>JANDEH010000007.1:44150507-46650507 GCA_024610705.1 Tetragnatha versicolor
TCGGTATAAACGAGCATCATCCTTACCTTTAATTAACCTGGGAATGCTAATTCAGGTTAAGCCAGGAAGAACACAGTCCTGCGTGAAATGAGTACCGGAGAATCGGTACCTAGGGAATATTTATAAATTCTCACAAACCAAAGCCAATTAATTGCCCATTTGTTTTTGGCTAGTTAGGAAACTCTGCGTGGGACCGGTATTGAGTTTTGAAAACAACTTTTCAAAAGTTTAGCCCTCAATATATAAGTTGCATTTCAAGAGATGTTCGAGAATATTTTCAAATGACTTGAATCAAAGTGGGTTTCCTTACTTTACTTAATTGGTAGTTAGATCATTTTGAGCTAGGAAATCTACGATGCAATAAAATGCATTTGGGCTTGAAGGAACTTTAATATGTCACCGGAAGTTGTTCTGTTTTATACAGGGTGTTTCAAAAGTCAGTTTCGCGGTTTTTATTTGGAACCAACGTATGTCCTAGGGTCACGGAAGTAAGGTCTATCCCTAGGTAAGTGACCCTGGAGAATCCATTGAGATTAATTACAGCCCCCTAGCGACGTATTAAAAGAGTAAAAAAAATTAATCTAAAAACTAAAGTAGATAGAGCTAAAACCTCAGTGATAATATTGTTGCCAACGTTATGAAGAACTCACTGAAAAAAATTCATGAAAATATGGTGAATATTCGCTGAGATATTATCATGTGAAAATAGCTCTTATTCAGGCCTCAAAAAAAAGTTAGTAAATTTTCAAATTTTTAAGTGCTATTGTGTAGTTGTATGTTTTATTAGTTGAATAAAGACAAAATTTAATAAAAAAACTTGCAAATTTGCGAACTTTTTCTTTTTTGAGGCCTGAAAAAGGGATAATTTCACATGCTAATATCTCCGCAAATATTCGTGATATTTTCATGAATTTTTTTAGTGGCAACATGTTCATAACGTTGGCAACAATATTCTAACTGAGGTTTTTGCTCTATCTCCTTTAGTTTTTAAATGAATGTTTTTAACTTTTTTATTTCGTTGCTAGGGACGATGTAAGTCATCTCAATGAATTCTCCAGGGTCACTTACCTAGGGATAGACCTTACTTCCGTGACCATAAGACACTTTGGTACCAAATAAAAGCGGCGAAACGGAACTGTAAAACACCCTTTATATTACCGAAACATGCCGAGTTTTTATTTGCATTGCGACAAATGTTCAGATCCATTTGTTGGGAGTATTTTACACACACTTGGGAACCTGTACGCTTTTGAAAATATTTCAACAAATATATTTTTGTTTTTCTTTTATAGTGCGCAGAAACTCAGTAACTTGATTAGTATCAAAATTAAAACAGGGACTTTTAGTACCGACTGATTAATAATGAAATTCATTGGAAAATGTAACATAACAAATTCTTTAATAATACTTGTAATATTCACTACCTGTGCATGGTTCTTAATTAAGTTTTGGCGCTAGCAAAGTTTATCCATTTTGTAAATTTAGGAGATTTTATTCTAACAATTAGTTAAAGTATTAATATAAATTTGTAAATAATTTCTCTTTTAATGCTATTCAATTATTCAGTTTTAAAACTCATTGTAATTTTTATTTCACATTTAAAAAAATGTCTCAACAACATTTCCAGAGGTAAGAAAAAAATATATTATGAAATCTTTGAAAGATCCAAACTTGTAACACTTATCAGAGAACAACATAACCATAATCTTATTTTACGATCCTTCAATTTGATATGCATTTCGTTTTTCTCATTTCCAATGACAAGAAAAGTCAAAATTTCCAGTCTTCATGGCAATTAGTTTTCATGAAAAAATTTTCTCCACACATAATCCACTCTAACATCCATACTGTAAATACTTCCAACAACATTACTCCACACAAACCACTTCCACCTATAACTCATCAACAAACCCATTCCCACACGAGACCCAAATCCAATCGCAAAACACGCGCACATCTAATAATTCCCACCACAAATCAAAACAACCCTGGCGGTATCAGCTTCTTTTTAATGACGACTGGTCTGATTTGACTTCTTTTCAGACGAGGGAAAAGCTTTCGTTACTGTGATTATATTAGATACAGATTCATCGCCACATTAAATGGTGAATCTGCGCCTTAGGCGTCATTAAGGGCCCCGCTTGATGGAGGTATGGCGTGCATTTTGGCCGATGGCAAAAAGTAATTCAATGCCAATGCTGCCGTTGGCGCACGCTGGGGATGTTTTGATTGGAGACATCGGCAACAATCGGATATTTTCGCAAATCCCGAAGCTGATTTCCTAATTTGATTGCTTGGAGTGTTTGCCGTGTAGTAACCATTTCCGTAATAACGGCAGTTTAGGAGATAGATGGTACGAATGAAACATATGGTATAATGACCTTCGTTATATGTTAGTTGCAGAAATAATGTTATTTTATGCGTTGTCTTGGGAAAATAGGAATTTTGTTCCAAATTGGCTAGTGCACTTGGAATTGCTTTTCACGTTTTTCTTCTTTTTATGAAGAGTTGTTATTTCAATAATAATAAGTATTTATGCAAAACATTGCCTCTCAAATTACTCAGTCTTCTAAGAAGAGTTTTTATTATTTGTTTTGTTCTTGTCATTACTTATTTATAATATACATACCATTAAACTACTTATTGTACAAAAAAGGTTTTACTAAAGAACTCGATGGAACTTCGATGGAAGGTCAAAAGTTTGAAAGTGTCAGTTTTACTGAGTGCGTCAGAAACACAAGAGGAGCTGTTGTTGAGGGCACTCCATATGAGAAAAAAACATTTGTCAAAGAGAAAAAGAAATTTAAAAAATTGCATTCCACCAAAATTCCTGTATGCTTAAACACCCACATTCAATCTGGAATATTTAGCACAATTTAAATATATTCTAATATAAATTTCAAAAATAAAAAATGCAATAGATTTTCATCAGTATCTAGATGAAGTTATCGTCAAACATAATGAGGAAATTGGGACAGTGTCGTTATTAGGATGCATTCACCACAGTCAGGGACAGTAAAATTGCAAATATTACGGACATATTTTAATCTCGTTACACAAATAATTAATTTATTTAATTTTAACCAAGTTAATATTCAATTATAAACCAATAAAATCATTCCCTCAATGCGTTTTCTAACATCCTTTAAACATAAAAGAATATAACCTTCTCTGGGATAAGACCACAACCTAACTATTCCCCAGCTCTTTCATTTTTCCACGGCCTTAAATAGCCTTAAGTAATTTACCCTCTCGCATTACCATGCAAATGGGACATTATGAGTGATTTTTATACCCTGCTGCAGATGATTATCCCTATACACTGTAAGAGTTTCCCCCCATAAACTCTCGACACAAGGCGAAGTTAACCCCCAAAGTACACAGAGATTTAAGTCTTTTATAACCTGAAGGGTTTTGATTTCCATCTCTTTTACCATATGCAAATCTAGGGAAAGAACTCCGCCATTAACGATACTGTGTCTCTCCCTAACCAATCTCATAAACATCTTTGGTTCGCCACAGAAGCCGAATTCCCTCTTGGTAATTATCCCGCCTTATGCGAACCTGGATTGCAGCCTTAAGGCTTATCTAAAGCCAGCCTAGCGTAAAGGTGTGTTACGCGATCCCCTGCGTTAACCCTAGAGCGAAGGTTACCTTAACCGGCGAGTATCAAATGGGAATTTCGAATGGCCAGTTTCAAGGAGGGAGGGTGATATATATCTCCCGCCACTTCTGATGGAAGCATAGAGTTTCACACCGGTCTTCCTGTTGCACGTGGGGTTGACTCTTTATTAACGAGTCGGAATTAGTATTCCAGCTGCTGGCTTTAAAACGGCTGCGGGAAGTTGGTTGCCCGAAACGTGCCCGGACTTGAACTCTGAGTCTGTTTGGGTTTAGTATTCGCGAACGTCTGAGTGGTTAGGGGAAGTTTTGGGGGAGTTTTTCGAATAATTTAAACCTCTTTCGGAAGTTGTTTCGGAGAGGGAGGACGTGTGATAGATTAGTGCATGTTTGGTGATGTTGAATGCGTGAAGCATCGTTTTTGCTGAATAATGAGCTTAGTTTGGGGAAGATAAGGGTTGAAGTCTGGGGAAATTGGGCTGTCTAACAACTTTGTAAGTGGATATCGTGAAGGGAATTTAAATTATGGAAATCAATTTGTTTGAAGTTTTTCGAAACTTAACTGTTTAGTTCCCTTCATTAAATTCAATAACGTTTCTCTAGTAAACGGTATTTGGGAGTTAAAGTGAATGTGATATTTTTTGAATTGGTTTTCATTTGAATAATTTATGTGTTTAGTTAAATAGCTTTTTCAACCCTGGTAACTATAAAGTAGGGAACAGAATTAAACATGCAAAATAAACGTATTTGGACTGTGTGGAATCTGTATTAATTATACAAAACACTGGATATATTTACTCAAGTTAGGAGTGAGGAGAAATATGGTTATTTTGATATGCAACGAATCCACAAAAAGGTTCTCTGTCTGGTGATTTTTAATCAAGTCTGTAAAACTTTTTCGGTAAAAAACAAGGGGGATACTTGAGAAAGTACCTAAGTCGTCAGACCTCAAATTCCAGCATAACTTGTTTCACTGGGAGATGCCATGAGCAGAGCTGATACAGAATGTGTGACTGAAAGTCCCGGTAAGATGAGACAAAACCTCTTGTTTTCTTGTGCGAACTTAGTCCTCATTTTATCGACACTAAAGAAATTAAAAGCTGAGTCGGCCTTGCTCAACCCCGGAATAGAACCCAGGCATGACGCGACATGCACTACCATTACGCTAAAGGGCTTTAGATAAATTGTTGCTTTACTTTGAAATCAAATACAACAACATCTTTACTTTAGTACGGCTGCATTGAAAGCTGTCAATAGTGCAGAAAATAAATAAACAGCCTCCGTAATTTATCGCTCTCTAGTTTAGTTTAAAAGTTACAACACACGTTCCAAAGACTTAAATAAAATTGAACAAGCGAGATTTTCATTTCATTGGGGATTTGAATGCGTCCTTCATTCGAGTTGATTTCACGGCTCTCAAACAGAAGACACCAAAATAGATACAACTCCAAATTTATCACCCCATTATCTGACAGAACACGAACTAAGGAACTCCGCTCCAGTCCCAAACTAGTACAATGTAATCTTTTCTAAGGGCCTGGTTCCGATAACCGGGCCGGGGAAACTCGAAACATTAGCGAAATCGTTCGCTTTAGCGCAGATTTATCTCTTCCCTTCACTTCACTTTTCGCTTTTCAAAGAACGGATACATTAATCTATCCTGGAGGAAAAGTGCAAGTAGCCAAGACAAACGGCAAAAAAGTGTGTGCCGCGGGCCATGAAATAGAGACGTCGACGCATTGAGCTAGGGAAACTGCTCTTTTTTGTCACTATGATTGCAACGGATCAAGCCGATTTTTTGTCTTCTTCCTATCTTTTTTTTTTAGTAGCCCACTACTTATTTCTAGATTTGGCAGATAAAGCGTTATTCAAATGCGGATTTCAGTGCCATGGGTTGGTTGTTTGGTTGACACTGTTTTCTTTGCTTTAACAAGCTGAAGAAGAGCAGTACGATGGAATGAATGCGGAGTGAGGAACTGTAATCTTTGTTTAGATCTGCTTGTTATCGTGTTTATAATATGTAGAATTTAACTCGTCGAACGGCGTTTTCAAAATTGTATTAAGTGTGGAAATTCGATGGAATAATATTTAATTTAATAATATTAATATTTAATTTAAAACATAATATTTGACACCAAAAATGTCTTTCTGTCATTATAAAAGAACCGAATATAGGCCCTTGGTCGCCATCTTGTTATGACGTCATAACGGTCAAACCACGCCCTAAAAGTTTGGGCTCCCATCGATTTTTTAGTTCTTATATGATTATCTAACATCCCTGAATGTTTCATGAAAGTATCACATTTTGCAGTTTTCGGGCATTTTTATGTAATAAGCCACCCAACTATTTAATGTTGACACGTTTATTTTACACGCTTTATCCTTGTATCCCAATAATATCTTTTAAAAATCGTTATTTCTTTAAAACTATGAATAAAACCAAGTTTTCGTTTTAAAAATAACATTGCTTCCCTTTTAAAATTTTGAAAGCTTGTAAGGATCGAGCAAGATGTACTTTCGAAACAACACTTATAGCAGTGGAATTGGAAAGCTACATCAGTTGACAGCTTTGGGATGGATATCAAGTTAATTTAAACAATTAATAGTTCCTAAAAAGCACTTAAAAAGGATTATTATATAACAAGGCATAATAACATTTATTTCATAAATCCTCTATGTAGGTTGACTATACAGTTACTATCATTCTCTTGGAACGAACGTGATTGTTGTAAAACTAATTCAAACATTTTGAAAGCCGTAAACGTAAACTATTATAAATGAAAATGAACCAACTGGCGGCGTTAAAATCATATTAAACTTCTAACCTAAACTCCAACTGTACATCGCAAATGCAAATATTATTCAGACACACAGTAATCATACAGTAATAGTGTACAACTATCTCTAAAAACCTTTTAATTTCCCCTCTAATTTTAGAAACGTGAATCAAAGGTTGATACCTAGTTTTTTATAAATATCCACCCCAGCTAATGAAATGTTTTCAACGAAAGAAAGGCATTGGAGTAGGTCGATCACTCCATTTACTCAGGAATATTTGAAAGCACCCTATTCAGAATTTATAAAGCGCGCATGCAATTCAAGAGATTGCATAGAGGATATTCAGATCCATGCATTTATACGATTTGAATTCTTCGACTCGGTGTAGGAAGGTAAGGGAATTTTAAGAGTGTTTACCAAGTTTCTTTCTTAGTTTTGACTTTAGCTGGAAGGATAACTGTTAAGTTGAAATGCGTTGTGCGTGTTAGGATTGCCTATATTAGGCTGTTTTGCAAACTCATTTTCTCCTTATATACCACATTTTGGAATATGATTTCGTAGAGAAGTATATCTGATACAATGCGTGTAGAAGACATTGTTATTTAAATCTATTATTTGCTTCTTTAGGATTAGGGGATAATTTTTTTTCTATATTTAAGGGAATGTTCGATTCTTTTAACATGTATTTTTTACTTATATTGAGCGGAAAATTTTATAAATAAGACCAAGAGAACAGTCAAAAAACCCGTTAGAGATAATAAACCATAAATAACATAAATGTGAGTAATATTTTCAGTCGAATTTTGATTTTTCTTTAATTACCTTTTATGGGTATTAGATAAGTGTAGTTGATTTGCCTAAAAGTTGTAATACGGGAAACTAAGAAGGTTTTTATGAACTCTTCTTTTAATAAAACTTAAAAAAATATAAAACACCCATAAATGTTGGGCATGTCAGCTATGCATAGTAAAAGCTCTATGCAGTTTGTAGTAGGTTTAAAACGATCTAACCAACTTACTCACTTTAGAGTGCACCGCACGTTTCCAACTCAATAAATTGAAAAACCCATCGATACTTACCCAACCAAATAAATTTAACCCAATGCGATTTACATTTATCTCAAAACGGTTTCCGATCGCAAACAGTCAGTTCCCTCAGCAAAAAACGGCCCATTTAACCACAAAACAATAATAATAATGAACAAACCACAACGTCCTCGCGTTTTTAAAGGTTTTAAAATTTGTATTCAGCCACCTCCGTGAGTTCTAAAAGACACCAACGGAGCCTCTCCATGTCTTGCATAGCCAAGCGGCGTCCTTTTACGCAAAAGCCTCCAGTGGATCCCCACATTACGATCCTTTTTACTCTCCCAGGCCTCCTCTGGATTTAAAATAGAGGTTAATAGCTTCTGAAACGAACGACTCTTACAGTGAAAAATTTCAAAAGATTTGCCAGTGTGATGTCGCTTAAAAATTCTGGAAGTAGGTGTATTAGTTGGGGCTTGGATTATTCTCATTTAGCCGGTTTTACCAACTCGCTGTGTTTTCCCGAAACGCTAATTTTTAGTGGAGGGGCTTAGTGGAAAACGTGCTCGACAAATGATCTGTGAAATTACCGGGGATCTCGTTTATGGGGGTGGGAGGGACTCAGGGGTACCCCGTCTTAACTGCCGGTCGGGGATGTCTTGGATTTTTGGTTAATGTTCGAATGATTTAATTAGTTCGCGTTAGTCAAATATATGGGGCTATTAATATTCAGAAGCATGCTCTTTTATGCTTATTTATGGAGTGGGCTGTGTTTGAGTTCATGCTCGACGCCTTTAGTTTGGGATTTAGTTTTGGTTGTTTAAGTATTTATAATGAGAAACATAACTAGGAAAACAAACTGTTTTACATGTTTTTAGCTCAAATACTTTTCGTGTATCTTCCTGATATTATCTCTCGTTGAAATAAAGAACAAATATGTGACCATTCATAGTATGTAGTTTTTTTAGGCTTATGTACTAAAAAGTCTAATAGTCCACTGAAAATAGCGAAAAATAGGGCCGAACCTCAAACAAATTGCAATAGAAGGTTTCTGAACGGTTTTCACTTAGAAATGACCTCAATAATAACATACTAAAAATCGGCCAAAATCGGCCGGGGGGAAGTTTAATTTTTTTCAAATTTTTAAAAAATGGCCGAAAAAAATTTAAAAAAAACCCAAAACAATAATATAGACATGTGATACATGTTTATAGGTTATTTTTGAGTGCTGAAACCGAATATTGCATTTAGTTTGGAAAAAAAATTGAAATTTCAATTTTTAAAATTAATTTGAATAATTAGCTATATGAAAAAATTAAAAAACCCCTAAAAACCTAACAAAAACATCCAAAGAGATAAATCCAACGGTTTTCATTTAGAAATAACCTAAATATTAACATACTAAAATTTAAAATTTTTACGAGTTAAAGAAGTTAAATTTTTTTTCAAATTTCCATTTATTTTTGCGAAAAATGCATTTTTTTTTCAAATTTGTGCAAAAAGCTTTAGAGGCTTTTGAAAAGGTCATTTTTCGGTGGATATTGTCCACAGATAGTTATATAATGGAAAACCGGTGGAATTGACCCTCAATGAATTAGTTTATTATTTTAAATTCTGATGTAAATATGCCAAAGTATTACCTTTTTTTCACATTTGTACTACATTTTACCAATTTCAAAATTTTAAATAAAATAATTAACTAATTCATTGAGGGTCAATTCCACCGGTTTTCCATTATATAACTATCTGTGGACAATATTCACCAAAAAATGACCTTTTCAAAGGCCTCTAAAATTTTTTGCACAAATTTGAAAAAAAAATGCATTTTTCGCAAAAAAAAATGGAAATTTGAAAAAAAATTTTACTTCTTTAACTCGTAAAAATTTTAAATTTTAGTATGTTAATATTTAGGTTATTTCTAAATGAAAACCGTTGGATTTATCTCTTTGGATGTTTTTGTTAGGTTTTTAGGGGTTTTTTAATTTTTTCATATAGCTAATTATTCAAATTAATTTTAAAAATTGAAATTTCAATTTTTTTTCCAAACTAAATGCAATATTCGGTTTCAGAACTCAAAAATAACCTATAAACATGTATCACATGTCTATATTATTGTTTTGGTTTTTTTTTTAATTTTTTTTCGGCCATTTTTTAAAAATTTGAAAAAAATTAAACTTCCCCCCGGCCGATTTTGGCTGATTTTTAGTATGTTATTATTGAGGTCATTTCTAAGTGAAAACCGTTGAGAAACCTTCTATTGCAATTTGTTTGAGGTTCAACTCTATTTTCAGTGGACTAAAAATCACGAAATGTAAAAAAAATATCTTGATAAATTACGAATAAATGCCTCCTTTTTAGAAATGTTTCTTCCAAACCACATTCCTCTTATAAAATGTTTTCAAAAATTATTCTTAATTTAGTTACGTAAATACTATTTTACCTTCCCTATTCCTTTCCGATTTTTTAATACTTTTAGATGAAGTATAAGATGTTAAAGACATGCATTCAACCTTAAAAAACTCCAATTTTCTGTATTTCATTAGATGAGCTGTTTTAAAGTATACTCGCTTTTAAAAGAAATCCAACGAATATAATTTGGACTATCTTTACATAGTTTGCTAAAGTCAAATTTGCGAACATATATTTAGAACTCTAATACGCCGACATCTTTGATTCTATGTAAGTCTTTCAGAGTTTTTCATCGGGATATCATTAAAAGTGTCTCAAATTCCCAGAAATAAACATGATGAAAAACTTAAATCAAATAAGCTTCTCGAAAAAAAAAGAAACATCCTTGTGAGATTTGATCTGGGAAAAATATTCTTTTACTGCAGTTTAGTCTTAAAAGTCAACATAAACAACTTATCTTTTAATTCTAAAATGCGTGGGTTTGCGTTCGCAAATTTATAATGAAGTTTGCACGCGAAAACGCAAATAGAGTTGTGTTGATTTATGATAGTTTTAGAAGAAAATGTACTGTTTTCCAACGTTAAAATTATAATCTCTCTATTCTAAAAAAAAGTTTTTAGTGAACGGTTTCCAGAGAAAGGCTTTTTAATTTCTGAACCGAATGACACATATATGGTAACAAAATGTCCGGATTATTTCCGGATTTCCGAGTAAGCCCTTCGATTTTTCAAAAAAATTCTCAATTTTAAAATATTTCCATTTTTTTAGATCACGGATAAGGTCGCAGTTATAAAGCAAGTACTGTCAATCAAATTATTATGCATCCAATCACAACGTCCGATTGACGCTTTATTTTAAGATGAAACATGTTTTTTCACCTTTTAAAAAAAGTACTTTCTTGATGAAATATCACTCAAAGACTGATAAAAACATATTCTAAAAACTTACATGAACGCCATTTTATACTAAAATTTCACACTTTTTGTCCAATATTTATTATTTTTATTCTGATTTTATCGAAATTAATTGTAAACATAGTGATGTTTTGTCTCTTATTGTTTTCAATTGCTTAAACGGTATTGTTTAACAAGTCTGGGTTTAAAAAAATATGAATGATAAACACTAGGCATATTATACTATCGAGTTACTTTAAAATAATATTTTTTGTTTGCTCCGAATATTGATAAACAATTAGAATTAGTTATTTTTATAATCATAGATTAAAAATAATTAAGATGAATATTTTTAAAAACATATCGTTTAAATTTTTGATAAGTTCGAGTTAATATATACTCAAACTTTTAAGGGAGATTAATTCATGGAGGGGATTTGAAGTATTTTTAATAAGTTGGTTGACGTTTTTTCTGTAAATTGTTTAATTGTTTTATAAAGTGTGTTAAGTTAAACGAGTTGGAATTTGTGGGAATTGCGAAGCAATTCCAAAAGGTCCTGCGTCAGCAGTTTACGGGGGTTGGCGAGCGATAGCGAGCAGGGGGCGCTAGCTCCCTAGTTCTTTAAACTGTTAATTTCTTTTATGTTCGAAATTTTATGAAAAGCAATTATATTTTTGAAAGCTTGTGAAACATTTGTTATTTATTCCAGATAAAGCTAGTTAAGCATAAGTATGAATTTAATAATAATAATAATAATAATAATAATAATAATAATAATAATAATAATAATAATAATAATAATAATAATAATAATAATAATAATAATAATAATAATAATAATAGTAATAATAGTAATAATAGTAATAATAGTAATAGTAATAGTAATAGTAATAGTAATAATAATAATAATAATAATAATAATAATAATAATAATAATAATAATAATAATAATAATAATAATAATAATAATAATAATAATAATAATAATAATAATAATAATAATAATAATAATAATAATAATAATAATAATAATAATAATAATAATAATAATAATAATAATAATAATAATAATAATAATAATAATAACAATAACAATAACAATAACAATGGGCCGAATGCAGCAACGTTCTGCGACGTGCTAAAGAACCGTATTTCACCTAATAATGATCGCCCAAGAACGCCTGCTCCAGAGGTGGCGTTTTACGGCGATCGGGGCGGATCGGGGATCGTTTTCCTCCTGATTGGTTGAACGCGCAGAGCGCGGGAAAGGCAGGGTACAATCAAATGCACGTGGTGCATTGACGTAGTTCGTGACGTTTTTGAAAACCAATCAGCGGCATGCCGGGAAAATGACTCAGGACAACGTTAGTTGAGTTGTTTGGAAGTAGGATTCGACCGGTCCCAAAATCGCCGCAGAACGTAGCTGCATCCGGCCCAATAACAATAACAATAACAATAATAACAATAATAATAATAATAATAATAATAATAATAATAATAATAATAATAATAATAATAATAATAATAATAATAATAATAATAATAATAATAATAATAATAATAATAATAATAATAATAATAATAATAATAATAATAATAATAATAATAATAATAATAATAATAATAATAATAATAATAATTTTTACGATGTATTGGAAGATAAATATATGGTGAAGATTATTTGTTTTAAATAATTAGTATTCCGTTAATATGTTAAATGTCTTAAAATTATCTCCAATTTCAAAACAACACCTACATATTGTAAAAAAATTAACATCAACACACACGTCGATTTCCCCCCTAGTGTATACATATACCCCAGTCTCAACAGTAATACACTTGAGACCCTTTTTATTTTTTCGTAAAATAGGAAGTCAAATAAAGACAACTTACATGCAATTGGGACCTTTCTTTAATGTGAAAATTTGAAAAACTTCGAAAAGAAAATTATTATTATTATTATTATTATTATTTTACTATTACTTTCGAATCCTGCGTTCAGGAGGAGAAGATTTATCCCTGCATTCTACAAATTGTGAAACAACACCAATCTCCCTCAAAACACGATAGTAATTATTCCCTGAAACATCCGCCACCTGTTTTTTTAATTTAAATCCTCTAATTACCTCCCTTCAATACAAAACCACATGGATACCCCAAACCCAGTTGAAGAGTCTAATCCACAAAAGTCCTTCTTGAAGAATACGCATTACGCAACCAGCTTTAATTCAAATCTAATTTACTTCTCAGCGGTCCGAGCATAGATTTGAAAAGTGATAACCGGAATCGATACTTTTGGTTATCGATACACAGGTATCGAATACTTTTAGGTATCGATCATAAATTTTACAGCTGGGGAGAATTTTTCAATTAAACTTTATACCTATCAAAATATCAATGTATAATTGGTAATGTCCAAGTCTGGTGCATATTGTTCACTTGGAAGTTTTTGCAATTATCTGTAAAATTTGATCCGTAGAGAGTCGCAGAATTCAAGTTTACTTCCATCATGTGTTAAATGTAAAAAAAAACAATTTAAATCTTCCTGTTGTAATTTTTAAAGTTATAAAGCGAACAAATGATTTCTGAAAAACTGAGGTGTAACGAAAAATGGAACTGAATAAAGAAGTTTAATGTTTCGAAAAAATTGTTGAGAGTTGAGACTAATTTCAAAAATATGCCTTGTGTTGGACCCAACCGCTCAAAAAAAAGGATCCTTTATTATTAGTTTCGAACTTTTTAAACTCGCCGCGTACCACCCAGCGTGAAAGTGAACCATTTTCACCATCCTTATTCTCCATTACTCAAAACTTTTCACCATATTATCACAGCTTAATATAGGCTAGAAAATTTATCACAGCTTAATATAGGCTTTAAAATTTTATAGAATAATATTTAATTCCTTTATTTATAAAGTTGTACCAAATTTCAACTCTGCTATTCACTTCAAACAGCTTAAGATCGCACATGAACTGAGACCTAATAGTTAAGAGATAAAATATTGTGATAAAAACTAGAAGTGACTATTATCCCTGCAAATTCAACAGATGGTAATATCATCAGCGTAAATTTACTTCCAAAGCGTTAATTGTATGATTTAAGTTTTAAAATATGTAGGAGCTGGTTGAGACACATTGCTCATCATGTAAATAAATGAATTCGATCTATAATACTCGAAAAATAAGTATTCTCCACACCTAAAAGTACTCGATACCTAAAAGAGTATCGATTCACCCCATCACTAGTTCACAGATTTAATTAGGAGATCGTCGATCGCAAATTTCGTTCAACAAGGATCCTCCTCACTCGACGATAAATAATTAGAGTGGAAAAGTCTATCCGGCATTAAGACGAAATTAGTGGGAGCCGTCAAGACGGAAGGGAGGGAGTTATTGAATCGGATCTCGGGGACGGATTAGTAGGGGTGGGGAGGAGTTTAAGGGGTTCGATTACTTCCGGGCTCTAATTGGCCTGTGGGGACGGTTTGGAGGGGTGTGGGAAGGAATTAAATACTTGTGGGCTAGGTGCTTATTATTATTATGATTCGTATGGAGAATCTTCAGATGGATGGGAAGAAGTTTTATGATTTTGGTGTTTGTTAATATGGGATTCAAGAATGTTGGAGCTTAAAGATTTCAATAGTAAGTTCAGAGAGCATATGGGTCCAGGCGTGGAAGTACGATGACGGATACTTCCGTTTGAAGCAGAATTTTAAATATCGGATTAAAAATATACACTTTTTATTACTTTTTCTATCTAATGTTTCAAATTTATTTGATTTTATAAAAAGGAATGATAAATAATGCTACTCGATCATAGCTAATGATTAAATGAATTGTTATCCCTGGAAAAACTTTGAAATAGTAGATGTCTGATACCCATTTTATGCCTAATGCCTGATACCTATTTTTACCTATTCCTCTCTTCATTAAATTCCTTACAGAAGATTATTAAATTAATACAGAAGAGGCGAACCAAAAGATATTTTTAAAAGATAAAAGATAAAGAAAGATAGAAAGTTTTTAGAAGAGGAAATATCAATTGTTTTATATTATCCTTTGCATTTTTTTCAGTGCAAAAGAAAACTTTACTTGTTTATTCTCTGAAAGCTCTATAGATTCAAGTGGTGAAGACCTTTTTATTCCGCTGCTAAGTTTACTCTTCGTACATGAAGGATGTCATTAATCGAATAGCCTTTATTGCTTTCATATCCGATTGCTTGCTTAGATTATTATTATTAAACATATTTTATACAACTTTAATAGGAACGAAACAGTTTTGTACCTCAGAAAAAATATCCTCTTTCATCTTACTTTTCTCCCAAAATAAAATTAAAACAACAGCTCCACCAATCGTCTAATAATTACTTTAAAGGTATTAACTGGGATGTCCCAAACGTTTAGTGTTTGATCCGCCAATCCTTTTAAAAGTATGCCCCTATATATTTGAACCACCCCCAACACAGCGTTCAACTAAAAACACCGTCTCAACCTCTCCAACTTTTAAAACACACCAAGAACATCCAATCGAGTTCATTTTTACTACCATGCCATACAACAATACTCCTTCCTCACACAATCCCAAAAGGGAAAACAACTCGAATTTTCCCCTCCGAGCAGCCTTAATTATCCCTCGTCTCTCCGCTCACAAGAAGAGCTTGGCGCAAAACCTATGCCCCTCGAAGCTGCAATTTACGGATAGAAATTCATTAGTTGATCAGTGATTAACTCTGCTCGTCACAGCCACCAGTTGAGCGACGCAAACAACAAGCAATTGAATTCTCGGACCGGGGAAATAATGAAGAGCTTAATTTGGTGCTCAGGAGATAAATGTTTGACTACTTTTCCCTCTGTAGGGGGATTTGGCTGCTCTTCTTTCCCTCCAGCGGCGACTATTAATTAAATCCCTTGGCGATCGTGACGTATTTCTCTGTGCGTTTAATTGCTGCCGAGGCGTACTTTGACGTCGTTAGTTTTGGGGAGGGTTGACAGTTGGGTAGATGCGGATGATGTTTTTTCGCTTTGTTGGGTTACCAGGTCCAACAGGTGAGGGTATACTGATGATTATCATGTAGATAAAATCGACTTAGTTACAATGTTTTGTGTAAAAACATCAGGACTGTCGAATTAATGGACAAAAAAGTGCATTAAATAAAAATTGAAACAAATAATCGAATTTGAAATTAATTTTTTAGTATTACGAACGAATTTAAATGTAGAACGAATTCACCTTTAGAACAAATTGAAAACAAAATTTTGTGACCCACACACGTTTCCTGTCTTAAAACCTTTGAAAGAAATATGGCATAATCTGAAAGAGGAAAATATCCTCAGTTTTGGTAGACAGTAGTCTAAATACAAAAAAAAGCTTTCGGTTTTTTTCCAAGAAAAAACATAGATGTAGAAGTAATTAAAACTTGCTGAAAATATATTTAAATGATATTCAAAAGGAGACATGTCATGTAGAATAATCACTAAAAAACAAGCTCGGTTTAAAATTGTTATTAAAACACCTGACTAAAAAGGAATGAGATAGTGTGAAGCCAGAGGTAAATATCATAAAATATCTCCCATTAGTTCAAATACATATATCCTTTTTCTTATAATCATTCATGGCAACCAAAAGCTTTCCATATTCATACCCATCTCTCTAAACAATAAATTGTCTGCTGCATTACAAATAATAAAAGAATGAAAACGAAATCAGATGTATTCGATGAAATTTCATTTTAGTCTTGCGACCCTCAAGTTAGTGTTATCTTATGGCATATTTTCTCTCGCATTTATCGAGAATTTGTTCGAATAACTTCCCTCTCCAAATAATAAAGTTTTTGAAGCTGTATTATACGTATACAAATATGTATTGAAACTATGTTGAAAGATGTTTTATACTATTTATTAACCCAACCAACCGGAAATATTTCTTAAAAATAATCCGAGGAAAATATAATGACACATTCTTTTTTATTCATGACCAATAAACACACTTTGTGGAATCCTTTTGATTTATATACAATTTTCACATTTTTGAGTAGGAAATAAATTTCAAAATACTTACATAATCCGAATATTTTTAAGACACATTTTATGATTTTCAGTTCATAAAGTAATTCCCTTTGAAAAATAATGTGTAACCACGCATAATATCTCCTTAATCCTTTCCTTTTTCCATCAGCTAAATTTTATTATTTACACACCGGCATCGGAAGAAAACTTATTTTTAATCCTTTATAAATGAAGTATTAATTATCTTTCTGAATTCTAAATGACAATTAAAAACGGATTAAGTGACTACAAGTATCAAATATTAATAATCCTACGAAATTTTCCCCCTTTCTCCTCTTCTTAAGATTGAATAACTTTTTAGCACCACACGAGTAACGATAATGTCATTGCATATTTATGTTAAAGTAGACCCTCGGCTTATGTTGTCCAATCATTGTTTCTCGCCGTAATCTTCAGAACTGCTGATCTGTACTTATTTTAATGAGATAAAAGCTCTTGGTTAATAAACTGCTTTGATGCTCTTAACGCCGTATTTATATGCTCCAGGCTTTCAGTACAGGAAAGAATTTCGTTATTTCGAAAGGCTTGGCGGTGGGAAATCTTGACACTTTCTTATGAACAAAAATGTTTCTGGCGTGTCAGAAATGCGTGAATAAAGCTAGTTAGAATAAGCGTGTCGTAAAGTTAAATATTTCGAGTTGATTCTTTCATCTGTTGCGTTACGACGCAATCCGGTTATACGAACCAAAGTTAAACAGACCAGAGTTACGACACTTTTGTCTCTCGGTGATTCGGTCCTTTGGTCTCGCTTGTTTTCCATAGCGCAATATACAGGGTGTTTCAAAAGTCCGTTTCGTGGCTTTTATTTGGAACCAACATATCCTAGGGTCCAGGAAAAGTTAAAAAATTAATTTAAAATTTAAAGGAGATAGGACAAAAACCTCAATGAGAGTATTGTTGCCAACGTTATGAAGAACTTACTACTGAAAAAAAAACTATTTTATTACTACTCAAAACAATTCAAAAAGGAATATAAAAAATGATTTTTAAGCAAATATGTTTGGCATATTGTTGCAAAATTAATGAATTACTTCTGTTTTGTTTAAAACTTATTTAAATAATCAAAATAATATTAATTTAAAATACTAGGGGGCTCTGCCCTCTGCTCGCTATCGCTCACCAACCCCAGGAACTACTTCGCAGTTCTTTGAAGATCGCTGCGCGATCTTAGCGAGCAGAGCTCGCTTGTTTCATCTCAACTATAAAACCTGGAACTTATGTGCTTAGTTAATGATCATTTAATATCAAAACTTTTTATCTCCCTAACTTATCAATAACTTCGGATTATTACTACAATAATATCAAAATAAAGCTGGGCAATTCCACGGGTAACTGACTGACATTTTTTCAGAAAAACGCTTAGTATTTTGTTATTTTCTTCCCAAAAATAAATGATAAAAAATACTTTCCACCCAGTTTATTGCTTTTTTGTTGGCTTAATCTAATGGCACAATTAAATTTTCAAAATATGTTTTTATTGATTTTTTAAAAATTTTAAACGACGTGGTAACTGACTGACATAAATGTTTCACAAATGTCAGTCAGTTACCACGTCGTTTAAAATTTTTAAAAAATCAATAAAGACATATTTTGAAAATTTAATTGTGCCATTAGATTAAGCCAACAAAAAAGCAATAAACTGGGTGGAAAGTATTTTTTATTATTTATTTTTGGGAAGAAAATAACAAAATACTAAGCGTTTTTCTGAAAAAATGTCAGTCAGTTACCCGTGGAATTGCCCAGCTGTTACTAAAATATTCCTTTTTAGCTTACCAATAATTTAATCGAAATGTTTTCAAAAAATATCCAACAATTCTACTAATTATCATCAAGCATCTTAGAGAAAAAAAAACATGCCATTAAAAAACTTTTAAATTTAAAGAATGCACGTGTGTGTCTAGTGAATCATCGGGAAAGAAATCAGACTCATAAAAATCATCGCCTGTTTGTCTAGTGAAAGACCAAAAAGAGAAGACAAAATTTAAACTTTGTATCTTAATAATTCTAAAACTAATTCGAATTTTTCCAAAAACGAAACGCCAATCTTTCTATTAAAATTATTGTGTGTGTGTGTTTAAAATATCATAGTTCTACTGTGATTAGTTTTTCTTTTATAACGAAAAAACAGAAAGGGTCAAAAATTTCGAAACTTTAGAATTTAATTACTCCAAAAGTAATTCGAAATTTGAAAAAAGGGCAACGAGGTGCAAAACTTCATACCTATGAGTATGTGTCTGCAAAAAATCATGTTTCTGCTATAAATAGATTTTGCTGGGAGCGAACTCGCAGCAGAAAAAAAATAATTTTTGACTTTGACATTAAACAACTCCAGAAATAATTATTTAACTAATTAGATTTTGGAACGAAAATGACCACCATGCATTTGTCTACCAATGGTAGAAATTTAATAATATTCCTTTTGATAGTTTTTGCGTAGTGATAGTTCAAAGTGTTCAAAAATAAAATTTTCTGAAACAGTGGCGGCAGCGGCAACTGTTACTTTTTTTAATAGAGAGATATTTTGAATATTCCTTTCCTAATCGTTTTGAGTAGTAAGACATGAAATAGACAATTGAAATAGAAAGTCAAAATTTAAATACTTTTAAATTAATCTACTGGTATATGCTTAGTAAAAATTGCTTTTATTAATTTAAGCGACATGTTTTGATAGTAATATAATTAATAGAGCTTAACAATAAATGTAACTCAAATAAGAAAAATCTACTAGAAAAACATACAAGTGGAGAACGTAGAAAAACATATTTGAAATTCAATATCGCTCTCAAAATAAGGCGAAACATATTTAAAAACTAATAAAACCGTAACTCGTATTTTTATGTCCTTCAATCATTCAAGTGAACGGTAGGTAACTATGATAGAAAAAAGGTTTCATTAAATAAACAACCCCTCTTTTTTAATTATAATAATGATTTTAAATTTCAATTTATGAAACAAAGCAAGAAATATAAAATAATATTTGTTACCAAGTGGAAACAATACCGTCCAGGGAACAGAAAAAGTATTATACATTAAATAAGACTGTTGAAATTAAAAAAAAAATTATGAATCATTAATGAGATACAAAAAGGAAAATACATAATACAGAATAATGAATTTTTAATAATGAATAATTGTTTTCACAAAGCACAAAAAATTATTTAACTTAAAAATTAATAAGTTTGGCAAACATATAAGGCAAAAAATTAAATTAAATTTTGGTTCCATTAAAAAAAGGTCCTAAACATCATTTAAGCGAATGATAGAATGGTGTAACGATCGTTTGAAAGAGGGATAGGAAGAAATGTTTTGTAGTTCTGCAGGTAGACTATTAAATAACTTGAGTGCAAGATAAAAGAAGTTTTTGCGAAATATCTCTTATAACAGAAGCGTGGAATCTAATAAATTTATGATTCTTCTTTCGTTAACCCTATTCTTTAAATTGCAAATATATTGCGAAACAAGAAAAGTGTAATTTTATAAAAACAACATGTCGTAGGGGGAGTAAACCCAAAGTTTTTAAAGTCAACGTAATAATATAATAGAAATTATTAAAACTTAAAATTTTTAAACATTTATTTTGAATAGAAATTAAAGGTTTTTTGGTTTTTTAATAATATAATCTTTTTAATAATAATATAATCTCCTCCCCAAATTATTATTCCATAGTTGATTAGAGAGAAAAACCAATAGAAATAGAAATACAGAGTTTTTAAAAAAGACTGAGTAACTTTATTTTTAGGTGATGAAACTTAATCAATGTAAAGCGAAGCCTTTTGCATAACTCACCAACATGGGTTTTTCATTTTAGATTTGAGTCGATGAATAAACCCAAATATTTTTTACCTTCCTTATTTAATATTATTATTTTATACTTTCTTTATGAAATATTTTATGTTTTTCCTTATCAAATTTGAAGAACAGTTGTGTGTTTCTCATCCCTCATATGAATTTTACTCATACCTAATTTAATACATTTTCGTTCTAATTACTATTTGTATTTTGTATAGCTTTAGAGTTTATATGTTAATACATTTCAAAAATTCCCATTCATAGCATTGGGGTAGGATATTGCATGGCAACTTCTTTTATGATGCGACTGTGACACGCGTCCTTTATACTGCAAAAATCATTGATTTATACTCCAGGGATCATTTGCAAATTACATCACTTACACTTTTTAATAAATTTTACATTCTTCCTTCTTCCTATGTCCCATTAAAATAATATCTCTTTCTTCTTACGGGTGTCACGGACGTTTCGCCCACTGAAAATTTTTTTACCCCCTTGATAACAAATTCCCTAACAAAAACCTACCTATAAAAAAGAAGAGAGGGGGAAGGAAATTTCCCAGTAGACGAAACGTCCGTGGAACCCACTTACGATGCTATAAAATTAAAACCACATTTAACACTTAAAATTTCGTTATTTTGCTATAAATGTTGACGAAGGAGTCAAGGAAGTTAACTTTACAAAAACATTTAGTCACACTAAACACATACACAAGACAATTAACACACAAATACTTATAAACTAAACAAAAGAATATCATCAGAATATCTCAGAAGAAAAGAATATCTCGCTTCAGAGTAAGTTAAAAGATTGGTTAAAGTATTAATTATTTTCATTGTGCTTGAGAATCAGTTAATATGGGTAAGTTATGATGAGTAAGTTAACACGAGTATATTCGCTTCAGAGTAAGTTAAAAGATTGGTTATAATAATAATTATTTTCATTGCTTGAGAATCAGTTAACATGAGTATATTCGCTTCAGAGAAAGTTAAAAGAATGGTTATAATATTAATTATTATCATTTATCAGTTAATGCAACGGTTAACAAAACTCGGGCGGGAAATAAATTCTTCCTTAGACAAAGCAAAAAGACAATTTTAAGAGTGAGATACCACAAAATTTTTAACCCTATAATTGTGTTGATAATACAGGACATTCTCATCGCTTCTGAACTCGTGACGCAATATGGGCATGTACCCCTATATTGATACAGAACTCAACAGTTGGGGTTATCGATTACTTGATGAATATTAAAGTAGAATTCACAGAGCGAATATGTGCGTAACAGTTTTTAGTGTTTTTTTCCAATAGAGAAGATTTTTTCGGATTTCGTGTGAAGTAGTGGAGGCGCTTATGTAAATCTGTAAAAAGTTCGTGTAAATTTTTGGCACCAAGGTTATTTTGGTTCTTTAGGATGTGGAGAATCAGAAAATCTTTGGTGCCAATTTTTCTTTTCACTTTCCTGATCTAGAGGTCACGTCAAAGGTCAAACATAAAATTTCAATATTTTGAGTTTTAAGCTGGGTTAATTCAGTAATTTACCTCTCTAAGTTGGTGAAAAGAAGGATATGCAGGTTTTATTTAAAAAATATTAATTAAATAGTAATTAAAAAATATTTTAAACAATTTTAATAGTCATTTATAGACCATAAGGTCAAATTTCGATATCTTTAGTATTTTGTTTTGTAGCGATATATTATTTGGTATAAAAACTGCCAATTTCCCCCTTTAAGGTTGTAGTAAAGATAAATTATACAATAGTTGGTTTTATTTTAAAATATTGTTTACTTCCCGCGAGATAAAACGAGAGCTCAAAGCGGACGCCGCGCCGCGCTGCCCGAACCTAAGTGTCGATCTCAGCGTGTTAGTTACAGTTGGAAAATTCAAAATAAACACTTCAAGATCCTAAGAAGGAAGTTCCATATGGCAACTGTCCGAAAAGCAATAAATTTCCCCTATACTCTATTCATTTAGAATTGGCGCTTGAGAAATAGTGCTTTCCCCCACGCTAGAAGCATAACCATAGTTATGCTCTTCGAGCAGCCAATAGTAAGCCTTCTTCGTCACTTTGACGAAGATAGTTGCTATGGTTACCGATCAGTGGTGGGGGAAGGAAATATTGTCAAGCGCCAGTTCAAAATGAACAGAGTATAAAAAATAACAGACTAGGTAAACTGGCCACAGGTGGACGACCGGGGGACTAGACGACGGGGGCATTGTTTTGGTAACCACGATTAAAGGAAATTGTCGGTTAATTTCAAAAGCTTCTTCCCTGGAGAAAACCAATCATATTATTGGCCCCCTGTCCCAATGATAACACTGTAAGGGTGTTCGAATTCATGGAAATGCAACCTACTTCAAACGATTCTTCATTTGAAAGACATCCACTTTAGAAGATGAAAGTGTGAACAACTGAGGCACTGGTGAAGAATTTCAGTAGGGTGGGTTGGGGTAAAATGGGTCACTTTTAAGGTATTTTCACATTCTAAATTTTATTTCTTAAAAACTATTACTTTTTAAGGATTTCTTTCAATTGGATCTTGACATTACAATCCTTCAGAATATTTTCATCTAATTTTATCAAATCTTTTTTAGTTATAAGTTGGTTAAACTTAGATCAAAATAATGACCTATTTTACCCCAACTTGGGGTAAAATGGGTCTCATTGCAAAAAGATGTCAAGAATATATTTATTACTAAATATACAGGCAAATAAGAAAAAAGGCAATCGGCTAAGCCGTTTTCATCTGAAAACATTTGTTTTAAGTTGTACTTATAATGAAATTGTAAAAGTCCGAAGTTAATGACCATTGTTCAAATGTAGCAATTAAAATACTTAATTTGGATAAAAAAATAAACTTGTATGACAGTTCAATGTATATTTGAAGGAAATAAATTAAAAACATTGTTTTTTTAATACAGAAGGCCTCCTAACTATGACCCATTTTACCCCAAGTACAAAATATTGTTATAAAAGATAAAATATTTTACATTTTTCTAAGCTGATTGGCTTGAAATGTCTCTGACTTTCTTTTATGGAAAAATATTACAAAAGTCTGGTGTAATTTATTACAATATATAGATATTTTGAAAGTTAGTAAACCCTGTTTTTTCGACAACGCCATTTACCGTTCAAATAAAGTATTTTTTCAGTTCTTAAATTAAATAATCTAAATTTTTGACAGTTTGAAAATGTTGCCAACAGGTAAAAGATTATAATACAAAAAAAATGAGCAAAAATAATTCAATTTAAATATAACTTATATCGAGTTAATTAAAACAGACCCATTTTACCCCAACCCACCCTACACAAAATATATATAGGAGGTAAAGATTAAAAATTTATATTTACTAGCAAAATTAGCTTTAAACTATTAAGGGGTTTTAAAACTGAACTGTTAAACTTAACAATATCTATATAAAGTTATTATAAAATATAATAGCCTTGGATGCCTTGGAGTAGATATGGTTGATGTACTTCCCGGTTTTAATAGTTTTACTGGCTGTGACACAACCGGGAGGTTTAATGGAAAAGGAAAATTAACCTGCTGGAAAGCGTTTGAAAGGTTAAACCTCACGTCGTCCACAAGCCTTTATATCACTCGTAAAAGAAGAACGTTTATTGGACCGACATTCATTGCTCAGGAGGAATACGTTTTCAGATTATACAGATGACCCAAAGATATAAAAAATACAAAGGATATACGCTTGGTACCTTTTCAAAAGACTGCAAGCTGAATCAGAGAGCCTACCTCCAACTCAGACAGCTCTTAAACAGTAATCCTATTTCAAGCTCTAGTTTGGGCCAAATATGTAGAACCAGTACAAACCCTTCCTTCACCTGAAATGTTTGGTTGGAAAAAAGAAAATGATTCTTATATTCCAGTTATAACAGATTTACCCCCGGCTCCTGAAGCTGTAATAGAACTCACATCCTGTGGTTATGATGACACAAGTAAATGCCTAAGTGGCAAATGTTCCTGTGCCATTGCAAGGCTACCATGTATGGGAATGTGCAAATTTGAAGGGGACGAAAAAAATTGTAGGAATTCGTTAATATGGACTGTGGATGTATCAGATAGTGACTCCTAAGACTGTAAAGCTTAAAATTTTAATTATATATCTGCAGCTGTTATATCTGCTCTCTGTAAATTAATTGAAAGATATTCTAATTATATTAGTGTGAAATCATTGTGTAATTTACTAGGCCAAAATAATGATCTTCATGAAAATCTTTTACCGAAAGAGTGGACCTTGAAAAGGGCCACTCTTGGATTTGAAGACAAAGGAGAAGTTGTTTTTAAATATTAAAAGGGGATTAAGAATTTTTATGCAAGAAAATATGAAGTACTTATAAACATTTAAATAATAACTTAATTCCTTATATGCAATATTTTCTCGAAAGGAATACTTTAAATTGTTAATTTCCTAACTAATGAAAGTTTTTATTGAATTAATGCTTAATTACTACTAATTAAATTTAATAACATTCAAAAAATTTTCAATAAGTGTTTAGGTGCTTTTAAATAATTAGTCTGTAATAAAACAATGCAAAAAATATCAGACAAAAAAATCAAATTTTTATTAAAAAGTGTATTTTTTTTAATTAAATTAAAATTTTTAAATGAAAATTCAAAAAATATTTTAATAATTTATTTAGTCTTCCTTCTATATTCCAAATTTCCCATTTTTATGTTAATAAATAAAAATATAATGTTAAAAATTCCCTATTCTTAAAATTCATTATTTCATCTTATAATTAACCTAATTACACCTAAATGTGAATTAAAAAAATTTAAACCAAACATTTTTAAGTTCCTTATGCTATAATTTAACAGAAAAACATTAGTTTACAAAATTTGCAACTGATTTTTAAAAGAGCCTTTTTTTAACATTAAGTAACTCACTATAATGCCTAATTACTACTAATTTTACAACTAATTAAGTTCAATAACACATTAAAATTTTGTTCAATAAGTGTTTTTAGATATTATATGAGTAAATGATAAAAAAATGTAAAAAATATAGGTCAAAAAATAAAATATCCAACTTTTATTAAAAAATTTATTTTTTGAAATAAATTAAAATTTAAAATTTTTAAGCAAAAATTCAAAATATATTTTAAGTATTAATTAAGTCTTCCTTCTATATTCCAAATTTCACATTTTTATGTCAATAAACAAACGTGTAATGTTAAAAAAACCTAATTTCTTAAAAGTCATTATTTTATCTTATAATTAGCTTAATTACACCTAAAAGTGAATAAAAAAATTGGCACCAAAACTTTTTAAGTTCCTTATTCTATAAGTTAACAGAAAAACATTAGTTTACAAAATTTACACGAAATTTTTACAAGAGCCTTTTTTTCGACATAAGCGTCTCCACTAAAGGGACTAATGTTTTGTTTGTTTTTTAAATGAGTAAGAAAATGGAAAAACCAGAATAAGGCACGGAAGAGTCAAGTCAAACAATTTTTAGTCCCGTGAAGTTTTTCCGAATTTTAATCTTTTACTACCTTTTCGACGCTTTTTTCTTGTATCCAACCCCTTGTATTATTTGTTTTGACATTTTTCTTTCGAATATTCTGCCGAAAGATCATTTCAAAACAGAACATGAACTGGTATGCATCAGGTATACTTTGATATAGTCAAAAAGGAAAAGGATAAAGCCTAAACTTTACCTTTTCCCCATCTTGTCTTCTTTAATATCCCAAAACAAAATTTTTATGTTACATTTTGACGACCGCATAAGTTAATTCTTGTAACAACCGCAAACCACAAGCAAGATAAAGTATCATTAAAGATAATTTTTTGAATTATTAAGTTTATAGTATCTACTAAGTCATACAGAGTATACTCCGAATGTTACAGGCAAGTGCAAATATAGCATCAAACTAAATCAATATTTCAAAACATATGCTACATTAAAACTGAATATTCTCAAATGAATGAAATTACACAAGTGTGGGTCCCCCTCATTTGACCATTCTCAAGTACTTTCCTCCCCACTGTCTCTTCCTGATTAAATCAGTTCCTTCTGAATGCTGTCCAGGGGACTTGTGGACAAGACGAGCGTATCAGCTGTCCTCAAGAGGAAGTTCTACAGGGTGCACTTAGATTTCAATTTGAGTTCAATAATCAGGTTTCAGTGGTAGTTGATTTATATGGTGAAATCAGTATGTTGCTTCACTTAATGGCCTTTGAAGAATGATGAGTAGTGCGTTTTCAGCTGTATTAAATTTACTAGTAGGAGGAGGGATATTTTTTGTGTAAGATTAGAAGTTACAATTTTTACAGGCGCATATATAATCCTAAGGTGCTGGAGTACGGAAAAATTAAAGTAGTAAATAAATAAAATTTTCTGTGGGCTTAATAAAATGCCGGTTTGGATTTCCTCGGTGAATTTGTTTCTAAAAAAACTATATGAAGCATTTTTATAAGGGGCTACTTTTATATAAAATAAATTATGTTTTTTAAGGCTTATACCCCCAATTATTATTTCACATTCTGGAAAGAGAATATAAAATTCCCTGAATAAGCGTAAGATTTAAGCAATATTTAAGATCCTAATCACTCAAGAAAATGAAAATTTTAACCCCCTTTCATTCCTAGCCGCCACGAATTTTTAATTGGATCTTATGTTAATAGTGACGCCTTAGGATTGAAAGGGTTTTATCATTTTTATGCCTATTTGTTTTTTTTCAAAAGCACTCCCTTCCTGTGATGTTTTCCCCAACGTTTTAGTCCCCGTTTTGATTGATGATTTGATCCCCTATTCAGAAGTTTTTTTTACCACAAATATGAACAACATAAATTCTGTTTTTCTTATCTTGAACAAACATAAATTTTAGGCAT
Source organism: Tetragnatha versicolor (assembly GCA_024610705.1). Classification (NCBI taxonomy): domain Eukaryota; kingdom Metazoa; phylum Arthropoda; class Arachnida; order Araneae; family Tetragnathidae; genus Tetragnatha; species Tetragnatha versicolor. The sequence goes on from JANDEH010000007.1 coordinate 44,177,942, forward strand.
TTTAAAAGTATAAACCAATCAAAAGCTATTTAAGATTTATCTGCATTTCCTTCTAAAAAATATTTTCACACGATCACGACAAAAATATTCCCCTTTTCCTTTGCAAAAAATATCTGATAATTTTCAGAAAAATCAAATTTCCTGTAAGTACTCATCGTTTATTATATCCCAGCTTTAAACACATTTCTATATAAAATAAGCAAAGCCCATTCTTCCGAACATTCAATAAAAAGGAAGACACACGGATATCCGTGGCCTTTGGAAATGAAAAATTACTTTCTCTAGTATCTTTCATTTTAATCTCAAGTCACAAAAATACAATATACTCGCTTTATTTTCTTCGGAGGGAGGGGAAGTCGAAATTTGTCATTCTATACAGAAAATAACTAGCTTACTAATGACACCATCTGTAGTCACAAGAATCAAAGCATTATTAATTTTTCCTCGACATGAAATATAGATAGACAAGGGGTAGTCTCGAGAGAATAAATAATATCGTAGCAAGAGAAGGTCCCTTGAAAAGAAGTTTTTTTCTTTATATCTGTGTTTAAGGGAAGCAAACACCATGCATGAATAGGTTTCTGAAAGCAATCGTTCAATGTCTATATATCCGATTTGACGGGGAATTTCTAAGGATCTTTTATCTGCACGTTCGTCCTACGGGTGCTGTGTTTTGTTTAATTTGTACTGAGAAAGGTCTTTGCATTAAGGTAAAGTGAAACCTGAATTATCAACAAAGCTTCTGAAATTAAAACGTTTCTGGTTATTCCGTTATTCTTAAACTCACAATAAAAAAGCTGTAGAAGATGTTTTGTCGATTTTAAAGGGAAGGAAGTTTGTTAACAGCCTTATTTGTTGGATTCAGTCGTTATTAAACCCTCCCCTAGTTATGATGTTTTTAACCCGTAACAGGGGAGGTGAAAAATTGGAACATACAAGGGGACGTGGGGTCTCAGAGACTCCGTAACTTTCTATATTTTTAAAAATCGTCTAATTAAGATATGATTATGATATTTCGGTACATTGTTATTTGAACATTTATCTCTTGATAGAAAAATATTTTACTTAACTTTATGATGAAATAAACATTTTTTCCAGACAATTTTCCAATAGACTTAAAATCATCGATGTTATCGAATTATCGTTCCCGAGTCTGGGGGATCCCACGTCCCCTGCTACCGGTTAAAGGTTTGAAAAATTACCTCTTATACAAACCATGAGGTTTGAAAGTACAATGTACTTTTCTTTTTCAAATAAAATAGTCTCCACTTTTGCCTAAGTTGGTCCTAAGTTCTGAGTTTCTGCACAATTTCTTTATGAAAAATTTTTTTAACTGTCTCTCTGTTACCTAGTAAGGGAAAAAACACCCGAATTGTTCAGATTTTGATAAAGGCACTAAAATTGGTGGAAATGTAGTTTCAAACATGCTGAATCCAAAATAGACCAGAACCACTCTGGCGGAAGTCCCGTTCGGGACTTCCGGTCAATAACAAAATGGCCACCCGCTGGCCTATTTTCGGTTGTTTTAATGATACAAAGGCAATTTTGGTGTCAAATATTATGTTATGTTCTAAGGGCCAAGGAACATTATTATGATGCGACAATGTGCAATTTATTTTTAAAAAATAAGTAAAATCCAATAAAATCTCTTAAATAGCGAAAAATTCCAAGTTTAGAAATATTAAGTTCCTGACCACTAGTTGCATCCTATAGTTCTCTTCCGATTGTTATTTTGTTTATTTTTAAACATATTTTAAAACAATGAACTTAATTAAGTTTTGTAAAACCCATTAAAATTTAAATCATGCATAAAACAAATGGATAAAATGGATAACATAAAGCTACTTCAGTACAGTACTCGTTTTGAAACATTCATACCGAAAGTTGATTGGCCAAGTGAAATCCCGTGTTAGGTATGTTTCCTGCGATTGGTTATACCTAAATAAAAATCCTTTTTCTCCTCTTTCGGGGGTTTAGGGGCAGAATTTTGAAGAATTGGATATATATCTGAAGATAAAACTCAAGGTATTATCTCTAATGGCAGAATGGTTTGATCCCCAAACTATTTCTAATCACATTGAAGATCATCGACCGATGATTAATTGGGATACTTGTATTTTCAGCCAAGTAGCTGACGACTCCAAATCTGTAGTGAATCCAATATCTTCGAGTTATATTACTCTAGAAGAAAATCTGATCGACTTTCAGAAATTAAATGCTATACCAACAACTTTAAATCTTGACCGGCTTAGTGGAGCTCCTCAAAAGTATCTCTGAAATATTGTTAACAAAAGGGGCAGTGTGACATAAAAGTTGTCGAGCTAAGTATAATTCAGTTAAGCTAGAAATACATATAAAGAAGTTAAGGCAACTAGAAGAGAACCTCGAAAGTCCCCTTGAAAGCGAGAAGGATCCGAAACGAGCATACACTCGATCACTAAAGAAAAGGCACTGCTTATTTTGTGATGAGTTGATTAAAGATGAACAGCATCACTTGGTTACGAACCTTTCATTCAGTGAAAAGCTGTGGGAATCTGCAAAGTTGATGGAAGATCCAAATTTATTAGCTAAGCTTGCTGTTGACGATGTGATATCGTCCGAAGTTAAATACCACCGTCGTCGATGCCTCGTTTCTTTTAATAATCGCGTAAGAGATATCAAACACAAGAGTCTGAATTCCAATGAAGGCCACAATGACAAGACGGAAATAGAGTCACTAGCTTTTGTAGAAATTGTAAATATGATTGAAGAATATAGGTACGACAGAATATTTTTTAGGCTAGCTGACATGGCTAATTTATATAGAAATACACCAGTCAAGTATGGACTACAAATCGAAGTAAGTGTGAACTCAGCCAGACTAAAAGAGAAGTTGCTTGAAACGATTGATGGACTTATGGAGTACCCTAAAGGAAGAGAAATATATTTGGCATTTCGTGAAAATGTTGCCGATGCCTTAGATGATTCAACTGTATCTTTCAGTGAAAAAGAGCTTTTACAATTTTCGAAGACTGCTAGAATATTGAGACAATATATTTTTACATTCCTACCAATTCCAAAACTAATACCGTTCGGCATAAAGTTCATAAAAATGGACTCCCTACTGGACATCTTTGTCAGAAGCATCTGCATCTTGCCGTGAACTCATTTGCTGTGGTTGCAAAACAATGTGTTCATCGCGCTGCAATTGCTTGAGCTAAACTTCTGTGCACTGATCTTTGCGCTTGGAAAGTAAAATGTATATAAAGTCCGAATAAAAATATAAATATGATTGTTTTAAATTATGATTCCATTATTATTAATGCCAAAATTATTTATTATATGTGAAAATATATACATAATTTAAATATTTCTAAACTTAGAACTTTTCGCTTTTAAGAGATTGGATTTTACTCAATTTTTAAAATAAATTGCACATTTTTGCATCATAGTAATGTTCCTTGACCCTTAGAACATAATATTTGACACCAAAATTGCCTTTGTGTCATTAAAACAACCGAAAATAGGCAAGCGAGCGGCCATTTTGTTATAGACCGAAAGTCCCGAACGGGACTTCCGCCAGAGTGGTTCTGGTCCATTTTGGATTCAGCATGTTTGAAACTACATTTCCACCAATTTTAGTGCCTTTATCAAAATCTGAACAATTCTTCCCTTTAACGGCCCTACATGGCACATAGTTAAAATTACTTTACATTACTTCAAGTATATGCGAAATAGTTTATACAATGAAGGAATTTCAGTCAAACCCAGTTATACTGGCCCTAAGATGAAGTAAACCACCCGGTTATAAGACAATGATCATCTTCATCGGTCTTGAATGAACTATTATTAACATTACAATGATATCGGTTATGATGCGCCTCCTATAATAGTTAACTATTTAGTCTCATGGTGACACTTAAAACTTGAATACCTTCTTGATTGGTGTACTGTTTAAATTAGCTATTGCTAACTAATTTCAATTAAATGTGAAAATCTTTCTAAAAATGCTTACAAAAGCGTTTGGTTACGGAGTGTATTAGTAGCGATTGAACTATTCATCTTCTAAACTTAATTAATGAAGTCAATAAGCCCTTTTAAATAGTTAATTAAAAAGTTTTTAAACTAAAAATTTAACTTTAACTTATTAATAGTGAAAGGAAAACAATTTTAATCTCACAAAGTAAAAAAAAATGTAACGAACATTTTAAAGTATCTTTAACAAATTTTGTTTTATTATCATACTCTAAACATGAACAAAGTTCAATTAAAACAAAAACGACTAACTTCTTTATTAATTATAAGTACTTAAAAATTGTTTTTTAAATCTCTTAAATAAAGAGAGAAATGCGATAGGATTAGACTTAAAAACCATTTTTTTACTCAGATTATTTTATAACTGAAAGGCACTGTCAAAAATAATTGCGGGAACATGGAGTATTTTAATCAAAGTGTCAACTTTTGACTCGAAGATAATCTCTCAAAACGCATTTAAGAAACTTTACAAGAGAAAAATAAAGCAATGCGTTATTTCACGAAGGAATATGAGTAATCTAATATTCAGTGGAAATATAAATTGAAAAATAAATGTTTATTACTAAGTTATGAAGTGTTCGATGAAGATTTGGAAATTAAAGTTAAGAAGTTTTTATTTATTACTGCTATATGAAAGGAGCATTTAATATGTTACCTTTAAATTTTTTTTTAAGTTTTTTACTATACTTATACTTTCTTTTAAGAATATATATGTTACAAGGTAATTTTTTTATTTTCTTCTAATGAATTAGAAAAATGCATAATAATATTTGGTTCAATTGAAAGCAATCAGAAGTTTTGTTTTTAATTTTATTTTTAATAGAAGGGAGAGAGAGGATAGGAGGATAGAAGTTCATCATGAATGGTGCACAAATTGAAATAGGTTTTTTTATTAATTTTAATTTTTGTAATGGATCAACATATTTTACCTCCTAAAGGCTCACGAGCTCCTATGAACGAGTCACTTCTGCTTATTTTTCCATTCGTAGATCGTTCGCTTTTAAAGAGCACATTTATTACATTTTGTTTGAATCCCAGTAAGAACATATCGTTTTTTTACTGAATTATAATCATTGCCATGCCCATTGCCCATCGTATACTGATGCACGATCATCAATCAAATCCTCCCACGCTTCAAATCCCAGTCGTGCTCTTCAAAACTCAAGAAACAACGACCTATCTGCATTCATTCTCATACACTTTATGCTCCACAGACACGCCATAAACTTATTTCAGGACGCTTATTTTCCCCAAGAGCTCAAAACTAGGCTCGCAGCACTGTTGATACAGGATTTCGGGAATTCTCCCGATGTTTCGTAGCATCTTTTGAGAGATCAAGAGCTGTGTACACTTCGGAGTCTCTCGACAACAAATAATTTGAAGGGCGTTTTGCAACAAATCTTAAGTGAGCAGTCATCATTAATATGCATTAGTCCTTTGCAGAGAGGGAGCTTCCTGTTTGTTTCTGTTCCGTTTGCGCACTCTGCTTTTCCAATTACTTGCATGTTGTGTGTTTATCGAGTTAAATAAATACCGTGAGTAGGATCGGGAGGGCAGTTTAGAGTGTTTGCTTTGAGAAGTGGTTCAGAGGGCATGATATATCAGGAAAAGGATTGTGCATATGGGAGTGTTACGACAATATTCGCAAATGCTTTGTTGTTGTATAATCTGATTTCAGTTCTTTTAAAGTCATGACAAACAGGATGGTGATAAATGTTTAATCGTGATTATTTAACATAAATATATCTATTTATTTTTAATTCCCAACAGTTAAACATATCTTTTATTTACTGGGAATTTTGGAATAGTTTTAAATTATGTATAAAACAACTATGAAATGGAAGATGTCAAAAGACTGAAAATACTTATGATGTTAATTTTGTGTATTTAAGTATAGAGCACGTTGAAAATAAAATCTTCTTAATCAGAAAAACTACATAGAGGTAAGGCGAAAAATTAAAATTTAGATTTTTAAACTTTCTTAAAAATATTTGCACAAGTTTCAAGCATAACTTGATGCTAAAAACGAAGGTTGACGATGAAATTCTAATTTTTAAGTTCAGTCTATATTCCAATAGTTTGTTTCAACAGTTAAGTTTTTCAATTGTCTCTTATCCATAAAGTTTGAAATGTAAATGTTAAAAGTATCTAAACTGTATGTGAAAAAAAACCTTAATGATATTAATGCCAGAAAAGAAAGTAAATTTTGGTTAGATTCTTAAAGCAGGCTATAATTAGAAATAAATGTTCAACCGTGTTTTATTTTTTTGGGGTTCCTATGATTTAAAATTGATAACAGTTTTTTCTTTATAAAAATACAATATTGAAGATGTTTTTTTATTTTTCTCACGAGTATGAAATGAGAAATGATAGAGATATTTTCAAGAGTAACAAATGCAATAAATAAAAAATAATTGTTTTTAAACCAGTTTTCCTTTAAAAATTTTCGTGAACAAGGTAATAAATAACCACTTTTTGTATCAATTTTTCTGAGCGAATAAGAGACTTAAATTCTTATTCCTCCTAGCTTTATGAAACTTAATAAAAAAGCTTTCAGATACATTACTTGATAGTTTCAGAAACAATTATTCCCTTAATTTGCTACCTGATGTATGTGATTGCGAAGCTTTCTGTATAATTTATCACTCGTTTCAGACAGTTTTTTTTGTACGGTTAAATTAAAACCTAAAAAGTACCCAATAAGGAACGAAAACTCCTATAAAACTCCTGTAGCAGTCATTTAATGAAACTTTTTTTAAATCTGAATATTTTAGCTCAGTTTCAAAGAAAAAGGTAAAGACGTTTTGAGGATGGGAAAAAATATCTTAATGCACTTTTATAAAAAAAGAGGAGAAATGTGGAGATTTCATCTTTTAAAAAATCAGAAGGAAAAAAAAGAAGGCAAAAGAAAAAGAGTCCTCCATTACCATAGAAAACTTCATTCAGCCATCTTGGTAGCGATGAAACATTAGCCTGGAACTTTCTATAAAAATCCCTACAAGGATAATTCAACGGAAAAGTTCCCCTAAAATCCGGACATTAAAAACCCCGCCCGATCAATTTCCCCATAAAAATCCCCACATCAAAAGAAACTCAGTGAATGATATTTCAATGTGAAAGACATTTCGGAGAAACAGTCTTGATAAAAAAAACACTCTCCCGTCTGCGAGGTAAAGTAGTTACAAATGTCGTAGTAAAAAAATCGAAACCTGAACTAACGGGCTCATCATAATAATTCCAGGCATGTAATTTAGGGCAGTGGCGAAGTAATAAGGAAATGCCATAACCTTCATTCCATCTCCAATAAGTCTAATAACGTTTGCTGAAAGGTCTCGACGAAAATGTATCCAGCTATGGCAGGGCTGAAGGTAGGGAAATGGCAGACTAATTCTGTTGAAAAGAGGCATTCCCAAATGAGATTGTTCATCTAAACGAGGAGGGTGCTATGTGGGGAAATAAATGAGAAAAGCATGGGTAAAGGGAAATGTTAGTCTTTCTTTTTTTCTTTTTAAGGTAAATAGTTTAGTACTTCTTAAGTGGTTCTCAGAAAAGGATGTTGTTTGTTTTACCTTTTCTGGTTAGTTTTTGTTTGAGGGTAAATTAGTTCATAGTGTTTTGTTTTTGAAACTTTTTTGAAAATATAAAATGCCTTAACCCTACAATGCATGATTTTTTAAATTCACTTGAAAATAATTTATTTGACTTCTATTATGGTGTTAATTAGTAAAAAAATACTAAAAAAATTTAATTTAATTTTTTTTCTACATTTAATTGACAAAAAACTTTGTCCTTGTGAAATTAATTTGTGTCCCTTGTGAAATTAATTGTGAAGTGAAATAAAACCAAATGCTCTAAAAATATAAAAAAACAACAATTGCAAAACAATTTTTCTTCAATGTGAAAAATTTTTTTATTTTAATTTATATGGTCCTTTTATTTTGGCATTTTCTGTGTCTTGACTTTCTTCTCACTAGCTACTAACAAATGTCTCAAAATAGTACCCCTGCTGCGATCTACTCTGGCAGTCTAAAGTGCTAAAACAATGAAATGTTATATTTATTGTCCTTATTGCATGGTGTTGCCTTTTGTAAATGGAAGTTCGAGGTAGGAAATGGGGAAAAATGTCGTGATGCCAAATGGCAACAGTATGCACTGTAGGGTTAAGGGGTGACTAGTTTTTTCTGCTGTCTTGTATTTATTGACGTTTTCCCATGATATTTTTTTATCTTTTTATATTTTCTATCATAATATTTTTTTCCTAATCAGAGGTAGTGGTGAAATACTCCCTTTTCATATTTATTTAAGACGAAATACCTTATGTATCACTAATCTCTCTATTCTAAAAAAATGTTTTCAGTGAACGGTTTCCAGACAAAGGCTTTTTAATTACTGAACCGAATGACACATATATGGTATCAAAATGTCCGGATTCTTTCCGGATTTCCGAGTAAGCCCTTCGATTTTTCAAAAAAATTCTCAATTTTAAAATATTTCCATTTTTTTAGATAACGGATAAGGTCGCAGTTATAAAGCAAGTACTGTCAATCAAATTATTATGCATCCAATCACAACGTCCGATTGACGATTTATTTTAAGATGAAACATGTTTTTTCACCTTTTAAAAAAAGTACTTTCTTGATGAAATATCACTCAAAGACTGATAAAAACATATTCTAAAAACTTACATGAAAGCCATTTTATACTAAAATTTCACACTTTTTGTCCAATATTTATAATTTTTAGTCTGATTTTATCGAAATTAATTGTAAACATAGTGATGTTTTGTCTCTTATTGTTTTCAATTGCTTAAACGGTATTGTTTAACAAGTCTGGGTTTAAAAAAAATATGAATGATAAACACTAGGCATATTATACTATCGAGTTACTTTAAAATAATATTTTTTGTTTGGTCCGAATATTGATAAACAATTAGAATTAGTCATTTTTATAATCATATATTAAAAATAATTAAGATGAATATTTTTAAAAACATTTCGTTTAAATTTTTGATAAGTTCGAGTTAATATACAGGGTGTATCTGAAATGGTGCAACAAACTTTCAGGGATGATAGTACTCATCAAGACGAACAAGAATCGGTATAGAAAGGGGGTCCCAAGCCAAATCCCAGGGAGTTAAAAATGGAGCGACACCCCAAAAAATCATTGAAAAATTCGATTTGTAGAACAACTACTTTTGGTAAAAACTTAAATATGGTCTCAAAAATTGTGGTTTAATATGATCTTTCAAATAACCTCAAAAGTCTTCACTTTAAAATTTGTTTTATTATGAAAAATGTTAAAAACACAAAAAATGTGAAAACTCAGCCAAAACCTTATTTTGTATTTCGAAATCCTTTCTTTTGATTTGATAATCTGAAAGATCATAGTTGAAAACCCTTAAGTCCAAAGTTTCACGTAAATACAATCAATATTAAACGCTTGAGATCCTTTTAAAGTTTGTTTTTTGGGTGCGCAAGCAGTTTTTTAGAGCTGTTTCCAGAACAGCTGTTAGCGCACGCAAAAAACAAACTTTAACAGGATCTCACGCGTTTAATATTAATTGTATTTACGTGAAACTTCGGACTTAAGGGTTTTTAACTATGATCTTTCAGATTATCAAATCAAAAGAAATGATTTCGAAATACAAAATAAGGTTTTTGCTGAGTTTTCACATTTTTTGTGTTTTTTAACTCTTTTCATAATAAGACAAATTTTAAACTGAAGACTTTTGAGGTAATTTTAACGATCATATTAAACCACAATTTTTGAGACCATAATTAAGAATTTACCAATAGTAGTTCTTCTACAAATTGAATTTTTCAATGATTTTTTTGGGGTGTCGCTCCATTTTTAACTCCCTGGGATTTGGTCTGGGACCCCCCTTTCTATACCGATTATTGTTCGTCTTGATGAGTACTATCATCCCTGAAAATTTGTTGCACCATTTCAGATACACCCTGTATACTCAAACTTTTAAGGGAGATTTATTCATGGAGGGGATGTGAAGTATTTTTAATAAGTTAGTTGACGTTTTTCCTGTAAATTGTTTAATTGTTTTATAAAGTGTGTTAAGTTCAACGAGTTGGAATTTGTGGGAATTGCGAAGCAATTCCAAAAGGTCCTGCGTCAGCAGTTTACGGGGGTTGGCGAGCGATAGCGAGCAGGGGGCGGTAGCTCCCTAGTTTTTGTAAAAAAAGACATTTTATGAGTTTCATAGCTAAATTTTATGTTGATTTAAGGTGACATGGACTAGAAAAATTAGTTCATAAAAATACTAATACATTTTTTTGCATAAGGTAGATTCGGGTAAATTCATATATCCTTGAAATGAGGTTTTGCTATTACTCTTTAAACAAGTTTTTTTCCAGAATTACACTAAAATTACAAATAATAATTTATTTTTCCAAAAACTTCAGAAAACTTTTCTATTAGGAATATTCTTTATCAAAATCAACGAAACAATAAAGAAAATCAAATTTATCTTTCTACGGCCGAAAGAACATCTCTTATATCGAATAAAATTCCTCGGGAAAAACTCAAACATCGTTATGAAAAAAAAAGGACTAAATGATAATGAGCACACCAGAACGCACACAGGATAGCCTTAATTAAAACTGAAGTCTTGAAATAAAAACGTCATGTTCTATAACGTGGAGGAACTACACAGAAAAACCAACTAAAAAAGGCGCCATGCCGGAAAAAGAAATTATTAATCAAATCAAAGTCGTAGAAATGCAGGGTGCCTGGGCTAAGTACAAAGAATTTTACCAATTAAATTCTTCTGAGAGGAAGATGAAATGGAAAAAGTGAATCATCATGGCCCAGAAATTATGCCTGGGTTCTTATTATTCCTGATTGGTTATTATGTTTCTCGCGACGCAAAAAATGTCGTTGGGTTCGTCTCATTAAAAGTGGTCTGTTATTCCAATTAAACGAAAAAGCAAACCTCTGAGATGGCAAGATATTGTTAAGATGCATCTTTTATGTGTTATAAATTTTTTTTCTTCAAATAAATGTTTTGAATTGCTGTTTTTTTTCTGCGTTTAAAGTTTCTACCGTGGGTCTTACAGAAAAATAGCTTGGGATATAATTATTTTACTTGATTAATCTGTAAAATATGATTTAAAGCAATAAATTTTGAAAATTATTTTTTTAACGAAAATATATTTAGCAGGGGATCCTTATGGTGAATTTTTTTAACAAATTTCCCATGTTTTAAAATAAATGCAAATCCAAATAATTTATCTTGTCAAGGTAAGTAAGGACACTAAATTTTGATTTTTTTTGTTTTTCATAAGCTTTTTACTTTTGTTACCTTTAAAAGTGCAACAGCAATTTAAAAAAGTTATGCGAATTTTAAAATGTATGGTTATAATTGTAATTTCAGTTTAAATTTATTTATTGGAAGTATTTATTGGGAATACTGGATATTGTATTGAATTGACTTGAACTTGAAACCGACTTAAAATTCTGTATGCAAGTTAGAAAATGTTTTATTTTTCTATAGGATCTTTCCGTAAACCCAGCACTTACCTTCTTCCCTATTTCTTTGTGTACAATATTTGAATTTCCTATAAAGAGATCCGGACAGTTAAAACTTTCATACTTATGCATTTATTCTTGCATACACTTTCATCAATCATTCGTAAATTTAAAAGCATAATTTAAATTTGCAAACAAAATTTAATTCCTGTATTTAAGAAAATAATTCTGAAAAGATAAACAAAAACTTATATATATTTTATATCTCATTATTTTACTGCTTTCATTGAAGGAAGTCAATCACAAAGTGAAATAAACTATCCTTTACAAAAATATTGATTAAAAAATGTACGTGAAATATTTTTAAAGGGTTTATTTTAAAGGGTCAAAACACATAAGGTTAAGCTTTTACAATAACCACCCTTACCTAATATGACTTGAGTTATTCACCCTCAAGCTTCGAGCATTCCAAATAAATTAGTACTAATATCCATAAAACAGTTTCAAAACCGTATAAAATATTAGCAGCGGTTGCCTCCGACAAAAAGCAGAGCAAAAATATCAATACCCGATTTTTATTTATGGAAAAACGCAAAGGAGATGAAAGACCACCATCGATATATTTTTCCTAGCAAAATGAAAACTTGAAATTCAAACCGGATGATTTATAGCTAATACCCTAAGAACCCTCCAAAAGGAAAACTCAATTTACCCTCAGCGGAAAAACCCCCATAGTTAAAAAAGCATTCCAAAAAATATATATTCCCAAGACAAATAAATCTCTCGCTCACACAGAGAGAGTAAAATACCTAAACACAACAAAGAGATATTGAAAGAACCGCTTTATTTATTGTTCAATAAAAACAATATTTATTTTTCCGCGAAATTGTCTCCTGCCCATACTTCGATCCAGTCAATCAATGACTCTCTATATTTTCCCCGATAATATGCAACATCTCAGACAAAAGCGCAATTTCCGACGGGCAGCCCTCCTAACAATCAAGATCATTATATTTTATGTCCTATTATGTTCTATCCCCCTCTCTGGGTGCGAGTGTATAAACAGTTGTCCCAAAGTACAGAGGAACAAATTGAACTTTTTACCCCCTCTCCTTTTTTTTATTGCTGCTTTTCTTCTTTGGTTGTTCTTTTTATTATTATCTGGGGTAGCAATCGGTTTCCGATAATCGCCCCCAGGGGGGGGAGCGAAGGAGGTGTTTTTTCTTCATTCCTGTGTATATTTATTCCTACTCTGGATAGCGTGTGTCCGTGAAAGTAAGCAAACACATGTCAGGCATAATTCCGACAAGACTGGCCCTATCGATAAGAGTCTTTTTGGAAGGGAATCCTTTGTCGTTTTTTATATGTTGTTAGTCGAGCGGCGTTTTGCCGTTTTGTATGTGTACTTAGGAAAGTATTGGGCGGTGAAACTCAAACCTTTGTGCTTGCGTTTTGCGTGGTATGAAAGATTTTACAAAGGATCGGTTTTCCTGTTTACTGTTAGAAATCAATCGACAAATTGACTGATTGAGTGGGAACTATACTTCTTTTAAATTTAACTTTTAATTTTATTGAAGTACAGTATTTTAACATAGGATAATTTAAACAGAGTATGGATTGTTTAAATTATCCTGTGTTAAAATCTTATATTTTTCAGTGCGTTTTATAACGGCCAAACTATTCTTCCGAAAATAAAAGTTGACTAGTGTATTTTGTAGAATATTTTGCTTACTTCAACTTTGTATGCAAGTAGTTTTCAAGAATCTAATATTTTTTTAAATATAAGCAAAAGTCCAAACATAGAGTAAAAATTTTGCGATTTTTTCCCACATTTTTGCGTTTTTTTTATATGAAGCCGATCTTCCAAGTGGAAGCGAACTAGATATTCGGAGTCAGCACCCCGCAAAAACATGTAAAACTGTCGAAAAAAACCCTTTTCTACAATTTTTTGAAGCAACTGCAAAGTGACTGTATTACTATTTAAGAGATTTTACTGAAGTTTAGTTACTTTTAAATACAAACTGCATCATCACTGTATCATCAGAATATGTTTTTTGACCATTAAAACTTAATATTTGACCCCAAAAATGTCTTTCCATGGGCGTCATTTAGGGGGGGAGCAGGGGGCAACCCCCCCCCTGCCGCTTACAAGAAGCTTTTCCAATTTAGTGCTCCTCAAAGAGTTTGAAAAGAGGAAACACTAGTTTAAAGTGGTAATTTCAAAAAAATTTCTGGGTGAGGATCCCCAGCCCCCCTCTAACATTTTTACGTCGGTGGTTATACAGATTTTTCCCCTTAGAACCCCCTTTTTCCTTGGAGTTAACATTGTCAAATTTTGATATTATAATATCATTCAAATACTACTTTTCAGTGTTCTAACACTTAACCTATAAATGTGCTCGTTAGGGGAACCTTAAAAATGAAGTTGAGGCAACCCCCCCAAAAAAGTCTAGTTACAGCGTGGTCAAGACCCATTTTAAAAAAATCCTTGCCCCCAACCAAAAACTGAAATGACGCCCCTGTGTCTTTCTATCATTAAAAGGAATAAAAATAGGCCCGTGGGAGGCCATTTTGTTTTTGAACGTAAGTTCGCCAGTGTGCTTCTGGTCGATTTTCGATTAAGCATGTTTTAACTATATCTCCACTAATTTTGGTACCTTTGTCACAATCTGAATAATTATTCCCTAAAACAGCCTCTACTATTAAGGGATAAGTTCCATATATTTTACGGAAATTCATTCCTGTTGCCCTTAAGATAATTTTTTATGCACAAGTAAGTTAAAAGTTTTTCGGTTATTGACAAAATATTGTTTTTTTTCAAGTATCGATACTAATTTCTTCAATTTAACATTAGATAAAATATAGATATTAATATCATTTTTTCCCATCTGCAGTCCAACACCAACTTTCTAATTGGCAATTTTTAGTACAGTAATTTAGAAATTTTTATTTATTACAGTAATTTATTTAGTAATTTGTTATAAAAAACATAAACCATATTACCCGTGGTGAAGTACTCCCTTTTCATACCTGTCCTTTCGGGAATTAAATCTGTTCTAGGGAATGCGCAGTTCATTTCAATGGTCACCACTTTTTCCGTTAGTAGTCGGCTAGACTAAAAGCTCTCCCTCCGCTCTCTTTCGTTACCTTCCTATACCGTGCTGATGAGCCTTAACAAGGGCGAAACAGGTGCACGGTTGGAGGTGACGCTTGAGAGCTGGAGTTTTCTCACATATTCCTCTATACTCTGTTCATTTTGAACTGGCGCTTGAAAATGTTTCCTTCCCCCACCACCGATCGGTAACCATAGCAACTATCCTCGTCAAAGTGACGAAGAAGGCTTACTATTGGCTGCGCAAAGAGCGTAACTATGGTTATGCTTCTAGCGTATGGGAAAGCCCTATTTCTCAAGCGCCAATTCTAAATGAATAGAGCAGCGGTTCTCAAACTTTCTATCGTCACGGACCCCTTTATGTTAGAAGCCAGGCATCGCGGACCCCCAACACCAAAAGCCGTAACCGTTCTGTGTTTAAGATTAATTAAAAATAGTATACAAATTATAATAAATTTTACAATTACTCCACTCCAGAGAAATATTATTTAGGGAGGGACCAAAATTATCCCTCCGCCCCCATGTATATTTCATAGGTCAAAGTAGCTTTTTAGTACATTTTTAAGTAGAATTTGCGTCTTAGGGAAATTAACATGAAAAGGTTATGAGTAATTAAGTTCTACCCACAAAGGGGGGTCTGGGGGTCCTCCCCCAGAAAATTTTTGGAAATTCAACTAGAAAAACAGATTTTAAATTAGTTTTAATACCCCTAGCTAAAATTTTTTGAATATAAATTTTTATGTAATATTTGCATTTTGATGAATTTAATGTTAAAAATAGTTTATAATAGAGTTTTAAGAACAAAAAGGTATCTGGGGGTTATCCTCAGAGAAGTTTTAGATAAATTTGTCCCTAAAAACACACAGGATTTTAACTATATTTCTTAGTTACGAATTTCAGACTATATATTCTTAGGTAGGATTTCAATTTTAATGAACTTTTTTAAAAAAATTTTTAAATAATAAATTACCAAGTACTAAAGGGGGTTCAGGGGTCCTCCCCATTTCTAAGATTTGATCCCAAAAACAGGGTTTTAGTTATAACTTGTTTTGATACACCAATTCCAAATTTCAGGGCCCCTTCACACACCCTTATTACTCCAAGTCTCTGAGGTGATGGTCTGGAAATTTCAAGGTAAATATTATGCATTGAAGTCAAAATTTCGAGGGGGCTGAGGGTTCTCCCCCTGAAAATTTTTGAAATTTGCCTCTTAAAACTAGTGTTTCATCTAATTTTGAACTTTTTGGTTTGGGGAATTCTAAAAGTAGCTTGAGGAATTCTTCAAGGTAACTCGCGGACCCCCTAGGAAGGCGCCGCGGACCCCCAGGGGTCCGCGGACCACAGTTTGAGAACCGCTGGAATAGAGTATAACCAAAGGTAGTGGTGAAGTACTCCCTTTTCATACCTGTCCTTTCGGGAATTAAATCTGTTCTAGGGAATGCGCAGTTCATTCCGGCAGATAGTGGAGGACTAATCAATGGTCACCACTTATTCCGTTATAGTCGGCTAGACTAAAAGCTCTCCCTCCGCTCTCTTGCGTGACTTTCCTATACCGTGCTGATGAGCCCTAACAAGGGCGAAACCGTCCACGGTTGGAGGTGACGCTTGAGAGCTGGAGTTTTCTCACATATTAAAATTTTACGAATTCTATAGGAGTTTATTATAAATAAGAATATTTCTAATATTTTGACTTAAAAGTGATATTTACATTGTTAGATTTTTATCAAAGTAAGATCACATTCCAAAAGAAATTTTAAACATCTAACTTTTATCAAATTAATGAAAATAAATCGTTTAAAAGTTTTAGATATTAAAGTTCAGATAATATAGATATATAAGATATTAAAATCATCTCATAAAACGTAGAATATCAAAATATCATATCGAGTGATAAAATTGTAGTTCTCCAAACGTGCATTTGGAAAAATATCCTTTCGGCAAATCACCTAGCTTAGATTCCAAGCACGTGTGAGAGAAGGGCAATATTCTCCAATGCAGACATTTCAGAATTTTCTGAGGTGCTCAATAGCTTCACTTTGTTTCTTCTACCAAAAAAAAAAACAAAAATTAATATCCTTTATTGGATTCTGTAGTCTGAAAAAAACTGATATGAGCCATGGAACCTGTTTAAAATGCTGACTTTATAATTCTGTATAATCTTAATTATGAATTCTAATCTAAAATATCTAAATCTAAATTCTAACCATATTATCTATCTATCTGTGATAATCTAAATTCCCGTTTAAGAGATGCACTTCATAAAATATATTTTAAAGGAAAAAGCTAGTAAATTCTTTTTGAAATACCTAATTGAATCTTGTTTCTTTTATTATTTTGAATAGTTGAAATAAAATGCTGACGAATAAATGATAACGAAATTTTGCACTAATTTCCAAAAACAAATGTTATCATGAAGAAAAGTGTCTCCTGTTTAAAAAGCAGTAACTTTTTTTTATTTTAAATAGTCAATAATGTTTTTTCTATATATTTTTAAATGCAGGTTGCTCTCGATGTCCCTATTCACGACTTTAATTAAAGTTAAATTTATTTAAAGAATCTTATATAATCGGTATATGCAATTTTTCCTATTTTTCCTGTAACTTTACTTTCAATAGTTTTTTAAACCCATTTTTAAACTATTTGTAGCTTGTGAAACATTATATTATAAGAATTAATTGAAATTCCATTTTTTTATTATAAGGAAAGCAGATTCTGTAAATTTCTAAATCTACAGTAAAACTTTTTCAGCAAAATGGTAAAAAAGAGAGCAGAGTCTTTATGTTTTGTTTCTTTAAAAGGATGACTACCTAAACTTAATTTTTTCTCAATCTATAACAAAAAGTAAAGTGAGGGAAAAAGCTCTTAAGATGCTCATGTCAACGGCCAAAATGAATACAAACGCAGCCATCCGAAATAAAGACTAAATATCCATGAAAAAGGGAAACAAATTTATACGTATTTCCCCCATTTTTTACTACATAAAAACTCGCCTTAGCCCTAATAACTTATTTAAGACACGACAACTTCGAAATATCGCCATGAGTACACGATAACAGATGTCCATACACTTTTTTATGATTACTTTATGTTGCCACATTTTTCGAGGATAGAAAATGTATTCCCACGACACGCCATAAATCGTCGGCGTCGACGGCATTGGTCGACTTCCCCTGTTACGTCACCCTTCAGGTAGCTAAGTCGTTGCCACCTGCGGAGAAGCTATCTTTCGAATTTAATTTACGGAGATAAAAGCCAGGGAAAAGAGATTTATCTGCCTCTTTCTGCTGACGTCGGGTCATTTTTCCCTACCTTTTAGGGAATATTTTTCCTTCTATGTGATTTTTTCCATTGCGGTTACATAAATCTGTGAATGAATTTTTTTTTCTTTTTCCGAACCATCAACCCAAAGGAAATGATTTTGCATCGTTTAAAAGTAATTCCGGAAATTGTTTTTGTGGGATAAAGTAATTTGCTATTTTCGAGATTACGCTCACAAAGGTGGAAATACTCGGGGGAAGAAATTAAGTGTTTTTGAGGTTGAGGTAAACAATTTTGAGAGAAAAAATGTAAAGCGATTCGAAAGAGAACAAAACAATTTAATGGGAAAGAATTTGGAACATTTTTTCTTACTTTTATTTAATGTGTTCGTGTGTTTATGACATTTATGTGTTTTAAATTTTTCCGTGACCGAGGAACAATAAATTCCTTAACAAATTGTTTTAAAAAATGTCATCAAATAAAAAATACTTGAATTTTTTTGATAAATTTGCGCATATCAACCACTAAACTATTTTAGTTTGGTAAATTAATAAATGTAATTAAACTTGTTGGGGAAATAAAACAAGATGAGACCATATGTTTAAGGATATCTAACAATTCAACGATATCCTTTTAAAAATCTTTACAAAAAATTAAGAGTTTATAGATTTATGGCAATAAGGAAGCATGTGTCAGATTTTCAAAAACAAAAGTGTTCCGTATGGTATTTTGTATGGTAAAATGAAAATCTAGTCAATTTTTCAAAAAATGTACAGGTAATTAAATGTTTTAATTTAAAAGTAGAGAAAAAAACACGTGACTGAAAACGTTTATTGTTTAAAGATGTCAACAAACATACCATCAACTCCATTGCTTTCCAACAATGTTTATTGTATGATGACGTCAACATACGATAATCCCAGACTCTTGGCGTTTTCGCGCGCTTTTAAAAAGTGGATTTTTGTTAATTTTTTTGGCAATCAAAAATTTTCTCTATCGGCCTCAAATTTTGGGTAGTTGCTTATTTTTTCAAGAAGAATCGATTAAAAATATAAAAAAATCATGCAACTTCCTCGTTGTAGGGGATAGGTTTATAGGGATAGTGGGAAAATCTTAAGTAGAAAACCTATGCGTTAGTTAC
The DNA here is from genome assembly GCA_024610705.1 of Tetragnatha versicolor. Lineage (NCBI taxonomy): Eukaryota > Metazoa > Arthropoda > Arachnida > Araneae > Tetragnathidae > Tetragnatha > Tetragnatha versicolor. The sequence continues at coordinate 44,196,949 of JANDEH010000007.1, forward strand.
GATAGGGTTCTTTAATGGTCATATGGGTTATATGTTTCTATAAATCGGCGAAGGAGTTTTTTCACGTTTCTGAATCCATTGCCTTTTAGTTCTAGTTCATTATTGTTTTAGAAGATAATCGAGAATTAATTACTCTTCCATGTAGTAAAAACTGGAATTTTGAATTTAATTTAAAATCACATTTTTTACAATCTAAATGCTAAATTCTAAATCGACAAGATTTTGAAAGTTAATAGAAATAATAGAAATAATTTGAACATTACATCCGAAAATATCCTTTTTATTTTTGGTATTGGAATTCAAACAAATAAATACCTGCGTTTTAAAAATAATTAATCTCATATTTAAGTTGGTCGGTATACATTACATAATCTATACATCGGTATTTAATTTTTATTACTTAATCATGGCTTATACCTAACTTCTTTAGGTTTAAAAATCTATCGAAACTACGACTTAAAAGAAACTTTAAAATAACTTATTATTTAAAAGTTATTTTAACCCAGCAAAAAAAATCAGCACCTTACCTTCAAAAATCCCTCTATTTTGAAGGTATTATGAAGGTTTGTGCAGATTTGATAAAGGTAGACGAAGACCTGCATGTTTTCTACATGGAAAAGACCGACTTTTCAAAGGCGTATTGGAGGTATTTTGCTGCATAACAATACCTTCAAATTTCCTTCATAAAATTAGCTGTTTTCATAACGTTTTCACTATGCAGATTTTGAACCTCATTTTAACTTTATAAAAACTTGTATTTTAGTGACAGTAAAATAAATTATATGACGCAGATTTTGAACTTTATTTTATCTTTAAAAAAACTGCAGTTCCCAAGAAACTCTAAAATAATTTTATATTTTTAAAATTTTAAAACACTGCATTGCAAGATTGCTTTCCTATCATGAATTTATTATGGGTTGATATTTTACATTCACACACCCACACGTACATGGTGGTTCAAAAGTCCGTTTTACTACTTTTATTTGGACACAACGTCTCCTAGGGTCTTGGAAGTAAGGTCTACTCCTAGGTAAGTTACAATGAAGAATCTATTGCGATGACTTACAGCGCCCCTAGCGGTGAAATGGTTTTTAACTTTTTTTAATACACTAAGTTCAAATTTCGGGGGGATGGACCCCCTCCCTCCTTTTATACGCCCCTGCAGAGTTGGGTTCCTGATTTCTCCAGTATCCAGAGATTATTAGACAAAGTCATTTTTAAAATTATATTTGTAGTTTCAGTTAGTTGCTAATTATTTTATGTGATTATCTCCAATATTTGACAAAAATATCCCAATGGCAGAATTTCAGTTCTAGCCGAGCCTGCTCTGATTGGTTGGTTGAGAAATTTCTCTCTGGAAAATAAAAGTTTTTTTAATAATATAATAACCGAGGTTTGAACCCACGAACTACCGTATGCTAAGCAAGCATCCTACCACTGCTCAATCAATCTATACCTATCTGTATATTACATAAAACGCTAATCATAGACCTTAGAGAGAGATATAGACGGAGCAGGGCATACCCGAGAAACCGGTTGTTATGTTCGAAGATCGTGTCCCTGTAGGTCACATGACTGTGGGCAGCTTCCAGGCTTCATTCCCTCCTCTCCCATAGAAAAGTAATGGTGAACAGCTGCGTTGCTTACAATTGTTCGGTTAGAGCCGGCCAAGGATATTCATTATTCTAGTAATTATTATTTTAAACCTTTTACTTTACGGTATATTCATTTAAGTTTACTTTAGTATAAAACTTCCTTTGATTAGGAATGAGTTAAAACGAAAATAGACCCAATCAATTACTCATTCACATAACATCATCGTTTGTTTACAGTGTAAGATTTAATATTTAGAAAATATAATAACTTTTAATTAATAAAAATTAAGGAAATTATATTTCTAAGTAGATTTTGTACTTTAATGTGGTATATTGGATTAGAATGGTCAACAAACGTAAGATGTATAATTCATGATTGTAGTTCCATCTAAGTTAATCTGTGGCAGAAAACTAAAAATATGTTAATGAAGTCTTTTTTAATTTAGATTAAAAGGCAGTACTTTTATCCTTGTTTAAAAGTACAAACGTTGTTTGAATTTTTTTTTCAAGGGGGGGAATTTTTTTGTGATGATGAGTGACGTCAAGTAATCCAAAACAATGTTCTTAAAATTCAAAGCGAATGTCGATTTTTATTTTAAATTATTGAATTAACTAATTTTTTAAGAACTTTCCGTGTTGGTATTTGAATTTAGATCCTTTTTTACTTGAAAAATGCGGGAATCCTCATTGACTGAATGATATAAAATTATATTGTGGAATATTGTTTAAACAAAGAGCATTTCTCTGATCAGTATGAGTATGACCAAATTATGTTGCTTTTCCAATCTTGTGTCGTAAATGTTAATGTTTTGTATTTTTCAATAAATTTTTTTCTCTTAAATTGTTTTGGTTTGTCATTGGTCTTGAATGTATATATATTTTAAGTTGTTTTGCTTAATTGTTAATCAAAGATGAAGGCAGGCCCTATTAAGACTAGGTGCTTTTTAATGAAATAAAAAAAATTCGAACTAAAAAATTCAATTGTAATATCGAAATTAAAAATTCATGATGTAAGTATGTATGATGATGAGTGATTAATATATTTCTAACAAATTAATTTTAAGAATATTTCATTGATTTTTAAATTTATTTGATAAAGTTTGTTTATTGAGTTTGGGGAAGTATTTTAATTGGGTACTCAGCTCAAAAGACAGTTCTTAATAATGTTAACCACTTGCATCATTCTTATTTTTTTTATCTATGCAGTAATGAATGGATTTGATTATCATAGGATCGACAATAAAAATAAGGAAGTACCTTCTTCACAGTCTTAGTTAAGAGTAATGTATATGAGCTTTTCAAAATTAAATGTATCGAAATTATGCTTTTTGATTTGTATTCTAAACTTCCAGTTAGTTTTTTTATTTCATTTATAGTTTAGAAGTACTTTCATTTCTCAATTTTTAAAAAAGAATAAGATTATCAACAAAAAGTAAAAAAAAAGTCTTGGACCAAATTGGGATTCTCCGGCTTGTGTGTTTCTTATAAAAAATGTGACTGTTCTTACCGAAATACATCGTAAAGCAAAATATGTTAACGCGCAAAGTCCGCGCAGAACATCGGCCCCGCAAAAGAGCGCAAAAACAACGACAGAGGTCACGTGATTGTGGGTCGCTCGGCTTGACATGTTCGAACACCGGTTTTCCCCACTTGCTCCGTCTATCTCTCTCTAAGGTCTATGACGCTAATGCGTGGCGGAAAATGGGGTTACATTTCTTTTCCGCTGTTGGCAACGATCAGTTTGTTTACAAAACGCGGGGTTTGTTTGGGTTTTGGTTTTGATCGCTGCCGTCGCTCACCGATATTTGCTGTTGTTAAGTGTTAAGAGCTATAAAATATTTCCATTTTTATGTTTTAATAGAAAAAGTTGTAAAAACTTGTCAGGATGAACCATTTTTAGGCGTTGAAATAGCACGTTAATTTCGATGGCGATCGAAGTATGTCGGCAACAAGCATTTGTTGTCCTGATTTCGCCAATGGAATCTGCCGTTTCAAAATGTTAAGAAATAAGGTAAATGTTAAAAATTTAATGTTTTTAGATAAAATTAGACATATTTAGGATGAAAAACTGACTTCGATCGCGAAATTAGCAGGCAAGCTTAAGCGAGTTGCGAATCTAAAATTACCTACTGTTTATATTTAGTTGCCTGTGAACATCAAGGAAAATAAAAACGTTTATTTCTTTTTATTTAGTAATGCTACGATAGTTAAAAAGGGTATGATTTTATGTTCTTACATACTATTCCGTCAAGCTTAAGCGAGGTGTGGATCTAAAAGTACTGTTTATGTTTAGTTGCCTGTGAACATCAAGGAAAATAAAAATGTTTATTTCTTTTTATTTAGTAATGCTACAATAGTTAAAACTGTTATGATTTTATGTTCTTACATATTATCCCAACAACTGTGCCTCCAGTTGCGTAGCCAGAAAAAAATTTCTGAATGGGATATTGGTATATTCGAGGGAGCTATGAGGTAATTTTAGTAGTTTTCTATGCTAAAAAAACTTTGTGAAAAGAGAACTGAATTTGATGGGCACTGAACGGTTAACGGTATAATATGTATGTGCCAATTGTACTATGAAAAATTTATCGTAACTATATAAGCCCAATTAAAGGTTTAAGCCGAATTAAAAATTTCACCACCTTTGCAAGCATGGATCACTAACATTGTGGCCTAAAATTGCCTATACTTCCAATAACACAGGACACTGCAATAAAAATATGAGTGTTCCTTCCTAAAGTGTAGTCTTTTATAAACGGAAAACTTAAAAATATTGAAGGTAGAAAACCATACACATCAGTAGCGAAGAACAATTTGGAATGACTTGGTAAATAGAGTACACCCACGATTATTTTGCAGAAACAATCAAGAGTTATTTAACCATACACACAGCTGTAAGTGGTATTTTCAAAGTGACGGGAGTCTTTTGAGTCAATTTTGCAGTAGCTGCAAAACTATTATTCTACGAGACAAAGTTTTCTGTGATTCAGTTGGGTAAAAGAAATTTTGCACAGAATAGTCAAACGCAATTTTAGTGCTGTACAAATGTTGTGACTGTTATTAATGAATACTTGCATTAGGAGAGTAGAAATCGTACATATAAGTGACAAAGCACAAATTGGTAACATGAGGGGAGTGGGTAAAAAGTAACATGGTATACTTTTAAGCATGTTAAAGTGTAATAGCTGTTTGTCGGGTTAATCCAGTCATAAGAATTTATGAAGCTTTCATGGACATGGTGTTTTGGGTGTTTTACTTGCTCATTCTTCACATAAAGGGGTACAAATTTTCATGCTATTAGTAACGTGTGAAACATTTTGATTTTTAGAAATTAATCTTTTACCATATTATTTGTCTGGTGATATATGCTTTTATTTGGGCCTTGCGCTATGAAAAAATTTAAGTTGAATTATTAGGGTTGAACTGTTTGTACACATATAATAAACGATGATTTGATGAATGGTGCCCTCAAATGTGCCCATTCCAATAAAATAAATTCTTGGATTGAATTTTGAATTGATTTGAATTTTTGAATTGATTAAATTTTTGACATTTTGTTTATTTGATTAGATTTAACTATAAATTGTTTAATTTTCTTTTGTATATAGTTTCTTCCAATCATCTGATTGATTTAATTACCAGTAGGTTTTATTAACTGTATAATGTTAATGATTAAATGTATAAAAAGGTTTTATAACAGTAGAATTGTGTATAAATTATCATATATGTTACTGAAATTTCTTTCTATAAAGCATTATGAAACTGTTTAATTCAATTTAATATTTAAAAGTTGACAAATATGCTTATTTTTTTCTGTACAAATTATACAGGAGTTTCAGATAAGAAAAGTGGAGTAAAAAATCAGCATAAAAGCTTTAAAAAAACATGCAGGTTTCTTGTCTGAAATTCGGACAACCTAACTGCAGTAAAACTGTATTAAAAAACAGCATAAAAACTTCAAAAAACCCGTGCAGGTTTTATGCCTGAAATTCGGACACCTGAACTGCAAGAAAACTGCATAATTTTATTCCGCAAAAAAACTGCACTGAAATCCTTCAGGTTTCCTGCAGTTAGGGTGTCCGAATTTCAGGCATAAAACCTGCATGTTTTTTTAAAGGTTTTATGCTGATTTTTTTTGCTGGGAAACTTAAGAACTTTAAAATAACCTCTGAAAGTACCCACCTATCTACACAGTTTTACTGCATAATTAAAAAAAATCCCTTTAAAATTGAAAGTTTAAGAATTTTTGTCTGAATAACAAAAACAAAGGTTATTTTACGGTTAATATAAAAGTTGCGGCCCGTTAAGGACACAGATATATTCAGAACCTATTGGTGAAACCAGACCTAATAAATATTTCATGGTAATAACCCAAGCTGCCATTGGACATTTGATCGATTTGGAAAGAATCTGAGACACGGTTTTACCATTTGGGCGATAGGCTTTCGGTTTTAGGGATTTTTTACCCCGGGTCACTTTTCCTTAAGAGAGAAGTTAGATACGATCTAAAATATGAAGAGTGTGCAATCGTAACCAGATATTTTTTATGGATATCTTGATGCCTTGTGCTGAAAGTTCTTGTCAGTCAATGGCGGGTTTCATAGACTTATTTTTAAAAACTTTCAGCCGTATAAATATCGAAAAGTTTTCTTTCCAGCAATATGACGCAGCTAAAATGAAATGCACTCACAATTGGAATATCTGAAAGATTTTGAAACTTGTAATAACCTTAAAAGTTTTAATTATTGCTTTCATTTTTTAAAGTTTGAAAGTTTAACTTATATTAAGCATTTTAAATGACGTTTTGAGGGTTATTTAATTATTGAAATCCTTGGCTACTATCAATTTGAATATTAATGACTGCTTTAATATTCAAGTCTTTGTACAAAATTGAATTTAGAGCTTTTATTTCATAGTTAAACTTCATTTATCCTGATTAACTAGAACCAAGAGTAATCCGAAAAATCGAAAATATGGATAATCCGATAAAGAAGCAAAACAACTACCTACATAAGCATGGAGATTATTCACTTACTACGATTTAAAAATTATATTTTGTAACAGTAATACATAGAATTGTTTGGAAGACATTAAAAAACTATTAAATAACTTCTAACATTATTTATTAATAAAGAATTGGTTCATCATCTTCCTTTTTTATGCTTGTGATGTCTATAAATATGTGAAATTAATATGAAATGTCTACAAATCTTATCTGAATAACCTGGATGTCCGGAAAAACAAGGGCCGGATAAGCGAAGGTTCATTACAGTTGAATCTGTCCTATTAAATTAGAAGTATGGAAAAATTAATGATCTGGATGATTAAAGATCTGTGAATGGAAAGATGAATAATTTTCAAATAACATTTATATAAAGCCTTTTCTTAGGGCCTCAACTGTTTAGGGTGTTTGAGAATTAGTTATTGTATTATAGTCAGTAGGTTTTGTGAAAAAAAGCCCCATTTGAAGAACTTTGAGTTAAACTTTAAATAAAAAGGATACTTTTTCATATTAAATAAGATTATTAATCAGAATAGAACTGGCATAGAATTTAAATCAAGTAAAAATTAAACATTAAACACCATAAACACTTCAACTTTAATTCAGCTCCATCAAAGTCATTTTTTATCTCATTACAAAATTATCCCTTAACCTTAAATTTTCCCGTGTAGCACCCATCCAGAAAACGCCCTGAACAATACTCCTGCAAAAGCTCATGTAATTTTCAGACATTCATCCAACTACGCACTTCACGTGGAACAAAACATCATTCATTACAACACGACTTCCAGTGTGAAATAAAGAGCACTTTGGAGAAAGAGGCACAATTCACACAAAATCATAACTATAACTCTCCACTCTCGAACTATTTGTCACAAAAATAAACCCCGAAATTAAATTAAAAGTGAAAAACGGACTCCGCCATAACAGTAAACCTATACGCCATCGTTTTATTTCGGTGAGAAATGGCGTTGTCTACGACAGTAACTGAGCCTCAAGTTGGCAGACGATCCTTTCATCTGAAGATTTTTTTCTGTCGGTGGCAACACCATTAGCAGTCGAAAATGAGACTCCTGGGACTTGGAATTGCGTGATGTTAAAGACAAAACCCAACTACTGTGGCGGTACTTAAGGTAGGGAATATCTGGTATGGGTGTATGAATGGGGAAAAGTGTATCAAATATTCGTTTGGTGATTCAGCTATTCAGCTGCTTAACGACTTGTTTCTATCAGAGAAGGCACCAAAGCATTAAGGTGGAACTCTTATGACCACGCGAGGTATATTTTTAAACCATCGTAAGTCGGCTCTTTTCTTGAAAACTCCGTATTGCTAGTTTTGTGAGTTGCTTGTTGTTGTCTAAGAAACTTGTTTTTTAAGCAGTAAGAATTGGCCATAACAATTAAACTTGGATAACACTAACGAATCTTATTTGCAATCGTTAATGATACGAATATTAATGCAAAGATCTGGGTCTTTTGAACTTCCTAATAAAATAATGATGCTTTTTAAATTTAACGTTAAATGTAATTTGAACTTTTTCAGAGGTATCTTGTGTGCGCAATAAACTATTCAAGCTGCACTTATTCTCTATGAATTTGTGACTTTCAGTCATAGTTTTTTATCAGCACTTACCACTCTTTACATTTTGCAACATCAGAATAAACTTCAAGGACAACTCTTTAGTAAAAACGGCACTATTGATTTTGATATCTAAGACAAGATTCTAAATATTGTTAATTAATTAATCATGAGAAGAGTTTCAAGTTTAATTAGGCCTCCTAGCACCTTTTCAATCACCGGAGTCCGTGTCCAATCGTTCTGTTATAACCAGATTGTAGGATTCACAGCATATTGGTGGTGTTTGCAGGCGATTCATCTCTCGAGTTACTAAGTCTAGTAAGAATAATACGGTGCTAAAAATATTTACTGTGCTGGAAGTACTTTATAAATGGTGGTGATTTAACCTACCTTTAAGACCTAAATTCAACCATATTTAATTCCTTCACTAAAAACACTATATGAGACCCCGCAAATCTGGAACACTCCATGCTTTGGATCACAATCCTAATACCCACAAACTCGATCTCTTCAGACCCAGCAGACGGGTTAATGAGGTAGCAATTGAATGCTGACGCTTGACCGGCATGTAACAATCCTGCTGCTTAGTTCGATAGATCCGACGGGATGCTGTCTGTCGCTAATACCCGACATCCAGGTTCAGTGTCCTCCTCCCCTCCTTAACAATGGATTCTTAGCGCGATTCAAGCTGTGTTCGATTAATTGAATGTGATGGGACAGTTGAACCGCTGTTTTAAGGGAAGTTAAATGAAACGTATGGAATAGAGGATAGCCAATATATCCAAGCATTGGGGTGCAAGCTATGCAGTTTGCTGGTTCAAAACTGGTGAAAACTAGTAGGATTTATGCTGTAGGTGGCTTAATATTTGTATACATTACATGGTTTGGTGATGTTAAGCGACATTCAGGAGGGCTGTAAAGTTCGCATTCTGTTGTTGTAGATGTTGTATTAGTGATTGTAGTTGATTTTGGCGACAATTGCAAAATCGTTATTTCGGCGTTAGTGACATTTTTCACAATTGTGCCAAGCGTGTAGCGTATATTAGGGTAATACCATTTATATCCTGAACAGTGAATAAATCATTAGTCGCCCGAGCTGAGCTCGGGCAACCTATACGTGCAGAATTTGTGATGCCCGAGCTCAGCTCGGGCAGGAGAAAAATTGACGTTTCCCTTTGTGAAGTCCAAACTGAGTTCGTTTCGATGATGATAGTGATTTTTCGTCGTTTAGAGATTGTGAGACATCATTTTTGAATAATCTTGTTCCTAATTTAATAAGATACAGGGTGTCCCACGAGAAGTGTCCCAACCCCTTTAACTTTTGAACCACTACAGATATAGTCATGAAAGTGGGGTTTAGGTATAATAAAATGACCATGCCCTATCCGATGAGATAACTTTAAATGCCCTCTAGCGGAAAATTTAGGAGTTGTAATTTTTATTTTAAAAACTATGTGAGGTATGTGAAAAAAGTCAATGACTAAGTTGTAGAGCAGCATCGATTTAGTAGGAAAAGACACCTTAAGCAGAAAAATATCTTGAATAAAACCCCCAAAACGCACTCTCAATTAGGTTGAAATTACATAGATTTTACTTCTTAAAACGCTCCTCACAAGGCGAAAATGAGAAATTTTTATTTTTATGACTTTTAAGTAAATGACTAAAAGTATTATTAGTTCACTAAATTGAAAATTTCTCATTTTTGCCTCGTGAGGAGCGTTTTAAAACGTAAAATCTACGTAAATTCAATCTAAGTGAGCGTGCGTTTTAGGGGTTTTATTCAAGATTATTTTCTGCTTAAGGTGCCTTTTCCTACTGAATCGATGCTGTTCTACAACTTAGTCATTAACTTTTTTCACATACCTCACACAGTTTTCAAAACAAAAATTATAACTCCTAAAGTTTCCGCTAGAGGGCGTTGAAAGTTATGTCATCGGATAGAACATGGTCCCTTTACTACACCTAGACCCCACTTTCATGGCTATATCTGTAGAGGTTCAAAAGTTAAAGGGGTTGGGCCACTTCTCGTGGGACACCCTGTATGTGCGTAATCCAATACTTTTTTATGTGTATGTTAAAATAATTAGTACACTTGTAATTACATATAAATTTTGATTTTTTTTATAAAAAACTTTTACTAACACTTATATTAATACAAAGATTTCCATTTTTGAAAAGAAGAAAAAATTTTCCATTTTTGGTCAATTTTTCTGAAATAAATGTCACTGTTAAGGGGTTAATTAAAGGAAAATGCAACATTCGGATAATCGGAGTTCGGATAGTTGGAGTTCTACTGTACTTGTAAAATTATTTTATAGCTACATAGTTTTTTTATCGTTTCAGTTTTAAATGTTAAGAACTAGGGATCTATCACCCCCTGATCGCTATCACTCACCAACCCCCGTAAACTGCTAACGCAGGACCTTTCCGATAGCTTTGAAATTCTCCCAAAATCCTGCTTACTGAACTTTACAAGACATTCGTAAAAACAATTAGCAGAAGAAACATCAATCAATATTCCAACATACGTCACAGGTCATGTCCATGAATAACACCATCTTTAAATTTAGAATATTTATTGGTTCTAAATCAATAGTTTAATCAAAATGTTTCCTTCAAAAATAGCCTGCAAGTCTTTTTGTAACTATTGTCGACCAACATTTCGAAAAAAAAAGTTCACCAATGAACCAATTAATCTTTTAAACTTAGGCTAAGCGCGCACTAGGAGACAAAGACAAAATTGCTCTCGGAGACAAAGACAAAATTGCTTCCCTGGCTATTGCAAGAAGCTAGAGTGCGCGCACATGGCGACGAGACCAAGATCACTAGGCCAAGAATTTCCTCATAGAAATGCATTGCTCTCGAGTGACTAGTGTTTTAAGTCGCCGAGACAGAAGTCTCTTAGTGCGCGCTTAGCCTTAATGTGCGTTCCTAGTAACTAGTATTCCTAGCCGTTTCAACATCCATATTTATTTCCAATCTATACTTGTTAAAAACAATACCTTTAAAGCCACTTAAAATAATTATAGACAAAACACCTACATGACACTCAATGACAATCAAGTGATTTCGATTTCGATCGATTACCAGACTAAAATTTATACAAATTTCAGGCAAAATGTGTGAAATTATAGTACTTAATAGTTGAGTATTTGTAAGTTTCTAAATATAACACTTTTATCAGTCTTTGAAATATATTCTAAAGAATAGTTTTAAAAAGTAAGAAATGGATTTGATTGATCGTAAAATATGGCGTCAATTGATCGTTGTGATTGGATGGATATTTATTTGTTTAGCAGGTGTTGTTATGTAACTGCATCCTTATCCAAAATCTAATAAAATGGAAATATTTTAAAAATGATTTTTTTTTTTTAGAAATTCTAAGGGATTATATTGCACATCTTCAAAAGAATCCGAACAGTTTGATACCAAACGTATGTTATACGGATCAGTTATTAAAAATCCTGTCAATGGAAACCGTTCAACAAAAACTTTTTATTTAGAATAGAGATATTCTTAAGAATTGAATGGTTTTAAGCAGCAATGAGCTAACTCCATAAACCTTTCGTGGGAATTAGCTCTTTGTTGCTGCAAGCAACTCAATTCATTCATTAGTTTTAAATTTTGCAAATTAAATTAAATTTTACCAGGTGCTTTATGTGTCTAACCCACCCTATACCTATACACATTCACAAAAATTAAAAAACTTTATATAAGCTCTGTTTTATTCAAATTGTCGACGTACTGCGGGTACCTATAGCGAAATCATGTCCCAGGGGTTCGAATCCCCGTTTAGCATGGATGTTAGTTTCTGTTCTTATAATGAATGAATGTGGCCTCCTTTTAATAAGGAGTGGTGCGAGAGAATGAGTGTGTAGGCCTGGTTTTATTTACATTTTAAAATATGTAAAACGTGTGGAATAGTCTATCTTCTATTCGATGGAAATGTTGCAATTAATATTTTTCCTAGATAGAAAATATAGGTTTTTCTTTTAAAAAGTAGAAATAAACTGTATGAACACGTTTCAAAAACTAAAAGATAATCTATTTTTATATTTTAAAGATAATTAGGTAAATGAAATCTATTGTTTCAAGTTTTGTAGAATAATTTGTTTCCCTACTATTTCCAGAAATTTCTAGGAAAAAAGTTTTTGTACCAAATCCTTACATATACACATACGATTTAAAACAAAATTATGTTTGAAGACCTATTTTGCTCCTTCGAATTCACAGTATGAATCTGAAATTTTTCCTAGAAATAAACCAAACAAAAACTACACTTGTTAGCATATGAATAAAATAAACAAAATATCGTGTATATGTGAAACTCCAAAACATAATGCTTTTATATCATCCACATCATTCCTAAAATTTAAATCTGTTTATTCATAATTTTTACTCTTGAAACACTGTTAAAATAAACATATCCTTAACATAAAACATATCCTTAAAACGCAATGAATATATTTCCCTTTTAATAAGCTCCAGCTTACTCCTGCTAAAAATATCTCGTATAGCTACATATTCTCAACCGAACAAATACGTCTTTTGTTCAGATCATCATTTGAAAATAAACCTCTATTGACTCATAATTTTTGCGTTTTACGATGTTATACTCTTATCATATTCCTTCAGGAATCTGAGTAAATATTGATCTTCCTCCCAAATAGTTGCAGGTTTACTTTCAGAATCCGTAGGAAAATGTTATCAGAAGACTCTCTACCCACCATTTGATGATCCCATCGTATCTTTTCTCCACGAGAAATAGTTACTTTTTCTATTTCATTGGTTTGCTAAAACAATAATTCGCGATATTGCGTGCTTGCCCTACTCGTGCTTACCATCATGTCCCTTGAATTTTTCGCTTTATGATAGGCTTTTCTTTAAACAACTCCCAGTTATGAATAAGAAATAAACTGTTCGTAAATATTTTATGCATATTTATGTATAAATTTTAGTTTAGATGTTCACGTGAAGGAAAATGCATCGGCGGATAAATGTAGTCATAAAATGCCTTGACAACCTGACAAGGTCCTTCAACAAAGCTTTTTATCTTTAGTTAGTATGTCACCTATTCATGACAGGTTTGGCATATCCACCTTTGGGGCCTAAAACGGTTTTAAAAGAAAGTATAATCTTTTATCTATTTTAACTTTATGGGTGAATGTTTTTTTTATTTTGTGAAGTAATTTATGGTGTCACTCTTTATGATAACTAATGCTCGTTTATTTCTAAACACGGTGTAAAAACGAGAGTATAAAGATTTAGTGACCTATCTTGTCTAAGTAAATCTCTATTATAGCTTAAATTTGACTTCCATATTTTTGTTTCTTTAAACTCTTATAAACTGAACGGTAGGATACAAGGAAGATAATAAAGGAAAATTCAAATGCCTCTTGTGATGTTTTAACAGGGAGCTATTAGTCATACCCTTCAAAGCGATGAACACAAAGATTTCTTTTAAGAGTTTGATATTTATCAAGTTAGAATTATTTACGTTGCAAAATAATTTATATGTTATTATAATTTACATATTTATAAGTAAAGTTGCATAATAATAACTTTTTTTTGTTACAGCAGTATTGATACGCTATAATTTATAAATACTGTAACTTTTTTCAGAGTTCATTGGGAAATACTCAAAGATCAAGACCTAAAAATAGTTAGAATAACTGTTTTTTTTAAACTGAAGAATTTGAAATTTGATTATATATTTTCGTAAGAATTAAGTTGAAGCCAATTTATACTAGAGCTACGTATTTAATTTGAGTGCATATTGTGATTAATTCTCAATAACATGTACTTTTATGCTTTCATTTTAGGTTACTATTTTGGAAAAATAACTAAATAACAGTAAACATTAAGAAAAATGTTGTTATTTCTTCAATTGAAATATTACTACTGCTCAAACGTAATTAGACTCACTCTTAATCTATCTCGGTTTAACCACATCCCCGCTTTAACCAGGCTTAATTAAGTTCAGAAAAAGTAAAAACAAATTGAAAAATCATGCAGCATGTCTTCGAAATGATTAAATTTATTAAAAAGTGCTTCTGAAAGTGCGTAAAACTTCACCAAAAAAAATTGACGCATTCAATAAAAGTGCCTTCTTGACATAACAAATAAAAATCAAGTTAATGAGTATAATAACGTTTCTGTGTGTAAAAAAACTAAACATCTTTAGTGAACCAACTTTTAAAAAAAGATACGTGGTGAAAATAATTCAATTTTCTTTCGTCATAGCCGAACTTTTTTTTAAATATTTCCCATTCCCATCATTTAAAATATCGCTCCACCATATCCAAAATCCCTTCCGCCCGTTAAAAATTTTTAAAAATACCGGCCATTAAAACTTAAAATTACTCACTCAATTTCCCACCCCGTGGCCCGACCCTACATATTAGAACTCCCGCCATCATTCCAGGAAACCCGTTAATACAAGAGATTCCAAAGACCCCCAAACGACGCATATAAAAAAATTCAAATTTAACGACACGTTTGTCGGCGATATCGTTACTCCTGCGGGCCAGAAAGTTATACTACTGGCTTATGATCCCACAGACTACGTGCCGCAACTTTTTATCTATTCCCCCAGCAAGTATACGTCCCATAATATGCGTAATGTGGCCATTTATAGCTTTCGTAATTAATATCGATATTTGAAAGATGAAATGAGGCTATCGATTACGATGATAGCGGTTTTCGCTCCCAGGGGAGCCCCTCAAATGAGTGGATATGAGGGTAATGTTTTGCCTTCGTTAGAGGTGGGTACCAAATGGGGTATATATAGCCATTGGCTGGAATTGGCGGTTGTCGTTTTGATGTTGGTCCAAATGATCGTGCCGGACCGTGTCTAATGGTATTGTGATGCCGGTTTATGGAAAAATGTTTGGGGTTATTTTCCCCGGTGCGTTTGAGTGATTGTTATTGGTTGAAAAAGTAAGTTGTTATTTAGTTGGGTTGCATGGGTTGGAGGCTATTACTGTAGTTTACTTTTTTGGGAAGAAATAAGGGGGTTTGTTTTATGTTTTTCCGAAAATAAATTGGGTATTGATGGGGAGACGGAGGGGAATAAAGGATTTTTATGTCAGAAATGGACGTCACATCAAATTGGGTAGTTTTTCTTCATTTAATTTTGTTTGTTACCAGTTCAATCATTTGAAGAATGAGATTTTTATAGCACTCAGTTCTTTTAATGAAAGTAGTAAGTCAAAACGTAAAATACGAAATTAATACGTAAGGTATGATATGTTCTTTTAATAAGCTAATAGTTTTAAATCCGAAAATATGAAAGGTGAAGTTCTACTGTAAAATTGTAAGGTGATAGAAATTATCTCTTTCTATTTAAGACTACCTTTCATAATATATTCAGATAGACTCAATTTTGTGTCACTAAACTTTATACTTTTCATTAAATCCGCTATTTTAGTATAAAAAACAATCATTTCATATATAATAGTTTCTTAAAAAAACTTTTATTTATATTTTTTTACTACTATTTTTTTGCATTCTGTACCAATACGGATATTTTTCTTAAAGCATTTAATAAAAGAAAACTACAAATATAGAATTAAGTACTGAATGAATACATAAATTAATTATCCTTTTTATTTCAAATGATTTTGTAATTTTAAATGCTAAAAATATGGTTTCAAATCATTCGTTACCTTCAAATATTTTAATGAAACAACTGTATTAAATATTTTAATATTAAACGATATCTCTTACCAAACATTTTGGAGTAAATTACAAATATTTTAATATATTAAATTTAGAGCTTGGGGAAAAGGGAAAACTCGACATCAAGTAAAGCTTTTTTTAACATTCTACTGTAAACCCTTCAGGTACATTTTCCATATTGAGATTCCCCAACACCTTCATAAAACCTCTGAAGTTTTCAAGTAATTTTTCTCATAACTACTTTCATCACCCTTCGTACCAAAAAAGCTTAAATTATGAACAAAGGATTACAACACTCGTTGCATGCGTTACATGAGTCATAAACCACCATAATTCTTAATAACATAGCCCGGAAATATTTTACCGCATAACCTCCACCGAACTGAAAAAACGTCAAACACTTTAAAACTTTGCAAATAAGAAACCACACAAAACATAATTGTTCCCAGACCTCAAACAGAACTTTCCGTTAACCCACACAAAATCATAACTGGACACGAGTCATTGAACCAACTCCAACAAAAAAAAACTCCCAAAAAGAAAGAACCAGAGGGACCTATTAACCCCAACAACTATGGGAACCCAATCAATGGGTACCTCAGACGGGATCAGAGCAGGGGGGAACTAAAATTTTATAAACTCGGACCGATCCTACTCCTCCCGGAGGGGAGGAATATGGGTCTCGAAATGGCCCATCTCTCCCCACCCACCATCGAAACGGACCGATAAATCTTGGCCCTCGTTTTAAAAGGCGAAGGCGGTCGTAGGAAGTTGTTGGAGAAAGTTTTAATGGCGGAAAGGCTTAGGCCTGGCGCTCTCGGTGGTGTGACGTCATGCCGGGGAGATTGGTTCATAACTCCTCAGGTATGATACGTCACGGGTTCTGGTGGGGTTTTTCGTCCCTGGATTTTGTGGAAGGGGAGGTATGATTGGGAAATGAGGAGTAGTCATGTAATGAGTTGGGTCAAAAGAAACTTAAGTCACAAAGTTAAAAAATTAAATTGAGTCATGGGATTTTACTTGTCCTTCTGTTTAATGTGGCAGTAGTTTATTAAGACTGCAGGACACTTATTGACCTGTCTAGAAAATGCTTTTTCAGTAGAAACAATATAGGCTTTGTAACAGGAAACCTTTAATTACTCATTACTATGGGGGAGAGACTACACTTCTTTCATTCTTACAATCCCATATTACGTATGTTGTGTGAATCAGTTCGTTGGGTGCATTGGCATTATAGCAGCTTCTCCACTAAGGACCTCAACACAGTAGATCTGAAAAATCGTGTCTGGAGAAACTCGATCCACCGCACGCGTTCCCCTCGCAACCTTCGCAATACCAAAAAGGGGGTTGAGAGTTAATTATCTTCCTGGAACAGATCCCCTCTCGGACAATCTCAACCCCCTTTTTGTATTGCGAAGGCTGCGAGGGGGTCGCGTGCGGGGGATCGAGTTTCTCCAGACACGATTTTTCAGATTCCGTTAATGGAGGAATTATAGAGAGACAAATGTGAGATTATTTTGAGCTAATCTTCCTCGCCGTGATTCGTCCGATTTGTGCTGTCAAATTGCCGTGAATGCACCACATCTGATAAGTTAAAATGTTCCTTGTAAGTAGGCAGTTAAAAGTAGTAGTACAATGTTCCCTCGTTATTCCCGGTAGTTACGTTTCAAAATATACCGCGAATACGCGAAAGTTTTGAAACGCGCATATATGATAATATAACGGTTCGATTCCGTCATTTATTACATATAACTAATAAAACTGGTTCATTCAAAAAGTAGTTAATAACTGTAAATAATTTGTAGTAAATAAAAGGGTTACTGGTTAGAAAACTTGCTTAGTAGAAGAAGTTACATTTTTTAAAATGGTTTTACATAATAAATACCGGAAAAGAACAACTATATCTTTTCTGCCAAATATGCAAGTTTCATTGCTAAAAAAAATTTGAGATCGAAATCCGCGAATATGCGGGGGTAACATTGCTCAACCGCGAATATGCGAGGGCCCACTGTATTCCTACAACAACTTTTATCTGCCTACCTAGTATTCCTACTAAGAAGGAAACCCCAATAAAAATTATCAAATAAATATTTACAAATTTAGATAACTCAAAAATTTTTAATAAAAACCTTTGATTATTATTTATTGTTGGTTCTCAGTACTATATTTTGCTTTATAAAAAAATTTTCAATAGGATGTTTTTAACAGTTATTAACTTTGAATTTACTATGGTTAACCCACTAAACAGTGCTTTAAAAATGATTTATTACTTATTAGTTTCATAAAAATCCTACACAAGAAAAACATAAGATACGAGTAAAAAAATTGAAAAAAAAAACTTCTAAATCATCATAGTATTTATTAACCTGTGTAAATATAAAAACATTTTTATTTATATCAGATGTTTGAAATCGAAAATAACATTTAAAAATACTTCTTTTATCACACTATTAAATATACAGAATTAACAGGTTTCTTTCGAATAATATTCTTTCATTTAGTATTCTTCGTACATCAGCAACAGTTTTTAGAACATATAATTTAGAACGAGCTCGTTTTTACACACTTTCCCTGTTTTAAAAAATTTCAGTGTTAAGAAGTGAACGCTTTTAACACGAGGGACTTTAAAAAATTCTCACTCATTAAACTTGCATATTTATTCTACTAAGAGCTTTTAAATGTGTTCTGAAGAAAATTATTATTTTGCTAGTAGAGTAATGCATATAAGGCTTGATAATGATGGAGAAAACAAGAGTTATAAATCATTCTGATGCCACTGAAGATGTAAAACTGCAGACGCGATTATAATATTACATTTAAAAGACTCTATGGAATAACTGTTAAGGTTGGTTCACCATTAAGAAAATATGATATGATCTAAGTTATTATTCTTGATGATGTTAGGATCGATCACACAGTTGTTTGCACAAAACATAAGTTTATTAAAGGAAAAATAGGTTCCCGATAGGAGAATACAATCCGATCATTATGATCTCGCATGTTCTAAAAGTCTGCTTCTTGCAGAAGATATAAATACACAATCTATTACAGTCCCGCACTGTCGGTCGATTTTGCGTATGATCCATAACATACAAGCTTTAAAAATGATGAAATAAACCTTTAAGTACATACTTTTAACTTTAAAAAATAATGCTTAGAATAAAAGTATATTAGAATATCATGGAGAGTTCTTCAAAAAGATATTTGCAGTTTTAAATTTTATTATGCTAGTATTGTTTTAATCGTCATTTCATTGTGTTGTATAAATATTTAGGTAACAATAACGTAACACTTTCTATGGTATTGATACAAGTAAAAGTTATTAATTAATGAAGATTAATTTAATACCTGCTTATAGAGTGTTTTGCAACCTAATTTCATATTATAATTTATTCTTCGTTTAATGTTTTTGCTAATTAATAAATCAATATTAGTGTACCAACAACATATCAAAATAGTTTTAAAAATCTAAGTTTTAAATCGTAATTAAAATTACCATAGTATAATTTATATTTGTGACCTTTTTTATGTTTATGCAATGCAGTTATATGACTTAATATTAGTCAATCTCTACGTAATTTAAAACATTTTATTACTTTGAAAATTTCGGTTGTATTTGTTGTTTATGAACTGAACATAATAAATGTGTCATAAATAGCGTACGAAGAGAAATAACAAATGAATAGTTAAAGGACTAAATATTTTTAAACAAAAAACCAACTATGATAGGTATAAGGAGGTAAAACTTGCATTAAAATTTTATAGTAAACTTTCTCCTTTCTTACAAAGAAACATCTTCAAAAATTCATATCAAGATTATATAAAGTTCTGATACGTTGATGCGCTAGGTAAACTTGGAAAGAGTTTTTGGTGAAAGGAAATCTATTTCACATTAAGCTGGAAAAATGAAGTCTAAAACCTCTTTAAATTAATTTCTCACGCATTAGGTTTATGGAATCTCTCCTTCATAAGAGAAAGTTTTCAATTTTTCCTTAAAAAAAGGGGGTAGGAGGCTTCAGCATCTTATAATGATGTTGGGAGATTTTTTCAGCTTAGTAGAGATTTTATATCTATTGCTTTATTTTTCGCTCATGAATAAATAATTCAGTATACAAGTTAGGACTTGAGAAGTTCTTATGCTCTTACTATATGGATATTTAATTTCCTTAAAATATTAAATTTAGTTCGCTGTTGAAGAGTTTTTCTGATTTCGTTAGATAGTGGAGTACTTTTTTGGTGTTGCCTGTTGTCTGCTCTATAAGTTCAAAGTTTATTACGTGTTACTACTTAAGGGCGTGACAGTAATATGGTCGAAGTTTCATGAATTGCTTTTTTTGTTTGGTTTTATGCGTTTTTGTATCCTAAGATAGATTGAAAGAATGGGGAAATGTCAAAAACAGACCAAATTATCAACAATTTTTAACTAGGATAAAAATATAGTTTTAATTAAATTTAGTTACATTTAAGTTTTGTAACTACTGTGATCGGTAAAAATTCTTGTGTCGATTAATAATGTTGTTGATAATGTTATTCAGTTTTGAGCATTTCTCATTCCAAAAAACAACATATTTTCAAAAATATTTCTATTTCTTACTTACTTTTATTGTCAACTAATGTGACGGGGAAACATTTTGTCTAAAGTATCGGTCATTTTTACTTTAGAATAGTTAAATAACTATTCTAAATATTTAAAAACGTATTTAATCAAGCACTCTCACTGGGAATGAATATATACACTCGAATCCCATGTTAAGCCATCGTAACTAGACCTTTACATTACATACATTGACGTAACACTCTTAAATAATGAAAGATACCGTCTTCAGCGTCAATCTTAATTGATAATAGAAAAGGCAGCACTTCCAAAAGCCCTCAAAAGAAATCTTCGGACTCCCCACAGAGCTATTAGGATGAGTGATAGCGATGGCACCTGCTCCTAATAGCCGAGGCCTATGTCCCAAAAATTAATCACAAAACTGGGTAATTACGCGCTTAAAATGCGGTGGGATTTATGGAAGACACCTTGGCCTCTGAATTATGGAGCCGAGGGTGGTGTGACCTCCGACACGCCCAGCGCTAGAGAGGATTCGGATGTTAATATTTGAAAAGATTCTTGGAAGTGTTTTTTTGTGGGGTAGATTGGAGAATGTTTTAAGATTGCGGTTGGGGGGGGAGGTAAAAAACCTATTTTTCTTGATGAAAAATTTTTTATCAAGATGTAAATCTTATGTATACTTAAAAATGTATTAAAAAACTACACTAAGAGAAATGACAGTTTCAAATTTGAGTAAATCGATGTTCTCATTTTGGTATGAAACTTTTTGGTTCAAATATGACGACCCAATGCTTTCAATTTGAAACACCAGACATAAGGTAAATGTGGGTATAGTGGACACTGTACCAATAGTGGCCACATAGCTGATTAATTTTAAATAAAACGAGTTAGAGGCATCATACAGCGTCAAAATTCATTGGCATAATAGATTGTACAATCAGGTAAGCTGGTAAATTACCACCGATACCACAGATCAGCATGGGAAGGATATTTAAATATTTGAAAATAACAACATCGGCCGAGTGACTGAAATTTGATTTCGCTTATTGAATTGCGTAAGGAAACGGGTATTTCGAAACTGATTTTTTTGTATTTATTACCGTTTGATTGAATTTTAAATTTATATTTAGATAAAGAAGATTACATAAAATGATACTGAATAAAATTTATTTGAAAATTTTGATTTTACGAGGATTTATGGGGGTGTCCACTTTACCAACACATAATCTTGGATTTTCCAATAGTGGCCACTGCAATGGCTTCTACAAAAAAACATAAATAATATTAATTTGAATCATATTTTCTTCATAGCGCTTTAAAATGAGTGTTGTATTAATTTGGTTTCATTCTGGCTTTGGGAACCAAGGTTTCGAAAACATTGAATTACATGCTAAATTCCTCTCAAATCAGCTACAGCGTAGGCTTTGGGCCGAAAACTATTAAGTATTTTTTTAAATAAAGCTAATTTGATTTGATCTAAAATACATTTCGTTGGGAAGGGAGATTTAATAAGAACTAAACGACTATACCAAAAAAAAACCCTCAGTTTCATGCATAAACCCCTCATATTGGCCGAAAAAGAGAGGTGTCCACTATTGATGCAAGAGGTGTCCACCATAGATACAACAGCTACATCAAGGTGGCCACTATAGATGCAATTTGGAGTACTTTTTAAAAATTAATTAAAAATACTTTACCCAATCTAATAAAAATTTTTAATTATAAAATCGAAAGAAGAAGATCCAATTAACCTAAAAATAGGATGATAACCGTTTCCAAGCAAATAGGTTGGTATTTATTAAGAATTTAAGCAAAAATTTTCCTTAAAGTGTCCACTATACCCACATTTACCTTACTCAGTTTCAAACAATTTAATAGTCACCACTCAAATTATGCTTATTTTTAGTTTGTATATCGAAAGTAACATTAAGTTGATGTGATAACGTGTAACACAACGTTGTGGCGTCGCACTCAACTTACTGGTCTAATACCCACGTGATAGTAACGTGGCTGTATGGTCATCATAACTGTAACACATTGCACCCTCTTCATAAGAATGTCATGGACGAATTAAAAAAATGAGTACATGATGCTTTATTTTTGAGTACCTGCACATTTTCAAAAATGAGTACATGCATATTTTCAAATTCGAGTAAATTTGGATCGGAGCCTGTTTGAGTGCGTGACATACACAGATTTGAGTAATTTTCACTCATTTTTGAGATAGTCGTTTTAAGAATGTAATATTTTTTTCCTACGTCGACTAGGCTGTGGCGTTATCCGCCATAAGCCTTCTCGCAGCCCAATAAAACTTATAGCCTTGGTAAAGTTGTCAAGAGTAAAATGCATAGAACCAATTATTGCAGAAGCAATTTGTCTGTCCTGCAGTTATTCTAAAATTTGCAACAAAAACTGCTTTTTGCAGGTCCATTAGGAGAGGGGAAAGTAGGAGATCTTTCCACATCAAGAATGTAATATGCATGGAAAGGGCTTAGAAATAATTTTGGGTCCTCACCCCTACTACAAAAAATCTAGCTCTGGGCCTTATAAAGACTAATTACTTAAGGGATATTTGGGCCCCAGAATTTTATACTAGGTACTGAAATGACGCTCTTGTGGCCTGTCTTTGATTGCAGATCATATTAATCCATTGAAAAGGTTAAAATGCATGTTAAAACTTATTGAAAAACAAATTTTATTGAACTTGCCGATCTTGCTTGGTTTTTTGGCTTCCAAACGTCATCAATGATGTTTGAGTTCTCCGGCAATATTCTCACGGAGGTTACGGTGTGGATATAATTATAAATAAACATTTTCACAGCCGTTATTTAAAAAATATATTTCTTCCAAACAATGAGCGTATTAATAAGGTATTATGCAACCATCATAACTTATAAGAATTTATCACATTATGTGTTAAACCACTTTTCAAACCTATACAATTTGAACTCTTTTATTAGTGATTAATGTTTGTAGATTTAGTAAAAATGCAATTGTTTTTATGTTTCCTTGGTCAAAAAGGCAAGTAAATAAACAGAAGGTAGTAAAATTCAGATTAAAAATACTTTCTCGGCCAATAACATTTACTAACTCTTGTGTAAATATTTATACTAGAAGTTACTTGGTGTCTTGAGAAAAAATTCGGAAGGATTAAAGGTGTTATTCTTTGTAACATAATATGGTACCTATCTCAGGAGAGAAACTCCTATTCTTTCGCATTTTCCAAAAACTTAAATGCGTTTTTAATGAGTATGAAAGGAATGAATGTCTACCCTTAGTTTTGGAACAAAATTATACCAAAGCAAATTTCTAACAGCATTAAACAAATTTGCTTTAACCTTTATTTCTAATTAACTATTCAGCCTTCGCCCTCTTGAGTATCAAGACCTTTATCATTATTAGAGGAAAATATTTACTCGCATTCATTATGTGCTTGAAGGTATTTTAGGCTTTATTCAGCAATTAAGCTGTTAAAGGATTTAAAAACATTGACGCATGACAAGATATACATTTAGATTTTGAAAGGAAATTTTTTACAAAAAGATATTTTGACAAAACCGAATCAATATTTTTTTAATTCTGACTGATCTGAATTTTTGAAACATAAAAAAAACTTTTTAACAGGATTAATTTGTTAAAATTGGAACTAAACTTGCTTTATGTAAATAAAATAACGTTCTCTACAAAATATACGAAAACTTACTTGAATAATATTTTTGATATTTTCATCCTTATTTCTGTTTGTTAAATGTTTACAAAAATTTTTTAAAGTTCTTGTTTTAAATGCATCTCATCATTATCAAAAGTGAAAAACAACACTCTTGAGAAAATATTATCTTTCGCCTAATGCTGATAAAATATTTGAATACTTTGGATCGCAAAAGTTTTTCTCTCCATAAAAAATGTTTTTTGTACTCAAACTTATTTTAAAAGACTGTTTACCAAAGCTCCCATTCTTTTAAATGAGTTAATAACATCCTTCTAATATATGTTTCCCTGTTTCTCTAATATTTTATTCTGATTTATTTTCTAGGTTTAGGAATTATTTGCTAGTTTGTATAAATTATTATTACTGTCATCACTGGTTTTTTAAACTTTTCAACTGCATTCTCAGTCTGGGGGATTTTTGGAATTTCGATGGAGTGTTCTAAAAACTATCAAGTAGACGGAAGGAATTATTTAGCCTGCATCACAGAAACATTCTCTTTTAACTTATCATAAAGAGAAATATTTAAAAAAATAAAAATTAAGACACAGAACAGTTTTCCAATGCGCGATCACACCGAGTTAATAAAGCTAGAATGTGAATGATCTGTATGTAACTATAATGAATGTTTTCTAAAAAAACATTAAAATGGGTTCAATAAATTTATTGACTTTAAAAAGTTAATACTCTGCTAAAAATAAGAAATCTGTTCTGAATTGATCAAGAGAGTCCGATGTAATATCGTATTTCTTAAGCACAACTGAACTATGTATTTTTATAGTTTCCCGAACTTCCTAACATTAAAGGGAAAATATCTGAATGTGTGAATATCATAGAAATTGTGGGTATCGGGTAAAACCTTTTTTAAGCACACCTAAACTACTTATAAGTCTTTTTTATCCTGATAAACCTTAGTTACCCTAACTTTTCAAAGTCCCAAGCCTAATTTTTATCACGGACCAGTAACTGGATACAATGAGACCTCCACAGAAACAAAGCTAACCATCATAAAACTCCATTCCCTAACTTTTCAAATTAAGAAAGTAGGCTCCGTAAAGGACGTCCGGTCCACATAGGACCCAACCACTTACTTCTTCTCGCAGAGTTTTTTTCCCGGGAGCTTCTTGACTAATCGCGTTTAGTAAATGCATGAGCAGGAACTGGGAACTTTTCCAAAACCACCGCCAAAAGAAAAAAAGACGCCAAAAGACAGGGACAAATATAATAACGAAAACTTCGCCAACGAAAAAAAGTGCATCCAAAGTCATCTCTGAGCCGGGGATCACCATCTCCGGAGCAGGATATAATCAACTAATAGTTAACACCGGAGGAGTTTCCGGTAGTCCACTTATCACTCCCTAAACCTGGGGAACTAATGCCCGGGAATAAAAGGGACCGGCGGAAAAATCCGTAATCTCTTTAGACCCATAGGAGACGAAGGGACGAAAACTTCGTTAGGAGCAGCTTCGAATCACTTTTTGCCCTGATTGCACTTCCCATTTCGATATGCGAATCACGTAGCACACTTCCGTGGGTGATCCGAGACGGAAGTGCCTTGGAATTTGTTTCTCAATTTATGGGATGCTTTTTTCGCCGGTGTTGACTGTTTTTTGCGTAGGTATAAGGGTATACTTTCCGCGGAATTACCTGTGGATTTTTTTCCGAGGGGAAGTTTGAAAGCTCTTTGGCTGGTGTTAGAGAGATTAGAATCCGGGCATTTGGGTGATGGGGAGGTTTTCCTTGCCCGGGTAGGTTTGAAAGGTTGAAGGGGTAGATTAATCGGAGGAAAGGGAATGGAAATGGGCCATTTAAAGTTTGCCTTGATGATTTCTCCATTTATTGGTGGTTTATATTTTCTGCGTTATTTTTTATTTCTATTTATGGGTGTTGCGGATATGATTGCCGGTGATTAGAGATGGAGAGATCAGTATAATCATTTTTTGACGAGTAATGTTAGCTACAGAAAATTATCACTCAATTCAGGAGGTTATAATGACTTAAGACAGGAATGTATAGAGGAGCTAAATCTTTGATTTCAGCTTTGAGTGCTTTATGTTTTAGGAAAATTATATATAAAGGTAAAACATCAAAAAAGGGAATGAAGCTTCAACTATTATTAACAGGGATCTTTTCTTAAAAATTTCAAATAATTTATAACTGAATTCAAGAAAACTATAGAAATTTTAAATTTAATTTAGTTTAAGAAATGCGTTTAATATTATTTTGCGTTTAATATTATTTTAAAGCTACTATTTTCGTACAAAAACGTTTTCTATGTGACTGTTTTTGAATTAGGGAGAATAAAAACCAACATTTCCTAGGATTTTTTAATGATTTTACAAATTTTTTATATTTAGTTCTTCAGTAAGATTCAGGGGGAAATAATACTTAATTTACGATTTAGGTTTTTGTTTAGGTCTAATGTTTGGAATTAGGATGAATTCAGAGATTAATCACTATTTCATCTTTTTAGACTTTAAAGTTAGATTTTAAGTGGAGAACACCTTTAAAGTATCACTTTTCAAGGAAAGAATAACTCTTGAGAATCTTTCGAATTATCCACTTATAACCATAAGCGTAATTTACCCATATCTTGAAGTTTTGAAAGATTTTGTAATTAAACCTTAAGAGTGTATCATTTATGAAAGAGATACTTGAAGATATTTGGAATCAAGAGTTCTTAATAAAAGCTTCGCTTAATTATCTTAAGTTTTGTTAATTTTACATTTGATTTTCATCATTTAAAACTTGTTTGGATATTGACTTGGTAAACAGCTGAAAGAATATACATTTAATCTATTATAAAATTTATTTTATCCCGTATATTGATGCATATGTGTATTGTTTTAAGTCCATTAGACGGATTTTTTAATCAATTTCTTTCTAAAATTATAGAATTACAAATTTCCCTATTTATTAATAGCAAAATTTAAAACAATACTTAATCAAATTAACACCATTCTCTTGTGTACCACTTCTGTAATAAATTGGGCCTAATAATGAGCAATTTTAATTATTATAAATAGTCACTAGCTGTCACAACCTGGCAAAGCCGGGTTTTACAGCTAGCCTTCTTTGGCGCTGAAGCGAGACTCGTTCGTACTACCTGTTCGTATTTATTCATTCCCTATCATTAAATATACAGTTTTAATTCATTATCTTCGAAAGGGGTTTTGTCTCCGATTTCACATGGCATTGTCATAAATTTATTACATTGAAATAATTGTAATTTAATTTAGACCAGCCGTCAGCCCAATCCACTGAATCGGTGATGTCAAATATATAAATAGTTGTTTATTTACATGAATCTTTATATGCTTTATAATGTATCTTTATCAGCTTATTTAAATGTAAAAGTCGAAAAAAAATTTCAGGTTTATTTGTTTCAATAATTGAAGTGCTTATGCAAATTAACGAAATTAACTTAAAGCTTCTAAAATTTGAATTTTATGTTAATTCACGCGTTCAAATATCCCCACAATGAGGAAGTTGCATGATTTTTTTTATTTTTTTAATCGATTCCTCTTGCAAAAATTAGCAACTACCCAAAACTTGAGGCCAATCGAGAAATTTTTTGATTACCAAAAAAATTAACAAAAATCCCCTTTTTAAAAGCGCGCGAAAACGCCAAGAGTTTGGATGTGACGTCATCTTATAATAAACATTGTTGAAAAGCAATGGAGTTGATGGTATTACTGTTGACATCATCTTATAGTTTAATAAACGTTTTCAGTCACGTGTTTTTTTCTCGACTTTTAAATTAAAATATTTAATTACCTGTACATTTTTTCGAAAAACTGACTAGATATTTCATTTTACCATACAAAAAACCATACGGAACACTTGTTTGTTTTTGAAAATCTGACACATGCAACTTCCCTATTCAACAGAATTTCTCATATTTTTGATTGATTATGGGCTAGAAATTATTTTTCAATTTATCGAAAAAGGGAACCATATATCAGGAAAACGCGCAAACCCATACAGGAGAGTTTTTATTTTAGTTAATAATAATAATAATAATAATAATAATAATAATAATAATAATAATAATAATAATAATAATAATAATAATAATAATAATAATAATAATAATAATAATAATAATAATAATAATAATAATAATAATAATAATAATAATAATAATAATAATAATAATAATAATAATAATAATAATAATAATAATAATAATAATAATAATAATAATAATAATAATAATAATAATAATAATAATAATAATAATAATAATAATAATAATAATAATAATAATAATAATAATAATAATAATAATAATAATAATAATAATAATAATAATAATAATAATAATAATAATAATAATAATAATAATAATAATAATAATAATAATAATAATAATAATAATAATAATAATAATAATAATAATAATAATAATAATAATAATAATAATAATAATAATAATAATAATAATAATAATAATAATAATAATAATAATAATAATAATTCAATTTAAGAAACAACGAAACAAAAAAGATAAAAAATAATATTGGTTACCAAGGGGAATCAATCCCATTGAGGTAACCGAGAAAGTAAGAACCTTGAGTAAGACTTGAAATTAAGAGTTGAAAAGAGAAAAAGAAAGTTCTGTCGAACCAACGATAGTAAAAGGGTCACGTGATTTTGACATATTAGGAGGGGAGAAAGGAAGAAGCTGAGGGGCAGTTGATCGAAAGAGGAAGATACATTTACTCCCTCTAACCTTAGTTATAACCTCTATATACATAAAAAATCATATATTTTAAATAAAATAAAAAATACTGAAGCAAAAAATCACGTGACCATTTTTCTATCGTTGGTTCAACAGTACGTATCTGCACTTTGAAATACCGCAACATTTATACTTAGATACAAAACAAGCGAACATGACCCATTTACTTCAATTTCAACTAGTACTGACTCGCAAACGGTGATAGTACACATTTGTGAATAACCAGTCAATACATAAGCAGTCCCTTCGAAACCCATTCAAAGCAGCCATAGAAACAAAATTTCTGCGAAGTAAGCGAAAAACCCCATCCGTATTCCCAGCCCACCAAATCCCACCCCCTACATTACTCTTTCCATACGCCCACTGTCCAATCCAAAAGAAAGGCTTCACTTGTTAGCTTCCCAGATCAAAGTTACCCCTTAATGAGTCACGTCCTAGATAATAACTCGGTTTCTCTAAAATTCAGCGATCCTCAGGGGAAAAAATACTCTGACCATTACACCCAGAAGGGAGCCATCGGGAAATTACTTGTCACTTGTTTTGGCTCGGAATCTGCCCGTTGTTCTTTGCGGGCCATGACAAGGGTAATAAATGTTGCATGTCGCTGGGATTGCACGACGCAGATATAGGTATGATTGAGCTCGAGCGGGAATGAGTCTGAATGCTAATGCTTTGACGGTTGTTTTAATTTTGGGTAATGGGTCGGAAAGAAACTGCGGTGCGGTGGTGGTTGCGAGTGTTGAAATGGATGGAGAAGCCTGCTGTGTGAAGTTTCAGTGCGTTAATGTCTTTATTGAGTAATCTTTTAGAGTGGATAATTTCGATGTAGCGATTTATGCTTTACGCAACAAATAATAGGCTTTAAGTCTTGAATAATTCTTAATGCTTCTTGATAACTTGGAATCCTTTTATTGCGTAACTTCAAACTTCAAATAAAATTATTATCTTAGTATATTCTTAGTCATCAATTAAATAATTGATGCTTTAAAATGTTGAAAATTTCCAGAAGGCTTACTCTTAGCTTAACTTAGTTGATGTAAATTAATAATTTAATATCCTTAAAGTGATGAATTATGTGATCGATTTGTTAAAAATGCCTTCATTCATCAGGTTATTGCCTACTGAGCGTTCATTTTACTAGAATTGCATCTTTTGTTCTTCTATTTACATTATCTTATTGATCACTTATTACAAGACATGAAAAACAGTATTTCACAGTACAATTCAATCACTGTAATCAATAGATTTGCTAAACGTGCTAATTAAATAACTTTTTTATATTAGATGTGTACTGGGTATCATGCAGGGAATAGTTATAGAAAGTTGTATGCGTTGTGCCAAAATATTAATTTTAACCGGTTTATTTACACACACTTACAAACAGTTGGCACTAATCACATAACTTGAAGTAGAAAATATAATTTAATGGAATGACTCCGAGGTAAAAACAGTTTCTGACTAGATTTGTCCGGTGTCTAGCCTTCCTTTTAATACTGAATTCAAGGACAGCCTCTAAAACACAAATATCAGGAGATGTAAGTACTACCAATGAAAATCCTGAAGCACTTCAGATTAATCTAAAAACTAAAATATGAAACTTATCAATTTTATAACGAAAGTTCTCTAAATTATTATGAACTGAAACTCTTATCTATATCTTGATACATACTAACGAGACGAAGTTGTCAAAGAGTGAAGATTTGGTGCTGAGAATTCAAGAGATGAGGGACTCCAAGCAAACCATAAATACTAGACGATAATTTTAGCAATACTTAATGCTCTAATAAACAATCTAGGATCTAATAAATCTGATGATCCGACCTAATTAGTACCAGATTAGCATCCTCCTACAGTAATTCTCAGACATCACTTAATGAGCAGGTCCTTCGAACCAAGTCATTTTATCATGCATAAATGCTCATACATTAAACTCTTGGGGCCGTAATGGCTGTAATTAGGTACATCCACATATACTTTCTCAATATACTATATTAAAAATACACATTTATGAAGACATCAATTCTCTCCGAAATAGGAGGTTAAATATTTATTCAAAAAATATCTATAAAGGTGAGCTTTTGAGTCTTAAAATTGTAGCATTGATTATATTTGATTATCTATACTTATATCATCAGGTTAATAAAAAGTTTTTTCATCTAAAAGAGATGAACAAAAAGGACCCTAAGTATTTATCATGCAAAAGCAAATAATCAAGACGTATCTGTACATTGAAGGACATGAATGAAACTTAATATAAGGCCTTTTTCCCTCAGGTTCCCCATTGCACCTGGGCATTATGGTTGGTGGCCATAGTCTCCTTCCTGTGTTACCTGAACAGTCTCACTTGTGACTTGGTATTCGACGACCAGCCGGCGATTAGGGACAACATGGACCTGAGACCCTCGACGCCGATCTTCAACCTTCTCCATAACGACTTCTGGGGCACTTCTATGCTAAGAGTAAGTACTTCTGAATTTTATACTAAAATGAATTACATACGGCAAAGGAATATGATATTAAACCATTTCTACTAAGCGCATAATTAGAGTCAATTTATTTATAGAACCTATAATAAAAATTATAATAAATTAGTTAGTATAAATGATAATTAATAGAATAGAAATATAAAGTGCAGTTCTCAAATTCTAGCGTTTATACGTTAGTTTTTTTAAGTATGAATTAATTATATTATATACAAAAAATTAAATAACCCCGATAAAACTAAGTAAATCAAATGTTAATTTCTTTGAACACCACAGATAAAGATTTGTGTCACCGTATCTTTTTTTAGTACAATGAGTTAATTTTAATCAAGGTTTTCTTTCTTTACTTATATTTACCAACTGAGACCGTGACAATTTTTTTAAATTCCTTATTTTTTTTAACATTAATCCCAGGAATAATCTTAGAGACCGTTCAGGAATTACACAATATAATTGAATCGTCAGTTTGAAGAAGGGAATAACTCCAAAAAATGACAAATTGACCTTTTATGCTCAAAACAATCTCCAAGCTTTGCTCTACACATGGGTGAAAAGAGGGGGAAATAACTCACACTTATAGGAAGATATCGCCCCTTAAAGTAGTGAAATCGATGTCCATTCATGGTATTTTTTAAGTTAATTTGGAAATAAAGTTAACTTGTCTTTCTTTTCATATCGATGGCATCAGGAAAAAACCTCGTATAATCCCGTAAAATCGCAGTCAGGATGAATAATGTATTCTAGATTGGCGAGTGTATGTTTGCGCCAAATATGCCAATTAGGAATAACTTACAACCAAATTTATTTACGAGTGTCAAGTCATTAACACCAAAACAAGGGTTAAATCAATTCCACTGGGAAAACTAGTATCATCTTGTAACTTTAAGAGCAGTGAAGCTTTTTGCTTTGATTTCACACCTGCATTTAACTAAAACTTTTCTTCGCATCTAAAAAATAAAACAGTTCTTTCCATAGAGTTGTTAGTTGTTATCTCTTGCTTGTGGTTTGTTCAAGCCAGCTGGAACAAAAAATCAGTCTCCTTGTGAGATATTATAATACATGTTTTTTGCTTTCAGCCCATTAAAATTCACTCTCCACCTGTTCACTGCGAAAAGTGGTCTTTGGCAAGAAAACGAATTTCGCTTATTTATACTGTATCTATTGGTAGGCAGCTGGATTTTGATAATACGAGGTTTCCTCCTGACGCCATCGATATTCTTTGTGCTGTAAACTAAGTTAAAATAAAATGTTCTCTTAATTTCAATTTTTTTAAACTTTTTTGTATGCAGGGAATGTTTGACTCCATTCATATTCACTCACTCCATTGATACTGCTTTAATAACTCAGTTTCACTATAATTTTGAATTTTATTTGTCTTATTCTTTTTATTTCACCCTTTTGTGGTGTAAACTAAGGAGAAATATAATTTAAATGTGAATTTAATGGTTTTTTAAAGATACTTTCATCAGAAAAATTTCATAAGGTGGAAGAAGGGAATAAGTTCATCAACTTATTTTGACTGTAAAATATTTTTGAATATACAGTAGAGCCCCGATTATCCGCGGTGCGGATTATCAGCGAGTGCCGCGAAAAAAGAATTTAATGATGAGAGCAAATTTTAGATGAGATTAGAAAGACTTTAGGTGTAGAGCAAAGGTTTCTTCTGTACTGTACATATTTTAAAAGTTTTACATATCATGTTTTTTATACAATAAAACATAGTTTTTATGCTGAGTATTTTTTTCGTGTTTTTTCCTTATTTTTTAGTCTTTTTTCCGGTTATCCGCTATTTTCGCTATCCACCCAATTCCTTATACTTATATTTGTTTTGATGGTAGCTCTGTTTTCTAAATAGGGTTCTGAACTTCCCTTAAAAATTTGGTGGTTATACAATGGAAATTCCATTACTTATACAGTTTTTTTTTTCGATTTTCTCAAAACTTGGTTTTTGGACTTATTTCCTTCCTCCAACTGCCGATTCAATTATTGGGACGTGTAGATTCATATATTTGAGACAAAATGTGATAAAAGGTATTTGTCTTTTCTGACGTCAGTAGGTAGTTTTAATTAAACATAGCTAATTTAAAGAATGAAAAAATGGTAACAAAATAGGGAAATAACATTTTAAATTTGGGTTAACCTTAGGTAGTTTTTTATTATTAACTATACCTAATTAATATTAATTTATTGTTCTAAAACTAGTATTTAATCAGTTTTAAAAATAAAAACATAGCTGGGTTGGTATTCGACGACCAGGTAATCATTCGAGACAACATATATCCGAATGGTCATGTTATTCTCTTTTAATTAATTTTGGTTCATTGAAGAGTGACAGCTAGTTCAAAAGGAAGGAGCATAAAACTCCCTAACATTTAAGAAACATAATTTGTGAAGAGTCCCTTTTATTTCTAAAGTATAAAAATTCCGAGAACCAAATTGATAATACATTAAATTAGAATTTCCTCTTTTTGTTCCGTTCATCTTACAAACGCTTGAGTAGCGTATTGTTTCATTTAAATTATCGAAAAACCCTTTTTGTGAGTGATTTTTCTTTCGCAACTCAATTCTTTCAAAGGGAATGATAATTAAACTTCCAAAGAAACCACCTCAAAGACACATGAATATCGAATCTTTAATCAACAGCACTAGTTAATGGATTCTAGAAAACTCTCTCAAATGCGTAAACAAATTATCCAATAACCAAAAGAATCAGTTCACAGAAACACCATTAACTGAAAATCATTTAACTCAGTGTAAAGAAACACATAAATTATTGTTTTCAATTTGGACACAACTAAAATTAAGGTATTTGATATTTCAAAACTTTCACGTTTGATTTTTCATATAAAAAAATCCACTTTCTCAGAAGTTTCATGAATTTCAAAATAGTATGTTGCTCATTTCATTATTCAGCTAGAGATCCATAGCCGTGCCTAAAAAAAAAGTTTGTAAGGCTCAGCGGAAAAGTTTTCGGTCTGAGGGGAATATAATGAGCCAGTTCCGATCATTTTCCTGGCCCCGCTTTGTCATGGATCCTCCCGAGTTGCCAACCTGCACTTTTTAGAAGGGGAAAATATATCGGAGTTCCGTGTATTTCAGTTCCGTTACCCGTTTTATTCTCGAATTTTAGTTGAAGTTAAAAGTCCCTACTTCTTATTTGGTGTAAGGAAGTAACGGAGAAATTTACTTTGATTGAGCTCAAAATCGTCACGATTTTCAAAAAATACAATCATCCTATCAGACCTAAATTTCAGGGGAGGGGGGTTGTTGAACATTTAATATTCTTGTTATTATCTGTGGAAGTTTCCATGATTTTATCACTCTTCTAAAAAAATGATTATAATAATAAAAAATTCCTTTTTAAAAGTTTATAGCTAATGAAATCTTATCAGACAATTTCAAAAAGATGGTGTAAAGTTTTCATATCTTCCAGTTTTTATTTATAAGTTGCCTATATTAATCTTCTTAAATAAAATTTCTATTATAGTTAAGAAACTAGATATTTTTTACTGTGGACAGTTTCTAATATATCATGCTTATTATTTAAATGTGTTATTCATGCATGGTTATCGATGCATGGTTTTGTTACCATTCCTTATCCCTTAATTCATATATAACATCTATGAAAGAAAAATATCTAAATTTTTGGAACAAATTGTTTTCAAACATTAAACTGTAAGTTTGATTGATAAAAATTTAAAATATGTATATTTGTTTTAAAATATGTTTGTAAACAAAAATTGCATGAAATGTTTGATTAATTAATTTTGTTTGATTAATTAAAAAAATAATATTATTTTAAATGCTAAATCAAAATTAAATTGAGGGGAGAGTGAGGGGCAAAACAGGGTAGGTAGACAAAACAGGGATTTAGGCTATTTTCATTGATTTGGAGTGGTACCTAGCAAAAACTGCTAGAACTATTTCCAGGTATGAAACCTGACAACTTCTAGCTAACAGAAGTCATAAAAATAAGCCCATTTTGCAGAGGGACTCATTTTTGAGTTTCATGAGTGAAGCATACCATTTTTGGCATCTGCAATATTACGCCACCAATCTTAAATAGCTAAGGATTACGTACAGCGTATGATACTTGATTATTTATTTGTTGTTTTAAAAGTTTATACTGGTGCCTAAGAGTTATTGTATTAATACTAGAGTAAAATTTCTTCAAAAGGGCACAGTCGGACAAAACCGGGTTTCGGATAGAATCGGATAAAGCTTGTATCTTTTGCGTATATGAACATTCTATACTCCTGTTCATAAAAAATGCAACACCAAGAAGGAATTGTCCGATCAGTTTGAAATTTTCAGGGTATGTTCATTATGGTTTGATTATCAAATGATACCAAATTCAGAGCAACAGCGCATGCGCGAGCTGAACAGTGTCTTCTCAACCACTGATAATTCGTATATTTGGGGGGC
Source organism: Tetragnatha versicolor (assembly GCA_024610705.1). NCBI lineage: Eukaryota > Metazoa > Arthropoda > Arachnida > Araneae > Tetragnathidae > Tetragnatha > Tetragnatha versicolor. Next base: position 44,232,718 of record JANDEH010000007.1, read on the forward strand.
TGTAACGGGACATTAAGGGCTTGTAAGAAGGTTGTTTACCGTTGATTATCTTGTCATTAGTTGTTATTATACCCCTTAGACCTTAACGGATGTTATATGAAACTTTAACAGAGTTTTAAAGAGGATTAATGTTAGGCCTCCCGGAGGGTTGTTTTTCACACTGTTTTACCGCTGGTCAGTAGGGTGGGTCATTTTCCTATGGCGAAAAAAAAATTTTGCAAATTCTATCGGGCACAGCAAGAAAAGGGTGCCAAATGGTCTCAAACTAACATGTGTGAAATATTATTCGATTATAATAACTCTTTTTGCCTCCGGATTGGCCTCAAATAGAACAAAAATATGTAATTTTTAATATTTTAAAAAATTTTTATGAATTAAATTTTTTTATCGAAAACTTATTAAAGTTCACAAATAAGGGTATTTAAAAGCAATTTTAAACACATTAGTCACCTTCATGCATTATTAATACAAAAATAACTGCCAAAGTGGCAATATAATATGCTATCATATTAACAAGAGCCGTAGAATATGAATCTCTTTTTATAGTGGATTTTCAGTGGTACAGATTTTAAATATTGGTAGTTCATATATATACATTCTCCCTCAAGTTTGGTCAGTATAAAATGGTATTTTTAATTTTTCAAAATAGAAACAGTTGTGTTTTTCAAAAAAATATGCCGCGCTTTCGAAATTCAGCGGACAGTTATTTCACTGGCTGGTCTTGGGATCCAAATATGATCGCAAAATTATGTTGAAACAGTTTTCGAATGGATAGTTCGTTCATAGGCAATATCAGTTATGATTCGCTCAGTCATGATTTACCTAATTTTTTACTATAGCAATTGACTGAAACCCAGGCCCATGAAATTATACTTCTTTGAGGATTGACTCAAAATAGCTTCTTAGCATTCCCTTATGGGTTCATCAAAGTTAAAATATAGCAAATTTAACTGTTAAGGATAATTACAAGTAAGTTTTGAAAAGTAATCTAGCTTATTTAAAAACTTAAGGGATAATACTAAGTTTTATGCTGAAAACGAGGATCTGCCGCTCTTCTTAAGAAAATATTTCAAAATTTGACTCTTAAAATGTGGTTTTAATTTATTTTTGGACATTAGGGAATCACATGAGGACACTTGGGATGGACTATTCCTAATATGCAAAAAAATTTCAAGGAAAACCCAACTTTTAAACTATTATCCAAATGTTTTCCATGGGGTTGAAACCTATAACCCAAAAAAGTTATCCACCTTCTCACATATCCATTTTTATTAAAAATTTAATGTTTTTACCATCCTACTGTACCGACAATAAAGGTTTCGCACATTTTTATGATTCCAGCAAGAAATTTTTGATTGCCAGTTCTAACCATTGAGATATTTCAAAATATGTTGTATTACAAGTCAAGTATTTCATCTTTGGTTTCATTTATAATTATTTTATAGTCTTCAATGATGATTTTTATACCATTGTGCACATTTATATTCATGACGGATTTGTGCAATCGAGGTAAAAGCTTGATTTTCGTTCGTCCATTTTTGCATGGAATTACTATATTAATTGTAACTTTGAGGCCAATCCGGAGGCAAAAAGAGTTATTATAATCGAATAATATTTTACACATGTTAGTTTGAGACCATTTGGCACCCTTTTGTCGCTGTGCCCCTGGGAAAATGTGAAAAAAATATTTTTGACCCACCCTACTGGTCAGATGAAGGGAAACCGGACAATATTGATATGGGTTTGAAAACAGAGACCAAAAAAGGGTGAAGCGAGTTGAAAATTGGGGTCTGGACCCCTTATAGTCACGTCAGCACGGGATGAAAGAGGCTTCATTCGCATGGCAGTGCCGGATCATTGAGTAACTTTTCGACATGTTTCAAATTGTTAGAATACTGTTACAGGTCTATCATTGTCTGCTCCATCAGTTAATCGGTCGCCATCGCACTAAAATTCACGAAGTTTCGTTTTGTTTAACAGCGCTCTATCGATGGAATTCCATCGGTGCATAAAGCTACCATGGGATCCACAAAAAATATTTTTGCAAGATTATTGATAACAAATGGTCCTTTCAAAGAAATCCCCCATCAAATTTGGTTAACATGACACCCAAATTGGGTTTGGACGCTATGCCGAAAATCGCAATTTTTGAAGTGTTTTATCTTGAGTCTGTGGTGAAGAAGAGAAGTGTTTTGACCTGGAGCACTATTGGGTACCATGGGCAACCTCATTAGATAAAAAATGAGGGCAATCTCATTTCTTAAAAAAATTCCTAAAACTTTTTGGAGCCAAAAGTTATACCCTACATTTGAAGCGATCCTGAAGCTGTAATTCATCAGAAAAAATCCCGTACACATGTTTTTTGGAATGTTCCAAACTTACTTTACATCCCATAAAGACAGTTTCTTTCTCGACAAATTTCTTCATCCAAAATTTCACCTATGGAGCTCGACTAAAATTTCGTTGGTTTGTCCTCATGCTTATAAATGCTTGTTATGTTGCCAATATTGGCAAACTTTGGGTTTGGGATGAATTTTAGATGAAAATCACCTCCTCAGTCAAAATTTCAATCTGTTTGATTCGATGACCTGTCGTACAGAGGCTCTCATTGCAGCGCGTATGGAAGACATTAAACACCGATTTTTGATATTAAATTTTATTCCTTTGTTCTGAAAATTATATCATTTATTTGTATCTACAAAGATCACTTGCTGTGTAAATTTCATCAAAATCTAACAAGTCTTTTATGGTGTTGCATTTTTTATGAACAGGAGTATAAATCTATATAAGAAGATGTGGATATGTCGTAGACAGATCGTGAAATTAGACATTTCGTGAACTGTCTAGACATTTCTTGAACTGCATCCAGATCGTGTAATGGTCGATCAGAGTTACACAAAGTGGATAAAATTTTTAGACAGTTCATGAAATGCAATTGAGCCTTAGACAGATCATGTAATATGAAATTTCTAATTTTTTTAGAGTTCACGAAATGTCTAATAACTGTTTTACCGATCGTGTAATATCTAGGAGTAATTGATTATTGAAAAGGAATAAACTAAAAAAAAGATAAGATATTAGTTAAAGCAGCCAATTTTATTTATTTATGAATAAAATTTCATTTTTCACTTATTTACAAAATTTCAAATATAAATCTTTCGTCTTTTTATTTATTTACACTTGGTAAACGTGAGTGACATCGACTGTTACACATAACGTTAGCTTTCTTGCACGCACATCTTTTTGTAGTGCATTGCACGTCAGAATCTCTGCACGAGCATTGAAAACATCCTTGCCCTCCACTGCAATTTTTCACTGCTTCTCTCAGAGAAAGAAGTTTCCACTTCATACAATGTTCTGGGGGTCACTTGATGGGCCACGATCGACTTTTGGTACTGAAAGAAGTACACACAGTCACCAATTTTATACTTAGGAAGCTTTTTTTTTAGTGGAGGAAAGCATTTTTTTCTGCCGCTGCGACCATTTTCACCCTGGAGTCAGCTCTCTCTTTTTGAATAGTAGGGTGGGTTGGGGTAAAATGGGTCAGTTTTAATTAACTCGATGTAAATAAAATTTAAGTTGAATTATTTTCACCCATTTTTTTATATTATAATCTTTTATGTGTTGGCAACATTTTCCGATTGTCAAAAATTTATATTTATGAGTTTGAGAACTGAAAAAATATTTAATTTGAACGGTAAATGGTGTTGTCGAAAAAAACAAGGTTTTCCAACTTCCAAATATCTATACAGGGTGTATCTGAAATGGTGCAACTTTCAGGGATGATAGTACTCATCAAGACGAACAAGAATCGGTAAAGAAAGGGGGTCCCAGTCCAAATCCCATAGAGTTAAAAATGGAGCGACACCCCAAAAAAATCATTGAAAAATTCAATTTGTAGAAGAACTACTATTGGTAAAAACTTAATTATGGTCTCAAAAATTGTGGTTTAATATGATCTTTAAAATTACCTCAAAAGTCTTCACTTTAAAATTTGTTTTATAATGAAAAAAGTTAAAAAACACAAAAAATGTGAAAACTCTGCCAAAACCTTATTTTGTATTTCGAAATCCTTTCTTTTGATTTGATAATCTGAAAGATCATAGTTGAAAACCCCTAATTCCAAAGTTTCATGTAAATACAATCAATATTAAAAACTTGAGATCCTGTTAAAATTTGTTTTTTGCGTGCGCTAACAGCTGTTCAGGAAACAGCTCTAAAAATTGCTTGCGCACCCAAAAAACAAACTTCTAAAGGATATCAAGCGTTCCTAAAAGTTGTTCCTAAAAGGTTTATGTATAACGAACAAGTTTGAGAATAGCTGTAAGCGCCCCTATAGCCAAAATTAACACATGCCACCTAATCTGACCGTTAATTACAACCCAAGTTTGTCGAAAACGATTTTCTATGTCTTAACGAACATTAGCTATTTGAGCGTCATCTTTCTCAAATCGGGTGGATATCCCTCTATGCGAAGAATATCAGTTATAAGTTTCCATTCCATATTACTTTGATTATTCTATAATGGTCCCGGTTATGTCCGACCTGGGTGCCTACTTAGATGGCCTCCGGAATTTTTCCCCGGGGAAAAATTCCCACTTCCGGAATTATGAAATTCCAAGACCAAGATTCCGGAACTACAAGAAAGTGCCACTTAGATGGCAGTCTAGGAATTATAGAAGGGCATTTGGGTTCGAGACTACTTAAATTTCCCATCCGGATTTCGCGGCGACCAATCACAGCTTTTGTTGTTATTTCTTACGCTTCTTTTGACTGTAAACAAAAAACATTAACGTGATGTGTGTGATGAAACGAAATTTTTAATTAAATAACGCGATCCTTCCCTCTGCGCGGCTTCGAATTGTGCTCTGAAACAGCAGTGGACTTGAAATATTTGTGTAATAAGAATTGTCATTACCGCCCATGAATCAGCTTGATAGAAGATCATCTCGGTGCCAATTCAATACAGCATTGCTGTAAGACCTCAGGAATTAGAGTGTCAAGAATTAATGAACGCTATGAACTTTTTATCTCATCGTTTGCAAAAGCAAAATGCATAAGAACCACAAAAAGTTCTTAATATTTCCATAGTTTTGTTATCTCTATCGTGATTAAGGTGGCATAGTAAATGTACTCCAAGTTTTTTATAATATTTGTTTCATGAGGGCATTTTTATATCCATCAGGGAAAATAAAAGGCATATTAAATTGATGGTCTGTGTTTCATTGTAAAATAAGAGTATTGTTAACTATTTTATTAAGATTAACTTAAGCAGTTTTCAAATTTTCTTGAATTTGGCCCCCATGGAATCCAGTGTAACACTATATTTGGTGAAAAATATTGTAAGAGCTATTGCGTAATCACTCAGTATCTTGCATTGGCTAATTTTAACAATCCTGTCCTTGGCGAAAGTTTGGCGATAAATGGTTCTTCCAACTTCACAATGCAACCTTAAATTCTTTTACGATGTTCATTCCGCAAAGTGCTTGGCGAGAAAGCATATCGCCAAGAAGCATCTGCTGTTCCTCATTCTCAGCGAGGAACAAAAAGTTTCAGTTCTTGTTTCAGTTTCAGTGCGTGAGTACCAAATTTTTTAAATCACTGGTAAAAACACGACCACTACACCACCAGTAAGATTCTTTTGGTAAGACCACTACACAACCAGTAATTTATTTATACTCTTTTTAATTTACAGTTGATCATTATGTTTTGTTGAATGTTTAATATTGAAATTGTGAGTAAGACGAGTAAGATAGTGGAGTTAAACCAAGTGGCGAAGCATGAATTGTTATGTAGGAAAGCACTGTAAATCTATTGAGATCTTGCCATATTAGATTGATTAGTGATAGTTTTTTATAGCTTTATTCATAATAGTTTCTCCTGATTTTAGAAGTTGCTAGTACGATTTTGTTAATTCTAATCATAATTTCTTTAAATTTGTTTACCATGTGCTTTCCCTGTAACTCATGCTTAATCATTGGTTATATATAGACCCAATTTATAACTCTCAACCCAAATTAAAATTGACAATTTCGGTAAAATCCTAGGAGAGCCCACACCCTTGGCGACAAACCAAAATAAAGTGCCAAACCAGGACAAGATGACGCCAAGCGCCATCTAGTGTATTAAAGTAGGGTTATCAAGATAGCGGAATTATCTCCAACTTTGGAAAGGGTTTGGGCTCTGCTAGGATCCAACCACAATTTCTAACTCAATATAACACTATAACCTTGCTATTAAAAACTTAATTTTGCATTGAGCCAACACGACCAAAGTTGAAAGTTGTCATTTTTTATAGAACTTTGCTTCAATTCTTATTGCATTTCAATTTCAATAATTTGGTCACAAACTATTTCGTTAGGATAATAAATTGCATGCATGCTGGGCCGCCGAGAGCCAAGTCGGGCCCCGGGGACAAGGTTGGGAAGCGGGCCCCCAGTGACATATCTATACTTCTCATTTTGAGGTAGGGGGCAAAAATTTTCTGAAGTACCCCCATGCATTCATAGGCTTAATGTAATTTTTAAAATATTTCTTGACAAGATCTGAATTTCACTCAACTTAAAAATATCGTTTTCTTTTGATACGATGAGTAACAAGTGATAAAGGGGGTCTGGGGGTACCCCAGAAAATTTTTGAACCTCTATGTAAACAAATTAATTTTCAAAATATTCAAAAATATATCCCTCTTAGAACTCAATATGAAAATATTTGGGTTCCGGGCCAATTGTACCCCCTCGCCTCCCCCTCTCGTCAGGGCTGTATGCACGTATTAGAAGAAAAATTAACTTATATTATCCCGTCGACCATACTGCTGAATCCAAAAACGGTAAACCCATTGACCTTTCTTTGGTCGACAGGATAATTCGTAAGTACCAAAATTAATTAGTTTGACCCTTAAAAACTGGGTTTTAACTTTTTTTTAGTTATCTGGGATAAATTGCAGTTACATTATTTTCATAAAAAATTCTTAAAAATTGCATTGCTCCCCCGGTGTGGATGGAGAGTTCTATGTTTATAATCAAATCTTATTTGAATAACCGACTAGTTTTGCATAATTAGCACATTAATGTGACACATGGTATGTATTTACATAAATTGACTTTTGCTTTCAACACCACAAGTAGGACTATATATGGTAATTTGATAAATTTCAAAAGTCAATAACACATCTCTGAAAATTATGAAAAATTCAAAATCTTCTCGCGACCCTCAGTTTAAGAAACTGCTCTTGGATGAGCCTGGTGAGTGTCGAGAAATTTAATAAACTAACTTTAATTTGCAAACATTAAACAACCTGCCAGTTATAATATTTTGATTTATTTTACTATTTGGAAATTATTGTCAGTTTTTTAAAATACATGACACTTTCAGTGGCGTAGCCAGAAAAAAAATTTTGGTGGCGGATATTGATATTTCGGGAGGGGATATGATGTAATTTTAGTGGTTTTCTATGGTCAAAAAGGAAATTTTCTGAGTTTCGGGGGGATATATCCCCAAATCCTCCCCTCTGGCTACGGGCCTGGACGCTTTCCCTGTTGCTTTTAATTTTTTTATATTTATACATAAAATGTTGCCAATATTAGTAAATAAGAGAGAACCCTTAGAGTACTGTTACCTCTTAGCTATAAGAATTGAACACACAAAATAATATTTTTTAATAAAAATAACAAAATTTATTTGAGAACTATCAATCATTTCAGAATCAACAATTGTAAAACTTTTTAAATTAGACATGTGTAAGTTTACAATTATTTCCATACAATAGTGGCATGCTAGAGTCAGTAAATGAGTCCCATAGTTTTAAAAAGATATTGATATGAAGATCCATGCATTCAAAAGATGAATCGTTGAATCCTTTATTGTTGAGGATGGGTTTACCCAGTCATGGTTACTCGGATAGATGTTGCCTGTATAAAAAGAAACAAAGAATATTATAAAAGTTGTTCAAAATAACTTAATACCCTCCCCATGTCCTTTTTGTTTACATTTCCCCCTATAGGAAATGGTTAAGATTTTACTTAATTTTTTAATACTCTTCACTTTAATTTTTTTGCCGTTTCAGGGAGAGAGGGTAAGTTTTGACCAAAACTTTAATGCAGTTAACCAATTACTTCAAACTCCACATTGTTGTTCATAAGCACATGAGCTTTTATTAAGAACATTATTTTACTATAACAATTGCACGCCTATCTCACCAAAAGCCACAGCGAAACACAGTTACCCAAAAGAAAAAATTCCTGTCTTATTGAATAACCTTATTACACCGACAGAAATTACCTCCAGTACACTGAAAAGCCATTTCACCGACAAGATATTTCCCTCAATTCCATAACCCTAACATGACTTGACCATTGGCCAAAAAGACAGGCGAAACAATCAATTCGGTGAAATGATCTGACAGTGTTTTGGAGTTCAGTAAAACTTTTTGTCTGTGTACTAGAATATGGAAAATTCTGGAATTTTTAAAATATTGTCTGTAATGGCCAATTTTGAGAAATGTTTTGCTGGGAAAATAGTCTTTCGGTGTAATGATTTGTCGGTGAATGGGATTTCGGCGAGATAAAATAGGATTATTTAGCCATTTAAATTTATACCTGGTATTTTAAATTAAAATCAGATTATATAGGTTTAGATTAGGTTATAGTGCCTAAATTCAACATAGTAAAAAGTTTTTAGGCTTTAAATATAAGTTGTGTTGAATATTCTTAAATAGTTTTATGCACAAAGGCAAGCAGGCATCAAAATGAAAAACATTAGTTTGTTGAAGCTTAGGACAACATACAGAAAGGGGGAACCAAGTCATGAAAGAGGGAAAAGAGATGTATTATAATCAGTAGTAACTTGTATTTATATTTAGTATATTAGAACTTCTTTACAATGGCCCTTATGATACGACACTGATAAAAATGCTGATAGGTTTATCACTAATAATTTCATTTGTTACAATGTCCTTTATGTTGTTTGTAGGTGGTCTCAAATTTAATACTAAGCTGTCAACTTTTTAATTTGTCAATGTTAAATTAAAACTCTCCAAAAACAGAAAATGATTATAGATGAGTAGAGCATTAAAGTTTTTTTAGAAACAGTGTTAATGTTGGCAAATTGGTCAATGACTTATCAAGCAAGTGCCTTTAAATTTTACAAACCTAATCAGTTTAATCCTTGATTAAAATTTGGATTTTATAATTTTAATGTTTTAAACTTTCTTTTTGACAGAAACATTTATGACTAGATAAAGAATGCAAATAAAACCAACAAAGCCATTTTATCTAAAGCATGACAGGTAACAAATAACATTTAATCATCATAATATTTATCAGCAAAACTATAAACTAATTAAACATTTCCCTTGCAAAGTACACAACTAATAAAAGCATTCTTTTCTACTAACACTCACATTACAAAAATGTTATTTTACCTTCTTAGAAAACCCCATGTTTACTTTTGCAGCAGTTTTATTGGGGGTCTGAGGTCCATTACATCAAGAAAGGATGTGGTAACAACTATAAATAGAACCTAGAATGGAATACATGAATTTACTACCACTGGAATTTTTGAAAACATTGTAGTAGTTCATTTCATAAATCAATTAATTACATAATACCGAATAATAATTAAGAGTTCTACTGTGTTTTCAAGTAAATAATTACTTTTCAACTGTGATATAATTGAATATTTATAAGCCAAAGCACTCTTTAAGATCACTGTATGTTTTATAATATGATTAGAATTTAGAGTTAGGTATTCTTACAGTTTTCTGGAAGTTATTCAAAAAAAAATTTCAGCACCTTATTTTATAAAGTGCTTCATTATTATGATAATATTTAGGTGGAAGAATTGTCAAGACATCTACCAAAAACGAAATTAGGACAATCTCAAAGTTACGTTTCAATAAATTATGGTTAGATTGATCGAGGCAAAATAGTTATACCAATTAATCCCCGATTATTGAATAAGTAAATCGGATATATTAAGTGTTAATTAATAACAATTATAGTAACTTATAACAAGGTAATTATTATAGAAAAAAGCTTACCTTTTTTCCCTTTCACCACAGAATATGCTGTTCCTGTTGTTGTCTGTTCTTTCACGTTATATTATTCGCATTTCTTTAGTCCGAATTCTTGTTTTGATTAATCTTATTTAAAAAAAATAATTCCTCGTGCAGCCTCTTCCGTTAAAAAAATATAGTTATTGATTTTAATTATAAATAAAGGTCCGATTGGGATTTGTTGACACTGTCGGCCATTACTTTTCCCCACAGTGAAATTAATTTCACGCAGTTTTTTCCGGGTGAAAAAATTCCCGCCTAAATTCCGGAAGGCAGAGGTATTTTTTGGCATCTAAGTAGCACTTTTTGAGTTTTGTATCACGTGACTCCGGAAAGTCACGTGGTCTAGGAGTTTTTCCGGAAGGGGAATTAATTTCGAGCCTCTAAGTAGGCACCCTGGTTGGATAAAACCGGGATTTTTTACTCATCTTAAAAATGTGCTTTTATGACCTATATTGTTGCTATTTGCCGAAGCTATCCAAAAGGGCCTGCGTAAGCAGCCTCGATAGCGAGCAGGGGGCGGAATCTCCCTAGTATTTTAAATTATAACAATAGTTATTCTTTTAAATAATATATTTAATTATTTTAAAACCATGAATAGTTTAATGAATATATTTTTATTCATAGTTTTTAGTGAATCTTAAAAAAACAGTTCAAAAATGTTTGCTACGCATTCATTATTTAAAGTACCTATATTTTTGCTGTACTTTTTAATTTCTATAGAAAAATTTCGATTCAAAAAATAAAAGGTTGATTTGTTGAAAACACATTTGTTTGAATAAAAGTTACTGTATACCATATGATTTTTCACAAAAACCTCCATATTTATTAGTTCTCTAATAGTAAGACCGTTAAAGGGAAAAAAACACCCGAATTGTTCAGATTTTGATAAAGGCACCAAAATTGGTGGAAATGTAGTTTCAAACATGTTGAATCCAAAATGGACCAGAACCACTCTGGCGGAAGTCCCGTTCGGGACTTCCGCGGTCAATAACAAAATGGCCGCTGGCTGGCCTATTTTCGGTTGTTTTAATGATACAAAGGCAATTTTGGTGTCAAATATTATGTTCTAAGGGTCAAAGAACATTATTATGATGCAAAAATGTGCAATTTATTTTAAAAAATTGAGTAAAATTCGATAAAATCTCTTAAATAGCGAAAAATTCTAAGTTTAGAAATATTAAGTTCCTGACCACTAGTTGCATCCTATTGTTCTCTTCCGATTGTTATTTTGTTTATTTTTAAAGATATTTTAAAACTGAACTTAATTAAGTTTTGTAAAACACATTAAATTTAAATCATGCATAAAATAAATGGATAAAATGGATAACATAAAGCTACTTTAGTACAGTACGCGTTTTGAAACATTCATACAGAAAAGTTGTTTGGGCACGTGAAATCCCGTGTTAGGTATGTTTCCTGCGATTGGTTATACCTAAATAAAAATCCTTTTTCTCCTCTTTCAGGGGTTTAGGGGCAGAATTTCAAGAATTAGATTTATATCTGAAGATAAAAATCAAGGTATTATCTCTAATGGCAGAATGGTTTGATCCCCAAACTATTTCTAATCACATTGAAGATCATCGACCGATGATTAATTGGGATACTTGTATTTTCTGCCAAGTAGCTGACGACTCCAAATCTGTAGTGCATCCAATAGCTTTGAGTTATATTACATTAGAAGAAAATCTGATAGACTTTCAGAAATTAAATGCTTTACCCACAACTTTAAATCTTGACCGGCTTTGTGGAGCTCCTCAAAGTATCTCTGAAATATTGTTAACAAAAGGGGCAGTGTGGCATAAAAGTTGTCGAGCTAAGTATAATTCAGTTAAGCTAGAAATACATATAAAGAAGTTAAGGCAACTAGAAGAGAACCTCGAAAGTCCCCTTGAAAGCGAGAAGGATCCGAAACGAGCATACACTCGATCACTAAAGAAAAGGCACTGCTTATTTTGGGATGAGTTGATTAAAGATGAATAGCATCACTTGGTTACGAACCTTTCATTCAGTGAAAAGCTGTGGGAATCTGCAAAGTTGATGGAAGATCCAAATTTATTAGCTAAGCTTGCTCTTGACGAAGTGATATCGTCCGAAGTTAAATACCACCGTCGTCGATGCCTCGTTTCTTTTAATAATCGCGTAAGAGATATCAAATACAAGAGTCTAAATTCCAATGAAGGCCACAATGACAAGACGGAAATAGAGTCACTAGCTTTTGTAGAAATTGTAAATATGATTGAAGAATATAGGTATGACAAAATATTTTTTAGGCTAGCTGACATGGCTAATTTATATAGAAATACACCAGTCAAGTATGGACTACAAATCGAAGGTAGAGTGAACTCAACCAGACTAAAAGAGAAGTTGCTTGAAACGATTGATGGACTTATGGAGTACTCTAAAGGAAGAGAAATATATTTGGCATTTCGTGAAAATGTTGCCGATGCCTTAGATGATTCAACTGTATCTTTCAGTGAAAAAGAGCTTTTACAATTTTCGAAGACTGCTAGAATATTGAGACAATATATTTTTACATTCCTACCAATTCCAAAACTAATACCGTTCGGCATAAAGTGCAAGAAAAATGAACTCCCTATAGGATATCTTTGTCAGAAGCATCTGCATCTTGCCGTGAACTCATTTGCTGTGGTTTCAAAACAATGTGTTCATCGCGCTGCAATTGCTTGAGGGCTAAACTTTAGTGCACTGATCTTTGTGCTTGCAAAGGAAAATGTAAATAAAGTCCGAATAAAAATATAAATATGATTGTTTTAAATTATGTTTCTATTATTATTAATTCCTAAATTATTTATTATATGTGAAAATATAAACATAATTTAAATATTTCAAAACTTAGAATTTTTCGCTATTTAAGAGATTTTATTGGATTTTACTCAATTTTTTAAAATAAATTTCACATTTTTGCATCATAATAATGTTCCTTGACCCTTAGAACATAATATTTGACACCAAAATTGCCTTTGTATCATTAAAACAACCGAAAATAGGCCAGCCAGGGGCCATTTTGTTATTGACCGGAAGTCCCGAACGGGACTTCCGCCAGAGTGGTTCTGGTCCATTTTGGATTCAGCATGTTTGAAACTACATTAAAAATTACTGCGTAATAAACCTCATCTCTACAAAAAACTCCACTTTAACTAATATGTTTCTGTGAAAATGTATCTCAATGTATGTATTTTCATTTTTTAAAATTTTATCTGGTTATTACATTTTATAAGAGTGGGCGTTCTTTTTGCAATATAAGTCTTTAAAATGTAATTTTATGACTTAAGGAAACATATCCTAAGATCAATCAAATTTTCGTGTTTTCCATTATAATAGGAATAATTTGAAAAAGCATCGAAATAGTTTCAGGATTTATTAGCAAAATTTTAAAACAACTACAATGATGTTTAGTTCTTCTTTTCTGTATGAATATCTAATATCCATACTATAAACCTCACTATTCATCTTTAATTTTAGTAATATGAAAAAAATCTCAACTATTTTTTAGGAAATGTCTAAAATTTTATTTGTCCATGTGGTTCACGAAACTTAAAATGAAGTTGATGATAAATTAAGTGTGTTTAAATTTTGCCATAGTGCATATAACGACTTATTTCAAATAACTTTCTCTTACACATGGTTTGCTTGAAGTATTATTTGAAATTACTAACCAATTTATGGTGAATAGAATTAAGTATGCATATATCTCTCCAACTAGAAAATTTAAATGCGTATAACAGTTATTAAATTCGGTTGAAATCCAATAGTAAGGCATTATTAAAACTATAATTCCTCTTTAATCAGTTCAGGTATGAGTGATATATATGCATTGATATGGCTACCCGAATATTACAACTGCCCCATATACCACTGGAATATTTTACGAAAAATTGAATGATGAGGGTTGTTAAAATATTTCAAAACTTCGTGTGATATTGGATACATCACACGAGGTTTGGGGTTGTAGCATTTGAAGTGCCTAATTTTAATTCACTAATTTTTATTATAATTTGTGAATTTCAAATACTAGTTTAAAATCTTTAAGGGGAATATAATTGATCATTTATGAACAGCAAAAGTACATTAAAACAGTTAAATTTTTTTAAGATATTTGATTTTATAAGAAAATAATATGTTTGAAATTAAAAAGAAATTATATTTTTAAAAATAACTTTTAACTTTCTCTGGTAATTTTTTAACCGAGAACTTTTGTACTTTAAACTTTAGAATATCATAATAAAAGTTTAGTTTTTTAAACGTTAAACAAGGATACAGAGCATCGAGGGTTTAAAATTATGGAATGCAAAGTTTGATTTATTAATATGTTTTAGATTCATATTAACGAAGTTATAATCTTGGGAAATTTAAACAAATACCGTTAATAAAAGCTGAATGATGCGTATCCGTACAGTTTTCTAACTAAAGTGTCTAGGCAATTATTTAGAGCTCATATTTAAAAAATACAGCCAAATCCTGTTCTGAACTAACTTTCCCTCACAACACACTTCGTTCAAATTCTCCCCCATTTCTTACAGTCACAAATCCGGCCAAAACCTGCACAAAATCTAAAAAAAATTCCTTCACACCACTTTTCCCAATTTAACTCCGGCTACCACTCCATCTGTCCACTCACTACCAAACAGAAAAAAAGTTCAAAAAATCCCATCCAACTGAACGTCACAGTTCGTTTCCCGCAGATCTCTAGAGAGGCCGTATAATTCCATAAAAATCCGCAGAAGCCTAAAAGACCTTCTGGGGGAGACATACCCTCAACAAAAAAGGGCCCGCATGGACCACCATGCTCCAAAAAGCAATCCACTACTTCCAAGAATCGAGAGTTAGCGGTAATGAAAGAGGGAACCAAGCGTGAGAAATTAAATTTTCGCAATGGCCCCGGCCTTCATCCTCCACTAAGCAAGGGTTGGAAGGAGGGACATTTTTATTATTGACATATGTTCCAGGCTGTAGATAAACCCTTTTAAGTGTCTTACAAGATAAAGCTGGACTGGAAGAAGGGGTGTTCCGGTTGAAGTTTTTAGAGTTTCCGGGGATTATTTAATTGGGGGGAGTTTTATGGTGGGGCGAGGGAAATTTGAAAGGGAAGTTGGTTGGGTGATAAAAGGTTTTGTTGATAAGAAAGTTTGGTGTGACGTCAGGTGAAGCTTGGTTAGGGATGGAAGGGTTTTTGGTGCATCCGTTGCGGGGTTTTTATGGGGAGATTTTGATGAAGTTTGTGCAAACTTTTGTCGTTGAGGTAGTTATTAACGTAAAAATTAATTTGTTAAGGTAAGTGGTTTTTATTTTGTAAATTAAGTTTGTTTTTGTTGAAAGAAAAGTTTATGATGAAGTTTCTCAACAACATAAAATGTAGGCCTTAGCATTTGAGAGAGTTCTTTTTTTCTTAAGGTTTTATGTGTTAAGTTAACATAACGTGCCAAAATGTTCTTGTCTTGTTAAAATCAATACCTTAATATATATTTTGAATGGATTTTATATCATCCTATTAGAACTATTATCAAGATTAGCCGCGATTATCGCGATTACCATTAGATCCCACGCAACATTCTGGGTGGATAGGACTTAAAGTGTTAAAGGTAATTTTAAATTACTACTAAATTTCATTTCAAATTAGAGATCATTGATAAAATTGCATCGCCCTCTTGAAAGAGGTATATTTGTTGTGAATCTAATCATTTCTATTTCCTAAATTTGCAATTAAATATTGATTTCAAAACCAATTTAAAATTTGCTCTTTGAAAACCGTAGGAAAAACTTGACAACCAATTTAAAAATTTTTATCTCAGGCCTTTTACAAATCAAAATGGTTTTAATGTTGCAAATAATTTCGTGTAAAATCATAAAACTTGTGAGTTTTTAATGTTGATTAAAAATTAGGAGTTAATTAAATTCAGTATTGAAGCAATCATATTGATAATATGATAATTGATTGGCGTTAAATATAATATTGTTCTTTACATAATGCAATGTTTATATTAGGTATGTTCTGCCTAACTCAACATTAAAAATAAACTATAGGTATTAATATAAAAAAATTCCCTAATAATGCTTGGTAAATTTTATGTTCCTCAATAGCTTTGATTTATTAACTTTATAGCCACATTCTGAAGCAAAATTAATTGAGGAATTTTTGAATTATTTTAAATATTATACTATTTAATAATAAAGGAATTGCATAGAAAGAAGAAATGGAATAGAAAGTTTCGATGTCATTGTTTATATACTCAATGTATTTTTTACGGGCAATGTGATAAATTAGGCATTATTAATAATGCTTGAAGTATAAGAGGGCAATCTTATAAATTCAATGGCATTTATCAATGAAATTTATCACTTTGCCCGCCTCCACTCTGGGCATTATTAATAATGCTCAATTAATAACTTTGCCCGTAAAAATACATTAGTTCACAGAACCAATCCAAACAAAAATATTTAGCATATAGCAGATACTATTTTTTTTAATTCTACGTTCAAGTGTTTTCTGTCTGGGATAGGAAGCTGATTTTTCCGTTGCTTACATCATGCCAATATATCTGACAGAACCAATCTGTGTACATGCGAATAATAATAATTTAGCACACAACATTCTTCCCCTCCCCTTTCATTCAAAGTCAACAAAACTAGAGAAAAAATAGACCCCTAAATGCAATTTTGTACACCCCTTGTTCAATTTCCTGCAGACGACTTTTCTGGGAGAAAAAATAAAACACTGAAATCCTTTCGCGCCGAAAAATAGCCTGTCACGACGAGCGAAAGACAATAAAAAGTGCTGGGGAACTTTTCACTCCCGCCAAATCCTATCAAATAGAAATCTATTAGAAATTGGATTAAAAACATATTAAAAGAGGGACTCTTTTAAATGCACATAATCTAATCGGAAGCTCAGTGTTTCACTGAATGAAGACCAGTGTAAATAAATACGAAAAGAAAATTCGAGAAATCCTTCCAGTATAAAATTTTCTAATGGCGCCTTTGGCATTAGAAAGAGAAACCTCGCTCAGAACGAGACTTAGCGAGAATGTTTGTTTAGATTAGGAAAGAAAATGACGTAAGATGTTGCCTGTGCTCGAGGATTATAAATCTCTTTCTGCGTCGATTCGCAACCGGGAAAAACGAATTAAAAACAAAATCGCAAAGTCTAAGAACTGCCGAGACTCCCAACTAGTCACACCCCCATAAATAAAGGCGAGAAAAAAAGGAACATAGTAATTCAGGGAAAATGTCTCTCCAGCTCAAACAAAAGGGATCCGGAAATTTTTAAAAGGGACAAGCAATTTGGATTCCAAAAGAACGGGACGGAAAAATGTAAAAAGGGAACCGGAAAAAAGAACAAAGCTAAACATTCAATGCCCCGTTATCAATAATGTTACCGGATCCCGGAGTCGAAAAATGCAATTATGAAAATGTCGCTGCTTTTAGCGTTGATAGTTTATCTTTCCGAATGCGAACCGATATATGTACTCGCTTTTTGAGAAAAATCGAACAGAAAAAAGCCACCGCTGCCCTCAGGAACTGAAAATGCTTCGCTTCATCATTTTTGACACTTGCAAATTTAGTAGTTTGTTTTTCTGTTAACGGATACAGGGTGAAAGAATTCCAAGAATGAAGGACGAAAAATAATAACGTTTAAGGCAATTATAAAGTCTAGGGGTGCAATTTACCATGTTTTTTATGTGGTTTCTCACTGGTTGAGTAAACATAATATCTTAAGCGCTTTCAGTGTTTCCACTATAAAAAGAAACCGCAACTCATTCCTTAATGAATTAGTTGAAAGGATATCAGGTAAAAACTATGAAGTCATAATTGAATAACACGCATTTCTTTAATATAGTTTCGGGTCAGTTTAGGTCATGGTTTAGGTACATTTTTTTTATTTCCAGAATGCATTTTATATATTTACATATAATTAGTCTTTAAAATGCGAGGCATATGAATTCTATTTTATTAACTGTTTCAATATGCTTGCCTAAACTTTTTTAGAATGTGTATAATGCTGTTTTGTTTTATATATTAATGCCGCCTTTTAATAACATCCATCTAATGATTTGCAGGCATTTTTAAGTTTTTATGCAGTGTGCTTAGTAAAAGGGTGAAATTTTTTACAATTGGAGGATCTTTATAAAAGCACTATTTATCAAAGATTTGTAAATAAACACAAAACAGGTGTAAAGATTTTTCTTTTTTAATTTATTAGAAATCAATATGAAAACTTCCAATAAAATATTAAGTTTATTTTTACGGACATATAGTGCTGTCCTTTAAAAAACCCACTTTTTCATATTTCTTTCTTTAAAACCTTAAAAAATATGATAATTAAATCGAACAAAATTGTGTTGTAACGGCTCACCCTCCACTACATTTTAGTGCTTAGTATTTTTAATTCCAACTCTCCGTTACAAATTGGCAAACAATTAAGTAAGAATAAAAAAAAACAATTTACTTAAAAACAACCCATGTACCCTAAAAAACCCACGCTTGAAAATACTCAAAAAATTAAGAAGAAATATGATTGAAAGGTTTATTTTGATATAGAAGAGAATAATTAAGATAATTAAAGCCATATTTATAACAATTTATTTCTAAAATTAAAACTGTGATAAGTTTTTCTACTCAAGAATTTTTCCTTCAAAACACAACGACAAGCGTTTTTTTGTTGGATTTTAATAAAAACGACCTATTAAATACAAATAATTAATACAATTTTTATAAAAAAAACTATAAAACGGTAATTGGCACTGCTATTTTGTTTTAAAACCCCAACTATTAACTCTCAAAACCAATTTTCGAGTAAAACTCGGAAAAATGCTATATTTTCATAGAAAATGGCCGTCTTTGGTATCATTGATTTTTTATCAAAAATACTGAAAGGAAATCGAGAATTACTGAAACAACTATTCTATTTGCATAATTAGTTGTATATCATGAATAATATTAAATATTTTGCATAATGTTTTATTTATTTTGTCATTTATTACAAAAGGAAAAATGGGTTTTTAGGCACCCTTTGGGTTTTTAGGCACCCTTTGGGTTTTTAGGCACCCTATGGGTTTTTTCACCCCCCATTTCAAAGACTACCGTAATGTCCCTAATTGGCGGACTGAGCTGAAATTTTAGTATTTTATTCTCATAATAACGGGATAACACAAAACCACGTGAAAATGCTTTAAAGTCTTTATAACATATATTTTTACAGCATCAAAATCTGCATAGTTAGATCATATTTTTAGCCCAAAATCGACATTTTCTATTTATTCAAAAAACTAAGTAAATAAACGGTTCTTTGACTTGCTTTTACGTTCCTGCCACTCTTAATGGCATACAAACACAGGGCACATGAGAATTTAAAATTATTTCAATTATTTATTTAAAATATCTCGATGGGATTTTTTAGGGTACAATTTGGAGTGGGTTTTTTTAAAGGACAACACTATAATTGCCTTCTTAAAACATAATAAACCATATAAATTAGATTTTTTAAGATAAAAGGACATCAATTCTAAGATTGAAACAGAATGGAAAAAATCGATTTGATAAAAAATTAACTTGTGAGCAAAAGTCATAAAGGACAGATATTAAAATTTACTCTAAATGTGAAAAACTCAAATTCTATTATAAATAATTTTTTATTTGAGAAAAAATGGCTAAAGGATAGAATTCAATTAAAGCCAACTTTAAAAAGTCTACATTTAATAAATTATAGATATATGGTACTGAAAAGGTAATTACGTATGTAGTATATGGTATATCTAAAATTCTTCATTAGAATTGTCTTTTTTTGTTATAGGAAGAAAGTCACAAATCTTACAGACCATTGTGTGTTCTTACGTTTCGTATGAACTATTTGATTCATGAGCTAAATCCCCTTGGTTACCACTTAGTAAATGCTGTACTTCATACTGTTGCATGTTTGCTGTACCACAGGTAAGGTTATGTTTCTAACCTATTAGCAAGTAATTATACAGGGTGTCTAGTCTAAAAATTAACCAATATCTAATTTATAAACCATTCGTTATAGGTACATACTTTCAATTTCAAAAGTGTTTAAAATTAAGTAAAATTATGTTTGAAGAAAGTTTATTGTAAGTAAATATACAGGGTGGTCCTTAATTCATGGTACAAACTTCTAGGGGTGTTAGAGTACACCTAGACGAACAAGAATTGGTATAGGAAGGGGGGTCGCAGTTACACCGTTAAAGAGCTAGGTCCTAATGTAGTGCGAGAGCGTTACAAAAGGACGTTTTGCCAAGGCCCGTTTAACGAAAAAAAAAACATAATGAAATGAAAAAACTTATTGCATGAGGTACAGCAGTATCCGTACTACTTACATCATAAATTTGATAGAAATTGAACCACTTTCTAAACCGCGGAGTTAGTTTCAAAAGTGCAATATTAATATTTTAGTCAAAGAATTACATTCCTTAATGGTATTTAGAAAAATGATGATCGGGGAAGAAATTTTCAATGATCGTAACATGGATCATTGAAACTGTTTGATCATTGAAAATTCCTTCCCCGATCATCATTTTTCTAAATACCATTAATGGAACTCCATTGTTTGACTAAGAGCACGTTTTAAAACTCACCCCACGGTTTAGAAAGTGGTCCAATTTCTATCAAATTTATGATGTAAGTAATACGGATACTGCTGTACCTCATGCAATAAATTTTTTCATTTCATTATGTTTTTTTTTTCGTTAAACGGGCCTTGGCAAAACGTCCTTTTGTAACGCTCTCGCACTACATTAGGACCTAGCTCTTTAACGGTGTAACTGCGACCCCCCTTCCTTTACCAATTCTTGTTCGTCTAGGTGTACTCTAACACCCCTAGAAGTTTGTACCATGAATTAAGGACCACCCTGTATAAGTTTTTACATGGCCCCCTAATGACCCCCTAACAAAATAGGGTTATTCATTAGGGTGGGCCGAAAACACACTATATTTTTAATTTATGTTCTAATAGCGTGGAAAGAGTGCCACTTGGGTCCAATAAGGACTGTGCAAAATATTTTTTCGATTGGATAATATCTTAGGCTCCCGCATCGCCCTTTAAGTTTGAAAAAATGGATGACTTTTTTACAAAACCACTAAAAAACCAAAGATTAAACTCTCAAATATTGTTCATGATTTTTATGAGGAACAAATATAGTTATAGACATAATGTTTCAGGTTCCATTCTTCTATCCCTCTTGTTTCGTTAGATATAAGTTTTTAATGTTCAAAGAAATTTTGTAAAGTTGTTTTTCCTGCATTTTTAACAGCAAATTAATCTAGAACTATAAGACTTAAAAAAAACCTGAAATCAATCCTATTTATTCGTAAATTTTTGTCTTGGATATGGTGTGCATCATGACCATCTATGTCTTTAAAAGGGGGAAAGGAAGGTTTGAGGTAGAGGTTTGACATTTGGAGACCTTTAATCACCTTTTTAGGTATCCTGTTGGTCCTAAAACGTCTTTTAATTAACGGAAATCCTTAATTTAAGATCAACAGGTTGGCAATTTTCATCAAAACTGATTATATTTATGTTTTATGTTGACTTAGACAAATTATAAATCAATGTTACAAGGATTATTTCTAGTGTTTTCATGATGAAATATTCTATTTATGCATGTTTATTTCACGTGGGCTCTCTTTGCCCCATCATGAGGGGCAAAGCCCCGCAATTTTTCTCCTACTAAAGTGTAAATTCTTCCTTATATACCATCAAAAAGAACCAAAACATAAATTGGTTTTGTAGGTAAGATCTACCTCTTCACTACCAAGGTATAAAAAATTCTTTCAACTCAATTTTTTTCTTAAAATAGTATTAAAATGCTTCTAATAGTTCATATAAATCTTCATTTCAAGAAAATGTTTTTCAGGGGGCTTACAATTTAAGGTCCAAGTTTGTGGACTCAAGTACTTAACTTAGTAAAACATGACACAATTCTCGTACCCAAAAATTGATACTTTCTATAATTATTATTTATATTTTAAAATTATTTATAATTTTTTAGTAATTGTAGGGTATTTGAAGGCTGGAAATCAATTTTCTTTTAAAATAAATTATTTTTTTTAAATTAATTTTTTTAAAAGTCAAAAAAATTTTAATGGGGGCATAGACAATGTTTTGTACATGTTTTTAACATTTTTATGCCATAATCTAAATAAATTAACATTAACATAGTATAAAATGGTATTTATTTTGGATCTTAGATAATTTATTTTGAAAAATTTTAAAAAGTTCAAAATTTTCTTGAAACTTTTTTTTAAAAGTATTTTAATATAAAATTCAAACTTTTAAATGATAAAGTAATAATTATCATTTAAATAATCTAATATGTTTTTTAAATGCTTAAAATAATTAATTTAACGATAATTTAAAAATTTTTACTCCCGCATAATTACTATAGTTAAGTACCTGGGTCCACATATGTGGACCTCACTATATCTTGCTCTCAAACACTCAAAATTAGCAGGATTTCTTTACGAACATTTTTATTCTACTTAAAAAGACACTATTTAATAAAACTATTCAAATTAAGTCGCATAAATAATTTAATTTAGGTTTAAATTAATTAATTTTCCCATGTTCTGGATTGGACGCCATTTTTTCCAAAGTGCTCTTTTTAATTAAGCTCTATATGCAAAGTATGGGTTACAAGCGATATCTCTCGATTGAAATAGGAAGTAAAATCATCAAATAATACATTTTGGGACTTTTAGCTCTGAATTTCGATAAAAAGTTTGTTTTTGAGGGGAAATGCCAAGGTCCACGTACGTGGACTCAGGCAGTGAAGAGGATTAATCTAAGACCTCCAATTGAATTTTTTGGATTACCTACCCCCTTTCGACCTCATTGTTAAAAATACTGAAAAGTGAGAGACTTTACACCCACCTACCTTTTATAAAATGCAAATATAAAAGAAATGAATCTGAATATGAAAGAAAACAAGTTGTTTGAAATTAAAATTACTTATAAACAGTAAAACAGTTTTCCTCGCAAACTTTTTCTCACGTATTCATTTTATTTAAAAAACGTTAACTATAAATATTTTTACTGTGTTCTCATAATTCTTGTTTCTATATGAAAAATTTCCATACAAAAAAAAATTATATGTTTCTGTGAAAACAATCATTCTAAGGTTGATGCAAGGAAAACACATTTATTTGAATTAAAGTTACTAATATACCATATGATAGGCGCTTTTTTTTTCAGAAACTACATACTTATTAGTAAGGACAACAAAAACTTTCACTGCATTTATGAATCTCATCTCTTAAAAAACTAATGATTAATTTAACTAATGATATGTTTCTGTAAAATTATTATATTATAAAGGATGTATTTCCATTTTGAATAGTTTTTCTGGTTATTACATTTTAAATAAGAGTGTGTGTTATTTTCGTAATATATATCTTAAAAATAATTGAATGATTTTTGAAAACATATACAAAGATCAATCTAACTTGTCGTGTTTCCATCATTATAATAGGGATCCTTTTAAAAATCAACGAAATTGCGTTATTTACTACTTTAAAATAATGTTAAAATAGTATGAGGATTCACTAGCAAAAGTTTAAAGCGATTACGATGATGTTTAGTTCTCTCTTCCATCTGAATATCTGATATCCATACTATAAACCTCATAACTTATCTAATGGTATAAGCTAGTCAGGTCGAATAAATTGCAGGGTTTTGATAACATAAATAACACAAAAACTATTCGAAAAAAAACAGGTTTTTTTACCATGAAATGAATTTTTAATCTTTAATTTCTTTTAGTAGTCTTTTGTATGAGAACCTTTAAAAATCTTTTTTTAATAAAACCACTTTTATGTTACTATATTTATTTCTGAATGGTGAGATCCTTCGTTTTCTGTATGAGGGTGAACAGTTTGTTTAGAAATTGATGAAAACTTCCACGTTCTGAAGAGTAACTATTTATTCCATTAATAGTTAATTTAACTCCAGACGTGTCTCCTTCTTCTTCGGAGAGCATCTTCAATGGTGAAAATATCAACTACTAAAATTACTAAATTTGCTAAAATTTGAATAAACAAACAATTGTTTTTTATTCGTTATTTATATTTCAAATTTTAGTAGCTAATCTTTTGGCCTCTGAAGACGCCCTCCGAAGAAGAGGGTGAAACGTCTGGAGTTAAATTCCAACCAACACGGCCATCCATCCCGGAAAATGGAATAAATAGTTTGTTTAGAATTCTCAAATGACTAAATACATAAAATAAGTCATCAAAGAGGATAATAACAAAACTAAAATTAATACAGACTCTCGAAAGCATAAGTCGTTTTGTTTTTAACTTTGAAAATATTTTTTTGGTATTAATACTACAATATTAAACCAATGATACGATAAGTCGTGAACTACATTTTTTAAACTGGCAATTAAAGGATATGTAACTTTAGTTATATTATAAAAATAAACTTAATTGCATTCAATCTGAATCAAATCCTATTAGTTTGGTAAATTTGATAGTACCTATTATAAAAACTGTAAGTAAAACTACTGTAAAACACATTTACAAATAATAATCAAACTCCTCACATATTCCTCTAACCAGAGGTAGTGGTGAAGTACTCCCTTTTCAATAATCAAACTGCCTAAAATATTTTCCCAAAATTTAAAGTTTTAAGCTACTAAAAACTACGGTAGTTTTTCAAACAGCTGTATTCGATTATTTTCATTATTTTCCAGGAGCATTAATTAGCAAATTTAATTATAAATATAAGTTTTAAAAGTTTTGAATTAATTTCTATTGAATTCTTACCCTTTTAAAACATCCACAAACAATAAAGTTAATTAAAATAGATGTATATTTGAAAAATTGAAAACCAGTTCATAAATATATTTGAAATAGTTTATTTATAATTCAATTAAAACTATTATCTTAACTGTTATTTTATTTATTTGGCATTAATTAATTAACATTTCCTCGGTGTTAGCTAATCTTAGAATTTATAATTTACAAAGGATATTAAACTTTCCAAAGCAATTATTTTTGTTTAAATTAATCTATTTTCTTGTGAATTGAATTGGGATATATTGCTCCACAGTTCAGGTATTGGCGCATCACAGAAAAAAGTATTGCTTTAAACAAAACAAAACTTAATCTTTTTTTACTTACTTTACAAAAACAAACTCAACAAATTATTTTCTCTAAAATGCTTATTGCAATTAATATATTATTATGTGATGGGGATAAAAACTAGCACGGGTCAAAACCACGCACGGAGATTTTTAATTGTTAATAATCGATTCCAAAGTTGATGACCAGATGGATGGTTTGTCTTATTGTGACTCATTGTTCCATGAAATGTCTTACTCCTAAGTCATTTAAGAGTTTAAAAAATTCGGTTTGTTTTTCAACACTTAGATGTAATTTTTCTGATCTTCATTGTAAAAAAAGGGCTTGAGGAGAAGAACCATCAAATAACCCATGATATAATAGCATTTTAACTTCAGTTTCGTTTTGAAAGAATTGCCTCAACATGTCTCTAAAAATAAAAAGGTTTTTTTTCAAAACTAGGGGGCTCTGCCCCCTGCTCGCTATCGCTCACCAACCCCCGGAACTGCTTCGCAGTTCTTTGAAGATCGCTTCGCGATCTTAGCGAGCAGAGCTCGCTTGTTTCATTTCAACTATCCAGAACAACCTGGAACTTGTCTGCTTATAATCTGTTCATTTAGAATAGGCGCCTGCAACAGGATCAAAAACGCTCAATAATGCTTAATAACACTTATCAAACAACTTCAGTGACCGATTGTTTCTACAGTATTTTAACTACTTCTGCTTAGGCTGCCTTATCAATGAAGAAGAAAATTTTTTCGACGATAATTAGAATAATAACTGCTTTTAATACATTACGCCTCAGGCGCTAATTCTAAATGAACAGATTATAGTTAATGATCATTTAATATCGAAACTTTTTATCTCTCAAACTTTTCAATAATTTAATTCGGATCATTACCACGAAAATATCAAAATAAAACTCTTACTGAGATATTCCTTTTTAAATTATCAACAATTTAATGGATAGGGGGCTACCGCCCCCTACTCGCTTACGCTCACCAACCCCGTAACTGCTATGCAGCTCTTTACAGATCGCTTCGCAATCTGTAATATCTGCAATCGATCTTTAGCAGAGTAAAACAAACTTCCCGAAAATCCTCTTCCTTTCGTCGGCACAAATAGCACTCAAAAAAGCTAAATCATTTATTTCTCTAGTACAGTGGTTCCCAACAGGTGGTCCGCGAGAAGATTTTTAAGCTTATCCAAAAAATATGTGGAAATTTAAAAAATAGTTTTCCTAATCCCACATTCCAGGAAATAGTAAAAACACTACAGATGCAAAAACATAAGTAAAAAAATCATGCGTCTCATAAATGAAAAAATGTTAAGTTCTCTTTCTCTCCTATGAATTATTTGTTCATTTCTTTTATTTTCCACAATATTATTCAACAGTAGCTTAGGGGACATCCATAAATTACATGAGTTGTTTTTTCCAAAATCTGGACCCCCCCTCCCCCCTTGGTGAGATTTAGTGAGATTTTGCTGGACCCCCCTCCTTCCAAGTGAGATTTACCCACAACCTTTAAAAACAATTTTCTATCCAATTCGGTTGCATTTTTTGCTTCACAGCACCTAAAACTTTTCCATTATTAATGATGTGGGGGAAAAAGGACATTATTCCGCCTAAAAATCACCACAGTATCTTATCTGTGGGTATTATTCCTTTCTCAAACTTAAAAAATCGTTTAATTTCTAACTTAAAAAGTTGACATGAGATTCTAATCGACCCCCCTCCCCCCTTGGTGAGATTTTTCCAAACCCCTCTCCCCCTTCTTGACCTCATGTAATTTATGGATTTCCCCTTATTACAGAGTAGAAACGAAATGTGATGATGTGGAAAAGTATTGCATCAGATTAATTAAAACTGAGAGGCAAATAATGAATCGAATGATCAGACTTATACTTGGTTTGATACCTGAGCGAAGCCTGGAAGTGGTGAGATATACTTCAAACTGGGATGCTATGGTCAGAAAGAGGGTCAACAAGAAATCGTGGTATGAAAGGAGGAAATTTCTGAGACACAAAAGAAATAGGTTTGTTCGAAGATATGAGAAAAATTTGTTGCCGAAAATGCGAAAGTTTTTGAACACATAAATTATTTTCTATATTAATCGGTCCTTTGAAATAATTATTGACTTTTGATTGAGTTTCTTTTGGGAGAACATCAGCCTCGCCTAAAGAATTTCCTTTGCCACAACTCACAGTCAGTGCATGTCCAGTTTGCTTTTTTGTGATCAACAGAATTCCTAGTTATCTCATTCGTCCTGCAATTTAATTTAAAGCTAAGTTCTTTCTTTGAAATTTAAATCTGCTAATAATATATTACCCTATTTTTTGGTTATGAAAAAAAAAGAAAAATAACTATTTTATACTGTTTTTTTAAACCTGTAACTTTTGTGTAGGTGTGAACCCTTCCAGGGTTAATAGATAAAAAGGCTTGATAAAAATGGTTAAATGTCTTTTATAAAAGGCATATTTTTAAATAATTAGATATAAAATTAATGTAATGTTAATTTTTCTTTTAAGTTTAATAGATTGTTTGATTTTCTAAGTTCTATTTAGAAACATTGTAAGACTCGGTTTCCCTTACTTCAGAAAAAAAAGTCAAAATTTTAGATTTAGATCCTCCATGAGGAATGAATGCACTGAAAAATGTTAAAATTTTGAAGATACAGTTAGGGATAGAGATGGTCCGCCGAGGTTCAAATTTAGGTGAAGTGGTCCGCAGACATATTTGAGTTGGGAACCACTGCTCTAGTAGTTCAAAAAATATCGAAGTATCTTTAAAAGATTATTAACCAAGTCTATACTATATCGCTAGCAAACTTAGAGCAAAAATGTGCACCTCAAAACTTTTAAATTTGAATATCCGTGCTCGCGACAATCTAGTGAACAGGCAAACATAAAATTTAAAAACATTAAACACGTCTGATAAAGACCTACTAAAACTATGAAAAAAATTAAACTTTGACGCTTAATAATTCCAAAACTAATTAGAATTTTTTAAAGAATTAAACGCCAATCTCTTTCTAAAAATTAAAAATATAAGTGTTTAAAAAATCATATTGATCCCGTGATTAGTTTTCATTTTAGATAGAAAAAACCGAAAAAGTGTCAAAAATTTCGAAAATTAAAAAATTAATTACTCTAAACCAAATTCGAAATTCAAAAAAAGGGCGACGTAGTGCACATCTTCATACTTCAGAGTATTAAGCTGCAAAAAATCATAGTTCTGCTGCTAATAGATTTCGCTGAACTGGATTACGCGGCGAAAAAAAGAAAAACTTCAACTTTGACCTTAAAAATACCCCAGAACTAATTATCACATAAGTTAGCTTTTTGTTCTAGAATGTGCCCCAAATATTCCTCTACAAATATTTCAAATTTCATAAATTTCTATCAAGTAGTTTTTGCGATATGAGAGTTCAAAGAGTTGAAAAATTAAATTTTCTGAAACAGCGGCAGCGGCGGCAGCGGTGACAGTAACTTTTTTTTAATATAGAGAGATAAAGTGAAACGGGGCAAATCCCCACAGCTTCAAAACTTAAATTAGGACCTATAAGATCCCTAAAAAATGTAATAAAAGTTTTTGATATGACAAACCTATACCTGAAACCATTATTTCTCCCTCTTGAGAGATATTGGGCACTTTGAAAAGAGTTTCTAACGTTCCTGCCAAGACAATCGAATTTCAGATGCCAT
The DNA here is from genome assembly GCA_024610705.1 of Tetragnatha versicolor. NCBI lineage: Eukaryota > Metazoa > Arthropoda > Arachnida > Araneae > Tetragnathidae > Tetragnatha > Tetragnatha versicolor. The sequence continues at coordinate 44,261,570 of JANDEH010000007.1, forward strand.
AATGGTAAATTTCTCCCATTAGGGAGCACTGGTAGGGAATTTCTGGTTCTCTCCACATGAGACTACATCAAGAATAAGTGGTTAAATTGATTTGATACTTAACAGGGTAGAGAATGCTCATCCTTTCATTTGTACCTAATTCATGATGATTTCTGCATAATGCTAAACGGCTGCACGTGCACGTCTCTTCATGTCTTTCAAAGGGAAGAAAGGACGATTTGAGGTAAATGTTTGACATCTTGGAGACCTTTATTCACCTTTTTAGGGATCCTATCGGTCCTAAATTCCTTTTACTGAACGGAAATTCTTAATGAAGCTCAACAGGTTGAGAATTTTCATTAAAACTGATTATATTTATGTTTAATATTGTTTGTTGACAATGTTACAAGGATTATTTCTAGGGTTTTAAGGAAATATTCTGTTTATCCATGTTTAGTCTCCTTGGGCACAACGTCTTTGCAAATTTTTTCCTACTAAATTGTAAATTTCTCTTAAAATACTATCAAAAAGAGCTAAAGCTTGGATTACTTTTGTAGGTAAGATCTCAATCTAAGACCTCCAATTGAAATTTCGGGATTATCTACCCCCTTTCGATCCAATGTTAAAAAAACTGTTGGGCTTTGCCCTCACCTACCCCATGCTTTTGTATTTGAGGAGCCTAGTGGTTAAGGCACCAGCTTCGGGTCCCGGTTTCGATTCCCGACACCACTAAAGATGTACATGCTCTTTAAATCTGTGGGTTCCAAAGTCCTGTGGTCAGTCATAGCGCAGTTTAATATGGGTCCAGGTCTTCTGGAGACTCACCCCTTCTGGGACATGGCAAAATTGTGGATATGGTTATAGATGGTGTCAGAATCTATCATTTGAGGCTTAAGTCAGAATCCTGTCATTTATGTACCTTACTTTCTCAGGATCCTTGCTTTAATCCTTAAACGCCTTTGTGGATGGAGCATGGATGGTAACAACAGATTTTAGTAACAACAAATTTTATTACCATTAATAAAAAATAATAGTTAAATTTATAAAAATACTACGACGTAAGTGTCAAAAATTTCTAGTATTATACCCTTAAAATTTTAGCTAATTTATTGTTATTCACGTTTGTTGATTGCAGTTTCAAATCTCAAGAAAACAATGTGAACACTCTGTGACTAAATTTACCCTCCTCAATAATGTTATATAAATTTTAATTATTCTAATTTATATATTGTGAGGCATTAAAACCTTTTATGGTTTAAAACTTTAGAACATAATCAAGTTAATCCAAAAGAAAGATTTGTCGAATTTTAAAAAAAGTGCCTAAGTTTTTAAATAAGTTCACACTCAAGTAAGAGAAAAGAAAAATCCAATTTATATATTTATAGAAGTAATACTGCACATACTAAACCCAAGCATTTCTTCCCTTCCCCGAAAGCATAAAATCTGAACTCGAGAAATCTTATACACGCATAACCCATTTTACAACTTGCAGCCACCAGGCACCAAGTTATTTCCTACCTGCAAATCCACATAAAGAAACTGTCACAAACTCTCCCCACCTGATAAATATCCGCTAAAACCAACAAAATGAGCTATCCTTATGAATTCCGGCCCGTGAACGCCTCTTACTGGCGAAATGGAAAAGAAGGAAATAATATGTATCAAAGCACGTCTCTCACAAGAAAGAAAAAACATCATACTTTCGAGAGTGTTGAAACTGAATCTAAAGAGCGATGATGGCAAAAAAACTTCGATCGACGACATGATTTGTAGCAGGCCTTTCTGCTACCTGATGGCATTTTCCAAGAGAGGATGTTGAAAGACGTGATACAATACTGCTATTTACCCTAGCTTTATCCGGGATGCTATATTTCTGTGGGTTTTTTTATATTGGAGTACGTGCAACACGTTAGCATGCAACAAATTTATATGAATTTTGTTTCTCACGTACGCTGAAGGGAGATAAAGTTGGAATTGAAATTTTTAAAGATAAATATGGGTTGCATGTTGAATTTTTGTAAGTTATGGGCAGATGTTTAGGTCGTTTGCTTGTCTGGAAACGTCGGAATGAGTTATTTTTAATATTTCATAGCGCAACCCCCAGACGTTTTTCCCGATAAACAATCCAAAATTCTTGCTACGTACCTTATAAATTTGGGCAGCATTGAATTCTTGCAAAAGATAATTTATCAATGGAAGCTTGTCCTGGTCTTCCACTTTTTGGCGGATAAAAAGGCAATCATTACATTATAGATTACATTATATGCATTTCAAAAGTCGTTCTATACAAGTTAAATCTTGAAATTCCTGTGTGTTGGATTGAACTCTTATTTCTATGATATAAACTAACTAAATACTTCTAGTCTAATAATTTTAATTTTTTTTCAGATTTTGCTCCGAGTTTCTACCACAGTCTGCGAGTTTTGTTGCATCTCTTCTGTTTGCTGTTCATCCCATTCATACTGAGGCAGTAAGAAAAATTTTCTTAATAATAATTAATTCAATTTCTTTGAGAACCTATTTGATAATATTTTTTCCTTGTTTGAGTTGAGGAATACGTTTCTTTATAAGCCATTATACATACAGTCCCCAAACTCAAAAGTTGTTAGCTCCCCATCAAATAAAAATCAGCAAAATTTCTTCAAAAAAGTAAAGGGAATTTGGACACTTTGTCTTTGTAGCTTTGCCTTTTTTTCTTTAGAAACTCTTCAGTTTTGTATAACACCGAAGACCGCCAAAATACCTTTGGAATGTATTCAAAACTGTTGTAAAAAACTGCAGAATTACGTGATGAAGTCCTGTTGCTACAAAATAACTACAGACTTCTTTGAGAAAACTGCACTTTTGACACTTTTTTGAAGGAATTTTGGACATGCCTTTTTGCTGGGTTTACATTCAACAAATAACGTTTTACTGTAAACCCAAACCTTAGAAGTCATATCCAACGCAAATATACTCTTTATGAAAAGCTTTGCTGAACACGTCTATGAACAGGTCACACATATTCATTCGAACCGAACTGACATCCTTCTTTCTCGAACATTGAGAAATATCTCTTCCAAGACAGCCAAATTGATTCTTCTAGAATTCTTTCGAGAGAAGTGCAATACTTTTAAAAAAACCTTGATAAATCGGATCCCATAACGGGAGAGCAATAATAAAGCATGTATTTTAAAGGAATGCTACTTGATCCCCGAACTTCGAGTTTTATCTTCACTAACGACACAAATGTGTAGCCCCATCTCAGAATTATATATTTTGTCCTTCCATCTTTTTTCATCTGGTTAGTGACAGGTGTCAGTTCTACTTTGCTCGACCCTCTTCAGACGATAAGTGGACAATGACGGAGATTTTTTTCTCTCGAGATTGCGTCCGCCAATGAGAACGAGGGAAGTCCAACTCTATCAAAGTCAGGTGGGTTTTGCCTTTGGGGTGAGGATCAGCACTGAAGGACAGTTCTTACCTGGATTTCAAGATAAAAACACTTTTTTAAGGGCGTAGAAGTGAACAATTGCTATTTGTTCCTTCTACTAATGTATTTGATTCTTTTTTAAATAAGTAATATTAAGTATCAAAGACGATTAGCTTTTCTCTAATTGATAAACATACTTTTCTTGGCACATAATTTATCAATGCAAAGGTACGTGGGGACCAAAAAAGTTAAGGTCATTTCAGCTATTTAGATTTAAACAAAGCCTCGTATGTCAAGAAAGTAACATTACCTATTGTGAAATGACCCAGCTAAATTCGCCGAGGCAGGCACCTACAGCTATAGAGATAGTTAACAATCATTTTAAACATTAAATAAAATGAACAGACTCTAATAACCTCATGGGAAATGAAAAGTATGTTCAATTAAAACTGAGAAGAAAATAAACTTACTTAAATAATCTACAGTCAAATAAGGGTGATGTAATTCATTACTTTATTTCAATGTCAGAGGAAAATTTTTAAATACAACTTGTTTCTCTTAGGACCTCATATATTTAATGTATGTAGTTCTATTTTATATTCCATTTTCTGCTTGTTACAAAATGTGATATTTTGAACTTCAAATAATATTTCACAAATTAACATTTTAATTCATCCATTTAAAAAAAGCTGAAGCGGCAAAGAGATCATTCACAAATTGTGCCGTATAATTTTCAAAGATGATCACCCATTCTAATCACAAGTAGACAAATTTCAACAATCCCCCAATCTTTGTGTTTACGCATTTTTTAAACTTTCACATTAAAACTAATATTATTATTTAAATTTTATTTTCGGTTCTTAAGTATTACCCCGTCTCCGTACCGCTGAATCCGAAAACGACAACCCATTGACTTTTTTATCGATGTGCCGCTGAATATAACAGTCACGGAACGGTCGACGGGAGAATACGTAAGTGGAAGATGGCAAAGTGATCAATTTCATTCATAAATTTCGTTGAATTTACACATTGCCCGGGTATTATTAATAATACCCAATTAATCACTTTCCCCGTAACATACACATTATAAAGAACTTTAAATGATATAGTACAAAATTTACCCTTCCCCTCTTTATTGTTAGTAACGTTAGAATACTCCTTCCCCATAACTTTTGTGGTAATTTGTGAATAACTCCCAGGAATTCCTCCTTCGTTTCTTCAGGTAACTGGTGTGGTAGGAAGAGCAGAACTTCTCTCGTCCATATTTTTTCTTCTGAGCCTGCGAACCTACATGCAGTCTACGCATCTGAGGAGAACCAATGGTAAGATTATTCTACTAACATACAATTTCCTTTTACTTCTTAACTTTGTCCAATATTTTTATACAAGCTGGGAGATTAATCTTAAAATATTTTCTTTGTTTGGGATTGGCAATATTGGGAATATAGGTTTAGAAAACTTTGGTGTGCTAAGAATAAAATGTGCATAGAATTGGTTAAAAATGCAGAGTTTAACAGTCAACCGATGTTAAATTTTATTTTTAAACAGATAATTTAGACCTTGTATGAATCAAAACAATCCTTTGTAACATCATTCAAATTTAAAATTATTGATTTGAGTACACTAAAAACAGATGAGCTCTAAATTAGTCACAGGTAACATAAAGTAAGAGCAATTTCTAGTTTAATCTAGATTCGCGGTCCAAATTTATTTTTCTAGTTATTGGTTGGTCTAGATAAAAGAACTGATTAACTGAACCAGACCATTGCTTTTATAAATTTGAAAAAGAAAAGGCCAATTAAGCAGTTGCAATCAATATCATTTTTGAAGGATGCATACTATTTTTAATTAAATAAATATAAAATATAACACAATAAATGTTTAAACATGTTTTTGTGTGAAATTGTTGTTTGTTTTCATTTATCCTTTAAACTTAATTCATCACTTGTTAATACATTATTCTTTAAAAATAAATTCCATGCCGTATTTTATAATAAAACATTATTCTATCTCTTATCGAATTAAACAATCAAATAATCAATAAACACGCATACGTTCCTCAGTCTCTAACTTCATCTGTAACTTTCACAAAACACGATTTGCCAAAACAAAACATAACTACAGACTTACCCCCTCTCTCTCCAGACAATAACAAAATACAACAACCTACAACTACCAACTCTCTGGCCCAAACCCCGATCCCAACAACTGCAACAAAACTCCTCTCCCTAAACAACAATCAAGATCTTCCCTGTAATTAAACACCTGTCCAATAAATCTTAACGATTTGCGATACTGCAACAAGCTACAGCGTCTGCAGTAGTCACAAAGATCTTGCTCCAGAGCAATAACAAGAATCCTATCGTTGCGATAACAGCTGTGTCCTGGTACAAGGCAGGGCCCTTGTATCCTCCTAAGGACGACTTGTCCTGGCGGTGGCAATAATAACGAATGATTCCCTGGATGACCACTGACTATTCTTTGTGACGTCGTAACGTGGAGGGTAATGAGCCGGGAAAAATGTCAATGCATCCTGGTGATAAAAAGCGGATTTGATTCCTTGCGAGGGAGCCCAAGGTTAAATACATAAATGTCGCCTGTTTGAGGGTGCACAAGTGAAGCTCGCTCGTAGGGTCGTAAACAAGGCAAGTATTAAGTTTTATCTCTCGGTGGGTTCTTGTGATGGTTGGTTTTATGTTGAGCAATTCCGAGAGTTTATCTGGTTAATAAGGGAGGGTAGATAGGGGAGGTGTCAAGAATAGGGGTTGTGTAAACGGATTTTTAGGTTGGAATCAGTTGCGTTGAAATTTTGATAGAAATGATTGGTTTTGTTGCGTGTAAAAAAGGATGGTGTGAATGACTCGTTAAAATTCGAATTTTAGCATGTTAATCGATTTTAGCCTGCTTTTTTGAAGATATTAAATGGACTAAATAACTAGATTTGATATAAAAACAAAATCAACTGACCAATATTACATTGCTCTAATATGTATCAACTCATGTTATTTAGTCGATTGTATACCGTCACAATCCAATTTCTGCAATATACTGAGGGAAAATTGTTGCATTTATTTTTAAAAAAATATTTTTTTCTAATTTCTAGCATGATATCGATAGCTAAATTAACTTAATTGCTATTATTTCAACTGCTACAATAAATACCAATTGTTTTATAACAGAGATAATTTTACTCGTTAACGTTCTTTCGTTAAAACGATCGTATATTGTTGACCCCAGAAGATGTCTCTCGATCAAGGTTCTACTATTTGGTTTTGCAATAATTTCTAAAGGCAGAATTTTTAGTAGGTTATTTTGGATTTCAACAAATAACACCACAGTACATAATATAAAAATCAGATTTCCACATATACTATATTTACCTTTTTAATAACATTTTATAAAAAAATCATTATGATTTACCTTTTAACAGACGCCACACAATGAGGAATATTTTTATGAAAGTTAAGTAACATTAAGGGATCATGGAAAGTTTTTAGTACTTGACATATTTGGTAACCTTCAAAACTGCAATACAGTTTATTTATGTCAATAGTTTATTTCCTTACAAAAGTAAATTTTTGATAGGTACTACATTGTGAATTTTATAAATATATTTTCTATGGAAAGAAAAAAAAAATATGTATCAAAACTTTCAGATCCTTTATTCAAAAGTGAAAAGATATCCTTTAACCATGCAATCTCGTCACACAAAACTGCTTAAATCTTTTAAAACTTAAATGAATGCGTTTACTTGAAAGTATTTTCATTGCGATATTCTAAAACTGGATACTATTTTAAAGCCATTGCAACACGTGAATTAATTTTTCCAAAGCAATCACATGCCTCGCTTGTGAAACATAATGTTACAGAAACTCATTGACTACAGTTTCAAAAATATCGAAACTATCAGGAGCTGCTCAAAGTTCCCAGGCGTTTTAGGGTATCGATTAAAATGGCAGAGATTACTAAAGTTTTGCTTTAAGTGTCGGTATTAAGTCCATAAGAATGCATCCTTTGATATATATATGTATCTTAAAAACACATTATTCTCGTAAGTTTCCATTTACCTAGCTAGAGGCTAGTGAGATTAATTAGCTAGTTCGGCATCAACTCTTGCACACATGCCTAAATAAAGAGTTAATTTTTTATCATAATCATTTGCATTTTGATAGAAACTTAACTTATAGAAAATTTTAATTTAAAACTTTTTTTTAAAGTTTGAGAATGTTTAGTTCCATTAACACTCTGTTCCTTGCCTAGAGGGTTGCATACTTTAGAAATTCATCCTCTGCACTAAATAATTTTAACTGCAGAATTTGATGTAAGGATATTACTGCTAATTAGTTAAGATTTATTTAGAAATTATGTAATTGTTTAAAATCATCGGTTTAATTTAGTTTTATCCAAATTGTGTTTTTAATTTGAGGCTATAAATATAATTTCTGTAATTTTAAACTTTACATAACTTTGATGGTTTTACTCTATAGATTATAAAGCCCTCTTCCAATGCCTTTTGCTAGCTGCTTTAGCCATGTTAAGCAAGGAACAAGGAATAACAGTCGTAGCAGTTTGTGCGACGTACGATATATTTTTAGTTCAAAAGGTAAGTACACTTCTTGTTTTCTTAGTATTTTAGTAACTCCTATAATTTTTTAAATTTTATATTTATATAAATCATTTTTCTTTTATGACTAACATTGTGCCTTTGAAGAAGCATCGCTTTTGACTCTACTGTAGTATCAAGTTTTATGCACCTTTTTGTTTTGTAATTGGAAGTTGACTACTATAAATTACTTTATTGCATCAGTATAAAAGCAATTTTCGCCATTTTCAGATAGTTTATATTGATTTTTCTATTTCTTGCCGCAAGTGGAATTGCCCAGAAGAAGAAATAAGAAGTAGAAATAAGATAAAATTTATCTTATTTAGAGAAGATTAAACTATATTAAAGAAAGCTTGAGAGAAGAACTTAGTCCGCGTCTAGCTTGAAGGGTTGGTCTATAAAAAAGAATATTTTTACTAACTGAGTTGTTACTAACTGTGAACGCACCCCCGAAAATAGCGTTCCGTTACCTCTTTATAGAAAAAAAATAAGCAAAATATTTATACTGCTGAATAGAACTCAGTTAGTCTGGATTACTAATAATTTTAATAATTCCCCCAAAGATTTTTCTCGGTAAATTCTAAAGAACTGTACAATATAAATATACAATTAAAAACACTGCTTTCGGCGAACCACCAGTCAATTTCGTAACTCAATTATGTTTACTTCTTAATCATGAATACGTTAGTTTTAATATCCTGAAATGTTCACCTAAGATCGAACCATGAAAATTATTCTTTTATGCCATCAATTTTTCAGGTGTTTTCCCTTTTATAATTAAATCCTTTAGAAATTTTCAGTAAACCCCACTAACTTCATAATATTGAATACGTTAGTTTCAACATCTAAATATTTTGCTCCGTCCTGCATATTGAAAATTATATCACTGCTTTTAAAATCCTTCCCAATAGGTCATAAATTCCGAACTAAAGCACAAAATACGTAGACTGACTGAATAAAAAAATAAACAATCTACACAAACAAACAATCTGGCGAAACAGTCGACATTTATCTCTAAACCAATCCATCCATTCCCTTTGTAAACCTATAGCGTCAGACCCTTGTTATACGCACATTATACGCTCCCTCCAGAGGTTGGCCAATCCCTCACTTGATCCATCATTATAACGATGGGTGAAGGGGGTTGTCAGGGTAAAGGGCGTAGCACGTGCACGTCATTACTATGCTGCGTGTCCATGCGTCACATCAGTTTCAATCAACGTTTGTGCCAACGGCTGAGGCATCAGTTATCACGTCTTGACTTGAGCATGCTTGTATGCACTCAAGTGCTGGTTTAAAGGCATTGATTACATGTGAAGTTCGAGCTTGTTCAACAGGTCCTTAGCGATACTAATTGCGAGTTAATAATTGGAGCTAAATGTATCTTTTTCAGTTTTAATGAATTTCGGTGTAGTAGTCTAACTGTTCAGCGTGTTCGTACAATATTCCTTAGTTAATAGAACAGCCTATGAGAAAGAATAGTTGTTTGAGTAGAAGTGATGGTATAAAGGAATTGATAATACGCATAAATTGAGGCTTATAGAACACATGTGAGATTCATTAGTAATGAAAGTTTTTATGAACTTTCATACATGTGCGGTGCATCTTTCTTCCGAAAAATAACGTATAGTTTCAATTTATTTCATAAGTTGAGCTGTTCAGGCATTTCTTGTGATATTCAATACGTGATTGCGCACTGCGCAGGGTTAAATTTTTTTTAATTTTATTAATTTTAAGTAGTAGCATGGCTGTGCCGTTTTGTACTACTGTAATTATAGCAATATAGTATACATAATAAACTAAGACTACTTTACATTTTCCTTAATTATTTAATCAATATCAATAATTATTAAATATTTGTTACAAAGTATTATAGCTATAAATTCCGGTTTTTTCCTTTTTTTAGTATATTTTAATGTTAGCTATTTAATGCCCTATTTCCTTCTGTAATTTTCTGACTCTTCCATATAGAATATCTGACTCTTCCATAGAATTTAGTAATTCTAAATCTATGATAAATCAATTTAATATAATATTTTTAGATAACTATGTCCTAAAATAAATATTTAAAATCTGAAGTTTAATTCCTTTTGACATTTTTAAATGATCCCAACATTCTGTAGATTTATTCGAGTCGCTTAGTAATTTTGTGAATGCAACCAAAATTGATATTTTTTTTATCAAATCTCTTTCATAAATGAAAATGCTCGTTTTGAGTTTACAAATGAAACGCTTTGAAACCATTTTGATCATAAAACTCTCTAGAAAATGATTGTGAATTTTTACATTTCAAATGAAAATATCTTGAGGAATAAAATAATGATGCGCTTGTAAACATAAGATTGCTTTTCCAGAAAAATTCATTTGTGATCATTTTGAAAGCAAACATTTTAATGATTAGAAATAAAAAATATAGAGTGAGACACAAATTTGATGTTTTATGAAGCAGTATTTTTGTAGCCCTACACCAAATGGATAAAATGTCCTGAAAATATCGTCAAAACAAACGTATTTACTTCACATTTTATTTTAAATTTGAATCATTTTCCTAGTTCATATCTACAAAAATAATCTTTTTCCGCTTTTTATACCTTCTTATTGTTCATTTTACTGAAATTTGTTAAAAATATTAAAACTTCCCCGTCGCAAGTGTAATATAATACGCATTTCAACTAAACAAACATTTTTTTTCTTAAAAAGCAAGTTTCATCTTTTTAAATGTAAACAACAAAAAACTTCGAAGTGTTTTCATTTTTAGAGCAAGAAATGAACTTGTTCTATTCCTAGAAGAATAATGACGAAACACGACAATTCAAAACATGAAAGAACAATTAATATTGCTAGGAAGCCATACACTAATATCAAAACTGCTTCAGAAGTTCCACCTTCCACTCTCAGATTAGTATAAAGTTCCGGTATTTACCCTAAAGGTTCATATATTTATCCTTACACAATCTCCCAAAAACACTATTTCCACTCCGCAATTTTATCTACCTACACCGTTCTTCACTCAACATAACATCCCATTTTCAACCTACCGAGAACATCAACATATACACAAACACTGCACTCAAGCGTTCCTAAACCTCGAGGGAACACTTACGCGAAACCTCAACGTGGGAAAATCTTGTGGTCAAACCCAAACTTTACCATGTCAACGGGAACGGGTACTTTCCCTTGATTAAGTTGACCCTTCATAAATATTTAACCCATCTTAGCAAAAAAAGTCCCCCTATGTATCCCCCTATGTCAGCGTTATCTCCCTCTCTAATTCGTTCCCGTAGTTAGTTACCTTTTCTGGCAAGTTACCAAGGCCCATTGCCTTTATGAGAGCCGTTGATGATACGACGCAAATGGTGCCGTAACCGAGCTAAGAAATTGCTGGGGCTTAGCTGCTATGAATGGAGGAGGCTTTTATATGAATAGATAAGTTGTGTGTTGGGATGGGGTAAGAGTTTGTGTTAAAATCATGGTAGAAGGATGATGGAAAAATGCTTGTTTTTTTTGCTTTTACACTTTCTTTAATGAACAGTTTCTTAAAAATACATTTAACACTAAAACATGCGCTGTGTTCACCCATAAACCCAATATAGTATGCTCTAGAAAAATTTTTGTGGGAAGGTAACATAACCTTACACGTTTAATATGGCATTACCAAGTTACATATTTATAATAAGAAGATAACCTTAGTTTTTAAATAAAAATAATACATTTATTTCATTAATAATCTTAATTTTTAATTACAAATTATTATGCAATAATCTTGCTTATCTTTATTTGAACGGTTTTATTTTTAAGCATATCAGTTTGAAGAATTATAAATATAACCTTAAATGTGGTTTAAAATATAATATTTTGAAGTAGTTTTTATAAGAAAAACTTTATAAAAACCAACTTTAACTGCATTTTACAATAGGTGCTAGCTATGTATATATTTTTTTTGGATTATTTATGAAAGTTTATAGAGGAAAAAAGTACGTTTTAAAATAGACAATAATAATAAAGGAAAACATCCTTCTCATAGCAACTGGATCACTTGATTCAATTTTTACTTTGTTTCGCCCTAATGATATTTGAAAAAAAATTTCAATATTTGGGAACATCTTTTCACTAAGCCTAGAAATTAAATTAGGAGAATGAGGTCTTGAGACAGCATTTCCATTTCAGTTCCATATGTCATACTTAAGGTGCTTCAAAAAGAGTGAAAAAACTAGGAAGGTGCATAGATAACCCATAGTAATTTAGAAACCAAAAAGCAATCCATAGTCAATTTAGTCTATAGAGCAGGGGTTCTCAACCGGTGGGTCACGACCACCTGGGGGGTCGCGGAGCATGCCTAGGGGGGTCGCTAGACAAAATGAACGAAGACAAAATGAATGACGCAGATGAACACTTAATTAAGCCTTTTGAACAGCTTGCTCATTAAACGGATTGACGACCCATAAATATCCATCCATATTCTTTGCTGGAATATAATTATCTTATATATGGAATATAAATCTTTGAATTGTTCAGTCAAGGCTTCAAGATGAGATCATATGATTCGGGAGAGAGTAGAAGTGCCTTAACATTTTAGGTCTGAGGGAGTCACCAAAATATTTTCCCTGAAAAGGGGGTCTCGGAGGTTTTGAGAACCCCTGGTCTAGAGATCCCAAGACAATGACACATAATTTTGTGCAGTAGTGTTTTTAAAGTTTTTCAGAAACAACGAAAGACATGCTATAAAAAACAAAAAATCTAGGCATAAAAACACAACTTCAGCGTCGATTTCCACTACATAACTTACCATGGAAACTACGTTTCGTCCTTAAAAGATCGTTTTCAAAATGGTATGAATTTTTTAGCATCGTTAAAGAACAAAACATCGACACTCCTAAACTCTTATTTTTTATCCCCTGAATTGTTTTGTTGTATCTTTTTCATTACCCCTGGCAACTGTTATTCGCACTGTTCCGAATTGCATTTGGACTCCGTGGGTTACCTACGCTCCCTAGAATTTTTGAGACATCCTGTAGTTAATCCGTTTCTTTACAGGGCGCTCCTCCCCCGGCCGAGCGGTCCCCTCGTGGAAAAGTGAAAGGTCCCACCCCCACGTGGAGAAAGGACCTGGTACTTCGGCTGCTGGTGTTGGGGCTAGGGACGAGTCTGTTGCTGGCCCTCAGGATGAAGATGATGGGAACGAGGCTGCCTGTCTTCAACAGGTGGGTCAGAGGTTTTCAAACTAATTTCTTGTAATATGTTTTTATGAGGAAGGGGTTGAGTTTGATAGCCTTTAGTATTGGGATGTAGAAGTTGTGAATTACAAATAGTGTGATATACTAGAGTGTATGTTTTATTTTTTCTGCTTGCATGTAATTTGAATTTACAATGCCTAACACTGAGTATTTAAATGTTATCTCTTTAAAATTTTGAAATAAACTAAGTGTTTTAGAAACACGAGAAGTACGATTATAAAAATTGTCCGATCTGTCTTTACGTGGTCGATGGTTAAAATTAAAATTAAAACCAGACGTTTCGTATGTTGCTTCCACAGAAATCTTCAGTGTTACTGAGCCACCGTGAGCTAAATAATATTGATTCCCGCCGTCAAGGACTTCGTTTTTTTATATTATCAGAAGTAGAGAAATAAAAAAAATCTAAAGATGGGTATAACATTAGTCATTTTATCTTTGCTTTCCTTTGTTGAAAGTGTGAAATATATTAACTGTTACTTTTACAGCTCAAAGTTATCAAACACTGGTATTAACCCTTTATGTAACGGATATTTGGGTTTCAATTCCTTAACGATAATTAAGGTTAATTACGAATTTAAGACATTTTAAAAACGGTCCTTTATTTTATGATAAATAATGATAATGATAAATATGATAATGTCAACACTTCAAAACTTAAAGAACATTTTTTTTCAATGGCAGGTAAGTGAACAGTTACGGATAACAGAGTTCATTGACCAACAGACACGCCGTTATTAGTACTTTCTTCACGTTACCCAGTGGGCACCTGTGGACCGAAGCCACGGAGGTGAAGTACTGTTGCCCACGCCACACACATTCGCAGGCACAACCCCTTTTTACAGGGGGGCCACATTCATTCATCACACACAAGGACAGAAACTAACATCCATGCCAAACGGGGATTCGAACCCCAGACGTATGGCTTCGCAGTCGGATGCTCTTAACCACTACGCCAATACGTCGGCTCTTAAAGAACATAAAGAGATGATATTACAGCAATATTATTTACACATAAGGGTAAATAATATTACGTTATTAATGATGGACTTTTGTAAAAAAATAAAATGAAGCTACTTTTAAAATTAATATCGATGGATTTGAAACCTTTTTACAACACCCCCCCGGAATAGAGACTTAATAAGGTTCTCTCTACTTATTTTATTTATTAATAATCTAATCAATAGTTTCAATAACATAAATTTTTGTAGAAAAATATATAAATGATATTTTTAAATTGATGGATGCATGCGAATTGATGAGAATTTTCTTACAGTTAGAATACGAAACAATACTAAATCTCTACTACTAGTATACTAGTATCTCTTTTATTTCTAACACATCGGTTAAAACAAAACAATTAGAGATTAATCAAAATAACTATATACTACGATTTACGTTTTAACGATTATGTATTTCGAATATTATTTCCAAACAAATATTTCTTACGGATTTATTCAAAACAGTCGTAGTTTTCAGGCGTAATTAAAATCCAGTTCTCGAGTAAACCATTCCTGAAGCAGTGGCATCCAAACATCGATGCTTTCAGTTCGTTTACAGCTCATTTTCAAAGCATCCATAAAACTATTCCGGGGTCTTTAACGCTCGTTGGAGCGCTTCTATCTCTCCCTGGGGGTGTTTTAATAGTCTATCCGGCCATTACAATGAACTTGATGACTGGCTACAGTGTAATCCTTAATTTGGAACTGTTTAAGAACTGTGGTCTTTCATTACAGGTACTTTTAGACGCTATCAGGAGGTTAATACCTTCTGAAATTGAGCCTTATGCGGGGCCATTATAGGGAGATAATGGTTTTGATTGCAATGAAAAATCACAAATTAGACTTTAATGCTTTCGCTCATTAGGTTAGGTTGATAATTATGTTTAAACGAAACTAAAATTTATTTATTTTAAATCAGAAATTAAATTAGAAATGTTCGTTTTCACATAAAATTCTGGGTCTTGTGTGTGGGTGGTTTTACGGTTTTTATTTTATGCTATTATAATATTTTCTTGTCTTATTAAAATACACTTTCTCAACATCAGATGAGTTCGCCAAGCTAATGAAGTTTTTTTTCATGTGTTGGTGGTGCATGAAGGGTTTTTTTGTGAAACTTTGTTTCACACGTGTATTAAATCCTGAGTCGAGTGTGAACATTAGGGTGTCTCAAAAAAAACTTTTTTTAGAAAAACCTCGCTCCCCAGGGCTTTTCCCATTCCTTTTGGTCCCAAAATGATTGTGTGAGAAGTTTCATCCCCCTAAGTTAACTCTAGGGTTTGCCTGTATAGCCCCAAAGTTTGAAAAAAGTGGAAAAAATGACCAATTTTCAGAATTTTTAAAAATTATATTTTAAGATTGATACTGCAATAAAACCGGTTCAAATGTGTCATTTAGGACTTATTTCGGTGGAATATATTTATTTATGTGTATTAACTGTACCCTTTAACCCCTATAATTTAAGATTAAAACGTACTATTTAGAGAAGTTGCACTCGCCAAAGCTTATAATGCACTACCGGTGGACGAAATGAATTAAATCTGAATTTCTACGAAGGAACTGCCTCAAATGCCATTTGGAGCTAAAATGACACTATAAATTATAAAAACCAGTGAAGTAACAGTTTTGGGCCCTTCCACTGAGCTTTTAATGTAAAAAGTGTTTTTCTTCAAAATTTCTCGTTTCCAGCTCATAAAACCAAAAAATTATACTAGAAAGGGGGTTTTTGTACTCTTTAGATATGACACTTTGAAATCTTAACACGGGTTTCATTTTTAATGGGTAAAATTAAATTTTAAAGCGCACAGATTGGAAATGACATGAATATTTCCTATACCAGACGTGAAAATCTAGTTTGGAAAATTACTTCCATTTAACGTATTAGGGGGGAATTTTAATTAAAAACTTCTTTCTTTAACAATTCAACCAACATTCACAAGTATTAAACTATTTTCCTAACTTTGAAAAAAGAAAATCGATTTCCACGTCTGGTATAGGAAATATCCATGTCATTTCCGATCTGTGCTGTTTAAAATTTAATTCTACTTAAAAAAAATTAAACCCCTATAAAGTTTCCAATATTTGGTATCTAAAAAAGTTCAACGAACCCCTTATTTAGTATAAGTTTTGGGTTTCACCAGCTGAAAACGAGAAATTTTGAAGAAAAGCACTTTTTACATTAAAAGCTCAGTGGAAGGGCTCAAAACTGTTATTTCACTGGTTTTTATAAATTATAATATTTTAGCTCCAAATGGTATCATTTGAGGGAGTCCATTCGAAGAAATTCGGATTTAATTAATTTCGTCCATCGGTAGCGCATTATAAGCTTTGGCGTGTGCAACGTCCCGAAGTAGTACGTTTTAATCTTAAATTATAGGGGCAATAGGGTATAGTTAATACACATAAATATGTATATTCTATCTAAATAAGTCCTAAATGACGCATTTGAACTCGTTTTATTTGCATTATCAGTCTTAAAAATAATTTTTAAAAATTCTGAAAATTGGTAATTTTTTCCACTTTTTTCAAACTTTGGGTCTCTACAGGCAAACGGGCTGAAACCTCACACACTATCTTTTGGGACCAAAAGGAATGGGAAAAACCCTGGGGAGCAAGGCAATGAATTTATCACATTGCCCGTAACATACAATTTTTAAAATATTTTAATTTTAAACTTAGCTTTTGGCAGTCAGTTTATCATCATTTTTGAAGTAAAGTAAGATTAAAGTACTTCATTATTTTATTTCTTTTATGTTCCCTCTTTGCTAAATCATAAATACCTTGAAAGCATAACATTGTTTTCTAAATTGAAATGTTTATATTAAAATGCGGTTTAAAAACCATTTTTTCAAATAATGGGGGATATTTTTGGAAGACTTTTCAGACATTGTAGACAGGGTCATTAGTTTTTTTCTTCTATTCTTTATTAATAGATTTTTTAAATTCCAAAATTAAAGTATTTCCAAATACTTTTTTGGTGCCAAAAAAGTACAAAACCAAGTGATTCAGTTACTGATAGTTTTTTTATTAGTTGACAACATTAATTTTGAAACATTTGAATCTTCAGCATCCCAAACATATTTTTGGGGTACATTTTTTTTAAATAATTGGCAGGTTCGACAATCCAGCTTCATCAGAATCCTGGCCCATCCGGCATCTCACTCATCACTATTTAGTAGTTTTGAATGCTTGGCTTCTGCTCTTCCCGTCAGATCTGTGCTGTGATTGGACAATGGGAACAGTTCCGTTGGTCAGTTCTTTCACTGATTCGAGGAACTCAGCAACTCTATTCTTCTACAGTTTAGTGTGTGTAGTTCTGTGGAAAAGCTACCGTTCCAATAACTTTTTATACAAGCGAGTAATTTTGGTAAGTACTACTCCAGGTTTATTTTCTTTAAGGGGACATGGTACCTTTTTTTTGACAAAAATTCGAAAAAAAAATTTTTCATTCAAACTAATCTATATGCATTTGTCTATCATCCTACAAAATTTAGAAACTTTTTATTGAAAATAATCCAAGTTATGGCTAATTTTATGTTTGATCGTATTCACTTTTCTATGGATATTGAAAACTTCAAGTCCGCTTTTCTCAGAACCCACGTTTTGTCGTTTAAAATGCTAAGGCTTTTTATCTATTGCACCAAATATCTTGAAACTTTTTCTGGTTATTGATGGAATTGATTTTAACAAAAGCTAGTAAGGGTTTTTGGATATTCATTTTATATTTTTTAAAAAATTACTGAATCTTGATTTTCAGCATTTTTAGGGTTTTTTTGAAAGTGATGAAAGAAAAACAATATTTTTATTTACTTAAAATAGTGCAAACCCTTAACCGATACTAGCTTTTATTGTACATAGATTGAGATACTTAAATACAAAATTTTATGAGTGTAAGTCAATTATTGTAGGAGGAGTAGCATTTTAAAAACACCTCTTAAATGTTAAGTTTTTTTTAAAACTCATAAATTTTCAATTTTTTAGTATTTTCAACTTGAAATGCATAACAATGAATATAAAGATTTTAGCCAAAAAGGTACCATGTCCCCTTAAAATAAAATTTAAATTTCAGATCGATAAGCTTTTACGTACTAATTGTTTTAAGAAACTAATCGAAGAAAATAAGTTATCAAGATATAAAAAATAGCATATGTATCTATCCAAATAAGTTGAATATCGTTACTTCCAAAATATAGCGCCTTCCATTTCGGCTATGTTCACGTAAAAGCATTTTATAGTCACTATGATGGATGATCTTATACAGTTCCAACGCCACGAATCCTTATCTTTTAAAGAGGTTAGTTACAAACCAACATATGGGGTGTAAATATAGAAAAGTCCGCTTTCCAAACCAAAAGCTCCTAATTTGAAAGCTTTGTATAGTTCTTTACAATGAACATTCTCATTAAAACCCATGAGTTTATTTGATGAAGAAATATTAAGATGCAATTGTAAAACTTTATTCCATGGAAATTAAATAACCTCAAAATTTTGTCCTTGAAACTTGGGAATACCAGCTACTTAACTTACATACTTCATACCAGCGCAGGCGATAAAATAATGATGCAACTCCAACGGAAGTTGCTTCAGGTGATTTTTTCCGGTGGCTGTGTGCTGTTGCCAAAAAGTCTGTCTGGCGAGATTTGCTCCGATATAATGGAAAAGTACCCTGTTTTGAATAATAAAAATTTAATACTAAACCTAATGAGGGAAAGAGAGAGAAAGACAACGCCGTAAGCTAGGATCAAAAAGATTCTTTCATTTCAATAAAATTTTTAATTCGTAATTTAATGTCTTTATAATTTTGTGAGTCATTAAAGACTAGCTGTTACGACCCGGCAAAGCCGGGTCTTACAGCTAGGCTAGCCTTTTATGCGAGCTTCCCTCGTTACTACTTCAAGTTCCTATTAATTATACATTAAATAAGAAGTTAATAAATAAAATTCAATTATTTACTTACTTAAGAAATAATTAATTTTTCGTTTCCGAAAGTAAATAAAGATTATTGCCAAAAAAAAATCAAAAAGCGCTTTTTATACGATTATTTATTAGATTTATTATTGTTGAATTAGAAACCAACTTCCCTAAAAGTAACTTTTTAACCTTTATTAAGTAAACCAACTTTCTTGAAAGATATTTAAAAGCTATTATATTATTTTAATTTTAATTACTTTTATTTATTTATTTTTCTGATTATTGCGAGATGCGAGATGGCATCATAGTGTGCGAGCGTTCCAGAATCAGTGAGTCAGTGAGTCAGTGAGTGACGTGGGCTTTTATATGAGAGATAGTTGCATACACGCCACAAAAAGTCTTAAAAATGTAATACATATCACTTAATTTCCTTCCTTTCTTCTTCAATCTTTTGATCTTCAATGTTATTATAGGATAGAAGTTTTGGGTTAAACACAAAAAAACATCTCTTCTTTATACTGCAGAAAGAAAACTTGTCAGCTAAACCTCAAGATTTTAATACCACTCTCCCCGACACAAGACCTTTTAGCTCTCAAATTCGTTTTTCAATCAAATAAAATAAAGGCGATCTTAAAGAATCCAAGTCCGGTGTAAAAACTTTTAAGTTTACATTTCTTCAGCTATCCATTAACGAAAAGTGATAGACTTTCTTAAAAGCATTTTGATCGTAAATTTTTGAAATTCTAATGTACGGTTTTAGCTATACCGACAAAAGTAAATCTTTTGGTTTTAGCTTAATTTTTTCCCGATAAGGCTTCGATGCTTTCAGCGTTTTCCATTAACGGACATCGAAGGCTTGTCAAAATCCCGCTTATTTAAAGTGTGTCTCTCTCCTCAAACATCCTGCGTCAGTAATACGATTGATCGGATTCGATTACAAAGAACGAAATAAGTAAACGTAGTATCGTAGAAAACTTTTAATGCATTAATTCTGCTACACTTGGATTAGTGGGGCAGTTTCTTTTGTTCTTCTGAATATACTAACTGGGTGTTTTAAATGTTCAACGGCTTTTATTTGGAACCAACGCATGGTCTTGAAAGTAAGGTGTAGGTAAGTGATCAGGCTGAATCCATTGACAGCGTTCCTAGTGGTGAAAAAATAAAAAAATTGAAAATAAATTTAAATTGAAGGAGGTAACTAAAATCTTGGTGAAAAATTGTTTGAAATATCGTAACAAACATGAAAAAAAGTTTCATGAAAATATCTTAAATATATATTTTCCAACTATAAAATTTCTACCTTATCCGCAAATTTTTGTTTTGCGAAAAAATACTGTTTTAAAACACTAATAAAAAGCAAAGATAAATTATATTACTTTATTGTGATTTTTATAGAGAACTATAATAGTTTCAGATGTTATGTTCCAAGTTTCATTTTTATCGCAAATCTTGTCTAATAGGTTGTAATAGGTTCTGACATTAAAAAAATTATAAAGCCATTTATCCTGTATTTTAAACTATCATAAATTTAGTGCTAAAAGCATAAGAACATGAAACTTTTTGTTTTCTACGTAATTCTATTTTCTTTAAAGTGATGTGAATTACTACTAAGTTTCTTTTCGCAAAACTTAAAAAAGTAAAAACAAGAAATAGATAAAATATGCCTGTAGTAATATTTAAGAATAACGCTGTCTAAAAATCCTAAGTATATAAAATTAAGGACAATATATCTCGATAAGAGTTTCGTACGTTTCTTTGTAGCATTTCTTTTTAAATTAAATAAATAGTTACACTACGATAAGCGTTTCAACAAACATATTTCGTTTTCCTCACAATTGTCTTCCAATATGCATTAAGAACATTTTATAAAGCAGAATACTATTGGGTCAAGAAAAGCTTTTTCAAAAAGCAGAAATTAAATAACAAATCAATCAATTCCCATGCTCTAAAAAATGTGTCGACTTCAACGCATTTTCTCTCAAATACAACTGTCAATTTCCAGCAACGCAGGGAAGAATAGCTCAATGTATTCTAAGGAAAGTTTCAACTTGTCTCCCAGCGTGTCTTACAACTTCCTGGATTTTCTAAAGAGAACTTCAGAAACACCGTTTGGAAACACCCAGGAGAGGAAAAAGAAATTTATTCGCTAACATTACTGGGCAGACAGTATTGATCCCTAGTGACAGAAAATAACCTGGACAGGGATTTTTTTTATCTCTATCCTATGTTCTGTTTACATTCTCCACCGTTTAATTTATCCTCCCTTTTGTTTTCTAATTTTGGGATTATAATTGTGTTACTTCGGATTCTTTAAAAGACAAATCCTGTATTATTTTTATCCCAAAGGTTTTACTAAAATATAACTTGTCGTCGGATTTGATTGATATTCTTTAATTTTAAGTCACATACATATTTCTGAGATAAAATTTTGTCTGTACTTCATTGGAGGAGAATAGAAAATTATAAACCAAGGGTAAAAAATATGTAAAATAAAATTGATATAATTTTTTTGTAAAGTAGTGTGCAAAGATCTAAGTCCAATAACTAATTCACGTCATTAATACACCCAACAATTAATAATAGGAAAAATTCCATTATTTTGCAATAAATTCTTAAAAAGGGGTTGTAACATCGGCCACTAACGATAGAGTATCAAGTGAGATGATTAAAATCTGAGCCATTTTTGAAATACTCGAACCTACAATTGAATTTAAAATTGCAGTTATTTATTGTTCAATCAAAATGATACCGATTTATACATAATTGAAAAACGATTTTACTGTTTAAAGTTGGTGTGATCACACTTTTTTATTTTCCACCAGAGAAATTTCTTCCGGGGAGTAAACTTATGTTTCTCAAAAGTTCTATGTTAGAAATGTGTTTATACATATTTGAAAGGTTCCTTTTCATGTCAACAAAATTTAATCAATTATGGTTTACATCGGTTCTTCAGCGCAAAGCTGTAGTGGCGCTAAATGAATACCTGAATATTCACTGTAAAAAATTATCCCATCACTAGTAAAGTAGAGTAAAAAGTCCCATTTCATTACATTCACTCTTTAGGAACATTTCTAAAATAAGTAATGACAAATCAAAATACTTTTCTTTACATCGTTCCAGAATGTCAAGATCTCACCCAAAATTAGTTATAACCCCTCTAAACTTAGGGGATTGCAAATTTTAATATAGGTATATCAGCCCATATTCTTCAGACTGAAATAACTATGTGTTTGTCACTTTATTTCAGTAACAACGTTTCGGTCTCAACTAATATAGTTTATAAAACATTTTCGTTACAATCCCTCTTCGTGTTATATCCTCCACACAAACAAAAAGTAAAAAATGATCCGTAATTTTTTTACGGCCCAGAACACCAAATCCCTAAAGCCCATTTCCTGAGGGAGGTTATGAGTTCTTTTTTTTCTCTCTAGACTTTTGAAGAATGATAAAGTTGCTCTCTGATCTCGTGACTGTGAGTTACAGCATTCCCTTTTTTACTTGAAACCCTTTTCTTTTTTTGACGGCCACAATATTGTAACACGACCAGCAAAAAGATAAAAGTCCTAAGGAGTATGTTATTCAGGATTCCGCGGATATTGACATTCTTCCGCTAGAAAAAGTTTTTCTGTTTCGTTTTTTTTTTGACAAATATTAACCCCAAGGAGGTTTTGTCTCTCCTTCCATGTTGTGGGCATGGAGGTTTAGAGTGGAATATTGTATTGCAAAGAAGTCCCAGGCAAGGTTTGTTTCTTTTTCCGTGCATGAGATTTGCGAATTATTGTCGAGTTTGATAGTTACAAAAAAACAACAACACCCCCGACCTTTTTATCACTAGTTTTGATAACCGACAGTGAGAAAGTTGTATGATTTTTTATATTTTTTTATTCGATTCTTCATGCAATAATAAGCAACTACCCAAAATTTGAGGCCGATCGAGAAATTTTTTGATTGCAAAAAAAATTAACAAAAATCCCTTTTTTAAAAGCGCGTGAAAACGCTAAGAGTTTGGGATGTGACGTCATCGTACGGTGACAATTATTGAAAAGCAACGGAGTTGATGGTATGATTGTTGCCGTCATCGTACGGTATTTCCACTTAACCGTTTCCAGTCACGTGTTTTTTCTACACTTTTAAATTAAAATATTTAATTACTTGTACATTTTTTGAAAAATTGACTAGATATATCATTTTATCATACAAAAACCATACGGAACACTTGAATGTTTATAAAAATCTGACACATGCAACTTCCTTATTCTGATTTTATTTTTTTCTAAACAATAATAAGCATTGTGCAACGAGATATAATTGTATATTCGCAAATTACATCCCACAATTTTCAGGTCGTTTTTATGCCATGTCTATCTTTAAATCACATCTCAGCAATACCCTCGTTACGAGACATCACAGTTTTGAAACTAAAATTATATTCAAAAGTAAGATATTTCAAGTCTTACATATTTTTCTTATTTATGAATTAGTAGCTCTTTTTTGCTGTTTTTAGTTCGATTCTAGTTGGGGGAGAAAAAGCCTGTAACATCAGTGCAAAAATACAGTTAATACTATTCCAAATTTTCTTTAAGATTTATTGGATATGGATATCTAAAGACCGGTCTAGAATTGAAAGGGGTAACAAGTTACATAATTTGTTTAAAAGTTCCGTGTATCTGAAAGCCGTCTAAACTTTCATACGAATCTTTATTAATCCTCATGTATTGTAAAATTACATAATTTAATATGAGTAGGTAATATTTTTAAATCAAACACACATTTCTATTGTTACTTTTTTTAAAAATTTTGGGGTAGTAAGGGGCCATTCATTAATTACGTAAGGGTCCCGAGGGGGAGGGGGGGTTGGAAAAATCTCTACATACCCTTACTTGGGGGGTGGGGGGGGGGTCAAACCAATTCTTACGTAAGATTTTCCTAGTTAATACAAACAAATTCCAATTATTCTAATCAAGAGATAATAATATAATAGTAATTTGTAGTTGACAGCACGGATATTACTTATCTGTTGAAAAATAAAAATCTTTGATTTACGTCAAACGGAGTGTTTTCTAACATTTTATTGTTTTGAAAAACATAATGGAATCTTACGTAAGAATAGGGGGGGAGGGGTTTGAAAAATCTTACGTACCCTTACATGGGGGGAGGGGGGTCAAAAATTGCCAAAATCATCCTTACGTAATTAATGAATGGCCCCTAATAGGTAGCTGTGAATTGAATTGGTGAAATTCGAGTTTGTTGAATAAAAAAGAGCTCGTCAATTTTGAATTCAAATCTACTTCGTCGGTGTAAAGTAAAGTTTACCTTTCATTAAAATATTGATACATCTCAGTCAGCGTGTAAATAATTTGGAAGAGGAATTTTAAATGCAGTATTCTTAATTAAAATATCTTTAATCCAAACACGAAATACCTCCTATTCGTTAAACCCTTTTCTCAGAATAGTGTAATTATTTTATTTTTTCGGTATACATCTGAACAGCGTTTAGGTTACTATGTGTTCATAAAAAAACATTTCAAAAAGAAAATTTAGATCAAAATATTCAAGCGCAAGTCTATTTAAATCTATTTAGTCATAGTCAAGAGAAATAATAATGAAAAAAGTTTGAATTTTCATCTTTTATAATTGATTGGATTTTTTAAAATTAAGTATTGTATATTTGAAAATGACGCCTGGTACAAAAAGAGACAATTCCAAAAGAATTCTTTCAATTTTCCCATATTTGAATAAAACTTCGACAAAAATATTCACACAATATCAGTTATTTTTACCACTTGCAATCCATTAAAACCTTGCCGATTTTTTTAATTAAACAACGATGTTATCTGAGTGTATCTTAAGGAACACGTGCTGCACTACACCTCCGTTTCTCACCCTAATAACTAAATAAAAAATAATATATGAATAAACATTTTCAGCCGTTTCCAACTGAAACTGAAGATGGTGGCTCTTTACAAAAAACTTAATGTTTTTTAGACAAAATTTGCAGGGTGTTTCAACAAATCCGCAACTCTGCACAGCCTTCTTTGCGTGAAGTATAAATAAAAATATCCAGTCAACTAACTATATCTCTAGGACAGATAGTTTTCAAGAAAATCGTGACAGAAAAGGTATGAGGCCACATCCTGTTTACGCTAAAAAAAGGTTTGAGGAAAACGTGAAAATAGATTCTTAATAAGTGTAAACTCACAACTCTCAAGCGTCGCCTCCAACAGTGGACCGGTTTCGTCCTTATTAGGACTCATCAGCACGTTATACGAAGGCAACGCGAGAGAGCGGAGGGCAAGTACTAGACCAGCCGACTATAACTGAAAAAGTGGTGACCATTGATTAGTCCTCCACTCATTTGCTGGAACTTGCCCTCCGCTCTCTTGCGTTACCTTCCTATACCGTGCTGATGAGTCCTAATAAGGACGAAACCGGTCCACGGTTGGAGGCGACGCTTGGTAGTTGTGAGTTTACACTTACTGTCCGCTAACCAGCGATAATGGTGAAATGCTCCTTTCATATAGAAATTTAATGTTTGTACACCACAACATACCAAAAATGTCCGATGCCCATGCATGCGTGCACCTTGGAATGAGTTTTTATCGGATATGATGTCACAATTACATTTTTCGAAAAACAAAAGTCGCCGTAGGGTAAAGTGCTTCTTTATGTTACTTGTTAAACTCCCAGAATAATTAACTTTTTTGAAAAAAATTTTTTAAATAAATCTTACTAAAGAAACTCGAACATCCCATTGCATTCCCAAATTTTAAGCAGGGTTAATCCCTTGTTACCTCATAACGTAACCCTACACTGTGCAGAGCTTAAAGAGCACAATATTGTATTCTCGATAATTATCCACCGGGAGTTCGGTGCGTTGTCGTATTTGGTTTCAAATTATCATACTTCTACCCCATTAATGAACTAGGGTGAGTGATAGCCGTAGAAATCCTATAAGTTATGATCTGCGGAACTTGAGCAGCTGGCTCCCTCATTTCTAAATCCTAATTACTACTTTCCGATGACTAAATGCTGCTTCTTTGAATAATTCACAAGAATTTTAATATTTATTAATATATAGTTACCAACTATTAGTAAATCATGATGGTGTGGAAAACCACTTATATTGATATATATTATAAGTGTCCTATTATTATAAAGATTATTATAAAACGTTGTGCTGAAGTTTTGTATTATAGATGCATGTGGGAATATTGAGATGATACCGTTATTTAGTGTAAAGGTTTAAAAAAATACACATTGTAACTTTGAAAGTTGAAGGGTCCATCAAAAAATAACCATCTAATATTTCAATAAAATTAGTAAAGGTTTCAGGGACCAAAATAAAATGTGTTTATTTGTTGTAAATAATTATGACTGTAAATACTCGTAACTACTGAAAACTACTGCAATATCGATTATCTGAAAAAATTTCTAGCAATAGTAGGTTAAAGAAAATGTGAGAACCATCTCTCCTTATTTTTTCCAACACTCGAGTAATATAATGCTTCAGAGATGGTTTTAAACTAGACGAAATGTTTTTGCGTGAAATTTAGCAAACTTTTCTACCAAAAATATGGGGAAACAATTATCTCCAGTAAGTCACTAAGATATATATTCAACACACACCTCGAGATGATTAATAAATATTTCTTATTTCTCTACACATGTGCTGTGTAGTTATAAAAGCTATTTAATAATAAAATTTTCATCATGTACCTCACTGCGTATGGAACCATATTTTGGTTTATATTTTATTTCGCCATACATTTCATCCTTCATCACACTGCATAAAATGCAATTTCTTCTGTCTTTTTTCAGGGTGTGTCTTTGTGTGTTTTCCCCTTTATACCTGCGTCGAATCTTCTGTACCCTGTGGGTTTTGTGATAGCAGAAAGAGTTCTTTACCTGCCAAGCATGGGGTTTTGTTTCCTGATCGCCCATGGGTGGCATGGATTATGCCAAGCCAACAGGTGAGTCATCATCATTAAGCATTTTAATTATTTTTTTTCGTTGAAGTGGCAACTGTAAACACCACATAACTGATTGCAATTGAAATGAACTATAAGTTTCGTAGATAAGTACACAGGCTTACTTGTATCCAAATAGGAAATAAATTTTTTTCAGTTAACTCTTATTTAATGATTTTTAAATTATTTTTTAACTTGCAGTTTTTCAACAAATTAAGGGTTAAAACTATCTTTTGTGAAGTTTTATATCCTTTATAGAAGGGATTCGCTCGTTATTTATTCTAACTAAACGTAATGATTCCTTTCAGGAAAAATTTACTAACAGATCATATCGCATAAATGAGCTCCAAATGCCCCGACACGTGCGTTTCCCGAGTTAGCTTCCTATTTAACTCCTTAGAACTGTGGTCCCCAACCCCCGGTCCGCGGACCGGTGCCGGTTAAAGCCCTAGATCCTCTACCTTAAGTAGCGACATCACGCTCAATTGGCCGCCATTGTAGGGAGAACTCACTACTAGTGACGATAAGCAAGACTATCCAGACTAGTAGTGAGTTCTCCCCACAATGGCGGCCGATTGAGCATGATGTCGCTACTTAAGGTAGAGTATCCAGGGCTTTAGTGCCGGTCCGTGGATCAAATGGTACCAGGCCGACCATTTCATTGAAAATGAATATAATTCCTAGGTTTACACTCAAAATTCCTAGATTTATAGAGGAGAGTTATATGGAATAGTCGGGTAATATGGAACACCTGAGTTTCGGCTGCCCCTCCTGCTGTTATCACGTGGCAATGCTACGAAAGTCTTAAGAAATTCACCAATATGCAGTGCGCAAAGAGTTTAGCTTCTTGTTGTTGTCTGATCAGTCGCAGCAAACCAAAGTGTGTTTTAGGATTTTCGAAAGTTTTTGACCGTAAATGTTCAAACCTTTTAACCTACCAGTAACTATGATACTTGGATTTTGTTGTTAAGCATAATGTACACTAAAAGATCAGTAGTTTCTTATACTGCAGTCGTTTTTTAGCAATCCATGTTTTATCGGTCAGTAAAAGGGTTCATAGTAGAAGATGGCCTGTCGGTAATTATGGAACTTTCCATAAGCAAAGGGTCAGAAAAATACGATTATGTTTGTGACTATCGTAAATGGACTCATGAACCAAACTATTTGAACGTAAATTGTTAAATATATTTTTATAGTTAAGATTAATATGCTGTAAATCCAACTATTCCATATTACCCGACTGCTCCATTTGTAAATTTTTTGATTAAAAAAAATAAATGCTGATTTATTGGACCATTGGCCTTTCATTTTCATTAGTTATAGTATATATACTTAAAATGATTCGGCTGATTTTCATTAAAAACTAATAGAGTTATTCTTAAATATATAAAGGGTGTTCCATAATACCCTCCTCTCCTCTACCCCCCAGCCGGCAGCCATAAAATTATCAAACGTTGACCGGTCCGTGGTGGTCCGTGGGTTCTTCCACTAAAGATATACTAAAAACTCTTGATAAATGAATTATTAAAATGTCAATTTTTGTGTAGGAATTGTTTTTTGTTGGAGTCGTTTGTATATTTTCTACGAGAAAGTGTTTCATATATAGGTTTCCTTTTCCATGAAAAACAGTGAATCTCTCTATATTAAAAAAAAGTTACTGTCACCGCTGCCGCCGCTGCCGCCGCTGTTTCAGAAAATTTAATTTTTCAACTCTTTGAACTCTCATACCGCAAAAACTAATCGATAGAAATTTATGAAATTTGAAAGGTTTGTAGAAGAATATTTGGGGCACATTCTCGAACAAAAAGCTAACTGATGTGTTAATTAGAACTGGGGTATTTTTAAGGTCAAAGTTGAAGTTTTTCTTTTTTCGCCGCGTAATCCAGTTCAGCAAAATCTATTAGCAGCAGAACTATGATTTTTTGCAGCCTAATACTCTGAAGTATGAAGATGTGCACTACGTCGCCCTTTTTTCGAATTTCGAATTTGGTTTAGAGTAATCAATTTTTTAATTTTCGAAATTTTTGACACTTTTTCGTTTTTTTCTATCTAAAATGAAAACTAATCACGGTATCAATATGATTTTTTAAACACTTATATTCTTATTTTTTAGAAAGAGATTGGCGTTTAATTCCTTAAAAAATTCTAATTAGTTTTGGAATAGACAATATGCATGATTTTCAAATTCATTTTAAAAAGAAAGATCATGAAAAATTACGTTGAAAAATGCTAATTAAACTGCAATTCGATCAAATAAATTCGATTTAAAACGCATTTAAAGTTGCTCTGACGTCACTATCAACAAAAACTTCAGTGCTTGACGATTCTGACTTGTGACGTCATACTTCAAGTTCAAATTACGCGCGAAAGGCATCCATTGAAAAGCAATGGTGTTTGCATTTATGTTGGGGGTTTTTTGGTAGCCTGTAGTTTCTTATTTCGGCAGCTATGGACGGCCCTAAACAAGTAAAAAAGTACTATAAAGGATGTTTAGTACCTATGTGCAAAAATACAAGTGTTAGAACACCGGATGAATTGTTTTTCTCAGTACCAAAAAATGAAAGAATTCGTCATAAATATGCTTAGAGACACAAAGAAACAAACAAAAACGTGATGCCAGCTGCATAAAATATAATAATTCATAGCAAAAGAAAACTAGAATTTTTGTGATACTAGTACATTGACATTGCTATAAATGGAATGCTTGATTATCATCAGTTTAAATTAATAAACGAAAGAATTTAATGAAGTCAAATAAATTATTTACTGTTGCAACAGTTAAAAAATTCAAAGATTTTTTGGTTTTTAAATGTGTTTTACATTTTTATTTTACTAGTGATATTTTAAATATTTTATACTGACTATAATTAAACTTAATATTGTGAGAAAAAACCTACAAGACATTCATTATTTATTTACAAAATTTCCAAAGTTAGTCCAAATGCTAAGAAACTGAATGAAAATACAAGAAATCTGTACAAAAGGAATAAAATTCTAATTCTAAAAAGAACATTTTTGAGTTTCAAGAACAGTGTTATCCAGTCTTAAACAGATGCATAACGGGAGAATTCAAAAAAGTAAGTTTTTATGCTCCATGTGCTCAAAACAGTATTGCCTGAAACAAATCTCTTGAAGTATGACGTCACACAAGGTTACGCCCCGTTTTGAGTCAGGTGACTTAGGGGCTTTTTTTAAACACTTTTTGCGCTTAAATTAAAACCTTTTGTGATTTTTAAAGTTGATTTTTGGGTTTTTCATGATCGAATTAGTAAATTGGGTAAGTTTTAGGATGTTTCGTGACATAGTGCATATTGTCTATTATTAAGCATCAAAGTTTCATTTTTTTCATAGTTTTAGTAGGTCTTTATCAGACGTGTTTAATTTTTTTATATTTTATATTTGCCTGTTCACTAGATTGTCGCGAGCACGGATATTTCAATTTAAAGTTTTAAAGTACACATTTTTGCTCTAAGTTTGCAAGCGATATAGTATAGACTTGTTTCGCAATCTTTTAAAGATACTTCGATATTTTTTGAAATACTAGAGAAATAAATAATTTAACTATTTAGAGTGTTATTTGTGACGATGAAAGGAAGAGGATTTTTGGGAAGCTGCATAGCAGTTACGGGGGTTGGTGAGCGTAAGCGAGCAGGGGGGGCGGTAGCCCCCTATCCGTTAAATTATTGATTATTGTTAATTTAAAAATGAATATTTCAGCAATAGTTTTATTTTGATATTTTCGTGGTAATGATCCGAATTCAATTTTTCAATTCAAAAGTTTGAGGGATGAAAAGTTTCGATATTAAATGATCATTAACTAACTATACTCTGCTTATTTAGAATTAGCGCCTAGACGTAATGTATTATAAGAGTTATCATTCTAATTATCGTCGAAAAAATTTTCTTCTGCAATGACAAGGCTGCCTAAGCAGAAGTTTAAAATACTGTAAAAAAATCGGTCACTGAAGTTGTCTGATGAGCGTTATTAAGCATTATTGAGCGTTTTTGATCCTGTTTCAGGCGCCTATTCTAAATGAACAGACTATAAGCAGACAAGTTCCAGGTTGTACGGGATAGTTAAGACGAAACAAGCGAGCTTTGCTCGCTAAGATCGCGAAGCGATCTTCAAAGAACTGCGAAGCAGTTCCGGGGGTTGGTGAGCGATAGCGAGCAGGGGGCAGAGCCCCCTAGTGAAACAAATAATACTAACTTTTTTCTTTCGCTCTCTTGGTTGTATGAAATTTTTTCTCGACTTTTATTTTTATTTTTTACTACATTTTTTTTATTTTAAACTGTAAGGTAAATCTATAACTTACCACAAAAAAACTTTTTGCTGCAAGGTAAATTACACGAAATTGACTGGAATTATATTTACTTAAAAAAAACTAGTTTACGCCTATTGAGTATGGCAGAGAAAATATGGTTTCCCAAAAGATTTATGATCATACCAAATGTCTAGGCTTAAAGAGTATCTTTAAAACAAGTTACTTGAAAATCTCGCAGAAAAAAAACTATCATCTCCCAGTTAGCAAAAGTTTCCATAGCCTCTGATTAAAACACCGAGTTAAAGTGGCAAAAAATAGTTTTAAGATTAAACCAAAGCTCACTTTCTTTCTTCCACCACTTAATTAACAATTTTTTATTCCTCTTCCTCCATTTTATTTTTAATTTTTACAATTTTTTTACCCACCATGTCATTATCAAATCACTTTTCCCCAAACACCAAAGAGGCGATACAGGCAAAAAAAACATTGAGGACGAGATTTTTTTTTCTTGCATATTTTTTCGGCGTCCAAAAATTCTGTCATTTACCTTAACCTCGCAAAAGGGAGCTCTTAAAAAACCATTTGAGGTTCCGGCTCAGTAAACTAGGGAGGGCCATTTTCAAGAAAGAAATTCACGCATCAAGAGTTTAAGAGATTTAAATACGGGCCATATGAGCATCAGCTGTGCAGGCTTTATTCTTGAGTTCGCACATTTTACACCCTAGTGCTTACGAGACTTGCATTTTTTGTACTTTTAAGCCTTCAAATATAATTATTGGTAGTTCAACAGTTAATTACGCATTTAACTTCCGAATAAAAAATATTTTTTTGTATTTTACTTTTACCTCAAAGCGTAAGCTTTGATTTTTAACCAAATTTATTACTTTTGAAAATGTTTTTTGAGTTCATTAGAAAGGGAAATAAAACTATAGAAAACCATATCTTTTTTTAAATTTTCGTCAAAAGTATTATTTTACCAATGAGTGAACTTATGCAGAGAAAATAGTGCGTGGAGCATTTATTCTCAACTTGTTGTTCGATGGACTAGAAGTGATCGGTGAAAGCAAAGCAGTAAGAGATTCGCACAGTAAATTTACGGTTTTTCAGCGCACTAATTTAACACTCACTTTTATTTATTAATAAAACTTCAGGATAAGCTCGATATGATGACTATAATCAAACCTGACTAGTTTCCTAAAATCCCCAGCGGGGTTCTTTCCAAAATGGTGGATCAAAGATGACCAGAAGTTACTACACGTTTATATATTTCAATCTAGATCAACAAGTTGACTATGTTACACGTTTCATCGACAGCTTTAACACTCTGCGTAAAACTAATTTTTGATTCATTAATCGATCATATACCTTGAGAAACGACTTGACAACAAAGACCATTGATGGTGGGGATTCATCTAAATTTTTCAACTTGATTTCCTAATACGCCACTTCCATGACATTCACCAAACTACAAAAATCACAACGCATTTTCCCACGATTTCCAACCCTCCGAGATTCATATTTAACTCCCAAACGTGTTTATCTTCAATCATCCCAAAACAAAACCGCACGAGAAAGATATACATAATTAATTTAATCAAGGTATTCAAACCCAATTTGACCGGTATTCAGTCGAGCCTGTTTCCCTTTCTACACCTTATTTACCCCCGGTAATTCTGTTTGCCCGGCTTCTTTGTTCGCGAAAATGAAGTCTCGGGGCAGAGTTATAATTTAATCAACGCGTGCAAACGAGAGAAATGTTTGCGCGTGCGAAATGAAGACAATAAAGTCCTAATGTGTCCGCTTTAACTGGGTTTGGTTTGGGGTGAATGTCAAGTTCTGTAACCACAGAACTGTTTAATGTAGTGGAGGGTGTTTTGATGAAAAATTTTGATTCTTGGTCGTTTGCTTAAACTGACAGAAACTGTGTGAACGCATAAGATTTATTATGAGTTGATTATATTGTTTTGCTAGATTAGTGCAGTGGATTTAAGTATGTACGTAAAAAATTATGTATTCAAGTTCTCGTACCTAAAGTTTCAAGTTTATTCGAGTGTAAATATAGTTAAACTTTAATTGCTTAATTTTATATATATTTATAGAAATCAACCTTAAAATTTAACTTAACTTGAATTAAAAAATTCTATAAAACATTTTAAGAAAGTATTATTTTTAAAGTTTATGTTTAACTAATTAAATGTTTTCACTTGGGGCACCAGGCTTAACGGTTCAAAAAGTTAGTTAAAATCAGAATAAAAAACTTAATATTTTTTTTGTAGATCCATATATTTTGTTTCAACAAAGATCTAAGAATATCAATTTGCACAAAGTGATCAAAAGTGAAACTTAAAATTTTTATTTTTTAAAGATTTGCAATCCTATACTTCTTTAGTTCAAAATACGTCCCCTTCTTCACTTTATATAGGTGTTAAGATCCAGATGAATGAATTATTATTAAATAAAAATGTAGTTTTTTTTGTACAAGAGACAAACATTGAATAATAGATCACCATTATTTCGTTGTAACTTATTCATATTATATAACGACGATCCAATATACAACCAAAGCTTTATAATTGAGAAAATATTTTGAATTAACACACTCCCAAATAATTTTTTTTCTCAAGTTTGAAACTCTTTATTTTCTAAAATTAAAGTGAGGGTAATCCCTATTTTGTACAAGGTACACGTAATTTTAAATTACAAATTTCTCATATGAAAATCCCTTATGTCTTAAAATACCAACACATTCTTCCTAAATGTTTGTTTAGTTACGATCACGTGAGAATTTCTACCAGGAATTTCAATTATCTCTTTATTAATAAAATACTTTTATTCCTAGGAAATATAAACGTTTTTTACAACTCTGCATTGTGATACTCCTGTGCCTTAACATTGCCAAGACCGTTAATCGAAATTTTGACTGGTAAGTTATCTTGACATCACTCTTTTCTTTTCACCCATCTCCCTTTTATAGTTAATATCTTTACTATCTCTTTAGACGAGAAACTATTAATATTTTTACGTAGTCGCCATTTTCTTCCCATCCGATGATTGATGTCCTTTGATGCGCTTACAGGCAAACTGAAGAGAGTCTCTTCAAATCCGGATTAGAAATCACCAAAACAAATGCCAAACTCTACAACAATTTGGGACACGTTATGGAGGCCGAAGGAAAACATGACGACGCCTTGGCGTTGTTTTTGCAGGCCGCGGAGTAAGTTCGGAACTTTGTTTCACGTTTTGTTTTATGAGTAAATATGTCATCGAAGTTATGTAGCTAATTGACAGATTGCCTCTATTCAAATAAAGTAGATTTAACGTTTATAACGAGCACGATGGTGCCACCATAAGTTCAATTTCCTTAACGTTCCCGCTAAATATTGCCAATCTTTTTTGAACACCATATCTACA
This sequence comes from Tetragnatha versicolor, assembly GCA_024610705.1. Classification (NCBI taxonomy): domain Eukaryota; kingdom Metazoa; phylum Arthropoda; class Arachnida; order Araneae; family Tetragnathidae; genus Tetragnatha; species Tetragnatha versicolor. The sequence goes on from JANDEH010000007.1 coordinate 44,296,347, forward strand.
CAAATTTTTCAGATTTTTATTGATAAACTAAACAGTTAATGATCTAACTAAACATTTCAATTTGAAATTATATATTTTTACTTTTCCATGTCTAAAAGAGCGCGATATTTAACGGGACCGTTAACGGAATTGAACCCCACCATTTTAATCTTGCTAAATATCTGTCCTCGTTATATAATTGAGCTATGAAAATTATACTTTTCTTTTTTTGGATTTTTAATTTACAAAAGTTAACAACATTTATAAGTCCAATAATAAAAGAACAAAAATAATGAAATAAATACACGACTTTTAAATTTTTCCACTGGTACGGAAAAAAATTGTTTTGTAGACAGCTTGAGATAGTTTGAGTAGAAAGCAGTAAAAGAGAAATTTAATCAGAAGATAGTTAAGTATTACAAGAATTATTGCTCGTTATATATGGGGTTTTCTCTTAATAAGCTGATTTAACATTGCAACAACCAAAGGAATCTTACCTTACTCTATTTAGCAGGGTCCTCGTTGTATACGAACTCGCCAAATGGGGTTTATTAGTATTAGTTGGATATTAGTGCTTCTACTCCAAGAGCCCTAGCGATTTAAATCTGAGCGGAGAGATTGAAGTCATAAAACATTTTATATCCATTATACGCTTTAAAATTTTACCCGATTTCTATAGTTTTCTTAATTTATAAAGTCGTCCAGAAAGTTCTGATAGTTTGTACCAAGCTTCGTGTTTGAAAATGTTTTTTGAAAAACTGGTTATAGGTGGAGATTTCAAACAAAGATGATTTAGATTAATGTATATTTTAAAAAATAATGCATGGTTTTGGTAGTTCTGGTGGTTTTAATTATTTTCAAAATGGCGGCTGGAAAAGAAGACCACAAACGACGATTTTCGTAAAATTTTACTCGGCCGCCTTAAAAACTAGAATGCATGATTATGGCTAATAAAAATTTAGGTGTATATTGACAATGCTTACATTAAGATACCATGATTTCAAGTAAATTCAATAAGTTCAAAGTAGTAAATTTTGGCTTTAAACTGCATATGACTGGTAACTTTCCATAGGTTTTTTAGCTCTTCCTTTATTTCCGCTATAAGCAGCTGGTAGGAAAATGAAATCAAGACAGATGTTTTGTAAAAAGCTTGTTTAATCATTGATAGTATTTTTTCGTAACATCATTGTTAATTTTGTTTTGTGTAAGCTTCTTACTGATTTTAATGACGTTTTTGTGAAAATGTCTTTTAAATAACAAATACTAAGGGAAGTTTTTCGTAATAGACGTTATGCTTGAGACCATAATTTCCCATCTTAAACTTATCGATTAATTTTAAAATTGTGACATTATAATTTAAATATTGTCAATATACAGCAAAACTTTTATTAGCCATTAATCATTCATGCTTCCCAGTTTTTAAAGCGGCCTAAAATTTTACCAAAATCGCTGTTGCTGTCTTCTTTTCCAGTGACCGTTTTGAAAAGAAATAATAGCACCAGAACTACCCAAACCATATATTATATTTTTAAATATATATAAATCATATGAAATCTCCACCTATAACCAGTTTTTTAAAACAAATTTTCAAACAGGAAACTTTGTAAAAACTATCAGAACTTTCCGGACGACCTTACACTATTACATAAATTCAATAATTTTTTTTTTAAGAAGATTAAGAAACAAATTACTAAAAGGATTTTTAGAACTATTAAAAAATTAGGTTGTACTAGTTTACGGGTGCAGCCCCATTGTTTAACATAAATTTAACACCTTACAGACTTGTTAATTAAAACTGTACTGGTCCAATGAACTAGCATGGTTAACTTATTTTTTTCTGTGCTTATTTAATAAGTATCTTATCAGATTTATCTAGGAAAGATTTTTTTACATTTGTTCTTTCTTTGAAGATATATCCATAGTTTACTATACATGAAATTATTTTTATTAAATAAAATACGAATATTCTTAACTTGACCCACATGCTATTAGACTTTTTTCAGTGTAATTATAAATTTAATATCTTGATATCTGACGTTTACAACTACAGAATTTTGTAGGTATCTACCATTTTTCTTTGTTATAAACTCTTCATTCTTTTAAAACTTTTAGGGCATAATAGTTTTTCTCCTGTACTTTTATGAAAAATGATCCGTAACTGTTATGAAAGAAGCCCTACTTATCAAAGCAAAAGTACTATTCTATCTTTTGAAAGATTCCTGAAATCTATAAACTCAAAATCAAAATATCTATGGAAACGGTCAATTACTCTAAATATTAATGCGCTGTGAGATGATATATCACTAGAACAACTGTGCATTAACAGGGAAACACATTTATTTCAATTCGTCGTAAAATCATAAAATGGTAATCAGGAAATTCAACCAGACTTCCAAAGATTTAAGATTCCGAACGGAACCATTGATCATTGCCAAAAATGGATAATTGTTCCATACATCAATTGTAGTCAGAGTGCAATTACCATAATTTTCTACTTAACTTGAAGTGACATTGCTTTACCCTTTCGAGATCAGGACATTTTTCAAAACTGATAGCAAAGTCTCTCGAGGACACAAACCAGAAGTTTTCTCTAGGATGAATCTTTTATCTTTTAATGCAAGTAATTCCGGACATATATATTCCTTATGTAAATATCTATTTGGATGAGTGGTATTCTGATATCAGATAACGATTTTTCTAGCCTTTGTTGTGCAAATAATTTTGAAACATGAAGCGGCGTCAATCTTTTTTTTAAAGCCCCTTATCAATGATTTTAAGTTGGTTTTGAATAAATTAATGAATTGTCACCCCAATTTTCGGTTAATTGTTTGTAACTTTTAACTAAAAAGGGTGTCTGCCCCACCCCCGAGGGGGAAGAGTTCACCTTATTATTATTATTTTTTGCTAGAAACAAAAATTTTTTGTTACGATAATGTCCCCCCTCCCAATCATAGCACTGGCTTCAACCTATTACAGCCTATTATTCAACCTATTAAAACTTCTTCGTTGTAACGGTATTTTGATAATTGATATAAAAAACGTTTGGGGACTTTTTGGACTTTCGTAATAACGGGATTTTTCGTTGTATCGGTATTTGTTGTACCGGGATTTTACTGTATAAATGAAATTTTGTTCTAAATCATAGGGGATCCGCCCCCTCTTTTATACTCCTCTTCTGTTAGGTGCCATTGGTAAATTGGCACCATCCTTTATGATAAGGTTGGAGAAACACATTCAGCCAATTTTCGGTTTCCCTTAAGAGTTAAAAATAATTTTTTTAAACAATGTTCCTAATTATTTGGAAGACGCGTCCCCCTGGGATCGACACCAGTGTTATCATTAACTCTTTCAGTGCTAGCCGCTCCAAATTTTCCATAGAATTTAATGACAATCTTGGGCGTGTAGGACTGAAACGGTTAAATCGGTATATAATGTGGCCAGATGTTCTGTTGTAGCTTTCTCACTTTTTCGCTGCTTGGATATCTCGCCAATGTCCCACCTTTTCATTGAAGTCCCTTCTTTACTGATTACGTTCCACCAAACAAGAAAAATAGAAACAAACTAGATTATTTTAAACACTTGTGGATAAAGAAATATTTTTCAACGTATATTCTTTTTTAGTTTTTATAATCCCTTTTATACCGACTCCTTTCTTTCCGAGCTTATCCAAGTCTAAAATTTCCCCAAATGAGTTGATATTACTGTTTTAAGGAGTCAAATCTTTTGCGAATGATAGTCTTGGTTAACAACAAAATTTAAAAACTATATAATACTAAGCTTAAGTCTTAACTTGTATGACTATCTAGAAAACTACATTAGCGTAATTATTTGTGTGTGGAGTTAGTGTCTAAAAATGGTATTTTGCCATTCACCGAAGCAACTGGCATTTTCAGTTTGAAAAATCTGGTCACATTAGATATGAAATTTCTAGTAACAAACCCTAATATGCTAGCAATTATAAAAACTGAATGACTTTTGAAAATCGGTATGGTATAGCTATATTTCTTTGAAATGCTTGATGAAACCCGGGATACAACGTTCTAAATAATGAACGGACGGAGAAAATGCTTCCCCTCAGAAACTTCCGTCGGAATGGATAAAGCGGAATGAAATTTCGAATTTTAGCTATCGGGGTTCCTTATTTTCTTCCAAATAGAAGGAGGTTTAAAAGAATTCTCTCTCAAGGGAGTTCCTTTAAATTCGGTGAACGGTAAATGTTTCTTCTTACTCTGCTATCGGGAAAGCTTTTTACTTTTATTTCAATGTTCAAAGATCAAATATAGTAAGATTAGCTGTGTGTAATCAGTAGACGTAAAGTTTCTCTGTGAAAAAAAAATTGGCTCCCGTATTTCTTCTTGACTTATTGATTTTCTCGGACGTAGTATTACACTTTTATTTCCGCGCTGGGCTTTTATGTACAAGTGCCTTTATTATTTATTGAAATATATGCTATTAGAATTGGAGAAGCATTTTGTTCATCAGTTCTTTGTAACGATGAGTTGTGTTGTTATTATGAAAATTACCTAACGGTAAAATTTTTTACGGTAAAATCTTTACCTAACGGTAAGTTTTCTTCGTGGTTAAAATAAATTATAATATATCTCATGAAAAATTTCAAAAGCATGAGCTTTTCGAAGTAGGGGAAATTGTATATGAATATTTTCTGCTTTTCAATTATTTTCTGCTGTCAACTTATTTTCTGCTTAACATAACATTACTGTCCTATAGGGTGTATCGAAAAAAAAATTTTTTCGATTTTGATGACGTAATAGTGCGGGAAAGTTGTCTAAGGTGCCAGAGAGTACCTGTGAATTTTTTCAGAATTTTTGGATAATTTCTTAAGGTGCCACATTGGCCCTGAAGTTCCCCATGTTAATCCAATGGGGCGCGCCGCCAAAAAGGCCGAAAATCGGTTTTTCGCCCCTCATTTCTACCCTAATCACACGATGAATGTCTCGTCGTAGTTATGGACTCTATATGATGTATGCTACCCGAAAAAACTTGAATAATCAATTAAATCTCTATATTATGTTGATTGTGGGCTCTGATTTGAACGAGGAAATACGCGATTTTCGACGAAATTTGAGCATACAAAAAAACGTAATATAGATATTTAGGCTATTATTCAACTTTTGTCGGATAGACTAGATCATATGGAGTCCATAACTCGAGACGAGACATTCGTCGTGTGATTAGGGTAGAAATGAGGGGCGAAAAACCGATTTTCGGCCTTTTTGGCGGCGCGCCCCATTGGATTAACATGGGGAACTTCAGGGCCAATGTGGCACCTTAAGAAATTATCCAAAAATTCTGAAAAAATTCACAGGTACTCTCTGGCACCTTAGACAACTTTTCCGCACTATTACGTCATCAAAATCGAAATCATTTTTCGATACACCTTACTGTCCTACTCAAAGAGTCAAAAGGATAATTTCTTTATCTTCAATTCTTGGTTGGGGCTCCACGAGCGGAAATTACAGAATACTCTCCGAGGCGTACTCTAAACCAGTCATTGTAATTTTTCTGTCAATTTTCTCCTATTCTGCCTGAAGAAGACTATTAATTTATATGGATTCTTCACTTTTTTATATTTTTGTTAAAATAGGACTCTTTATAAACTGGAACAGATTAAATATAAAAATGAACATTTATTAAGACCTCCTCAATTTCATTTGTGCCAATGTATGTATTTACAACAAATTTTTGCAATATGTACGTATTGGAATTATTCTTTCACCAAAGGCACGTAACATAGCAAAGAAGGTAAGATGAGTATAAGGTATTAAAAGGATAAAGGTTAAACATTAAAGTTACGGGCAGTGGAATTTAGAGGTTTACCCTGTTTAATAAAACATTATTGATTGAGTTAAAGACTTTAAAGCCACTTTTAAAATGCATTTATGTTCACATCCAATGGTAAAGTACAGCAAACATTGAAAACGCTGTAACCTTAACCTTAAAAGCTCTTCATAAAGACCCAGTTAGGTGATATTATAGTTAGAGTTTATGAAGTTTACAGTTAGTTTTATATTTTATAGTTTACAATTTTAAACTAAGAGAGCAATGTGGAGTGTAAAGATAAGAAAAAATGTCTATATTTCTCTGTCATTAAAATGTTTTAAATGAAATGGTTTTTCTTCAAGTACTATGATTTTTTATATTTTGTCTTAAAATTGTATTTTCTGCTCCTCCTCAATCGTTAAAGATATCCCTATTTGTAATAAATTGCTTATTTCCTATAAAGGGAAATTCACTAGATTTATGAATGACAAAAATATCAGTTACATAATTCAGAATACAAAAAATGGAGCTCTAGAAAATTCCCAAAAAACACACAATTCAAAATTAAAAGGACGAATGTAAAATGTAGTGCTGCCATCTGCAGAGTATATTAGAATATGTCAGAGTGGTTTTCTTGCAGTCATCATAGAGCTGACCAGTTTCCAACAAACTGAAACTCTAAAGATGGAATTTTGCAAATATCATTTCCAAAAGCTAGAAAGTCTAAACAATCTTTACAAATTTGAAGAAAAAATCTCATTAAGTTTTTTTTATTTTGGGGGAGTTAATTTTGGAGATTTGGAAACATTTATATTTGCTGCCATCTAGAATCGTAACACCTAACTAATATATTATTATCCATTTCAATATTGTGTTGCTTAATTATCATAAATTTTAACAGAAACATTTGATACAGACATTTAAACATTCGATACAAAAAAAATAATATAATTTATAACATTATTACTCTTAGTTGCTTTCTAGTGAATTCTTATAATTCTTTTTGTATTTATAAAGACCTTAGTATAAATTTTTCTTTGTGCGTGTGACTTATAGTTTTCAGATATTCCTAAAAGATTTTAAGCCCTAAAACCTTTCAAAATTTATATTCTTCGTTATCTTCAACGTTAAATATCAATATCAGTCAATTTTGAGGTATTGAAAATAATAACACTACAGTCGACAAAATCGAACTTTTTTCTGGCCCATCAAAAAGGGATGATCCTTAATAGAATTTTTTACGTTGAATTCACATATGCAAGTTGTTTTTCTCCATCACCCTCAGTTTTTTTGTGACACATATTTTAATTAGAATGTTGCATTTTACAAATAGACTTTTGATAGTACTCGACTGACTTAACTGCTACATTTCTGGACCTAATTTGCTTTAAAAAATGTGTATATTTTATTGCCCCGTCAGCAGTCAGTGAATGAACACTTATTAGCATTGGATTTACGATTTTCATACTTAAAAAATTTTTCAGGGCTTTTTATTGGCCAATTTTAAAAAATAAGGTATGTTTCCTTACAGACGTTTTCTCAGCAATATGATCCAAGTATTTCAAGATCTAGTTTTGAAGGAAAAACGGGACGCGCTTCTTAATAAAGGAAGAAAAACACATGCACGTGGAAATCGCGTGATTATCAGTCAGAGGGTTAAAGTGTAAAGGTTTTGAAATTTTCTTCGGTGTATAGGAACAAAAATGTTCCATTTGTGTACCCAGAAGTAACCAGCAAGAATAATATCCCCCATTGTCACTGCACCCCCATTTTTGTGTAAATATTAAGAATCTAATGGTACTGACTGACTCAACAGCATTTAACAAAAATTTTTATCATGGACCAAATAATAGCATAATATTCATAATGAAGGTTTTCATGTGTTTAAACTTACCCTAAAAAGATTTATAGGGGTACGCAGAGACATTCCACTGATCAAATAGCTTTATACACATTCACTTTCCATACATATGGTAGAAAAGTCTATACAAACTTTAATAAAAAACTTTAATAAAAAAATTGTATAATTAGCTGTGATATGGTCATACTAGAACTTGTTGCATGATTTATAGAGTTAAGTGTGTTATAGCTTTGAACGAAATTTTTTTAGATTGATTGAATATATAGGAGGATAGGTCTTAGAATTCTCAAGTTAATTTCTTTCATTCAATATCTTGACTCTCGAGATAGCCACAGTGCAGCACTGTCATCTTTAGAGATGAAAATTGGACCGAACTTACCTTCATAAAAGTCAGTAAGGAATGAAGAAATAGGTTTTGTTACAGTAGATCAATAATAATCATCCATAATCATCAAATAAGTAAATTAAAATTTTATTTTGTATTTATTTGTTATACTTGAGAACAGAGATATTTTTAACGCCTCTGAGAGCGGAGTTCACGCATTGAAAATAAGAAATACGCTTTAAAAAACTATTCAGGCGTATTTTCACTCTTTGAAATTTCACAAAAGCGGTAGTTTTTTTGTTGCAAATGGAAATGATTGTATAGATCTCGAACTCATTTTTCGGACTTTAATTTTAAAAAAGCTGTAACTATGTGGAAAAATCAGAGGAGAAGGAGATTAAATTTTTAATAATAAATGAATATTTCTAGAATGTTTAATGTGAAATAAATTATTTTATTTATGTCTAATTATTCCTGTCTAATATTTCCTACTAATACTTGACATTATTCTACAATTGTTGTTTCTTATTTCATTTTGTCCATTAAAAAAGTAAGCGTTTTTTATGAAAAATTTTTCCCAGTTAAAACTATTTTCGTATTTCACGTATCATAAATGAATTTCACTCCTCCCAAAAATTTCGAGAAGTATTTTTACTCCTAAAAAAATCCTAGGAATAACACTGCTTGAGAACAGTTAATAAGCAATATTTAAAATTTGAATTGTGCAAAATCCGAAGGTGATAGAAAAATTCTTGAAATCAGCATAAAAAACTAACTACCCTAGAAACATTATAAAATTATCTTGGGCCAAAAACCTTGTTTACCAGTGTAATTGAACATTTTTCAGTTTTCTACATTTAAATTTTTTAGACACTTAATTTGTAAAATTAATATAAGTACCTACATAAATAAAATTATATATTTTTTATTTTTGAAAATAAACATTTTTATGCTTTTCATAATTATAGTTAGTTGGGAAAAACTGAACTATATGTTTAAAATTGTTTTATATTTAGTTAATAATATTTTCTAGAAAATATTTATCTGATCAATTGTCTGGAATTAGTCTTTCTCTTGTTAGAAACATTTGTTATAAACTATATTGATCTTTATTCTTTTACCCCCTATCATAAATTAAATATATGAAATGAAATACAGTCGAGTCCGCTTAATGTGATCGCAATTGTCCGAGACTAAACTGATAACATTATCCGATCGATAACAATAAGCGATCTCGTATCAAAAAACAGCAAACAAACTAGATTGTTTGCTTTAAAATCAAAATTATGTAATCGTAATTCAAAACTCTATTTTTGCCCTAGGTAAAATTTTAAGGGGAATAAAGAGTAGTTCAGTTAATAAAATTAAAATAATCGCTTACTTTTTATTTCTATATAAAGGTATATTTTTGCGCTCCATCTGCAAAGCGTGGATCTTGGTGTTTCTTTAACCAATCAGAAGTACAGATTCAGACCCCCCCTATAACCGTTTTCTTTCAATATAATACTATGCGGAATGTTTTTTTTTCTTACTCATACTGAGTTTCAGAAAAAGTGCCAGATGTTCTCATGGAGCAGATATTTACTTGTAAAAGTTGACCTTCAAAATGAAACTCGAACTCAAAGGCGGTCGTTTTAAAGGGGATATGGACAAATTTTGATAATATTAAGCGGAGTGATGATTCATAGTTGATCACATTAAACGATGTATTTTACATTAAATTAAATAGGAATGATCGGGACCTGTCGATTTCGATAACATTATCCGATTGATAACATTAACCGTGATCACATTAAGCGGATTCGACTGTATATATAAATGAATGATATATATAAATGAAATACGTATAAATTTGAATACGTACTTGTAAATTCAAGTGGGGTAAACGAGTTCAAGAGGAAAATTGACCGATACTGGGATTCCGGTGGTTTGGGTTAAAAAGACTGGACCAACCTTGCTGGGCTTACGCCTGTAGTTGGTCGACCTAATTTGTATTTGTATTTATTTTTAGTCTCGATAGAAAATAAGGTGCTTTTCATTACCTAGAAGTTAATTTTTAGTATGTTTTAAAGAAAGTATGGTTTATACTTTTATCTTTTCACTTTTATTTAGGGTCAACCGCCCAGTGAATGAACACTTAGCATTTTGGTTTGTGATTTTTCCACTTCAAAAATTTTTTTCATGGCTATTTCTCGGTCGATTTTTAAAAACACGGTATGTTTCCGTACTGGCTTTTTCTTGGCAATATGATCGAAGTGTTTCCAGATCTCAAACATCAATAGTTTTGAAGGAATCTTAATTTGAGTGAGAAAAGGGCGATAGACCCAGTAAATGAACCCTAATGTTTGCCCTAATTGTGAACAGTGTCTTCCAGAATGAATGAACACTGAAAAATACCATGTTTTTTTTTCAATTGACCAGCCTGCGTTACATAAAATAGAAAATGTCTTACTAAGAACTCTAAAATTTCTTCATTGAATACAAATACACACAAAAACGGTACTTAAGGATTAGGCGGGCGCAAATCTTGCCAGACATGGATTGCACGTTATACGAATGCCAGCTTAACATAATTAAAAGGAAGAATGCTAGAGAGAATGTTATATTTTAATGGTTTTTTATGATATTAGTATTTATTAAAATATTGACGAAAGAGCATAAAACAGTCAACTTGCACCTGGCTAATCCTATAGAGTACCAGAATTTTCTTCCATATTTTATAAACTATTAATTAATTAGCTATAGCCACTTTATAAAACTATCCTAGAAAAAACTTTCTGTTTTGAAAAATAAAAGAAGTTTCAATATTTATTTAGGGTACAATTCGTTTGAATAAGTAAACATTTTCTATTTTTTAAATAATTTTTAAGTTGGGATGGTAGCTACCAGTAACTGAAATACCGGGAAAATTTTAAGGACGAATAACTGACATGTCCTGTATCAATAACTGGAGCATTGGAATACCTTTAATAAATAAGATTTTAGTTATTAATTAGCATAAATGTAATAAAAAATAGCTGCTGAGGCAAAGAAAACAAAATGTTAAACTTAAAAATCCAATAATGAGAACTTTTCAGAACATTCTTTTTGATAAAATCTATTTCGCTGTTTTGCTTTGTCAAACTTTAATATCCATTGTACCGAAATATTTTTGATTGGATTTAGACTAAAAGATTCACCGTTGAAAAACATAAGTATGCATAAAAATATAGAATAGAACCAAACAAATATAGAATTCTAATAACTAAGATCTTATTAATTTAGTTTAATAATAGATTTATTCAAACGTTTTTGTTTATTTACCTTCAATAATTGATTCATTGAACTGCAGTCTATTTAGCTTGATTTGTGTTTTGATTCGGAAATATTTTTTTTAAATCGTCTGTCATTTAATTAAAATCTTTGTTTGTAGTTTTATTTGCATTTTTTTTAAAAAGTTAGTGATTATATTTACACGTATTATTATTATTTCATCTGTAATGACACCGATTTGTTTAAATTAAACACAGAAGAAAAATATATTTCCTTAATTTTTTTCAGCATCAAGCCGACATCTGAAAATTTTTTACACTAAATGCGAATTCTCAATTTTTACACTTAAAAACCTTAATTGGAAAATTAATACTGCATAAAGTTAAAGATAAATGTCTAAAATATTAAGAGAGACCATTATTTATTTCAAGCTCACAATAATAATCTTACTATTAAGAACTAAATCTTTGTTCATTTACTGGTAAATCTTAGTTTACTCTTTCCAGTATGTGAACACTTGCACTTTCTAATCAATATCATTTACTGGAAGGACACAATTTTGATCATTGCGCACTTTACATAGTTTAGCTTACATCATTATGAATAAATTAAAACCAGAATTATGAGGTTTTACGAAAAATGCATTTTTCCCAGTGAATGAACACCTGTTCATTTACTGGGAAATCTCAGTTTGCACTCCCAGTAAGTGAACACCCCCTTATCTACCGCAATTTTAAAAGTACAGCTTTCTGAATTATGACATATCAAAGAATAAGTCTTAAACAGTTGATAAAAAACAACAACGATCATAATAAACGTAATTATAAGGTAGAAAAATATGAATGAATCAAGTCAAATCTTAACTTACCTGAGACTTTTTCATGAGCCTGAAGCTCGAGTGACAATAAATAAATTTTCACAGTCTGAAATCGGAATTTATGGTTAAATCAACGATTACCTGCCCTCTAGGAGGTCTTCCTGCAACTACTAAAATTCAGTGATAGTCTATAGCAAGTTCAAATATCTTAATATTTGAGATAATACGACCATGTGTTCATTCACTGGGAGAGTTCATTCACTGGGCAACCCACCCTATTAACTAGCTGATATGTCCGGCCTTTTAATTTTTTTATCTTTATTTTTTAAAGCTTTATCAAAATACATTTTAATTTCATAATCCAGCAATTATTACCAATCATTTTTATTTTTTACTCTGTTTCCATGGATAAAAATAAATAAAATTTTTCCATAAACTAGGGGGCTACCGCCCCCTGCTCGCTATCGCTCGCCAACCCCCGTTAACTGCTGACGCAGTACCTTTTGGACCGCTTCACAATTCCCCACAAAACCCAGCTCACTGCACTTACTCACTTTATAAAACATTCTTAACACAGGGGTAGTACTTCTCCGTGGTATTCTTTCAAAAATGGCGAATATTTATTCAGTGGTGGAATTTTATCATTTCCTTTATGGTAACATGAATTGGCGGATCGCTTTATAATTCCAAGAAAAGTTCATATATAGTTCCCGCTAAATATGAACCTTCCCTTAATGTTTCAGTGCTTCCCTTAATGTATCTGTGAAAAACACATTGCCTTAGGGAAATGGGTAAAAAAATGTTTACATTGCTCTGTTGTTAATTTTCTTGGGGTTGAATTCCGTTATAGTTCCCGCTAAATATCACTAATCTCTTTTGGACACTATAAAGTATAAATATTGCTAAATTGTTTCAAATTCATAGATTAAAGTGTTTAATTAGATCTATAACTATTCAGTTTATCATTAAAAATTAGAAAAATTGGTTTACATTTGAATATTGAGCGTTCGAAAGAGATTGGCGATATTTAGCGGGAACTATAACGGAATTGAACCCCAAGAAAATTAACAACAAAGCAATGTAAACATTATTTTACCCATTTCCCTAAGGCAGGGGTTCCCAATAAAATTTTGCCGAGGACCCCCTTTACAATTAATTTACTGACCCCCTTGAACTTAAAGGTTTAAATTTTTTTTAAAATGTAGATCATATAGAATCTACTACAAATTACTATGTATTCAAATCATTACATGAATATTACACTCATTATAATTTGAGTTAAATTATGAAGTAATTTATTGTCTAAGTATAATGGTGAAGAATGATGTGGAAAATGTTTATATACAAAGGAAATTTTATGCAAGACAAGTTAAATGAAAAATACAAACTAATCAATACAATTTATAACTGTACAATTTTAGTGAGATAAGTGGAATCTTTCCTTCGTGCTTTTTATTTCTGAAATGTTAGGATCCATAGTTGAAACCTTAACTCTAAAATCCGATCCCAAGTCAAGTCTATTCCTATATGTTTTTCATGAAACACATAAATGAAAAGGCCTCTTCACATCGAAAGGTGGTCGGAAAAGGAAGAATAACCTTTAAATAAAAATACTTAATTTCTCGGAGACATTTCTCGGACCCCTTGGACACAGCCCGCGGACCCCCAGGGGTCCGCGGACCACCTATTGGGAACCCCTGCCCTAAGGTAATGTTTTTCACAGATACATTAAGGGAAGCATTGAAATATCTCAGGAATAAATTTAACTTTCTTAAAATTTGTAATGATTGACTGTTAAAAATGTAGTAATTATCTTTTTGAGAAACAAACTTCGAAGTTGTGTCATTTTCATAGCAACGACACCGAATGTCAAGACTTCCAACATTTTCATCCTTATTTCTAAAACATTCACCCTTGTTATTTAGTTGTTTGCGTTTTGTCATTATGAAATAAAGAGTTGCATTTTACTACCTTAAAAAACATACTTGCAAAAGGATATAAAAAATAAATGCAAAATTCAAAATTTCCGAAAGCGAGTGTATATTTTATTGTAAATATAATGATTAGGTTGCCACAACTACAAAGATAAATATAAAAATATTAATTTGTTATTTAAAAAGTAAATTAATTATATATAAGTTTAAAATATAATGAAAACAGTTTGAACAACAATTAAACCCTTTGTGAACAACAAAAATATAAATATTGTTAAAAATAACACAAAATATATTTTTTAAATTCGTGTTATAAATAGAAAGATGATTATTTAATTTCTTTGAATATTAAAAAACCAGTGAAATATGTTTTCAATTGTTTTAAAATCCATAGTTTCTTGCTTTGTAACTGCGACCTTATCCGAAATCTAAAAAAATGGAAATATTTTAAAATTGAGATTTTTTTTAGAAATTCTAAAGGCACTTTGCACATCCTCAAAAGAATCCGGACAGTTTGATACCAAATATGTTTTATACGGATCAGTAATTAAAAAGCCTTTCTCTGGAAACCGTTCACCAAAAACTTTTTTTTAGAATAGAGAGATAATATTTATTTTAAAGAGAAAAACTTTAAATTCTTGAAAATTTGTTATTTGAATTTATTTTGGTGTTTTCATAGCTGTTAAACTTTTAATGAACACACCCACCCACACAGCCACATAAGGTTTTAGTTATATACTAGCTGATATGCTCGGCCTTGCACGGGGAGAGTGTATAAATTTATTGATTTTTAAAATTTCTCAAAATACATTTATAATTTTGTATATCAGAAATTAGCAATTACCCTGGTATCCCAGGCGCCTCATTCATATCCCGGTGTTTCCCGGTAATTTTTCCTACCGCAGTTTTTTGATAATGAGGAAGTTGCATGATTTTTTTTATTTTTTAATCGATTCTTCTTGCAAAAATACGCAACTACCCAAAATTTGAGGCCGATCGAGAAATTTTTTGATTGCCAAAAAGATTAACAAAAATCCCCTATTTAAAAGCGCGCGAAAACGCCAAGAGTTTGGATGTGACGTCATCTTATAATAAACATTGTTGTAAAGCAATGGAGTTGATGGTATTATTGTTGACGTCATCTTATAGTTAAAACAATAAACGTTTTCAGTCACGTGTTTTTTTTCTCGACTTTTAAATTCAAATATTTAATTACCTATACATTTTTTTGAAAAACTGACTAGATGTTTCATTTAACCATACAAAAAACCATACGGAACATTTGTTTGTTTTTGAAAATCTGACACATGCAACTTCCTTATTACCTGTACATTTTTTTGAAAAATTGGCTAGATATTTCATTTTACCATACAAAAAACCATACGGAACACTTATTTGTTTTTGAAAATCTGACACATGCAACTTCCTTATTTTTCATATTCCGGTATTCCTGGTAATTTTTCTATCCCGCGTTGTTCCTGGTAATTTTCAAATCCCGATGTTCCTGGTAATTTTTCCTATCCCGGTGTTTCCGATAATGTTTTATATCTTTTTCCATCTCAATAAAGTAACAAAGTTAATAAGTCTAGTGAACACATTTGAAACTATTATAAAAGATTTAGTAAAATTTAAACAAGTTTAGTGAACTGTCTCATTTGAAACATGGAGAAATAAGCGTTTTTAGCTGTAAATCGTTAATTACTCGTAAATATTCGATTTCAATCTTGGAAAACTTTGCAGTGATAATCGTCGCCTCGAGATACGTCTATATACCGAGTTTTGTCGACGCCTGTGGCGTAGTTTAGGAGGAGATGCGTCCTCCACACACACATACACATACACAAATAGCCATATAAGGTTTAGAGATAGATTTGTCTTTGTTTCCTTAAACATGCCCTGAATAAAATGACGTTTGAATATAAATAGTCAAATAAAATGAAATATTTGAGCTTGTTAAACGTTAACTTTAATGTCTAATGTTTCACAGATGATAAAGTTAAGTCTTCAACTTCGGTATCAAAAGATTCTTTTAAACACTGTAAAACTCAAACATGGTACAACTTTGTTAACTTCTGACACTTACATTTAAGTAACATTAAAGAAACAACTACATCAAAGACTGCTTATATGAATGCTCATAATTTTAAACAAACTATTCGTGGCAGGAATTTAACTCATTTTCATGGCATTTTGAAATTTGACGAGCTTCTTTTTTGTCCAGCTGTCCAAGCTGCCATGCCACCGTGCCCTTATGAGGACGCATAGGATGAAATTCAACATCGAGCTAGCAGAAAGGGGAGTTCGTCATCAACGGTTACCTAATCAGAACGTGTACTAACAGCTGGGCTGCGTAATTCTGGAATTCCATATTCGTGTATTAATTGTCTCTGTGCTTTTGAAATGAAGTTTAGTGTGGAAACAGCTGGAGAGGACTATGTGGATGGAGGGATGACTAATTTCCCTTTTGGACTAGTTGATGAGATATGCTTCTATTTCTGTACCTAATCTGCATTAATCTGCATAGTATGTATTTGAAGTGGTGTAGTCTGAAAAAGGCTTTGTGAAGGGAGAAATGGGGTTCTTATAGCCGGTTTTGCATCGACCAAAAAGGGAGTTGAGGTGCTTGCAGCAAGAAGGAGCTAACTCAGATAAAAAGCTGTTGGAATTAGCTTGAGGCAAGCACCTCAATTATTTTCCAACTTTTTGAGAATATAGGGGAGAGTGTTGTACCTACGGACGGTTTTACCTTCAGCCACCTCATTTTAAAATTCGGAAAAAAATGTGAATTTGAATTTGTGGTCGATTTTGAATGTAAACAGATGCTATCTAGTTGCTAACGTGAAATCAGCTCTTTAAAATATTATTTAAATTTTATATAATAAATTTACTGTTTTTAGGTGCTCAAAGTTTTTTTTGGTGCATCACTACATTAACTCTTTTCTTCCCCTTTAATTATGACATGATAAAATGAGATACATGGGGGGAATCCCCGAGATTTTAACTTTTATTTTTGATATTAGAAATCGTCAGATCTCAATTCTTTTATCTTTTATAGAACTTTGAATGCAAAAACACCTCATGTTGTACCTTCGGACACCATAAGTGTTGTACCTACGGACACGTTCTTGTGGGTGTCTGTAGCTAATCGGCGTTTTAGAATCAGGTTTCATTTAACTGAATACATTTTAATAAATGTTCAATTAATTCTAAATGGTAATCTATTTGTCAGCGATTATTTTCAAGTGAATTTTAGATGAAAAATCAAATATTTTGTGATCTTAACTACTTTTTTAAATTGATGATTCTACTTGGAATTTAATGTAAAATATGGTGTAAAATCCTAAGAACTCTATCGCATTTAAGTATGATGATTAAAAAAACTTGAAATTTCCATTGAAGAAGATTTACCACCAAATTATTATTGTTATTACCACCAAATGCTTGCACAACTAAGTGTTGATCGAATTGTTTTTTTTGGGGGGGGATCAGTGAAGTTGTCAGATCAATCAGCATGATTGATGAAACTATTATCTTAAATTCTGATCTGAAAATACCATGTGATTTTTGTGTTTTTGGTAAAAAATCAAGACTTTTATCATTCAACTTCGTTTTAATGATCATTTACGATCTAAAACTACATTACTTTAAAAAATCTATTTTCAATTTTAAAAAGGGTTTAAATAGGTTATTAAAAGGTAATGCATCAATAAAAATATTAATTCTTAGCTTTTTTCAACTAAAATTTCCCTTTTTAAGGGTGTACACAGGTACAACTGGGTCTGTCCATAGGTACAACAGGTTGTTGTACCTTTGGACACAAATTTTTCCATGTTATTATAAATGATTAAAAATCCAATTTTCAAGATTTTGGCTAGTAAAAAATATCTCTGTACTCACAAAGGTTAGGACTATAGGTTGGGCACTTTAAATGGTCAAAATGTGATTTTACCTGTCTTAGAAAAATCCAAACGTGATTTTTGTCCAGAGGTACAACACTCTCCCCTATATTTCATCATAACTTTTTGAAACAAAAATTAGTGTGTGTTTTCATTTGGGAAATTTTTCTGAGTAGGTTGGGTATACCGATATTAAGAATAATTTTTGCCTCTAGAGTTCAACCTGATGATCTAGGATCCCACCTAAATGTTGGAAGAATGTATAACATTCTTGGAATGACTGAAAAAGCGGAGCAAGCTTTTTGGATGGTAAGTGGATATAACAGCTAATTGTATATATTAAAGTTAAGTTTAGGATAATATTACATGCCAGTGTAATTTTTTAATTTTACTAACATGTTGAATCTCATGTTTTCCAAATTAAATAATTTTGTTTTTTAAACAACTTATAATTTCTTTAAAACACTTGTATAGAAAATATGCTTTTCTGCAACAAAGAAATTTTATATCGATTTTACCATTAAAAACACTGGATTCGAAAATTAAGTACGAGACATCAATTAACTAAATGAAATTTCGCTTTTAGTTGATGACCTTCTGGAGTTGTAAAAATGGTTTTCGGGAAAATTGCTTCACATTATTCTGTAACATTTTTTAATTGGATAAGTTACAGCTACTAAGAAATGTTTTTAGCAGACAACAAAAAAATGCTTTTTTTATTTCAGGCAAAGAATCTCCTTCCAAAAGTACGATCCGGACAATCTTACCAAACCCACATTGTTCCGAGACATATGGACCTATTTTTGAACCTTGGAAACCTCCTCTCTAGAAACAAATCGCGACTTGAAGAAGCACAAGAGGTAACTAAATAAAGTATTGAAAACTATATTTACCTCTACCAAATCTCCTATCAACTCAATAACAATAGATAACTTATAAACTTTAAATGTTCTAAAATTTTTTTATTTTATATAGGGACTCATACATACATTATAATTACTCATTAATTTTACATAATCATCAATTTTTTTCTCTGAAGTAACTCAAAATTTTCTCGAACTCTTAGTTATCTTCAAAATCACCTAGACTCTAGATGGTGTCACGAAAATTACGGTCAAAAAACTCATAGCTTAACGCATGTATTGAACGGTTTTTTCTGACCAATTTTTGCATTGACCGGATTTTTTGTACATCCACTAAGAATATCTATCTTTATACAGCTATACAGAGAAGCAATTATAATGAAAACAGACTATATAGATGCATATTTACAGAGGGCCAGTGTTCTGCTTAAACTAAACAGGTGAAAGAAATTTTTAAATTATTTTATGTTATTAACTACATTTTTATATGTTTTTCTAAATATTATAATACCCCTTAATGTCATTTTAAACGAAGCTTTTTGGTGTACTATTTTCCTTTAAATTGAATAAAGGTTTTTAAATAACGATTACAAATGTACGAAAAGTCGCTGACAGATGAATTATTTTCCATATTCTATTGTTAGAAGGAAATAAACGGTTAAATTTTTAAAAGTTTTTAGGAATTGATATTTTACTGGCCATTCATTGGGATAGTACACACATTAACGGCAGAGATTTAGGCCTAATCTAAATACAAGTTTAATCTAAATACAGGTAAATTAAATCTAAATACAGATTTGGAATTCTCCTAATTTAATGAATATGGAATTATTTGCTTTTACACCACACCTAGGTCGGATGAAGCTCATGACATGTACAAAGAAGCCCTAAAGCACGACGATATGAATCCTGACATCTTTTACAACGTAAGTTTGAAATTTTCAAAAAAAAAATAATTTTGGATATTTAGATTAGGTTGAATTTTTGCATTTACTTTTCTTTTCAGATGGGAGTTCTCTTACTTGAACAAGGAAAGTCCCTTCAAGCCCTCGATCGGTTTGATCAAGCTCTCCAAGTCGATCCAGAACATGAAGTAAGTGTAAAAAGTTCAATTTTGTAAAACTTAAAATAAAGCTTAACTAATTATATATGTTGCATGCAGTGGCGAATCCAGTAGGGGGGGCTGTGGGGCTGCAGCCCCCCCAGGAATAAGACATTCAAGTTTTGGTAATAGCAATAAAGCAAAAAGAAATTTCACTACGTTGCGGACATTCGGTGGTGTAACCCAAAGGGTCTCAAAATCAATCGGAACCCTACTTTTAAGGGTAAAAATTACAAAATTTTTCTGGGGGAAGACCCCCAAACCCCCTCGAAATTTTGGAATCTAATAAATACGGTTTTTTTCTAGAAACTTTAGGGATTTACAAGGAGTGATCCTCTTTGATGTAACCTAAAGTGTCTCAACATGAGTTAAAATGCCACTTTTAATGGCAAAATTCAAAAATTTTTCTGGAATAGGAACCCCTAAACCCCCTAGAAATTTTCCAATTCATAATACTATAAACTTTTTTCCTTGAAAATTCTGCCGCTTACAATGAGTTGTGATCTTTGGGTGGAATCTGAAAGGCTTCAAAATGAGCTAAACACTATTTTGAGGGACTTTTCTGGGGAAACAAAATTAAAACCTTACGAAGTCATCAGTCATCTCACCTAAAACTAGTATTCCTAAGATTAGACCCCAGAAAAGATGTTGAGTTACCCCCTAAACAAAATTCTGGTTACGGCACTAGCAGTCCCCTGCCCCTTTCAATTACTACATCAATATTTGAACAGCCCATTATAGCAATAAGGTTATTTGTGAAACTCAGCCCCCCCCCCAGACCAAAATCCTGGATTCGCCACTGGTTGCATGAAACATTTGTAAACTTACTCTTTGGTGGGGTACCAATCCTATCTTAAGATATTTTCCATAGATGGCAGCACCACCGTTTTATATCCAAGGATATGACGAATTTTTGTGTGTTTCATCTCTTCATCCCCATCTGTTCTCTTTTTCGCCTCTATTCTACTTTTCTCAAAAATATTTAAATATAAATGTGTTGATCGTTGAATACTTTTTAGGATAATTCATTTCATAAGGGTAAAGGACCAAGATTCAATGCAATCAAGAACAGCTTTTCACTTTTCTAGTAGTGTGGCGGCAAGAGGTAAGAAAATGGGGTTCCGTTCGGATTTTGTGATACAATTATGAGCCTTAGTTTTTCTGAAAGGTCTTAACACAACGAGTGCGAATCCGGTTGATGGCAAGCCAAATTCTGCTGCAGAGGCGCGTGGCGGGGGCTCAAAATGGCGTATCGCGTTTCAAAAAACTGCAATATCTCTAATATTTATCACTAAATAAAAAAAATTTCAAGCTTCAATGTTAATTTATTACATATCTGAATATATTATGGACAGTGATACTTTCTGGAAAGGCGAATAATATCGAAAATCGGGCAATTCCAGATACACTCGTTTTGGGTGGTTTTCCGTACT
This sequence comes from Tetragnatha versicolor, assembly GCA_024610705.1. Taxonomy (NCBI): domain Eukaryota; kingdom Metazoa; phylum Arthropoda; class Arachnida; order Araneae; family Tetragnathidae; genus Tetragnatha; species Tetragnatha versicolor. The sequence continues at coordinate 44,317,590 of JANDEH010000007.1, forward strand.
AATTATCGAGATACAATGATGGGGGTTGGTTTTTCTGAAAGGTATTAACGTAAGAAATACATATTTAAATGTTGCCACCACCAAAAACTGTGAAGGGGGAGGATATTCAAAATAACCGATACTTCGTTTCACGGAAACGGCTATATCTTCCTCCTTTAATGCAACAAAACGATCTTTTAAAGCTTAAATACTTTTTATATTGTTTCTACAACAATTCGGGTGTACAAGGATAACATGGAACACCGGTTAGCAGCAAACGGTGCCTAATTACACAAATATTCCTCCTAAAATTTTCCGCGTGCTAAAATTATTAGGTTTAGTTTTACTAAAAGATACAATTATACAAAAAACATATTCCTGTGTAACCATCATCTCTAAAAATGTTGCAGGAGACGGTAATTAAAAATAGCAGCCCAACCAACGTATAAGGAAACAACACTCTATACATAAATTATAGATGCCGAGAATAATTTTAAAAGCTCGAAATACTTTTCTATGACAGTCTAGTTTTCACAATGCATCAACTATTGCAAATAATTAAACCTCATGCTTATTCGCAAGTATTAATAGTAAATATATTATGGATAGTTTTTGGTGTACTACTCAGCTGTAAAATAAGGATATCAAAATATTTTGGAAAAATTTGCATTTTTATTGCATTATTTAATTCTTTTGATACAAATATCTAAATGATACCAAAAATTTGCTATTCCTTTAACGCAAAAACTATTCAATAAAGAAATAAAAACAAAATATTATTCCATTCTTGACAACACCTAATGAAATAGAAATGGAGAATATTAGAATATACAAATCCGATATTGCATATTTATCACAAACTGAATACAATAATTTTTCCACTTGAAATAATGATGCACTATATGATGCATTTCAATTCAATAATGAAAAAATTAAATAAAAATAAGAAACGATAAGTACATATAAATCCAATATTTCCTGATTATCACAAACGGAGTACAATATTTTTCTTCTTGTAATATTAATGATAAGTATGGTGCAATCCAATTATGAAACAAATGAAATATAAATGAGAAACACCAGGTACATACACATCCGATATTGCCTATTTATCACAAAAGGAATACAATGATTTTTCGTCTGGAAATATTATGATGTACTATAAGATGTATTTCAATTCAATAATGAAACAAATAAAAATATCAACAGGTACATACAAATTCCAATATATCCTGATTATCACAAACGGAGTACAATAATTTTTTCCTTCTTGTAATATAAATGACAATAATACTAAGCATTTCAATTTTAGTAATAAAAAAAGATGAAAGCAAACTAGTAAAGAACAATACCTACGAATACGAGAGTTACAGATTATCATACATGGAATTCAATAATTTTTAGTAAATTTTAAAAATAAATGAAAAATTTTAGTAAAGATGCAATTTTGTATTGCGAATGAAGCAAAATGAAATTGATTGGTACAGAGAATCTTTGTTATTACATATATGATCAACACTCAGAGAATTAACATGTTTTTGACAAGGTAAAAGATTTTCAAAAATGGGATAGTTAAATTTTACTATAATACATGTGAGATACATAGGCTTACTATAATTATAATAAAATTATTATTTTAAATATTTCAGTAATATAAATTTTCCACAAAAATAGTACGCCAAATATTTAGCAACATAGAAGGTTATTGGAATAAAAATATTGCACTTACAAATCTGTATCACTGGCTTCATCTGAATCTGTGTCCTCCTTCTGGTTAAAACAGTAATTTTCATCACTGTCGGGGTCCACGCATTCACACATGTCAGTGCATGGAAATCCATGAGTTCTGCATTTGCATGCACGAGTTGAGCATCTACGTTTTTTACATGAACACTTCACTAGCTCCAATATGGCTTGAGGAGCAGGGGGCGTCATTGTCATCTTGGGTATAAACGAACCATTTTCCTTATCCCAACCATAACCAGCATCTGGCTTTGGTATCTGAGGATTTGCATCAATATCATTTTGCCATACCATGGCTTGATAATGTGCTCTTAATATGGCATATTGAAGGGCTGACCTGGTCGGAGGCATTTTCTCAGATTCAGCAATTTTCTTCTGAAATAAGGAAAACCGAACAGCTCCAACATCTGACTTGGCATAATTGGGCATATAAAGCTTGCACACAAAACGTTCCAAAGCTTCAAAAATACTATGAGATGGTGTATAATCAACTCCGAGGTATGAAAATGCTTTGAAAATATCGGAATCGCATTGCTGAAAAGTTTTCCAGCATCCAGTTTAATTATTTGCAATAGTTGATGCATTGTGAAAACTAGACTGTCATAGAAAAGTATTTCGAGCTTTTAAAATTATTCTCGGCATCTATAATTTATGTATAGAGTGTTGTTTCCTTATACGTTGGTTGGGCTGCTATTTTTAATTACCGTCTCCTGCAACATTTTTAGAGATGATGGTTACACAGGAATATGTTTTTTGTATAATTGTATCTTTTAGTAAAACTAAACCTAATAATTTTAGCACGCGGAAAATTTTAGGAGGAATATTTGTGTAATTAGGCACCGTTTGCTGCTAACCGGTGTTCCATGTTATCCTTGTACACCCGAATTGTTGTAGAAACAATATAAAAAGTATTTAAGCTTTAAAAGATCGTTTTGTTGCATTAAAGGAGGAAGATATAGCCGTTTCCGTGAAACAAAGTATTGATTATTTTGAATATCCTCCCCCTTCACAGTTTTTGGTGGTGGCAACATTTAAATATGTATTTCTTACGTTAATACCTTTCAGAAAAACCAACCCCCATCATTGTATCCCAATAAATAGTACGGAAAACCCCCCAAAAGGAATGTACTTGGAATTGCCCGATTTTCGATATTATCCGCCATTCTAGAAAGTATCACTGCCCATAATATATTCAGATATGTAATAAATTAACATTTAAGCTTAAAAAATTCTTTATTTGGTGATAAATATTAGAGATATTGAAGTTTTTTGAAACGCGATCCGCCATTTTGAACCCCCCGCCACGCGCCTCTGCAGCAGAATTTGGCTTGCCATCAACCGGATTCGAACTCGTTGTGTTAAGACCTTTCAGAAAAACCAAGCCTCATAATTGTATCACAAAATCCGAACGGAAAACCTCTTGCCGCCACACTATAGGGTTCTCCACCTAAATGTGCCCACCATGCGCGGCGTGATTCATTTTTAGGCTATAAAAATTAATCATGCATCACATTTCCAACTTTTGAATATATATATTTTTTTGAAGTTACAGGGGTACGAATTTTTTTAACTCTATTCCCTAAATAAAACTATTAATCTATTAAATGGAAAATTTCATTTTCTTTTCTTTAAGAATTTTAGTGGAGTGATTAATTTATTACTGAAGAAATCTTACAGTCTTTTTTTCAGTTCAAGAATTTCTCAAACATTTGCCCTGGATTTTAATAATGTTCAAGTAGTTTTTTTGCATACGTATTAGTATATACGAATAAAAACATATCTATACCTATACTTATAATGAATATAACTTTGTTTCAAATACAAATACAAATACAAATTAAGTCGACCAACTACAGGCGTAAGCCCAGCAAGGTTGGTCCAGTCAGAATCTGCAGATCAGTTTTCATATAAGAACCTGCAGAATCTTAAATTGAATAAAGCCCTGCATGATACAATATTATACCGTTATGTGCTCATCAATTATTCAAAGGAACCAATACCCTTTTTTAAAAAATACATTTAATATTTGTAATGTTAAGGGAGAAGCTAAATTCAGAAACAAATAGTTGAAAGAAAATTTTAAAGAATATACTATATAAATTATCTTAACTAATCAGTCAAATTTCTGATTTTTCTGTACAATGGAACCATGATATTAAAGAGCTTCACATAATGAGACTGGATGCTTAGATACAAATAGTTCAATATGCTCATATTTCACAACTGGATCCGAACGTAAAATAAAATCTCATCGAGAGAGCGTTGGCCTAAATCCTTCTTAAGTCCATATCGTACCACCATGATGATTGCGTATTCTAAACAAAGCGTGCGTTCCACATGAGTCCCGAAACTGTTTTCTCGTTCCATATTTTCCAGTTTACTCACATGACGAATGAGGAGTCAATATTGACTCGCGCACCTGTGCTGTTCCGTATCTCGGATCCAAAATATTTGTCGAGTGATGAGCGAAAAGAAGAAAAATTCGTCTCAATGCGCGATTTTAGGCCGCAGAAAATTACTTAAAAACGCCCTTTTTGTGGAGGAAGAAGAATAATATGCCATTCTGAGTTCCAAATGATAGCAAAATAAAAATAAATTATAAAAATAAATTTGAAAATAAACACCTGGTTTTCGAAGTTTTATTTAGGATTAAAAGTTGTAAATTTCGTAGTGTAGTCTTGGATCTCCCTTATTTAAACAATTTTTAAACCAATCAACTGGGCATCTTAACAGAAATTTAATATTTCTGCTCCATAAAACTATTAAGGATGACACATAAAATTTGCCATGTCAGCACATAATTAATGCTAAATTATGTGGTTCTTTTTCAGAAGTCCCTGTTGAACTATGCGATTCTCACTCAAGATTCTGGTGATTCGAGTCTCCGAAGATTAGCTCATGAGAGGTTGGTGCATCCTATTTTTATTTGACTTTTTGTGCATTTAAAATTGATGATAAATACTGAACGTTGCACAAAAGTTAGAACATCTTTGTTTCATTTCTTTGCCGAGTTAAAAAAACTTAACTTTAGTGAAATAAAATTTCAAGATAAAAAAATTCAATAGTAATCAATTTCTTTGTCAGTTTTATCCCTCAATATTCTCTATAGTCTATACTACTCAAAACGTTTAAAACCTTTGGACTAAAAGAAGTTTGAATTCATCCAAGCTGATCCACTGACCACTTTTGAGGATCCAGTAAAAAATAAGGTTATGTAAAAAGTTGTCATCCTTTTCCAAAATTCCAAAACTGTCTTTAAAATGTAACCTTAGATCATAACTATGTTTGTTGGCTTTTTACTTTTATTGAGACAATTTTGGTGTTGGTGAAATGGTAGACGATTACATACGTCAGGAAAAAATTGGGGGTCTCTTGAGAGTCAAAACATGTTCTAGAGGTTATCCCCTAGAACTTTTAGTCTTTTAAAAGTAGTCTTTTGACTCATTTTTGGACATTTGAGGCCCTTTGCATGACACCAGAAAGAGAATATGGCGTAGAAAAGGCATTTTGTAAATAGTCATGAAAACTTCTAGAGAGGTAGGACTCTCTAACCTCCATTGCCCGCCTTGAACCATCAGAAATTCATTGTTTTGCCCATGATCGAAAATACCAAAAAAAGTTGAGGAACTTTTCCTACGTGTCAACCAGCTGGTAAATAAAACATCTGATTTATATGGCAGCATCTGAAAACCCGCATCATTTTGCATATCCGCCGCTTGCCTTATACTCGCACCCGCATTTACGCCGTTTTTGTTTCTGTCGCAGGCTGCAGGTGTTGCTCGAGAAAGGAAGGCAGCCGGAGAGGACCTACTTCAACATGGGCATGCTGGCCATGCAGGACAAGGATGCTTCCAGCGCAGAAAACTACTTCAGGAAGGCATTGCAGGTGGCCACGCTTTATCACTCTGATCGAAGAGAGGAACGGCCGTATTCTGTGTTATTTTACCACAACTAATTTACCAGCAATCAAAGAAGGAATCGCCGACTGTGATTGGTGGAATCATTTTTTGTATGCTGATTAACCGCTGGTCAAGTAGCACAGAATACGGCGGTAACAGCCGTATTCACAGCCATCAACGTCGGTGTTAGATCATTGGTCAAAGAGAGATTTTTTCTACCAATCAGATTCACCGAAAAGCTAAATTTTTCTTACGTTATCTGTTGGTTAACACCGACGCCGATGGCTGTGGGCATGGACGAACAACACAAGCGCCGTTACAGAACCTTCTATTACTCAAACTAAGTTTGTGGGAACGCCCATTTTATCAGATCATATTTTGTGTACGGAAAAGGTTTATCAACTAAGTATAAATTGAGCATAACAGCATAGGTTTCAGATATAAAGCTATATTTTGTGAGGCATTGCCTCACCTTTATATTTTTAGAATATTCTATTTTTCTAACAGAAGATGTTACAGATCCATTAAGGACAGCATACCTACTCCCGCGCATTGTTATCATACAGCCTCTATTCAATTTAATCGAAATTTTTTCATCGTTATCGTTGAATGCATTTTATTTTGTTTCTGGCAAAAAATTATTGTATCCAGGAGGGTTTTAGCTGTCGTTTGATCCGTACTAACCTAAATAAAAACCTTATCATGAAAGTTGAAGCACATCACTACTTTCAAATAAAAAGGTTTCGAAGAATTATGTAGTATTAAAAAACACTCACCTCTAAAATCTGAGTAAGTCGAGATTGAAAGCTTTGACTCAGTCGTATGACCAAAGCACGCCACTAATAAAAAAAATACCCAAGATAATTGGAAACATAGTGCAAAAGGGGAGATAAAAAGAAAAAGAAACAAAGTTGCATTCATAAAAACGATGTTTAAGTGACCTTCACAAACAAGAAAAAGACACCCACAAACAACTGTGTAACGTGTGCTGCAAAGAAACGGAGATGGTTTTGAAGTGTTCCAGCTCTCGCACGTAAAAAATTGACGCCGGTTTGAGCGAAAAAAATCGAACCAAATGGCAACCGGATGCGAAAAACATCAAAAGTGTATTTGTAGTGCTTTCACGTATTCCTCTTAAGAACATTTCAGTAGAAAACATCTATGACCAGATACACATGATAATTTTCTGCACTTAATTCTTTTTTCTGCAAGTATAAGAAAAATAAGATTTTTCAATTTTTCCGTTTGGTTTCAAGTAGTACCATTTTGTTTTCAAGAACATGAACAAGAACTTTTTTTTAATTTGATGTAAAGAGATTTACTTTGTACTTTTTATATAAGTCGTACTTCAATCCCTCTCCCTTACTCTTCTCCCAATTGTAAATTTAATACAAAAAATTATCTAATATGAAAAACAATGGCAGAGTTTAATTTGATGCAGAGTCTACTTTGCGTACATTGGATAACGAATATTTTATGCACATGAATTTCTATGATTATACCGCTTTCTTCCTTACTATACTTGGAATTGAAATGGAAAGAGAATGACAATAACGAAGTAATGATAATAGAGAAAGGAATAAAATATGACACTGATGGGTATTAGAGAGAATGAAAATAAAGGGAGACGTAAAATGGTGATAAGGAGAGAGATTGAAAGGAAGATAATGAGAAGAAAAGATAAAAAAAATTATAATCCTAATTACAAGAATGCCATTCCGTTTCGTTTTCCCTTAATTACATCACTGATTCCAATTAATAAGCTATAGCGCATTTAATCAACAAGTAACACTTAAATTACATCATTTTAAAACATCCCCCTTCAATATCTCCGTCTTCAGAACCTATCTTCCTCCAATCCACATTAGCATAAACAACAGATTGATTTTCGCCACAGACCTTCATTCATCCATCATCTTATCCCCCATCCACTCAATCATCCCTCTCTCTTCTATCAACAGACCCCAAAAGCGAAATTAGCCCCTAGATTTACGAAGCGTGAAATATCTCCCCCACGCGCGAGGGGAGACGACCCCTGATTCAGTTAGTTGTCCGTATCCAAACAAACTAATTTTTTTCTGTTACAGCTGAAGACGGATTTCGAGTCGGCGCTCTTCAACCTTGCCCTCGTTCTGCACGAGACGGGTCGGCCCCTCGAAGCGGTCCCTTACCTAGGCAGGCTGGGCGACGGACACCTGAAAGGGCTCATGCTGCTCGGCAACATCTACTTCAGCCATCTACGGAACTACACCGCTGCGCAGAGTGTGAGAGTTGCTTTGATTTGTGATTCTAAGATACGGCGCAATGAACTGAATTTTAAATTGTTCAGTACGGGCAGAATTTATACGACTAGGTAAACGCGACGCTATAGCAACTACGCGGTGGAAGCACCCTTATGGCGGGTTTACATGCAGCAATACGATCGGGACGTCACGGGGAAAAACTGGTTAAAATAGGTATTTTATAGGGAGGTTTGGACCAGGGAGACAGTCACATTGCTCCAATCGCTGCAGGTAAACCAACCCTTATAATTTTTCTCAAATATAAGAGAACCAGATAGTCTCATTGGTTACCCAGAGCTACTATACGTCGTAGCTCAGTCATCCTGAAGGAATTTTTCATCCTAAGTAAAATTGAATCGCTGAGAATGACAACAGCACAAGTCCAGGTACAAAGGCAGGTATAGGAGACCCTAGAACGACGGAGTGTTCCGTCGGAAAAAGATTCCATTTCTTGGGATCCTTCTTTTAAGAGCAATCCTAAAAAAAGATAAATTTCAAAGGTCCTTGTAACCATATTATTTAATTTTTCAAAAATCAAATGACCAAACGACACAATCAAAAAGGAAAAGGGTCTGAACAAGACAAAAAAAATAATTATTGAATGAAACCCAGAGGCAAAACTCTAAAAATATCAAGAATTTAATTACTTATCTCATTAAATTACTTTCAGAAAAGTTTGTCTTTCATTTTACTCGAATAACACATCGTAATAATCTCACACCATAGCAATAAAAGAGAAAGGGATTACACCATTAATATAACAATGACCTTAGTGAAAGTTAAAAGCTATTATCTAAGCTTCGGTTAAGAATTCAGTTCTTTTTTTTACCAGACAGTTTTCCACATGGATAACTTTGGAAGATTTCTTTTTTATATGGCTAATTGCAAAGCATCGTGACAATAAATCAAATTTATCAGCTGTACAACTTGGTCACGTCGAAACTTTTTAATGCTTTGTGAATCGGTTTGCTGGTTTTTACGGCCTAAGGCCAGACAGACAGAGGGTTCCAAGCAAACAAAAACTCGGACTATATATTTTGAAAGACCTTGGCTTATGACCATGAATCTCACAATAGGGCCATGTTCTAGAAAAAATACAATGTCACATAGAAACAATGTGTAATATCGATGAACTGAGATTAAATACTAGTTTTTTAGGTATAATTGTCGATTATATAGTATGAATGCCCTAGAGAAAAGGACTTAAATTCATTTAGAAATCCAATTTTAAATGTTGAATATGTTAACTATATATTTTATTCCCGTTCAATTTATCTTGGTGTCAATGTTCTTTATCATCTATGAAAGATAACACAGAAAAAAGATTTTTATTTGTGGTAGGAATTTCAAATAAGCCAAATTTACTTTTTTTTAATACAATGTTGGATATTTTCAACTTTTTTGTTGTCCCCCCAGTTAATGTAATATTTATACTACTTAAAGCATGAAATCACTTCAAAAATTTACATGAAGACACACGTTCAAATGCAATACATATTATTCATAATCTTGATAAGAGAAATAATTATGTAAAATAATAAAAAAAAAATTGTGTTTGTTTTTGAACATAAAGTTTTGAAAAAAATGTGGTAATTTACTCTGCTCCAACAATCATCTTTATTTAATATCATATAAATGATCAGCAGATATAAAGTAAAATTAATGCAAATAAAGTTTTATAAAGCATTATGGAACACAATTATAAAAAAGTTGTTAGTTTTTTAATTAAATAATAGTTGAGTCATCATGGATTGTTGTATGACTTTCAGTGCTATGAAAAACTCTTGAAAACCGACCCAACCCACATCCCTGCTCTACACAACCTGTGCGCCGCCCACTTCCAACTAGGCCACCTGGACTCGGCCGAGGCCTGCCTTCTCCGGTTGCACAAGCTGGCACCGGGTCAGGGCTTCCTCGACCAACAACTGGGCCTGGTACAGCAGCGCAGAGAAAAGCTGTACGCTGGCACCAAGTCCGTTCCCGGACACACCAATTGCTCTGAAGCAGACAAGGACTGCTCTCGGCGTTTGTTGCAGAAGCGAGGGATGAACTCGCGGAACAAGAGGACTAAGCTCTCGTTCTTTTTGGACAGGAAGGTAGACTCTAAGGAAGAAGCCACATTGTGATAATGATTGTTGTGTGTGTGCCACCGTGTTCTTTAGATTTACTTACCCCCTGTTACGACAACATTCCGACAAGTGTTTTTACCACCTTTCTTTTCCCTTCAAGATTAATTTCATAATGAGTATTGTCACATGACCTTGTTAGAAGAGGATTCATAACTGATGTGTAAAAATTTCTACCTTATATATTGCCAAATAACAATTTAGTTTGCAGCATCGACGCGCTAACTCCAACAGCTTTAAGTTGGAGTTATAGCTTATTGTTTCTGCAAGCTCCTCAATTTGAATCGTATACGGCAGGGGTTCTCAAACTTTTTAACATCGCGACCCACATTTGAGAAACAAAATCTAACGCGACCCACCGACTTCAGTAGTTATTTATAATTAACTGAACTGAGATAATTATCTCATGCCCCCTCCCCACAGAATTTTAACTTCTCTGACTGGGGGGTGTTCACCAACTATTTAGTTACAAGTTACAAGGGTATGAAATAGTTTAATTGTGGTCTAACAATGATCCCTATAGTAAAATGGGGGGTCTGGGGGTACTCCCCCAGAGAAAATTTTAAAATTTGACCCTTAAAACATGGTTTTAACTTGTTTTTTAGCAATATGGGATAAATTACATCAGTTGCATCATTTCACAAGAAAATTCTTAAAATTTGCATTGATCCCCCCCCGGTGTGGATGGGGAGAAACACTAAATATTTTTTCAAATCTTATTTGAATAACCGACTAGATTTGCATTATCAGCACATTAAAGTGACAGACATAGTACGTATTTACATTAATTGCCTTTTCCGTTCCACTCCAAGTAGTGTAGTTTTTCCTCAAATTTTTATTCTTTTTATATAGTATGGAAATTTGATAAATTTCAAAAGTTCAACTAATAGTTTGATAATTCAAAAGTCAATAACACCGTTTGTGAAAAATTAAAAATCTTCTCAAGACCCACCAAAAACTGACTGGCGACCCACCAGTGGGTCGCGACCCACAGTTTGAGAAACTCTGGTATACGGCATTGGTATAAAATAGGCAATTAAAATAGGCTTGACAAAATGAAAGAGTTGCCGATTTAAATTCATAAGAAAACATGTTAAGTATTAAGTTGAACAATGCAATGTTAAACAAAATGTTCAGTAAAAAATTACATATGATTTGCCGCTCAAACAATTTTCAGCACCTTGATCCTGTTCTACCTTAATATGGCTCTGAAATACGGGTGTATTTAGGGATGTTGTGAATATTTGTTTTGATCGTTCAAAATACTGATTGGACATTAAAGTGAGGAGTAAAGGACAATTATATTCTCATTATAGGATATTCTAATACTCCTAAGGGGTCCTTAAACTTGTTTGACTAGCGGACAGGATGAATACATCAGAGTGGTGATTGATCATATTGGAGCTTAAAAAATGCTTATGAGCTGGATAATATTCAGTCTTCTTTAAATCCAAGCAACTTAAATGTATTTAGTAGTAAAAAAAACTGGTTTTTGCCCAGTTTTTTTGTGATTTTTCTCTGCCATCCGAAAAAAATTGTAAATGGAAATCCATAATCAAACTTTTCTTACCTTATATCTTAAAGAACCGGGCACAAGGAGTATCGAACGACATTAAGAACAGCATTAAGTGATGAAAATTATTTTCTTAACTTAAAATAAAGGTGTTTTAAAAGTCTTAGTAAATTTTCCATACATCAGTTGATGAAATAATATTCTGCAGAATATCAATCCTGAAGCCGTATAAAGCTCTCGGAGAAGCTCCCCCTGGTAATTCCTGTCATTAATAAGAAGATAAGAATATATAAAAATCGAAATTCGTATGTAGAAAAAGAATATACTTTTAACAGTAAGGCTAAGCGCGCACTAGAGACTTTTGTCTCGGCGACAAAGACAAAATTGCTTCCCTGGCAAGAAGCTAGAGTGCGCGCACATGGCGACGAGACCAAGATCACTAGGCCAAGAATTTCCTCATAGAGATGCATTGCTCTCGAGTGACTAGTGTTTTAAGTCGCCGAGACAGAAGTCTCTAGTGCGCGCTTAGCCTAAATCCTGAATTAAAAATGTTTATTTATGCAATAAATCAAAATCAATGCCTATATGGATAAATTACAATATTTCACATTAATAAATGAGTAGTTGAATTATGAGTTATAAAACTTTCCACTTATTAGTGGTTTCGTCAAAGTGAAAATATTCTTGAGGATAATCAAAAGTAATAACTTGTTACTAAGTTTTATTCGTGTAAAATGTAGGTACACAGGGAACCTGATTTTGTGCGGTCCATCAAAGTTTCACATTAGGGCATACTTGTGAATAGACAAATTGAATACAAATGAATCGGTTTTAATTTTAATTATGTATGAAATATTCATTATTTTTAATCTATCTTTTAAAACTTTATCGTTTCTTAAAACTATTTTTTGAATGAGTGTATTCCCTGCATAAAAATGCTTTTTATATTATATTTTCAGAAAATCATAGCAATAAATATAACGGATCAAATAACTGAAACCGTACCGTTCTTTTTCAAAATATGGTAATCTGTTGTTATACACATTGTAATGGTGTGTGGTACAAAAGCAAAGTAAGTTTCCACGATCTAGAATGAATTTCTTTATTCTAGAAAAAAGCTTTATTGTGATATAACTCTTGATAAATATTCAAATCATTATTTAGATTTTTAAATTTTGATGTTAAAACATTAACAAAAATTATGACACTTCGGAATATAATTAATAAATAATGGGAAGATTTGCTTTAAGTTTATTTTATGAAGAAAAAAATAGTTTGATTCATGTTAAGAAAAATGGATAAACGATGGATCCGTTCCTAATTTCTATTTCTGCATAAAATCAAAGTAAAAATATTTATATTTACAATTTTACAAAAATTAAACATAAACATGCTTACTACATTATTTATAAAGGAATGAATGTGCACATACGTCATAAAAAGCATAAAAAGAACTTAAAAGCAAAAATTATTTATTCAATACATAGTGTTTTGAGTTATGTAGGGAACTATATAAGAATAAATGTTAATAGAATGATTAAATAATGTAATATTTGTATGTTTCTGCTGTGGAATTTTAAATTACTATGTGATTTTAGACATGTTTTTGAAATATAATATCTTTGTAAAAATGTGTTAATTACTTTCTTCTCTCAAAGATCTTTAATTAACAATACTTTAGATGTTATTTCTTTGCACATTTAGGTAGCAGTTCTAACAAAGTTTTATAGCAGCTTAAAGCACATTGCTAAAAATTAAGCATACTTTTTTAAATTGATCGTAGAAGAGGTTTAACTAATCAATGAAAAAAAGGAGAAAATCATTTAGTAAAATTACGCTTCTAACCATTAAACTTCCTCTTATAAATTTACTTTTACAACCTATTGAATACTGTGAAATTTAAAAAATAACATCTTGAAGGTACAATTTTTGTTTGCCCTTATTAAAGTTAATAGCTTTATTTAATCCCTAAAAATACTATAACTATTTTGCAAAATAAAACTGTATCGCACACATCTAGTGAAAATAAACACCTACCCTAGGGACCTGAAATGGGCAATACTAGCATTTTCTGAAAACAGAAAAAAAAATTTCCAGTAAAAGAAATAGATATAAATTCAAAAATTGACATAAAATTTTCAAAAAAAATTTCTTAATTAAATATTATAAAATAAAAATCCACAATCCCTTTGCACTTGTTTAGGATTGAATGACGCCATACCTGTTTTGGTCTAACTTTAAAGTGAAAATCAACGATCGCTTTGAATCCTGATTGGTTTAAAACAAATATTTGGGATTAAATGACGCCACAATTTGACACTTGATGTTTTGCGTCGCTATATAGAATAAAAAAAATAAAATAAAATACAGGAATTGCCCATATTATAGAGTTCTCATTTTTAATGTCATATTTTAAAGCGTTCTCATCCATAAACCTGCCAGAACAAAGAGATGGAACATTCAACAGAAAAAACACGTCATAAACGTCAAAAAAACTCATTCCCATAACATCTTGTTTTAACCGCCAGGATCACCCTTTTACCCTGACATTCCGGAAGTGACGTTTTATCAGAATGATGGATTCCCTCTAAAAAAACACTACTACTTACACTACGCGTAAGAGAAAGGTTTCGGAATATTTTTTTCTCTCTTGACGTGACTTTTTCTAGAGGGGGCTTCACTATGAGGGGAAGATAAAAAATTTTGCGTGGGAGAGGGATTTTTTCTACCTTCCCCGAGTCTAGAACGGGGACCGTATCTCCCCCTTTTCCAGCTTGACGTTTTAAGCATGGAATAAAACACTAACAGCTGTTTAGAACGGGAGGCGGTTTTTTCTAAGTGGATAGTGGAGGGTCATAAAACGATTTTCCAGATACGAAAAATTTGTGAGGAAGTGAGATCTAGCAGAAGGGTTGGAGACCTCGGATAACAAGGTATCGCTGTCTTGGGTCCTTTTTTTTCTGAATAAGAATGTGAGAAAGTCGGTAAAGGAAGATAAGATCTGTGATGGAATGCTGCCGGCTTTTTTTTTTAATTTTAACCTTTACTATACTCTGTTCATTTTGAATAGGCGCCTGAAAATATTTTCTTACCCCACCACTGAATTAGTAACCATGACGACTATCAACTTTACAGAGACGAAAAGGCTTACTATTTATTGGCTGTGCGAAGCTATGGTTACGCTTCTAGCGAGGGGAAAGCACTATTCTTCAGGTGCCAATTCTAAATGAACAAAGTATTATAGAACTTACTGTGATAGAACTGATAGTACGTCAAAGGATTAGAAATTTTTTTCCAAGATGACAGAAGCAAAAACGGGAAGGTTCGGGAATTGTATAATATGATGTACGAAATTTTCGCTGCCTTTATTCAGTGAAGATGTATTTTATAAATTACCGTGAAGATCTCGCTTTGTACAAGTCATTGGTAAATACTAATTTTAAATATAAGCATTTAGAAATATCGAACTTTTTTCGGACAGTCCAGCTCCAAAATAAGCCCTCAAAATCATAAACATAAGCCATCATAAGTCCTTATTATAAAGTCCTTTACAGTTTACATAGGTCAGTTTAACTTCCCATGTTAATATTTTAACTCTATGGTCCACTTACTGAAGACAATTTGCCAGCCTTTTCTACCGGAATGATTATAACAAATTACATTCTAAAACGCTTAGTAACTTAAGAGGAATAGAATAAAGAATTTCTTCGTATCGATATTTCGATTTCTATTGTTCAAATATGTTCAAAACCCTACAATTCCTAATTTTCAATTCATCCTGAAATGGCCTAAGAACCTACTTTTGTCAGCTGTTTTAAGCTTTAAATCCATACCTAGTTTCAATTGCATCATACTTTTGTCCGCGAAAAAATGAAGTTAACACCAGTGTTGACTGCAACATTTTTTATTGGCTACTTCCTTCTCAGGACTATAATTTGCGGTCAAAGTAATTAGGAACTCTAAGAATACATATCAACTAACCGAACTAACCACATATTAGAGAAAACAAACTTTGTCGAACTTAACAACTTAGTCAGAAATTGGAAGAAAAAATAGGAGTGAAGAAACAGAGGCAGATGTCGAAGTAATAGGCACCAAGGCAGCTGAAACACGTGTCACAATCTGGAGGACTGCTGTTGATGTTTACGCTCCCATATAACGTAGGCTGTTTATAATTTCTAATCCGGTTTCGTGATTCAATGCGTTACGTGTAAGAAATGATGATTATTTATGTTTATTTCATGTTATTGTTTGTGATGAGGCTGGGGCAAGGGGGAATAATAGCCCAATTTACTCGAGTTTTCCCGCGCTTTTCTCATCCACGTATTACTGAGTTATCTTTTGTTTATGATATGCTTATTGTTATATTTCTCCACACCTGGTGTGGTCACTTTAAAAATAGCTCGGTCTTTTTTTTAGGAAAACTACAAGGTTCAGCTCATGATGGAGAGTGTTTTCCAACTTATTTGAAACGTTCATTAGCAGATTAGAAAGATTAAAAGAGCGTATTATTTGAGTATTCCTTAAATATCATTAGTGGTAGTTTCATTTTAATTTAGTATTAAGAAAAAGAAATTAAGGTGATGTGTTATGCTTTCAAAATCCAAATGGGATAGAAAATCATGAAAAAATTTGAGTATAAATCTAATATAATAAAATCAAGTGTGGGTATGTATGTGGTTGCGTATATTTGTCTTCTATACAAATCCACAGTTTTCTTCCGATCTGCACCAAACTTGGTATATATACTTAAAAGAATCCCAGAAAAAACATAGTCTATGTTTCAAAGTTCTAGAATGACCCCTTGACCCTCTTTTGACCCTTTTTATGGTCATTTTGCTGAAATAGCTTTATTTCTCCTCCAGAAGAGATCTGTTCACCCCATTGTTACAAAAAAAAACATAATGCAAAATAGCAAGTTTTTAAAAGAAAAATTAGATATAAGTCTAATTAAAAATTATAACTATAATCTAAAAACATAATTAAATGAAATTTAAAATTTTAAAACATGATATTAAGTATAGTACAAAATATTATTATTTGAGAGTAGTTTTTAAATAAAAACTTTCATGGAATAGCATTGTTGTTAAAATAATCTCCATGGAAACGAGGATGAAAAATCAAATGATGATCATATTGTAGCTTTTAAGAAAGTTGGTTAACAGACCAAAAACTAGAGTTAATATTAAAAACCAGAGGAAATATTGTATTTTTGCAGGAATATGTTTTATTTATTAAATTTTATACCAAAGATATAATAAAATCATGAAAATACGATTAATTAAGAGCTCTGATTGAGCATTTTAAGTGATTTTGGAAAGGTTTTTTTATTTGGATTGGTTTTTTTATGGCACGTGATCCACGTCAGGATATGATTTTGGGAAGAATATTTTTCTAATATTTTATTGTTTTTTATGGGAATCATGTGGTAAATGCAGAAATCGTTCAGAATTTAAAATGCTTGATTCGACACCTTTCACGCCTTTCACTTATCAAAATATAGGCACAGATCCAGCACGCCTCCAAGAGGGGGGCACTTTTCCAGACAAAATTCCCATTGGGGTATAGGGGTCCTCCCCCAGAAAAAAAATCAGAAATTCGACGTGTAAAAGTAGGGTTTAAACTCGCGTTTTTAGAAACGTTTTGAGTCTAAGGGGGGCACTTTTCAACAGTATTATCTTTACTTTTTAACCCAAAATGTTAAAATATTGAGGATTTCCTAAAAATTATCACTGAAGATCCTCTGGTGGTACTAATGGGAGGTATGGGGGTCCTCCACCAGAAAAAAAATTGGAAAATTAGACCAGTAAAAGTAGGGTTTTACTCCTTTTGACAACCTTTTTGGGTCCCCAAGAAAAATTGAAATGAAATGATTGAGTAGAAATGAATGATTGATTTAAAAATTTTAAAGAAAAAATCATATCAGCTAGTGACTAATAATTTTGATCATCTGATGATGTGAAAAAAACTTCTGTTTTTTTTACCCTGCAGCATATAAACTTTATTTTTTGTTGTTGTTGTTGTTTCTTATGCCACTTGGAATACCCAAGCTCCACCGCGAAGCGTACAGGATTTAAGGCAAAGGGGGTGCGGCTCCTGAGAAAGTGAGGCCCATGAAAGGCAGGAGTCCGACTTAAGCCTCGGATGATAGATGCCACCATCTATCGCCACCTCCACAATTTTGACATGCATCTGAAGGGGAGGGAAATAGTCTCCAGACACCTGGACCCAAGGTAAACTGAGCTATGACCGACCTCGGGACTTTCGGACCCACAGATTTAACGAGCACGTACTCCGCATATACTCGATGGGTCTTCAGCGGTGTCGGGAATCGAACCCGGGACCCTCCGATCCCAAGGCCGATGCCTTAACCACTAGAGAGGGAGGGACACACCATAAATAATAAGACTGCAGTAATAACCACCACAAAGGAAGCACGAATCTCGCATTGAATTCCAAAAAAATATTCAAAGTAAAATAAACCTAAATCCAAAGCTGCAACTATTGAAACTACTTTATACAACCACGACGTTGTTATTTAAACACTTAAATTCATGAAGATAACAATAGACACGTAACGCAAACGCCCACCCAAGTATGAAGACTGCAAAGTCTGTGTTTCCATTCCAACCCAACAAACCCATAGTAAAGACTTTTTCGTTTCGTTTAAAACGAGGCCCAACCGTAGGGATAGTACAAACAAGGTGACGCATCGGTTGCAACACTCCGTGGACAAATTTGAACAGGGGCAAATACGAAAAAAGTGGTATGGTAAGTAAAAAACGAATAAAGGATTTGGAGGTAAGAAAAATGAAGGCAACCGAAGAGCTCTTCCACAAAAAAATTATGGTAAATTACAAAGAGAAAGAAAATATTTTATCCCTTTTTCTAATATCTCTATGGTTTTTTATTAATTTAAGTCACCATATATTGAGAAGATACTTTTTCTAAGGGTGATACCTTTTTTATTCAAATATCTATTAATTTTTTTTCAGTTATCTGTACGCTGTCTTCAAAATATATTACGGTGATACAAAAATGACCAAAATAGTTAAATATAAAAATAACTTATAATCACATCAAATAAAATTAAAATATGAAAAGCATTTTCCTTTTTTTTTCAATCCTTAAAAACCACGTTATATTATAAATTTAGAGAAAATAGTATCTTCTTTGTAACAGAACCTTCCATCTCAAAAGATCCATAATAAAATATTAATTCTATCTCTCCACGCGTCTCTCACATCTTTAATGGACTTAAATGGAAATTAAAACTTTGAAACCAAAGAGTTTAAGTTTGTATTTCATATTAGTTTAGTTAGGTGTAATAAAAAAATCAGCTCCCACGACTTTTGTGTTATAGTGACGGCTGTTTTCGGCTGTTGTTTGGATCGCTGGCTAAAAAATGACGACGCAATTAGCATCTAATCGGGCTTAAATTTTCATTCAGAAACCCTGATGCCAAATAACATTTCGAAATAGCAATCATCCAAAGGAAAAGATATACTATACCCTATTCAGTTAGAATTGGATCTTGAGAAAGAGTGCTTTCCCCCACGCTAGAAGCGTGACCTGACCATAGTTACGCTCTTCGAGCAGCCAATAGTAAGCCTTCTTCGTCACTTTGACGAGGATAGTTGCTATGGTTACCGATCGGTGGTGGGGGAAGGAAATATTTTCAAGCGCCAGTTCAAAATGAACAGAGTATAAATGGCTAAGGGGCGTTGAAAAGAGAGGAATGCTCAAGAGCTAAAGGATGCTTAAAAGTAAAGGAGTTTTGAAGACGAAAAGATGCTTAAAATCAAGGATGTTGAAAAGCTAATGATGCCCAATAGTTTGAAAAGTTAAAACAGCCTATTGAGGGTTGACATGATTAAAATACAGTTCTTGAAAGAATTGTGTAAAAACATAGATTTTCCTGGCAACATTTCACCATATCGTTTGAAATTCGGTGTAATAAGGTAAGGGTGGTTCATAAGCAACACAATTTTAGGCTAAGCGGTCCGTCAACTTCTTCCGAGGAACCACTGCTCTATAAGAAAAGGAGGTCGATTCCCTCTGTTCCTTCTAACACTACAGGCTCATCTTTTTTAATCGCTTCTTTCAACCCGCCCGTGGGCACAGATGGTTAAACGAAACATCTGATTTCTCCCACGCCAGCACCCACGTTTCGCACTCCCCAACAATGGCCTGCTTCAATTTCACGGGCATTAAGAACACCCGGTAAGCCATAAACATATCCACGCGAGCAATTACTATCAAGAATCCGTTTGAAATAAACTTTTATAATGATCTTTCGCAGAGTAAACAACAACATCCTGTCCAATTACGAGGTTCCGTTTTACCCTTTTCTTGGGAGACACCTCTCTGACTCCAGACGATGTCCTCCTCCCCCCAATTCTAAAAAAAGAACGGAAAGACGTCGTCTCGCGTTCCTTACGTTAATTTTTTTTCTTAACTCCCGGTTTGTGCCCCTTTACGTGTAGGTTTCGTAGAAGGGTTTCAATCGTAAGGTGCAATCTTCTCTTTAGAACAAATTGTGAATCTACCTTTCAGTTTACCAACTCTTGAAAAATTCAGTTCTGAAGTATTAAACCATAGAAACTTTTAAGTAGTCTAAGTAGTAGTAGATTTAAACAAGAAAATAATTAAAAATAAATTTTTTTTCAAAACTTTTCAATACATTTTCTAAGAGATTTCAATTACGTGATCTTTGAGGATGTAAAATCTAACAATGTCGAATTTTGTTTTCCTTAAAATTTTGAATATGAACTTAAGTGTTTGCTCAAAGACTATATCGTGTCTACTACCTTAAACTAATACTTCTGACCTAAATACTTCTAAGCTAGGCAGGCATTTTTAACATTTCAAGAAGCACTATTAATTTTTTTCAAGTTTCTTTGATTTTTAATAGGTTCTTAATAGATAATTCTTCTACCCTAATTTCCCTGTTTTCTTGATTAGTTCCTATTTACTGAATTCTATAAATTCAGATTCAATGAACCATTGCAGCTTATATAAATGGGTGCCAGGATTTTACAATAGAGTTAAGAATCTTCATTTTGAATTGGTGCCTGAGTACATTTCCTCCCCCCACCACTGAATCGGTAACCATGGCAACTATTAACGTCAAAGTGGCCAAGAGGGCTTACTATTGGCTGCGCCAAGAGCGTAACCATGGTTACGCTTTTACCGAGGGGAAAGCACTATTTCTCAAGCTCCTATATAAAATGAACAGAGTATAGTTGTTAACCAGCGGTCTAAGAAGAATTCAATCAATCACAGTCAGCTAAAAGCTCATTTTCTTTTTTTATTTACTGGTTAACCGCTGGCCAAGTAGCATTGAATAAATCAATCAAAGTCTGCCTGGGCCTAGTGGCCCATCAGGCGGTGCCCATCTCCTTTTCTGTAGCCTTTGGGCCTAGGGTGCTAATCACTAGCGTGTGTCCAGGCCGAGTGGCTAGCCCGACGCTGAACCCCCAGTTGATTCCCCAAGCGAGCTTGGTCCTCATTTATCGACCCCGGAAGGACGAAGGGCCGAGTTGACCCATGACCAGCTACCCAAGGAAAAGCCGCAAGGCCCTGGGTCGGTAATGCTCGTAGCAAGACACGCTGACCACTACACCACCGCGGCCACAGCATTGAATAAGGCCGTAAGTATTTCATGAAGATAATCTTTTCTTCTTGAAGATAATCTTCTGAAAAAATGCTGTTCGGTAGTCTCTACTTAACACACAGGGGTTGACTCGAAAGTCTGTTCCACTAACGGACTTTTGAATAACCCTCTTCTCATTACCGTATCGGTTATACGAAAATTCCGGTCAATAAAAAACAATTTTTTAAATGGGTAAAGCTATAATATTTTTTTTAAAGTTTTTCTACCGGAATTTACCAACCGGTTTCTGCATTGACCGGAATTTTCGAGACTCCGCCGTATCATTCAACGAAACGACAAAACCCCCAATTCACTGTATTAAATACTCCCCGACGACGCGTCCCAACACCAAGACGACACCCATCCTTCGCATCCTCTCCATCCTCCCCATCCCAGACAGTCCTCCTCCTCAGCATCCCAAAAAAAGCATCATCTTCTCCCTTCCTCCTCCTGCGTATTTACGTATCCCTATTCTTCGCCCCTGTCTCTCTTTCCATCTGCGGCGAGGGCCTCTCTCCCCACCTTTGGGCCATATGGAGCGGCGTGCGGGCGGAAATAAGCGCCGGATATGCGAGAGTAGGGATGTTGCCGAAAGGTGTGTGCGGGCGGCTATCTACCTTTGCTTCGCGGCTTCCTTCCCGATTTGATTTTTGCTAGGGCTGATAAGACACGTTAGGTGTGTGTTAGTAATGGCGATGAAGGTTTTTTTGAGTGTGTGTTCGTAGAAATGACATCTGTTTTTAGATTCGGCGGTTTTTTTCTGAGGTTAAAAAAATTTTTTTTGATATTTTTTCTGGGAAGTGTGTCTGCATGTTAAGTAGGGTGAATGTTCCTTTGTTAGTAGTTTTGTGTTGTATATCTCTCGTTAAAAATCGCGCAAGTAATTTTGGACGTAAAGGTTAGAAATATCGCCGAAAATTGCAAACCAAACGATTGAAATTAATGTTAATGACTACAATGAAACTTGGGTGATATTTAAATATTTTGCGGTCGGAACAGTTTGGAAATTTTGAAAAGGGTAGATAACGCAATCGTACTATGCACTCCAACAACCAAAATATAAAGGTGTAAAGAAGTTAATCTGTTTTTGTATTTACTATACACAACTTAGATGAAATGTCAGTAAAGTCTGAAATAATTATCGAAGATTATTTTTGGTCCCTTGAACCTATTATGAAATTAATTTTATTTTCAAATTAAAAGTATTACTAAATTCAATTTTTAATCGTTGCTTCAGCTTTTTGTTATTAAAAAATAAATCTTAACCTCATTCTTGGAAGGATGCAAATACAAGTAGTATACATGAAACCGTCAAAGAAGAATGTATTTGTGCGACTCTGGTTAAGTTTTAAAGAAGTGGTAACTATGCAGGAAGAGTAATTTAAAAAATGTTGTCAAATGCTGGTCCAAGGTACAAGAATAAAACCACAATTTTGAGGATATCCTGAATTAAATTACATAAAAGTATTTCTGAGATTTCATTTATTAAAGTTATCTCGTTTTAAGTTATCTTTTTTTTAAAGTTAAATAATATTTAAAAGATATGAAATGTAAATATTCTCAACAACTAGTTGTGTTCAAAAACTGATTTCACTTTCTTCTAAAAAGGCGATTAGATGATATTTTGAGTGCTTAACATATGGGGTTTTTTGTTAGATAAAAAGCGCGATAAATTTTCTGGTCCAGATGGATCTCATCATGTTCCCATCACTGGAAGATTACAGCTCCTTAGCTACAACTATAGAAAAACTAAAATTAATCTTTTGCAATTTACACCATAGGCCTATAGGGTCAATCCATATCAAGTAATCCAAAGGTGGTCACTCGACCATTTTAAAATCAAATAATTTTTTGAGGGTTGATTTCTTACATCCTTAAAGAGTCCAAAAACACCATATTTAATTTTTTTTATTTGAATTTTTATGGCATTCTTCGATGTTCAACGAAAAATGCTGAATTTTGCTTTTGTAAGGGTTTACGTTAACTTTCGTTACTCCTAACTGGTTAAACTTAAATTCATGCAATAAAAGTAATTTTATACAGAATGATACAGCCTTCATAATGTACGGTACAAATTTAAAATAATGATTTTTCCAATTTTCAAAGGCGTAGTATTCCCTAAAGATATATTCCTACATTACGAAAAAAAATTTAAAATCGTAAGTTAAAAAAGTTTTCCCCCAACTTCAAAATTCATCAATAAGTTCAAGAATTTTTAGATGCGTTACTACTATTTTAGATTTTGTGTTTTGTACGTTATTTACCTTAACCTTTTATCTACTGACGGTACTAACAAGTCCCACCAAAAAACTTTAAAATTACACAGAATAAAACCATCCTTACAAATATACTAACGATACTTTGCAGGAACACTTTTTCAGTTTCACTCTTCCAGGATAAAGGTCAGCAAAGGTTCTGTGATAAGTATTTTTGCAGAAATTGCGAATAGATTTAAAACTGAAGATGTGCTTTCAGCTGCCATTTTGATCGGATTCCCATGATTGTCATTTTTGTTCCCTCAAAAGTAGTTTAAGTCAAAAGGAAAGTGTATTATTTTTTAAGATTAAAAACTGCGATAAAATGCCACATGTTTTTTTTTCATTTATTGTGGGGATATTTTAGCCCTCAGTGTAGTGACGGTACTCAAAAGTACTATCAATTTTTTATTAATTAGCTTTCTAGATTAAATTTTCCAAAGATAATAACTTTATTTATGTACATCCCTTAGTTTTCAATTTGGTGACTCGAAAAAATATTTGCACGAAAAAAATAGCAGAAAATCATAATGCAGTAAATAAAGGGCCAAGTAAAAAAGCCAGTTAAGTTGAGCCAGTTACGGCTCAGTGGAAATATTATCTCTTATAACCATTTGAAAAATAATCTTGTCTTTTGACAGTCATTTCAGATTTAGTATGTAAGACCAACCTATTTATGAAACCACCATAGAGCAATCCATCAAAACACGCTATGACAGTAAGAACCCATATTGAGGGAAACAATTCCGTTGATGGGAAGTATTTTTTTCTTCAAAATCACTGACTCGTAGAAACATGGGTAGAGACATAAAAACCGGAGAAATTTTCTGTCAAACTAGATGTATGCTCGGATAATTACGACATTTTTGACATCCCCAGGAGGGGGTACTCCTTAATGGGGATAGGTTTGAGGGGACGCGACAGGTGTCAACTTAGGGGAATTCGCAGATATGATGAATTCTGTCAACTGTCTCGATGTAGTTTCGTTATTCTACACTGACTGCGTTTCCACGTTTGACGAGTCGCACCTGTAATTTCTAGTTTCCCTCCGATGCTTAGATTTCAAATGAGTGTACGGAATCAGATCCCCAAGGGTATTATTATAATTTTACAGTTTTACTAAAGCTTTAAGGTATTGTTTTATTTGGTTAATTGATTTCCTATTTTACTCTTATATGTTATGGTAAAACCAGGCTCACTCGACCATTATAAGAAGCGGGCTATACCAGCTATGATATCCCTAGTGGTATAGAAACCCTTGATAAGGTTGGGAACAGTATCGTAAAGGGTATCGACGAATATCTTTTCAATCTAAAATATTTGCTGCAGCAGGATTTTGCAATAGAAATAAATTTTAAGTGAAACTAGGAAAAATTTGAAATTCAGTTTTGTAGCTAAAAGTTAATAAATGGAATTCTTCAAATTAAAATTCATGTATTTTAAGCCATGATCCCCATGATTAAATCTATTTTTAGTGTGTCGGACAAATTTTGATCCATAAATTCTAAGCGCTGAAGGAATGCTGATCAGAGAGAGAGAAAATAATAACTTAATATTAAATAACTTTTAGGTAAAATCTGAATCGAATGAATTCTATCGAAAAATATATTATCCTGGCTTTCCCGCAATGCATGCGAAGAAGCATGGATGGTGAGAAGAAACTGACTTTACAGGTTTCTCACGTTTGTTGTATAGCGAGAAAACGAATTTGAACTTATTCGGAGATGACTATTTTTAACTTATGGCTTTTGTTAATGAAGTATTTCTCATCGACAGCTCAGATTAAAACAATAAAGTTGAAAATTGAAGAAAAACCTAGATCTAAAAATTAAGTTCTAATTTATTGTTATATCTTGCTTCATTGTATGAAAAATAAGGTAGACAAGAAGAGTTTAAAAGTCATGGAAGCAAAAAAAACAGTTTTAACATTCATTATTTCAAGATTAAAATTAAGACAAGATTTGTTTGCATTCAGACTCGGACTGGCCCAACGGGCATTTGGGCAAATGCCCGGTGGGCCGCTACCCACTGAGGGAAGTTTTTGGGACACTGAGGACAACTATGAATTTTTTTAATAACAAATGTAAACTTATATAAATGAAACCAAAACCTTTTATAAAATATTGGACAAATGCCGACTTAAATTTTAAACCCTTACCACCCTGAAAAATTTCAGGCGGGATCCTGAGATTTTTAGAAATTAAGGTGCCTGCCTACATAAAAATGCCGTTTCGGACCAAAAATTCAAAAAAAAAATTATCATCTTATTTCAAAAACACACCTTTAGCTTTCCAAATCAGATTAAATTTTGTCTTTATCTTCCCTAGAATCAAAGTTACAGAAATTTTACTTAATTAATTTAACTAAATAGGCATTTTAATAAGGAAAAAATAAAGAAATTCGCGTCTTTCTCAGAATCACATTTTTGCTATTTTCCTTCTCCGCCGAACAGCATAACTCAAAATATTATGAGGGAATTTCTATAAAACTTGGGCACAGTACTTGACATTAGGGTGGTCCTAAGTATAATGGTAAAAAAATGTTTCGGAATTTTTCAAGTCGCACCCCCTAAATTTTTTGCTTATGGGGTAGTAAATAACTGGTAAAAATTTTATCCGAATCGGTTAATATTAACACGTGCCGCAAAAGGGATAAAAATCTGAAAAAACATCAAAATTCTCAAAACTTTGAAAAATCATAAAATTTATTTAAAATATGTAATTCAATATATTTCAGTACTTTTTTTTAACAAAAAATGCTTAAACATGAAGAATATTGGCCTTTATATCCTTTGACAATTTTTAAAGGTATTGTATTTTCTCCTCATTATACGTTAAAATATCGTTATATTCTTCAATAAGCTTGATTTCTCTTTCTGTAGCATTATTTACAACAGATAAGTTACTGACGACTTTAAACCCTTCCTGATAACCTCCAATAACCTTCACACGTTTTAAAGGATCCCTGGAAATAAATTTTGAAGAAAACTTAACCTTTGAAAACAGTTTGCGGTTCATTTTGACACAAAATTGGCTTGATTTTTCTTAGAGTCCTTCCCGTTCTACAAAACTAATTTGCAACCACCCTGCTTACACACGGGTAGATTCTTTCCCTCTAAACTCTTTGGAAATAATTGCTGTGTGGGGACAGGTTCATCAAAAAAGGCTAAGGCAACTGTCTCCTCCAAGAAACCATATCCATGACTAATCATTTTCTTTGATGCTGCCTTGGATTATATTTTCATTAATTCCTCTGTAGAAAAACAGGTCCCTCATGAAATTCAATTCTTGAAATGTGGCTTTGTGATCCATTTGCACATCAAACCAGGCCTTAATGTATAGCTTAACAATAATACTCATATCTTGTAGTAATGGATTATCCAAATTAACCCTCACATTTCTAAATATAAATATCTTCAAGCAATAAATTACTTAAGACATCCACCTAGAATGATGGATAGCACCAGGTTGTTTAAATTTAATCATTTTAGCTTTATAATAATCTAAAAGTGCTATTGTCAACGATAGAAACTTTTGGTAGTCTTCTCTCGATTGGTGTTCAAGCTTGTTTTAGCCAACTTGTGAATTTCTTCCTTGTCTCTTCCATCAATGGTGTTTTTTACAACTTCATTTTTAATACCTGATGGGTACTTTGATTTATAGATAACATCCCAAGATTTTCAAAACGTTTAAATAAAAATGTAGGTCCATGAGATGCAGTAACGCAAGCTGCAAATGCCGCTTTTAACACTATTTTAAGAACATTAAAATGTATTGTATGAGCTTTGGCTTATAAAATTCAGTGTAAATTTCAAATCAAACCTTTAGCTATGATGAATACACCATATTCAGCCACGCCCATATTAATCACGTGATCGGGGAAAACAAACTCACTATCAAATCATATCTCACTACAAACTCTACTTGTGTAGTATCTGTGGTAACCAATTGCAAGCTCAGTAGGTCACATGATGGAGAAAATGTGATGTAAGTCGGATATGGTACATTACATTTAAAATCTAGTTTTCATTGTTTTGAACATTATATTAAAGCTTTGTTTTATGTCCCAACCCTCATTGGAAAATCCTCCACTTTACCTTAAATCCTCCATTGGAATCCACTTATAACAATGAGTTTCACCCTAAAATATGTGCAGTAATCATAGAGTAGGATGTTTTCAAGTTTATCATAAAATACATGAAGATACCGCTTTTGAAAGTGCTCTTTTGAAAAAGCGCGCGTAGCGTCCACTGTTGCGGCGGAAAGTGCGCATCGAGCCGGCATTCCTCGTGTCAGTGTTACGGAGTCCTGCGCATCTACCGTACTCTAACTTCAATCGCATTGCGGCACGTGTTAATATTAAAATATTTGAAAAATATTTGGTATACATTCATTTCATACCTTAAGTAAAAAAGTTGGGGGGTGCGACTGAAAAAATTTCGAGTTTGAAAAATTAGGACCACCCTAACTTGACATAATATGATTTAGGAGTCTTACTATTTTTTTGGCTGTGGGTGTAATATTTTTTATTTTATGAATAGTATAACTTCAAACTTTATTGAACCTTGGAGTTTTCTTTTAATTTTTCAAGTTTAGTGCTATAACTTTTGATATTAAAATAATTCAGACATAAACATAGTAGGCCTCCTAAAATATGTGTTTAAAAAGATAATAAAGTTTACAAAACAAAAATATCTTCACATAAATTTGAGTTATGATGTTTTGCGGAAAGGCTGTTTGTTGTGATTTTTATGCATAAATTCTTCAAAAATCTGAAAATTAAAATTTAATTATTTTTTATATTATTCATAGTTTTTAAATGCATTTAATTGTATAAATCACAAATTAGGTCAATATTTTAATTATTAAAAAAAGCCTCCATAGGTAGGCAACCACATTTTAAGTTTTATACTTAACTTTAAAATTTATATTTTAAAGAAAGCTTTAAGATTAGGGCTCGACCGATGCATCGGCTTGGCCGATGTATCGGCGCCGATTGTTTGAAAAAATAGCCACGGGCTTTGACATCGGCGGCCGATACTAAAATTTAAAATAATCGGCCCATCGGCCTAAAAAAACATCTAATTGCCGATGTTTGGCCGATGGTTATCAAATTTTTGAAACAAATTTGAATTGATATTTCAATCTTAAAAAATTTAAATAGAATATATTCGTATCAGAGCAGTAGTGAAAAATAGCCTATAAACATCATTCTCAAGTGAAAACCGTTAAAAACTAAATATTGAAATTTTTACTGGTTTTACCCCTTTTTCCTTTTTTTTCGTTAGATTTACTGGATAAATTAGTTTAATGCAATTTTTACCATCGGCCTTTAGCATCGGCCATCGGCAATCGGCCTCGTAAAGACCCATCGGCCATCGGCTTGCCGATGGAAATTTTCGAACAATCGGCATCGGCCCATCGGCCAAAAAAGTGCCATCGGTCGAGCCCTATTTAAGATGATATATATATTCTCCATTGCCTTCTCGCTTATGTAGATCCTGCACCCTGGTTGGTTAAGTGTCAGTCTGCAGTGCAGAAGATTCCTGGTCGGATTTTGAGATATTTATTAATTAAATTTATATTTTAAAGAAAGCTTTAAGATGAAATACATTTCCCCATTTCCTTCTCATTGATGTAGATCCTACGGCCTGGTTGGTTAAATTTCAGTCTGCAATGCAAAATATTACATTCCTCCATTTCCTTTTCGGTGATGTAGATCCTGTGGCCTGGTTGGTTAAATGTCAGTCTGCAGTGAAGAAGGTTCCAGGTTCGATTCCTGGTGGGAGTATGAGGTATTTTTAAATTAAATTTATATTTTAAAGAAAGCTTTAAGATGAAATACATTTCTCCATTTCCGTCTCGGTGATGTAAATTCTGTGGCCTGGTTTGTTAAGTGTCAGTCTGCAGTGCAGAAGGTTCCATGTTCGATTCCTGGTGGGATTTTGAGATATTTATAAATTAAATTTTTATTTTAAAGAAAGCTGTAAGATGATATAAGGTAAATGTGGGTATAGTGGACACTGTACCAATAGTGGCCACATAGCTGATTAATTTTAAATAAAACGAGTTAGAGGCATCAAACAGCGTCAAAACTCATAGGCATAGTAGATTGTACAATAAGGTAAGCTGGTAAATTACCACCGATACCACAGATCAGCATGGGAAGGATATTTAAATATTTGAAAATAACAACATCGGCCGAGTGACTGAAATTTGATCTTGCTTATTGAATCGCGTAAGGAAACGGGTAAGTCGGAACTGGTTTTTTCGAATTTATTCCCGTTTGATTGACTTTTAAATTTATATTTAGATAAAGAAGAGTATATAAAATGATACTGAATAAAATTTATTTGAAAATTTTGGCTTTACAAAGATTTATAGGGGTGGCCACTTTACCAACACATAATCTTGGATTTTCCAATAGTGGCCACTGCAATGGCTTCTAAAAGAAACATAAATAATATTAATTTGAATCAGTTTTTCTTCATAAACTGTTGAATGCGCTTTAACATGAGTGTTGTATTAATTTGGTTTCATTCTGGCTTTGGGAACCAAGGTTTCTAAAACATTGAATTACATGCTAAATTCCTCTCAAATCAGCTACAGCGTAGGCTTTGGGCCAGAAACTATCAAGTATTTTTTTAAATAAAGCTAATTTGATTTGATCTAAAATATATTTCGTTGGGAAGGGAGATTTAATTAGAACTAAACAACTATACCAAAAAAAACCCCTCAATTTCATGCATAAACCCCTCATATAGGCCGAAAAAGAGAGGTGTCCACTATTGATGCAAGAGGTGTCCACCATAGATACAACAACTACATCAAGGTGGCCACTATAGATGCAATTTGGAGTACTTTTTAAAAATTAATTAAAAATACTTTACCCAATCTAATTAAAATTTTTAATGGTAAAATCAAAAGACGAAGATCCAATTAACCTAAAAATAGGATGATAACCGTTTCCAAGCAAATAGGTTGGTATTTATTAAGAATTTAAGCAAAAATTTTCCTTAAAGTGTCCACTATACCCACATTTACCTTACATTTCTTCATTGCCTTCTCGCTGATGTAGATCCTGCGCCCTGGTTGGTTAAGTATCAGGCTGCAGTGCTGAAGGTTACACGTTCGATTCCTGTTGCCTTCTAACTGATGTGGAGTCCGTTAGCCCAGTGGTATAGCATGCCTCAATGGATCAAAAATTTGGGGGTTTGATCCTGGAGACCGAAGCAAGTTCACAGGACGTACTAGGCGATTACCAACTCGAATCGTGATTGGTCAATTTCAGGGCGTAACTTATCACTATTTTCCCAACGTCATACCATTCAGCCAATCATAGACCAAGCTGAGAAATCGCCTAGTGCGTCCTGTGAACTCGCGAGACCGAATCTCTATTTTAAAATATATTGACTGAAACAGTTACAGTCACAGTTAAACGTAACTAGCAACATATTTTGGTTTTTTAACGGCATTGAAAGACGGGTAATGGAGTCAAAATTTTGCAATCCAATAACTAAGGGGACCGTCTCCATATTGCTTTATGTTAGGGGACCGTCCACAAATTACGGATTGTTCCCTAAAATTAAAAATTTAAGCAAAACTGGCTTCCTGACGGACCTTTCTCCGCTGGCCCCCAGGGTGAAGGGGCTTTCGGGGGTTATCCGAAGAATCCCCTAGGCCCGCGACCCCCCGGGGAGCAGATCAGGTCCGCCAGGAAGACCTCCTCTCGTCCGAGCCCCGACATCTTCGACGGGTGAACGGTCTCGACTCGGTCACCAGTTTCTGTCCCCTAGGTCAGATGCAACATCAGATACTCATAGAAAATAAAGTTCATTTCACTTAGGTAAACTTAGCAGCAATTGTTAAGAGAGTTGAAAGCATAGGGAGAGGCAGATATTACAGAATTACAATAGGAAGTTACACTGTTAGAAATTTCACCATGTGAAAACGGTTAATGCGACGGCAGCAGTGTAACCGTCCGATTAACCGTTTAGTTTACGGTTTGGAAAATTTTGTTTCATTGCGGATTTGGAACCGTGGCCAACTGATTAGGTTAAGATACTGTAAAAACAATAGTTTAGCGGTTAAGGAATCATTCATAGCTAGCGAGGTTCCTTAACCGTATAAACAATGGTTTTGCGGTTAAGGAATCTTTCATAGCTAGCGAGGTTCCTTAACCGTATAAACACTGGTTTTGCAGTTAAATAATAATTTATAACTAGCATGATTCCTTAACCGTATAAACACTGGTTTTGCGGTTAAATAATCATTTATACCTAGTTTTGTTTGAAACCTTAAAATTAAATATTTCAGTAATATTTATAACTACGCACTGTCTATCTCCACGAAAATAACAACTCAACTCCAACAAATATCGATATTAAACACTGACTACCTCCTCGAAAGTAACAACTCAACTCTTAACAAATTTTGCTAATACTTTAGCATTGGTCAACTTTCATGGATATAGACACTTAGTTATAACTATTACAGCTAAAAAAACAGAATTGTGAAATTTATAAATAACAAATTCATATTAATATTGAAATAATGAAGTTAGATAATCAAAATAAGTTAGCATAATTTATGTAATAAAAATGTAAATATTAAAGTGATCTTTCATTATGAAACCAGTGGTCTGTCCAAGGCAAACTTTACTACCGTTTTCGGTACCTTCAAAACTTTTTATAAATAGGTTCTTTCACAAATTCAGTTTTAGTAAAACACCTATACAAAATACATTTTGAAAAAAAAAACATTCTCTATGAAGCTGTGTTTGAAGTTTGTTATTTTGACTGAAATGTTCACAAATTCTCAGAAAATTTTTTACCAAATTAGCAATTAATTTTCACAAAATAGATACCTCTTAAAAAACCTAGACAGACCCCTGAAAACAAGAATATTTAATTTTAAAGTTAAAGAAAGTATGAGTAAGTAAGATTAAATTAAGTATTAAAGTAAGATTTATAAAATAATAAATTTCAGATGGATAATAAAAACACATGACAAATAGTTCATATTATTTTACTCCACAGTCCAGGAGTCAATTTTTATTAAACACCACTTTTCTCAGAAGTGGTCACATCAAGGATTAGAAAAAATGTAAGACAGTCAAAATTATGTAAAACAGATGGAAATGCTGCTTTACAACTAAATACTTAATCTTCGTATAATGTTTGTAAATAACATCAAAATGTGCTTGCATTTCACTTCCTGCTTCCGCACACTCCCTCCCATTGCCAGCGGTATCTGGTGGGGAAGTGAACAAGCCGAATAGGGGAGGAGTAGTCATCAGCGGCTGGGGAGGTACCGTCGAGGGTGGGCCAGAAGCACTTGTTGGAGTTGGGATTCCCCATTTTAAGAACCACTGATGGATCATACACGAGGATCATCTACAAAAGCTGAAGATAGCAGGAACGCTGGCTTGCAGCGATCTTGAGGTCACAGAAGGCGAGGGAGAAACCTGCAGGAGATGTCGGGGACTGGAAAGTATCAGTAGACGCCGGGCTACTTCCGGAACGGGTAAAATGTCGCGGATGACTCCAGGGGAAGGATGGCGATTCCGAACTGCTCTGGGAATGCACTGGAACCTTCCTATGGATGGTCCACCATCAACAGGCAGTAGGACGAGTCCATCAATGTTGGGAGTGGGACGATAAACTCTAGGTGCAAGTCGTCGAACCGCTGGGAAGGCTCAAAGGTGGAGGGTGCACGCATGTGCCTGTGTAAGTCCCTGGGTAGAACAAGTAAAAATTAGTCAAATGAAATAGAAACTAAATATACAACACTTTTTGGACGGCAAAACCTGTTTCATTCCAAGTTAAATACAACAAAATCACTTTTTCTGTTTTGAAATTTTACCTGTGAGTGGTAAGCAGCAGCACTGGATACCGAGAAGCTGGGCAAGGGCATGGACTGTTGCAGGATCACTTGCTCGATCACTACCCCAAGCTCTGATGAGTTAAATATTGATGTCCCTGAAGTTACAAATAAATAAATCAGTGTTAGTGAAAATAAACTACATAAGAATAACAAGACTAAGAATTAAAGTTATAAATATGTTCAGTGGGGTAGCCAGAAAAAAATTTCGGAGGGGGATGTTGATATTGAAATTTCGTTTTTTGTTTGGTCGTAAAAACACTTTCGAATCACAAATCATGCGCTATAAGATCACATCCAATAGAAGCCCGTTTTCTGATCACGTGAAAACAGTAAACACAATGGTTTTCATGCGCTTCAAATGATTTAAACACATTTTTGAATTTAAAAATCAGAAATTTTGGAGTTTTAAACCATAATGTATGTGGTTGAGAGTACCAGGTAGACAGAACACAGATTAACAGTAACAGGTTTAATTAGCTTATCGAATTAATACAAAAGGGTGCTTTCGCAAAAGCGAACCCAAAAAGCGGACCGCAGACGCTCTTCTTTCACAGAGAATCTATCAAGTTCTCGCGCATTGAGTAGTTAACATCCTTCTCCCGCAGGAGGAAAATATAATATACAGACTAGACACCGATGTGTATTTATGGAAGCGGCACGAATCCTCCACATGTATCAAAAAAGTATAAAACTAAGCGGCACAGCTTGGATATACGTCAACCAGCCGCCATGTTTACCCACAGCTTAAATGATGACACACAACAATATAGATCTAATTTGAGCTGTGAGTAAACATGGCGGCTGGTCGACGTATATCCCAGCTGTGTCAATTAAGCATATACCTCACTCATGCAAATACCTCATTCAGCTTTAGAAAATGAGTCAAAAATGTAAATTAACCAAATGAACGTGGTGCATTATATTGGTTAATATAACTGAGAATAATAAAGTGAAATGTTCAATTTGACTTACTTCATAAGCGTCCATGTCGACATCAATCGGCTTACCGCACTTAACATGGCAACAATGCTAAAAAGAAAGAAAATATCTGGAGTTTTCATCAAATTTTATTTAAAATATGGAAGTATGGTCGGCAAATTTAAGAACTCGTAATAATTTATCCTCCTTGTCCAAAATGCAAAGTGAATCAAGCTGCTTCTGCCCATATTTTATTCTGTATCGATTGTGAAAAGAGCCAGTTGTACTCGGATCTTACTGCTATGCTGCTTTGGAGTATTTAAAAACGCACGGGTTTATGGACTTGGTCTAGATGTTTTTGTTGACCATATACAGTATACATACGTTATTAAAAAATTAAATGAAATTTTTATGTTAAACATAAAAATAATTAAGGCAATTGCTTTCAAACTTTGGGTTTTAAGGTGCATATTTCGGACATTCCGCGCCAAACACAATGTTAATTTTGTTTCAAGGAGTTATGCAGAAAAATTAAAGCCAGAAACACAACTTGATTAAGGTGAATAAAATCGGCAAGTAATTAAAACAAGACACAAGCATCAACAACTCAACTCTCGTTCAATTGTTCATTTCATGGAGGAGGCTGCCGTGTTGACGTGAATTTTTTTTTGATATCAGATTTGAATCTGTTAATTCTTATAAGAAAATTCATGTAATATTGTACATTAATATTATTAATGTTTGAAATCAACAAGTAATTAAAACAAACTCTACCTGTTATACCAAAAGAATAACATTGTCAGGAAGGGCTCAGGTCATCATGTGTCTAGAAAAAAGTTTATAAAAGCTTTTAGACAGACAAAATGGGGAACAGCTTTAGAATAGGTACTGCTTTTGGACAACCGTTTTCAGCCGCCGGCAGCTGAAAACCCCGCTGCCATGTTTACCCAGGCTCAAAAAACTAAAACACTACTTACAATAAGTATGATTTTTGCGAAGCACATTAAGAACCAACTAAAGTGCGACTTAAATCTAATAGTATCTTTAACCTCAGCGGGTGCGCTTATCTCCTAGATACACAATTGTAGGTTAATGAAGCGAATCCGGCCTGCAGATTTTCACGCCAAACTTGGGAATAACAATTCAATGATCGGATACCATCGGTTTTCCCACTT
This sequence comes from Tetragnatha versicolor, assembly GCA_024610705.1. Taxonomy (NCBI): domain Eukaryota; kingdom Metazoa; phylum Arthropoda; class Arachnida; order Araneae; family Tetragnathidae; genus Tetragnatha; species Tetragnatha versicolor. Next base: position 44,353,019 of record JANDEH010000007.1, read on the forward strand.
GGCGACAAAAAATATCGCCAAATTCAGCTTGCGGGCCGGTTTGCTTGATGTTCCCAATTATAAAATGCAAATTTTCAAACATGTAATTCAAAAACAAAGTTGTAAGGGGCCTTTCATTAATTACGTAAGGGTCCCGAGAGGGAGGGGGGTTGGACAAATCTCTACATACCCTTACTTGGGGGTGGGGGGTCAAACCCATTCTTATGTAAGATTTTCCAAGTTAATGTAAACAAATTCCAATTATTCTAATCAAATTACTATTGAATAACCTCAGAAAAACTTAAAAAGGCTGAAGATCACGGTTATTATCAAAGCTTTTACTTTTTTTAAAATAGATATATATCAGTATGAATCTCTTTTGTAGCAAGTTAAGATAAAAAAAACTGTTGAATCCATCTTCCAGTTGTCAAAAGGCGAAACAAAACAAAAGCAAACAGAGAGAAATCTTAATTAGTTCTGGTTTCAACTTTTTTTATTCGAACATTTTATTATTTGGATAAGACGTAAGAATAGGGGGGAGGGGTTTGAAAAATCTTACGTACCCTTACATGGGGGTAAGGGGGGGGTTAAATATTGCCAAAATCGTCCTTACGTAATTAATGAATGGCCCCTAATAAGTATTTGGTTAATGAGCATATTTATTTAAATCAATATTATTTTTAAAAAAACTGAACAAAAGTAATTATAATACACAAAAAAACTCAACAGAGAAATATGAAATAAACTTGAAAGATGAAGAATTCAATTAGGTATTTAGGCTGAACTATTGACTATTACTGAAGCTTCATAATATGAAAATTCATAATATGAACTGAAAATACATTTAGTTACAATGTTTAGGAACAAAAAAAACTATAATTACTAAAAAAAATCAAGAAAAACTTACATGAACAGTCGCGCGTATCTCTAAAACACTAACAGATAATCGCACGCCGCAGCCACACGGCACACGGGGATTCCCCATTCCTCGGCTTGAAGTTAAAGTTACAGTAGGTAGCATCAGTCACAAGCGCCAGCCGAAGTGTGGCTGTATTATAGCTGCCTACAGGCCCAAACAAACGGAAAGACAGTTCCGTGAGTATCAAAGTTAAAAATACATTATACATTTGATTTCAATAAAGTACAATACATACCATTATACAAAAGAATTAGCTGATTGATATTCTGATCAGCCAAAAGAACGTTCTCCTCCCTGCATCACACATCCATCGTGCTCGTGCCAGTGGCATAGGCCAGTGGCTCGTGCATCGTTGGCTCGATTGGCGGGGGCATGAGAGTTGATTCATTGATTCTTGTGTCTTTTGCTGCAGGAATAACTTGGATTTCACGCAAATGTTCCTTTTAAGAATTTTAATAGGGAATAGGCAGGGTTGGCAAAAACCTGGGTTTTTTTTAAAACCCAAGTGGGTTGAGTTTTTTTCGGGTTTTTTTAATAAAACCCTGAAAAAACCCATATAAAACTGGGTTTTTTTTAAAATTAAGTGGTTTTCTCCTACATAATAAGTAGGCTCTTCAAATTTTAGTAAGTTCTTTCTATGTTAAATGTGTTCTGTCAAAATAATGTCAGTTTTTCCATAGCTAAGTGGGTTTTTTCAAAGTTTGTCAGTTTTCTGAAAAATTAATGTTTTTGTTTTCATTTTAAAGTGTTAATTTATCACTTGTATGAGATAGGTGACAAATTTTGGATCAAAGTTGGAATCTCTAAGATATTCTTTTACATAATTCGTGATTTATTACTAGTTAAAGACGTTTCCGTAATACTTGAATAAAAGTATTTGTGCTTGAGATCGGTGAATGAAATTTTAATATGTTGTACTTGGCGTTGTGCGGTTTAAAACGGTGTATTGCATTAAGGTGTTCGTCATGCAGTAGACACTCTACAGTAGTCCGAAGTTTCTCCGTAATATTCAAATGACACTATATTAAAATTAATAAATCGATCAATATATGACGGAATCTTATAGTATACTTAAATATGTGCATTATATTAAATTTTTGTTCAAATCGCGCTATAATTATGGTAGTTATTAGAGTTTGAAAAAAAAGTCGACTGCGCTCGAAAAAAACACAAGTCCTCTTTTCGCTTATAAATCTATAATTATTATTCTAATTTTTTTTTTGAATTTACTTAGGAGTAAAGGACCGTTGTGGGAATGTTTTTACAGAATTACGGGATTCCATGGTGATTATGACGTAATTTGTGATTTAAATAGCTGGATGGAGCTTACTTGTCCATAACGCGAATGACTCTGGAATATTTCCCATATCTCAGTTCAAAGTTTGTTTACTCTTCGCTTCACATGCAAGTGCTTTACATCGTTGGAAAGATCATTAAAAATGTTTATAGGAATGCTTATAGGCTTATGTTCTCCATATTGGGGGATTTATTAAGGTTGAAAGAAATTTCGTTTTCCGTGAAATTTTTTCCCGAAAGTAATTCCAATAATTTGAGATTTTAATATGTTGTAGTAGGCCTTTAGACAAACAAAAGTATGTATCGCATTAAGGGACTGATGAATTAGTTCTCCACTGATAAATTATTCAAGTTTTTTTTACTGTATTATTTATGTATACGACCCCCTAATGATGTCAGCACCTTGAAAATTAAAAGATTGTGCGGTTCACTCCATGAACGACATCGGAAGTAGAGATATAATAATTAAAGTACGTACATTGTACTCACTGAAATTGAGAAAACACCATTTAATTTTATTGAAACCAGGTTTAAAATTTGAAAAAAAAACAATAAAAATTTAAAAAATATCCTAAAATCTTTTTAACTTTTAAAAAAAATACTGAAATTTACAAAATTCTCCTTAATTCTTTATAACCATATAGTTTGAACTTGAAGCGTCTTAAATTTTTAAAAAATCCATTCAATAAAGAAAAAAAAACCCACTGAAATTTGAAAAACACTCCCTTAATTATTGAAATCTGGTTTAAATTTTGAAGAAAAAAATCTCATTCAACTGAAGTTCTTGGTATGTTGTTTCGTTTAATGTTTTTCTTCAATATTAAAACCAAATCTGCCAAAATCTTGATTTTTCTTGAAAAAACCTAAAACTGGGTCCATAATGAGGGTTTTTCACATGTATTTTCTTGGAAAAACTAATTGGGTCCTACCCAGCCAACCCTGGGCAGAGGTGTTCTCGAGTTTGGATTAGGATTTTAAGAACTATATATATTATGTGGCACGGAGTAATTATAATCAAGCCTATGTTATATATACCTTGGGTTCTTTAAGAAAAGATGGCGCCACGAAACACGAAAATGGTTCCTTAACCGTTTTTGATGAGAATGGTTCGTTAACTATTGGCTTTTCAATTTAACGGTTCGAGAACCTTATTTTAAATGGTTATTCGACCTTTTTGTCTGAAAAAAGTAGAATAACCATTAAAAATATGGTTATTTGACCGCTTTCCTTAAGGAATTTCTAACAGTGTAGGACAGTGGGATTTGAACTGAGTACCTTCTGTACACCACGACCACGACTCTACCAACTGAGCCATCAAGGACATTTGAGAACTAGCTACTGGTCAAAGAATATAGTGGAACTGTCAGTTCGTAAAATTTAATTTAGCTGTAAAATGCACTAAAATATTAAGTTACGTTAGTGGGGTTAGTTACGTAGTTAAGTTACCATCGCACCCTTGCTCAGCCAAGAGTTGGCGTTTGGTGGTTTGGGAGGGATTGTTGCGTCTCATCCTCGAATAGAGTTAGTATTACGACCTGAATCGACCCTCTGAGTCAGGGATGGGATCTTTTGCTAATACCGTATAGGGAATGGCAGTTGGGGATCCCACCTGTTAATCTTAAACTAACTAGAGTATTGACATTAAAAACAGTTTATTTAATGACCATTATCGGCGGTAGAGCAATGGGCACTATTGCCTAAGCTCTTTTTCCCTCTACCCCGAAGAAGAGGGAAACGCCACCTTTAGTTAGTTAGTTACGTTAGTGGGATTTGAACTGAGTACCTCCTGTACGATAAAACCGCGACTGTACCACCTGAGCCGTCAAGAACGTTTGGGAAGCAACTACTTGTCAAAGTGTATAGTGTAACTGTCAGTTCGTAAAATTTAGTTTAGCTGTAAATGTACAAAAATAGGAAGTTAGGTTAGTGGGGTTTGAACTGAGTACCTTATGTACAATATGACTGTGACTCTACCAATTGAGCCGTCAACGACGATTGGGAAGCAGCTACTGGTCAAAGTGTATAGGGGAATTGTCAGTTCTCAAAATTTAATTTAGCTACTCACTAAAATAGGAAGTTAAGTTAGTGGGGTTCGATCTGAGTACCTACTGAACACTGACCGCAATTCTACCAACTGAGCCGTCAACGACGTTTAGGAAGCAGCTACTAGCCAAAGTGTATAGGGGAATTGTCAGTTCTCAAAATTTAATTTAGCTTTAAAATGCACTTAAATAGGAAGTTACGTAAGTGGGATGAACTGGGTACCTCCTGTACGATAGAACCGCGACTGTACGAACTGAGCCATCAAGGACGTTTTGGAAGCAGCTACAGGTTAAAGTGTATAGGGGAATTGTCAGTTCTCAAAACTTAATTTAGCTACTCACTAAAATAGAAAGTTAAGTTAGTGGGGTTCGATCTGAGTACCTACTGAACACTGGACCACGACTCTACCAATTGAGCCATCAAGAACGTTTGGGAAGCAGCGTTAATGGTAAAAGTGTATAGTGGAACTGTCAGTTCTTAAAATTTAATTTAGCTGTAAAATGCACTGAAATAGGAAGCTAAGTTAGTAGGGTTTGATATGAGTACCTTATGTACAATATGACCGTGACTCTACTGACTGAGTCATCAAGGACGTTTCAGAAGCAACTACTGGTCAAATTGTATGGTGGAATCGTCAGTTTTTTTAATCTGATTTAGCTGTAAAAGCTCTGAGTACCTTCTGTGGACCAGGACCGTGACTCTACCAACTGAGCCATCAAGGACGTATGGGAAGCAGCTACTGGTCAAAATGTATAGTGGAATTGTCTTTTCTCAAAATTTAATTTAGCTATAGGCTCTTAAATAGAAACTTAATTTAGTGGGGTTTGATCTGAATACCTTCTGTACACTGGACCGTGACTCTACCAACTGAGCCGTCAAGGACGTTTGTGAGGCATCTACTGGTTAACCCTTTCAGACCTATACGCCCCAAATTTCCCGTTGGATTCAATGGTAATCTCGGACGGCTAAGGATTGAAAGGGTTCTCGGGCGGCTAGGGATTGAAAGGGTTAAAGTGTTAAACCGTTAAAGGGTTAAACCGTCATTTATTAAAATTTAATTTCGCTGTAAAATGCACTAAAATAGGAATTTAAGTTAGCTGAGTTTGAACTAAGTATCTTCTGTACAATAGGACCGCGACATTACCAACTGAGCCTTAAAATTTTTACATATCCTAATGTTATATTTCCATGACAATTCTGCGATGGACCGATTCCGACTTATGAAGGCGTGGGCCAAAATTTCTTCCCAGTCCGGCCCTGTTTGCAGTGACCAATAAGCCAATGTTTGGATACCGATACCCGATTTTAACAGTTAAACAGGACAGTAGTTATATTGAAATTGTATTAATTACTCCTGATTAATTCAATTCGTTGTTCAAAAAAAGAGTATTTTTGAAAATATTCAAGGACAATATACTTGTATGGCCATAAAGCTACACATTAAAGCAATTAAAAGCTTCAAAATTACAATTTATTTTTATAAATTATCTTCGGATGTCATTTTATGAAATAAACTTTTACCCTTCTAGGTGGCACGTGCCCCGTGCCACCTCCCTCCCTTCCGCTACTGGTAATAACCAAAAATATAGATTTAAACTAACAGAAAATCTCACAAAAATCAATTGACGTGCATCCATATATTAAAACCTATATTTCCTTATACCGCCTCTACCATTAACAGAAACAAGCCCAAACGAGGAAAGTCAAACACCCTCAAAGCGCACCTGTGCCCCTAACGGAAATCCCACCTCTCCACAAACGATACAAACACACCCACCCCTGAACAAACCCGAAAACGATCTGTGAAAAGAAAAATGGCCGAACATGCAAAAGAAGCTATAGGCAGTGGCTATAGGCAAACAGCCTCTCGGGGCCGATGGCACTCTGTTTTGGTTCGGAACAGCTGTGAGTATAGAAAGGGTCAGTAACACTTCGCTGCCGATACTAATTGGGGACATGGACGATACTCTATCTAGTGGTTGATTAGCGGAGGATTGGATCGATTCCGGGTGGGGTGTTGTGGGGGAGGTTGTTGGCATTCATTTAAGGCATACGGAAAAGGTTTTGTGTATCTAGGGATTTCGGGATAGGATGCCATTTACTTAGGGATTAATGCGTTAAAGTAATGAAAGTTACTGAGCTTTGTGGTTTGTAAATCAGAATAATAATCTAAAGAAATTAAAAGAAAAATTTTGTGGGAATGGGAGAAATGTAAGGGGAAAAGAAAATAAGAGAAATGAATGGAATAGATGTGGCAGAAAAGGGATTAAGATTAATTAAGGGATTAAGACTGGAAAAGTAGAGAAATGAAAAGAGATAAGTAGAAAGGAGGAATGAGAAATTTGAAAAAAAGGATTAGAGAAATTAAAATGAAATTAAGAGAAAAGAATGAGGGAAAGGAATGAAAGGTTAAGGATAGAGATAAAATCAGTAATAGAGAGAATGAATGAAATAAATAAAAGAGACTGATTGACAGAGATAATAAGGAAGGAGAAACCTTAATGTTTTCAATCCGTTTGTGGTATTGGAAGCTCGCACATTTGAACCACCCATGGACCTTCTTCTGAAGGAAAAATCCCTTTACATTATAGATGATAATAACTAACTATATATCATGGTGGGGAACTAAATACTGGTTTAATATTGTCCTTTCATTAATGAAGAGAAAACATTTATAAAATTAGTCAAAGTGTCAATAACTTCCATTATTTACAAATATCGATATCTTATATCAAATGTCTGACTTTTTTTTCTCGGTACTAAATATCTATTCAGAACCCAAAAAGCGAACAAAAGAGGCAAAGAAAAAATTGCCAAAAGACAATGTATCATTCTGAACCTACAAAACAGTCGTTTCGTTTCCGACCTATTGACTTTCACAGCGTTCCGTCAGGTGGAGCTCTCTTCAAACCACAGACCCACCTCAAACGAAAAAAAAAACTGACACTCACAGGTATCGCTATTCTTACGCACGCCCTTCAACCTGCCAGTAAACCATACCCCTCCCTCTACACACAAAAGGACTCTGCCCACCCTTCTAAACATAAGGCAACGACCTTTTTTTCTGAAAGTGAACTGACTTGTTTGCTAAATAAACGACGCGATTGTTCATCGTACAATTTTAACTTTGTTAATTTCTTTTGAAGGTACAGTTAGAGAAGGTTTTAAAGATTCATTTGAAAAAATTTTAAAAAGGCATCCGAGAAGTTTAAACCCTTTAATAGTGAAATCTGAAAACCCTAGTTGAATATAATCAGTGTACTTTGTATGTTGCCCAAGCCACAGACAATAAGAGACAGACCGGTCAATAGGCGGGGCTTATCCAGAGAGCTCAAGTGGCGCCTGCGACAAGCGGTACCGGCATTAATCGATTAATTTAATATTTTTTAATCGAAATCCTTACAAATTTTTTTGTTGACGAAACTTGCAATATTCGATTTCGAAAGTAAACATGAAGTTTGTGTAAATCGTTTAATCGTACTCTTTTAAATTGTTTGCAAGATTTATAAATCATTTTAACAGTGTCTTATTGCATTAAGGCACATTTTATCTCGTTTCTTCTCTATTTTGCAATTCATTGGAAAATCTGTGTTGCATTCTTGAACTTGATTTTTAAGCCTGATAGAATTCAGTATAATTCGCGTTATTTATAGGCGTATGTATTTAATTCAGATGAAAATGTATACTAGTATTATATATTTTTATTGTCAAGAATTCATTTCAAATGTGCCTGGGATCTGGGATTCGTATTTGCAAAAGATGTGTTCGTTTAGATTCACGAGGATTGCAACTTCATTTACACATCATGTTCGTCTTAAAAGGCCAAGGGGTTATAACAAATATTTGTAATTATTGAAATATGAGGTTTAATAAAATCATTTAGATTCATTATTTACTTGTGTGATTCTTGATTGCTTTATATTTAAGCTTGTATTTTTACAATCGAGTTTTTCATCATATGCGATCACGAAATTTTGTTGATGAACAAACCTTAATGATTTAATTTAAATTTTCTATTATAATAGCAAATTTTTAAAAATTGTTGAAAAAAAAAAGATATTTTTTAATTTTAAAAACCATTTAATGGGCTTATGTGATCGCCAAGGATTGCGATCCTGGTGATTATATGGTCGATGGATTACGTCTTCACAAAACGTCTCCATGGTTGCCAGACCTAAAAGCTTAACTGTAACCACAGTTTTAGTGCAGGTACCGTGGGTTGAGGGCGTTCGTGTCGTAGGCCGCCCATTGACCGGTCTGTCTCTTATTGTCTGTGGCCCAAGCAATACAAACACTCAAACTTCGTCATGTACGGCCAAATTACGTTTACTTCTTGTAGCAGTTATGTACACTTGACATATTTGGTATGAGCTGTGCTACTAGGATGAAAAATTGGGTTGGTGGGTGTAAAAGATAACACGTTGAGGGTTTTTCCCCAAAGACTGGTATTTTCAATTTAATAATTTTGGGTCTATAATAGTTTGACAGTTGGATAAATTTTCTTCCATTGATATTGATTCTGAATAAAATCCCTAGTAGCATAGTCTATCCCAAATATGTCAAGTTCACAGAACTGCTACTTGAAGTAAACGAAATTTAAATAAACATGACACAAATTGGGAGAATCATTTGTGCTGCTTGGGAACTTGGGATAGAAATATCACAATTAAAGATATATAAAAACCTTAGATCTTAATTATATGAAAATTTAATAGAATATATCTGTTTTAATAGACGGAACTCCGTCAAAAGATGAAGAATTTTCACCCCCTTATAAAAACAAAACCTTCATATTTTTTTGGTTCTATCCAAATGCATATTCATGTTCATTGACTTCAGATGGGAGACTCTTTCAGTCACGTCTACTCTAAAAGCTCGTTTTTCAGCTCTTGAACCCGCCGTACTCGCCCTCACTAAACTCTTTAAATAGCAACACTTGGAGGTTACGCTTTTGTCCTAAGTATAGCAGCGCCTAGGAGTCGAGTAGCGCCTCTTGAAGTTAAGGTTAAGAAAACGGTGATTAACCCAACGAAATGAATGAGCACTTTCCAGGTATAAAAAGTTCAAAGTCCTAAAAGAACCTCTTTGTCGTAAGCTACACAATGTTCCAAAGACTTTAAAATTCTAAGAAACTTTAATAATAGTAAATTAGTGGCAAATCTGATTTTTCTGTACTTTTTTCATATTAAATAAAAACTTTTTTGATTTTAACCCTCTATTTCAGGGGTTCCCAAACTTTTTTGGCCCGTATACCCCCTGTTATAGAGACTGTTCAAAAAGTAGCTTAAGATCTTATGTTTATGATATATATTTCTAATCCACGCAAAAATTTTGTAACGGTCCACGCCCGTGGACCCCCTAGAAGTTGCTGTGGACCCCTGGGGGTCCATATAGACCACTTTGTTAACCGCTGCTCTATTTCATGTTTTTCTCGTTCATTTTTCCTCGTTACACTAAATGGTATATTTTGTACTTTCATTATAATAGTTAAATAATTAACATCAGATTTTTTTCAATTTAACTTTTCAATTAAAATATTATTGTTATTTCTATTAAAATTAATACACTTGATTAAATTCTTTATCGTGCACATTCTGTCTCTTAATTTCTCTATTTTTATTACACTTTTAATGATTTTATTCTTTTAATGGTTTTATTTCTTTTACTTACTGAACTTCTGAGACCATAAGTTGACAAATCTTATTTAGAAAAACTGGAAATCAAGTATGTGTAGTAGCAAAAGATGAACTCAACAATGAAAAATTTCTAACTTAGGAAAAATTTCAGTGAAATCCTCTCGGAGAAAGAACATTCATAAACGTCTAAAAAAGCCTATTCAGTCCCCCAAGTCACGAGTTTAAAGGAAAAATATTTCTTCACCCAAAGAAATATATTCGTAACTGAACCCATGTAGTTCGTTTGGTGACCCAGTTCCATGCATAAATTACCGCAAGCTAAAATAACGAAGAATGAGCACCTTTTCTATCTGTGCAAGACACTATTATACGCAGGGAAAAAAATTCACCGTCATATCCTCAGGTGGCTCTTTTAATTGGCTTGTCTCTGTGGGAGGCTTGTCATTAAATGGAGTTCTGATGTCAATGAAACAGTAAAACCATAAATATGCGGGAAAGGTCGTTAGCCCAAGGAAAACATCCTGCGGCTGTTGTGAATTTCGAAATGGCTTAATATTTGAATTCGTTACCCACGGAAACTTCGAGAAACTGAAACAATTTACTCATAAGTTAAAGAGAGAATGCTTAGTAACACCTTAAAAGAATTATAAATGATGAGGTGTATCGAAATAAGATGAAAGAAGTTTCATCTTTCGTGTTATGCACAAAAGAATATTTAAGATTGACATCACTGTAGAGGTTAAGATGTTTACCTAACTTAGTTTTCTTCTATAACTCAGTAGATTTTTTTAACGGTACCCGATTTTTTTTCAATAAGAAGGCCTTTTGAGTACTGCTTCTAACTCAAGTTTTACGATTTCCTACAAACACCCATTTTCATTCGGAGCATCTTAAATAAAGAAGTAAACGATTCAGTCAAATGATATTTTCACCTGATATCAGTATTAAAAAGAAATTCATCTTTACCTTAGATAAAACTTGTTTAAGGGGACACATGACATAAAATGCATCAAATTTTCGATTTTCCAATTTTGCTTTTAAAAAAAGTATGTAATCTTACCTTTCCAAAAATATATAATTAGTGTAGTTTGGAAATATAAAAAGCCGTCAAAAAACGCGTTTACTTTTGTATTTGTAACATTTTTTATAAGCCTTTAAAACTTACATTCTTTCTCAGTTTCAATTTTTTTGATGTTTTGGTACACTTTTAAAAAATCTATTATAGTTAGAGATTCCAAATTTTCCCTACATACAAACCTTATACTAATTTCTAAAAAAAAAGCTCTGAATAACCAATCAGAGTTATATTTCGATAGAAAAAAGGTTTTTTATGTCTTAAATTTGATATTTAAAATTTTTTTTCAAATTAATTGTTGTGTAGCTAAAACAAAAAGGATGCTTATTATTATCTATCAACTCGGGTCCAAATTTTAAAGTAAAATAAGCAGTAGTTTTTTTTAAATGTACCTTAACAACACTAAGTCAATATGTATCGTAGAAACTAAGTCCATTTTAACTATAAATTTAAGTATTAAAATATTTAATTTTTTTATTTTTCTTGTGTTATATATAAACTATAGTATCTTGACTGCTTTCTGTAAAAATTTTAAAGATGGGAATGCATTTTTAATTATATTTCTGAAAGAAATTGGTAAAGCTAAATTTCACGTATTTTGGCTGTCGAGATTAAGGTGTATCGAAAAAAACTTTTTTTTGATTTTGATGATGCCTTAGTGCGGAAAAGTTGTCTAAGGTGGCAGAGAGTACCTGTGAATTTTTTCAGAATTTTCGGATAATATCTTGAGGTGCCGCCAAGGCCCTGAAGGTCCCCATGTTAATCCAATGGAGCGCGCAAGCCAAGAAGGCCGAAAATTGGTTTTTCGCCCCTCATTTCTACCCTAATCACACGACGAATGTCTTCACTCGAGTTATGGACCCTATATGATCTAGGCCAGGGGTTCTCAAACTTTTTATGTCGCGGAGCCCTTTTCAAGAGACAAATTCTTTGCGGAGCCCTTTTCCGAAATAAATTTTTCAAGGTATAAAAGCAAATTACATAAAACCCATTGCTTCTAGAAATAAAAGCATAATAGAAATTTATTTCGGGAGGGGTCCAAAATTATATCTCAGTCCCTCCCATGCATATTTAACAGTTTAATGTAGCTTTTAAAAACATTTTTAGGTATAATTTGCATCTAAGATAATTTATTTGAAAGAAAAATTGTGACAAATTAAGATACAAGTAAAATAGAAGGGTCTGGGGTTCCTTCCTCCCCAGAAGATATTTTGAAATGTGATCCTTAAAAACAGTTTTTTAACTCGTTTTAGGTATATCATTGTCCAAATTTCGGACATTCATTTTTAGGTAGGATTTTAATTTTAACGAACTTATTTACTATAAAAATTGACAATAATAAAGTTTCAAGTACAATAGGGGGTTTTGGGGGTCCTCCCCCAAAAGAATTTCGGAAATTTGACCCTAAATAACATGGTTTTAACTTGTTTTGTTATACGTAGTCCGGTTTTTCGGGGGAGAGGCTGGGCCCCCTCGGCCCTTTAATATACACCCCGGGATATATGGAATATTTTGTTTACCAATTATATTTTATCATTGGATACAATGTAAATCTTTATTTTATATTTCTGAATAATATAGGTATCACTTTTTAATCATTATGCCGGAGATGCATGGACATACTAGGATTCCATACAGAAATCTATACATCTGTAAATTTTGTTTTCCTAGAAGTTACTTCTTTTGAAATCGAGATCTGTTTTGGGGGCTGATAGACCATACGTCAGGGGTACTTATCAAAACTTATTTACACATGGGCCCAAAATCATTCCTTATCCCCTCCCATCCCATGCCATAGGATCAATGTTATCTTCTCTTTTTATACATTTTTTTGGCAGAATTTGCATCTTAAAGAATTTAATATAAGAAACGTTTTGTGTAATTAAATTCCAAATGCTATAAAGGGAGGGGGTTGGAAATTTGACTATACTATAAACAGGTTTTCCCTTGGTTTTGGTACATCTACTCCGAATTTTGGACATACATTTTTAAGTAGGATTATGATTTTGCTGAACTTTATAAAAAAAGGTGCTGAGTAATCAATTTGAGAGATGGGGGAATGGGGTTCCTTGGTGTGCTACTATTCGGAGCGGCCGTTTCAGCGGCAGAAATAAAATGAAAGTAAATATATTTACTGTCACTCTCTATTACTATTTATAGAACTCTCATAATTTTTCTAAAAATTAGTAGAACAAAAATTTGGTACCGAAACAGGCCGGCACCCAAACGGCCAGCGCCAAACCGTCCCATCCTGGGGGTTCCTCCCCCAGAAAAGTTTTGGAAATTTGACCCTAAAAACAGGGTTTTAACTTGTTTTGGTAAACCAAAAAAGACCTGAAAAGGCAAAAACCAGCAGACCTTACCAACACCTTACAGAAAGTTATTTATATAACATGTCAGAGAAAAGCAAATTAGAATTTATCAAAAAATGTATTTATTTCAAATTTCTTCGCGGAGCCCCTGGAAATGCTTGGCGGAGCCCTAAGGGCTCCGCGGAGCACAGTTTGAGAACCTCTGATCTAGGCTATCCGACAAAACTTGAATAATAGCCTAAATCTCTATATTACGTTTTTTTGTATGCTCCAATTTAGTCGAAAATCGCGTATTTCCTCGTTCAAATCAGAGCCCACAATCAACATAATATAGAGATTTAGGCTATTATTCAAGTTTTGTCGGATAGCTTAGATCATATAGGGTCCATAACTCGAGTGAAGACATTCGTCGTGTGATTAGGGTAGAAATGAGGGGCGAAAAACCAATTTTCGGCCTTCTTGGCTTGCGCGCTCCATTGGATTAACATGGGGACCTTCAGGGCCTTGGCGGCACCTCAAGATATTATCCGAAAATTCTGAAAAAATTCACAGGTACTCTCTGCCACCATAGACAACTTTTCCGCACTAAGGCATCATCAAAATAAAAAAAAGATTTTTTCCATACACCCTCGAGATGTCTTATGTCCCCTTAATCCTTTTCAACCCTGCAGCTTCTGGAAAACGGATCTTAATTTTATAATTTAAAAAAAAGTAATTTTAAAGTTCTTTTGGGAATTTCCATCGAATAAGTGGTGGCTGTGACAGTTACAAAAAAATTCATACTTCTACTTCTCTGCACACTAAATCAAGTAGTCGTTGGAATAAGTTGATTTTAATGCCTATAAATACTGAATTTGTTATTTAAAAAATATAGAAACAGTCGAGTAGATGCATTTGCTATTTTTCTGACCATCAAAATAAATCTAAAGATGAATAAATTATGTAATAAAATTTTTGGGAATTATTTTAATTAGTGCCAAATTTTGTCATTATAGGCCTTAATTCCAGATTAAAACTGACAAACTCACCAAACCAGGTTGATGAAAGGGATTTATTATATGTGTGTCAAACTTTTTGAGTTTTAAAGAGCAAAAATTATACCTTGTAATCTGACAATTTAAGTAATATTCATAAATGTGATAAAGTAGCAAAAACGTAGGAATGCATGGAGAAAACTATGTCAAGGTGAAGAACATGTCATGTCTCGCATTAACCTAAAAACCACAAAATTTAAAACAAAATTTAAACCCCACTGTTCTTAAAGATGCGGTTTATTGGATTCTTGGATTGGATTATTGGAAATGTGATCTTTCAGTTTTTTTATTAATCAGTAGTAGAACCAGAATGGGGAATGTGACACATTTCCTTTGGTAAATGAAGTAGTCAAGTTTAAACATCATTATTATGCAAAATAAGATGGTAAAGGATGTGAGCAATTTCATCCAATTTAAACAATTTAGTATTCTGGGAAATAACGTATATTTTACAATAGCTGAAAGTAGTTTGGTACAAAAATTGCCTGAATTACAAAGATTCTAAACTTGAAATAATTTAGTTTAAAAACCTTAAATCATTTTTACCGATATAAAATCTGTTTTTTTTAATTTTTAAAAACTTAATTTTGTTTCCCATATAAAAAGGAATTCATTTTTTTTCAAATGAAATATATCTTAACCTTATATGTAATAGCTCTGTAACTGTATTTTTTAAAATGTTCCTTTTGATAATTACCCCAAATTTCAGTACATTCTTTTTTCCCAAATTGTAACTATGATAAATATTTGGAACAAACAGCAAAATAGAATAGAAAAATGAATACACTGTTCAACAATGAAAAAATTTTCTTGATGAAAATTGTCATTTCTTATAGATTATGGGTCGCTGAATACAAAAATCACCATTAAAATTCTCAATTGACTCAGCATTTTCGGGGAACAACCCCTCCCAGTTTTTACGATTTTGGCGACTTTATAACTTTAAACTCGATTTTCAGGGTCAAAAAGCATTGCTTTAGTCTTCAAATTGCCCCCCCAGGAGACAAGAAAGGTTCAAATTAATAAAATATGATAAATTTATAACAAATGGATAGGTTTATGGGGTAATTACCCCCCTAAAAATGCAAAAAATAGCTAAAAATTATAGAGGTTTTTAAACGCTATTTTTTCCCCTTATTTTTTACGCAATTCACGTTTGAAGGGTCTTAACCCTTCCCCAAGGCCCCAAATTTGATGGCAATATGCAGCAATGATTTTTACTAAAAGCGGTTGAGGTGAGAGCACCCCCAAAGCACCCACGGAAGAGTTCAATGCGGCACTTAGAGTTAAGCAGTGCTGCACAAAAAAAATTTTGAAGCCACTAACAGAATTTCAGCTGATTCTTGTTTAAAATGATCTGCTGAATTCAAATATGACACCCATTTTCCTCCATCAACCTCAGTTTTTAAGGGAATGCCCCCTAATTGTTATCCACAGCCGTGCCATCTATTAACATCTTGAAACATGGAATCCTCATTCCCTAAAACCGGTCAGTTTTTAAAGAACTGAAGAGTTTCTACTTAGGATAGACCCAAAATATAAGAAAAACGTCATTTGTAATCTTTTCAAAATCATCAATATTAATTCCTGAGCTCGCGAGCGCCTTCGCGATTCTGGAAGTCTTCCGAACTCTTCCGCGGGGGCTTCTGGGAGGCTAACACTTCAGCCGCTTTTAGTAAAAATTATTGCTGCATATTGTCATCAAATTTGGGTCCTTGGGGAAAGGTTAGGACCTTTCAAACGGGAATTGCGTAAAAAATAAGAAGAAAAAATAGCGTATAGAAACTTCTATAATTTTTAGCTATTTTTTGCATTTTTAGGGGGGTAATTACCCTTTAAACCTATCCATTTGTTATAAATTTATCATATTTTATTAATTTGAACGTTTTTTGTCTCCTGCGGGGCAATTTGAAGACTAAAGCAATGCTTTTTGACCCTGAAAATCGAGTTTAAAGTTATAAAGTCGCCAAAATCGTAAAAAGGGGGAGGGGCTGTTCCCCGAAAATCCTGAGTCAATTGAGAATTTTAATGGTGATTTTCGTATTCAGCGACCCAAAATCTATAAGAAATGACTATTTTCATCAAGGAAAAAATTTTGAAGGTCAAATTTGTTGAACAGTGTTTTATAAAATTAATTAACCAGCTAAATTCTTAAAGCGAAATAGTTTCATTATATTTAAAAAGTTATAGAATTTTAATACACAGAGAAAAGAGAAAACTCCTAACTACTTAAACTACAATTATCTTTAAGTTAATGAATAAATTGATATGTTGAAACTCAAATTAAAAAAAACATTTAAGTAGTTTTGTCTCATATTTTTTAGGTGGTCTGTGAGATCCTTGTAAGTGGTCTGTAAAGAGGTCCAGTCTACGTAATATTTTTTCAGTAAATATGAAATCGGCATTAGAAATGCTATGTATAGAGGGAATTGATGACTTTTAGCTGCTTAATTTGTAGGACCAGCAAGTTGCACATATAACCAGTATTTTGCACTGACAAGTAAATTGACAACAATGTTTACCTGTTTAATCACACTGCGATCGTGAGTTGTCGGCAACAAACGGTGCTATTTTTGTGGGTTTTATAGATTTATTGATATTTTAGAAAACGTTATTAATATTTCTCTAGTAGTGAAATAAATTTATATTTTAGAACGTCATTTAATGACAAACAAACTAGGTTATCACAATTTTGTGAAGATGAAAAAATAAATATATTCACCTGATAGTTTTAATTTAACCTGATAGAAAATTGTCTTTACAGTTTTTTCATTAAGACAGCAACGGAATTTCAAATAAAATTTCGCCTACATTTAACTGAAGGGGTATTTATTGGGTTGAGCTTTTCAACGCACAAGGTCATTCCTAGTGTAAATCACAAATTTTAATACATTCTACCTGAATTTATATAAGCTTAGTACAAGATTTTACGATTCAGTTTAAGAGTATTCTGGGCTAGTATGATCAAATATTGCTAAAGCTTTTGAAACTTTTCTTTAAAATATTTTTAGTGGACTAGTTATAGTTATAAAGCAATAAAAGTTAAGACTTGTGCTTTAAATTAACTTTTTGAAGAAGTGCTTTTATTGAGTTACAAAACCCAAACTAGATATTAGAGTATCTCTATCA
This sequence comes from Tetragnatha versicolor, assembly GCA_024610705.1. Classification (NCBI taxonomy): domain Eukaryota; kingdom Metazoa; phylum Arthropoda; class Arachnida; order Araneae; family Tetragnathidae; genus Tetragnatha; species Tetragnatha versicolor. The sequence continues at coordinate 44,370,442 of JANDEH010000007.1, forward strand.
ATATAATGTACTCATATTCTGAAGAGTTGATTTAAAGAAGGTAATGAAATATTTAAAATGAACTATTTAAGTTAAAGAGTAAATAAAGAGTAGATTAATTGCATACAAAAGAAAACTCTAACGATCAAATTCCTACTACCAGTACTACCTAGGAGTTAAACTCCTCCCTTATATAGAGTATGAAGAGACAAACATTTTTTTCTCTCTAAATCAAAGTCAGGATTTTTTACCAACTACTATATAATTTAATTCCTCTCTATTCTCTAAGACCGAATTCTCTTTATACAAGAGCTTGTTAAAAGAAAGTTTGATATTGCATTGTATATTTATAAAAAATTATAAATTCACTGGAAAATGAAACAAATTTTAATTTTGTTAATTTTTTAGTAAATACATTCAAATGAATTAAACTCGGGTCTACTTCATGTAAATGAGAAAAAGTTATTTCACCAAAATCAAAGCAATCAATCAGTTAATCAAAAAATTCCTTTTACTTAAAAAAAGCTTTGTTTTATTTTAAAGTTTTCAGTTTTCATAAATTATTAAACTCAGTTACCTTAACGTTAAATAACCATCTTTTGACTAATCTCCCTCCTCAGGCAATTTTTGAAATAATATATAAAAGAAGATAAAAGTATCCTTAATCTCTTTTGAGACAAGTTTTTAAAGTTTGATAGCCAGCTATTTTAACTCAATTACCTTAAGGCAGGGGTCCCCAACCTTTTTGTACCTAAGAGCACATACCAGAATATTGGTCGAATGGCGGGCACCATTTATTTTTTCAAGATAAATTTATAGTTGGTGCACATAGTTAATAATACTCACTATATATAATGCACAAAAAATTTAATTTTAAAAATTAATTTAAATGTATTAATATTCTTTTGTAAAATAAATTACTACTAAATTGCTTGCAAAACATACAAAGTATAAAAATTATTTATAAAATATATAAAATACATTGCATTTCACTGTCCAGTGCTTCATAATTGGGAGATTATGATGAAATTCTTGCCCGCAAGCTATCGTCAAGGTGTTCATCTGTACGTCGTGATCTATATTTTGATTTTATTATTCATTGTCGAAAATGATTCACACAAGTGTGTGGAACCAAAGAACTACTCTATTTTATATGCTGCTCTTTTTAAGAATGGAAATTTATTTCTATCAACTATATTCCAGAATTTCTCATATCATCTGATAATAGTTTTGAGGATAATGTCATTCTGAAGATCCAAAATTTCACTTGAAGAAACTCTGAAATGTTATGTTGCTATTTCATTTCTAGAATTTTATGGGATAGTGGAAAACTGAAATATTTTATCGTTGGGCACAAGCAGCGGGCGCACCTAGACCGATCGACGGGCGCCATGGTGCCCGCGGGCATAGGGTTGGGGACCCCTGCCTTAAGGTCATATAACCATCTTCAACTTCTACTCTCAAGTCAACTTTTACAACTTTATGAAAATTAAGATAAATCCTTTATTTCCCAAAGCAATTTTGAAAAACCCTCTGATTCTGCAGCAAAAGCATCAAATATAAATAACCCCAGAGGAAACAGTGCGTGAAATGACTTCCAAAGGACCAAAACACTCTGTGGAGCATGGGGAGATTTTAAATTCAATTAAAAAAAAAAAAAAAAAGGACCAAAACAAAACCCACTCCAGCATTCGAAATCCACCTAGTTCCCAAAACAAGCCCTCTTCTTCCGAAAACCCCAAAATAAAAACATCCATTTCCTCCAAGCGGTCAAATTAGCAAACTCGGTTGTTGTTCTCTTGTTTTGTGACTAACCCTCTGAACCCTTCTCGGAAAACAACGCACGAGACTATTGAACCCTCACTTCGCCCAAAAATTCGAGGGTTTTTGACCCCCTCCTCTTTTTAGTCATCCTATTGTACGATAGAAAAAAGCTCTCGACCGTGCATTCCACAATAAACAGACTTTGCTCACGCTAAAACGGATACTGGTGTTGTTCTAAGCGCATTGTAATGGAACAATGGTGGAGTTTCACATTTCCATATGAGTTGTTCAGATACACAGTGGCGTAAGTCAACTGAACCTGGTTTTATGAAGATTTTCTATAGGACATGCCCAAAAAAACTTAAATTTTGAACGGGTAAGAGTGTTAGAAATAATATTTCTTTCGTTCCGGAACAAAACTCAATGCTCCTTGAAAATTTAATTTTGTTCCGGAACGAAACGAAATTCTTGAGGAATCATTGAATTTGGTTTCGGAACGAAGTTAAATTTTGTTTTGTTAGTAATTTTGTTACGGAATTACGGCACTCGAAACCGGGCACTGGATGCTGTCCGAAAGGAAACTTACAGGATTATTTCATTTGCTGCAAATGAACCAAAAGCGCTTGAGCTTAAGTTTAGAATATAAATGATTTAGAAACATTTTGTTCGTGCAGGAAGCATATTTACAAAGACTGAAGACTTGGGAACCTTATTAAATGTTTTCATTCACATAACTCATAAGACTTGACTTTACCGTACAAACTGCCCTGGGCCCTTCTGGGCCCTTTCAGCGAAATAAATCAAAGGCGAGGCGACGGCAACCCCACATAACTCATAAAATAAACTCATTTTAAAATTTGCCAATGGTTTCCCAGTTTTGCGCCATTTCAATTTTTGATCCAGAAAGAAGCTACAATCTAATTACAACGAAAAATTTCGTCTCGGAACGAATTTAAGCGTTTATTTCGTGAGTAGTTTGGCTCCTGAACTTACTATCGACATATTACTGAATATTGTAGTATGGTAAAGTACCTAAAGTATTATTTTTTTACAATTGCCAGCCCTGGTTTTTTACAAAAAAACACCCGTGTTGTTCTTACTGAGAAGGCATTTTTTGTTTCGCTCTTTATCTTGACAACGATAACTCTCTACCACACCACAGTAAATAACGAATCTAAAACAACTTAAATCGAGATGTCTATCACAGATTTCAGAATTTCGGACTTACACCCCTCTCCTCTTCGGCAACTCACGTATTCACTCTCCGAGCACTGGTCCACCTCTTTTATTGTGTCCCCGTGTGTATGATGTATTAAACAAAACACACAAAAAAGGTCCCGTTTTTGTCTTTCCCTTTTTATGTGTCGCTCGGAATAGAAGCTGCTATAATAAGAGAATATATGGCAAGATAGATTCGTCAAAATAAACATGGAGTGACCCATAACAACAGACCTATGAGCGAATGATGTTGGATGGATTTAGGTTTTGTGTGCACCTGGAATATTTCAGTAAAACAAGGGAATAAATTATTCATAGGTTTACGTGTTTTGTATGATCAGGTGAGTCACATAGATCGGAAGTCGAACTGTGATGTTCCTTGTTTGATGTAATTTTTTATCATCACTTTGCACAAAAATTAGAATGTGAACAAGAAGAGAAAATTTTATTATTATTATTGTCTTAATTGATCAGCTTCCAAATTAATTTACATACTTTAGACCTTCTTAACCGCGTTAAATGGAAAAGGGAAAAAGTCCTAAGCTAAAATAATAATACTAAGAGAAAAAATAATGCTTTTAAACGGGAGGGGAAAAGTTGATGGCATCAGGACGGCTAGAAGACTAGCGCCGTTTAGTAGTTCCAATCGGGATCTCAAATAATCTTCAATAATTATGTAGTTTAATAGCCTAGATCAGCGGTTCCCAAAGTGGTCCATATGGACCCCCAGTGGTCCACAGCGACTTCCAGGGGGTCCACGGGCATGAAAATAAAAAGTGGGGGTCCACAGCAACTTCTAGGGGGTCCACAGCGACTTTTAGAGGTTCACGGGAAAAATTTCATTAAAATGGAAAACTTTGATAAGTTTCAAAAATGTTGTCTTTTTTATAATCCAATTTTAGTTTTATGAAAAGTTGGTTATCACCGAATCCTCGCAACGCTGGCAGGGGCAATGGAATCATTTCTCTAATCGCGGTGGAGAGCCCCAGACCCGCCTCGCATAATTCAATTTCATAAATTATAACTAAATTTCCGTAATGTATAATTTTACTTCTTTTCATAGTTGAACTTATTTAGATATTGTTTGTTAACATGCCATATATTAATTGTAATTATTTCTGAAATTTTATGATTTGGTGAATAAATAACTCACTCATAAGCCATTAACTTTGACAAGTTTGTGACTAAAATTTTTATTGTTAAAGCTAAACTTTTTTAGCCTTGAAAAGTTATGATATTAAAAGTTTAGATTTGTTTTTAGTTTCAAACTTTTTAAATGTTTGATTTTTATAATTTCATTAAAAATGTTGTGCAACAATATAAATGGAAATTTGATTTCTTTTCATAGTTGAACTCAATTAAATATTAATTGATGAAAACTCCCATGGCCTGAAGAGTAATTTATTCCATTTTCCGGGATGGATTACCACTGATGATGCTCTCCGAAGAAGAGAGTGAAACGTATGGAAATAAATTCCAACAAACACGGCCATCCATCCCGGAAAATGGAATAAATCAATTAAATATTGTTTGTTAACATGACATATACTACTATAAATTGTAGTTGTTTCTGAACTTTTATGATTTGGTGAATGAATAACTCACTCATAAGCCATTAACTTTGACAAAAGCTTGCGACTCAAACTTATTCAAGTTAAAAGTTTTTGTGTCTTGAAATGTAGATATATTAAAAGTTTATATTTTTTTTTATTTCAAACTTTTTGAATGTTTGATTGTTATATTTCCTTAAAAATATCGTGTAACCATATGAAGGCAAAAATAAAAGAAAGGTTTTTAAAAAATATGTACAAGTTGTGAAATCAAATGATTATCGATGCAAGAAAAAAACACTTGAAAAAGAGAAGAAGTTTAGAAGTTAATATCAAAAACATAAAATTTTTAGCTACTTTTTGAACGGTCCCTGAGACAGGGGGGTCCACGTGGTACGAAAACTGACGTCAGGGGGTCCACAGGCCAAAAAAGTTTGGAAACCCCTGGCCCTAGATAAATATACATAGGATAATTGTTTATCTTTCTCTGAAATTTGAAAAATACTTAAACCTCTATCAAAGTATTAATATGTTTTCGACCTCATAATGTGATTTCAATGTTCCTCCGCCAAGTCAGATAGATACAGATAGAATTATTACTGACACACATACACACGGGAGAGAGAGAGAGAGAGAGAGAGAGAGAGAGAGAGAGAGAGAGAGAGAGAGAGAGAGAGAGAGAGAGAGAGAGAGAGAGAGAGAGAGAGAGAGAGAGAGAGAGAGAGAGAGAGATTACACCGAGAATCGAACCCGGCGACAGGTGCAGCGCGCAGGCTGCTAGCGTAGTGGACAGCGCATTGACGCACTAAGCCGCCCCGTCCCCTATTTCAATGTAAACACTGGACGGCGGTTTCCTCCTTTTTGGAAACAGTAATTTTTACACTGTTCAATGGCGTTAAAGACAATTTCCCCTTCTAGACCATGTTACCTAACTAATGAACGCTCTAAATCTACATCATCCGACTTCTCTGAAATTTTATAAATGTTTAAAGAAAACGAAAAAAAATCCAACCTCTATCCATTTTCTCATTTTCATACTCCTCTAAGTTATTATATGTGACTAAATACTAAAAATATGTGAAAAACTTAAAGGAAAATGAAGTTACTCTTCGGAGTAAGCAAGTATCTACATTCAATTTACTTCACACACTAGTGGCTCAATTTTAAAAAATACTATTAATTATTAAGTGAACATAAGACTCCGGATACTTAAAGATAACTTACGATTTGTTAAAACTATAAACCACTACTCTTGACCAGACACACACAACAACTAATATATTCAACACTAATATATTCACACTTGGCCAACCATAATTGGGAACATTGAACACAATTCTGGTTGACTCAAAACGCCTTCAAAATTGTAACGAATATAGCATTCAATAAAACCTTCAGCGTTAAATATAACTTCCTGGATGAGAGTTAACATCTTAGAACTTCACATCCCTGGAAAATTTCCAGTTTCAGAAGAATCTTATCTCTCCCACACTTCCCCAAAACCCTTGCGGTTTATGAGCTCACAAGGTGCTTCCACATAACCCTTCCGTTCTAAGCGGAAGGTCAAATTGTGACAACTTCTCCCTCCAATGTCCGTCTTTTCTGTTTGGAACCGATCAAATCATCTTCAGCATCGCTTGATCATGCTACCTTTTGATTCTCGCCGCGATTCTTCATACAGATCGTTCATTAACCTCGACGTGTCTTACCACACTACTTCCGAAATCCTTCGGCGTCCTATCTCTGTGTTGGATCGTTTGGTTTTATGATGATCTATCTGTACAGGACCGGAAAGATTCCGATGGTTAATAAATGGGGAAGTGGATGGGAACCTCTGTTCTATATCCTGTTTCGTTAGAATCCAGATATGAATGTTTGGTAGATGAAGTTTAAGATTCTTCCTTGCTTTCTCAAAGAGCCGCGTCACATTGGGCAGCTTATAGTCGCTACTGCAATCAATCTCCATATAAAAGCATGGAAAAAGCCTAGTCCCCTATCTTGACAGGAATGAAGATTCCTGTCAAGATAGGGGGAGTCTCAGGCTGAACTCCATAATTTCTCCCCTATCTGATTCACGACTTCGAGCGACTCAAGACCCATTTTTAAAAAGGGAAACAGAAATGATTTCTCAAACTATAGACCTATCTCTGTCCTGCCTCTGATTTCTAAAATATTTGAACAATTAATTAAGGATAGATTAATTTCGTTCTTGGAAAATTCAAATTTTTTCTCAAAAAATCAATACGGCTTTCTACCTAAATCAAATACTGAAAAAGCTCTACTGGAGTTTACAGATTTTATTCATAATAGTATAAATTCTAGTAAAATAACTGCTGCTCTTTATTTAAATATATCTAAGGCATTTGACTCGGTGAATCATGGTATTTTATTACATAAACTGTCATCAACGGGAATCAGAGGTCACTTCTACAATTTTTTAAAATCCTACTTATCAAACCGTATACAAATTGTTAAAATTAACAACACCTTAAGTAAATGCCCTCCAATCAATTATGGAGTTTTCCAAGGTTCAACTTTAGGTCCGTTGCTGTTTTTAATATTTATAAATGATTTATGTAACCTTAATTTACACGGTAAAATCATAAGTTTTGCCGATGATACAGTTCTTTTATATTCTGTCGATTCTACTGAAGATTTGAACCAAAAGATGAATTTAGACTTAGTTAAAATTAGTAAATGGTTTTCTGATAACTGTCTGAGATTAAACGTCGATAAAACAAAATACATGATTTTTAACTTAAGACAAAATAATCCAATTCAGCTTTCCGTTAAATATCATGTTAATCACTGTAATAATTATGATGATTGTAATTGTAAATCAACTGATAAAGTGTCAACAATAAAATATCTTGGACTTCATATTGACTGCAACTTAAAGTGGAAATCCCATACCAAGTATATTGCTGATAAATTAAGACATATAATGCTAAATTTTTATCATTTAAGGCCAAAAGTAAGCAGCAAATTCCTTATAATTCTTTATCACTCTTGGGTTCAATCTAGAATTAACTACGGTCTAATAATATGGGGTGGAGACTATCAGATAAATTTAAAAAGAATATGTAAACTCCAGGAAAGATTTATAAAATTGTTATCATCTCAAGTGCATTCCATAAATATTGATAAGTTCAAATTATTGAATATTTTACCTATTCGCTACCTATTCTACTTTAAAACAAGTCTCTATCTCTACTTAAATTCCGATATCTGCAGAAAGTGAAACATAATAAATCCCCGAAGACCTAATGCTGTATATACTATACCTAAACCTGAAAAAACTATATTTTGTAAAAATTTCTTTTATCTAGCCCCTAAGTTCTTTAATTTACTACCTTTAGAAATTCAAAATAGTCTAACCAAACATGCATTTAAAAAGAAATTAAAAGACTTTTTGTTTTCTATTGGGGACATTGAACACTTTTTTGTTTGATCTTGAGTTATTAGTGTAATTATATTCCATTCATATTTTTTTTTGCACTACTACTTACTTTACAACAGATAATAAGCCATAATTTATGACACCCTGTTTGCCGCTACTAATCTCCTGTTTGATACTGTATCGTATTTATACTCTTTTCGTTTTGTTTTCATGTAGTGTTCATTTTTGCTTATAATATTTAAGTTTATATTTTTTTTCTTTGTAATTTATTGTGTAACAAATGTAATTTTTGTTAATATTTGTTCACCTACATGGATTGTTATACAATCCCAGGTGATATATCTTCCTCTTTGTTTGTAATAATAATAAAAAAAATAAAAAAAATAAATAAAAAAAAGACGCTGTAGTGTGGTGCGGGTACTAAGGTGCAAAACACACTGTGCAGCTTATAGTCGCTACTGCAATCAATCTCCATAAAAAAGCATGGAGAAAACCTAGTCCCCAATCTTGACAGGAATGAAGATTCCTGTCAAGATAGGGGAGTCTCAGGCTGAACTCCATGCTTTTTCTCCTCTTTGATTGATTGCTGTCGCGTCTTATGGTCGCTAGGTGTGACTTGGCTCTAATGGTGCACATTTGAAGGGAATTGGGAGAAATCACTGATATTGTACGCGTACGCAAATGTCGTTTTGGTGATATTAAGGGGATGTTATGGTGAGAAAACTAACATTGAGTATACGGTCCGCAATGAAATATACAATTTTATTGTGTTGGGAGGATGACCGAATGATTCGCAATAATCTGAGCTTTAAGGAAGCTACGTGTACGGATCGCTAAGACTAAAATTATCCTGAAATTTTTACCTACTAACTAGAAGTACTAAATTTAACTAGCTAATATTAGTAGTAATTGGATGTATAGCCCAATCAACTTAACACAATATAACATTGATTAACCAAAATCGTATGGAATCAGTAAAAATATTGATACTAAATTTTAAAACCCTATACTCTTTCAAAAAATAATGGAAAGATATGTTTAAATTACATTAGTATAATAATAACCAAAAAAACTGGGTTCAATAGATGTCACACTTGGAGTGATTAGCATTGCTCATGTATACAGAGCATTTGTAAATCTAAAACTAAAAACATAAAAATTCATGTATGTACCATAGAGTTAGGAAAGAAGAATAGAGGAGGAATCGGGTCCGATTTCAACGGAAGCGAGCGATCCCATGACTGCCTAGCACGTCAAAGCTATGATTTACGAGATTTCACGCTATTTGGCGAGGTTATCGTGCTGTTTGGCATGGCGCTCAGAATATATATATATTTTGTTGCTTTATAAGTTTCGTATTTTTGTATCAATGCTATCGTATTTTTTTACAGTTAAAATATAAATTAGTGATAGCTTCTGTTTTTAAAGGTTACATTTTATTTAAGTAATTTTAATTCCAGTATCTGTTATCTGAAACATAAATGAAATTAACACTACTCTATATCCTATTCTAATTCACAACGATAAAGCACACGCAATATTTAAAGGAAAGCAATTTTAAATTGATGAATACAAAAATTAAAGTAAACTGTTACTTTAAGTGGTTTGAAAGATTTAAAAAAATAGTTAATTAATTTTGCTTTTATATAGAAGTGCATAAATTGTGTAATTTGAATAGAGAATTACATCCGAAAACATACCGGGAAGAAGTTTATGGATTTGTTAAGTGAATTATCACTTTGAAATTTGATGATCTACTTTTTACCTTATTTAACTTGGAGACTCTTCCCCTTTCTCATTAAAGCTCGTTAACTCCCTCTACTTATCACTTCGCGATCTTAGCAAACAATGTTGCAAAAACCGAAAAGGCATCGAAAAGCTTGAAACTTCAAATTTTAAATACCCAAAAACTAATAGGAAAAAGAGTGACGGTAATCTTCATTCATAAGAGTATGTGGCTTCAAAATAATATTTTTCTGAAAATAGGGGGGGTCTTATGCCATAAAACCCCAACCAACCAATCTGATGATTACAGTTTTTTAATGGCAAACTCGCAACTGAAAAAATATTTTCGAATTAAACATTTGATGGCTTTTGAACTAGTAAATTAAATTAATAAGATTACATTCTACTGATAAGGTTTTGTGTTATGAAATTTCAAGGATATCAAAGCGAAAATTTTTTTAAACAGCCCCAGTGATGGAGACATTAATTATTATAACATTATTTTATTGAGGTATTACAATTCTAAAAGAAGTACCCAAATCTTGTACAAATATCTATAATAATATTATTAACAATATTGTTACAAAAATTACTTAAATGTAAATATTGGTAACTTATTTTGATACATTTAGCATTAATGTAGCAGCAATCTAAAAATAGTCTTTACAATATGGCAAAAAAAATCCACAGAAACTTTAAAAAATCACAATTATTTAGAACTGCATCTCAATAATTGGAATATGCATTTATATTATTCCTTAATAACTATTGGAAATTATCTTCTTGTTCTTGAGAAAGAGGTAAAATAAAAAAATAATAACGCGCTAAAATTAAACCCGCACCAACACAAAACAAGCGCCAAGCTCGATTGCCAACGGCCGCCAAAGCTCATTTCATGACTTACCTTCGTAAAAAACAATTTTCAACCAGAAATATTGATTTGAATGACTCAAAAACACATCCAATCAAATCACAAATCTTCATTTTATAATACTAGAAGTAATTTAACTGAAATTCTGTCAAATTTAATCGAATATAGCTCGTGAAAGTCGAACGGACTCGGCGCGAAGTTTTTTAAAATCCCATTCATAAAAATGTTTCTGAGATATTATAAATTTTTAAGCTCAGAATAGTTAGTCTTTCCTTCTACATCATAAACAGGTGTTTTTTTCTTTTTCCGATCATTTTTCTATGAGTTATTACGATTTTTCACCTTCGAAATCGACGCGTCTATGGGAGCTCCAATGTTAAAGAATTCTTTTTGCCTAGCATTGATCTTTGGAACACAGGGTTGCCGTCCATGCCGTCTCTATTATTCTTATACCTCTATGGTATGTACTAACGAATATCTAAAAACAATTTAGGGACTTTTCAATTTTTTCATACTAGCTCCTCTATTATAGTGGTTAAAAGAGGAAGAGAATTATTCTTAATTTATCTCTTCTCTTCAAAGGGGAAGCGTACATATAATCTCATTCATAATCCTAGCTCATTCCACAGTCTGAAGAGTAATGTTTTATAATGAAGTGTCTATCCCTAGCGGCACTTCCTGTGTGACTGACCTCCGATATATATCAGATGTTTGTTTTTTAATCATTTTAGTCCAGTGGTTCCCAACAGGTGGTCCGCGGACCACTAGTGGTCCGTGAGGCCTTCAGAGGTGGTCCGTGGGAAGATTTTTAAATACTTATCCAAAAAATGTGTGGAAAATTAAAAATAATAGTTTTCCTAATCATACATTCCAAGAAATAGTAAAACACTACAGATACAAAAACATAAGGAAAAAATCATACGTCTCATAAATAAAAAATTTTATGTTCTCTCCTATGAATCATTTGTTCATTTCTATTATTTTGCACAGTTTTGTTCAACAGTAGTTTATTACAGAGTAGAAATGAAATGTGATGATGTGGAAAAGTATTTCATCAGAAATATTAAAACTGAGAGACGGGGCTAATAAAGAATCGAATGATCGGACTTATACTTGGTTTGATACGAAGCGAAGCGTGGAAGTGTTGAAAGATATTTCAAACTAGGATGCTATGGTCAGACAGATGGTCTTCGAGAAATCGGGGTATGAAAAGAGGAAAGTTCTGAAATACACGTGAAATAGGTTTGTTCGAAGGTATGAGAAAAATTTACAGCCGAAAATTTTTGAACACATAAATTATTTTCCATTTTAATCGCCCCTTTGAAATAATTATTGACTTTTGACGCGGTTTCTTTCGGGAGAAATATGGTATATTTAAATTGTATTAGAAATTGCATTTAAATTGTATTGAAATATTAAATTTAGTCAATTTAAATATACTAATAATATATTACCTTTTGTTGTTATGAAAAAGAAGAAAAATAACTATTTTATACTGTTGTTTTTTAAACCTGTAAATTTTGTGTAGGTGTGAACCCTTCCATGGTTAATAGATAAAAATGCTTGATAAAAATGGTTAAATGGTCTTTTATAAAAGGTATATTTTTAAATAATTAGATATAAAATTATAATGTAAAGTTAATTTTTTTTAAAGTTTAATAGATTATTTTATTCCAAGTTCTATTTAGAAACATTGTAAGACTCGGTTTCCCTTAATTTATAAAAAAGTCAGAATTTTAGACCCTCCATGAGGAATGAATCACTGAAAAAAAGTTAAAATTTTGAAGATGCAGTTAGGGATAGAGATGGTCCGCGGTGGTTCAAATTTAAGTGAAGTGGTCCGCAGACATATTTGAGTTGGGAACCACTGTTTTAGTCCCTTCATATATGACAATTACTTGAAGGAATAGTTAAATCTTAATTGAAACACGTCACAATAGAGGAGTCTTCCTAGATGAATGCTAAATAGGTAATTTTTATAGCCTATTAAATAACCGCGTAGAAACTCGAAGTGTAACTTACGCAATGTAACCTATTTCTTGGTTTGAGAAATGTATTTGATTTCTTTTCAGTTAAAAAATTGTGTAAAATTTTCTTAACTAATCAGTATACTAGTAAAACATAACTTTTAAGGTTAGATGATTACTTAAACACTTTGTTAACAAAAAAAGAGCATTTAGAAATAATGTATGTTAGAGTGTTGTTATGAGTATTGTGCCTACGGACGGTTGTACCTTCAGCCACCTCATTTTAAAATTCGGGAAAATATGTAAATTTGAATTTGGGGTCGATTTTGAATGTAAACAGGTGCTATCTAGTTGCTAACGTGATATAAGCTGTTAAAATATTATTTAAATTTTATATAATAAATTATTACTTCTTTTCTTCCCCTATAATTATATAATAAAATGGGATATATGGGGTGAATCCCCGAGATTTTGACTTTTTAGTTTTGATATTAGAAATCGTCAGACCTCAATTCTTTTATGTTTTGTAGAATTTTGAATGCAAAGACACCTGATGCTGTACCTTCGGACACCATAAGTGTTGTACCTAGGGACACGTTTTTTGGGTGTATGTAGCTAATCGGCGTTTTTAGAATCAGGTTTCATTCAAGTGAATACATTTTAATGCATGTTAAATTAATTCTAAATGGTTTTCTATTTGTCAGCGATTATTTTGAAGTGATTTTTAGATGAAAAATCCAATATTTTGTGATCCAGACTATTTTTTTAAATTTTTGATTGTACTTTGAATCTAATGTAAAATATGGTGTAAAATCTTAAGCACCCCATCGCATTTAAGTATGATGATTTCAAAAAACTTAAAAATTTCCATAGAAAAGATTTGCGAAAGTTATTACCACCAAATGCTTGCAAAACTAAGTGTCGATCGATTTTTTTTGGATCAGTGAAGTAATCAGATCAATCAGCATGATTGATGAAACTATTACCTTAAATTTTGATCTGAAAATCCCTTGTGATTTATGTGTTTTTGGTTAAAAAATTAAGAATTTTATCATTCAACTTCGTTTTAATGATCATTTACGATCTAAAACAACATTACTTTAAAAAATATATTTCCAATTTTAAAAAGGCTTGAAAAAGATTATTAAAAGGTAATGCATCAATAAAAATATTCATTTTTTAGGTTTTTTCAGCTAAAACTTCTCTTTTTACGGGTGTCCACAGATACAACTATGTCTGTATATAGGAAGAGCACGTTGTTGTACCTGGACAAAATTTCGTCAAGTTATTAAAATTAATTAAAAATCCAATTTTGAAGATTTTAGCTAATAAAAAATATCCCCTACTCAAAAATGTTTGGACTATAGGTTGAGCACTTTAAATGGTCAAAATGTGATTTTGCCTGTCTTGGAAAAATCCATACGTGATTTTTGTCCAAATAAGGTACAAATGACAAACAAAGGTTTTTAAAACTTGAATCTAATAAACTGATATTAGTATAGAAATAGTTCTTGAAATTTTAACAATTTTCATATTACATAAGAAAGTTTTGTAAATAGTATTTTTCTGAACTGTATGAAAGAAAACGCAATCCAATTGGTCAAGAAAAACGCTTGGAAGTTTCGATAAATTCATTATTTGTAATAAAGTATAAAAAATAGTAAGCCACAAAAAAAGGGTGATTTTACTATGGTAAAAGTATGTGTACTGTCATAAAAATAACTGAAAATATTATCTTTATATATAGCGAAATAATTCAAATAGGTCATCCACAAATCAAATGATGGGAGCCTATGGAGGATCGGATACAAACCAAGAACCGATGTTAAGAGGATGATGGACCTACGAAACATTTTTCAACCGAAATTAAAACCGAGGGATCCCCAAATAGAGTAGTTGTTTCTGTGCAATTGATGTAACTTACCTGATTTGAAATAGAATCACTTTGCATCAACCCAACTCATTAGTTCAACAATCTAACGTTTTTGAGACAAAAAATCATAGTCATTAGTTTTTTGTGACCTTCAAATTTCCTTTTTACATAATAAGGCATTATCCCTATCGCACAAATCTCCAATTTACTAATCGACAACTTCCCGCAACAACAAAGGTATACAACAACACGCAATTCCCAGACAGAATCCCACCAGACAAGAATGAGTCAACCGCAAATGACTAACTTAACCAACCAAGACTGCTCCTCTTCCGTCTCATCCACCATCAAAAGAGTCTACAAAATTCCTCTTGTTGTTTAGCATGGTCTTTCTCTCTCAGACAACCACCAACACTGCTGGCATTTCCTGGTTCGGAGTCCGTTTGAATTTCAATAACCTTGAGTGTAAAATAAAAGTGGCGCGATTGAGAAGAGAGGCTTATTTTTATTATTTCTCTGGGATGCATTTCTTCTCTTTTCGACGGCGGGTGTTTCAGGAAGAGCCAGACGTCGAACGCCTTGGGAAGTCTGGATAGGCTTCTGATTCAGACAGGTGGTGGTTAAGTTACAACAAAAGTTTGATACGGGGTGTTGTGGTAGCATCTCATGGAAAATGATGTTTAATGTAGATAGGGATAGTTAATAAACCTTTTCATACCTACCTGCCTCTTGTGTTCGTCTGATGATAGTAAACTATTTCCTAACATCCCACCGTGTTTCTTAATAATGGGGATTTATACAGTAAATACGTAACTTTATAAAACTAAGTCACAGCAAGTTAAGGTATAGTAAAAACATACCAAATACCTTCTGCTAGAATTTTTACTAAGTTTGGAAGATTACTTTTTATATTGAACGGCTTACTATTTATAGTTAAATTTATCTTCATAATAATTTATAGTATTTTACTTACATAGAAACACAGAGTCTGATGAAATAAAAAGGTTTCCAATACCCTAGCTAAAAGACTTTAGAAGATTTATCGACTTCTTAATATTTTCATAGTTTTTCTTCCAATATTCACACTTTTCAATCAATATATTTTCATTTATATTAAATCGAGAATGGAACAAACTTTGATGCAACTTATCTTCCCAAAACAAAAAACCCTAAAAGATTGATACAAAATTCTCTAGCGATGAATCTTTATAACAAAAGCTCTGGAATGAAACTGAGGTTATTCCTAACAAACATAATATGCTTATTTTTAACCCCCTTCCACTACTTAATGAAGAATCACAAATTAATTGTGTATAATAATTCCATCAAGTTAACTCTTAAGATTTAAAGTTTAGAGTTCCATTAGCAATATGGGGTTGTAAACTTGTAAAACAAGAGAACGCGTCGATTGACCCGATACAGAAACAAAGTGACAAAACAAACGAAGGTAATTCCCATCCCACCTATTCCTAATGTACCCCAAAAGATTACCCCCAGCAATCACACCTCCAAAAAACCTAACAGGAAGCTCTAGTTACATCAACGCATGGGAAACTGAACACCCCTCTCTGCAAGGATACGAAGCAAGAGGCGTTTTTTACTGCCCATTTCAGAAAACAATATCTTTCAGGGACGAGTATATCATCTGTCCCCGCGCGTCCGGCGTGGGGCTATCAGAATCAAATTATCCTCCAGGTTTTTGTTTCAGGGGGTTTATGGGTGTCAGGGGAGTTTAGAAACGGAAACCAGATGGCAACCGAACGTGTCTTTGGAGATGGTGGCCGCCGCGGAAGTTTCGGGTCGTTTAGCTCGCGGTCGCCGTACGCGCTGGATATAGCACCTGGGTTTTGGTGGGCATTTGAATGCATTAGATACTGTGGTGTAGAGATAAGATTTATCGTCTATTTTCTATAAGTGGGGTTTGTTTTTGCGATCTGGATCGGCGATTCATTTAAGATAAGGATATGCGATCTGTTGTCTCATTTATATGAGCGAAGTTTTGAGCTATTTTTATGCTATCGAGACAATTGTGTTTTTTTTTAGATTCCCTTTCGTTAAATTTGTATGTATAGTTAGATATTCGTTTTGAATGGCGATACTGATTTTATCTTTCAATTCTTCATACTTTTTATGTGAGTTGATTAGGCTTTTAATTCTGCTTGACTGTACTAAGGCTAAACTGGATTACGAAACCGTTATCTATGTTATAACCTACGGTTTCTATCAAGTTTAGCCTTGACTGTATCTAAGGCTATTACCAGCACCAATATTACCCTTGTCAAAGATTTTAAGGATGTAAGTGCAGATGAGTGCAGGAGATAGTGGGAGAACGCCAGATGAATCCTTTAGTTACAGACATATTGTTGTTTTATTTTTTAGCTTATAAGAGTTTTTAATCTTATTTCGCATGTAAATAAAGAAATAAATTATACTTTATAAATCAGATGAAGTAATTAAAACACAACAAGTTAGTTCTTACCAGGGTTGGCTGGATTGGACCCAATTGGGTTGGACCCAATGGGTTTTTTCAAAAAAACCCATGTGAAAAAACCCACATTTTGGACCCATTTTTGGGTTTTTCAAGAAAAATCAAGATTTTAGCAGTTCCTTCATAACTTAATGTGTTTTTTTTTCAAAGTTAAGGATATTTTCAAAATTTTGATGGGTTTTTTTAAAATTTAAACTAGGTTTTAAAAATTAAATGGTGTTTTTCAATTTCAGGGAGTTTTTTTAAAAAGTTAAATAGGTTCTTTCATTCTCAGTGGGTTTTTCATTATTGAATGGGTTTTTTTCTTCAAAATTTAGGATTTTAAGTTCAAACTAGAAATAAGAAATAAGGAAGATTTTTTATATTTCAGAGGGTTTTTTTTCAAAGTTTAGGATATTTTTTAAATTTTAGTGGGTTTTTTCAAAATTTAAACCAGGTTTCAGTAAATAAGGGGTGTTTTTACAATTTCAGTGGGTTTTTTCAAAGTATAAAAACTTTGAAAAAACCCACTTAACTGTGGAAAAACTGACATTATTTTGACCAAACACATTTAACATAGAAAGAACTGACTAAAATTTGAAAAAACCCACTTACATTTTAGGAGAAAACCACCTAATTTTGAAAAAACCCACACTTTTTCTGAAAAAACCCAGTTTTATATGGGTTTTTTCAGGGTTTTATTGAAAAAACCCAAAAAAAACCCAACCCACTTGGGTTTTTTCAAAAAACCCGTGTTTTTGCCAACCCAGGTTCTTACAGTGAAATTACATTCTTTGCAGTTTTGAAAATACTGGAATAGAAACAGACAAGAAATTGTGTTAATCAAAATTAAGTTTATGGTGGGAAACTAGTACCTTCAATTTTAAACCTGAAAAGAAATTTATTGAACAAAATTCATCATCACTCAAGCTCATAAGAACCTAGAAAAATAATCCTACGATAACACGTTTTCCTTGATTTATGTGACTAGCAAGTCTTCTGTATTCTTTTCATTTTTCAAGTCTACCGCAACGACGCAAAATTTCTCTCTAAGACAGGTAATTTCATCACAAAAACCATACCCATTTTTAAGTGCAACACCTGTGAGAACAGTGTGTTGTGTCGAAATAATACTGAAACCTTCAGATTATTCTCACAGACTCACAGTCTGAAGCACCTCTTATAATAACGTAACTATTCAGTGTTAGTTAGAAATCGCTCAAATGAAGGTTAAACCTTGAAGACTCATATGGGACCTTGGAATAGTTATTAGAGGATTGCGGAAGTGCCGATTCCGTCACTCTTAAATGTCCTTGTAATAGTAATAACAAGTTCTTTGTCTAGGCGCAGATGTCCATGGGAAGGGCATACCGTTGGAGGAGTGTTAAAAATTTCTCCTTTAAATGTTCAAAATAAAGTAAGTAGGTTAGAAAATGCAGGAAGTAGGGTTTGGGAAATTCGTGCCAAAAACAACGTACGTACATGTTTTGAATGAGTTTTGAACAACACAATAAAGACAGAAATATTTCTAATATAGCTATGTTTTGAGTCTCTTATCATTTCAATATTGAAGTTAACCTTGAACGGCAAAACATACTTTTTTGAAGTTACCTTGTTTGAATATACATATTTGTAAAATTTACTCTATAATGTTTAAAATAGTGTCATTTATTGGCAGCTGTTATTTTAAAATTTTTCGGTTTTAATTACATTATTTTTAAAAGTAGAAATAATATCTTTTTACTCAACCTCAAGGAGCTTCAACGCTAGTGAAATTTTTATTCCAATCAAAAAAGGTCATTATCGCGAAAAGAATTTAAAACTCTCAATAATAAAATTCGTTACTTTAAAAGAGTACTTATAGTAGAGACGGTTTGGGTAATATAAAATTTATAATTCACGCCAATGATATTTTATTCTTTTTAATTATACTTACAAAATAATGCAGTAAAAAGTGATTTATCCTCTCCATTGTCTTCTTTTCTCTTAATCAACTTTGTCCCTCTGCTTCCCACCTTTTCTCTCTTATTTATCTATCTTATCTTCATTATCCATTCTATCTTCCTTATTGCTCTCATATTCATCATCCCTCTCGCATTCGTCATCACTTTTAACTCCTTCACCTTTCTATTCCTCTTCATTTCTCTCATCTTTTTAAGATCTCATTTGTTCCATCCCTCTCATCGCTTTGTTCTCTACATCCCCTTTACCTGTATCCTCTTGGGCATCCCTTCAATCCTCTTTATCCATCTCAACATTTTTTTTCATCCCATCCTCTCTTTTTCTTTTCCCCACTAATTTTCTTTCTCCGCCATCTTTAAAAGAAAAAACACAACAACTCCAGAAAGTGATACTTCTTACTTGGCTTATTTTATAGTAATATTTAACCATATCATTAATAGAAGCTAAAAATTTAAAACGAGAGATGACACTTGCACTTTGTTCGTTAAATTTGATTTTTTCAAATTTTTATGAAAAAAATTAGAAATGAATATTTTTTCGAAAACCCCATCAAACCTTATACCAGCATGAGTAGCGTGAAATCCTCTTTGAGCAACACCTTAATTTTTCATTTAAATTTGCACCCATTGCGTATGATGAAAGGAGAAGATGAAGAGTTTAAGCGTTAATTTGCACTGGTTTCAAAAAACATAAAATTTACTCACAATAGATTTTAAAGAAAAACATATTTTCTTATAATAAGGGTTATCATTGTTCTATAATATATTTAATAATGGTTTAACTATAAATAGTAAAGGATATAGGAATTTTATTATAAAATTATAAAATATCTGATAAGATATTTTATGTGAGTTAGAAATAATCTAATTTGTGAAAGGGTAGTTTTGAATGGTGGCTTGCAAAGGATTCAGTACAGGGCTAACTGGTTCAAGGACTTCTACGAGCAGGGAACCACTCAGAAACAATCAAGAATTCATAACATAAAACCGAGATTCCTAGAAATTCCCTTAAAAGATTTTATCAAAACAAACTTTTTGATAAGCGTTACCTAAATGACAGGAATTAATTTTTACTGTGAAGTTCATGCTCACCGGTTCTTCATCACACGACAAAATAACTGTAACGCTCTGATTAAAACCGTGATTACGATTGCAATTTATATTTCTTGTTTAAGAAATTTAAAGCGAAATAAAACATCAGATCTCCATCTAATTTAAGTGGTCTCAGAAACAACAATATGGATCTGATAAAAATACCCTATACCCGAAGCTAACGGCAATAACTCAAGCGTTATCACCATCTCTTCTCTCTCTCTAATTATTTTCAACTCTTTCACCCTTTAAAAACTTTAACCGTGATCAGACTGCGAAACCAAAACAGAGGTTCCATAAAAATGCCAATCCCTATCTGATGAGAGAAAGCTTCTCCTCGATTATATCTCCCATTCGCGGTCGTATAAACACTCTGAGAAACCAGTTGGCTGATCTAGTAGGAGCGCCACGGGGTTATTGTAGCGATAGGAGAGAAAACAACAACCCATTTCGGATGCAGTTCGAGAACGAAAGTAATGGGAAACACGGGTTTGACCCGGAGTCATCCTTCTGGACCGGACAAAAGCACTAAGCACTGTCGCTTCGTTTGAGGAGGGATTGTGTTTTCCGTTGGATTTTGAAATTCAAGAGCATTACTTATAAAATATCGCTTAATAAATCTGGAGTAACAAATGTTGTAAATTTGTGCATTTCTAAAACATACATCTGAAATAAAATTTTGATTTGGATGTTGAGAATTGCCACATTAGCTGTTTTTTGTGCACTTTTTTCTTTTGAAGTTTTGAAAAAATTTTAAAAATTTTTCAAAGGAGTGTCGGTTTTTGTTTTTGTTATTAAAAAATATTCTTCCTCATAATAAAAAACTAATGAGTATGAAGTAACTCATGAGCATATCGGAATCATATGCATACAAACAAGAGGGAGAAGTATTATTCCGTTTCGTATAGTAAAACCTGCCTTAATATTTTGATGTCAAAAATCGCAATTTATACATAGGAAACTATAAATAAAAAATTTACTATATTTATTTCGGCTATTTTTCTATTTTTGATTTCTTTTTCGTCGGTTTTATGACCCTATCCTCCAACGCATTTTTAAAAAATAATTTCTCTCCTGAAACCCCTCCGTAATTTTCTATTAAGTCCAAATGAGTATATTTATTAGATATGCAACTATAGGGAAGCCTCTTGAACCCAGAGGAAAGTTTCTTTTCTCTGTCCCCAAATTAAAAATCAGACGCATTATAATAGTGACAAAGAGATCAGAAATTGTTGGGCACGTTTTAGCATGCGCTAAAATTGACAAAAACTTTCAGTGATACTTTCCAGGGTGTTTTTTTTGTAAAAATGTTATTTAATACAAAAAACTTCAGTAAAAGGTATATCAAATTGAACTATGATAAAAAGATAATTACTCTTTTATCTTTCAATCATATCAAAACAAAATCATATCAACACACAATTTTTGTTCCAATCAACATCGCTTACATCAGATGATAACCTCATACTTTTATTTAAGCTAATACCCGAAGGGGTGGTGTACCTTTGACCTACCTGTACCTTTACCTTTTAAACCTTTCAAAGCAAGTTAATGCATATACGATATGGCTGAATAAGTTGGGTGATCATGCCAAGAACCCTTCACACCATCAAATCTCAATTAGTGGATTCAAAGTTTCAGGTTTACTAGGGGGCTACCGCTCCCTGCTCGCTATCGCACACCAACCCCCGTAAACTGCCTAGTGCTTCACAGGACCTTTTGAATTTCTTCCATCACCCTGATCACTGAACTTAACTCACCTTATGGAACAATATAAAGAATAAGCAAAAGAAATATCAACAAACTTTTCAAAAAGGCGTCACAGGTCCCCTCCATAAATGATCTTCTCCATTCTCTTTTAATAAAAGTTTGAATATTTATTTTCTCAAACACATCCGTAATTTAATCAAAAGTTTTCCTTAAAAATATTCAGTACGTCCATTAATCACAATTGGAGGGCTCAGAATTAAAATGGACCAAGTCCACTTTTTGTCATTTTTGAGTTAGCAACGCTATAACATGCACCAACTATGTAAAATTTTAGTGCAATAGTGAACCAAGTCCTAGTTCTGATAATATCCGCTTTGCAGCAGCAAGTTCTGTTGCGTTAACATGTAATTTTGCTATGAAGCTTTAACTTTAAACGTATGTAGCTCAAAAGTAGCTAAAGTGGACTTGGTTCACTTCTATTCTGAACCCTCCGATTGTTAATCCTCATTCTGAAAAAAAAATGTGCACCAATAAATCTTAAAATTAATATTGTGCCTATTAACTCGTTAGTATACCTAGTGTTTTGTCATTTATTTCCACTACAACCGAGACTTGTCAAACAATACTTTTTATACCTTTGAAAATTATAAGAGACAAAACCAACTTGACACTCAATGTTAACAATTTATTTCGATTATCAGACTAAAATTTGTGCGAAAGTTTAGTGTGAAAAAAATACATTCTTCGGGATCTTATCAAGATTCCCTTGTAAATTCTCTACCTGTAACTTGGTATCCACTGTCCCCAATATTTTTAAGTCATCTGTCAATATACTGATTCTATTCTTGATCCCCTGACCTATATCATCTATGAAAATCATAAATAAAATTGGTTCCAAAACTGATCTTTGAGGTACCCCACTTATAACTTCTGTCCACTGTGAATAATTTCCTTTTACCTACCTGCACTCTCTGTTTTCCACCCAATGACCAATTATTTATCCATATCAATGTTTTCCCCTGAATCCCGTGCCTTTCCAATTTCAATTCCACCATAAGCAAAAAATTTTCAACAAACCTGGTTTTAGAATTGGTATAGCAAAAAAAGGGAAACGCTTTGGGTTGAATACGGTCTTCGATGAAGTAACCATTTAATTACAACTAAGATAGTAAAAATAGTGGGGCTGTACTTTAGTTAGTTGTTTTTATTACCGAAGGAAAAAATGTGGTGGATAAAAAATCATTTAATAGAATTAAATAAATAGGTACTTCACGTGCAATTCCCTCGGGTGAAATCCTCCAACACTTTTCCAAGATATAACCGAGACAAATCCCAAACATCTCAACCGTGCAACATTGAGAGAATCATATGATGCTGTATCTTCTCGCCAAGATCTAAAGAGGTACACAACTCATCAGATATGCTGCTGGAGAAAAAAGTAAAAGTAATCCTTCTCCGATTGTTCAAAAAAAACATCTCCGGTAAGATATTACCATTTAAAAAAAGAAAAGTAAAAGACAACAAGCGAAAAAAAATAGCGTGACAGGATGCCATTAACTTGCCCGAAAAGAGCGGGATAAAAACTCCAAATAAAACACAAAATCTTAGGCGAGTAGTACTCACTATCCGAAAAGAAATAAAATACAAGAGGTGGGGGAAAATAAATGAGCAGAAATACCGCGCTCAGGCCCTTCCAAAGTACTTTGTGTACGAGAGACCAGTTAGAGGTCATTTACATTGGTGCAAGGAACTCAAAGGGTTGTTGTTTAAAAGCGTCGCCAATCAGTAGCCAAGGAACAGAGTTATGTCGCCAAGAGTATAGGTGGTATTATTCAAACATGATTTTCGAGAGGAAAATAACTTCATATAAACGTATTTTCCAACAACTGAAAATCAATTTTTTCAAAAGCGTGTATCTTAAAACACTTTTGTCAAGATGACCCTTTAAATCCAGATAAACACAAAAAATGTTACGCAGCTATAAAACTAGATAAAAATAATTTCTTTAATTTGTAAAGTGTAACAAATTACTCGTAAAACATGAAGTAACTCGCGTTTCTAAACAACATTCAAATCCGCATTTTGTCCACAAATAAATCAGAATTGAAACTATATTCTTGAAATGAATTTCACAGTGTAGGGTTTGGGTTGATACGTCAATGTAAGCTTCCCTTTCAAATCAGGTTTCTCTCCTTCGGGTAGAACAACATTGAAATTTTGGAGAATGGATGAGAAATAAAGAAACACTTCCATATTTGCCATAGTTTCTCCGGGACAGGATCTTTTACCTTAAAAATAATGAAGTAGTTTATTTTTTCAATAATAGTAACGTATGTTTCAAGCTAGAACTTTTTTAAAAGTGTAATTTTAAGTAATGGAGGCATGAATGTATAGAAAATACATATACCTAAGGAGAAAAGCATGAAATTGCTAGATTTGACAACGGCTCTCTTGTCGGAACTCAGGAACCTCTCTGGTTTGAAACTGTCAGGATCTTCCCAAAGCTTCGGATCGTGGTGAACACTCCAGATATTTGAGAGAACCGTCGTTCCTTTGGGGATGTCGTACCCCGCTACTTTTGTGTCCGATGTCGTGCTGAAAACAAAATTAACGATACCGCATCATCAGTACAAATATTTGATTGAAATTCATTAGTATTTTTAATATATGCGTAACAATAGATGTTTTTGCATTAAGAAAACGAGGTTAGTCGTAATTCGTCGATATTTGTTCGTTGCCTTCGTTGACGAGGGGGATCGAATTTATCCCTGAAATAATTTTATTTTTAATAATATCTTTAAGTTTTTATATGCAAATAAACATTGTGTTTCCGTTTTATCTTGTTACCAACTTTGCACAGTGCATTTTTTATCTTTGTCGAAAGACTTATCAAAACACTAACAACTTAAGCTTTAACCCATCGACTGTTGTTCTATAGATAAGCCTAATTGTTTTTTTCTATATTAGCAATATTTTTTTCAAAATGTCTGAAAAATAACCTTTTTTAAATTTACAATATAGTGTTTCACAGGAAAAGGGCAGCCATAGTCGTTGTCCTTATTTAAAAATTCCTAAATAGTTCAAAATTATTCTTATATAAAAGCAGACTCCTTCTTTTCTATAATATTCATTTAGAGCGTTTAGTAATTGACACCATCCACATATTAAATAACTGGGGATAAAGTATTATATTTTGCAAATGATATAGATAAATGATTTCGAGACTATAGATTGTATGCGGTAAATCATAGTTTAAAATAAATATTCCTTACTATCTAGCTAAATTTATAGGTACTATGGTTTTCCATCTCTGGATTTCCAAGATTACTGCATGCGTGTACGGCATATCTTTCTGATCCAAATATTCTGGACTTCTTTCAGATCCTATGACATCCAGGATCTCCTTCTGAACTTTCTTTTGTACATCAGGGTAGGCAGCTATAACATAAATGCACCACAAGATGGAGGTCCTCACTGTCTCGCTTCCAGCACTGAACACGTCAACCACATTGGCGATTAGTGTGTCCTCTAAAAGGTCAAACATTATTTTAAAACATTCAAGGAAATATTTTATTCCTTACATTGATTAGAAACATGAATTCAAACAATTTGAAGCTTTGAAAGTTTATCTCACCATTGAAAGAACTTTGTGGATCATCCTTCTTTCTCTGCATTTCTACTAGGTAACTGTCAATGAAATCTCGAACATTCTTTGAATCAAAATTGTTTTTATGATTTTTAATCTCTTGTCTGAAACATTAAATATTTACATCAAAGCATACTTTTGTACCAAATTTACTTCAAATGACACAAAAATTTACTTCAATATTTTTACGCAAAAGTAATTATATAGTTTATAGCATTTTAGCAGGCAGCATCAGCATTTAGCATTATAGCAGGAAACAACTTTAATAAAACGTAGAGAGTGAACATACTTTCCTGGGACATAAAATAAATTTTTCCTTGATTAATTCGTTCGATTTTAAGCTATTAATATAAAGAACGGCAGGGTATTTTACTTACACACTTATGCCTTTAATAATATCGAAGTTTTCAATTGCAGCCTTCATCGATATGAGCGTTCTGACAAAGGGAATGGACAATAGCCAAGGAAAAGAGAAAGCTGGTCCAGTTTGGCTAAGGTTTTGAACTCCGGTGTCTAGAGCTTCATCCAAAGTTGTTCTGATTGGATCATTGTATTCGTAGCGCTTCCCAAACACCAGCGCACAGATATTGTTGGACATACTTGGGGACAATGGTTTCTTCAGGTTGAGAAGTTGTCCGTTGGTGTTCTTTAAAACTTTTAATAGTTGATGGATTTCTTCCTGGTAATGAAAGTAGTTTTAATTTCTATTTAATATGTTCTCAAATAGATTATTTTAAATTTAGGGGCCGTTCAAATATTACGTAAGCACTTTTTTGGTCATTTTTAACCCCCTCCCCCCTTGTCAGCAAAGATAAGCAAACCTCCAACCCCCCCACCATAATTACGTAAGAAACCCCCCCCCCCGAAATTTTGACATCCCTTTTAGTAAGTACTGTTTTTTTCTCCTTGAAAATTAGGTGACTTTTTCAAGGAGCTGTCCTTTTTAAGGGTTCAAAAATGAGTCGAAACTCTACTTTTCGGGGTTAAAATTTCAGAATGTTTGGGGGTCCCCAGAAAAAAGTGCTTACGTCAAATTTCCTACTTTAATTTTTTGTTAAATTTATTTTTAGTTGAGTTTTGAAATTATTTATGCAAGAAACAAGATATTTTCGAAAATTCAGTATCTAACGTAAGCATCTTTCATATCCCCCTCCCCCCTAGTCAGGAAAAATAAGCAAAGAGCAAACCCCCTCCCCCCCCTTAGGTGCTTACGTAATATTTGAACGGCCCCTTATAGACCAAAAATAGGAGCATTTTAAAATAAAAATATGGAGTAAAAACTACTGGATACATTAGTTAGGAAGAAAAACAAGTAGATAACTTTGGTTTCACATTTTGGGAAACTCTAGTTAAATTCAGATAAGATACTGATAATGACATAATGACCGTATTTACCACTAAACTCACCCAAGTTTAATAAAAACTTGTAATTGGTAGTTAAAGAAGGATAACTAGTTTTTAGTCAATCAGATTAAAAGCTTGATTCTAAGTTAATGATCTTTGGTCTGGTCAGTCGTGAACACAGCCGTTAGTATTATTAAGTATACAGTAAGGAAAATTTCTCTTTATCTCCAGATTTAATGCAAAAAAGCGCTCGTTTTGGAAAGAAAAATTTAAATGATAAATTCAAAGTGTACTTAAATTATAATTCATCAAAGTAATTTAAGTTCGCCAAAATCCATTAAACAATCTTAGAAAGGAACTTTCAAACGCCCTAACAACTTTTAATATATAACGTTTACTAAAGTTCAAAAAATCTTAGTCTGTTTTACACAGTTCAGTTGAAGAAGTTTATAGATAGATACCTGTATTTTATTCTCAACTGTTGACTTTCCCAATCCCAAGTCTTTCATGGAGTGTACAACGAATCGCCTCTGTTCTCTCCACACATCGTTGTCTTTTGCGAAAAAAGCACCTGAAACAAAAAATGAGTGTTTATGAAGACCAAAGTTACTATAATAACTTTTATCATTGCTAGTATTATTTTGATCATTGACAAACTACATTATTATATTGAAGAAGCGGGAATTAATTACCAACCCGATCATTTTTTATTATTTTATTAAAAAAACTAAAATAAGCTAAATAACGTTGTTTAATGGAATTCTTTGGAAGAGAATCAGTCACCTTCATAAAAAGTTTAGAAAACAAAACTAAGATTTCATTTTTTTTTTCAGTCTAGTAAAATGGAGTCATTTCTTAAGGCTCATTCCCACTATTTCACTTTCACTGTTTATCCTGAGTGATTCTCTCCTACAGATCGCTATTTTGTAAGGAAAAGTGAAAGGAGTAAAGAGTAAAACGCCAATTCACACTTTGGATGATTCCTGGAAAAATATTATCAAAGGGAAAAGTCTGAATGTGTCTTCAGCTAACCTAGAATTTGCTTGAAATAATGAACCTTAAGATACAAAATTATAGAAAATCACAACTTTAACGATTGAAATTATATTAAAGGGAGAAAAACTTTTTCTGCAACTATTTTTTGAGATTGTTAAATATGCACAACGAAAATGTTTTGAATTTATGTCATAAGTCTTACATGAAGTAATAAAAAATGTGATATAGAAAAAATACTTTTAAAGCTTACTTTCTGGTACAACTAATGCCAAAGCTCCATGTTTTTCTCTTCCTTGAATTTCATTCTTTGTCATTGCTTCTTTGATAGCCTCTGAATCATTCAACACTACTACCTCTTTAGATCCTAAGTTTAGGCTGAAATATAAAGCAAGCAATAAATAAAATGCTATAAAAACTACATGGTATTTCAAAAATTAATTCTAATATTACATACTAAATTTCGATTTTTTTTATTTCACATTTTTGAATGTTCTGTACAAATGAAGAATGTAACTTCTAGTCAGTGGCGGATCCAGGGGGGGTGGCACTCTGGAAAGTGCCCCCCCTTGGAGACCCAAAAAGGTTCTCAAAATGAGTAAAAACCCAACTTTTACAGGTCTAATTTCAAAATTTTTTCTCGGGGAGGACCCCCATACCCCCCGTTAGTATACAAATGGGGTATTCAGTGTTTATTTTTAGGAAATCTCCAAAAGTTTGACATTTTGGGTCAAAAAGTAAAGGTAATAGTGTTGAAAAGTGCCCCCTTAGACTCAAAACATTTCTAAAAATGAGTTAAAACCCTACTTTTACACGTCAAATTTCAGTTTTTTTCTGGGGGAGGACCCCCATACCCCCAATGGTACCACAAGGGGATCTTGTCTGGAAAAGTGCCCCCCCTTGGAGCCGTGCTGGATCCGGGCCTGCTTCTAGTACTAATGATAGAAAACTCTCAGTTTTGTGAAGCAAATATTTAGAATAAACACGAAAACATCCCTTCTTTAAATGAATTATATGCCATATTAAAAGGATAACTTAACTACAGTTTAACTTTAAACACATCTAATTTTCCTGAATTACTGCTCTTAACCTTTTAAACGCCGCAATTCAAATTTCGAATTAAAGGTTCAGATTTTTGGCTTAAATGGCTTGTTTCATCATTACTAAAACCATTCTAGTCATTTTTTGTCAGAAAAAAAATCCTAAGTATGATTTTGAGGATGTTCCCATTTGGGAACATTGGCGTTTGGGGTGAAGTTTTTAAGGGGATTTCCAATAGGCTCAAATTTTACAATTAATTCAAATAAAATGATTAAAATAGGTTTCTACTCAATAATTATGAACATTTTTATGATTGTGGACGGTTTTTTAATTTTTATTATCCATACGTGGACGATTGAGTAACATTTTATAGATTTTCATAAGAACAAATTCACATGTTTATTGCGTACGCGAAGCTTTTCCGTATATTTATCTGGCACAATGGGTAATATTTTGATACAAAAAATACATAAGAGTGTTCCCATGCGCTTCAAAGCTAAACAGTTACGTTTCTGTGAGAAAAATTAGTTTTAATTACGGTTCTATACGGATATCTAGCATAAAATCACTAATTGCATTCAAATCTAATTAGCGTTCAAAAGTAATATTCATAATTATCTCCATTGATTCATTAAAGCTGTGTTTCTCATGGAAGATTTCGAACTGAACCACATATCTCTTACATCCAACTTGCGTTAGAAGACTGTTTTAAGATGTATACACTTTTCTTTATTTTCAAATATTTTCAATTTTATTCCTAAATTTTTATGTAAAAAAAGTACTTGAACAAAATATATACGCAAATCTTCAGAGGCACTCTAAATATTCACTTTGCATAACCCCTAATGATAATTACTGAAAATTAATCGATCGGGGAGTTAGAAAAATATACATGTGTAAGAATCTGCTATAAAGATTTGGCATTTATATCTCCATAAATCAAGTGAAAAATAAAAAATTACAGATTTTTGAATTTTAAACATCATTCTTAACCTGTTTAGATCCTTTGAGACAAAAAATGTTCAAAAAATTAAGGAAAATAGGAAATAACTTGAAATTTTGCATGTTATAAAAATCCCCTCAAATACTATACCCCAAACGCCGATGTTCCCATTTGGGAACATATACGTTGTATTGGTAATTACTCTCCAAAATTGGAATATAAAGCTATTCTGTCAAGCCAAATGGGAAGATGTGTATTTAAGTAACTTAAACACAGCAAAATTATTTAAAACTAAATTTATTTAAAATTTTCACAAGTTGAAACTTGTGCAACTTTTTGAAGTGCCAAAAATCTCTAATTTTGATGTAAATTCTACAAAAAGGATTAAATTGCACGTGAAAAAATGTTGCATGTAAAATAACTTCATATCTTTAAGTTGCTTTCTACCAAGTATCAAATTCCTGCATGAAAAATTAAGTGGTAAAAGAGTTCCTTAAAATGATGTTCCCATTTGGGAACATCGGCAGGTAAAAGGTTAATACCAAAAGACAAAACTAACTTGGCCATTCAACGAGAAAATAATTCAACAACACCTACATTACAAACACCATACCAAAATTAGACTCAAATAAATTAGCCAAAATATATGGTATATTTTACTTAATAACTTAAGTCTGGTTATATCAAATATAGAGAAATTACTTCTCACCTGAAGACTCCTCCATACTTCTTTCCGAGTTCTATAAAATCTAAATGAGTGTCTTTACTTATGAAAGGAAGGTATCCTACTATAGGTAAACCTCTTGGGCCTGGTGGAAAGTTCCTCTTCCTTGAATTCAGCAAATTCAAAATCAGTCGCAGCAAAAGCAATACAGTCAGACCTACCAGAATTTCTGTTTGGTACGTTTTAGCCTGAACTAAAACTGACCCAAATCTACCCTTCATACTTTCCATGTGAATTTTGAAGGAGTTCATGATTCCTTACAAGTAATTCCAAAATTAACAAAAAAAGTTTTTTCAGTAAACTAATGAAACAAAATTGCGTTTATCGGAACAAGTGCGTTTGTTCTTTAATCAAATGAAAATATGATATAAACGTTCAACGCACTCCAAGGCTTCCTATATTGGAACCCGATAATCACTCTATAAAATGCGGGAGATTATTGCTTACTGATAAAACCTTTCGAACCGTAATAGTTTTTATGACGAATTTAGTTATTTTTTAATTCGGCTCGTAATTTTTTTAAATGCTTTGAGGGAATGACAAAAGATAATGGGCTTAATGATTGTGTGTGTTATCCGATAAATATTGTCTGATAATTGTACCTCATGAAATAAAAAACAATATAAACAAGACTTTGAAAATTCCTAATTAAAAAATATTTGGTTTCTACTTAACGTGTTTGAGGGTTGTTTGGACATTTGGCTACTGAAAAATGAGGCTAAAATGGCACTTTTTCAAACGTCATTAGTCTGTAGAAAAAACTCATACAAATACAAATACAAATTAAATCGACCAACTACAGGCGTAAGCCCAGCAAGGTCGGTCCAGTCTTTTTAACCCACACTACCGGAATCCCAGTATCTGTCAATATGATTTTTTTTCTTCATGAGTTAACAGTAGTTTGATAATTAAAGTTAAATATAAGTATTAGGGTGGTCCTTATTTTTTTAGGTTTGGAAATCTTAACGCGACGCCCCCCCCAAATTGTTCCATCATACAAATAAATAGTTTTTGCAAAATATCAGCTCATTCGAATAATAATAACCCGTGCGCAGTTGCCTTGAAGTTTCAAAAAAATACTGATTTTTTCACAAAACATCCCAAAAACCATCGATTAAACCCTCCCATCTTCTTCTTGATTTTTTAATGAGAATCTCATATAGTTACAGTTATAATGTTCCAGATTCCATTCTTCTATCACCCCTCTTTCGGTGGTAAAATTTTTTTAAAGTTGAAATAATTCTTGTAAAGTTGTTTTTCTTTCTTTCATTTTAAAAAAGCTAATAACTCCAGAACCATTTAACTTAAAAACCTGAAATTTGTGATATTTTGTTTGTAATTTCATTATCTTTCATTTGATGTGCAACATAACTGCCTTTCTTTAAAAAAATTTTCTTCAAAATAAAAAAAAATGGAAAAAAATTAAATATAAAAATTTTTGAAAAAATTTTTATTAAGTAAATGTAAAGTTTTTCCACTCCCAAAATGAACATTTCTGCCAAATTTCAAGTTGAAATTAAAATTTGATCATGTAGAAAAAATAAAAATTTGCGAAATTTTGGCAAATCCCTAAACATTCCATGTAATTTAACAAAAAAAGGTGTTTTACTCATGGGGATTCCAAAAACTCCCTTAAGGGTGTTCATACAATTTGTAACATGCAAAAAAATTGACTTAAATATCAAAAAATACAGCTATTAGCCGATTCGGTACAAAATCCTACAGAGCTAGTTTCCAACCTAATTCAATGTGCCTATATTTTACCTGAATTTCCCTTAGAATTAAATTTTTACGTAATTTTTTCACTTCCTACATGTCAAATCAAATAAAATTAAAAGTGTTTAAAGATAAAAGAATAAAATAAAATCATAATTCTGAATAATAATAGGTTGACTTAATATTCAAACTTATCCTTAAGTAACAAATGATTTCTCAATGAATTCTAATGTGATGTATTTTATCCTAGGTTTATAAAAATATTTTTACAAGATCACATTAAAATTAAACCAATTATTTACTCTATATAATCTAAAGTTTTACATTGAAAAGTAATAAGAAGTACACCCACCTTTTTTTTCTATAACGCGCGGATTTTTCTAACCCAGCTAGCTAAAGAACTGACTCTGACTCCAATAAGGAAGTTTGCAGTATGGTGACAAGATGTTTAATGAAAGTATGAAAAGTTGGACACAAGCAAAATACAAAAACCAAATATATGCACTTGGTGCTCAGGGTGCACTTAAAAGAATGGACTCTATGCAAATAACATTATACAGACGAAGTAATAATCACAATATATAACAAGTAGCATCCTAATCATAAGGGTTTTTCAATGTCTCTCGATTGGATTTCGGATATTTTTTACGATTATCCTGAACAGTTTGTAAGATGAACTGTTTTTGAGATTCATCTTTGCTAAATTGGTGGTTAAATTCCTCAATCAGTTTAACCCCTCTTTCTGCACAGTCATTGACTACTTTAATTGATTTTGCTATTCTTTGTCCATTTAAGTAGTTCTCGTTGTTTTGCCATACAATAGGATCAAGTTCTAAAAATTCCTTTTCTATTTTAAATCGATCAAATAGTTTTGTAGCTTTGCAACTAATTCGGGGTTTTCTGATCTATGGCCACACGTGCTTCCGTAAAATGAAACCTTCGTCTTAGAATAGATAAGAGTGGAATCGATGAAGTTCCACGCCTTCCATATAAAAAAAATGCCAACTTTTTCTTACTTACGGAAAGTAATTTTTACAATTCTAAATTTTTCCCATAAAAAATGTTCTATACAAGCGTTAGTATTCATTTTTAATCACTATAGGACTAGATGAAAATATTTCTTTTCGTTCTTCCTCCCCGATGACTACGCACAACGCAGTCTACAATTCGGTACCCGACAGGGCTCTGTAAGATTTTGTACCGAATCGGCTAATAGTTGTATTTTCTGATATTTAAGTAAATTTTTTTGCATGGTAAAAATCGTATGAACACCCTCAAGGGATTTTTAGGAATCCCCATGAGTGAAACACCTTTTTTTGTTAAATTACATAGGATGTTTGGGGGGACCTGCCAAAATTTCGCAAATTTTTATTTTTTTCTACATGATCAAATTTTAATTTCAACTTGAAATTTGGCAGAAATGTTCATTTTGGGAGTGGAAAAACTTTAAATTTACTTAATAAAAATGTTTTTCAAAAATTTTTTTATTTAATTTTTTTCCATTTTTTTTTATTTTGAAGAAAATTTTTTTAAGAAAGGCAGTTATGTTGCACATCAAATGAAAGATAATGAAATTAAAAACAAAATGGCTTAAATTTCAGGTTTTTAAGTTGCATGGTTCTGGAGTTATTAGCTTTTTTAAAATGCAAGAAAACCAACTTTACAAGAGTTATTTTAACTTTAAAAATTTTTTACTACCGAAAGAGGGGTGATAGAAGAATGGAATCTGGAACATTATAACTGTAACTATATTAGATTATCATTAAAAAATCAAGAAGAAGATGGGAGGGTTTAAACGATGGTTTTTGGGATGTTTTGTGAAAAAATCAGTATTTTTTTGAAACTTCAAGGCAACTGCGCACGGGTTATTATTATTCGAATGAGCTGATATTTTGCAAAAACTATTTATTTGTATGATGGAACAATTTGGGGGGGCGTCGCGTTAAGATTTCCAAACTTAAAAAAATAAGGACCACCCTAATAAGTATATGTTACGAGGAAAGTGATTAATTAGGCATTATTAATAATGCCCAGAATGGAAGCGGGAAAAGTATTAATTTTCATTGGTAAATGCCATTGAATTTATCGCATTGCCCTCCTCCACCTTCGGGCATTGTTAATAATGTCCGATTTATCACATTGCCTGTAACGTTTATCGGAAATGAACGATTTGACATGGCCGTTTCGGAACGAAATATCTTCTTTCTTCTAATTATTTTCTATTTCTATTTTTATTCTATTAGTAGTTTTTTAAAACTTAAAAAAATAATTTTTAAGGTATTAAAAAAACCTGTACATTTTTTTTATTAGTATACAAAAATCACAAAATGTGAATACATGATAAAAAGTTTGATACGTTCATTAAACACAGATAATTCCAAAATCCTTAAAAGCAGACTATGATCGTGGAATGAAGCACACTTTGTATGGTTTGGGAAGATACACCACTGCTAGGGTCCCTTCCAAATCGGGTTTTACACCTTCTGGTAGAACAACGTCGAATTTTTGAAGAATTGAAGTGAAGTAAAGAAACATTTCCATATTCGCCATGGTTTCTCCTGGGCAGGCTCTTTTACCTGGAAAACAATTTTAAGAAATAATAATTCAAGAGAGAGAAACCTTTTATCCAAACAATTATACACTGTTTATAGTCTATTACACCCCAGTAAATAAATTTTAAAATTTGATAAATAATATTTAAGCAATAAAATATTTTTCTAAAATGTTTGGATCTAATTTGCGCTGAGTGATTGAAATAAACATCGATTTAAAAAAAAACTTTTTTAAATTAGTATATCCAAAACAATCAATCCGACAACTTTTCATAAAAAGCTAAAGCCCTGAATAGCAAACTTAGTAAAACGTAACGCAAAAGTAACGTAGCTTCATCCAGGGCTTTATAAAAACATCATCGACACACGATTTAACAGTTTTAGTGTTTTTATACATGCTGTTAAAAACCTAAATGATAAGGAAAATTTTCACATTATGCGAAGACCAGAAAAGTATATCTTTTATGAAATAGTACAACATAAATAATCGTTTATGATTTAATGAGTTTTTGAGTTTTTTTAGTTGATTTGATGAGAACTTTTGTCAAATTATAAGTTAGATGATAATAAAAGTTTAAAATTTTGCTCAAGTTGCCTACTACAATTTAAAATATTTCATACGATTTAAAACATCTTAAAACTTATAGACTGAGAGCTGGATGCATATTTTGGGAATGATAAGGTGCACGAGATATTTCACCTGGAACAGATTCGATTGATGATGGGAAAACTTATGTCACCAACGCCAGAAGGCGGAGTGGAAGCTTTTAGTGTGAAAGGGGGGGTCGAACATGCAAACAGCGCGCGGTCCCTTGCGACAGAGATTTTGAGGAAACCGCTTGAAATTTTGCACAGTTTAAGGAGAGTGTAAATAAAAGATAATGTAGCATTCTCAAAAGTATAAGTTGTGTTTTAAGAGTTTCAGAAAACTAAACGAATTTTTGAATGTTTATATGAATGTTCTGTACGGCCGACGAGGTGCAAGGCTGGACATAGGCTTAATGTATTGAAGAATGTGAGTAAAAGTTAGGGTAACACTCCCAGAAGACTAAGTGGAAGACAAAGGGTGGCCAGAAGTCACCAAAGGTGCAGAAAAATCTTAAAACCCGAATCATTCGGAAACTTCTGGCTGTTTGCATATGCATAGCTGACATATAGAACAAACTATATGCAAATAGCCAGAAGTCTAGGTGGAAGCGTTTGGGAGATATTCAGGCGCGAAGTACAAAACCGAATAAAAGCACGGGGCCCCTAGCGACCGAAATTTTGAGGAAATCGGTTGAAAATTTGCACAGTTTAAGGAGAGTGTGAATAAAAGATAATGTAGCATTCTCAATAGTATAAGTTGTGTTTTAAGGGTTGTAGGAAACTAACGAATTTTCCAATGATTATATGTAACATATGACTTATAACACATAACTTTTCTCTTGTAACAATGAATAATAATACGCTAAAAACAACGATAACAATGGCTTTATATTTATTAGCTTATTATTAGTCATTGTTGCAAGAGAAAAGCTGTCAAACGACATGGTGCCCTACCACTTTACAACTGAATTTCCCACGATCACTTTCAATCAGCACCGTAAAATTTTTACTTGGTCACTTCTATGCATAAAAGGTAAAATTTAAATTTTTAGAAATTAAAAAATACATAACTTTCATATATATATATATATATATACAATCGAAAATTCGTTTAGTTTCGTACAACCCTTAAAACACAACTTAGACTTTTGAGAATGATACATTATCTTTTATTCACACTCTCCTTAAACTGTGCAAAATTTCAAGCGATTTCCTCAAAATCTCTGTCGCAAGGGACCGCGCGCTGTTTGCATGTTCGACTCCCCCTTTCACACTAAAAGCTTCCACTCCGCCTTCTTGCGTTGGTGACATAAGTTTTCCCATCATCAATCGAATCTGTTCCAGGTGAAATATCTCGTGCACCTTATCATTCCCAAAATTTGCATCCAGCTCTTAGACCATTAATAAAGTTTCAGACCAGAGAAAAAACTAAAAAAAACCTTATGGACATATTTGGAATAAAATTGTGCTTTGTACTTAAAGGTCCCTACTATCAGAATGGAAAACTTAAAAGCAGTGAAAATTGAAATATAAATGAATTAATGCAAAAATTACTTTTCAATTTTTTTATATTTGATATTTATATTTTTATACTTCAATAAATAAGCTTAAAGAATAATAATATTACTGATACCTAAGGAGAATGCCATAAAATTGCTTGATTTCACAATGGATCTTTTATCTGAACTGAGGAACCTTTCTGGCTTGAAACTATCCGGATCGTCCCACAACTTAGGGTCATGGTGAACGCTCCAGAAATTTGAAAGAACGGTTGTTCCCTTTGGAATGTCATAACCTGCTATTTTCGAATTTTCTGTCACACTGAAATTTAAAAAGGCACAAAAATTTACAATAAAATACTTCAGATTTTTTTTAAGCATTAAAGAATGCAACGGATATTTTAAAGGTAATAAAACTATGTACTGTTCCTTTTTTATAAAACACTGCTTAATATCAATTCACAATTTAATTTCAATAATAAAAAGTTTTTAAGTCTAAATATTTTATAAAGACTTTTTTATTTAAACGTGCACTGTAAAAAATAATCCAGTAAAAAAACAGAAAATTTCTGACAGCAAAAATTTCCAGAAAATTTTTTTATTCTGAAAAATCCTGTAAACAGAAAAAAGCTGTAACCTACAGGTAAATGCTGTAAAAAGAAACTTTCTGTCAAGTGAGCTACATATTTTTTCTGTTGCCTCACAGTAATTCTCTGCTTGTGCGCATGCGTGTCGACTTTTTTTAGGTGGTTTTTTTGAAATTTTAATAAATCAATACCCGGGGATAAAACCCACGACCTACCGCATGCTAAGCACGCACGCTACCACTGCTCCAACGAGGATTCAGTAAAAGTAGAAATATCGAAGATGTTCTTTCTTTCTCCACGAACTAAAACTTTCTGTTTAAGTACAGATAAGCTAAAAAAACTAGAAAAAAGCTGTTTTTTTTACATAACATAAATTGAAGTGCGGTGGGAATGTTACATGACAGAATATCCCTGTAAACAGGAAGTCATTTCTATTGAAACTTTCTGTTTTTCTACAGTTTTTTTTTACAGTGTGTAATATGATATTTAGAAGTGTAACATTTTTGGTATCAAAATTTTCAGAACACGGATTTGAAATTGAAAAGTTTTTCTCCAGAAACAGTAAACCAAAAATTTTTTTAATGATAGTGAGACTATCCAACGTGTTTAATGTGTTACCATTTTCTCATATTATACGATGGTGTGTATTTTCAGAAGTCTATTGAAAAATAATTAAAAAAGAAAAGCTATTAAATCAATAAAGTTATGGGTTACTAAACATTTTTGTTAGTGAGGAAAGTTAATTTATTGTGAAAGGTGGTTTGATTTCAAAAATTATGGTAAAAAGTAATATTTTTGTTTTTTGGATAAAAGTTATTTATCACTTTTAAGCGAATTTTTGCAAGTCGATCAATTTTTGTTAAAAAAAATTATTATATAATTCTTCTATGTTATGCGCAACTTCATTAAGGTACCAGGTGAACTCAAAATCTATACCTGTACAATAGTACAGCTCCAGAGATATTATAGCGCACCAAATAATACAAAAGAAAGTGTTAAATATTAACTATTGAAAATAAGTAAAAAGTTTTTGAAATAAACTTTAATGGGTACTTTCGTATTAGCCCGTCCATCGTTTTCGCCAACTTCGCCAAAACGCGGCAAAATACGGGATTTCTTCAGAATTGCCGAAAAACACATTTTAACATCAGAAACATCTTTATAACATCAGAAAATAAAAAATAAAAGTTTCATGTGGTTGGGGGGGGGGGGCTGCCGCCCCCCCCAAACCCCCCCTGCCCTAACTATAACCAAACTCGTTGTGGGGGTAATCAGAAACAGTAAGGATTCAGAAAAGGGGGAATCAGTTTCTTGGATGAACCAAAACTACGGATATCACTCGGAAAGAGCATAAAAATAACTTTTTTAGCACTAACTTACTTGAAAATGGTGGATCCCGCCGGCGATCCTTTGTCGATCCTACCGCCGGCCATCCTTTGTCGATCCTACCACCGGCATGCATACGCAAAACATTGAAAGACTCTGGGGCTCGGCAAAATGGCGCAACAAAGTTCACCGTGGAACGACACGAAAGCATTTAGACTCCTACCTTTCAGATGCAGTCTTCGTTCTTACTTTGTAAACACTGTTGAATTTACGTTCAAAACAACCTGCGCGATGCGCACACATTATTTCACCCATGGGCTTACCGATTTAAATTGCGCGCGCTTGCGCCAGCGATCGGAACTAGCGCGATTTCGCCACGTTTTCCAGGGTTACCAGAATCAAAGGTAGTATTGCGGGGTTTACCAGACTTGGCGACTTATCGCCCCTGCTGGCGAATGGACGGGCTAATACGAATGTACCCTTTAATGTATTGAGAAAATTTTCACCCTAATTTTATAATTTAAAAAAATTACATAACTGTTCAAAAATTTTTGAAGAAGTTAGAAACCCCTCACCATCCGGCAAAATTAATAGGTATTATCGTTTTCCACCTCTGGATTTCCATGATCACTGCATGTGTGTACGGCATATTTTTCTGATCCAAATATTCGGGACTTCTTTCTGATCCTATTACATCCAGGATCTCCTTCTGCACTTTCCTTTGTACATCCGGGTAGGCAGCTATGACGTAAATGCACCACAAGATGGTGGTCCTCACTGTCTCGCTTCCTGCCGTGAACAAATCAACCACGTTGGCAACCAGGGATTCCTCTGAAATTCAAAAGCATTATAAACTTCAGTCAAGTCCGCTTAATGTGATCGCAATTGTCCGAGACTAAACTGACAACATTATCCGATCGATAACAATAAGCGATCTCATATAAAAAAACAGCAAACAGTGTTACTAGATTGTTTGCTTTAAAATCAAAATCATGCAATTGTAATAAATGTATTTAAATTAATTAATTTTTTAAACTAGGAAAAATTTTAAGGGGAAAATATAAGAGTAGTTCAGTTAATAAAATTAAAATAATCGCTTACTGTGTATTTTTATAGAAAGGTCTCTCTTTTTCCGCTCCATTATATCCTTCCACTCCAATAAACCACTTATTTATTACATCTGAATTTCATTAAACAAGAGAAAATCAAAATATCTTATCAGAAACATCTGCAATGCGTGGATCTTGGTGTTTCTTTAACCAATCACAAGTATGGATTCGGACTCCCCATCTCTTTCTTCTTAAAAAGTTTAAAAAAAATTCATAGTTGATCACATTAAACGATGTATTTTACATTAAATTAAATAGGAATGATCGGGACCTGTCGATTCCGATAACATTATCCGATTGATAACATTAACCGTGATTACATTAAGCGGATTCGACTGTATCTGGAGTATCAACTAAACAGAGTAGGGTAACTTTCAACAATTGATGTGGCAGTATCTATGGTTTTACGTACATTAAAATCTGTGTGAGAAACTAGGTTTTCTTTTGAAGGTATAAATCCGAAGAAACCGGGACATCTTTGGTGAAATTTGGGGTTGTCAATGCCG
This sequence comes from Tetragnatha versicolor, assembly GCA_024610705.1. Taxonomy (NCBI): domain Eukaryota; kingdom Metazoa; phylum Arthropoda; class Arachnida; order Araneae; family Tetragnathidae; genus Tetragnatha; species Tetragnatha versicolor. The sequence continues at coordinate 44,410,593 of JANDEH010000007.1, forward strand.
TTTATTGGAAAGTGTACTATTAACTTCAATAAAATAAAAAGGTTTCCAGAATCCCCTATTCGCCATTTTTGGAATTTAATAAATAAACAAATTCCTTTCCGTTTTTCCCTAAACCTTGAAAATCTAAATCTAAGTTAGAGAATGCGGCATGGATATTTTTATCTTACTGTTCCTTCAGTATTTTCCATATTGATATAATTTGAAAGATTTTGTCATTTTCTGTTTTCTTTGGAAACTTAAAAAAAGATTTTATTTCTAAACCACAATTTGTTATGGGATCCCGACACTAGTAGCATAAATAGCACAGCTTATACCAAATATGTCAAGTTCACGAAACTGCTGATAGAAGTAAACGAAATTTAGCCATCCATAAAAAAATATTGGACGAATCTTGAATGTGTGAGCTGCTTCGGGAAAACCTTTAAGGAGGCTGTATAGAAATTTGGAATTACCTCCTAGGATTAAAAAGAAGAAGAAATTTAAAGAAAGCTGTTTAATAAAATTTTGTTCGGTGTTTTTAAATAATGCCTTACCATTGAAATAACTATGAGGAACATTCTTCTTAGCTTGAATTTCTACAAGGTAACTATCGATGAAATCTCTGGAACTTTTTGAATTGAAATCCTTTTTATGACTTTGTACCTCCTGTCTGCAATATAAAAGCTTAATGCTTTAAGGTTTAAGCGTATATAATTTACTCTTAGTAAAAAATGAAGAATTACTTGCAAATGTCAGTTATGAAATTGAAGCTTTCTATTGCAGTCTGCAATGGTAGAAGTCTTTTAACAAAGGGAATTGAAAAAAACCACGGAAAAATAAGATTGAATCCGAAATGAGAGGCATTTTTTATTCCGATGTCCAAATGTGTGTCCAGCTTGCTCCTAATCGGGTCCTTGAAATCATATCGTTTTCCAAATACCAGAGCACAGATATTGTTGGACATGCTTGGGGACAAAGGCTTCTTTAACTCCAGAGGCTGGCCTTTGGTATTTTTCAGAATATCCAAGAGAATATTTACTTCATCCTACAAGCAATGTAAAATTAGCTCAACTTATTTCGGAAGCAGCCCTGAAATAAACATTCATTGAAAATGACATTACTTTAATTTAAAAGGTCCGTTCTTTCCGATTAAAAAAATATTTTAGAAGGAAAGGACAAAACTTCTGGGTAAAAAATTATACACCATTACTTTTAAATTATTATTTATTAATGTTATTGCTAATGCAAAAAGGAATGAAGACAATAATTTGTTTTTCACTAACAATATATACTTTATGACTTATTGATGACACTTTATTACGATTGGTATCCTAATTAATGTTATCAAAATTCCATAAAGGAACTTTAAACAATGAAAAAACTTTAAAAACAGTTACTTGAAAAATAGGAAAAGTTTAAATTATTAGTTTCATTCAAATTTCTATTTTAATTTTCATGGAGTATTTCTATGTAACTTAACAAACAGTTCACTAACTTGTATTTCCTGTTCAATTTTCGATTTTCCTAATCCCAAGTCTTTCATTGAGTGTACAACAAATCGTCTTTGCTCTCCCCATACATAGTTATCTCTTGCGAAAAAAGCACCTGAAATACAAAACATGAAGCTATTTCAAAATACCTTCAGAAAGCAACACTTTTTTGGACTTAAAATAATCTGTAGGTGGTACTATTTTGGAATGAACTATATGGTATAGGTAGGTGTGATAAAAGGTTTTATTTTCGAGGTTTTTTTTGAAAATTTCTAGAAAAAATTTTAATGTAGTAATTTTGAGTTATTAATAGCTTAGATACTACGAAGTTGGATAAATTTTCTTAAATCGGCACTGCCATAGGGATAACAAACGTGATATTTCTGAGACTTATAATTTGCGACCGTTTGCTTCACGTCGTAGGGAAAAAGAGACAACGTTTTTTTTCCCGTTATTCATAACAGTGGCAACGATTGAGGAGGCAACTCATTGAGGTTTTTGCTCTATCTCCTTTAGTTTTTTAACTTTTTATTTTGCCGCTAGGGGCGGGTGTAAGCAATCTGAATGGATTCTCCAGTGTCACTTATCTAGGGCTAGGCTAGACCTTACATCCATGTCCTAGGAGACTCTTTGGTTTTAAATAAAAGCCGTGAAACGGACTTTTGAAGCACCCTGTATATAAACATATAAAACAGCATGTCTAAAGAATCCTTTTTAGTTCAGATACTTACTGTTTGGCAAAATAAGGCCTAAACCACTTTGTTGCTTTCTTCCGTTAATTTCTTTCTTTGTCTTAGCTTCTTTGATGGCTTCTGAATCATTGAGTACAACTAACTCCTCTGATCCCAATTTAATGCTTGAAAAACAAGATAAAAGATTGATGACAATTTCTTTTGAATTTTTTAAATAGTAGTTCATTCATTAGGTATTAATTACGAAGATATGTCCTTAGCTGGAGAAACTTTGGCACATTCAAGTTTATTTCACAAAAACAGTTGTAAATAATAGTTTTAAAGTAAGTGGTTCATAGTTAATATTATTTTAAATACATAAACTATAATAAAACCAACTTTAAAGAATAAATACTAACTTAATTTTTTTGTGTTTGAGGAAATTTAACTAAAAATATCGATTTTTTTTTAAGATTTTACATTTCAATGTCTAAAGGTATAAATTACCGTTACTTAAGCCAATAATTTAAATTAGAAGTTCAAAAAAACTTTTTGAATTCTAAATTATCCGAAATATAAATTCATTTCAGTCGCTTTATTCTCCTAAATATCTTCTATTTTTTCTTCAACCTATTGTTTCTCCTTTTTCCCATCAGATTATTATGTCAATATACCTGGGCTGAAGTAACCACCAACTTAAATAAATATTGGTTATTTATAAAACTACAAAATTTATCAATGCTTATGACATTAAAATTGTATTAAACTCTGTTATAAATACTCAATTCACTTTACACTAAATCATCAGTATTTTTTGACATTCACAAAAAAAAATTCTCACCTGAAGACTCCTCCATACTTCTTTCCGAGTTCTATAAAATCTAAATGAGTGTCTTTACTTATGAATGGAAGGTATCCTACTTTTGGTAAACCTCTTGGGCCTGGCGGAAAGTTTCTCTTCCTTGAATTCAGCAAATTCAAAATCAGTCGCAGCAAAAGCACCACAGTCAAACCTATCAGAATTTCTGTTTGGTACGTTTTAGCCTGAGCTAAAATTGAACGGAAATTTCTCTTTACATTTTCCAGGTACATCTTGATGAGTTAAGAGGGTCTTTGGCAAGGGAAACAAAATTCTAAAAAAATTTGATTTTATAAAAAAATTATCTTTGAATTTGTGAAATAGCTTTGATAGGTCTTTTGTTCGTTAATCTCTTTTTGGGAGGAAAAACAAATTTTCGACATTCAAAAGAGATAGGGTTTTCAAAAGTTGCATTTTGGCATGATGATAACTGGAAAAATAATAAAAAAAATTCCTAAAAATATCTCCGAAGAGCGTATTGGGACTAAAATATGAGAAAACTGATCAAATTATCCATGCATTATAAAAATTCCACAAATTAGAAAATTGCGTTGATAAACTTCAAACTAGGTGTGGGTGGCCCTTTTTATAACAGAAAAAAATTTCAATATTTTTTGGGGAACCCCCCTGAATTTTTTTTCCTTTTATCATAAAATGAAAGTGTTCAAAAGGATTTTCCGATATTTTAATATTAACCCGTGCCGCTCGGCGGTTGAAGTTTCCCATGTTAAAGTATAGGGAAAAATACTGAAAATATCGTCATTTGTGGTTCTTTTCAATTTTATGAGCCTGAACGCACTCAATACCGAATTAAAACCTATATATCATCTTTGGGATATCCTATTATCAAGATCCTATCGGAAAAACATTCTATGGCACCTCGTTCCACGAGGTTTGAAAACGCACTTTCACCGAGAAAGGAGGCTCGCGGGTGAACCTCTTTACCATCTATTTGACTCATTGACAGCAGTCAAATTTTGAAATGCGTCTTAGGTATTTAGGTATTAAAAGTCACCCTTATGAAGTTTTCTTCTGTAGCAATAGTTTTCTCCCGTTATCATTCCGTAATAAGGTATAATAAAACTTTTTTTTGTAAATAAATATCCCTCAGGTAATCAAAAGTAATATTTATTAGGATGGGAAATTTTCAGATTTTTTTGTCAAACCGATTACTCAAATTATCCGTAAACGAACGTTTTGATTCTTTGTGAGTGTCCGATGAACGACAAGCACTGTTTTGAAAACTGCGCCAAGTTGAATATAATTTCATTACTTTATCTATGCATTTGGAAAGTTTTCTTGTAGGTATTCTCGCTTTTTAAAAAATGAGGCATTCTCGCATTGCTAAATTGGCACTTTCACTTCCCGTAATTTGTAAAACAGAACAGATACAACTTGCCTGTTGGATTGAAGTTAACGTTATTTGATGGCACACTTTTCCAATCAAATATATATCCCGATCACTACTTCTCGAATTCGAAAAAATAACTGCACAGCATACTAACAGATACAAAGACTAAAGAAGACTGTTTTGAAAATGTTGTAGCTTTTATTTTTACTAGACACTTTGTGACCCTCCCACTCACCCCCTAAACGATTCGGGAAGAGGGGGGTGTGGCGGTCTGTCTTGTTTCTTGCCCACCCCATCATTCCGAGACCGGGTTGCACGAACACGTGCATCTAGGGATAAAAAAATAAAAGCTGCCTTTGGAGAGAGTGGGACATTTAAATATTGGTGAGGTGAATGACTCCTTAAAAACATCGTAGCTTCGCTCCCTCAAATTATCTTTTTAGTGTACACTTTCATCTTCCTTTCTATAAATGATGCTATCCTATAATTATCAAATTTTTGCCAAGTTTAAAAAACTATAACATGCTCATTCCATGTCTAGTATTTCCTCATTTCGTCCTTATCACATATCAGGGATTCGCCGGACGTTTTATTAGACAGGGTGGTTGGAGCGGGGAGATGTTTGGGGTAGTAGTCTGTTTAAATTTTTGTGGCAAAAATGGCAAAATTTACCCTTTTTATTCGTTTTTCTGCCCTTAGAACATAAACTTTGTATTTCTGAGCTAAAAAGTCAGTACAAAAATAAAGAAGAGAAAACAAGCTAGAAAAAAGTCAATTACAACTTTTCTCTCAGAAGAAGGGTTTGGACGCTAGAGAACGCTGAATATCGGGAAGTTTTGTTCGATTGGTGGAAAATCCATAAAAATACACTCGTATCACCTAAAAGCGGCCTATTTTGAAACAGGATACTATTAGGACTGCTTCAATTATGTGTTAAGCCCAAAAGCGTTTTTTAAAAAATTTTTTTTACTTATTTTTTCCGAATATTCATCATGTTCCGTCACGAAATTTTGTTCGGAAACCCCAGATTCTTATTAATAAACACCCCAAAAAACATACAGATAGCGAAAAATATCTTCTACCCCAAATTTTTCCCCAAAATGACCATATTTGAACAAAATTTGAATGGAGTATCATAAAAACGTATCTTAACTATTAAAAAACCTATTTTAAACTTTCAGTCAGCAAAAACAAAAGTTATGGTCTTTCGCAAGGGGGGAAGGTTATCAATACATGATAACTTTATCATCAAAATTCAAAACTTGAAATTGTCAGTAATTATATTTATCTTGGAGTTCCATTCTCTTCTTAAGGTATGTTTTTAACAGCAAAAAACATTTTATCAACAAATTAATCTCAGCGATCCAAGCGATGTGGCTAAAATAACCGCTCCAAACCATTGGTTTAAACTTTTTCATTCTCTCATTTTATCCACTTTGAGTTACGGATCTCCAGTATGGTCTTTATCGTTCATTAATAAGTTGGAACAAATGGAGAATTGTTTTATTAGAAAATTATTTAATCTATCGAGATATACTCCAGGTTACATCCTAAGATTGGAACTCGGCCAAACAAATCTTTCCATTACAATAATAAATTGCTTCTTAAATTTTAGATACGAATTTTGAAAATGGATGATCAATTACAAAATTAGCATGTCAACAATTTTATTATAACTGTTCAGAGCAAATAAAATATAACTGGGCTTTAAACATTAAATCTTCAATAAACCACTCTGGTTTTTCTTTTGTTTGGTTTTCTCAGGACCCTAATATTGCCACAAAAAATTCTTTCTTCAAATTATAAAAAGTTTTATAAATCAATACCCTCAGTCAGACATGATTAGCTTGGCTAATATTACACATAATCAACATTATAAATTTATAAAATGTAACCTTTTTATAGAAGATTACACATGGTTTCCTTCGCAGATATTTCAATTAAAAAATTTTATTTCAACTTAGAATTAACCAAGAATCCTTATTTTGTGAAAATAAAATATTTAAAATACACCCTGAGCAAATATATGTAAGTTTTGTGACTAAGATAATTTGAGTTCTGGGAACATGTGTTCTTTATTTATGTGTGTCCAGTATATAATTTTTATCGTTTAAAATATTTATCCTCTTTGATTCATTTTCGTAACAACATAAATAATTTTCTCTCCCTTAAACATAGAGAATTTCGTTCAATTTCTTATTTTATTAAAAATACCAAGAAATTAACAATTTTTTTAAACGAGAATATTTCCTTGGATATTTTTAGTTTAGACTTGTCTCATGTTATGTATACTTTTTGTTATAATTGTTCTTTACAATTTTTGTGCATTATCTATTTTGTTGTGTGTAACTATTTTGTAGTATCTTTGTAAGCGGGCTCCTGCCTGAACACAAAATTTTATTCTATTATATTATATACTATTAAAGAACCTTATATTTTCGCTTATTACTCTTTATTTACAATTTACAATAACAAACACTTTTATGAAGCTAAAAATTTAAATCTTAAAGTTAGAAATACTAAATATTTTATCCATAAGTCTAAGAGAAGGAAAATTTTCACAAATCACACATTTTTAGGACCCTACCTTTATAATTAATTAAACGCTACACTTAAACTTGCCACTAGTATCCGGAAGACAAACAGATATTGAATTATAATTACAAATTCTGAAGTAATTAAGAACAGCTTTTTGCCACTAGGTAGTTTGCTAGTCTTCTAGGTACCTGGGACGAGCCCTTGGATCTTTGGGTGCTACAATCTAAATTAATGATTGTGTATTTAATATGTTCATCTTAATTCTGATTTTTATATTTTTATGTATGTATATTTTTGCATTTCCATTGTTTTATTTGTTTCTAGTTTTGTAGTTTTTCTTGTCCTTTTCCAGTAAATTCAATTATAAATTCCTTTTTTTAAAGAAGATAATGGATATAAGGATTGTTTCTATGCTATCTTTATAAATATTGTATAAAAATTGTACCATATGAAATACCCGATAATTTTCTAATTAGCTTACACATAAAATTTTTGATTTAAATGCATTGATTATGAAGTGTCCATGGAAGTGCTGAAGTGCTTGAAATACTTTTTACACTTTTTATACAGGATCTTATAATATTAAACACGGTATTTCAAAAGTCCATTCCACGGCATTTATTTAGAATCAACGCGTCTCTTAAGTATTTCGGAAGTAAGGTGTACCCCAAAGTAAGTGACCATTGTACATTTAGACGGCTTGCATCGCTACTACAGGAGAAATAAGAAATTTATTTTAAAAATTAAACAATAATTAATGATTGGCAATAACATAAAAAATGTGCAGAAAAATACATCATGAAAATATCTTCAAAATTCGAGGAGTTATTAGCAAGTTATTACTTTTCAAGGCTTCAAAAACAGAAAGAAAAAGAAATTTGCAAGTTTTCCAGCGCTATCTTGTAGTTTTTGCGTTTCAAATGAAAACAAATTTTAACTAAAATATCAAAGATTTTTTTTCTTCTTTTAGGATTATGAAAAGAGCTATCACATACAAAAAATCTTCTCGAATATTGATAATATTTTCATGATGATGTTTTATGATATTGCCAACAAATTTCTCAGTTAAGTTTTTTATTCGGTCTTCGATAGTTTTTAATTAATTTTTAACTTTCTTACTTTACTGCTACAGTCGCTGAAAGTCATCTCAATGAATTTTCCATGGTTATACTTACCTAAAGGTAAACCTTACTCCTATGACCCTAGGAGACGTTGCTTCCAAAAAAAGCCGAGAAACCAACTTTTGAAGCACATTGTATAATATTAGGTATATCAGTCAGTAGGAGAGATTGATGTAGGGCACCTTGGGACACCCTACTTTTCCAATTTCATACTTATGAACTAATCCTAATAGGTGCTAATGAATGACACTAAAATCTGCTCCTTAACGTGTTTTGGAATCTTAGGTGTGTCTAGATAATTATTTACATCGGTTTTGTTAATTTCCGTCCGGAAAAATTACCAATAAGTGTGGCTTAAAAGCATTTTTTAGGTTAAAAATTTATCCTACCACTATTATAATTGTGAAAGTTTGTGAGTATGTGTGTGTGAGTGTGTTACTCTTTCACACAAAAACTACTGAATGGATTTTAATGAAATTTTACAATAATGTAGCTTATACATCAGAATAACACATAGGCTATAATTTATAAAGAGAAAATCAGTCCTTCATTCTTTTTTCCCCATTTTTCCTGCTTTAGCTTTTTTCACTTATTTTTCCGTGTTTGAAAACCTGGTGTTAGTATGTGTGTTCCCGCATCTCCTTTTAAACCAGGCCGAAGGCGTGGTCATTTCTTCCATTTCAAGATTTTTTCCTTTGAAATAAATATATTTACTGAAAAATATAATTTTTTTCATGGAAAACGAGTTAAAAATAAAACATTGTTTCAAATGAGTAAGGTCACTAGACTTTTTCATTTACTAGAACTTTTATTTTAGTTCTAAATTTGTTGATTTGTTCACTGACTCATTAATTTACTAGTAGTCAGGGTGCCAACTCGAAAAGTGTGCATTGGAGTGTGTATGGAATTTTATGACGGTTTCTGGTAGAGTTGATGGTTTAGATTTCAGAACCGATTGATGCCACTCTGCAAATATTCAGCATTTTTTATAAATCAAGATGGCGTCCAAAATGGCTTCCATTGAAATCAATACTTTTGAAAATAAAAATATAGCCTGCAATACATAATATATGGTATTTTTTGGGTGAAAGAAACGATATATAACGTTATTTTTTACTTTAATAAAGTTTGGAATAGGTTTTTCAATAAAACAAACATTTCGTTGAAAAAGCAGGATTTTTTAACACTGTGTTTTAATGTCTATATTTTGCTTATAAATTCATATTTTGCATTAATTTAAAATAAATTGGGTTTAGAATAATAACAAATTACAGTAAAACCTTAAGGAGTAATTAAGTAATAAAAGAAAATAATACACTGCATTTATTTCATTCATAATGTACCATCTGGAGGAAATGTTCTGATTAGATTATAATGTAGCTATAATTGTCTGGGAAAGCATTATATATATTTGGCCGCTTAGAGAGCGACATAACCAAGAGGGCGTCCATAAATTCCGAGTCAAAAGAGAGGCGAGAGGGTCCAGCAAAATATCACCAATTCTCACGGAGTAAATTAAAATCTCATGTCAACTTATGGTTCAGAAAATATACACCTTTTCTATTATATTTTTAACACAAGTTTAGGAAAAATGTGCAAATTAATCAAAACAGGGAATTATTAGCCAGTAGTCAATCCGTGTTAATTACCTACGAGTTTAGACCAGATTTTTTATTTCAATACGTAATTGTATTAAAATATGTATCACATAAATAAACAAATAACAAATATAATATCAAAGAAACTAATTTCTTTAAAGGGGGTGGGGGTAAGGGGAGTAGGGTCCACCATAATCTCACCAAAAAGGGAGGGAGCAAGCGGTCCAAAATTTGGAAAAAAAACACCTTGTAATTTATGGACGTCCTAAGTAAGTAATTAAAGAGAGCACTTCATTATTATAGAGTAGAATACGTGGTAAATATGACGGAAGCCAATATGACGGAAAAAATATGACAATAAAATAAATTTCTATATACACCACTGACTTTACGGCCCACCACTCACCACTTGAGCTCTTTAAGTTAGAAACTCCTGTTCTAAACTATCGACCCTCAAAGGAGGATTACATTTTCCAAGGGTTTAAAGATAATTTATTAAAAAATAACAAGTGGCACACTTGACACCTGAAAATCATAAACCGTAATATAAATGGCACACTGATCGAAAAAGGTTCGCCATCCCTGTCCTAAACCAACTTTAGATCAACACTATTTGTTTGTCAGAAAAATGAAGAGAAGGAGACTATACCGATTCCAATACCTGAAATGTAGACTGAATACTAGAAGTGTCTAAGTGCTCTCTCTGCAAAACTGAGGACCCCTGTTTTTGTTCAAGTATTATTGGATATGGCTATCATTCCAGTAACATTTCCTGCAGCTTCAAATGATATTGTTGCAAAGAAAAGGGGAAATGTTGCAAGCTTCACACAAAACTTTCGGAGATTTTGAATGAAAGTGAGAAGTTTTTCATGATACTACATATTACTTTTAGATTATTTAAATTTGAATTGAAACTTTGATTTAGGTGTCTGAAATTTTTGAAATAATAAAATAAATTTGATTGAAATAATTGCTATTAAATGTTACTTAAGTACCAAAGGCAAAGCATGGTATTAAATTTTGGATTATATACATGGTTTCTTTAAAAATTTATGAAAACTGAACAAATAATAGATAAAATTAAAACAGGAAATTATTTATCATACGTATTTTGTTAACTGGATCATAATATTTTTAGAAAAAAATCAGCTCCTCCTATATCAAATAAACAAGGATCCTTTGTAACCAAATTACGGTTCCATCATTATTATTTTCAAAATAAAGGTATTTCAAATCAATTTAAACTTTTTTTTGTTTAAAATAAATGTTTCTCTATTAAAAAACAAAAATAATGATACCCCACATGCTATATTTTATTAAAGATAAATCGAAAATATTATTTTGTGGCTACCATAGACGCCATCTTGAATTCTTCAAAATGCTCAACATTTACGAGGTGGCATCAATCGGTTCTTCAATCTAGACATCATAACCTATCAAAATCAGCAATAAAATTGCATACACATTCTAATGCACGGTGGACCCCTTTTTTGCCATTTGGCACCCTGACTATAGACTTTTTATTATAGTTTCAAATTTGTTATTTTATAAAGGCACTAAGATATTAAACATTATCAGGAACATCGGGATAGGAAAAATTACCGGGTTATAAAAATTACCGAGAACACCGGGGTAGGAAATTTACCATAAAGACACCGGGAATACCGGAAGAGGGGCCTGGGATACCGCGATGATTTGTAATGATGATGTATTTTAAGAAAACTTTAAAAAAATAAATTTATACACCCCACCCGTGCAAGGCCGGATATAACCGAGACCATCTATATTACCTGGGTAGTATAGAGGGTCTTGGTATAACAGCTAGTGTTATAATAATGTAGAGATTAAAATACTTGTATTCATTAATATTTTTTACACCTAAAAGAGTAATTAAGTTTAATATCCACAGAGTCAACCTTGTAAAATGTTTCAAAGTAACTTACACCATTTATTATCCAAAAAAATTGTTTTTATCTTTAAAAAGCATTTTAAGAATTTTTAGGAATATAATTTAGAAATTGGGAAAATATTAGTAAAGAAAGCAAAATTAAGTAATTTATGGCATGCAGAAGTGTAGAAATCAGTAAAGAGTTTTTATTGTAAAATATACTTCATGTACAATTTAAGATTAATAAAGTTTTTTAGTAATTAATGAGTTATTTTATTTGTAAATAAAATGCAATTTTTACGTTATTAATATTGTTTCAAGATCCTATAGTGATATACCTTGAGAGACGTCAAGGGTTATATAAATATTGATAAACCCAACTATTACCGGTTACCCAACTATAAACTATATTTGTAATTACCTAAGAGATAATTGGTTGGAAAAATTTCGTTTGATGCAAAAATGATTGTATTCAATATCTAGGTCGTGTTTGAATAAATACAATTGTAAAAAAGGTTCAATTCCGTTAGAGTTCTCGCTAAATATCACCTATCTCTTTTCAACGCTTAATATTCAAATATAAACAATTTTTTAAAAATGTTTAATGATAATCTGAACAGTTATAGATCTAATTAAACATTTTAATCTATGATTTTGAAATTATTTAGCAATATTTATACTATTTGGTGTCCAAAAGAGATTGGGGATATTTAGCGGGAACTCTAACGGAATTGAACCGTAAAAAAGTTAGAAATATAATATAGTAAAAAGCTTCTCAAGGTGCCTCACAATAGTCTGTTCATTTAGAATTGGTGCCTGAAACAGGATCAAAAATGCTCAATAACGCCTAATAACGCTCATCACGCAACTTCAGTGACCGATTACTCTACAGTATTTTAACTAGTGATGGGCAGGTATCGATACCAAATACTTAAGTACTCGATACCTATAGGTATCGAGTGTATTCGATACCCACAAAAGTATCGATACTTTATTGACATATTTCGTTTTAAATTTTTCAATGAAGTAATCTTTATAATACCTACTGTAGATCAAACGCAGCCTGTTTCCGTTTTCATTTTGCAACGCTCAAACCCAAGTCGTTATCATCCGCGAGAGAAATTTGACGCGGCTAGGTTTTTTTCCCCGCCAATTTTTTGAATATTAGTCTGATTATGGAGAGGCCCTAAAAAAATTGTCCCTTCAGGTTCATTTCCCGATATTGAAAAAGTACTCGATACCTTAAAGTACTCGATACCTATAAGTATTCGATACCTATAAGTATTCGATACCAAAGTATTCGATACCTAAAATTATCGATTTTGCCCATCACTAATTTTAACTACTTCTATTTAGGCTGCCTTGTCATCGCACAAGATAACTTTTTCGATTATAATTACAATAGTATATGCTTCTAATAAATTTCGTCTAAGTCGCCAATTCTAAATGAAAAGACTATAGCTCTTAATGATATTGCATCTTGATTTCTCTAATAATTTCTTTGAAATAACCGGGAATATTTGTTGTTATTAAAAATAAATTCATATTGTCCACAAAGGAGCACCTTCCATGTGGCACACACATTAATATAATTTATTTAATTAAAACGCAAAAAGTAGAGAAAAGTAACTAAATCAGAAACATAAAAAATACTTACACAAATCAGAAATATATTGCGTTTCTTCAGTAAATTTCCCTTTATGTTGCCAACTCTTTGCCATTAAGAATTTCATTTTTAAAAAAAGTTTGAATGCGAAATATATTAAAATCCATCTTTTAAAACAAAACTGACCAATTATCTTTTTAAAGAATTCCTATCTTTTGATATGCTTAAAACATTCAGAGGACGTTTTTACATAAAAATGAAAACAGTTTTTTGTCAAAAAATCGTCTTTTCTTCCTTCCTTTTATCCGCATGCTATATTATTATAAAATCTGAAAAATGAAAACATGTACCTTTTATTCGTATGCACAAATCATGCCGATTACATGATAATAAAAAGTTCTTAATAAAAAGTATAATAATAAGTATTCTTTCATCTAAAACGGATGATTCCAAAATCCTTTAAAGCAGACTATGATCGTGGAATGAAGCACAATTTGTATGGTTTGGGAAGATATACCACTGCTAGGGTCCCTTCCAAATCGGGCTTCACACCTTCAGGTAGAACAACGTTGAATTTTTGAAGAATTGAAGTGAAGTAAAGAAAAATTTCCATATTTGCCATTTTTTCTCCCGGGCATACTCTTTTTCCTGGAAAACCAAAATTTGCCAATTTAAATTACTTACTTTTAAAAATTTAGTAAATATAGTTTCCTCAATAAAATATATTCTCTTAAAATGAAACTAATTTCCAATTCCTGATTAAAATAAAAATTGAATGAAATATTATTTTTCCTAAATTCCATATAAAAAAATCATATCGACAACTTTTCATTAAAAGCAACATTAATGAAACACATTTTAACAGTTTGAATATTTCTAGCTGTTAACAACTCAAAAATTAAGGAAATTTTCAAATTATGTGTGAAGATCAGAAAAAATGTCTTTTGAAAATGTATTGCATAATATGTTACTACCAAAGTTATTTTTTTAGAAAAGTTTTAGACCAGAGTAAAAACAGAAATTTTTAAAGGAATTGGGAATAAAATTGAACAATTTACATGTTCTTACCATTAGAATGCCAAACTTAAGAATAAATTAACGTTAAAATATGAATAAATAAATTGTAGAAGTTGTTTTGTAAAATTTGTGTTATATTTAATGTTATTGTACATCTGTTTTAATAAAAAATGTTTTAAGAATATTAATGTAACTGATACCTAGGGAAAAAGGCATAAAATTGCTTGATTTCACAATGGATCTTTTATCTGAACTGAGGAACCTTTCTGGCTTGAAACTATCTGGATCATCCCACAACTTAGGGTCATGGTGAACGCTCCAGAAATTTGAAAGAACAGTTGTTCCCTTTGGAATGTCATAACCCGCAACTTTTGTACTTGTTGTCACACTGAAATTCAAAAAAGTACACAAATTTACCCATATAAATTATTAATCTAGATTTCTTAAGCAAAAATTAAACGGATATGTTAAAGGTAATAAAACTATGCACTTTTTATTTTCATAAAAATATTGCTTGATTAAATTTCAATTATGAAAATTGTACTAAAATGTCTAATTGTGCGTAAAAATAGTTTTGTCAATTTTATTTGAGGCACACACTCTTAGGTATCCCGTATTCTATGTTATGATGTGTTCTATGTTCGATGTTATGCGCAACTTCCTTAAAGTCACCAGGTGTACTCAAAATATGTACCTTTACAATAATATATACCTCCAGAGATATTATGGGGCACCAAGTAAAAGAGATAAAATATTAACTTTTTGAAAGAGGGAAATTATTTGAAACTTAACCCAATGTATTCAGAAAAGTATGTATGTATTACCAATATGTACCAATGTATTCCTTAATAACGGCTATTTTTCTAAAATATTTATTATAAGAAGTTGGAAATTCATTACCTTCTGGGTAAATTAATAGGTACAATTGTTTTCCATCTCTGGATTTCCAAGATAACTGCATGCGTGTACGGCATATCTTTTTGATCCAAATATTCGGGATTTCTTTCTGATCCTATGATATCCAGGATCTCCTTCTGGACTTTTTTTTGCGCATCCGGGTAGGCAGCTATAACGTAAATGCACCACAAGATGGAGGTCCTTACTGTCTCGCTTCCAGCGCTGAACAAATCAACCACGTTGGCAATCAGGGATTCCTCTGAAATTCCAAAGCATCATTAGAAATAAGATAATTTAGGATTTGAATTTAATAAAAAAACCAATGCATGTCAGTTTTTTAAATACCTTAAATTATCAAAACTGACATCACATTTAGAGATATAAGATATTAGTGAGCAAACATGCTTATGCTGCATCGAAATTTTTTTCTCTTAATTTTCCACTCGTGTTCTCACTATTTAGATGCTTTGTGAGATTGTCATTTATCTTACCATTGAAAATTTTTAAAGGTATTTATTTCTCCCCATAATGCCAACTTCATTGCTTCCGAACTTAATCGCCTAATGTGTTAGTGCCCCTTAATTCGGGATTCCGAATAATCTTTAATCTGTCTACCACTCCCAGAAGTTTTTAAGAGATTTAGAATTACCGGTATTTAAAAAAAAACACGTGTTTATCATTTCACTTTTATTCTGCTTTCTCAAATCCGTCATCTATGTTGACTTACCATTGAAATTACTATGAGGGACCTTCTTCTCGTCTTGCATTTCTACAAGGTAACTGTCTATGAAATCTCTGACATTTTTTGAATCCAAGTCCTTTTTATGGTTTTGTATCTCCCGTCTGCAATATAAAATTTGTTAGTTTTACTATAAAAATTTCTAAATTAATATAACGAACAAAACTTTGATGAATTTTGTCTTATTAACGTCTTCATATTTTATTGCTTTCATAAGGTCTAAGATGTTCTGAACACTCTTTAAACTATCAAACGAGAAATTCGTTAGTATATGGATAAAATCAGTATAGTCGAACCCGCTTATAGCGCGAAAACGATGGTACTATCTATCTCTCTATTAGCGATGAGATAGCTACATTACAGATAGTCAAAGTTAATTATGTTGCAAAATTATTATTACTTTATTTTTTTTTTCTTTGTGCTATCATATAAACGGGCATCCTCTTAATATACAATCAAAGTTTTTTGTGTTCTGTTCTGTATATCCGGTAAATATTGAAACAAACAACTGATTTTAAGGGGCCTTTTAGAAGTTGTTACAGAGCTATAAGGATTTTCATTTTATATTCTCTCCCCAGAATCACAAGTTGTCATATTTCATTGCCCACCCTCCTGTTGTGTTGGCACACTATCCTAAATTTAACATACTGTTTCTTGAAAATAAATAATTAAATTCGTTTTAATTGTTAAATCAAAGCTAGCAATGCAAAAATACCTCTTTTAGCATTGTAACGGCAAAAGCTGTAACCAGACTTAAGTTTGGGGGGGTACCCCCTAACATTAATTATAACATAGTTAAAGTTAAAGAGAGAGTAGACTTAAAAGAGTAAAAATAGTCAAAATTTCGAAGGGGACTGGGGGTCCTTCCCAAAAAAATCTGCCCCTTTTTAACTAATGTTTCATCTCGTTTTGAATCTCTTTGGGGAAGACCTAGAGGGAACCGCGTCTTGTAAGTGACAGAATTTTCAAGGAAAAAACATTGTATAACATATGCCAACATTTTGAAGGGTGGTTTCGGGGTTCTCCCCGAGAAATATTTTTGAAATTTGACCCTCAGAATATGTGTTTTTTTACTCATTTTGAGACTCTTTGGGTTAATCCGAAGAGGATTGCTTCTTGTAATTTGTAGAATTTTCAAGGTAAATTGAAATGCCAAAATTTCGGGACCCTCCCTTTGTGACATTCTAACACACATGCTTTCCTCCCTAAGGATATGAAGCAATTAGGGGATGTCCCCTTATCTACCAGCTAAAAGCTTTCCTTCTATACGATATCCCTATAAGTGGATCGCATACTTAACTATGTATTTCTTAAAAATAAGAACTTAACCAAATTACTTGCAAATATCACTAATGTCGTTGAAGCTTTCTATTGAAGTCTGAAGTGGTAGGAGTCTTTTAACTAAGGGAATGGACAACAACCAAGGAAGAGCAAGAGCGATTCCTACTTGAGAGGCATTTTTTACTCCGATGTCTAATAACGTGTCCAGCTTGTTCCTTATTGGGTCTTCAAATTCGTATCGTTTTCCAAATACGAGAGCACAGATATTGTTGGACATGCTTGGGGACAAAGGCTTCTTTAATTCCAGAGGCTGGCCTTTAGTATTTTTCAGAATATCCAAGAAAATATTTATTTCATCCTACAAGCAATGTAAAGTTATTGCTTAACCAACGATAGTAAAAGGGTCAAGTGATTTTTACAGACGTTGCACGACCGATAGTACTCGACTTGTATGAAATAAAATCTCCATATTGATACTAAGTGGTTCCGCTCCTTGGTCACGTGACCATTTTACTATCGTTGGCTAAGCAGTAAATTAGCTCAACTACTTATTTCTAAACCTAAACAAGCCCCGAAATAAAAATTAGCTGAAACTTTCATTTTCAACAGAAAGGGGTGAAACCCAGTGAAAAAGCGTCTTTTCCCTCCCTCTGTAAATACGGATATTTTAAGTAGCCACATGCCGTTTCAAGAATGGGGTCTCTGTTCATGTTTTGACCTGATTATACCTCTGTATTTGAAAATAACAGAAAACACTTATCTTCCTATATCGGTTTATAAGATGTACGAGAGTTAAGTTAAAGTTAATTAAATAAGAGAGTAAAAGTGTTAATATGAATAAAAAATTTTCGATTTCCCATATCCAAGGCAAAACATAGGCTATATTTTAAAAAACGACCCCTTTACCCCCTTCAGACTTTTTTTTTCCTATATTGAAATTTTGCTGAAATAGCTTTATTTCTTTTTTAAAAACTATCTGTTTATCCCATTTTCACAAAAAAACCAATGCAATATGCCAAGTTTTTCAAAGATTTACAAGATTATAAGTTATAAGATTTAAAAAAGATACTATTTAGATAGATTAGAAGACTATTTAAAAACTATAATATTAATATTTTAAGAATGTAAATCATACAAATCTTAAAATATAATTTTCTGATTTGATAACTTTATTTCATTTTAAAATAAAAAGTTTTATGGGATATCCTTTTTGTGAAAATAGAGATAAAACAGAGATATAAAACTAAACAAGGATGAAAAAAAGTTGTTGAAAAAACAAAAACCATTGACAACAGCATGGGTCTTTCAATTTGAATAACCGGAATATTTTCTTAAATTGCACAAGGATTAATAAAATCAAAATACCTACTGAATAATTTTACTAATAATATTATTTAAAACCCTGAAGATATGATCCATCATGTCTCTAAATGGGATAATTTTAAGTATAGTTTTTGGGCGATTTTTTTTCTTTTCTAATGAGGATAATGTGGTAATTGAAGAAATTTCTTTTGTTATGCTTGACACATTGGTGGTTTTTAATAAAATATATAAGGAAATAACATACCAAGAACTGCAGTTGAGTGGGTTTTTTTGAAATTTAAACCATAGTCGAGTAGGTGTTTCAGGAAAAAAATACAGAAGTTTTTTTTTCTCAACGGTTTTATATGCTTTCGAGGGGGCTGAATCCGAGTCTGAACTTAGCATACAAATTTCGAATGGCATTTTGGTGAAAATTCGAAAAAACCCTAATATCTCACCTAATTTTTTGGCTTTTTGTTTGTAGAATGGAGAGAATGGTTTATCAAGTAAACGTTAAGTACAAAAAATAGAGATGAAAAAACAAGCTACAAAATTGTCAATTACAACTTTTTTGTCAGACTAATAGCTCGGCTGCTAGAGCGCGTTGAAAATAGGATTTGCCCCTGCGGGGAAAATCCAGAAAATCGGACTTTCATCTAAAAAATAAGGTATTTTTTTTAAATAAGATACTTTAAAAACTAGTTTTTTAATGTTTAACATGAAAGAAACCATCTATTTACTCTTTTAATTAGTATTTAAATACATTTTCCTCAGTAATTTTCCTTAAGAACGCAGTTTCAATAGAAGATAATAGTGTAATAATAAGTAAGTCGTTTGGTTGAAGAAAACCTACAGAAGTTTTTTTCTCAACGGTTTTATATGTTTTCAAGGGTGCTGAATCCAAATATCAACTTTGCATACAAAATTTCGAATGGCTTTTGGTGAAAATTCGAAAAACGCTAAAATTTCACACACAATTTTTGGTTTTTTGCTTGTAAAACGGAAAGTACGGGTTTCTCGTGAAAATGTTAGGAGTAAAAAATAAAGATGATAAAACAAGCTACAAAATTGTCTTTTACAATTACTTTGTCCGCCTAATAGTTTGGCCACTGGAGCGCGTTGAAAATAGGGCAAAATTCGCCCTGGTGGCGGATTCCTTATATTCCTTAAAAAGTTCGATTTTGATTTAGATAACTAAGAAAAACTACTTTTATAACTTCTTGTATGATATAATCCCCTACTATTTATCCCTATAGTTATTAATTAAATGAATGTTCTTTAGGAATTCACCCCCAAAAACGTAGGTTTTTTGGCAAAAAAAATTCAGTTGCTATTTTCTTTTTGTCCTAGGAACCAATTCCCGATTAAACTTTTGTTAAGCATTAAAAGTTAATTTTTTATCTACATAAACTCATTACTTTTTATAACATCCTCTCCCGCTCTCAAACTTATAAAATCTATGAATAATTTTTCTTTCTGGAAAACTATAATGTTCTGTTGTAGATTATAAAAACTCCTGGAATGATTATTAGCAATGATACCAAAATTCAATAACTTCTTGACACGTACAATTATAATATTTATTTATCAGTTTTTACGTCCAGGAACGTAGATTCCAATTGATTTGTTAAGGAGGAAATTAAGAAAAACTTGATTAAAATATAAAATTACTTGGCCACAGAAAATTATCTTAATGTATTCTTTAAATTGATGAACATAATGGTTTTCTCCATTCGGGAATGGGATTATATTATGTAAGAAATTATAAAAGAAGTTTTTCTTAGTCAGAGCAGTAACTAGACTTTTTATAGGGAGGGGTTTCAGCAAAAAAATTTTCAAACCTAGTTCGATTTTGTTGGTGACCAAGGAAAGATCATTTTCAAAGTTAGATGACACTATTCAACAAATTTGACCTTCAAAATTTTTTCCTTGATGAAAATAGTCATTTCTTATAGATTTTGGGTCGTTGAATACGAAAATCACCATTAAAATTTTCAAGTGACTCAGGATTTTTTGGGAACAGCCATTCCCCCTTTTTACGTTTTCGACGACTTTATAACTTTAAACTCGATTTTCAGGGTCAAAAAGCATTGTTTTAGTCTTCAAATTTCCCCCCAGGTAACAAGAAATGTTCAAATTAATAAAATATGATAAATTTATAAAAAATG
The DNA here is from genome assembly GCA_024610705.1 of Tetragnatha versicolor. Lineage (NCBI taxonomy): Eukaryota > Metazoa > Arthropoda > Arachnida > Araneae > Tetragnathidae > Tetragnatha > Tetragnatha versicolor. Next base: position 44,431,098 of record JANDEH010000007.1, read on the forward strand.
GATAGGTTTAAGGGGTAATTACCCCCTAAAAATACAAAATTATAGCTAAAATTATAGAGGTCTCTATACGCTATTTTTTCCTCTTATTTTTAACGCAATTCCCGTTTGAAGGGTCCTAACCCTTCCCAAAGGACCCAAATTTGATGACAATATGCAGCAATTATTTTTACTAAAAGCGGCTGAGGTGTTAGCCTCCCAGAAGCCCCCGCGGAAGAGTTCCGGAAGACTCCCAGAATCGCGCAGGCGCTCGCGAGTTCAGGAATTAATATTGCTGATTTTGAAAAGATTACAAATGACGTTTTTCTTATATTTTGGGTATATCCTAAGTAGAAACTCTTCAGTACTTTAAAAACTGACCGGTTTTAGGGAGTGAGGATTCCATGTTTCAAGATGTTAATAGATGCACGGCTGTGGATGACAATTAGGGAGCATCCCCTTAAAAACTGAGGGTGATGGAGGAAAATGGGTGTCATATTTGAATTCAGCAGATCATTTTACACAAGAATCAGCTGAAACTCAGTTAGTGGCTTCAAATTTTTTTTTGTACAGCGCAGTTTAACTCTATGTGCGACATTGACCCCTTCCGTGGGTGCTTTGGGGACGCTCTCACCTCAACCGTTTTAGTAAAAACCATTGCTGCATATTGCCATCAAATTTGTGTCCTTGGGGAAGGGTTAGGATCCTGCAAACGGGAATTGCGTAAAAAATAAAAGGAAAAAATAGCGTATTAAAACCTCTGTAATTTTTAGCTAATTTTTTGCATTTTTTAGGGGGGTAATTACCCCTTAAACCCATATATTTGTTATAAATTTATCATATTTTATAATTTGAACCTTTCTTGTCCCCTGGGGGACAATTTGAAGATTAAAGCAATGCTTTTTGACCCTGAAAATCGAGTTTAAAATTATAAAGTTGTCGAAAAACTTAAAAAGGGGGAGGGGCTGTTCCCCGAAAATCCTGAGTCAATTGAGAATTTTAATGGCGATTTTCGTATTCAGCGACCCAAAATCTATAAGAAATGACTATTTTCATCAAGGAAATTTTTTCATTGTTGAACAGTGTAATCCAGGATTTGTTTTTTGGGGGGGGGCTAAGAATTTTCAAAATCAAAATCGTCTTCTAATGTCCTAAAGGGGGGTCTTGGGTTCCTCCCCCAGAAAATTTTTGGAAATGTAAGTCTAAAGAGTAGATTTCCAACTCATTTTGGTACACCTAATCCGGATTTCAGACATACATTTTCAGGAATTTAACTTCCAGTTTGGTTAAATTTTTGCATTTTCACGAACTTTTTACAAAAAAAGTTGTAAATAATAGAGTTAAAAGGGTGTGTGTGTGTGTGTGTGTGTGTGTGTGTGTGTGTGTGTGTGTGTGTGTGTGTGTGTGTGTGTGTGTGTGTGTGTGTGTGTGTGTGTGTGTGTGTGTGTGTGTGTGTGTGTGTGTGTGTGTGTGTGTGTGTGTGTGTGTGTGTGTGTGTGTGTGTGTGTGTGTGTGTGTGTGTGTGTGTGTGTGTGTGTGTGTGTGTGTGTGTGTGTGTGTGTGTGTGTGTGTGTGTGTGTGTGTGTGTGTGTGTGTGTGTGTGTGTGTGTGTGTGTGTGTGTCGTCCCGATCCTTGGCGTTCGGATCGTTGGAGAAGCTAATTTGATTGGTTCATACTCGCTGACATCATCGAGATGGAGAGCTAAAAATTAATTAAGTGAGCTTCTTTAACGATCTGAACTCCAATAATCGGGATTTTTGAGGTTTGCCGAACAGTGATAGTAAAAATGTTTGTTATAAGGTGTCGATATTTTAATTTTAATGGGGATTTTTTATTACTTGACTCAAAGTAAATAGTTGACTAACTTGTATTTCCTGTTCAATCTTGGATTTTCCTAATCCTAAGTCTTTCATTGAGTGTACAACAAATCGTCTCTGCTCTCCCCATACATAGTTATCCCTTGCGAAAAAAGCACCTGAAATACATAACATGAAGCAACTTTAAAATATTATTTTGCAAAAGCTTAATTTTTTGGAGCCGGGAAAATAAATCTGTGATGGTACTATTTTAGAATGAACAATAGGATGCTATATTTTCACATCCAGCAGGTTAAACATGTCAAACCTAAATATTAAAGGAGCTGATGATGAAATTTAGAAAAATGTCAGCGAAATATTGCTTAATTTTAAAATATCTTTCAATAAAAGCATGAAATACAGTTTATTGAGCATGGAGATTTCAGATACCCACTTTTTGGCAAAAGAAGTCCCAAACCACTTTGCGGATCTCTTCCTTGAATTTCATTATTTGTCATGGCTTCTTTGATGGCTTCAGAATCGTTCAGAACAACTACCTCGTCTGCTCCCAATTTAATGCTTGAAAAACAAGATAGAAAATTGATGACACTTTCTTTTCAAATTGGTAAATAGTAGTTTATTGCATTTAGGGATTTATTATGAAGATTAGGGTGTATCGAAAATACTTTTTTGATTTTGATGATGCCTTAGTGCGGAAAAGTTGTCTAAGGTGGCAGAGAGTACCTGTGAATTTTTTTAGAATTTTCGGATAATATCTTGAGGTGCCGCCAAGGCCCTGAAGGTCCATATGTTAATCCAATGGAGCGTGCAAGCCAAGAAGGCCGAAAATTGGTTTTTCGCCCCTCATTTCTACCCTAATCACACGACGAATGTCTTCACTCGAGTTATGGACCCTATATGATCTAGGCTATCCGACAAAACTTGAATAATAGCCTAAATCTCTATATTACGTTTTTTTGTATGCTCCAATTTCGTCGAAAATCGCGTATTTCCTAGTTCAAATCAGAGCCCACAATCAACATAATATAGAGATTTAGGCTATTATTCAAGTTTTGTCAGATAGCCTAGATCATATAGGGTCCATAACTCGAGTGAAGACATTCGTCGTGTGATTAGGGTAAAAAATGAGGGGCGAAAAACCAATTTTCGGCCTTCTTGGCTTGCGCGCTCCATTGGATTAACATGGGGACCTTCTGGGCCTTGGCGGCACCTCAAGATATTATCCGAAAATTCTGAAAAAATTCACAAGTATACTCTCTGCCACCTTAGACAACTTTTCCGCACTAAGGCATCATCAAAACCAAAAAAAAGGTTTTTTTCGATACACCCGAATGAAGATATACCGTCAGCTGGAGTAACATAGGCCCACTCAAGTTAATTTCACAAAAACAGTAAATAATAGTTCTTATTCAATTAAAATTTGATGATATGGTAAGTGGTCCATATAAATTTAAAAACATTCAACTATAATTTAAAATATTTAAAGCATATAATAAATTTTTAAATAAAGTTTATATTTTTTAAATTTTGGGGGAAATAAATGTAAGAAGAAATTTAACAAAAATGATTAATTTATTTTGTAGGATTTTACTTTACAATATTGAAGATTATAGCTTAACAAATGTAAATAATTTAAAATGAAGTTCAAAAACACTCTTAAATAATTATATGAAACACCTTATTTCTTTTAACTTTATTGTCCTTATTTGTTTATTTTTCCTTCATCTTCAACCTCAAAAATGGTTTCCTTTTTCCCGTTAGATGAGTATGATTTGAAGTTCCCTCAAGACCTGAGCTAAAGTTAATCTCACATTTTCCTACAATATTGATTATTTGTCAAACTACAAAATTTATGAAAGATATGACATTTGTGAAAATGTTTACAATTCTTAATAATATTTAATTTGCTTGCATACTCTCTCTAAACTAAATCACGAATTTTATTACATTTACAAGTAAAAGTTGGAAAACAAAATTTTCACATTTAGTCATACTATAGTAAAACAACATAATATTGTTTGTAAATTGAAAAACTACAAGGAGTAAAAACTATGATGTTAAGTCAGTATAGCCAGCTTTTAGACTTAACAATAAATAATTAAATCTCTTTATAAACACTTTCATTCGTTTATAGTAACTGAACGTACAATTTTTGTTGTTGTTTTTCTTCCATTTTAATGCAAAAATAACCCCCAAAAAAGGGTTTAAAAACATTTATCCTCACCTGAAGACGCCTCCATACTTCTTTCCGATTTCTATGAAATCCAAATGAGTATCTTTACTCATGAAAGGAAGATATCCTATGATGGGAAGACCTCTTGGGCCAGGAGGGAAGTTTCTTTTCCTTGAATTAAGAAAATTCAAAATCAATCGTAGAACCAGCGACACACTCAGAGCGATCAGAATTTCCGTTTGGTACGTTTTAGCCTGAGCTAAAATCGAACGGAAATTTCCATTAACACTTTCCAGGTGCATGTTGCACAGTTAAGAGGTTCTTAGGCTAGTGAAACTAAATTCTATAAAAAATGTTTTTATACACTTATCTCACCCTTTACACAATAGATTAGATAGGTCTTTTGTTCGTTTATAGATTGAACTACCAAAACTATGATGAAACTGGAAACATGTGCAAGGTCAATGAATAGCAAAAATATGTGTAGTGCTATTTTCTTAGAAGAAGATAGCGGTTAAAGAGTTAAAATAGATTTATATTTTCGATCTGGTTATAAAACGATTGTCATGATGATAAGTAAGTTTGTTTAAAGAAAATACACAAGTTGACATTTTCTACTTATTAACTGACAATTCTTCATTAAAATTAAATAGTGGAGAAGGTTTACTTATTCTAAGACAAGAAGTAAGTGTCAGCAACAATCAGTTGTTCAATGAAGAAGATATAAAAAGAAAAATCAAAGAGGTACAAAGGAAGATGGGGTAAAAGTAACTATGCGTAATAAGCTATGATGTGTATAAACTAAAATTGATGTTACAGAATATTTAGTACAACACATTTTTTAGGTGTAATATAAGGTAGTGTGTACTTAAAACTTTAATTTCACTATCTTCTTTCACGCCCTCTCTTTTGCTTCTTTACCAGTCCCTCAAATATATTTATGCACATATTTATACACAAAGAAAAATATAAATATTCATGACATAATTCATATTCATCAGAAACTACCTCTAATGATAGATGCGAATTTAAATAAACCCATAAACTAATTTTTCCCTCCTTTATGAACACCTGGACCGGTCCTACCTAATCGCATTATCTATGCCTTTAGCTTTCTGAGAAAGGGATATTAAATCAATGGTCATCATCTGGTAATCGGCTGGGATATTATAGAAATCGTTAATTATATTCCCGTTGAATAATTTGATGCTGCTATACTGATAGAGCTCATGAATCGATTTAAAAAAATTAGTTGTGTTGCTTTTCTTTGATAGGACAATTTAAGAAAGTAATTATTGGTGGAGCATCTCCCTTTGGTAATTCTTTTTGAAATTGTACCTACTTTTCCTTCACTATTGAGCTATGCAATAATACTTTACTATTTACAGATGAAATGCTCAGAATCATACAAATAAAAAACCTTATCATTTATTTCTTTAACAAAAGCCCTAAAAAATGCATAGGGGCAATTCCACCGTAACTCACGCTACATTTTTTTTTCAAAATTGCAATTTCAAATCATTTTTAAATATAGAAATAACTATTATTTTCTTTCTAAAAAAATCATACATATTGAAATTTATGTTAATAATTTAAAATAAGTATTGCGAATCTTTTAAGAATTTTAGTTTTTTAAATATTAATTAAAATAGAGTCGTAACTCACGCTACAAGAAAAATACATGGATTTATGAGTATAAAATTCAAATTTGTTTTTCTGCTTAAATAGTGTTTCAATTATTCTATATGCTTGTCAGGTGTTTGAATATACTTCCTTTATTCTAAAATAGCAAACAGTTTTACTGGGAATGAAATATAGAGAGCTGTTCGTAACTCACGCTACAGTACTTCGTAACTCACGCTACATATGTATATGCGTTCAGTTATTCATGAATATAAATATAATTAAATTGATTTAAACACTTTATTTCATTTTTACTATAAAGTTTATGAGTATATTTAACAAAAAAGTTGTAAAAACTAATTAATTTATTTTTAATTTTTTAAATAAACTATACATTTTTCATTAACAAATTAACCTTTAAAACAAATATTTCTAAATATTGACTTTAAATGCTGACATTCCGATAAAAATAATTTTACACAAAATTTAAGCAATGCAAAACACAATTAGATCAATACTGCATAATTATTCCCTAAAATAATTAGAAAATTTTATTATTTTTTTTTTCATTTTTCTTGATCATGTCCCTGTTCATATGGAATAGAATTAATTTATTTACCTGTATAGGGGAAAGTGGGGCAATTTGATAGAGCAAAATTCAAATCCATTTTTTAGTAGAAAAAATTAATTATTCAGATATTTTTTCTTCTAAAAATATCTAAGAATGACTCTATTTTATGAAATCAATTAGAAAAAATATAAGTTTAATGAAAATTAAAATATAATAACATTTTATAAAAAATCAGTTTTGTATCTAAGCGTCCCACCTGTGGGGGGGACAGTTGGATACATTGCTTGGAGCATTTTGATACAGTGTTTAATTCTTTATTAAGCCATTTACCTTAACATTTTTTTAATATAAATCACAAATTTTTCTTTCAACATTCAAGGATAAAAATCTAAAATTTAACAAATGGTCATTTTGAACAAATATCTAATTAGGGAAATTATTTTTATCTAATTAATATTTATCTAATTTTCATAGGTATAGTTGCTCCTGATTTAGTTGAATAAAATTCAAATGTTTCTTTGTCGGAAATCATACGGGAAATAAAAAAAACTACACTAATTAACTGGTTAGTTTTTGGCCATTTATAGTATTTTTTTAAATGCAGTTCTTTGTTATCTGTAAAAGTAATAAGAAACCAGATGTTTCAAAGTCTCTAATTCCATCGTTTATTCATTTATTTATCAACTTACATTTTCTTTTATAAATGCACGCACATAGCTACAATGAAATCAGTTTTCAATCTCAAACACTTAAAACAACTAAAAACTCAAATCCTTAAAATCCTTCACTGTAGATCTAACTTACCCTTAAATCCCCTTAAATGATGTTTTTAATTGTTGAGATATATTTATTTCTAAATGCAAAGTATTGGAACTTTTATATGTATCAATGTGCTCCACGAGTGTTACCCCACCTCAAAGTGTGTCAATTTGCCCCATTTGTTGTTTTTGAACAAAAACCTTTATTTAGAAAAATTGGCAAAGGTTATTTAAAATTTAAGTACACCCCCTATTGGTAACAAGGATAAACTTATTTGTGAATTTACAGATCTCTGTATTCCATTCTATTAAAAATGTATCAATGTGCCCATTGTATCAAATTGTCCCATTTTACCATATATTTTTATATCATCATAAACCCAAAATACATCTCAGCATTTAGTGGATGCTTTTACCTAAATAAATAGTCGATACATTACTCAATACTAGAAATAAATTTTAAAAGATGTTTGAAAAATAACAAAAATGTTACATAGGATCTTTTTTAGATGGATGTTGTTGTCGTGTGCCACTTGAAATACCCAAGCTTCCATAAGGATTGAAGACAAAGGGGTGCGGCTCCTGAGAAAGTGAGGCCCATAAATGGCAGGAGTCCAATTTCCGACGTCCGCCTTTAGATGGAATGTTTAGAATGTTTAACTTACACAATGAAACTAATAAAGAACGATATTTAATGAAACTCTCAATGAAATAATAACATACTATATTAAGGAAGGAGATTTAAAGAATGTTTGTTGTATCAGTAAATACAAACAAAATCATCATTTATTGAATAATGTTTCCTCAATATTTTGTTGTACTCAATATAATCTCAACAATTAGACAGACAAAATACACAACTGCGAGTCTGTAGATAACTGCATTGTTCGAACATCCTCTGAGCACTTTTATTAGTTTATATTTGTCTTTTGCAAGCTCAGAAGTATCATAAATTACTTAATTAAACACCTAAACCGAATGTGTCAAGTTGTTTCCTTATTACACAATAACATCTGTAACTTTGTAAATCAATCAACATTGAAAATAATGGTATATTTGTGAAGTGAAGTTACTATGTGCTCTTAGGACACACCATCTGCTGCTTTTCTTTGGATAACAAAGTATAATAATAAACAATTCGCCCTAGTGTCAAAAAATATAATAAAAAAGAACAATGAATGTCCTTATTTTTTATTCAATATTAATGAAAGGTTGCTTATTATTTAAAATCTTAAACTTGTGCTTAATTCTACCATCTTATCACTTTGGTTTTATCATATTTTTATACATTTTTATAAACATATAATAAAATCAATATAAAGGGTGTTTCAAAAGTCCGTTTCGCGGCTTTTATTTGGAACCAACGTGTCCAAGGGTCATAGAAGTAAGGTGTACCTCTTTGTTTGTTGGTGAATCTATTGATATTACTTACAGCTCCCCTAGTTAGTTTAAAAAAAACTAAAGAGGAGACAATGCAGAATCATCTATGAAAGTATTGTTCCCAATGTTATGAAAAACTCACTGAAAAAAATTTCATGAGAATATCGTGAGTATTCGCGGGGATATTAGAATGTGAAAATAGCTCTTTTTCAGTTTTTTTATTTTTTGGTTATACTAGGGGCTCTGCCCCCTGCTCGCTATCGCTCACAAATCCCTGGAACTGCTTCGCAGTTCTTTTCTGATCGCTTCGCGATCTTAGCGAGCAGAGCTCGCTTGTTTCATCTCAACAATCAAGCACAACCAAGGCTCGTAGGCTTAGTTGATGCTCCTTTGATACCGAAACTACTTATCTCTCTAACATCAATAATTTAATTCAAATCCTTCCACCTAAGATGCCAAAATTAAACTGTTTCTGAAATATTCAACTCTTAACTTCAATTCTTCTTTCTTCATAAATTACATATTTAATCGAAATGTTTTCAAAAAATATCCAGCAAGTCAACTAATTATCCTCAACCAACTCAGAGAAAAACTAGAATTTAAGAAATTTTTAAATTTTTAATATGCAGCATAATTGTATAAGCGTTTAAAATATTGTACCTCTATCATGATTAGTTTTTCTTTTATAACGACAAAACCGAAAAAGTGTCAAAAACTTCGAAACTTTAAAATTGAATTGCTCCAAAACTAATTCGAAATTCAAAAAAAGGGCGACAAAAAAACTTTACACTTATGAGCATGTGTATTAGGGTGTATCACGAAAAACTTTTTTTTGAAATTAAAAAAGGCATACTGAAAAAAAGTTGCCTTAGGGATCACATATTCACCATGAAAAATTTCAGCCCGATCAAAAAATGTTTAGGTCCCCCGGAATTGGGCCAAAGTTTTTGAAATTGCCTCATTTTTCAATAAATTGACCGAAACCTCCAAGATAAAATTTTTATATAAAGTTCATAATTTTTCTAGGATAATCTACTATCCTACCTTATAGTTGGCAGTTGGTTTCATATTTTTACTACTCTTCGTTTAGGAGTAATAATTTTTTAACATTACAAGTTATTCGTGAAGTTGTTTTTTCTGCATTACTAAAGTTACCATAAATCAAGTTCTATCTACCCTAGAAAGTCGTAGTTTGTGTCATTTTGATTATAATTTTATTTTCTAACATATTTTATGCCCTGTACAAATTATTTTGGTTTTGTTTTACCTGAAACACCGTGTATAATTATAAAAATAGAACTAATTTTGTCGTTTACAGTAATATTTTTAAAACTCCTATGATATAAATTCGCTAAAAGAAATTTATCCATAAAAATGCACGTGAACTCAGATAACAGTATATAATAATTTAACTTTCATATATCTACTAATAATTCTAGCTATTCTAATTAAATGGAAAGTATTTGACTTATCCTTTTTTAAGACTAATTTTTTTGTAAAGAGTAAAAATTCTAACTACAAATAAAACCAACAAAAAAGCCAATATTACAAATTACAAGTAAAATAAGATTTATAAGAAATAAGATAATCACTAAGTTATTACAGTAGGTATAAAGGAATACATGCACTTTTACACATAGTACATACAAATATTTTTATTCCTTTGTTTCTGAAGAAGCATCTAAGAAATCCCGTTTAGTTTTGAACTTGGAAAGGAATTTCCTGTCCAATAATCAGGATTTAATTACCACATCACAATTTTTGAACCCACAAATACGAAGGGAAGCTTCATTGACTTCCTTCACAATATTTTTAACTGCTTGGGTGTGCGAAGGAATTCTATTACTCAATCCAGTTTCAATGATTCGCTCGATTTCTTCTTTTTGCTTAAGTTATTTAGAAGTGGTGGTTGAGCTACAATTATTGACTCCCAGTTTATGATGTCATCGATATCACCCACCTCGAAATTTACTTGAGGGAGTTTGCGAGCTTCCCGTATTTTTTTATTTCCATAGATCTAATGTTTTTTCGAGGGTCAAATAGCATTTCTTAAAAGAAGTTGATCTGGGTTCACCCTAAATACATACCTTTCTGTGGTAGATTTAACCACATCCTTTAGATCATTGTCTATAAGTACCTTATGCTGATTCTCTAGGAAAAAGGGTTTTCAAACCACCTCAAGTAAATTTCGAGGCGGATGATGTAGTAGACATCATAAACTGGCAGTCTATGTGACTGTAACTGAACCACCACTTCTAAATAATTTAAATAAAGAAAAAATCGAGCTAATCTTTGAAACTGGAGTGAGTGATAGAAAGCAGTTCAACATTTCTTCGCACACCTAAGCAGTTGAAAATATTTTGAAGGAAGTCAATGAAGCTTCCCTTCGTATTTGTGGGTTCAAAAATTGTGATGTGTTAATTAAATCCAGATTATTGGACAGGAAATTCATTTCCAAGTTCGAAACTAAACGGGATTTCTTAGATGCTTCTTCAGAAACAAAGGAATTAAAATGTTTGTATGTACTATGTGTAAAAGCGTATGTATTCCTTTATACCTACTGTAATACTTAGTGATTATCTTATTTCTTATAAATCTTATTTTACTTGTTATTTGTAATATTGGCTTTTTTGTTGGTTTTATTTGTAGTTAGAATTTTTACTCTTTACCAAAAAATTAGTCTTAAAAAAGGATAAGTCAAATACTTTCCCTTTAATTAGAATAGCTAGAATTATTAGTAGATATATGAAAGTTAAATTATTATATACTGTTATCTGAGTTCACGTGCATTTTTATGGATAAATTTCTTTTAGCGAATTTATATCATAGGAGTTTTAAAAATATTACTGTAAACGACAAAATTAGTACTATTTTTATAGAAGAAGAAGAAGAAATTTTATTTTGGCTCAGGTCGAAACCCGCTGCAAAAAACTACAAAAACTACATACATGTAAGATACAAAATCACAAATTGAAATTTACGAATTGTAAATACATTTAATATAAAGTAATACATTTAAATTTAAAATAAATATATCATAAATATATGTCATATATACCCACACAAAACAAAAAAAAAAAAAAAAAAAAAATTCAAAGAACTTCAAAGGGGGAACATACCAACATATACAAATACATATGTACACATAAACACATATATATACATCCATAATCTACTTATGCTTCCAAAGAAAAACTCTCCAGCAGGAACTGGTTCATTTTCTGTGCTGCTTTAATGAAGTATGCTATTAATTTATATTTACCATGAGTGTATGTTAGAAAATTGTAAAAATTATTGTGGAGATTAACCAACGATGAAAGATATTTGGAACGATAAAAATTATATACAGGACATTCAAAAAATACGTGTTCCCAAGTTTCATATTTCTCAAGATTGCAGTACTTACAAATAAGGTCTGGATGAATTTTAAAGATTTTACCTTCGAAAAAAATCGATTCTTGATATAATCTTAGTTGGAATAAAATTTTCTTAAATGAGTAATCCACTATTGATACAATATAATCTTCAATGAAAGGATTAAATTTTATATGTTTATAATGAGGGTTATGTAAACTGTTATTCATACTAATCATATCCATCTGGGCATATTGGTTAACATAGCTTAAGAGAATTTTTGGTAAATATTTCACAGCAACTTCTGGATCTTGTGAAAGCCAAACAAAAGAATAACCCGAGTTATCAATTATGGATTTGATATTTAATGCCCAATTAAATTTTAGTGGAACTGATTGGTTGTAATAATATTGTAAGTATGCAATTTTAGTAAGCCTATGCTCAGGCATTTTGAGGATTCGGATCCAAAATTTAATTAGCAGTTTAATTATTGTTATTGAGAGGTTAGGTTGACCAAGTTCTAATCTTAAGATGTAACCCGGAGTATATCTTGATAAATTAAATAATTTTCGAATAAACAGATTCTGAATATGTTCTAATTGATCGATGAAGGAGATTGCCCAGACAGGTGAACCGTAACTTAGAACAGATAACACAAGTGAGTTAAACAGTTTAAACCAGGCCCCCGGAGAGTTTATTCTTGCACTAGAAAGAATTGGCCACATGGCATGCAAAGCAGAAATTGATTTATTACAGAAATGCGTTTTTGCTGTAGAGAAGGAACCCGTAGAGGAGAAAGGTACACCGAGATAGATATAATTGCTAACTATTTCAAGTCTACAGTTTTGAAGATAGAAATTATCATGTTTAGACAACCTACCCCCCTTCCGGAAAACCATAGCTTTAGTTTTGGCAATATTGACTGTAAGCTTGAAGTCTGCGCAAAATTTTTCCAGAACTCTAAGTTTTTTATTTAAATTTATTGGAGAATCTGCTAAGATGATTGCATCATCGGCATATAATAAAATATTAACAGGTGATCCATTGTTTAACTCAATATCTGAGATGCCAGAATTATTTAGCCGAACAATAAGTTCATTCAGAAAAAGACAAAATAATGTAGGACTCAACACCTCCCCCTGCAAAACACCGGAATTAATCTTAAATGGGTCCGTCAGTCCAGAAGATGAACGAATTTTAGCGCATGCCGAACTATAAATATTAACTAGGATTTGAATAAATTTTGGGCTGATGTTAATTTTTTGCAATTCTGACCAAAGTAACAAATGATTTACATTATCGAACGCACCCTTAAAATCAACAAAAACTGAATATAGTTTTCCACGTTTTTTCTTCAATTTAGAGTTTATTAAGCTATTCAATACAAAAATCTGGTCCAAACAACAGTAGTGCCTTCTGAATCCAGCTTGTTCCTCCAGTAATAAGTTTTGCGAATTTAACCAATCTATGAGTCTAGAATTTAAGATAGAGGTAAAGATTTTAGTGATAATCGGGATTAAAGATATAGGCCTATAGTTTGCAGGATTAGAGGCATCTCCCTTTTTGTAAATTGGGTTTATGGTTATTAATATCCATTGGGGAGGTATCGTACCACTGGAAAAGACCTTGTTAAAAACTTTACAAATAGTAGTTAATGAATTATTTCCGAGGTATTTAAAAAACTCGGGTTTCAGTAGATCACCGCCCGGTGCCTTGCCACACTTAAGTTTATTTATAGCGCAATGTAATTCCTTCACAGTTATGTCAGGATCCAAAATCGGATCAAAAGATGAGAAATAGTAATTAGAATAAAAGCTTGAATAAGCGATTTCACCAGTAAGACCATTTGATTTAAAGATGGAAGAAAAATAATCAAACCACACATTGGGTTCTATAAAGTTTTGATTGTACCGTCTCCTCTTAAAATTTTCTATAACACGCCAAAAGGTACGAGAGTCATGGCAATCAGACAACTCAGAATTCAATTTTTTAAAGTAGGCATTTTTTTTCAGGGTACACATCTTTTTATATTCTTTAAGGCAAATTTTGTAAACATTGAAGTTATCGTCGCTGCTATTTTTTTTCAAATTTCCTAAGTTTTTCCTAAGTTCTAATTTTGCTAATTGACACTCCCGATCGAACCATTTGGCTTTTGCATAAGAGAGAGATTTAAATTTGGTTTTAGATTGGTTTTTAGTTCGAAGTAAATTTGCATTTTCAGCTACTTTAGAGATAATAGGTATTAAATCCTCCGGTACAATATTTGGATTTGTTGCAAAGTAAATTTCTAGCTGTCTAACAAATTCTAAGCCTTCAGCCTCCGACCAATTTGATACTAAAACTGATTGAGGGAGATGAAAATCAGTAGTTTTACAATTGCTGTGAGAATTCTCAAAATTTAAGTGTGCTGTTATAGGAAGATGGTCAGATCCTAAGTGGGTATTTACATTAAAATCTGTTATATGTTCAAAGAATAGTGTACTAGAGACAATTATGTAATCCACAGTGCTATTGCCGTTTGTAGAAAAATATGTAAAATTTCCAATTTGGTCGCTGGGCAAGATACCATTTAAATAAGTTAAATTACATTCTGTGCAAAATTTATTCAAAAGTTTACCCCTATAGTTTGAGGTCGAGTCCTTCATAACACGACAAATACTAGAGTCACAACAAAGATAGTTCGAGATCATGAAACCATCTTCCAGACCCCCAACTCTTGCGTTAAGATCACCTAGTATCATACAGTTACTGAGCTCAAAGTTCTGTATCATTTGGAAGAACAATGTTAATTCAGAATCATATTTTGCATCAGGTGGGAAATAACAACAAGAAAACAAGACATTTTTTAAGGATAGGTAATCAGCAGCAATAATAACAAAGAAACGATTTTGGGATAGTATTTTAACATTACTTATTTTCTTTGGGTCGTAGGCCAGAATGATACCGCCACTGGGCCTACCATATTTTGATGTTTTAATTGCAAAATTTTGAATAGTTTTAAAATTAGAGAGATTAGAGGGTAAATCAAATTCAGACAAACACCAAGTTTCCACTAAAGAAAAGAGGTCAACATTTTCAAATATACCCCAAAAGTTAGGAAATATATTCTTATTGAGAAGACCTGAAACATTGTAATGCAATATAGTGTTAGTAATAGACTGATTAGAAGTGCTGATTGGTTTAATTATATGTTGGGTTTTACAACAAGGATCAGTTAGCCTAGTAAATTTTTTTCTATTTAGATAATCCTGCGATACTACATTTGCTATAACTTTCTATTCTTAGGTTTTACAAGCTCAGTGCATAATTCATTACAGATAAAAGTTTCATTGTCTATAATGAGTCTATCAAACCTCAGCTTAGCATTCTTACCCTCGGCCAAGGCTTTCTTCCGCTCCGTGTTCAGAAATTTACGCTTTTGACGGAGAGATAGCGAGTAATCCTCAGAGATTCCTATGGATAGTTCTCCAAGCTCTTTCCACCTGGAGAGCAAAGCGTTTCTGTGATCAGTGCTAGTGATTCTTGCTACTATGGGGGCCATCCTGGTGTTGGAATTTCGACCAGTTCTGTGAGCACGATCGATGTTTATGTCGTTTAGCCCCACCCTTTGGCATAAATCGTGAATAATTTTCTTACTCTGATCCCATGTTTCTGCAATGTTTTCAAATGGGACGTTGAAGAACACCAAGTTATCCCTACGTTGCCGGTTTTCCAGCGCATCGATCTCAGATTTTAAATTAGAGATCTCGGCAGACTGCGAATCCACTACTTCCTCCAGGTGGACCAGCTGCTGGTTTGCACCATCCAATTCACAAATAAGATCCTCGTGCTTCTTGTCAATATCTGAAAACTTAGTCTCCACAGATCCTTTCCAATCCTTGAAATCCGCAATTTCACTAGCAAATCTGTCCAATCTGGAGTTTATTTGCATCGTTGATTGAGATAATAATGCAATAATTTTCCTAATGCCCTCTCGGACGTCGAAATCAGAGCTCAAAAAATCATGCAGGTCATCTAGCTGCACGCAGTTGCCTGGTACGTCGGGAAGGGAATTCGATCGTACTCTTTTGGGAGGATTGAGATCCGGAGGGGGCGTTCTCTGCAGACGGTGCATCGGGGAGAAAGAATGGGAGAGCGGAGTTCCGGTTTTATCACCATCTTTACTAGTTGAGCCCATTTTCCAGTTCTCCGAGATCAAAGCAAACGATGCTTAGTTATCAAAATCGCAAAAAGGAAATAACGTTCACGGAAGCAGGCTACCAACCAACTACGCAGTAGTTTCAGATCGTTCAAGTTTGTCTACAAACACACCACTAAAGTAAATCTCACACGACTGTATCTCACTCGACTGACAGAGAGGGCTGTTGTAAACGATGCTTAGTAATCAAAATAACAAAAAGGAAATAACGTTCACGGAAGCAGGCTACCAACCAACTACGCAGTAGTTTCAGATCGTTCAAGTTTGTCTACAAACACACCACTAAAGTAAATCTCACACGACTGTATCTCACTCGACTGACAGAGAGGGCTGTTGTAAACGATGCTTAGTAATCAAAATAACAAAAAGGAAATAACGTTCACGGAAGCAGGCTACCAACCAACTACGCAGTAGTTTCAGATCGTTCAAGTTTGTCTACAAACACACCACTAAAGTAAATCTCAAGAAGGTATAATCACTATTTTTATAATTATACACGGTGTTTCAGGTAAAATAAAACCAAAATAATTTGTACAGGGCATAAAATATGTTAGAAAATAAAATTCTAATCAAAATGACACAAACTACAACTTTCTAGGGTAGATAGAACTTGATTTATGGTAACTTTAGTAATGCAGGAAAAACAACTTCACGAATAACTTGTAATGTTAAAAAAAAAAAAAAAAAAAAAAATTATTACTCCTAAACGAAGAGTTGCCAACTATAAGGTAGGATAGTAGATTATTCTAGAAAAATTATGAACTTCATATAAAAATTTTATCTTGGAGGTTTCGGTCAATTTATTGAAAAATGAGGCAATTTCAAAAACTTTGGCCCAATTCCGGGGGACCTAAACATTTTTTGATCGGGCTGAAATTTTTCATGGTGAATATGTGACCCCTAAGGCAACTTTTTTTCAGTATGCCTTTTTGAATTTCGAAAAAAAGTTTTTCGTGATACGCCCTAATGTGTATGCAAAAAAATCATGTTTCTGATGTACAGTTGGGGAAATAAAAAACGACTCAGTTGCGATTTCTGGCGAACCACTTGGGTTAGGAAGACGAATGAGGTGTCATTTTTCATTGTTTAAAGTATTCTTTAACCAAAAAAATGTTCGGGTCCTTAGGGGGTCGTCTTCATATTAAACGAAACACTAACTTTTTTTTCCAATGGGGACCCCCAATTATTATTAGTTTTTCTGAAAGGCCATCCCCCTAAACCCTTAAATACCAAGTTTCATCCAGATTGATTAAAAAAAATTTATTTTTCAAAAATAAAATTTTTAAAAAAAATTTTTAAATCGTGAAATTTTTTTATGGTAATCGATTCTTTTAGTAATTTTATGTAGGAAACCAAAATTTCAATCGATTTTATCCAATAGTTTTTGATAAAACGAACTATAGAAAGAGCATTTGCGGTATGCATTCGACAACGGTATACGGCCCCTTAAGATATTAGGTCGTTTTTATCAAAAACTATTGGATAAAATCGATTGAAATTTTGGTTTCCTACATAAAATTACTTAAAGAATCGATTACCATAAAAAAATTTTACGATTTAAATTTTTTTTTTTAAATTTTATTTTTGAAAAATAATTTTTTTTAATCAATCTGGATGAAACTTTGTATTTAAGGGTTTGGGGGGATGGCCTTTCAGAAAAACTAATAATAATTGGGGGTCCCCATTGGAAAAAAAAAGTTAGTGTTTCGTTTAATATGAAGACGACCCCTTAAGGACCCGAAAAAATTTTTGATTAAAGAATACTTTAAACAATGAAAAATGACACCTCATTCGTCTTCCTAACCCAAGTGGTTCGCCAGAAATCGCAACTGAGTCGTTTTTTCTTTCCCCAACTGTACATAGATTTTGCTGGGGGCGAATTTGCAGCAGAAAAAAATATTTTTCGACTTTGACATTAAATAACTCCAGATCGAATTATCTAATTTATTAGGTTTTAGAACGAAAATGACCATCATGCATTTTTCTACCAATGGTAAAAATTTCATAATATTCCATCAAGTAGTTTTTGCGTAATAAGATTTCAAACATCTCAAAGTGAAAATTTTCTGAAACAGCGGCGGCGGCGACTGTTACTTTTTTTAATATAGAGAGATTTTGTCCTAACTTGTAACTAAAACAAAAACACAAAACTACATTATTAGACGGAAAAACTTGCAAATTTGCGTACTTTTTCTTTTTTGAGCCTTAAAAAGGGATGTTTTCCCACTGTAATATCTCCGCGAATTTTCACGATACTATTATCATGAAATTTTTTCAGTTTTTCATAACGCTGGAAACATACTCTCATAGATGATTTTGCTCCATCTCCTTTAGTATTCTAATTAATTTTTTAAACTTTTTTATTTCACCGTTAAAGGCGTTGTAAGTCATTTCAATAGATTCTCCAGGTTCACTTACCTTGGGGTAGAACTTACTTCAATGACCCTAGGTCTAGGAGACGCGTTGGTTCCAAATAAAAGACGTGAAATGGAATTTTGAAACACCCTGTATAAGATTAATCTAGAAAAGTTTATGCAGTTTCATTCAGTTTTCAAATTACTCCACCAAAATGTTTGAGGATAATTTTATTAACTTAAGAAATTACAAGGGGTTTATGATTAGCATCGCATGAAAAAATTATAAACAATATTGACTAGCGTTAAAGGGCAATTAGTACAAACGGTGTCGCGAAAAAATCGTTCAAAGCAAAAACCGTTCAGACAAAAACCATTCAAAAAACAAAAAAACTCATAGCTTTACACATGTAATAATTTTATTTGTTTTTTATTGAATGGTTTTTCGTATATGAACAGTGAAGATAAAATAAGTGTGTATATTAACTGGAGACTGTTTTGTAGTTTTGAAAATTAAAACGTACAACTTCAATTTTATTACTCAATTTCTGTGAGGTGTAACCGGTGTGACCTACATTTTCAACTTATAGAATTCGAAGCAATCAAAAGATTTTCTTCTCATTAAATCATTTTAAGTCAAATAAAGCAACAAAAACTCGTGTATGAAAAACGTTATAAAAACGTTGATTTTAGTCTGACAGCGTAACTGAATTCAACCGATATCACTAGATAAAAGGTAGTATATCAGTCAATTTTTAATCCTACACTGCTTCCAGCGTGAAACCAACGCCTTTGGCGTACCTGACCTATTATTTGCATAGATTTCACGCAAACAACACAAAATGTCAACGGTGGGCGTTTTGAAGTGTCAAACCAGTGTATTAGAAACCCAAACGTTCCAGTTAATAAGTGTTGCGTAAAATTCAAATTCTTGTTTTGTCTAAGCTGACACATTATAAACTGACATATCACAATTAAAAATAAAATTTACTAATTATAACTGAGGTGCCTCCAATGTAAAGCTGTTGGAGTTAACTCATTGTTGCGGCAAACACATCTCAATAATTATTAAAAGAAGAAATGAGGGATCGATCTCGAGTAATTCGATCTCGATTTTTTATGAATGTTCGCTCAGAGCACGATTTTTAGATGTCCGTTTAGAGCACGTCCGCCCAGAGTCACCATTCTTAATTATTTCTGAATTAAAAATAAATTAGTAATGTGAAATATTTTGATTTAGCACTAGTCAGCTAGTCTTTTATAAAACCAGGGCAATCTTTAAGCTAAAATTTTATGACAGGAAAACTGGATTTTTTAAAGATATTACATTAGGTTATATTAAAAAAAATAAGATTTGTTCATAAATTCGAATATAAAATTCGAACATAAAACAATTCAAAGAAGATTTTTTGGCACTGTTAAACAGAATAAATAAACACCAAAAGTGTTTTTAAACCGATTTAAAGCATAAAAATTTATTACGTTTCAGAAACGTTTAGTAGATGTTTATTATAAAACATTTTTAGATAGTTTGCCATTAAAACTTCCATAACTTATTACTAAGAACCAAGTAATTAGGTCTCATACCAAATGCATTTATGAAACTGAAATTCAATAGTTGGCTAGAGAATTCAAATCACACCCACTTTTGAATCCAGGATACGACTTTATACGACTTTATACGACTTTATACGACTATATACGACTTTCATACCCGTATTCCGGTTACTGTTAATAATAAAAAAGACAAAGCAAATCGTGAAAATCTTTCAATTTCCCATGCAGATACCCTTCTCCTTTTACAGCTGCCCCCAGGAAAAAAACTACTCCCCCTGAACGACGGGGGAACAAAAGCACCTGCCAAGAACATGAGATTGAAATTTAAGCATTGTTTTCCTTCAAAATCGTTTGCTGTTATTAATTAAATAAACCCCCTTTGATTGTGACTCATATATGGGTATCATTCTTACATTTAGAAAATTTCGGGGGGGGGGTGTTTTAATTTCGTAATAAAACTTTTTCTTAAAATAAAGGGGTTTTTAATCCATCTTTTCACTGAAAAGCCGAGTTAATTTAATGCATTATACATATTTAAATAGTTAAGTAAATCGTAAATTTTTAAAGAACGAGTATGAATGTTTAGATTTTTGTTACATGAATGATTATTGGCAATAAAAAACAAATTTATTACATGTGTAAAGCTATGGGTTTTTTGTTTTTTGAACGGTTTTTGTCAGAACGTTTTTTGCATTTAACGTTTTTTTTTTCGCGACACCGACATTTTTACCCAGGATGAAATAAAATAAAACGATATTGCTTCAAAAGTCCTCGTTTACGAAAGAGAAATAGTAAAGAAATACTGCTGAACCAACGATAGTAAAAGGGTCACGTGATTTGAACAACGCTGGAACTAGTATTTCGGAGGGGAGACATAGGTGGAAGTTGAGGGGCAGTTGATCGAAAGAGGAAGACATTTGCTTGTATGTAGAAGCAAGACCCCAATTATCACCGGTTACCCAACTATCGGCCGTGCAAAGTCTGTAAAAATCACGTGACCCTTTTAACTATCGTTGGCTGATCAGTATGTGTAAAGTACAATTGTAATGTCACATTAATAACCTTAGATAATGTGTTTTATACTACTGAAATGTGATAGCCTATACATAATGAAGGAAATATAAACATTTTGTTCGTTTTCAGGATTTTTTTTTCAATTTCTGTAACTTATTCTAAGGAAATACAAGTGTGTGGATTAGGGTGGATCGAAAAAATTTTTTTTGGAAATCTCTCGGGCCAAAGTTGTGTATTGGTCTCAAGTTGTGTATTGGTATCATTAAGACGTGTGCAAATTTTGGAGGGAATCAAACAACTTCTAGAAGTTGCGCATTGAGCTTGAAGTCTAGGAATATTAGGAAAATACGAGTTTTGTTTAGAAACAAGTTGAGGATAGCAACCATTATTTTACCGATTAAATCTTGCTTAAATATATCTTAAAAGGTGTTCAGAAGGTAAAAATAGCTCGTAGTTTTTTTTCTACTATAGCCACTGTTATAGTTTGAAACCTTCAGAAAGTATTAGTTAATGACGCAACTCGTAATAGTAGTGAAGAAATAGCTCAAAAATAGAGCCACACGCAAATAATATTCAAACTCAAGATTTTTCTTCAGTTTTCAACTCTATCAAATAAATTTACTTTCAGGAAAAAATTTTATCATCATGTGATGAACGGAAGGGTGTTTTTTTCCAAGATGGCGGCCAGTGCTAATGAAATTCCTTCAAATACAATGAAATCGTTCAAATTTTGTTTTAAAAGCAAAAAAAGCAGTAATTTTTCGTAATGAAATTGTTTTCTAGGTAGTATGAGTTCTTTCTGTGGATATTTCTCCATATTTAACGAGACTTTAAAACTATAAAACCGGAAATTGTGTGTTTTCCAAAATAGCGGATAATAAAAATATGAATAAGGGTTTATAATATATGTTAATAAAAAAATGCAATATTTTTCAGTTTTAATATTTGCTTTTAGCATGCTGATACATTCACACAATATATTTTAAACACTTCGCTAAGTTTCATATTGGGAAGGTATGTATAATAATTTAATAAATGTTTTCTAATTGACTTCCATCTTAGAATATCACACTTCGGATCATCAGATTCAAGTACACTCCTTGATATGTCCATGTTTATACTTTATTAAAAAAATCAGTTCTCAACCCCCTTTTTTATTTTTTTCACAGTTTAAATTAAAAATCGGTTACATGATCTTGCCAGCTAATGCGCGCCAATGGCCGTGCACTTTTATGGTTCTTTGTTTGCAATCCTATTTATGTGATATAAAACATTTTAAAATGTAAGGAATTCTGATGTTTTAAAAGGAGTTTAACATTGACAAATGGCCACATTACTTTGGGGAAACACATCAGTTATATCCCTTCATTTTTTTTCTCATCCACCATTTTGAAAAACAAGTAATTTCCGGTTTTATGGTTCTAGTCTACTTAAATATGAATAAATATCCACAGAAGGAATTGATACTACCTAGAAATCAATTTCATTACGAAAAATTATTGCTGTTTTTGCTTTAAATCAAAATTTGCACGATATTATGATTTTCATTGGTATTGGCCGCCATCTTGGAATTAAACACCCTTCCGAATGATAAAATTTATTCCTGCCAGTAAATTTATTTGATAGAGTTGAAAACTGAAGAAAAATCTTGGGTTTGAATATTATTTGCGTGTGGCTCTATTTTTGAGCTATTTTTTCACTACTATATTACGAGTTGCGTCATTAACTAATACTTTTTAAAGGTTTCAAACTATAACAGTGGGAATAGTATAAAAAAGCTACGAGTTATTTTTACCTTCTGAACATCTTTTAAGATATATTTAAGCAAGAGTTAATCGGTAAGAAAATGGTTGTTATCCTCAACTTGTTTCTAAACAAAACTCGAATTTTCCGAAAATTATATCTACATTTCAAGCTCAATGCTCAACCTCTAGAAGTTGTTTGATTCCCTCCAAATTTTGCACACGTCTTATTGATACCATACACAACGTTTGCCACCCCAGGCCCAAGAGATTTCCAAAAAAATGTTTTTCGATCCACCCTAGTGTGGATCTATCAAGTTAGAAAAGTCTTATATAAACGAAACCACTTTTTCTGAACCGAAACCTATCTCCTTCATCGGCAAACATTCTTTGCGTAGAGCGATAACGAGCCAAATATAGCTCAAGGGCTCAAGGATGTGTTCAAACCTGCAAAAACTTGCTTGACCAAGCTTTGACTTGAGAGAAAGTTAAGTTTACGTCACATCTCTTGAGCGAATCTCCTTTCAAGAATCCGTGACGTTCAAAATTTGCCTCGCCCACTTTTCCCGAAACATTTCACCAGAAATGGCGACTTATCATTAAGAGAGAAAAATCTTTTCGATTCGGTTTAGCCAGCGAAGAGTTAACAGGCCACGTCGTTTTTACAGATGATCAACACTTGCTAAACATAAAAATATTAGCAAGGTACTTTTCGAGTGAACTGAGAAAACGTTTCAAAAACTTTTTTCATTGAAATGAAGAATTCAGAAAACTATGAAATATATTTGGATGGTTTCGATATTTTAATAGGATGGGTTGGGGTAAAATGGGTCAATTTTTAGGTACTTTCACATTCTAAGTTTTATTTCATCAAAACTATTACTTTTTAATGATTTCTTTCAATTGGATCTTGACATTACAATCCTTCAGAACATTTTCATCGAATTTTATCAAATATTTTTCAGTTATATGTTGGTTAAACTTAGCATCAAAATAATGACCTATTTTACCCCAACTTGGGGTAAAATGGGTTTCATTGTGGCAAAAAGATGTCAAAAATATATTTATTACTAAATATACATGAAAATAAGAAAAAAGTCAATCGGTTAAGCCGTTTTTATCTGAAGAAATTTGTTTTAAGTTGTACTTTAATGCAATTGTAAAACTCCGAAGTTTTTGAACATTGTTCAAATGTAGCAATTAAAATACTGCATTTGGAGAAAAAATAAACTTGTTTGACAGTTCATTGTATATTTGAAGAAAATAAGTTTAAAAAATTGTTTTTACAGAAGGCCTCCTAACTATGACCCATTTTACCCCAAGTACGAAATATTGTTATAAAAGAGAAAATATTTTATATTTGTCTAAGCTGATTGGGTTGAAATGTCTCTCGGACTTTCTTTTATGGAAAAATATTACAAAATTCTGCTGTAATTTATTACAATATATAGATATTTTGGAAGTTAGTAAACCCTGTTTTTTCAACAACGCCATTTACCGTTCAAATAAAATATTTTTTCTGTTCTTAAATTCATGAATCTAAATTTTTGACAGTTGGAAAATGTTGCCAACAGGTAAAACCTTACAATACAAAAAATGAGCGAAAATAATTCAATTTAAATTTGATTTATATCGAGTTAATTAAAACTGACCCATTTTACCCCAAGACCCACTTTACCTCAACCCGCCCTATAGATAAAAACTATATATTCTTTGTCATTTATGTTTTTTTGGTCATTTCCCTCCCACAAATTTAAATTTTCTGTTCTTTCTCCTATAATGGACTTAAAACCAGATTACCCATGGTAGAAAAACGCATTGAACTAATAGAAACATTGTTCATAGAAATTTAAAAAGTATTAAAAAACTACTACACCTCTCAAAATTTAATAACAGTTCATTCATAAAAACATAAATATATGAACTAATTGATTGGTCAAGTATTACTACAGAGAAAAATGTACATTTTCACTAAAAACATTTTTTTCAATTAAAAACTCACAATGTGAAATCCAAATGAATAATTGAGAATTATTTATAAGAGCGTATTTTCTCAGAAAAGATTTTTAAAAGTAAGTAACCTTTAATGGTGAAATTATACTACTAAATAAAAAAAACATATGCAGTGTAAAACACATTCAATGTATTTAAAATCAAGCTCTAAAAGATTACCCCCATTTTCCCCGTTTTGATTAAAAGACACACGCATCCATCACCCACACGTCTCAAATGAAATATTATATCAACCTCTCTTAACGATCTCCTTCGAACATAAACTGATCTTTCATAACCCAACCTAAGACGGCTGAGAAAACACGAATTTTCGCGTCTTGTTGCCCAACGCCCATCCATCGGTTTCGAAACTTTGGTTCCCAGTTGAATCAGCCCTCCAATTTTTCATTCCGTGACAGGATATAATTGCGTCTTCACAAGGCTGGTTCTATAACCATCCATATTAGGGCGATTTGTCGCCCGAGGGGCTCCGATGGAAACGTGGGTCCGTCAGATCGAGCTACCGTTCGATGTGTACTTTTTCCACGCGAGCTTCATTTTGTGAGCCTTTAAAAAGATTTGAGATGACAAGAACTGTGGATATTTTTAAGGCACAAAAATGTTGTATCGTCAAAATTTTGCCTTGAATAAATTTGGGCGTAAAAAGATATATAAGGGTTAATTGGAGTTATAGAATTGTAATTATTTTCACTAATTTGTATTAGAACTCAGCGAGGAGGGTAGTGTAAATTAATTGCTGAGTACTTTAAACGACTTTATATGACATCAGAGTTCGTGGCAGCACATCCAACTTATTAGAAAGAAATAATAGCGTTTAAAATGCAATTTTATGTGGTTATTAATCTTCATATCAGAGAAGCTCTAAATAGAATTTGTTTTATCCCTTTCACTAGATGAATTATACATTTATAATCCTCCGTACCAGCAAACATTATAAACATTTTTAACAATACAAAGTTGTTTGATAGTTGTTCAAAGATTATCTCTATCCAGATAAAGGTTTTTTAGTTACTGATCTCTATAACACATGCTTGGTATATCAAACGGTTCAGATTCTTTAGAGGATGTACCAGGGTCGGACTGGCTAGCAGTTGGCCCCGGCGGGAAAACTTCATGTTGGCCCCCTTTTTTCTCTAAACATTTCTTCTTATACGGATTTTTGTGTCGAAAGGCAGTGGCGGATGAAGGATTTGTGTTTTTTTGGGGGGCATAGAAAGTTCCAAATGAAACTGAATCTTATCAATGATCATAATATAAAAAAGGTTATTAAAATCGTATTGGAATTACTTAAAGGGGGGGTCTGGGGGTCCTCCCTCAGAAAAGTTTTGGAAATTTTGATCTACAACGCAGGATTTAAACTCATTTTGGTACACCTAATCCAAATTTTGAGCATACCATTTTTACGAATTTATTACATTTCTTTGGCAGGAGGAATTTTTGCATGTTGACGAACGTACTATAAAAAACTTGTAAATATTACAGGCTCTAGTGCCAAAGGGGGGTCCTTCCCCAGCAAATTTCTGGAAATTGGACGACAGTAGTTTATTTTATCAAGGAGGTCGATAAGCCGTCTTCTTCGGACCCTTGGGCAGAGGACACCTGCATGATAAGGCTTTGTGTTTACCCACTTTCTCCTTCCAGTAATCACTCTGAAAATAGGAGAAAGACGGATTTTTTTATTATCATGCTAGTTATATTCACTTTTCAAAATTTTCTCCGACCAGGATCTGTGCCAGGCAGAGAAATTTCCTTCTCGATCTACCCAAATTTCACTCACGCGTTTACTCCTATTTGCAGTTACGTAAACTTGACATAGTATTTGCTGACAGGCAGAATTTTAGTTTATAAGAAAGAAGCTTAAAATTAAAATGATTTTAAGAAATACGGTATTTTTGCTAGCATTTGCATGTAGCCTATTTACTCAAACACCACTACATCGATTCCATTCAACGTCAACTTTTTGCTGGTCGATTTCCTTCAAAACAACGTCACTCAACGTAGAGAAAGAAAAGCAAGAGAAGGAAGACGTTGTATAATTTCCCAACAAACGCGAGCAAGCAAAAATTAAATAATAAAAACTCAGAGAGCTTTCGTTATCAGGGTCATGATTCAATATAGGAAGTTGTCGCACACTCACAAACGCTGGCCTTGTTCCTCAATTAGAACTTTGCAGCCTGAGTGACATTTGTGGCAAGCGATGAAATGTTGAGTGTTTGGAATATGTTTTATAATTATGCGTTCTCTTCCGCATGAGAGATGAGTGGAAATGTAACGGTGCATGAGACGAATGATTCCGATTTCTGTGGTAGTTTCTGTGTGTTTAAAAAATTAACTTTGCGTCCAAATCGAAATTCTAACTACCAATTCTTATTTTTTATGTATTAATATTATCACTTTTGTATCTTAAAAATTTTTTGTGCACCTGTAGCCAATGAAAAGTATAAAAATTTGTTTTGTATGATACCATGTTACTACATTTTTTTTATTTTCATGAATATTTTTAAACTGAGGTTACTTTGTTTTCGTTTATAATTCAAACTGTGTCAAATTGTGTCACGCTAAATTATTGTATACTATTATTTCGTCATCTACATAAACAAATTATCCTACGTGACAAATCCATACGTATACGTCAATTTTGAATGTATTAATAACGAAAAAGGTTTATCGTAATCGAAAAGGTTAGAAAATATCTTTAAATTTTCTTGCGGGTATACGTAGTTAATATCTTTCTCGATATCCATTTTTTTTAATAAAGGCTTTAGTTAATTTTAGTCTTATTTCCTGAAAATGGGAAAAGCTTGAGAAATTTCAGGAAAAAATTAATTCTAATTTTTGAAAATTTCATTGAGCGTTAAGGAATTTATTTTTAGCAATTATTATTTAATCATTATGACCAACAGTATTTTTTCAGAAGAATGAAATTGAAATATTTATAAAAATAATTTTTTAAGTCTAAAATAGACACTGTCAATATTGGAGATAATTTCAATTTCTTTAAAAATAAAAAATGTACAGTTTATGAACTATTAGTAACTTTCTCTCTATAATACAATCCTCAAAATTTAATAAGGATCTCACAACTTATAATTCAGTGACATCATACGACTATTTCCCGAAATCCCAGATGTCTCTTCGACCTCAATATCGAGAAGAATCATAAAACCAGAACGGGAATAAAAACTCCACCTAAAATATATTCAACACACAAACATTCAACTCCGCGAATCGCCCTCGCAAACTCCGCCAACCAGCAACCCTAACGGACGTGACGTAGCTACCTGCATGGCGTAACCCAAGCGCCGCCGAGTAAATATACAGCAACAACAAATAAAAAAAAAGAGAGAAATCCCAGCGAAAGAAATAATAAAGAGAGATAGGAAAACAAGCTAAAAACAAAAAAAGAAGAGAGAGCGCTCCAGTGTAGCAACTCTCCGCCGAGCCCGGGCGAAAAAAGAACCAAACAAGCAGACGAGCTCTCTCTGAGCTTGTTTACCAGGCAGCCTCACTCAAATGGAAGCTTTCACATCGTGCGGTCGCTCGCTTCCATCGATGTAGAATCCAATGGGGGAAGTGAGTGCCATCGGCATCACGGGGCACGGGGGGCTGGTCCCCGGGATCCCGTGGGCCCCTCCGAGGGCTCGCCGCTGCCTGTTCGGGCCCCCGGACCCCCAGGGCACCAAGGCCCTGCTAAAAGTGCAGACCAAGGATCTGGAGGAAGAGAGCATGGAGAGATGGAACTTTGACTTCGCGAACGAGAGACCGCTGCCCGGAGGACGGTATGCGTGGACGCCGGTGGTGGTCAGCGACCAAGACGCACCGGACAGTGGTGGTTCGAATGCGGAGGATGATGGGAAGGAGCAGAGGCAGACGCTTATCACAGGTGCGTTGATATTATGTTGTTGTTTGGTATCGATGTAGTGTGAGGCATTTACTCTTTAGTTAATTTATTTCGATATAAGATGGAGACATTAAAATTGAGACCAACTATGTTGCTTCTTTATCTGGCAATCAACCAAATTTCAACCAGTTTTTTTTACAATCATAATATAGCACTAACTACAGTGGTTGTTAGCACACTTCATCAATGCTGGTGATTTTTCAATGGGATTTCTGCTATGCTTGTGGATTTGTTTTGTAAGGAAATGTTGAAAAGGAGGGGGAAGTGGGAAGATTGTGAAGGATTTTTTGCAGGAAAATTTTCCTTGCTTTGAGCCAAACTTTAAAAATTTTAATCCAATTTTTATTGCAATGGAGTGTGAGTTATTGTAAGCGTGATATGATAGTGCTATTTTGAGGAGGATGTTTGCAGTTCAGTTTAATCAATGTTTAAACTTTTTTGCATCATGGAAATGAGAGGGAAGTTTGAAGATTTTGCACGAATTTATTGCAATAGTATTTCTTGCATTAAACTGGTGGAAAAACTTCATGTTATTTTTAAGTTTAATGGTTGCACAATATTAAACAACTCTTGGAACTGCTTTGGAGTTTTAATTTTTTCTCATTATTCTACTGGATAGACTCTAAATGGTGTGGAAAAGCGTACTCATAAACATATAATTTTAATTATGTAACTAAACTGTATCATGCAATTTGTTTTAAAGTGTTTACATTAGATGCAAATTTCAAAGATTTTGTGCATGCTTCAAATTTTTTAGATTTATAAAAAAAACTTAAAGCATTTTATAAATTCCAATTAAATTATGCTGCTCTCTAGTTATCAATTAATTCATCCCATGGAGTTATAGAGAATACCCCCAAATAAATGCTTAAACTACTAAAAGTATTTCTTATATTTAATGGGATAAAAAGTATTACATTGTTATTTCTTATGTGTGTTTTACAAGTTCAAGGTATAGGGTAGGTGGGGGTGTAAAAACCAGCACGAGGCAAAACCACGCACCGCGATTTTTAATTGTTAATGATCGATTCAAAAGTTGAAAATCAGGTGGTTGGTTTGTCTTACTGTGACCTATTGTTCTGCAAAAGTTCGTACCCCTAAGTCACTCATGGGTTTAAAAAATGCTGTAAGTTTGTTTTTCATCATTTTGATGTAATTTTTCTGATCTTTTACTTAAAAATTACATAAAATAGGGCTTGAGGAGAAATACAAACAAATAGCCCAATGATAAGATAGCAATTCAACTTCAGTTTCATTTTGAAAGAATTGCCTCAACATGTCTCTAAAAATAGTTAGGCTCGTTTTTCAAAATAAAGTAAAACGGGGCAAATCCACGCAGGTGTTTTGGGGCAAATCTACGCAGCTTAAAAAGCTCAGGAATTCGTCCCAAAAGGAAAATGGGACTACTTGATCTCTAAAGAGGTTAATTGAAATTTCGGGATTATCTACCTCCTTTCGACGACAATGTTAAAAATACTGAAAATTGCGTGGCTTTGCCCCCACCTACCCTAACCTATTTATAATTTTATTGGGAAATATATCTGAGAATCAAATTATGCGGACATGTTGTTAAGGGTTCCTGTTGGATACACCTTCGCTCGTAGTACAGATAAACAAAAAAGTATCCTCATTATTGCTTACTCCAGAAAACAAATCTGGAGACACCCCTATTTCATGCTGTAAAAAACCCCAACTATAGTGATAAATCCTTATCCGCTGAAGAAAGCTGATACGCCGCATATCAAAGAATCAACCATACATCAAAGAAACTCTCTCTAGAAAAAAAACCTACGCGTTGAGCTACGCGCGTGCTCTTAGAAGCAAAAATATAAATATAGAGCCAAGGACGCGGCCCTGCTATCTTCCTCAATGCCTAATAAATTCAATCAAAACCGATAAAAAAAGCAACGGAGGAGAAACTTCCAATGTTTGATGAATCCACCACATGTCATGAATCTCCATCATTGCCGTGATGTAGTGAGTGAAACGTGACCTCTGCCAATGCCGATACACCAAAAGCCAAATAAATGAGACCCGATTTTAGGAGACTTCCGCATTCTCCTCTCGGTTTATTGTATTATTCCTCCCACACATTTTTAGCGTAGCCAAAAAACAAAAGGGACAATCGCACACAAACAAGCAGCTGCTGTAGCGGATAGGTTCGTGCTTCCAGACCCCGTCTCTGGAGCGTCCTGTTTTCGGTTCCAGATTTCTGGGTTAGGTTTGCAGTTCAGGTTTCATGTTTCTTTTGGGGATGTTTTTTATTTAAGTTTAATGGGGCGGTAGAGGTTATAAACTAATACTCGCATGTTGCTCTCGTTGTTGCTAATTTTATTATGTCGTCATTGACTAGTTTTTAGTGCGATGAAATGAATTTGAGTGTCTATACCTATCAGTGGCGGCTCGTGAGTTTATTAACAGGGTGTTCACACCCTTTGTAATATGAATTCAAATTTACACAAGAGCAAGAAAGAGAAGGGATGTTGGACGAATACATAAAGAAAACTTGTTTTCGAACAAAATTATTTATTTCAGGGGAGTTATTTTAAGTTTCCAAAATTTTTCACTGCATGCATTTTTATTTTTTTAAATATGCGTTTAATGGAAATAAGCAAAACTTATGATAAAGAAGGCCTTTACTTTTTATAATACCCCTAGCCTATAACATAATACCTCAAAAACAACTTTTATGCATGTGTCCACTCGTCTAACCTTTTTTGAAGCAAACAAATTTTTGTGACACTTTCATTAAAATCATACATAATACCTAATCAAAATTTTTTTAATTAGGAGCATGACAAGAGCACCGGGTCTGTCTACTCAAAGTGCTTGTTATATATGCTTAATCGAACAGTTTATTGTGAAAAATACAGGTGATGTGTACTCCAACGTCACTTTAAAAAATAACTAATAACAAAAGAATTAATTATTACAAATTAGCTGACGTGAAAAGTTTAATGATACTTTTAAAAGGTTCTTATCTTGTTTTCCAATCCGGGAAAAAATCCAGACCACAAAAAAGCAAGCTTAACCTCAAAACCGTAAGCCTCGGCACACAAAATCTGTGCGCACGGGGATCTCCAATGTGTTGCCGTAAGCCCAAATGTTCTCCGGCGAGAAGTCGAGGTTTCTTCCGACTCGTTCAGTTTCTTCGCTCACACGTGCGTATAAGGAAAGAAAAATAAGAATTTAGTTTTCTCTTTATTTGATAAACACAAAACTTTCGCGTTTCCGGCAATAATTTTTTTGCTGACAGGTGAAAGGGGGGGTAGAAACTTGATTCGGAGTATGAAAAAGAAATTGAGAATGATTTATGTTTTGTTTTCTTTTGATATTTTTGTATCTTTATATTTGGGTTTATTTCTACTTTTTCACTGGGTGTTCACTAGGGTGTATCGAAAAAAACTTTTTTTCGATTTTGATGATGCCTTAGTGCGGAAAAGTTGTCTAAGGTAGCAGAGAGTACCTGTGAATTTTTTCAGAATTTTCCGATAATATCTTTAGGTGCCGCCAAGGCCCTGAAGGT
Source organism: Tetragnatha versicolor (assembly GCA_024610705.1). NCBI lineage: Eukaryota > Metazoa > Arthropoda > Arachnida > Araneae > Tetragnathidae > Tetragnatha > Tetragnatha versicolor. Next base: position 44,463,056 of record JANDEH010000007.1, read on the forward strand.
CCCCATGTTAATCCAATGGAGCGCGCAAGCCAAGAAGGCCGAAAATTGGTTTTTCGCCCCTCATTTCTACCCTAATCACACGACGAATGTCTTCACTCGAGTTATGGACCCTATATGATCTAGGCTATCCGACAAAACTTGAATAATAGCCTAAATCTCAATATTATGTTGATTGTGGGCTCTGATTTGAACGAGGAAATAAGCGATTTTCGACGAAATTGGAGCATACAAAGAAACGTAATATAGAGATTTAGGCTATTATTTAAGTTTTGTCGGATAGCCTAGATCATATAGGGTCCATAACTCGAGTGAAGACATTCGTCGTGTGATTAGGGTAGAAATGAGGGGCGAAAAACCAATTTTCGGCCTTCTTGGCTTGCGCGCTCCATTGGATTAACATGGGGACCTTCAGGGCCTTGGCGGCACCTAAAGATATTATCCGAAAATTCTGAAAAAATTCATAGGTACTCTCTGTCACCTTAGACAACTTTTCCGCACTAAGGCATCATCAAAATCGATAAAAAGTTTTTTTCGATACACCCTAGTGTTCACGTGCTCCTGTGCTCCTGTGCTCCTATGGACGAGCCGCCACTGATACCTATACTATGTTCGTTAGAAATTTTGCCCGTTCATTATTTTGAAATTGAGTTAATACTTGCGAAATATGAACGGTGTCGCCTTAACTTTTCTAAACTGAATGAAGGAATTCATAAATAATTATTGCGAATGTACTATCTATATACTTCTTTTCGCTAATTAAAAAATATTGATTATTTATTTCGTTTTTTTACTTTGATTGCTAGAGTACTATTGATATTGAATTTAAATGTCCCTACACATATTGAGTTGATATTAGTCTATATATGGTATATAGTCTGATATTTTTTCGGAAAGACTCGAAAACTATAAAAAGATAAAAATACGCGGTTTGTTACCTCCTACTCCTGGAAGTATTAGGTGTAGGATGCAACAAACTACGTATTTATATTTTCTTATAGTTTTCGAGTTATTAGTTTTTGATTTTAAAAATGTGTCATTCTTTTTTGGGACACCCTGTATATGACTTACTTGTAACGCGGCTATATTTCTTGATTTTATCTAATTCTTTTAAAACGCCACTGCTATTTTTTTCACTGAATTTTTAAGGAAACAAATTGAGGCGCTGATTACACTACTATAATAATTTAAACTTCGATGAAAAAGATGCACGTCCTCCCATATAATTAAAATTATCTCAATTTCTGTAATGATTTGATTTGAGAATTATCTCATTTCCAAAGAACACCCAGCAACTATCTATAATCGCCTAAAAAGGAATCCATTTTGAGTCAATGAAAAGCTAGCTCTATCGGATGGCTTTATCCTTGTCATTTCAAGAATGCGACATTATCAGCCAATCAAACGATTGTTCTTTCCACCCTTCAGCGCAACATTTCCTATCAAAATTAAAAAGAAACACTCAACCGGACCTTCCAAGAGATATGGTTCAAAACAATTCACAATAACGCACGAATAAACTTGTCAAAAAATCAAATCGTGTGGGTAAAAAGCTCTGTGTGTGTGCAGATTAAATCCCGAATCTGGCAACCCCGCGCTATCTTTGGATAAAAACGCGCTGAGGGTCTTGGCACGCTGCCAGGAGTTCCCATTTTCTCTCGGATGTGTATTCCAAATAAACAAGCTGTGACGAAAAACATAGGGAGGCGAACGAACACGTGCGGGAATATGGAACTTTTTTCCCCTCCTCCATGATTCGAAGTCGAATTCGCGATCTGAGAAAAAAAATAATGGAAGGCCTTTTCGAGGAATTCGAAGAATGAAACCATTCTGGATGACAGGGAACGCCCCGTTTGAGGCCCACTTTGGTGACCAATCCCCTTTTTTCCCTGACTGTTCTTTCTGAAACAACTCCGAATAAGGTGTTGCCAATCTACGAAAAGAAGTTCTTAGCGTCGTAAATTATCGTTTATCTTTATTTTAGCGAGAGGGGTGCAGTTTTATTGCGTCGGATTGCTTCGGTTATGCCCCATTACCGTATTAGTTCAGATGAGGAAACGCGTAAAATCTTCTCCCTCCTAGGTGGAAAAACTCATGAACAAATTTTTGCCTAGTTAAGACACGATTTGTATAAGTGGATTTTAATTTATGTGTACTGAAATTACTAGTAAGACATTTGGGGGCTTAAAGGTTTAATGTCTCCTTACCTCCATTGATCAAAAAATAATTGCATTTGACCCTTTTAAAGGAAATTGGAAAAAAAAATTCAACGTTAACGTGTGCCATAGCCTACATAAATCAATCAAACCAAATTCTGTTCAAGCCTGCCTATTAGGGGCCGATCAGCCGGTGCCCATCTTAGTTTCATTAGCCATCCGGCCTGGGGTGCTAATTACTAAGCCTGTGTCCATGTCAAGTGGCTAGCCCGACGCTGATAGTCTTCATAACCTGACTAATTACATTTTAAAATTATTAACAATTTTTCAAGAACATTTAGAGTGTAAGTTTAACCTCTGGAAATTAAAATTAAATTTGTTTTATATCATATCCTTTAAATTTTTTAAATTCAGAAACAGTTTTGAGCTTATATAAGACATTTTGTTCGTATTCATATGGTTATTTATTGAAAGATGTTTTAGATGGTTTCTTTCTCTGTGTGTAACTCTTCCTAAGAAAAATAAATGACCTATGTATACTAAAGAAGTATAACTGTTATATTTTCATTTATTTAATTTACTTAAGAATTAAAAAGAAGCACACAGTCGGCGACCGTTTTGAACTCCGCTCGCTTGTTCTTGTTTTTTCTGCATAACTTCAAAGAATTTCAACTCGTGTGTTTCCGCATTCTCAAGTTCCAGACGTCATTTTGTTTTTGGTCTCAAGATGTTTGATTGCCAGTAACCTTTCAAGTTATTTTTCATCCGAATCTGGTTTTCTCTAGTGCTCTCAGAAGGAAAAGAACTTACGTAATTCAGTTACAATTGTAATTTTTTTTGTTTTAGAAATAGTTATGTTTAACATTAAATTAATGTAATAATTTTAAGAGCTTTAAGATAAATTTAGGCATTTATTTTTTCCACTGTTTTTTTCCAGTTAATTTTCCAGTTAAAAAATGTATTCAGTCCTTCTATAAATTTCCTTAATATGTTCTTGGAGTACTGCACAAATCTGATAACATACTACTACTATCATTGCTGACTCATTCCCTTGAAATTGAACGGTTTTTCTCAATTCCCTTTTCAAAAGTACCTCCACAAGTGTCCAATCCACCAGAGTCCAATCGGACCTTGCCTGGAGCCATAAATTAATAAAAGCATTAAATTTGCTGCCATCCCGGACAGCTTCTGTTAGAGCCCAGCTGTGAATTGAGGTCGCTCGTAGATTAAGTTGAGCAGAAAAAAAATGTTTTTGTCGAAAGAGTGAAAGAAGGATTCATGGCATAAACCGCGATTTTATTGCGTAATTTGCGCTGTCATCGCTTCGCTCGAAAAACGTGACAATGACGCAATTTTCACTTAACTCATTCCTAATTGGGCGTTCTGTTGTGACGTATAGGGATCGGCTTTAATACTTCCAGGATATGCGACATCCTTTTCCATAGCCGTTAGCTGCTGCCATCTTTGTTTTCGTAGAACTTTTTTAACTTATTAGAAACGGTGTTAAAAACCGTCGCACGTGTCCTGTTGTGTGAAATTGGTCCTTTCCTGCATACGGCAGGGGCAGAATTTCAGAGTGTATTGAAGAATTCCATCATCCATTTACTGAGATTTAGTATATTTTTCACAGGGTAAAAAATATCCTTCATTTTATGCTCCTCCATTTTTTCTTTATTTCATTTAAAAAAAGTGAAAAATATATATTAACTAGTAAAACCATCATTTAACAAAAGTGAGAATAAATTCGAAAAGCAGTTTTTATTAACATCGTTACACAAATTCTCAATATCAAATTCTTGTAACTTAGAAAAAAGAACTTTTCCAATGGCAACAAACTTAACTTAAAGTTACCCCAGACGCCGATAAATTATCAAAACGAACAGTCATTTCTTCACACGAAGTCATGCTCCAATATTATGTTACCATTTTTTATTACTATACTATGGACTCAAGCGTGGTATGAATTTAGATTCCAAGGAAGTTCTGGAAGCAGAGAGAGGGAGAGCTCCGTGTATCACAATTCTGCGAAAATCAGGAAAACAGGAAAACGCAGCACTACTTTTCGATCATGATGCGTGATCTTTTTCAGCTGCTCTAATCAAACCATCGTGATCGTGCGTTACTCTAGAGCACCTGCACAAACCCCCGCATAAAACCGTAGTCCGCAACTGCATCATCAAGTACCTACTGATGCCTACCACACACATCTCTAAGCATTCCAATGAGTTTACGGCATTTCTATTTTAAAACAGTTATTTAGCAACGTGTTGTAGCGTATTCCTTATTGTTGCTGCTACGCTTTTTATGTGTCTGCAATAAAACTCGAAATTTGACTTGAGCGTTTAGTGTATTTTATGTGGAAAATATCATTTCTCAAAATGCTTTGGTATCAGTCTCTTTTTATAAAAAGATTCGGTTCCTTAACGTTAACATTTGGTCCTTGTAGGTTAATTAAGAGTTGATAATTTAAAAAATAATAATTAATTGTGCTGTTTTAATTATTATAGATTATATTTTTAAAAAACGGTAGACTATCTACAAGAATTAGGCTAAGCGTGCACTAGAGACTTTCGTCATGGCGCACTAGAACGTAACTGTCACTCGAGAGCAATGCATCTCTATGGCGAGATTCTTGGCAATCGGCCAAGAGTCTTGTCGCCTAATGCGCGTGCTCTAGCTTCTTGCAATAGCCAGGGTGATAATATTGTCTCAGTCGCCGTGACGAGAGTCTCTAGTGCACGCTTAGCCTTAGGAAAAAATTTTGTTTCTTTTATCTAAATGTCTTAACAGGGAAAGTGGGATGTTTTTAATGTTATACTGTTATTTTTTATGCGGGAATTTAAAAATATGCTACTATAAGCAGAATTAAAATTCATTCTCTTTCTTTAATACGTCTTTAAAATATTCTTTTAAGAACTATTACTATCATTGAGGTAGTTTTTTTACCTGTTTAAGTTCCTTTCTATTTTCATTCCCAGTCTTAAATAAACTATGACATTGTAGCTTAATACACTACGTTACAAAAATGTAAAACGTAGCAGTAGAAGTGTTAATTTTAGTCTAAATGAGTGATGTTGGTATATTTCATTTTAAAAATTAACACTTTTAACTTTAAACCTTATACCCAACTTAGTGTGTTAAATGTTGACTTTTAATTACGTACTGTGGCTTATTACAATAAAGTTACTTAAAATATCACTTAATATTGGTTCTCAATACGTTATAACCATTGACGTTATATTAGAACTTATGCGCATCGTATCAATGTTTATCAAATTAACCAAATTGTCAAGTAGGTTATTGATGCTTGAGTTGTGTTTCCGCTTCTTGACCCGAATAGTAGATGTGCATAAAAAAGGACCTTTTTATTTCCGTTATGCTAATCTTTGAACTTCTTATCTATGTGGACTAGTACAGCTTAATTTTATCATTTGGAGCACGCTAAAAAATAAATCCAACGTATTCATGTGTTTGCCATTCCATTATCATTTATACTAGTTTGAATTGCACTCATAAAGAAAAATCTATCTTAAAAATACGCTTTAATAATTTTTTATGGACAAACTATTTTATTCAATACCACTTGTTTTGAATGACTTCTGTATCATTTTAATTTACAATTTACAGGATTAAAGTACAAAGAAATACCAAACAATGAAATAAGAATACTTTCGGTTGATGTTTTTTTACAGAAAACGTCCAAAATATTCATTTTAATTTCTTCATAAGGTTTTCATGGGTTTTTTTTCAACATTTAGTGATAGGAATTTTTGGACGTCGTAAACCTTGCCAATTTTTTTAACCTTGGACCACCTCCACTGAAAATTAATTGCAGTAAGCAAAAAAGTAATCTCTCTTGCAGCATAAAAAATCTCCTTAAGAAAAAAAACAAAGGAGAGTTATTCGCTTCGCCTGGAATCTTCCCCGCCCAACACGAAATACTAAACCGCCTTTCCCCCTTTCGACCCTGGAGGTTTTTTCTCTCCATCCATCCCAAAGGGGGTTGTTCACCTGGATCCGAGATGTTTTCTCTGGTGGTGGCGATGTCCCAACCAACCAACCACCTTGACCCCATGAACCAGAAAACCGGTTCTGGCAGCAACAGCTTTTTTATCCCATCACTTTTACTGTTATTATTATTTTGGGTTTTAGCTCAGGATCCGGAATAGATACATAATATACGAGAAACGGGGGGATGATGCACAGGGGGGACGCCGTAATTACAGGTTGCAAGGCAGAGAATGCCTGTTGCGTTGGATGTTTTTTTTTGTTGATGTGTTGTGCTCAAAGGGTTTTTGGACGCGGTGAGCGTGGAAGCATGTCTTGGAGCGGACTTTTTACGCGTACTTCGGGTTCAAGGTTAAGAAAGACTTGTTGCATAATGCGTGGAATTGACCGAGATGCGAAGCATGAGGTCTAGTTGCTTATAAACCCTCTCAACCGGATCTCCGGAATTAATTAATGGAATACTTATGTTTGGAAATAATGTCAGAACTTTGCTGAAAATCGTTGAGTTTCACGATTTTATCTGTGGAAAAGGGTTATCTTCTCTTTAATGTTATGCAAGAGTTTTGGTAATTAAGAAACTAAATGTGAGCGTCTTTTTTTTAAATTGTATTTGGAACAAGTTGACGGGAATTCCGCTTTACCAATTTATACCCTGGCTAACTAGTCTCATAAAAGTTTTTTCTAATGAAACTCAAATAATCACTTTAAGTATCAAATTAAGGAGCAAAAATATACCCTATGTTTTTAAAAACAATCTTATCCTTTTATTATCGTTCAAAAAAAGCTCTTGAACATTTTGGTTTTTGTGCATAATTTGTGAAACATTTTGCAAGAGGAAAAATCAATATTTCTTTGAAAATTTAACTATATCCCTAGAACTATCATAAAAGAAAGTCAAACGACGAATATAATCTCTGTAATGATTTAAAAACTGACGACCTGTAAAACACTTATGATTTCGGTCTCAGAAATGGACGAAACGTCAGCTGCTTTCAATTTTAATTTTAACTATCGACCACGGCTAGTGAACCCGGACAATTTTAATTCGGGAGATATCAAAGAAATTTCATTGAAAAATATATTGGGTATTATTTTAGGTACTTTTTGGATATCAGAATGTTTTATGAGAGTTATTGTTAATATCTTATTTTCCTACCTACCTACCTAAACATGAGTATCATAGCTATTGCTCACTCATTGCTAAAACAATCAAAACTCAAATTTTATCTTTTTTAAAAATTTAAAACAAGTCTCAACTAATCCTAACTCGTCTAAAGACTAAGAAAGATATAGAAAAAGTTAATTACTTTAAGATTAATTGCCGATCATTTTCAAATCGTTCCTTTGTAAAAAAAAAAAACAAAAACCTATTCAAGACTACCCGAAGTACCTCTCATGAATTATTCTTTTTTTATCCTAACACCGTTGCAGACTAAAAAAAACAATCAAACCTAACGATGATCTGAGTTAGAGAGAACTTCAAGGCATCTCGTATTCAAAGAAGAATCCATATTTAAACTTTCCAATTACGCTCCCAGTACCAAATAACCCGCCCAACGAAAAACCAAAACACAGGACATCGTAAGCACAATATATAAAACCCACAAATTATTGCCCCAGAGCATGGAAATAAATCATTCAGGGTCCAATTCCCACTTCGTTAAGAAAAAGCCTCGGCAATTATTACCATCAAGCCAAGACTGTCAGATCAGGGGGGACGTGAGGAACAAGTAAGAAAAAAAGATGATGGCGATGCTAATTTCTCATTTCTTTCCCCCTCACCTTCTGTGGCCGCCCCTTCGTAATGACTTCTTCCCCCCCTACGGGGTTCATTAAAAATAATTCTCGTAGTAGTAGGACTCCTTGCCTTCTTCGGAAAGATAGTTGAGTTAAGAAGAAGAAAAAATGCCCGATGAATAAAGAAATAGGTAGAACCGGTCCGTGTTGTTTGCGAGAGGAGGACTGCAACAAAAACATAAAGAGTTGTTGAATAAGAATAGAATAAAAAAGGCATCGTAAATGAGTGGTGGAGAGAAAGGGTCATCGAACGAGCGCTCTTGAACCGTAGAGTTAGAAAAAGTAGAATGCGCTTGCAGCGACAGTTTTCACTTGACAGGGAACCCATTGGGTTTATCATTAAAATAAGGAAGATATTTTCAAAAACAAACAAGTGTTCCGTAAGGTTTTTTGTACGGTAAAATGAAATATCTAGTCAATTTTTCAAAAAAATGTACAGGTAATTAAATATTTTAATTTAAGTCTAGAAAAAAACACGTGACTGAAAACGCTTATTGTTTAAAGATGTCAACTATATCATACCATCAACTCCATTGCTTTTCAACAATGTTTATCGTATGATGATGTCAACATACGATGATCCCAAACTCTTGGCGTTTTCGCGCGCTTTTAAAAAGTGGATTTTTGTTAATTTTTTTGGCAATCAAAAAATTTCTCGATCGGCCTCAAATTTTGGGTAGTTGCTTATTTTTGCAAGAAGAATCCATTAAAAAAATTTAAAAAAAAATTATGCAACTTCCTCATGGAACTCAACGAGCACCGTTTGCTCATTAAATTGAGCCCTCTTTATAAAAAGCACTGTTGCTTATTTTATGCATTTTTAAGATGTGATTTATATTTATTTTCCCATAGAAAAAAATTTAAAAAAGAAAAAGAAAACCAGTTAAAAAAATTATTGCTTGTTATATTCGGGTTCAATTTAATTTTTGTATCCTTATCTTTTGTACTACATGCTAAAACAAGGTTTTCATTGTATTTAAAGGACAGTAAAACTTAACTGTGATTCGTCCATCGGTCTTGCCGGTTTTCCGTAACGCAACATTTAGTGTAAAAACGCTTCTCCTGTACGATGATAATCTAATTATGTTAAAGAATAGTTCTTTAGCTGTGTAATGATGCATGAATCTTTTTTCTAGTCCTATCTCGTGACGAATTTTTTTTCGTCCACCTACTAATTGGCACACGGTGGGTCGAAGCTGATGTGCAATCTGGTTAGTTTCATCTCCACGCTCTCGGAGCGAAAAGTCAGAGTCGAGGAATCACTTTCATTTCTTCGAAAGGCGTGTGCTGTGGTCAAGTCAAGAGTGGGGGAGTGGAAAAAAGTTTCGAAACATCCTATCTTGTTTCGTTGTTTCTTTTCAGAAGAATAATTATAAAAAGCCATCAAGAAAGTGAGGTTGCCTCTTCTTGCGCGGGCGAGCATTCAACCCAAACTTCTTCATCGTACCAAGTGAATGGAAAGTTTGTTTTTGTGAGCGAGCGCTCTTGCTATTTTTATAATCTATCGTACGTATTTCGTACCGGCGCGGTGGGAATTTCCATTTCTTTTTTAGGTTAGATTCCCTGCCGTAATTATGTATGCACGCGGAATTTCGCTAAGCGCGGGAGCGTAATTATGTTTCTGTTTGGATTCTGGGTCGTTGACTTCCCTCTCGTGATGTCGTCCTTGCGAAACATTCTTTTTATCTTTCTTACTACGCATAGGATTTCTCTCTGCGGTTTGTTTTGATGCGTTTCGTTTTTACTATGAAGCTGAAAAGCGCGCCAAAACTTGTTTTCACGCTTTTGATGGACCATCCATTAATTGCGCGCGCGTTGAGTTAAGCATCGCTTCCACTTGTCCAATCTGTTGCGTTACGGCAGTCAGACGAGACCAATGGACGAATCATCTAGAAAATAAAGCATCAGCTTCAAACTTAGGTAGCTATCAAAATGTGCTTATTTTGAGGTAATGTTTATATGGATACAACCTTCGGGCTTAACTGAAACCTTCCGTTTGTCTGATTCACTGATGAAGAGAGCATTTCTTGATAGGACTAATTTTAAAAGAATTTTTTGGCAATGCATCGACCACCGTATCCCCATGTTTCCCCTCTACCAATTAATCTGAATTACAAATATGGAGAAACTTCCAGATTACCCGAGGAGAGCACAACTGTTGCGCAGTCAATAATTTGTCGAGGAACACGAAAGTAATTGGCCGCAGCCACGGGACGTTAGTTAGAGGTGTGCCCCTCCCTCTGTGTGTTGCACACCATAATTGATCAGTGATCCCGAAGGCTCTCGTAGAAAATGGGAAATCTCCATTACTTTCCACCCCTTGCCCAAATCAAAACTGTTTGGCTCCATGGTAGTCTGGAATTCATGGATGTCAGTTTCAGTTTTACAAAGGTGGGAAACCGGACATCTCTTTCGAAAATGACATTTTTTTAATTGAATTTAAAACCTCCCCATGCTCCACAGAGTATAACATGGGGCTTACAGAAGTAAGTTACAATCTCAAATAAAAGTAATAATCAGAACAAAACAACAGAATCAAAAAACACTTTCAACAAAATTAACAAATAATGTAAAAGTTTCTCTATTAGATATCATAGCAAAAGGAGATGCTGGCCAATTGATGTGCAATTTTCTCAAGGCCAATCTCAAAACTTTTCTTTGGGATGAAAATCTAGGGCAATCATAAACAATATGATGGACATCTTCTTCACCAAAACCACAGTCACAAGACGAAGAATGAGCCAAACCAAAACGATGAAGATACCTCCTGAACCCTCCATGACCAGTTAGAAATTGAGTTATTTTAAAGTTAGCATAGAAATGAGCACAAGACATACGATGGCCAATAGTCGGGAAATATTTCCTTGTTAATTCACCCTTCTCTGAACCACCGTATTCATCTGACCAGGTTTCTATAATGCTCTCCTTCATAATCCTTTTGTAATATGACTTCGGTATATTAGCAGGTTCAAACTCAATACTTAAATCTGTTGCGGACTTAGCCAAAACATCTGCCCTTTCGTTTCCAATCACGCCCGTATTGACATTTGTATTGTAAATTGATATGAATTCTAGTAAAATCTAAATTGTGATAATTTTTTGCTTGAATGTTTCTAGAGTTCATTGGAGGTACTATCGTTTAAACTGTATTAAAGTAGTTAAGTTAATGGGGTTTAATATATTTCCTTTAAACTCAGATACTTTCCTCTCTCTTTTACAAACTCCCTGAAAGTAGGGGGTTCAACATCATTTTATTCCTCTATCTCTTATTTTTCACTTTTATCCCAACAAGTATTGAGTTAACCTGTTATTATTATCCCCTCCGGAATTATTTTTCTTTCTATCTTTTCTTTTTTCTTAATTCATTATTCCTATTCTTTATTTTAATCTTTTTTATCTTTCTTATAAAACATCCACGTCGGTATAATCATTCATATAACGTCATTTCTACAAGAGAGAACAAGTCTTGCTTCTTTTAATTTAAATGGGATTGGCCAGCTCATTTTAATAGCATTTAAATCAAGCGAATTTCTCACATCATGCAAAAGGTCTTTCCCACGAAAATCGCTCGTGTAGGTTTTCTTCCTCGATTACTCGATGAAATGCGAGACACAATCAGCTACAACCAGAGCACTTAAGGTTATTGCATTTTCACGAACCCCAGCGATGATGAGGTCCCACAATTAAAACCCTCCACTTCGCCGAAGCAATTATCATTCATGACCTCACGAGAACCACACTAATGGAAAAGCAACGCATCCACAGTACATGATAACAAAGCTCCCACACCGAAGAAATGACCTCACTCGTACGTCATACCAGGATTTTACGATTAATCTCTTTAATCGCGATTATTACGACACATGTTGTCATCTCTATATAATATTAATTGCTGGAAGTTTTTGTGGGTTTTAGCCTCAATTCGACGACGGTCGTAAACGATGGGTTTTTATTACAAGAACAGTCGGGGGCCCTCGTCGTGAAGTTTTCACGACATGCTGATAAATTGAGTCGGAATCTTCTACTTGTTTCGTCAGTCGAGGAACTTGAGTGGAATTGGTTATCAGGGTTTTTTAGTATTTTTTTAGACAGTGAATCACACGATTTTGGTTTAGTTGTTAATCTATCTTGACCCCCCAGAGGCCGTACCTGGTACTCGACAACTTTGGACTCTTCTGGAAAGTTGGCTGGTACCGATTGCGAAACCCGTAAGTAGGGGGCTGGAATGAGTTAAGGAATTACTTAGAGTCGGTGTTGAAAGAGGTTCATCACGAAGATTCGATTAGGACGGGGTTTAGAAGTTTCGGTTTTAGGATCTCATGCCTCAATCAATCTTAATAAGGATGGTTTAAGAGTTCTTAACTGGAAGAGTAACGAAATAATCGCCTTTTAGGAGGTTTTGATGTCCCAATAGATTAACCTGTTGCAACAGTTGAATAAAGCAGGAACAAGTTTTAACGTTGTTGATTACACCATGAAATTTTAAAAAAGAAGGTTGTTTAAAGACAGTTGGATATTGTTACTTATAATTCCTTTCACGTTTCTTTCCAAACACTATAATCGAGATTTCGCACCCTTGCTACTAAAGTGACACAACTCAAAAATTGTAATTTTTGAGTTATGACCGCCATTAGGCGTAGTTTTCACATCTCTACCAATCTTCAAAAGAGCCAGAAGTTGCATTGAAAAATCAGCCTCCAGATCGCAGTTATGGCGTTTTGTTGTAATCAAGATGGCTATGATTCCTTTTACTGAAATGCCACATCTTGAGTTGTCGTCCAGCCGTCGTTGAGTATGAACTACTAGAACAATGGCTAATGATCATAGTTTGAGATGTATAATTTTTCTTATTGACAAATTCAAAAATACTAAAATGTGCCTGGTCAGTTTTTTGCAATTTCTGGAGAACATAGTTTTTTGAGTTGTGACACTTTAGTAGCAAGGGTGCGATATTATACTAAGGTTATGTATTTTCTAAATTAAATAAAAATTAGTTTTACCCATTTTACAAAGAATTAATTGCTTTAAGTAAAGCATACATTTATATTCCTGTGCCATAAAAAACATCAGAGATACTAGTTTTAAACGCTACACCTTTGTCAGCTTTTAGGAGGATATACTATACCCCAATCCCCCATGACTACACCCCTGCTCATAAATAAAATTCTGTTACCGCTGAAATCGACTTCTTCCTCTACTTTCATTCACCTTTAAAAGTTTGTTTTATCACACTAACTTCTATAAAACACCCCATTCGTATCAGTCCACCGAATATAAAATCTGCAACATCCTTCCAAACTTCTCCCCCAGGAAACGGAATAATCAAATATAATCTCACGCCCCACCTCATTCCGAACAAAGTAACGGGCCGTCCATCCCTTGATAGACCCCCATCCTCTCCGCACCAAAGAACAACTGACCAATTCTCAAAGTCAACAACCCGCGGCGGCGGTCACTTTCACCTTTACTCAGGTGTGAGAAACCCTCACGACATACCTACAGGTGGCCCATTCATAGTCCATGGTCACGACGTCTTTGAAAACGATTCGATTGTCTCTTTTTCCATTCAGTGTCCGGTCCCGAAGGAGGGTCGTTTGGGTTTCGGTTCGGAACCCTCCTTTAATCTCTGGTTCGAATCGTGGTTTAATGAATGCCGGTTCGTGCGCTGATTGGTCGATCGCAGGATGATAGCTGTATTGTTTTTGGGTGGGAAGCAGAGGGTCAAGTTCTCGGAAGTGTGTGATAGGGGTTTCTGGTGGTGTCTTGGTATTGTTTGTCTCTTTAAGGTCGTGACGATGTTAAGGTCTTGGGAATCTAGAGGGTCCGAAAATTCTCACAGTGTAGGATAATGTCATTTCGTTTTTATGGGCGACTAATAAATTCTTCGTGGTATTTTTCTGTGTTTATGATAGCAGGGCAATTCCACGGGTAACTGACTGACATGTTTCAAGAAAAACGCTTAGTATTTTGTAATTTTCTTCCCAAAAATAAATGATAAAAAAATACTTTCCACCCAGTTTATTGCTTTCTTGTTAGCTTAATCTAATGGCACAATTAAATTTTCAAAATATGTTTTTATTGATTTTTTAAAAATTTTAAACGACATGGTAACTGACTGACATTTGTGAAACATTTATGTCAGTCAGTTACCTTGTTGTTTAAAATTTTTTAAAAATCAATAAAAACATATTTTGAAAATTTAATTGTGCCATTAGATTAAGCTAACAAGAAAGCAATAAACTGGGTGGAAAGTATTTTTTATCATTTATTTTTGGGAAGAAAATTACAAAATACTAAGCGTTTTTTTTTAAATGTCAGTCAGTTACCCGTGGAATTGCCCAGCAATGTAAAATTGAATATTCAATTCAATGGAACTAGGAGGTGAATGATATTGAGGAATTCTGTAAATCCTTAATATCAAATAGAAAACAATCTCCCTGTGAATAAATATTTTCCCCAAAAAAAGAAAGTAAAGAGAATATTAACTGAATTAGTTAACTGAATTAGTATGAAATATTCATAGCTATTTACATTTTCTGAGTCTAACAATTTTGTATCCCCTCCAAATAGAGAACGAAGCAAGGTTTTCCTAATCTTTTCACCTTGAATTCTTTATATCTATTTATACTTTTGTAGAGGTATGAATTTAAAAGAAATCAATTTTGACTAAGCTACTCTTTAAAAAATATCTTTTTAACAGTTTGATTTGCAATGCTGGTAATCATTGTGATATACATTCAAAACCCACTGCAGTTGACCGTCATTGGACAAAATAAATATTTCCTGTATAATTATGACGCTGGTTGATCAATCTGAAACAGTTAAAAGTCCGTTAAAATATTCTAGAAGTTTATATTTTTACTTAGGTACATTGTGTTTTACTCAGGTAAGTGATGTTCGACTCTTACAAATCAAAACTTAAGTCCTCTTCATTTGAAAACTAAATGGTTCCCAGAGACACAGTAACATCTCCTAACCAAATTACCATAATGCCCTAACGCTCTTCGGGAACGGCCCATTCTGGTGGAACTTTATGGGTTGGTGGGGCACTGCTTGGTTGGCGAAGCGCGGCGAAAAGGTTCTGCAGCAGGGGGCTGGCCCCAACTGGGGCTTGACCGTCGTTGAATTAAAGATGAAGGCTGCCTGAGCACAGAGTAACGACTCCCTTTCGCTTGTTTTCTCTTTTTGGAAAGTGGGTTTTTGTTGTGTTTTTTCCTTTTCCCGATGGTTGGTTGGAGAGTTTCTTCTTGTCTGTCTTTGAGGATGTTTGCTTTATGCTTGAGTTGTTGAAGAGTTCTCGAAGTGTGTTTCGTTCGGATTCGGTTTGTTTTAGGTTGTTGTTCTTAGATTGAAAATATTTTAGGTTTTTTTAAGTTACAAAGGTGATCAAATTATCCCGTCATTAAAAGTTAGCATTGGTTATTTAAAAAGGTGTCTGTGTCTAACAACAAAAGAGCACTAGATATCATTTTATCTTGCAAAAGCAGTTAGGTTTAAAAAATCAATGAACTAAGATTAGGATATATTGATTTTCAGTTGGGAAAAAATTCAGTGCATTTTTAAAATCATAAAAATGTTTTAAAGACTTGTTTCTCACTATTTAGATTGTATTTTATTGTATTTTCATTCACGGTGTTTAAATTACTGAACTCAAATAATAAATAAAGTGAGAATATGAGGAATTTTTTACAATTAAGTAGAGTTTTAAGTGGAAATCTCTTTATTTTAAGTTTTCACGTATTAGCTCGTCGGTCGTCAGTTTGCCTTTTTTTATACCTCACCCTATTAAGATAACCAGACACTTCTAAAAAGGGATCTGTTTTCCTCATCTAATATAAAGGATACTTAAAAGAAATTTTATTATGATTGTTAAAGCAACAATGGGAGTGGACAAAAGAGTAATCGTAAGTCGAAATCCTTCGCTAACAGGAGTACTGCTGTAAAATAGAGGTTAAATTTTATTGAGGATTTCCGTTATGGGCCGATTTTTTGCACGTGTCATTTGACCAAATCAGAGCGTCAAACAGAGTTTTTTAGCCCCATCGCTTCTAATATAATTGGTCATAAAAAACCCAATAAGCGAGTGCTTTTTTATTTATTTGCTACTACGTTTTTCTCTTTTTAAGTGTTGACATTTTTATATCTCCTAATTTGTTTGGATTGATGTTATTAATAAAAGTTGGTAGAAGGTTATATACCAACATTAATCACTCTTTTTTGCTCGGTTAGGTTCGCATTTTACACAAGAGAGTGTTTGCTTTTGTACTTTTAAAAAGTGTACTAAATTTAGAAAATAGGCATACTTATACTTCTGTACTTCAAAAATACAAAAATTCACTGGATCCAAAGTTATATTAAAATACAATTTGACGCGAGACTAAAATTTTCTTAAAGGGTTTAACAAGACTAACATCGTCGACTTACAAGCGAAAGGCACTAAGTCACTTTTGGTGAATCTTTTGAAAGTGGTAGAACCTCACCAACAAATCACAGGGGCCTTGGACCATTCCCCTAATCTCGCAACCTGTAAGGTGATGAATTGGCATGGCACAAAATAAAGCTATTGTCTATCGCCAAATTTGGTGAAACCTCATACAAAGTATTTGAGCCAGAAGTGACTTAGTGCCTTTCTCCTTTACGCCGACGATATATCGTATAACTATCTAAGATGACACGCTTTCTACTTCTACTTCCGCACCAAAAATAATTCGCATACACAACCAATAGTAAAATAAACCCGTTTCTTTACACTAAGCACTAACTTGAATTAGCCCACGCGTCAAAAGGTTGGTTGCACCTGTCCTTGCCACGTTACCTTTCTGCTCGGATGTTATGATCCTGAAGCACGTCCTTCTGTTATTGTTATGTTATTAACAGCGTCAATCACACATGAAGGCAGGTTCTAGCTGGTCACGAGCTCTCACTCACTATATCAACAAATTACGCCACATGAATTTCTGTGCGCTTTGTACCTGAGGAAAATACCTATCCATGTTTTATTATCAAAGCATCATAGATTTAAATGTATTGTATTTGATCAGGAATTTTTAAAAAAGTGTTTGATATTGACTTTTTGTGTGCCTAACTACTAATTTTTTTGAGATTATGATATACCACTTAAACCCATTAATTTTTTGCCCCAATATACAATAAGGTGTTTCATAAAAGCTGGGAAGTTACAGTAAAACAATTTTCTAGAAAAATACTTGGTCAGAATTCAAACGCAAAGTGTTGACGATTTTCAGCACACACACAGGCACACTAGAATCAGCGTCTTTTATGTGGCTGATAAATTTGTGTATTAGTAATGCAACATGTAATTGTGATTTGGAGGGGAAGAAAACACGTATGCAAAGTTTTTTGTATTAATTTAATCAAATTTTGTTTACTGCCTCAATTTGTTACATAAGGTTATGCATGGCCACTATTAAAATGATTCAGTCCTTCTTCTGATAAATGTTCAATATTTATTCAACAGCTCTAAGCTTTATTTTAACATAGTACTTCATGGCTGTATTCACCACTTTCTTACTTCAAGCTTGTTCGACAAATCTGATTAGCTTAAAACATGTTTCCTTTTTTCAGATAGCTATTAGTAGTTTTTATTCCAGGTTAACCTTAGGTTAGGCGGTAAAATGTAAAAAATAAATGATACTTCAGTATTTGATGCATGAAAATACTACTAACATTCTTATGAACTATAATAATCTGAACCACAACACAACCATCTTCCTCAATTCGCAAGGATATTTCGTACTTAGTACCGCTAATGACATCAGCGGCTGTGTTACCCCAATTACTTTTCCCACTGTTATTGAACGATAACAAACGCACAACATAAAAGATGAGTAACGTCTTCTCTTCTTTCCTCATTCAGATTTCATGCGGAAGCGGAAGCTGTCGAGCAGCAGTCAGCTGACGTCGCCAACACCCAAGTGCAAGCGGCGGTTCTCCACGTGAGAAGACGTCGCGACACCACAACACACCCGAACGCTTTCATCAGGTACGCACCTGTTTTTGTGTGTCGTTTGGAATGTAAAAGAACGTCGAAAGTTGTTTGGTTTGACGGCTGAATGTCGATGCTGTGTGTGGAATATATCTGGAGGAAAAGTTTTAGTATGTAGGTATAGGTGGATGGAATGTATGGTGGAAAAAGTTGAGTGCACATGTGTGAAGGAAAATGCTGCTGGTATGAGGGTCCGTTCATAAATTACGTTACATAAAAATTTCCTGGGAATTTTTACCTTTATTTACATGTCACAAGCTGGGGAGGTCCCGGTTTGACTACTGGAGGGGCACCAGGATTTTTTAAATATCTCCAGCAGCAGAAACTGCGATGTTTTCGAAAATATTGGAGGATAATATGCTTTCTTGGCCCCAAAGCTACACATTAAAGCACTTAAAAGCTTCAAAATTACGTTATTTTTTAGAAATCCTCTTCAGATGTAATTTTATGCTATAAGCATTCTTGGGGGGGGCACTTGCCCCTGTGCCACCCCTTGATCTGTTAATGGTCACAAGTGCACCCTTTTCTTAATGTAAATGGAGATACATTGACATTAAAACAAGTCTTAGGGGCCATTCATTAATTACGTAAGGATGATTTTGGCAATTTTTGACCCCCCTCCCCCCATGTAAGGGTACGTAAGATTTTTCAAACCCCTCCCCCCTATTCTTACGTAAGATTCCATTATGTTTTTCAAAATAATAAAATGTTAGAAAACTCTCCGTTTGACGTAAATCAAAGATTTTTATTTTTCAACAGATAAGTACACTGTAAAAAATAATCCTGCAAAAGAACAGAAAATTTCTGGCAGCAAAAGTTGCCAGAAAAAATCTGTAGGTTGAAAAATCCTGTAAACAGAAAAAAGCTGTAACCTACAGGTAAATGCTGTAAAAAGGAACTTTCTGTCAAGTGGGCTACAGATTTTTCTGTTGCCTCTCAGTAATTTTCTGCTTGTGCGCATGCACTTAATTTAGTAGAGTTTTTTTAATTTTAATTAATTGATATCCGGGAATAGAACCCGCGACCTATCGCATTCTAAACACGCACGCTACCACTGAACCAAAGAAGATTCAGTATAACGTTGCCAATAGCTGTATTGGTTTTCAATGCAGTAAGTTTCTGTTTAAGTACAGATAAGCTAAAAAACTAGGTAAAAGCTGTTATTTTACATAAAATAAATAGAAGTGCGGTGGGAATGTTACATGACAGAATATCTCTGTAAACATAAAGTCACTGTTATTGAAATTTCTGTTTTTCTACAGTTTTTTTTACAGTGTAATATTCTTGCTTTCAACTACATATTACTATTATTATATTATTATCTCTTGATTAAAATAATTGGAATTTGTTTATATTAACTAGGAAAATCTTACGTAAGAATTGGTTTGACCCCCCACCCCCCAAGTAAGGGTATGTAGAGATTTTTCCAACCCCCCCTCCCCCTCGGGACCCTTACGTAATTAATGAATGGCCCCTTATCATTTCAAATTTAACTTCACCATTTCCTCACTTCTAATTGGTATCTGCTTGAATTCAATTTAATCATGAACATTGATCTTTTTAGAGGACATATTTGGTGAAGTATCCGTTAACAGACCCTTGACGAAATATATTACTTAAAAATGAACCCTACTCAGTATTTTTCCTTCGAAATGCAGTTATTTTTTTCTGATTTTATGGTAATTTTACCGTTGCATAACTTTTACCATATCCCCAAACATAGGACGCTCACAAAAATATTTATTGATTTTCGCAATTTCACAAAAAGTCTAGACTGACCCTGATAACTAACCGCAAATCCCAGATATGTCTCTTTCAGAAGTCTTAACAACATTGAAGTAACAGTTGTTGCATTTCCAAAACATTTCCAAGGTGTAAATCTCTAAAACTTGATTACTTTCCAAATTTATAATAAAAAAGACAACCTCCCATCACTACTTCCCAGAAATGAATAAAAGATGAACTAACTACAAAATGACAATCCCGAGAGTCTTCGTGAAATAAGTGCCCCACTGTTCCACAACACCAGGACCGGTGTAGACACGCACGAAACACAGCGTCCTTAAGTGCGATTTCCATCTCTTCTTCGCCACCTACAACACTGTTTTTTTCCACCGCCGCAGCACACAAGATACATTGTTAACGACTCCCTCGAGGTTTGGATGGCAAAAAGTGATCAATCATTTTTTAAGTGGAAGAGATTAGGACCCTCGACAAAAAAAATCATCGCTGAAAAAAAAAGTTATTTCTTTTGAGGCAAAGCCACGGTTCAGCGCAGAGACAAAAAAAATGGATGCCTACAGCTGTGGCGCTGAATGCGATTCATACGGCTTTTGTAGCAGCGATGGAGATCCGCCTAAGGGCCGCTATTGAAAGATGTGTCATTAATTCAGTGGGCAAGTGTTGGTAACATTACCTAGCTGACTCAGAGCAGCTTTTATAAAAGAGGGATCCATAATGCCTCGCTTTGTGCGTGCTAAATCGGTGTTCGGGGCTGGTTGTACGTTGTACGAGCTGTTGTATTGTAGTTACGTTCATAAAATAATGGTGATTTCTAGGATTTTGCCGTTTAAAGCCGTTGAAACTAACGCAAATAGGCAATGATGATATTGATGTTTATATTCCTTCTCTGCATTTTATTTATCATATTGTTTGGAAGGACTTGACTTTATTTTTAATCTTTATTAATGATTTTAAGAAAATATATGTTTAAATTTTCAATTTCACAGTTGTTATGGTCACTTAAGGTATCGAATATTTATGGATCCCTTTTTAATGTCCAACAGATGAGTGGAGTTCTTTGGGATTCTTTGAAATCTTCCCCCTGCTTTTAAAGTGATCAGTGTACTCGATCAACTTTAATTTTTTGAAAATCTTTAATATACCCACAGCTTTGCTGTGTAAATGTTACGGGTAAAGTGATAAACCGGGCATTATTAATAATGCCAGAAGTAAGATAAGCAATGTGATAAATTCAAAGAGAATTTATAGCTTTGCCCGAAATACGCGGGCATTATTAATAATGCCTGGATTTATCACATTGCCTGTAACATTACATTTTCCTCGGATCATAACGTTTGGAAATGAGTTTATATTTGATACCTTAAAAACTCATTTCAAGAGTTTTTCTTCTGAATAATAGGATATTAACGAAATTATGTATACTGTGTGTGTTTTATGCATTCCATTAATTTGTTTTCTTTTTCTTTCAGAAAATGTAGAATCTTCTACAACTGCTCGGACGTTACGCACCAGAGAGAACTTCAAAGGGAAAATGGGAAATCCATATATTTATATTTAGATTGTTAGAACTATTTATCACCTGCTGGTCCTTACCCCACCCCTGCTTCTGCAGTATTTTCATGTACCTGAACTCTCTCTATTTTTCGGACCCAGAAATAGAAGATAAATATATTCCAGATTTGTTTTCTTTTCAGTATAGCTGTTGGATTGTCATTTGGTTTTTGTTTTACGCTGAAGGATTTTTGTCTTGTCTGCTCTTCTATATTTATTCGTGGTTTTTAGAATACTGACTCACACATTCTTTACGTATTGGAATTGTATATTCAGAGTCCTAGCATTGTGGTGGTAAATTATCTGCTTAAAAACGTTCAAGGTTTCTGGACGTTTTGAAAAAAAATTATTTTGAAAATTGTATTTGTATCTATTTTTATAGTGTAAAATGTACGGAAGTACATAAAATGCAAAACGTAACGCTGTACATTTGTAATTAAAACTTTTTTTGAGTAACATCGTGTAATGGTTTTTAAGACAAGTTGGTTGGTTTGTAAGTTGCGTGCAGATGGAGTGAAAATAATAAAATTAAAATATTTAAACATCGATGATTTTTGCAACATATATTTGTGTTATGATAAGATTATTTTGTGATTGAAATTACTTGTGTTTTTCTGTTCAAATTACTTGCTCAAAGCAGTTCTGTGATTATTAAGTTTAGTTTATATTTATTAGATGTTTTATAATTTCCAAGTAGAAAATTTATTTTCTTAAAAATTTCTCTCCATCAACCCAAAAAGCAGATTGTTACACCAATTATATCAGAAGCATAAAAGTTTGCATCTATTTAATTCATTTGCCACGTTTTCATCTTTTGCCGTCGCAGAACCAACTTGTCCGACTAACTCTAAAAAAACTGTGTAATTTAAAATGAATGACATCGGGGCATGTGCAAACACGAAATTTGAGTAGATCAAAGCTAAGGGACAGCAGTGCAATGAACAACAAGGGTCGGTGCCCGCAAGCGGCTTACTTTCTCTCTTGATTCAATTATCTAACAACTTTGGATGTGGTTTAATACGCTTAGCCAGTCGAGTGAGGTTTGAAAAGTGAAAGAGAATAAATTTAGATAAGTAATTAGTTAAATTAATTTTTCCTACTTTTCCTCAGTACCTAAACTTGGTCAAAATATCTATTTTGATATTTTTGATTATTAATAATATAGTTCATACTCTAAAAATTAATTATCCAAAATATGGTTTAATAACTTAAAAGTTGTTTCAGCAGCTTCAATCTAAAAAGAGCATTTTTATCTCGCATTTAAAAAAAAATTCAATTTTGGCATCTATTTAATTGTTTTATATTAATTAATTTACCACTTTTGTAAAGCAAATGACATTATTTGTGAGTTAGGTTAATTACCCATTTTAAATTTTAAAATAAAAAGTAATTTTTAAGATTTTCTTCATTCCCATTCTTCTGGCTATACTGGGGATATTAATCTTTCCTATTTATATAAAGGTGTGGTGGTTGGGAGGTACCTGAGTTTTCCACCTTGGCTTGTAATGAGATCGTTGAAGCAAGGCAATGCTAGAGCCCAGATAGGCCTTAGCATGCTTGCAACAGAGGTGATGATATGAGAAGGAACATTCACTGCATTATTTTATGCTTAGTGTTGAAATTTTGGGTTCCTCTCTTTTTCTCTCTATCTTTCTTTTGATTTTATTTATTTATTTCATTTGTAATTTTTGTGATTTCATTATTATTTATACATAGATCATGTTTAAACCGTAGATATTTCGTGTTATTTCATAGGTTGTATTAACTTATTATTCATTTTGTGTGTATGAAAAAAGTATTTATTTATATTTCTTTATTTTTATTTTCTTATTGTACGGAGCGTTTTATTTACATTATTATGTTTTGTAATCATTGATTTTATTTACTGCTTTTTGTGGTTATTGTGCTAAAAGTTTTCTTAACACCAAAAAATTACCTAAATTAAATAAGTTATTTTTCTTTAGGTTATTTACCAACTGATGAGTTATTTTTCTTTTGGTTAATTTATCAACGAATGAGTTGTTTTTCCTTTTGGTTAATTTATCAACGAATGAGTTGTTTTTCCATTTGGTTAATTTATCCAACAAATGCATAACATTTTATTTTACCTAAAACATCCAAACCAAATTGTTATTGTGAGAATTCAAAATTTCCGCATTTTGGTTAAGATAATACAAAAATAATAAACATTTTGTTGCCCTACCGGTGATTTGTACATATATTTAATTTAATACATATTATATACATTTTCTTTTATGTGGTTTTATTATTTATACAAGTGTGATAATAAAGTGTTTTGTACAAAGTGATAGTTTTTAGCTGTGTAATAGTGCTCTTGACATTTGCGTTGCAAAAAATAGATGTTTTATGTAAATAAACTTATTTATGATTTGAATTGTTTTTCTTGTTCTTTCGAATTTTTTCACTTCAAGATAAAAATATAATCTATCAGAAACTAAGTTGAAAGTTTTGTAAATGTAAAGTTAAGTTGTGAATTTTACTTTGAAAGGACTTAATTTGATCTTAAAAGTGAAGCCAGCACTGAGTTATAAATCACACTCAATTATAAATGAGATATTTATAATTATTGTTGCAAAAAACCGTTTTAATAGATATTCAAAATAGTAACTGAAATAAAGGGATATTTAAAACTTAGAATGTTCAAGAAATGCGATTAAAAAGTTTCTCGGAAGATTGTAATTAAGTAACGATATAAGTTTTTAATTTTCAGTTTTAAAATCTAATATAATAAAACTAAGGGCCATATTCAGATCTTCGCCATCAGTGAATCCGCCGGCGGCGTTTCCGTCCAGCGTGAATCTCATTCACCGTATTCAGATCGCCTTCCGAAAGAGGCGGAGATCTCGGAGAGTCAGCTCGTTGGTTAGTTGTGTTTTTGACGTGGCGTGACGTTGAAACGCTCAACGACCAATAAAATCTGTCTATTAAAAGGCGGGAAAATGTCACTGATGCATTCACATGCTTCCAAAAATGTAAACAAACTCAATCTGCACTGCAAGTCGCTTGTTTTTGTTGTTTGAGTGAACTAGAAACCAAGCTGAAGCTTTAAACTAAGCGAACTTATTAAAGAGTTAATAAAAACAATAAAAGAAAAAGAAAATATTTTATCTTTTTTATTTCTAAACGCTTTGCACCTTTATCATAACCAAGTAATTATTGTAACTCATAACAATAATGCTTCATTTCCCAAATTTAATTCCAAGTATGTTTTGGAAATTCATTCTTACATGATTTTGGAAAAATGGTTATAAAAAAGGGAGATAATAGCAAAGGGTAAAAAAAAATATTCAATAGAAAAAAATTAGTTATTTTGTAAGGTATGATTACATGGAAATATCTTTTCATAAAAGGAATTACTCATTAAATTCAATTTAATGCAAGATGTTAGGAAGTAGGAACTACGTTTCTTAATTCTGGTTGAAAGACTCTCACTACTCACCTTATTGTGCAGTAAACTAATCCTTAATTACCATTTCCCAATATTAGCAGCATTTTTAAAATCTATAAAACTGAAACTTTGCAAGCTTATATAAAACAAAATAAATAATACTTACACTATTTTCATATCTTCAAAATATTTGGAAGTTCCATTTTTTATTCTTACAATAGATTCAATAAAGTTTAGGAATTTTGTAAATAAATATTCTATATTCTTCAACTTATTCTATTTTTAACTGCATACTTAATTTGTTGGAGAATTTTCCACTCAATTAGCAAAAAGTATGTTTCAACAGTTAAATGTGTAAACTATTGCAGTTACTTTTTATTGAATTGAAATTTATTAGTACAACATGTAGGAAAGAGTGAGGCAGATTTTAGAAACAAATTTTTAGTACTCCAGTTAGACAAAAGTGTAACTTATAAAAATTTCAAAGTATATTGTATGAACTAAATCCTAAAAACATAAAAACTCTTCTAATCACAAAAAAAATTATTTATTATCAACAAAAAAAAGTAAGCACTACACCAATTTGTTCAAACATTTTTACAACTATTTTCTAAATAATGACATTTATTAGTAGATACCGTTTGACTTATTTAATTATGGATTGTCACTGTTTGATGGTCACAGTTCATAGGAGCAAGTTTGTTTCATAAATTATATCAAATACAATAACTGTAATACCTCAAAGCAATTTAAATGAATAATTGATTAAATTCCATTACCATTTATCAAATGGTTAATTTTTTAAAAAATAACTCTCAGTTTAAATAGAAGTGTCATCCTTTTAAACTTTCATAATTTGCCCTTTTCAATAATTCTTTCCTGGATTCACAAAGAACAGCATTTTAGTTGAGCTGAAAAAAATTATACTAGCATGTAAACAAAATCAAAATATATTAATTACATACAAGAAAAAATTATTCAACAGTATAATTGATTACTATTCAATTATATATTGAAATGTTTATATATACATTCAATGATTTTTATGTTGTATGTGTGTGGTGTAAACTGTAAACTTCATAATTCAATTAATACTATCCTAAATTTAAAAAAACCTTTTGCGGAAGGAAGTTAGTTTAATAGAAAGCGAGAGAATAAGAATTCTTTAAATATGTGATATTCCAACGCAAACAAATGCTATGTCAGCTGCACATAAAAACAATCAAGAATTACAAGTAATAACCAAATTATATATTCTGTGCAAAAATAATATCTTAAAAATTAAAATATATTTATTTTAAAGCTTTCATTTATAACTTTCACTGAATAAAAAAAAGTATTGAACACCATTCATGTTCTTGATTCATATCTTGAATTGGAATTCCTTTAGTCTATTCAGAATTCTTAATCTTAAAATATAACAATTCAAAAAGAAATTTGCCACGTCGATTAGTGTAACATTAAAAATATTATAAATTATTCAATTTTATTCAAAATGAACATTTTTATCACATTAAGATTAGTAATTTTTGAAGCGATTTTTCTAATATTTGATACCAAAACAAACTTGGTGATATTTAACGGAACATCTAACCGAATTGATCCGAAATATTGAATACTAAAACATTTACCAATTCTGAAATATTCCATAAACGAGAAAATTAAATAAAAATACAATTTACATACCTCAATACATTTTTCTTTGCTATCGAGCGTGATCCGAAGCAGGGCAAGGAGTGGTGGTTTGACATGGCGACTCTTATCCCAGCTGTTCCATTTTCTTCTGTGCTCTTTCATTTTTGTTAAAGTTATCAATTATTTTAATATATTAATCCATACCAACATCCTACTAATCAAAGCATGCAAAGCTCATAAAAGATGGACGCCAAATTTTTGTTACGAAGTACAACCGAATGAAGAATGTAAACAAACTGTTTCCAAGGTTTCAGCGCGGTTTCAGCCAATGAGAGAAGAGAAAGTCGTCGGCGGTTTCGTATCCGCCGGCGAGAGAGCCAGTGAATCCGCCTTCGGCGTTTCAGACCAAGTGAGTCGGGAAAAAGTTAATTTGAATACCATTTCGGCTGATACGCGCGGCGGATTCACTGATGGCGAACATCTGAATATGGCCCTAAGTGTGGGTATATATATCGCCTCTCCCGTGCAAGACTCACACAATTGCAAAAGTTGAAAGTTTTACTATACGGGAGCTTGGCGCGGAAGGACTTCTAGATAGGTTGCCAAGTTGATAGTCGAAGCTAGAGTTTAATCTTTGGTGATTATTTCAATTGGCGCTAAGATAAATCGCCAAGCAAGGCTTTTTATGTTTTAACGCGTGAATCATGGCTCATTCTTAACTCAAGTTAAGCACCTTCAGCCACAGTCAGTACTTTGGAGGGTGACCACCAAGTATTGGCACGTTCTTTTCCCCTTTCTCGATCTCATATTTGCCTACGTTTCTGGAAAGGACCTATACTTGACATTGAAATTATTCTGCCCGTAATAATGAATGTGTATAATAAAATGCACAGTTTACTTTTTTAAATACTTGGATTTTATCAGAAATATTTAATTTTTCTTGAGATTCTTAAGCAAAATAGGAAAAGTATGAACCCTTTTTTTTTTCAATTTAATTAAATGGACAACCCGACAGGTGAGATCTTCAGGGGTCAGTGTTATATTTATTTTTTTTTTCAATTATTAAACCTCATTTAAAGCTAAAACTATTTCCAACTTAAAAATAATCTTTAAATTTTAAATAAGTTGGTTGACTTTCTGTATTTTATAATCTTATTTTGATGGATTGTGTGACCCATGCCTCCTAACATTCTCAGCATTACCACCATCGGTTTGTTCTTTCTTCCTATGCTCATACCTAAATTTTGCCTACTTTTCAGGAGAGTATTGATACCTATTATATGCCCCGTGTAAAGTAAAATGCACGTAATTTTGTAATCACCTTTTTTAATGAACTAAAATTTTCTCTGATCGTCAGAGTTTAACTTCATAGACTGGTTATTGTTTCAGTGCAACCAAAAGGTATTTCATGATCATGTAGCATAATTCTCACGAGGAATACACAGATAGTCGATTAAAAAAAGGTTTTTCATGATAATTTCTTCAGGAAATAAAGTCTACCTATGAAATCGGCTATAAAAGAAACGTAATTTAATTAAAAATGTAAATATATTTCTATGATCATTTATTATTTAGTGCAGAATATTCTGATAACAGGTAGATCCTTTCCTGAAAAATAAAAGCAAATGTGTGTAAGGAAAGAGAAAAACGCAGCTATGCTTGATTTGGTCAGTGGTCACCCACCCAAATACTGACTGCACCCGAAGGTGCTTAAATTCCGTGAAGAAATTTCGATGTTCGATATGCCAGCTAAACCACGATTTTAGATTCAAGCACATCAAGCCGTTTTTGGCGATTTTTTTTAGCGCCAATAGAAATAATCCCCAAAGATCACACTTTTGACTCTACTTTTTCGACTTGGCGACCAATAAAGAAGTCCTTCCACGCCAAGCTCCTGTAAAGTAGACATTTCAACTTTTGCAATTGTGTGAGTCTTGCACGGAAGAGGCGATATATATGTGGGTGTGTTTATCTTTTATACAAATCCACAGTTTTCTTTCGATCTGCACCAAACTTGGTATACCTACGTAAAAAACTCCAGAAAAAACATAGGCTATGTTTCGAAAACTTTTAATGACCCCTTCACCCTCTTTTGACCCTTTTTATGATCATTTTGCTGAAATAGCTTTATTTCTCCTCAAGAAGAGATCTGTTTACTCCATTGTTACAAAGAAAACTTAATGCTAAACAACAAGTTTTTAATAGAAACACTAGGTACAAGTCTATTTAAAAATTATATTACTAATTTAAAAATCTATTTCCACGAAATTTAAAAGTTAAATGTAGTTAACCATATTTTTATTTGAGATTTTATCTAATTTTTATATTTTAAAAGCTTTATGGAATACCATTGTTATAGTGACTAGAACCATTGTTGTTAAAATAGTCTCCATGGAAACGAGGATGTAAAATTAAAAGGTGATAATTATTTCGAAGTGTATATTTGGACGGCCAAAACGGCCAGTGGCGCATGCGCTGTAGGTCTCGTGATTACGTAGCAGTCTCGGCGCTTAGTGATGGAACCAATGGAACGCCGAGCCGTGGAAATTAGAGTAGAGTTTAGTTGTAAAAAAGCCGTCCAAATATACAGTGCCATAATATTTTAGCTTTTAAGAAAGTTGGTTAACAAATAAAAAACTCCCTTTCAACTAGAAAAGACTGATTTTTTTTCTTAATTTGCAAAATGGAATAAACTTATTGAATAATTTTACCGAAAACGTTAATTCCTGAAGATATGATTAATCAAGGGATCCAAGCAATTTTAAATACTTTTTAGATTAATTTTTCCCATGTAAATGTGGAAATCATTCTAAAATTATATTGCTTGAGAACTGAAGGAATTTTAATCCATCTTGGAACACTGGGATATGAAAAATTACTAAGAACACCAGGATAGGAAAAGTTACCGGGAAGACCTGTGTATGAAAAAGACGCCTAGGATACCGGGATGATTGGTGATGATGCTGATTATCTAAAATTAGTAATGTATTTGGGAAAACTTAAAAATGAGGCGTTTGCTATCAAAACCAGCTTATTCCATTTTTGGAAATTTTACAGGAGACACAAAAAACTTCTCACGTCCACAGTTCTAAAGCTAAATATGTTTTTTAAATTTTTAACTGTAGGTAGAATTCGATTAGTTTTTCATTTTCCTTTCAGTTGCATTACCTTGGGCGTAATTACGCTAATTAGGTTAGAATGAGCTGACTTTGATGCAAAAACACGATTTTTCATACTTTTTTTCAGTTTTTTTTTGTTCAATTAAGTTGTGAAGTAGTTTTTTCCAGTTTATTGGGTTGGAATGAGCTGGGTTTGAGCTTTATCCCTTCGCCAGGTTATGAAGGACCCTCTAAACTTTCAAAATATGCAAAAAAGTGGATTTCAGAAAAATGCAGCTAGTTTGCTATCAAAAGGGTTTTGATAGCAAACGCCTCAAATAATAAGTTTATACTCTTCACCCGTGCAATGCCGGGCATATCAGCTAGTATTGAATAAAAAAAACCACCACAGAGTAGAGAGCTTAACAGAGATACCAAACCGCCGTTTTACTCTTAAGATCGTTAATTTAATTCAGCACGCATATTATAATTCAGTTCACTAGCAGCCAATCAGAGAACGCGAAATGTATTTGATTTGATTTTAACACTGATTACACTGTTCTACACTGAAAAAATTTCCTTGATGAAAATAGTCATTTCTTATAGATTTTGGGTCGCTGAATACGAAAATCACCATTAAAATTCTCAATTGACTCAGGATTTTCAAGGAACAGCCCCTCCCCCTTTTCACGTTTTTTAACGACTTCATAACTTTGAACTCGATTTTCAGGGTCAAAAAGCATTGCTTTAATCATCAAATTGCCCCCCAGGGGACAAGAAATGTTCAAATTAATAAAATATGATAAATTTATAACAAATGGATAGGTTTAAGGGGTAGTTAACCCCCTAAGAATGCAAAAAATTAGCTAAAATTTATAGAGGTTTTTATACGCTATTTTTTCCTCCTATTTTTTACGCAATTCCCGTTTGAAGGGTCCTAACCCTTCCCCAAGGACCCAAATTTGATGGCAATATGCAGCAATGATTTATGCTAAAAGCGGTTGAGGTGAGAGCGCCCCCAGAGCACCCACGGAAGGGTTCAATGCCGCACTTAGAGTTTAACTGTGCTGTACAAAAAAACATTTGAAGCCACTTACTGAATTTCAGCTGATTCTTGTGTAAAATGATCTGCTGAATTCAAATATGACACCCATTTTCCTCCATCACCCTCAGTTTTTAAGGGGATGCCCCCTAATTGTTATCCACAGCCGTGCATCTGTTAACATCTTGAAACATGGAATCCTCACTCCCGAAAACCGGTCAGTTTTTAAAGAACTGAAGAGTTTCTACTTAGGATACACCCAAAATATAAGAAAAACATCATTTGTAATCTTTTCAAAATCATCGATATTAATTCCTGAACTCGCGAGCGCCTTCGCGATTCTGGAAGTCTTCCGAACTCTTCCGCGGGGACTTCTGGGAGGCTAACACCTCAACCGCTTTTAGTAAAAATTATTGCTGCATATTGTCATCAAATTTGGGTCCTTGGGGAAGGGTTAGGACCCTTCAAACGGGATTTGCGTAAAAAATAAGAGGAAAAAATAGCGTATAGAAACCTCTATAATTTTTAGCTATTTTTTTGTATTTTTAGGGGGGTAATTACCCCTTAACCCTATCCATTTGTTATAAATTTATCATATTTTATTAATTTGAACATTTCTTGTTAACTGGGGAGCAATTTGAAGACTAAAATAATGCTTTTTGACCCTGAAAATCGAGTTTAAAGTTATAAGGTCGTCGAAAAACATAAAAAGGGGGAGGGGCTGTTCCCCGAAAATCCTGAGTCAATTGAGAATTTTAATGGTGATTTTCGTATTCAGCCACCCAAAATCTATAAGAATTGACTATTTTCATCAAGGAAAAAATTTTGAAGGTCAAATTTGTAGAACAGTGTTATAGGCGATTTGGATTTGAGTGACAGCTTCAGTGGGCGAATGACAGAATTAGCAGGAATAGCGTGGAGGCGGGTCTTAAGGCCGGAAGTTTTTCAATGGGAAAAGCCCTGTTAAAAAAGTTGCCATTAGCGTCTATGGAGATGAACACTCTGTTAAGCTCTATACTCTGTGTGTAAACGTTTATATTTTTCCAGGATATGAATTAGTACTTCCGGAACGAGAAATGATGTCACAAAAATATTTTTCAAATTAAAAGTTAAATAAAATAATGGAACATAACCTAATCTGTTTTCGAATCGGTTGAAACTTTCGGGGAACCGAATACAGCCCGTGGACGTAGCTAGAGAACCCCAGTTTAAGAGCATCAAGATGACTCGAAGATATCGCTGTATTTGATAACACCTTCAGATCTTAAGTAATCGAAAAACGTTTCATAAACAGAGGGGAGTTTAGGATAAGAAAGATAGGTCAGAAAAAAACAGGGTTGCACTCTTCTTCCGTATTTACTCCCTCGTTTTTTATACAACTCTTACGTTTGTTTATTCAAACAAGACACGTCTTATCATATATTTCTCTTATCTTTTATGAAGATAAGACGAGCAGAAAAATCGTTAACCAAACTGCATTTCGCAAAGCAGATATTGAAGTTTTTGGAATATTCTATAAAGGCTATAGTTTCTCTAGTGAGATATTGATATTAATTAAAACAAAGGAGATTCGCATTTTTTGGAGAAAAGCAAAAGTTAATAAATCCTTATGTATTTTATTCTAAACAAATGTTCAATCTTTTTCTCTCTTGGTATAATATTTAATTTATTTTCTTTCTTCTCATTTCTCCCTATCTTTATCTCTCCTCTTTTATCATTTTTGATTTTTCACCTTTTTGTTTTCTTCCATTTTCCATGGTAAAATTTAGCCAAGCCCATTTTTAAATGATAACTGCGACAATAACGTTTTGACTCATGAAGCTATAATTGGATATCTAGAATCTAGCTAGATAATAAGGCCAAAAAAATCTGCCTAATTTCATAATAAATCACTCAGGGGGTTTAGTTTTTTACGTTTTCTGCAAAAGTGTCTGTCCATTTACCTCATCCTTATATCCTAGTTCACGTAATGGCTAGAAAGTTAAGTCCTTTAAGTAACTCGTTTTCTTCATATCAAAAGCTCTTTTCTTTTTTAGAATTTCGCAGGCTACCAGGCTTTTTAGCTTTTATAGTGGACGGTAAGGATTAATATAAACTTAACTTCCAATAGGCTCCTCTATAATGATTTATTCTGTCAAACTTGTCAAAAGGCCTGTATAAAATAATTTTGATAAATTTTTTACTCAGTAACTCTGCTTTGTGAATATAACAAAATAAAAAATTAGTACTTCTATATATACTTTATAAATTAAATTGTATTCTATTCATTCGGTGTTGGAAACAACAATCACTCAATTCGACACAATTAACAGAAGTACATTAAGTGGATAAGTGTAAAAGGTTAAAAAGACTGATCTAAAGTAAGTAAGCAAATCCAACTGCAAGAACCAATGAACCCAGTTTATTAATTATTTCCAAAAAAAATCCTCAAAAATATCGCTTTAGAAGCATCGTCGTTTTGAATTTAGAATATCCCAGGTCCATGCGTTGCTGTAAAGTGACCAAATCAGGAGCGGCCTTGTATGAGGTCCCTCATGTCCCTGTCGCTCTGGATCGCTTCCTGGACATCGCTGAGGGATATTTCCAAATTGCTGTTCTTGGTCGCCTTTTTTCGGCTTCTGGCAACATTAGCGGAAAGCTCCAAGATTTCGGTAGTGAGGTATTCCAAAATGGCCGAATGATAGACGGCCGCTTCTGGGATCACCTTTTCGTTGGGGAACTTGGCTTCCAGCGAATCGTGTATCTTTCTGATGGGAAACTTCTTGACCTGTTCGTCTTTCTTGACGAGGGATTTGCTTCGACCGGACATCGATCCTTTTTTACGACACTTTACTTGGGGAGCAGGGTGAAACTAATTTTAAAATAAAACGTATTCAAATGTATTTACTCACTGTCATTTAGGTACAATTTTGAAAAAACTGTAAGTGGTAATTGGGAGCGAACGGCTGGTGTTAAAAATATGATTAGTATTTTTCATGGTTTAGAATGGTAATTTTAAAAGCAAAAAAATAGGTTCAATTCAAACAATTTTTTTAAAATTTTAATGATAAACTGAACAGTTATAGATCTAATTAAACATTTTGATCTATGAGCAATATTTATACTTTTTGGGGTTCAATTCCGTTAAAGACCCGCTAAATATCACCAAGTTTTTATGAACGCCATATATTCACATATCGACAAATTTTTCTGATTTTATTGATAAACTGAACAGTTATTGATCTAACAAAACATTTTAATCTATGAGTTTGAAATTATTTAGCAATACTTCTACTTTTTGGTGACCGGTCGCTATTCAATTCTGTTACCTGTCCCACTAAACATCGACAAACTGATTCAGTCCCCAAAATTATAAAAATATCGTCAAAAACTGCTAGCCAGCCGAATAAAACATACAGTTATATAAAAGACAACCATAAAAATTTGTCAATATTTGAATATTAGGCGACCAAAACAGCTCTGCAATATTTAACGGGACAGATGACAAAATTGAACCCCCCAAGAAGGTTATAAAATACTATATTGTTTTATTGAGAGCAACAATAAAAAAAATTGGCAATATTTAAATATTTCAGGGCACAGCTTTAGAATATTTTTCGTTGTCGCCAAGTTGGCGGTATTTCAAGAGAGTATTTGTTGATGAAAGAGTTTAAAGTTATTGCCAGATCCAGTTTTCCAAAAACAAAGCAACCAAATAAACGATGTTTTTTGTTTTTTTTTTAAATGAATAAATATAAAACTTGAAAAGGGGATGAATAGAAAATAAGATATGTTAGAGAAACTATATTTTTATTTAAATTTTAATGACAAAAAGAGTTAAGTCCAACCAAATAATTACAATATTTAATTATAGCATTTCTCTGTGGCTTTGAAAAGTTTAATTTTGAATTTGATTGTTTAATCAATAAAGTAAATTTCTTATTTCGATGTTGGCAACTCGTCTAGTGTTCTCCTTGGTGATGTTTTAAAATTTAGCGGTATAGTCAACGACTTAATACGTATGTACCTAATTTTCAATTTATTAATATAATATATTACTATTTGATACTATTACTATAAAGATACTATTTGATTTAAGTCGCACTTTTGCTTGTTCTTTATATGCTTCGTAAAAATCAGTGTATTTAGCATTTTAGTTGAGCTTTGAGCCTGGGTAAACATGGCGGCCGGGTTTTCAGCCGGCGCCAACTTGGCGGCGGCTGAAAAGGGTCGCCAAAAGCGGACTTATTCTAAAGCTGTGCCTATTTCAGTATAAATTTAATTTTTTTAAATATTGACCTTTTAAAATATCATTCTTATTCCACCTTTTCTGTGCTTATCAAATGAGTTTGGTTATTTGTATTTCAAAGATATCTTGGTAAAAAGTTAAACGTATCATTTATCTAAATTTCTGACATTACAAAAATTTATGAAGAAAATTATACACAAAAAAAGAAAACTATGTGTGAAACTACATTTTGCTTTCGTGAATAAGTTAGCATAATATTGACTCATCTAAAGTCTTGTATGTCTTACAATTTAATAATTAAACCGTAAATTCTCAAAAAAGTAATTGCAAGAGTATGATTAAAAAAATCTTATTGAAACAAAAAATATCATACCTATTAATGATGGTGGAACTTTGTACTGTAAAATTAAAACGACGAATGTGTTAAATTTTGTTTACTTCTGGTCGTGTAAGTTATTTTTCCAGCATGAATCGGCCGTTTAAATTTGCAAAGAATAAGTGCATGGCTTGCTTATACCAGTATTGCATCTCAAAGTACTGTAAAGTGAAAATATGAAATAAAAATACCAACGTAATATAAGAGTTTTACTAACATTTTTTAATATGAATATAATTTATTTTAAGTTAAAAAACATTTTTAGTTATAACAATTTCCAGGAGCAGTGAAATACTTTTTTAAAGTACTGTAAAGTGAAAATTTGAAATAAAATACCAACTTAATATAAAAGTTTTACTAACATTTTTTATGAATATTTATAATTTATTTTAAGTTAAAAAACATTTTTTAACATTAACATTTTCCCAGGAGCAATAAAATACTTTTTTGCAGGGATGGGATGCAAACGGCTGGAGTAGAAATAAATTTCAGTGTCAATTATTCTATTCTTCCCCATTCTAAAAATTGGGGGGGGGTCCTTCAGAGGTCGTCTGAGACACCATCAACAATAAAAAAAATTCGATACCATCGAACTTCGCATTGCCTAATTTTAAAGAAGACATTTTTTCCCGATCACCCTGATGTTGAAATAGACCAGCTTTTTCGTCTTCTAAAAGAATTGGTAAAAAATTAGACTTGTCAGGATGCGCCTTAAAGCGACCACGATAATTGTCCACTTCTCCCGAACACTCTCAAGGGCGGTTGATGAAGACGGATTCCCACAGGTGCTCCATTTAGGCCCTCTCCCGAAATGCTTCGAATTAAATTACGGTCCTCCGAACTCATCAATAACGTCCTGCCCACCCTAGTGTAACCGTAATGACTTGGTAAAGGGACGTTACTCTTCTTGAGCCACTTTTCCATGCGTGAGCTCCCAAGGAGCGCTTTCCATATCTTGCATGGCTGATTTTCCTAACGAAGGCCTGTGTTTGCACTATCTCTTGATAAATCAATCATCTGGTTCTTTTTTACCCTCGGTTGATGACCAATGTGAGGGGCTTAAGAGATAGCAACAGGGAACTACACTTGAAGAAAGGGGATCTGGCTCTCCTCTTAGAAAATCCCCGGTCGACTGTTGTTTTATTTACCCTCGATTTAACCAAGCATTGCTTGTTTTTATCGTACACAGAACTGACTTTTAGATATTTTTATCGCATTGTCATGTTTTTAAAGATAGTAAACAATTGAGATAGAAATTTGGCTGATTCATTGGTCCAGTAACTATATAAGGTTTTATTAACTCACTCACACTTACACTTGTCCATACGCATATCCATACCCTATTATATTTTCAAAAGAATTTAAAAACTTGACTAGTCCCATGGACTACGTTGGGTATTTTTAATTTACTTAAAGAGATGCTTAAGTGGTTTCACAGAACAACGGATCATCATAATTTTGAATCCATGTTAACAACAGTGATAGGAAAAGATACACTTTGTCTTTAGTTGCTTTAGAAAATCATCAGTTTAAAAAAAAACTACTGAAAGTCTTTAGAATGATTGCAAAATTGCAGTAGAAAACTGCAGAATTTTATGCCAATGGGCTTCTAAGTCGTATTGCTACAAAATAACTGCAGACTTCTTAAAAAAACTGTACTTTAGACATTTCTTGAAGAATTTTTGCAGATTTATTTAGATGTGTCCTTCTTATCAAGAAAACTAATTCCATCATAGAAAGTAAGCAAAGCGTCCTTATTCTATAAACTCCAAGTTTCTGGACAAAGGTCGTTTGAAAAATGGATGTCACGCATCATTCCGCTTTAATTAATTTATAGTTGTAAACTAGGAATCCACCATTCGGTTTTTATACAGAAGAAAATCTCCGTGATACTCGACCGCACTTTAAATATAAGGTACAAGTCGTCTAACACATTAATCATAAACTTTTTAAATTTTCCTATGACTTTATTTTTGAATTTCTCTTAATT
This sequence comes from Tetragnatha versicolor, assembly GCA_024610705.1. Taxonomy (NCBI): domain Eukaryota; kingdom Metazoa; phylum Arthropoda; class Arachnida; order Araneae; family Tetragnathidae; genus Tetragnatha; species Tetragnatha versicolor. The sequence goes on from JANDEH010000007.1 coordinate 44,500,092, forward strand.
AATACCATCTCTAAATTAAGAAAATCTTATTGAATTTCGTTCTCTTCCTTTTTTAAAGGGCTGTTCTTATATCCTCTAACATTTATACGTTGGAGACTGATTAACACAGAGCAACGGGAAAATTCAATCGTCTACCGATGGGCTTACTCATGGAGAACTGTCTCCTTATAAACCTTTTACAAAGCATGACCAAAGATGGCTCCTTAAGGATCTTAATCTTGCTTCGACTCCCTCCAATGCCCAAAAAAGATCTTATCTTCTTTGAATAAGAAAGACAATGGAACGCCAACCGATGAAAATTATCAACGATCCGAAGAGCAGCAGACATCATTGTTTAATGTCGAAAGGGGAAAAAAGAATCGGTATCGCACAGACCACTAAAGAAAACTGCAAGAAAAATTTACTGTATAAAGAGCCTAAATGAAGGCACAAAAAGAGATTTTTATCTCCAACGAACGCATTGTTGCATGTGCCTGGCAGAAAAAATGAGAAACATTCAATCAAGGGAAAAAGTGGCACTTGTTATCAGAGCTGTGCTATTCGTCAGGAGCGCCGTCCACCCTTAGAAAAATTATCTTCTGCGTTTGATGATTTTTCCGATATGTTAGAGTAGTTTCAGTATTTCCAGTTTTAGTACTTCAAGAAATAGATTAAGGTTACTTTTTTTAATTAAGTTTTTATTAATTAATGGAATTATTTTTAATACATCGACATATTGTTATAGTAGTCAAATTTCTGTTAAAAGAACTGACACACACACGCATTATAACTTTCTATAAAGAGCTTTTGTTATTTTTTCGTAATTAGAGGGATAACGATCGTAAATGGGCAAAGAGATCCCGTAACATTATTTTATTATTCCTGAGGGCTATTGAAATTAACTATACGTAAACAAATGGTAGAAGTGATTCCCTGGTTTTCAATCTTTCAGATTACTTCACCTGAAAATATGCTCGAAATTACTAAGCCCACAGCAGTGGTTCCCAAACTATTTTGGTCGTGGAACCCCCAAATTTGTTGCCGATGATCATGGAACCCTGAATATTCTTATTTTTCTACACCATAATTATTTTTTTAATGAAATAAAGTTTGTCACATGGAACCTCTAAATTTTTTCGTGGAACCACGGGGTTCCACGGAACCCACTTTGGGAACCACTGGCCCACAGCTTGCAATGCGAATTCAAGTAACGTTTGTTTGGCTGCATACTGTGTACACTGAAGGAAAAACGCGTTCTACAGGCAACGGCTTTAATGCAATTTAGAAATGTTCATAACAGCTTAACTTTTATACTCCCATAGTCGCATTAATGAATCCAGAAAGATATTCCTAGTATGTTCATTAGGGTGGAGCGAAACTAGCCAAAAATGACCAACTTTGAAAATTGAAAACGCCTGAGGTTGGAATAGGTGCCATTTACGATAAAACTAAAAAATTCAAAACTTGAGTTCGATCAATTAATATCTTCAGGTTCCACATTCACGTTGAAGTTACGAAGTTTCATCAAATTTTACGTAAAAATGGTTATAAATGATTCCCACATAATTTTAGCTCCCTTTTCAAACCATAGCTGGTTGAGTTTATATTCTTTGGATGTCAAACAACTTTATTAAGACCTTCTATGGACCTGAAATGGGGGGAATTTCCAATTTTTTTAAGCCCGAAATAAGGGTGCATGCCATTAAAATAGGCTAGCGACCGAAAAACAAATTTTTGTATATCGATACCAAATAGAGCTCAAAAGTTGCGTTTTACCCTCCTCATTCATGGAAAAATAATAAAAAAATTCATAAAAATAATTTGATTTGGCCCTAGAATTTGAAAAAATCGATCTTTTGCATAGCGTATAATGGGAAAAGTCTTAATTAATCAAATTCAAGTTTTAATTGATATAAAAGCTTATAGTTACAATAATTTGGTGTATTAATAGTCAATAATACTTTTGAGTTCTTAATTAGATTTTTTAAAATCAAGTTAACAGCCTAACATTGCATGATATTTGGATGAAAAAAACTTGAAAACCCCAAAATTTATAAATTTTAAGTTCAAATATTTTATTTAGTCTGTAATACACATTCTTGTTTACATAAAATGCTTTTAAAACACTAATGTTGATATTTTTATAGAAAACGTACGAAAAAAACGGTATATTGCACTATAGGCATTTTATTCCAAACTTTAACCTGAACTGTGTGTGTGCCACTTTTTATAAAAAGTCTTCAAATTTAAAGGGACGAACTATAAAATAAAAGTTTATGATTAGTGTTAGATATAATTAGAGAAAATTTAGGGTATATTATAAGTAATTTTTATGCTCTTATCCGAAAAAATTAATATAATAAGTATAAAAATTAATTTTTCTCTAATTTGGCGATTCTAAGCTGTATGCCTTAACTGCTTAGCTCAAATCACAATGCAGTACCCTTGTACATATGTACATACTTTTTTTGACTACTAACACGCCTAATTAATATGTAACTATAAGCTTTGATAACATTTAACACTTGAATTTGATTGATTAAGACTTCCCATTATATTATACGCTATGCAAAAGATCGATTTTTTTTCAAATTCTAGGGCCAAAACAAACCTAAATTATTTTTTACGAATTTTTTTATTATTTTTCCATGAATGAGGAGAGTAAAACGCAACTTCGGAGCTCTATTTGGAACCGATATTCAAAAAAAAATTTTTCGGTCGCTAGCCTATTTTAATGGCATGAGCCCTTATTTCGGGCTTGAAAAATTAGAAATTCCCCCAACTTCCAGGTCCATAGAAGGTCTTAAAATGTTGTTTGACATTCTAAGAATATAAAATCAACCAGCTATGGTGTGAAAAGGGAGCTAAAATTGTGGGAGAATAATTTATAACCATTTTTACGTAAAATTTGATGAAACTTCGAAACTTTAACGTGAATGTGGAACCTGAAGATATTAATTGATCGAACTCATGTTTTGAATTTTTAAGTTTTATCCGAAATGGCACCTATTCCCACCTCAGGCGTTTTAAATTTCCAAAAAAAAGTTTTTCGCTCCACCCTAATGTTCATTGTTAATAGGTTATATTTATAGTGATCCACGTGTTATTGAATCAACTTAAACTGTCCCTTCTCAAAATCATTTAATGCATGCATATCATTTAGTGTATTTTGAAGAAAATATCATTCAATGTTCTTAGGGTGAAGTTCAAATTTATCGAAATGTTTGCTTTTTAGATTTTTATGGAACACTATTGAACATTGGAACATAACAGGCGCAGATCCAGCACGGCTACAAAGGGGGGCACTTTTCCAGACCATCACTTTTACAATGTCAAAATGTTGAGGATTTTCTAAAATAAAAAGTATCACTTAAGATCCCCTTGTGGTAACGCTAGGGGGTATGGGGGAACTCACTCCCCAAAAATTTTTGAAATTTGACTTGTAAAAGTAGGGGTTTAACTCATTTGAGAAGCTTTTTTGGGGTCCGAGGGGTTCACTTTCCAGAGTGCCATCCCCCTGAATCTGAGCCTGGAACATAAGCGTAGCCAAAGTGGGGACTTCCCAAATATATCTTCCCCTAAGATTCTGAAAATTCTTTTTTTTTACCATAAAAACTATGAAAACTTCTCCATATTATTCAGCAATGTAAATATTCCTTTCCAAATATTTTTTCCGGGTACCCTTCTAATTGAGGATGAGCCGATAGCAAAGGATAAGCGTTTAATTCGTTTTTTTAATATAGAAATTTAATAAAATATATACTCTTCCCATTGCAATTTGTTTTCTAATGATTACTTAAAATTTTAAATTATTTATAGGACGACTGGTCACAAGTAAAAAACAATCACATTCATAGAAGAAAAATAACGAATGCTTAACCACTTTTAAAACTATCTCATTTATTTTTCATTCTTCAACACCCAGCTCATTTAAAACATAAAACAGGATCTTTCAACTGTCACAACCCATTTCAATAATTGACTTCGTGTTGAAGAACCACCATGCCTCCCAAAACAGACCACAAACAAATAAGTCTAGGTTCTGCTGCAGATTAATTGACCAACCTCCTTTCCTTCAAGAGATATCGTAATAAAAAGATAATAATTTCCTCGCACTACACGCTTTGCATACTTAAATGCGAACCCCCCTCTCCACAAAATGAGACGCTAACCAATGGAACCCATTCATAAATTAGATCCTGGACGACTCCATTAGTGTTTTAAGCAACGCAGAAAACAAAAACGCTCTATGGGGTCTTCTGCAAATAATATAAGATGTTTGGTAAAAGGAGGCACTGGGATAGTAACACAGTTGTATTTGTACGGGCGGAGTTTCAAAATTTTTGAAATTTGTTAATGAAATTGATAAACTGGACTCCTTATTGTCAGTTTTGAGCGCTATTGTTGTTTTTCTAATTACAAGAAAATGCAAAGAGTGTAGTTATATAAAAAATATAAAACTTTTTCTCACATTTTTTATTAGGGCAGTGCAGTTCAGGTTTTAACTATTCAAACTATTTGAAAAATTTTATTTGCAAAACTGGTATTTAAATTTGTTTTTTAAAACCTGGATAAATTGAAGAACTAAGGAGGTATTCTAAGTTAAATTTGTGTGATAAATTTTTTCAAACTTCTACTACGGCTGATTCTTTTCCAAAGTAATTGTTAATAAGTTTTATGAATTCATGAAACTTAAAATTTGACTGAAAGGAAGAGTCTGTGGCTAGAATCATGTGAACTGAAAATTGAATTCCTTTAAAAGACTGCTCCGAGTTTTCTCACAAGCAGTAAAGCAGAAGAGTAATTTTTTTGCATTACCAGCATCCTTCTGTTTCGTTCGTAACAAGAACAGTTCTTTCAAAGAGTTATTCACTGAAGAGTGCACAGTTCGTAAGAGCAAAAGTTGTATAAAAGTTCGCATTAAGTAACTGCATACCGCTATCCAGGTTGTACAAAAACACCTGCCAATATCGTTATGAGAAAATTGATCTTTTTTAAATGATCCTCTGTAAAATACTTGCAGACAACATCGGCAAAGTTTGTTGGTTCTGCTGGCCAATATTGTTTCTCCGACATTAATAATAATAAACAAGCAAAAAAATAATTTCATTTTTTTCACGTTTAATTCATTCAAATAATATTATTCAGAATGTTTCAAAAATTATTTGAATATTTAAAAATTGTACCAAATGTGGGACCTTTATCGATATCTACGATATTGACCAACATTATTTCCACACTGTTCATGGGCTACCTGGGATAATTCCATCTGATTTTGCACAAGTCGCTTCTCGAGTGTACCACACAAAAGCAACACCAACTAATTCACTCAATTCAATTTAAGGACGAACCCCTCACAGAGAAAAAAACCTTAATGACTCCCCCCCAGCCAACAAAATAAATCTCCAGCGGCTCGTGTAACAAAATAGCACACAGAGAGAGACATAAACAAGCCATCGCACGTCTGAGACAACGTCTGGCCGCGCTATCATCATAGTTTGCGCAAATGACCGCCGAGATGACCGTGTTTAGAGAGCGGTTAAGCGCATTTTGATTACGCTTAACCACCCTGCGCCGATTGGGACGTCTGGGACATCCTTGCCCTTCGCGTGGCGACACTATTTTTTTGGACTAGACTCGCTAACGGACCTTTTAACTATTATTACTTCTAACGCGACACTTTTTTTTGGACCTAATTGATGCGCTTTTCAGACGTCGTCTGATGTGACGGGTATTGTTTTGATGGGTAGAGAGTCGGTTAATTGTACCAAATTTCACGTTGCAACACGTTGAAAACTGATGTTGCTTAAAAACACGTGAATTGTTTTAAATGACGGCGGCGTAAGTCCGCCGGGTTTTGTGTTAGGGCAGGGATGGCCATGGAAACTCGTGGCACGACTGGGATAAAACAGTGGCAGGCGAAGATAATTTGAGAAAATAATAATGTGACGTCATTAATAAGGTTTCAGTACTCGGTCCATCTCCTCTTGACTTAGTTTTCTGAGAACTAAATTAATTTTTAACGATTTCATTGATTCTTTTGAATGAAATCTCTCGGTCAAATCTCTTTACTATGTGTCTGAAAGATAGTAGTCTATACCACCGATAATTACAATTTTTAATTAATATGTGTGCTGTTGTTAACTTTTTTTCAGTTTTTGGAAAGTTTGAGCAAGGTCCACTCAGCCTTTCATCCCTTCAGTGGGTCGATAAAATGAGAACCAAGCGTGCTTGGGTACTAAACACTGGAGGTCTCGAGTTAGACTGACCACCTTATCGGGACATTTGCCTAGCACCCCAGGCCCCACGGTCAAGAAAACGAAGATGGACATCGTTGGGCTTGGCCCACTGTGGGCTGTCACGCCGATGGTTTAGTAGAAAATTATTATTCTAGTTATTTTTAAAACAAGTGTTGCAAAATGCGTTAAAAGTACGTTTTATAGAACAATTCCAAAAATATTTAGGGGGAGGGCCACCTATACTATAAAATCTACACTGTGGAGACTAAAATGAAAAAAAATGTTTTATTTAAGGCATAAGACAATTTATTGACAATGAAATAAGAATGTACAAGATGAACCTGCTTAAATTTGATTATCTGCTTAAAATTCCCTCAATCATTCAACGAATATAATTTTATAACTTCTTCATTTTTTGGTACAGTGGGGGAGAAAAGTGACACGAATAGTTTTTGTTTTCAAAGTAGTGGCAGTCCAGAGATATTTTAACGCCTCTGAGAGCGTATTTCACGCACTGAAAATTTGAAATACGCTTTAAAAAACTAGGCATGCGTATTTTCACGCTTTAAATTTTTTACAACGGTTTAGCTTATAAAATTCCTAGCACCCCACCGAAATCAACAAATTATATTTATTTCCTACTAAATTTGTAACATTAAATGTTTCATTTAGAATTTTTTATGCAAAATAAATTACTGCATTTATAATGTCTAATATTTCTACTAATACTTAACATATGCTATAAATGTTAAAAACCAAAATAGCATCTTTATTTTTTTTCTATTTCACTTTAAAAAGTAAGTGTTTTTAATAGAAAATTTTCTATGCATATGCAGTAGGGTGGTCCAAAAAAATTTTTTTTTTGAAAAGTTGAACTCTCACCTCCAGTTTGGTGACATTATGTGAGTTAATGCCCCTGTCAAAATATTAGATCATTTAAAGGTTATTTAGAGGTAGCTCAAAGGCTTTGAAGTTTTAGCCATTAGCGTGTATTGAAAAACGCATGTTTTCGGTAAAGGAATTTATATTTCAACTGATAAAGCAATAATATGTGTTTATAAAATGTATATTTGTTTTAGTCATAACAAGGTATGTATAATTTAAGTTTTTAACAAAGATTATTCCTTGTCTGGAACTCGCATAACTGCTTCTCGAACTCTGTATAACAACTTTTCATTAAACTCTAAATACTAACGTCTACTTCCACTCAAAGACATTAACATCAGCTAGCTAAACTGCTAGAGCATGTAAAAAATGCTATTTACTTTACCTTCTTGACTTTGTGATATGAGAAGCAATCACACTAAAACTCAAGATAATTTCTCGAATAAGCATTGATCTATTTGTGTGAAAATCCTTCTCAGGTATTTACTTCAGAGCTCCAGGTGCCTTCCATCATATACAGTGGATAATAAAGATTATTAACTGTTTAAAGATACAGCTGTTTCGTCAACAGTTTAAAGTTTAAACTAAAACCAAGAGAGAAGAAGGAGTTAAAAGAGTTTAACCTGTTTGTAGCACTTTGATACAAATGAAGCACTATGGTTCATTGCTACTATCTCAACAGAAGCTTCTGTTCATGCTCATATAAAATTGCATTGAGGAGTGACAGAGACTTCACCGTTACAGGTGGATATCTTTTGTTTTGACATAAAGTAGTTTTAATAGCTTTTGTATCGTTCCTTTTTTAAACCTTGATAGTTATAGTTTTAACTTTAAACTGTTGATGAAACAGCCATATCTTTAAACAGTAAATAATCTTTATTATCTACTTTACATGATGGAAGGCACCTAGAGCTCTGAAGTAAACACCTTTAGATATAAGGAATTTCGCACAAAAATATCAATGCTTATTCGAGAAATTACCTTGTCTCAGTTCACAAAGTCAAGAAGGCAAAGTAAATAGCATTTTTTACCAGCTCTAGCAGCTTAGCTAGCAAGTGTTAATGTTTTTGAGTCGAAGTAGACGTTTAATTTAGAGTTGGATGAAAAGTTGTTTTTTAGAGTTCGAGAAGTTGTTATGTGAGTTCCAGACACACAAGGAATAATCTTTGTCAAAAACTTAAATTATAATTACCTTGTTATGACTAAAACAAATATACATTTTATAAACATATATTACTGCTATATCAATTGAAATGTAAATTCCTTTACCGAAAACATGCGTTTTTCCATAGACACTAATGGCTAAAACTTCAAAGCATTTGAGCTACCTCTAAATAACCTTCAAATGATCTAATATTTTAACAAGGGCATTAACTCACATAATGTCACCAAACTGGAGGGTGAGAGTTCAACTTTTCAAAAAAAAAATTTCTCCATAGACAAATGGACCACCCTAATATGCAGTTAAGGCTATTTCCGTATTTCACGCCTCATAAATGCATTTCACTCCTCCTGAAAAAGTCAAGGAGTATTTTCACTCCTCCAAAAAAATCCTTGGAATAACACTGAGTGGCTCTCTTCCTAAAAAGTTGGGCTAATGGGTCATTAGCTCTAGCCGCTAGGATTTAGATGAAAGTTTTTACCAGTCACCGCAATTGCTCCATTATCTGATAAGGAAAAATTATAAGGACCCTAGATAATCAGAAACTAATCGGACAATAATAAAAATATATAAAAAATAGTAAAATTTTTATTTATATTTGATTTTTTGATATTTTTTCTTTTCCTTTCATTTTTGATCTCGAAATGGGAGCAATTCCAGTATTTTTATTTCGTTTTTTTATTCTGTAAAGGTATCCAAGACAGACCATACATACGAAAAAATTTTTTTTAATTACGATGCTTATTCCTTTTTAATATGATTTCAAAGTTAGACTTTAATATAGGGCACGAAAACAGCATGTAACTTCCCGAAACTTTGGATTTAAACAATGGTTTTGGATTCAAAGCGATTGTTGATTTTCACTTTAAAGTAAGGCCGAAACAGATCTGACGACATTCAATCCTAAACGAGTGCAAAGGGATTGCCGATTTTATTTCAAAATATTGAATAAACTTTTTTTTAAAATTTTCATGTCTTGAATTTAGATCTATTTCTTTTACTAGAAAGTTGTATTTTTTCTGTTTTAAAAAAATGCTGGTATTTCCCATTGCGACTGTGAATTACCTCTAAAGAAAACAAACAAATCTTCATAAATTTAAAAAGTTTATTAGTTTTAAAATTAAATAATACTTTATGATACTTTTTACTAAAAAGACCACAGAGTATAGAGTTTAACAGAGTGTTTATCTCCATAGACGCTAATGGCAACTTTTTTACAAGGCTTTTCCCATAGACAAACTTTAGGCTAAACGGACCCGTCTCCTTTAATACCACGTCATTCCTGCTAATTCTGCCATTCGCCCACTGAAGCTGTTACTCAAATCCAAATCGGAATAGGATTTTCTGATTGGCTGCAAGTGAACTGAATTAAAATCTGTGAGCTGAATTAAATTAATTACCTAAAGAGGAAAACGGCCGTTTGGCATCTCTGTTAAGCTCTATACTCTGTGAAAAAGACCAACCATATTAAAATTTTTTGTAACTTTAAAACATTTTGAAATTTTACTTTTAAGCTTCTGAAACTAATATAAACTGTTTTATTAGAACATCCGTGCAGTACAAAATCCTTTTAAGCATCACCGACCATCCGAGTAATCAATATTGTAGGGTTCAATATCCTACGTGACTTTTCTAGGCTAGATTAGTTTCCATGACATTTTGGGCTCGTTAGAGCAAAAATAAGGTTATAAAACCTCGCCGACCGACTGTTTGAAATAAGAGCTCGTTTTGGCGATTTTCCAGATCTAGTACCAATAACATCTTGTCACCAGTTTTAATCTTCTTCTTTAGTTCATCTTAAAACAACTATGTCAATTAGATTTTTCTCGCTTGCGTTTTTACTGTAACAAGATATCTATGAGAAATCCTTTCCTTCGGCTTCATTGACCCCTCTATTTTTAATGAAATGATTTCAAAATGTTTTTTAAATAGAGAATAAAACTAAAAATTTTCATTCACTTTGGTATCTCTGATGCTTTTTCCATTTAAGTTTTAATACAGTTCCGTACGGGGAGCGAAAAGCTTCTAACATGCAACAAATGCAAAAATACAAAAAAAACCCCTCAATTTCATTATTAATGTGCTCAGCATCAAATATTACACCATTGAACTCTCGCACATTCCACGATGATCAAAATCCTACAAACACTCAACAAACATCGCGTTCCTGAAGATGAAACAGATAAAAATTGTCTACGAAAATCGCGCTTAGTGTCATGGTTTCTCCGCCACAGAATCAACAGCCCTGTCGTTTCTAGAAAGATGTCTTTATCAACAGACCACACTTCTCCGTTGAAACGTAAGTTTGTCTTGTCGCTTTTTGTGTTGTATATCCAAATCTGCATACGCGGTGAAATGTGATTTACGGCAATTTTTATAGCTCCACTACAATAGTTTACTAAGCTCTTTTTATGGGGTTATCGCTTATTATTTAATGTAGAGGTTCCAAACAGTGCGCTGCAACAACTCCTTGGAGCTCCTTAACAGGACGCAGCCATTACCTTTTTTATAAATGTATATTCCTTACCTATCACCCCTAAAAAATTTTCTATCTAGGTGTTAAACCGTCTTTTTTGTTTGATTTTCCAAACATTTTTGATGAAGACAAACCCAGTCGTACCCTTATTTTTTTAGGGATATCCTATTTTGATAAGCATTATTTTCCATAATGAATTTTTGCATTTGGTGTATTTACAGACTAACATATCACTTTTTTGGAAAGATTCGCACAACATATAAGACAACTCAAAAAGACTTCACACTGTGCCGGATAGGATTAAGTTAAAACAGCGCTTTTCAGGCCGGTTTTGCACAATATTGTAAATTGTGGTTCTCCCTCATAAAAAATATACCTCCTTTTGTTTTTGGTTTCGTAAAAAAGGGAAATCTAATTATTAGTGAGAATGTTTGTGGTGATTTAGTTTATTTGCTACGATTTTGAAGTAAAATCTTGTATTACAGTAACTAGATGACATCCTTACCCCAATTCAGATTTCCATTATCAGTTATTTATACTTTATGAAAAAGTTTTTGATCATCCTTTACAGTTTACACCCTCGGGTAAGAGATGATTGTGGAACGGGTATATACTCGTCACCTTAGTATCAAAAACTACTATCTCCATTCGGCAAACTTCGGGAATCCCGATTCTTGGCGATCAGATCGTTCGAGAAGCTCATTTTTTGGTTCGTAAGCGCTGACTTGATCGAGCAGAAAAGATCAAAACCCATCAAATTATCTTCTCCAACGATCTAAACGCCAAGGATCGGGATTCCCGAAGTTTGCCGAATGGAGATAGTAGTTTTTGATACAAAGGTGACGTACTATTTGAGAATATTTCTGACTGCATTCATAGCTGATGCTCTAACACTGCTGTAGATTCTGGAGCACTAAATGATCCTTTAAAAAATTTTTTTCGTTGATACTTAACTAACACATACTCAACTTGAGTTCCGGGACTTAATAAGTATATAAATCCATCACCATGCCAACGATCCGCTTTCCATTCATACGTCCTTTGTCGGTGCCACCATTCCGACACTGCAGCAATGACACGGCCAGAGGAGCGTGTAAAACCACCGTCGAGGTTATGGGTTCGGAATGTCGAGATTTATCTGCCTCGGAACAAAAGGGACGCGATCTCCATATCGCGGAATGGGGTTTTTATATGGAATGTGATGCGAACCCTCTGTGGACGTTGCTCTGTCACGGAACGCACGTTTTTTTGCAAAAGCATCATGTGGCATGCATGTGAGTGTGTGGGTTGGTGGGCACGCATGGTGGCTGTTTTGTAAAAGTGTGTTCGTAATCGTGCTGGAGTGGGAAATTGAGATGAGGTTTGTTGGGTGGCAATAAAAATACCCGTTGTTGAAGTCTCCACTATGATCCGTTTTTCAATGCGTAAGCTAGTTCCGATTTCAAACTCTTAGTAATTCATAACAAATAGCAAATTCTTGTATGTTAATTCTTGATCCATGAAAGACCATATTCTGAGCTACCTGTCCGGCCAGTCTAAACAGTAAAACAAGGATTCTGCCAATCAGTAGTTTTTTTGGATACCAGTTAACCCGCTGGTCATCAGGTTGCCAAGCCAGGAGCTGGTCAAGCTACGAACGGAGGTAAGGTACTGTAGCCACGACCCACACAGGTTCACTCACACAGCCCTTGTTACAGGGCCACGTGCTTCATTCATGTTCACTACAAGAACAAGGAGATAGGATCATTCATGTCACGCTCAACCGAGAATTCGAACCCCCGACGCGCACAGTACGCCGACACGACAGTCATGGCACAAACTTCTAGGAACTAGGAGTATGCAGATAAAAGTTACCAGAAGCAATGAATGAGATACTATTGTCGGCAACCGGCTGGGAATATAATAAAGTTTTCGTGTAAATTTTACGTTAAATGTTTTAAAAAATGGTCCGAGTGGTCTTCCTACTGGTCGGTCATGATATTTAACTCAAAACTATATTTTTGTGGATTTTTTTATTCACGTCAGCAGAAGCAATATATATTAGTATAGGTATTTCCAAAACACTACAGTTTCCAATCTTGAAAACGGCAATGACGCTAGTTGTGGTATGCTAACTTCTGGCATAAAACCTTAACATGTGAGCATTCTTAAGAGGTAAGAGACAGTAAGACCTATATTGGGTTTTATGTCTCTTACCCCTTAGGGAACGTACCCATACTACGTGACCCAATTCAGGGGAGGGAGGGGGTCTTCAAAATACCACGCTCGGTCACAGGGGAGAGGGGGGGCTTAGGGTTTCGTCACGTAATCAATTTCTTCTAGTCAATACGACAAAATTAAGCCAAATTAATTATTGAAATTTGCCAAATTAATTATTAAAATTAGACAAATTAAGCAAAATTAATTTTTTTTAACTTTCTGTTTGCAAAAAATGATGGCAAACCGTATTTAAAAATTACTACGTGAAAACTAGAGGGGGAGGGGGGGTCTTGGCATATACTACGGATGGTCACCAAGGGAGAGGAGGGGGGTCAAAAATGGGTCACGTAGTACGGGTACGTTCCCTTAAGTACTTATATATGGTTCAAGATTTTATACCAGAAGTGAGCCCACTGTGTGAACTCAAGATCAACTACTCACTTCTGGAATAATTTTCAAAAGGTATGTTCCCTTCTAGCATAATTTTTATCATCATGCATAAGTTCTTAACATGTCTACCCTCGTAAGAGGTAAGAGACAGTAAGGATTTATGGCAGAAGTGAGCATACACCCCGAGGTCTCTTTTTAACAAGTTAGTGAATTCTCATAACCTTTTAAAGAAAGTTCTAAATAAATGAATTATAAAAATTGGAAAGTCCTAAAATAAGTAAATAAGTGTAAGTAATCCTATAAGTGAAAAATAAAGACGCAACACCCGAGAGAGAGAATCAGGATAAAAATATATTTTATTTACACACAGAAAAGTAGCATACAATAAAGAGTAAGTATAATATGATGATAACCTCATTTTTCGCAAAAACAGCATAAAATAATGAGTGTAATATATCTACTCCACATATTGGAAATTTTTCTACGTTATTTACTAAAAAAATACATATATTAACATAAACCACTACCTAACAAACATTATTCAATCAAATCACATTGATATTATTATATTGGTATCACCACTCAATCATTGAAGAAGAGTCCGTTAACAAATCAATAGAGGAAGGAGGAGATACCTCAATTGCTGAATGGAGAAAACCAGTTTGCGTAGCAGTGTTTACTATAGTAAAATTTGAGAAATAAAAAATGAGAATCATCAACCGATTCATGTTTTCAAATTTAACATGATGATATAAAATATATTTTACTCAGAATCCTCATCAACAATATTATTCAATTCATAATTTCCAAAAGATACACCATCAATTCCATTATTTAATCCAAATTTGTTATCATAGAGACACTTTGTTGTTGGTAACAGTTTTTAAATGTTTTTTACTAGTGATTTGATTTGTTCATTTCTCATTATTGATGGATTTTTAAGAATGGAAATAAAATTATCGTGTTCGAATTTTTCAGAACATTGGATTTAACACCCTTACTAGTTTTCTTATTACCTTTGTTTTAGTCCAACAAAGGATGAGATGGGTTTACCATCCGTCCTCTTAAATCCGTCCATGAGTAAACTTATCGTTATTAAGCGGAATAACTCGAATAGTTGTAGCAAATTTATGAGAAATTCTTTTGAATATTAAATGGCAATCATATCCTGACAAATTGTGTAGAACAACAGGAATGAATCGGCTATTTTGTAAATTTAAATTACATGGTGAGGAATGAATGACTCATCCCCTAAATTCTCGAATTGGGGGATTTGCCTAACTCCTAACTTCTACGGGGAATTTTAAGAAATTGAAATTCAAATACTTTATAGGTACTTTTTGTAAGTTTCTACTTTTTGCCTATTGTTAATTCGAGGATAAAACCCTGCCAACACAGCATATAAAAAGCATCGGTTATCCTTATTTTTTATGTGAATTAAAACATTTCTTTGTTTTAAGAATTTTGAGTAAATTTAAATAACTACAGTTCTATGTATTTTATATTATTTATGATCCAACTACTCCCTAGTTGTATGAATCTTTCAATTGACTCTATAATTTTTTTTAAAAGCCGATAAAATTTTCGTCTCAATTTGAAACTGCGAAAGCACTCTTTCACAAAACGAAGAAAAGTTAAAAAGAGTGCTTCTTTTCAGAATTATCATTATCCTCGTATTTTATGAACTCTACACACATGCATATCAAAACTCGAACTCTTAAGGATATTTGATTATTTCGAATTAATCAAAAATGCTGTTATTATAGTCATTTAGAGCTTGCAATGGATCAATGTAATTATTTAGGTCAACCCTGAAAATATGAACAAAGTTATTAAACGAGTTTTCCTTTAAATAAAACATTCATAACAGTTACTCATCAAAATATAAAAATAGATTTGTCTACTCAAGAAAGAAAAGTTTAAACACCACCGCAAAAGATTCTTCAATCGAATTCTTTACTCATTCAGAAGACTTAAGGTGAGCGTTTATAAGTTTAATTCCCTTTGTAACATTTTCCAACATTGGAATTGAGAAATTAAAGCGATTTTTAACGTCTTTGTTGTACTCTCTAGTAAAACAAAGATAATTCTGTTTCTTGAGCTTTTTTATATGAACAGAGAATATGTTGCCTAAATACACTGCATAGTCCTCTATTAGGTTTGGACGAATGGGGCCCTTACATAGAATCGCATTGTACTTCGGAGGGGCAGGCTGAGCAGGTACTATTTTGTGAGTAATGTTAAATAATTAGTGTTTTAAAATACTAACCATCTCTGATTGAATTCAACACAAATTACTCCTCTAGTGATTGTCTTTTCTTGGACGATGGGTTCTCCTCATCCTCCTCAATGAATGATCGCTTACTTGAAGCTTGGTTGGTCTCTTTTATTTTTTTATGTGATTCTGCTCTTGATAAGTTAATTCTTCTTTTCTTGATCTATGACAATAAGTTTAAATTACTTATGGAATATTCATAAATAATAGTAGGAATATATCATTATGGTCTATAAAGGTTTATAATAATAATACTAGAGTTTCAATATTGAATTACTGCTGAAATATCAAATACCTCATATATCGCTAAAAGTTTATAAAAATCGAATATATCGCTATAAGTACTATTAGAGACTTGCCACATTGACTATAACTGATTCACGATCACTTCCTTTCGTCTTTGGATTTGATTTAGCACTAGTTGAGTGTTATTAGTTGGGTGACTTATTGTATAAAAATGGCCGAAAACTGCAAAATGTGATACTTTCATGAAACTTTCAGGGATGTTAGATAATCATATAAGCACTAAAAAATCGATGGGAGCCCAAAATTTTAGGGCGTGGTTTGACCGTTATGACGTCATAACAAGATGGCGACCAAGGGCCTATATTCGGTTCTTTTAATGACAGAAAGACATTTTTGGGCTCAAATATTGTGTTTTAAGGGTCAAAAAACATGATTCTGATGACAAAACGTGTAATTTGTTTTAAAAAGTAACTAAAATTCAATAAAAGCTCAAAATAATAATACAGTCTATTGCCAGTTGCGTCAAAAAAATTTGTAGAAAGGTTATTTTTTTTCGACGATTTTATATGATTTTGGGGATGCTGATTCCGAATATCTAGTTCATTTCCACGTGGAAGGTCGACTTCATATCAAAAACCGCAAAAAATGTGAAACAATCGCCAAATTTTTACTGCATCTTCGGGTTTTCGCTTATATTTAAAAAATATTAGTTTCTCGAAAATTATTCAAAATACAAAGTTGGAGTAAATAAAATTTCCTACAAAATGCACTACTAAATTTTTGTTTTCCGAAGAATAGTTTTGCCGTTATAACCCACTGAAAAACAGAGAAACAAACATCCTCTGTTTAAATAATGCTGTGTAAAATTATCTGTTTTTCAATGCGCTATAACATGAAAACTATTGTTCGGAAAATAAAATTGAGCAGTGCATTTGGTAGGAAATTTGTTTACTCCAACTTTGTATCTCAAATAATTTTCTAGAAACTAATATTTTTTTAAATATAAGCGAAAACCCGAAGATGCAGTAAAAATTTGGCGATTTTTTCACATTTTTTGCGGATTTTGATATGAAGTCGACCTTCCACGTGGAAATAAACTAGATATTCGGAATCAGCATCCCCAAAATCATATAAAACCGTCGAAAAAAATTACTTTTCTACAAATTTTTTTTGACGCAACTGGCAATAGACTCTATTATTATTTTGAGCTTTTATTGAATTTTAGTTACTTTTTAAAACAAATTGCACGTTTTGTCATCAGAATCATGTTTTTTGACCCTTAAAACATAATTTTTGACCCCAAAAATGTCTTTCTGTCATTAAAAGAACCGAATATAGGCCCTTGGTCGCCATCTTGTTATGACGTCATAACGGTCAAACCACGCCCTAAAATTTTGAGCTCCCATCGATTTTTTAGTTCTTATATCTTACATTCCTGAAAGTTTCATGAAAGTATCACATTTTTCAGTTTTTTTGTAATAAGCCACCCAACTATCTATCAAGATATATATGAGATTGAGTGTTATATCTAGAAGATATTGATAAAATTAAATATAAATATGGAAATGTCTATAAAATGTGTATTATCTGACTGATTAAAATTCTCAAAATGGTTTTACTTACCAACAGATGAATCAGAATCGGCTTCGGATATAGGGTCTTCAAACACAGTTTTCGCTTTATTACAATTTTTCAAGTTTCCCTTTTCATCTTCTGCCGTAGACCTCTTTCGAGAAGCAGGAATGGTGGTCTCTCTCTTTTGTCTTAGGTTGTCTGCAGTTTTTGGATGTGATCCACTACTAGTTGAATGTACACCGCAATCTAAAATAAGTTTTAAGTAACAAAATGAGAAAGTCTATAAAATATACCGAATTATTACAATTCTCAAAGTTGTTTTTACTTACCAACAGATGAATCAGAATCGGCTTCGGATACAATGTCCTCAAAATTACTCTTTTCTTTTATAACTTCTCTTTTTGGAGTTATAACAATCTAAAAATGAGAAAAAAATAAGAAGCGTTTTAAAAATTAAAGCTCCAAAGGAAAATAATTTAAATTACTACCTTTGCTTACGGGGTTCATTCTTTCACAATTTGTATTTCATCTGTAAGAAAACATCTAACAAGTTTTTTTTAATTTAAGTTTATAAAAGTAATCAATGATAAAATAAGAGTTCTGTACTTCCAAACTTCCAATACAAGAGATCACAGGGCTTCAGTTCAAATTGCAATTGATAAGTGGAACAAGAGGCACTGCTTGCAAATTGAAGATCCACGCAACCAAACTCAAACCGAAAGCAGAGATCTCAATCCCAAAAGAATCTCACACACACCCTAAATGCCCGGGCAGAGCTACGCCCCGCTTCAATTACCTAACCCGGCCAGTTTCGAAACAAGCAACTAGCTCCAAACGGAGGCCTCTCGCGACCTTGATCCGATTGCGGGCCGAAAAAAAAGAACCATGGAGATAAAAACCCGGCGAGTTTGTAAGCGAAATAACGTGATTAAGGACCTGCAAAAGGGGGTCGGGCTTGTAGAGAGAGTCGAAATAATGTAGCGTTGATGATGTCCCCAGGACCCGATCTCACGTTCAGTCAAGGAACGGGTTCAAGGTCCACGGGCTGGTTCTTGTTTGGTCCTTTTTTTTGTGTTGTTGCTGTCACTTTTCTTTTCTACTGGCTGAAGATGCTTCTCGTTTCTTTGTCTTGTTGATCTTCGCCTTCGAATGTCCGTTGACGCCAGTGGGATTGTTCTATGTGTGAAGGTCATCCCTGCCGCATTGGCATTCAGGTGTGTTGGCGCTTTTTGTTCCCCCGGTGTTGTGTGTACCAGATAAGCCACTGCCTTGGGATCCAATTAAAAGGGGGCTGGGAAACTCTACGGGGGGAGGCAGATATTTCATCCCTTGTCGTGTTTATCTTCCATTAAGATTTGTGCGAGTTCCAGTTTCTTTTTTGCAGCGAAGCGAGCTGAAAAAGAAAGTGGGGCTCGGCAAGTTTTTACTAAGGTCTTTCTCGATTGATGAGATTCGCTGACCACAACTCGGGGAATGAACAATGGCATCGGCCTAAAGCGGCGTTTTGTTGTCATTCTTCTGTAGAGATAAACAAAAGAGCGCTTGTCTTCTGAATGACGCATTGTTATGGCTGAATGCCTCATTATATTTTATGAACAACCTGGAGGTAAAGTATAGCTTAACACAATTCTCGAGCATTAATCACAGAAGAGGTATTATCATTCTCAGACTCCGCGCAGTTCTGAGAAAAAAAACTTAGTTATCCAATCGCCTTTTTGATCTGCTAGAATTTTCAAACCTTAACATTAAAAAATATGTTTTGTATGTATACCAGAGCGTATGCATCAGCAAAATTATGCAAACCCGAAATTTAAAAATTACAGTAAATTTTCACCAGTATTATGAAGAAAAATCCTCCCTATCTTTTTAAAATTTCAACATCCCCTCCGAAATTTTACTTCTGGCAGTTCTAGTAACATGTGAGTTTAGTTTGGAGTTAATCAAATTTTCTAGCCTGAAGTATTCAATGTTTTATTCACGCATTAAAAAGTAGTATAATTTTTTTTAATGTACTTACAACTGAAAATAAAATCCAAATGAGTGATTAAAATTTACTAGATGACATAATTAATTTTTCATGCAAACTTATAAAATTAGTTTAGAAAATATGAATTGAATCAATTAACAAGATAATTAAGAAATCTTCCGTTTTATTTGAAAGTTTTTATTTTCACAGATAATTTCAAGCTTTTATCGTATATTAGAAAAAAACAACCAACATACAAAAGTTAAAAACAAGCTATGTAAACATGTAATTAACACCCAATATTGACCTCACCAAATTAACATATTTACATAAGACACAAAATTGTTAATTAATTGAAGAATTAATTGCTAGTAAGTTCCTTAATGGACCCTCCTAGTTCCTCCTCTCAGTTTTCTTTGATATTGAATTATTTCAAATTTAGAAATTATAGGAATCCCACACAAATACCTTACGGTCTCTCTATGTGGGTAGACAACAGGTGGGTTTGATTGATGCCACATAAGTTGTTTTAGATAAAAGTAAAGGTGAAACTCATTTTAAGATTGGCATTGACATTGACATTTCCGAAATAAAACTGGTATACTTTCTCTTCAAATCACATCCTTAACTTTGGCCTGTAATACAGTCAAACCAGCTCTTACTTTGCTTTTTCGTGGTTTTTTACGAAAATTCTAGTAGTGGATGCACTACAGAACGCAAATGAATCTCAAGAAATCTTCTAGGTCTAGCATTAAATACTTTTTGACTAATGAATTCTAAACTCGTAGAAATCCAGTTAAGAATCACTTAAAAAATAAAGTTTTTAAATTTTATTTAAACTGCAGTAAGGTAAATGTGGGTATAGTGGACACTTTAAGGAAAATTTGTGCTTAAATTCTTAATAAATACCAATCTATTTGCTTCGAAACGGTTATCATCCCATTTTTAGGTTAATTGGATCTTCTTCTTTCGATTTTACCATTAAAAACTTTAATTAGATTGGGCAAAGTATTTTTAATTAATTTTTTAAAAGTACTCCAAATTGCATCTATAGTGGCCACATAGATGAAGCTGTTGCTTCTATGGTGGACACCTCTTGCATCAATAGTGGACACCTGTCTTTTTCTGCCTATATGAGGGGTTTATGCATGAAATTTAGGGGTTTTTCTTGGTATAGTCGTCTAGTTCTATTTAAATCTCCCTTCCCCAACGAAATGTATTTTAGATTCAATAAAATTAGCTTTATTTAAAAAAAATTGATAGTTTTCGGCCCAAAGTCTACGCTGTAGCTGATTTGAGAGGAATTTAGCATGTAATTCAATGTTTTAGAAACATTGGTTCCCGAGCCAGAATGAAACCAAATTTATTTAACACTCTTTTTAAAGTACAGTCAACAGTTTATGAAGAAAAACTGATTCAAATTAAGTATTATTTATGTTTCTATTAGAAGCCATTGGCGGTGGCCACTATTGGAAAATCTAAGATTATGTGTTGGTAAAGTGGACACCCCCATAAATCCTCGTAAAGTCAACATTTTCAAATAAATTTTATTCAGCATTATTTTATACACTCTTATTTATCTTGATATAAATTTAAAAGTCTATCAAGCGGTAATAAATACGAAAAAATCAGTTCCGAAATACCCGTTTCCTTACGCGATTCAATAAGCGAAATCAAATTTCAGTCACTCGACCGATGTTGTTATTTTCAAATATTTAAATATCCTTCCCATGCTGATCTGTGGTATCGGTGGTAATTTATCAGCTTACCTGATTGTACAATCTACTATGCCTATGAATTTTGAGGCTGTTCAATGCCTCTAACTCGTTCTATTTAAAATTAATCAGCTATGTGGCCACTATTGGTACAGTGTCCACTATACCCACATTTACCTTATATTTCGTAAATACAAGGTTAATATATAGCATCCTTAAATGATAAACTTGAAATTTTCTTGACGGTGAATTAAAAATTCCATTCCAACAACCTGTATAGCTTCGTACGATGAACTAGTGCCTACCCTTTTTTTAACGAGCACCCCCAAATTAGCCTTGAAAAATTATGAATCTAAAATGACTCCTCATACGACGAAAATAAATATCATTAAAAGCAAATTAGTCAAGATTTTGGTCAAAATGATACCTGGTATACGCGACAGGAAAGGATCAATTACCTATTTTAAATTCCAGTCCACAGCAGCGTGTCTCGAGGATTTAATTTCTTTTCTCCTCCATTGCTTCAGTTTTATTTTCTAGCGAAATTTAAATTCTGCTGGAAAGGTGATGACCTGTAAGGGAAATATCTTGGGATGAATAAAACTTAGGGTAGTATTAGGAGAGAAAAAGGAAGATACAAGAAAGCGAGGTTATTATATTTTGTAAGTAAGAGTCAAGCAAGAATTGTTGAGACTTGAATTTTATTTCGAAATACGAAATACCTTGCAAGGATAATGAGCTCTTTATCACTATCATCTTTGATGGTATTATAAACTTGTCAATAGTTAAAGAAAAATATAAAATTATTTTCAATCAGATTTCCTATAATAGTATGACTAACAAATAAAATAGTGAAAATTTAAATGTGTATGCGAAATTTTCCTCTCAATTCCCAATGCATGTCGAGAAAATATTTCTCCATAATTCCTCCTCATTTTATTTTCAAGCTTGAGAATAGAAATTCAATTGCACCGATACTTCCCTTTTAACGCAATTTTAACTACGTTCTAACTTCTTTTTATCTTAAAAATTCCCCCCTAACATGACAAATCTGTCTATGAATTTCAACTGCCCCCCGTCATGCTTCTTGCTCACAAAAATCGATCTTAATTTGTCGAATCAAATCTGTCGAAGCATTCTGAACCACAGAGAAAAATCCTAACAGAGGGTCCAAAACGATATATTCAAAAGTTGAATGGATATGAGGGCGCCACGAGGAATTAAATGATTGACAGAGAGATCAAACCTGTGATTGGATGTCACTCAATCTTCTATTTCCGAAGGAGAAGGAAAAAGTTTTTCTCAACCAATCAGGCTTTTCCCCCCGCCTCTCGTGACGTAGATGCGATCGCAGTGCCAAAATAGCCCCACATCCATCCAACTTTTCGATTTCCATTAGCGCCTATGGCGACGGACTCTCTGTTCTAGTACTCTGTGTTCTGAACCTTCCACAGTTTACCTCAAAAACCTACCGTATACAACGCATGAGCGGATTTAAAAAGTGGTCCTAGGTGGGTATTAATATCCCCCACAACGTTTTAAGCAAATTCTGTTTTTATAAGGGTCAAGCATGTTTCCAGAGCCCTCAGGGACTTCCGCCCAGGGATTCCAATGTTTCATTACAATGAATTTACATTGAAAGATAGAATGTAGCTGTCGAACGGTAGAAGTAAAGTTCTGGTGTCCATCATCCTTATGAGTGAGTGAAAGGGGCTTAGAATGGGATGTTAGGGTAAATGACTGATTAACAATATTTTCAGAGAAATCAGGGAACAGCAAACCCTCAAAATCTCTAACTTGTCCCCAAGGTCTTTCTCCTAGATCCGCCCATGAATAGATACCCCCACTTTCCAACGTCTGATCCCGTTCCACCAAGACGCTCCAAAATCCTCTCCGCTCCACAGAAAACGAAAGGATGTGGCGGATCAGGGAACGCAGCAAAGTGTAACACTTGGGTCGATGGGAATCCCCGTTCCCCGGTGGTCCCAATGCAACGCGCCACTGGCCACTCGGCCACTACCCCTTCCTTTCCACCATCAACAAGTGACCCTCTTCCTTCCGTCCCCTGTTGTTTACTCCAAAAGGAAATGCACAATCAGATGGAATGCTGCATAATCCCATTATCATCGTCGTCGACCGTTTGAGGAGGCCGCTTGCGGTTTGAGTGAGGTGGAAAACCTCAAGACTTGTTGTTGGAGGGTGAAGAAACTCTTGAGGTCTTTTTGGCGGGAAGAAACCTGATTATTCATGCCTGCTGTTGTTTTCGACTTCGAGGTGTGAGAGAACTGGTTCAGGCATTCGAGGCTCTTTACTGTCCCTTCAACTCAAAACTGATAGAACGTTAGGTGAGATAAAGGATGGTAATTATACAGATCCATCTTTTTTGGTTTTACAAAGTAGGAGGGGAAAATTTCTGCTTTTTCACGTAGGGCAGAAGATGCAACACCGATCTATCTTGAGTCCTGTAAGGCTAGTCATAAACTATCCCAAATAATGTTTGCATATGAAAATTTTGAGTTTTACCAAAGACAAATATTATTGTTGGGATAAATCTACAGAAAAAGTAAGCAACTAGTTTATGGATGTTAACAATATTTTGTGTAACATCTGGACAATAACTGGATGTAACAATATAACACCAGAACAATATTTTGAATTGGTAAAGACGTTTCTCCACATAGAAAAAAATTCCCTGGAGTGATTATAGTTTATGAAACTAATAAGATAGCTTCCATTACTCTCATTGCAAAAGAAGGATCAAATCAGAATCTAATTGTAAAAAAAATTTACATCTTCTCTTGCATCACAAAAAGGGATTTCTCATCATCTATATTAATGATTGATTATAAAGGCTTTAAAAGGTCAAGTACATTTTTGAATGATATTTTACCTTCTACATATTCGATCAATTTATTTTAACCTAACTGCTTGGACTCATAAAATATCAGGCAAGCAAGTGGCATATCATCCAGGAAAAAAAATTGGAGGGAGTTATTGGAATTTTGGGGAGTGGGATATGAGGTAAATGTTGTCCTTCTATGGTCAAAAAGAAATTTTTCTGAATTTCCGAGGGGGGAATCCCCAAATCTGCACTTATCTGCACCCCTTAGCAAGTTGTCCATCAAGTATTTAACACCCCAGGCCAATGAACGGATATAGACCAGTTCAACCTAGACCGCGTTTTACTTCTACATAGTAAGTAGAAACTCGTAACAATTCTTGATTTAATTAGTTATGCTTAACATCCTTCCTTCACTTCCCACACCAAAACGTTGTTTGACCTTTTCGCCAACCTACCACATTTGTTACTTTATAAGGTGCATGCAATTCTCAATCCACCTTGCTACCCTATTTCCATTTTAAGCCATCAAATAAATCCCATCTAACTTCAGCAAAAAAAACTCCCAACTCTCGGGGAATTCCAATTAAAATAACCCCATCACAAGTTTTGAAAACCCCCACTGCTGCTTGAAGATTCAAAAAGGGGAAACCAACCGGATATCGAAAATAAGGACCAAATTCTTTAAAATCTCACACCATTCATTAACTTCAAGAAACGAATGTAGACACTTATCAGCTTCCTTCAAGTTATCTTACGTTTATTTTACTTCCAAAGCACTCCACATGGGATCTACATAACGAGGTAAGCATTAAGTCACCAGCCGAGACTCTGATTGACAAGACCAAGACGTCGTGCATGGAGCTTAACAAATGTGACGAGGAGAGCATGAGTATTTTTCTCTTTTCCTGCCGTTTCTAATCATACATGAAAGTAAGTGAACCAGAACTGCTTTTTTATAGTAAGTGGTTTTGATATGGAGTTTTGGGGACGGGCAAACCAGTTGGGCAAGGTGATAGACTGAAGTTTAGTTCTCATATTAACATGCTGGATGTTCTTTAATTATCCATTCAGAAAAAACACTTACCTACAAAATATTTTTTTCCCAAATTTTGCTTCTTTTTTGCACAAAATATATAGGTGATTGAAATTTCCTCTTGTTTTTCTTACTAAAGTAGCATTTTTTTTTCATCCAGGAGGGGGTTTTACAAAACAATTATTTTTGTTAAAATTCTTCAGGAACTTAAGCATTGAAATTTAAGCATTAATTACATGACATCTAAATGTCAGTAGAAAACAATATAATCTAATTGCATAAAAAGTGTTCCGCTGCTGTCTCATAAATTTTTACAAACATGCATAAAAAGGGTATTTACTGCGTGGTTAACAAAAATTGAAAATGTAAGTAAGTATCAAGATATTTGTTTACCAAAATATTAGTTTTACCAAAACTATGGTTCTTGTGTGGATTTATATCCAATTAATACTATATTTAATGCGGTAGGAAGTTGATTTGTCTTTTTGTTTTACAAGAAATTGAAAATAAATAAAAATACGCCTTTCATTGTAAAATGACATAAAACTCATTGGTATAAAATGTCATAGTGTGTTATCTTATGACACACTATGTCATTTGATTATGTCTATCCCTATGTCTATCGTGGCTAGTTAAACTTTCTAAAAATGTAACTAGAGTTAAAATCACATAGAGTTCTTGTTTCTTTCTAATAAAAAACTAACTATTTTTTATAAGCACATTACGGTTGTTGTTTTTTTAATTTGCTTATTATCTTTCTCACAAAAATTAATTATAGATTATGTCAAAGTGCTTAACAACTAATGTAGTTATTGTTTGGAATCAAGTAAAATTGTGTTTGCCGAAGAAATCACTTTTTTTTCTTAAGGTTTACTATGTCATTTTATCCCTATATAGGGTAAAATGACATATTTTCTACTTTTCTCGAAAAGTAAGTTTTTGAAAAAGAAAAAAAGAGAGATTATGATATTACTGAATCAGGGGGTGTTAGAGCATTAAATAAATTTTTCATTGGCTTTGAAAACTACAGGAAATCTAATCAAATAGTCTCTCACGGTTGCTTTGAAAAAGTGGTATGTCATATTAGTCTGATCTCCCCTACATTTGGCTTCTCAATTGTTGTATCCTCATTTTTATTTATTTTTTTAGCTTCTCGATGTTCTGCTTTGAAAACCCAATTATGTAGATTATTGTGTTAAAGTATTTTTCGGTTATTCGTTTCCCATAGCGGGTTTGCGATAGATTTACGGTCGTCTGCCATTTTGAGTGCCTTGTCGCTACTTGAGAGAGGAGTGATAGCTCCATCCAGTGCTTACCTAAATCCACCCATGAGTGCCAGGTGTAGCATAAAGGTTTTACTCAAGCTAGTACATAAAATCTAAAATCACTGTTACAAATAAGAAGCTACTGCATAGAATAACTACGCCTAGTAGCATAGCTCATATCAAATATCTAAAATTTATGTAATTGCTACTAGAAGTAAACGAAATACATAATAAAAGTTGGATGAATACTGAACATTTTTGCTGCTTGTAACATGGGAGACTTGTGATCTTTTGACTATTTATGAATGGTAATATCAAGCCGTTTGCGCCCATCGGAGGCTTTTAAGAGCATACCGAGAACTGCCGCCATTATTCTTAAACCCTCATTTAGATTCACCCCAACAGTTTTACTGTGTTGTTTTAAACTAAGCTTTCAGACATCAACAAACAACACGGTCATCCTAATTTCACTGAAAACAATGCAAATTACCCAGATGCCAACAGAAAAACCTCAAACCGAACCTGTAAAACATTCCCGCAGAAAACTCCAACACTTCAAAACTAAAAACCCTAACAAAAACAATTTCGAATGCACATTCTCAGGGCACTTTCACACGCTTTTCCCACAAACAAAACCCGGTGAATTCAGTGACCATCTGAATCGATCGTTTCTCATCCAAGCCTGTCACGCAATATTAAAAAAAAAGACAGAAACAAGTCTAGGATCTACTATACACGACAGCCCCTAAACCACAACGTCGGAGGTCAGTCACCTGGTCGGAAGTGACCACTTCCATCGTGGCTTTGAACCCAATACTAATATGCATGGAAATCTTTTCACTCTGATGCCTATTGGCGTGTTTGGTGAAAAGCGAAAACTGGCTCAAACGGAAATTCTGCAGACGGCCGTATTCGGTTGATGGGTCTTTGGATGGGATTAGTGATTCTGGCTGGTAATGTTATGCAAAAAAAACGGAAAATTGGGGGAGGTGCCATGAAGGTATTTACTTACAAATCTGACTCATGTCCTAAGGATTTGGAAGTGTCAAAAGAGATTCATCATTATACATTTAAGATGTAACAAATAATGGGAAGTAAAATAATCCAGTGAGTGGAGTATATAATAACAGGAGTAAATGTGCCCCATATCATATTTTTTAAATACAGTTGACGCTCTTACATACAGCCAACCAATTACGCGATGACCTGCTCTTGCCACAAACAAACCCAAACATGCAAGAAAACTAACCTTACAGTGGACAGAGATAATCAAATCAGAATATCAAATACTTACATCGAGAATCTATTATTTATACATACATGTTTGTTTTTCGTATACATACGTATACGTCTTGATCAGTCTTGAAAGTCATCAAATATTGTGTCCACCAAAAATATTTCGTTGGAACCAATTTGTTTTTAAACATACAACTTACATTCTAACTAACTAAAAAGTATTAGAAAGATGGCTTAGTTTAGTTAATTACTTTTTAAACGAGTAATTCTGTATAACAAACTATTGCAATTTCTTCTACTTACATTTTAACTGGACTTGTTAAATATGTATGCTTTAGTTAGGAAGTTTATATGCTGCAGAGTTGAAGACAGGACATAAAACACGAAGTAAGTGACAAAAATTTTCAAAAATGAGATAGACCTGTAATATCTATAAATCCCATCTCCAACAACCTATAAAGCCGGGAGTGCCACGCCCTGAATAAGGAAGTTGCATGTGTCAGATTTTCAAAAACAAACAAGTGTTCCGTATGGTTTTTTGTATGGTAAAATGAAATATCTAGTCAGTTTTTCAAAAAAATTTACAGGTAATTAAATATTTTAATTTAAAAGTCGAGAAAAAAACACGTGACTGAAAACGTTTATTGTTTAAACTATAAGATGACGTCAACAATAATACCATCAACTCCATTGCTTTACAACAATGTTTATTATAAGATGGCGTCACATCCAAACTCTTGGCGTTTTCGCGCGCTTTTAAAAAGGGAATTTTTGTTAATTTTTTTGGCAATCAAAAAATTTCTCGATCGGCCTCAAATTTTGGGTAGTTGCTTATTTTTGCAAGAGGAATCGATTAAAAAATAAAAAAAATCATGCAACTTCCTCATTGTGTAGCTCATTCAAAATCCAAAACATAAATTGATAATATTATTGTTATAATATTTAAAAGTAGTTTTTAAATGATATTACACACATAATGTTATAATTTTATAACGTTAACTCCAAGTAAAAATGGTTGGTCTGAGGGTCACCCCCATGAAAATTTTTCTCAACAAATTCAAATTTATTCAACAAACTCACAAACGACAGTACACAACAGGAAAGAAAATGATAAAAGGAAAAAAACACTGAAATATTTTTTAATATCCCAAAGGAGCCAGCAAGGCTCTTCCATGGGGTTACGGATTTCCTAATGTTATTGAACATAGAAAAATAAAATAAAATAAAATAAATTTAATGAACATA
Source organism: Tetragnatha versicolor (assembly GCA_024610705.1). Classification (NCBI taxonomy): domain Eukaryota; kingdom Metazoa; phylum Arthropoda; class Arachnida; order Araneae; family Tetragnathidae; genus Tetragnatha; species Tetragnatha versicolor. The sequence goes on from JANDEH010000007.1 coordinate 44,528,820, forward strand.
TAAAATACAATAATAAAACTTATATGGAATAACAAAAAAATATGTCATTCTCGACCATCTCATTTTTACAACTTTAAAACTAAAAAACATAATTAAAACAAAAAAAGGGGGTTGGTGGGACTGGCTAGATGTTTTCTTTTCTGATATTTTATAATTCAGCTGCAAGTTATCACCTGACCGAATTTAATACGTTTTCTATACTATTTTGATTTAAAATAAATAAAGTACAAAGTTTTTTAAAACGTCTAAAGTTTGGTTCTATTTGAGTTTCATACGGCAATTTGTTAAATAGAATAACAGATAAATAATCAAAATGCTTTTTAAATATATCTTTATAAGGGGTTGGTACATTCGTAGAAAAAAAAGTGAGACAGTTCGCATTGTAAGCGAACAACTGGGGTTAGAAAGATACTGTAAACGCCAATTTTCATTATTTAACGTCTACTTTAAAAAAAAGCTATAGTTTATGTCCTTAGGGGGCCGTCTATATCGTCGTGGAAGATGCAATACAGCACATCTAACATTTGAAGCACCTTCATTATTCCAATCCTGTTTCTCGCCAAACAGTTTTCGCGACTTCATTTGGCGGTTTTGATATGGCTGTGGTTTTTTTGTAAACCAAAATTTTTTCAGAAATTGATGCTTAGATATTTGATTACTTGATCAGGCTTCGCACCCTTAAAGTATTAAAAGCATTTTTAAAATATCTTTATAGCTCTAGTAAGCCGTGATTTGACACAATTTCACATTCGTCAGAAAAAAGTTGCCGATCTTTCATAGTATTTATTTAGAGAATCAATCTCGATCAAACCGTTTGAGAACGTGAAAGATATGAACCGTGAAAGATATTGGTTTATTTTGAGTGCGATTTTGTTTTGACTATTCCTCCGAATATTATTAAACTAATTTAAAAAAGATATTACTGGCTCTTCGATTATGTGTTACTTTTTTTATTACGTGTCCTATTTTTTCTTTAATTAGTTTTATAAAGTTCCCGAATAATGCAAATAAAGCATGCTTTATTTTATGTCGTGGTACCTTACCTGCTACAAATTATTGTGATTGAAATGTAAGTAAAATGTACACAGTTTTGTAATTTTTTTATATTCTTTTTTTTATTTGGTTTATACACCGATAAGAGGCAAGAAAAAATTTTTTCCCATAAGAATTGCATTGAAAATAAATTTATCAAACGATTAATTCTGATGATAACAGAAAAAGTGCCTATTTACAAAAAAATATTTAAATGTGTATTTTTATAACTATGATTTGAGAAAAAATTAATAGAAATGATGGATATTCTTTTCTGAAAAGCAGAAAATGCTTGATGTGGGCAAGAGAATAAGAAATTCTATTAGCAAGCGATGTTCCGAAGTAGTCACCCTCCCAAGTATTGCCCGTACCTGGAAGTGCTTAACTTCCGTGATAAATAAATGTGCTAGTGTACTCGATTTAAGCAGCAACCATACGAAACCATTTTTGGCTATTTATTTCACTGCCAATTGAAACAATCGAGAACTACATCAAACTGTGTCTTTTTCCGATGTTAGATGTGCTGTATTGCATCTTCCACGACGATATATTAAACGAAGCACAAACTTTCGCTTTTCCTATGGGCGACATCAAAGATTATTCCCGATTCTGAAAGAGCACCCTCTAAAACCCCCCAAAACCAATTTTCATGTCATTTGGTCACCAAATAAAACCAGGAGTGGGGGTTGAAGTTCGTCGAATTTACGTTGAAATCTCGTTTTTTACGTTGAATTCTCGTGCGGGGTGTTGATGGTTAAAAGGATCAAAATCAAGAATTCAACGTAAAGAACGAGATTTCAACGTAAATTCGACGAACTTCAACCCCCACTCCTGGCTTTATTTGGGGACCAAATGACATGAAAATTGGTTTTGGGGGGTTTTAGAGGGTGCTCTTTCAGAATCCGGAATAATCTTTGATGTCGCCCATAGGAAAAGCGAAAGTTTGTGCTTCGTTTAATATGTAGACGCTCCCTAAGGACATAAACTATAGCTTTTTTTAAAGTCGACGTTAAATAATGAAAATTGGCGTTTACAGTATCTTTCTAACCCCAGTAGTTCGCTTACAATGCGAACTCTCACTTTTTTTTCTACGACTGTACAAGATAAAAATTTTTTCTTCTAAAATTATAATTATTATTAAGATTAATTTTTGCTACTGTGGGAAATTTCTTTTATAAGATAAGACTTTTTAATACAAACAATTGTCGAACATTTAAAAGAATAATATTTGGAAAATATCGTAAGAATTTTTCATGTAAATTTAATAAGGGTTTTATGTTTGTAATATAATCACCTCCCCAAACCAAAATTCCTTACTGAATACGAGATTGCACCCATGCAAAATATAATTTTAAAAGTAATTCAAATTTGATATATTTTTTCAAATGATAAAATTTAAATAAAATAAATCTTAATTTGCTACAAATTAAATTTATATGATCTTTGAATTTCCAGTTTTGGTTAAAAAGAATGCCTAAGTATTTTAAAGAGGGAGTGTATTTAATGAGATGATCGTTACATGATTCTTGTTTGCAATCACAAAATTTTAAATCAAGGTATATTTCAAATGTAGCCTTTAAATTAAAAATTATGTAGCATGTTTTTTCCACATTTACCTGCAATTCATTTGATGTAAACCAATCTTAAATAATTTTTAGATCCCGATTTATTATATTTTCAAGAGCTTCGTATGTAGAAGCGGAATATAAAATAATAGTATCATCTGCAAAAGTAATAATTTTTCCAGAAATTTTCATTTTACAGAAATCCTTAATATAAATATTAAAAATTAATGGTCCAATACGAGAACCCTGAGGTACTCCTTTTTTCGCCAGAACAAAATTACTTAACAATCTATCAATTTTCACCCTATGTTTACGCAATAGAATAAATTATTTAAGCCAATCCAAACCCGTTCCCCGAATACCTGCTGCATAAAGTTTGTAAAGAAGAATTTCATGATTAACGCTATCAAATGCCTTACTAATGTAAATAGATATTGCTACCGTTTTTAAGTTGTTATTAAGATTATTTGTTACAAAAGATGAAAATTTAATTAATGCATTTGTGGTACAGTCGTAGAAAAAAAAGTGAGACAGTTCGCATTGTAAGCGAACTACTAGGGTTAGAAAGATACTGTAAACGCCAATTTTCATTATTTAATGTCTACTTTAAAAAAAGCTCGTCGTGGAAGATGCAATACAGCACATCTAACATTTGAAGCACCTTCATTATTCCAATCCTGTTTCTCGCCAAACAGTTTTCGCGACTTCATTTGGCGGTTTTGATATGGCTGTGGTTTTTTTGTAAACCAAAATTTTTTCAGAAATTGATGCTTAGATATTTGATTACTTGATCAGGCTTCGCACCCTTAAAGTATTAAAAGCATTTTTAAAATATCTTTATAGCTCTAGTAAGCCGTGATTTGACACAATTTCACATTCGTCAGAAAAAAGTTGCCGATCTTTCATAGTATTTATTTAGAGAATCAATCTCGATCAAACCGTTTGAGAAAGTGAAAGATATGAACCGTGAAAGATATTGGTTTATTTTGAGTGCGATTTTGTTTTGACTATTCCTCCGAATATTATTAAACTAATTTAAAAAAGATATTACTGGCTCTTCGATTATGTGTTACTTTTTTTATTACGTGTCCTATTTTTTCTTTAATTAGTTTTATAAAGTTCCCGAATAATGCAAATAAAGCATGCTTTATTTTATGTCGTGGTACCTTACCTGCTACAAATTATTGTGATTGAAATGTAAGTAAAATGTACACAGTTTTGTAATTTTTTTATATTCTTTTTTTTATTTGGTTTATACACCGATAAGAGGCAAGAAAAAATTTTTTCCCATAAGAATTGCATTGAAAATAAATTTATCAAACGATTAATTCTGATGATAACAGAAAAAGTGCCTATTTACAAAAAAATATTTAAATGTGTATTTTTATAACTATGATTTGAGAAAAAATTAATAGAAATGATGGATATTCTTTTCTGAAAAGCAGAAAATGCTTGATGTGGGCAAGAGAATAAGAAATTCTATTAGCAAGCGATGTTCCGAAGTAGTCACCCTCCCAAGTATTGCCCGTACCTGGAAGTGCTTAACTTCCGTGATAAATAAATGTGCTAGTGTACTCGATTTAAGCAGCAACCATACGAAACCATTTTTGGCTATTTATTTCACTGCCAATTGAAACAATCGAGAACTACATCAAACTGTGTCTTTTTCCGATGTTAGATGTGCTGTATTGCATCTTCCACGACGAGCTATAGTTTATGTTCTTAAAGGGTCGTCTACGTATTAAACGAAGCACAAACTTTCGTTTTTCCTATGGGCGACATCAAAGATTATTCCGGATTCTGAAAGAGCACCCTCTAAAACCCCCCCAAAACCAATTTTCATGTCATTTGGTCCCCTAATAAAGCCAGGAGTGGGGGTTGAAGTTCGTCGAATTTACGTTGAAATCTCGTTTTTTACGTTGAATTCTCGATTTTGATCCTTTTAACCATCAACCCCGCACGAGAAATCAACGTAAAAAACGAGATTTCAACGTAAATTCGACGAACTTCAACCCCTACTCTTGGCTTTATTTGGGGACCAAATGACATGAAAATTGGTTTTGAGGGGTTTTAGAGGGTGCTCTTCCAGAATCCGGAATAATCTTTGATGTCGCCCATAGGAAAACGAAAGTTTGTGCTTCGTATAATATGTAGACGGCCTCTTCTAAGGACATAAACTATAACTTTTTTAAAGTAGACATTAAATAATGAAAATTGGCGTTTACAGTATCTTTCTGACCCCAGTAGTTCGCATACAATGCGAAATGTCTCACTTTTTTTTTCTACGACTGTGCTAATATTATCACGAAAACCAAATTGATTTGCTTAGTCAGTTTGCTTAGTTGAAAAGTAGTCATTAAAATTTAAAAACCTTTTTACTCTTCTTAGAACAACTTCTTCCATTACTTTAGAAAATACAGGCAGTAGAGATATAGGGCGGTAGTTGGAGAAAATGTTTGGATCTCCTGATTTGAAAATAGGCACTATTGTTGAATACTTTAAGCTTTTAGAAATTTACCTTCTCTGATGGATTGATTTAACAGCCTTTGAATAAAAAGGCTGTGATATTTACCAACCAGTTTTACAACTTTAGAATTCAAGTTGTCATAACCACAAGAATTTGAGTTTTTCAGATTTCGTATAATATTAACTGTTTAAGTGATTGTGATATCATCCATAAAAACAATAGATTTGACAGAGTGTGTCAAGAACTCTCTGTACCTAACATTCTATTTTACAATATTACATCCAACATTTGAAAAAAGTAATTTAAAGAATTAACATCTGTTTCCGAAAGTTTATTGGGTGAAGCATTTTTAGAATTGCATCCAAGGATATTATTTATTACCTTCCATTCTTTTCTTGCATTACCAGAGAAATTTTCAAATTCTTTTTCATAGTATTTAGTACAGTCGCAGAAAAAAAAGTGAGACAGTTCGCATTGTGAGCGAACTACTTGGGTTAGAAAGATACTGTAAACGCCAATTTTCATTATTTAACGTCTACTTTAAAAAAAGCTATAGTTTATGTCCTTAGGGGGCCATCTACATATTAAACGAAGCACCAACTTTTGTTTTTCCTATGGGCGACATCAAATATTATTCCAGATTCTGGTAGAACACTCCCTAAAACCCCCCAAAACTTATTTTCATGTCATTTGGTCATTTGGTTACTTTGTCATTTGGCCAGGAGTTGGGGTTGAAGTTCGTCGAATTTACGTTGAAATCTTGTTTTTCACGTTGAATTCTCGTGCGGGGTTGATGGTTGTAAGGATCAAAATCGAGAGTTCAACGTAAAAAACGAGATTTCAACGTAAATTCGACGAACTTCAACCCCCACTCCTGGCTTTATTTGGGGACCAAATGACATGAAAATTGGTTTTGGGGGGTTTTATGGGGTGCTCTTTCAGAATCGGGAATAATCTTTGATGTCGCCCATAGGAAAAACGAAAGTTGGTGCTTCGTTTAATATGTAGACGGCCCCCTAAGGACATAAACTATATTTCATTTTCAAGAAGAAGTTAAATCATGAAAAATGACACAAAAATTATCATCCCAACCCCAGTAGTTCGCTCACAATGCGAACTGTCTCACTTTTTTTTTCTTCGACTGTACGTGCTTCTTTTATTAATTTCTTAACCAATCTGTTTGCGTTTGAATAATTATAATGGGCAGTTTGGTCAATGGGGTTATTTTTTTAAATTTTATAAACTTTTTATTTTCTGTTTATCTCTTTTATAATTTCAGGTGTTATCCATTTATTTTTATGTTTTCGATTTTTAACTATTTTGGTGCAAGATATAACAAGACTTTAAAGCTTGTCTATAAAACTATCATATCTAGCATCAATATCATCGATCATATTTTCAAAATTGGTGAATTTGATAGCACTCTCAAGTTTTGAATAGTTTATAACATTAAAAAAGCATTTTCATCAGCTTTAAAAGTCTGTGTGTTTGTTTGTGTGAAACACAAATAGTGTTTCAGCTCATTTGGAGACCCTTACATCTAAATATAATAGTTCCTTGTGAATCACAGAATTTTCTAGAGGGAAAATTTATAAATAAACGTCCAAATTTCAAGGGGGATGGGAGTCCTCTCCCATCTCCTGAGTGAAATTTCTCCTTTAAGTGTTTATCTATTTTTCAAACTCTGTGGAGAGCGACAAAAGGGAAAAGCTTCTTGTAAGCGGCAGAATTTTCAAGGGAAAAACACTGTATAACCGTCGTAAAAGTTTAGAAAATTACCCCTTTAAACTAGTAGTATTTTATATCTTTTTCAAACTCTTTGGGGAGCAAAAAAAAGGGAAAAGCTTTTTGTAAGTGGCAGAATTTTCAAGCGGAAAAACACTATTTTATAGAGGTCCAAAATATAGAGGGGCTGGGGTCCCCCCCGAAATTTTTTTGAAAATTCCCTGTATAACTTGTGTTTTATCTCTTCTTCAAACTCTTTGGGGAGCACAAGTACGGGAAAGCTTTATCTAAGCGACTGAATTTTCAAAGGAATTACACTGTATAACCGACTTTAAAACAGGCTACGGTCCTCCCCCAGATTTTTTTTGAAATTTAACCCTTAAAAGTAGTGTTTTAACTCATATTGAAACTATTTGCATCCAAAGCTCCTTGTGGAAGTCATAGAATTTTCAAGGGTATTTTTCACACATCAATGGAAACCTTAGGGGGGTTCCCCCCTTACCCCCCTAAATGACATCCATGCTTGATATTAATAGCCCGACCGCCATGAGAAACACTTAAAGAAATCTGAATGATAGCTACACAAATTTGGCACAATGCGTTTTTCCAAAGTTTATGAATTATCATCACCTCCAAAATGAACGGGAATAATTCCGTTTCCATAAAAATCTCCACAATATTGTACGACGTCAAACGTTTTTCTTGTGGCAGTCGGACTATACTTTCTTATAGAAAATCAACTTTAAGATAATCAAATACAGAAAATCTTTGGACAGATGTGAATATACAGAAACTTTTAGGCTTAAAGCTAGTTTTTGTAGTTAGTATATGAATATGTTTAGGCCAGATCTTTAGTCACAAGTAAAACCAATATCTTCAGAGAATCCCAAATAGCACCAAATGTTTTTTTTCTCAACTTAGAAAATAATTTGCGTCGCTGGTTTGACCGATTCTCCACACATGGCAATTGTCGTCCGGGATACCGAGAAAACAATCATTGTTCTTCATTCATAGAAAGTCTTCTTTCACCCCATCACTTAAGTTCTGAGAAATTAAAATGTGCAGCGGAAAAGGGGCGGACCGCATTTGTTTGTCTATTTTGTGGAAATGGGGTTTGTTTTCTTTCCAAACAATGGTTTTAATTATGCTAAAAAGAAAAAATTGTGGTTTGGCTCAAAGCACATAGAAGTTTGTTATTTAACAGTATTTGAATTTTCCAAACACGAAACAGAAGATTTTTTAAAATAAGGCTATTAAAAAGTAAGTGCATATGAAGTCTGAATGATCCGGTATTTTTATAATGTCTCCCCGTTCCACAGATTTAGGAATTGAAGGATGTCTGTTTTTTGCTAGTAAAAATTCTTAAACCAAATCCGGAGATCCACATTAGATCGTCCAAAGTCAAGGATAGGCGTTGTCTAAAGGGTAGATGGTCAAGCATGGATTACTGAGAACTTATATTAATAAATTTTGCCATCAGTATAGCCTTGTTGTCACGAACTTTTATTACTGGAATATATTTTTCCCACTTGAAATTAAGTATTCTCTGCTTCCTTTTGTAATCTCAAAAACTCGGTTTTTTGGGGGGAAGGTGTCCCTCCGACTTCGGGATTTTGAATTTTTACTGTACTTTGAATTTCTGCCATGTTTTTTGTCGTTCACTTAGAATAAAAATAGAATTACTTGGAAAAGTATACAAACAGAAAGGATAACAGTAGCAAAAAAGAAGGGAAATATAAAAAATTATAGAGGAATAGTATTACACTGTTTTATAATCTTCAGGTTCATCCTATGGTGGATAAAAGAATTAGAATTTGCCTTATTTATAGCAAGTCTTCCACCTTTCCTGAAAACCAAAACTTCAGTTTAGAAAATTAGGTTTCTTCTGAAAATCAATACACCATTTAGCTAAGATCATCAAAAGCATCAAGAAAAATCATCGAAAAATGTGTACCATATTAAACATCTTTTAAATGGGGTGTAGTGTTAAAAAGCAAATTTTACTTGTGTAACTTTCGTAACGCGATTCTATAAAACTAAAAAATTCCGAAAAAAGAAACGTTCATAACGAATAACAAAAATGCAGAGTAAACACATCATTATAAAGTCAGAGATGAACCCTCAAAATTTCATTAAATACAGCATACCAAGAAACATTAAACTACAATGGTCCATAAAAAACTGTTATCAAATCCCTTGCTCCATTAATTAACCCGACATTCCTTACATCCCATCACACTCCCATTTAGGCAAAAAGCTCCTCGGAAATTAGAACCGTTTTATTCGGAAAGGTAAATGGCATCAGCATCCCCTGAGTCCCGATTGGTCGGTTCCTCGAACCGTAACCCCGTGCTGATGACCATTTTCTCCTCTCCTGCCAATGTCACGGATTCAGATGGGTTAGTTGACTCCTGACTCAGAGCCCACTCTCCGAACCCATTTTTGCCTTCACTGCTCTTTTTTGGTTGGTTTGCGTTTTTCTGTCAAATCGGATGTGTTTTTTCTTCTATATTCGCCCGTAGATTTAGTGATGCGGTGGTTTTTTGTGATATCTCCCTGCTCCAGATTTTGGAACTAGTGGACGGCTATTTGATGGGGGAGAGTTGTTGTTGAAACCAAATCCGCAATTCACCATCTCTATAGTTTGTGTAACTTGAATCGGCGGCCTACTACTAGTCATTTCTCATTGCATTTCTTTTGCGTTGCCATGATAACGAGCAGCCTATCCTATTTACACAGACTCTAATTCGGGCAAAGTCGAGAACGGGCGTTTGCTTGGTCAAGACTTGGTAATCGCAGTCCAGTTCACACGGTTAACACATTTCATTCCAGATTTTATAGGAGAGTAGATTATTAGGAGAATCGCTCGGCGTTTACCAGGGGCAGATCCAGGTTGGACTTCTGGAGGGGGGCAATATTTTTAAAACATTTCCAGCAGCAAAAACTTCGATGTTTTTTTTAATATTGAAGGATAATAATATACTTTTTTGGTCATAAAACATTTTAAGCTTCAAAATTGTAATTTTTCTTTTTAGGAATTCGCTTCAGATATCATTTTATTCAATAAGCTTTTCTACTTCTTGGGGGATGTGCCCCCGTGCCACCCCCTTGATCCTCTACTGGCGTTCACCAATCTTTCCCTAGAGTGGGAAACACCCTGTATTACACAAATACCTAAATCAAAAACGAAGTTAAATATATAATATTAATGGATGGACATTTCAATCATCGAAGCGGTTCAAAACATTCACCAACTCATTCGAAACTCATAACAAACGTTGATTTCAGTAAATTGATTCAAAAGACTATAGACATGCCGTGGAAACGTTCATTTATTACATTAATGCATATTCGGGGGAAATATTTTTATTGCTGGTAAGAATATCAAAGGACATAGTTTTAGATATGCCTAATACAGCTATAGTATATCTCTAGTTTCGTGCAAAAACATATCACTATCCGAAAATCATTCATCTTCAGTATTAGGAAACATCCATAACTGACGTGAGGTCAAAAAGGGGGAAGGGATCTTGCAAAATCTCATCAGAGGTTAGGGGGAGTCAAGTAAAATCTCACTTCAACTTATGTAGTTCAGAAAATATACGTATTTTCCCTTATTTTTTAGCATAGGAAAAATGGAAATTGGAAAATGCACAAATTGGTCAAAACAGCGAATCAGTAGCCAGATAATCATGATAATTAGTACAAGTTGAGCCCATGTTTTGGATTTTAACATGGATTTGTATCAAAGCTTTTGTAATGTGTATGTTAAGTGTGCTTATAACAAGATAAAACGAAACAAATAATAAAAGATAAGACGAAACAAATGTGGCTACATGTCAAAGAAATAAAACTATTAAAAAGTGATAAGGGAACTATCACTTAAGAATTAGAGGGGGGTCAGCAAAATCTCACTAAATGTTACCAAGGGGGAGGGAGGGGTCCAACATTTTGAAAACACACATGTAATTTATGGACGTCCCCTAAGGAAACTTCAGGGCTGGTTTACATGCAGCGACTTGAGAGAGACGTGACTAAATGCAACTTTAATACACAAAACTTGCGATATGATAATAAAAAGAACACTGTATCAGAAAGGAAAAAAATTCTCAAAATGTGTTCAAAGTGTTCGATATTTCTAGAGAATTAAGAGTCAGCGGTGCATGTTTCGCATCAAAAAGTAGTACTGTTATTTGCTAATAGATGTCAGCAGCAAATCTACCCAAGTAGGAGCAGGGTTCATGAGAGGCAAGCCGAGCCTGGGGACAAGGTTGACAAGACAAGAGGACCCCATGTGGCCTTGAATCTTGACGAACTTAAAAGTTTTGTTTTCTTAGTAAAATGGTGAGTAAAAGGAGGCACAAAGAGGGGCCTGAGGCAACTATCAGAAAGTTTTTGGAAGTTGAACCTTTAAAAAAGAAGTTCTTAACTCATTTTTGGTTCACAATTAAAAGACCTCCGGGGAGGGCCATTTCAGAAATAAAATTAAACCTAGGAAACTTTGAAAAAATAATGAGTATTTGAAATAATAAATGTCTTTTGTATGAACCTTTCGGGAATAATCATAATCTCCTTCTCGGAATGAATTCTATAAGGGGTGTGATAGTAAACCCCAAGAAAATGCTTAGAAAATTGTCCCTAGGAAACTGGGAATTTACACATTTTCAGCCCTAAGCTGTACAAATTAATTTCCAAAATATTAAAAAAGTTACCCCTCTAAATTTCTAAAATGAAAATCTCTGGGGCCCGGGCCCCTGGATCACCTGGTCCCACCTCACTCTCCTCCGTCTCGTCAGAACCTCAGGGGAGCCTAAAGTTAAGTGATGGGTGCTGAAAAAAGAAAAAAAATACTTGTTACCATTTTTAAGTTTTTAAAGTTAAACGAGTGATTTTTAGATAGATGTCAGCACATTCTGGTGCTGTATTTTATGGGTTTTTATTTTAAAAAATTTCCCCAGTCATATGCGCAGGCTTGGCCGAGCGGTTACTTCGTTTACTTCACCGATCCATGAATTGGGACCTCGTCCCACGGATTGGGACCGCTGGCGCTGTCCTGCGTTTTGCCATTTTTCAAGCAGGGGATCTCCTACAGTTTTTTTACTGATAATTCGTTTTAATAGTTTTGATAATAAGCAAGGAAATTAAATTTATGCATTAAACGCACCTCTTCGATGCAATGAAAGAAGGTTGCGAGTTCGAACCTGAGTGTACAACATTTTTTTTTCTTCGTGCCAATAAACAATTCTCTATCCCTATGTTTTATTATTCAAATTACAGAACACTAAAAAATGTTTTAATGGATTTTATTCTGAAAATGAAGGAGAGAAATGAAACCTCTGACTGACACAGAGGGTCGGCTTTAATGTTTGTGGGACCTGGAAAGCCTTCGCCCTATGACCCGATTAAATATATGTCTTTAAAATAAGCTTCTCTAGAGACATATTGCTTGACAGTAGCAAATTTTGAATTTAGGGGATGAAGTTCTAAAACTTATGTATTGTAGTGCATTTTCATATTTTAAAATTGAATCATTAGAATTAATATCTCATTGAATCATTATATATTAATAGATAAATTGCAAAACGCTGGTTTTAGGGGAAACATTTTAGAATGGTTCATCTCATATCTTTCAAATAGAAAACAAAGAGTAAAAATTAGAGATTCTTACAGTAACTTTTCTATTACAAATCGTGGTGTTCCACAGGGCTCAAAATTAGGACCATTATTATTTATAATTTTCATAAACGATTTTTGCAAATTAAATCTCTTTGGTGAAATGATAACTTATGCTGATGACTCAGTTTTGTTATATTCTTGTCACGATTTGAATGAATTAAAAAGACAAATTGAATCTGATCTTATTTTAATTAGAAAATGGTTTTTGTCAAATGACTTAACTCTAAACTTAAATAAAACTAAATATATTTATTTCACATTGCAGGAATGCTCCATTGACTTAAATTTCAAATTTCACAGTAATACCTGCAATTTTAATCAAAACTGTAATTGTTATTCATTGCAACGCGTTAATACCATTAAATATTTGGGTATTCAAATAGATTTTAACTTGAAGTGGAAAACTCATATTGGTGATTTATGCAAAAAATTACGCTTTATATTAATAAGATTTCATCACTTGAAGAATAAGGTAAATAAGCTATTTTTAAATACATTATATTATTCTTTTTTTTATTCTCTATTAAACTACGGTATTATTGTGTGGGGAGGAGATTACAAAACTAACTTATTTCCACTAATCTCCCTTCAAAATAAATGCTTCAAGATTTTAAATTACAAACCCTCGCCACCCAATCAGCCCAAAACTATAAAACTTCTACCTATACGCCATATTGCTTTCTTTCGTATGATTTATTTTTTATATCGTAATCTAATATAATAAAACTAAGTGTGTGTATATGTGTGTGTATGTGTGTCTTCTATACAAATCCACAGTTTACTTCCGATCTGCACCAAACTTGGTATACCTACGTAAAAAAACCCAAGGAAAAACATAGGCTATGTTTCGAAAACTTTTAATGACCCCTTGACCCTCTTTCGACCCTTTTTATGGTCATTTTGCTGAAATAGCTTTATTTCTGCTGAAAAAGAGATCTGTTTTCCCCATTGTTACAAAAAAAAACTATTATGCAAAATAACACGTTTTTAAAAGAAAACTAAATATAAATCTAATTAAAAATTATAACTATAATCTAAAAATATATTTCAACAAAATTTAAAATTTTAAAACTGGTAAGTATAGTACAAAATATTTTTATTTGAAAGTAATTTCTAAATAAAAAGTTTCATGGAATAGCATTGTTGTTAAAATAATCTCCATGGAAACAAGGATGAAAAATCAAATGATGATATTATAACTTTTAAGAAAGTTGGTTAACAGACCAAAAACTAGAGTTAATATTCAAAACCATTTTAAGTGGAAATATTGTATTTTTCCTTAAAATGCAGGAATATGTTTTATTTTTTAAATTTTATACCAAAGATATAATAAAATCATGAAAATATGATTAATTAAGGTCGCTAATTGAGCAATTTAAGTGATTTTGGGAAGAATATTTTTCTAATATTTTGTTGTTTTTTATGGGAATCATGTGGTAAATGCAGAAATCGTTTCACTCATTAAAATATCGGCACGGATCCAGCACGCGTCCAAGAGGGGGCACTTTTCCAAAAAGATCCCCATTGGTACTATTGGGGGTATAGGGGTCCTCCCCCAGAAAAAAAATTGAAATTTGGCGTGTAAAAGTAGGGTCTAAACTCGCGTTTTTAGAAACGTTTTGAGTCTAACGGGGGCACTTTTCAACGCTATCACCTTTACTTTTTCACCCAAAGTGTCAAAATATTGGGAATTTCCTAAAAATTATCATTGAAGATTCCCTGGTGGCACTAATGGGAGGTATGGGGGGTCCTCCCCGGAAAAAAATTGGAAATCAGACCGGTAAAAGTAGGGTTTTACTCATTTTGACAACCTTTTTGGTTTACCAAGGGGGGGCGCTGTCCAGAGTGCTACCTCCTGGATCCGGTCCTGGAAGGTAGAAAATGAATTAAAAAATTTTAAGAAAAAATCTCCATCTCCACCCGTGCAAGGCCGGGCATATCAGCTAGTCTAATATAATAAAAGTCAATGTGGCGGCGTGTGTGTGTGTGTGGTTGCGTATATTTGTCTTCTATACAAATCCACAGTTTTCTTCCGATCGGCACCAAACTTGGTATACCTACGTAAAAGAATCCCCAAAAAAACATAGGCTATGTTTCAAAGTTCTAGAATGACCCCTTGACCCTCTTTTGACCCTTTTTATGGTCATTTTGCTGAAATAGCTTTATTTCTCCTCCAGAAGAGATCTGTTCACCCCATTGTTACAAAAAAAACATAATGCAAAATAACAAGTTTTTAAAAGAAAAATTAGATACAAGTCTAATTAAAAATTATAACTATAATCTAAAAACATAATTAAATGAAATTTAAAATTTTAAAACATGATATTAAGTGTTGTACAAAATATTATTATTTGAGAGTAATTTTTAAATAAAAAATTTCATGGAATAGCATTGTTGTTAAAATAATCTCCATGGAAACGAGGATGAAAAATCAAATGATGATCATATTGTAGCTTTTAAGAAAGTTGGTTAACAGACCAAAAACTAGAGTTAATATTAAAAACCAGAGGAAATATTGTATTTTTGCAGGAATATGTTTTATTTATTAAATTTTATACCAAAGATATAATAAAATCATGAAAATACGATTAATTAAGAGCTCTGATTGAGCATTTTAAGTGATTTTGGAAAGGTTTTTTTATTTTGATTGGTTTTTTATGGCACATGATCCACGTCAGGATATGATTTTGGGAAGAATATTTTTCTAATATTTTATTGTTTCTTATGGGAATCATGTGGTAAATGCAGAAATCGTTCAGAATTTAAAATGCTTGATTCGACACCTTTCACTCATCAAAATATAGGCACAGATCCAGCACGCCTCCAAGAGGGGGGCACTTTTCCAGACAAGATTCCCATTGGGGTATAGGGGTCCTCCCCCAGAAAAAATTAGAAATTCGACGTGTAAAAGTAGGGTTTAAACTCGCGTTTTTAGAAAAGTTTTGAGTCTAAGGGGGGCACTTTTCAACAGTATTATCTTTACTTTTTCACCCAAAATGTTAAAATATTGAGGATTTACTAAAAATTATCACTGAAGATCCTCTGGTGGTACTAATGGGAGGTATGGGGGTCCTCCACCAGAAAAAAAATTGGAAAATTAGACCAGTAAAAGTAGGGTTTTACTCCTTTTGACAACCTTTTTGGGTCCCCAAGGTGGGGGGTGCTGTCCAGAGTGCTACCCCCTGGAAGGTAGAAATGAATGATTGATTTAAAAATTTTAAAGAAAAAATCTCCATCTTCACCCGTGCAAGGCCGGGCATATCAGCTAGTAATACAATATGTGAATATAAAAATCAAATTTCAGATCGGAGACCTAATGAAATATACCAAATACCGCGCTTTAATAAAGAAATCTTCTGCAAACATTTTTGTTATTTAGCGCCTAAAATATTTAATGGCTTACCTTTGAACCTACAAAACATCTCAAGTAATAAAAAATTTAAGAACTTATTGTTTAATTTTTTATTGGACATTGATGATTTAGAATTTTTTTTAAGTTATAGAAGCAACACGTAATTTGTATGCCTATGCTGTTTTGCCATTTGTCTCTTAATATTGTTATTCAAATTATTTTCTCTTCTTATTTTTTGTGTATATATATATATATGTGTGTATGTATATATGTGTATATATTATGTATATATAATATGTTGTTTGTATCATTTATGTTTAAGATACTTTTTTTTAAATTTCTCATCGGTACTAATTTTTTATAATCATGTTTTTTGTCAGCTAAATGGGCATATGCCCCAGTCTGACTAATATGTTTTTTCTCCAATTTTCATTTGTATCGCATTGCACATAAATAAAGTTATTATTATTATTATTAAAAAAAAGCGGACTGAAGTTGTATTTTTCAATTATCATCATAGAACATAGATCAATGAATCAAAAGTAAGCATTGCATAGGTACTCTATTCGAAATAAAACTAATAATTTCCGTTTAAGGGACAGTCCATTAAATATATGACGCTTCGAGGGGAGGAAAGGGGTTCATTAATCTGGGACACTTTGTGACGAGGGGGTTAAAAATTGTGACATCACACATTGAAAAACAACAAAAAATCAAAATAATTTTTTCTGGGTAATTTATTTAAATAATATTTTTAAATTAATACTAACAAAAAAATAATAGTTAACTTTATTTAACTTGAAATTATAAAGGGTGTGGCACTAGGGTTATGACTCTGACCCATTTTTTTTAAATATTCAAAATCTTATTGATTGCATTCGATGAACTTTTGTCCATATGATAATTTTATAGCATTATAATTTCTTTGTATTGAGAAAAACCTTATAAGCACCCAACATCATTTCACATTCTCATATAGCAATTACACACCACCTATTACTTAATACGTAACCTAAGTGATCATTAAAATGTCCTTAAAAATACTGGATACAGGAACCATCACCCCATTGATGTATATTTAACTTAAGACCCAATTTAGCTTCCTGTTGATTGGGTGCCCATTTTTCTGTGTCTTAGTAGTAGAGTCGCAACGTAACGATCTCCCTGCACAATTTATCGGAAGAGCAGCAAATTGCCCATTTCCCTGGTCCAACTTCTGTTAATTGCTAATAAATTTTCTTCATTAGCGTCCTCTCTATTCGGGGAGCCGCAAAGTACCTATCTCTTATCAATGAGAGCCGCATTTTGCCCATTTTGCACCTTTTGTCCAAAGTTGCAGAGCCGCTTCCCTTTTGCCCTTATGTCCAATGTGGCAGAACCCCCATTTCTGCAGATGCAGATTTAACCTTTTCTAAAATTGACAATGATAATTTTAACTCTGTATTCCATGCAAAAAACCCTCCAGTTTCCGCAGTAATTTAATTAGATATAATTTTGGGGGGAAAGTTCTAATAGCTCCGATCCCCATCATACGAACTTTAACCCCCTAATGCTAACTCTATGCCTTTTCTGAGCGAAACCTTACCTCAATATTTAAAAAAGAAAATGTTTGCTTTTTTTCTGATCTCTAATTATTTGTATAGCAAACTTTATGAGATTACTCGCTCTTTATAATTTAGTCAGATAGTTTATTTCTTTTTCCTTGAATTTCGAATCACTAATTGGCATATGACCTTTTGGGACCAGTACATCTTTGGGGTATCAGTCATATCCGATACTTTCAAAATATATTGTTTAGTTAAGGCTTTGGGTAATCTGCAACCGGTTCAACACTAGTGATGGGCAGGTATCGATACCAAATACTTAAGTACTCGATACCTATAGGTATCGAGTGTATTCGATACCCACAAAAGTATCGATACTTTATTGACATATTTCGTTTTAAATTTTTCAATGAAGTAATCTTTATAATTGTAGATCAAACGCAGCCTGTTTCCGTTTTCATTTTGCAACGCTCAAACCCAAGTCGTTATCATCCGCGAGAGAAATTTGACGCGGCTAGGCTTTTCCCTCGCCAAATCCTTCGCCTCTATCCACCTCCAGGCCCGTAGCTACGGGGCTTTTTGATGGATTGCTTTCAGTTTTTTGAATATTAGTCTGATTATGGATAGGCCCTAAAAAAATTGTCCCTTCAGGTTCATTTCCCGACATTGAAAAAAAGTACTCGATACCTAAAAGTACTCGATACCTATAAGTATTCGATACCAAAGTATTCGATACCTATAAGTATTCGATACCAAAGTATTCGATACCTAAAATTATCGATTTTGCCCATCACTATTCAACACTCACTATTCCTGATCGTCTCTTGATTTAAAAACCCTTAAAGAAACCATGATTTCTTTTTTAAATCTAATCTTTTTCTTTCTGTTTAATCGTTCGAGTTTTATAACCATCGATTTGGTGAGTGTCGGTGCAACCCTAGGGCAAGAACACGTGAAAGGAAAAGTGGGCAGCTCTTTGTATGGTTTAATGGTCTAACTTGGCCCTAAAAAGCACCACTAAGGTGTTAAAATTCAAAAATCGACACGAAAAATTTAAAAATATTTTTGTTGACTCGAGTATTTAAAAATAAATATCGACTGTCGCTTGGAATTCTAAAAACATTATTTCGGATTGAATGACGTCACATGCTTTTTTGCGCTTGCGCTCTTTTTAAAAGTCAAACTTTGAAAATAAATAAAAAAAAGTAAATAAGCATCGTAATTTTAAAAAAATTGTGCGTAATATTTCCTCTTTTGGATACCTCTATTGATTAAATAAAAATTTCGAGAATTGCCCATTCTAGAGGCTTTTACCAATCAAAGAACGATGTAGATATTGCTTCTGCTAGAAAGGGTGCAACCTAATAACACCCGAACTTAGGCCCCTACTAAACTTTTAAAAACTGCAAACAACGGCCCATTAAGGGGGTGAACCTTCAAGCCCCCCCAAAGAGCTCCCCTCACCTTTTCTTTTTATTCCTGCCATCGGTAGTTGGTGTCGGTTTGCACCGACGTTCATTAAATCGGTGGTTGTAAAAATCTAACATGGCTCTTACTGTGCAACTATCTCTATAAGAAATTTTTCAAGAAGTAAAAAAAAAGATAAACAAATTAAGTATTTTCTTTCCTTTAATACTCTTAATAATTTCGACATACGTAATTTCCTTCGTGGTGTAGGCCCTATCAATTAAGTTCTAACGACGCCGGGCCCCAGTCCAAGATGAAGGTCTCCTGCATACAGGGCATCGAGGGGTGTCGATAAAATACTTCAAGACCTTCATGATACAACGTTTATGGAATCTGTGGCTGCATTCCAAGGTCTTCATTCTTTTGTTTGGCGTGGTGTCTAGGCAGATGCAGCATTTGGGACCACTATTTCCCAGATCCCCTTCTGGTTTCGCTGTTTGTTTCCATTTGGACCTCTTGCACTTCATCTTCCAGTAACGTTTCTTTTTTTGGGTGCTGTTTTTACCCATCTGGCTATAAGTGGGAGTTGTTTTAAGTACAATTCCTCACTTTAATATCAAACATATCTTAGTTCGGCAAACTTCGGGGGCAGATTCCGTAGTTGGGCCTGGTTGGCAAGATTGGCAAATAATTTTTCGCCAATTTGTTAATGCGTGATACCTACTATTTGCTAGTAGAGTATTTCATCACAGAAAAGTATTAAACATATTATTTTTCACTAAGTTCTTACTACAAAAACCACAAAACTACACAATCTAGTTATTTTCACATAGGAAATGAAGAAAACAAAAAAGAAAACTTACAAAATGCAGATAAAAGGAATAGAAAAAAATAAACAAACACAATGCATGTTTTTAGATTTTTAAATATCCCGGATTTGTTACTGTACTGTGTGTGTGGTTTCTATGGTTATAAAACATAATGATTCTTCCTCAGATGTATACAAAAAAATTATGACATGGCGTACTAGAACTAGTAAACCATGGATCTTCTTACAACATAAATCCACACTAAAATTTCTAGCAAATAAAATTGAAGGCCTCTTATAAGATTAAAGGATTCTCCCTCCTCCCAAAAATTAAAAGAAATTTATAAAAAAATTAAAATTGCAAAAATTAGTAAAAATAATGAAGAAAAATTCCAGATTTGAGTCAACTCTCCTCTGACGAATAATAATCCGGTAATTGGAACTTGATCCAAAACTTTTACAGTGCACTACAATTTTAAACATTTCTGCAGGAACGTATCCATCAAATGGGTACTGAGTAGGGATTGTCGTTTTGGGGCATTTTGGTCATCCCGGGATTTCGGGATAAAATTCGACATCATCCCGGGAAATCCCGAAAATTTAATTATTGCCAGAATTTCAAGAAAAAAAAATTTAAATTTTTAAAATTTAATGCGTAAAGGTTAAATTAGAAGAAATATAGGAAGAAATTATTAATTTTTAATGCTAAAATTTTTCAGTTCTAGGCAATTTCCTTAATGATATTAAAAATTTTTTTTGCAGTTTTATAGTCACTCATTATAATAGTACACACATATATCACATAAATGACACCAACTTAATATTTTAAATTTGTCTTAAAAATACTCAACTTAAAGGTGTACTTACCCTAAAAATGATTTTGAATTCCCTTATAGATAAGATATGTATTGCAAGGCACGGCTTCTCAAAGGAATGTATGCTTTTTTAAATGTCGGAGGAAACCACTCGTGAAACCTCCCTTACACTTAATTATCAAGGAACACTTTTGCATTTTCCTTCAGATTAAGTGCTCCCATGCAAATGTACTATCTTTTTCTGTCATAATACAAAATCGGAATATTCTCAGCCCGATATTCAAAACGTATAATCTCTTCAAAAGCTGGCGACTTATTGAGAGTACTGTTTCGGAAATAAGGTTCAAACTATCCTCATAAATAATTACTTTCATCACATAAATGAAGGTTATGAGTTTCTTACATATCTGGTTAGAATTGCGATAAATGCTTTGTGGTTGAAAATGGCCTCTTCCTGGGAGTTAGGGGCCATTCATTAATTACGTAAGGATGATTTTGGCAATTTTTGACCCCCCTACCCCCATGTAAGGGTACGTAAGAATTTTCAAACCCCTCCCCCCCCTATTCTTACGTAATATTCAATTTCGTTTTTCAAAATAATAAAATGTTAGAAAAGGATCAGTTAACAAAAAAGGTTAAAACCAATAAAGATTTCTCTCTCTCTTTGCTTTCGTTTTGTTTCGACTTTTGACAACTGGAAGATCAGATGGATTCATCTTATTTTTTTATCTTAACTTAATGCTACTCCCATAGAGGTATAAGAATAATAGAGACGGCATGGACGGCAACCCTGTGTTCCAAAGATCAATGCTAGGCAAAAAGAATTCTTTAACATTGGAGCTCCCATAGACGCGTCGATTTCGAAGGTGAAAAATCGTAATAACTCATAGAAAAATGATCGGAAAAAGAAAAAAACACCTGTTTATGATGTAGAAGGAAAAGACTAATTATTCTGAGTTTAAAAATTTAAAATATCTCCGAAACATTTTTATGAATGGGATTTTAAAAAACTTCGCGCCGAGTTCGTTCGACTTTCACGAGCTATATTCGATTAAATTTGACAGAATTTCAGTTAAATTACTTCTAGTAGTATTATAAAATGAAGATTTGTGATTAGATTGGATGTGTTTTTGAGTCATTCAAATGAATATTTCTGGTTGAAAATTGTTTTTTACGAAGTTAAGTCCTGAAATGAGCTTTGGCGGCCGTTGGCGATCGAGCTTGGCGCTTGTTTTGTGTTGGTGCGGGTTTAATTTTAGCGCGTTATTATTTTTTATTTTGCCTCCTTCTCAAGAATTCAAGAAAATAATTTCCAATAATTATTAAGGAATAATATAAATGCATATTCCAATTATTGAGATGCAGTTTCTTAATAATTGTGATTTTTTAAAGTTTCTGTGGATTTTTTTTGCCATATTGTAAAGACTATTTTTAGATTGCTGCTACATTAATGCTAAATGTATCAAAATAAGTTACCAATATTTACATTTATGTAATTTTTGTAACAATATTGTTAATATTATTATGGATATTTGTACAAGATTTGGGTACTTCTTTTAGAATTTTAATACCTCAATAAAATAATATAATAATAATTAATGTCTCCATCACTGGGGCTGTTTAAAAAAATTTCGCTTTGATGTCCTTGAAATTTCATAACAAAAAACCTAATCAGTAGAATGTAATCTTATTAATTTAATTTACTAGTTCAAAAGCCATCAAATGTTTAATTCGAAAATATTTTTCAGTTGCGAGTTTGCCATTAAAAAACTGTAATCAGCAGATTGGTTGGTTGGGGTTTTATGGCATAAGACCCCCCTATTTTCAGAAAAATATTATTTTGAAGCCACATACTCTTATGAATGAAGATTACCGTCACTCTTTTTCCTATTAGTTTTTGGGTATTTAAATTTTGAAGTTTCAAGCTTTTCGGTGCCTTTTCGGTTTTTGCAACATTGTTTGCTAAGATCGCGAAGTGATAAGTAGAGGGGGTTAACGAGCTTTAATGAGAAAGGGGAAGAGTCTCCAAGTTAAATAAAGTAAAAAGTAGACCATCAAATTTCAAAGTGTTAATTCACTTCACATATCCATAAACTTCTTCCCTCATCAATTTATTGCGTGTGCTTTATCGTTGTGAATTAGAATAGGATATAGAGTAGTGTTAATTTCATTTATGTTTCAGATAACAGATACTGGAATTAAAATTACTTAAATAAAATGTAACCTTTAAAAACAGAAGCTATCACTAATTTATATTTTAACTGTAAAAAATACGATGGCATTGATACAAAAATACGAAACTTATAAGGCAACAAAAAAATATATATTCTGAGCGCCGCACCGTGCCAAACAGCGCGATAACCTCGCCAAATAGCGTGAAATCTCGTAACTCATAACTTTGACATGCTAGGCAGTCATGGGATCGCTCGCTTCCGTTGAAATCGGACCCGATTCCTCCTCTATTCTTCTTTCCTAACTCTATGGCTACTCCAATAAAAAAGATCCATGTGATATTCTTTCATTTAAAAAAATAAAGCTTCATTAATATACCGAGATTGTCAGCATTTTTAAGTTTTTCTGGGGTTAATCAATAGTGATTCGATTAGAATAATTGGAATTTGTAACATTTACTTGGAAATAACATTTACTTGGAAAATCTTACGTAAGAATAGGTTTGACCCCCCCACCCCCCAAGTAAGGGTATGTAGAGATTTTTCCAACCCCCCCTCCCCCTCGGGACCCTTACGTAATTAATGAATAGTCCCTTATTACGATTTCTATTTCTTATCACTAACATACTAACGAATAAAAATCGTTGATGAGTAACCAAGTTACCATTTATGTCAACATGCGAGCATTTTATGTATAATACAAATCGGCAAGTTCCTTGTTTATTGCTTTTTAGCTGTAAAAATCTAGGAGTGGGAGATAATTTAATTCAGCAGATGATTGACTTAAACCACCTCACTTCCACTAATTTATAAGTATCTTCCAAGGAAAGGAAATATTTGTTTATTCCATCAGGAATGATTTTCAAGCGTTTGTAACAGCGTTAAAGAAATTTAAAATTTTGAAGGAATCCCGGGAAACAATCCCTAGTACTGAGTGGATAAAAACTAGTTAAATCCTATTATATTTTGAAGGGTCACATTTCTATTCAATTCCATTAACGGTTCCGCTAAATACCACCAAACCAAGCATCATAATCCACTACCCAGTATATACGCCGGGTTGCTAGAAAAAGATTTATCGCCCTGGTTGGCAACGCCAAAAAAACAAGAGGCACCCGGTTGTAATAAGAAACCGCTAACTTCAATCTCAATAACCTATCTAAATTTCAATTGGGAAAAAACAATATTTATCTCTTTTCTTCTATTTAAATAAACCTTTTTCGATTAATTTAATTACAAATTCGTGACGTTTTTTTACCTGCAGAAATGATTTTCAGGACTATTGCAACCATTGAGGATGGTTTGGAAAATGTAAAAGTATTTGCTTTGAAATCTATACGGAGAAATGAAAGAAAGAAGTAAAAAATTATCAAAATCCACACGTGAAATGTTATACAGTATGATCGCAGGCCCATCCTAGATACTACACTACTAAATTAATCTAGTAAGCTATGGTAAGCTAATTATTGCGATTATTGCTAATTTAATAGCAACTATAGTTTGGATGTTTTTATGCAATTTGAAAGATTGCCATTTTTCAGGGATTGAAATTATATTTTATTTCCTGTTTTTCCTTTAAATTAACGAAATTTGGGGTTTACAATCTCTTAACTATCCTATATTTGAAATGTGTCCGCTGTTTCCTATAGTTTTGTTCTGGACACATTGAAATGGCATCTCCAAACGTAATAAACCCAATCCATTGATTTTTTGGTAAATGAAGCGAATCAGGGCTGCAGCTGAATTTGGCAATTTTTTTTGTCGCCAAAGGGGGAAAATGCTCGGATTCAATGCTCGGATGCCACACCGATGGCATCCGAGCATTGAATCGCCAAATTTGGGGGCGACAATCTGCAGCCCGGATTCGCTTCATTAACCGATTTTTTTAATTGTATCTGGGCAAGGGTCGATGAGGTACTTAACTAACTTTACTTCATCATAAAATGAAATTCCATCTGGTCAGTGAGCTGAAAAATATTTTCGTCAATCCTTCGCTAGATAGCAGCACCAAATTCAAGTGAGGACAGCAGGACTGAGGCATCTTCCGCTAGATAGCAGCACCAAAACGGCACTGCCCATGGCACCGCCAGATGGAATTCTGTGACTAAAACTGTACTATACTATAGAAGGTTGGCTTTATTTAGAAATTTATTTCGTGAGGGCCCATATACAATACAAAAAAATTAAGTCACTCTCAGACCCAAAGCTAGATTTTTGCACCGAAGGAGAGGGAAAAAATTATTTCTCTAAGCTTAGCTAAGCCCCATATGCATATACAGTAGGGTGGCCCTTATTATAATGGAGAAAATTTTTTTTCAATATTTTGTTTCGCGCCGGGCTGATTTTTTTTCCTTTTACTATAGAATGAAAGTGTGCAAAAGGATTTTCCAATATTTTAATATTAACACGTGCCTCATCGGGGGTGAAGTTTTCCCATAGCGCGCCACAGCAATAGTATGGCTTACGACGGGAATAGCGTCTCCGCTAAGAATTAAGAAACATAAGACTTCGTAAGACATAAGAATGTTATTAGTATGCATTAAATTAGTTAAAAAGTCAAGAAATAAACAAAAAGTATTTATTGAAAAAAAATTAAAAAGCATACATATTGCATATAATTCAGAACTGCTTAACGTAAAACAACAATTACACTACTCGACAAAAAAAATAAGGTAAAAATGCTTCTGACACAATTCAAGCAGATTCTTATGTAAAATGACCCCCTGAATTCGAATCTGACCCCCGTTTTTCTCCATCACGTACAGATTTTCGGGGAACAGCCCCTCCCCCTTTTTGCGTTTTTCGATTACTTAATGACTTTGAATTCGATTTCCAGGGGCAAAAACTATTACTTTAGCCTTTAAATTACACCCGAGGGAACAATAAAGGTTAAAGCTTCTAAAATATACAAATTTGTAGTAAATGGGTAAATTTAAGGGGTTATTACCCGCCTAAAAATGCAAAAAAATCGTTAAAAATTATAGAGATTGTTTTTGGCTAATTTTTTCCTCTACTTTTTCACGCAATTTATCATTAAAGGGTCCTAACCCTTCCCCAAGAACCCGAATTTAATGAATATATTCAGCAGGGATTTTTTCTAGTAGCGGTTGAGGTGTTAGCGCCCCCGAAGCACTCGCGGAAGAGACTCTCTGAATCGCACCGCCGCAAGTGAACTCAGGAATTAATATTCATACTTTGAAAAGCTCAAAAATTACATTGTTCTTATATTTCAGGTCTATCCTGAGGGAAATAGTTCAGTTCGTTAAAAACTGGCCAGTTTTTGGGGATGGGGGTTCCATGTTTCAAGCTGTTAATACATGCGTGGGCTGTGGATAACAATTGGGAATTGTCCCATTAAAAATTGAGGGTGATGGGGGAAAACGGGTGTCATATTTGGGTTCAAGAGGTCATTTTACACAAGAATCGACTGAAATTCAGTCAGTAACAGTTAGAATTTTTTTGTATAGCAGTTTAACCCTTAAGTATGGCATAGAACCCTTCCGAGGGTGCTTTGGGGGCGCTAACACCTCAACCGCTTTTTGTAAAAACCATTGCTGCATATATTCATTAAATTTGGGTCCTTGGGGAAGGGTTAGGACCCTTTAATGATAAATTGCGTAAAAAATTAGAGGAAAAAATAGCCGAAAACAATCTCTATAATTTTTAACGATTTTTTTTGCATTTTTAGGGAGGTAATAACCCCTTAAACTTACCCATTTACTACAAATTTGTATATTTTAGAAGCTTTAACCTTTCTTGTTCCCTCGGGTGTAATTTAAAGGCTAAAGTAATAGTTTTTGCCCCTGAAAATCGAATTCAAAGTCATTAAGTGATCGAAAAACGCAAAAAGGGGGAGGGGCTGTTCCCCGAAAATCTGTACGTGATGGAGAAAAACGGGGGTCGGATTCGGATTCAGGGGGTCATTTTACATAAGAATCTGCTTGAATTGTGTCAGAAGCATTTTGACCCTATTTTTTGTTGTGTAATTGTTGTTTTACGTTAAGCAGTTCTGAATTATATGCAATATGTATGCTTTTTAATTTTTTTTCAATAAATACTTTTGTTTAATTCTTGACTTTTTAACTAATTTAATGCATACTAATGATATTCTTATGTCTTACGAAGTCTTATGTTTCTCAATACTTAGCGGAGACGCTATTCCCGTCGTAAGCCATACCTATTGCTATGGCGCGCTATGGGAAAACTTCACCCCCGATGAGGCACGTGTTAATATTAAAATATTGGAAAATCCTTTTGCACACTTTCATTCTATAGTAAAAGGAAAAAAATCAGCCCGGCGCGAAACAAAAATCCAACTTTGAAAAATAAGGGCCACCCTAATATACAGGGTGTTTCAAAATTGCGTTGCACGGCTTTTATTCGGAACCAACGCCTCCTACGGTCATGGAAGTAAGGTCTACCCCTATGTAAGTGAGCCTGGAGAATGCACTGAAATGACTTACAGCGCCCCTAACGGCGAAATTAAAAAGTTAAAAAAATTAATGTAAAAACTAAAAGAGATAGAGCAAAAACCTCGAGGATAGTATTGTTGCCCACGTCATGAAAAACTCACTGAAAAAAAAATTCATGAAAATATCTTGAAAATTCGCCGAAATATTAGCATGTGAAAATAGCCCTGCGTAAGAAGTTAACGAGGGTTGGTGAACGATAGTGAGAAGGGGGCGGTAGCTCCCTAGTTATTAAAATGAAAGAAATTTCATGGAAGTTATGATAACATTAACAAGCATAGTATAAGAGCCTACTTTATTTTTCAGTTTTTTTTAATTCATTGTAAGTAATAAGCAAAAGAAAAAATTAAACGTATCCTTTGGCCCATGATTGGACCCGAATATCATCAAGTAGATTTTTTTGTCACGCGGTAAATTGTTAGTAAGTCTAAACAACAAGACATGAATACCTCATTTGAAACCCGTTTATTCAAGCAGAAACTAAGTCAAATTACATGAATCATACAATTATACACTTATCCTTTGAGATTAGTAGAGAATTTTGGAGGTTGTAATTTGGAAGATTTGCTGAATTTTGATGAATCTGAAGCAAAATAATGGAATCAGTAATCAACACCTTCACACTTAAACATGAAGCTAATTCTTATCTCCTTAATACCTTTGAAGCACAACCTATACAAAAATGTTAATGTTTATTAAGATGGGAAATATTTTTTAAAGTTTATTCTATTAATGTTCTCAGCTTCAGAGTATTCATAGATAATAAATAACATTCTTAAAGAAGATTAAAATTTAAAATATAAGCATAGAAATATTTTCTGATAAACTTGTATTATAATAATTTAAGTGAAATTTAAATGCACTTTTGAGATAAAGAAGTTTTTTATTACTAGGGCAAGTGCGGGCAAAGCCACGCAATTTTTAGTGTTTTTAACATTGTCGTCGAAAGGGGGTAGATAATCCCGAAATTTCAATTGGATTGGTTAGATTGAGATCCTACCTACAAAACCAATCTATGTTTAAACTCTTATCGATGGTATTTTAGGAGAAATTTACAATTTAGTAGAAAAAAATCGCGGGGCCTTGCCTCGCAAAATGGGGCAAAGACCCTCACTTGCAAATCTTGGTGCCCAAGAGAAAAAAACATAGATAAACTGAATTTTTTATTATAAAAACACTAGAAATAATCCTCTTCTAAAAAAATCAAAGTCTGCCCGGGCCTAGTGGCCCATCAGGCGGTGCCCATCTCCGTTTCTGTAGCCTTTGGGCCTGGGGTGCTAATTAAAAATAATCCTCTTAATGTTTTAATATTTCTAAGCCAACCAACAATATTAAATATAAATAAGATCAGTTTTAATGAAAATTGTCAACCTGTTGTAGCAATTCATTTCAGATTGCCCAGATATCTTTCAAAACGGAGAAAAGACGGTTTCAGGTAGAGGGTTGGCATCTCGGACACCTTTATTAACCTTTTTAGAGATCAAGCAGTCCCATTTTCTTTTGGGACAAATTTTTGAGCTTTTTAAGCTGCGGGGATTTGCCCCGTTTTTACTTTATTTTGAAAAATAAGCCTTATTATTATCTTTAGAGACATGTTGGGGCAATTCTTTCAAAATGAAACTGAAGTTGAATTGCTATCTTATCATTGGGCTATTTGTTGGTATTTCTCCTCAAGCCCTATTTTATGTTATGTTTAAGTAAAAGATCAGAAAAATTACATCTAAGTGATGAAAAACAAACTTTCAGCATTTTTCAAACTCATGAGTGACTTAGGGGTACGAACTTTCGTAGAAGAATAGGTCTCAATAAGAAAACCAACCACCTGGTTTTCAACTTTTGAATCGATCATTAACAATTAAAAATCACGGTGAGTGGTTTTGCCCCGTGCGGGTTTTTACCCCCCCCCACCCTATACTTCCGGAGTAAAACTTTTCCTTTAAAAAAAATTTCTATTTCTAAAATGAAGACTATAGAAAATTAATTCGAGCAATAGTACTGAACTCAAAATTCAAGTAACTTTCGTTTGGTAAAAACTAGGATTCTTTATCGAGAGTTCTCCTTACTACTAATATACATTTTGGCTTCACTCACCGGTTATTCTACGAAACTGTACATCAAGATAAAGAACATCAGGTGTCAGAAGAATTCTGATCATCATCTTGTCTAAAAATGTTTAGAATTAGTGTGGATCCATTAAATAAGTATATTTCATTGTTTTGAAGTTAATGAACGGTCATTTTTTAAGTATGCTTAAGTAATAAAAAGCTACAATGTTATTTATATTGCTTCATGATATTCGAACGAAATTCAATCCCATCAGCTATCTCTTAAGCATTAATATTATTAATATTATCCTAAAATTTGTACAAATTTAAAAAAATTCAGCTACACTCCCCCGTTTAAAAGTCACATTATATCTAGAAATAATATTTGTGGACAATAATTATGATCCATGTATAGGAAAACAGTTTTCATGGTACTGATACATACAATTTTAAATGAGGATGGAAAACATATTATGGGTAGAAAAATAGCATCAAGATTCATGGGAAAATTTTCTTTTTCAGAATAGCGCATTCTAACCAAATAAATTCTTCATTTTACTTTTTAAATAATGGCCTCGTTATTTGCTCCTGATCATCATTTCCCCACAGCAAAAAAATATATATATATATATAAACGTTGCTCTTAATAATGTTTTATCATGTGTTTCTGGATCCTATATAAAGTAACTAGTAGGGAAAAAACTGAAACAAATATTTTTGATAAAAATATTCGTAATGGAGAACCGTTAAGTGTAATCGATAGTTAAATTCATTAAATTTAAAACAACAGAGTTGAGTTTCAAAATATAAGAATCAAAACTATATTACTTCAACAGACTCCTGTACCTGGAAAAGAAAAGAATTTCATTAAATTAGTTTGTTAAAAAATTAAAACAATATCCCATGCTTAAAGTGACAAGTGGATTAAAATGGGTAATTTTCAAATTATTCCTATGATTTGCGCTACAGTAAATATCTTATTTATGTAAAATTTCTTAAGATAATTATGAGTAACCATAACAAAAGTTTATTACATTTTTTAAAATTAGAATGCAAGTTTGTTTTAAATTTAAAGTTATTTATAGGCGTAAAAAACTTCTAAAAGTTTTCGAGATAATAAGGTTCGAGATATCGAGAGTTTAATTTCATCTACTGATTCAGTTATTGCAATAATGTGCATTTAAACTTTAAAAAACTATTTACCAACTAAAATTAAAACTTACTGCGTTGGTACAAAAAATTTGAAATCCTTTGTGGATTCATTCACTATGCTCATGGCTGCAGCCGATTTGCTGAAAGAGAAATAGAAATGATACAACGTAGATTCGAATAAAATGTAGAGATGCTCAAGTTCTTTTTTTTAAATCAAGTTAATAGAGAACCTTTAATTGTACTTTTAAAATTTCTTTAAATACTGTTATATTTTATTTAGATGGGATTGCATATGGTTTAAAGGTGTTAACATTATGTAGACAATTACTTTCACATACTATATCTAATGAATTAGAAAACTTGATATTGTGTATTAGCAACTCTTTAACATAACTTTTCTCTTCTTTTTTAACATACAACTCTTTAATTTAACTTAATGAAAAGATAATGCTCACTAGGAAGCTGTGACTGATTCTAAAGACATTTGAGAGTGCTTATTTGCATTTGTGGACTCATGTTCTTCATTAACTGATGTTATTGGTTTTTTTTCTCTGAAATGAAAGAAAGACAAGAACAGATTGGATATTTCACAAAGAGTATGATTAAATACTGTTAGTTTTATATGAATTTTGACTTATTGAAGTTAATTGATATTTACATTAAATTTATTCGAAATTGTAATATCAACAAGGTCCTGGTACTGTTTTGTTTTATATAGTAGAGGAGTTGGCATTAAATTTCAAACATTCATCTGCCCGTACACGATTTTAAATGACAGGATTGTGTTAGTGGTGCCGATCACGGATTCGAGTGTTAGCTGGTCAAGTAGAGGTGGATTGAGCTTGGGGAGGGGGTCTAAGTTGCAAAAAAAAGGGAAAAATAAATTCAACTGCCCGTTAATGAAACTTGGTAAAGATCGTAGTTAGTTTAGACCTTCCTGATTACAAAAATGACCGTCAGCTGGCTGGGTGGCGGTGGAATGACCGTCAGCTGGTCACTTGAACTTGCAAACAAAAACGTTATCTGGCAATGCATGAAACTTGGTAGGGTTGTCAATCTCTGTTACATAAAGTAATTACGAGTTACTAGTACAATAGATATTAGTTCATGAGTTGGTAGTATACATTTGGTATACACACCTTACACTTGGAAACTCACCATTGAACAACGTTGAAAACTATTAGTTCGTTATTTTATGTAACAGAGATTGACAACCCTACCAAGTTTCATGCATCGTCAGATAATTTTTTGGTTGCAAATTCACGTGATAAGCTGACGGTCATTCCACCGCCACCCAGCCAGCAGACGGTCCTTTTTGTTAAGTGTTTGTTTTTGTATTATCAGGAAGGTCTAAACAACAAAACAATCTCCACCAAGTTTCATTAACGGGTAGATGTTTATTTTTCACTTTTTTTGTTGCAATTTCAACCCCCTCCCCACCCGCAACCCACCGCTACCTGACCAGCTGACGCTTGATTCCGTGATCAGCACCAACCACTAACACTATCCTGTCTTATTAAATATTGTACGGGCAGATGAATTTTTCATTTTAACGCCAGCTCCCGTACTAATAGGGATCATGTTACACCCCGTATCATGGGTAATTAAAATTAGTAGATGTCAATCGAAACCTAAAGGTGTACCATTAAAAATCATCCTGAATATCAAAGATAGGTTGTTAATTTATGGAATAGGATTTAATCTCTTTATCTAAGATTTTAAATCGTAGAAATGCGTTTTTTCCTTTTTCTTAACAATCATAAGGTTAAGAAGATAGATTAAATAGATTTTTATTGTATTTTTTTTGATAAAGTCAGTTCATGTCTTTAATAAGTAATGTTCATTTTAATGCCCTATTTACCTCCGAATACGAGATTGGTTTGAAAATGAGAAGATAAAGATTATCATTTCAATTTACTATATTTGGAAACTCTTTTCAAAACTCAACTTCGTTAAGAATTTATGAGTTAATGTTTTTCAAATTAATGAGGGATTTAGAAGAATTCCCTGCTACGCAAGAAATTTCTCTTCAACAAAAGTATAAAAAATCCTGATACCTACCTTTTCAATCTGTCCAACCTGAAACCAAAGTAAGTAAATAATTAATGGAAAATGTCATCAAAAACTTTTAATTAATATAGTATACTGTTGTACATTCGTATTGGTTTATTAGTAAAACCTTTAGAAAAAATCACTACCACAGATCTTAATTACAAACAATCAGAAAACCTTTTTCTTCAATTAAAAAAAATCAAGAAAAATTGTGAATGGAACACGTACTTTATATTGGTGAACGTCAAAGGTTCACTCTTAGCATCTTTTCGACACCTTGATGTAAATCTTCTTTTATTTGACCTTCAAAAATATTACAAATAATGACCAAATAAAATTAAATCAAAATATTAAAAATATTTCGTATTAAGGAAATATTTAATTTACAGAACGGTCATTCATCAATTTTTATTTTTTGCAACTAGCATAGCTTTATTTTACGGTAGAAAAAATTCACATTTTAGTGCTGATGATGTAATACGTAACTATCCATTTAAATGATATTAATGCAAGTTTGAAATATTATTCCTCCTTTTATGAAAACCTCCTTATACCTTTGAGATAAGATATTTATGCTATCATTTGTATACAGTACAATATCTAAAATCAGATACGTACTCTTACATATTTGAATTCCTAAGCTATTAAATTACAACATATAGGGCCATATTCAGATCTTCGCCGACGGCGAAAAAGTTCAGCTAAATAGTTGAGGCGATTTCGAAATATCTATTTCGCCTTGAACTTTTTCACCGTATTCAGATCTTCTTCCGAAAGGACGCGGAAATCTCGGAGATTCAGCTCATTGGTTAGTTGGTTTGTTGACGTGAAACGCTTAGCGACCAATAAAATCCCTCTCTAAAAAGGCGGGAAAACATCACTGATGCATTCACATGCTCCCAAAAGTGTAAACAAACTCAATCTGCACTGCAAGTCGCTTGTTTGTGTTGTTTGAGTGAACTAGAAACCAAGCTGAAGCTTTTAGCTGAGCGCACATATGAAAGAGTTGATAAAAACAATAAAAGAAAATATTTCATCTTTTCTTATTTCTACAAGCTTTGCACCTTTTAAAGGAGCATAACCAAGTAATGTTACATGAATGGGACAGTTAAAAAAAGTTCAAAAATTTACAAAATAACAAAGTTATTTTAAATATTGCACAACGTTTAGCTTTTTAAAGGAACAACACACGTCTATTTTCCAAAGAAAAAAATTAAAAAGGCATTCAAAGGGCAAAAACAGCCTACATTTATTCGACTTTATGACAAGTAAAATTAACACATAAACTGAAGCAAATCCTTTTGAATCCTTTCTTTCAGCTCAGTGAGAGAAGCTGAAGCTGGTGTTATTTCTATTAATGCTACTCGCTTTTTATGGGTTTGTACTTTTAGGAGTGCAAATAGATAATATTTGATGCCTGGACCTAATCCCCAAAGCCATTCCTCTCCTGCAGTAACATTTTCCCTGCCATTTTTAAGGAACTTATCACTAAAATAGAGCATAAAAACCTAACTTGTTTGAATAATTGTTTAACCATAACATATTTGAGATGACAGTTGCAACTATTTGCTCATTAAGACTTTGCATATTCACACATGAGTTTGGAACATAAAACACAAGTTTAAACATAAATTTTTGCACCCTATTTTAGTAAACTTTATCAGAAATTACTTAAATGAGTTGAATATAGCAAGCTATTGATGGAAAGTTTTGGAAACAGGAAATGAAGTGATAATGGAACTGTCCCATTCATCCCCGTACCCACTTATTTTTGAAAAACTAAAATTAGACAAGGAAAAAATCCTTGGATTTTCTTCATTTAAATTAGAAACTATACTAATATAAGTACTCTTTCAACACACTGTAAAATTTATAACTTTAGTTAAATTATTTTTTAATAAATAATGATAGAAGTAAAACGATAAAAGTTACTTTTGGTATGGGAAAACACATTTAGTATTCCTATTTATACGAAAATGGAAGCTGATCTCAATGAACACAATTTTTTGAATGGGCTAGGTACTACTATCTTATGGGTGAAATAACAAAAATTTAAAGTGAAGTTAAGGTATAAAAAATTGAGCTGTCCCGTTCATCCCCTGTCCCATTCATCCCCTTTCTCCCCTAATAGATTAAAGCTTTTGCCACGTCTCTATGTAATAGTATTGTAGACGATATTATTACAAAACGTTAATAACGAAAAGTAGGGGCTTATATGCGATGCAGAGTTATGAGAAATACTTGCATATGAGAAATACTTATTTTATAACTTAGATAAACGACAAAAAGTATTCTTAGATGATAAAAAAGAAAATTTATCTTATTCAGATAATGAGGAGCGTTTTAGGGAGGTAAAAACTTGGGAAATTCTACCTAATTGAGAATTAAACGTGCATTTTAGGGGTTCCATTCAAAGAATTTCTCTGAAAAAGGTGTCTTTTCGTACTAAATAGATGCGGTATACTACAACTTTGTACTTGACTAATTTAACAAATCTCTAAAAAATTTTTTAAAGAAGAAAACTGTAACTTCTAATATTGCTGCTAGAGGGCGTTGAAACTTGTTGCAACGGGATATTATTAGTAATACCAGTTTATCACTTTTCCCTTTATTATATATTCAATTCATTTTTTCCAAAAATGTGTTTTCGATGAATAAGAAGGAAGCACTTACTTCGAAACATCACTGGAATTTTTCTTTATATCCGGACTCGGTGAACTGAAATCAACATTTTTCTAAATAAAGTTTTCTAAGATTTAGCATTTTTTGAACTTAAATTTAAAACTGAAACTAAAACTTATTTTATAAAAAAACAACATTTTTAGTACACATTTAATATTTTACAAGTAAATTTATACAAGAGATTTTGTAAATTTATTTTTGCTTACCTTAAGAAGTCCGGGGGACTTGGAATACTAAAAAAAAATGAAAAAAGGACAATGTTCAGTATCGAAAATAAAAGTTGGCGGCCAATTTTCAAAGTTATCCTTTTTTAGACATTTTTTTCCTCTTTAACTTAAAACTAACGAAGAAAATATCTAATATCTATGCATCTGAACACAACACAAAAAATTGAAAATAAATCAGGTGGTTACATTCTAAGTTTTTATATTTCATGTGTGCAAGTTGTAAATACGCACAAATTTTTGAATAATGAAATTTTTAGGTGTATTATAGGATGTGATGACCATCAACATCTATATCTTAACCCTTCTATGTGGTTTCATGTGTTGAATAATATATTCTGAGTTTTTAAAATATGAAAAAGTGCTTTCATAATTTAATTGCGGGTTCGTCGTCAATCTGTTAGTTAAATTAATGAAAAAGAAAATTTCAAATTAATTTTTTTCAATTTAATTTTTTTTAATTTCAATTAATTTTGTCAGAACCTTATTGCAAAAGATGCTTTCAACAAGGTCACCTGTTGTTAAGTGCATCTACGTTTTTTGTGGTATAAGAGGATCACTTTGAAAGTCGGTCCTCTTCATTTAGATTTGCTACAAAAAGTTTCAATCTATAAATTTTCAGCTTTAACACGAAAATAATTGAACTCATCCATACACAACAAGCAAAACAATTAGTAAACACAAGAAAATGTGTCCAAATATTCCTTACTAGATAGAGATATTCCTCTTGCTTGGGTATGGTGGTTCCTCTCTTTTAGGTTTTATAGTTGACGCTTCCCTCAAAACTTTATGAGAACTGAAAAGGAAAAAAAGAACTCACCTAATTGAGAATTGAGCGTACGTTTTAGGTTTTAGGGGTTCTATTCAAAGCATTTCTCTGCACAAGGTGTCTTTTCATACTAAATAGATGCGGTACTACAAATTTGTACTTGACTAATTAAGCAAATATCTAAAAGTTTTTAAAATAAGAAAACTGTACCTCCTAATATTGCCGCTAGAGGGCGTTGAAACTTGTCGCAACGGGACATTATTAATAATGCCAGTTCATCACTTTTCCCTTAACTATATATTTGAATTCATATTTTCCAAAAATGTGTTTTCGACTTACTTCGGAACATCACTGGAATTTTTCTTTATGTCCGGACACGGTGAACTGAAATCCAAAATTTTAAGTGAATCAAGTGAATTAACCATTCACTTAAATTACAACACATTTGAGGTAATTTTATCATTATCTCTTGTCATAAGTTAAAGTTATCACATTTAATTGACGTCTTCCCTCAATATGATGTCACCATTTGAAAATTTCAAACCCCAAATGAAGTTTTTTTCTGTAGTTTAAATATAACTTGATAATATTCAAGTATTTTATAAAAGCGTATTTAATTGTAACATAAGTGAGATTTCCGTTTTTTAAGTATTATAGGGTGGATGTGACTAATTAGAATTCGTGAAAAATTTGTTATTAAAAATTAACTTCATGCGCTCATTCAGTTTTATTGAGGTTTGAAAAAACTCTAAAATGTGGGATGTGTAAAAATCTTATTTTAGAACATATGTTAAATCTTATGATATAAATCTGATGTTATGTCTTAAACAAAGGAAAGCATCACCTAGTGACTTAAAATAAATTTTGAAACTAATATGCTTCCCCTCGTTCAGTTTCTTTACAAACTCAAAACTAAATTGTATGTTAACTTACCCTTCAATGACTGGTAAAACCTGTGGGGAATCCTTTGAACTACTTTCAGAGCTTTTTAAGGGACATTTAGTAGCTATTTCATTGAGAAGTTCTCTAAAAAAAACAAGAAAGATATTAAGTAGGAGTGTTAGTGTTTTTGAAAACAAAGAAACATATAGCTTTTCATTTATGTAGTTAAAATAAATAATTACCTTCCGGACTCCTTGGCTGGCCGTTTGCAAGACATACATCTGAAAATACAGAAGGATCAGATATTTTCACTATTGCACTAACACTCGAAATACTCGTAATACTACACTAGAAATTTTTAATGCGTCTCTAAAAATTATTTTTTTGCATAGTGGTTTATTAAACAGCTGTTTAGTCACTGGCAGTTTAATCACTAAATTATTAAGTCTATATTGTTCTACTTATTTTACAAACTAAAATAGATGTGCAGGTGGAAATAACGTATTATTTAGAAAAAATTAAATTCCTAATATCGTGAGTCGAAAATATGTTTTCCCATCTATAACAACCATATAATAACTTCTATATTCCTTCTAACACCAATAATATAATAAATTCAAAAATCCCCATAAAAATCTTAAGGTCCCGATTCTTCGAATAATTATTTAATTCTTATTTTTAAAACCTTTAGGAAACCCAGGAAACCTTCAAAATAAAGGCTACTTTACATCTCAAAAGCAAGTTAGACGACTGTGCAGCATAGAAACTGAAGTAAAATTATAAATTTGTTACGCATGTTTTTAATATTGATTTTAATAAATTAACCTCCCACGTATTGTTACAAAATTCATCGATGTGCGATATCCCTTTGCTAACGTGAGTAATGCCTATCTGGTTGGTATCTAAAATGTGTTTCAACAACTAATCTATTCGAAGCCAGATTCATTGCTTGGAATACTAAAAATTGCTCAAAAAACAATACCTCTACTCGACCCATAGTTTTCTAAATAATGCGACTGAAAAATGTATGACGCCATAACCAGTTAAAACAAAAAAACAAAAAAGTTATATATCGATCCTCAAGTCTCCCACACTCTCCTGTCCACTCACAATTTATGGGTCTCTTAACCTCGCGGAAAGGAATGGAGTTCATCCAGGCTAGTACATATTTCAATCACAAATCGAAGGTAATTATTAATTTTTATTAATTAATTAGTGAAAATTTTGCTATTAACTATATGCATTAATTAGAAAATTAAGAACGATTCCTAAGATTCGATTCCTGCTGAAATTATATCAATTCCAAGTCAAATGGAATGGCAAGCTGGAATGGTATCAAATTCTTGGTATCAATTCTAAGGCCTTCGATTCCGATTCTTTTCCAGAATCAATTA
Source organism: Tetragnatha versicolor (assembly GCA_024610705.1). Classification (NCBI taxonomy): domain Eukaryota; kingdom Metazoa; phylum Arthropoda; class Arachnida; order Araneae; family Tetragnathidae; genus Tetragnatha; species Tetragnatha versicolor. The sequence goes on from JANDEH010000007.1 coordinate 44,567,051, forward strand.
TTTCAGAAATACTTAGAACCCTAGACGTACCTCGATATGCCTCCCGCATCTGGGAAGAGTGCCTCGTCCACGAGCTTCTTGATCATCGCGAGAGCGCGCATGAGGGCAACCACCCGCGCCTCCATCTTCGCCATGGCCTCGTCGAATATCTCCCGCGTCATCTTGCCGTCGAGGCTGTTCCACAGCTCTTTGTACGAGTCCTCCCATTCGTCCACCTGCGAGGAACACTCGACAACTACAATTTTTTGAAGAGAAAAATCCACTGAAAGCAAACTGTAAACTCTTGGCGTTTTTGCGCGCTTTTAAAAAAGGGATTTTTGTTAATTTTTTTGACAATCAAAAAATTTCTCGATCGGCCTCAAATTTTGGGTAGTTGCTTATTTTTGCAAGAGGAATCGATTAAAAAATAAAAAAAAAATCATGCAACTTCCTCATTTGACCAGTAAACCCTTGAGCACTTCTGGTAAATCGGTGGTGTAGTGGTAAGTTTATTTGGCTACGAGCATTACCGACTCAGGCTCGATGCCTTGCGGCGTCTGCTTGGGTCGAGTCATGAGTTTACTCAGCCTTTCATCCTTCCGGGGGTCGATATAATGAGCACTAAGCTCGCTTGGGGGAACAAACTGTTGGTTCAGCTTTCGGCTAGCCACTCGGCGTGGGCACTAGGTCTGGCCATAATTTGATTTTGATCGAAAAGGATAGTTTACATAAAATAATATCAATTTATGTAACGAATTATGTTAAGTAATACTTGCTTCATTCATCCTACTCAATACTGACTTGGACCTGGACCCTCTAAGTCCTGCAGGCCGCCGCATAGAGGGCTCTTGTAGCTACTTGTAGCCGGCGAGGGGGTGTTCCTGAGCGGAATGGGTGAAGTAGCTTCGGGAGTTTTCCTGGTAGGGTTACCCAAGGCGTGAAGGCCATTCCACTATGCTTAGCTAAGGTCTGCAGGCACACGGAGCTAAGTCAGACTTCTGGCATCCAGGTCTCGACCCTCAGAAGTTTGCACACCTTTTTCTCTTTTATTTTCAGACTCATTTTTAGACTATTTATGGACTCATGGAGTTTATCTAATTTATAGTTAGACCAACTGGAAATTAGAAACAACAACAACACTGACATGGAACTTATTTAGACGTACCTTTCTCTGGAATTTGAGTCGCAGAAGAGTGATTGCTTCTCCCAATTCGTCTATCGCCGTCTCGAACTCAAGGCGATCCACTTTGGAATCGACAAGCGCTCTGTCCGCTTTCTAGAAGGAAAAAAACAATTTCATAATCCCATTTAATCAAACACCCTTTCCCCTTCTTGTTAATAAATTTGATTTGATTATTGTATTTCATGCGAAAGGTATCCACGTGTATATTTTTTACTAACAGTGATGTAATTCATCCTTCTGTCAATATTTTCGCACTTACCTTATCCAGAGACTCGTCCATATCCCCTCTCGAAATCTTGGAGGAAATATCAGCTTCCATTCGCTGAAAGAAACGGATACGATGATTAAAACTAATGATACGTTTAAGATTACACTAATTTTACCATTAAACGTTTGAAGTTTGTTATGACTCTTTACTTCAACGAATGTTAACCTAAAACAAAATTTCATTTCTGTAGATTTTAATTTTGTATTTCCAAGAACTAAACAGCTAAGACACGTTCTAAAGTTTTCAAGCATTGATTTCAATTCTGTTCAACAGAGTCGGAATCGGAATTGTCCAAAAATTATATTCTTTTTCATAAATATTCTCAGATGAATTAATAATCATTTATTTTTATGAGAACCCTAGCACCCTTTATTCTAAATTATAACATATAACTTTAAAAAAATCGTACTATTTTTTTCCTGCAATACAACAGTTCCCATTTTATTCCTGTAAAACGAGGTTTTCCTAGGTAGCTGATAGTATACAGAAAAACCAACCTTACAATTGTGTGCTTAGCAACAGTAAGACGATGCAACTTAAGCTTTACTTCTTAAGGAGAAAAGGATTTACTTTTATATTCTCTCTCATTCCTTTGATCTCTTTGAATTCTTTCATTACTCTTTCTAATAGGCGGCTAGCTGTATTGAGTTTTTCCTAAAAAAACATCTTTATGCATTAATATTTGCCTTATTTAACTATGAACATTTCCGAAGGTGGATTTAAGACTTACATGATCCCTTTCAAATACGGCTCTGGCTTCTTCAAGTGCCTCAATCTGTAAGAAAAGGAATGACTTTTATATATGCCATTCCTGTGCGAGCTCATGCTTGTGCTCATACAGGATGTTAGGTTATTTGTTGTTGGGTTATTTTGAACCAGGGGAAAGAAAGAAGAAACATAGAATCAAGGTTATTTTAAATTCAAAGTCATAAAATTTGTTGGAATGTTTTATGAGGCAGTATGTACAGGTACACTCAAACCTGTTTTTGTGCGAACCTTTTTTTGTGAAATTTTTTTTGTGCGGTGTATGAAAATTTCAATCAAATGGGAACATAGAACAAAAATTTTGTAGATAGGGTATCCCATAAATGTCGGGTCACACTTCTAGGGGGGATTACAAACTTTAACTGGATCTCAAGCGTTTAATATTGATTGTATTTACGTGAAACTTTGGACTTAAGGGTTTTCAACTATGATGTTTCAGACTATCAAATCAAAAGAAAGGATTTTGAAATACAAAACAAGGTTTTGGCAGAGTTTTCACATTTTTTGTGGTTTTTTAACTTTTTTCGGAGTAAAACAAATTTTAAAGTGAAAACATTTAAGATAATTTTAAAGATCATATTAAACCACAAAATTTGATACCATAATTAAATTTTTACCAATAGTAGTTCTTCTACAAGTTGAATTTTTCAATATTTTTTTGGGTTGTCTCACCATTTTTAACTCCCTTGGATTTGGTTTGGGGCCCCCAATTCCCAATGTGATTCCGACCCCCAATATGTGATTCTGAGCCGTCTAGATGTCTACTAACCCCCCTAGAAGTGTGACCCAACATTTATGGGACACCCTGTATATGACTACTGAGACATATGCAAGGGTCTAGTGAAACAAGTGTTCGCCGACTACATGGTAACTGAAAAAGTCTAGGTAAGTACACTCATTGCCATAAAAAATAGCGCACCAAGAATAAAAAGGGATATCAAAGCCAAATTTATTTCCATGATTACCCTTAGTATGGAGGTCAGTTGATAAAAAATTCAGCCTTCCTCGATGTTAGGGGGCCGAGAAAATCAGTAAAAAGTGTTGACTCCATAGGTGTCCATAACCGCCGCCACAGGTCATGATATTGGGTGAGAGGGACTCTAAATGGGCTTTTGGGGATTGGAGGACCATGTTGCATCCCCACGTAGTCAAATTTCCTCTGGTGCACCAGCGGACGTTACATGCTTTTCCTCAAGACCGGACTTGTTTTGTGAGCATTGGTTCTAGAGAACGGGAAGACTGGGATAAAAATGCAACATAGGGGGGTAAGAAGAAAGCTTGGACATTGCAAGCAACATGTGTTAGTGTGTTTTTCTCTTGAAACTTGTCCGCAGGCCAGGCCTGAAGGTAAGGACGGACAACCAGCTGCAAAACCTCAACCGTTCAGCTCTGGTTGGTAAATGTACAGGTAAATCATACTGAGGAGAGGCGGCAGTGGAAGGGATATCGTTTGCAGTGTTGTGGATTATGCGTTTGGTCCGCATAGCTTCGTACATCTTTGTCTATAAACATGGGACTGACCATAGGTCTTTCTGTTTCCAATAGTGCACCAAATAAGGAAACTATCATCTCAATTTTATGAAATTGTGTTTATGAGAGAATGCCGCTTCGTTCTGCAGCACGAATATGGTTAGATATGAGTTCAATGACAGCATGGAGAGAGCGCGGTCAGCTGTGGATTTTGTAATCATCACACGGAGGGGTGATTCAAGGTAACGGAGTGATGGTGTATTGGATTCCATTTCTGCAACTCCTGAGTATGATTTACCAATACATTTACCAACCAGAGATGAACGGTTGAGGTTTTGCAGCTGGTTATCCGTCCTTACCTTCAGACCTGACTTGCGGACTAGTTTCAACAGAGAAATACACAAACACGTGTTGCATGCAATGTCCAAGCTTTCTTCTTACCCCCCTATGTTGCATTTTTATCCCAGCCTTCCCGTTCTCTAGAACCAATGCTCACAAAACAAGTCCGGTCTTGAGGAAAAGCATGCAACGTCCGGTATGTAACGTCCGCTGGTTCACCAGAGGAAATTTGACTACGTGGGGAGGCAACATGGTCCTCCAATCCCCAAAAGCCCATTCAGAGCCCCTCTCACAAAATATCATGACCTGTGGCGGCGGTTATGGACACTTATGGAGTCAACACTTTTTACTGATTTTCTCGGCCCCCTGACATCGAGGAAGGCTGAATTTTTTCTCAACTGACCTTTATACTATGGGTAATCATGGAAATAAATTTGGCTTTGATATCTCTTTTTCTTCTTGGTGCGCTATTTTTTATGGCAATGAGTGTATATAGAAATGGTTTCTCAATTCAGCTGTAAGGTGGGGATAGCGTTACGGTGCGAATTTTCAATTCAGCTATGCTGAGGGATTTTCGCTAAGGTCCTGTGCGTGGGACTTTTTTATGCATTTCCTATTCACCGCATAAAAAAGTATTTTTTAAATTGTGTGGCAAAAACTATTTTTATAGCTATTTGCGAAGTTTTGTGCGATTTTTTATGCGTTTTCTTTTATGCGGTCCCTATTTCTCGCACAAAAACAAGTTTGACTGTATATGCATTTGCATATGTTTAAGAATAGCCATTAGCACACTGGTGTGCAGGAATGTGTTTTTTATTTATACCGTCTTACAGAAGCAATCCTTATCAATGAAAACTATAGAATCAGCGGTTCCTCTTAAGTTTTGATTACGTTTCTGAACAAGTTCAGACGTAAGATTTTATGCTCCATAAGCCCATAACTGATAAACGTGTAGGGGAGAGTGCTGTACCTAAGGACGGTTGTACCTTCAGCCACCGCCTTTTAAAATTCGGGAAAAAATGGAAATTTGAATTTATGGTTGAATTTGAATGTAAACAGATGCTATCTAGTTGCTAACGTGAAATCAACTCTTTAAAATTATACTTATATTTATGTAATAAATTTACTGTTTTTAGGTCCTCAAAGTTTTTTTTAGTGCATCACTATATTAATATTTTTCTTCCCTTTAAATTATAATACGATAAAATGTGATATAAGGGGCGAATCCCCTGGTTTTGACTTTTTATCTTTGATATTAGAAATTGTCAGATCTCAATTCTTTTATTTTTCATAGAACTTTAAATGCAAAAACACCTGGTGTTGTACCTTTGGACACCATACGTGTTGTACCTACGGACCATAGAGCTACGGACACGTTCTTGTGGGTGTCTATAGATAATGGGCGTTTTTGAATCAGGTTTCATTAAAGTGAATGCATTTTAATGTATATTAAATTAATTCTAAATGGTTATCTATTTGTCGGTGATTATTTTCAAGTGATTTTTAGATGAAAAATCAAATATTTTGTGATCTAAACTACTTTTTTAGATTTTTTATTTTACTTTGCATTTATTATAAAATATGGAATATCTTAGGCACCCTATCGCATTTAAGTATGATGATTGCAAAAAACTTGAAATTTCCAGCGAAGAAGATTTGCGAATGCTATTACCACCAAATGCTTGCACAACTAAGTGTCGATCGAATTGTTTTTATGGATCAGTGAAGTGATCAGATCTATCAGCATGATTGATGAAACTATTACCTCAAACTTCGATCTGAAAATCCCATGTGGTTTTTGTATTTTTGGTAAAAAATCAAGACTTTTATCATTCAACTTCGTTTTAATGATCATTTACGATCTAATACTACATTACTTTAAAAACCTATTCTCAATTTTAAAAATGCTTGAAATAGTTTATTAAAAGGTAATACACCAATTAAAATGTTCATTTTAAGCTTTTATCAACTAAAAATTTCCTTTTTAAGGGTGTCCACAGGTACAACTGGGTCTGTCCTTAGGGAGAGCACGTTGTTGTACCTATGGATACAAATTTCGTCAAGTTATTAAAATTAATTAAAAATCCAATTTTGAAGATTTTAGCTAATAAAAATATTACCCTCTTTGCTAAGGTTAGGACTATAGGTTGGGCACTTTAAATGTTAAAAATGGGATTTTACCTGTCTTAGAAAAATCCAAACGTGATTTTTGTCCAGAGGTACAACACTCTCCCCTATAGTCCTTTTAACCATGTTTGTTTATTTTTATTTTCTAGGATCTCATCTCATAATATGGTTTTCCTGCATGAGAATTACTTTTGTGAAATGATATATCGGAAAAACGATTCCATCTTTCAATTTTTCACACCAGTGTATGAATTCTAATTTACACTAATATAAAAATTAAGTATTCCAAAGTAACAAAGCAACGGTAGAAATAAAGCCGTTACCCTCTCCTCGAGCTCGTCCATATCAGCAATTAAATCAAACGGTTTTTCGTCGTCCTGTCCTCCGCTTTCATATCCACCGCTTTCATATCCACCGCTTTCCGATCCACCGATTCCCGATCCACCTACGCCCGATCCACCGATTCCTGATCCACCGATTCCCGATCCTCCGGTTCCCGATCCTCCGGTTCCCGATCCACCGGTTCTCGCTCCACCTGTTCTCGATCCACCTACTATTACCGGTCCACCGATTGCACCTCCTGCAGCTTCTGAAGAAAGAAAAAAGGGTTTATTTTAAAAATAGGAAAAACACACTTAAGTCGAATAATTTATTTTCAGAACACAGCTAGAGTAAAAAAAATAATAACGAAGAATAATAGGGCTAAACTAAAAAAAAGCTATGCAGGGAGAGTTTCGAAAATACCCACAAACAGAACACATAAAAAATACTCAAAGAACGAAAGAAATGTCCCTTTACGAAATTTCCTTTAGGAGACCCCCAGACACCTCCTTAAAAACACATTTATTTAACATTAATGTGGGATTGGCCGCCTCTTGTATAAAGAGGACTATAATAGATTACAACGCTTCTGGGTAGGAAACACATGTTACAGGGAATAGTAAACTCCCTAAACACATGTTACAGGGAGTAGAGAGCCTGTATACGAGAGAGAGGCGACAACTCGCTTAAAAACGTCTCTGCGCATCCAATTCTGTCCAAACTGTATCATGCCGCTTGTCTCGCGTCCCATGCTAATCCTATGGAGGGAAACCTAACTCAGCCTGTGGCGAACAGAAAACCTGTTTACCGATCTGCGCGCGCTATACTGAGTTGTCGCCTCCCTCTTTCGTATACAGGCTCTCTAACAGGGAGGAGCTTCGATAAGATACTTACTAGCTACCTAATTTGCGAAAAGACAGAGTGAGTGACTTGCCAATTAAGTGGCTAGAAAGTGTGGCGTCTTATCAAAGCTGCTTCTTCCTTCAAGTTTAACGAGATCCGTTCATTTGCCCAATTATTCGACTTCCAAACGCCGGAACCGCAGCCGTTTGAATTGGCGGCAAGCTGATGATGTCGAGCAATTGATTGTCTTAGGGCAACTGATTGTCGGGATTTTGAACCAGACCCGCCTTTAACCCGTGACGTCACTACCAAGAAATGTTGTAATCTAGTGTAGGGACCTTAACTTACAAAATTATATAAAAAATCTAAAGTTATATCTCAAGTCGTGTAATGTTATTAGAAATTTCGATACTTCGATATATCATCATCAAAGAATGAAAAGAGCTCAAGCTGGAATTTACCTCTTCTCTTTGATTCCTGAAATTAAAAGATCAAATAAAATTTCATAAACTTTTAAAATATAATAGGGTGGGTCATTTTCCTATAGTGAAAAAAAATTACAAATTCTAACGGGAACAGCAAGAAAAAGGTTCCAAATATACTGACAAAACTGATTCAGAAAATGAAATGTCTACCCAAGATAGTCAAGGATCGTAACCCGTTCAAATGAACTTTGAAAATCAATTGTCATTTTCTTTTAAACTTCATCATTACTGAAAGAACTCTCATTTCAACGTTAAAAAAACAACTTTATAAGTACTTTTTACAAGTATTTTGGTAGAAAAAAGCCGTTTTTTCGTATATCTGTTTGCCGGTACCATACGGTACCGCTAGTCCTTCTCGGTATATAAAATATGTTTTTAATTTAATTTTGGACATTAGTGACAATGGGGACATTTTGAGATGAACTATCACTATTATGCCACTAAAATTGCAAGGAAAACCTCAACCTATAAACCACTGGTTCCCAAGGTGGGCGGTACCGCCCCCTGGGGGAGTCGAAGAGTTTCAGGGAGCGGTGATGGGTTGAAAGGAAATTGAAGGGCGTTATCTAATATAATAAAATTGAATGTGTATGTGTGTGTGTGTGTCTTCTATACAAATCCACAGTTTTCTTCCGATCTGCACCAAACTTGGTATACCTACGTAAAACAAACCCAGAAAAAACATAGGCTATGTTTCAAAGTTCTAGAACGACCCCTTGACCCTCTTTTAACCGAATTTATAGCCGAAAACGCTTATTTCTCCATTTCTCTACCAGAGCAGATCAGCTCGACTCACTATTGTTAAGGAGATGAAAACCTTCAAAAATTGAATATTTTAACATGAAAAACTCGATAATTGTCCATTTAAAAACTATATCAGATGTAAAAACACCAAATTAAATTCAAATAATTAATTTTGAAACGTTAGTTTCCCCTATTTTAAGATATTTTCCTTTAAAATTTAAATATTTATGGAAAAGTGTAAATTTTTTTTCATGGAAAACGACTTAAAAATAAAAAATTGTTTCAAATGAAGCGGTTCACTAGACTTTTCAATTTACTAGATCTTTTATTATTGTTTCAAATTTGTTATTTTAGTTCACTAGACTCATTAATTTACTAGGAAACACTGCCGAGAACACCGTGAAAAGAAAAATTACCTGGAACATCGGGATAGGAAAAAATAACGGGATTACCGGGACATAAAAATAACCTCCAACATCGGGATAGGAAAATTTTCGGGAACATCGGGATAGGAAAATTACCCGGAAAACCGGGAAAAAGGAAAATTACCGGGAACACTGGGGAAGTGGAAAGATATCGGGATCATCGGGATAGAGAAAAATTACCGGAAACACCGGGATAGAGAAAAATTACCGGGAACACCGGGAAAGGGTAAAAATATCTGGAACACCGGGATAGAAAAGATTTCCGAGAACCCCAGGATAGGAAAAATGACCGGGAACATCGGGACAGGATTAATTACCGGGAAAACCGGGATTTGAAAACTACTGGGAACACCGGGATAGGAAAGAGGTGCCTGGGATACCAGGTTGATATGTAATATATTGCTTCTTTACAAATTTATAAATGTATTTTAAGAAAACTTAAAAAAATAAACTTATACACTCCACCCGTGCAAGGCCGGGCATACCAGCTAGTTGGAGATAAAGGGGGCGTTGACTACTTTGCTCATTTGTGTCTTGCTCATTTAACTCTTGCTCAATGCACTCTTGTCATTTTTATGGGGGAAAACAGTTAAAAGTAGCTTGTGAAATCCAATGTTTGCATGTTAAAATTCAAAAAATTTTCTGGGGATTAGACTCCCCTTATATATCTAGGGAATGAGATTTAGATCATTTTTAAATATTAATTAAATTTAATTAATTTTATTTAATTAATTATTTTTTAATATTAATTAAGTTGAACACATAGGAAATATTCAGTAGGATTTACCGAATTATTACCTAATCATTTCAAATTAAATTTCAGAAGAAAATCAAAAACTTATATAACTTTAAAATATTGTCCTTTATTTAAATTTTTTATTTTGTTTGTAGTCCAGTAACTTGGTAGTTTTTTCAGGAAAAAAATACAGTAGTTTTTTCTCAACGGTTTTATATTTTTTCGGGGGTGCTGAATCCGAATCTTAGCTTTGCATACAAAATTTCGAAGTGCATTTTGGTAAAATTCGAAAAACCCTAAAATTTCACCTTATTTTTTGATTTTTTTGTTTGTAGAACGGAAAGTATGGGTTTCTCATGAAAATGTTAGGTACAAAAATGAAAGAAGATAAAACAAGCTACAAAATTGTCAATCACAACTTTTTTGTCAGACTGATAGTTTGGCAGCTAGAGCGTGCTGAAATCCAGAAAATCAAAATTGCACCTAAAAAATGCACTTCGAAATTTTGTATGCAAAGTTAAGATTCGGGTTCAGCACCCCCGAAAACGTATAAAACCGTTGAGAAAAAAACTACTGTATTTTTTTCCTGAAACACCCCTTTTTTGACACCAAGTTACTGAACTATTGGTTGTAAATTAAATTATTTTTATTACAAAATGTTTGCATGAAATTATATGAAATGTAAGCAAAATAGAGGAAAAACTTTTTAAGGGAAACTAATTAATTAAATTTTAAGTGGAAAACTTAATTCGTAAAAAGGGGGCGGTGGTCCCAAAAAGTTTGGGAACCTATGCTTAAAACTATTATCCAAATTTTCTTTTCGGGGGTTGAAACCCATAACCCACAAAAGGTACGCACCTTGTGACGCATCCACTTTGATTAAATTAAATGTTTTTACTAGTGATGGGCAGGTATCGATACCAAATACTTAAGTACTCGATACCTATAGGTATCGAGTGTATTCGATACCCACAAAAGTATCGATACTTTATTGACATATTTCATTTTAAATTTTTCAATGAAGTAATCTTTATAATACCTACTGTAGATCAAACGCAGCTTGTTTCCGTTTTCATTTTGCAACGCTCAAACCCAAGTCGTTATCATCCGCGAGAGAAATTTGACGCGGCTAAGTTTTTCCCCCGCCAAATCCTTCGCCTCTATCCACCTCCAGGCCCGTAGCTACGGGGCTTTTTGATGGATCGCTTTCAGTTTTTTGAATATTAGTCTGATTATGGATAGGCCCTAAAAAAATTGTCCCTTCAGGTTCATTTCCCGACATTGAAAAAAAGTACTCGATACCTAAAAGTACTCGATACCTATAAGTATTCGATACCAAAGTATTCGATACCTATAAGTATTCGATACCAAAGTATTCGATACCTAAAATTATCGATTTTGCCCATCACTAGTTTTTACCATCCTACTTAGCGGACAAAAAAGGTTTCACACATTTTTATGATTCCAGCAAGAAATCTTTGATTGCCAGTTCTAATCCTTGAGATATTTCAAAATGTGTTGTACTATAACTCAGTTATCAACTCTGGTTTCATTTTTTATTATTTTATAGTCTTCAATGATGATTTTTATACCATTATGTGCATTTAAATTCATGGCAGAATCGTGTAATCGAGGTAAAAGCCCGATTTTCGTTCGTCCATTTTTACATAAAATTCGTCCATTTTTACAGGGTGTTTCAAAAGTCCGTTTCGTGGCTTTTATTTGGAACCAACGTGTCCTAGGGTCACGAAAGTAATATCTACCCCTAGGTAGACCCTGGAGAATCCATTCCCATTGAGATTACTTACAGCGCCTTTTTTAGCAGCGAAATAAAAAAATTTAAAAAATTAATTTAAGACCTATAGGAGATAGAGCAAAAACCTCATTAAGAGTATTGTTGCCAACGTTATGAAGAACTCACCGAAAAAAGTTTCATGAAAATAACTTGAATATTCGCGGAGATATTAGCATGTGAAAATAGCACTTTTTCAAACCTCAAAAAAGAAAAAGTTAACACATTTATAAATTTTTCAGTTGTATTGTGTAGTTTTGTGTTTTTTTAGTTGAATAAAGGCAAAATTTAATCGAAAAATCGAAAAAACTTGCAAATTTGCGAACTTTTCTTTTTTGAGGTCTGAAAAAGTGCTATTTTCACATGCTAATATCTCGGCGAATATTCAAGTTATTTTCATGAAACTTTTTTCTGTGAGTTCTTCATAACGTTGGCAACAATACTCTCCATGACGTTTTTGCTCTATCTCCTATAGGTTTTAAACTAATTTTTTAACTTTTTTATTTCTCCGCTAGGGGCGCTGTAAGTCATCTCAATGGATTCTCCAGAGTCATTTACCTAGGAGTAGGCCTTATTTCTGTGACCCTAGGACACGTTGGTTCCAAATAAAAGCCGCGAAACGGACTTTTGAAATACCCTGCCCTGTATATTAATCGAAACTTTGACGCCAATCCGAAGGCAAAAAGAGTTATTATAATGGAATAATATTTCACTCATGTTATTTTGAGACCATTTGGCACCTTTTTGTCGCTGTGCCCTTGGAAAAATTTAAAAAAAATAATTTTGACCCACCCGTATGTAACACGTGTTTAATTAAAATATTTGAATTATTAAAGAGAAATTAATAGAAACATAAATCTAAGATTTTACTGTGTGTGTTGAGGATCTAAATACTACTTACTAATCTCTTTATTCTGTCAACTAACGTATCCAGGATTTCGTTATGCTGAAATAAAAAAACAATTAATGATATTTGGGTTACATATAGAATGATTTTGTTTGATCTTAATTCTTATACAAAGCATCTGGCTTTTTTGCGCCGTCAACGTTCGATATTTTTATTAAAGCGTCGATGTCGGAGATAGAATTTTGTCTAAACTTTAGACAAAATTCTATCTCCGACATCGACACTTTAATAAAAATATCGAACAACCCAAAGGAGATAGAATAGGAAATATTGAGCATGAGAGAGAGAGACTCAATTGAAAATTCCCTAAAAATTTAACGGCTTGTGCTTTTGAGCAAATTTTAAGGGTTTTATGTTTTTCCACAAATTCAGTGACCTGCGTACTACACTGATAAGACATAGTTTAACCTTTCACTACAAACTAGTAGTTCAAATTGAGCTGCAACCTAGGTTCGGTAATAGGTTTAACCAAGTTTTCGGTGCTTTCACGGTGTCGTGTTGTGAGCGGACACCTAAAAATCATAAAAAATCGAGATCAAAAATCGAGATTGATTCGATTAGTTATGCTATTTGTATTCATTTTGGCTATTTTAATGCTCTTTTTGTATGATTTGCGTGTTTTGTGTGACATTAAAAAGTACCGAGCCCCCTTTTTTTCTGAATCGTCACTGTCACTGATTACAACCAAAACGAGTTTGGTTATAGTTGAAATAGGGGGGTTAGTCAACTACCATAAACTTTTTACTTTTGATGTTGTAATTCAACATTTTATTCTAGTTTACTGCTTATTTTATTGAGTTTTCTTGTTTTTACGTTGCCAAATGAAAATGCGGACGAGATTTATATGTATTTACATTTACAACAAAATGTTACAACAAAATGTTAAAAAACACAAGTTAAACAATTTATACATTAAAAAGAAGAGATCTTCCCCAGTACCTCTGGTTAGAGGATTGTGTGAAAAAACTCCAGCTCTCAAGCGTCACCTCCAGCCATGGACCGGTTTCGCCCTTGTTAGGGCTCATCAGCACGGCATAGGAAGGATACGCAAGAGAGCGGAGGGAAAGCTTTTAGTCTAGCCGACTATATAGGAAAAAGTAGTGACCGTTGATTAGTCCTCCACTATCTGCCGGAATGAACTGTGCATTCTTAGGAATGTACAGATTCTTAGATTCTTAGGAATGCAAGATTAAATTCCCGAAAGGCAAGGTATGAAAAGAAGAGTTCTTCACCAGTTCCTCTAATTAGATGATTAGAGGAGAAAACTCCAGCTCTCAAGCGTCGCCTCCAGCCATGGACCGGTTCATGGCTGGAGGTCTCCAGTTCTAGGCGACCATCGCCCTTTTCGCCATGGAGGACCTACATAAAAGCTGTTCTATAACGTTTCCTTTAGGATCGATTGATTTAGTGAAAAAAAATTTGAAATGTAAGGTCACAAAGTTTGACCTCTCCCTCCCCTCCTTGTCACATTACGTCCCACATTGACATTATACGTGAACGACTGACAAATACGAGGGCTGTCCGTAAAATAAGGTTCCCAAGGAGCTGCAGATGCGAAGAACGCTGTTACACCTGATTTGGCGACACTGGCGTGTATTTTGACTCCCTTTCTACAAATCCCCGCCCCAGTCAGTTGTCTACGATGCTCATTATAGGCTTTTGACAGCTGTTAGAGATGGAGCTTCCACTCGCTTCTCCCACCAGGTATATAAATTACGCTCTGTGGTTCGGTTTTTTTGTGCAAAAAAAACACTGCGCCTGTGGACATTCATTCTCAACTGTGTGAAGTCTACGGAGAAAACTGTATGAACAATGAACATGTGTGCAAAAGGTGCATAGAACTGAACGGCCATCGGTTTCGCACGCAACCAAATTGAGAAAGGGGAAGCAACGCTGAAAGATCAAAGGGTGACGCTTCGGGACCTCTGCGAAGCGAATGCAAGCTACTTATTCACAAAACCTGCAAGGTTTTTATAATTTAATATAATACGCATGCGTCACAAAGAAATAACATCTTATATACTAATAAGTTTTTAAGTTACTGGATCCCCGCTGGAGCAGTGGTAGGATGCCAGCGTAGCATCATGAGGCAGTTAGTGGGTTCTATACCCAGTTATTATTTTATTAAAATTTCCAAAAAACCCAGTTAAAATAAAGTCCACACGCATGCGCGTTGTTAACAAAGTATAAAACCTTGCTGGAATCGTGAATATCCTCTTACTCTCATGATTGTCTCCTCGTGCGTGTCCACAGTGGTCCTGAGGTGGCTGTAGCGCCAAGCCTCCTGCACTCGACCCAACTTCTGGTCCTCTTGCAAATCTGCCTTCTCGTTGTCCTTCTTCTTGAAGCTGTAGTGTTTCACATCCTTCACAATGCGGCCCCAGCCAGCGTCGATCTTTCTGGTGTGGAGTTCGTCTTGACCCTCTTCAGCTACTGGCGGTTCCGATTCTTTTGGGAAATCTTCTTCGGAGAAGAGGGCTGCCCGAAGAGACTCCATGGAGTCTGATTCATCCAGTGGTTCCTCCTTTGGCTGTTTTTGAGTAGATGCTTCTGGAGGAGTGGGAGCCTGAACAGAGTATTCAGGGCCTTGTTGGGGGACTGGTGGTTCCTTCACCACCGGCTGTTCTTCTGTAGTTGCTTCGGGGGGAGTGGCGGAGGCCTGTAGAGACTCGACAGTAGGTTGTTGCTGGACTTGTGTCTGATCCACTGGCTTCTCCTCCAATTGTTTTTGAAGAGTTGCTTCGGGGAAAGTAAAGGCCCGTTGAAACTCGATAGGAGGTTGTTTTGTATCGTCTGGTTCTGCAAAAGACGTAAAAACACTATAATGAATGAATTTATATTGGCAACCCACCCTGATCTGAGTGTGTCTACGTTAAGTATACGAAATGCAGATAATGAACAAAAACTTAGGGGCATGCATAGGAATGATTTAAATCCTATACTTGTTGGATTACTTATGAAGGTTTGGATAAGAAAATTTGGCTTATTAGTGTTTAAGGGGGACAATATAAATACTTTTGAGCTACCCGCCCATAAAAATAAAAGTCAAGCCACTCTTTACACTCACTTTGATAAAGTGAAGTGTCCTGGGTACTGGCAGCTTTACGGACAGGAGGCGTCAGAGGATCTGGAGGAATAATTTCTTCCAGCTTAAGCTTGGTGTGTGCCGCCAGCGTAAGTTGCGGATTCTCCATTTGGCACCAGGGGCGCACGTGTTCGATGCCCAGCTCTTTCAGCATGCACTTGAGCACCAGGTGCAGCATGTTGAAGTTCACCGCCCCACGCTCCGGCGACTTCAGAGCTAAGTCCACGAGGTCGGGAAGGGTGTAGTGGTTCACGTGGTACATCTTACCTAATGGAAGAAGGTCTTATAGCCTTATTCAGCATCAGCCTGACCAGCTTTTTACCTTATTACCTGATCAGCGGTTGTTAAAGAAGGATTTTGCCAATCAGAGCTACTATTTTTCTTTCTTTATCGATCTACTGGTTGACCCACAGAGAAAAATCGTAACAGATTGTCCAAAACACTATTTTCAAATAACATCATTTGATAGAAGGAAGCACTGCAAATGTCTATGACATAAGCGTAGCCAGTAAAATTTGGAGATCCCACCTATGATTGGCTTTGACGGGTTCTTTCAATCTGGTATTAGAGCATTAGAGGATTCGACTATTGGGATTATTTCTCCGCCTCTCTTGACATGAAGAGTAAGGTGCTAGTTTAATGCGATCCCATTATACTAACACACCCGTTATCACAAATGCATACCCCCTGCCTTTTCGATTTACCGATTTACATTATATCGCCTATGCAATAAGCATGGACTCTGTTCTAGTACTCTGTGGGTTAACCAACCACTGGTCAAGTGGCAGTGAATAAGGTCATTAGTCAGACTGGTGCAGAACAGGAATTCGTAGTTAATTGAGCTACAGAAAAATGTTTGAAGAAACGCGCTGTTTGTGTTTCGAGATTTTCTGTCAGATTAACAGTCTACTGCGTGTACATTAGATAATTAATGTTATTAAACTTTAAACGTTTATTCTGGCTGATTACATTTTAGGACTCAGTTTTACTCTACAGTTATTTACAGTTATTATTTTTCCGTAATAAAAAATCTGGAACTATAATCCATCTGCGTATGGTTAGATATCCGACCATGTGAGTTGAATGTGCACAGCAAGTTCAACTTTCAGTAAATAAGGGAATATTATTTTTTAAGAAAATTAAATGTTTCCACAGTTCTTTTATAGTTCTAAAAATATGTGGTAAAGTTAATCAAACACAAAAAAATGAAAGCGATAAAAATTAATTGTGACCCATTCAGGACAAACACTATTTTCATTAAATGAGTAATAAAAATTGGTTTTATTTCATCGGTAAATGAATTCCAATATATTAAAGTTATTGAGTAAGTTTTCTTATTACCAATCTTTAAAAAAACCTAGCTGTGTTGTTATTTAATCTTATTTGTAAAAAATTAAAAGATTTATAAAAAATGCATTTAAACTTCTAATTTACTGATCTTTGCCTAAATAAAGAGTTATAGAAGATAAATAGAAGGATGAATTTAGTTTTAAAACAAAAACAGAGAAATCCCATACTTTTTTATTCGTATATCCAATGTAGATCATTGAAGTCTGCTTTATTATGACTTTTAATTTAGACCTGTGAGAATGCGTATGTTTAAAGCCGTCTTGGTGTTAGATGAAAAGTCAAAGCACAAGATAAAATTGTGCCAACCACAGAGTACTAGAACAGAGAGTCCGTGGCCATAGGCGCTAGTGGAAATCGAAAAGTTGGATGGATGCAAGGTTAATAGAGTACTACTCTATTAACCTTGGGATGGATGTGGGGCTATTTTGGCGCTGGGATCGCATCTACGTCACGGGAGGTGGGTAAAAACCTGATTGGTTATGAAAAACTTTTTCCTTCTCCTTCGAAAATAGAAGATTGAGTGACAGCCAATCACAGGTTCGGTCACCGAAATGTACTGCCGATCTCTCTGTCAATCATTTACAGTTCCTCGGGCGCCCTCACATCCATCCAACTTGTGAATACATCTAATCTTTTTGGACATCTCTGTTAGGATTTTTCTCTGTGGTACCAACTAACTAGAAAAATACTATCTATACAACTATATCACCAGCCAAAATTTCCTGTAGTCCTTGTCAAGCCAATCCTCAATCCTCATCAGCTGAAGTTAAAAAAAAACATTAGCTTGAGCTTGACGAGAACCAAAGACTCTTATCAATCAGGCTTCCATAATAACATCCGAATTTTACGTTTTTACAGTTGAAAATGACTCTACAACGCCCTAGGAGCACTGAAAGTTGTCCCTGTTTTGTCACCAAGTATTCCCATGAAATAAAGTTTATGCATTTATGAATGCAACACCGGTAAAAGTAACTATTATGAAGTACTAAACCTCTACTCCCTATCAAAATACCAAAAATAAACAAACTTAAACCATTATGCCAGTCAGTCGCCGTTTACTTTTATATATTTTAAATTAAACATTTATCAACATTTTTTTGAATTTTTATTGCTTTTAAAAATCCATGTTATATCCAAAAAATATTATCTGTTTGTGTAATTTTTGGATGATGACGGTATCTGAGTTGTGATTGTCAGGTAACTGACGAGTTTGAAGCGATTTAACAGTCTTATCAATTTTTATGTTGCACATTTGTTTCGAAATTATTATTAGTGTTTAAAAAGTTCATTTGAAAGTTATCATTTTGTTTAAGTGTATCATTTTGTTCAAAAGTTATCATTATGCTCTCATATACTTTGTCAATTTTTTTATTGTGTTATTAATTTAGGACCTAAATATTTATTACTCAAGATGTGTTGTATTGACTAACCATTTAGTTAAGTTGGATAATAATTTCTGCTATTTATTATTACAAGTAATAAATTATTCAATTTATTAAATTTTCTAGTAGAAGTCAAGTGATGTGTGTTTCTGAGAAAAAACCA
The DNA here is from genome assembly GCA_024610705.1 of Tetragnatha versicolor. NCBI lineage: Eukaryota > Metazoa > Arthropoda > Arachnida > Araneae > Tetragnathidae > Tetragnatha > Tetragnatha versicolor. The sequence continues at coordinate 44,585,415 of JANDEH010000007.1, forward strand.
TCTTCCTCTTTCCACCTACCTGATATTATATGACAACTTGAGAAACTATGTAAGTGTATCCTATATTATTATTTTTTCATTACTTGAACACTATCTTGAGTTGTTTATCTTGAAACTAAAATATTAATTTCCATAATTGTTTGAAATATTAAAAATCATTCTCTTGTACCTATTATCTTGTCGACCATGCCGCTGAAAACAAAAATGTATAGCCAAAGCCCATTAACTGTGTTGCTGAAAGTATAGATGGGATTGTATGTAAAAACCCTAAAAGTCACAGAGGTTTTGAATATAGAGGACTTTAGCCCTTTCAAACCTAGACCACCTGAGAATTCCATTAAATCTATTGGTCCATTGGGCCCCTAAGAGTCTTGATCCTAAATTTGGTCAAAAATCCTTTTTAGTCGACCATTCTCTTTGGAAATGGCAGGCCTCAGGATGCACCCCCAAGTGTACAATGTACCCCCAGCCACCATCTATCTATCCTACTTTTGACCGGACCTGGAAAAAGTGCCCGAATCTACGAACCTGATTCGGGGGAAGCCCCTGCCAGCTCCATAGGAGCAATACATAAGGTTTGGGGAAATTTTATTAGGTTCGGGGGAAGGTTACAACTTTTTCCAGGTTGTTTTGACCTCTGCAAAAACAGTGTTATTTCCCCCTTTGAAAATTCATCCGCTTTCAAGAAGCTTTTCCCCTTTGCTGCTCCCCAAAGAGTTTGAAAAAGAGATGAAACCGAAACTGGAAAAAGTGCCTGAACCTGGTTCAGGGGAAGCCCCTGCCAGCTCCATAGGAACAATACATAAGATTTGGACAAATTTTATTAGGTTTGGGGGAAGGTTACAACTTTTCCAGGTCCGGATAAAACAGTAGTTTAAAATAGAATTTTCAGAAATTTTTATGGGGGAGACCCTCAACCGCAACCCCCTCTTAAAAATTTGGACATCTGTTAAATAGTGTTTTTCCCTATAAAATTAGGCTGCTTACAAGAAGCTTAACCCTTTTGGTGCTCCCTAAAGTGTTTGAAAAAGAGATAAAACACTAGTTTAACAGGGTAATTTACTAAAAATTTCATGGGGGAGGTCCCCTAGCCTCTCCATCTATTATTTTATTTTTGTCCCTTGACAATTCTGCCACTTACAAGAAACTTTTCCCTATTAGTCTACTTCAAGAAGTTTGAAAAAGAGATAAAACACTAGTTTAACAGGGTAATTGACTAAAAATTTCATGGGGGAGGTCCCCCAGCCTCTCCATCTATTATTTTAGACTGGGGGTCTTCACCCAGAAAAATTTTCCAGTGTTTTTCCCTTGACAATTCTGCCACTTACAAGAAACTTTTCCCTATTAGTCTACTTCAAGGAGTTTGAAAAAGAGATAAAACACTAGAGTTTGAGGAGGAATCTTCAAAAATTTTTCTGGGAAAAGACCCCTAGCCCTCCTTGAAACTTTGACATTTATTTATATCTTTTTCTCAGAAAATTTTGTGATTTACAAGGAACCGTTCTCTTTGAAAGAAACCCAAAGGGTCTTAAAATGAGCTTAAAGACTGCTTTAAGAGGCAAATTTTCAAAGGCAATTTTCAATTCTTGCAGGCAATTTTCAAAGTTTCCTTGGGGTGACCCCCAGACCCCCATTTTTACTTGGAGTTCAAGCTGTTATATTTTAACGTTATGTGTAATATCATTCAAATAAATACCAGTTTAAAGTGTTTTAACACTTAACATATAAATGTGCTCATAGAGGATACCTTAACTGAAAGGACACCCCTGGTGATGGCTATTAGTATTTAGATTTTAATTATAGCTTTTCTCGTGGCGGTCTGATGATTATGCAATAACTATTTTGTTTTCAATATAAACTTTATTACTGTAATGGTACTCTCTTGTCTGTACATCTGTATCAATATTTTGATTGGAACATTAGGGTGATCGCAAGCAAGGTTGTTAAGGATTTAAATACTTAGTAACAGAAAAATACTTTAAAAGTATTTAGTTACATTCGTTACTTTTTAAGTATCGAACTGGTATTTAACTAAAAAAATTAAAAGTAACTTAAATCTTTGTTACTTAAGTACCAATGCTGTACTTCAGTTACTTTCAAAACACAGAATTTAAAAAACGCAATCTTAACAATGGAGGGGAGAACAACACACTACTTCCTGCTTGCTTTCCGCATAGCCCGACACAACAGAGCGGTGAGGCCCCCAAAACAGCTTTGTGGGAGAGGGCTTCAGGGGATTTCCAAACCTCCCTCTCTCGAGGTGCCCCATGCCCATTAACTGTTAAGGAATGTTGCCGGACTCTGTCTGGACAACACATGTGAAAACGACACGGGCCAAAAGGAGTTCGGGAGGTCCCAAAAAGGGAGAAAAAAAGAAAAAAGGGAGGTCGGGGAAAAAGCCTTATCTTATTGTTCGTAGTGGGGACATTTTCAGGGGTAATAAAATTTTACCAATTACCAGATCTCGTTCAGTCCCCTTTTTGTTGTGTTCTCCGAAAGGCTGCTCGTTTCCTGCCTCCTGGGATTAATATTGTTTAACTGCTAGAAATTTATAATGTCCCAAAAAGAGGTATAGGTTGTTTTTATATGTATTTTTTTAAAAGTAGGTATGGGATTAAGGATTTGTGTGTTCTTCATATTTTTATCTAGATCAGGGGTTCTCAACCGGTGGGTCGCGACCCCCTGGGGGGTCGCGGGGCATGCTTAGGGAGTTGCGAAACAAAAATTAAAAACAGTCATATTTACCGAGTTATTTTTTATGAAGACAAAAATTTTCCTAACTTAAAAATTGTAGATTATTAGAGAGAATAGTTCGTTTCATGCATGAACTGTTTTGAATAGGAGTAAATATAGGAAGCATCGGCAGCTTATTGCGAGTGAAATGACAAATAAATGGAAAAAAATTATTAAAGTCTTAAAATTTTAGGTCTGAGGGGGTCGCCAAAATATTTTCCCTGAAAAGGGGGTCGTGGAGTCAGAAAGGTTGAGAATCCCTGATCTAGATAATAACAGTTGATTTTTATGATATGATATTTGTATGACATGCAACTTACAAATTCTCCCATTTTTGCCCAAACGGGCCGTTTTTAAAAAACTTTCTACTCTCCTTCAAGCGTTAGGGCCAAAAAAATTGAAAATATTTCATTTTTATACTTGTCAGATTTTTACCAATTTTAGTGTGTCATTATTTAGGTCATTTCTAAAAGGGAAAATGTGTGAATTACTTCTTGTGCTTTGTAGTTTTCAGCGATGTTTTAATTTCTTTGATTATTCAATTTTTGAAAAAACCTGCAAAAACCGAAAAACGTCATATTATTCAACCAAATCTATTTTTTAGATTTTTATATTGGTATTTTTCATTTTGTACATTAAAAAGGCTTAATTTAGAGGTATTTTCAAGACAATATGCAACAACAAATAAATTTAAAATAGTAAAAATAATGGGAAAAGGGGGAATAGAAAGGGAATTAACAATACAAAGTGTTCAAATGTATGTTATTAATTATATATGTTTGAATTACCATTTTTATTATTTAAACTACAAATTAAGGTGTTACTGGTAAAGATATGGTAGCGTTTGATGAGTCCGGAAAAATGTGCTTATGTTCAATTACAACATATAAGAGAAACTGACACTGTTTTTCTTTTTTTGTCAAAAAAGGAATTGAAGAGTCTTGGAATATTTATATTAACATCTCTACTTTGCTCATTAACAATGCTTAAACCAGTTATATCAACCTTTCCATCAATAAGGTTAAAATGTAGAAAATATCTGATGTTTTAGCAAAAAAATCGTACTTCTTCATTCTTTAAAATTAAAACTATTTGTGCTAAAAACCTTGGATTCTTGTCTCACTTCATATAAAACTAATTGAATAAGTTTGAATGATTAGTTGTGACGATGAAGAACAGTTGATAGGTGTTCCAAGTTCCAATCCTTGAAGATAGTACGGGAATAACCCAGGCGAAATCTGGTTTTTCAGCACTTGGGCAGTGGGGAGCAGTTGAGAAAATCCAGGCAATGTGTTTTGATACCACAGCAGTAAATACTGGTCATCTTAAGGGTACCTGCATTTTGCTAGAAGAGTTATTCATACATGTGATTCTTCCGCCAATTGGCGGAAATCCGCCAATTTGCTTTGCAAAATTAAAGTCAGACAATTCAATTTGCAAAACTCAAATTCCACTTTCTGATTTTCCATTTCTTTTTTACTGAAAACTGGTCTCGAAGGTTGCCTAGTAATAAATCTAAAATAAAATCGAAAAAATTATCGAAGTAATATGAAAGGCAGTTAATATTTAAGCTAAAAATTATGACGCTAGCATCTAGAATCGTAGATCTTGGGAAGTAGAAGCCAATGGACCCCCTGAAGGAAAATTTAGGTGTCATGGAAATTTTTTCTTTAATATTTTCAGCCAAATTATTTTCAGAGTAATCACATGTATGGTTATTATAAAAAAATCTTCTGTATTTAGCCTGTCGCCACCATATTTTAGAAATTTTTTTAAAAGCAGTTTTTAATTGCAAAATGGGAACATCTACTGGTCCTCAAATCGATATCTTCAGAAAATTCCAGACTGAATGGGCGTCACTGGATAAGCACCAGTAACGAAACTGAATGTAGGCATATTTTTCCGGACACATCAAAAGCTACCTTATCGAAGATATTACCACCTTGATTTTTAGTTTGATAATAATATTTCCATAAATTAACTATATGATAAGTACAATTTTAAGAATTGCTGAAAATATTTAATTACTCTGTATTAAATATCGAAGAATAATTTAAATTTATACTGAAGTTTATCCTGCAGCTCAGTCACTTAAATGTTGTAATCAGTGTTATTCTTAAGATTTTTTTGGAGGAGTAAAAATACTCCTTGACTTTTTCAGGAGGCGGGAAATTCATTGATGAGGGGAGTGAAATACGGAAATAGCATAACTGCAAACATAGAGACAACTTTTTCATAAAAACGCTTTCTTTTTTATTGGAAAAAAACAAGGATGCTCTTTTGGTTTCTAACTATTATAGCATCTGTTAAGTATTAGTAGGCAATAATAAAAATTATAAATAATATAAATTTAACATTAAACATTCTTAAATGCAATATTAATTTAATATTACAAATTTGAGTAGAAAAAATATTATTTTGCAATTTTGGTGGGGCACCATGCATTTTTTATGCACACCCTTGATTAAACTTTCAAAGCTTGAAAATACGCCTGGCTAGTTTTTGAAAGCGTATTTTAGATTTTTAATGCTCTCAGAGGCGTTAAAAATATCACTGGTTGTAATGTTGTATTATTTCTTCTAATTGTTTTAATTTTTTCGTATTTTTGAGTTTGTTCCTGTTTATACCTTTTCCCTCCCCCTTCTAGAAATATTATTTCTTATCTTTTTTTATTTTCATAACAAATTTCATTTTTACTTATTTTATGTCATCCTACTGATCAAATTATTTCTTCAAATAAATAAATGTTTCTCTTCTTAAATTCTTTTGAACATGTTGTAATTTTCTCCTTTTTGTTTCCTCTTTTTTCTTTTCTTTTTTACTATTTTAAATTAATACTTTGTAACACATTCTTTTGAAAATACCTCTAACTGAAGCCTTTTTAATTAAAAAAATGTAAAATACAAAGATAAAAATCTGAAAAGCCTATTTAATTGAATAATTAAAAGATTTTACGTTTTTGCTAGAAGGTTAACTTACAGGGTTCAACCTTACCTGATATTTCGCTCTAGAAATTTTAGAAAAAAGTTAAGGGATCTAACTTCAAGCCAATAAAGTTTACTATGAAATGAGACACGAACCATATTTTTAGGACGAATAGTTCCGATTTTATGGTTCTACCGGCTTGCTGTCGCACCAGTGAGCCACCACTTAAAGAAGCCCAGAGAACGGGCGGCACACATATGATACGCGAGTAAAACTCCATATTAATATTTTAAATTCTCATTAGATGCCGCTTAACCTTCATGCTCTTAAATTATTTTATATTTTGGATAATTTGTTTCGGAGAAATAGCGAGGTTTATTTATGATGCATTGAGAACATGAGTAATGTGAATTTAGAGTGCTTTCTTTCAACTGTTTAGCTAATGTTAACTGTTCTACCTGCCTCAATATACGTTTTTATTAGTTTTTGACATGCAGGATTGAACCTACAATTCTGTGATGAAAACCAACTACCTGTGACTAAACTAAATTACAATTAATTTTGTTTTTAAAAATAATTTGTTACTGTGGGGTCAGATAAACATTGCTGATTAAGTTTATCAACAAGGTTTTAAATAAATTTCTGTCTATTTTCCTGTAGTTACTTTATTTCTTTGGAATGTTTTATTGAAATCTTGGTTTTTTTTAGAAACTAAATTATGGATAGTGATGAAGAAGGAGATAATGACAGAGGAATTTCCCTGACCCATTTGCTATTTGGAAACATTGATGAGGATGGGCAACTAGAAAACGATTTCTTGGATCCTGTAAGATATTCTTTGGTACCTAATAATTAAGTGTTACTGATGATTTGGCAGATAGTTATCATTGGGGAAAGTTTGTCTAGGACGGAAATCTGTACTAGTGATTTTCTTCAGGATAGAATCTGAAAAAACTCATAGGTAGTTGGTAGGTAAGGAAAACATCATTTATAATGAAGGGACTTGAACTGATTCTATCAACAAAATAAATTCCAACTTTCATTCGTGATCAGTGGCGGCTCGATGGTAAAATTATAAGGGGTGCTGCTCCGGCGTTACCAAGTTGGCATCGTATTTTAAGCGAAATGCCAAATAATGTTTCACAAAAACGTGAAAAGATGGGAACAATATAAAATTTCGATTTCACACTTAATAAGCAATCAAAAATTGTCGCTTAACTATATTACGAATATGAAGAATCAAAGATGAAGTCTATTTCATATAGTATCTCAAAAGCAAATGAAACTAAAATAATCAACATTTCAAAATGTGTTCATTATAAAAAGAAATAAAAACTTGGCTACAAAAAATTAAACATAAATCTTTATTGACTTGCCAAAACATCAGAAAAGATTTTGTTCTCTCTCTGTTAAAAAGAAAAAAGAAGCTATAAATAAAAAATTAAAACAGCGTTGGAGTGTAAAAAACTAATGTGATTTATTAGTAGTAGAAATCGTTTATTTTTCTTCTTCCCTCAGTTTGTTTTTTACAGCTCTCTCAAGAGAAAAGGCTATCATTCTTTTGGTTGGGGCTGGACCTTTGGTCGAGGTTCCTGGCTTTTAACTATTTGCCCCTCCTTGTATATTATTATTATTATTATTATTTGGTCGGGGCTGCTTTTCAGCAGCCCCTTTTCTCCTAACAGATTCGCATGCTAAATTCTTGATATTTTGATTTGATATGATATAGCTAGCGTTTTATACCATGATTGGTATATCTGCGGGGGCTGACCGACCCGGAAAGAAATCTGTTGTCGAGACGGCATAGCAAGGAATTATTAATTGAAAAAGGATTATAAAGGACAAAGATTAAAAGGGGAAATAGATAATTTTTTAAATATTGTAAAGCAATAAAAATTGGAATTTCGGGAAATTTAGGTTGGGGGTGCTGCAGCCCCGCAGCCCCTATGGACGAGCCGCCACTGTTCGTGATGCTAACATAAAATGTACTATCCTATTCCTAGGTTCTTTTTTTGGTAAAGTTAATTTGTTTGCTTTAATATGACCTTTTTTTATGTGTTTAGAGTTTTTAATGAAGAATAAATACTATCTTTCTTTTCAATACTATAATTTTCTCTTCAATTGATTTATTTTTACTTTTTTAAAACTTATTTATTGCATGTTTGTGTTTTATCAATTTTGTATTTTATTATTATTTCTATTTCTTTATCACTCTTTGTATGTTTTATTATTAATTTTTTTGTCATTGTACTACCTTAATTTAAAGTAAATTTTTGGTCATCTATATGGGTTCTTAAACCCCAGATGGGACTCATATATTTTCTTTCAATTTAATGATGTGCCGTCAGGAAATTGAAAAATAAAATTATTATCATTATTATTATTATTATTATTACTATTATTATTATTTAAAATCAATGTTTTGTCTCACACTGTTAATTTAAAAACATGTACATAAATGTTTTGAGCTTGAGAATACCAGCTTTTATGCATAAAAACAGATTGTTTTCATATGCTCTTATCTCTTGTATAAAAAATAATTATTATCTGATAACACTTTTTTCACCCAAAAAATCAAATTTATGCATATTTATGTTTTCCCATCTGTTCATCATTATGCCATAATTATTATTATTGCTATCACTTTACACCCCTCTTATTATTTATTTTAAGCTTCTTATTTAGTTACTATAAAGAAAGCATGGTAAATTTAGAATTTGCCTAAAAATTTTCTTGTAGTTGTGATGAAAAAGTTGCTTTTCAAACAAAATAGTATTTTAGAATCAGTATTGGTTTTAATAAAATAGTTATTTTTATTGGAAAGGAGTCCATTCGTCATTTGCACCAGTTAAGACAGTTAGGGATAGCTACACAGCTAAAAGAAATAAGTGATGATGTTGACTCTCCTAACATAGACTGCAAAGATTACAACAGCAATGATGGTAAGAAAGTTGTCTTAGTTCATATTTCTTTCTCCTACCAAGTTAAGCCATTCAAATATAACTCAAGCATTTTAATTCAATTTCACTTTCCTCCCCCTTGTCAGCTAAAATAAGCAAACTGTAACCCCCAACCGTCTTCATTTTCATTCTGTTTTTGTTGTACAAAATCTGTCATCCTTCATATTGTTAATATTTTTCTTGTGTGATCAAAATGCTAGCCCTCAGAACAATCAAAAATTTCCTTTTTGCCAAATTTAATGTTTGTGTATTAGTTTTCTCAAGTTAAGTTCTGAAATTAAAGTGTTTTAATGTCTGACATTCGTTGGAACTACTCTGCTTTATTCTTTAAAAAATTGTTGATTATTGAGTAATAATCTTATATTTTTAAAGTATGGATAATTGTTTTTCTATGTTCGTATTTGCCAACTCTTTCGTTTTAGCCGGAAGATTTCCGTTTTTTAAGAGAATCTTCCGTCATCTGTTTTTCAATCAATTTCTTCCATTTTTTGTCCAAATAATTTAAGCAGCCTATTTATTTTTGCAAAGTTCAGAAAGGTTTTGAAATTGAATCTTGCGCATGTCAGGCCTCAAAAAATTATCATTAAGAATAATATTTAAAAAGTAATAAATTTCTATTGATCTAAAATTAGTTTTTTTAATGTGTGTGTAAAATTAGGTAGGTTAGGTGTTAGGTTAGAGTGTGCTCATCTGATACTAAATTTGTTTTTCTTTGATTTTTGAACTGAAAGATATTCATTCATGCTACCTATTAACTTAGGTGTAGTAACTATGGTAGATAGTCTTGACTTAGATTAAGAAAAAAAATGCCATGGGTACCTTGATTTTTATAAAATCTTTCTTTTTTTATAATCCCAATGTTGGCAGGTATTTATGTTATTGAAGAATTAAAAAGGCCTTTTTTTCTGACCAAGATAATTGATTTACTCTAAATCTTTCTATGTTCTAAGAGTAAAAACTGATTTGAAACATATTATTTTTCTTTATCAATCTAAAAAGTGTTGCATTCAGAAACTTTTTTCTGAGGGCTTGATTTAAACTGAATTGTTTTCCTGGTAGTACCTGTTTTAGAAATTAAAAACACTCCACAAAAGGTTATAGTAGTTCCAATAGTTGTGTATTTCTAGAAATTGTGTGAGCACTCTACTAATAGTGTGTAAAATAAAAGTGTAAGGTATTTAAAAACTAAACTCTTGTAGATTGTGACATTAAATCTCCTTCGGCTGTGGATTACTCTGATATCAATGAACTGGCTGATGAGTCTGATGACAATAGTGACTCCCATTCTGCTGCTTCTCTCTCTGATTCAGATGGTAAGAAAGAATTTTAATTATTTTATGAACATTTCTCTCTTTCATAGCTGTCTTCCAACACAATTTATTCAGTGTTAAGCTTTCCCTTATTCAAGTGCGCATTTCTGTTTTATTTTCTCTTGGGTTTTTATGGAACTAACCCTTAAAAGTAATGGATGTATTTTCAAAAAATCAGATCATGATATTTTGTTGCTTTTCTAATGTTGCTTATTACAAAATATGCATATATTTTGCGCATATATTATGTATACAAATTTTTTACATATTTTTTATATATATTTATGTATTTTAAAATATGCACAATTGCAAATATATGCACATATTTTGTAATAAGCATTGCACTTAAAATGCATATGCATCACCAAAATCATGTAACAAGACATCAGTTTCAAGGATTGGAGAATATTATATAAAAAATATTTTCCAATATCCTACACACAGAATTTTTCCAAATTGGGTTATAAAAATGAAGTAAAACTATGGTTCAATTCTGTTGATAAATGAATGGCTGCAATAAAACAAGCCCTCTTACAGATGATGACGATGGAGATGAAAACAGCGAAACTATTGAAAACGTGAAGCCTAGCGATGCTGATTTGATGCCACCTCCTCCTTTGCCACCCCCTAAAGAAGGGAATCTGAACACCTCCCTGATTGTGGCCCATGACTTGAATAATACGAATGGGGTTGTGTTGGATTCCTATGCTAAAGATCAAGATAAAGATGCTAAGCCATCAGTAGTATCTGAAAGGAAGTTAGATGCTCCTCTTGCTGCTATGTTACCTTCAAAGTACAAGGATATGGATGTAACAAAATTGTTTCCAGAATTCAGGCATGGACTGGTGAGTTGTAATTTCTGTTCATTCAGTTTCTGACTGAAGTGGAAGACAGGCCAAACATGCCTTTGAAAGGCAAACATACAGGCCAAAACATGCCTTTGAAAGCTGTGAAAATTGTTAATTTCAGCTAGGTCAGTGTTGTTCGGCCTGCATGCGGCATGCAGCCCCTAAGATGTTTTGATGCCCTCCGAGCAAGAAAAACATAATATTAAAATCATAACTCCTGATCATAATGCATCATACTCTCCAACTGTCAAGTTTTTTCAGAAAAGTGTTAAAAACCTGTCTTTATTATTTCATTTAAAACAAAGAATAGATCTAGGATAAGAGTCCGTCACTAGACTATGGCCTGATTGTAGAATCTAGATTTCCTAAGATGTTCTGCATAATAAAATAAGTATTTATGCATCAAAAATGTTGTTTTTAAAAAAATTGGTATGACAAAGGTTTCAACAATAGGTAACATAATAAAATAAGATTAAACATTACACGTTTAGTTTTATCCATTTTCTATATTGAAAATCTTATATTTATTCACACCTATCTCATTGGTCTTCATTTTCATTTTTCTGCTCATATTTCTTATTTCTAATTCCAAAGTTTTATCTTGATTATCACTGAAAAGTTTAACATAAAGAAATGTGACTTATTGAAAAAGATTAAATGATTGCTGTTGAATAGACCTAGCTTCAAAAATTATACCAAAATTTATTCAGTCCTCCGTATTTTTCATGCACCATTCTTGGATCTTAAGATCCTTGGTATTGTAATCTCTGTCCTAACTTTATAATCATTTGCACAGATGTTATCTAAATACTCCACCTTTGTGATTAAAAGTTGTATGACTGTATGAGTACATTCCAAATTGTTAAGTGATGTTTTTTGATACAGTTTATCAAGTAGTTTCTTATCTATTCATTCTATTGATATAAAAGAAATTGTAAAATTATTTGCAGGTTTTGAGATTTTCCAGACTATTTGGGCCTGGCAAACCAACAAGTTTACCTCAGCTTTGGAGGGGTGTAAAAAAGAAAAAGAAGAAAAAGAATGCAGAGGAAGCGAGTGCCAAGGCATCCAAACTTTCCTCTACAGATCCACCTCCTTCACCACCCAAAGCTGAGGAAGTTGAGTCGGACGACGAGGTAATTAAGATTTTGTTAGTTTTTTTTTAAGATAAGAAATATCACGTGGTTCCCTTGCTCCTTTCAAGCACTAAGGAAGTTCCTTGATTTTGAGTCTTACTCCTTAAAAACTCCTTTAATATCTTTAAACTTCAAAAATTTTAATTCACCTAGAACTGCTCTGATGCATTACTTTGTAAAAAGTTTGTGCTAACAATAATTGTAATGAATTTGAAATATATCTAGGGCTAGTAGAATTACAACACTTCATATTTTAAAGCACTCGCTTTACAGATTTTTAATCAGAATTATGTTCCACTTACTTACTTTAGTATCCCTTTAGTTTTAATATCTTGCCAATGTGTTTTTACCCTTGGTCTAATAAGCTAAAGTAGATTTTCAGAATCCTGGAAAATTTTGCAAACAGTCCTTAAATACTCCTTGATTTTTTTAAAATTCTGTATGAACCCTGTATTAGTAGGTGTCTAAATCTCATATTTTTAAGCTCATTGGTTTATTTTCATTTGTCAGACTAAGCTGATGAAGCCTGAAGAAAAAAACAGGTCTGGAACAAGCAGCGAAGCTAACAAAACTAATGAGCTTACCAATGGTTTTGCTGCTTGGAGATATGGCCCTGCACAGCTTTGGTATGATATGCTTAATGTACCAGAAACTGGAGAAGGATTTGATTATGGTTTTAAGCTGAAAGTAAGTTTTTCTTGTTAATTTTTTCCGTAATCTGTACTTTAAAATCTTAGTTTGTTGCCATGCACTTGTTAGTTTCATACTACTCTTTTAACAATTTGATTTGTGTTATTAAATTCGCCTCTGTGGATTTATTTTCTTAGCAACCATCTGAGGACGAAGACCAATCAAAGCTGGATACAAAATTCGAAGATGAATATCCTGACGATGCTTATTTCATGGTAACACAATATCAATGGGAAGATGATGTGATCTGGAACGGGGAAGAAGTAAAACACAAAGTATGTATTTGTGGTCCGTGTGATCATGATACTTTTCTCAAGTTGAATTTTAAATGCAAGTAATATGATCATGTTTGGTTTTGGATGGAGGTTTTAATTTATCCAATTTGGGCTTGATTGTAATGATTAAGTCATTGCAGGTCCTGTCTAAGCTGAATAATAAAAACAACGCAGCTGGATGGGTGCCTTCAAGTCATAATCGCACAGCTTCTGCTTTCTGTAAGTTACCACTTCAGGGATACACACATTATCATTAAACTAACATAATCATAAAACTATAAACTTTGGGACAGAGATGGCAGAGTTAAAACAGTAGCACATTGAAGGCATAGAAGAATTTGGAAATGATAATTTTATCCAGTGTCATTAATGAGGTAGTTTGTATGGGCCAAATATCTTGTTAGGTGCCTGGATGTTGCAGTTTCTTAATTAAATTTAAAAGCAACTATATTGAAAAATTAAAAAAACCTTTGATTCTCTTTCCACATAGGTGGTATACATGTAAATAGAAATTTTTGGGTTTTGATTAAAATTTTAAAGTTGCTTATTGATTTAGTTATTTTTATGTTACCTAGGATTGAAAAATGTGTTAAATCTTTGTCTTGAGGGAGAGATTTCCTAAAATTTTTTGGTGGAGTACCTTCTATACAAAAAATTTTCACATTTCTCATTGTACCAAAATCCTACTCTCATCCTACCCAAACATACAAGAGAAACAATGTTTTAGCACTGTTAAACAAATAATACTTTTTCAAGTTATATACAATTTCAGTAAATTTACAGCTGTTAACTGTTAAAGTTGATTGTATTTCTCAATTACATTTCCTCAGCAGCTAAAACATTTACTCCTGCTATTTCCACTGGATCTCCTAAGCCAGCTAATCAACAAAACACTAAAACAAATAAAGGTGCAACTCCAACAAGTAAGTTTAGTACTCTTCAAGATGCTTAAATAGGCTTACCATACGTCCAGGATTACCCCAGACAGTCCGGGGTTTTTAGAGCTGTCCGGGGAAATGTCCTGGGCCGCTAAATGTCCAGGGTTTCATACATTTAAGATTTGCCAGAAATTTTTATGAAAAAATCCTGACCAAACTATTAAAAATTGCTTTTTTTACGTTTTCTAACGTCTGTATTACTTCAGAAAACTTACTTTTTACAGTGAATTGTGTGATAAAAATTAAGCCAATCAAACAATTTTTGAAAAATAATGTTAAATGAAAAAATAAAATTTGATATTTTTGTTTAATGCTTATTAGTTTGAATAGTTTTTAATGTTTGGTAATTTGAAATGGCACTTATAAAGAAATTTCAAAAATATGTCCTGGGTTGGTCCCGAGAAAATATGGTAAGCCTTATGCTTAAAGAGGTGTTTTTATTAAACATGTTGAATTATACCTTTTTGGGCAATTTTGATCTAGATGAAAAAGATGAAACATGGTGGTCAATATTTCCGGTCGAAAATGAAGATCTTGTGTATGGACAGTGGGAAGATGACGTGATTTGGGATAGTGAAGTTAGTACATCATTAATTTATAGTTTTTTTTAAAGAAATTTAGCCCATTAGGTTTTTTAAAATTTTCTTATGCAAACTGAATAGTTTAGTTTTTTGGTTTCAGTTATGGTGTATGTTAGCTTTTACTTTTGTTGCAAAAATTGCATGCATTCTTTTTATTTCTTTGTGTCGTCTCTTATTTTGACATTTTAGCTAGTAAATTTTATTTAACTTCCTAAATGTTCATTTTAACTGGATATTATTACACATTAATTATTACCCAGAATTAAATACCCAGGAATTTAATAATTATGTTTAATTAAAGAATTAGTATTAAGTTATAATAAATTATATTTACATAAACAAAGAATCAATTGTAAGCACTAAGTAGAAGTAGTAGTTGAATTTATAACAAAAGTATAATTATAATAGTAGTTAAGTTTCTGTTATTAGAATATAACTTTATAAACATCGACGGCTTACAGAAAAATAAATTATTACCTTTTATAATTTAGTAAAATAAAGTGTTTTTTTTTTTCATTAAGGCAATAGATAAGATTCCTGCACCCAAAGTTTTGACTCTTGATCCAAACGATGAAAACATTATTTTGGGAATACCTGATGACCCAGATCCAAATTCTGTTGCTTCAAATGAACCTGTTAAAGAAAAGAAAGTAAGATTGTTTACATCCAGCATGAACATAAAGAATTTTCTTTCATAAAGAAATACTGAATTTTAAGTATTTATAAGGGATTTTTTTACAGGATATGGTAAAAAAGTCCCGTATGCTTCTTGGTAAAGCTGGAGTAATATCTGAACCAGAGCCTGCTAGTCCAGTAAGTGTTTACATACTTTTTCCTATCAGAAGTTGCCGAGAATGATTTGTGTGTAACATTAAATTTACCCTTATTCCACAAAAAAATATTAAAAAATATTTTTTATTTCAGCCTCCACCTCAAACAGATAAGAAAGATCCATTTAATATCTCAAACGATGAGTATTACAACCCTAAGATGACCACAGACACTGCATTAAAGCCCAATGTTGGAGGAAATCTTATTCAAGTTAGTTGGTTTTCAGGTTTAAAAAATAAGAATACTCCTAAAAGCCTTGTAAATTAATAAATTTAAACTAAAACACATTTTAAGCAAGTTTTTTTTAAATATAAGTAAAATAATTTATAACTTAAAGAATGATGTAATTATTTTTAGCACTCCATACCTGCTATTGAGCTGCGTGTACCTTTTTTCCCTACACACATGGGACCCTTGAAACTCCGCCATTTCCACAGACCTCCCTTGAAGCGCTTTTCCCATGGCAAACTTGCTCAACCAGGTTACCACGGTGTTATACCTTTACTGAAGCACATCAAGCGTAAAGCAAAAGTAAGTAACTTGATTGTTTCTATTTGCTTCTTTAATTTGGTGTTGTATTATCCCAATTTACCTCTATTTTCTTATTGTTAATAGCTGCGAGAACAAGAGAGAGAAGCTTCAGGTGGTGGAGACATGTTCTTTATGAGGACTCCTGACGATTTAACTGGTAGGGATGGGGATCTGATTTTAGCTGAGTTTTCTGAAGAGCATCCTCCTCTGATGATGCAAGTTGGCATGGCAACTAAAATACGCAACTATTACAAGAGAGTAAGTGAATGAAGGTTATTTAGGCTATTGTTACGGTTATTTAGGCTGACTTAGGCTTCAGGCTGTCTACGGTTATTTAGGCTGTTATGAAGGCTGTCGACCATTTCACCAGCGCTCGCTCTGTAATGCTGTTACTTTATGGAGAGGGCCTTGGAATAATGCTTTACAGCTTAAAGTGTCGTACGCTTCATTGTAAGGATAATTTAATTTCTGAATTTTAAATCTTAAATGCCTAATATTATTTGAATCTTCTAAAATTCTGTAATTTTTTATATTTTTATAAAACTGGGTAGAAAATGGTGTTATTGCAATGTAATTCAGGCTAACTTTTAGAAACTTTTTATCACGTTTCTCAAGTGATTAATACTTACCAGATATTTTGTGTATGTCATTTTTATATAATTTTTAGTACATTGTCGCAGTCTCTTTGAGCTTATTCATACTCCATCTAAGAAAATTGTTGCTTTGTTTCAAAAGTAATTGATTAAATACATATAAAATGAGCTTAATATTTCATAGAAACCTGGTAAAGATACTGGAGCTCCGGATTCTAAATATGGTGAAACAGCTTATGCCCACACATCTCCATTTCTTGGTTCTCTGGCTCCTGGCCAAAGCATTCAAGCATTTGAAAATAATTTGTACCGGGCTCCCATTTACAAGCACGATTTTCCAGAAACTGATTTTATCATCATTCGTACTAGAGAACAGTAAGTTGCCATTAAAAACTCAAGTATTTTTATTAATTCAATATGTAGTATTTTTTAATTGAAATTTTGTTTTCTCTTTAGTTACTATATTCGAGAAGTTGAACATATATTTACAGTTGGACAAGAATTGCCATTATTTGAAGTTCCTGGACCAAATTCTAAGAAAGCTAATAACTTTATCAGAGATTTTCTTCAAGTATGAACCTATTTGTTTTTGGAATAAGTATAATCAATTTTTGCTTAATAACATATTCATTCCTAAAATTGCTTTCAATTATATTTCAAAGAATTCTTTTAAAATTGTTATAGTTACTTTTTACTTCTCATTATTAAGTAGCTCTTTCCTTTTTTAGGTTTTCATTTATCGATTATTTTGGAACAGCAAAGATAATCCGCGACGAATCAAAATGGAAGATATAAAAAAAGCTTTTCCATCTCATTCCGAAAGTAGCATAAGAAAACGTTTAAAGCTTTGTGCTGATTTCAAAAGAACTGGTATGATGGGTGTTTAATTTATCAGTTATTATTTATTCTCAAAGATTAAACTAAAGATAATCTATGGTACAAAAACCTGTCTGATTTTAATATTCTTGTTTCTATTTTTGTGTGACTGTCTAAAATCATATTATGATGCTTATTTTGTAATGAGATTTAAATTTTCTTAGTATTTCATTCTTTAATATGATTGTTTTGTTCCAATTTTGTTTTAATTTACAGGAACTGATTCAAATTGGTGGGTTTTGAAGAGTGAATTCCGTCTACCTACTGACGATGAAATAAGAGCGATGATTTCACCTGAACAATGCTGTGCATATTATGGAATGCTGGCTGCAGAACAGAGATTAAAGGTAACAAACTCACTATTATCTTTTAAAAGATACTTATTTCAAATAGTTCTTTTAAGTTTTACTAATTGTTTCTGTTGTTCAGTATATCTTTGAAAAGCACTTCCTGTTAATTTTTAATTTGTGACATACTTATTCAAATCACTTATTCCTCAGGATGCTGGTTATGGAGAAAAATCACTGTTTGCTCCTGAAGATGAAAATGATGAAGAGATGCAAATGAAAATGGATGATGAGGTAATCACCATGCATTATTTTTACATTAGTACATCTATCAGACAACTACCAAACTTACTCGTTCCTTATTTTTTCATCACATTTTAAAACTTTTTTTATTCTGTATATTTATTTTCAAATACTGCTCTTAACAACTGAAAATGTCTTAAACTATTTAGATGGCTATTTTATTCAATGTAACTTATTTAACATTTTGAAAGGAATATGCCCTACTATAAGTGCATTGTGTTGTAATCATTCCGTCTTAGTCCACGCGCCCGCCTGCATACCTGCCAACCGTTCCGATTAAATCGTATTCGTTCCGATTTTTCACTGTTGTTCCGAAAATACGATTTTAGTACCAAATGTTCCGTTTTTACGCCCCCCCCTGTAAAAGGGCAAAATCAGCTACTTTTGTAGCACTTAATAAAGATTTATTTCTAATATTTCTACCAGTAACTTTGAAATAAGGAATACAAAAGGAAATTATTTTATACCTAAAACTAACAAAGAAATATTACATAAATCTCATGTATTTTTAGGACCTTATCTATTTAATAAATTAAAAGAAAATCTTAAAACAACTAACAATAAACTTGAATTTAAATGCGGCATATATAAATTTTTAGGCGAGCAAATAAATACAGAAGCATTATTTCATATTTTACAATAGAGTCAGTCCAGCTTTTGTTGCAATTTTTTTTTATTAATTTCTATAGGTATCAAGGACGAGCCTTAGGCTCATGTGATACCACATATTTATTTTCTCTCTTTGTTGTTTCGTTGTGTGTTTATTACTTTTATATATTTTAATGCTCTTTGTATGTTTTGTTTTTCTGTCTTTGTCGTTTTTCTGTCCTTGTCTTTGTCCAATAAATTTGATTTGATTTGATTTTCCAAACAATGTTTGCTTATTTCACTGTTTCATTTTATTAGTACTTACCAAGTATTTTTAAATCTTTGAGTTATTATGTATGAAATTCCCAGTGTTTGACATCTTGAGTCATTTTTGTCATTCTATTTGCAGAAATTTAAACCCAGATAAATGGAAGAAAAATTTAACTATATTATATCCTAGTATAAATGGAGATAATTATTAGTCAGAATATAAAGGTATTAAACACTTAGTCCTCTTAATAATCATAAGATACCTTAGATAAGAGATAAAAGTTATGAATTACAAGTTTATTTTTTAATAATACCCCTTTAACACATTCAAAATGTGTCGTGCGTGTTGTTCCTATTTCTGTTTCTGAAATGTTGGCAGGTATGCCGCCTGCGAGCGGATGTAACTGGAACCGGAGAGTAGATTGTTTTTTGAAAATGCGCGTGAGCTATTTTTTGCGTGAGCGATGGGCGAAAGGATTGAAGAAATGGATTTTGAATAAATGTTTGTTATTGTTAAAAGGTGTTATTTATTTATGAGTTGAGATAATATTAAGGCCATCCAGACAGTTCTCCGAGAGGGAGACAACAAATCAGAAGTGGGATTTGAATCGACGACTGCGAGTTGAAACCAAAAGTAACGGTAACGAGAGCGAAACGGAGAGGCAGCCCTTGCCGAGATTGAGATGCTGGTGATGTTTTGAGAGGACACCCCGTCCTACTGATGTGTAAGAGGACACCCCGTCCTACCGCTGATTTTTTGAGAGGACACCCCGTCCTACTGCTGATTTTTTTTTGAGTGGACACCCTGTCCTACTGATGTTTTGAGAGGACACCCCGTCCTACTGTTGTTTTGAGTGGACATCCCGTCCTACTGATGTTTTGAGTGGACATCCCGTCCTATACTGATGTTTTGAGTGGGCACCCCGCCTGCCGATGATTGAGAGGACATCCCGTCCTACCGCTGATTTTTTTAAGTATATTTCTTGTTGTGTGGTGAACATCGAAAAATTTTTCCTAACTAAGTGAGTTATGTATATATTGTTTTTGAAATGGTATTTTTATGAAGTAGTGTATTATTGTAGTAGAATATTGAAGTAGTGTATTATTGAAGTAGAGTATTATTGAGTTTTTTTTTAGAATAAGTATTGAGTTGAGTGTATATTATTTTTTGAAATAGTATTAGTATTATTATTATTGGGTTATTGGTTAATTTTTTTTGCCCTCTTACAAAAAATGGATTTCTTTAATAAAGGGGAAAAAGATGATTTGCTTAAATTGGCTTTTGAGTTAGATTTGGTTATCCCCCCTAGTAAAACGTCGAATAAGGAAATAATAGAGTGCATAACGAGTAGTGAGGGTTTTAATGAGGAAACCACGAAGTCCTATCTGTCTGAGATAATTGAAGATCGTGAAATGAAAGAAAGAAAAATACAGAAGATTGAAGCTGAAAAACAAAGGATTGAAGCTAGAAAAAAGAGAATTGAAGCTGAAGATATCAGAAGAAGAGAAGAACGTGAAGATCGCATACGAAGAGAGGAACGTGAAGAGAGATTGATATTAGCTGAACTTGAAGCGGAGAAACTAAGGCTTGAACAAGTAAAGAAAACTATGAAGTTGAAGACTCAGCCCCATGACAATATTCCAAGAAACTACTTGAAACAGACGTACCAGTTTTCATCCCGAGAACGAGGCAGATACGAAAGTCAACCGAGATTTAAAAATGAGACGAGTGAAGAAAATTGGAGGAAGCATAACTTTGATAAAGTACATCCCAGTACACCCAGAACTTATATTCCTATCTGTTATGCCTGTTATCAAAAAGGTCACATCGCACGTGCTTGCCCGAATATTCCGAAACAAGAGAGAAGAAACGCCGAAAATTGTTCAAGGCCAAATACAAATCATCACACATTCTATCAAAGCGGACCACCTGCGAATGGAAACAACTTTGAAGAGAATTGTTCAAAAAGAAAATATTCGGAAGTGAAAAAAGAAGAATCAAACATAATCACTGAAAACGAAAACAACCATGAATTTATGAGGTTCGCGCACATTAATGGTATTCGAAAACGAGATATTTTGTGTTTGATTGACACAGGATCATCGTCATGTATGCTTTCGAGGGAAGTTGCTGAAGAATTGGGTTTAAATTTTTCTAATGATAATAAACAGATTTTTGGTTTACAAGGATGTGTCGTTCAATCGATAGGTAAGTTAACTTGTGAAGTAGAGATAGATTCGGTTAAGGTGCAGAAAGTGGAAATATTGATTTTGGATTCTAAAACTATTCCTTGTGAGTTGGTAGTAGGGCGAACTTTTATGAACTGTGTTAATTTAGCCTTTAGTTGTGGTGTTTTGTCATTGGATCCTATCGAAGGTGTCAGTTTAAGAGAAATCGAGTTGCCTGTTGCAGAGAGTGAGATAGAGTTAGTGTCAGAAAATGAAGTAGTTATTGAGAAGCATTCCGTGAACATTCCGTCGGAGGAGTTGCGTAATAGTTTAGTAATGGTAGAAATGGAGAAAAACGCGTTAGGTTCACAATTGGAAATTGTAGAAAGTGAGACATTGGTGCCGTTAAATAATTTTGGTTCGGATAATGTTGTGATTAAGGAAGTAGATTGTGTAAGAGAAATTGAGCAAGAGAAATTGGTTGAAAAAGTAGATAGTGTAGTTGGTCAGTGTATTGGTCGAGTAGAGGAAATCATAGAGGTGGATCAGGAAATTTCAAATAAGTGTTTTGAGGAAGCGAATTTGGTTGAAAAGGTAGATTGTGTAGTAGGTCAGAGTATTGGTCGAGTTGAGGAAATCTTAGAGGTGGATCAGGAAATTTTTAATGACTGTTTTGAGGTAGTGAATTCGGTTGAAAAAGTAAATAGTCGACCAATTAGTATGGAGGAGGTTAACTTTGACGAGTCCTTATCAATGATTGGAAAGAAAGAAATTCTTGAACTTATCAATGAGTACCGCGATTGTTTTGCATTTATGATAGAGGAGTTTGGTTACACGAGTTTGATTCAAATGGAAATAAAAGAAAATATAGGGACAAAACCTGTTGTGGGAAAATGGGTAAGAAACGGGATAGGATAGGGATGAGGGAGACTAGAGCCTCGCCGTTATCCCCTTTTTCTAGAAATGTTAATTATGGCAGGTTTAAATAATTAAGTTTAATGATAAGTTGTGGTTTTTTTGTGCTACTTATTAGTTTAGATAGTTAGTCATTTTCTAAGTGTATGTTGTGTGGGTAAATTTTTTTTTTGATTATTTTGGTGCGTATTTCATGTACTGTTGTTTTATTATTGTGAAAGTGTAAATAATTTTGATATTGAGATTGTGGGATCGAGGTCGATCCATGGTCAGGTTGGCCGAATGTTGTAATCATTCCGTCTTAGTCCACGCGCCCGCCTGCGAGCGGATGTAACTGGAACCGGAGAGTAGATTGTTTTTTGAAAATGCGCGTGAGCTATTTTTTGCGTGAGCGATGGGCGAAAGGATTGAAGAAATGGATTTTGAATAAATGTTTGTTATTGTTAAAAGGTGTTATTTATTTATGAGTTGAGATAATATTAAGGCCATCCAGACAGTTCTCCGAGAGGGAGACAACAATTGTTACTTAAAAATAGGGGCTTTTATCGATGTACAATGGGCCCAGGAATTTTAAGAGTGTTTTTTTCCTAAAAGAATATCTTTCATTATTATGAAAATATTACTGATATAATAATTATGCTTTATTACTGAAAATGATATTTCTAAATTTTGCTGCTACTGCTAGTATTAATTTCAGGATTTTATTTCAGTTAGAATGATCACTTTCAATTTATATACAAAGTGTCTAGTTTTCTGTTTGATTCTACTATGTATCTTCTCTATTTTTTAATGTCACATTTTTTACAGGTAAAAGCAGCTCCTTGGAACACAACAAGAGCTTTCATATCAGCCATGAAAGGAAAATGCCTGCTCCAGCTAACTGGTGTAGCAGATCCAACAGGCTGTGGAGAAGGTTTCTCTTACGTACGAGTACCAAACAAACCAACTCAATCAAAAGTATGATGTTTCTTTTTTTGCTCTCTTTTTATTTATTACCCTGTAAAGTGTAACTTAAGAAATCAATTCCAATGCTTACATTAATTTGCGTTTTTAAATTAACTTGTAGGAAGAATGCAACAGTCAGAACCCAGCAAAGAAAACGGTGACGGGAACAGATGCAGATTTGAGAAGACTCTCTCTCAGCAATGCTAAGCAGCTGCTTAGAAAGTATAAAGTTCCGGATGAAGAGGTAATTGTGTTGCATGCATTAAACTGTCACTGAAAGTCCTGTTTTTTCCCTTATTAAAATGTTTTCAATCAATATTTTAATCCTGTTATTAAAGGTTAAAATTAAATGTGTTTTTAGATTAAAAAACTATCAAGATGGGAAGTTATTGATGTTGTTCGAACTCTTTCAACTGAGCAGGCTAAAGCTGGCGAAGAAGGTAACTAACATCTAGAAACTTTAATACACTTTTATTCACAAATACAAAATAAAACAGAAATTTTAATTAAAAGTACTTGTATTTGTTAACTGTATATTCTAGTTTTTTCTGTGTTCATTATCCCTTTAGGGGTATAACTACATATTAATTGCTTCTTTTAAAAACTTTTCAGCTATGAGTAAATTTGCTCGTGGAAATCGCTTTAGTATAGCAGAACATCAAGAAAGATATAAGGAAGATTGTCAAAGAATATTTGATTTACAAAACAGGTGAGTGGGATTCATCCTAAAACTAATTAATTTTTAAGACAAGTCAGTCAATTCAAAGCCTGTATAAGAGGGCCTGGTCTCCTCAAAAATTAACTAGTATAAACTGTCCCTTTTCTTATATTGTCTATTCTTAAAGAAACTTTTAACTCATTTTGTTTTGATTTTTTAAAATCTTACTTTGGGTTTTTTTAACTTTGTCTCTAAAACATTGTTTCTTTTTCAAATAAAATTCCATTGTACACTGGTATCAATCAATCTTTTAAAACAACAGATTATTTTTAGTTCATAAAAGGTTTGAAATGTTAAAAATTAGGCTTTTATGAGCATTATATATACATTTATATTATATTTTATTATTCTTCACTGTTGTGCTAAGATGCTGGTAGTTAATTTATACTTTCTCTCAAAACTGTGTATTGCATCTTTTCCCAGAGTTCTTTCATCAAATGAGGTGTTGTCAACTGATGAGGATTCCAGTTCTGAAGATGATTCTGATATAGAGGAAATGGGGAAGAATATTGAAAACATGTTGTCTAATAAAAAAACTAGCTCTCAGGTATTTGTTTTAACGTTGCTTTGTTCACTACCCCATTAAACAAATTTCATTTGAGCACGTCACCAAAACAAAATCATTACTACACCTGTACTTATTTTCTTCTTATTTTGTAGTTATCCCATGAGCGGGAAGAAGCAGAAAGAAGAGAACTGCAAAAATTGATAATGGGGAAAGACAGCACTAATGAAGACAGGAGAAAAAGAGATAAAGATATAAAATGTATGCACCTCCTTTCATTCATTGTTTATTTGTTTGTTATTGATTATGGGCTAAGATCATCATTTCTATGGATTTTACAGTATTAAAATTGTTAACTTAATTCTTCTGTTTATATCTAGTTATTTGTTAAAGAATTCTTTTTATTTATGCATACAGTAAAAATAAAGTGGTTTCATGTTGATAGCAAATCTCCTTACTACTGATTAATAGTATTATGTACCTTTGTTCAGAACTTTCTTATTGTTAATGAAGTTATGGGTTTCCTTTCAACTAAAATTTATGTAAATGGATAAACTTGTTAATTACCTTTTTTTAGTAGAATCTAAAATATAAACTCTTATAAATTACATTTCTCATTTTAAATGAAATAGCCTCATAGCTGTTGCACAATAAAAAACCCAAACAACCTTATTTTAAATTAAAGAAGTTAAGAAAGTAGGAGTTTATTTTGTGTCCTTTTAATAATTGTACATGTTAATTCTGTAAGTCCAACTATGATGATTCTTTTAGATAAGCCAAAGATTGAAAGAGAAGATGATAGTGCATCTATGGGCAGCACAGGTTCCAACTCTGTATGTAATTCATTTAAACTCTTTAGCTAAATTAAATGGATGTGTTAAAAATCAAACTTTCTGAATGAGTAGGAAGAACTTTTTATAATATTTTTAAATGCTAATTTTTATTTTTAGAATGAAAGAATTCTCAAAATCTACCGAACCTTTAAGAATCCTGATGGTAAAGAATTTGTTCGGATTGAAACTGTTCGAAAACCAGCTGTGATTGACACTTATGTCAGAATTCGAACCACAAAAGATCCATCATTTATGTAATTTGTTTTTTGTTACTTATATTTTAAAACTTTTCTGCGTGTTTAAATATAGTCAAATCAATAACAATACAAAAATCACTAAGTTGTACCCATTAAACAACCTATATTTTGAAATGTTTTTTAAGTAGCGTATTATCAAAGCAGTTATTCAAGTAACAAAAATTATCAGTTAAGTTTGGCACATAATTAACTTGAATCTTCAATATTTGTTCTTTTTAAATGTTCTCTCATTCCATTTTCTATTTTAGAAAACAGTTTGCATCAACATTGGACGAACACCAAAAAGAAGAAATTCGTAAAGAGCGAAGGAGGTAATTTGCTTTTTATTTTTTGATCTTTGATTAGTTCATTTTAAGAATTATTTTTATCCTTGGGCAATAAAAAGTTGATACCCCTCTTATAATAATAAATAAGAAAAAAATATGATTAGAATACCAGACTTTTCAAAAATATATTATCTTTTTCCACCATACTGTCTAAGTAATCATAAGGATAAGTTTTAGAATGGTTTATTGATGTTTCATTTCTTCCTAGAATTCAAGAACAACTGAGAAGGTTGAAACGAAATGCTGAGAAAGAAAAGCATGTCGTACCAAAGAAGAAACCCAAAAAGGAACCTCCATTATTGAAGGTATTCTTTGTTCTATTCGATCAATTAACTTTACCTTCCCATTTAAGAGGTCTTGTAATGTTGTTAGTCTTAGTATCAACCTCTCTAACTAAAGTTTGTATTCAGTATATTTCTTACTTAATGTTGAGCTGTAAATTAATTTTTTCCCCTGAACTTCATTCATAATTTTGTAAACACTCTTAGTGAATTTAATAAGATAAAATTGTTTTTAAGAGGCTTTATAATGACCTTATTTTTAGTTCTGTTGAAAGAGTAGGAACCTTCATTTCCTTTCCAAAAGTTTCAAAAGTAATGTTCATATTAAGTTAGATCAGATTTGGAGAATTAAGGTGATGCACATACAAGACAAACTCAACATGTTAAAAAGATAGTTATTTTTTGGGATAAGGAGATTTTTTGATAAGCTGCCCTTCCTCCTTTTAGCTTTAGAAATATCTTCAACAGTTCTTGTCTTATAATCTAAAACATACAGTATATTGTCATTTAGTTTGTGCATCTGCCAGTGTTTTCTATGTTTTAATAGGGCTCCCACTGACCTTGAAAAGTACTTAAATTTCACTTAAAATTTTACCGTGAAAAAGTCCTTTCTTGATTGAAATAGTTCAATTTCTGTTAGTTCCTTTTAAACATAAGTGGGATTTTTAAAATTGTAGAACAGAAGAATAACTTGGTTACTTTAATTTTTCTGTGAGACTTTTCTAAAACAAGTGAATTATAGTAATTTGTATGAAATTGTTAAATAAATGGTAATATAATGTAGTCTTCCTTATAAGAAAGGAATTTGAGAGAAGTTGTTTTCTGGAGTAGGAGTACTATAGAGATTGTTTCTTTGCTCATAAATGGCTTTTCCACTTTTTTATGTTAGTCCATGAGTAACTTAAAATGTGCCAGGGGTGCAGAAAGAAAATGTGCAAAAAATGCAAAAGTCCCAATATTTCCCCAGAAGACAATTTTGTCCAAAATTTCCCCTAAAAATGTCTTCATATTTAAATTCCAGTTTGTATTACTACTTAAAAACTAATATTCCTTAAGTTTCCATTTTTATGGATGTTATACCTTTTTATATGTCACTTAAGCTCAAAAATATCTGGTCTTAAAATAGAAATTTTAAACCCTCAAATTTAAGCTATAGTTCAAAAATATTGATGTGATTAAACAAGAACACTGTATTTAGTAAAACTTATCGATCCCGTCACGGATTGGTTGTTTTTTTGTGTGTATCAATTAAAACACAAGCAAATGCCAACTTTCATCTATTCTCTACGAAAACTTATTATTTTCTTTTTGCGAAGATCCTAAGCTCTTGACTATCATCTGTTTTTACCTAATTTCCGTACAATTTGGAAAGCATGGTATTGTCACAGCCGAGACATTTGTTACCTTGGATTTGTAGCACGTTTTTTTGTATAAAATTGGTCAAAAATTATATAGACATATTTCTGCACCCCTGAAATGTACAGTCGAATCCGCTTAATGTGATCGCAACTGTCCGAAATCAAACTGATAATATTATCCGATTGATAACAATAAGCGATTTTATATCAAAAAGCATTAAACAGTGTAACTAGATTGTTTGGTTTAAAATCAAAATTACATAATTGTAAATAATGTATTTAAAAATACACTATTTATATTTATATGCGCTACATTTTATCCTTCCAATCCAATAAATCATTTTATATAATCTGAATTCCTTTGAACAAGGGAATCAAATCTCTTATCAGAAACATCTGCAAGGCACTGATAGGCATGGAATCGGACCCCCCCCTTTAAGCGTTTCCGTTTTCTTTCAATAATATGAGGAATGTGTGTTTTCTTTTCCTTGCTCATTAGTTTCAGAAAAAAATAAGCACCAGATTCTCTAGGGTGGGGCAGAAGATTACTTGTAAAAATTGACCTTCAAATCAAAACAAACCACGAAAGCAGACGTTTTTTAAGAGATTTGGACGAATTTTGATAACATTAAGCGGCGTGTTGATCCATAGTTGATCACATTAAGCGATGCATTTTACATTAAATTAAATAGAAAAAATCGGGACTTGTCGATAACATTATCCGATTGATAACATTAACCGTGATCACATTAAGCGGATTCGACTGTACTTGATTGTTTTCCTCGCAAAAGAAAGGGGGCCTTGTTAAAACGGCTAACCATTCTTTCCCCTTGCAGCTGAAGTGCGGGGCCTGTGGGGCGATCGGCCACATGCGCACCAACAAGACGTGTCCGCTGTACCAGCCCGCCGCTCCCATCCCTCCTGTCCAGGTGGCCATGACCGAGGAGCAGGAAGAAGAGGAAGAGAGGGCTGGTCTGGACGATGACCATCTGGTCAAAGTGGACGAGACCAAGGTGGTGCTGTCCAAGCAGCTGCTGAAGCATGCCGACGAGTTGCGGCGCAAGTCGCTGGTGCTCAAGTTCCCCAAGGAGGCAGTGGCCATGAAGAAGCGGCGGCGAGCGGGCACCGCCATGCACTGCGATTATCTGAAGAAGCCCAACAAGCTGGTGAACCGGCAGAGGACCGACCCGGTGGTCGCGCTGTCCATCATTTTGGAGGGGCTGTTGAATGAGATGAGGGATTTGCCTGAGGTGAGATTCTTCATATTCTCTTCTCTCTGCTGATGAGTTATTGATTGACTTTGTTTCTGTGTTTAATAACACTAATGCCCACTGTAACTATTGAAAAAGGTTTTGTTGGCTTATTCATGTAGTTAGGAGCCAAATAAAGTAAAAATGCCTTAACAAAAAAGGTACTTTAAACTGGGGGTGAGAATCTAAACTTTATAAATTATACCACGTGAAGGTGCAGTTTTTGCTGCGAGAAATGAAAATTGCTGCTTTATGCTGAAAATTGAAGATAAACTTTTGGTAGCATATTTCCTGCCATTGGCAGTTGAGGGTTACAAGAATTTTTTTGTGAATATTTTTGATGAACAGTTTCCAAAAAAAATATTTTGTTTGTGTATTGTGCCTTAAGACTTGCCCAGATTTTTGCAGTTGGCATCAAACTTTGTACAAGTCTCCTGAAAATTTTGACTAAGAGTTTTTGAAATGGTTTTTGGCAATGTTTGTGCCATATAAAAAGCTTTTAGTAATAAATTGGAGGACTTAATCAAATCAAAATGCAACTTACTTTCTGACTTGGATCGATTACACAAAACTTATGTTAAGAATCAAATACTAATATTCTATAGATATATGTGCTTGGAAATAAATGCCAACTCATTTTTGGTTTATAAACCAAACTTATATTTTTGAAACTGCATTTGAAATTTCTTTTCTTTATGTTATTTATCCAGTTAAGCTCAATTACACATCTAATTATTTCTTTTAGACTCAACCATTCTGGTTCCCAGTGAGTGCTAAGAATGTTCCCGATTACCATCGCATAGTTCACCGACCTATGGATCTTCAGACTATGAGAGAGAAACTGCATCAAAAGAAGTACCGAAGTCGAGAAGAGTTTTTGCAAGATGTCCATCAAATTGTGGAGAACAGTAACATCTACAATGGTAAGTCTTTTGCCCTTGAAACAATCCACCACCATCAAAATAATGTTGTGTTCTTCTGAAAGTAGCATGTTATCAGTAATAGATCAAGCAAATGGCTTATTCATTCCCAAGACGCTTCAATTCCAGTCAGTTTCCGTCGAAGTTAGAAGGGATAGAGGCTCGGAATGTTCCCGAATAATATAAAAAAATCTAGGAAAAATCGTAATATTTTCAAAGAATCCATACTGATATGGTTACAGTTAAGAAATGACAAAAAAAAAGAATAAGACCCACTTTGAATTTAGCAAAAACTAAATTTATAAATGCCCCACTGCATTTATTTCGGAGTTCTATACCCAGGGAGAGGCTCAGATTTGATCTGATGACCTATGGAGGGGAAACTAGTGCACTTACACACCAAGCCATTCGTTCTTGCAACTAGTAAGTTCTTTTAATTAATTTGAAGTTGATACTTTACCATGTAAAAAATCAATCTAAGGTTTCCAAACTAGGAACTTTAGAAGGGATATCAATGCATTAACTGACAATGCCAGTCGTTCCTGCAACCACTGTGTTCTCTCATTTATTCAAAGTTAATTGTATATAAATTCATAAATTACTTTAAAAAATAACACAAGATTTACTATACCACATTCTGATCCAAGGTCCTTCTGACTCAAAGCTTTACATTCTTGCACACTAGACCATCCGGTTACTTGCTTCTAAGAATTTAAAGAAGTATTCAAAAATTTTGAAATTTTATATTGCTTTAAAAAGTTAAGTATTTCTAAATCATGGTAACTTTTTGTTTACTTAGGAGCCAAAAGTCCATTCAGCCAACATGCCCATAAGATGCTGGAACACTGCTTGAGGAAGTTTGGCGAGAAGGAGGACAAGCTGATGAGGCTCGAAAAAGCCATCAACCCTCTATTGGATGACGATGATCAGGTTGCTTTCTCTTTTATACTGGAAACAATTGTTACCGACGACTTGAAGTCCATCCCAGAGTCGTGGCCTTTCCATAAGCCAGTGAGCAAGAAGTTTGTGAAAGAGTATTACAACGTAATCAAGAATCCAATGGACCTTGATGCTGTTATCAAAGTGGGTTAAGGCATTGTGATGATTTTCTTGCATGGATTTCTTTTTATGGACCCCTTAGAGTAAAATTCCAATTCTGTATAATTTCCCTACTCATTCATGAATGAAGAAAAATATATTTAATGCTCCCATTATTTAAAATCATCCCCTCTAACTCTAATCATGACTTCATGTAATAAAGTAATTGTGTAAAGTAAACTGAACTTTCTTTTTACTGATGTGAGTTATTTTCCATTTTTGTAGAACATTAAAGCTCATAAATATAGCAACAGAGAAGAATTTCAAGCTGATGTGGAACTACTGCTTACCAACAGTCAGACCTTCAATGGGCCTGACAGTCAGTTCACCAAGAAAGCAAAAGAAATAGTAGAGGCTTGTCAGACATCTTTAAGAAAGGTAAGAGAGATTTGACACGTTTCTAGGGAAAAATTATTTTTGGTACTCATTGCATGTATTTAGTAGATGGTATCTAGATTAAATCGGGATTTTCTCCACAAATTATGTGAGGTCAAAAAGGAGGGGAGGGGGTCAAGCAAAATATCATCAGAGGGGAGGGGGGAGTCGTGACTGAGATTAAAATCTCACGTCAGCTTTTAGTTCTGAAAAATGCGTTTTCTCTCTCATTTTTTGCTTAAAAAGTATTTAAAAATGTGCAGATTAGTCAAAACAGCAAATTACACTGTTCAACACTGAAAAAATTTCCTTGATGAAATTAGTCATTTCTTATAGATTTTGGGTCGCTGAATACGAAAATCACCATTAAAATTCTCAATTGACACAGGATTTTCGGGGAACAGCCCCTCCCCCTTTTTAAGTTTTTTAACGACTTTATAACTTTAAACTCGATTTTCAGGGTCAAAAAGCATTGCTTTAATCTTCAAATTGCCCCCCCAAGGGGACAAGAAAGGTTCAAATTAATAAAATATAAATTTATAACAAATGGATAGGTTAAAGGGGTAGTTAACCCCCTAAAAATGCAAGAAATTAGCTAAAAATTATAGAGGTTTTTATGCGCTATTTTTCCTCTTATTTTATACGAAATTCACGTTTAAAGGGTCCTAACCCTTCTCCAAGGACCCAAATTTGATGGCAATATGCAGCAATGATTTTTACTAAAAGCGGTTGAGGTGAAAGCGCCCCCAGAGCACCCACGGAAGGGTTCAATGCCGCACTTAGAGTTAAACTGTGCTGTACAAAAAAAATTTGAAGCCACTAACTGAATTTCAGCTGATTCTTGTGTAAAATAATCTGCTGAATTCAAATATGACACCCATTTTCCTCCTTCACCCTCAGTTTTTAAGGGGATGCCCCCTAATTGTTATCCACAGCCGTGCATCTATTAACATCTTGAAACATGGAATCCTCACTCCCGAAAACCGGTCAGTTTTTAAAGAAATGAAGAGTTTCTACTTAGGATACACCCAAAATATAAGAAAAATGTAATTTGTGTAATCTTTTCAAAATCATCAATATTAATTCCTGAGCTCGCAAGTGCCTTCGCGATTCTGGAAGTCTTCCGAACGCTTCCGCGGGGGCTTCTGGGAAGCTAACACCTCAACCGCTTTTAGTAAAAATTATTGCTGCATATTGTCATCAAATTTGGGTCCTTAGGGAAAGGTTAGGATCCTTCAAACGGGAATTGCGTAAAAAATAAGAGGAAAAAATAGCGTATAAAAACCTGTATAATTTTTTGTATTTTTAGGGGGTAATTACCCCTTAACCCTATCCATTTGTTATAAATTTATCATATTTTATTAATTTGAACATTTCTTGTTACCTGGGGAGCAATTTGAAGACTGAAACAATGCTTTTTGACCCTGAAAATCGAGTTTAAAGTTAAAAGGTCGTCGAAAAACGTAAAAAGGGAGAGGGGCTGTTCCCCGAAAATCCTGAGTCAATTGAGAATTTTAATGGTGATTTTCGTATTCAGCGACCCAAAATCTATAAGAAATGACTATTTTCATCAAGGAAAAAGTTTTGAAGGTCAAATTTGTTGAACAGTGTTATTAGCCAGTTAATTCACGATAATTACTAGTTGAGACCATGTTTTGTATTTCAACATGGATTTGTATCAAAGCTTTTGTAATGTGTATGTTAATGAGTGCTAAGTTGAATTAAGTGAGTTAATTATGTTAAGTTTGTAATGTATGTTAAGTGTGATGTTTATAAGCATGGGCGTAGCCAGGGTTCCAATTAGGGGGGGGCAAGCAGGGTCGGCTTTTTTTATGTTTATGGAGAACAATTTTAAAGCCCCGTGAGAAAGGGCCGCAGCCACAGTGTTGTTTCGAGAGGGGTTTTTGGCCTTTAATGAAATTAATGTAAAAGTTTTGTAGGTAGTGTAGAAACAATGAGGGCGCTTTCATCCATACTAATAGGTTTAATGTAGTTTTTCAACACTTTTCTAGGTAGAATTTGCGTTCAAGAAAAATTCATATAAGAAAGGTTTTTAGTAATGAAGGTACAAGTTTCAAAGGGGGGTCTGGGGGATCTCCCCCAGAAAATTTGTGGAAATTTGACCCGGGAACAGGATTTTAAACTGTTTTTTGGTACACTTAAACCCAAATTTGGACAAAAAATTTTAGGCAGAAATTTAGAGTTTATTGAACTTATTATAAAAAAAGTGTGAATAAAAAAGGTTTAAATACTAAAGGGGGGCTGGCTTTCCACCCGCAGAAAATATTTGGAAATTTAATCCTTTGAACAAGTTTTCAAACATGTAAACTAGTGATGTAAAATTCTCGGTAATAATCTTTTGGAGAATATTCTTGAGAATATTCTCGAGAATATTCTCCAAGAGGAGAATTTTCGAGAATATTCTCCTAAAAGCTACTAGAATAAGTTTTTTTGGGGTAAAAAAATTTTAGAAGGTATATATATTAACTTCAAATCAGGAGAATATTAAAGATTATACAATTAGAAGCGCTCCATCATAAAATTTAAAATGTTTTTAAAATCACTAATATTCTTGAGAATATTCTCCTAGAAACTACTAAAATAATTTTTTTTGAAAAATTTTTTAGCAGGTATATGATATTAACTTCAAATCAGAAGATTATTAAAGATTATACAATGAGAAGACATCATAAATTAAAATAAGTCAAATTTAATTTAAAAATGTTTTTAAAATCACTATAAAATATGAAAGACAACATGTTTGAAAGGTAAATGCAGAGTAACCAAGATGTATTATACTAACTAAAAATTTTCCGACTATTAGTGTTTTTGAAGAAAATTATGTACATAAAAATGTTTTTCTGGAAATAATTTTGTAGAATCCTAATGAGAATATTCTCATGAAAACATGAGGAGATGCAATTATAAATGAGTGAAAATTTGAAGATCCTATATATTTCAGGGACACACACAAGTCTCAATAAGTAAGAAATAAATTGAATTGTGTGTAATTTTGAGAATATTCTCATGATAGATTTTTCCTCAAATGAAACACTTCAGGAACTTCCCATGAGGAGTTTCGCGGTGGGGGAGTATCAAATTTTTTTATATATAATACTGTACAACCAATGCCTCAGTTTTGATATTTTTATTTTTAAAGTATGGGGAAAACTTAATTTCAAAAGTGGAAATTGTTCCATTAATTATGCTTTGACCTTGACCAATTCTGTGCGCGTCACAAGATCCCAACAACATATAGCTATTTTTACCGAATTTTATTGAGAATATTCTCATGAAGGGGAAAATATAAATGAATCTGAATTTAAAATTATACAAACAAAAAATCTAGCCAAATTATTCTTTCAGAAATAATTTTTATTTTTAAGCAAAAAGTAGTGAACTTTTTGAACCCACTTTGAGAATCAATATTCTCACGATAAATTAATTACATATATTTCCTGTAAAATAAATATTAAAAAATTGGAAATATTTTTCTCAACAGATATTTCAAATGTGATGTCCCTTTCTTTTAAGAATATTCTCCTGATTTTACAAAGTTATATCAAAATTAGCTAAATATCAGGTTTAAAAGGTCCTTTAGTTTGACAACTCTTGCTATTGGTATTACAATTGCTTTCTCAACAACTATATGGAAAGAATTTAAACTCCTCTTTTTTGATAAGAGTATTTTCTCCCATTAAAACTTGCTTCTAATATACTTTAAAAAATATTTTTTACTCAATGAAATTTACTTATTTATCAAAAATAATGCGAAATAATGAAATTACAGTTCAGAGAATATTCTCTAAACTAAAGATGACTTTTTAAGGGTAAGTTTCATCAAAGTTATTATTATTTTTAGATTTTTAACACTAATATACTACATGGCCATTTCATATTATTAAACATATTGACATTTATTTCCATTTATCTGTCAAAAAACAGAATATTCTCGATTATTCTCAAAATTCTCGCCCCTGGAGAATATTCTCAGAATATTCTCGTTCTCCGAGAATATTCTCCGGAGAATATTCTCGCTTTACATCACTAATGTAAACCCAAATTTGGACATACATTTTTTAGGTAGAATTTCGATTTTAATGAACTTATTACAAAAAAAGTTAATAATAAAGGTTTAAATACTAAAGGGGTGCCTGACTGCCCGCCCCTAGAAAATGTTTGGAAATTTAACTCTAATAATAGAGTTTCAAACTTTTTTTTGGTACACTTAAACCCAAATTTAATCATACATTTTTAGGTAGAATGTTGATTTTAATGAACTTGTTATAAAAAAGTGTGAAAAATAAATTTTTTAATTCTAAAGGGGGTCCTGGGTGTAGTGTTATGAATGCTGATCAAGGATCTTTTTTTGTTTAGTATGATGAACAGCTAACTGCCTTGGAGTCTGCCATCAATTCATCCAAAGAAGCTGCTTTGGATGCTATTGAGACAGACTCTGCAATGACTGGGCACTCCTACCATCAGGATGACAGCTTCATGGAGAATGAATCAAATGACAAATATGATTCCAAAAAGGTACGAATGCACTTAGTTTCTGTATAACATGAATTAACCCAGGAAAGACTGAATTAATTTTTTTTCTCAAATTAAATTTTCCTCTTTACTGTATGCTTATGACATGTCTTGAAGAAGCCTAAAACCATTTATTTAAAAAAAAATTTAATTATTTTAGTCAGAATAGGGTGGTACCATATGGTACCGCTAGGCTCTTACACTACCATTTTGTGCATCATACATATTCTTAAAAGTGTGGGATTTCAAAGGCAAAATAAGAAATTTATCACTTTCAACTAAAACAACAAGTAAAATTATACAACTTAGGCAATGATGATTGACAATTTAATTATTAAATAGTTGATATTACTCTCATTATACCAATTAGTAGTTATGTTTTGCTCTTAAAAATTTTTTTCTAATTGATTTCTAGAAATAAATTTTGTATACACTAGTCAAAAGGTGATACACAAACTTTTTATACCACGAGTTTAGCTGATATGATACGGAATTGAGAGTTTTACCAATTTTCCCCTCATAATGAGTGTTAAAAGTAGAAACTTAGTTAAAAAAAACATAAGTTTTATGCTTTAAAAATTCCATAAACCATATTTTATATTTTGCGTTTAGTTAAGTTGAAGGCTATGAACATTAAATTGATGATTTGCATGAAATACTAAGATTGTATAGATGGATATTCCAATCAATCACTTATAATATGAAATTTTTCTCATTTAATTTAGAATTATTGGCTTTAAAAATTAAAATTATGGGAAATACTCTATAAATTCAATATTTTATTAGCGTAAAAATTATTCTATATGTTTTACCTTAAAAACTAATTGATTTAAAAGCATATAAAATTTTTGAAATAAAATATACACTACTTCAAAATATTAGTATTATTTGGTAACGTAAAAGCCTAGCGGTACCATATGGTACCGCGAGATTTCTATACCAAATTTTTCTACCTTAAATTATTCAATATTTTCCAAATTTGGGCTATTATTGCATAATACAATTATAAATAATAATTCACCATTATTTTATCCATTCACTAATTTTAGGTATGAATAAATTGCACTTACATTTTCCGACGAGCCATTTTTTCGCTAGTCTTGAAAACACGTTTTTCATTAAGCCATTAAGCATCAATTTATTTAAATAATTAGTTATTCAATTGCTGTTTAATAAAGTTTGGTTCATGTAGTTGTGGCATCTACGTCAGAATGAAAAAAGTAAAAGTATTTTGGCAGAAAAAAAGCTGTTTTTTGTAGTGCTGTTTGTTGGTACCATACGGTATTGCTAGTCCTTCCCGGGTTAAGTCTCTTTTTATCTATAGAGTACAGTTTTTGGGTATGAATTCTTTGTTCTGAGTTTTTGACAGTTTTAAAAAAGTCTGCATTTAATAATCTCAATCTGTTTTTTTTATTACATTTGGGTCTTTAACTCATTTTAAACTGTATTAAATTTTATATACCCATATTTATAGTTTGTTTATATCTATATTATTGTTTAAATATATTATTAGTTTTTCAATGAAGTAACAATCATTATTGCATGTTTTCTTTTTTGATAAACTAATCTTGAAAGCATCACTTTTCACTTGAATTGTGTTTTTTTGTGGGAAGGGGCCCAAATATCTTCTAAAAATTTAGCCATTGTTGTTAATGAAGCTAAATTTTTGCACCTGGGGAAAGAACCCAAAATTATAAGCAAGCTCACAATGCATATTTAATAGATTTAATGTAGCTCTTCATCTTAATGTAGATCTTTTGGTAGGCTCTGCATTTAATGAACTGAATATTTAAAAAAATTGTAAATTCAAGCAAAAAAATAGGAGTCTGGGAGTTCTCCACTCCACCAGAAAAGTTTAGAAAATTTGACTCTAAAAAACAAGATTCTAACTCGTTATAGTCCAACTTTTGGAGGGAGGCCTCATCCCCCCTTGTATATTCCCCTGATTTACAATAATGATAAATTTGGACACAAAGCAAGTTTTATAAAAACTTGTGAGATGAACTGAATTTTTGAACAATAATTACTAATTGCTTTGGAAATAAATCATCGATCAATCCCTGAAAGCACATTGATTTTTATTATATTAATATGATCTAATTTCAAATCCAGGGTAAAGACAGTGACGACCTTGATTTTGTGGACGTCGAAGGAGACGAAGAAGCAGACGAGGAATACGAAGAAGACGAGTCGTCCATGATGATGGTCAAAGAGGACCAATACATGGACGAGAGCGCGATGCAGCAGATGACCACCATGGCCTCGGAGACCGGAGAGATGGTGCACTATGACCTTCTGGTAGCGACGGACAATGAGAACTCCGAGATGATTGATGAGAACTACGACCCCTCGGATTTCCTGCTGCAAGGGAGGTACGGGTTTCAGCAGCCAAAGGAAGAGAATGCCGAGGACAATGTTAGCAATGATTTGGTGGTGAGCGATTCCGAGGAAGAAGCCAACCAGCCAGGCGAGCAGATGGAGCAAGAGAATGAGCTGTGGTTTTAAGGGGGTTATTTGGTACAGCTTGTCATTCAGGTAAAACTGGTATGATTAAACTACTAAATTGTGGGATATTATGTTTTGAAAAATGCATCAGGAATGGCTGTAATATATTTGTATGTAAAAATTTGTTTTGTAATGAGACAAAAAGCCACCACTATTTCTATGGCCTGATTGAGAAAAAGGGCAAGATTAAAATGGGAAAAATGATTATAAAAAATTTTATGATTCATAAAGGCAATTTGACTTACTTTTGAATTTGACAGGACTTATTTGACTTTTATGTATGGCTACTCATTTATATGAGTATGAGTGCATGGTTTGAGAAATTTCAGTCATATTTAAAAAATATAATGTTTTGGAAATTGGAACAGGGAGAGCTTTAAAGAAGGTATTGGTGCCTTGAAGGTACCTTGTGCTCTAAATTGCTTCGCAACACTCATTCTGCATTAGTTCCGATATTGCCCATGGTGATTCTGAATTGAAGGTTGCGTTAGTTCTAAAATGGGCTATCTCTGCTGGTCACTGGAAAGAGAACAAAAATTATTGATTAGTTCTATTTGTAAAAGTTTGTTTGATTATGGGAATCAACCAAATCATGGGGTTCTAAATATTTCTTAAAGAATCGATTCCGAAGTCGAATCGGAATCAATGTTAATTATAAATAATTTTCAGTAATTTTTAATTGGGTATTTAATTAGTTTCTTTGAAGCAAGCATGAATTGTAAAATGTGGTTATCTAATAACTAAATTTTGTATGGTTTGGTTTATTGACTTTGACTTTGTGAGGTTTTTTCTGTTAAAACGCTACAATGTCAAATATTTTGTAAAGTTCTAAATAGAAAAATTATTTGTTTTTAGGATTGTTACCTATTTGTTATTCTAAGATCAGGTTTTTTTTCAAAGTAATAGCAGGTTCTAGAAGCTTATATAAAATTGCATTTGGGTCTAGATTTGGCTTTTAATAAATTTGTTAGTTTATTAGAGACAAACTGTACCACGCTGTGACTTAATCTGGATTAACTTACAGAGCTAAGCAGGATATCAATCTGTCATGCTAAATCAAGGTTTCAGAACGGTTGTTGAAAATCAGAGGGATAATATGTCGCTGTCTCCCTAAAGTTTTGTATCTTCCATGATGTCGTCACTGGAGAGTTTTAACTTAGTCTGTTCATCTAACTTTCTTGATAACGGGTGGGATGCTTTTATGGCTTGATGTTTTGACAACAGCATGGCTGATAACCAAAATACTTGCTGAAAGTTAATTATACTGCATTAGTGTACTATATGTTTAATTTCGTATTTGAATAATTGCTTAGATGTTTCTGACTTCCCAATGAATCTATGAAATGGATATTGATTGGAAAATAACAACTTGGTGAGGAGGTTCTGGAATATAAGCAAGCAATGTGAATTTTTCAAACTGCATACAGTTGAACCTGCTTATGACAAGCAATATGAGATCACCTTGTTTAGTTCTCTGAATCTAAAATCCTATTACTATACTGTGTAAAGAAAATTGGCAGTTTGTCACCATGCCAACGACATGGCAGTGCAATAGAATGCATCGTTGCCATAGTGACAAACCACCAATTTTATTTACACATATTATAGTTGACCACTTAACCAGGACATATGCCTTGTACACCAGGGCTCCCTGGTTATGAAAACAAAAATTGGTATCGTAGGCCTTGGCCCACTGAGTTTAGTTTTTTAACAGGAATGATTACATAAATGAACACCTGCACCGTATAGGTGTAGTAGACACTTCAGAATGCATTTTATGATTTAACTTAACAACCAGCATGGCATTGCTTTTATGTATTTCATGAATAACAACTTTACAAAGCCTAAACTTTATTGGGCTGCCCGAGGGCTCATGGCTGCTTTCCAATCCCCATCGTAGGATTAAAAAAATTTTAAATCACAACCATCTGTGATTATTATCTATTCGCATAGAACCCAGCGCTTCTACATTTGAGTTTGGCTGTAAGCAGGTTCTACTGTTGTGCATTTCCATTTTAGCTATGGTTATTTTTGGAAAAAATCTTAAGATTTTTTTAAGCTAAAACATTCTTTTAATATTAAAAGCAATGTCTTTTACATGGCTTGCACACTATGTTCTAGAATAATTAGAAATAATAGTTTAATAAAGCTCATGTGTTAAGGGTTGAAAATGTACATATAATTCTGAATTAAGTTTTAATCTATATTTTGAGGATTTATGTTATATAATGTTATTTTTACTTCTAAAATTAAATGTTCTGGAATTGTATTTTCATTTGTATAAATCATATACATCGCATATTCATCATCTAAATGTATTCAACCATTTTAAACTAGTTTAACTGTTAACTG
This sequence comes from Tetragnatha versicolor, assembly GCA_024610705.1. NCBI lineage: Eukaryota > Metazoa > Arthropoda > Arachnida > Araneae > Tetragnathidae > Tetragnatha > Tetragnatha versicolor. The sequence continues at coordinate 44,625,430 of JANDEH010000007.1, forward strand.
TTTTTCTGAAAATCTGTAATTTCTATTTATTGAAAAAAAGTACAGATTGTGTTAGGAGCTCTTGTTTTTTTACCTTAATGTGATGCATTCTTTTTGTTTTAAGTATAAAAAGATAGATATAGCATTCTCTGTGAACAGACAAAGAACAAGATAAAGTAACGATCTCATTTCCTCTCTAAGTAATTTTTTTGTTCTTGTCACGTGAAAGTGATAGAGGTAGCAGTGATAAAAATGACTGGGGAAATTTTTTTCATAAAAAGATTTCCTTCTCTTTCCAGAAAACTTTCCCTTTTTCTTAAGTATAGAACAATGCATTTAGAAATTTATTACTTTAGATGCATTTTGATTATATTTCTTTAAGTTTTTTTATATTTATAAACCCACATTTAAAAGGAAATGATGAGTTAATCAAAAAAAAACTTTTGGGAAATGAAACTTTTTCTCAAAAAATTTTACATGAATTTGTTAAAGAAAAGTACAGAATTATTCAGTAGGAACTATGGAAGGAAAAATAATTTAGTGAAAAAATATCTACAGATCATGTTGATGCATCTGTTTTCTTGACTTGCTAAAAATATCATTTTGAACTTGGTTTGTTACTGCAGAGTCTAATCAAATTTGTTAAATAATGAATCGCTTAAAAAACTATGTTAATGTATGTTTTTGTTTTAAATGGTATTAACAACCATTGTAAATCTATGTAAAAAGCTTTTTCACATAATGTCATCTCTTTGTGTAGATTTAAAATTCATTAGTACTAATTATCTATTTATTTAATACCCTTTGTACAATTTATCATCAGCACTAAATACTTAGCATAAAGCCCCGTTCATATGGCCAAACCAGTCTACTCAAAGAAAAGGATCAAAATTAGGTACAGTTTCCGCGCACCTATAAAGTCATGAATTGGAGTAGTTTTTTAACTTTGTCGTGGAAAGTCATAGATTTCTGGAAAAAATGAAGGAAAGTCGGATTTTTTTTGGATGGCTAGCAATGGCCTCCTCCGCGATCGCTTAACCACCGCATACTCGCCTTATCAGCTCGCCGGTTACTGAAACAAGTAAAAAACTGTCTTTTTTCATCCCAAATTTTCTGTACTTTTTTGAAAACAGGCAGTGAAGTACCGTTCATGTCAAAATTACGTAATTTAAGTGTTTATAAGTCATTGAAAATGAATTGCCATAGTTAGGGAAAGTTATGGCTTTGAAAAATATCTTTTTGGCAGATACCCTGAAGGGATTTCCAACGATTACCTAAGTGTTTGTTTGATTAGAGCCCCCGGTTATATGCACGCACACTCGTTTTTCACGGAAAAAGATTAACTTGACTAAATGTGAGACTAGTCTGTCTTCCCTTGCCCTTTGGGTGCACAAGAAATTATAATAAAAAATGGTTGTTTCAATCCAGGGCTTGATTAAAAATACACGGTTTATTTGTTTTAAGTGTGTGGTTTTTGCTTAAAACATGTTTTTTTACCCTCGACTTAGAAATGTTAAAAACCCATGATTTTTTAGAAGTGAAATTAGATTAACAAAGCTATACTTTTAAATACACCACAAACAGTTAGTCCTTTTAAATGATTTTTGTAAGTTTTCATGATAGAATCGTGCTCTTTATCAAGCAAAATACTGCCTATGTCAGGCCGATTTGGTGGTTTGTACCCAAGCCTACTTGACACCAACTTTTTAAGAAGCTCTGGGTGATCCACACATGAAAATGGTGAGTTTATTGTCTGGAGCAACTTGCTAAAAAAATACATGTGTTTTAAACAATGTTTTTTTCTTTGTTTTAAACGAGTGTTTTAAACATAACCTTGTTTCAAACTTCCTGGTAAAGCCTAGAAGAAGGTGTTCTTCCTTCTTTTCTCACTATGTAGAGAAAATTAACTTTAATTGGAGGAAAGTGGGTTGGGAAAAACCATTTCTTCTCTCCTTTTTCTCCAGGTAAAGTGGCTCATATGAACGGCACTTTAGTTTGAATGCTACGAATTTTCTTCAAACTTAAGTGTGATGGTTTTCATTTTAAATCTTACCTGAAACTTAAAAGATATGATTAAAGAAATGAACAAGATGATTTTAATGTGAAATATTTTTTATTTAATTTTCAATTTTCTGGAAATTCCTGTACATATGATTTCTAGATGTATATATTTACCATTACAAACTTTTGATACCACCTCTAAATTTTCACTCTTAAATTGTTCAGATCTTCCTTGTACGTTACCTTTAAGTAGAACGTATATTTATTACTGTTTGTATTGTTACTACATCTATTAAAGAATTTACAAACAAAAATTTGTCTTTTCATTTTAAACCTATCAGCTCACATGCACTCTTTTATTTTACGTTTTGTTGTATGTTGGGATATATTCTAATCAAATAATTGTTAAAGGCTGTATTTTCCTTTTCAAGCATAAAAAGTGTAATAGAAATAGACATCTATCTCTATCCCTCTTAAATATTTGATTATCTGTACCTTTATATATAACAAATATAATTTAAATGCCTTGTAAGGTTATTTGAGTTGTGTCTAAAATTTATTGGCTGTTTAAGAGTACACATCTTGGGCATCAGTCATTTATATAATATATGAAAAGTTATAAATAAAGTTATAAAGCCCCCAAATTGTTATCCACAGCCGTGCATCTATTAACATCTTGAAACATGGAATCCTCACTCCCTAAAACCGGTCAGTTGTTAAAGAACTGAAGAGTTTCTACTTAGGATAGACCCAAAATATAAAAAAAAACGTCAATCAATTCAAAATCATCAATATTAATTCCTGAGCTCGCGAGCGCCTTCGCGATTCTGGGAATCTTCCGCGGGGGCTTCTGGGACGCTAACACCTCAACCCCTTTTTGTAAAAATTATTGCTGCATATTGTCATTAAATTTGGGTCCTTGGGGAAGGGTTAGGACCCTTCAAAGAGGAATTGCGTTAAAATATGCAAAATAAATAGGGTGTAACAAATCCTACTATTTTTAACGATTTTTTTGTGTTTTTAGGGGGTGATTACCCCTTAACCCTATCCATTTGCTATAAATTTATCCTATTTTATTAATTTGAACCTTTCTTGTACCCTGTGGGGCAATTTGAAGACTAAAGCAATGCTTTTTGACCCTGAAAATCGAGTTTAGAGTTATAAAGTTGTCGAAAACCACAAAAAAGGGAGGGGCTGTTCCCGGAAAATCCGGAGTCAATTGAGAATTTAATGGTGATTTTCGTTTTCAGCGACCCAAAATCTATAAGAAATGACTATTTTTATCAAGGAAAAAATTTTGAAGGTCTAATTTGTTGAACAGTGTAATTTATTTTTGGTTTTGAGATAATTTGTTTACTTGAAAAATTTCCCTGCTATGCGGAAAAAATGCTTCTTATGGTGTTACCTTACTGATTTTTTAATTATTTTTTTTCAAATGGATCCTAAAAATAGATTATCGGATCTCTCTTTAGTTATTTTTTCTTGTTTCCAAAACTCTCGTAAAAGCCAACCAAATAAAAAAATTTACCCATTTAAAATTGACAAAACAAAAGGCTTTTTCAATGAAAAGTTAGAGCTACCTGTGTTGCTCGCCACAACTCACGCAGTGCTTCCATCCTTTCTAGAAATCGACTTCCTTTCCCCTAAAACAGCCGCTTCCACTTCCGACGCTTAGTTCAGGTTAGCAGATGCGCCAAGGTAGTTGCGATAAATGTCTAATTATGACCCTAATTAACATGCTAAAAGTAGTTCGAAATGACGCCAAAACATATAATATCGCCAATCAACTTACCAATCATCCTTTACGCCGATGGTTCTGAGTCCACATGGCTCAGTACTGCATTGTCATCCACTCTTTACTGACTCTACTTGCCAATCTACGTGAAACAGCAATGCTAAGAGCAGTGTTACTTTTAGTATGCCTCGTTGCAACGGCCAAGGCCCAGGAACATATTCCTTCTACACACCTGGACGCAGACCTGAAGTTCTTCGTCAGCTGGAATGCCACCGATGACTTCATTGAGTTCGACCTGGAAGTGATGGCTGGGGGGTATGTGGCGCTCGGTTTATCACCTAATGGTGGCATGGCCGGCAGTGATATCGTTATAGGATGGATTAAGAACGGAGAGATATTTTTACAGGTAAGCCTTTGTGTTTTTTTTAATTTTTCAAATACGTTTGGGCGTGTATTAGGGGGGCTCTGTCCTCCTCCCCGAAATTTAGACAGTACCCTAAAACGACTTTAAACCTTATTTAGTTTCAAATTGTTAGGATCTTGTGTGCTACAAACCCTATTATTCACATTTTCCAGTTCATTCAGATGCAAATCCTACCAGAAAAATATTAAAAAGCTACAATGAATCTTAAATACTACTGAACCAACAATAGTAATTTTGATAGTGATTTTGACAACGCTGGAACTAGTATCTCGGAGGGGAGACAGGTGGAAGTTGAGGGTTAGTTTATCGAAAGAGGAAGAGACATTTGCTTGTATACAGAAGCAAGACCTCAACTATCACCGGTTACCCAACTATCGGCCGTGCAAAGACTGTAAAAATCATGAAATCACGTGACCCTTTTACTATCGTTGGCTGATCCTCAGTATGTATGGGAGGGGCAAAAAATCTAGCTTTGGACCTGAATAAATTTTTAGAGGATATTTGGGATAATTATTACCTCTCCCGAGATAAATTTCTATAATTAATATAGAGTGAAGCTCAGGAATGTAAGTTTTAAAAAAAACAGTAACTCAGTGAATAATTTAATCAACTCATTTATGGGTTTTAGGTAATTTTTTAAATGAAAAAATTTCCCTGCAAAAAGAAAAAAATCCTTCTTATGGATAATGCTAGTCCTATGGTCTGTAATGGATATATCATAAGATTACGGTTTTTAGGATCGATATGCCACTGGCCGCACAAAACCATTAATTGATGCCAGCCAAGACTGGATCCTTGTTTCCGGGAGCGAAAGCGACGACGGAAATACCACATACCTCTCCATCCGCAGGAAATTAGACACTTGCGATGAAGATGACATCAAAATAGACGTAAGTATCGAGTTTTCGAATCGTAAGAAAATTCGCGGTTCTTATTGGAAGTCAAACTTACGAATCAGTGAATGCTAATACTTTTTGTTAACGCACTGCCTAACCACCACGAGAAAAACTTTTGACGTCATACAATGTTGTGGCGGTAGTTACGGAAACGGACTAGTCCACAGAATTTTGGGGTGGATGCTAATTCAGTATAGGCATTGGAAAACGTTTTGCGCCAAATCAAATAATATAGGGTGTCTCAAAAGGTTGGTCCCAAACTCAACATGCAAGTCTGTCATGTCATGACCAACAAGATTTTCAAAGGAAGAACCCATGTCCGCAAATGTAAATTGTGTCCGCTAGAGGACTATGTTCGCCGGGCAACGTTTAACCTTTTTGATCTACAGAAAAATTCGACTGTGATAAAATTATCGGAGAGAGCACCCCCTAAAATCCCTGTAAATGAAATTTCATTCAATTCTACATGTAAGTAGCTATGAAAATCACTTTCTAATTTGAAGACGGTCTGATAAAATAGTGAATTGAAATTGAAAGTGCAATATAGGGAGGTGATTTTCTCTGCTTCGGTTTACAGGGGTTCTGGTTTTAGAGGGTGTTCACAAAAAAAGTCCGCATATGCAAGTTTTTTTATTATTAAAGTTCGTGTTTATTTAACAAAAATACGCTCAAAACTACATAACAACGCTGAAAAACTTGCATATTTGCGAATTTTATTACATTTGCAACAATACTCTCATTGAGGTTTTTGCTCTATATCCTTTAGTTTTTTAAATTGATTTTTTCAACTTTCTTATTTCGCCGCTAGGGGAGCTGTAAGCCATCTCAAGGTATTCCCTGGGGTCACTTACCTAGGGGTAGACCTTACTTCCTTGACCCTAGGAGACGTTGGTTCCAAATAAAGTCGTGAAAGGGACTTTTGAAATACCCTGTTAAATATTTTCCAGTATTTCCACAGTTTGGGTGAAAATAACTTTGTAAGAATCTGTTGGACTTTTTTTTCTTATAGGATAGTACAATGAGACTAATTTATGCTTACTCAAATGAAGACCCTATGGATGAAGACGATATCATGTATCATGGTGACGAGAGAGGTTCAAAAAGCGTCATCTTATTAAACCGGGGAGCAAAGGAGTTGCCTGAACTCGAAGATGATACTACATATTGGGATGTTTTATCACCTAATGTAAGGGATAAAATTCACAGCTTTGATCATTTCGCATAGTTTTAAAATATTTGATTTGAACTCTAACTTTTTTTCCTATAAATTTCAGTTCACTATTGAATCAAGTTTCTCAAGCAAGTATTGGTGCAAAGTTTACAGAGCTCCGTATTTAGAAGAAGTTCATCACGTAGTTTCGGTATCAAATTATTATTTCTCAATCATCCTAGGCATCACATTATTTTAGAAAACTATATTTAACAGGTAGCACAAGAAGATATATCAGTGTACTGTAGATGTATAATCAATGCTGGCCAACATCGCAAATATCGATATATCCCCCCTCTGAAGTCATAAATTTTCTCTATAGAAAAAGATTAAATTTACCCCATATACCTCCCCCTTCTTGAAATTCCAATTTCCCCTCCTCATAAATTTTTTTACGGCTTACCCCACTGCTTTATATACTGAGCGTAAGGCAGAAAAAGAAAGCTTGACGAAATATGAGTAAGTTACACCAAGGTTTTAATTGTAATAAAAAAGGGGTTTCTTAAAAATATTCTGAATTACTCGAAAATAATTTCTCCTCATACCAAAAAATTTTAAACTGCGACCCAACAATCCCCAAAATACCGGCCAATATCACTCTCTCGATGTTGGTCTTGGTCAAAACAACCACTCTTACATCAATCTAATATATGATATCGATGACATTTCCCTAGCATTTGCTGGCTAAAAGGGTAGCAAAGTCCAATTTCATCTTTTTAAGGTTTACTTCGTTCAAATAGTGTTAGTTACAGTGATTGATATTCACGATATTGGCCAATATTGCTACAACACTGATGATGTTCCTGGGTTACGGTGTGTAATGATTTCACGATATGATTTTCAGATAAAACCTTTGATCACGGAGGGAAACGAAAGATTCGTGCACCACATGTTGCTGTACGAATGCGTCGGGGCGACCCCCGAAGAATATGACCCCCACGCCGAGCACGAAGGGTGGCAGTGCCGACACCCCAACATGCCGGACGCTTTGAAAAAGTGCGAGGGGGTCTACTTTGCATGGGGGGTCGGGGGAAATGTAAGTACCCCGATTCTGTACTTTTTCCGTACCTTTTACCGTTTTTTTTAATATTAGAGTGCTCTTCGTGATTAAGATCCGGTACAATTCCGTTATCTGTCCTGTAAAAAACTGCCCAATCTGTGAATATATTCGAATTTTTACTGTAATAATCGAACTAATTTTTAGGGCAATTAAACTTGTAATAAAGTTATAAACCTGAAGTATATTTTAAGCCCAGAGGTTAATTTATCTACTGCAAAAAATAAATACATCCTTGAATTATATATACCGAAACAGTGTTATGCATAAAAAACAAAAACTATTCCAACTATCCCCGGTCTCCCCTATTTAAAAATGACAGAAAAAAAACTTTATAAAATTTTTAACTCTAAAAAAATACAACTCCCAATGTAAAGTGATAGTTCAATTAAACCTTGAAAACTATATGTATTGCAATGGAATAACTACTAACAAAAGAGCGGGAAAGGAATAAACGCGAAGAATAATAAAGAATTTATTTTCATAACACTCAAGTTTGTGTACTTTTGGAAAATAACTCAAAACTTAAAGGTTCTTGCGAGGGATTTTGCTTTTTATTTCTTCTTCTTCTTGGACTTTTTTCCCATCTCTCTATTTATGGCATTTGCGAAGTTGTTTTTTCTGTATACTGTGTCTTATGAAGGAAAAACCTATTCTACAGGTTCAAAAATTTCATTTAATTTTTGTAAAGTTGTTTATTTTGCATACTGACTATTATAAAGGAAAAACCTGTTCTACAGGTTAAAAAAGTAGGGTGTGTGTATGAGGGGAAAAATTTAATACAAAAATAAAGATAACGTACGTTTCAGGAGCGTAACGAGCCGTGCTAAATGCGCATGCGTTTGGACTATGTGTACTGTATTTCACAATCCCTGCAAGATTTTTATACTTTATTAGCAATGCGCATCCATGTGGACTTGATTCTTGCTGTTTCTATAAAATATTTTAGCGAAATAATTTTATTTTCAATAAATTAATAATTTAAAATTTAAAAAAAAAATTAGACAAAGTAAAACATTTAAAAAACCACAATGAATTTAATTAAACAAGGAATTACTGTTAAACAAGAGCAATTAATTCTTGCAATTTTTAATGGAATAATAAAAATTAAAATTAAATTTACTGAAAAATAATAACCGGGCTCGAACCTACGACCTTCCGCACGCTAAGCAGACACTCTGCCTCCCCCCCATCCGGGCCACGCTTACCACAATCCTAAATACTTTAAAACCACGCCTTTAACCCGAGCATGCGCATTTAGCAGGCTCGTTACGATCGTGAAACGCTTCTATAAAGATATGCTTAATAGGTTCATGAATCATGAATGACAACTATTTACTAATTTCAAAAAGAAATTCAATAAATTTTTGGAATCATGTAGAACTGATATAATAGATAGTAAAACTCCTGGATAACCCAAAAAAGCTTAAAAAGGTGGGGGAAATAAGATAAAATTTGTTCTAGCTCTAACTTAAAAAACATTAGATTTTACTAAACATAAAATATGATACAAACGGTAAAAATATCTTAAAGTACTATAAGATTACGAAGTGTATATTTGGACGGCCAAAACGGCTAGTGGCGCATGCGCTGTAGGTCTCGTGATGACGTAGCAGTCTCGGTGCTTAGTGATTGAACCAATGAAACGCCGAGCTGTAGCCTAGCCGTGGAAATTAGAGTAGAGTTTAGTTGAAAAAAGCCGTCCAAATATACAGTGCCATAAGATTAGTGAGCATGAAATCCATCTTCAGCTCTTATGTGATTGTTTCGGGGTTTATTGTTTTTTTTTCGGGACGCTTGCAGATGTTTGACATAAGAAATTCTCATCATCCTCATAAGTTCTATGAAGTTTCTTTTCAAAGTTGAAAGTTTAAAAACTGAAAGTTTTAAAGAGAGCGCGCTAAAACATGCTACGTATTAATTCACAATAGTGGGTTTTTTATGCTATATTGTGTTGAGGTTAGGAATTATAGCCTGAATCTAAATAATCATTAATGGATGACTATAATTATAGGACTTAATTTTACCTGCGCATGTGGGGATGCCCTTTGGTGGAGGAACTGACAAGTATTATATGCTGGAGATACATTATGACAACCAACAAAATGAAGGAGGTAAATAATAATTTAAGTTTCGGATTTAGGTGTATATTTTGTTACAAACAAATTTTAAGGTGGTAAGGGATTATGTGTCAATCAGAAAGTTTTAAAAATAGTTTATTTTTAAACTATTTTATAACTTAAGACTATTCATTTCATTAGTCCTTTAGGACAGCGGTTTTTAAACTTTCTATCGTCACGGACCCCTTTATATAGCAGCCAGACATCGCGGACCCCCAAACATTTTAGAGACCAAAAATCGTAACCAGACTTTTGTTTTGAGTTTTAGATTAATTTTACAATTGCTCCAGAGGCGTATATAGATATTTATTTCGGGAGGGGACAAAAAGTATTCCTCAGCCCCCCATGGATCTTTCAAAGGTTCAAGTAGCTTTTTAGCACATTTTAAAGTACAATTTGCGTCTTAAGAAAATGAGTAATAAAGTTGTAGCCATCACCAAAGGGGGGGTCTGGGGTCCTCCCCCAGAAAATTTTTGGAAATTCGACTCGAAAAAACATGTTTTTAATTAGTTTTGATACCCCCCAGTTATAATTTTTTGAATATAAAATTTTATGTAAGATTTGCATTTTGATAAAACAATGTAAAAAATAGTTTATAATAATGGAGTTTTAAGAACAAAAAGGTTTCTGGGGGGTGTCATCCCCAGAAAAGTTTTACAAATTTGACCTTAAAAACACACATGGTTTTAACTTGGTTTTGATACACTTCTTCCGAATTTCAGACAATATTCTTAGGTAGGATTTCGATTTTGATGGACTTATTTTAAAATTTTTTTAATAAAGTACCAAGTACTAAAGGGGGTTTGGGGGTCCTCCTCCAGAAAATTTTCGGAGATTTGATCCAAAAAACAGGGTTTTAACTTGTTTTGATACAAAAAATCTAAATTTCAGGGGGGCCCTCACCCAACCTTATATACGCCCCTGAATCCGTGTGATCCTAAGTCCGTGATGGTTTGGGGTCTCTCCCAGAAAAAGTTTGAAAGAGTTGGCCTTAAAAAGCAGTGTTTTAGTCCACTGAAAATAGAGTTGAACCTCGGACAAATTGCAATAAAAGGTTTCTCAACGGTTTTCACTTAGGAATGACCTCAATAATAACATACTAGAAATCGGCCAAAAAGCGGCCGGGGGAAGTTTATTTTTTTTTAATTTTTAAAAAATGGCCGAAAAAAATTTTAAAAAAAAACCCAAAACAATAATATAGACATGTGATACATGTTTATAGGTTATTTTTGAGTTTTAAAACCGAATATTGCCTTAAGTTTTGAAAAAAAATTTCAATTTCAATTTTTTAAATTAATTTGAAAAATGAACTATGTGAAAAAATTAAACCCCCCCTAAAAACCTAACCAAATCATCAAAAGAGATAAATCAAACGGTTTTCATTTAGAAATGACCTAAATATTAACATACTAAAATTTAAAAATTTTACGAGTTAAAGAAGTTAAATTTTTTTTCAAATTTCCATTTTTTTGCGAAAAATGCTTTTTTTTTTAAATTCGTGCCAAAAACTTAAGAGGCTTTTGAAAAGGTCATTTTTCGGTGGATATTGTCCACAGATAGTTATATAATGGAAAACCGGTGGAATTGACCCTCAATGAATTAGTTAATTATTTTAAATTCTGATGTAAATATGCCAAAGTATTACCTTTTTTCACTTTTTACTACATTTTACCAATTTCAAAATTTTAAATAAAATAATTAACTAATTCATTGAGGGTCAATTCCACCGGTTTTCCATTATATAACTATCTGTGGACAATATCCACCGAAAAATGACCTTTTCAAAAGTCTCAAAAGTTTGGGTCACGAATTTGAAAAAAAATGCATTTTTCGCAAAAAAAGTTGAAATTTTAAAAAAAATTCAACTTCTTTAACTCGTAAAATTTTTTACTTTTAGTATGTTAATATTTAGGTCATTTCTAAATGAAAACCGTTTGATTTATCTCTTTTGATGATTTGGTTAGGTTTTTAGGGGGTTTTAATTTTTTCATATAGTTCATTTTTCAAATTAATTTTAAAAATTGAAATTTCTTTTTTTTTTCAAAACTAAAGGCAATATTCGGTTTTAAAACTCAAAAATAACCTATAAACATGTAACACATGTCTATATTATTGTTTTGGGGTTTTTTTTAAATTTTTTTAGGCCATTTTTTAAAAAATTAAAAAAAATTAAACTCCCCCCCCGGCCGATTTTGGCCGATTTTTATTATCTATCTATATATATATAATCCAAATACGGGTGATTCATTCATCATCATTCATAACACTCATCACGAAATCTCCAAAACTGCCGGACCGATTGGCTTGAAATTTGACAGAGACCTTCCTCTCAGCCATTAGACGCGCACTAAGAAACGATTTTAAAATCGAACGACTCCTTCCCTGCTTTTCGGCGCTTTTTCGACTCCGTTTTCCCCATTGAAATAGCATTGTGCATTGTTGAAATGCATAAATTGCAGTGTTTACTTCTCTATCTTAAGGCGACGTCTTGCCTCACTTGAATGAATATAACTGATTAACATTTATACATATTTTATTATTTACAACACAATTTATGAAGAAAACAGTGTGAATATCTGTATTTAAATATTATAACAGTTATCAGAAAACCGAAGTAAATTAAAATAATTAATTTACTTTCTTTAATATTTTAATTTCTCAGAAAAATATATTTAAATAGCAAGAATTTAAAAGTTTCCGAGGAAACAGAGCTAAAATTTCATTGCTTCATAGCGGAATTGGTTTACTAGACTATAATCACTAGATTTTTATTATAACTAGCAATCTGTTTTTACTCTTTCAGAGAAACTTTTAAAGAAGTTGGTTTTATTAAAAAGAAGACACGCTTACTTGATAACTTTTTATCGAGGGATTTTTGAAATTTATTTTACTTTTGAAATTTATTTTTTGCGGAATTTTAAAAGGATAGCGGGAATACTTTAAGAAAATTCTGTTTAAGATTTTAAACACTGGATTTCAAATGGCAGAGATGATTTCAAGTAGATTGTTTTTATCACATAGGAAGGATAAATGTTTAATAGACAAAAAATCGGGATGGAATGAGATATCACAGTTGGAACTGGGATGAGAAAAAGGCACCGGGAAAACTGGGATGAAAATTATCGGGAAAACCGGGACATTAAAATTATCGGGAACACCGGGTTATGAAAAGGTAGCGAGAACATCCGGATATGAAAAGGTACACTTTAAAAGGAACATTTTAAACACTAGATTAAAAAAAGAGATGATTTCAATGTGATTGTTTTTATCACATGGTAAGGATAAATATTTGATGGAATGAGATGTCACAGTTGGAACTGGGATGGGGAAAAGGAACCGGGAATACCGGGATGAAAATTATTGGAAACACCTGGATATGAAAATTATCGGGAACCGGGGGTATGTAAAGGTACCGGGAAAACCGGGATATGAAAAGGTAGCGGGATTATCCGGATATGAAAAGGTACCGGGAACACCCGGATATGAAAAGTTTCCGGGAAAACCGAGTTATGAAAACTATAGGGAACATGAAAATAGGAAATGAAACTATCGGGAACTATCGGGAATATGAAAAAGTACTGGGGGCACCGGGGTTATTGGTGATTCGAAAAATCGGACATATAACTTGGGAGAACTTTAAAAAAGGAATTAATACACTCCACCCGTGCAAGGCCGGGCAAATCAGCTAGTGTTATTATTGAGGTCATTCCTAAGTGAAAACCGTTGAGAAACCTTTTATTGCAATTTGTCCGAGGTTCGGCCCTTTTTTTCGCTATTTTCAGTGGACTATTTATGCTCATTTTGAGGCACGTTTTTGGTAACTTGAAGAGAACAGTTCCTTGTAAACCATGTAAATTTCAAGAAAAAAATTATGCATTGAAGTCAAAATTTCGAGGGGGCAGGGGGTTCTCCCCTTAAAATTTTTGAAATTTGCCTCTTAAAACTAGTGTTTCTTCTCATTTTGAAACTCTTTGGGGAATTCTAAAAGTAACTTGAATATTTCCCCAAGGTAACTCCCGGCCCCCCTAGGAAGGTGCCGCGGACCACAGTTTAAGAACCGCTGCTTTAGGAAAATCCTTTTATTCCCTAAAATGAGGTAAATTAAAAAGCTATAAATAAAAATATTTAAATTGTAGGTAGCCTAGCTATATACAATTCTGTTGTTTGATTTAGGTTAATATTGCTCTAACAGACTGATTGAGAAAAAATTTTGTCTCTCGATTATACATAATTGTTGAAAGATCTTGTTTTGTAAGAAGGATTTCGGTACCTGGATGAAATATTATTGAAATTTGCAGATATTATTGACCAGTCGGGACTGCGAATCTATTACACTCATGAGAAAAGAAAGTTCGATGCAGGAACTTTAATGATTGGGTCCACAGTCAGTCCAAGACTTATTATCCCTCCTGGTAGAAAAGACTATATTGTGGTCGGTCACAGCAATCCAGACTGTTTGGATCCGGTATGTGTTTTCTATGTTATTAGTTGGCTTAGCATTTTGATTACTTCTTATGAAATTTATTGATAAATGGGCCTAACGAAAAAAATTCTTTCAAAATTTTTAGTTTTTGATTGGTTTTAATATTTTTTAAAAATATTGTGTTGACAAACGGTACTGTAAATTCGATACAAGGGAAACATTGACACTTTCACATTTTTACTAAAAGTAGCCTTTATAATGATAAACATTATATATGCATAAACATTATATATGAAACCGTTAAAATCTGTTGTAAGTTTATAGATTTTAATAAGGGAAGCTAAATTTTTTTAGTAAAAAATTTTCAAAAATAAATAAATAACTAAATAAGACGAAAAATCTTTTAGACGCTATTCTACTTTGAATACAAAGCTGAGTAAATTTCAAAAGTTCATAGTTGTTGACAGTTTTTTTAAAGGTGTTCATTCGTTGATTATTTTATCGTTAATATTTCAATGGAAAATTTGTTATTATACTTATAAAAAGGCAGTGTGAGATTATTTAGGATCTCTCAGTAAAAATAACTTAATATTTTTCAAATTATTGTTATTGTTATTTTTGAGTCTATTAACCACTATATCAGTTATGTTCAAAGCAATGTATCCAACTGCCCCATCTGTGGGGTACATTAATGCAAAGTTGATTTTTTACAAAAGTCGTTATACTTTGATTTTCATTTTACTTATATTTTTTGTAATTAATTTCATAAAATTGAATCATTTTTAGGTATTTTTTTAGGAAAAAAAGAATCTAATAAGTCACGCACATTTTTCTACTCAAAATATGGATTTGAACTTAAGAGTGTCAAATAGCCTTACTTTCCTTTACATATTTGTCAAACATTTGAACACATTTTCTTTAAAATTTTAATAAAAATTACTTGTGTAATGTATCTTAAACTTTTAAAACCCTCTTTGAACTGTTATTTTGGTATACTGTAATTTAATGCATAGTCTTTTATTAAAAAGGACTAACAAGGGGGTAATATTTTTAAACTATTTTTTTCTAACAGGAAATTCCCAAAGATGGGTTAAAGCTGCTGGGAACATTTCTTCACGCCCACTTATTAGGTGAATATTTAACCTCAGACCTACCACACACATGGCTTGTTTGAAAAAAAATCAAACGCTTAGATGTGAAGTATTATCATGCTATAAATTAATATTAAGAGGTTTTTTAACAAGATCCTATACCTTTATAATTAATTAAATAAAAAATGTTAGTAAAGCTTTAAAATGTTTGGCAATTACTTTTTGCTGTTTTATTCTTCATTTTTGTTTGATGGGATGATTGTTTCTATTTTGACCAACGATGTTGGTTTCTTAAATATAAGTTTCATGGGAAAATTCCTCTATGGGGCAATAATATTTCTAAGGTTATCCTAATGTATAAAATTTTAAATTTTTTTTATAAAAATTTGATTTGTTTTAAAGGTCGATCGTTGAAAGCACGTCATTTTCGGGGCAAGAAAGAGCTACAGCCTTTGGCATATGATTCTAATTATGACTTCAACTACCAAGTAGGTAAATGCGGGTTAAAGAAAACCCATTTAAAACAATTAGTTTGAGTTTTTTTAATGGAGCATGTAGAAAAATTATTATTTTATATTTTAGGAGTACCGATATTTTTCTGAAGAAAAGAGTTTCTTACCGGTAAGGGACTAGTTTCAGACCATCAGAATGACATTTTCTTTTCAATTGATTTTAAGAATTGAAACTAAATACCGAAGTTTAAAATTAACTTATGAAAGAAGTTCTTAAAATTTTACAGGTGATCAAACAAATCGTTTTTATGAATATGATCAATTACTTATCTATTTTAATTATCAATTATTATCTAAAATTAACTTATGTAAGAAGATTTTAAAATTTTACAGGTGATCAAACAAATCGTTTTTATGAATATGATCAATTACTTATCTATTATTAATCATAGTTTTCTTCTCAATTTCATAAATTATAAGGACTTAAAAGGTAGAGAGACAGCCTTTAAAATCCCTAAGCTATTAAAATTCTGCCTTTTATATTCATAATCCTTTTCTGTCATAATTTATTTACTCTTATCTACTTAATTGCGTTTAGGGTGATCAGATAACCGTAGAATGTTCTTATGATTCATCCGAGCGAAATCAAACAGTCCTGGTAAGCTCTTTCATTATATCGTCACCCTAATGCGTTAATAAGATGAAATTAGAATAGTGAAAGATGTATCTCCTTTTTTTTTCACAAAGGGAGGGGAAAGTACAAACGAAGAAATGTGCATCGCGTTTGTATTGTACTACCCAAGAATTGAAAGGTTTGCTTCTGTCAGTGTTCCGAAGTTGGATTTAATAAACAAAGTTCTTAATACAGAGTAAGTAAAAGAAAAACCGTTATAGCATCTATTACATCTCAATCTAGATATATCTATCTTTCTGTGATCATATTCTTGCATTGCAGTTTTTTAAGAACTCAAATATGAAAACTACCCTAGTGGCACAGCTCATACCAAATGTGTCACGCGTTTAGTAACTGCTACCTGGAGTAAACGAAATTTGGTCGTACATGATAAAATTGAAGGAATTTTGAACATTTGTTCAGAATCATGGACGGATTTTGGTGGGGCATCTTGGGGAGGGCACACTGGCACACTAGAATCCATGGGGGAAACTGACCCTACTGATGGATCTGGAGCTCTTCGTAGGGGCTAAACCTAAAGCTCATTCAACTATGAACCAAATATGTAAAAAACCAAAGGGGCTAAATTGGATCCTTAAATTGCGAATCGAATCTACAAACAGAGAGGGGGCTAAATGCCTTTGTAAGGGGCGAAAACTCTTGAACTTCTTAAATATTAGTGAATAAAGTGACTGGAGTCAGTAAAGATGCAGGAGGCTAAAGCTTATTGTCCTCTATAAATTGTGAATATAATTATCGAATTTTTCTCTTTATTTTATTAATATTTAATTGTTCTTATTTCATTCATCAAGTTAAAATTTTAAACTCACCACTTCAAAATTTATTGAAAAATTTATAAATAATTCGATCGACATTTTATACCCATATTGCGTTTTAGTTTCAGTTATGGTGAGTAAAGTAAAATATTAAGTCGCTTTTTACATTCATTTTTATGAGAAATTAATTAAAAAAAATATTGAAACACACAGGGGGTGGGGGGAATAGGTTCGAGGGTGTCTTCATAAACTTCCTAAACCATTCAAACCTGAAGAAAAGGGGTAGCGCTAAGTTTATAAAGAGGTAGTGGAACCGACCTTAAAAACTGAGTTTGCAACAAAAAAAAATAGTGGATTTTGAGGGAGAATAACCTATATTAGTATTACAAAATGAAACAAGATAAACACCATTTAATTAGTTTTGTTATGATTTTTGAATGTTTTTTTATAAAAATATAGGGTTGTTTAAAGCTTTCAACTAGTAACTTTTTTAGCCTAATTTTTAACCGGGCATATATCGAAATATTTTTTGATGAAAAATTTAGAAATTTACTGGGGTTATAAAATGCTCTTTAGAGATTATATTAATACCTTCATTTGATTTTTAAATGTTTTAATTCGTAAAATAGCTTACTTGTTTCTTATTACCTCTCGTGGGGTAACAAGATTCAGTTGCTTGGGGTAATAAGATACAAGTAAAAAATCCCCTTTTCCTTATACTTAGAAAGTGCATTATTTTTTCAAAGAAAGCTGGTAATGATATAAACATTCTGTAAAAAAATTGGCTTTCTAAACTTAAAGAAAATTCCTGTGGAATTTTGCATGCTTCTTATTACCCCACTCTCCCCTGTATAAATCCATGAGTGTCAAAAAGAACCATCCAGAAGATGTGATAAACCTTATTCAGATATTTAACTAAACAATTGATAAAATATGTGTCCTTAAACATTTGTAGTTTTGGTTTAGTAGTAGTAGTTTTTGGTTTAAAGTATCATTTTTAAAAAATATTTCCTAGTTAGTAATTGTTATGAGGTAATGTTATTTTCCCAGCTTCAGTAAAGGAGACATAGGGAACGGGACATTCGGAAAAAGTATGGAAGCATTTGATTGGAGCCCAACCAACACTTACGATGTTGAAAAAGAATTCAGATTTGGAAAGCATGATACCCATTGCTATTTAGGAAATGGGGAGAAAAATACGGTAAATAAGTATTAACTATTTTAAAAAGAGAAGCAAATTTCTTGCTCTGACCCAATGTGAGTTTATAATGAGAGTCTATAAGTATTTTTTACAGTTAAAAGTTCCAATAAGGAAAAATTAGTTATTTAAACAATTGAAAAATTTTTAGTAAGTGAAAAATCAATTAAATCCAGACAAAAACTATGTGTTGGATTCTTTTTTTAAATTTTGATTTTGAAAATTTTGTTGTTTTTAAGATACATATTAAATTAATTTTTATGCATATAAAATGCATTTGATGGATTTAACAAAGAAAGTAAGGCAATGGGAAAAACACCATGCTTGAGAACAGGTTCAACTACTGAAGATTTTTAAAACAAATGTTAAAATTTGGAATAAATATATGTGGTAGTCTGGTGGTCTGAGGAGAGTAATCTAAAAACACTTGCAGTAAAAACAGCTTTATTAGAAGAACTAAAACACAACGTTGAAGATAAAACTAAGTTAAGAATACGATGATTAAAATGATGAATTGGTTGGTGATGCTAAAGGCTAAAATCCACTCCCGATCGCGGCCTTCTGCCGGATAAACTTCTATCGGCCTTCTGCCAAACACTCTCGCGGCGTCTGATTCGATCGGCCGTCTGCCGATTCCTTCCCACTAGACGTTAAATCTAGGAAATCTTATTTTATTAATGCCTCACTGCACATGCGCAGGGAGTTGGATTTCCCAAGAGCAGTTCTTGGACGTCTTGGCGATCACTTTGACATTGATTTTGTCCATGCTGCCATCTATACTTATTTTTAAAAAGTACATGTTTGGTTAATAAACTGATATTGAAGATAGATTCTTTTTATTTCTGTAATAATAATTAATTCCTAAAATATAACTCAACTTTAAATCAAGCAATTATCACATTAAAGGTTGACTTTAATTTTATTTCTATAAAGAGATAATATAAAAATATTGGAATGTATCACAGAAGGCATTTTCATTTTAGTTATTTTTATTAAATAATTAGATTATATTATTATTACTTGAGGGATGGGTGGGGGTCAAACCCATTCTTACGTTATTCCAAGTTATTTATTTCCAAGTTATTGTAAATAAATTCCAAATATTCTAATCAAATTACTATTGAATAACCCTAGAAAAACTTAAAAATGCTGACGATCTCGGTACATTTATCGAAGCTTTAATTTTAAATGAAGGAAATAATGAATTTATTTATTTTTATTTTGTTTGGGTGAAATATTCTAATAATATAATCTAATTATTTAATAAAAATAACTAAAATGAAATGCTTCTGTGATATATTCCAATATTTTTATATTATCTCTTTATAGAAATAAAATTAAAGTCAACCTTTAATGTGATAATTGCTTGATTTAAAGTTGAGTTATATTTTATGAATTAATTAGTATTACAGAAAAAAAGAATCTATCTTCAATATCAGTTTTTTAACCAAACATGTACTTTTAAAAAAATAAGTATGGATGGGGGCATGGCATCACTGAATGTCAAAGTGATCGCCAAGACGTCCAAGAACTGCTCTTGGGAAATGTAACTCCCAGCGCATGTGCAGTGAGGCATTAATAAAATAAGATTTCCTAGATTTAACGTCTAGTTTCCTTCCCCAGCGTCTCTCTCTCTCCAAAAACACCAATCGCGAATCCCCCGATGCTTCCACGTGCCGCTCTTTTAACAGCAGCTCCGCTGACGTATAGCTAACGTGACGTCACCACTCGCGCCGCTGCCACTAGCCTTTGGGGTTTCTCACTTCCTACATATATTTGATTTTGAATGATCCTTGTAAAAACTTTCAAGTTTGGATTTTTAATGTTTAGGAAAATTTCTTAACATAGGAATGATAATAAAATAAAACATGCAATCTATAAAAAACTGTGCCCAGATTGAGATTAATCAACCATTAATTAAATTTCTCTTTTTAGGTGAAGAGTTCCATTACATATCCAGTAGAGTTTGAAGCTTTTAAAACAAAATCCCCTTGTTATGTTGAGGAGGGGTTAGAAGTGACTACTGATCAAAATAGAAACAGTGGATGTAGAAAGCATGTATTTGAACTTACACTCCTCATTAGTACTGCAATGCTAGCTTTAATATTGCAATTCTAGACTAAGAGATACCTAGGATATATATAGCTGTAGGTTATTTAGCATCTTTTAATGAAAACAATTACCTCAAATATAGAATCTTACATCAATTTATATACTCATTCGACATTAAAAATTTTAAAAACCAACCATTCCAACTAATTCCAAGTATGGGGCAGATTGCAATAACCGATGAAATGTGTAGCAGGGTAACTGATATACAATCTTGTAATACTACATAATCTATAAGTATAATCATGTAAATGTAATTCAAAAAGAGTCATCAAAAGGTTCGATATTTACTAGTACATAGCAGCAACTGTGAAAAATTATCTAACTCCAACAACTTTACATTAGAGTTAGCTCAATGAAAATAAAAATAAAGGGGACAAGTTAGGTTCATTACTTCTTTGTGATAAATATATGTAAATATTTACTGTCCACTCAATTCCTGTGTGATCAATTGTCTGCCATTAGTCTCAATCTTTTGTAATTAACTGATATTCATCAAATGTATAAAAATAAATAAACCAGTCTAATGTCCAATTAGTTGCTTTAAGAAAACCTCTATACTCAACAGCAACATTTCCTGAACCCAGTACGTCACTATGCGGGAGAAAAAGTGGGTAAAAACAAAGCCTGTTGGGTTGCTAGGAGGAGTTTTGGTACACAAATCAAAATAAAAAGACCCTATATATACCAGTGGCAGATCCAGGGGGGGCACTGTGAAAAGTACCCCCCTTGGGCCAAAAAAAAGAGAAAGAAAAGACTTGAAAATGGGGAAAAAGGAGAAAGATAGTACATTTTGAATGCCCAAAAAAAATCATATTTTTACATTTTTCAGGTAAGAGAGGGCACTTTCTTAAGTTTTCTTACTTATTTTGGCCGATTTTCTAAACTAAAATTATTTTTCAGTTTGTTGTTTTCAATTTAGGCTTAAATGAATGCAAAAAGTGCCCTCCCCTTGGGCCCAAAAAGGGAAAGAAGAAAAATATTGAAATAAAGACGTAAAAAGCAACGAAAAAAGGAGACAAAGTATATCTTGATTTTTGAATGACAAAAAATTCTTTTTACTTCAGCATGTTAACTGAAGTATTAATAGACATTTTTTACATATGTAATAAGGCTTAGCTGGGATTTTTTTAAAAACAAAGCTGTTAAATTTTCATATTTTTAACTCTGAGTTAACAAAAAATGCAGTTACAAAATATTAGTGTAAGTTCATTTCATTAAAACATGAAAAAAAGTCTTTTACTGACTATTTCACTTGAAACAAGAATTCAATTCTAAAGAGACACTTTATATATTAGGTTAAATATATAGGCAATGTATCAAAGGCCGTGAAGATTGCCTGTGCCAACCTGTGATAAAGCTCATCCGTAATCGCCCCCGCGCAAAAAAAACGTCGAGACTCGTGGCTTGCCGACCAACACCACGCTCTCTGCACGTGAAAAAATTACCCCAACATTTGAAAAATTTTAGAAAGTCCTGAAAATGCAAATATTTGAGAAAAGAATTCCTTTGGAGACTGTCCAGCAACTCTCCCGATGGTCCTCGCGCACCGTTAAGTCGCACGTGCACACAAAACAGGGTCCATTGTTTTCCGCTATAATTCTGATTTTTTCTACATCTTTCAAGGATTTCAGTTATGCTATGGTTCCGCAAATAAAATTTACTATCAGGGAACCACTGTACCCTAATGACTCTACCACATCTATTTAAAACTGAAATAAACGGGGTAAGTCTACTACGCAAAAAAAAGATCGTTCGTTCTCAAAAGGTTTTTTCTTCCATGAATCATCCATGGAGATTAGAATATTTTGAATTCTCATTGATTCTCCCTTCTTAATGCTCATCTCATCAGTTACTATAGGGACTAGCGTTATCGTTTTTACTCGCAATTCTAAGTAAAAAAAAATATGCATAGAAAGGATTGAAGCTAAAAACTAAGAAACATCCCCTTTGATATATTAGAATTAGATTGAAGATAAATTTTCTTTAAAATAAAATTAGCGTATTTTCCGTAGTTTTTCTAGCTTTATCCGTAATTGTGGAATTCGAGGCTGAAATCCGGAATGGTTGGCATCCCTGCTTACCGATGTTTCATGCATACTAATTTCAATAATGAAAAACATTGAAAAACTATAAAAATTTTATTTTAAAACTTTATTACACATTAAAGGCACAAACATATATAAATATTTTTTGTGTTCTCAAGTCAGACAAATATAGCATCAATCTCATGGAACATGTATAATTAAATCTTGAGTTGAGCAAGAAACAGAAGAGATACAGTAATATATGTGTGGATAAAACATAAAGTATAATTTAAAATGGAAATAATGCCCAAAATAGTTTTAGTAATCATTATTATAGAATTTAAATAAAAGTCTGGTAATAATTATAATTAAAAAAAACTATCTTAGTATCTACTTGCATAAATTACTTTAGTATAGAATTTTTTGATCTTTCAATTTGATACAAACATAAAATAATCTCTTATAACTATTAGAAATTTATATTTTTTAAAGTAGATTTAAAAAGTTACTTTATGAAGCATTTGAAAACCATTTTTAATTTTACAAATCATTAATGGAAAAGAGTCATATGAGAGACAAAAATTTGAAACACAGGTTACAAAAACAAGAATGATAGCCCATCTCTAATATCTCTTTTCCATAATTAATAAATTTCCAAATTTCATTGCAAAATTGTTTTGTTTATTTTGATATTAAATTAGTTAGACCTATGAAATTTCTTGCTAGAATCCTTGGAATGGTCCAAGAGCATTTGGCAAGGAGCAAATGGCTCACCATACATGTCTCTAAATTGTTCCATCCAGCGCACTATCTTATCAGCGCCATATGTGTCTGTGTAACGGAATGGACCACCCAAAAATGGAGGAAATCCAAGACCAAATACAGCACCAATATCTCCTTCCAACTATAGAAAAGAAAATTTGCCTTTAGAAACATTATGAAACAACCATGTATGTATTGAAGGCAAATCAATCAAATGCTTTCTCATAACAATATACAAAGATGAAAAATTTGTTTGCTTACATTTTGTATTCCTTATTATACTAGATTAGATTAAATAAAGAATGAATTAGATAAGATAGACCCAAGATTAAATGAAACATTTAAACAAATAAGTAAGGTTCATCAAAATATTTTAAAAGAATCAACTTAAGTAGTGGAAACCCCAAATAAAATAGAATGGCTTGGTTCTAGCTAATATATTTGTCAAAGGCAATGTGATAAATCTGGCATTATTAATAATGCTCGAAGTGGAGGAGGGCGATGTGATAAATTCAATGGCATTTATCAATGAATTTTATCTTTTGCCCGCCTCCACTCTGAGCATTATTAATAATGCCCAATTAATCACTTTTCCCATAACATATATATACACACATTTTAATTGAAAAGTGGTCAGTTTTTAAGAGGTTTTAATCTGACCAAAATAATTATGGACTTACACTACACAAGTTAACCAGTCAGGCAAAAAAAATTTAACAGGGTATTTAGATAGATGGAATGTATTGCCAGAAATTATAGTAAATTCAACTGGGAAATAAGAAGTTCTACACAATTTTTAACGTCTCATTATGTTACAGTATAGAACAGATGTAGCAAACATGTCACAACATAACTAAGCAGACTCACAAAATAAATTGGGTCTACTTAATTATGATTAAACTATTAAATTTTAAACTATAAATATATGAATAAAAGGACTTCTAAACTTTATACTTACAGGATTAGACAGGATTCCTTCTTGTAAACACATAACTGCCTCATTAACAAACCTTGTGACCAGTCGCATTTGAAGCTCTTCAGTACTAAACCTATTAAACGACAAATTTGCATAATTTAGAATATATGTTATGGGAAAAGAAATACACTGGGCATTATTAATAATGCCTGAAGTGAGGCAGGCAATATGATAAATTCAATGACATTTATCAATGAGTGTTAACTTTGCTCAAAATACTCTGGCATTATTATTGATGCCTGGATTTATCAAATTGCTTGTAACATATACAGTAATAACAAAATAATTAATCAAAATTAATTATTTGATAAAGTATAAACACACTTTAGCAGCAAGTACAACAAGCAATAAATTCTAAATATATATTAGGGCTTTAGTGAACTTGCTATCAATGAGCTGAAATATTGTAATCTTGATTTAAAATGAACTAACTATGTTACCTCTTGGGAGCTAATTTGCGTATGAGATTACTCTGTGAATAGTTTCGATATTTTATTTTGTAAATCGAAGAAGACGATTTCTGTGCTTTTACTTTTATGATAATTTTGTGACGTCAATGTCTGTCTTTTTGTATAAATACATGTTGATTTTAGTTTTACAGGAGAATTAGCTTGATATGATTGAATTGATGTAACTTTGTTTGCCGTAATAAAGGCGATTGATTTTAACCAGTGATGCTTCCTTAGTCTGATGATCTACGAGTAACATTTCTTTGGTGTCAGAAGAAGTGCGATGAATTGGTGCTGGCCATTGTAGTGTTGTTTAGGAGTTGTAGAGAGGTCTACTTGTGGTTGCTCGTCGTTGTGTAGGGCTACGGAAGTTTGGTGTTATGATTCGCAGTAGTGTTGGTGAAGTCAAGTTGCTGGGATTCTCGAGTGAAGGCTCGTTTTGATTACGTAAGTTGGGTCGTGTATTATCTTTGGTCTAGTTGTTATTTGGATGCAAATGCGATTAGGTTAGACATGGTTGGATTAGGTTGTAGTTATTGAATATTGGGTCAATTGGATAAATTAGTTTGGATAGTTTATTTGATTTATAGTGTATTTGTGTTGTGTGGGTTACAGATTAGACCTTTAAAATGGAGACTAATATTAATTCCTTGAGTAAGGATGAGTTGGTAATGTTAGCGTCTGAGTTGGGTATAGAGTTAAAAAGTGATAAATTTATTGAAATTAGAAATTCAATAGGCGCGAGTGAGATTTATCAATCGGAAACCGATCTAGTTAAAACCATAATTAAATCTGTTAGAGAATCTGCAGAGGCAGAAAAAAGGGATAAAGCAGATAAAGTGTATTTAGAGAAAAACAAGCTAAAACTAGAAAGTGAGAGGCTTGCAGTTGAAAAAATGAAAGCTAGTCCAAATCCGGAAGTTGAGGCTATTAGGTTGAAAAAAATAGAAAAAGAGCTGGAATTGGAGAATTTACGTAGGGAAAGATTGCTAGAGAATAAGGATGAATCGGGTGATGATCTTGAATCTTTGATTAAAAGTGTTAAAACGTTAGCTATTTCTGTACCTACGAGAGCAGAATCATTTAATCTCTTTTTCAAGTCAATCGAGCGGGCTTTCAGAACTAAAGGGGTACCGGAAACTCTAAAAGCAGAAATATTATTAAATATTTTAGGTGAAAAGGTTAACAATTTGATGGTTTATGTAAGGGAGGAAGACATAAATGATTACGAAAAACTTAAATCTATAATTTTGACAGAGTTTCAGCCAACACCCCAGGAGTGTTATAACTATTTTCGTTTAGCTCAAAAGAGACCTTCGGAGAACTACGTGCAGTTTGCGACAAGGTTAAGCGCAAATTTTGAGTATTACTGCCAGCTTAGGAAGGTAAAAGACTTTAAATCGGTTTGTGAGCTTATTGTCTCTGATAAAGTATTTAGTGAGCTTGATCGCGAGTTGAAGTCCCACATAGCTGTGAAGCAGGGTGAGACATGGTTTGAACCAGCTACTTTAGGTAGAGAGTGTGATATATATTTGTCTTCAAAGGGGAAGCAAAAATCGGAATCTCTTTTCGCAAAATCATTCTCGGGTAATGATTATAGGAGGGATGAAGGTAGTTATACAAATAGGTATCGAAAGTATAATTCTAAAAGTGTTTCTAATGTATATGTATCGGGAGTGAGAAATAACACTTGTTTGTGTAAGGGTAATCAGAATAATCACGCATTACAGTATTGTCCTAACTTTAAAAACTTGTCAGTGAACGAAAGGTTTGAATACGTTAAACTAAATAAACTTTGCTTTAAATGCCTTTCTTATGGGTGTAATGCCAGATACTGTAAAGCTAAAAATTGTTTTTGTGGGAAACCGCATCATAGTATGATTCATTTTCCTAAAGAAAATAAAATTGTTTCGAAGGATGAGGGTCAAAAGGAAAACATTGATACTAGAGAAACTCAATGTAATTCTTCGGTTTCGAGATCGAGTAAAATTCCTTCTGTGCTACTGCTCACTTGTAGTGTATATGCGAGTGGAATAGGAAAATCTAAATTTAGTAAAGTAACTCGAATCTTGTGTGATAATGGGTCTGAAAGAAGTTGGTGTAGTAAAGATCTAGTAACTAGCCTTAATCTTAAACCGATCAGAGAGGAAAGGTTGTTAGTTTTTTCCTTTGGTTCAACAAAACCTATAGAAAAATCATATGAAGTAGTTGAGTTAAGACTGTCTAGTCGATATAAACCTAATCAGTTTATAGAAATAGAAGTTTTAGTGTCAGATACTATTACAGCAGCAAACGTTTCTATTCCTAATGTAGAATTACAAAATTTAATCAGTTCACGGGGATTAGATTTAGCCGATTGTTGTGAAAGTGATACAAACATTGAGGTGTTAATCGGTGCAGATGCGTTTTGGCAAATTGTTGAATCATCTTCGTTTGAAAGGTTAAACCAAACGATTACTTGTGTGCCAACAATATTTGGGTTCGCTTTACAGGGAAGTCAGGATGGGAGTGACCATAGTGTAAAAAAAGCAGTATCCTCTAACTTTTGTATAGCTGCTACAGATGTTCAAGTCTTATGGGAACTCGAGTCTTTGGGAATCAAAGAAAGGGAAGAGTTGAATTTAGCTGATAAAGCCATAATAGATGACTTTGAGAAAAATCTTAAATTTGTAAATGGGAAGTATGAAACTAACTTATTATGGAAGTTAAGTTACCAGGAGTTGGGAAACAATTACTTTTTGGCTAAAAAGCAATTTAATGAGTTAGAAAAGAGTTTTAAGAAAAGTGATTGGGTTGCCAAGGAGTATGGGGAGATAATAAAGAACCAAAGTCAAAATGGAATCATAGAAGAGTGTGAGAGGGGTGATCACGAGTATTTCATGCCACATAGAGCGGTGGTTAGAGAGGATAAAGAAACTACAAAAGTTCGAGTAGTCTTTAACTGTAGTTCTAAAACAAAGGGGAATATTTCTCTTAACGATTGTTTAGAAACAGGTCCGAATCTGAATCCCAATATTTTGGATGTGATTCTAAAATTTCGAAGTCACAAAATAGCATTTAACGGGGACATCGAAAAAGCTTTTCTAATGATAGGAATTTCCGAGAAGGATAGAGAGTTCCTAAAATTTCTTTGGGTTTCAGACAACTCTAGTAAAAGGTATAAGTTCATGAGAATGACAAGGTTGCCATTTGGGTGTAAGTCTAGTCCATTTATTTTGAGTTGTACAATCAAACATCACATCAAAAAGTTTGAAGAGAGTAAATCAAAATCAGTTAAAATGTTAAACACGTCTCTTTATGTCGACGATTTGTTTTTTGGTGCTGATAGTGTAAATGAAGCATTTGAATTGTCCTCAGATGCAGTAGAAATACTGAAGAGTGGGGGATTCAACTTAAGAAAATTAAGATCTAATTGTAGAGAGTTAGAAGAAATGTGGATTGAAAATGGGTTAAGTAAGGAAGAGAGGGAAAATAAACAGTTAAAAGTTTTGGGGTTAAATTGGGATCCCGAAAAAGATGAGTTAACGTTAGATCTAAAAGGTTTATCAAATACATTGAAAGCCTTGAGAACTAGTAAGCGATGTGTACTGCAAACAGCAGCTAAGATTTTTGATCCAGTGGGTATAATTGCTCCTTTTATTGTGCGTATTAAATTATTGTTGCAGGAAATTTGGGAAAGAGGATGCGATTGGGATGATGAGCTACCAGATGATTTGGGACTAAAGTGGGTTGCTTGGTGTAAGGAAGTTAGCGAATTAGGTAACATTGCCATTCCAAGGTATTGTTTTCAGGATTGTACGGAAGGGCAAGTTGAGATACACATTTTTTGCGATGCTTCGCTTTGTGCGTATGGAGCCGTTGGATATTTTAGGTACGAGGATAGTAATAGGGATGTTAGAGTGTCGTTTATAATGTCCAAGAGTAGGGTGGCACCAGTGAAGAAATTGTCTTTACCTCGCCTTGAACTTATGGGGTTGGTAATAGGTGCTAGAATAGGAGACTATCTTAAGGGTATTTTTAAAGATAGAATTAGAGAAATGGTTTATTGGAGTGATTCTACTATTGCGTTGTGTTGGGTTAAAGGCTGTGCAAAAAGGTGGAAGCAGTTTGTTCAAAACCGGGTTATTGAAATTCAGGGTAAAACCAGTCCGAGTGAATGGGGCTACTGTCCTACAGATGATAACCCCGCGGATTTGTTAACCCGAGGCGTTTCAGCGGAAAATTTAGTAAGTAATAATAAATGGTGGTACGGTCCAGCT
Organism: Tetragnatha versicolor; assembly: GCA_024610705.1. NCBI lineage: Eukaryota > Metazoa > Arthropoda > Arachnida > Araneae > Tetragnathidae > Tetragnatha > Tetragnatha versicolor. Next base: position 44,654,047 of record JANDEH010000007.1, read on the forward strand.
TGGTTAAGTTTGGGAAGCGAGAGTAGACCAGAGCAGAGGGTAGAGAATAGGGTAGAGACTATGGTAGAGTCCGTGGTAGAGACTGTAAATACTTGTGTCGTAAAAGTAAACGTGGTTGAGGAACTTTGGAATAGGGTGTCAGTCTGGAGCAAGTTGCAGAGGGTTGTAGCATGGTGTTTAAGGTTTCTAAGAATACTTAAAGGGGATAGGAAGCTGAATCCTTTCTTAGAGACATGGGAGCTACAAGAAGCGCATAAAACTATAATTAAAATAGTTCAACGAAGTGTGTTTAGTGACGAAATAGCACTGCTAGAGAAGTCTAAGGTGGTAAAGAAAAGTCCTTTAAGCAGCTTAAATCCATTTTTGGACAGTGACGGACTTTTACGTGTTGGTGGGCGTTTAAGAAATGCTAGCCTACCTGAACTGGTAAAACACCAGTTAATATTGCCAAAAAATCATCCTGTTACGAAACTGATAGTGCGATATTATCATCTCACCTTCATGCATGGAGGCATGCAGCTGCTTAATTCTGCTATCAAGCAGAAGTACTGGATTGTTGGTGCAAAATCTGCAATTCGTTGTGTATTACGAAAGTGCATCGTTTGTGCCAGGTTACGAGCTGAGACTGCAATTCCAATGATGGGAGACCTTCCATCAGCTCGAGTTAATCCTGGACGAGCATTCCTACGTTGCGGAACCGACTTTGTGGGTCCTTTCCTCATCACACCTCGACGAGGAAGAGGTGTAAAGCCACTTAAGATGTACGTTTGTGTTTTCGTTTGCTTTACAACTAAAGCCGTGCATCTAGAGATCGTAAGTGATCTCAGTACTGAAACTTGCATAGCGGCTTTAAAACGGTTCATTGCGAGACGAGGGAAACCTCTTGAACTGTTTAGTGACTGTGGAACTAACTTTGTTGGTTCAAAGAACTACCTAAAAGTGTGTTCTTTAAAAGCCATAGGTGACTTTCTCACGGGGGAAGAAGTTAAGTGGAACTTGAATGTTCCATCTGCACCCCACTTTGGAGGACTGTGGGAGGCAGCAGTCAAATCGATGAAGTTTCACTTGAAACGAGTGATAGGATCAAATATTCTTTCACAGGAAGAGTTTTCCACTGTATTAGCAGAGGTCGAGGCAGTTTTGAATTCACGACCTTTGGTTGCTACCTCAGATGATCCAGGTGATCTTTCAGTGATCACGCCGGGCCATTTTCTTATTGGCACGGACTTCAAGAGAGTTCCTGAGCCGGACGTAACTGCTGAAAAGATTCCTTTCCGGGAAAGGTGGAGTCTCTTGACCCAGATTTCTCAATGTTTCTGGAAGTCCTGGTCAAAAGACTATTTAACTCAATTACAGGTGCGTAAGAAATGGAAAACACCTAGTGAACAGTTGTTGGTGAACGACATTGTTCTCATAAAAGATGACAACCTAGCCCCACTAAAGTGGAAATTGGCCAGAGTTGTAAAAGTTTACAGGGGATGTGACGACATTGTACGAGTTGTCGATTTAAGAACCAGTTCTGGAGAACTTAAAAGACCAGTTCATAAATTAGTTAAACTACCAGTGGACGTTTAATTGAACTGTATTATTATGTATTAACGATTTGTTCTGTTTCAGATTCTCCAAGTGATTTAATTGAGAATAATCTATTTTTGTAGTGAATTTTGTGTATTAATTTATTTTGATGACAGGAGTCATGGGGGCCCAGGATGTTACCTCTTGGGAGCTAATTTGTGTATGAGATTACTCTGTGAATAGTTTCGATATTTTATTTTGTAAATCGAAGAAGACGATTTCTGTGCTTTTACTTTTATGATAATTTTGTGACGTCAATGTCTGTCTTTTTGTATAAATACATGTTGATTTTAGTTTTACAGGAGAATTAGCTTGATATGATTGAATTGATGTAACTTTGTTTGCCGTAATAAAGGCGATTGATTTTAACCAGTGATGCTTCCTTAGTCTGATGATCTACGAGTAACAAACTATAAGGTATAAAAGTGGCTATTGCACCATGGGATCTGCAGTTTTTAAAGTCACAAAAATAAATTTTTGAAATCACATACTTTTTAGGAGGGGCTAAGTGATACTTCTTTACTATTTCTTCAGCTTCACGGTTGATTTCTCGTTCTTTCACACCAGGAGTGTAAATAAAGCTACCTTTACCAGATTTGCGACCTATAGATAGCATATTATGTTAACTTCCATGGAAAGAGTGGAATCAATAATGTAAACTAAACACAGTTATACAGTATTTTCCTAATAAGATGAGATAAAAATCTCGATCATGAACTTTATAACTATTTATTGTCTTCAGATATCCATAAAATCATTTAGATACTAGGATATTTTTCCAAAACTTATACATGATATTGATAATCTAAAAATTCAACTGAATGGGGTTCATTTTATGAAAAATATTTCCTATATAAATATGATAAACTTAACTTATAAAAAATAAATGTGCAAAAATAGATTTTAGGAGAATATCTAGAGTAACTTCTTCCCACTCACTAAGTTAAGCTATCTTTCCCCAATCACATTTATTTAATCAAGACACTAAAACACAAGTACCTAGAAAACCTGCAGACACCATGTCTTTCATAACATTGATGTTAGTTTTTCCACTGAGTCTCTCTCCGAAAACTCCAGTCAAGTATTCAGAAATGTGGGTGGAAACATCAATGCCAACTTCATCAGACAGAGTTGCAGCACCAACAGGAAATCCAAATGATTTGGTGATGGAATCCAGCTCTTTTGGACTTACTTCTTCCTGCAATACAACAATCAATTAAGGCTTTAATTATGGTTAGTCAAAAAGACTAAACTTTGGGCTATTACTTTTAATTTTATATGGATGGTGCCCCACCTTTTTCCCCCATTTTTGATTATCTCCCTCATAAGTCACAAAGTGTTGCAGAGTTCAACATCTCTTACCTCAATATGATGCCTTACACAAGGTTGATAGAACTCTGGGACCCTACCTTCTTATTTGAGCTGAAGTAATTCATACATTATCACTTCAAATTTAACTTTTTTTTGCAATTGTGTTTTTAACAACATATTAAATAGTTATCAAAGTGGTCACTGGTTAATTGGATAACAGGGATAATTTTCTGTTTTGGTTTTCAGTGTATTTGCACTGTATTACATCATAGCTTTTGAAATTCACTCTCTCACCCTCGTCAAACTTATAAACTCCCCCTCAAGTTTAATGTCATCCCACCTTTTTTATACTAATTATAACTAGTGATGGGCAAAATCGATAATTTTAGGTATCGAATACTTTAGAATCGAATACTTATAGGTATCGAGTACTTTTAGGTATCGAGTACTTTTTTCAATGTTGGGAAATGAATCTGAATGGACCATTTTTTCCAAGGTTTATCCATACTTGATCTGAAATTAAAAAAACTGAAAGCGATCTATCAAAAAAGAATAATAATATACATTGTGCGGAATAAGTGGTCACCACTATTTAATTTAATAATTTATTTATAACATATTTTAATTCATTCCTTTGATTATAGTTTAAGACAGTGGTCCCCAACCTTTTTACCACCACGGACCGGTCAACGCTTGATAATTTTACCGCGGCCTGCTGGGGGGGGCGTTGATTGTTTACATTCTAGATTATTTTGATTTATTAATTTTAATTAAATTGTATTTAAACATCCTTTCAAAATATAATACAGTTACACCAAAAAATAAATATAAAGTGATTTATAACTCATTTTATTCATTAATTTGGAGTACAAACCTAGGAATTTAAATTCCTTTTCAATGAAATGATCGGTCCGCGGCCCGGTACCATTTGATCTACGGACCGGCACCGGTCCGCGGACTGGGGGTTGGAGACCACTAGTTTAAGACACTAATGCTTCGTTTATCTACTAACGCAGGAGGTTCTTGTAAATTATTACTATCTTTTTAGACTACAATATTCTAAATTTAATTTTCAATATCTTTTACTGGTGAGTATTATTGATTTAGCAATATTTTTCGAAGAAATTCGTGTTATGAAGCATTAATTTCTTCAAATGTAAAATAAACTGATTTTTTTCCACGTTACTGAATAGTTTGCTTTCAAAGCCAAAAGAATCAAAACAAAATTAAATTTAGTTGATTAGAATTATACCCAGTTAAAGTCAGATAGCAGGAATACAAAATAAATAAAACATGCTTATTAACTACTCGCTCGTTTTGCATTAAAATTGTAATTAATAAATATAATTTTTGAATTAAACATTTAAAATAATTTTTTTTGGCTGAAAGATTGCTATGCTTAAAAATTTTTGAGTACTATATTTAATATTAAATACTTTTTACTTTTCTGATAATATTTTATTAAAGCAATAACATATTAAAAGACTTTTCTTAGGAATGCATGAAATCCTAAAAATCAGTATTAGTATCAGTATCAAGTTCGAACTTGATACTGATACTGATACACATATACAAAGTGAGAGAGTCAATGTGGGAAGAGTCGAGTCGAGAGGTGGATAGAGGCGAAGGATTTGGCGGGGGAAAAACCTGGCCGCGTCAAATTTCTCTCGCGGATGATTAACGACTCGGGTTTGAGCGTTGCAAAATGAAAACAGAAACAGGCTGCGTTTGATCTACAGTAGGTATTTTAAAGATTATTTCATTGAAAAATTTAAAACGAAATATGTCAATTAAGTATCGATACTTTTTTGGGTATCGAATACACTCGATACTTTTAGGTATCGAGTACTTAAGTATTTGGTATCGATACCTGCCCATCACTAATTATAACCAATTTAAAAATTATTAATTTTTAAAAATGTTAATAACAAACTCATGCATATTTCATACTATCATTTTAAATACAAATTCAGTGTACAATAGCTTAACACAGTGGCGTTTCAAATGGCAGTTCACAATTATGTTTTGAAAATACAATTAAGTAACAATCTCAAAAATAAATTATATTAATTCACACTATTTAAATCACACCTGCATATTTTGGTTGAATATATCATTATATCATTTTTCTATATGATAAAAAGAATAAAATTATGTTTTCAAAATGTACTTATCTCATTTTCCAATAAACAGAAAAAAATCCAAACCACAAAAAAGCAATCTGGGCCTCAAAAACGCAATCCCCGGGCACGCAAAACGTGTGTGCGATTAGGAACTACAATGTGATACCATAAGCTCAAATATTCTTTGGGCAAGAAGTCGGGTATTTTTCGAATTCTCATAGTTCTCTTGGTCACACGTGCGAAAAGGGAAAGGGGGAAAAGAGTTTATTCTTTATTCCATTAAAACTTTTGCGTTTCTGGCAATAAATGTTTCTTACTGATAGGACCATAGGGGGGAGGATAGAAAAATGATTCTGAGTATAAAAAAGAAATTGAGAATGATCTATTATACTATTTCACTTGATATTTATTTATCTTTATATTCGAATTTAGTTCCAGGTTTTCACCATGGGTTCATGTACTCAGTTGCTCCTATGGACGAACCACCACTGGCTTAACAAGTAAAAATACATTAATTACCTGCATCATGAGAATAGCTTCAAAAAGCATGGGAGCCAAAATTCTGGTAGTATAAAATCCAGGTCCATCTTTGACGACAATAACAACTTTTCCTTGTTTCAAACCAACATCAACAGCGACTGCAGCAGTATCTTTAGATGTCTTATCAGTGGTTATCACCTCCAGCAATTGCATTTTGTCCACAGGAGAAAAGTAATGCATTCCTACAACCTAAAACAAAATTTTGTGATTATCAATTTTAATAATGCAGATCAATTATAAAAAATTTTCTAAATTCCTTTGAACAGGCTTGCATTTAGTGGTTTTCTACCCTGTGTTCTTTAAAATTCTTGTTGCCTCCTTTGATTTTTACGAACACTAAATTATTAACTAGTAATTTTCCAGAGTGTATCATTCATCTACAAAACTTCCTGTTCCTGTCATGTGAAAATAAAATACTTCCAACTAGCTAGTAAACTAGTATAGTTTTAAATTACTTGATATTTTATCCATTTCAACTTATGTCTCAACCTTTATCTAAAATTTAATACAAGATTGCCTAAAATAAACAATTTTAAAAAATAGTGTTGATTAAAGATAAATAGTTTTTATCTCCCTGATAATTGAGGGGGAAAGAAAAACGAGTTTTCATGATACACTTTAAGCATAGATTTAATGAATAGATTATTACCTTTTCAGGCCTTTTGCTAGCTTGAGCAATTTTATGGATGGGTAATGCAGATGTATTGGATGCCACTACACAATGTTCAGGAATGTGCTGCTCTAGTTCTTTAATGACTTTGTGTTTGATATTAATATCTTCAAATACAGCTTCAATAACAATATCAGTTTTGGCAAATGTCTTATCATAGGTCAAAGCTCCAACTAATTTGGACATGAATCTGTCTCGTTCATGCCTAGAAAGAGAATCAATAGGAACCTTAAATTCTGAGGAAAAAATAAAACCAAACACATTATATAAATTCTCTAGCAAAAGAGCTGGTAAAGGTGAATAAAAAGAAATGTATGAGTACTTTATCTCCAATAGGTAGAGATTTTTCTTGAAGTAAATGATATTTCGCAACAAAAATTGAAAATGTTTTCTTTTGATGGAATAGAATATAAAAAGAATCTTGAATGGAGATACAGTAGACCTCTAAGGACTGAATCTCCACTTCAACTGTGGTTGTTATTAATTTAGTTTTGAAAAAAAGGAACGAAAAGTGCTTGACACCAAGTTATAAAATGTCATCAAACTTCAAGCCAAACAAATAAAAAAAATATAACAACTTTTTAAAAAAATTTCTGATTGGTATGTAATTCTTTTAATCCTAGACTGCTTGTGATTGCCATTAAATTCTATAGGAATGAAGCTGTTTAAACTAACTAAACTAATTTTTAATACCAACAGTGACAAAAGTGCATTTCTTACAATCAATAATTTTTTATTTACACAAGTATTTTTATTAGCTTTTCTTGTAATTTCATTTAAACAGCTAATTATATCCAGTGCCATTTTGATTAAGAGGAAGTCTATTGCAGTGGTTCCCAACCTTTTTCACGATTGTACCCCCAAAGGAAAATGACAATTCCCTGCGTACCCCTCGCATGCAGTTGCAGCTAGTAGTTGAAATATCCTTTGTTTAAATATATTACGTAAATTGGCGGATAAAGGATTTCGTTTTTTGGGGTAACGAAGAATTTAAAATAAAAAATATGATCATCTTAGTTACTATAATATTAAACGAACATGAATATTCATGATCTAACCTCTTTAAAAGGGGGTCTGGGGGTTCACCCCCAGAAAATTTTTGGGAATTTAAGTCAAAAAAGCAGGTTTTCCACTCGTTTTGGTACTTCTAATCCAAATTTCTGACATACATTTTCAAAAATTTAATATATTTTTTGGTATGGTTTTTGCACTAAATGAAAATAAATGAGCCTCTTTCCAGACTTGCATAAATAATTGTAAAGGAAATAGTAAATAATTAGTAAAATTTTTCATTTTCTGCATCATTTTCGGGAATTTTTATGTGTTACACTTATTCAAAAATTCATAGCTCCGAAAACTATAATTTCTCCATCTTGAAATTTTGCATACTTGTAGCTAATAAGTCACAAATTAACATATATTTTTTTTCAAAAAAATCGAAGGCGGGGTGTTTTTCAGGATATCAATTAAAATTTTTAGAAGCTAGTAAATTTTTTTTGTTTAACTCCAAATACTAAGTTCTGCACATCATATAAAAGGCCATAAAAACACCTTTAAAATAAGATATGAATTAACTTTCTACCTAAATTCATGAATTATAAAGGATTTTGTGACTGTAGAAATTGCAAAAATCGACAGTTTTGGACACTTTTAAAATTCTGTTAAACAAATGTTTTTTAATACTGGTTCTTTCTTAATCTCCGCTAGTACTAGTACCTGCGAACCAAAAATGAAGGAAATTTGTTGCTCCTCTTCAAGCCTAATGGGGAATTTCCGATTCATTCCCTTCGTTCTTCAATGGAAAAATATTTAAGATTTTAATTTTTTAAAACGTTCGGAAGAAAACGCTCCAAAAAAAACCCTTGAAAGTTGAAAATATATATTATTTCGTGGAGTACCCCTTAAAAGCTCTCGGCGTACCCCTGGTTGAGAACCGCTGGTCTATTGTACTCAATCAAACAATAAAAAATAATACAAGGAAATAATACATTAAATTATGCAGACAAACATTAGAAAGTTTTTGAGAAAGATAGAGAAAGAGGAAAAGCCAAAATATGCCATTCCTAAATTAAAACAAAAAGTGAAACTTGGGTTCTTAACCCCATAATTAGAGAAACTTACAAACAACGAAATTAACTTAAACGTATTTACAAGATGTAATGAAGATCATTTGTTATTACAACTTCTAATATTCTTAACAAAGAAAGGGAAATCTTATGCCTTTCCCCCTAATAACTAGGTACCTAACAGTAATACTTTACAAGAAAATCGCAAACAATATAAAGACAATAAATTTAAACTAATTTACTCAAAGTTACAGACCATGCATGACTACAGCATACCCCACATGTTTTCCAGTACCTTATTTAGGTAAAAGTTACTTACGATGAGATGCGCTTCCTCTTGACAGCTCCATCTAGCCCCTTATAGATTTGGTTCTGACCTCTTGCAAGGCTATCTGGTCCAACATCTTTCAAAATGACATCGTAGCCTTTATCAATACTGACTTGGGCAATACCAGCACCCATTAAACCAGCCCCCAAGACAGCAATGGTACTGTAAACAAATTCCAAAATTGAGAAAAAAAGTTAAACATATAATTATTTAATTAAAACGCATCAAATTGCAAATCACTAAAAACCAAACTTTAACTGTTTGAATAGCTAATTTCTTTCAATAATTGCTTCATATTTGTGTGAATCTGATTTAAGATAGTACAACAATACTCTCTTTCTTTTAAATTGAAAAATTCCTATGAAACTAAGAAGTACTCAGTTTCAGTATTTAAAAAAAAAGATTTTACAGCAGAATTACAACTGATCAAAACTTATTTTGCCAAGATTAAAATAGTATTATGCATAGTTATCAGCTTAAATGATCTAAATATCATTAGTGTAACAGAGATTGAAAGAATGAAAAATTAGTGTTTTCATACTTTGGCGATTTTGATAGCTTTCCAAAGTGATTTTTCTTGCAATATGTTTGTCCATTGTATAAACCAATCAAAGCCTTAGAGTGAGTTGTCATTCCTAAACTCCCAAACCCATCACATTCAGCTGCATACCCTGCAGTTAAACCTTTTTCTAAACCAGTTTTAACAACCTAAACAAAAATTATAACAATATGTAAATCAAGTAATGAAATGAAATTGTACGAGGGTTGTTTTTTAATTAACTTCCGTTTTGCTCCTGAAAAAAAAGTAGCAATAATTTCGAAATAATTTTGCTACTGATAGATAGGTACATCCTTGAGGATCAATTTACCTCTTTACTGAAAAAAATCGGACGTTTTTTCTATTATTTATCGAATTTACAAGCGCGCTCCTCGAACTTATTTCCCGCCAACCCATAGAGAAATCCTTTTTCGAAATTTTCCCCTTTTCGATTTTTTAAAAATAAAAAAAATAAATGAATATTTAAAAATAAGGTTTTACGGAAGGTTACAAACATCTTTAATTGCTTTTAAACGTAATCACCTTTAAATAGACCTTTAACCGTACTTTTTCACAAGTTTTTCGATCCCGCTTCATGAAAAGTTTGATTTTTCGTTGAGCTTCACATCGGTTCGGACAGCCGTTTTCCCCCTCAGCGCACACTTTGCCTGCGAATCTATCGATGTTGCCTTGTTTATTATGGCTGTAACTCCAGAATCCCCAATGCCTGGAACTTGGCAGATGGAAAAAATATGGTTTTGAACATACACATTAGCATGCTGCAAAAATCACCTGCCTGCCGATTGTCTATTGTAAATGCGAACGAAGTTTAAAGGAATAGAAATTCTCTATGGGCCGGCGGGAAATGAGTTTGAGGAGCGCGCTTGTAAATTCGATAAATAATAGAAAAAATTTTTGATTTTTTTCTGTAAAGAGGTAAATTGATTCTTAAGAATGTACCTATCTACCAGTAGCAAAATTGTTTTGAAATTCATACTACTTTTTTTTCAGGAGCAAAACGGAAGTTAATTAAAAAACAACCCTCGTATATAACATAAAAAATAAACTTTCAAAACCAAAAACAAGATGGAAACTAAAAAAATCATGTAACAAAACTGAAAAGAGATTATATTTAAAAATGTCTTGTTTAAAAGGAGACTGAATATTGGGCAAATGGTTAATGCGAGTCCTGAGTTTGAATCCCCGTTCAGGCACACATGTTTGTAACTGTCCTTGAAAGAGTAAGGTACCTCTGTAAAAAGGGGTTTTGTGTGAGATAATTAAAGTAAGACAGTATGGGTATAGTACCTTCACTTTGTGGGTTAAGTCCATTTGTACTTAAATATTCTTCCCCCATTGGCAAATGTTTTTATATGTTTAATAATGTTTTTAATATGTAAATGTTTTTTTCATTCATAGTGTGATGAACTTATGACAAATTTGTTTTATGAATTCCATTCAGAGTTAATGATATATTTACAGAGACAGGCTCCAAAAACTACTATTTGGAAGTATTTTTGCAATTCCAACCCTGTTTTAACATAATTCTGTGGGGAATAGTCCATGAGTTAGTCATTTTCATGAAATTATGGAAAATTCTGTAACAAGGGTAATTTAATTTAATTTAATGGTGATTAATTTAAACATCTTATTTTTACTTTAGCATTGATGAGTTTTTGAAATAGGATTTGGCACTTCCAAAAGTACCCCAAAAGAAAGTTCACTGTAAAACTCACTTCAAGAATTTTTAATGGAGCTGGATAGAGTCCATTTGTTTGTTTCATCACTTGCTGTTTGGCTTTGGCAAATATTTTATCTCTGACAAATTGAATGCCAAATGCATAACTCATCACCTCTGAAAAGAAAATAAAGATAATTTTTATAAAGATTATTATTAAGGAAAAATCAAATAAATACCCATTATTGAAATTGAAAAACATTTAACTTTTTACTATTGCAATAACACTCTTTAGCATTATGACCTTTAATCCCTTCTTCAACATTTTATTTTTTCAATTTCCGATCCAAAAATTTCACTTTTTTTATTACCTAAAATTAAAATATGTTTTAGTTTTATACTTAAAAGTGCAAAAAATTTAATCCCCTAGACATTTTCACCCATTTTACAAGTTTTCAAACATTTGAACATTACTAATCTCCTTATTTGAGCTTACTGATCTCCAGTTTTTCCCGCAATGCACCTTTCTAACTATTATATTTTTCTAAAGTTTCTTTTATTAAAATGTTATAAATTTATATAAAATAATGTTTTTGACTATCTGAGGTGTTGAAGAAAATTTTCTCCTCTAAAAAGAAAATTTAACTATAATTTATATTGCGCTTTCTTTCCTTGCATTTTTCCTGCAATACACCTGCATTAGAAAATTGTCCTTGACCTTGACTCAAAGCATTGATAGGGGTCCAGAACATGTCTACAAAATTTCCAGGAACTCCTAGGGGGCTATTGAGTTTCAGGGGGTCAGCAAACGAAGAAACAGTCACAAGAACTATCAATGGAAGGTCCAGGACAGTTTTAAGGCTTGTAAATCTCCAGATTTTGTAAATCTGGGCGACTTTGCTTTGGACGTACGACATGCGACGGCGACAGAGAAGGGGCTAACCCTGTCTTGGATGACAATGCATCTCATAACCACGCAATGTGAATATGTAAAGGCAAATTTCAAAACAAGTAAACTTACTTTGCACTAAAGATTTTTTACGTTCAAGTTTCATCTTTTTAGAAGCAATATCACTTGCAACTTTTACAGCAACTTCTTCCAAATATTCTGCAGTTCTTTCTTCAGCAGGTTTCAAACCAGGTCCTAAATATTTTGCAGAAATTTAGTTCATTTTCTTAAATTGTTCCCTTTTCCATATAAAACTATTTCAACACATACTAACCTAAGGGTTCAACAAGCATGTCTACAAGACCCAGCTTTTTTGCTTTATCAGCTCTAACAGTTTTTCCAGTCAGCATCATGTCAAGTGCATCCGGTAATGAGATCTGGTAATAAAAAGTTATAATATACAGTAATTCAATCAGTACATTTTGGTTTCATCAGTACAGTAATTCAATCAGTCAGAAAGGATCCAAGTCATTTTGACTTAACTACTCTAAACAAGATTACACAGAACTTGGCAATACTTCTTACTACTGTTTAGTTTTCTTTTGAGCTATGTAAACCTTACTGAACCAACCAAACACTTTTCAGCATAGAAAGATTTTAGCTGGGCACAAAGGCTCTTCCCATTCATTGCTACCATTTTGCCACTTGATAAAAGACCAAAAGATTTGCCAAAAGTGAATGGCTGGTTTTCTCCAGCAAGTCGACACAACTCTACAGTATTTTTAAAAATGCAAGCAATTAAGTAAAGCATTGAGTACAACTTTACTATTGTTATTTTAAAATAGATGAGTATGAGTCCAGTGGATCGATTAAAGAAGTTTTTAATGAAGAAGACATCACTACGAAGATACAAGACGACATATAGCACGTACACGCAACCAAGGCAAAACATCTAATGAACAAACTCGCTACTCACAAAGACATTTACATAAGCTTATATAACCTCGGATCCCGAAGTGAAACTTTCTTATGATTGACAACCGATCAACCAATCCCACACATGGAGGCGGGAAAGACCTTTGAGAAAGAGAACTGAAACTTTTCGTTCTCCACGTGCAGACAAGGAACCGATGAACAGGCTGATACAATCTCATGAAGTGATTACATTATAACAACTATTTTGGTAAAATCAATAATAATTTATAACTCTCATCCTGCCTATATTATTTGGCTTGAAATGCTTAGGTAATTTTATAAAACTTGTGATGTTTTCATGGCCGGCCTAAAAACTACAAAAGATTTATGCATTCTTCAGGTGCTGCCGATTTACACAACGTGGATGTGATTTTTTATGAATCAGGGTTGGCCGATTTAAACCATTTGGTTTAAACCATGGTTTTTTTACCAAAAAAACCACTTGGTTTTTTTGGTTTTTTTAGAAATTATAAAATATTTTCAGGATTTTTTAAAGAAAGTGTTATTAAGTATAATCTTTTGCACAAAATTAAAAGGTCAGATTTATAAAAAATTGACATTTTAAGGTGATTAAAAATCAGAAATCTTTTAGTTTAATGGTTTTAATTATTGAATTCAATTCTCTCTAAACTTAACCTTAAATGCTTAAGTTAAACTTATTATATTTTGCAAGAGATAGTTCATTTATTAATTTCCTTTAAAATGAAGCATTATTTCAAAGAGTAACTAAACATACACAAAAGTTATCTGTTTTTCACTGATAAAATATGGCTTGGATATTAATTAATTAATAAAACCAATTTGTCTTATTTGTCAGTCATAAAAACCAGTTGGTTTTTTTACTTAATTAAAAAAAACGTCTATTTCTTTAATGATAAAAACTAAAAACCAGTTGGTTTGTTTATAAACAGATAAAAACCAGTTGGGTTTTTTTACTAAATTAATAAAAACCGTTAATTTCCTTAATCGGATTAATTATCTCAATCATTTATCCAATTTCAATTAACATTAGTTGCTTACATTTCCCTTTTATTTATTAAAAAAGTTAAATTTTCTCTTTCTAAAGAAATTTCTTAAGTTCATAAATAATCCATATAATTAATTTTATTATTTTACCATTTAATAATTAATCAAATTAATTATCTTTATCAATTATCCAATTTCAATTAACATTAGTTGTTTACATTTCACTTTTCATTTAAAAATAAAGTTTTCTCTTTCTAAAGAAATTTCTTAAGTTCATAAATTAATCCATATATAATTAAGATAAATACTTTGATTATTTCAACCATTTATCCAAGATAAATTAACACTGATTTTTATTCACTACAATAATATTAGATATTCAAATTGGAATATTTTAAAAACAAAAATTATTTTTAAAACAAATTAATTTAATTTTAATTAATTAATTGAAATATACAAATCATTTACCAATTATAAACAACCCCTGAAATAAATGTCTCATTTACAACTCAATTTCAAACATCAATGCTAAAATAACTTATTCCGATAAAAAAAATTCTAAAAAAACTTGGTTTAAACCAAAAAAACCAAATAAACCCGGTTTTTTGGTTTTTTAAAAAAAACCCGGTTTTTTGCCAACCCTGTTATGAATATTATAAGTTGGTTTTTACACAAATACACTATCCTTTAAATTTATTGGGGAATAACAAGAAAAGCCACACTTTTTGTTTCATAAGGATAAAAACAAACAAGTTTTAATTCCCTAGCTGGAATAGAATCTGCTAGCATGTTTACTACAAATAGTAACTCATACATTTGCAAAACTACCATCAAACTGCTTTATGCAACACATACTGCAACTCACCAATCTAGGAAGCCTCTGAGTGCCACCTGCACCAGGCAGCAGACCAAGTAGTACTTCTGGAACGCCAAAGCCTGTTTTCTTATCTTTTAGTGCAATTCGATATTGAGTGGATAATGCAACCTGAAAATATTTTCAAAAATATAGATCAAACCGACTTTAGGACTATTTTCATAGAAGAGCTAAACACATTTTCTGCATGTGCTCAAATTGACTAAATTTCATATAAATACAGTAAACTCTCGTTAGGGAACGTACCCATACTACGTGAACCATTTTTTGCCATTTTTGACCCCCTCCCCCCCCTTGGTGACCATCCGTAGTATATTCCAAGACCCCCCCCTCCCCCTTTAGTTTTCACATAGTAATTCATAAATACGGTTTGCCATCATTTTTTGCAAACAGAAAGTTAAAAAAATAATTTTGCTTAATTTGTTTAATTTTAATAATTTATTTGGCTTAATTAGTCTTAATTTGGCAAATTTCAATAATTAATTTGGCTTAATTTTGTCGTATTGACTAGAAGAAATTGACTACGTGACGAAACCCTAAGCCCCCCCTCCCCCCTGTGACCGAGCGTGGTATTTTGAAGACCCCCCTCCCTCCCCTGAATGGGTCACGTAGTATGGGTACATTCCCTTAGTACTTAATGCGACGTCCCGCATATTACGACGTTTTTCTCCGGTCCCTGGTACCAATAGGCCTTTGTCATTAAAAACTATTCGCTTATAGTGCCCCTGCTTATTACGACTTCCCGCATATATCGACGCTTTTCCCCTGTCCCCCGAAGAAAAATCCCAGTTATTGCGTCGTCGAGTTCCTTTCAAAAAATGTATGAGCTACAGAACTGTTGAAAACGCGAGTCTCTCCCCTTTATCCTCGAATGGCCCCCCGTGGCACCTTCAAAAACAAGAGGATGACCAGTGTCTCGCAGGGCACGTGCGCTGTTTTGTGACAAATCAGAACACTCCCTGAATTTCTTGGAAATTCTCCCCCTCACCTCCAATTCTCGGCAAGTTTAAAATGGCAAGTTCTTCTGGAAAAAAGGAAAGCTTTGGGTTTTGATGATAAATTGAAGATAATCAAGCTCTATGACGAGAAGAAAGGTGAATATGCTGCAATTTGCAAATGAACAGGGGTTGGAAGTTTGTAAAGATTGTAGATATATACCAATAAAAGATGTAAAGGTAAGAATGTTTGTTCTGTTTTTAGGCATTGTTCTTTAGTTTCTATTTTAAAAATAAAATAGCGCATAAAAAGGTTTCTAGGTAAGATTAGGTATTACGGTTTTATTATTACGGGTTTTAGTTTTCGGTATATCACCGTCACCGAAACGGCGTTTCATGGAATTCCCCATATAGCGTCGTACCGCTTATTACGACGTTTTCACAAATCCCCTTGAACGGCGTACTAACCGGAGTTTACTGTACTTCATTATATTAATTCAGCTTGCATGCTCCTAAATTTAAAAATGCTTTGAATTCAAGCAATGTGTTCCTTTCTTTTTACACTGTAAAAGCATTTTAAACATTCAGTGTTAAAAAAGGTACTATATTTTTGAGCTGTTTAGTTAATTTCAGACAAAGCAATTTATTTATTAAGAATACACCTTCATGGCTCACAAAAATAAAAAAGTAAAGCATACAAAATATAGTTTGAATTTAGGTGGGAAAAAATATATAAAATACATTTTTTTACCTCTAGTCCACCACCAAGGCATGTACCACTTATTGCAGTTACAATAGGTTTAGGACTTTTTTCTATTTGGAGTAGTAAATCTTGACCAGCTTTTGACAAGGCACAAATTTCTTCCTTGGTCTTGCAAGCTTCTAACATCCTAATGTAAAAAATATGCTGTTTTTAAAATTGTACTTTCATACTAATTGTAACTTTTATAAGAGTTACTAGCGCTGACGCGCTAGACCCGGGCTTCGCCCGGGTTTCAGTTTTTTAATAAATATCACCTGGTGGGTTACAGATGGGCTTCGCCAGTCCATTTTTAAAGAAAATTATTCTGGTGTGTTACAGATGGGCTTCGCTTGTCCATTTTTATAAATAAATTATTTGGTGTGTTACAGATGGGCTTCGCCAGTCCAAATGGGGAAATAGTTAAATAAAGGAGCCATTTTTATGTTTATGCTACAACAATGGATTTTAAACTACAACAATCGATTTCAATCTACAACAATCGATAATATGCCTACAACAATTAAAGTTACAACTCAGAGTCTACCTCAAAAAAAAAGGGACTCAAATAATGGGTATGGAACCTATTTTTTTGGAAGACCGGGTAGAATGTATAATACTGTTTCGGTCAGGAATAATTTTTAGTGACAATGAGTCAAACTGTTATTCTGTGTCTTGTTCTATGGGGACTGTTCAGGCGTCTGCGGACAGGGACTGTATTCAATCCGGAGGTTGGCACAATGGACCTTTGGTCGACGTGCCTGGCTTTTAACGTTTGCCCCTCCTTTTTTTATTATTAGCCCTCTCCGAAAATCTAGTGTGGACCCGCTCTTGACTTTATCCTGATCACTTCATTGTGCCCTGTCCCTAAACTTGTGCTTTAGACTGCAGATATCAAGCACTTGTAATTAGAAACTTCAGTTTTGGAAAAACTGAGGTGCTGTAATGCTAAAATATCATGATTGATAAACAATTTTTAGGTTATCAATTGATTTATTAGGCATTAAATTGAGTTATAGTTTATTTGAAGTAGCAGGGCTCGATTTCAGCCGGAACGGCGTTCCGGAACCTCTTTTTCGATTAAAAAATTTATATTTTATTTCAGGGGTCTCCTATAACTACAGCCCGCAAAACCTTTTCATCAGGCCAGCTAAAACCTTTCTATATGTACGAAAAATAAAGTCCTAAAATGAATTAAACCGTGTTTTTAGGCTAAAATTTCCAAAATTTTTCTGGTGGATTCATTGTATTCAGAACTCGACTAATCACATTTATGTTCAGAAAAGGGCAAATCTTACTAGAAAAAAATTTAAAAGAACATTAAACCTGTAAACATGCGTAAAAAGAGTTTAAATGGATTTTCGAGTTTCTTCCCCCCCCTGTGTAAAAATTTAACTTGGGGCCTGATAGAGATTTCATTTTCTTAAAGGATATTTGGGCCCTTCCCGAAATAAATTTCTACATACGCCACTATGATCCTAGATGTGTTAAAAACAATTTTCTATTGTTACTATTTAAAACTTATTTTCAACGATTCACTTGTTCATATTTTTAATTTGAAAAATTTTTAAATGCATTTTTATCTTTTTTGCAAATAACAATAATTGTGTGATTTAATATTAAGGTTATTACTTAATTGTGTTCTTTTAAAACATAATTGTGAACCCCAATTTGAACTACCCACACAATCCGCTCCTGGTGCCTGGTGTGGATTCTTTTTTATTTGAACCAGATTTGCCAGATTGCTGGTCAAATTTGCCAAGAAAATTTTCGACATCTTAAATTTTACGGTTTAAGGACTTAACCTACGCATTATATTCCTTAAACTGGCAAAATATACACTACTATTGGTTCATTGATGATAAACTGTCCCGCCTTCTACAAAAGGCGCCCTGTTGGAAAAAAAATGTTTGTAAAAACAGGTGTTTTAACAAAAAAATTGCCTAAATAGTTCATCATCTTGTACAATAATTAACTTAGAAAATTCTTCCTAATCTAGTGCAACACATTTGAATTTATTTTTAAAGTTTAAATTTAAAAATAAATGCTTAAGTTTTTGTATTAAAAAGTATTCG
Organism: Tetragnatha versicolor; assembly: GCA_024610705.1. Taxonomy (NCBI): domain Eukaryota; kingdom Metazoa; phylum Arthropoda; class Arachnida; order Araneae; family Tetragnathidae; genus Tetragnatha; species Tetragnatha versicolor. The sequence continues at coordinate 44,672,329 of JANDEH010000007.1, forward strand.
GTTTTTTTTTCAGTTTTGAGACCAATAATTTTACCGTTCCGGTACCTCTTTTTTTAGAAATCGAGCCCTGTGAAGTAGTATAATTAACTCTTTTCTGGACCTTTTTATTCAATTCTAAGTACCAAGACAGACCAACCAACTTGCAAACAAAATCGGTTGACAGTTTTAACCCTACAATGCATGATTTTTTAAATTCACTTGAAAATCATTTATGTGACTTCTATTATGGTGTAAATTAGTAAAAAAATACTAAAAAAATCAATTTAAAATTTTTTTCTACTTTTTATAAGCAAAACAACTTTGTCCTTGTGACATTAATTTGTGTCTCTTGCAGGGGTGCCACTCTTCAAAATTTACAAGACTGAACTTTTTTGTAAAAATTACACGGTTCAGCGTTATTTAAAAATGAAAAATCTTTGCAGTTCTTGTACTTTCTCTCTCTCTCATTCTGAATAGTGTCGGACCCTTTATCCAGAACCCCGAAATCCGGCTTGCGTTCAGAATTATTATATTTTATTTTAAAGAATTTTTAGTGAGAAAATGCTACTACGACGCGCAATGGTTGCTCCGCGCCTATTTTGACATAGTCTCTGCGGATTTTGATGATTCGGAGTGGCCTTTCTGGCGCAGGCCGACGCGGCTGAATCGTCTCCGCGCCGAAACGGTCGTTCCAAAATCGGCTGCTGCTTCGCTAACAGTTCTTGCCGCGACGATCCCTCCATGGACGATCCACACGCTTCCCCGTAATTTTTTGCTGAATCCGCTACTATTATTATTGTTTCAGTTTCAGCGGGTATTTGTGTTTTACTAAAGCAGCTGCGTCTTAAAAGGAGTTTTTTTCGGAACAGACCCGAAATCCGGAAACTCTGGATGATGTCGGTCCCGAGTTTGCTGGATAAAGGGTCCGTTACTGTGATACTAAAATCTTCTTGACTATTTATACTTGGCAAGTAACCACACTTGATTAACTAAACACCATTGATAATTATAGCGCCGGGATTCACGGAACTCTTCTGTGAAGGATGAGGGGAATTCCCTCTTCCTTCTTAGAGGAGGAATAGGAGATGTCTCAAAATAGTACCCCTGCTGTGATCTACTGGCAGTCTAAAGTGCTAATACAATGAAATGTTATATATATTGTACTTATTGCATGGTGTTGCCGTTTGGAAATGAAAGTTCGAGTAGGAAATAGGGAAAAATGTCGTGTTGCCAAATGGCAACAGTATGCACTGTAGGGTTAAAATTTTAACATTGAAAATGCATAACATTTGGAAACTAGTCATAGCTTTCATGTTTATTTTTTTTAAAAAGTTTTGGAAAACTTTACCCAATATCAGCTCCAGCTATGAAATTTCCAGGTTTTCCAGATATTAATACTGCACTTGTGATACTGGAATCGGACCAAACAGTTTTCATCATTTCTTGAACTTCAGACATCACTTCACGAGACAGAGTATTGACCTAAAATAATTAACGTTTTTCTAAATTTGGCACATATACAAAAAATTACTTAAGAAGTAAGTTTTCTCTCTACATAAATAACAGCTGCTATTGCAGACAAATTTTACCTATCATAAGGCTTCAAACTCACATAATGTAAAAATAATTCAATGAATACTAACGAAACATAGCACATTTTAGAGAGGGTTTGAGGAACATTTGACATAAAAACATTATTATTAATGAGAAATTACTTTCATTATTTTTTAACTTAATTTTTAGGGAAGAAAAATATGGTTGTTTTAACAAAAAGACGATGTAACAGATAAAACAGACAATGCTTTTATTACAGGCTGTGTTGAAAGGGATCCGTTCACAATCCCAACTATCAGTTGCCTGACAGGTACGTTTGCCCAACAATTCTCCCTCCTTCCTTTGTTGTATCACATTGAATATGATGATGATGTCGAGCAACTGATTGTCATGATTTCGAACCAGACCCGTGTTGTAACATGGGAGTCGCTAAATCAGGGAGTCATTGTAAACAGCTTTTAAAGTTTAAAATTTTTAAGTTTAGACTTTTTTTGCACAATTGGTAGATTTTTTTTTGTAATTGTCTGAAAGTTTAACAGGATCTGATCATGTGTATGGGGGAAAGTTTTTTTTAGAGAACCACGACTTTAGATCTTAAAGTAACTTATTTCCACACACATATAACAATATTTGACTTGCTTCGGAACCTTGGAGAAATTTGAAACTAAGAATGGATTTAAGTTAAGTAACAAACATTTAAAAAATAGTTATTTTATCAACAGTTGAGTTAGACCACAAAGCTAAAATTCCGATAAATAAATAAAAAATTTCACACACCCTGGAATTTGGGCTGTCAATTTTGATTACTGCAACCCCATTTTTCACTTCTTTTTTCAAATGGAGATTGGCTGTGAAGTAGAGAAAAAGTTAAAAGACAGAACCCCTTTATAGCCTGTTCATTTAGAATAGGCGCCTGAAACAGGATCAAAAACGCTTAATAACGCTCATCACACAACTTTGTGACCGATTTCTTTTACAGTATTTTAACTACTTTTGTTTAGGCTGCCTTCTCATTGCAGAAGAAAAAATTTTTGATGATAATTACAATAGTAACTGCTTCTAATATATTATGTCTCAAGCGCCTATTCTAAATGAACAGAGTATAATACAAATGATTAATAATTTTAGAATGAATGACCAGCACGACCAAGTTCTATGCAAAAGGGAGTTCCATAAAATATAAGTATAAAAATATATCAAACGCAATTGACGAATGATGCAATATTTTTAATGCAATATGGTGTTAATTAATCAATTTATAATTTTCTAAATGTTATCTTTTAAAAAAGTGGTTCAATTTGATTAATGGTCCCCACTAAATATCACCATACTTGTTTGGCACCCTGTAAGTAGAAACATTGCTTAATAATTTCAAACTCGTAGATTGAAATGTTTAGATAACTGTTTTGCTTATCAATAAAAATCATAAAAAATCGTCGATATTTAAATACATGGTGTTCAAAAGAGCTTGGCAATATTTAGCAGGACCATTAACAGAATTGTAGGGGTGCCACCCTTCAAAATTTACAAGACTGAACTTTTTTGTAAAAAATTACACGGTTTAGGGTTATTTCAAAAATTGTACGTATATATACTCTACCATCAAATTATTCTCTTTTAATGTTTAATAACATTTAACATGATTCGCTTAATATTATTAAATAATTAAAAATATATTTGATACTTAAAATTTTTCTCTTTTTCAATTAAAAATCTGCAGTACTTGTACTTGTACTTTCTCTATCTCATTCTGAATACATAGTCTGACCCTTTATCCAGAAACTCGAAATGACCCGAAATCCGGCTCGCGTTCAGAATTATGATGTTTTATTTTGAAGAATTTTTAGTGAGAAAATGCTGCTACGACACGCAATGGTTGCGCCGCTCCTTTTGTGACATCGTCTCTATGCGGAATTTGACGCAGGCCGACGCAGCCGAATCATCTCCGCGCCGAAACAGTAGTGCCAAAATCGGCTGCTGCTTCGCAATCGGTTTTTGCCACGACGATCCACTCGCTTCGCCGGAATTTTTTGCTGAATCCGCTACTATTATTATTGTTCCAGTTTCAGCGGGTATTTATGTTTTACTAAAGCAGCTGCGTCTGAAAAGGTGTTTTTTTCGGAGCAGACCCGAAATTTGGGAGGATGTGTCCGATGCTGGCCCCGAGTTTGCCGGATTTAAATGGTCCGTTACTGTAATACTAAAATCATCCTGACTATATATACTTGGCAAGTAACTACACTTGATTAACTAAACACCATTGATAATTATGGCGCCGGGATACACTGAACTCTTCTGTGAAGGAAGAGGGGAATTCCCTCTTCTTTCCTAGAGAGAGGGTAGGAGATAGAGGCCCGGAGGCGTATTCTAGATCCAGCATCGTTACAGAGCATTTCTTAAAAATCTCCAAAATCATAATTAATAGCATGGATTAGTGACCTTGAACACATTAATAATGATTTTGGATATTACAGTAACGGACCCTTTATCCTGCAAGCTCGGGGCCGACATCCTCCCGGACTTCGGAATTTTCCGAATTTTGAGTCCGATCCGGAATAAACGCCATTAAAGACGCAGCTGCTTTAGTAAAACCAAAATACCTGCTGAAACGACATAGTCCGTTCCAATCGTAACGGATCCAGCAAAAACTTCCGGCAAAGCACGTGGGTCGTCGTGGCAAGAACCAGTAGCGAGGCAGCAGCCGATTTTGGAACGGCCGTTTAAGCGCGGGGACGATACGATTCGGCCGCGCCGAATCGTCCCATTCCGCACCGAGACGATGTCGCAAGAGGCGTGCGCAATAGGCCGGGTCAAAAAAGACGAAATTCAAAGAATCGAAATGTAATAGTGCGGAAAAGTTGTAACACACTAATACAAGCATAACGCAAAAAAAATGTTTGAAATCGGTCAACGTTTGACCCTCGCGCAACGCGGTCAAAGTTTTGATGTTTTGGTCATTTTTAGAGAAATTGACCGAAAATCCCAAGATCACGTGATCAAATGATGTCCTTAATTTTTTCATAGTTGTGTACCTTCATTGTTAATAGTATGTGCCTAGTTTCATTAGTTTACATCCCCATATTTTAAAGCAATAAATTTTTAAAGTTTTAAAACTTCTGTAAAGTTGTTTTTTCCGCTTTCATAAAATAGCCATAACTCAAGAACAGCTGTAGTTAGAAACTTGCAACTGGTGTCATTCAATGCACACTATTTTTCTGATTAAAATGGTGGGTATCACGACTACATTCCTTTATAACAAATATTCAAAATACTTAAAATTTAAAATAAAATTTAAAAATTTAACAAAAAAAACAAATTCTGAAAACTGGTAAAAATGAGGTTTTATTGCAATTGAATATCTACTATGAACTTGTTTTTAAAATTTTAAGTTGAAATTTTAATGTTATCTCACTGAAAAATACATTGCCTTCGTCTTTTGTATAGTCTCATAGAACCTTCTTTATGAACGGTTAAGTACCAATAAAGTAGTATTAATAAAAAGTAACAAAACTAATTATTCTATTAAATTTAAATAAGAAGGACATGTTAGTTTTTAACTTATATTTAGAAATTAATTAACCTCCATTTTCTTATTTAAAAGTGCGCACCGCAATTTCAAAGTCACCATTGATTTCAAATGTAAGGCATTTCTTCCCGCGACATGAATGGTTCTCTTATAAAAATCCTTTACGCTTTTGGTGGCCAGCTTTGGTTTTGGTCATCCGAAAAAACGTCTTTATACGGGTGTGGGGGGTTCTTCAGTTGATTATAACTTGGCAGAGAATCTTATTCGAGAGATCTGTTTAAGAAGTTTTCTACTTTGTCTACGACACATATCCTCCCTATTCGTTTGTTTCGTTGTTCATATAGAAACCTAACTTCAAGTTTTGATATTCTTTTCAACTTTTAACAATTGCAGTCAATCAACATGCAATTCAACAATTCAATCAACATGCAATTCAAAAATACAATGTCAAATGAATGTGTATACACATTCATTTGACATTGCATTTTGTAAATGTCCTATAAATATTAAATGCACTTGTAGAAAAACGGTCAACGCATGTGTCCAGTCTCCAGTCCACCATTGATTGACTGCAGTTGTTAAAAGTTGAAAAGAATACCAAAACTTTAAGTTAGGTTTCTATATGAACAACGAAACAAATGAATAGGGAGGATTTGTGTCGCAAACAAAGTAGAAAACTTGTTAAACAGATATCTCGAATAAGATTCTCTGCCAAGTTATAATCAAGTGAAGAACCCCCCACACCCGTATAAAGACGTTTTTTCGGATGACCAAAACCAAAGCTGGCCACCAAAAGCGTAAAGGATTTTTATAAGAGAACCATTCATGTCGCGGGAAGAAATGCCTTACATTTGAAATCAATGGTGACTTTGAAATTGCGGTGCGCACTTTTAAATAAGAAAATGGAGGTTAATTAATTTCTAAATATAAGTTAAAAACTAACATGTCCTTCTTATTTAAATTTAATAGAATAATTAGTTTTGTTACTTTTTATTAATACTACTTTATTGGTACTTAACCGTTCATAAAGAAGGTTCTATGAGACTATACAAAAGACGAAGGCAATGTATTTTTCAGTGAGATAACATTAAAATTTCAACTTAAAATTTTAAAAACAAGTTCATAGTAGATATTCAATTGCAATAAAACCTCATTTTTACCAGTTTTCAGAATTTGTTTTTTTTGTTAAATTTTTAAATTTTATTTTAAATTTTAAGTATTTTGAATATTTGTTATAAAGGAATGTAGTCGTGATACCCACCATTTTAATCAGAAAAATAGTGTGCATTGAATGACACCAGTTGCAAGTTTCTAACTACAGCTGTTCTTGAGTTATGGCTATTTTATGAAAGCGGAAAAAACAACTTTACAGAAGTTTTAAAACTTTAAAAATTTATTGCTTTAAAATATGGGGATGTAAACTAATGAAACTAGGCACATACTATTAACAATGAAGGTACACAACTATGAAAAAATTAAGGACATCATTTGATCACGTGATCTTGGGATTTTCGGTCAATTTCTCTAAAAATGACCAAAACATCAAAACTTTGACCGCGTTGCGCAAGGGTCAAACGTTGACCGATTTAAAAAATTTTTTTTGCGTTATGCTTGTATTAGTGTGTTACAACTTTTCCGCACTATTACATTTCGATTCTTTGAATTTCGTCTTTTTCGACCCGGCCTAGTGCGCAACCATTGCGCGTCGTAACAGCATTTACTCACTAAAAATTCTTCAAAATATAAAAAACAAACTCTAAACGCGAGCCGGATTTCGGATCCTTCCGGATTTTGGGTTCCCGGATAAAGGGTCCGTTACTGTATTAAGAAATGCTCTGTAACGATGCTGGTTAATGAATACGCGGCCCGGAGATGCAAGTATTAGTAGCGGACATCGGCGTTCGGGATGTAATTGGCCTATTTCAGTCACAACAGACCGAAAAATATTCTTCCGGAAAAATCAAAAAATAATTTTTTTTCCAAAATTCAGAGGACGGAATTCCGTCCTCAGTACTGAAAAGTGGCACCCCTGCAGAATTGAACTCAAAAAGTTTTTAAATTTTTGCTTTAGAAAGCATATTCAGAGTTGTTTCAAGCATCCATCCATAATGGGGATACTTTAGCCTCCGTGAAAAGGAAAATGTAAAGGGTTTTTATTCACAGAAAAATGATCGCCACTTAATTAATTTCAAAGAAAAATCAAACACAACCTTTCTTTTAGTTGCAAGAATAGATATTGAAAATTTCACTCTGTACCAGCGCTTAAAGCTTCTAAATACCAAAATAGAAATCAATCAAGTACAAATACTAAAACTTATTTATAACTAAATGCATGCTACCACTGGACAACTTCTTCAGGGGCTGGCTTCTTAAGGCCGCTGGATACTGCACCCTTGAAGAAGTTGTCCAGTGGTCGCATGCATTTAGTTATAAGTTTTAATATTTGTACTTTCTTTTAGTTGTGTATTAATTTAAAAAATAATCTGTAAAAAGTGGCTCAAGTATTTCTACTCTTCCCTAATCATAATAATTCTTTAAACTAGTGAAAGAAATTTACTTTCAGCATAAAATGTAAGTTAAATAAAGACAACCTATCCACATGCAATGCTGCTAATCATAAAGAATCAGAAACTGGTTTGTTTTTCCTGGAAGATATCATTTTTCCTCATAAAGGCCCAGAACATCTTTTCGAAAACTATTGGTAACTAGAGTAAAGATTTAACAATATTATAGGCATTTAACGCGGAATTCCATGCTAAATAATGTATTTAACTTGAAAGTCATGGAAAAAACTTAGAAAATGTTATCAGATAGATAACATCAAGATAGTTAGCTAAAAAGGAGCAAACTTTTCTGGGGTAATTTTAAATATCATTCAAAATTGGTCATTTTAAGTTTGTTTGAATTCAAATCTAAAATTTGAACAAGGAAACATTTTTTTTTGCAAAAATTCGCACTGATAACAAATTTCACCCCTTGTTATTACATAAAGATATAGAATATTTTACCTCTCAAAAATAAATACTGAGTCAATCGGTGTTTACTAAAAGCGTTACTAATTCGAAGCAATCCCATGATTAATTTTAATAATCAAACTTAAATAAATTTGTAAACAATCTTCTGAAAGCAAGCAACAGGACAAACAGCAAGTGCAAGTGAAGTTGAAGTCGACCGGCCCAGTTTTTCAGCTCTTCAAGATAAATTTCCCTATGAAATTCAAAATTCCCTAATTCAAAGCGATAGGGATAGGCCAAATTCCAAGAATCAGTGACGTGTTAGTTATGACGTCATAGTAATTTGTAATTTGAGTTTCATTTCTGCAATTATTATTTCAAGTTAATTCCCAATTATACGATTTATAAAATCATAAAATGATACATTCATTGTAAAAGATTTATTTTTAAAGACAAGATGCTGTTTTCACAAAGCCACCCATTCAAACAAATTATACAGCAAAACTCGATGTTGTCGTCAACAATTTACAAACAGAAATATTTGGATGGGAATCGTCTGTGATGATTCTTTTCTGTGGTCGTGACCTGTCTTTCAGCTTTTCATAACAAGTTTTATGTGAAGAAATCAACCGGTCTACACACAAATAACCTACTCCTAACTGTACTTTGGGAGTGATTGTACAATAAATGCTGTGAAGATAATATACTGCTTCCTAAGTGTATTTGTAATCTGTATAAATATGTTTAAATTTTCACGTTATTAATATATTAATCGAATTCCCTAGCCATATTAAATGTAAGTATTAAAGTGTAACAAGCATTTGGTTTGGTTATTTCTATTTTAATTTCTATTTTGTAAAATCGAATGATTCTAAGATGTTTTTTTGTTGAAATAACAAAAATGTCTACGTACTGATTATTAAATATTCATAATGAATTTAAGTTTTTCTGCATGTTTAAGTACATAAGCCCCTTTAAAACTTTATAAAAACTTGGAGGCTTATATATAAACTATTATTTTAAATACAAATTCAGTGTTCAGAAAAAGATATCTTTGCAAAATACATTTTTTAAAAGAAAGTTTTCTTACAAGCTACATTCTCTTAACTGTTAAATTTTTCCTTTCTGATGTTTAAAAAAACGTGTACATGCTTTTACATTGATTTTGCATTTAATTTTTGTATACTTGAACTACCCCATTCTAGATCTGATACTGTGTAATATCAGTATCAGATCTAGAATGGGGTAGTGCAGGGGTCGGCAACCTGCGGCTCGCGAGCCGCATGCGGATCTTTCGATGTAAAGTTGCGGCTCTCCAGTTCCATACGAAAAATTATTATCAAAACCCTGAAAAAAATCAGTAATATATTTTAAGTACCTAATCAAATCAATGATACTCACAATGAGCGGTGTAACCCAAAGGGCCCAAGATGAGGCAAAACTCTACTTTTAAGGGTACAAATTCCAAAATTTCGGGGGAGAACTTCCCAACACTCCTCAAAATTTTGGAATCTGTGCTGTTTTCCCTTGAAAATTCTGTGATTTATAAGGAACCCTCATTTGGTCATAAAAGAAGTTCTAAAAAAACGAATTGAAAAACTACTTTTAGGAGAAAATTTCCAAAATTTTTCTGAAGGGGGACCCCCACCCCTCTCTAAAGTTTGCGGTTTATTTTAATTATACTAATTTTCCTTGAAAATTCTGCCACTTAAAAAATGAAAGGTGCTCTTTGGGGGCAATCCAAAAAGGCCTAAAAATGAGCTACAAACCACAAAGCTATTTTGAAGAAGAAATTTCCAAAAAAATTTCTGGGGGAAGACCCCAGATCCTCCAATTTTTCTAGGAATTTACTTTGCTTACAAAATTTTGAAATTAATTCACTAAAATTAATTTACAATGTGTATGTAAGTCATCAAAAACTTGATGTAAAAAAGTACCCGAACCCAGAAGGAGGTACTTTAGAAAAAAATGTGTAAAAAATGCTCCTCAACTAAAATCAAATATAATAAGCATATACTATAACATTGGAGCAAAACAATTTAGTGGCTCTTTAAAAACTGGGAACTTTTTTAAATTGCAACTTTTGGCTCTTCCGTTTCAAAAGGTTGCCGACCCCTGGGGTAGTACAAGTATAAAAAAATTAAATGTAAAATCAATGTTAAAGCATGCACACGGTTTTTTAAACATCAGAAAGAAAAATTTAACAGTTAAGAGAATGTAACTTGTAAGAGAACTTTCTTTTAAAAAATGTATTTTGCAAAGATATCTTTTTCTGAACACTGAATTTGTGAATGTACCTATTTATCGAATGGTAAATTTGTATTGGTACTCCAGAGGTAGTAAAATTATCTGGGACAGAGCAATGATCATTCTTTCTTAAATATCGGGTTACGCATGAAATGAACAGACAAATGCTTGTCTATAAATTGAGTTGCAAATTGTCCAGAAGAATATTGTTGTTAGGTTGATTCAGTTGCCCAACTGTTGAATTGTGCTGCTTGGAATGTTTTCTATTCTAGAAATTCACACATTTCATTTGCAGGGATGTTGCGGCTGCGCCAATTGCGCCAAATCCTAATTCATGTGCTAAACTGCTACAAAAACCGTATTTTGAACAAAATTGCGCCAATTAACGATTTTCTTGAAATCGAATTATCAAACTCTCCTCTCACGCGAAGATTACCTTCATCCATTGGAAAAAAAACTCAAATCATCAATGGAATTTTTTCCACATTTCTACCACTTGAATTCAAAACCAAAACCGATGACGTCAGCTCAATTCGCTGTGTTAAGTCAGTTAAAAAGTAGAAAAATCGCCATTTTTCGCGAAAGTTTCGGTTTTTTGAGACGTGTTCCTTTCTTTCCCACGACTTTTGTGGATGGCCACGGGTGCCGATTCAAGTTGGCTTCTTCTTGCGTCGTTATGGCGATGTAGAAAAAAAACTTTACCGTGGTCCGAAACCCACTTGTCCGGTGTTCCGGAAGTCGGGAAAAATAGCAATTTTTTTCGTTTTATTTTGCGGAGTGTTCCGTTTTTCCCTCGACTTTCGTGGATGGCCGCGTGTGCCAATTCAAGCTTCTTGCGTCATTATTGTGATATAGAAAAAACAATTTTAACGTGGTCAGAAACCTGATTCAGGAATATAATTGGCATAGTGTTTGAAGCTGTGTAAAAAATTTGTCTTTCTTAAGTAAAAAAGTACTCCTTAAATTTTTTAAAACACTCCTTGAAAACTCCTGGAATACTCCTTGATTTTGATTCCTGAAAATTTGTATAAACCCTGCATTTGGCGTTTTCGTTATTAAAATTAAAAATTGTATTGACTACTATTATTATATAACAATTACATTATTTTAAAAACATAAAAATTAATTAAAAGTTTGTTCAGAATTACCATTTAACTTTTAATTTAAGATAAAATAGCTTATCAGAGGTTTTTAAATCTGTTTTGTGAAGGTACTTTTTTTACTCTTTTTTTAATTTGTTAATGCTCCTATTTTTAAATGGTAAATTTTCTAAGGTACCTTTAAAAGGTTGCAATTTTGCTAAAGACAGATAGATCTCTAGCTGTTCAAACACCTGTTTTTTGCGTAATTCGTCTGATCAATTTTTAGTAGTTTACTTAATCATGCATAGTTTTAAGATTAATAGTTGGGATAAATTATCAGTATATTTTAGTAACAAGAACTATTAACCCTGCTATGGATTTTAATTTTGGTTGTTGTGCAAAAAATTGATTGGTCCTTTTCCTGCTACAAAATTAAGATAAGTTGCTACAAAATTTAAAATTGGCTGCTACAAAAATGGTTTATTCTGCCACAAATTTTTAATTAAGCTGCTACAAACTGCTACAAATTTTAAATTTATCTGCTACAAACTGCTACAAATTTTAAATTTATCTGCTACAAACTGCTACAACTTTTGAATTTAGCTGCTACAAACTGCTACAAATTTTAAATTTAGCTGCTACAAAATGCTCAATGTGGTGCAACATCCCTGCATTTGTAAAATGAAGCAAAATACATACATCAACTTGAAAGCTTCTTAATCCTCATCATGGAAAATACATGCAAAAAAACTAAATTCCATCTCCAGCTCTGTTTTTAATTTGTTTTGCTTTTTTCTAGGATGGCAGTAGTGAGCCTTGGTCGTGTAGTGGCAGTCTTTCTAGCTGCTTGGCTGGTGGTGATAGTTCTCTTAGGTGGGAGTGCTTTCCACAGTAGCGAGCCAGATAGTGAACAAGTGTTCTCAAGATTATCTAGAGCATTAGGAGAACTGGAAGCTCTGAAGATGCAAAATGAAGAACTTAGGGCCCTACTTAATTCATTGAGGCAAGTTGGTTTTGATTCTCTTAATTTTTCTTGGTATTATCAGGGGTCGATCCAGGCGAAAATTGGGGCCGTTTTGCGGCCCCTTCACAAAAATTAGCTTCGATAAGACGGACCCTTCACAAAAATAAACTTCGGAAGAACGGCCCCTTCACAAAAATAAACTTCGGAAGAACGGCCCCTTCACAAAAATAAACTTCGTAAAATCGGCCCTTACACAAAATTTCTAGTGACAAAAAATTACCACTTCCAAATTTCAAACGAAACCCTTCAAATTCTCCGAAACGAACGCGATTCTCGGTTGAGAAAGAACTATGGAAAGGACCATACCATCCATAGATCGACGAAAACAGCAGTTTGCGTTTTCAATCCGGCAACCCTGTGCTCTCGGATTGTCTGTAAAATTTGCGGATTTCAGCTAAGTTTTACAGATCAATTCTAAATTTTACGGAATCCACGTTTTTCCCATTTATCCTTCTCAGAAACGTTTACAAATCTAAAAAATCGTGATTTTTTGCGAAAGTTTCCATTTTTTTTTTCACGGAATGTTCTGTTTTTCCCGCAAACCCATTCCTTGTAGAACCACGGGCGTCAAGAGATGTCGGCTTTTCTCGTGTCCGTATTGTAATGAAAGAAAAACCCCAACACATAGTCAAAAGCCAACATGTCCGATGTTCAGAATCTCTATCTTGAAAGCTAAAAAGTTGCGATTCTTCGTGGAAGTCCCGTTTTTTCCGCGACTGCTTCCATCGGTCCTCGGGGCCTAATTCGCGACGTAAAACTAATCACATGCGTTATCGTGATATTAGTCGGTATTTCAACTTATGATGATTTTCTAGAGTAAAGTACTATCGAGTACTAGAGTAGAGTACTAAAAATTTTTCTGGTACTATATCAAATCGATTTAAAGAATGTAAAGATAAAATAGTGAATCAAAAATTCTAGGTTTCACGTAAAAAATATATTTTTCATAAAAAAAATTTCCATTTTCACAAAAATAATTTCAGTTTCACAAAAAATAATTTCATTTTCACAAAAATTAAAAAAAAAACAGGCCCCAAAAATTAAAACCTGGAAACCTGGACCGACCCCTGATTATTTAACTACAGTGAAATTTGTAAAGGAATCAATATTTAGCAAATTTTAAATTAATTAAAAAAATTTACAAAACTCTTATTTTTATGTAAAGAGAAATCTTTTTATAGTAAATTTTAACTTGGGGAAACTGAACACACAAGTTTATGTGATATAATCTCATGAATACGTGAGAAACTATCAAGTTTCTTGTATACTATATGAGTGACTATAACTATCATTCAAACTTTACTACTTAAAAGATTCTTTGAAGTACTTCATTTCAACTATAGATTAATAAACAAACTAAAACTAAGCTTATTGGCACAATAGTCCTATTGGGCAAAGGCCTATAATACCCATATTTGCTTTCATGACCGGGGGGCCTGGGGAGCTAGTCATTTCTCCTATTAGGTGGTCATCCAAATATGAGATCCTCCAGTGTTTAGTTCTTAAGCACACTTGGTACTCAGTTTAATGACACTTTGAAAGGTTAAGATGACCTAGCTCAACCTGAAAATATAGCCCCATAACTGTGACACGGAAGCGTGATCTTCTATCACTACAACACCGGATGTCACAATAAAACAAACACTTAACCTTTTAAATACAGTTTAGTGAGAAAAATTAGAAGTTTTATTATCTCAGTTTTCATGACAAAATTGAGAATCTAATTACTTCATTCTTAGAAATATTGGAATGGCCTACATGGCTTGAAAAGGATCCCAGAATTCCCTATTCTCCTTGAAGAAGCAGAACAGTACTTTGGGGGGATTATTACTCAGAATTGCCAAATTTTAATTTTTTGTGGGTGATTAATGATTTTATCTCGTTTTAGATTTGTACTTCCCATTATTATGTGACAAACTTTCATTGCTTCAGAAAGTTATACTAGATTTACAAAATCCTGAATTTCTCCCAGTTGGTTTTCCATGAAAACAAGTATTTTGCAATCATAATTTAGTGTGCTATTTCATTTAAAATGGTAAAAATTCCATATCAACATTAATGCTACAGGTCCCTTTTTTATGATAGGTTATCGCCAGACACAGGAGAAAACTCTGAGAATGCTGTGGAAGGCGGAGGGAGCCATGAAGCAGCTTTAAAGCTTTCAAGAGATTCTCCCATTCAACACAAAGGTAAAGGTATATTTCTCAAGAAAAATCCACTTATCTTATAAGTTGAGTTTTTGAGCCTAATTGTTAAAGAAAACTAGTTAAATTTTTTCATATTATTTATGTAATTTAAATTTTCTCTTGTAATTTATTTATTTTATTTGCTAGTCCATTTTAGACTACTATGATCTTTCATTTGTCTCCCAGAGAAAAACACATTTATGTCATACGCATGCATAAATGAAAAACCACAAAGAAGCTTTAACCCTTTTAATCTTAGACCGTTGAATTGAGAGATTACCTGAGATTACGACTGATTCCTATGGAAAATTTGGGGCGGCTAGGACTGAAAGAGTTAAATTAAAACATCAATATACAACATACATATTGTACTGTTGTGATAACTGCAACTGAAAAATGAAAAAAATTGTTTCCGAATAGCAATGGATTTATTTACTACTGGTTCTTTAATCAGCAAGGTTTAGATTTATTTGATCTGCCAATAACCAATAGTAGGACTTTTCCAACACAAGCAGATGATTAGTCTTTCCATAAATTTTAACTTAAATGGGTATTCTTCCAGTCCAGTTCTACCAAAAGAGGGTAAATTTCTTTAGATAAACACTTTAATACCTACTTATAAACCTGATAAAATGTTTGCTATGCACAAAAAGAGGAGTTTTCTAGTGCAGTGGTTCTTAAACTTCTATAGCTGCCAGCCCCCCTCTTATGTAACAGGCAGACATTGTGCCCCCCCAAAAAAAATTTGAACTTTCAGAACAGTTTACAGATTTATGTTTCGGGGGTTCACTCATTGTTATTCCTAAGGTACCCCCTTTTGTTAAAATTTTACAATTCAAGTAATAAAGGGGGTATCTCTCCCCCGTAAAAATTTTGAAAATTTGGCTTTAAAAAGTAGTGTTTTAGTTCATTTATAACATTTGGGGTTATATCCAAAGAGAACAGCTCCTTGTAAACCACAAAATTTTGAAGGAAAAAAATTTTAATTCAAAATTTGGAGGGGGCTGGGAGTCCTCCACCAGAAATTTTTTTGAAATTTGCCATTTTAAACTAGTGTTTTATCCCATTTTGAATATCTTTGGAAAACACTCAAAAGTAACTTGAGTGTTCCCCAAGGGTATTCACGGACCCCCTAGGAATCCGCTGCCCTGGGACCACAGTTTAAGAACTGCTGTCTAGTGCATAAAAATGTCCAAGTTATAATTTATTTCTTATATGTCAAGGCTGGGGCTGCAAAATGAAATTGCAATAAAAAATATGAGTGCAGAATTTAACACATGTTGCTTCTCATTTTCAGGATCTTGGGAGCCGAGTTTAGAGTTTGAAGAGACCCGACGTCATGTTGAAAATGGGCTTGAAGAATTCCTGTTTTTCTTGTCTTCTGAACTGCACAAACTGAACCGTACTGGAACTAATAATGCAGAAAAGGTTTCTTACTTATTAGAAGATATTAAAAACAGGAAAAGGTATTATTTTATTGTTTAAATTGTTTTAATAAGTAAAAACTTATTAGCTTTTTAATACCAGAATGGTTATGTTTATATGCTACTTTCTTCAAAATTTTAGTTATTATCAAACTTTTCTTTTTTGATATTTTGTTATGTCCCTAAAAGCTTTATTATATCTTGATCCAAGGAAAAACACCAAAAATATATGGTATCAAAGGGTGTTTTTTATTAAAGGAGTGCGTGTCTGTTTAGGGTGGTCCTAATTTTTCAAACTCGGAATTTCTTCGGTCGCAACCCCTAACTTTTTTCCTTAAGGTATGAAATGAAAGTATACCAAATATTTTTTAAATATTTTAATATTAACACGTGCCGCAAAGCGATTGAAGTTATACTACGGTAAAAGCGCAAGAGTCCGTCACCACTCAGGGAGAAAAGCCGGCTCCGGCGCCTTTTACGCCGCATGACAGTAGACGCTGGCGGGCCTTCTCAAAAACATTTTCAAACGCGGTATCTTCATGTATTTTGTGTGAGATAAACTTGAAAACCTCCTACACTATGGTTATTGCATATATTTTAGGGTGTAATTCATTATTATAAGTAAATTCCAATGGAGGATTTAAGGTAAAGTGGACGAGGGTTGGGAAAAAAACAAAACTTAAATGTCATGTTCAAAGCAATGAAAATTATATTTTAAATTTAATTCACCATAATTAAAAGCCTTACATAGAAATTTACTCTGAATTTTATAAGCTTAAGTTCAAATAATACATTTTAATTTTCTGAAATTAGTGTTAATTTATGAATTTGTGTTAAAAAAGCCCTTTGAAGCTTGTGTTACTGTATCCCTTTGACCTTATGTACTTTTATTGAAATATTTTCAAAAATCTTGGGAAAAACACAATCGGAAGACACAAAGAAGAAATTCTTAAGTTTGAACTTTGAGTGCTCTTGAACACCGACCGATGTATGGCTATAAAGATTTCTACAGTTGACTATAGCACTTATAGAAAATCGAGAAGCAGAAATGATTAAATTTAGACAACGTTGATGCTTTCCATCATGCTAGGTCAGTGGTTCCCAACAGGTGGTCCGCGGACCACTGGTGATCCGTGAGGCCTTTGGAGTGGTCCGTGAGAAGATTTTTAAACTTATCCAAAAAAAATGTGTGAAAATTCAAAAAAATAGTTTTCCTTATTACAATACTTTTCAGGAAGTAGTAAAAAACCATGGATGCAAAAAATATAAATAAAAAAATCCTACTGTGTCATAAATAAAAAAATCTTCTCTTTTATCCTATGAATCATATTTGTTCGTTTCACTTACTTTATTCAAAGTAGTTTATTACATAGTAGATACGGGGAAATGTGATTGATATGGCAAAGTACACATCAGATTAATTAAAACTGAGAGGCGCTAGGGTGGGGCAAATAAAGAATCGAATATATTTATCAATAATTTGATATAAAATTAATGTTAATTTTCCTTTGAAGTTTAATAGATTATTTGATTTTCAGTTCCAATTTAGAAACATACTTAATACTCGGTTTCTCTTACTTCATAAAAAAGACAAAACCTTTGACCATCTGTGAGAATGAATGCATTGAAAAAATGATTAAAATTTTGAAGATAAAGTTAGGGATAGAGATGGTCCGCGGAGGTTCAAATTTACGTGAAGTGGTCCGCGGAATATTTGAGTTGGGAACCACTGTGCTAGGTGGATGATTAACGCAATTTGTTGTTTAAACATTTTTATTTTTAGAAACGAGGTTAATTTGGATAATCGAGAACTACAAGGATTAAAAGGTACAAGTATATTTATTGAGTCTGGTTTGATGTGTAAATGGCTCACAAAGCCACATTTAAAGATTTGAAATTCATGAAGGCCTGTTTTTCTACAGAGGAATTAATAAAAACATGTCTATGGCAGCATTGAAAATGATTAGTCATGGAGGGTTTCTTGATGGAGGAGACAGTTGCCTTAGCCTTTTTCGATGCAATTGTCCCCACACAACAATGAGCTGCCAAAGAGTTTAAAGAGAAAGAATCCACCCATGTATCAGAGTGGTCGCAAATTAGTTGTGAAAAACTGGCAGAACTCTGAGATAAATCTAGTCGATTTTGGGGCAAAATGGAACAAAAACTTTTTTCGAAAGTTTTTAAGTTATCTTTAGACTTTATTTCTAGAAATCCTACTTTAACGTGAAACTTGTGATGATATTATCAGGGAGGATTTAAAGTCGTCAGTAATAGTCTGTTGTAAATGATTCTGCAAAAAGGGGAATCAAGCTCATTGAGGAGTAAAACGATATTTTAACGCATAATGAGGAGCAAATACAACACCTTTAAAAAATGGTCAAAGGCTATAAGGTCAAATATTCTTCATGTTTAAGCATTTTCTGTTAAAAAAGTATTCAAATAAATTGAATAATATATTTTAAATGAATTTTATGATTTTTCAAAGTTTTGAGAATTTTGATGTTTTTTCAGATTTTCATCCCTTTTGCGGCACGTGTTAATATTTACCGATTCGGATAAAATTTTTACTAGTTACTTACTACCCCATAAGTAAAAAATTTAGGGGGTGCGACTTCAAAAATTCCGAAAAATTTTTTTTACCATTATACTTAGGACCACCCTAGTGTCTGTTAATAGCCTTTTTAAAATATCTACTTTTAAAGAAATAGTAAAATTTTCTAATAAACTGTTACGGTTTAAAGTAATTTTTTAAAAAGTTTTTAGTTCAGTGCTTCTAAATCCCTAAAGTTTTTTAAGCATTCATTCATTGTAACATATTTTAGAGGGACAAATATCATTCTAATTTTTTGTTATTTTTTCCAGGGCTATCCATGCTGACTTGAAAAAGCTGAAAGACTTGGATGGTCTAAAAGAATGGAGAGAAAAAGAAGCTAAATCACTTAGTGACCTTGTTCAAAAAAGACTTCATTACCTTCAGGTTTGCAATTAAAATTTAATTCTTTAGTTTAAGATTTAAAAATCTAGCTTCAATGCAACAGTATTTTTTATCATCCATAAATATTTATGTTACTATCATTTTTTCATATTTATTTATGACTAGTGGTTTTGTTGCCTAGTTACTCTTATCCTGTCTGTGGCCAACTAAGTTTTGTTATGAATTGTAATGATTGATCCTAAGTAATAAGTTTTCTGTTGGTTACATGGTCCACGTTTTAATTGAAATGTAGTTACTTGATTTGTTGTAATTACTACATGCTTCTAACCTGAAGTATAATTTATAATTCCAGAACCCTAGTGATTGTAGCTCTGCACGTAAACTTCTCTGCAACTTAAATAAAGGCTGCGGCTATGGTTGCCAGGTACACCATGCTGTTTATTGTCTCATTGTGGCTTATGGAACTCAACGTACTTTGATACTTAGGTCTCACAACTGGCGGTATGCACAAAAAGGATGGGAATCTGTCTTTATGCCCATAAGTGATACGTGTAAAGAAGATACTACTGGCTCAAGGGTACCGTGGCCAGGTAAGCAAAGAACAAATTGAAGGGGTTTTAAAAGCTATTGTAACCCTTGTGAATAGAATGCTTTACCATATGAGGTAACTCATGTTCAACCTTTATTTTATCCCTCTCAGTCTTAAAACACCCAAGATTACCATTGAATCTAGACTGAAAGGGTGAATTATTTATTCAATTTTGTATCAAACTAGAAAAAAAACTCTGAAAAATTATGAACAGTAAAAAACTGTTTTTAATTTTTTATCCTTGATAGTTACCTGTGTTGAAAACCTGTAGTTTTCACTGTAACCTCTCATTCCAAAAGTTTACATGGGATCATGTGGGAAATTTAGGGTGTCTAGTACTGAAATGGTTGAAGAATATAATATTGGTAACTTGAAAATTTCATTGACTCATAACCTCTCATTCCAAAAGTTTACATGGGATCACATGTGGGAAATTTAGGGTGTCTAGTACTGAAATGGTTGAAGAATATAATATTGGTAACTTGAAAATTTCATTGACTCGATAAACTATCTTTTTATCTAAGTTAATCAACTCAGTTTGTCATGATGTGCTTTTGATAGTTTAACTTCCTCTAAACACTATATTCAATCATAAGTTTAAGTTAAATTTTTGATATCTTTATAGGCAGTGACAGTGCCCAAGTCATAGAACTCCCAATTATCGACAATGTGCGCCCTCGCCCTCAATATCTGCCATTGGCAGTTCCTCGCGATCTTTCATCTCGTCTTTCACGCCTTAGTGGATCTCCCCCAGCATGGTGGGTAGGTCAGTTTGCGGCGTATTTGCTCCGACCACAACCTCATATCAAAGAAATGTTGGACACCATGGAGCAAAAAATGGATTTCAAACATCCAGTTGTTGGGTAAGCTGTTTGTTTTAACCCTTTCAAACCTAGCCGCCCCAAATTTCCCATTAGATTCAATGGTAATCTCGGGCAGCTTAGGATTGAAAGGGTTAATTGGATTCAAGGTACTTTTTCACTGCAAATAAGCATTTTTAAGTAATTAATAATTACATTTATTAATTACATTAATAAGCACATTTTGTAGAAAACAACTTGTAAAGTGTGGAATGACTTTCACCTTAAAAGTTATTTTTAGTTTTTTAATGAAGCTTGATGCGAATTTTTCTTCTTTTAGAGTTCATGTCCGTCGCACAGACAAAATCGGCACTGAGGCCCAATTCCATCCAATTGAGGAATACATGGAACATGTTGAAGAATATTTTAAGCAACTTGAACTTGAGTCCCTCAAACCATTGAAGGAGAAAAGAGTTTATTTGGCCACTGATGACCCTAACCTTCTGGCAGAGAGCAAAAAGAAGTGAGACATTCAGTAGTTATTTTTCTAGTTTTTTTATCTTTTTTTAGTGTTTCAAACTTTATAGTTTCTCTCATTCCATCCCTGTTTGTGTTCTGTGAAACCAAATTCAACTTTCTTCTTGAACAAACTTACCAGTTGAAAGATTTTTAGTGAATCTAACTGTTTTAATATAAAAAAAACAATTTTGCAATTTTTACTTTAAAAAAGTAAGAAATTTATTTCCTTCTTTGCACACCTCAGTTAGAACAAAACTTTTAAATTCTTAACTTTTAAAATTTGGAGATGTTGATTTTCTTCACAGGATCAGTGTCTTTTCAGCTTTCAATCCTTTTTGTGTGGTTCTAGGTTCCCTGAATACATATTCTATGGAGATCCGAAAGTGGCTAAGAGTGCCTCTGTAGGTCAACGCTATAGCACAGAATCACTAAAAGGAGTCATTTTGGACATTCACATGCTATCCAAGTGTGACTTTCTTGTGTGCACCTTTTCCTCTCAGGTGGGTAAAATGATTGCTAGTTCATAATGATAAAAATGTGGTTAAGATTATTATGTGTACTTAAGATTACTACGTAAACTGATCTTGTTCTGTTTAAAAGCTGCCAATTTTGAGGGAACAAGCATAAACCATTTCCATATCAAATAAATGACTATCCATATCAAATAATTCCATATCAAATAAAACAAAATTATTTGGGCCAAGCAACTTTTTATTTATTTATTTTGAGCTAGACTTACTGATATCTTTTTAGAAAAGGTACTATGTAATCCTCAAGTGATATGGCATTTCTCTAACTTAAAAAAACAGAACCATTGCTGTAGAGCAGGGGTCGGCAAGTAATTTTACTTGGAGTCCAAATAATTTTGAAAATTTTCATCGAGGTCCGGAGAAAAAAACAAGTTACTATTACTACTTTTCAAAGTAAATTTTTATCTTCCAAATCACATATATTTTTACAACGATATAATTTGAGTATGCTACTCGCTTGTTTTAATACTATTAGAAGTTTTCACATTAAAAATGGGGGTCTGGGGGGTGCCCCAGGAAATTTTTTGAAATTTGGGGCTTAATAAGCGGGTCAAACTAACTTTTGAAGTGTAAAAATACAAATTAATGATTTTTAAAACTTTTTGGCGGTCTGCCAGTTGCCGACTGCTTCTGTAGAGAGAGCATATTAGTGTAAAAGTAAAAGTGGAATTCTAATCCACGTTTGGATGCAGGGAACATTTGTCTGACATTTTTTATTGTTTTAGGTGTGTCGCCTGGCATACGAGCTGATGCAGTCTATGCATTCTGACGCTTCTTCATATTTCCGCTCTTTGGACGACATTTTCTACTTTGGTGGGCAAGGCGACCATGATCAGGAAGCTATTCTGCCGCATAATCCTCAGTCTCTTAAAAATGCCAAAGAACAGTTTTCAATGGAGGCTGGGGATGTTCTTGGCATTGCTGGAAATCATTGGGATGGATATTCCAAAGGAATAAATAGAAGAACCAAGAAGAGTGGATTGTATCCATCATATAAGGCAAAAGAAAAGTTGAGGATTGTTGATTTCCCAACGTATCCAGATGCATAGGAAAGAAGAATAAAGTGTGAACAAATTATTCGTTCTTAGGGCCTTATTCTTCATTGCCCATCTGACAGTGCAGGATTTAGATCCTAAGTATTCACATAATCGAAGGAAAGGGATGCCTTCCAAAGAATGAAACTATTGATAATGATTCATGGGCTTAAATAGCTTATGAGAGGATTTTCTTGATTGAGTACACATTCAATGAAAGAGTAATTGATTTAACTTGCAGTTGCCACTTAAAAGTAAATAGCAATATCAGCTATTAGTGCCATATGGCCTTGCTTTATCCTTGCGCCATTGAGCACCAATACAACCAACATCTTAATATAGTCTGAGGGAACTTCTGAACTATCTCAACTCTTTCTGAAACTGGTTCTAAATCTTTTAAGTGATTACTTGTGCAACCGAATAGACACTATCACCTACTTCCTTCTGATGACACTTTCACCATCTTTGGTTAATAATTATTCCTTGGCCATTTCCTAATCTTGGTCTCACTATCTCAAAAACCCTGCCACTTCCAGCGTACTTCAATCTTTAAAAATATGGATTCATGAGCAACGTTAGAATGAATTTGTTGATTTATTTGGATAAAATATATTTTTAGTGTTGAAGGAGCACACTGCATCTTATGAATTGTGCCTTCCACCTATTGACATTGCTTGGTGGAATTAAGGTTCATTTTAGAATTATTTGTGCAATTTTTCTAGACTATCTTCTCAGCAGGACTGATATATTAAAAGAAGCTAAAAAACTTTAGTTTCCTTTGACTTCATACTCACTGACAGTGGCGTAGCCAGAAAAAAATTTCGGGGGGGGATGTTGATATTTCGGGAGGGGATATGATGTATTTTTAGTGGTTTTCTATGGTCAAAAAGGAAATTTCCAGAGTTTCGGGGGGGGATATATCCCCAAATCCCCCCCTCTGGCTACGCCCCTGCTCACTGAGTTGAGTACAGTAAAGCCCTGTTTATACGTTTCTCGTTTATACGACCTTACTATTTATACGTTCTTTTTGCAAAGTCCCAATTCATTCCTATGCATTTTTAATGCAACGCTTCTTCATTCATACTACAGGCAATATAGTTTAAATGTCATTTTTGGCTGTCTTAAAATTCGAAAATATCCTGTATCAGTTGTTTCTTCTGTGGGAAAATTTTCCCAGGGAAGTTTGAGGGAAAATGCATTCCTTGGCTATTGGGGGGATGACCAATTGAGTGCGGATGAGTAAAAGGGCAGTTCATTGAACTGAAAATGGTACGTGTTACACTTCAGTTTTATGGCTCTTATCTCTGGTTAGGGGGTCTCCAGCACCCTCCGCAGAGGAGGGGAATTCTTCTGATTTCTAAATGCTACTGTACTTGTACTTTGTGTACTGTACTTGTGTGTTTCCAGTTATTACTGAATTATTTCAACCTAAAATGTCTCAAAAACATAAGCCCTTTCTTTACAAGAAGAAATTGAAATTATGAAGGAAGATGACAAAAGCACAGGATTAACCAAAGTAGAATTAGCAAAACAAATGGATATCCCAGTTTCAACTCTGAAAACAATTGTGTATGAAAGGGAAAAAATTGAAGATCGAGCAGCTGCTTGTGGAAACTTCCTCAACAGAAGATATTGTCTGTATAGAAAAATTAAGAGCTTACTTTATAAGTCAGGACACTAGTGAGAAAACATTTCATGAGCTTAATTCAATTTATAAGGCCGTAATTCAAAGATAATGTTCACGTCAAACGACAATGAAGGATTTTTTCAAAAAATGTTAAATGTTTTAATATTTTAGAATTTAACTATTATTTTCAGTTTAAAAACTGTTTTGAATTAATTTTTTCTTTAAAAAAACCTAAAATGTATCAGGCATGTGATTGCTCAAGAAAGAAATTATCTGAAGTTTTTCAGAAGCGTCCAGATAAGTTACAGTGGTATAGAAATTTATTTCGGGAGGGGCCCAAATTCAAATCCCTATCCCATACAATAGGTTCAATTTAGCCTTTTAATACTTTTTAGATAGGATATTCATCTTATTAAACTCAATCTCAGAAATTTTTTTGAAATTTCACCCTAAAAAACAGGGTTTTAAATAGTTTTGGTACCCTTTATGTCTGGTCAGGAAACAAAATATTCCGATTTTTCCCGCTTTGAAATATTAATTCCGCACACAATTGAGCGGAATTCTGATTCTCAACACCTCTAAAATTAGCGGATTTCCGCTAATTAGCGGAAAAATCACATGCCTGATGTATTGTATTTACACATAAATCTGCATAACGAGCGTTAAAAACCTAATAATTAAAGATATTTTCATTTATACGTCGTTTTACATCGGTCCCTTGAAAGACGTAAAAATGGTGCTTTACTGCAGTGGTCTCCAACCCGCGGACTGGTGCCGGTCCGTGGATCAAATGGTACCGGGCCGCGGGCCAACCATTTTTCATTGAAAATGAATTAAAATTCCTAGTTTTATACTCCAAATTAATGAATTATAAATCACTTTATATTTATTTTTTGTGTAACTGTATTTTATTTTAAAAGCATGTTTAAACATAATTAAATAAAAAAAATCAAAATAATCTAGAACGTAGCCCCCCCAGCGGGCCGCAGTAAAATTATCAAACGCTGACCGGTCCGTGGTGGTAAAAAGGTTGGAGACCACTGCTTTACTGTATTGAAAATTTTTCTAAAGAAAAACTACTTCAAAACAGTTTTTAAAATGAAAATAATAATTAAATTTCAAAATATTAAAACATTTAACATAAAAATAATACCAAACATACCTTTATAGTTTATCCTAAATATTTATTTTATTTTTAAAATCTTGAGTATGCACATCTTAAACACAACTTACGAATAGATTGCATTGTATATTAATATCAAATTTTCAATTTATTACACTTTTTGGAAAAATCCTTTATTAAGACAGTGGGAAACGATGAATAACCGATACTGTGCATCGTATAAAGATAAACGAAGCATTTTCGCATCAAAATGAATAGGATAGAATTGGGACTTCGCAAAAATGGTGTATAAATAGAAAAGTCGGAGAAACGAGAAACAAAGAAGCTTTACTGTAAAAACTATTATTTCATTCACACAATATACTTGAGACCCAAGCAGCACAAATGTTCAAGATTCGTCGAATTTTTGTCATGTATGGCCAAATTTCATTTACTTTGTGTAGCGGTTACATAGACTTGACATCTTTGGTATGAGCTGTGCTACTAGTAGAAATATCTCTTGAAACTTTTATTGAATCACTTTGTTACAAACTGTATTATTTTATTCACAAACCTTAGTAATATCACCTGAAATAGGGATACACAATTTTTAATGAAATATTAGGGGCATTCTCAGATATTAAGAAAATTTTGTGATCAAGATTATGTATCTCTAGTCAACTGAAATGCTCAACACATACTGGCTTCCTCTACCAAGAACAAATGACTTTTCATGAAGATGTTTAGTAATCTTTTGAAATTACGACTTTTCTTAAAAAAATGTAAATTCTTTACAATACAAACCCATTTAAAATAGTCGCGTTACAATTAATTTGATAGCAGATCTTAGAGTGTTATGTGTGTTGATGTTGTGTTTTTGAAAGTGTAAACATGTGGTTTTGTTGTGTGCTGTTGGATATAGTGAATGAGAGCAAATGCTAACACTTTTTTTAAAATCATAAACTCAGTAGATGTTTTTAAAGTTTGGCTTTTATTAGAGGAACAGTCCATTGTGACTTTTTTATAAAATTAAAATAAAAATATCTACTTCGTTTTACTGATTTTTGTTATCTTTTTGCATTTACCCTGATTTACTCGTGTGTTGTAGCATGTTGATTGCAACAAATGTGCTGTATTTTGTCCAAACTTAGGAATGAATTATGAAAATCTGGTATTAGACATACATAGTTTTTAAGAATTGTTATTTTATCTTGACAAAAAGTAGCAAATCTACTTAAGAATAAACCTCTTTTTCTAAAATAAATTTATCTTGTATAGAACGATTCTTATTTATTTGTTTTTGTAAAAAAGAGAAATGCATGACAAATAATTCTTCCTCATAAAAAGGAAGAATGTATCATAGCTTTTACTTTTATGTCAATCCAAGATTGAAATTAATAGTTCATCATTGAGTTTAATATGTATTCAGTGTTTTCCCATATTTTAGTACAATCAAAAACCTTTCATACTTTTCATGAATATTTTTTGTTTGCCATTTTAAAAACTGTTTAATCTGATAAATACAATATTTACAAATGACAAGTAAAATTTATTAGAAAACCTACCATTTTAGGTTATTTTATGTTTAAGTATGTTAATACTGAAAATATCAGTACATATAACCATTGTTTTTTAATTTTGTCTCCAAGTTTACTGTTCTGCCTAGGGAACGTACCCATACTATGTGACCCATTCAGGGGAGGGAGGGGGGTCTTCAAAATACCACGCTTGGTCACAGGGGGGAGGGGGGCTTAGGGTTTCGTCATGTAGTCAATTTCTTCTAGTCAATACGACAAAATTAAGCCAAATTAATTATTGAAATTTGCCAAATTAAGACTAGTTAAGCCAAATTAATTATTAAAATTAGACAAATTAAGCAAAATTAATTTTTTTAAACTTTCTGTTAGCAAAAAATGATGGCAAACCGTATTTCTGAATTACTACGTGAAAACTAGAGGGGGAGGGGGGGGTCTTGGCATATACTACGAATGGTCACCAAGGGGGGGAGGGGGGTCAAAAATGGTAAAAAATGGGTCACGTAGTATGGGTACGTTCCCCTACTCAAAAAAGAAAGAGAGAGGAGCAAAGGGTAATATGGAATACCAATTATATCTTTAAGAATAACTCTACTGGTTTTAACTAAAAACCCACAAAATCATTTTAAGCACATACTATAACTAATGGTAATGAAGTGTCAATGGTGGAATAAAACATTATTTATTTTGTGGTTATGAAAAAAGGTACTTTAAAAAAGTTACAAGTGGAGGGTAATATGGAATAGTCGGGTAATATGGAATACTTATTTGCAACTATTGAAAAACTGATTAGACTTCAAAGAGCACAGTTACTTTTAACTATGAAAGCAATATAATTATGTCCAAATTGTTATGTTTTTGAACCTATGTATTGTATTTTTGAATCGAGAAGCCCACAGAGCACAGCTAATGCATTGAATCCAAATTTCCCCTCGTTGATCTTTGGAGAATTTTCCGTTACTTAAGATCCTTAAGATGGTTCAGCATCTTTGTTTTTCAGTCCTTTAGTTGATGGCATGAAGTAAATTTCAGATGATACATTAGAATGGTCCTAGTATTCCATAATATCCGACACACCATATTGGATTATGAACCATTTTATTGGCGGATAAAACATTGATAGCTAAAAAAAGACTAAGGCATTAGAAACTATTATTCTTTTAGCTAAATGCTTAACAACAAAGTTAAAGTCTCATAATTTCTGGTAGGTTAAAATCTTTGAACATTTTCCGGCAAAAACAGGGTTCCCACTCAATTTCAGAAATAAAATTCCCTGGCTTTTCCAGGTCAATTTTTCAGTAAAAAAACTAGTAATTCACAGCATTTTTCGGATACTTCTTGCATTTTTGAACACATAATTTTCAGTAATTTGACCATTTTTTCACTTTAAGAGCCAAAATTGACACGCAAACATTTAAAATTTTCATTTTCCAGGGTTTTGGCCAAAATTAGCAATTTTCCCTAACTATTCCCTGACTTTTTAGGTGAAACTTAAATTCCCTGACTTTTCCAGGTACTCCCTGACCCGTGGGAACCCTGAAAAACTTTTCGGAAATCCCAAAACACATTTTGTTTTGCAGCGACTTGAATTACTTGAATTGCAGCCAGAATTTAATTCTTTGTGCATAGCATCATGGGAGTCTTCCTTAAGTATGTCATAATATTCCCATTTGATGACAGCCCGGGATATGGTTGAAAAACCTCAGTATTCCATAATACCCTCCTCTATATATAGTATTTATTGTACCTTTTATATAGTTATATACTTTCATGATTTGCACCAAAATACTTTGCTGTGTTAATTTTAAACAAGTTAAACTAAGGGTCTCTAGTTTTTAGCCTGAAGCTACATTCAATAGTCAAAAATCTTGCGAGGTATTGGTGACTCCATAAAACCCAAGGGTCAGAACTATAAAGCTCCCTTTACTGCAGTCATGAAAAAAGTTTGTTTCATGTAATTGTTTTATGAGTTTGGAAACCATTTAATGTAGCAAACAAAATGCATTTTCTAAAACTGCTAAGAATTGCACCAAGTTCCCAGTCCCCATATTACAGCAGATGGACATGGCTTGGTAAATGCTCTGCAATTGCAAAGTTAAGGAGGAATCTGGCCCTGTCAATGGTTTTTGGCTACTATGGTACCAAGAATTAATTAATGGCAAGATCAGCCGCTAAATCATTTCAGGCCATACTTAGGAGACCCATAAGTTTTACTGTTACTCATATTGTTTGTTTGATACTCAAGTCTATTATTTATTTCTATTATTATTTCCTTCTTATCAAATTACTTTTTTACAACATTCCAGATCAATAAAAAAGGAATAAACTGAATTATCATTTATCATAAAAACATAGCTTTAAAGCAGTGGTTCCCAACAGGTGGTCCGTGAGGCCTTCAGAGGTGGTTTGTGAGAAGATTTTTAAATAACTTATCCAAAAATTGTGTGGAAATTTAAAAGAAAATAGCTTTCCTAATCACACATTCCAGGAAATAGTAAAAACACTACAGATACAAAAACATAAGTAAAAAAATCATACGTCTCATAAATAAAAAATGTTACGTTCTCTTTCTCTCCTATGAATCATTTATTTATTTCTATTATTTTGCACAGTTTTATTCAAAAGTAGTTTATTTCAGAGTAGAAACGAAATGTAATGATGTGGAAAAGTATTGCATCAGATTAATTAAAACTGAGAGGCGTCGGGGTGGGGCAAATAAAGAATCGAATGATCGGACTTATACTTGGTTTGAATACGAAGAGAGTTTTGAAAGATACTTCAAACTGGGCAGAGGGTCTTCGAGAAATCGTGATGTGAAAAGAGGAAATTTCTGAGATAAAAGTGAAATAGGTTTGTTCGAAGATATGAGAAAAATTTATTGCCAAAAATGCGAAAGTTTTTGAACACAAATTATTTTCTATTTTAATCGCTCCTTTGAAATAATTATTGACTTTTGACGCGGTTTCTTTTGGGAGAACATCAGCTTCGCCCGCCTCGCCTATAGAATTTCCTCTGCCGCAACTCAGTCAGTGCATGTCCAGTTTGCTTTTTCGTGATCAACAGAATCCCTGGTTATCTCATTTGTACTGCAGTTTAATTTCAAGCTAAGTACTTTCTTTCAAATTTAAATCTGCTAATAATATATTACTTTATTTGTAGATTATGAAAAAGAACTATTTCATACTGTTTTTTTTACACCTGTAACTTTTGTATAGGTGTTAACCTTCCAGGGTTAATAGATAAAATGGTTAAATGTCTTTTATAAAAGGTATATTTTTAAATAATTAGATCTAAAATTAATATTAAGTTAATTTTTCTTTTAAGTTTAATAGATTATTTGATTTTTTAAGTTTTATTTAGAAACATTGTAAGACTCGATTTCCCTTACTTCAGAAAAAAAGTCAAAATTTTAGACCCTCCAGGAGGAATGAATGCACTGAAAAAAGTTAAAATTTTGAAGATACAGTTAGGGATAGAGATGGTCCGCAGAGGTTTAAATTTAAGTGAAGTGGTCCGCAGACATATTTGAGTTGGGAACCACTGCTTTAAAGAAATCATAAATTCAATTCAATAGGATTTTCCTGTTAACAGGGTATTTAAAAGCTTTTTAGTTTATTAATAGAACACATTTGTTATTGAGATTGAAATTTATTATTCAGATTTAAAAAGATATTAACTAGAGACGTTATTTACAGCAATCTATGTAGACACCAAAATAACTTTTAGTAGCTTGTCCAATACCACAGTTGATAAGGATCCTTAAGATGTATCAACAGGTCTGCAAAAACTCTACATAACCATATTCTTTGCATGAAGTAGATAAAAAAATGACCAGAGAACTATACCTATAGGGCCATTCGTTTTCAGGAAAATCATGATGGCAAAAGTTAGGTAGCCACTGGTGGTACACTGCTGTTAAAAAAGTAAGGACGGAACTGTTTTTTCCACACAACAACTATTGTTCATCCATAAAAATTATACCAAAAGATGTTCAATGAGTGAGAATACAAATCCCGAGAACAAATTTTCCCTATCAATATTTAAAGGGGGTAAATGGACCCTCCATTGATAATGGAGTTTCATTACACATTTGGAGCAGTGACAGAAACGTCTGTGTAAAAGGTATTTAACTGAGAAATTTAAGTTTTTTTTACAGTGAATATGATTATTCCTGGACTCAATGCATATTTTTAAACGTTTGTGCTGCCTTTAAATGGTATTTTTTAGGTTTTATTGAGAGATATCGATCTAATCATCATTTTCGGCAAGTTTTAGCTTCTGGGTCATTTATGGTAAGTGGTAATTTCCCGTCCACCATGTTTTTAGTGGGTCTGACATTCGTCTGATTGCGTTTAGGTCTGGGGACCTGAAAAATAAATTTATTCTTTGAATATTGTTACTCATGAACAACTTTGCGATAGTCAAATTGTGATTTTGTGCATCTTTGTCACCCATAAAGAGAAATCATTGATCCAAGAGGTCTTCCAAGAGAAGTAAAAGGAACATGAGAACACATGTAAGCTAATGCAGATACCAGTGAAAATTTCTGTGTTGTCTAAGGGGTGCTGAAACAGCCCAAAGAAATGCATTAGTTTCATAGAAAGAACATTTGTTTCGAAAAAAGAAGTATTTTTACTGTTTATGGACTTGATGTTTTCCCTGATGTCTGCAATTGCATATCTGTATTCTAATGGCCTATTTGCTTGTTTTAGAAGACATTTTAAGCCTGTAATTTCTCTTTATTAGTGAAAAATCTGCAGATAATCACAATTTGGCTTTCTTAAAGTTTTTCATAAGAAACAAAATTGAAAGAATAAAGTTACTTTTCGGGCCCTAGACCTAAACACAATCAGACACATATGAGACCTACTAAAAACATGGGTGACGGTAAGATACCACTTACCAAAAATGACCCAGAAGCTAAAACTTACAAAAAATGATGATGATAAAACCGATATCTCTCAATAAATTCTAAAAAATACCATTTAAATGCAGCACAAACGATTGAAAATATGGATTGAGGTTCAGGAATAATCATATTCATTGCAAAAATTCTTAAATTTCTTGGTTAAATACCTCTTACACAGAAGTTTCTGCCACTGCTCCAAATGTGTAATGGAACTCCATTATCAATGGAGGGCCCATTTACCCCCTTAAAATATTCATAGGGAAAATTTATTCTCAGGCCCTGTATTCTCACCCATTGAATATCTTCTGATGATTTTCATGGATGAACAATAATTCTGTCCTCAGTGGCGGATCCAGGATTTGATTTTGGGGGGGGCTAAGAATTTTCATAATCCAATTGAATCTTCTTGTTAATGGTAATACGGAAAAAGTAGCGAATTATCCAAGTAAAACCATTAAAAGGGGGGTCTGGGGGTCCTTCCCCAGAAAATTTTTGGAAATTTTGGCCAAAAAACCCACTTTTTCAACCCGTTTTGGTACGCCTCATCCGAATTTCGGATATAGATTTTTTGAGTTCTGACAAACTTAGTAAAATGTTAGACGTTTTGGGGGGGGCTTCAGCCCGAAAGCCCCCCCCGTAGATCCGCCACTGTCTGTCCTTAATTTTTGCACAGCAGTGTAGTTCTTAGGGCATTTTTTATGTACTCTACACAAGGAATCATTCAGTGAAGAGTTTGGACAAACTAGTTGAAACACCAGTGGCGGATCCAGGGAGGGGGCCATGGGGGCCATGGCCCCCCCCCGAGAAAATTTCTAAAATAGTTAAAAACCCCTTTTTCAGAGCTAAAATTCAAAAAAAATTTCATTGTAATTCATGCAATGTCTGACAAGAATACAACGCAAGGGGGGGCCATGCTAATCCCGAGAAAAATTCCAAAATAGTTAAAACAACCTTCTGTTTTGTCATCATATCTTTGGAGGGGGAGAATGCTTTTGGGGCTTGGTGATGTGGAATGCTAAAAATGGAGTGTCCAACTTCGTTCAGGTGCAGTTTCAAATTGTTGTATTGCCCCTTTTCCTGTTTTCGCTTCCCACGTGAGTCACGTGACTTGACCAGGAGACGACTGGGGGGGACATTTTCTACTTGAAAAGGTGGGTCAGTTCATTTTTTGTAATTTTGTTCTCGAGAAGTTGGTATCTCAGTGCTGCTGGATTAGAGGAAAAAACTGTTTTTTCAGTCCCAGGCTTCAGTAATGGGTTTTAGTAATTAATCAGGGCCGTATCCGAGGGGGGGGGTTTGGGGGTTTCGTTTAACCCCCCCCCCGAAATTACAATGTCAATTTTTTACTTACTGCTTTTCCTTAAAAATTCGTCTTAAACTGCATAAAACCTCTACTTTTAAGGTTCAAAATTCAAAATTTTTCTTGGGGAGAACCCCAACACCCCTTGAAATTTTGAAATCTATTATTACAGATTACAGTTGTTCCTTGAAAATTTTGGGACTTACATGAGAAAGAGGGAAAGTGGGAACTCGGGGGAGGAAAAATAGGGAAAAGTGACTCCAAAACGAGTTAAAATCCTCCTTTTTAGAGTCAAATTTCCAGAAATTTTCTGGGGGAGGACCCCCAGACCAGCCTTTGGAACTTGGAACACGTTTTTGTAAAAAGTTCGTCAAAATGCAAAAATCCAACCAAAATGGAAATTAAATTCTTGAAAATGTATATCCGAAATCCGGATTAGGTGTACCAAAACGAGTTGAAAATCTGCTTTTTAGACTTAAATTTTCAAAAATTTTCTGGGGGAGGACCCCCAGACCCCCCCTTTAGGACATTAAAAGGCGATTTTGATATTGAGAATTCCCCCCCTAAAACTAAATCCTGGATCCACCGCTGTCTACATACCTTAGTCACCACCAAAATCGAACAAGAAATTTTTGGCCTACCCCCCCCCCGAAAAAAAAGTCAAGTTACGGCCCTGTCAAGTTACAAAAAAAAAAAGTCTTAAAAGTCAAGTTACACAAATTAACTATAGTATGCAATATTGAGTCGTAAGTGACTTCAAAATTAATATATCTTAAGTCTATTCTTTGGAATAACAAATTTCCTTCCTCCATTAAAAAATTCCAAATTTGCAAAAAAAGTTTTTGAAATGTTTTTTTCTTGTACGGGATAAATTTGATTTCATAATTTCATATATTAACTGTTTTTCACTTCAAAAACATAGTTATTCTAATGATCTAATTAAAAATATTCATTTTGCATACAAATTAATGTTTTTATAGAGGAGTATCGTATTTTTCCAAATGGCCCCCCCCGAAAATTTGGTCTGGATCCGCCCCTGTGAAACACCCTGTATGCTGCTTTTTTATTATATAATTTTCAACTGAAGATAAAATCTTTATTATACTGACATTCAATAAAATTACATACATTATACCTTTGTCCCATAAAGGACATTGTTATCAGTATAATTACTGTGATAAAACATTCAGTACTTATTTTACCATTCATTTAACCAAAGGGGTCTCTATATTGGAGGTTGTTTTTGCAAAGTAGTTTTACTGTATTGCTAATTATTTTAAGCCCCCTCCCTAATAATAAAAGTTAAAGCAAGATAATTTACAAATTCTAAGTAAGAACGTCGCTATCCTAAAATGTTTGATTCCATTTGTGTTTTGCATTCATATAAATTCATTTAATTAGAATAAGTAAGAAGTAATTCATTCTATAAAAATAATAAATAATTTATTGACTAAAAAATTAATCAAGCTTCTGTCACCTAAAGAAAGAATCAAGGGTATTCTTTTGCACTGCTCTTTTAGATGCAGTTGAATTAGAGTGAGTACCTCGTTTTTTACCTCTTGTTGATTTTGATGTTTTCCCTGAGTTATGTGTTTGCATATTTCTATTATTTTTATCTATTAAAGTTACTTTTACTGGAATTGGTTCTTTTGAGAGATCTAAAGCTAAATGATAGTCTAAATGTTCCTCTTCTTCCCATATTGGAATTCGTTGATTACATTTAGTGCACTCATAAGTCAATGCTGGATCTAGGTTTGAATAGTTGCTTTCTACATTTACACAATCACTAACATCAGTCATTTCTGCTTCATTTTGAAAAGATATAGATGGAGTTGACACTAAGTTAGAACAAGAAGCTAAACTAGTGCCATTCTTGACAGCTTCGTTAGTTTCATTAAAAGTTGTGCATGACGGATTGTTAATCCCATCAGTAAGTTCTGTTCCATTTTGAAAAGATGTAGATGAAGCTGATGCAGTGTTAGAACAGGAAGCAAAACTTGTGGCGTTCAAACCAGTTGTTCCACAAGTTTCATCATTAGTGCTGCTTGAGGTATTTTTTTTCTCATTTAGATATTTCATTTTTTCTTCCAATTTCCTAGCAAAGAATCCCTTGACTTTCTTACTATCATTAGCAAAAGAATTGTTGGTATCGTTGCATTCTGTCTTATCTTTAGTATTGGAATCTTTCAAAGCATTGTAGTCCATTTTTATTGAATTTGAGGTGCCTATTTCAGGATCATTGGTCATTGTCAAGTCACTGCATGTTGTGATAGTTGTCTGATTGGCTTTGCCACATTCAGAATTTTTACACCTTGCTATGAAAAGTTGGACTATACCTTCAACTTTTTCAGTGGAAGATGCTTCTTTAGGAGTTGTATTATCTGTTAGGTTTGCTTCTGAGTCAATTAAACCAATGATTGTGTCAATATTAGATGCACTAGTTGATGCTTCAGAAATAGTTTTCTTCACTGGTGATTTTGTAAAGTATGTTTGAATGTCATGGGTGTTGTCAATTTTATCTTCAAACTTACCAGCTGACATTGCCAGACTTAAAATTGCAGGGGACCTGTAAAAACCAAGGTGAAAATGGAAATAGGTTAGAAAACCAGAGTAGGGAAAAAGGATGTTTTTAAAACCACTTTGTAATTTAAAATTGAAAAGACCAAACTATCCTATTCAATTACTAAGTTATTTTAGCTATCCTCAAGTTGCACGGTATAAAAAAACCGAACAATATATGGGTTTTAAAACAATTAAATTAATAATAAAGGCAACAGTATTAATTAATAGCAAATATTTCAAGGATCATAACGTTCTACAGAAACTTGTACTAAGGGTACATTTAGTTTATTTACATTGAACAAATCCCAGTTTAAACTAATGGAATTAAAATTTTTCTATTCAATAAATAAGTATCTCATATAATAAGTAAAAAATAGCTTATCTTACCAATCTGGGCTTGAAGAAGCAGCAGAATTAAACTTTTGAATTGTTGAATATGCATCATGAGCAATTTTTTCAGCATTGTAAATCAGAATTGGACATGATCTACTAACCACAGTTCTTTCAATCCTCAAGGAAATAGTAAGTAGTTGAGCCACTCGGCTATTCTGAAAAATATTCCATTGACATTATTATACACTTAAGAGGGAAAATATTTGATAGTAACATATACTATTGTAGATAAATTATTGAATGTTGTGCAATTATTTTTAAAAACTATGGAAGCATATTGAATTTA
This sequence comes from Tetragnatha versicolor, assembly GCA_024610705.1. NCBI lineage: Eukaryota > Metazoa > Arthropoda > Arachnida > Araneae > Tetragnathidae > Tetragnatha > Tetragnatha versicolor. Next base: position 44,708,426 of record JANDEH010000007.1, read on the forward strand.
GTTTGGTAATTTCTAAGGGATATTAATTGGAAAAATTACAAAGGCTAGCTATATTTAAAAATAAGTCGCCAAATAAATGATAAACAGAAGCTCGATGAGATTTTGATTACTTTGAATGTGGCTTAAAATAACAAATGAAAAAAATTGAGTTCTTACACTTTCTTGATCTTTAATTAATCTTTCTTCAAGTTCACTGGCCAATTGTTTCATCCAGTGAGAAACCTAGGATGCAAATATTATTATGTTAGAAATGCAAAATATACTCGGAAAGTTATTGAAAATTTGGTGCAATCCGTACCTTCTCTTTGGTATTTAAACAAGATTTTCCGCGAAAATTCTTGCCACATCCAATAGATTTAGGAAGCTGTCTGGCAGTCACTGCTTCTGTATCTACTCCCCTGGACAAACCATACAACCAATTCCTATTAAAAAAGTTAATAAAATTTACCTAAAATCCAATACTTAAAAAAAAACTTTGGGGAGAACCTTTAATAATACAGTCCAAGGTTGTTATAGTGAACTGTCATCAAACCGAATAAATAGTTCTCTATCACCAGAGGTTCACTTTAACTGATATTGTCATGATGGTTTTTCATTTGAGACCAGTGAAAAGGTCCGTATTGTAGCAGTTGGATAGTCTACCATAATCCAGGTTCACGGTAGTGAAGATAAACTGCATTACTAAAATGTCTAGTCAGTACGCATTTTGCGTGCAAGTAAACAACTTATTCAAAATTGATTGCAATTTAACCAATTTAAAATTTCAACACACTTGAGCTACTTGACTTGCAAAACAAACTCATTCAAACCAGTTTACTTTTTAAACCTGGAAGAATTTAATAGGGCAGTGTTAAATATAGTAAATCACTTATTTAGGGCAAAAAAGCAATTTTGTTTATAGATAATAAGATTTTTAAAACATGAATTTAAATAAACATTAATTGATTGAGTGGAATTCATACACAGCTAAAATAATAAAACAAATGAAACAAAAAAATAAGTATATAAAAATTAACTTTGTAATTACAGTAATACCTCGACTTTTGCTACCCCGACTTACCCGAATTCAGAGTTATGGGGTTTGAAAATTTAATTTTTTTAATTGTCTTCAAAGATCTAGCAACTTTTCACTTTTATCTGCTCAAATATTTTTCAATAAATTTCTTCCTTTTTTGTTAACTAAGTTCCTTCCTCATGAAATGCGAACACTGCTTCTTGGAAAAGGTGAAATTGAAAGAATATTAGTTATCACTCGATAAAAAAATTCTGTTTCTGTCATATTCTGAAACATTTCCCCCAATGTTAACTCATGATCCCCTTCAAACAGAGAATCAATGAAGATTTTAAAAGTAAGCGAGGTTCTGGATTCTATTAAAAAGGATTACAGATTTTAGAAAGGATAGATCTAAACAGATTTTTAAGGCAAAACAAGGCATAGAAAAGCTTTTAACCTGTTATCAAGAAATTTTAAGGGCAAACAGTTTTTAATTTTTTTTAAACAGTCTTTAGTTCATCAGATTTCTACACTGGTGTTCAAAATTAAGAGAATTTGCAAATTTTTTCGATTTCTCCAGATCTACTGGATAGATTTTGATGAAATTTGATATGAACATAGTTTGATATAACACCAAATAAATAACACTAGTCGACAAAATTTAACTTTTTTCCCTAACAAAAATGATATTAGGTATTTCCGACTAATTTCAGGGTGTAGAATTCAGAAATAGTTGTGAAAAAGCTGCACAGCACGTACAGTTTTTTTGTTACAAATATGGCACCAATACTGTAAGAAACGGACAAAAGCGTTGAAAACACTCATTTTTAACAGTTAATCTCATTATTTTAGCATAAAATACTATCATAATTAAGATTATATACATTTTTCAGACAATATAATACTAAAAATCATGAAACATTTATTAAATACGATGCGATTTTATTACTTTTTGTCTCTGAAGTGGCGTTCAATCTCCTCTTTCAATGAACCAAGAGCTGTAGCCCCAAATTGCTGTTTCTCAGTGACCTATGTATCGAGTCAATGTCCTAAAGGAATCTTTACCCTTGTTTATGATTGACTACAGTGAGATTTTCCGGAAATAAGTTCAAACGTGGATGTTAAATATTAATTTTGAGTGATGCTCAACATTCTTTGGATTGGTCAGACTATAAAGAGAACCTTCTACTGGGATTAAAACATTTTTTATCGTTCCTATTTTCTAAAAATCATCTTGCCACTCTCCTAAAAACCATTTCCAAGCTGATAATGTGTTTTTATTAAATGTTCCTTCATAAGGAGGGTCATGAATTCTTTTTTAATCAGAGGATCCTACTGAGTTTGAGTTGCCTTCTCTTAATGGCGAAAAAATGTCCTTTTAAGTACTTTTTGAAATGTTTTTTCTGTATTTGTCACTAATATTAAATAACCAAGATAATTTGAATGTCCTCCCCATATATAGGGATAGTAATTTTCATAGAACTACTGTTAACTCTTACGCACTTAAAAAGAGCCACATTCTAACTTCTGCAACACACTTGAGGAGCCCATATTTCATTTTAGTCTCCTATTTGGACCCAAATCAGTGGGAAAAAACGTTTTCCCACTTTTTCTGTTAAATATTACCGTTGAATTGTAATTTAAACTGTACCCAAATTGAGCCAAACGCATTGTGCATAAATGTGCAAAATTTACACCGAAAACTCGTCAATTTTCAAAATGAACTGCAGTTCAAAAACATAGCCACACTTTTAAAAGAATGTCTACATACTGGGATACTAGAAATAAATTAATTGGATGGGATTGCAGGGTTGCTATTGGACAAAAATGACGCTTAAAACGCAAAAATTAAGAAAAAAATCTGAAAATCTTGTTGCACAAAAATGGGACGTAGTGGAACTTTTTTACTTGCAGATATATGAATAACTATATGAATTAGTAACAAAAATAGTAATTTGGTTGTTGTTAGGAAACCACTGTCGACTAGTGTAATCATTCAAAAATTGTAATATATACGCATGCGCAGAAGTAATAACCGCCAGAGTTGAAAGGTATGAAATAGTGGTTCCAGAATAGAGCAAAATAGTGGGTTTATAATGGATATGACACCTTTCCGCTATCATGCATGCCTCCTTAAAGGATTTTATAGCATGAATAAGGCAGATTATAAAATTTCCTGTTCATTAAGCCTACTTTCTCAGAAACGTTGTTTTGGGGCTCTGAAGGGTACGTGGAGGGGGGTAGCAAGATGCAATTGCCTTATATAGTTTCTCATACCTCCTCTAAAGGGGCAAAGTCTTTGAATCTGGCTGCCTATTTCATATGGCGAATATCTTCCGATTTAATGAAACTTGAAAACCTGAGGAGCTCCATTAAGTGAGGGATTTCTATCGATTGAAAATGTTGGTTAAGTGGTACAAGGTTCGAGTACGGCCCAGAAATAAAGATAATGTGCCGCATGGGAAATGCAATTTTTTTATTTTTAAACAGTTAATATTACAGTTATGTAATATTATATATAATATATATATGTTGTATTTTACTCCAAGAGATGATTGCTAAATTATGACGCAGCCTATTTTATGTTCACTAAATAAAGTATGTTTATTTTTAATGTACTGCTTTATCATTGAATCCGGTCTGCCATAACATAATCCTATCAGGTTATGGGCCATAGGGAAATGGATAGGATAGAAATTTAAATTGAAGCTTGTTTTGGATCCTCAAAGTAACCTTGAGCGAAACTACGTAGATGAGTAAATCGACTGGGGCCGCTCTGATTGGAAACTGACAGTTGCTGAGTTGAATCGACTTCAGAGAGAAGTATGGCCGAAATGGAAGACTCGTATCAAGCATTTGGATTTCCGAAGCTGAATAACTTCAACTACACAAGTTGGAAGGTGAACATGAAGGTACTTCTTATAGACAGAGGATCATGGGGATTCATCACGGAGAAGGAGGAAGAACCGTATCCCGAGACTGCACCCGAGCGAGACAAAAGAGCGTACAATTGGAGGAAGGCAAGAAGCTATACGACCATATTTCAAGGTATAGAGCCACAATTGCAACCGCTCATCTCCAACACGGAAAGCGAGAAAGAAGCCTGGCAGATTCTGAAGGAGAACTTTGAATCGACGTCTCGTGCTCGTCTAGCTGGTTTAATTGATGAATTTTTTAATTTGAAGTTTGGAGAAGAAACGCAGATCGGATTATTTTGCAAGAAAGTTTCGGAGAAAAGAAATCTCATCAAAGATGCTGGATTTGACTTACCGGAGATACTAGTTTGCTTTCAACTAATCAGAAGCCTACCACCAGAATACGACCAAATCGTACAGATGTTATATCGCCTCCCAGATCAAGAATTCACAGTCAAGAAAGTAGAAGAGGAACTCTTAATAGAAGCTGGAAGAGTACAGCAAAAGATGAAGGACAGAGGAGAGGACATTTTGGCAGACGCTTTTATAACCGCTAATACAGGTGGAAGATATCGTACAGCAGAGAAGATGAATCGACCAAGTAAACACAGTGGACGCGTTCTGGACCTGAACCTGGGTAGTACAAAACAACCTAACAGACCTCGTCTTCATTGCAACTATTGTCAGAAGAAGAATCATAGCATAGAAAAATGTTTTCTTCGAAAGAGAAAGGAAGCAAGTAAAAATAAATTTGAAACTGCATTTAGTGAAGTTACAGGCAAGGTAAACGTGAAAGTACCAGAGGCTTGTGCAACAGACCTAGAGGAAAGTCAGGATAAGATGGCTGAGTTTCTCATCGACTCCGCCGCTACTTCTCATTTCTGTAATCGTAGAGATTGCTTTACTAACTACAGATCCATGAAGTCTACTCAAGCTCTTGTGGGAGATAAAAACAGTATGTCTATTATATTAGGTATTGGTGATATTATGTTAAAGATTAAGCGTGAAAATGATTTTGCTTATTGGAAGTTAAAAGATGTTTTATATGCACCTAAGGGAACGTACCCATACTACGTGACACATTCAGGGGAGGGAGGGGGGTCTTCAAAATACCACGCTCGGTCACAGGGGGGAGGGGGGGGCTTAGGGTTTCTTCACGTAGTCAATTTCTTCCTGTCAATACGACAAAATTAAGCCAAATTATTTATTGAGATTTGCCAAATTAAGACTAATTAAGCCAAATTAATTATTAAAATTAGAGAAATTAAGCAAAATTAATATTTTTAAACTTTCTGTTTGCAAAAAATGATGGCAAACCGTATTTATGAATTACTACGTGAAAACTAGAGGGGGAGGGGGGGTATTGGCATATACTACGGATGGTCACCAAGGAGGGGGAGGGGGGTCAAAAATGGGTCACGTAGTATGGGTATGTTCCCTAATATGAGACGAAATCTAATTGGAGGAGCTAAGATAGATATTGCTGGAATGAAAATTAAATGGGGTAATAATAAAATGATCATAATTGGTAAATCTGGTAATTACTTTCTAACTGTACCAAGAGTTAATAATTTATATATAGTAAAAGGGTTTCCCGAAGTAAAAAGTTCTAATGAAACTCATAGTGCATTTAATACAAGTTTGAGTTTGGAATTGGCTCACCGAAGATTTTGCCATGTTAACATGAATCTTATAAATCAAATGTCTAAAAACAATTCTGTAAAAGGAATAGAAAATTTAAAAGGTAAACAAGAGTCATGTGAAACTTGTAGTGTTAGTAAGTCAACTAGAAGTAGTTTTACCACGATTCATGAAATACCATCAAAAAATGTTTTGGAAAAGGTACACATGGATTTATGGGGAAAAGTCCAGTTGAATCTCATGGAGGTAATCAATACTTTTTGTCTGTTATTGATGATTACTCCAGGTATGTTGAAGTCTTTCCAATTAAAGACAAAACTGAAGTATTTGCATGTTTTAAGGATTATTTAACCAGAAATGAAAGACAATTAGGGGTTAAATTAAAGTGTGTCAGAGTTGACAACGGATTGGAGTTTTGTAATGAAAAATTCTTTAATCTATTTTCAAATTTAGGTATTAAAATGGAAAGAACATCAGTTTATACGCCGGAAGAAAATGGTGTATCCGAAAGGTTCAACCGCACTGCTCTTGAAGGTATACGTGCGATGTTACACGATAGTGGACTGCAACAGAGATTCTGGGCAGAAGCACTGCATTGCTTTGTTCATGTAAAGAACCGCAGTGAACACAAGCTAACTAAAGGTAAAACTCCCTTTGAAATCTGGACAGGATTTAAACCGTCGGTAAGGCATTTTAGGATTTTTGGATCATTAGCTTATGTGCATATTCCAAAGGTAAAACGGAATAAATTGCAATCAAACGCAAAAGTTGGAATTTTGATTGGTTATGCGAGAAAAACTAAAGGTTATAGAATATGGCTACCTAAAGAACGTAAGACTGAGGAATCTATTCATGTTAAGATATATGAATCTAAAAACGGGGTAAAAACTCTTTTTGGTCAAAATAGTAAAGCTGAAAAACTATTTTCAAATAACAGTTTAAAAAGTCCTTTTGGTAATGATTTAGAAGACTTGGATGAACACGAACAGTCGTTCGAACCATCACAGTCGGGACATGATGAAATACAGGTAACTAAAGTTGAACAATCTAAAGCTCTAAATACAGCTGATTCTCGTAGAATAGAAAGACCTCGGAAAAGAAGCAAAAGAATCGATGTATATTATTACACTCCAGACAACGTTAGGTTGAGATCAATCAAGGATGCAAGATTGTATTGTGAAAAGAACAAAATTGAATTTGATGAGAAGCAATTTAATTTCAAACCGAATACTAAAAAAGTTGATGTAAAAGAACTTGAAATATCTGAGGATGATATATCTGAAGATTCTACTTTGAGTGAGGAAAGTGAAAGTAATGAAAATTCACATGTGTATGACCATTTTGAAGATATCTTTCAGGAAGAAGTCAACAATACAGAACTTCCAAGAACGTTTGAAGATACGTTAAAGCTACCAGAGAGGAAAAAGTGGCAAGAAGCGATGACTGAAGAATTGAAGGTTATGAAGGAACGGAAAGTACGGGATCTAGTTGAAAAACCAAGAGATGCAAAGATTTTAGGTAATCGATGGGTATTTTCCGTAAAAAGAAATGAGAAAAATGAAATTGAAAGGTACAAAGCAAGACTTGTATGTCTAGGTTATGCTCAACGAAAGTTTCAGGATTTTAATGACACTTTTTCACCTGTTGTTAATTTTTCAATGATCAGATTTTTGTTTATTCTATTAGTTTCAGTATTGTGTTGGAAACACGTACAAGTGGATGTCAGGGCAGCTTACCTGTACGGAAATCTGACTGAAACGATCTACATGCAACAACCGCCTGGTTTTACTGAACGTAATTCTGAAGATAAGGTATGTCTTTTAAATAAGTCTACATACGGATTGCGACAATTCGGAAGAATGTGGAATAAGGAGATTGACACAATCTTAAAAACTCTTGAATATGAAAGATTAAAGTGGTCAAATTGCGTATACAAAAAGGAAAATGTAATTCTAGTATTATACGTAGATGATATTTGTCTATTCAGTAAGACTCAATTTTAGAAGAAAGTGTAAAACAGCTTGAGAGTAAGTTGGATATTAAAAATTTGGGGAAAATTAAATACTTGTTGGGAATTAATTTTGAAGATGATAATGATCAAACTTATTTACATCAAAGAACTTATATAGAAAAACTAATGAAAAGATTTGATCAATTACCCAGAAGTAATGTTAGTCTACCTTTGAAAATTAACTTTAAGTTAAGTGTAGAGAATCAAGAAGATTTAGAAAGTGATCTGATGATTAAATATCCCTATAGAACTCTCATTGGATGCTTATCCTTTATCGCAAGTAGAAGTCGTCCGGACATTGCATATGCTGTAAATATAATGTCTCAATTTTCGAACTGCTATAACTTTCAACATTGGAATATAGTTGTGGATTTATTAAACTATGTTTTCAATACAAGAAATTATCGTATAAATCTATCAAATGTGGAAAACTCATATATGATTGCTTTTTCAGACGCTAACTGGGGAAGTCAGCTCAGTGAGAGGCATTCTACAAGTGGGCATATTATTTACTTTGCCGGTGTTCCATTTAGTTGGAAATGCACAAAACAGAAGTGCATAGCGCTCAGTTCAATGGAAGCCGAATTTGTGGCCCTTACAGATGCCGTTAAGGAATTGGTGTGGTTTTCTAACGTGTATAATGAATTGGATGCTTATTCATATAAAATTCCTATTTTATTTTCTGATAATCAATCAGCAATCTTTTTTGTAGGAATAGTGTGGAAAATTCTAAGAGTAAGCACATAGATGTTAAGTTGCATTTTATTAGGGAATACTTAGAAAAAGGTAAATTTGAGCTTAAGTTCGTAAGCAGCAAAAGTAATAATGCTGATTTTCTTACTAAACCTCTTCTTAAGAATAATTTTCAAAAAGTTATTTTGAAATTGTTTTCATAACTTTATTTATGGACCGTGGGGCCGATTGTTGGTTAAGTGGTACAAGGTTCGAGTACGGCCTAGAAATAAAGATAACGTGCCGCATGGGAAATGAAATTTTTTTATTTTTAAACAGTTTATATTACAGTTATGTATTTGCCACTATATATATATGTTGTATTTTACTCCAAGAGATGATTGCTAAATTATGACGCAGCCTATTTTATGTTCACTAAATAAAGTATGTTTATTTTTAATGTACTGCTTTACCATTGAATCCGGTCTGCCATAACATAATCCTATCAGAAAAGAAATTAAGACTGATAGAACCCCCTAAAAGGTGAATAAAGGTCTCCAAGATATCAACACAATACCTTCAACCATGATTTTCTCCTTTTGAAAGATGTAGGGAGTTTGGCATAGACTTAACAACATTCCTACAAAGAGCACCAAATCTCAGATTCCAAAATGGTCAGTTTCTCATAGATTAAAGGACTGACAGAGCATTCTGATTCTTTCCACATGAGATTGCATCGAGAATCAATGGTTTAATTGATTTGAGACCAAACAGAGAGGAAAACATTCACCCTTTGAATATTACATTATTAAAGACAATTTTTTGCATATTCTTGACAAGTTGCAGATCCCTCCCTGCCTTTGAAAGAGGAACCCTGACAGTTTCAGGTAATGTGTTGATATCTTGGAGACCTTTGTTCACCTTTTGGGGGTTCTGTTGGTGGTAATTTCTTTTAAATCTTTAGAAATCCTTCACTTAATGGAGCTCATCAGGTTTTCAATTTTCATTAAAACGGAAGATATTCGCCATATAGAATGGGACCCCAGATTAAAAGACTTTGCCCCTTTAGGAAAGGTAAGAGGGACTCTATATGGCAATTGCATCTCGCTACCCCCCTCCACATACCTTTCAGAACCCCAAAACGGGGTTTCTGAGAAAGTAGGCTCAGTGACCAGGAAATTTTATTATCTGCCTTATTCACACTATAAAATCACTCAAGGAGGCGCGCATGATAGTGAAAAGGTGTTATACCCCTTATAAACCCACTATTTTGCTCTATTCTGGAACTGCTATTTCATACCTTTCAACTCTTGCGGTTATTACTTCTGCGCATGCGTGTGTATTACAATTTTTGAATGATTATTTATTTGGTATTATATCAACCTATGTTCATACCAAATTTCATCAAAATCTATCCAGTAGATCTGGAGAAATCGAAAAAATGTGCAAATTCTCTTAAATTTGTACACCAGTGTATATTTAATTTTTTTAAACCTTTTCATTCATCAAAATAACTTATAAGATAATAACACATTAATACTGTATCTTTTTGTATTTTCTGAGATTAATAATTAAATAATCGTCTTCAAAATTGTATACTCTCTTATCTCGTCCCAACTGAACATAATTTGTAAGTATTTCAATGGAAAAATGTACCCAACTTACGCGAATTCGGCTTAAGCGTTATCGCTTGGTCCCACCTATGGCAAAAATCTGGGGTATTTCTGTATTTCAAGTTATTATATTGGTGTTTTGACACATCATTTGCCATTAAATTTAGGAGGAAACCATATAAATATCACATCACTTATATTAGAAACTATTATTGTTTTTATTAAAAAATTAACAGTGAGTAATGAGTTATAGACTATTAGAGAAAAAAAGGATTATTTATCATAAAATCAATGTGGATCTAAATGCTCTCTGAAGCCATGTAATACAAATACTACCACAACAATTATTTAAGAGTAATAAAAACTAAATTACCCGTCTTTTTCACCAAATGTGTTAACAAATCTTGATTTGGGCAGTCTTAAGAGGTCTCCCATAGTCATTACACCAAATTTCTCAGAAACCAATTTTCCAAACTTTCCACCAAGATTACGTCTAAAAATGGTTGATAAGAAATCTTTACAAATATATGTATGGTAAAAAGAAAGTTGTATTATTAACAAAGTTTTTAAACAAGCTTGTCATTTTATATCTAGTATTTACATAATTTTACACAGCTGTTAGCAGTAGCCAACAATACTGAAACCTAGCTATGTCTTTAGGCTAAGCGCGCACTAGAGACTTTTGTCACGATTGCCAAGAATCTTGCCAGAGATACATTGCTCTCGAGTGACAGTTATGTTACTAGTTATCCTAGTCGCCGTGACAAAAGTCTCAAGGGCGCTTTTAGCCTTATACTAAAGTAATTTTTAAGTATACTTTAAGCAATGAAAACTTACACTTTACTTATTGGAAGAGTCTCATAAAGAATTGGTATAGATGACTGTGGTATTACAGTTTGCTTGTTTGGCTTATGAAGACCACATGACAGTTTTGAAAGCATCTAAAATGGAATAGAGCAGGGTTATAAGTTGAGTAATTTAATATTATCCTTCAAACCGAATTCAAGCCTAAAAAATATTGATTTTTACAAAGGTAACTACACTCAATTTGAAGCAAAATATAATGTTCAAAGAAGTTTTATTTTTTTGAACTGCATCCAATGTCAGTTTAAAAGATCTTTAGAAAACAGTTATTTTCTTTACCTACTTTTCAAAAGAGCATGAAGCATTAACCTTCTGTCGGGCGCAATATGCCAAAACGCACAATCGAAAGAATCGCCATTTTCTACCTTTTAATTTCAATGATAGTCTTAAAAACAATAATATATTCATTCAGACAGACAAATCTGATAGTATTTGTTTTTGATAATTAAGAAAAAAATTAAAAATAGCATAGAATTAAACTTACATCATCAAGATAAGTAATCTAATATCTTAGTCAAAAAGTATACTTAATGATGTAAAATCGGAGCAATATTAATTATAAACTATTGTTTTTGAACTCATACATGTCCAGATAATAACCATTCACAGACACAAATATCACAGGTAATAGTAGCTATTGTAAAATAACTCCAAAATATATTATTTTTTGCTATAAACCGTGAACTACAGGTAGTAGCTAAAGATTTGCATATTGCACAACTTTGTCTTTTGCGAGGTAAGTGTTAAAATGCAGCGTTTCCCCAACCAGGGTTCCGTGAAGCATTCTCAAGGGTTCCGCTTAGCAATATGAACAGTCAATGACAGTTAAGGGGTTGGAGGGGGATGGCCTTTAACCCCACAAAAAGTACCATTGCTTTTGGGCATGCTATAGTTTAAAATTCTTCTAATTCCCTGTCCCTTCATTTATCTAAGGCTTATGACACGGCGTAGTTGAAATTGTCCTTTTTTAAGGTTTAAAAGGATATTTCTCAAATCAGGGGGTAGAGTTGAATCACTATTTTTTTTAACTAAAATCTCCAATTATTTTATGGGAGAGTATCCCCATGAAAAATACTAGGTGTTTCCCAACAAAATTGAAAACGTCTTAGCACAAAAATCCTTTACCTATGTCAAATAGTTTTACAAATAATTCACAGTTTTCAACATTTTTTTTGCTTAGTTTCATTACTTAGTTTGAGTTGCGAAATCTTAATGATATATTAGTTATTATTAAAATTATTGTTATTAAAATTTAAAAATATTAGAATATTATCTAAAGGGGTTCCGTAACACTTGAACAACTGTTGTAAAGGGTTCCGTGAGGGTGAAAAGGTTGAGACACGCTGTTATAAGGTACGAATTTGTAGGTATATGTTCAACCTCAGTAAACCAAAAAGAATTGGAAAAATTACATACATATTAAGGAAAATTTAAAATTGAAATCTAAGCACTAAGAAAATAATAAAATAAGCATCAAGGATTACAAAAAATAATATTACACACCTTAAAGTGCTACATGATCAGGCGCAATGTGTCAAATAGTGAAATTATGATGAAAACCAAACTCTAGACCAGTGTTTCCCAACCTTTTTCGGTCCACGCCCCACCAAAGCATTTTTAAATTTTCTATGCCCCCCCATATAAGATTACACATAAATTTTTGCACTCAAAATATAATATTCAATTTTAAAACATAATTTGTTTATCTTTGAAAATGTGACAGGCATGTTTTGAAAACTAGTGAGTTGATTTTCAAAACACAAAATAGAGAATTAAATTGGAAATACAAATATAACTTTAATAAAATTAAGCTTTTCATGAAATTTAATTATTTAGTAGCCAGTAATTACAGAGTTATCATAACAATCTTTATGAGATACATGTAGAGCCGTAACCAGACTTTAGTTTCGGGGGGTTGACTCATACTTTTTGACTTATAAAGTAAAATTGGGGGCTGGGGGTTCCTCCCCCGAAAAATTTTAGACATTTGCCCCTTTAAAGTAGTGTTTTAGTTCATTTTGAAACCATTTAGATTACACCCAAAGATCCCCTCTCATTGTAAGTTGAAGAATTTTCAAGGAAAACTAAATAAACGACTAAGTTATGAGGGGGGGTTGGGGGTCCTCCCCCTGCAAACTTCTAGAATATTTCCCACCTGGAGGGGCAATTTGGTTGAAATTTTTCAAATTGCCCCCCTAAAAAGTCAAATTGCCCACCGGTGGGGCGTGTGCCCCACGTTGGGAAACACTGCTCTAGACAAAGCGTGCAAATTTAATGAAATGGTTGGTGCTATACATCCCGTAAAGATAGGAGACTACCAGGAATTTCAGACTTCTACCCCCCCATAATAACGGCAAAGCAAACGAAAATGTATGAGGTGTGCGAAAAAAGTATGGTTGCGACCGACAGAGGGTTAAGCACATTAGGTAGCATTAATTATTAACAATTACTACATTACTGCATTAATATTAACATTAACAATTACTGCATGTACTTTATTATGAGCAATCCCTGCTGAACATCTGTAACCAGTTTCAGAATAAACAGCAGCTCTCATTTCTTCTACTATAGAAGCGGCAACAGCAAGCATCCGATCATGGTGCAGGTGATCTTCCTCATAAATTGTCTTAAGCCAGTCTTTGAGGGCATCTAAATAAGTTAAGGATGCAATAACTTAACAACAATATACTTTAAGCTAAGGATACAACACATTTATACTCCGTGTAATTAGAACAGGCGGCTCAACACCATGGCAACGCAATAGAAATGCAATGGGAAATCACTAGTAGTGAACTGTCTATTCAAATTACACAGACTTTAACCACAGCATTGTAATAATAGTCCACTGAAAATAGCGAAAAATAGGGCCGAACCTCAAACAAATTGCAATAGAAGGTTTCTCAACGGTTTTCACTTAGAAATGACCTCAATAATAACATACTAAAAATCGGCCGGGCGGAAGTTAAATTTTTTTTGAAATTTTTTAAAAATGGCGAAAATTTTTTTTAAAAAAAAACAAAACAATAATATAGACATGTGATACATGTTTATAGGTTATTTTTGAGTGCTGAAACCGAATATTGCATTTAGTTTTGAAAAAAAAATTTCAATTTCAATTTTTAAAATTAATTTGAATAATTAGCTATATGAAAAAATTAAAACCCCCCAAAAAACCTAACAAAACATCAAAAGAGATAAATCCAACGGTTTTCATTTAGAAATGACCTAAATATTAACAAAATTAAATTTAAAAATTTTACGAGTTAAAGAAGTTAAATTTTTTTTTCAAATTTCTATTTTTTGTTGCAAAAATGCATTTTTTTTCAAATTCGTGCCAAAAACTTTAGAGGCTTTTGAAAAGGTCATTTTTCGGTGGATATTGTCCACAGATAGTTATATAATGGAAAACCGGTGGATTTGTCCCTCAATGAATTAGTTAATTATTTTATTTAAAATTTTGAAATTGGTAAAATGTAGTACAAATGTGAAAAAAGGTAATACTTTGGCATATTTACATCAGAATTTAAAATAATGTGATATTGTGTTTGTTCACTCCTAAAGTCAAACATTTATAAATTCTGCTCATTGAATGAACATTAACTTGGTCAACTTTAATATATCTATTCCCCTATTAATTTTTTACCATTGGTTTGAACTGAAATGCTTATATTTTTTAACTTTTACTTTTGTTTTCAAAAAACTTGCTGAATGTTGCTAAATCACTTGAACAAAAGAGCATTTCCATTGGGCTGCATGTAGAACTAGTTTTAATTATTTCTTTTATACTATTCAAATATATTCATTTGTTATTAATTCTTACTATGGAGTAACTCTCGATAAAGTTATTTGTGTTGATTGAAAGATATGACAATTGACCATTCATTTAAATTTACAAATGAATTTTGTTTTAAAAATTATTTATTAAATGTTATGATTGCGATAGTATGAGGAAAGCTAGATTTGGTGCACCTTGAATTATTAGAATTATTTTATTAAACAAAGATTCCTTATAAGACTTAAATTTTGTAATCAAACCGGACACTAATTTAAAAAGAAAATATTCTCTTATATCCAAACAAAATAAACTAAGAAAATGCATTTTATAAGAACTAATCTTAAATGTTTTTCGTGTAATTATGTTTGTTTTGCTAGCTGAAAATTACCTTCAATCGGGTAAGTTTGGTGCAAAATGCCCTACAGTGGGCCATGCGCCATAAAAAGTCAATTAACCAACCAATCAATTGGGTAAGTAAATTTATCACTAGTCAGGGAAGTGTAATATTTTCATGTCTACTAAATTATAATGTTCTAAAAGGAGATTCCTTCTTGAATCGGGTAACTTCATAGTTTTGCTGAACTGTAGATTTTAATCGTTAAGGATTTTCAGCAAATTGTACATGCCGGTGTACTGATGCCTCTTCCAAGGTAAATTGATCAATAGTCTGTTTCCTGCAATATAATTTCATGTCTATTAAATTCTGTGTTAATCTGTTTCTTGAATATTAGATTTTTTGTTAAGTTTTCAAATTTTATTAAGGAATATTGTTGATGTTTTCATTTTTAATAAAAAATATGTTCACAAAATGCTTCTTTCATTATTTCTCAAAGTAAATGTTTCCACTTTTTACACCAGGTTTTTTTTTCAGTATAAATAACAGTTGTATATTCAATTTGATTAATTAAACACTGAGTAGAAAACCAAAAAATGCAAAATAATATGATAATTCAATTTTAAAATGTAAAATTGATTGTATTGGAAGTTAGAGGGACCAAGAAAAATCTTAAACATGTCCAAGTAATAAAAACAAAAGTTTTAATGCTTTATTATAAAACCCAACCAAAGGGTTACTAATTTATTTATTATGCATAAAGGAATTCAAAAATGCTATATTGATTTGTTGCATAACATTATTTACAACTTTTACGAATGATTATTGGAATATATGTAACATTCCTCAGTTCTATTAATTTTTTTATTGATTGGCATGTGGATAATGTATAGGGTATTTTCACATCTTGATAGAAACTAGTATATCATATTTATTTAAGTCAGCAGGACAGAAAAGTTGTACTGGTAATTAGGGATAATTAAAAAATGTAAATAAAAAGGTTTAATCCAAATTTGTCTGAAAAGTTTCATTCATGGGAAAAGTGCAAAATGATTTGTGTTTTTTGCCTCATTTTTAGAATAAACTGATTTTAATTTTACTTTAATATTTTTCTTAGTATTTCTTTTGAATATGTAATAAAATTAAATAATAATTATACAACATTTTTGTACTTAGAAGCTGTACAATTTCAAAAGGAGTGATGATAAGTATGAGAACTAATGCATAAACAAAGTGAGATTAATAATATCCAAAAACGTTTAAAATTTAAATTGCTAAAAAAATAGTTATAACGGAAGAAAAATGTGTGGTATATTATAACCGGGTATTTTAACTCAGGTAGCATAAGCAATATAACCGGAAAGATAAGCGAAAAAAGAAACTCAATGGATCGGATTTGCCCATTGAAAGTCATTGGTATCGAGCAGTAGAAAAGCGAGCCGCGCCGAGATAGCCATCCTCTCACGTCATAGATCACGTGGTTAAAGCGAATGAGCCAACCTTCTCTCTCTACTAACCTTGTTTAGGGGGGGTTAATTTTTTCATATAGCTAATTATTCAAATTAATTTTAAAAATTGAAATTTCAATTTTTTTTTCCAAACTAAATGCAGTATTCGGTTTCAGCACTCAAAAATAACCTATAAACATGTATCACATGTCTATATTATTGTTTTGTTTTTTTTTTAATTTTTTTCGGCCATTTTTAAAAAATTTCAAAAAAAATTTAACTTCCGCCCGGCCGATTTTGGCCAATTTTTAGTATGTTATTATTGAGGTCATTTCTAAGTGAAAACCGTTGAGAAACTTTCTATTGCAATTTGTTTGAGGTTCAACTCTATTTTCAGTGGACTATAAAGCTTTACCCAAAGATAATATTTTCCGAATACCAAGTTATAATTTTTTAAGACTACTAAATAAGAGTAATAAAAAAGTTCAAAAGAAAACTACTAATAAGACTAAGTTTAGAGCAAAGAATTAAAAACTTCATAAGATAAGCTCAAAAGAAATGTACATAAGGTATTTCGTACTTCATTGAAGAAAATACATATTCTGAAACATGATGCTATAAAAACTTTGGTATACTTACGTATTATCCCATTGACCAAGCCATTGAAAATTAAAATGTATAGCCAAAGCACATTAACTGAAACTGACAGTCGACAGGATAACATGTAGGAACAAAATTTTAAAGATTTAATCATATTAAAAAACATTAAATTACAAAAACATTCTAACCTTTTTGGTCATCTCCATTGTCATATCCAACTACAAACGTATTGGGAATTTGATCAATAGTAACACAAGAATTTTGTAATTTTGCTAACACTACGGCAGTCAAGTCTATGTATGCTTCATCAATACTAGCTCTTTCTACACAGTCACTAAATTTGCAGAGTACTTCCATGACCCTAGCTCCAGCTTCTCTGTAACTAAAGAAACAAAATGAATATCTTAATGAAGTCACTGATTACCTGAAGTCCAATTAGAGGGATTAAGAATTATAATTTTAACTTTTTATAGGTATTTAAGATAATTACAAAAAATATTTAGACATTTAAAAATATTAAAGTTTAGTAAGTTTGCTGAAATAATGTATATATAGTAAGTTTTAATCTGAAGGGTGGGGATAGGGTTCTAAATATTTCTGAAGGATACTTAATTTTCTAATTAATACAGATAATTATCAACAATTTTGTTCACTAATTAATATTTTGATAATTAATCAATATTTTGATCATTAAATAATATTTTGCAGTACGAATCGAATCTTAGGAATCGTTCTTAATTTTCTAATTAATACAGATAATTAAAAATTTTGTTCACAAATTAATTAGTATTTTGATAATTAATTAATATTTTTGCTGATTATTAATTAAATTAATAATTACTTATTTTCCTTCATTTGTGATTGAAATTAGTGATGGGCAGGTATCGATACCAAATACTTAAGTACTCGATACCTATAGGTATCGAGTGTATTCGATACCCACAAAAGTATCGATACTTTATTGACATATTTCGTTTTAAATTTTTCAATGAAGTAATCTTTATAATACCTACTGTAGATCAAACGCAGCCTGTTTCCGTTTTCATTTTGCAACGCTCAAACCCAAGTCGTTATCATCCGCGAGAGAAATTTGACGCGGCTAGGTTTTTCCCCCGCCAAATCCTTTGCCTCTATCCACCTACACGCCCGTAGCTACGGGGCTTTTTGATGGATCGCTTTCAGTTTTTTGAATATTAGTCTGATTATGGATAGGCCCTAAAAAAATTGTCCCTTCAGGTTCATTTCCCGACATTGAAAAAAAGTAGTCGATACCTATAAGTATTCGATACCTAAAATTATCGATTTTGCCCATCACTAATTGAAATAGATAAGTTCGATTCTACTTTTTCAATACTGGCCGCAGGGGCGCAGAATATGTCCGAACAATGTTCAGGGGAAATTCAGGAAGTTATGGGGAAATTTTGCCCAAGTTAATAAAGAAAAAAAACAACGAATCCAAGTTGTTATTATAGTAACAGATATTTTGTCTGCTGACAATGTCATATCCTCCAAATTCTTCGGAATTTAGTTGAAAACTACGAAATTACGGATGTTTGAAAACTACGGATCTATGCTGAAAAAACTAGTTTTCTTGGTGAATATCTGAAAGTTGGTTTTTCCTTCCGCTTCAGTTGATATGCAAGAAAAACAACCCATCTATGATGGTATTGATGATTTCCACTGAAAATCGCATTCTTATTAATCACAACAGTGTTTTTGAATAAAAAAGTTAAGGTAGAGGAGAAATCGAGTCTAAATTTGAAAAAAAAGTTTTTTATTCAAATTTTAAGACTGGCACTAGACATTAGAGCTGATGTGACCGATACACAACAAATGAAAAAAAAGGAATAAAGTCCATAAATTTAAAACTTATGGACTATTTAGAAATTAACCATACAGTGATTAAGAAAACTATATTATATGATAAAAACTGTACTTTATTTGTAACTTTAACCTAAATGAAAATAGGGGATTTCAGGGGAAAATTTAGAACGAAATTAAGTGGGTCCTGGGGCAATATTGAGCCTTGAAACATTTTCTGCACAGGAAACATTTTCTGCACAGGAAACATTTTCTTGGGCCTGAAACATTTTCTGCAGGAATTGATTCCAGGTTGAAATCAAACCTCAGGAATCGAATCCAAGAATTGAGAGAATCAATTCCGGAATCGAATCGAAATATTTTTTAGATCCTTAAGTGGGGGCAACTGAATCTCCAATGAGGAAGTTGCATGATTTTTTTAATCGATTCCTCTTGCAAAAATAAGCAACTACCCAAAATTTGAGGCCGATCGAGAAATTTTTTGATTGCCAAAAAAATTAACAAAAATCCCCTTTTTAAAAGCGCGCGAAAACGCCAAGAGTTTACGTCATCTTATACTAAACATTGTTGTAAAGCAATGGAGTTGATGGTATTATTGTTGACGTCATCTTATAGTTTAAACAATAAACGTTTTCAGTCACGTGTTTTTTTCTCGACTTTTAAATTAAAATATTTAATTACCTGTACATTTTTTTGAAAAACTGACTAGATATTTCATTTTACCATACAAAAAACCATACGGAACACTTGTTTGTTTTTGAAAATCTGACACATGCAACTTCCTTATTGTTTCTGACTGATTATCTAATCTAATGCATTAATGAAAATTTATAATTTACTAATTCTTATTAGCAATAAAAAAATTTGACTCTTGAAAGATTTTAAAGCAACAGTAAGGTATTGAAAATTCTAGGTAGATAGTTATTTAGTTACAACTACACCCAGCATTTGATTTGCAATAAAACAAATTTGTTTTAAAATTTACCGAGTTAAATCTGCTTTCCCTCTGACTTCTGGAACCCTGAAAAGGTGAAGATCTGGACAAATTTCCATGGCTTTTAAACCTCGACCACTTTTAGATACTCCCCGAGCTCTGGCCTCATAATTAACAGCAATTATCCTAGTAAAAAAAGGTTACATTTTTCATGTGTCCTATTAAATATCACCAAGATGTTTTGGATGGCAAATATTCAAATATCACCAAACAGTTAAGCTTTTTTATTAGATAGTGATTTTTGTATTTCTAATTGAAAAATCTTATCATAAAAAAAGCCTAGTTATACTCTATTCATTTAGAATTGGCACTTGAGAAATAGTGCTTTCCCCCACACTAGAAGCGTAACCATAGTTGCTATCTTCGAGCAGCCAATAGTAAGCCTTCTTTGTCACTTTGACGAAGATAGTTGCTATAGTTACCGATCGGTGGTGGGGGAAGGAAATATTTTCAAGCGCCCAGTTCAAAATGAACAGACTATAGTAGCTATATTTAACAGGACAGATAATGGAATTGAATTTCAAAAAAGTTCCTAACTTCAAGCTTTTAGCATAACAAGATTACAAGATCTTTTTTATACAAATAAAAAATCCATGAATAACATACCCTCCACCTTTCCAAGTGTTATACTGGACAACAGCACATGGTTTATTGAGATATTCTGGGCAAAGCTTTTGCTCTACTTGCACATAAAAACAATCCATGTCAACTAAAACAATGATTCGTTCATCTTGCTTTCCTTCCATTACTTAAAGTATGGTTAAAAAATCTTTTATTATTGATGCACCTAATTACACAAAAACAAGTAGCAAGTTAATAATGTTAAACATACTCTATATCAAGAAAGGTTTTAAGAAACATATTTCTTAGTAAGCAGTTTTGAAATTATATATTTAGAAATGGTGTCGTTTATTTATCTTAATAAGAACACTTGGACACTAACAAATTTAAAGCGTATTACATAATAACCATTAGGATAAATCATTATTTATCACGGATAGAATGCACGAAAAGATTTAATAAATACAAACTTAATACAATTGGGGTAACCAATTCTTTTATTTAGAAACTGAAATACGTGTTTGGCGCGAAAACATAAACATTAAACATATGATAGCTGACGTCATGAAGTGTCTAGGCTACCGGCAAAGCGGGCTACCGGTGCTCAGTCCCTCCCTAGCACTACGCTGCCGGCTGATTGCGCGTGTACGAATTATTTTGAACTGTGCCAGCGCAAGGCATGTGCATTGAGTATTCTGTAATTTATACGCGTTTTCCGTTTTCCCTTTGTACCGCCTTTCTTTTTGAATTAATTCGAACTTTAATTAGATTAGATAGATCTAATTGTCTTAAATTTTGAACTTATTTAACATAAATCCTTTCAATTACAATTAGTTTGATAGTGCTCTTCCACAGATAAGCTTTTTGTAGGTAAGTGATTAGTTTGTATATATACCTGTAAATTTACTTGTAAATTTAATTCGTTCAATTCTTCTGTGTTAGTTTTTTACAGGCAAACCAGAAAGTATTCAACCAACAAATATGCATCAGTATACTTATTACAGCGGCTAAACTGCACATGCAAAAACCAAACAAAAATTATCCTAACATCGTTTGTTATCCTTCATTAGTCTACCAAAAAAGTATCAGAACAGTAAGAAAAAAATTATATTAACTGATAATGGAATGCGACAAATTTTTCTCAGTAAAAAGGAGGACGTTAATAAATTAAATATTTTAATAATTAAAACAAAAATGTACTTATTATGCTCACATTTTTTATTTAAACCAGTATTTTCCCTTTGAATGAATATTTTTGTCAATCTATCATTTTCTAACAATGTATTGCGACTTTTGAAACAAGAAGTATCCTTCATATGGAACTTTATAGTATATGTGCAGCAGCAAGTGTATCGAACAACATTTAATTTTGATTTCTCACCAGTCCAAAAATCCTTACCCATCGAAAATAAACTCTTTCAACTGCTACAATAGTTCAAGGGTAGCACAACGTAAATTCCACAAGAATAACTAAATTTTCGTGTGAATGTGTTCTTTTTTTAAATGGTTAAATATTGGCAAAGCAATATATATAAAATATTGATTAGGAGAACAGAACCTAGAAAAGAAGGACTGTCCTCTCTAAATGGTGAATGAATTCAATGAATCTATACCTCGTAGAGGCACTGCCTATCAGCCTATCGCCCTCTATGTTTAACGGTGCAAACGACATCACCCCCTGAAGGAAAACGTTTTCCTTAAGGGGGTGATGTCGTTTGCACCGTTAAGCATAGAGGGCGATAGGCTATAGGCAGTGCCTCTACGAGGTCCAAAAGTCATTTCGCGCTTCAAAAAGGGATTTTCGCGCGAAAATCCCCCAAGCACGCAGGAGCTCTCGAGACCCCCAACCTCGCCCTCACCAGACCCCCGCCCACCCAGGGGTCGAGAGAAAGCGACTGCGTGCTTGGGGGATTTTCGCGCGAAAATCCCCCAAGCACGCAGGAGCTCTCGAGACCCCCAACCTCGCCCTCACCAGACCCCCGCCCACCCAGGGGTCGAGAGAAAGCGACTGCGTGCTTGGGGGATTTTCGCGCGAAAATCCCCCAAGCACGCAGGAGCTCTCGAGACCCCCAACCTCGCCCTCACCAGACCCCCGCCCACCCAGGGGTCGAGAGAAAGCGACTGCGTGCTTGGGGGATTTTCGCGCGAAAATCCCCCAAGCACGCAGGAGCTCTCGAGACCCCCAACCTCGCCCTCACCAGACCCCCGCCCACCCAGGGGTCGAGAGAAAGCGACTGCGTGCTTGGGGGATTTTCGCGCGAAAATCCCCCAAGCACGCAGGAGCTCTCGAGACCCCCAACCTCGCCCTCACCAGACCCCCGCCCACCCAGGGGTCGAGAGAAAGCGACTGCGTGCTTGGGGGATTTTCGCGCGAAAATCCCCCAAGCACGCAGGAGCTCTCGAGACCCCCAACCTCGCCCTCACCAGACCCCCGCCCACCCAGGGGTCGAGAGAAAGCGACTGCGTGCTTGGGGGATTTTCGCGCGAAAATCCCCCAAGCACGCAGGAGCTCTCGAGACCCCCAACCTCGCCCTCACCAGACCCCCGCCCACCCAGGGGTCGAGAGAAAGCGACTGCGTGCTTGGGGGATTTTCGCGCGAAAATCCCCCAAGCACGCAGGAGCTCTCGAGACCCCCAACCTCGCCCTCACCAGACCCCCGCCCACCCAGGGGTCGAGAGAAAGCGACTGCGTGCTTGGGGGATTTTCGCGCGAAAATCCCCCAAGCACGCAGGAGCTCTCGAGACCCCCAACCTCAAACCTCAAACCTCAAACCTCAAACCTCAAACCTCAAACCTCAAACCTCAAACCTCAAACCTCAAACCTCAAACCTCAAACCTCAAACCTCAAACCTCAAACCTCAAACCTCAAACCTCAAACCTCAAACCTCAAACCTCAAACCTCAAACCTCAAACCTCAAACCTCAAACCTCAAACCTCAAACCTCAAACCTCAAACCTCAAACCTCAAACCTCAAACCTCAAACCTCAAACCTCAAACCTCAAACCTCAAACCTCAAACCTCAAACCTCAAACCTCAAACCTCAAACCTCAAACCTCAAACCTCAAACCTCAAACCTCAAACCTCAAACCTCAAACCTCAAACCTCAAACCTCAAACCTCAAACCTCAAACCTCAAACCTCAAACCTCAAACCTCAAACCTCAAACCTCAAACCTCAAACCTCAAACCTCAAACCTCAAACCTCAAACCTCAAACCTCAAACCTCAAACCTCAAACCTCAAACCTCAAACCTCAAACCTCAAACCTCAAACCTCAAACCTCAAACCTCAAACCTCAAACCTCAAACCTCAAACCTCAAACCTCAAACCTCAAACCTCAAACCTCAAACCTCAAACCTCAAACCTCAAACCTCAAACCTCAAACCTCAAACCTCAAACCTCAAACCTCAAACCTCAAACCTCAAACCTCAAACCTCAAACCTCAAACCTCAAACCTCAAACCTCAAACCTCAAACCTCAAACCTCAAACCTCAAACCTCAAACCTCAAACCTCAAACCTCAAACCTCAAACCTCAAACCTCAAACCTCAAACCTCAAACCTCAAACCTCAAACCTCAAACCTCAAACCTCAAACCTCAAACCTCAAACCTCAAACCTCAAACCTCAAACCTCAAACCTCAAACCTCAAACCTCAAACCTCAAACCTCAAACCTCAAACCTCAAACCTCAAACCTCAAACCTCAAACCTCAAACCTCAAACCTCAAACCTCAAACCTCAAACCTCAAACCTCAAACCTCAAACCTCAAACCTCAAACCTCAAACCTCAAACCTCAAACCTCAAACCTCAAACCTCAAACCTCAAACCTCAAACCTCAAACCTCAAACCTCAAACCTCAAACCTCAAACCTCAAACCTCAAACCTCAAACCTCAAACCTCAAACCTCAAACCTCAAACCTCAAACCTCAAACCTCAAACCTCAAACCTCAAACCTCAAACCTCAAACCTCAAACCTCAAACCTCAAACCTCAAACCTCAAACCTCAAACCTCAAACCTCAAACCTCAAACCTCAAACCTCAAACCTCAAACCTCAAACCTCAAACCTCAAACCTCAAACCTCAAACCTCAAACCTCAAACCTCAAACCTCAAACCTCAAACCTCAAACCTCAAACCTCAAACCTCAAACCTCAAACCTCAAACCTCAAACCTCAAACCTCAAACCTCAAACCTCAAACCTCAAACCTCAAACCTCAAACCTACCGGCTGATATGTAAAAAAATAATAAATATAAAAAATATTTTTTTTAAATTTAAAAATTTTAAAATATTGAAAAAATAATTAATTTCAAAAATTTGAAAAGTAGAAAAAATTAAAAGATCGCTGTACACTGAATGAAATGAAACGTATTTCAAAAGGTTATGAAATGACATGACCCGAGTGTTTTAAATACACTCAAGTTATTTCATTTTAAACCTTTTGAATTCCGTTTCATTTCATTCAGTTTACAGCGATCTTTTAATTTTTCTACTATCCAAATTTTTGAAATTAATTATTTTTTCAATATTTTAAAATTTTTAAATTTAAAAAAATATTTTTTATATTTATTATATTTTTATTTTTTTACATTTCAGCCAGAAGGTTTGAGTAATGAAATGAAACATAAATCAAAAGGTTATAAATTGAAATGTCCCGGGTGTCTTGAATACATTCAAGTTATTTCATTTAAAACCTTTTTGAATTACATTCGATTTCATTTTGTGTACAGCAATCTTTTAGTTTTTTTTCTACTATCCAATTTTTGAAATTTATTTTTTGATCGATATTTTAAAATGAATTAAAATTTTTGAACTTTTTGGGATATTTTGAACCGGCAGATCCAAGACCTGAAAACAGACACGAGACTAGTATACAACCACTTACCTTACAAAATAGCAAGCTCCTGGTTCCTCTTCAGCTCTTGTAACACCTAGAGGGCCTGTATACGAGAAATAGGCGACTACTCAGTATAGCGCGCGCAGATTGGTAAATAGGTTTTCTGTTGGCCACAGGCGGTTCCCTCCATAGGATTAGCATGGGACGCGAGACAAGCGGCATGATACAGTTTGGACAGAACTTGATGCGCAGAGACGCTTTTAAGCGAGTTTTGTCGCCTCTCTCTCGTATACAGAGTTTCTAGTAATACCTATAATGTCGGCTACACACATACGCGCGAAAGCAAATCAGAAAGAATAACAAAAAGCATGTGTTGTGTATAGGGTAAGGCGAAAAAGCACTTTATTTTTATTTCTGTTCTAATAGTGCGTAAAGGGTGCCACGTGGGTCCAATAAGAATGGTGTAATATAAAATCTGTACTATATATCATTCTGTAATATATAATTCATAAATCTGTAATATGGTGTAATATATATCATTGCCATAAAAAAATAGCGCACCATGAAAAAGAGATTCAAAGCCAAATTTATTTCCATGGTTTTTTATACTATGAAAGTTGTTTGATAAAAAAATAATTCATACCTCCTTGAAGTTGGGGGCCCCGAGAAAATCAGTTAAGTGGCGACTTCATGGGGCCGGATGCAACTACGTTTTGTAACGTGTCAAGGAACCGTAGAAACGTTCTAGGGAACTGTATTTTGTGACGTTTTAAAACGCCTGCTCCTGACCAGGCGTTTAACGACGATCGGGGCGGGACTTCCGATCGTTCTGTGCGCGCGCACAAAGTGGAGAAGGCACGGGCCACTCAGGATGGCATCGGATCACGTAGTTAAGACTGGGGCGAAGATTTCCTATCTTGAAGAGTATGAACCGGCATGGGCGTAGCCAGGGTTTAGCTTAGGGGGGGCAAGGAGGGTCTACTTTTTTTATGTTTGTGGAGAACGAATTTAAAGCCCCGTGAGAGAGGTCCGTCAAGTTTCAACGAGGGGTCTGGGGGTCCTCCCACAGAAAATTTCGTGAATTTACCCCTAAGAACAGGGTTGTAAACTGCTTTTTGGTACGCGTAAGCCCAAATTTGGACTTACATTTTTGTGTAGAATTTTGATTGTAATGAAGTTATTTAAAAAAAAGTGCGAATAATAAAGGTTTGAATACTATAAGGGGGTCTGGGGATCCTCCCCCAGAAATTTTTTTAAAATTTGACCCTAAAATACTGGGTTTTAACTAAATAAAAGTAAAGTAAAAGTTAATTATTTGAGACTTAGGGGGGGGCAGCTGCCCCCCCTTGGCTACGCCCATGTGAACCGGTGTGAACGTCGCGACGCCGCAGAACGGGCCCATAAACGCCGCTGCACGCCATGGTTTTGAGGGAAAGCGGCTCTAAATGGGCTGTTGGGATTGGAATACCATACTGCCTCCCCACGAAGTCTAATTTTATCTGGTGCACCAGCGGACGTTGCATACCAGGCTAGATACTTTTTCCTCACCTCAATGACAGGACTTGTTTTGTGGGCGTTGGTTCTGGAGAACGGGAAGGAAGGGGTAAAAATGTAACATAGGGGAGTAAGAAGAAAGCTTGGACATTGGATAAAACATGTGTTGCGCATTTTCTCTTGAAATTTGTCCCCAGGACAGGTCTGTAGGTAAGGACGGACAACCGGCTAAAAAACCTCAATGAAGCAGCTCTGGATGGCCAAAGTACCGTAGAATCATACTGAGGACAAGCGGCAGTGGGATGGATGTCGCTAGCAGTACTGCGGATTGTCCGTTGGGTCCGCATAGCTTCTTACATCTTTGTTTATAAGCAAGGGGCAGAAAATGGGCCCTTCTGTTTCCAATAGTGCACGAAATAAGGAAATGAAAATCCCAATTTCATGACATTGTGTTTAAGAGAGAATCCTGCTTCGGTTTGGAGCACCACGACGGTTGGGTATGAGTTTGAAGACACAATGGAGAGAGCACACTCAGTTGATGATTTTCTAATCGTTCCACGGAGTGGGGATGCATTGGATTCCATTTCTGCAACTCCCGAGTATGATTCGCCAGTACTTTTACCAACCACAGCCTCGTCATTGAGGTTTTGCAGCCAGTAGGCCGCCCTTACCTTCAGACCTGTCCTGGGAGCAAATTTCAAAAGAAACATGCACAACCACATGTTGTATGCAATGTCCAAGCTTGCTTCTTAACCCCCTAGGTTGTATTTTTACCCCGTCTTTCCGGTTCTCTAGAACCAACACCCACAAAACAACCCGGTCAACGAGGAGAAATCACCTAGCCCGGTACGCAACGTTCGCTGGTACACCATATGAATTTAGACTACCTGAGGAGGCAACATGGTCCTCCAATCCCTCGAAAGTCATTTAGAGCCCCTATCACTCAATGCCATGACGTGTGACTGCGAAAATGGACAATTGTTTAGACAACACTCCCCCCTGGTTTTCTCGGCCCCCTAACATCCAGGAAGGCTGATTTTTTAATTAGTTCACATTGATACTATGTGCACTCATAGAAATAAATTTGACTAGACTTTGAAATCCCCTTTCCTTCTTGGTGTTGGGGTTTTTATTTCCGCTAGTGTATATTAGCTTCTCGTAAAAAAAATCGTGAGTATGTTAGGGTTTGTAAAAGTCAGCCAATTTTCCAAAGTTTAAGTGTGATGCGGGGACAGGAGATATTATCCAATCTAAAAATATTTTACACCATTCTTATTAGACCCAAGTGGCACCCTCTCCGCACTTATAGTACAGAAATAAAAATTAAAGTGCTTTTTCGGCCCACTTTAATGTGTAAGCGACCGCTCTCGCTTGATTGAACGTTACGTTAGCACCTGGCTTTGCAAGTCTCGTTTACATTCGTTTAAGTTGCGGTTTTTGGGCATGAATCAAGAAAAATAGAATTAAAATATTCGGTGAATGTTCGCATTCGCGCGCATGTGTGGGCCCTGAGTAAAGCCCTGGTTAAACGACGTTACTTAGGTTGCGAAGAGAGTTCAAGAGTTTCGAAGAGAGCCTATATATAGCCGCCATAATGGGTACAAGCGCTACTCTCTCTAAACAGTGATCAATGATTATTCGTGTTTTTGTTTAATGGTCATCGCTATTAAAATCAAAGATGGATATCTAAATATTTGAACCAAGCATAAAAATAAATGATGAATTCATCAAATTATTGAACAAACAAACCAGCTGTATATAATGCATACCAAAAGGAAATTAGAACTTGTATTACTAGTTCATTGCCTTTTCTATTAATGAAAGCATTCATTAATGGGACTAAACAATGACCTCCGAGTTAGTCCTAAGGCTAAAAACTGAATGAAAATTCAAGAAATCTGTATAAAAGACAAAATTTTGATTCTCAACAAAAGATTTGAGTTTCACGAACAGTACTATCAACCTTGATGAGATACAATAACGGGAAAAGTCGAGAAAGGAAGTTTTTATACTCAATAGACTTAACCAAAGTAAAGAGCTAACAGAGGTTCCAAACGGCAGTTTCCCTCTAGGTACTTAAATAATGCTCGCCGATTATAAGTAATTTCACTAGCAGCCAATTAGAGAATGCGAAAGTGATCCCTGATTGGATATGCAACTTCTATCACACGGCATTTTTACCGACTTCAAAAAAGAGGAGGTTACGTCGGCAATGAATGTTAAATCTTAGCCACCACACTTTTGCATGTTCTAATGGACCGATTTGGACGCGTTTTTTTTATTAGACTAGGAATGGTTCAAAGTTGGTCCCATTTTAATTAGAACGCCCTCTAGCGGATACTAGATGAGTTAGAATCACTATCTCAAAAACTATTAGAGAGATAAACTGTTAATTGCAAATTGTAGAGAATATCTAATTAATAGTTAAGAAAAAAATCATTAAGACAAGCTACTCCGGAGAGATAGCGATGAAATAGCCGCCGAAGTCTGCATTGATTTAACCCTTTACAGAATACCCTGGCATCCCTAGGATTTAGGAAATAATAGAAACGTCTTCACTTTAGTACCTAACTCATTTTGCAAAAAAACGCATTAGCCGCCAAAGGCGGCGTCAGTTTTATAGAGGATAAAATATATTTTATTCTTTTAGGTTGAAAATCTGCCGGCGCGGTGGGTCGATAAGTTAGAATAAAACCCATTACATAAGAAGTATTGGAAAACGGCGCCGATAAGGTGGCGTGTTGTTCGAGCAGATATAAAATTTTCTACTGGTATTAAGCCAGTAGTACCAGAAGTTGTCTACGGGAAAACCCATGTTAAAAAAGTCGCCATTAGCGTCTATGGAGATGAATCCTCTGTTAAGCTCTATACCCTGTGGACTTAACATAAATCGGAGCTTAAATACCCATAATGGCGGCTGTTTACATGCGTAACTGATCGTCTAATCAAATCGGCAAAGTAAAAGGATAGAGCTCTAACTTAAGCTTTGCTATCCTGAGCTTTAAAAAAAAACCCTCGTAGAATATCATATCGAAAGGTGGAGCATAATGGACAGGATTCTTAGTGAGGAGCCTTGTGTGGCCAAGTAAAACACTGATGTTAGAGACATCTTTTTATTGTTGACTCGTAACGTAAAAACACAAGACAAAATACTATGTAATTAACAAACCCACATTATGTTGACACACTCATCAGATCTAGAGCTAGCGAAAAATTCCCTTCTTCGTTCTGTTCACCTTGCTTCTTCGTTCTGTTTAACTTTGTTAGATTCGCAATGCAGGTCTTCGCCATAACCTTTCAGTTCCATAAAGCTAGCTGACTCCTTATTCCTCTGCACCATAGATTTCCTTCAATTCAGTCAAAGGCGCTACAATAACAGAAAAATTGGGAATATACTGTCTATTTATGAAAATATTAAATATCCCATTGTTCGATTTTTAGTATGTTGTTAGTCAGGCTATTTACATGTAAAAAACATTAAAAAGTGTTTACTGTGTTATCCGCGAGGTGTCTGAATTTTGAGTGAAATTTAGAGCTTCAATTTTGAATAATGATTAGTTTTTTAAATCCACGTATATTAAGCATCTTTTCATTCCGATATGCATAAAATACTCAGTATTATGTTTTAAAGTGGCTTAACGCGTAGTATGTTACAGGGGTCGAAGTTGTCCTATATATCCTATATTTTAACACTAGAAGCTCCGGGGCGGTCATTT
The DNA here is from genome assembly GCA_024610705.1 of Tetragnatha versicolor. Taxonomy (NCBI): domain Eukaryota; kingdom Metazoa; phylum Arthropoda; class Arachnida; order Araneae; family Tetragnathidae; genus Tetragnatha; species Tetragnatha versicolor. The sequence continues at coordinate 44,738,710 of JANDEH010000007.1, forward strand.
TGACCGTTTTGCATTTTTAAAACGCGTTCTCTTCTAAAATATTTGAGTTACGCACTTCTAATTTTGTGACTTTTCCTAACTTTTGCTGCTATTATTGCTGTCCGAATTTGGTTTAGTTTGCAAAACGAGTTCCGGAGATAATCAAAGAACTACCTAGAACCCTCAAAATCCTCAGAATCCTCATTTTGACCGCTGAGTATTTTACGTTCTTATTTCTACTCTATCGCTTAAATTTTGTTATCTTTCGGTTCTACGAGGTACCTAAGAGGGTTCCTCTACAAAATTAAAAATATTTTATTGTTTCTACTGCAGAAAATCATAAAATGCGTCTTTATTTTGTTACACATCCCTTAGGAGAACTTTTTGTAATTCCCACGCCTGTTTTATCATTTTGTGAACGAAAGATTTATGATTTCCTTCATTTGAAGATGGAAATATTCAAGGCCTAACCGATTTATTATGTTTCAAAAGCTTTTTATGAGTGAAAATAAAGATAAATGTAAAATATCTGTCATGATACATCATTTTATAATAAGCAGATGGTTGATTTTCATTGAAACGCATTTGAATATTGAAACAGTTTTATTGCAAATGTTTTTAGAAGAGCATACGAGTGTGCTCATAAAAAGGTTCGACTCAAAATGAGTATTTTATACGCGATTATGCCGAAAATAAAACGGCTAGGATACGCACAGCAAATGCCGGATTGGGACAATAGAAGGTGAGAATTTTTTGTACTTGAGCATAGTTATACTGTGTATTTAGGTTGAACATAAAATGAAAATAAGTAAAATAAATAATAAACATTAATTTGCATTCAAATTGAGAAATAGGGGACATAAAGTCTATTATTTTTTCTTATAAAACATGAGTTAGTGACGTCATAAAGTCGTCACCACAGGGTCAAAATGCAATGTATGGACGGTACCAACCTTCTGATACATGTAAGAATTATTAAAAGTATGCGTGTAGTATACGTTCTTTGACTTTACTAAGGCTTTTATAGGTATGTTAAAATGGTGTAAAATAGTGCCGTATTTTCCGTAATTCCCTACATAAATTGGTATTTAAAAATCAAAAAATGTTTTTAAATATCATGTAATCAATGTTCTTTACGATGTCTATAACTATCACATTGAAATTTCTGGCTTTAAAGGTTATTTTCGGTGAAAAAAGCCTAGCGGTCAAAATGACTGTTTTTGAGGGTTCTAGGTATGAGGCACTTGCCGGAGCTTCTAGTGTTAAAAAAATTGTCAAAAACGGCCTATATTGCCTATATTTTAACAACTGTCATATTTCCTTTATTTTCGTTTTGTGCCCTATGCAATTTTTTTAATACTTAAAAACACTATTCTAATTGTTATTTTTGCATATAATGCTCGGATTTTGCGGTAATTCGTTGTTATTTTAAGTTACCGGGTGATCCAAGTACGTATGTTCTGGGGTTGAAAAACAGCGATCAACTTCCAAGATACAAACACTTGGGAAATATAGTGAAAGCAGTTTTGACATTCTCCCACTGACAGGCCTCTGTAGAGCGAAGATTTTCAATTAATAAAAGGATGCTGAACTCAGAAAGATCCTCTTTGAGCCTATTATAGTAGGTTTAAGGTTAATAAAAGATGCCATGATTGGGAAAGCATTACGTGTTACAAAGGAAATGATTCAATTGTATAAAGATTAGGGTGTATCGAAAAAAACTTTTTTTCGATTTTGATGACGTAATAGTGCGGAAAAGTTGTCTAAGGTGCCAGAGAGTACCTGTGAATTTTTTCAGAATTTTTGGATAATTTCTTAATGTGCCACATTGGCCCAGAAGTTCCCCATGTTAATCCAATGGGGCGCGCCGCCAAAAAGGCCGAAAATCGGTTTTTCGCTCCTCATTTCTACCCTAATCACACGACGAATGTCTCGTCTCGAGTTATGGACTCTATATGATGTATGCTACCCGAAAAAACTTGAATAATAACTTAAATCTCTATATTATGTTGATTGTGGGCTCTGATTTGAACGAGGAAATACGCAATTTTCGACGAAATTTGAGCATACAAAAAAACGTAATATAGATATTTAGGCTATTATTCAAGTTTTATCGGATAGCATACATCATATATAGAGTCCATAACTCGAGACGAGACATTCGTCGTGTGATTAGGGTAGAAATGAGGGGCGAAAAACCGATTTTCGGCCTTTTTGGCGGCGCGCCCCATTGGATTAACATGGGGAACTTCAGGGCCAATGTGGCACATTAAGAAATTATCCAAAAAATTTGAAAAAATTCACAGGTACTCTCTGGCACCTTAGACAACTTTTCCGCACTATTACGTCATCAAAATCGAAAAAAAGTTTTTTTCGATACACCCTAATAAAGATGCATACTTAATGTGACCATTTATTTTTTGACTCAAAACGGGACATTTGTTTATTTAGGTTAATTAACAGGTAGTCAATAAAAAACACTTTTTAAATGTTATTTATTCAGAAAAAGTTAGTTAGCTTAAAAGTTACGAATTAAAAACTATATATACACCCGAAACATTTAGTTATATTTATCAGAGGAACAAATTTGCTTTAACATAGCTGGTGATGATTTTAAGTAAGAATGAAACTCTTGGCACTTTTTTTATATTCACCTTAATTATCAACATCGCCTTTAGAACTGAAATTTGTAACTGGGTCTTCTCAGATGGCCACAATTTGTTCATCATAGAAAATACTCTTTCTACTGGAGCATTTGTAGCAGGCAAACATAAAATATATTCAATTAAAATAGAAAAGTTTTCATGCTGAAGATTGTTGGCTTGAAAGTGTTTGAATATTTCCACTCAACGAATTTTCGTGGAAACATTTAGATTATATTATTCCATTCGGTTACTTTCTGCGATGTAATGTAGTTACAAATTAACGAAAATTCGGGAAAAACTACTCAAATTTTGGCGTGGTTTCAGAAAACGGGACAATTTTGCGTCCCAGAGTTCATTTCGGGGACACCGGGACTCGTAGCTCTAAAAAGGGACAGTCCCGTTCAAAACGGGACGTCTGGTCACGTTATGCATACTCAAAATACAAAAGTAAAAAAGAAATGGAAAGAAAGTAATAAATTAAAGGCAAAAGAAAAAGTCCCTCCACCTTAAAAAAACCTTATCATGGAGCTGAAAGATAAATTAATTCTGCTCAATCTATGATTGACGAAGGTAATCAACGATTAACGGCCATATTCACCGGAGACCTGACCGGCGGTCAGGTCTGGTAACCATGGTTACAGCCTCTTCGGTTAAAATTGCTATGCACCATCGCAGGTCACGGCTCTGACCGTGGTCAAAGTCAGAAAATTATGACCGAGCCAAATCCATGGTTTCGTAGTTGACCGCGCATGCGCTGTTAACAAAAAAAGCAAAAATTTGTCATCCATCTTGTTTATGCTTTGCATTCTTTCATTAGTTGATGGATATTGAATCAGAAATAATATCGTCAAAAAATTATAACATTGTGCACGAATGAAGCAGCACAGAAGAAAAAATGATTGCCAAGTATTTCTAAGTTGTTTTAATGATAAGTTGTATAATATGACGCCATACCAACACTCTTGCTTGGCTCCACAAGAAAGAATGTCTAGAGGTATGTAAATTGTATTATTATTTAATTTTCTCATTATATGAAATCCTTCTGAATTGATAAATTTTTGTGTATTTAATACTTCGGCTCAATTCCGTTATAGATGTTCCGTTTTGTGTTAAATGTTTGTTTTGATGTTAAATGTTGCAAACATCGACAAACATTACTAACTAACGTAGATAAAAATGTTCGTTTGTATCAATATGACTAATTTAAAATATTTTTTCTTGTTAAATCTCGAATTCTCGGTGGCGAGTTTTATTTTTTATTGTTTATATTTTAAGATTTAGAATTCTGGATAGACTAGCAAGCCCACAATTTAAGATGGGATTGGAATTAAGAATGTGAAAGTGAATATAATGTACATTCCATATTTTTCGTAGATTCAGCGAAATTTATATATGGAAGCTGTAAAATTATTTTTAATGTTTATTTCAGTTATATTTTGGACAATTATTATGTTTTAACTAGTCCAATTCTGTAAAAATATGTAAAGGAATATAAAAATACCTACCTCCGTAAAGTTGGGTACATGTCAGTTTACAAAGGAATTCAAGATGGCGTCCAATATGGCGCCAAAAATCAAGTTGGTCAATTTGCACGTTATTATTAGTGATGGGCAAAATCGATAATTTTAGGTATCGAATACTTTGGTATCGAATACTTATAGGTATCGAATACTTTGGTATCGAATACTTATAGGTATCGAGTACTTTTAGGTATCGAGTACTTTTTTTCAATATCGGGAAATGAACCTGAAGGGAAAATTTTTTTAGGGCCTATCCATAATCAGTCTAATATTAAAAAAACTGAAAGCGATCCATCAAAAAGCCCCGTAGCTATGGGCCTGGAGGTGGATAGAGGCGAAGGATTTGGCGGGGGAAAAACCTAGCCGCGTCAAATTTCTCTCGCGGATGATAACGACTTGGGTTTGAGCGTTGCAAAATGATGCGTTTGATCTACAGTAGGTATTATAAAGATTACTTCATTGAAAAATTTAAAACGAAATAAGTCAATAAAGTATCGATACTTTTGTGGGTATCGAATACACTCGATACCTATAGGTATCGAGTACTTAAGTATTTGGTATCGATACCTGCCCATCACTAGTTATTATAGTTAATTCATAGGTTTTCAACTATGCTGATTTCAAAATTAATCATATAAAATCTCTAAAACCTTTCTTTTCAAGTTATTTGCGTTTTTACTGGTCTGGTAAGAAGAAATTTAAAAGGAAAACCAACATTTTATTAGTCCGTTTACTGCCGTTTCATAGTTAAGTTTTACGTTTTATTCCATAGTGAATCTTTTAAATATCTAGAAATTAGGGCGTATATAAGGGAGGGGCTCTAAAGAGGCCTGCTCCCCCGAAAATTCGGGTTAAGTGCACCCTCGGGAATTAAAACCCTGATTTCTTAGTCCCCCTCGGATTAAGTTAATACCCTGATTTTAGGATCAAATTTCCCAAAACTTTCTAGGGGGGGACCACCCTAGACCGCACCTTTGGTGCCTAGAACTCTATTATTCACATTGTTTTTATATTAAATTCATAAATATAAGAAAGTTTGAAACTTGGTGAATGTTTGAAACTTGGTCCTTAAATTCCAGGGAGTTTAGGACCACCCTGTATAGTGTTTTGATTCATTTTGAAACCTTTTGGGTCACACTAAAAGAGTACTGCAGGGGGGTATGGGAGTCCTCCCACAAATTTTTCTTTTTTAAATTTGACATTGGAAGTAGGGTTTAAACTCATTTTGAGAATATTTGGGTCCAAGGGGGGCCACTGTCCAGAGTGCCTCTTCCGTTGGATCCGCGTCCAATCGCAATCAGGTGTGAATTTTCATGAACTACCAAAGAGATTTCAAGGATTCCCCTAGGATTCTTTCGAAGTTAAAGTCTTATGAAATTACAGTTTTATTATGTTAGTGAATTATGATACATGACACAAGTTTAGTAATTATTTCAAGAAACTTGGAATTCAATATCTACGGGAGCTGAACGATTCTACAATGTTAGTGCTGGACTTCATAAGGGTGTATGACTTAATGAACCTGATTTAGCCCTGCAAGATTTCGAAGAGCCACAACAACATAAACTTGAAAAAAAAAACAAAAAAGCCAAATTATTTGTATAATAGGAGGCCTCTATGTTGTCCAAGACATTCTCCGTATTGGTAAGGTTTAGGGAGAAGTGCTATGAAGGAGATAATGATATGATTCTCGAAATTTTTGTACATCTAAAAAGGTTTAGAGTACTTGTACAGAGAAATTTAGATATTAATAATATGCATGTAAGAATCCAATATCATTATGAATTTAATAAGAAAATAATTTTTGCATACCTATACAATTATTTTTCCTCAATGCAATAGGTAACGTTTTAAAGATATCAGATGGGTTAACACGTAAGCATATTGCTTGTAAAATGTTTTTTGTGCATTACAAACAATTGGTGGATTCACATAGGGTCCCGATGAGGGAGCATTAACCTTTCAACTTTTTTAGGGAATTCCTTTTTTTAATGTAAAAAATATTTTTAATGCTATCAGGGATAGAATACCTTCAAGCCTCTGGCTTACACTATAAGATTTTCTTCTTGGATCCACCATAGTTAGAAATGCAGTCTTTTTTTAATTAGATGATAACAGAAAAGCATTTGGCAAATTTGATGCCCTATGCGGGTTGTAGGAGAGTTACATGTGGCCTTTTCAAGCTTCTTAAAACGAATTTTCAGAAAAAACAAATGAATATTAATTTTTTATATGGCGTCCCATGTTCAGAAAAATATTGTCGGACTGGGCGGGTTCATAATAAAGTTATACTATGTATTTTTAGGAGTATCGGAACTATATGGGGAGTGCATCTTTTCCAAAAATCTTTTATAACGGTCAGTCTTTTATAATCTTTTACAGCGGTCTTAAAAGTTTTCAGTATTTCTAGAAGGGCGTAGGAAATTTAATGCTGGAGGGGCCCCAATAATTCTATAAAGAAATTTAGTTCTTATCAAGCCTCAAGCAAGATTTTTGCACAACGAAAGAGGACACCCAAAATCATACTTAGCCCATTCCATGTAGTATATTAAATAAGCTCAATGTAGCTTCTTATACTTATGAACTTAATATAAAAACAATGTGAATAATAGAGTTCTAGGCACCAAAGGGGCGGTCTAGGGTGGTCCTCCCCTAGAAAGTTTTGGGAAATTTGATCCTAAAATCAGGGTTTTAATTCCCGAGGGTGCACTTAACCCGAATTTTCGGGGGAGCAGGCCTCTTTAGAACCCCTCCCTTATATGCGCCCTAATTTCTAGATACTTAAAAGATTCACCATGGAATAAAACGTAAAACTTAACTATGAAACGGCCGTAAACGGACTAATAAAATTTTGGTTTTACTTTTAAGTTTCTTCTTACCAGACCAGTAAAAACGCAAATAACTTTGAAAAGAAAGGTTTCAGAGATTTTATATGATTAATTTTGAAATCAGCATAGTCGAAAACCTATGAATCAACTATAATAACGTGCAAATTGACCAACTTGATTTTTGGCGCCATCTTGAATTCCTTTGTAAACTGACATGTACCCAACTTTACGGAGGTAGGTATTTTTATATTCCTGTACATATTTTTACAGAATTGGACTAGTTAAAACATAATAATTGTCCAAAATATCGGTTATAACCGAATACTCTAATTTCGGCCGCCATCTTGGATTTTCGATTCCCAGATCGATAAAAAATGGGTTAGATTGACAATTCGAGCTTCATAATGATTGTTTTTAAAATCTGCTTAGCTGAAAACCTCAAAATCGACATAAATAATCCAAAAATAGACCAAATTTGATGTCGGCGCCATCTTAGATTCCTCCTTATCGGAGGGTCTCCCAGCTAGGGTCCCGGTGGTTTTTAGACCCTTATATCATAAAGAACAAGTGTGCCAAGTTTCATGCTGGTAGCCAGAATTGCCAGATTTTTGTGCTAAGCTGCTGCACTATAGAGATGGTCCGCGGAGGTTCAAATTTAAGTGAAGTGGTCCGCAGACATATTTGAGTTGGGAACCACTGTTCTAGAGTTATTAGCTGTTTAAAAATGCAGGAAAAACAACTTTACAAAATTTGTATGAACATTAAAAAAATTATATCTAACGAAAAAAAAGTGATAGAAGAAAGGAATCTGAACGATTATGTCTATAACTATATTAGTTTCACATAAAAAAATCATGATTAATATTTGATAGTTTAATCTTTGATTTTTTTTAAAAAATAATCGCAAAAATCAAGTTTTTTCATATTTTTTCAAACTTTGGAGCCTTTGCGCGATCGATCGAAAGATATTAACCGATTTTGAAATTTTTTTTTCCTTTTCTTTGTCTATATAATTCGCAACTTTTCCGCGCTATTAAAACTTCAAAAAAAATAAAAGGTTTTTTTCGGCCCACCCTAGTACACACAATCGGCATTTCGTACATTTTTATACGCTTCCGGTTTTGACTAAATATTTTTAAAAATTACAAGTTTTAAAAATTTTCCCGAAAAAATTCGGCTGATTGATCTATAACTTAATTAGGGTTGTAAAATGAACACTAGAAAACAAATTTTCGGATCTCTCGCGGAACCCCGGTTGGGAAACGCTGCTCTATGCCATAACTCAAAATGCATTTCACAAACAAAATACTCCATTGCAAAATAAAACCAAAATCCAAACTCTATACCCTTCCTTTACATGCGAAACACAAAAATACACTAAAAATCCCCCCATGCACTAAATGAGGCGTTTGCTGTCAAAACCAGCTCATTCCATATTTTTCTGAAATCCACTTTTTTTTGCATATTTTGAAAGTTTAGAGGGTCTTTCATAAACCTGACGAAAGGATATAGCTCAAATACAGCTCATTACAACCCAAAATTAGGTGAAAACTGATCTCAACTGTGAAATTTCAGATCACTTGATAAAGTTAAGTGGATGTCATTTATTTAAATCTCGTAAAGACACAAATATTAACTGGTAAACTGGAAAAAACCAATTTCACGCAACTTAATTGAACAAAAAAAACTGAAAACTGCATGAAAAATCGCGTTTTTGCACCAAAATCGGCTTGCCCAACCTAACTAGTGTAATTACGCCCAATGTAATGCACCTGGAATGAAAATGAAAAACTAATCAAATTTTAGGCGGTTATACCTACTATTAAAAATTTTAAAAAAATTTTTGCTTAGAACCGTGGACGTGAGAAGTTTTTTGTCTCCTGTAAAATTTCCAAAAATGGAATGAGCTCTGGCTTTGATAGCTAACGCCTCAAGTACACAATTCCCACAAAATTAATACACTCAACACAAGCCCCCCTGTTTCTATTTCAAAGGGTACCTGGGTTACAGATGGGCTGGCCACCCGGGTCACAGGCATCGACGAACGACGGAATCTGTTCTCCCGGCTCTTTGTTGGGGTAGTCTGCGTCGATCAGGCTGCAATCGCGGGCTTTAGCATGTAGGCTTGTCATCCCCTCCGCCGCTGGCGGGTATAGTATCGGGTCCCTCGTCGTCGCGGTCTGCGACGGGTTTCCGCCTCCTGTCGGGCTCCTCTGCGTTCAGCAACGGCCTCCTCCACTGCTCCGTTTCGGGCATCAGAGCATAAAACACAAATGGATTCTGAATTAAGATATTTAATAAAAGTAAAATTCTTTTGGACACGAAAAATTAAAAATTACTTGTCGTTAATTTACACACCATTAAAATAATTGTATTTTAAATTTTCAAGAAAGAAACAAAAAAAAAAGCAATTGTTTACCTAAGAAGAAAGGAAGGTTATCACCATCTATGCAGGCTCCGTGATCAGAGCATCCTTCTCGTAGCTCGCCACTTCAGGATCGAGAAAGAATGAAAGAAAATTGCCACACACACAGTTATATATACAGCTTTCTACATACTGTTTCAGTTCAGTTCGCATTCCACATTAATACAGCTCTCTGGTTCACTTTAATATTCACAGTGCACTCTGGTGCTTTCGAAAATAATTACTCAATTTTATTTTATTATTCTGTTTGCCGTTTATTTTTCGCACTTATATTAATCGAATTAATCAAAAAATTTAACTAAATTTCAAATCAAATATATATTTAATAATCTTGTAAAAGTTTTTCAAGTCTTCAAAATGTTTGAATAGATTATATTTTATTTTTGAAAAAAAAATTATACCTTTTCAATAAAAACCGATATACTCGTATGCAGTAAAATTTGATTACTTAAACTATTTTCAATTTTCTCATAACAATGCGGTGCGTGTTTGAGTCCGCTCAGTTTTATATTTGGGGATGTGATTCTCCGGCTTTTCCGCTGATTTCCGGGGGGGGGGTTCATGGATTTTTCAACTTTTTCCACGTTTTCTACAATTTTTCATTCAGAAGGAATTTTTATCGCCGAGAGAAGGAGAAAGTAATTTCCCCCTTAACCCTTTGATCCTCAAATTATTTTCCTCATCCAAAATATGTCAAGTTTACGTAGTTCGTAAACTTGACATATTTTGGATCTGCAACTATAAGTAAACTAAATTTGGCCTTACATGACGAAAATTGGACGAATTTGGAACATTGGGAAGTGGGACTTACAAAGGGACAAAGGGTTAATTACGTCACTGTCCCTCAGTTTGTTTATAGCTCAGTGTAATGCGCAGTTCCTGATTACTCTCTCCTCCCTGATGGTTATTACGATTATTTACAGTTAGAACTACTTTTTGCATGAACCAGTTTTATGTAATAAATGACGGAATCGAACCATTATATCTGTTATATTACAGATTACTTTAATTTAAAGTCATATGAAGATCGTACGGAAGATCTTATTTATTTCATAAATGGAAACTCATTTTATACTACTTTTAAAGAGAGGCAATAGAAATTCCAGCGATCTAGATTCCTGCAAATGATCATCCGGATTTTTCGTAATAGAGGGTTAGGGGTAGTAATCCAGCAATTTAATATGAATGGTTGTGATCAAACTCTCCGGATGCCTCAGAAAAAATTTAAATCTAAGTTAAATTTTCCACACTTGTTAAAAATACTTATAACTGTAATTTTTTTTAAAGAAGTAGTCAGATAATTTTAGTTTAAAATCTTAACTTTAGGAAAAATGCAAAATTTTGAGCAGAAAAGAAATGAAGTAACTAGTTATCATGGATTTAAGGAAAGCCCATATGTTGATCAGTCCTCAGTCCAAAAATCAAGCCAAGACGCCAAATTGACTGTAGATAAAGTTACAGTTACTATTGGTATCAGATAATGGAAGTTTTTTAACTACCAAATAGCTTCTAGTGGTGACATCTATAATCATTTTTTGAACTATTATTTTTATTTGCTTAAAAAAAATCCCGTGACCTCAGGATGGTGAGAGTGAAGACCGTTTTTTTTTCTGATTTTTTTTCCGGTTATTATTGAATTTTCAAAAGTGTACTGACTTTTGGCCCACCCTGTATATTAGAATATCTGGGCGTTTTAAAACTGGGTTCGTTATTCGCGGTATATTTTGGAACGTAACTACCACGAATAACGAGGGAACACTGTATAATGTAGAATTGAAAAACATGACTAAAACTATAAAAATAAGGTCTTGATAAAAATCATTGACAGTTTTAAAGAGTTTATATTAGGTCAAAAAGTTATCAGATTTTAATCCTTGTTTTGAGTTTATCATATCTATCGATTCCAAACCCTGACCCCTCTTCATCATCAAGGTATTAAAACTCGTTCTTGAAATTGCCAGGCAATATTTTTCAGAATATATTTAATTTAACTAACTACTTTACTAACTGTCTAGAAGAGTTTGAAAAATTATATGCTAATTATATCGCAAACTTTTTTTATATATAAAGGAAACAAATTAATTTCTTTAAATTATAGTAGTTAAAAAATTTTTATTTAAATCAAGCAACCCTGATGCAAGAGGTCTATAAAAAATTAGTTATGCTTGTGATTACTTTTTCTGATAACATTTTGCCAGGATGTTATTTTTTCCAACAGGTGTTTGCCAAGGTCCGCCGTGTTTGGGGGAAGATAATCCCATGGATCCCTCCAAGATCCCAGGGCCCCCAGACATTACTTATTTTCTCACAAATAAAATATATGGGATAATGTAGTGTATAAACTTTGAGTTTATAGTATAGTATTTGAGTTTGTTAGTATAAACTTTGAGTTTATTATTAATTTATTAAATAAATGTATTTGTATTAAATCTTCGGGAAAGAGCGATCCTTCTGCTCCTCTTGTGGCACCTCTAAGCCGATGAAAATAAGTTTCATGTTTCCACCACCAAACCTTTCGAAAATCTTAAACTTATCAGACTACCCTAATGAAAGACAATTTTCTTGTAAGTGTTATAGCATGCAGTGGCGAATCCAGTAGGGGGGCTGTGGGGCTGCAGCCCCCCCCCAGGAATAAGACATTCAAGTTTTGGTAATAGCAATAAAGCAAAAAGAAATTTCACTATGTTGCGGACATTCGGTGGTGTTACCCAAAGGGTCTCAAAATCAATCGGAACCTTACTTTTAAGGGTAAAAATTCCAAAATTTTTCTGGGGGAAGACCCCCAAACCCCCTAGAAATTTTGGAATCTAATAAATACGGTTTTTCCTTGAAACTTCAGGGATTTACAAGGAGTGATCCTCTTTGATGTAACCTAAAGTGTCTCAACATGAGTTAAAATGCCACTTTTAATGGCAAATTCAAAAATTTTTCTGGAATAGGAACCCCTAAACCCCCTACAAATTTTTCAATTCATAATACTATAAACTTTTTTCCTTGAAAATTCTGCCGCTTACAATGAGTTGTGCTCTTTGGGTGGAATCTGAAAGGCTTCAAAATGAGCTAAAACACTATTTAACTTAGTGCACCAAAATTAAAACCTTACGAGTCATCTCACCTAAAACTTAGTATTCCTAAGATTAGACCCCAGAAAAGATGATGAGTAACCCCCTAAACAAAATTCTCGTTACGGCACTGGCAACCCCCTGCCCCTTTCAGTTACTTACATTTATATTTGAACAGCCCATTATAGCAATAAGGTTATTTGTGAAACTCAGCCCCCCCAGACCAAAATCCTGGATTCGCCACTGATAGCATGACAAAGTGGGCAACAATGAGCCCCTTGGGTAAGGGTGACACCCTCACATAAAAATGTGGTTAATACGAAACAATTTAATTTTTTAAATCTAAAATTAAGTTGTTTCGGGGGACTCGCAAACCTGTCATGATTTTAATTATAAAACTATAAAGGACAGATAGACCGACAAACATTGATTTTTATATATAGGGGAGAGTGTTGTATCTTTGGACAAAAATCACGTTTGGATTTTTCTAAGACAGGTAAAATCACATTTTTACCATTTAAAGTGCCCAACCTATAGTCCTAACCTTATCAAAGAGTGTAATATTTTTTATTAGCTAAAATATTCAAAATTGGATTTTTAATTCATTTTAATAACTTGACAATATTTTTGTCCATAAGTACAACTACGTGCTCTCCCTATGCACAGACCCAGTTGTACCTGTGGACACCCTTAAAAAGGAAAGTTTTAGATAAAAAAAAGCTTAAAATGAACATTTTTATTGGTGTAAAACCTTTTTATAAACTATTTCAAGCATTTTTAAAATTGGAAATAGATTTTTCGAAGTAATGTAGTTTTAGATCGTAAATGATCATTAAAACGAAGTTGATTGATAAAAGTCTTGATTTTTTACCAACAGTACATAAATCACATGGGATTTTCAGATCGAAATTAGAGGTAATGGTTTCATCAATTATGCTGATTGATCTGATGACTTCACTGATCCAAAAAAAACAATTCGATCGATACTTAGTTGTGCAAGCATTTGGAGGTAATAACTTCGCAAATCTTCTTTGGTGGAGATTTTAAGTTTTTTGTAATCATCATACTTAAATGTGATAGTGTTCCTAAACTCAACGCATGTTTTCAAACGTGTGTGCTAACTTTAAATGGATTTTTTAAGGTTTTATTGAGAGATATCGGTCTAGTTATTATTTTGGCAAGTTTTAGCCTCTGGGTCCTTTTTGGCAAGTGGTATCAGATCGTCAACTATGTTATTTAGTAGCTCTTACATGCGCTTGAAGGCGTTTAGGTCTGGTGACCCAGAAAGTACCCTTATTCTTTCAATATCGTTACTTTTAAAAAATTTAAGATAGCCAAATTGTGATTTTTTGCAGCTTTTTCACTCTTAAAGATAAATCCTTGACCCAAAATGTCTTCTAAAAGGAGCAAATGGGACATGAAAACACATGTATACAATTGTAGACATAATTGAAAAGCTCTGTGGCATATACAGGGTGTTTCAAAAAACCTGTAACGATAGGCTATTTCCTAAAATATTTCCCCTAGACCTATACTTCCAATGGAAGATTTTCTTCAAATGAGGCGAAGAATTATATGACACCAGTTTGAACTCCATGGGGGGTCTATTTTAGAAGATGCAGAAAATAAATTTTTATACGGCCCCCGTAGATTGAAACCCCCAGTGAGAAAAATTTTCTCCATTCATTTCTTAATCAGACACAAAAAATTTCATCTCGATATCTTCAAAATTCACCAAGATATTAAAAGCTAAAATTCGTGACTCACACCACTTTATCATACCTATGAGTGACATACTTTTACTGCAAAATAGGGGCCATCCACAAAATACAGTTGGACATTTTAGAAACCAAACTACCGTAAAACTTTGATTTTTTGAGGTGACAAGGACTACATGAAAAACTCCTCCAATCAGCCACGGTGTTGAGCTCGCTCAACTACGCTAATCCAGATACCTGTCATTGCTACTCATATCAGCCAGGGCCGAATTATCCAATAGGCAAACTAGGCAACTGCCTAGGGGCCCATCGTCAGCTAGGGGCCCCGTCCCCTGAGGGTGGGTGCCTATATGGTTGAATTCAGGAAGGGATCCAAGAAAAATGTTTGCAAGTAGTAATTATTTTTATTTTTTTCAAGCAGTAACTAGACTATTTTTATGAAAGGTTGGATCATAACTATTTCAAAGGGGCCCCTCATGAGTACTTACTGCAAAAATTCTTGCATAAAATACTAGAATTTCAAGCAAAAAGTGGGTGTCTAAGAATCCTCCCCAGAAAAAGTTTTGAAATTTTATTCTTAATAGAAATGTTTTAACTCATTTGGGTGATTTAATTTTTTTGTACTTTAAAAAATGCTATGATAAAAAATACGTTTATTTTGATTTGTTTTATTTTTTATTGAATATGGTTTGGTTTAGCTAACGTTTTATAGCAAAAAGTTATTGAATATGGTGATGACAAGCCTTCTCACTGTAGTAAAACCAAAATTATGAATAATATTGCGATGTGGTTTTAAAACATATTTTAGAAAGGAAAGGGTAAGAGAAAAGGGGCCCGAGAGTGCATTGCCTAGGGGCCCCAACATGGTTAATCCGGCCCTGATATCAGCGATGCCCAGAGGGGGCCCATCAGCTTTCATTTTGCGTTCAGATTTGTGACGTCATTGGTTTGAAAGTAACCCTCCTACCAATCAATACTTATACCTAAATCAATACTTATTTATAAATTATCTTGAGTTATCGAAAAGATTATAAAAAATATTTCTTGGAGCCCCGAAATCAGGTACTCCTTCATACCTATTAGCTACGTAAAAAATAATCGTAGCACGAGTGTGTGACTCCCAGAAACACTTGATACTCAGGAATCAATACCTATAAGTTCCGATTTAGCCAAACACTGCTTTATTAAGTGTAAACTCCCAAAGGTCGAAACCGCTCCACGGTTTGAGGTGAAGCTTGAGAGTTGAAAAAAGTGTACACCTATTGTCCGCTTAACCAGCAATAAATGGTGAAATTTTCCTTTCTTTACTGCTTTATTGTTTAATAGAATGACGCGTTTTTTAACTTGCGGACGGTCCCTTAAAAATATAAACCCGCATATCTCAGTGAATTTTGAAGATATCGAGACAGAATTTTTTCTATCTTATTGAGAAGTGAATGGAGAAAACTTTTTCCACTGGATGTTTCAGTCTACGGGGGCCGTATAAAAAGTTATTTTCTGGATGTTCTAAAATAGACCCCCCATGGAGTTGAAACTGGTCTCATATAATTCTTCACCTCATTTGAAGAAAATTCGCCATTGGAAGTATGGGTCTAGGGGAAATATTTTAGGAAATAGCCTATCGTTACAGGTTTTTTGAAACACCCTGTAGAGGGTGTTGAAACGGCACAAAATAGTTTTACAGCAATGACATATGTTATTAACGTTCAAAAAAAAGAAAATTTTTTAGTGTTTAAGGACGTATTAATATCTGAAAAGAAAAAAATATCTCTAAAAATAACTCGATTCTTTTTTAAAATGAGTTTTTAAGAGATCGAATTTCTTCTTTGAAACTATTGCCGTTTCAACACTCCCTATATATGCCGCAGAGCTTTTCACTGATGTCTGCAGGGCCGGACTGGGAAGAAATTTCGGCCCGGGCATTTTAAGTCTGAATCGGCCCACCGCATAATTTTTATGGAAAATATAACTTCATAGAATTGAAAATTTCGGGGGGGGGGGAATCGTGGTACCTCCACCAAGAAATTCTTTTGAAAATTGACCCCTAAGAAATAGTCTAAAATCAACCTTGAAGTCCTTAATTGGATACGTAATAAACTCAATATAGACTTTTAATTCTTTGTTGGTAAATTCAGTGGGTAAAAAGAATTTCCAACTTGACGAACTTAATATTAAAAGAATTTGTGGATGACATCCGAAAAGGTTCGCTCCTTTTATGCTGTAGAATTTGAAGAGAAGATGAAACCAGGAAAATTCTTTCATAAAAATATTTTAAATACACTGCTGTGCAAAAATTAAGGACGGAATATTTTTTTCAACATAACACCTAGTAGAATTATTGTTCATCGATGAAAATCAAGCCGAAAGATGTTCAATGGGTCAGAACACAGGGCCCGAGAACATATTTTCATTATCAATATTTTAAGGGGGTAAATGAGCCCTCCATTGATAATGGAGTTCCATTACACATTTGGAGCAGTGACAGAAACGTTTGTGGAAGAGGTATTTAACCAAGAAATTTAAGTTTTTTGAAATGAATATGATTATTCCTGAATTCAATGCATATTTTTAAACATTTGTGCCGCCTTTAAATGGTGGTTTTATTGAGAGATATCAGTCTAATCATCGTTTTTGACAAGTTTTAGCCTCTGGGTCATTTTTGGTAAGTGGTATACCGTCAACTATGTTTTTAGTGGGTCTCACATCTGCTTGATTGTGTTGAAGTCTGGGGACCCGGAAAGTAACTTTATTCTTTCAATATTGTTTCTTATGAAAAATTTTGGGAAAGCCAAATTGTGATTTTCTGCAGCTTTTTCACTAATAAAGAGAAATCATATCTTCTAAATATATCTTCTAAAAGAAGCAAATGGGCCAAAAGAATACAGATATGTGATTGCAGATATCAGGGAAAATCTCTTTTGAGTATAGGGGGTGTTGAAATGGTACAGATTCAAAGGAGAAATTCGATCTCTTTAAACTTCATTTTAAAGATAATGGAGATATTTTTACACAGATATATCTTTCTTTTCCGACATTTATTAGTCCATAAACACTAAAAATACTTCTTTTTTGGAAGTTAATAACAGATGTCCTTTCTGTGAAACTAATGCATTTCTTTGTGCCGTTTCAGCACCCCTTAGACAGTACAGAAATTTTCACTGATATCTGTGATAGCGTACCTGTGTTCTCTTGTCCCTTTTACTTCTTTTAGAAAACCTCTCGGGTCAATGATTTCTCTTTGTTAGTGAAAAAGCTGCATAAAATCACAATTTGACTATCTCAGTGAACGCGTACGCTGGCGATTTTATAACAACACAAACGAAAACCAAAACAACCAAGCACGTGTAGAGGGTGATTGCTGCTGCAGATGATATGATGCTGATGCCGTGACCTTGGCCAAGACCCGCTATATAAAGGCTCCAACTCGGCATAACTTTCACTCATCTTTGACGTCACTCCATAGACTTAACATGGCAATTTTCACCCACGTCTGACGTCATCACCCGGAGTTGGACGGCCATGTATATAGAGGGTCTTTTTACATACATCTCAACGAACGGGGCAAGTATTGTTGATTTCACAATTGTGTCTAAGGCAATATTTGACTTATACGTCAGCGATTTCTCCGTTAACTCTGTGTTAGGTTCTGATCATTTACCAATCGCAACAACTTTTATATTTGAAAACTTAAGTCCTAGACCTTCAAACAATCATCAGAGAAGAATCGTGAGTAAATCTTTTTGGAGATCAGATGTTTCGGACAAATTCAATTTAGACCAGTGTTTCCCAACGTGGGGCGTACGCCCCACCGGGGGGCAATATGATTTTCTAGGGGGGCAATTCGAAAATTTTCAACCAAATTGCCCCCTGGTGGGGAATGAACCACCAGGTTTTATTTACTTTCTAAGAAGTATTTTCGAAAAAAAATCTGTCAGGGCCGTATTAAAGGGTGGTTCTGAAGGGGCCATGTCCCCCTCGAAATTTGGATGAGTGTATCAAAACCAAGTTGAAACCCTGTTTTTAGAGTCAAATTTACAAAACTTTTCTGGGGGATGGCCCTAGATCCCCTTTTGTTTTTAGAACGCATATACTATTTGCAAATTTTTTACATTTAGTTCATCCAAATACAAATCTTACCTAAAGATTTATATCCAAAATTCTAAAAAGGGGTACCAAACTAGTTAAAACCTGTTTTCTAGAGTTAAATTTCCAAAAATTTGCTGTGGGAGGACCCACTAACCCCCCTTGGGTAGTTAGAATTTAATTACTCTTATTTTTTTTATATTAAGTCGTTTAGCAAATTCCATCTTAAATTCAAACATGCAAATTCTGTCTTAAAATGTTCTGAAAAACTTCATTGGATTATGGGGGGAGGGCTGAGAAATAATTTCGGGCCCCTCCCAAAATGTATTTCTATATATGCCACTGAGGCCTGGGGGGGCATGGAAAATTTAGTAAGTCTTTGGTGGGGCATGGACCGAAAAAGGTTGGGAAACACTGATTTAGACGTAAATAAAAAATTTGAAACAGATGAGAGTACCCACATAACACACACTCGTCGAAAAGACGTCGATAAAACGTCATACTCGTCCAGCGACTCTTCCAGAACTCGTCGATAAGTCGTCGAAAATACATCGATCCCGCGTCGAAATGTCCGGTTGTTTACCGTTTATAAAACGTCGAAAAGACGTCATGATGGAAGAGAAATCGACAGGTTTTGGAGCATATCTGGGCCTTATACTAGACCATTATTTGGACCTAGGAAACGTTATATCGACTAGTTATGGATTCCCCATTGCATTAAAATTGTTATAGAGGTATTAATATATACATTTAATTAAATTTAATAATATAACCATGGCAATTATATTAAATTCAATGTAAGTAATTTTGAAATTATAATTACTTTAAATTGAATAAAACTATCATGATATTTTTATTCAATTTAATGTAAATATAACTTTAAAATTATTTACATTGAATTTAATATAATTTCCATGGTTATATTATTAAATTTAATTAAATGTATAGATTAATACCTCTACAATAATTTCAAAGCATTAAAAAAACCCAGAAATCCAATAAGATTTAAACTGTACAGCAATTTTACAATATCTTAATTAAAAATAAATTTTTTTTAATCTTAATTGAAACTCACCTTCATTTTCTATGGTTTTTTTTACTAAAATAAGCTCTGCACAAGGACTCCAACAAAACTATTATTTCAACAGTTCAATTAATTTTAAGATTAATTTTATCAATTAGAATTTCTCATTTTTAAGTGATGAGATTGCATAAAAAAGCTAAAAGTCCTAAAACTCATTAATGATATCTGAACCATAACTTAGAGATTTCAAGCTGAATATATATTTAAATATGATAATAATTAAAATATATTTACAAACCTTTTGAAAACAAACTTAATTTTATTGATACTTACATTGATACAGGCTCGGACTGGCCATGCGGGAATTTGGGCAAATGCCCGGTGGGCCGCTACTCATCGAGGGCCGTTTGTGGGCCCCCTACAACCAAAATGTTTTACAGTGGTATAAATGAAAAAGATCCTGTAAAATTGAATCCGCACCTCCACAGGAATTTCCAACTAGCGGCCCACAAATTCTTTTTGTGCGGCCACCAAATCCATTAATTTACCAGCAATTAAATTCATTAATGATGGCATAAATTACTTAATTCAAAAACATATTATATTATTTAAAATATTTTTATGAACGAATTTTCCTGGTTTCATCTTTAAAAACTCTACGGCATAAAAGGAGCGAACCTTTTCGGATGTCACACAAAATAAGGGTCCCAAATGAGTTAAAACAATACTTTTAAGAGTAAAATTTCCAAAATTTTTCTGGGGGAGGACCCCATAGACCCCCCTTTCTATTTTGAGCTACATTATTCACAATTTCTGCCCGGACCAAAATTTCTTCCCAGTCCGGTATTGCCATATTCTCAACTCGTTATGGTACGCCTCCCCCGAATTTCGGATATATATTTTATGGTAGAAGTTTTGCGTTTTGACGAACTTAATATAAAATAGAGTTGTAATAACAGAGTTACAAATACCAAGGGGGTCTGGGGGTCCTCCCCCAGAAAATGTTTGAAAATTTAAGTAAAAAAACCCACTTTTTCAACTCGTTTTGATACGCCCCATCTAAATTTCGGATGTAGACTTTATGGTAGAAGAGTTTTGCGTTTTTACGAACTTAATATAAAATAAAGTTGCAATAATAGGGGAGAGTGTTGTACCTATGGACAAAAATCACGTTTGGATTTTTCTAAGACAGGTAAAATCACATTTTGACCATTTAAAGTGCCCAACCTATAATAGTCCTAACCTTTGTGAGTAGTGAGATATTTTTTATTAGTCAGAATCTTGAAAATTGGATTTTTAATCATTTATAATAACTTGGAAAAATTTGTGTCCAAAGGTACAACAACCTGTTGTACCTATGGACAGACCCAGTTGTACCTGTGGACACCTTAAAAAGGGAAGTTTTACTTGAAAAAAGCTAAGAATGAACATTTTTATTGATGAATTACCTTTTAATAACCTATTTCAAGCCTTTTTAAAATTGAAAATAGATTTTTTAAAGTAATGTAGTTTTAGATCGTAAATGATCATTAAAACGAAGTTGAATGATCAAAGTCTTGATTTTTTACCAAAAACACAAAAATCACATGGTATTTTCAGATCAGAATTTAAAGTAATAGTTTCGACAATCATGCTGATTGATCTGACAACTTCACTGATCCAAAAAACCCAATTCCATCGACACTTAGTTGTGCAAGCATTTGGTGGTAATAACAATAAAAATTTGGTGGTAAATCTTCTTCAGTGGAAATTTTAAGTTTTTTTAATCATCATACTTTAATGCGATAGGGTGCTTAGGGTTTTACACCATATTTTAAATTAAATTCCAAGTAGAATCATAAATTTAAAAAAGTAGTTTAGATCACAAAATATTTGATTTTTCATCTAAAATTCACTTGAAAATAATCGCTGACAAATAGATTACCATTTAGAATTAATTTAACATTTATTAAAATGTATTCAGTTAAATGAAACCTGATTCTAAAACGCCGATTAGCTACAGACACCCACAAGAACGTGTCCGTAGGTACAACACGTATGGTGTCCGAAGGTATAGCATCAGGTGTGTTTGCATTCAAAGTTCTTTAAAAGATAAAAGAATTGAGATCTGACTATTTCTAATATCAAAACTAAAAAGTCAAAATCTCGGGGATTCCTCCCATACATCCCATTTTATCATATCATAATCATAGAGGAAGAAAATAATTAATGTAGTGATGCACTAAAAAAAACTTTGAGCACCTAAAAACAGTATTTTTACTACAGAAAATTTAAATAATATTTTAAACAGCTGATTTCACGTTAGCAACTAGATAGCATCTGTTTACATTCAAAATCGACCACAAATTCAAATTCACATTTTTTCCCGAATTTTAAAATGAGGTGACTGAAGGTACAACCATCCGTAGGTACAACACTCTCCCCTAGAGTTAAAAAAGTACCAAGGGGGTCTGGAGGTCCTCTCCCGGAAAATTTTAGAAATTTTGACCTTAAAATAACAGGATTTTAACTCATTTTAGTGAATAAAATGCTGTATTACATAGTGTAAAACTCTTTATTTTTGAGGGGCTTCAGCCCCCTAGCCCCCCTTGATCCGCTAGTGAAGCACCCCCTATAACTTCAGCTTCGAGCCGTCTCTAAATTCACTGATTTTCCCGTACGTTTGACGTCATCGTGGTGACGTAAGTTGTGAGGCTTTATGTTGTACTTAAAAATATAAAAATAATAAAAGGCGGTTTGCTGGGGTCCTCCACCAGAAATTTATTGAGATTTGACCCTAAAGAGTAGTGTTTTGACCAGGGTTGGCCGGTTTAAACCATTTGGTTTAAACCATTGGTTTAAACCATGGTTTTTTTAACATGGTTTTTTTACCAAAAAAACCACTTGGTTTTTTTGGTTTTTTTAGAAATTATAAAATATTTTCAGAATTTTTTAAAGAAAGTGTTATTAAGTATAATCTTTTGCACAAAATTAAAAGGTCAGATTTATAAAAAAATTGACATCTTAAGGTGATTAAAAATCAGAAATCTTTTAATTTAATGGTTTTAATTATTGAATTCTCTCTAAACTTAACCTTAAATGCTTAAGTTAAATTTATTATATTTTGCAAGAGATAGTTCATTTATTAATTTCCTTTAAAATGAAGCATTATTTCAAAGAGTAACTAAACATACACAAAAGTTATCTGTTTTTCACTGATAAAATATGGCTTGTATTTTAATTAATTAATAAAACCCATTTGTCTTATTTGTCAGTCATAAAAACCAGTTTGTTTTTTTAGTAAATTAATAAAAACCGTTGATTTCTTTAATGATAAAAACTAAAAACCAGTTGGTTTGTTTATAAACAGATAAAAACCAGTTGGGTTTTTTTACTAAATTAATAAAAACCGTTAATTTCCTTAATCGGATTAATTATCTCAATCATTTATCCAATTTCAATTAACATTAGTTGCTTGCATTTCCCTTTTATTTATTAAAAAAGTTAAATTTTCTCTTTCTAAAGAAATTTCTTAAGTTCATAAATAATCCATATAATTAATTTGATTATTTTACCATTTAATAATTAATCAAATTAATTATCTTTATCAATTATCCAATTTAAATTAACATTAGTTGTTTACATTTCACTTTTACTTCTCATTTAAAAAATAAAATTTTCTCTTTTTAAAGAAATTTCTTAAGTTCATAAATTAATCCATATATAATTAAGATAAATAATTTGATTATTTCAACCATTTATCCAAGATAAATAAACACTGATTTTTATTCACTACAATAATATTAGATATTCAAATTGGAATATTTTAGAAACAAAAATTATTTTTAAAACAAATTAATTTAATTTTAATTAATTAATTGAAATATACAAATCATTTATCAATTATAAACAACCCCTGAAATAAATGTCTCATTTACAACTCAATTTCAAACATCAATGCTAAAATAACTTATTCTGATAAAAAAAAAATTCTAAAAAAACTTGGTTTAAACCAAAAAAACCTAGTTTAAACCAAAAAAACCAAATAAACCCGGTTTTTTTGTTTTTTTTAAAAAAACCCGGTTTTTTGCCAACCCTGGTTTTGACCTATCTTTGGACATTTGGGCCTTCCAGTTTTGGTGACAACCGATGACGATCGTTCCTTGTGCCTCGGAATTTTTAAGGAAAAAACAATAAACCATTGTTTCATATAAAATTTTTTGGAGTGGAGGGGGTTGATCCTTGAACCCGATCCCACGGGGTGTTAGACCCTCTGATTAAAATTCCGATTTTCCGGGTGTAGTATTAAAATGTTGTGTA
Organism: Tetragnatha versicolor; assembly: GCA_024610705.1. Lineage (NCBI taxonomy): Eukaryota > Metazoa > Arthropoda > Arachnida > Araneae > Tetragnathidae > Tetragnatha > Tetragnatha versicolor. The sequence continues at coordinate 44,762,293 of JANDEH010000007.1, forward strand.
TAATACTATACCCAGGCAAATATGTGTAACAGGGGACAGGGTAGGGCAGGATTGGTGTGTTATGGGGCGAGAGGGTCAATATATGGAGCAAAAGTTTGGGATAATTTATGCTTGTTTTTTGTTTTGTTGTGAGGTGCCATAAGCGACGATACACGGTGTCACACTTTTTACCGGTCGGGAGCTGTTGCACTGTCCCTCTCCCTCTACGGGCGCGGCGGCCGGTGGTTCTTTAGCCGGAGTTGGTGCCGAAAGGCCGCGGTCGGCGTTATCTTGTCGGCGCTTTGGTGAAAAGCGATCTTCTTCAAATTTCTTTGTTACATAAGGTACATATTTAACTTGCTTATCATGGCGGCAGGTCTTGGTTTTTTTGTCTCGCTCCTGGTCCCACAGGAAGGCTACCAAGCGGTAAGTAATTTTTTGTTACCTGTGAAATAAATGTGTTTATGGAAGTCTCTCGAAAATTGAAATATGTTTTTAGATTGATTTCATACGTAAAGACAAGGGAATAAAATAGTTCAATAAAAACTTTGGATGTTCGAGATTGGATATGGATAAAACCTCAGTAATTTCTTGTGATTCAAGGTAAACATTAAAGTAATTTCTGTATAAATTAGTTAGAATAACAACTTTTGTGTGAAGTTATATGAGGGTGTTAAGAAATACTTCCTTTACAACGTATATACGATGTAGTTAATGCGGTGTAATTTCTATAATTCAAAACAGAAAAAAAACCGCAAATAGTTTTTAAAACCTTCCAATTAAAAATGTGACATTTAATTGATAAGAAGGGATCTTAAAAGAAATTATAAATATCTTTGGACTCGGGACTTCCGATTGATTCAAGTAGTACTCTAAAATCTAAATGTATGAAAATAAGGTTATAACATTTTATAATAATTCTGCCTTATATTTAAGCCCGTAACGTGTTGTATACTTTATGAAATCGAAAATCTACGATTTTTCTAAGATAACAGCATTAGCACGGAATAAAAAAGTTTCAAAATTTAAAATTTATATAACATGTTGCATGTTAAGGACTTTAGAACATGCAGGAAATAGTACTGAGAAATAACCAGTTTTGAAATTTTTATGATGTAATTTGAATCGTCAAGTTGAAAAAGGGAATTAGTCCAAAAGCCAAGTTCTGGGAAAAACAAAAACAGCAAGTATAAAAGTAATGGAATTTTCATTGCATAACCACCAAACTTTTACCGGAATTTCCTATTACAGAAATATCATTAAAAAATGTACGTGATGAATTAAAAAATACTTTATAGTTGAAAAAAGTTATAGGACTTATTCCCTTCTTAAAATTGTGAAATATGTAGGTTGAAAAATCTTAAAAACCACTTTAATTGACAAGTACATTATATTTCTGCTTAGTAAACAGCACAAAATTGAAAAATAGAAAGATTAAGACAAATAAAGTTAATTGGTATTATTATGAAACTGAGTCATTAAGGCAATTAAATGAATACTTTTTCCGATTATCAAAACTTTCGATTCTCATTTTATCTTTTTAAGTTCATGTATTTTGGCGAATAACGTATAATTTTAAACTTCATGCTTTGATTTTAAGTAGGATTTTCCGTATTTCCATTATTCGGCAGTACCATATATGAACCTGTAAATGTTTATGTAATTTTTTAAAGTGTATTTTACGCAAGCAAATTGCAAAAAATAATATTTTTTACGATAACTACTTTCTACATTTCAGACAGAGTACATTCAACAGATTGAGTAAATTATATATTTTGATTAACTTTTTTAGAAGTACAGAATTTAAATTATGAAATCTGAAATCCACGTAAAAGTTTTCTCAAAATGCATTTTTAATGAGTAATATTTTTATTGCAATATTGTTTTGCATTCTTGTGAAAAATGGGAATCATGTATATAAAAATATCAGGTATCAAAATCTAGGGAAAGGGATTTAGAGGGATCTAGTCCCCCTTAAGTTACTACATTTTCCAGTGAAAACTACTACACTAAATAAAGTTTAATATCCTAATTTTGTGTGATACACAGATAATAATAATAATGTATGTTATTTGAGGGGGGAAAACTTTTTGAACCCTTTAAAAACTTGAAAAGTCTCAACTATAAAACTTTTTGGGGCCTCCTCACAGGCAAAAATACCATATTCGCTGCTGGAGGCAGACAGGCAGTGCTAATATGTTCCTGCCTCCACCAAAAAAACAGAAAAGAAATTTTCCAATCGTAATTTAATTTGGTTTTATAATATTAATGTTTGATTGACTTGAAAAATATTTTTTATTGTGTTTTTAAGGTTTTTTTTGTGTCCGAGAAAATGAACTCCTATATCAGACACAGACTCCAAAAATCAATTAAGGGGTCATAGGACTGTTAAATCATCAAAAAAATAGATTTTTTGAAAAAAATATATGTGATAACCTAGATATTTCTTAACAATTTAAAAAAACCCGCATGCGAAAATTCGTATTATTTCAGAAGTTATGGCTAAAATTCTGAAACAAGAAACCCAAGGAGATTACTAACTTTAGAACTTTGAGGTCATTTTTCTCAAAATGTGATTTTTTTGTGTTCCATGCATGATAAAATTTGAAGTAATAAGAATATATCCTTGAAACTTTGAGAGCATCAATATTTAGTAGTGACAATAAAGCCCTACCTCTGTTTAGAGTTTTGAACCTATATTTCATTATTTTTTGAGATTGTGAACTTATAATTTTTTTGTGTTTTTGACACCTAAGTTCAAATTATAATAAAAAATATTAATTGATTGTCAAACTCAAAATATCTGGTAGGGCTTGATTGTATACTCATATAGTATATATTTGAATTGAAATTTTGAATTTCCATTTAATAGTTAGTTAATTATCTTGCATGAAAGCCACTGCATACTAACATTTAACCGTCAAAGTTGCTTTTTTTCGACTCAATGTATAAACTTAACTATGTCTATTAAGTATTCAATTATTTTTTTACATAAAGTTAAATAAATAAGGATTAAAAATATGTTTAAACCGAGTCTTTTCATAAATTAGAAAAAAAGATATTAATTTTTTTGGAAAATGTAAAGTTTTTTTCACTGCATTGCGTTTTAACAGTCCTATGACCCCTTAAGACCAAGACCCCATCCCCATTATTCCTGCTATTCTGTTTTGTTTCTGATTAATTTCGATTCTACCTGCCTTTAAAACGAGATTTTTTAAAGTCATACGTGTATTACGATTTTAAACATGTTCTTCTCTTCTTTTTTCCTCATCTTTTGTTTATTTTAAAAACACCGATTTTGAACATTCATCTCAACAAACATAAAGGATCTTGCATTGGCACATCTCATATTCTCTGTGGTGCTGCCATCTGCTAACGCTAAATGTTACTACGTTGCTCAAAATACTTTTTAAAATAGGATAGTACACTTTTACAACAGATGCTGCCATCTGCAGAAAATTTTATATAAAAAAAGGAAGCAGCTTTTTTTTTTCATAAAAAGTCTTTATTTTAAAATACAGATTTAGTGATTTAGAATTATCCTTTTTCAAAGAAAAACTGATTGAAAATTAAAATAAAAACTACCCTCAATCGCAGAATCTTTCTGCAATAATTTTCGGCCTTATTTGTAAAACAAGGGGGTTTTGGGGTCCTCCCCTAAAAAATTTCTGGAAATTTGACCATCAAAAACAGGGCATTAGCTTGATTTGCTAAAATTTCAGTCGCCTCCCCCCTTATAAACGCCCCCTAGTTCAAAGGCGGATCCAGGATTTGGTTTTGGGGGGGCTAAGAATTTTCATAATCCAATTGAATCTTCTTGATGATCTTAATATTTAAAAAGGATGGAACTATTCTGCTCCAACTACTAAAAGGGGTCGCCTCACCCAAATTTCGGAAATAGATTTTATGGTAGAATTTTTGCGTTTTGACAAACTTGATAAAAATCAAGGGCGTACCCAGGATCTGATCTAGAGGGGGGCAGGTCATAAAATTTGAAAAAAATCGATTTCAAGTACTCAAAGATGATGTGATTCGGCGTGACTTATATGTTAAGTTTAAAATCACCTAAATAAAAAATGTATTGTGAACTAGAAGTAAATACTGGGGTTCCTCCCCCAGAAAAATTTTGAAATTCTGATCCTAAAAATAGTGTTTCAGCTTCATTCAGAACCTTTCGGGTTCCATCCAAAGGTAACAGTTTCTTGTAAACTACCGATTTTTTTCTAGGGGAAAAATTATAAATAGAAGTCAAAATTTAGAGGAATCCAAGTGCCCTCTACCAGAAAATTTTTGAGATTTGCCCTTTGAACTAGAGCTTTATAAATCAGGGTTCGCAAACTTTTCACATCGCAACCCACTTTTTATAAACAAATTATAACGCAACCCACCTCATCTCTTCTCAGTTAATTTTCCTATACCCCCTATAAGACTTAAGTTTCCTTTGTGTGGGGTTTGGTCACCAACTATTTAGTTACAATATATAGTACAGTCGACTCCGCTTAATGTGATCGCATTTGTCCAAGATAAAAATGATAACAATATCCAGTTGATAATAATAAGCAGTTCTATTCTAAAATGTGGCAAACCCTGTTACATGAGTGTTTGCATCAAAATCACGGCTGTGTATAGTAAAGTCCATATCATCAAAGTATTTAAAATGATTTTCAAGTATTTATTTTGCTACTTAAAACATTTTTAGAGAAAAATATAAGAGCTATTTATACGACTTATAAATTAATTACTCATTTTGTATGTTCATATATTAAAATTGGCCATCAAACGGGAAAAGAAGGTTTCTAGGGGATTTCACCAAATTTTGATAACATTAAGCGATATAATGATCACATAAAACGATGCATTTTGTGTTAATTTAAATAGGATTGTTCGGGACTAGTCATTTTCAATAACATTAACCGTGATCACATTAAGCGGAGTCGACTGTATTAGAGATATTAACTTTTTAGAAAATTTTTTAACCCGAGCGTACAAACTCATTGTGGGAGCAACTGTGAGCTCCCCAGTAAAAAGTGGTATGGGATGTCCCAAAAAAGATGTTTGAAATTAGACTTTTAAAAACAGGGAATCTGGAATAAATTGCAGTTACATCACTTCCTAAGGAAATTATTAAATACAAAATCTTGTCGTGACCCACCAAAAACTGACTGGAGACCCACAATTTGAGAACCTATGCTTTATAACATTTTGAAACCTCTTTGGTGAAACACAAAATGTGTGTGGAAGACCATCTTAAAAATGGGAGAATTTACAAAAAAAAGACACTAAAAAAGAGGGCATATTTTTGGAAAGGGGTTTGGGGGTTCTCTCCAAAACAAATTTGAAATTTGATCCTCAAAAGTAGTGTTTTAATTCATTTTTAGACCCTTTGAGTTACAACCAGAGAAGATTGCTCCTTGTAAATTGCAGAACTTTCAAGGGGAAACACGTGAAAATTTGGGGAGAGGTTTGAATCCCTAACCCCCCCTTGGATACGGCCCTGCGTCTAGGTGTGCTCTACCCCTTCTAAAAGTTCCAAAATTATAAAAACAACATTACCTCTTAAAAATAAAAAAACAGAGAGGGATAATTTTAAAGGGAGTCACATAATTTTAAAGATAACCTAAAAGTGAGGCACACAAATAATTAAGGAGTCATAAAAGATTTTGAGAATTTAAGATATGGGATATTACATTTCTTTTAAAGACCACTCAGAAAAGCTCCCTGGGGAGCTGAGGAACACCCATCCAAACCCTGGGGGTGGTTGGCAAACAGAAAGCAGACTTCGACATCACTCATCTACGTAATTAGGGGCCCATAAATAGTGCTTAGTAACGAGTTACCGGAGAAAAGCGAACAAGCCTCAGCTTCCGTAGTGGGGATCGTGCTGTTCGAGCCCCAAGGAGAAGGCTCGGGATTTGCAACCAGTCGGGTCACAAATTTTTGCCTTTTCGAATTTTTACTCTGATTAACTAAAAAAAATTTCCGTTTTCTAGGGGGGGCAGCTGCCCCCCCTGCCCCTCGCTGGGTACGCCCATGATAAAAATAGAGTCGTAATAATAGAGTTACGGGTCTGGGGGTCCTCCCTAGCTCCGTTGATCCATCAGTGTTCATCGCTTAATACGTTTTCATGCAAATTTCGTTTGTTAGTTAGTTTCAAATTTTATACAGCGTTCGAAATACCGGTGGTCTGCTGTTCCGAGACCACCGAAAAACTGCTCGGACCACTTACACTATGGTCCGAAAATAACTGGTCTTCCGGACCAGTGGCCAAAAAATAACACAATCTCCTTGCTGGTATTCGCTTTAAATACAAAAAATACTTTAAAAAATTGAATCATGTAATTTTTCATTTGGGGGACCAGTCATTTTGGTTGAGGACCATTAAGGTTTATAAAATAGAGTTTAAAATAGAATATCTCCCTATAGGGGTTAGTTATTTTCCCCCTCTTTTCACCCATGTGTAGGGCAAAGCTTGGAGATTGTTTTGAGCACAAAAAGTCAATTTGTCATTTTTTGGACTTATTCCCTTCTTCAAACTGACGATTCAATTTTACCCTTGAGTGGGAACCTCCTAATTATATGCCTTGGATTGGATTTGGTCACATATATTCTCCTGCTTGTGCGCATGAATCCGTCAAATTATTAAAAGGGGATATTTTCTCCCGATCAACCCGGGTTCAAACACCCTTCCTCGCGGGTCTTTCGGCATGGTGATGATCGGGCAGATTATCGCTCGTCTAGACTTGCGCGAGAGAAACCCGTATCTTCGTGTGTACGACATGGAAAATAAACTTGCGAAAAGACGCGATGACAAGCAGAGGGACGCTCACGAGGAGAGAAATGACGACAGATGATAAGGCGATCGCTCGCTCACACATCCGAACCTTCTTCTCTTTCTTCATCCGTTGAGTCCCCTCAATCATTGATTTGGGGATTAGTAGCTGTACATTTTTTAAGGTTTTTCTAGTACTATAGATTAACATTTGGGAAATATCTCAAGTGCATTAAGATATGCTTTCTTATTTGCAATCATCAGGAGACTAGACTTTTAAATTGTATTTTTTATTATCTTGTTGTTTCCAATTTTTTTAAAAATACAATTAGTTCGTTAAACCAATGTGTATATATGTCAGTGGCGGATCCAGGTGGTGGCACTCTGGAAAGTGCCCCCCTTGGAGACCCAAAAAGGTTCTCAAAATTAGTAAAAACCCAATTTTTACAGGGCTAACTTCAAAATTTTTTTCTGGGGGAGGACCCCCATACCCCCCATTAGTATCAAAATGTGGTATTCGGTGTTTATTTTTAGCAAATGCCCGAAATTTCGGGCTCATTTTAGCTCATTTTTAGACTCATTAATTTAACTCATTTTTAGACTCATAACGTTTCTAAAAATGAGTTAAAACCGTACTTTTGCACTTCAAATTTCAATTTTTTTCTGGGGGAGGACCCCCATACCCCCAATGGTACCACAAGGGGATCTTGTCTGGAAAAGTGCCCCCCTTGGAGCTTTGCTGGATCCGCGCCTGGTAAAATCCCAAGTGCATCAAGATGCCTTCTTTTATTTGCAATCATCAGGACACTAGACTTTTAAATTGTATTTTTTTCTTGTGGTTTTTACCTGATCTGTTGTTTCCAATCCTTTCAGATCTACACAGCAACTTAAGTTGAACCTACTACGTTGCTGTGAATAGACAGCAATGTTAGTTGACCCTACGACGTCACTAACATAATAAAGTAGTTCCCATCACAGTCCACAGTGTCTGAATTTCGATTGAAACGAAGAACGTCAATTTTAAAATACGATTAATTTGTTAAACATATGTATACAGGGTGTCCCATAAATGTTGGGTCACACTTCTAGGGGGGATAGTAGACACCTAGACGAGTCAGAATCATATAGGATTTGGGGGTCCCAGACCAAATCCCAGGGAGTCAAAAATGGAGCTACACCCCAAACAATTATTGAAAAATTCAATTTGTAGAAGAACTACTATTGGTAAAAATTTAATTATGGTCTCAAAAATTGTGGTTTAATATGATCTTTAAAATTATCTTAAAAGTTTTGAGTTAAAAATTTTTTATTACAAAAAAAGTTTAAAAACCACAAAAAAATGTGAAAACTCTGCCAAAACTTTATTTTGTATTTCGAAATCCTTTCTTTTGATATAATAATCTGAAAGATCATAGTTGAAAACCCTTAAGTCCAAAGTGTCACGTAAATACAATCAATATTAAATGCTTGAGAGCCTGTTAAAGCATGGTTTAAGTCCTTTTTTTGCGTCCCAAAACTGCCGTTTTGGAAACGGCTATAGGAAACCATTTTGCGCAAGCAAAAAACGAACTTTGGGCCGGATGCAACTACGTTCTGTGACGTGCTAAAGAACCGTATTTCACCTAATAATGATCGCCCAAGAACGCCTGCTCAGGAGGTGGCGTTCTACGACGATCGGGGCGGAACGGGGTATCGTTTTCCTTCCTCCTGATTGGTTGAAGGGTCCCATTACGTAGCAAGACGCGCAGAGCGCGAGAAAGGCAGGGTACAATCAAATGCACGTGGTTCAATGACGTAGTTCGTGACGTTCTTGAAAACCAATCAGCGGCATGCTGGAAAAATGACTCAGGACAACGATAGTTGAGTTGTTTGGAAGTACGATTCGACCGGTCCCAAAATCACCGCAGAACGTAGTTGCATCCGGCCCAAAGATCGCCCAAGAACGCCTGCTCAGGAGGTGGCGTTCTACGACGATCAGGCTGACGTTTTCATCCTGATTGGCTGAAGCGTTCCACTACGTAGCAAGGCGCGCGGAGCGCGGGAAAGGCCAAGACCCTCTATATAAAGGCCTCCCAACTCGGCCGTGCAACGTCATAACTTTCACTCATCTTTGACGTCACTCCATAGACTTAACATGGCAATTTACACCCACGTCTGACGTCATCACCCGGAGTTGGATGGCCATGTATATAGAGGGTCTTGGAAAGGCAGGGTACAATCAAATGCACGTGGTTCAATGACGTAGTTGGTGACGTTCTTGAAAACCAATCAGCGGCATGGGGCCATTCAAATATTACGTAAGCACCTAAGGGGGGAGGGGGTTTGCCCTTTGCTTATTTTTCCTGACAAAGGGGGAGGGGGGATATGAGTTATGCTTACGTAAGATACTGCATTTTCTAAAATCTCTTGTTTCTTGCATAAATAATTTCAAAACTCAACCAAAAGTAAATTTAACAAAAACTTGAATTAGGAAATCTGACGTAAGCACTTTTTCTGGGGGATGGACCCCCCAAACATTTTGAAATTTTAACACCGAAAAGTAGTGTTTCGACTCATTTTTGAACCCTTACACCCAAAAAGGACAGCTTCTTGTAGGTCACCTGATTTTCAAGGAAAAAAACAGTACTTACTAAAAAGGATGTCAAAATTTCGGGGGGGGGGGGGGTCCGGCAGTTTCTTACGTAATTATGGTGGGGGGGGGGTTGAGGTTTGCTTATCTTTGCTGACAAGGGGGGAGGGGGTTAAAAATGATCAAAAAAGTGCTTACGTAATATATTTGAACGGCCCCCATGCTGGAAAAATGACACAGGACAACGATAGTTGAGTTGTTTGGAAATAGGATTCCACCGGTCCCAAAATCGCCGCAGAACGTAGTTGCATCCGGCCCAAAGATCGCCCAAGAACGCCTGCTCAGGAGGTGGCGTTCTAAGACGATCGGGCTGACGGTTTCCTCCTGATTGGATGAAGCGTTCCAGTACGTAGCAAGGCGCGCGGAGCGCAGGAAAGGCAGGGTACAATCAAATGCACGTGGTTCAATGACGTAGTTGGTGACGTTCTTGAAAACCAATTAGCGGCATGCTGGAAAAATGACTCAAGACAATGATAGTTGAGTTGTTTGGAAGTAGGATTCGACCGGTCTCAAAATCGTCGCAAAACGTAGTTGCATCCGGCCCTTTAACAGTATCTCAAGCGTTTAATATTGATGGTTTTTATTCCTCTTTCAGTCAGAAAAGTACAGTTGCTTTGCTTTTTATGTGGTAATAACATCATTTGGGTTTTCTCTCTACCTCTTCTCACAGATCTTTCGGGCAATTCCGTATATTTGAAGGGGAGACGAAATTGCACCGGGGAGTTCCCTTGCGTTATATTTGACGAACAGTCTAGTTGGCGTCGCGGCCACATTTGGGCGTTATTTCGGGACATTCTTCCTTTAAGAATAATCCCGCGGAGCCTTCCCTTCTGCTCCGTTTTGCCAAGAGATCACCAATAAACAAAGGATGACAGAAAGTCTCATCGCCCGAGCCGAAAGTTTCCCGCTTCCGCAGGGTTCATAATCGTCCGGATGTGGAATTTTGTTTTCCGAAGTCGTAAATCCCTGCTCGCATCCTCCCACCGGCGGCCCTTTTATCCTCGGCAAAGTTTCTTTTTTGTGTCTCGAAAGACGAAACAAAGTCAAGAAAAATGGTTATTTTAGGCGGGGGTAAGTAAATCTGGTGGCAAACTGTGAGAATGTATTTGTATATTCGGGGATTTTTCTTCTTCTCCGAAAGCTTTGGCACCTGATTGGTTGGAAAGGTAAGACGTCTTGACGTGTTTCGCGTGTCGTGAATTGAATGATAATTTATTCTCTTATTTTGACACTTTTGAAAAGTAAACAAACGCTTTGTAGTTGGATGAAAATCCTTACACAATTTGCCATTAATGAATAGGAACCAAGGGTTGGCACAGGAGCATGGCACTCAAATATAAACATGCACTAGATTTTAAATGGCATCCTAAAAATATTATACTTTGGATTTTTGTAGCTGCAAAATGTAGTTTTATGTCTGAAAAATGTTATGAAGTAGTACCTACGTATGACAATCCTTCTATATTTCAAATCAATTATCCGATTTTTTAAAGACAGATGGGTACTAGTTCCGATTTTCTTATCAGCCAAGTTGACAGCTTATTTTAAACGATAAAAGACCAAAGCAACTCTGAACTTGTTTCGATAAATGTATACAAAATTCTTTAGTCCTTGAAGAGAAGTCAAACCTTGATCTTTCCTGTGACTGAGGGCCGCACCAAACTATACTCTATTCATTTAGAATTGGTGCTTGAGAAATAGTGCTTTCCCCCACGCTAAAAGCGTAACCATAGTTACGCTCTTTGCGCAGCCAATAGTAAGCCTCCTTCGTCACTTTGACGAGGATAGTTGCTATGGTTACCGATCGGTGGTGGGGAAAGGAAATATTTTCAAGCACCAGTTCAAAATGAACTGAGTATAAGCTGCTTGAAGACGCGAAAGCAATAAAAAACTCGTTAAGATCTTATCAAGAGAGGGGAGGCTGAGGCTCAACTCCATGGTTTCTTCCCTCTCTTGATAAAATCTTAACGATTTTTTTATTGCTTTCGCGTCTTCAAGCAGCTTAGGGTCATGTCATACGTGGCGTTCTTAAGACGTGACATCGATCCATCACCATTAAAAAACGATTAAGATAGTACCAGGAGGAGGGGCGATCGGAGTGGACTCGAGGGGGCGATATAGTAGATAACTCCTGATGATAAAAGATGACACCTGTTTTCCTCCGCTGCAGGAATAATCTACTACATCGTCCCTCGAGTCCCCTCCTCTCCTCCCCTTATCGCTCCTCCCTTTGACAGTTTGAGTTATTGGAGCGACTGCTATAAGAAGTCCGATGTGGCGCGGCCCTTAGTTTAACGCGGTCCTTAATATGGTAATCTCATAGCTCCCCTTTCTCTAATAAATTCCGTTTTACAAGAGTTAAAAACCAGAAAGTTTGTGTTTATTGATATGATATTTATCTATGTCTCTTTTCGTGTCGACACCAATGAATGTTTTCACGGGTTATCCACAGCTATCATCAGAAATATCTGAAGTGCTATTCTGAACCATCCTATTCCCAATGCATACATTATAGGGATGTTACTAAAATTCAAACTACGTATTTAAGTGGAGACGGTGAATCTCTACTCTGCAAGTGTCTATTTCCTCCATTGGATTCAATAAACGTCCAAACATCTGGATGTTAATGTATGAAACCATACATTAACATCCCTACAAAACAACGTCGTGACTTACACTTACACAACGATGATGCATTAAGTACTAACGTGCTCCGTCACTTGTAATCCTGCATTGTAATATTATTGAAGTTCATTCACAACTTCACTCTCTCTCTCTCTTCAATCTGAATGAGAAAGTTGTAGTTTGTTTTCAGACGGCTGAAGCACCCGCATTCAACTTGACTCGGTCGAGGGCCCAGACGTGACACTCGAAGAAGGGGAGGTCGACGCTGTGACAGCCCGAGCGGCAGTCGTGACAAGGGGATCAGCTCCCTTTCCCCTCCCACTTCGAGAGCTTTTATACAAGCACAGAGGTGATGATGATGGGGGAATATTTTGGCACTTGGATTCGCTACAGTTTAAGCGGCACGTGACAAAGCTTCTGAATGCTGTAATCAAGAAAGTCAGTGCATAAGTTGGACCTGAACACAAAGCGTAGGGGAAATACTCTCTTTCTCATTTTGTTCCCCTCTTTCAAGTTAAATAAAAATTAAGGAAGGAAGGTGGAGAAGTTAGAAACCGAAACTAGATACATCATAGATATCTAGTCTATTATCATTTATCAAGATTGTAATTTAAAATCCCTTAAATAAGATGTTTGTTCCATTTTACTTAAGTATAAATCGTGGTTTCCTTACGTGGAGTTGGAGTACAGATAGTATATTTTTAGGGGGGTTCAAGGCATCTATCTGATTTTAACTTGAGAACTCTTGGTATTGAATATCGACTGAGACCTGATTACTTCAGCTTGGAAACAATGTTAAACATTGTTTGAACCGTCCTTTGTTAAGTTTGAAACTATCATCTTTCTGTATACAACAAAAACTTAAGTTCTAAAAATAAGTAACTTAAGTTCTAGAAATTGCTCTTTTTCCACAAGTAGGTTGAAGTAGGTTCAATAGGTTCTTCTTCCATGTGAGTGTCTGGCCGTCCAATAAATATTAGCCTTCGATTTGGAATGAGTTGTCTAATATTTGGTAAAATTAGTTCGTACGACTAGCGGGATACTCATTTTTATGTTTTTCTTTAGAGAAATTAGTTCTCATGCGCTCAACGAAACATTAAGAAATACCCTTTAGTAATTTTGACTCGTCATAAATTTTCAAGCTCCATCTGTTTCTTTTTCTACAATTGAATGAACGATTTTAACGACCATAAAAAACAGTTTTAAAACCAAGAAACGTAATTGAACTTTTCCTAATTGCCGTAATAGCCCCTTTTTCTCTGCTATGCCTTATTCTGGAAGGTTATAGAAATGCTGTCACAACCGTCACAGATCTACTCCAGAAACGTCATATACGAACCAATTGCGACACCCAATCACGTTTCATCTTTTTCGCGACCAGCACACACACACCTGTTGTAGTTGCAATCAGAAGAGCAAGAACAGTACATCCATTGGAGCGGAAAAAAGCGCGACGCAATCTTGGAGTGTTTTTTACTCCCTCTCAGTGTCACATCCAGGACGTTTCGAGCACAAATAAAACGAGAATCCAGCGAAACTGCCTCCGTTGAATTCCAACAGAGATAAACAGTCGATAAAATACGGGAAACAAGGCAAAGCGATCCGCCTAGAAGTTGCGTCTTAATAAAATTTTGACGTTAAGCGAAAGATAAAGGATTTACGACCTTCTGTCAACCGTGAGGGACACTTAAAGGTGTGAGGAGGACCTTAAATCAACGTCAGGAGCTCTGTGGTCCCTCTTCTTTCGAATTTACGGCGCGCCCTGGGTTTATGAACTCGTAAAATGGGGAAAACATTCGTTTTACGACGATTTTCGGGCTTCCTGCTTGGCCAACCGTAGGTTAATGTTGATAGAAATCGAGCTGTTTATTTGAATCTGCTAGAGTGGATTTAGGTGATAGTTGTTACGTTGATTGAATGGAGAACGAACTGGAAAGAGGTATTAAAGGAGATGGTGCTACGTATATTTATGGGGCTGGTACTTCGAAGTGGCTTGAGTGTCCTTCTTTCCCAAATTTCCTTGGATTCAGAAAACCATTTCCTCACGGATATAAAATACCCAAGCTTTTTAAAACTGATTTTAAATGATTACCTATGCCCCAAGTTAGTCGAAAAATTTTTTATAGATGGACAAACAGGGAAACAATATAATTGAAAAGCATCCTCATATGGAGGTAACCATACAATTTTATTTACTTAAATTTTTAACCATCAAAATATTTTTAAAAGCAAAATAATCACAACTATTGCTGTGGCAATTATTCTATTCCGCAATTTCGAGTCTATAGTTGTCAATACATTTGCATATAAATAATAGGTGTAGACAATATCTTGTTACTTTCTTTTCCAAATCAAGTAAATACCTATAAAACGGTAAGCATTTAGTAGTATTCCGGAGCTTTTGTAAGTTGTTTTCTTCTATGAAATTGAAGAAAATTTCATTTCCCTAATCAAATTCCTAAAATGGTAAACTTGTAGTAGTATTATTCTATCCATGTCAGTTTGGCCTAACAGGTGGGTGCCCTTTAGCCTTAGGGACTGACTAGGACAATAAATAGTAATTAGTACTAGAAAGTGTCCAAGCCAAATAAATGGACTGGTGCTGGACTTAGCTACCCAACACTATTTTTTGGAATGCAATTTTGGACTAAACAGTTTGGAAAAGTCATATCTGCCTCATATAGTATATTGCAATATTTAGGCTTCAGGCAAATGACAGTGAAATTGCTTCTATTTTATTTGATGCAAACAATCTATTGCCCCCTCCAGAAGTCACGTCCTTGCTTTTCGTGTTCCCACGGATGCCGTTTACCCAAGCTCTTCCACTAATCTTCCCGAACAAGAATATTTCTTCAACGATTAGATGGTATCTCTCCAGGAGCCGTTTCAGTGCGCTTGCTTCGGCCACTAACATTAATTCCCGTCCACATCCATCCTCGGCGAGGAGGACCCGTCACAACTTCCACCCTCCCCCTCGAAAGAACAAAAAAAGTAGAACCTTCCGCACTGCGACACAAGACAATTTCTTTTCCCTTTTGTTCTGTCATCGCCATCAACACAACGCAAGTCAATTCCTCGTGAGAAGATTAAAGCTCCAGCCACCCCCGGGCCAGACGACAAGAAGTACGACAATGTTGTGACAGCAGGGGAGGGCCGCGACATACTTTTTCCACCCATTATCGCTCATCTTTTCTTCGGTCTCTGTTTAAAAAAGGCGCGTCTTTCGATATTTCCCGATCTTTTTTTTTGGAGCCTCTCCTCCGGGGGATTGTCAAGTGGGCACAAAACCCGCCGATGTCATTTCCAAGTGCCCAATGAAGCAGCAACAAGCCGGTGTCACCATAGAATTCAAACGAATAGAGGGAGCTTTGAACATTACTCCTTCCTCATGGAAACGACCGTGCCATCATGTGCTGTCGCACAGGGAACCTGTTCTCTAGAATTATCAAGGAAACAGTTTTTTTGTGGAGTTAGTGATTTCCCTCAGTTTTCATAAGATCTTCTCTGGAAAACCATTGCGAAGATGAAGATCTTCCAAGCCTCAAGACTCGTTAAGTTAGTTTCTTATACTCTATTCAAATTGGTGCGTTAAGTTAGTTTCTTATAGTTCGAACTGGCGCCTAAAGAATAGTGCTTTCCCCCTTGCTAGAAGCGTAACCATGGCTACGCTCTTCGCTAAGCCAATAGTAAGCCTTCTAGGTACGATAAGTCACAAAGTCAGTAATGTACTGGTATAATTTTGGAATTACGCCAAGTTTTCCCAATCTTCCTCCTTGTATACAGAAATTGTTTCACTTGTTTTACGCCAGTTTTCACTAGTAGAGTACTCCTTGCACTGATTTTCATCCATTCACAGTATACTCTATAAGTAATTATGAATTCAAATCTGCCCTAAACATTTGAAATACGCCAGTTTACGATGATCCCCACCATGCATTTAGAAATGTATGTTATTTTGCTTATGCTCAACTAGTAGAAAACTGCTAGTTGATGTGTTTAAGTTTTTTTTCCAATAGTTGAATATTTTCAACCATTTTTAGAAAACTTCGCGCTTGCGCACAGCTAAACTTAAAGTACCCATTCTAACACCTGAAGGAACTTTCTCTTATCCGAAAGGGGAACACTTTTCTTATGCCACTATCATCCGTCTAAGGATCGTCTCATGTTATAGATTTCCGCTCGCCCCATTTTCAGTGCTAACTACGGAGGGTTTCAGTAGACGTACGCTCTAGTCAATGTTTTCTCTATGGGTGTCATCCGGACAAGCCCGATCTGTGCTCGGGTACAAGCGATTTGACATTTGTTCTTCCCCTCCGTGCGGGCGGGGTCCTTGTACCCGATATGACTTTGATCCGATCTGCCGTTGAGGGACAGGCCTGTCGATGGGAACAACGAACTGGAGAAGCTTCTGATGGGCAGGGTCGAGATTTTCTGCAATGTGGTCAAAAGGAAATGGAGATCTAGGACCATTCAGCTTTTATCTCTACCTAAAACAAGAATTTCCTAACCATTCCCGATAGCAGTTACTTGTTTTAAGGAACAGCAAATCAAAAGATTTTTGGGAAGAAATGTGATTTTCTGCAAACGTGCAAGATTTGTAGTGAAAATCATTACTTTCAAAGGTATCTTTTTAATCCTTTCGTTTATTTCATTTTGTTTATGATTTAAACGTGGACGTAGTCTTGTTTAGCCTGCTAGTTCATGTATAGAATACGTCACACAAGTTCCTTTATCCATCATATCTTTGTATACTATACAGGGTGTATCTGAAATGGTGCAACAAACTTTCAGGGATGATAGTAGACACCTAGAAGAGTCAGAATCACCTAGGATTTGGGGGTTCCAGACCAAATCCCAGGGAGTTAAAAATGGAGCGACACCCCAAAAAATCATTGAAAAATTCAATTTGTAGAAGAACTACTATTGGTAAAAAAATAATTATGGTCTCAAAAATTGTGATTTAATATGATCTTTAAAGTTATCTCAAAAGTCTTCACTTTAAAATTTGTTTTATTATGAAAAAGTTAAAAAACCCTAAAAAATGTGAAAACTCTTCCAAAACCTTATTTTCTATTTCGAAATCCTTTCTTTTGATTTGATAATCTGAAAGATCATAGTTGAAAACCCACAAGTCCAAAGTTTCACGTAAATACAATCAATATTAAACGCTTGAGATCCTGTTAAAGTTTGTTTTTTGCGTGCGCTAACGGCTGTTCTGGAAACAGCTCTAGAAAACTGGATCTCACAGTATCTTATCTGTGGGTATTATTCCTTTCTCCTACCTTGCTGGGCTTACGCCTGTAGTTGGTCGATTTAATTTGTATTTGTATTTAAAAAATAGTTTAATTTCTAATAGTCCAGGCAACGAAGGGTTATAGAGGGAAGTTCTTGGAACACAATTTTTGACTTTAGAACTTTGTTTGGACTAGTTTGGAGGTAAACATATCAAAAGTCCCCAACCCTAGCCCCTGAGCTTAATGTAGGGGGGGCGTTTAAAAGTATCATTTTTTAGTTTTTGGCTTATTACTCTTAGAAAATGCATCCCCACGAAAATGTTTTAATTATCTTTTTTAAAGTAGATAAAATTACCAAAAATTTAAGACCATTCCCAGGTTTATAGGTCCAATAGATCCCGAGTTACATCTCTTCAAAAATGGAAAATTTCTTAAAAAAGTTCGAAAAATTGAGTAAAATTCGTATTTAAAGCCATTTATTGGCTATATTACACTTCTAAGAGTGAAGTAAGGGCTAAAACCTTATAACACAATTATTTAGCTTTAATTTAAGCCCTGAACCAAGTCTGCGAGATCAATAGTTCTTACGCTATCGGAAAAAAAACAAAAATTGGGAAAATGGGATTTTCCCAGAAAGGGGACCTAGAGGTTTGAGAGTACAGTAAAAGAGAAGAAAAGTGGTATAAATTAATATACCAATATTGAAAACAGTATTTATTTGTTTGAAGTATTCCATTTTTACCTTATAAAATTTATTAATTACCTATTTCTTAATTAATTATTTTCAATTTAATTAATTTTTTGTTCTATATTTATTGAATTTAAAAAATGAGGGTCATATTTATGAATTTTGCATACTTGTCATATATAAATTACAGCTTATAACATTTAGGAGGTATAGGTTCATGTTGGTATAACGGTTAAGAGGAAATTTCGAGAGGCTTTTGTCCCCTCAAAAAGGAACGGATAGGGCTATGTTGGTGTAAAAAAGAAAGAACACTGAAAAACAGCAGGCTACAGGTTTGTAGGAATACAGTAAAAGAGAAGAGAAGTCGTAAAACATGAAAGACATGACCACTCTATACAAAATGAAAGCTGATTAAATTTGCCCCAAGTTTTACTCAGTACAAGTGTAGGCCCGATGACCAGGTTCCTCACACTTAATTAAAGAATATCTAGACATGGGAAAATATTTTGCTATGACCATGTTTGTGCATATAGGATAGGCATTGTGATAGTTTTACAAAACAACCGTTTAGTGAAAACGAAGTTTATTGGATTTGAAAAGTAAACATAATACATTACAATATAGGTATCATTCAGTTAATTTCTTGCTCTCTAGGGCGGGGAGGACCTTGATCCTCGATTTTGTTTTCATCTTCTGTATCATCCTCTCCATCGGATCCCTGTAGGGAAACAGTTAGAGGATCCTCCTGTTCTTCTTCACTTTTGGAGTCAATTTGAGAGACCCCATTCAGGCAGTTCCCCTGGCAGTTTTGGCATGCTGGGGAACATTTGTGGCTTGCTTTTTTACAACCACACTTCGCGCCAGTGGCGGATCCAGGATTTGGTTTTGGGGGGGGCTAAGAATTTTCATAATCCAATTGAATCTTCTTGTTAATGGTAATACGGAAAAGGTAATGAATTTTCCTACTCAAACCACTAAAAGGGGTGTCTGGGGGTCCTCCCCCAGAAAATTTTTGGAAATTTAAGTCAAAAACCCCACTTTTTCACCTCGTTTTGGTACGCCTCATCCAAATTTCGGATATAGATTTTTTGCGTTTTGACCAACTTAATAAAATATTAAACGTTTTGGGGGGGGCTTCAGCCCGAAAGCCCCCCCCCGTAGATCCGCCACTGCTTCGCGCTGGCACAGTCTTTCACGCATCGGCAGAAAATTGTTTTTAGGATATCGTCCGGTGCAGCTGCTAATTCACTATGCACTGGGACCAGGCAGTTATTCTCCATCTTCCATCCATACATCTAATTCCAGCCCGAATTACAAGTTTGGGGGGGGGCAGGACAAGACTCACTTGGGGCCTTCGACATGTCTTAAAGTAACATTTAAATTTATTAGACTTGGAATATCACAGCACAGACGATATTTAATTTACAGAAGAATATTAAATTTAAGTAAAAATGCTAGAGGGTTTCGATATGTTTAGCAAGGAATCGAATCGGAATGGCGCGCTCCCGGGAAAAATCAAAACATGAACAGCATCAAGTTAAAGCATCAGTTATAGAGTAAGAACTTTTGATCTCACAGACTTGGTTCAGGGCTTAAATTAAAGTCAAATAATCAGCTTTCATTTTGTATAGAGTGGTCATGTCTTTCATGTTTTACGACTTTTATTCTCTTTTACTGTATTCCTACAAACCTGTAGCCTGCTGTTTTTTCAGTGTTCTTCCTTTTTTACACCAACATAGCCCTATCCGTTCCTTTTTGAGGGGACAAAAGCCTCTCGAAATTTCCTCTTAACCGTAATACCAACATGAACCTATGCCTCCTAAATGTTATAAGCTGTAATTTATATATGACAAGTATGCAAAATTCATAAACATGACCCTCATTTTTTAAATTCAATAAATATAGAACAAAAAATTAATTAAATTGAAAATAATTAATTTAGAAATAGGTAATTAATAAATTTTATAAGGTAAAAATGGAATACTTCAAACAAATAAATACTGTTTTCAATATTGGTATATCAATTTATACCACTTTTCTTCTCTTTTACGGTACTCTCAAACCTCTAGGTCCCCTTTCTGGGAAAATCCCATTTTCCCAATTTTTGTTTTTTTTTCGATAGCGTAAGAACTATTGATCTCGCAGACTTGGTTCAGGGCTTAAATTAAAGCTAAATAATTGTGTTATAAGGTTTTAGACCTTACTTCACTCTTAGAAGTGTAATATAGCCAATAAATGGCTTTAAATACGAATTTTACTCAATTTTTCGAACTTTTTTAACAAATTTTCCATTTTTGAAGAGATGTAACTCGGGATCTATTGGACCTATAAACCTGGGAATGGTCTTAAATTTTTGGTAATTTTATCTACTTTAAAAAAGATAATTGAAACTTTTTCGTGGGGATGCATTTTCTAAGAGTAATAAGCCAAAAACTGAAAAATGAGACTTTTAAACGCCCCCCCTACATTAAGCTCAGGGGCTAGGGTCGGGGACTTTTGATATGTTTACCTCCAAACTAGTCCAAACAAAGTTCTAAAGTCAAAAATTGTGTTCCAAGAACTTCCCTCTACACCCTTTTTTGAGCATTCGTTGCCTGGACTATAACTTAAAAAGTTGACGTGAGATTTTAATTGACCCCCCTCCCCTTTGTGAGATTTGGTGAGACTTTTCCAAACCCCTCCCCCCCTTTTTGACCTCACGTAATTTATGGATGTCCCCTTAAGCGCTTTTGATCCTGTTTCAGGCGCCAATTCTAAATGAACAGACTATAATTGCATACTTGTATAAGTTTTCCTTTAAATTTCCGTCACTTATCAGAAACTTAAGATCACCACGGAGTTTCAATGTAAAACAATGCACTCATAGGTCTTAAAAATTTACGAAAATAACCCAACATCTCCAAATGAATTTCTCCCTTTTCCTAGAAATATATTTAGAGTTGCTGATGCATCGAATTAATTAAATATATGATGCTATTTTTTTGTTTGGTTTGAACAGAATAAAAGGGACAAAGAATCTATGTGTTTGATCTTAAAATACACTGTTCAGTGCCTTATTAACTTGGTTCAGCGAAAAGAATCTTTGTAACTTCTAGCTAATAAAAACTGAGCTTCTCATCAGCCTGAAATGCTACTCTTAATGTTTGAAGCCTCTTAAGAGTGCTTTGTCTAAGCACACTTATTAAACGAATTGTTTTCCCCTTTCTATCTATTCTTGGTTGTCATCGAAACTTTTAGTCCCCTTAAATCCACAAATCTAATGAGAAAACAATGCATTAATGAATTCAGAGAACAAACTCTTGTTGTCTGTTATTCTCGAATTAGAACCTGAAACAGTGGAGTAAGTCTTTGAAACTTGTGAAAAATCGATTTTTGAGAATGTTTGTGCAGAGAGAGAGCTCTTAGAGCTCGCCATACTAAGAGCTCTGGGAGATAGTTGAACCCCCCAGATTGGGAATTGAAAAGTTGTGTGGTTAAACCTTAGAGAGACAAACATCCTAAATTATAACTAGGGCTGGGATTTCCATACAATTACATATCTTTTCAGAATATGATATTGCAAAGTTCTCTTAACTGCTACTTTTTCAAGGGATTTTGTGGATCGAATTAACCCATTTTTTTTTTACATTTACAAATTTCGGTTGTTTATATAATTTTAAAGGATAAATGTGTACTTGTATGGATTGTTTCCAAGAGGAGTTGTTCAAAGCTACCTAAAGCTATATAAGTACAGAACTTGATTCACTTTCCCTCCCAATATCTCCCTCAACAATTACTCGCAGATCCTTTGTTCTGTCAGTATAAAGATAACGAGAACAAGGCATCTCCCCCTAAAAAGAACGTGTGTAGTATTCAAAACAGAGCGTTCTCCAGACGAAAACAAACAATACCAGTCTTTCTCGAGTTGACTTTTTTCCGCAGTCAAGAAGTCGCTGCTTAATATTTTTCGGAATGCTTCTCGGAAAAGGGCTTCTCTCTTTTTGCTTCTTCAGAAGCAGTTTCTCTACTATTCTCTGCTCCCTCCATCTCATCGCACCTATCATCTGGAGGTATCAAGTTGCAGACGATTTTAGTTGTCTTCTGTGCACCGAAATATTTTCTCTGGATGTTCTTTCCCGTCAATGAATTCTTTTGGGATTCTAATGCGAGGAAGGGTGTCAGCTGATAAGTGGTCTATATCCCTTGCTTTTTTGCCCACCTCTGAGTGAAATAAGTCAACGAATTCATATTTTAAGGTGGTTGTATTTCATTTTTTCTGAGTTATTTCCTTAGGAATACTAAGTTTTAGGTGAGATGACTTTGTAGGACGTAAGATTTTAATTTTGGCACACTAAATTCCATAGAAAAATTTTCGAAATTTGCCCCTCAAAATAGTGTTTTAGCTCATTTTGAAATCCTTAAGATTGCACCCAAAGAGCACTGCTCATTGTAAGCGGCAGAATTTTCCAGGAAAAAAGTTTATAGTATTATGAATTGGAAAATTTCTTGGGGGTTTAGGGGTTCCTATTCCAGAAAAATTTTTGAATTTTGCCCCTAAAAGTGGCATTTTAACTAATGTCGAGACACTTTAGGTTACATCACAGAGGATAACTCCTTGTAAATCCCTAAAGTTTCAAGGAAAAACCGTACTTATTACATACCGAAATTTCGAGGCGGTTTGGGAGTCCTCCCCCAGAAAAATTATGGAATTTTTACCCTTAAATGTAGGGTTCCGATTCATTTTGAGACCCTTTGGGTTACACCTGAAGGGGACCGCTCCTTGTGACACATAATTTTCATGGAAAATGACAGTATAAAAATTTATAAAAAAAGTTTGGGTGGGGGTGGGGGTGAACCCCTAAACTCCCTTGGATGCGGTGCTGATGGGGTTAAAATACAACTGAATTTATTTCGGAATTTAATAAATGGGGGGTTGGGGGTTCTCCCCAAGAAAAATTTTGAATTTTGAACTTTAATAGGGGTGTTATGCATTTTAAGACGAATTTTTAAGGAAAAACAGTAAGTAAAAAACTGACGTCAAAATTTCGGGGGGTGTTTGAACCCCCAGAAGCCCCAGCGACTCAGTGGTATAGTGCTTCGCGCTTCCACACCACAGGCCCGGGGTTCAATTCCCGGGCTGGGCAAGGTCCACTCAGCCCGGGACCTTCATCCCTTCAGTGGGTCGATAAAATGAGGACCAAGCGTGCTTGGAACTAAACACTGGGGGTCTCGCGTTAGAATGACCATCTAACCGGGACACATGCCTAACACCATGCACCCCAGGGCCCCACGGTCACGAAAACGAAGATGGGCATCGTAGGCCTTGGCCCACTAGGGCTGTTGCGCCAATGAGTTTAGTTTTTTTAGTTTAGTTAGTTTGAACCCCCAACCCCCCCCTTGGATACGGCCCTGGGTCTACCCCAAGTTAAGTGACCCTGGAGAATCCATTCAGATGACTTACAGCGCTTCTAGCGGTGAAATAAAAAAATTTAAGAATTGAATTTAAAAACTAAAGGAGATAGAGTGAAAACCTCAGTGAGAGTATTGTTGCCAACTCTGTAAAGAACTCACTGAAAAAGTTTCATGAAACTATCGTAAATATTCAGGGAGATGTTAGCATTTGAAAATAGCACTTTTTCAGGCCTCAGAAAAGAAAAAATTCGGAAATTTGCAAGTTTTTTTATTTTTTGATTGAATTTTGTCTTCATTCAACTAATAAAACAATAAACTACACAATAACACGGAAAATTTGCAAATTAGCGAACTTTTTCTTTTTCGAGGCCTGAAAAAGTGCTATTTTCACATGCTAATATCTCCGCGAATATTCATGATATTTTCATGAAATTTTTTCAGTGAGTTCTTCATAACGTTGGCAACAGTACTCTCACAGAGGTTTTCGCTCTATCTTCATTAGTTTTTAAATGAATTTTTTTTAAATTTTTTCCTTTCACTGCAAGGGGCGCTTTAAACCATCTCAATGGATTCTCCAGGGTCATTTACCTAGGGGTAGACCTTACATACGTTACCCTAGGACACGTTGGTTCCAAATAAAAACCGCGAAACGGGCTTTTGAACCACCCTGGATAAACGTTTAAATGCCATTCCACAAAGAACTAAAGATACTAGAGCAGGGAATCCTGTTACTAAAGATATACTTTGAAGCAGAAGTTTGACAAGAGAGAGTTTTTTTATTCCCTTTGAACCAGAATATTCTAATGTATTATTGTTCTAAAATGGAATTCAGTCAGTCGATATTTTTAAGCCTATGAAAATTTGGAAAAATGTACTTTCCATTTAAATTTTGTGTTATTGTATATCTATGGACGTATTGTCACATTTTCGACGTTCCTTTTGACTATGAGATATCGAGAGTGTACTGTTTATCTGTAGGTATTAAAAAATTGGAGGGAGTATGTTACTTTGTTCTAGTACAGGGATTCTCTCCCAACCTTTTTGCACCTGCGTACCACTTGACTTTTTGAGAAATTTTGGCTTACCACCAGACCTAAATATTTTAATAAACGTATAATATTTACTCTCCTAAAAGTGTTCAAAGGCTTTTTGAATTATATTCCTGAGAAAACTTCATAATTAATGGTTATATATTTGTTTATTTATAACATGCTTATAATAAAGGAGAAATAAAAAGATGACAATTTTACAATTAATATACAGTTTTATTTATTATACCCATAGGTCTAAAAACATACAAATAAAAAATGAGTTCAAACTCAGCAAAAAATTAATCATACAGAATATACTTTTAGTCTTTAGTGCGAAATTTGTATTCAATGCCTGTGATTAAAATATCAACATTAAGAGTAATGGAACGTATCTTCACTCTTAAGTCCTCTTTAACACTTTTTCTGCTTCTATGTTTATTTTTTATGTACAAGAGTTCAGAAAATCCACTCACACAAGTAACTCGTAACAAATTACATCAAAAATAGCAGAGCTTGCCGGAAGATCAAAGGGTACTCGGTTTTACATCCGATCCAGAAGTTAATTAAAGATTTCTCTTTAAAATAATCTTTCATGGAACTATCTTCTGTAAGATCGATAAAACTCACGCGTACCACCTGAAACGTTCCCGCGTACCACCGGTTGGGAACCCCCGTTCTAGTATACAATCCAGGTTCGATATTTGGAGGGAAAGACACAATGATTTGGAAAAGGTTTTTATCTTTTAAATTTGGAGACTAGAAAAACTTCTAAAGGTGCTACTTCAAAAGCCTAGATAGTAAACCATTAGTAAATACCATTTAAAACAAATTTACGAATTCATTTCTGAAATAATACTTAACAGTAATTTTGTCTAGTAAATCTGATACTAACGAGGGGGAGGCGGCCTCGTGTCCACAAAATAATCCAAATGCTTTTGTTTAATATCTAAATAATAAAAAATAGTATGTAATTGTTCAAAGAAACTAAAAATAGTATTATGTGAAAGCGTCCTAGGTGCCCCATATTTCCGTACATTATGCCAATTAATATTGTCATAGATTCCTAATAAGAAACCGTTTTATTTAATTTGGAACAGGAAAATTTTGTGCATATATGACCCCGAAAGATAAAATACGCTCTTTTGCAAAATTTTACTCTTGAATTCAAATCGTTAAGTATTTGACCTCTGCCAATTCAAAAGGAGCATGTCTGGACTCATGTCTACTATTTGCAAAGTCCCACAACCATGGGTGGTATGGATCCACTTTGAATACACGATCACATTCATTATCCTCCTTAAACCGTACCCATAAAAAAACCTGCAGAATCCACAGTAGCTAAGAAATATGGACCCGTACTTAAAATTCCCCACAATAAAAGTGTGTATCCAAGCGTGATACCACCATTGGTGTAATAACGCACTACGGAGAACATATTGTTTGCGGAAAAGATCTGGGCAGCAATTTGGTAGCCGGATAACTGGGCAAGGCATCGTGTCGAGCCTCCTTTCCTCTCTGGTAATCACAGAAATGAAGGAGGGTATAATGACGGCTTTTACGCGCCACCCCGGGAACCAAATCAATTGCTCGAACCATAAACAGAACGGAGTGGGGATTAAAAAAAGAGGTGAAAATTGTAGAGGAGGCCTCAATACCGGGTTTGGGTGAAAGTTAGTGTCCTTAATAATGGGTGCTTGTATAAGAAGATTGCGTGTGAAAGGGTTGGAAGTGTTCTTGGAAATACATGCTAGGCTTTGCTCGTAGTGGCAAGAACTTATAACGCGTAGAGGTGATGTATTGGGAAGTGAATCCCTGTTAATTTGCCTGTAAAAAGCGTTGGTTGTGTGTAGAAGGGGTTAACAATGGTCAGATAAATTCTCACGAAGAAGCTGATGTTTGCACAAGTTGGTAACTACCAGTAACTACTAATTGCGGATGCTTGTCACCATAAGTCTTTTAAGTGTAACTCTGATGGAAAGGGAGCGAATAGTGAGGATACTTACTTGTCACTAGTTGGTGATTTCTATGAAGAAAATTCCGTTTATTTGTTCTTGAGAAGACCACTTAGCGTTGTTTTATTGAATAGTTCCGTTTTAAGGAGCCTACATAACATGTAATTGGTGATATAAGATATAGATCCTGTATCGGCCGTTGTATTTCTACTTTCTACTAAGTGTGGAATTTTAACTGGAATGCTTTCTTTGTGTGAATACTTGTAACGAAGGCGTTACAAACCTTTAATGCTGAATTATTTAACAAGTGGGTAATTACCTCGTTTCTAGAATAACTTGAAATTAGCTTTCAACCTGATATTGATTCATTTTTGAAAGAGAACTAGTATCTTATATTTGTTTTAGTTAATGTTATACATTTATATTTAAGATTAAAATTAATGAGTTAAGTTAAAATAATGGGTTAAGATAAAGATGATTAAAAACGAGGATTTAAGGTATAAGAGGATCTAAATTAAATACTGTAGCGTATTTACATCTAGACCTCGGAAAATTAGGATCCAGCCTTTTAGATTAACTTGAATTGTACAAGAAAAGTTTATTATGATGAAAGGTTCTATTCAACAAATTTACACACAAAATAGAGTTTATAGCTTTTATATTAACAAAACTTGCGTAAAACTGACCGGCGGTCAGGTCAGGAAACCATGGTTACAGCCTCTGATTGGTGGAAAAATAATTCAATATTTTCCTTCCACCAATCAGAGGCTGTAACCATGGTTTCCTGACCTGACCGCCGGTCAGGTTACCGGTGAATACGGCCGATAGCTCATACTAAATAAGTCGAGTTTACGTAACTGTGCAACTAGAAGTAAACGAAATTCGGACATACAGGACAAAAATGGGACGACGTTTTTGCTGCTTGAGCAGAGCTGGTGATAAATATTTTAAGACCCATGTTATTGTGCTTCTCTGCAACAACCGAGCTCTTGTTAGGAAACAGTTTTCCAGAAAGATGTCTGTTCTGATTCTTAGCTTTAAAAGAGTCGTTGCAATTAAAATCCATTTACAATAGTTACTAGTCTTGATAAACAATTTATGTATTTTATTTCCTTTCCTGAAAAAATATGTGTATATTTTAACAAAGTGATCTTATAAGTAATAAATTTCCATATATGAATTATAGAGTTTGTGAGTTTTACGCAAGTTTTGTTAATATAAAAGCTATAAACTCTATTTTGTGTGTGAGTCAAAAGATAAAACTTACTCTTTTGGTCCTATATAAATTATTATACTCGTTGCATTTATAAAACTCAAATACCATATCGTTATAAAACTCAATTACGGAATATAATATGCTATCTGCTGTAAAATTATTGTTTTTTATAGAGTTGGAACAAATTAACACATTAAAATAATCCGATAGAATTTTCATTCTTAAACAAAGTTTTTACTCTTTTGTTGATATACTAGCTTTTATAAATCTAAAATTTCACTAGTGACAACCTTATCCGGAAATCATCTAATCTCTAATCAAATATGGCACCATGCATGTCTCCTGTTGTAGACAAACACAAAATTCAGGAATATAAAAGAAGATACTATATGTTTGTACTCAAATGACAGTTCCATGTCACACATCACTAGGATTAGAGGACTTTTACGAGTTTTCATCCCCTCCATAATATTTGATCACTCTTATCAACAGTAACATTTCAGCCCTCTTTTGTTTAGGACACAGGATAGATTTCAGTTATTATTATGGATTCTTATATTCAACTTACATCTCTCATTCTCAACATCATCTTTCTATAAAAGCAACAGTGTTGCGCCAGAGCGTCTCCACCACCATCAGGAGAGACTGCAGTACGTCTTCCACCTTGGAAAACGTAAACATCGGCCGATACCCGCTATTTGGACTGGAGCTGTCAGCGCCCAGAGAGAGCGGATCCAGATTGCCCCCTTCTATTTGTTTGATTTCGCCATCTTTATGGCTTTGTAGTGCATAAATCGAGGGGGGTGGATTTTAGAGTGCCTGGTGATGTGATGTAGTGGTTTATGGCCGCCGATTGTGCTGGAGTTGGATTTAAGTCCTTGTTTTGTTTTATTGAGAGGATTCCTCTCTTTTGTTAAGTTTGCTGATTGGTTAGTTGGTGTGCTTTACGATGAATCTGGTCTCTTTCATGGAGTTTTACTTAAGTAACGGCTTCAACAATGCTTTTTTTTGTTGATCTTGTGGTGTTAAACCTTGCAGACTCGGGAAAATCTAAATTAAACAACAATTTTGAGCTGAAAAGGATAAGATGTTATCCTTTATGAACTGAACAAGTACAAATGTTTTATTAAACAGTGTTGGTTAATAAATAAGTAATAAGTAATAAGAGTCATTTTTTCATTTTGGAAAATGCCGTCTTGAATAAATTTATGAGCAATACTTATTCATACATTCAATAACTTTTTTAAGTAATTTTTAAATTTAACATTTAGTAACTTTTAAACTTGTCAAACATTTTACAACAAAATGTAATTTTTTCAGACTCAGCTATCGCAACTGAAAGTTGTTTTCTACTTGATAGTTGGAAAAAGTACACTCTTAAAACAACCGTCTCAAAACTGAGTAAAAAAGTACTCAAACTGGCTCTGATCCAAATGTACTCAAATTCGAAAACATGAATATACTCATTTCTGAGAATGTGGTTACTGAAAAATGAAACATCTTGAGCTTGAACTCAAAAATGAGCTCATGATGTTTCATTTTTGAGTATGCACATTTTCAGAAATGAGTATATTCCAGTTTTCAAATTTGAGTACATTTAGATCGGAGCCAGTTTTACTCAGTTTTGAGACTGTTGTTTTAAGAGTGTATAATCCATGTGATAAGTTTAGATATAAGATAATTTTATAGAATTTTCTTTAAACTTATTCAACCTTGAAAAACCAGGGGGATCTGGAAATAAAGGGTACAAAACGGAATGCTAATGATAACCGCCTTAAATTTTCTTTCAATCCAATCAGTGTTGCATCAAAACTTTCGACTGTGTTTTTCAATATGAAAACAAATGCATAAGTTTAATTTTACTAAAACTGAGGATGAGAAGTCACACAGCATACAGCTCTGTGATTATCTCAGATATGAAAGAGCAGATCTGGGGAAAATTAAGTTTTGGTACTGTGAACACGTAACAAAAAACGAATGAGAACGTTTGGAATATTTTAAACAAAACTAGCGGACATAAATATTATTCTACTTTTCAATGGAGGAAAATATATTTTAAAATGAAAGATAGACTGCTTGAATAGGTTCAAAAAATGACGCGATATTTATGATGGATCGTTGTTTTAAAGGACTGATTTTGTTTTGGAACTTCCTGACATCTTTGAACAAGTTTCATACAAAATTGCACTTATTTTGAGGATGTTTCATATTCATAGTTGAATTATTTATAAAACAATTCAAAGAGTTTGTTTATTGGTTTAGTATTTTATTCGAAATAAAAAACGGCGTTGAGTGTGGTACTTTCGAATAGTTGTTGCGGTATATCGGTAAGAACTAAGAATAACATCTTGAAATAAATTTTCTGAGAAATAGACATGCATGTTTGTTGAAATAATATCTGTTTTCAAATTTTTGTTGGTAATGGTGTTTCAAAATGGATATCCTGACCTAAATTTTATCTGGTGTGTTCTTGATGTTTCTTCCGAAACGATTTTTACACAACGTTAGATAAAATTTCAATTCTTACTTAACTATTTTCTTAGGCTGTGTTATTGAGTAGATAGAGAATTCTGAATATTTAAATAGTATTAAGATAGCGGTTAATGTTGTAAATAAATGGATTATAAAAGTTTCATTACAAAATTTAAAATTTTTTGCCTTTTGCAACAAAACGAAAATATATTTACTGTGCCTACTCTTTTTAAATAAGCATCTTCAAAACTAATATCGTTGCGTACATAATTCTTCATATTTTTAAAACGAACGGAGATGGCGGATAAAATTATGCAGTAAAACAACAGATTTAGTTAAAAAAACAGTTAAAATATATCATGTCAATGTTTTATTTTAAATTAATGAAATTTCCAAATTAAAAATGCGGTTCATATTTCGGAGCTTTGGAAATATTTTAAGAATTTAGATTTTAAAGAACTAAACTATTAAATTACTAGAACTAGACTATATTAAAAAAAAGTAAATGTTTTTTATATACAGACTGAGATGAAAAGGAAAGGATGAAATTGTATAGATTGTAATAGTAGTTTTATACGAAATTTTTACCTCATTAGAAGACTCACACTCCAGAGTGACAAATGTGATTTAGAAAACGTGTTCATTACAGTTTGTTCTAAAATGTTCAAATTTTCTTCAGTTTTTTAGCTATGAATCCCAACGTAAAAGTTTCCATTTATTAACGCTCTAAATCTAAAATAGGGACTCTCAGGGAGTTGGGTGGATAAAATGGATAAAGGAATTTTAATAGTTTATATATATTCAGGAAATTTAATGTTTCATGGCTTGCTGATTTTTCTTGAGCTTCAGTAAAAATCACTGATGTTTTGTGCGACATCACACTCTTAAAACAATTGTATCAAAATTGAGTAAAAAGTACTCCAAAAGGCTCCGATCCAATAAGTACTCAAATTTGAAAGCATGAATATACTCATTTCTGAAAATGTGCTTACTCAAAAATGAAACATCTTGAGCTTGAACTCAAAAATGAGCTCACGATATTTCATTTTTGAGTATGCACATTTCAGAATGAGTATATTCATGTATTCAAATTTAAGTACTTATTGGATCGGAGCCTTTTTGAGTACTTTTTTACTCAACTTTGATACAATCGTTTTAAGAGTGCATCATACCAAAAAACATTAGATTTCCTTAATATAAACGGTTAAAATCCCTATAACCATTTTACCCCTCCCCTCCTTACATATTAAAGATAAGTGATAGAGCACATTAATTTCAGTGAAAAATTAAGAAATGGATCTCTTCGAGGGATAGAATGTTAGAGAAGCAAATATCTTGGCGGAGAACTTTTAGAAGGTGTTACGCTGGTATAGTTTGGCAGTGGAGTAGCCAGAACGTTTTTACATTCCTTGCAGTTTTTCTGCAGCAATGTTTCGCCATCATTTTTTAGTGTAGCAAAATTGCTGGAGTTGCTTCTTCTTTTTGTTCTCCGTCACATTCATCAGCACTTTTAATCAGGTATGCATTCAAAGGGGGGGCACTCTGGAAAGTGCCTCCTCCTTGAGCTGATAAAGAAAGGGAAAGGGGAGAAAAGGCGAAAAAAGGGAAGGAGAAAAGTAGATTTTAACCCCTTAACAGTGACATTTATTTCAGAAAAATTGACCAAAAATGGAAAATTTTTTTGACTGTTTAATTTTGTTCTTTATATTAATATAAGTGTTAGAAAATTGTTTTTTTTATAAAAAAATCAAAATTTAAATGTAATTACAAGTGTGAGAAAACTCCAGCTCTCAAGCGTCGCCTCCAACCGTGGACCGGTTTCGCCCTTGTTAGGGCTCATCAGCACGGTATAGGAAGGTAACGCAAGTGTACTAATTATTTTAACATAAACATAAAAAAGTATTGGATAACACACACATCTTATTAAATTAGGAACAAGATTATTCAAACATGATGTCTCACAATCTCTAAACGTCGAAAAATCACTATCATCATCGAAACGAACTCAGTTTGGGCTTCACAAAGGGAAATGTTAATTTTTCTCCTGCCCGAGCCCAGCTCGGGCATCACAAATTGCACTTAGTAGTTGCCCGAGCTGAGCTCGGGCGACACTGTTAAGGGGTTTAAAGACCAAAAAATTTTCAGTAATTAAAAAAATTTACTTTTTTTCTATTTTACCCTTTCTTCTCTTCCCTTTCTCTTCTTGGATCTTCCCCCACTTTCCCCAGAAACTTTCTCATTCATCAAGCGCTTGTACTGATCAAAAATGAATTCTTTGGGGTCAAATCTTTGCAATTTTTTGGAGGAGGACCCCCAGACTCTCCTTTCCTCGTCTGAAAAAGAATTTGCACTCTTAAAAGACAATGAGGAAGTTGCATGATTTTTTAAAATTTTTTTAATCGATTCCTCTTGCAAAAATAAGCAACTACACAAAATTTGAGGCCGATCGAGAAATTTTTTGATTGTCAAAAAAATTAACAAAAATCCCCTTTTTAAAAGCG
Source organism: Tetragnatha versicolor (assembly GCA_024610705.1). NCBI lineage: Eukaryota > Metazoa > Arthropoda > Arachnida > Araneae > Tetragnathidae > Tetragnatha > Tetragnatha versicolor. Next base: position 44,794,780 of record JANDEH010000007.1, read on the forward strand.
CGCGAAAACGCCAAGAGTTTGGATGTGACGTCATCTTATACTAAACATTGTTGTAAAGCAATGGAGTTGATGGCATTATTGTTGACGTCATCTTATAGTTTAAACAATAAACGTTTTCAGTCACGTGTTTTTTTCTCGACTTTTAAATTAAAATATTTAATTACCTGTACATTTTTTTTGAAAAACTGACTAGATATTTCACTTTACCATACAAAAAACCATACGGAACACTTATTTGATTTTGAAAATCTGACACATGCAACTTCCTTATTACAAGATTCAGATCGGGATCATTGGTTCAGACACTTTCTTTATTTCGCTTATACTGTTCACGAAACATGGAAGTGCGCAAATAAATTTCATGGGGAGATCTGCAGAGATCTATCAATAAAAAAGTAAGCTTCCAAAGGTAGAGTTGATCCTCAAAACGTGACCTTCCTTTGGAGACGATCCGCGCCTGATGCACTTTGTAAGGAGATTTTCATAGCTGATCGTTCATTGATACCTCTATTAAACCGGCAGTCGGGGCTTCACTGCACTTGTTCAATATTCAACCCTGGAATGTGCCAGTTCGAATCCTGAACCCACCCCAACCGATTGACACAGAGCCTGCTGCTCCATCAGCGATGGATGATCCCGGCATCGATCGTGAGCAAAAAAAAGGAGGGAGAGGAAGGCAAAAAGGCGGTGGTTCGATCCGTCCGCTGGTCCCGCCCTCTCTGTCGCGCTGTCTCCTCCCATCGCCGCGGCCATCGCCAGTCGTCTGGACGACGACACTCCGCCGCTCGACTCGCGTGGGCCTGGACGAGTAGTGCTCTTCTGGTCTTCTTCTCTTTGTGGATCGGGGCGAGATTCATTCCTCTCAGCCTGCCCATCAACCGCATTCTTGTGAGGTTCGTAGCTGTTTCGTTTGTTTCATGTTAGAAGGGAGTTGTGACAAGTTTACTACTTTAGTTGTGACTGAACCCCACTCCAAGATGGGGTTGAAGTAAAGTGTTGCTGCCCCCCCCCTCTCTCTCCTTCCCTCGAGTTATTTTACTAAAGATATCAATTATTTTCTCTTTTTTCTTTATTATTCACCTCACCCCGTCTCTCTTTTAAATTTTTTCTTAATGCTAGGTACTTCTATTATCTATTATCTTTCCACTATATTTTCTCACGAAATAACTCTTTACTTCTTTCCTATATTCCTTATTTTCTTTTTCTCCACTTTTCATATTCTAAATATCCCTTACTAATTACCTCTTATATACCTTATTTCTTTTTCTTTTCCTTCTATTCTAAATCTGCTTTTTTCTGCTTTCTCTTTTCCTTTTTCTAAATTTCCCCTTGTAGTTTTCTCTCACAAGCCTTCTTCTTTCCTTACTTTCTTCCTTTCTTTATGATCATATCTCTTTGCCTCCTATTCTTAAGGAGATTGAACAAATGAAACAAATAAGTTAGTTTATAAAAAAATCTAACCAAATTTACACCATGTAAACCATAATCCTCCTGATCAGAATTGTGCATTCCAGAAAATGCTTTTGTTATTCCCCCCTCTCTCTCTCTTCTCTACCTTTTTCTAAAAAGGATTTGAGCTTCACAACCCTGTAAGGAGATGTAGTTATTTTTTTTGTCCCTCAAGATCAAAAGATTACTGAACAGGGATAAAAAAATAACGTTCTTTAAATTCAAAAGTAAGTGGCTACGAAAGTTGGTTTCGACATTTCAGGATAAAAAATGGAGAGGAAATCATTGAATTTAAATGGAATGAATATATTTATTTGTCTTACTATAAAGTGCGCTCCAGGTCATAGTGGTTTGCTTTTTAAGGTAATCACTGTACCAACCCAACAACTAAATGTACGGACGTTTAATTGGGTTAAAAAAAGTTTTAACTCCATCATTACAATTTTATTACTTAATGATTATTTATTTTCGAGATTTAGCCATATGAGTCATAAACATTTAGTATGTCAAGTGTCTTTAGGACAGTGGTTCCCAAACTATTTTGGACGTGGAACCCCCAAATTTGTTACCAATGATCGCGGAACCCTGAATATATTTTAATCAACGACTTTTCAAAATTTAATATATGATATTAAATGAAACCAGGGGGGCACTTTTCCAGACAACCACCTTTACCTTTTAGCAAAAATGTAAAATTCTTGGGGATTTTCTAAAAGTAACACGCAAGATCCCCTTCTGAAAAAATTTTGAAATTTGACTTGTAAAAGTAGAGTTTTAACTCATTTTAAGAAGCTTTTTGGGGCCAAGAGGGAAATTTTCCTGACCATAACCTTTATCTTTTAAAAAAAATGTCAAAATGTTGAGGATTTTCCAAAAAGTATCGTTCAAGATCCCCTTGTGATACCGTGGGGGGTCTGGGTCCTCCCCCAGAAAATTTTTTAAAATTCGACTGGTAAGGTTTTAACTCATTTTGAGAACATCTTTGGGTCAAAGGGGGGCGGTGCTGTCAATTCTTATTTTTTTACACCATTCTAATTTTTTTAATGAAATAAAGTTTGTCCCATGGAACCCTAAAGTTTTTTGTGGAGCCCCAGGGTTCCGCGGAACCTACTTTGGGAACCACTGCTTTAGAACATTATACTGTGTACTAGAAAAGAAAGTTTTACTGTTATAATGTTTATTGGAGGTACTCTTTTGCTGTCACTCTCAGATGTTTCTTAGATATATTAAGTCACTTAATCATAACAAACTTTTTATTAAACTCTCGCTTCGTATTTTTTTACTGTTATTGGAAGGCTACGAATTATTTGTATTATTGAAATTGAAATTATAAGTTTAATTAACTTTAAGCGGGCAGTAGTATATATTTAATTCATATCCATCATACCTCTTAAGGGAGAGATATTAAGAGAGTTAGCAGGAAATACTAAGTTCAATTAAAACTTAAAACTTTAAAAGAACTTCAAACTAGCAAGAAGTACATTTTACAAAACAGAGAGGAACCTTAAATACAATAACACTAAATAATGTAAGTATAATATTTGATTTGAAGAAAAAAATCTAATATTTTTCAATTCAATTCAAATTCAATTCAAAATTCTTTATTTGTTACGTACACAACATGAACATTTGACAGTTGGAACAAACACATACACGAAAAAAACAGGAAGACATATGAGTTGCCCAGGGGTCAGAAACCCATAAGGGCAACCTAAAGGAGTTATATTTAAAAAAAATAAATTGAACATACAAATATACAATACAACAGACATTACACATATAGATATTACACATAGAAAATGGATAATAGTGGCATCGCAAGGCAAGCTTCAGAATGACTAGATTGGAAATTAGGCAGCGTTTGTTCTTTTTTTTAAAAAAGTTCTTCAATATTTTCTATTGTAAAAATAAAAAGCTTTATTAATTTTTTAAACTTAATAAGGGATTTTTCTGTTTTTATGTCATTGGGTAAGATATTGTAAAACTTAGGTGATAAATAAACATAATTTTTATGAAGAATTTCTTTTTTTGCTTTAGGTACAAAATATAAGTTTCTTGAACGTAAATTATAAGTTAAATTTCGTAGGTCAGATTCGTTTGCTTGCTTAGTAAAATAAACTACTGTTTTAAAGAGAAAAAGGTGACGAACTGGTAAAACGTTAAGTTTTTTGTAAAGATCAATTAAAGGGAACTGATTGTATACCTTTTAAGCTGGTTTAACATGTAAAAAAATTTCAAAATGTTGTTCTGTTTTTTTAATTCTTTTGGTTGTGGCATTTGAACTTTTTACATGGAGACACTTTTTAAAAACAGGATATAAAAATTTTGTTAGTTTTGCCAGGTTGGACAGTAAGATTTAATTTAAGCTTCTTCTAAACATTCCTTACTCGGTTTTAAAATTATTATCAGAAAACATGAAAACTTATTGTTAAAAGATGAAATGCAGGATGAGAGTTCTTGTTTTTAACTAAGAAGTCAACTTATATATTTGTATTTGAGGAAATTAAATTAGATTAAGAATATTTTTAATTACAAGAAGGTAAGAGAGACATTAATATTATTATAAACACGATTTGAATAATTCAAATTTAGGTACTATTAGCATTCACCAAATAAAAGGGGGTTTGTTTTAATCTTAGTATAACACAGAGTGCTTACAAAAAATTTCCAAAGAAAAATATTTAAAAAATTGTTATTATTTATTTTTAAACATATAATTGATCCCCAATAAAACCTATAATTTTTATACCTATTCATCTTCTTAAATATCGTTAACATTCTGAATTATAAATAAGGTCACCTGGGGTAAGCGGGACCCCTTTTTAGCCTAGTGCATTTTTGTAGCTCAATAGAAAAATTTGAACAGTTTAAATTTAAACTTATTGATTTATTTCTAAACAAAAAATTATTACCTATTAGTTTTTAAAATAATGATTTACATTTTTCTTAACTGATCTTTTTTTAAAATGAGAGGGGTTACCCACTTACCCAGTCTCTTGGGGTAAGTGGGTAACCCCTCTCATTTTAAAAAAAGATCAGTTAAGAAAAATGTAAATCATTATTTTAAAAACTAATAGGTAATAATTTTTTGTTTAGAAATAAATCAATAAGTTTAAATTGGTCACCCAATCTTTATTTATAATTAAAGCAAGCAAAACTTAAAAGGAAGCAAGTGGGTCTTAATTGATAAAGTACAGAAAATTTCAATATAAAATCGTTTTACCGTAACTGTATCCATGTTTGAGAAATCTACTCACAGTATGACAATCTATGAATAGAATAAAAAACAAAATAAGTATTTTAAAGAATGTTTTGAAAAGCCAAAGGGATATGTTTTACTTAAACATATAAAATGGTGAGAAAACTCCAGCTCTCAAGCGTCACCTCCAACCGTGGACCGGTTTCGCCCTTGTTAGGGCTCATCAGCACGGTATAGTACGATGGGCACGGTATATATAGTACGGTATGGCACGGTATATATAGTACGATAGCACGGTATAGGGCACGATGAGCCCTAACAAGGGCGAAACCGGTCCACGGTTGGAGGTGACGCTTAAGAGCTGGAGTTTTCTCACATATTCCTCTAACCAGAGGTAGTGGTAAAGCACTCCGTTTTCATATAAAATGGTGTTGAAAGGTTGATTAAGATTTATTTTGGCACATTTGTAAACATTGTATGATAAAAAAAGAAATCGGACACACTAAATGAGAAAGAACACTATTGATGAGATATTTCACTTTTTTCACCATAACTTAAATTAAAACGCAAAATTGATATAAAATGTCGATCAAATTAATTATGAATTTTTATAAACTTTGAAGTGGTGAGTAAAAGGTCTTGCTACTATAAATCGAAATTTTCTGAAAATGTTGGGAGAAATTGCCCTTATAACCTCCTTAAATCCCCATGTCTTAAGTAATGGTTCCTTTATCATTTGGGACCCTCTAGAACAACTTGCCTCAAGGGGTCTCTCTTACTCCATTAAAGAGGGGTCCCACTTTACCCCAAGAGGCTAAAATTACAGGGTAAGTGGGACCCCCCCCCCCGTTAAACACTTCTAAATTAAAAATTTTGTAAAAATTCAACTTGCTGTATGCATTTTAAGTTAAATTTTGCACAACAGAACGGATAAATATCAAAATGTAATGAAAACTCAGTTGGAAATACTTCTTTGAAAATTGCATCTTGATCTTGAAACCACAAAAAAATCCACTCTGGGAATCTAATTTAAATTAGTTCTGTAATCTTAAAAATAAATGAAACAAAAATCAAATATATGATGCAAAACCCATCAGTGTGACAAACGGTAACATAATAAATGTGAGTAAATATGAAATTTCCTGTAGATAATAATTAAGTTTGAGGGGGGGTGACCCACTTACCCCAAGAAACCTTATTTAACTTTGAAAATTATAAAATTATATAAATAAGGTATAATCTAATAAAAAAATTGATCAAGTACCCACAATTCAATAGAATTTGTTTTCCAGATCGATGTTACATGAAACATTTTTAAAAATCCATGTATTAGGAAATACTAAAAGTTAATAACAACTTAACAACTGCTTATATATTTCATAATCTACAATCATAATAATCGATTTTAGAACATAATCCTCCATTTAATGGATTTTCTGGGCATTGCGGCAGCCATAATGAATACAATTTCAAAACCCAAGTTTCAGATACTTTATAATGATAAGAACATTATTGGATAAGGACAGTAATCGACTCTTTTATAAAAGGAATAAATTTAAAAAAATCTTGGCCATCAAAATGTGATTTGTTTTTACTGTAAAAAAGCAAGCTGAGTGTTACATAGAAAAATTTTCGTAATAGTTTGTATTAATTTTCGTTTGATAAATTTATACAAACTATTAAAATGTAATTAATTAACTAAAATTAGTAATTTAATTTATGAGAGCACTTTAAATGCTTATCAATTATTTAAGCTTCCAATCAATTAAGCGCAACCATGATTAATACCTATTATTTCAAAATACAAGTTTTAATTACTTATGATCAATGATGGGTTGTGTGAATTAATTGACTCTTTTGTAAGACGTGGATAAATTTATTAACATGTACAAAATCATCAAAATACGGTTTATTTTTACAGTAAAAATGGAAGCTACATAATATTTAACGTTATTAAGTGTAACTTATACAGAACAATTTCCGTAAGATAAAAAAATATACAAAATTATTTTTAAATGTAATTTATTCTTAACTGAAAATTAGTATTAATTTAATTAATGAAAGCACTTTAAATACTTATCAATTCCTTAAGCTTTAGATAAAGCAATATGAGTAGAAATTCTACTATTTGATATCTCATCGTTATTTTTTAAAATAGAGATTGTTTAGAAATACTATTCCATGCTCACGTATGTCATTTTAATATAATACCTCTTTTGAATTTAAACATAATCTTAAAAGAAATTTTATTCTGATCTCTCATACTTTATTTATCTTAAAAAACCCGATCGATCATACTTAAAAATAGTTAATATTTAAAAATAAAATAAATAAAGGTTCAGTTAATAGGTATCTTAAATTTAACTATCATAAGTCTATATAGAAAGTTTATAAATTTTCATTGGTTTAGTAATATAGAATGATATTCTTAATAAGAAAAGGTCCGAAATTAATATACAATATACGTATGTTATACAATATACAATGGAGAAAAAAAAAACATGAAAAAATATTTTACAGTTTTTAACTAAAATAATCAAACATCACAGGAGAAAGTAAAATAAATTTGTGAGTGCGTTGATTTTTTGTTCTAACCCTTCCCCAAAAATTTAAATAAAAGTATTAAGCAAAAGAAAATGTTTCATCGTCAATAATCTTATTCATTTAAAATACTAATAACGTTAGCATCAAAATAATTATGAAATATAAAAATAAACATCAATCTATTACATAAAATATAATTTTATTAGACAACTTAAGAAAGAAAATATTTTGTAAATTCTGTAGTTTTTTATTATACGTAAATATTTTTAAGCATTCCATTTCATAATCTTCGCTTTAAAAAAAACGTTATTCTCTGAGGATATTGCTATTAGGAAGATCTTTAATGCTCTGCTTATTTTATGGAGTCAAGAAATTAAATAGTGAAAGAAAAGTAGCGTTACATGTAATTCATATTGTTAAAGACATTCTAATTGTTTTATTCATAATTTCAATGTTATTGTTTATATACTCCATACAAAAAAAAAACCTAAGAAGAACTCTACAGAACTAAGTTTTGTGATAATTAAATAAGACGAAAAATTGTATTTTACATTGTTTCTTTAATTAAAGCGCATAAACAGTTTTTTGTTCCTTTAATTCTACAAACTTATACTTTGAGCACTAATATTTTCAAAAGAATATTTTGTGGCTGGAATCTACTTTTGACGAAATTTAATCAGCTTAAGTGCATGGAGCCAGAGCATCTGAAAATAAAAGAAATGTACTAAGAAGCTTTATTTTTAAGTAAGTTCTACAGTTGTTTAAAAACAAAGTTTAAATTCATGAAATGACGAAAAAGGAAATAAATCTGATACAGGACACTGCTCAATGTTTCCTGATATTAGCATCGTTTGAAAAATTTGCTAATATTTGAGCTAGATTTTACTCTTTTAAAACCACAAAGAAGATTAATTTAAACAGAAACGTTCTGTGAAGGATTATGCATGTATGCATATTGATGGAGAAAAATCAAACTAAATGTTTTGAAAAGCGGCGAGAGAATAAGTGCGGTCAATAATTATTATTAGAATGATTAAATATTCAGGGTTTGTAATTTTGATTCGAAAAAAAATAATCAAGTTTAAGTAGTTCGTTTAAATAATCTTACTAAATTATAGGCAATTATTTTATTTAATTATAGCTCTGTAGCCTAGGTTCTTAAACTTAAGAGGAATATTTGAAAAAAAGAGGGTGAATATTGACGTTTTTAAATAAGTAACTTAAGCATTCGAAAGCTATAATTAGTAATAAGGGAATGGTAGAATGAAAAGTTTCACACCTTGAAAATTTTTAATTTATCATGTTGAAAGTTATTGCTAATTTAAAAATGTTCTAAATATTTATATTCTAGTATTTTCGTGATCATGCATTCAAACTAAAATAATGTTTCTAATATTTTTTTACTATTTAGTAGGTATAGTAGTAATAACGAATGTAGTAATATTGTTTAAAGAATCGATGTCTTTATAGTTTGACTGAAATTCTTTTCGTAATGGGTAAAGTTTTGCTAATTTAAAAATGTTCTAAATATTTATATTCTAGTATTTTCATGATCATGCATTCAAACTAAAATAATGTTTCTAATATTTTTTACTATTTAGTAGGTATAGTAGTAATAACGAATGTAGTAATATTGTTTAAAGAATCGATGTCTTTATAGTTTGACTGAAATTCTTTTCGTAATGGGTAAAGTTTTGTACTAGCGAAACGTTATTGAAGTGAAGCTTTACACTGGATGAAATTAGAGAAGAGGAGGGTATTATGGAACACCCTTTATATATTTGAGAATAACTCTACTGGTTTTTAATAAAAATCCGCCGAATCATTTCAAGTACATACTACAACTAATGACAATGAAGGGCCAGTGGTCAAATAAATCAGCATTTATTTTTTTAATCAAAAAATGTTCTTTAAGAAAAAGTAACAAATGGAGGGTGATATGGAACAGTCGGGTAATATGGAATAGTTGGATTTACAGCTATTGAAAACTAATTAGACCTTAAAGAACATAGTTACTTTTAACTAAGAAAACAATATTTAAAAAATTATGTTCAAATAGTTATGTTTTTCTGCCTATTTATTCTATTTTTTAGTCTATAAGCCCATAGGGAACAAGAACAGCTAATGTATTGAATCCACATTTCTCCTCGTTGTGATCTTTGGAGAATTTTCTGTTACAAAAGATTTTTGTTTACGATGCTTCAGCATCTTTGTTTTCCTGTTCTTTAGTTGATGGCGCAAAGTAAATTCCAGATGACACATCAGAATGGACCTAGTATTCCATAATACCCGACACTTCATCATGGATTATGAACCATTTTATTGGCGGATAAAACATCGATAGCTAAAAAACGACTAAAGCATAAAAAAACGTATTATTTTAGTGTACATTATGCTTAACAACAAAATCATAATCTCATAATAAGGAAGTTGCATGTGTCAGATTTTCAAAAACAAACAAAACAAATTTTTGGGTAGTTGCTTACTTTTGCAAGAAGAATCGATTAAGAAAATTAAAAAAAATAATGCAACTTCCTCATTACTGGTAGCTAAAAATCTTTGAACCTTTACCGGCAAAAACTTTCAGAAATCCCAAAACACATTTTGTTTTGCAGCGACTGTAACGACAATTAGCCGGAAGGTAACTCTTTGTGCACTGCATCATCGGAGTCTTCCTTAAGTCTTTCATGGTATTCCCACGTGATGACAGCACGAAGGGGAGCAGAAACTCAGGTGTTCCATATTACCCGACTATTTCCCTCTCATCTCTATATAAAAATTTAAATCATCTCATGAAGTTTCAATTTTATTTGTATGAAAACTTATCAATTAATATCAATATTCAAATTTATAAGGAACGGTTTCTGTACTAATCGTAATCAAATGAGTAAAATAAAATCTTAAAATTTTATTAACTTTGAAAAAAAAACCGGGTTCATTCAAGTTGTTTTTTTATCGTTATTTAATACGTTATTTTTCTGTTGTATTTGGAATAGTGATTTACATAATAACTTAATAATTTGATACATATTATGCCTGTAATAACCTACATAGAATTAACCTACCTAGAATTAACCTACATACACTTAATTTGGTCAGCTTGTATTTATTACGAAAAAATTATATTCAGTAAATTGATCGGTTGGGTACACTATTAATATCCCAACTTCACACATGTTCATTTTAATTGTAATATAACATTTAAATTGATTTATTAAATTTGTGTGTGATATATATGTAGAAGTAGATGGTAAACATCCTACTTGATGAATCAAACACATTATTCAAGATACTTTGAATAAAAAATATTATATTAGGATGGAGGGTTTTACTTTACAATATTGAGTGTAAATAAATTAATATAAAGTTTAACTCTTTTACTATTAACTACATATTAAATGGTAAAAAAGAGGATATTATTTTTATTTCATGGATATTGTATGCATTTAAAACACCCTGGTGATAAATGCATGTAAAAAATAAAAGAGAGATCAGGTTTTTCATTTAAAATATTTTATGCGTTTTAATCGCATTACGAATTTATAAACTCAACTCTTTTTCTCTTCTAAGCATTTTAAAACAACATTTTAGATTACACAGGTCTGAACCCCAGCCCCCCACTTTTTTCGAGTTGTTTTGTTTATTTCACCTGAACTTAATGATTTTTGGAGTGCTGAATCGAATATATTTATAAAACTGTTATTATCAACTTAAAATTTTTAATCATATAATTTGATCCATACAACATAAAGACAATATTTAGTAGCATTAAAATATATAATATAACTTTAGCATTAAAAATAGGAAAAATATTTTTAAGTAAGTATATTTTGAGATTTATATTGTTATAAAACTGGTTCAAATCTGTTATTCAGGACATTTTAGATGGTTTATATTTATTTAAGGTTATTAACGCCTATAATTCAAGAGTATAAGGTACTAATACTAAGGGATAACTAACTAAATAATAGTAAATAATAAGATATAGGGAAATAATTAAGGGACGTTGCGCTCATCAAAGCTTATAATGCACTACAGTGGTCGAAAGTAATTAAATTCCAATTTTCTTCAAAAGAACTCCCTCAAATGATGCCACTTGGTGTTAAATTGATGTTTCAAATTATAAAGGCCAGTAAAATAACAGTAACTAAACCTTCTACTGAACTTTTAATGTAAAAAATGCTTTTCTACGAAAAAACTTGTTTCTAGCTGATCAAATCCAAAATTTATTCTAAATGTAAAAGTTCTATTAAGTAAATATTAAATGGTAAAAAAGAGGATATAGTTAGTTAATTCTCTTTTTAATTCATGGATATTGTATGTATTTAAAACACCTGGTGTGGTGATAAATGCATGTAAAAAATAAAAGAGACATTATGTTTTTTTTCTTAAATATTTTATGCGTTTTAATCGCAATTAGAGAAACTAGGGAGAATTAATAAACATAATTCTTTTTCTCTTCTACACATTTTAAAACAACATTTTAGATTACACAGATCTGAAAAAAACTTTTTTCGAGCTGTTTTGTTTATTTTACCTGAACTTAATGATTTTTGGTGCTCTCTGAATCTAAAAAATGACCTCTATTTTGTCCTGGGACGTCACGTTTTTTGACAATTCAGGTTTTTAGGCTTTATTGGGAAATGCCTTAAAATTTTGAAAAATTTACTCTTTATACTAGTTTTTACAAAAATCCTTACTTATTGCACGATTAAATCTTCCCTAATATTTTCTTTCCATTTCCATAATGTCCTGATGAGTTTTCTAAGTGCATCATTCACAGTTCCTAATTTTTAAAAATAAAGGAGCTAGATATGTACGAAAACTATGAAAAATGGCAAATTTGAATATAATTTTGCAATTTGTGAAAAATCACTCACTCACACTCGTAATGAGATTTATTTAAACGGGCACGAGCCCATAACAATAAAGTCTTGTCGATGTCTATGTCTATGTCTAATTTGTGAAAAATCCTGATTTTTTCAATATTTTTTTCCTTATCAGCACACCAAACTGTAGGAAATCGCTAAAATTATTCAAACAGCCTTTTCATTGCAGACCTCTCTTGATTTTATTATTCGCCAGCCTTTACTTTTGCACTGATAGACATCATGCAGAACTAACTAGTATCTCAATACAAATAAGCAGAGAGATCCCAACTGTTAAAAATTAAAAAAATCCGGGATGACTCCGTTTCAACAGCAATCTCCTCGAGGACTATATCCCTTATCAGAGAGATTTCATCCGTCTCAAGGACATGATAGAGAAAGTAATCTTTAATATATTATTTATGACAGCTTTTGTTTACAATTTAAAGAGAAACGATAAAGAAACACTACAGGGAGTATTTGTGGAAAACGCGCTTTCTGGGTTCATTGAATTGGAGATTAGATGTAGACACCGAGTTTAGATTATGTAAGTGGGTTTTATTTAGATCGTTAAAACTAGGCGTTAGGACACGTTTATTAAACTCTTTCTTTTTTTTTGTTTCCTTGTGTGTCATGTTTGTTTTTAATAACTTGAAGGGTTCTTGAGTGTTGAGCTGTTAGCAGCACAAACTAACTCAATTGAAAACAATTTAATTTTATGTTCATAATTTTTAGTAAAGAAATCAATTGTGCTCCTGTCGGAATTTTTATGGTCATACTTCTTTATTGTGCATTTTTGATTTTTATGGGAGTTTCATTACCTCTTTTTAAGCTTTTAAAAAGAGAATAAAAGACAGTTATGATGTCCTTCAACTACGAATGATGATATGTAAATTAGACATTATAAAAAATCTTGTTTTTTAATAACTCGTCGTTTATTTTTTTATGTGGGGATAATTTTAGCTTTCAACTTCTAAACTTTTAATATTTTAAAAATATCTATTTGAATTCAACCGATTGCAAGCGATTCTCCTATAGTTCGTGAAATAAAGCACTTTATAATATTATAATCATGCAAAAATTAATCTCCGTTAACTGGGTATTGCTGGGAAATATATATCCTAGTTTATCGCTAGCTCAAAATTTTTAAGTAAAAAAATAGAAAGTTGCTTTAACCTTTTCTTGGTTTCAAAAAGTTTTCTAAGAAAACCTGTTTCATACATTCTCCCCCCGATAATGTATTATTGTCCTAAGTATTTCAAAAACCAACCAGACTACAAAACCCAACAGTAGTGTCTTGGCGAACAAACGGACGATAGCTTCCGTATCCCACCCCTTTAATTCCAACCTTTTCCACTATATCATAAAAAACCACTTGTTGAATATGCTCCGTAATTTCATCATATTCCTTCCTCCCTCCTCTTATAAGGGGGTGATAACGAGTATGATGGGATATCATATCCTCGCTTTCCAGAGAATCCCGTTCACGAAACCATTCATTTTCAAACGAGTCGACACTTCAGTAAACACGAAAAAAAGCCCCCGAACGCACACTTTTCCGAGAACTGTCGGCGCATATATTTTGGCCGCACTTATCACCTGATAAGGCCGATGGACCTGCGTCAATATACTATACGGCTGACATGGAATAGCTTGTCGACGGATCCCTCATAGCATGAGGAGATTCTTTGTTTGTCTCTGATATTAATGGGGATTTGTACGACAGTGGAGGCTTTGTGTGCGGCACGCGGGTGATATGGCGAGCGATTTGTCATATTTTAATGTGTCGGGAGTGCTTTTGGGGATTTTGGAGGGAATGATGTTCATTGATGGGGGAAAAATTACTGTGGGGATTTGGTATGCAATGATATCATGTTTATTTGTTCCTTCCCAAGCAGCACAATTGATTAAGATTCGTCCAAATTTTAAAATTTTTGTCCCGTATGGCCAAATTTCGTTTACTTCTAGATGCAGTTACGTAAACTTGACATATTTAGAATGAGCTGTGTTACTAAGGTTACTTGAACTCCCTGAAACCTTTCCTTGGAATGAGAAGGGAAAAAGCGAGAGGGAATGAAGGATACACACACATATTATTAGAAGTAAGGAATGATGAAAAAGGAGGGGAAAACAGAAAATAGGAGAAAAAAGATATAGAAAGACAACGAGAGTGATAGAATGAGAGATAATAAAAGAGAGAGAGAATTATGAAGAATAAAGGAATATTAATATGCAATAGAGAAAAGATAAAGACAGAAAGCGAATGAAGAATGAAAGAGATAGATTATAACAAAATGTGTTCCTGGTTGTGCTCATTGGAATAAAATTACCTCTAATATAATGCCCTTTGAGATCTTCATCCTAAAAATAGTTTTAAAAATTACTTACATGTTTGATAAGCTTTGAAACCGCTCTTTTCTGGTTCCTTCAACCTAGTTCGTTCATATTTAGCTAGAAGTGACGTGGAATTTTTTCATTCAACAGAAAAATAATGATTACAATTAGACCACGGTGACGAGAATTAGTCTGCAATTTGTACCTTGGCCATAATTGAATTCCTCCATATGAAAAATCACCAAAAGTTGAGATATAATGACAGCTCTTCCCTAATTACACTTAAATCATCAACGTACAAGTCGCAAATCTTAATCTTTAGCTGAGGTTCCCACAATTTGTATTCCCAGAGCATATACCTCACAATGACAAATGCGACTATAATGAACAATCTAAAAACTACACGAACTTTCAACCCCAATCCAGAACAATCAATTCAAGTATATCAGATGCCATGACACCCAATGATACACACAATAAAAAAATATATTTCATGTTGCATATCTCTTCTGTGGCAACCGCACCACCTTTTAGCCGAAGAAACATCAAGTAATTGGTGTCCTTTCTTCCATCCATAATCAATTCGGTCGGGTACCGAAAAAAATCCAGCAGCATTATCAATTCTATTGGTTCCAGTCTCTCTTCATAGCAACTTCGGGGGAGAGGCTCAATATATCTTCCTTTAGTTGCAGATGACATGTCCCAGCAGTGTCGCGTTTTTTCATAAGCTACTGAAGACCGAAATTTGTTGTCTTCAGCACTTGCTAATCAAGCGTTTTGTATGCGGAGGTTATACCGGCGGCCTATAAGTTTATGAGCTCTGGCTGCCATACGTTGGGATTATTGGGGACTCTCTCTTGCTCATTTTATGGGCCCTCTGACCTTGTAGTCTGTAGAGGAATCTGTCTTTGCCGCCGAGCTCATAGGTTTTTCATTTATGGGATACCCTGTCGAAGGCTTATGGTCTTGGCTGACATGGACCTATAAAATATTTGAAGGACGTTCTCCGTGTCCCCACCTTTATTTTCTTGGGTTCTTTGGACTCTTTTCTGGGAAATAAGGCGGCTTGGTATCGTGAGAAACTGACGAGATTGTGACATAGGTTGTATCCCACTTCGTTTAACGCTTTCATCCGTTTAAGCTCTTATAAAAACCAGCTGTTTTATCTTTTGAAAGAGTTAAATTTGACGAAAGTCCTTAACGGTAGCCAAATTGGCGCGCTATTTACAAGTGCCGATCTGTTGTTTAACAAAACAAATCTCAAATACTCATAAGTAATAAACCCCTGATGATTTTGCCACAGTTATCCCTTCAAAATGTGACACAGCTGGTTTTTATAATAAATAGCTTCGACTGTATAAAATTTTCAATTGTAATTGAGAAAGAATTTTTACTACTAAAATAACTACACCTACAGAGGGTTTTGTTTAATGAAATTTTTTCTCAAGTGTGAATAACCTTTAAAGAATTGTCTTTTGAAATCTTGAGGTTTTACAGGTTTTATTTATAGCACACTTAATTTTTTTTCTCCCTGTGTTTGTTTGGCAAGTTATACCACAGTAAATTTAATCATGATATTTTAAAAGTAGCAAATGTTACAAAATACATAAACGCTACTTCCAAGATAATCCATGAGGCTTAACCATAACTACTTTATTTCAGAACCACGTTTTCAAACTTTTATTTTATTCATAAAATTGTCTCTAACTTCCTGTAGTTTCCCCCAAACCTGAAGAGGCACAGCCCATATTATGGCGAGATGATCTTTAAATGAAGTAAAATTTCGCAAATTGTTTCATAATTTGTTGATATAAAATAATAGGACAACCTCATTTCAACAAAAAACAAAATAGCGATGTGCATTAAATTAAAAAGTGCATTCACCGGAGAGCTGATTTTAAATTATTTATACACATAAAAGCATTTTATAATTTGCACATCGCTACTCTAAGACTAGAATTCTTACGGCACATTTCCTCAATGACATATTTTCAAACTTTTGCAATTATCAAGATTATGTATACTTCTGTAGTTAGACTACAGCGACATCACATAAAAACGATACAGGTGGTCTCTATACTTTATAGGATTTTATTAAGATTCTGTATAAATATTTTCTGGCATAAATTATAAAGGTTTTCGATACCAGCTGAGTTAATTTCTATCTTAAATCGACAGGTTATTTTTTGGTTAAAAACTCGAGCTCTATTTAGAGTCTTTTTAATAAATGAATAAGAAACCAGTGTGTTTGGTACAGAATCTTTATATTTAAAAATATTTTTATCAGAAATTCTTCAAGTAAGAACTCTTCAATTCAAGTAAGATCTTAACTTAAACCATAAGAAAGAAAAATCTAAACAGTGAGTCGTTTCCAAAATTTGCTTTCAAGTACTCTCCAAAAATTAAAAACAGAAAAATTATATGCAAATAGATTTGGAAATATTTGTTTTAGCAATGGTTTAAGTAAAGTAAAATGAATTAATTATTTCTAACCTTTATTATAATAATAAATTTTGTAAAAATAAATAGCTTGTCCCTTTTAAGTTTTATGAAATTAACGTCAATTCGTAATTTAATTTTACTTTTAGTAGAAAAAGTTGTCGATTTTTCAAAATATGAACTGTTAACATGTTGTACTATTTGTGATAATTTATTTCTGTTGAATTTTCAATAATTAATAAAAATTATTTGTCCCTCAATTATTGTCAAGTTATTCTCAATATTGCTTTAAAAATATTTATAATTCTGTTTCAAAAATGGCAACGCTGCTATTTAGTTTAGAACATATTTTAACATTTTTTTTAATCTTCGGCTTAAAATATATTCTATTTTTAATAGAATGTAATATAAATTTTAGAAGAATGTAATTTATTTTTTATTCAATGTGTTACCATATTTCAATAATAAAATAAAATTTTCAGAAATTTTATGCTTTGAAATATTGTTAGCCATAAAACAGTTTTAAATATTTGTAGCTTTATTTAAGTTTCTAACTGCACTGCATGTCGCTATTTTATTATATTATTACTTGATATTGATTATTGATTACCATGTAAAAATCACTCTGTGATTTTAATCATATTAAGCAGTATATATGTTACGGGCAAAGTGATTAATTGGGCATGATTAATAATGCCCGGGCAATGTGTTAAATTCAACGAAATTTATGAATGAAATTTATCACTTTGCCCTCTCTGGGCATTATTAATAATGCCCAATTAATCACTTTGCCCGTAACATATATACTGCTTGACCAACGATAGTAAAAGGGTCACGTGATTTTGACAGACTCGGAGGGGAGAAAGGAAGAAACTGAGGGGCTGTTGATCGAAGGAGGATGAGACATTTACTCCCTTTAACCTTAGTTAGACCCTCTAAAAACATAAAAAATCAGTATAATTTAAATGAAATACAAAAATACTTAAGTAAAAAGTCACGTGACCCTTTTAATATCGTTGACTAAGCAGTAGGTATGAAATACATAATTTTCAAATAATTTTTACCACAATATTAAGTACTTTCAAACACTAGATTATTACAAGGGAAAATGAGTAAAAAGAGTAATCTGAACTATATTCCGAAAACCACTACAAGGATCTAAATTCATTTAAAAAGTTAGTCACTTATAAATTTTTACAAACCGCAAAAAAAAGTTTAAAGTATTCTAAGCAGACGCTTAAATGTCGTTGTCTCGACCCCCTGCCCCTATCGTCGAGACCGAAACTCGACGCGGAAGGGTCAAAGTGGCACCGCGGTATGAGCGATGGCTTTTTAATGAATATGACAAGCGAGCCGCCTAGAGAGAGTCCTTTTCGGCGGCTAGAGACCGTTTTACAAAGAAAAAACTGTTTTGCAGACCTCCACGACGTTGGTATTGTGACAAGGGTTTGTTTTGGGCGCCGGCGAGACATTATTTATCAGAAATTTCCCTGTTGAAGAGTTTAGGGTTAAAATTTATGGGGTATCCTTTTTTTACTGTTGAATGCATGAGGGAAATAGGCCTCAGTTTTGAAAAATTTCCTTTCTGGCGATTTGAAAGTAAAAAATTAAAAGGAATAAACTTTTTGCTGGGTGCATTTTTGCATTTTTCAAAATTACTTTTCAGAAATTCAATTATTACGTTTGCTGGATAAGGAACTATAATACAAGTAGTAGGATTATAATTCTTCAAATACACCTATACTCTGGGATATTCATGCTTGAAATAACTTTAATCTAGCCATTATATGATTTATTTAGTTCTACAACTTGATACTGTTTTTAGAAAAAGCACTATTTTTTTTTAGAATAATTGCTAACCCACATCAGCTATTTAATGTAAGAAGCCAAAAGTTTAAATTGAAAATTCTTTTGAACACCAACTGTTGGTGGTTTCCCCTTCGTTATTTTACTCGACATAGCTGCCCAAACAAGTTAAAGTTTTTGGAATTAATATGGTATTGTCTCTTATTAACTAAAACCGGTGAAGCAAATCTGAAACCCACCTTATTACAAAATAACCTTTTTACCCTGACATCTTTAAAACTTAATACGTATAATCTTATGGAATATCTTAGCTAAATAGAAACAATTTATAAATTTTGAAAATTGTGTTTTGAAAATCTAATTGCGTCCTGAGGTTAAGTGTAGGGTTATTAGAGCAAGGCTCTAATAGTTGCATTTATAGTCAAATAGACTTGCATTTATAGTCAAAACATAAAAATAAAAAGTAATAAAAATAAATGTAAATATGGCTTAGCCTAGGTTCAGAATTTTCATTTTGGTTATCTTAATGTAAAAAAATGTTTGACTGACAAGTCAAATATCATAATGTTTTATGGTGGAAAACCCCCATACCCCCTAGCGGTATAAAAAAGGGATCTTGTGTCACACTTTTTAGAAAATCCCCAATATTTTGAAATTTTGTGGGAAAAGGTAAAAATATAATGGTCTGGAAAAGTGCACCCCCATGGAACAATGTTGAATTCGTTCCTGCATCTGAAAGTGGCTCGGTTACAAAAAAAAGTATCTTTGTGTCTTGTAACAATATTGTTAAGTAAAATATCGTGATTTCGTTTATCGAGTACTATATATTTTAAAAAGTAACCTTTAAAGGAAGATTTGAGCTTATCTCTATAAAGAATGGCCCTATTTGGTCTAATCTAGTTCTATTTGAATTAATTGAAAAGAAAATTAATTTCGTTGATACTAACGTAAGTTTGGTAGCTTTCATGACACCAGTTAAGAACTGTTAAATTTGAAAATTTATTAGATTAGTAGAATATTTTAGGTGATAAATGGACAAATTGGAAGGAGTTACAAAAAAACCCGGTGAAAATAACGCCAAAAGAATCAAAATCACCAAGCATTCTCACGCCTTTACTTGCGCCTGCGCCTCTTGCTTTTGTTATCTGTAAAACCCCTTTTTCCTTTAGAGTACGCAGTATGCAGGAAAGCCATTCTTCACTACTCGGCTTTGCAAGCTTCCAACTTGGAAGTAGAAAGAAAACATGTATATTCTTATTTTTGTTTTTAAGGTTAAAATTTAAGAAATTGGGTGGATAGCTATCAATTTGGGTTTTGAAAGGGTCAATAAAATTATGATCTCTCTCTCTTGAATCTTTATTATTTTTCATCTCCACTTAGTTTATGCCATATTTTGGTATTTTAAAAGTAATTATAGTGCGGTTTAGTTGCATATTACTTTTACTAATTACTATGTTTAAAAATATTAGAATACAAGAAATGGACGATATCTAATTAAGCATTAATATAATAAGAGTATTTTTAAACCTGTTATTTTTTTTCGTCCTATACAACTGTGCTTAAAAATTTGTTATTGTTGTTCCCCCTTAAAAAATAGAAAGTTTTTCAATTTATGTTCATCTCATACATTAGGTGCATTATTGTTCATTTTGTCAAATGCTTCCGAAATGCCTCACATTTTTCTCAACAATAATGCAATTATTTTGCAATTACCCTTTGACTCCCTGCATCGTAACAAAATCGTTAGAAATACCTCTCCAATTTCTAAAAATCCAGGTCTATATATAAATCGCACCTGTCTGCCTGAAGAAGAATCCACTCAGACTCAAAACAACCTGAAGCAGTGTCTTGGCGATTTACTTCTTTTTCCGAAGGCGCCTCCCTTGCTCCTTTCTTCGTCTTGTACCTGTCATCTCGGAAAAAGATTTAAGAAAGCGGTAGGCTACCACACTCTTAATGGAAGGTAGTAAAACTCGAGTTTAACAACTTAGAAAGGAGTGTTTCGTTCCAGTCGCTTTTCCCGCCCCTTGCAGAGGGTTTGAGGTTAAGCTTTGGTGACTGCTGCCGCTACTGAAAGCCCGACGTCTCGTATATTACATTGGATTGGAAGGGCTTTTCTATGGATCAAAAACTGAATCAGGAGATGATCTGCATCTGTTTTTCTGTCATCGAGTTGTAAGAACTTAATTAGTTGTTGCGTATGGATGTAATCGCATTTTTATTCTTGGTCAGTATGAAGTATTCGTGAATTATTAAGGGGGTTAGAAAGATGGAAAAAAAATTCATGCAAATATTTGTTTTTTGTTTCTTCCAAGCATCTTGTTTTTTTCATGGAGCCCTTTTAATTCATTGAAATGTGATACAGAGAGTTAGCAATTATTTATTAATAGGTATTAAAAAATACGTTTTAATTATTTATTTTAATTTTTAATTGCGTTTTTTAGTTTCACACGACTTCAACTTCGATATTTACTTCGATTATAGCTTTGTTCGTTTATTTTTGCAAAAAAACTTTTTAGTTTAAAGTTCTTTAAAAGTTTTAGGGATGCAGTGAGAGCTTACTAGTTCCCTCTATAGTTTATAAAAACTATATAAATAAAACTAAACTACTAAAATATATTGATTTCATTAACCTTGATTTAGTGATAACTATTCAATCTCAATCTTCATATTTGGCGGATTTTAGCTCTTGGAACCTTTATTGGTGGGTAGCTCTCTTTACTTATGTCTGAGAAACCTGAAAATTACATTCCAGGAACAAATGTTTGTGTCATTATTTGAAAAAAATCAAATTATCCTTAAGTTTTGAACTCGAATGTATATCATTGTTTAAAATTATCTCAATCCCACATCATAATTTTACTATTATCATACAAGAAAAGTCATTCGAAAACTTGGAAATGTTGACAGAGAAATTTTCATTCCAAATTTCATTCTCAGTTGCATACCTGAATCCTGAATAAATATTGAAGTGAGAGTGATTAGGTATTACACTAGACAAGCATATTCTTCACACAACACAGATCCATACAATTGGAGAAAACACTTAAGGATGCTATAACCCTTTACCATGAACTTCATTATGGATTTCTTTTTATAGAAATTTAAGCTATATTTAGTTTTGTTCCTCTATATCGTTACTTTTGGACTGAAGAAACTAAGAAAGGCAAGTCTTTTTAATACTCAAAAATATCTTTAAGAAAGTTCAACTCTCTCTTGTTTTTTCCTAACATGTGTTTATCCCAGAATGAAGGGTTAAAATGATCCTCCATGCTATTCAAGTCTGTGCCAAACAAAAAACCTAACAAATCAAATCGATTTTTCTTTTTCCCTACTAATCCCACCTTTGAGAACAACCTGCCAAGACTCACAAACGCACCAACATCCAAAACAAAAGCCTCCTTTCAACAAGGGAACCAGCGACGACTTGTTAAAGCCAGTCCAGTCCAGTTGATAACTCACGATGCAGTAGCAGCAAAGGCTATCTCTAGAGGCGGCTGCCTTCAAAAGAATCCCACGAGAGCATTCAGATCTGACAAGTGAGAAACTTCGCAACACACATTTGAGATATTTATTTTTTTCACGGACCGGTTTCTGGGTGATTTTTTTGCGTCTGTTTCATTCAGAGGGCAACCAGCTTAGGTAAGGGGGGGTGTTGGTACCTGACAGATAAGAAAAATCCCCACTGGGTTACGAGAATGTGCGATTTTTTCTTCTCTCCCCGGGAGTGTTTTATTAGCTTTGTCGGCTGTTAACTTTTGCTTGCGGAGACTAATCTCTTTTATACCTTATATAAACCCGAGGGGGGTTCCAGAGTCGAAAAATACATAAAGGCGGCATGCTCGACCCCGTGTGGTCTTGTTGTGTGTAGGAAGATTTTGGTTTTTTGGGTGCGTGAAAGTATTTGAGTCGCTTAGTGATGGAATAATAAAAGTAATACATAAACTGAAAGGAGAATTTCACCGTTATCGCTGGTTAGCGGACAATAAGTGTAAACTCACAACTTTTAAGTGTCACCTCCAACCGTGAACCGGTTTCGTCCTTATTAGGACTCATCAGCACGGTATAGTGGTGTCCTTTAAAAAAAAACACTCCAAATTGTACCCTAAAAAAACCCATCTAGATATTTTAAATAAATAATTAAAATAATTTTAAATTCTCATATCCCCTGTCTTCCTAAGCCATTTAGAGTGGCAGGGAACTTGAAAACATGTCAAAGAACCGTTTATTTACTTATTTATTTGAATAAATAGAAAATGTCGATTTTGGGCTAAAAATATGATTTAGTTATGCAGATTTTGATGCTGTAAAAATATATGTTATAAAGACTTTAAAGCATTTTTAACGTGTTTTTGTGTTATCCCGTTATTATGAGAATGAAATACTAAAATTTCAGCTCAGTCCGACAATTAGGGACCTTACGGCAGTCTTTGAAATGAGGGGTGAAAAAAACCCACTTTTCCTTTTGTTATAAATGATAAAATAAATAAATTATGCAAAATTTTTAATATTATTCATGATATACAACTAATTACTCAAATAGAATAGTTGTTTCAGTAATTCTCGATGTTTTTTTCAGTATTTTTGATAAAAATTCAATGATACCAAAAACATCCATTTTCCATGAAAATATAGCATTTTACCAAGTTTTACTCGAAAATGGGTTTAGAGAGTTAATAGTTGGGGGTTTAAAATAAGATATCAGTTCTAATTACCGTTTTTTAAGCTTTTTTATAAAAATTGTATTAAGTATTTGTATTAAATAGGTCGTTTTCTTCAAAATGCAACAATAAAAACGCTGTTGTCGTTGTATTTTGAAGGCAAAATTCTTGAGTGGAAAAACTTTTCACAATTTTAATTTTATAAATAATTTGTAATGAATATGGTTTTTATTATCTTAATTATTCTCTTTTCTATCAAAATAAACCTTTCAATCATATTTTTTCTTAATTTTTTGAGTATTTTCAAGCGTGGGTTTTTTTAGGGTACATGGGTTTTTTTCAGGAAAATTGGTTTTTTTTGGATTCTTACTTAATTGTCTGCCAATTTGTAACGGAGAGTTGGAATTAAAAATACTAAGCACTAAAATGAAGGGGAAGATGAGCCGCTACAACACCATTTTGTTCGATTTAATTATCATATTTTTTAAGCTTTTAATGAAGGAAAAGTGAAAAAGTGGGGTTTTTTAAAGGACACCACTATATATATTATGGTCACTAGGGTGTCCCAAAAAAACGCGACTTTTGAAATTCTCAACTCTCACCCCCTAAAAATGTTCTTTATGGGAACATAAGACACTGTGATTTTTTTAAGAATTTTCGAAAAATATTTAGAGGTCGCTCAAAGCCATTGAATTTTCAAAAAATGGCCCAAAAAGGCTAAAATTTAACATTTTCCATAATTTAAAAAAAATTTATATGAAGATTCAGAGGCCATTATTTACATTTATTGGAGCCCTTTATATTGTTTTAAACAAATTCTGTATTTATTATCTGGGTAGGAAATAAACGCATTAGCATTAAAATCAAGAAATATTCGATATTTTTCGATATTTTGACCTATATGCATTTTAACACACAAAATATAAAAACTTTAAGCAATTGTTATTTAAAAGAAATAAGGAAGATTTTTTAAACAATTAACAATATTTATTAACACATTTTTTTAAATATTACATATTTTTTAAAATTAAATTACATATCAAAAAGATTTTTTCGATTGCACTTTGTGTAGGTTTTTCTATGCGAATCTACGATTTGCAACAAAAACTGCTTCTGCTCTTCATCTTTTGTTGCACAATTAAAATCTTGAATTAAGGCAACAGCCTGTTCAGCCAAATCATTTACGCAAACTAAGTTTTTGCTAATAAAGCAGCCTCTTTATGAGATGGAGTATTCTCCAATTTGAGAGGAAGTACTTCTAATAGACGTGAACTTCTTTCATTCTATCTCCTAAAATTGCTGCTGTCTTAGATACACTAGCATTAGAAGGTCAACTATGATATTGGCATCTGTAATTAATAAAGAAGGTTGTTCTTCCTCTACCACGACTTCTGAACCAAAGGTAAAATCCATAGTACTTTCCAAAAGTACTGTTTACCGGGAACGCCACCGTCTTCGTCATGAATTGGCTGAGCAATCAAAAACAGAGTTTGAAGCATCAGAGTCAGTTGTTCAACGGAATGGAAAAATGATACCCGATTTGTCATCAAACAGTACAGGAAAGGTTGAGCATCTAGCGGTTCTAATTTCTTTTTTGTAAAAAAGTAGTATCAAGCTTCTTGGAGTTCCCAAGTTATTGTCTGGAACTGGAAAAGCAACAGCTGATGCTGTTTTCGACCTCTTCAAGTCCTGGAAATACGAGACGGAAGTTATAGGTATGTGTTTCGATACGACTGCAGCTAACAGTGGAAGACTTAAAGGAGCATGTACTCTTCTTGAGCAAAAAATTGGTCGAAATCTTTTGTGGATAGCGCGCAGACACCACATGCTTGAAGTTCTACTTTCGGATGTATTCAGTGTGTGTTTTGGACAATCTTCTGCCCTTGAAGTCCTTTTATCTAAGAGATTCCGAGAAGATTGGGGCAAACTAAACCACCATGAACCGAAAAGGCAACCAGTACCCATAATAGCAGCATCAGATGGTTTGAAAGATTTTGTATCTCATCAGCTGGAAATTAATAAAAATTTACCTAGGGATGACTATAGAGAATTTTTACATTTTGCATCCTTAATGATTGGATCAGACACTCAAATTGCAATACGAAAACCAGGGGCTCTTCACCGAGCTCGCTGGATGGCTAAAGCCATATATTCGATGAAGATAGAATTATTATTAGACGGGAACGAAACAAAAATATCATTATCTGCTGAGGCGCTTCTAAGTGTAAAGCGATTTAATAGGTTTGTTGTGTCCTGGAGTGTGTGTGTGTACCTGGCTGCATTATTCGCAAAAAACTTAGTTTGCGTAAATGATGTGGCTGAACATGCTGTTGCCTTAATTCAAGATTTTAATTGTGCAACAAAAGATGAAGAGCAGAAGCAGTTTTTGTTGCAAATCGTAGATTCGCGTAGAAAAACCTACACAAAGTGCAATCGAAAAAATCTTTTTGATATGTAATTTAATTTTAAAAAATATGTAATATTTAAAAAAATGTGTTAATAAATATTTTTAATTGTTTAAAAAATCTTCCTTATTTATTTTAAATACCAATTGCTTAAAGTTTTTATATTTTGTGTGTAAAAATGCATAAGGTAAAAATATCGAAAAATATCGAATATTTCTTGATTTTAATGCTAATGCGTTTATTTCCTACCCAGATAATAAATACAGAATTTGTTTAAAACAATATAAAGGGCTCCAATAAATGTAAATATTGGCCTCTGAACCTTTATATAAATTTTTTTTAAAAATTATGGAAAATGTTAAATTTTACCCTTTTTGGGCCATTTTTTGAAAATTCAATGGCTTTGAGCGACCTCTAAATATTTTTCAAAAATTCTTAAAAAAATCACAGTGTCTTATGTTCCCATAAAGAAAATTTTTAGGGGGTGAGAGTTGAGAATTTCAAAAGTCGCGTTTTTTTGGGACACCCTAATGGTCACCAATGCAATGGTCACCACTTTTTCAGTTATAGTCGGCTAGACTAGTACTTGCCCTCCGCTCTCTTGCGTTGCTTTCCTATTCCGTGCTGATGAGTCCTAACAAGGACGAAAACGGTTCACGGTTGGAGGCGACGCTTGAGAGTTGTGAGTTTACATTTATTGTCTGCTAACCAGCGATAATGGTGAAATTCTCCTTTCTGAAATTAAATCTGTTTAAGGAATGCTATGACATTCCAGCAGATGAGTGGGGGACTAATCAATGTTCACCACTTTTTCAGTTATAGTCGGCTAGACTAGTACTTTCCCTCCGCTCTCTCGAGTTTACACTTAATTCATGAACTGTTTCTCAAAACGTTGTATTAAAAACAGACTTTAATAAGTTAAATTAATTTCCGATATGCATGCAAAGAATCTCAATATTCCTCATACATGTTTTGGGAACCTGTTTTAGAGGATCCTAAAGATTTATGTTCTTCAATCAATTTAGTTAAAGTTTTTTGTTGTATTGAGCTGTGTTTTACATCTCCCCTGATTATTTTTTTCTTACAATACTTTTTCATATTTCAAATTTTTTAACAGTGATTGTTTCTTATTGGATCTTTTAATTCTATTGGCAAGCCTTCGATTTGTGTGTGATTTTAATTTTTTTTCGAAATTCAAATTCAAATTTATTAACAAGAACAGAATACACAAAACAGTTAGAATAAACAAATAAAAATACATACAGCATATACATATCCCAAATTATTTATTAGTAGACATTTCCCAAAGGGGCAATCGCCCGTCCATGGGGTCACGGAATATCTAAAAAAAATATAAAATGGTACAAAAAACAAAAAATAAGATAGTGGATGAGAAAAAAGAAACAAGAACCATAAATAAATAAGAAATATAAAAATAAAATAAATAATAACGACTTGACTGGCAAATAATTACTCGTTTAGGATAGATTATGTTTTAAACCTGACAAAAAAAATTAAAATAGAGACTCGATGTTGTTAATATCTAAGATAAATGAAATGTAGAGCTTTTTAAAATAGTTAATGCTAGTTTCTGATTGTATTTCATTAGGCAGGTGCAGGTTGTTAAAAAAGTAACGGAGAGATACTGAAAGTGTTTTTAAAGATTTCTTTGTGAGGGATAGGCACGTGATAATATTTATGAATACGAAGATTGTGTGAAATATTTTCGTTTTTTTTGTGGCCCAGTCAGGGAATTTCTTCAAAAACATGAGACTATTAATCATAAATAACTGGCGCATATTTAAAAATTTGTTGGGAGGAAAGTAACGTAATTTTTTTTGTAGATTTAAGATTGTTCTATTAAATGGTTTTATCCACTATATTGTCTTCTTTAACTCCTCCAGAGTTAAAATAAAACGTTTATAGATAAAACTTTAAACCTTAGAATACTTTAAAGATGGATATTTTTAGAATAAAACAAATAATTAGGTAAACAGAGTCCTCAATTGCCCACTAAAATTTTCATCATGATTTGAAACTTTCAATTTTAAGTGTTTTCTCATAACAAGTTCCATAAACATATATTTAATGCTCTTTCTGAATGAAGTTCTTTCATATGTTTGCTAAAGGTAATCATTTTAATTCTTTAACATGAAAATTACAGTTATTTACCGCTGATTTTAACCAAAAGGAAACATGAATTTTTTGAATAAACATAACTTGTTTCGCTTTTAGAAGATAAATTATAAATACTATAATTCATTTAATAATTCGATTCAAGAAAATGGTACAACATTTTTATCTTCATAAAGGTCAAATAAAAATGTGAAATCACATAGGAAGGAAAGGTCTTTAATCTCGAATTTTTCCTTAAATTAAGTTAACATGTTATTTTAGTTATTTAATCAAATAATTTACCATGCATGACAAATTATTTGCAAAAAGGATTTAATCTCAAATATCATCTTTTAAAAGCTCTTCAACGGGTTTATGAAAATTTTGAATTTTCTTTATATCTATAATACACTATACATTGTTCTTAATCGATTCAGACAACATGACAAAGTAAATAATTCATGTTCTTTTTTATTGAAAAACAGTAAACTCGAACAATAACTCGAAAGTTTATCTAATTCAAAAGTCGTGGATAATTCGTGCGTGAAAGTCACAGAGTTTTCATGATTCCTTTAACTTTCTATTCTATTATTCAAACAGTATTCATCAGCTTTGAACTCTTCATATTACACCGAATTTACTACTATTTGCTTATGTAAATTACTTTACCCAATCCTCTTACCACTTTACTCAATTACTACTTACCCCAGTCCTCCTTTTTTTTATCTCAGTCGTCCATGATATTTGGACACAGAAAATTAAGAATAACTGCATTTTATACCTTCCCCTAAAAAATGGCCTTTGTGTTATAATCAGCGTTTGAAATTGTACTGGATTGCTGGTCCGGGAAAACTAAAAAACGGCTCGAACCAGTGGAATCAGAAAATCACTGGTCCGCCGGACCAGTGGTGAAAAAATCCACCAGTTAAGTTATGTATTAATTTGTGTGCAATATCATTTATTCAAGAAAAGTTCTTATTCTTTGTCAATTAGTACATTGCATCCAATTTGTAAGTCAATTAGAGATTATTTATTAAATCAAGAAGAGTATTTTATTTGTATGTCAGTTAGTGAAATATTATTTAATCAAGAAAAATATTTAATAAATTAGATATTTTCGAAATTATTTGATTACTTAGTGCTATTGCTTATTTCTCATATCAATTTATTTTATTAATTATTTTATATAAATTTTATGTTTACAGCTAATAATAATTATAATAATAATAATAATAATAATAATAATAATAATAATAATAATAATAATAATAATAATAATAATAATAATAATAATAATAATAATAATAATAATAATAATAATAATAATAATAATAATAATAATAATAATAATAATAATAATAATAATAATAATAATAATAATAATAATAATAATAATATAATAATAATAATATAATAATATAATAATAATAATAGTAATAATATAATAATAATAATAATTTTAAAATTATAGCTAACACTAACATATCTGTCATAACGAAAATTATAAATTTATCCCTTTTAAAAGGTTCCCTTAAAAGCTTTTCCTGATTCATTAAAAACGGCTTTGGTGGTTCCCCTTCACAAATCTGGTGATACTAATAAATTTGAAAATTACAGACCTATATCTCTCTTACCCATATTTTCTAAAGTCATTGAAAAATAGTACATTCCAGACTTTATAATTATCTAAAGGTTTTCAATATAATTTCTGAAAATCAATTCGGATTTCTGCCTGGTCTTAGTACCGAACATGCATTATTAGAATTCAATAAATTTACATATACTAGTGTTGATAGAAATAACAAAACAGCCGCTGTCTTTTTAGACATTGCAAAAGCATTTGACAGCGTTAATCATAGTATATTAATCGATAAGTTATTTTCAATCGGAATTCGTGGAGTAACTTTAAATTGGTTTATTTCTTATCTACAAAACCGTAAACAGTATGTAAAATTGGGTGATTTAGAAAGCAGCATTTTAAATATAGGGTCTGGAGTGCCACAGGGTTCAATCCTTGGTCCTTTACTTTTCTTAATATATATTAATGACTTTTGTAAATTAAAACTGAACGGTAAAATTATAACATATGCAGACGACACAGTGATCCTATACTCTTGTTCTACCTATGAAACATTACAAAATATCATTATTAATGACCTTTTGGTAATTAAAGAATGGTTCCTTGCTAATAAGTTATCGATAAACATTAATAAAACCAAATTTATAAATTTTAGTATTTACGGACCTTCTGAAAATCTTTGTCTCTATTATCATCTTCCCGATTGTAATAATAACTGTAGTAACTGTAATTGCCCCCCTCTTCAACAAGTTTCTTCAATAAAATATCTAGGACTAACCGTAGATTATAATTTAAAATGGAAATCTCATGTAAAATATTTAACAAATAAACTTCGCTATATTTTCCATAAATTTTATTTTATTAAAAAGATAATTAATAAAAAGTTCTTGTTTCATCTGTATCACTCTTGGGTGAGTTCTATAATAAGTTATGGTATTACAGTCTGGGGAGGAGATTACTTAGATAATATAAATCCAGTCATTAAAATTCAAAACAAAATTATTAAATTCTTAAGTAGTTATCAATTTCCTTTACTTGAATCTTACAGAAATTTAAATGTCTTACCCCTTCGTCACTTTTTCTTCTTTAAAGTTATATTACATTTTACTAAACAAGAAAATAGCCCTGATCTTCGAAGCATCAGTTAGAGTCTGCGATCAAACAATTTATATTTAGTTCCAAAAACAAAAAAAGAAATTCTACATAAAAATTATTATTACTTATCTCCCAAATTTTTTAACAGCTTACCAGAGGATCTAAAATCTGAGAGATCTCCTTCCAAATTTAAAAAATCATTAAAAAACTTCATTTTAACAATAGAAAATATTGAGGTGTTCTTTTGAGAAATTTCAAGAATTGCTCTTTACTTATTTTAATTACAATTTTATTCTGAAGCTAGCGTACAATGGTCTAGATTTTCTACTAACTATATTGGTTTCACATATTTTTTTACAATTTTTTCATGTATGTATTATATTTTTTTTCACTTATTCTGTGTATATTAATCCATCTGTTAATGTCTTTTTGGTTACCCGTATGGGCTTATGACCCCTGGGTAGCTCATATGCAAACTTAAATTTTGTGTGTTTTCTTTTTCTTTTTTCGATTTAATATGTAACTTTTTTTTGTGTGTAAAGAAAATTATTGTTATTATTATTATTATTATTATTATTATTATTATTATTATTATTATTATTATTATTATTATTATTATTATTATTATTATTATTATTATTATTATTATTATTATTATTATTATTATTATCATTATTATTATTATTATTATTATTATTATTATTATTATTATTATTATTATTATTATTATTATTATTATTATTATTATTATTATTATTATTATTATTATTATTAATATTATTAATATTATTATTATTATTATTATTATTATTATTATTATTATTATTATTATTATTATTATTATTATTATTATTATTATTATTATTATTATTATTATTATTATTATTAATTATATAATTATTATAATAATAATAATAATAATAATAATAATAATAATAATAATAATAATAATAATAATAATAATAATAATAATAATAATAATAATAATAATAATAATAATAATAATAATAATAATAATAATAATAATAATAATAATAATAATAATAATAATAATAATAATGAAACTTGTCCTTTTTAATTTGTCGGACCAGTAATTTTCGTTGCTTACCAGTAAGATTGGTAAAGCACTAGTCCGCAGGACCTGTAGATTTTTCCCCCAATTTCTAACGCTGGTTATAATGGAGTCTCAACAAACAATATCTTTATGCATATCTCCATAGAATAAACGTCCCTTAGGGTGCAGCTAGAGATCGTTTCCTCGTTGATTGTCAAAACGAAAGATTTATGAGCAGGGGAGCATCTTTTGTCCGCTAATTGACCTCAGTTAACCACACAAAACAACCAGGCTCCTTCGGGCATTCGGGGGAGATTAGGAGCATTGATAATATCCCCTTCCTTTTGTGTGGTTAGGTGAGGTCAATTAGCGGACAAAAGATGCTCCCCTGCTCATCAATGCTCCTAATTTCCCCCGAATTCCCGAAGGAGCCTGGTTGTTTTGTGTGGTTAGCTGAGGTCAATTAGCGGACAAAAGATGCTCCCCTGCTCATCAATGCTCCTAATTTCCCCCGAATTCCCGAAGGAGCCTGGTTGTTTTGTGTGGTTAGCTGAGGTCAATTAGCGGACAAAAGATGCTCCCCTGCTCATCAATGCTCCTAATTTCCCCCGAATTCCCGAAGGAGCCTGGTTGTTTTGTGTGGTTAGGTGAGGTCAATTAGCGGACAAAAGATGCTCCCCTGCTCATCAATGCTCCTAATTTCCCCCGAATTCCCGAAGGAGCCTGGTTGTTTTGTGTGGTTAGCTGAGGTCAATTAGCGGACAAAAGATGCTCCCCTGCTCATAAATATTTCCCTTTTGACAATAAACGGGGAAAAGATCTTTAGATGCACCCAAAAATTTGTTCATCCCTTCTTCTTTACTGACAAGTCGACTCAACCAACTCCTACAATAACAACTGCTCTCTTCTCGTCCATTTGTTACTAAACCTTCCACCAAAAAACAGACGTGGCTGATTACATCCACTCGAACCTGTTACATCTTCACTTCTCGGGGAGCGTAATAGAAACCTAATCATGTCAGTGGCAAGCGATAGTAATGTTTAACCGCTATTAGCTTAGCGGGGTTCTTCCATATCCAGCGTGAGCGGCATATCGCATCTCCTTCATTGGTATGCAGGTCCCACTCGCGCTCGCCTCTATTATCGTAAATAGCTGTGGACACCTTGCGGGGGCTGCTCTGGGTCCTCTCGAATGCCTTCCGCGCGAACTCTCTGGCGGAGAAGTGAAGGGGCTCTTTGTGGGACCTTTTTTTCTTTCGGGGACAGTGGGGCTTTGTGAGGTGATTGGTGGGATTGGGATGTAAATTTTGGGTGGTTTTTGGTAGTTTTTACAGTTTGTTTTGTTCAAAGGTAGTGCTGATCGATATGCATGCCGTCGTCGAGATTTTTTTCGCTCTTTCGGTAAAAAGAAGTACTTAGAAACACTGCTTATAGATTCAAGAGTGTTATTTTTGATGGCAGACAGTAAGTAAGGGGCAAAGATTTGTGTAAAATACGTTGACCTTTACAGATTTCAGGGTTTTTTGTGTCCGTTTTGATTCATTTTCACTTTTTTAAGCATTATGTTTCTTTTTTTCTTTTATTATCTCATCCCTCCTTTATCTCCTAATATTTCTCATTTATTCTTCATTATCTTTTATTCTTAATCTTGCTTAAACTTTCTCTTTTTTTTCTCACTCTTTTAATTTTTCTACATAGTTATCTAATATTGTTCATTCCCATGCCTTGCCATTTTCTCATCCTTTTCCTCTTTTGATCTTGTTTTCTCCCTTTTATTCCCCATCTCGTTTATTCTTTTTTCTATGTATTTTCCACTTTCCCCCTTCTTCTCTATAATTATCTTTTCCTTCTTTTTCTCTCATTCAAGCTTTATCCCATTCATTTAACCCTTATATCTTTCTTTTTTTTGTTCTATGTTATTACAGAGAAAAGAATCAATGGAAAATAACAGAAAATAATTAAGATTGGTAAATACTTAAAGGTACCTGAATCACGTAAAACAAACTATACTATACATTAGGGTGGAACGAAAAAACGAATTTTGTCGAATCGTTTAGTGATAGGGCGCAAAATTTGCCTTAAGCCATCAGTATCAATATTTAAAAATTTTAAAATGATCAAAAAATATCTTGAGGTGCCTCAAAGCCCTTAAAGTTTCGAAAAAATGCTGTTTTTTTTTACAAAACAACAAAAAATCCAATGATAAAATCTTTACAATTTGTTCATTATTTTTTATGAGGAACTACTATTGTTCTTAATATAATATTCCAGGTTTCCTGTTTTATCACCCTTTTTTTTGGTAGTAATATTTTTTTAACGTCAAATAAATTTTGTAAAGTTGTTTTTCCTGCATTATTGAAACATCAATAACTCTAGAACTATCAAACCTAAAAACGTGAAATTGGATTCCTTTTATCCGATATTTTTTTCTCTTTACAGTGGTATGCATCATTGACAATCCCCTCCGAAAAATTTTTTTATTTAAAATAAAATGTGAAAAAAATTTAATTATTTTTTATTTTTTATTTTTATTATTATTTTTATAGTTTTTTTTATTTTTATTTATCTATGATAAACATTTCTACCAAGTTTCAAGTTAAATCTAATTTAATCGTGCAGAAAAATATAATTAATCGAAATTTTAGTAGGTTTTTAACACCCCTTATCAAAACACAGAAAAAGAACGATTACACTGTTCAACAATGATGAAAACAGTCATTTCTTATAGATTTGTGGTCGCTGAATACGAAAATCACCATTAAAATTCTCGATTGACTCAGGATTTTCGGGGAACAGCTCCTCCCCTTTTTACGTTTTTCGGCGACTTTATAACTTTTACTCGATTTTCAGGGTCAAAAAGCATTGCTTTATTCTTCAAATTGCCCCAGGGGACAAGAAAGATTCAAATTAATAAAATATGATAATTTTATAACAAATGGATAGGTTTAAGGGGTAATTACCCCCCTAAAAATGCAAAAATAGCTAAAAATTATAGATGTTTTTATACGCTATTTTTTTCCTCTTATTTTTTACCCAATTCACGTTTGAAGGGCCCTAACCTTTCCCCAAGGACCCAAATTTGATGACAATATGCAGCAATGATTTTTACTAAAAGCGGTTGAGGTGAGAGCGCCCCCAAAGCACCCACGGAAGGGTTCAATGCCGCCCTTTGAGTTAAACTGTGCTGTACAAAAAAAATTTGAAGCCACTAACAGAATTTCAGCTGATTCTTATGTAAAATGGTCTGCTGAATTCAAATATGACACCCATTTTCCTCCATCACCCTCAGTTTTTAAGGGGATGCCCCTGATTTTTATCCACAGCCATGCATCTATCAACATCTTGAAACATGGAAAATTCACTCCCTATAATTCGATTAAAATGTTATTTATTAATTAAAATCATTATGTGTTTTTATCTCTAATCTAGGTCAACTTAAATGTAAAATAGAATAAATCACTAGATATTTTTCAAGAATAATTTTCGTTGTTTTAGTTCTTGATTGTTTTCCAAAACTGTTATAATTTCTTACCATTGTGTAATCAGAAGTCATAATAACAATCAAGTCATAAATAACAATCATTATATTTCAATCAATAATAATCAATTATATTTCCTTTTAATATTTAATTGAATATATGCTTTTTATTTCTAATCTGTGTCAACTTATTGTAGCAGAACCATAACTACTTATAAAGTTCCTAAATTATAATAAGACAAAAACAGTAAAAGCTTTACCATAATTTTTAAGAATTCATATTTAGTATATAGTTTGCAGACCCCTGAGAATCAACTAAAATTACAATATATAAGTAATTTTGATCAGTATTTAGTGAAAGTATTTAATGCTTTTAAAAGAAAACTTTTAACTGAAAATGTTTATTAATGAAGCACTTATAGCTGAAATTAACTAGAATTATACAATTTTTTAGTAATTTGTGATAATCTCAAGGCATTTCTTGAATGGTATTAAATTTTAACTCGTTAATAATAACTTTTTTCGGTTAAAATTTTTTTAAATATATTTTTTTGAAGTTGTGAAAAAAATTGAAGAAAGGTAACAAGAAGAAAGGAAACAAAGAGATAAAAATTATGAACAAAATGAGCTCCATTTCTTGTTTTTAAACCGAATAGTTCCAGAGTATGTCTTCTAGTAATGCAAGAAAAACAACTTAACAATATTTGCGTAACTCTAAATAAAATATTTCTCCTAAATGAAGGGCGATAAAAAAACGAAACTTGTGCCATTATATCTCTGATAGTAGTAGTTTCACATCAAAAAATCATGAAAAAAATTTTAGTGTTTAATCTTTGGTTTTTTTGTTGTTTCGTAGAAAAAGTGACAATTTTTTGAAACTTCAAGGCTCTTGAGGCACCTCAAGATATTTTTTGATCAATTTCAGATTTTCACATATTGACACTGATGTATTAAGGCAACTTTTCCGCACTATCACTAATTGAGTATTCGAAAAAAGTTTTTTTGGCCCTTTTTCGTTCCACCCTACTATACATCCTTAAGAAAACCTATATTGCATATGAACTTTCTTGAAGATTTATTCGTCAAAAAATCACACAATAAAATTGTATATTCTTTCATCAGTGATGGGTAGTACAATTTAGCATTCCTCAGGCAAAATGTATTTTTCAGTCTTAGTATAACGCAATGAAATCCCTACTTAATAGCAATCCACATACATAACAGAGTCACAGCTTTTCAGAGGTCACTTCAACCCAAAGAACATCAACCAATCAATAATATGAGTTTTGGTCTGTGTCAATAATATGCGAACTAATCAATGTGTGTCGATATTTATGAGCTCTTCGAAACACAATCAACATCAGCACAATTAATTTAACGAAGAGTTTCACTCCAGAGGCGATTAATATCTTATTCAACATCGAAAATCCCAATCGCCACCTTCAATTTAATAATTGTTTTGAGTAGGTCCATTTGACACATTTATGTGTAAACGCAATCAGGACCGCGATTAGTGATTTATACTGATCGGAAGTGATCGGAAAATCTCCGTTGATGCGTCACGTTTCAAAGTCATCGAAAGGTTGTCGGTCGCACTTCGATCAGGATTCGTTTCCGCTGATACAAGATCGGCGTCAACATGATACTGTCATCGCCCCTTGATACCGCTGATAGAACGCGTGGGTTTCGGAAGGATTCGGTATCACCATGCCTTTCGGTACTGTGTTTCAACATAAATATTATCTGGAAGTAGGAGATTTGTACCTAGAAGGAGTTTTTAGTTCGTATCAAGGAAGAAATAAATATATCGGCGGTTTCTCAAAGTTAGAGGTCAGATTGACAAGAAATATTATCACCATCGATGATAATTTATTTTTGTCATAGTTCATATTGGGTGATTTTAACCTTTTAATGCTAGTTTTTTAATGTTTTACCTGACACATTTACTCGTTCTTTTTCTCTCTTTACATTCCCTTATTTTCTTACTTTTACTAATTATTTCCTCACCTAAAATCCATTTCTAGGAAAAGCTATGAAGTTTTTTTTTCAATTACAAAATAAATTTCGTATTTAGTCATGATCTAGAAAAAACTATTTGCCCCCAAGGATGCTTTAACAAAACAAATTAACCCATCCCTGTATAGTATACCCCTTTTTCTTATGATAGATAAATTAGATGGTGGAAAAATTCAAATTTCTTGCACATGATCCAAACACTTTCCTAACTTGTTGTTGATTTACTGCTTGATTTCTTGGTAAAAATGTATGGTTAGACTATCTGCATTTACATTTTTATCCCAGTAAATTATTTTAAATGTTGAAATATTTACTATGATTGGGATCTTAATTTATATTAGTGTGTACCTCTTTACTTTAAATGTTGTTTGTTAAATAATGTTTAAACTAAATTCCACTTTATATATTTTTCTACCTCTTTCTAATGGTAAAAACCCTAGAAATTAAATTTTTCGAGGCAAGTGTAAAATATTTTTAAGCATGAAAACATCTGTAATCAGGTTACTATTTGGTTTGTGATTTTGGCTTTGTAAAGTGCTTAAAAACTTTTCCTTTCACGACACTGGAAACTAAATCTAAAGTTAGTAGCATGCCGGTCTACACTATAAATTTAAGTAAAATCTAAGATATAATTGAAGCAAAAAAATGTAAAAAAATTCAAATAAAGTATGTTAAATGAATTTTAAATAAATGTAATAAGTTTAAATTTAATTTCAGATTAGTTTAATTTAGTTAGTCCACTTTAATGTTATCTTTAAATCATTATTTATTCACTAATGAAATTTTATCCTTTATTTTTTAAATAACCTCAATCTTTTTTATATTTTTTGAATTAAATTCTTAGTTTAATATTAAGTTTTTAGGGTTTATATTGAAATTTCATACTTTAAAAAAT
The DNA here is from genome assembly GCA_024610705.1 of Tetragnatha versicolor. Taxonomy (NCBI): domain Eukaryota; kingdom Metazoa; phylum Arthropoda; class Arachnida; order Araneae; family Tetragnathidae; genus Tetragnatha; species Tetragnatha versicolor. Next base: position 44,832,717 of record JANDEH010000007.1, read on the forward strand.
AACAAAGGTAACCTTTACTTCAATAGTACTTTTCATATTTGTAAATAAATATAGGATGTAACAAAACACATATTTACGATTAACGAACTTACCTTCTGAAAAGCAGTATTTTTCTTTTGTATAAAAATGATGCTGAGTTTTTAAGTCATCTTCCAAGAAGTTGTTATATGTTGCTCTAGTGCTCTTTTTCTTACTTGTTTTAGGAGGACAGATAGAATCAGAATATCTTTATTTTGTGTCAGAAAAACTAAAAGAATTATTATTTTTTGTGTATTTTGAACTTCATCCAATAACTTAAAAAATTATTTTAAGAAACAGTGTTAGATGTAAGTAGATTTTCAAAGTTTTTTTGACTGGTTGGAAATATAATAAGATTATGATATTTTTTCGATTGTTGAAAATTCATTCTTTTTGGACCAAAAGGGAATTCAGTACAACAAAACAGCTTGCAAGGCCATGGAAAAATAGCCAAAGAAAAAATCATGTGAAACCACAGTATTTAACATAAGAAACTGATTAGAAACTCTTTTTTTTTTCAACTGGTTTTATGTTTCTTTCCTTGCAAAATACGTACCAAATCCCAGAGGTATAAAATTGTTTCATTCTTTTCTGTCCTTTTAACCTATTTTTCATTACTTTTTATTTATAAAAAATCCTTTTCGAATTTTTTTGAAATGCTTGCTTGAAGTTTTTTGCAGTGATTAAACTTCTAACCTAGAAAAAGATTAAAAGATCCTCATAAAAATGTTACAGTCCCATCAAATTCCTTTTATTTTACATATCTAGGTTGGCATTTTTCTTAATATCGCAATTAAGTCAAAGCTTATTCATTGAAAGTTAGAAGGAAATTCTATGAATGTAGAAATTGCCTGCATTCAAAAGTATCTTGATATTTTTCGGATGATAGCTTATTACTTTTATACTAACCCATCCCTTCTATCATCCCTTAATCTAGGTCTTCACATAGTGGGTGATGCCTAAAGTTGAAGTAATCATGATCGATTTGGATTTATCAGTTAGAGACTGATTACTTTTGTTATCTTCATAATTTTACGAAAAAGTATTCGCAATAAATGTTCTCTTCTACTATTTTGATTTAAGTCTTGTTTCTTATGCTATTAAGTCTAAAGATTAAGAGTACATGTGACCTTATGAAGAGTGATATAATAATTTTTGATTTTTAACTTCTGTTTACTTGGAGAAATTTGTTTTTAATTATCAACTTAAACTTACACTCTCCTTATTATTGGTTGGTTGGTGTCGTGTCCATGGGAGAACTAAAGTAAAGGTAACCATGTGTAGCTCTCCCTATTATTACAATAAGTATAACACATATCCCTAACCTCCACTTTCTTCTACCAAATTACATGAATTTTTCGGGGTTTCAAACTTATTTCTCCCCTATGTCCCAAGTTGCCTCATTTGAGTGTCTCCCCAAATTTAATGTCACTGGTTATAAAAAATTAAAATTAATAAAATATTGAAAAATAATTTATAATTTTTATATGAAAATATAAATTAATACCGTTAATTTCTATTAAGTTAATCTTTCTATTTCTCACTTTTGTGTTGTGAACTAAGCATAAATCTGATTTAAACGCCAATTTAAGTGGTTTTTAAGATTTTTCTTCACTTGATTCATAAGGTTGAAAAAGGAAATAAGTCCATCAACTTTCTTCAACTGTAAAATACTTTTGAATGTACTTATAACTGTTTCGATGATTGCCCCTTTTTTCTAAATAGGGTCCTGAATTTCCAGCTAAAATTTGGTAGTTATACAATTTTTTCGATTTTCTGCAAACTTGGTTTTTGATGGACTCATTTCCTTTTTATTTGAACTGACTATTCAATTATTATTCAGTGCTGAGTATGACATTCATCCCACTTTTTCTTTCCGCAGGAGATGCCCTCATCCCTGCCGCAGTGGTAGATGCGCGATGCTGCCCGGCTAGAGCGATGCTGGTGGTGTGTGGCGGCGGGGGTGACGAGCGAGGAGGGGGTGTGGTGCGGTGCGCGGGGTGCGGTGGGGGCATCGCCGACAGATACTACCTGCTGGCCGTGGACCGACAGTGGCACGTCTCCTGCCTCACTTGCTGCCAGTGCAAGCTGCAGCTGGACTCGGAACTCACCTGCTTCGCCAGAGATGGCAGGATCTACTGCAAGGAGGACTACTACAGGTGAGACTCATCAAGGACACAATATACAGTAAAACTTGGGCAAAAGTGAAGGGACAACCAAAATTATTTTAGACATTTCGATGGTGTCAGGAGAAAACCTCGTATAATCAAAATCCAGCTGCCTTTCAATAGATACAGTATAAGTGAGCGAGATTCGTTTTCTTGCCAAGAAAATTTTTCGCAGTCAACAGGTAGAGAGTGAATCTTAATGAGCTGAAAGCAAAAAACGGGTGATATCTCTCACAAGGAGACTGATTTTTTGTTCCAGCTGGCTTGGCCAAACCACAAGCAAGAGAGAACAACTCTATGGAAAGAACTTTTTATTTTTTAGATGCGAAGAAAAGTTTTAGTTATATGCTGGTGTGAAATAATCAAAGCAAAAAGCTTCACTGCTCTTAGGGATACAGGGTGATACTGGTGTTCCCCAGTGGAATTGATTTAACCCTTGTTTTGGCCATAATGACTTGACACTCGTAAATGAATTTGGTAGTAAGTAATTCCTCATTGGCTTATTTGGCGCAAACACACACTCGCCATCAATCTAGAATACAGTATTCATCCTGACTGCGATTTTAAAGGATTCTACGAGGTTTTCTCCTGATGCCATCAATTTGATAAGAGTTATCCAAGTTATATTGTTATTACGATGAATGATTAATTTTCATTCCTAGACAAAAGTACGCAGTGCTGTGATTAGAGTACACACAAGGGAAACAGCTTCTCTCTGTTAAGCTACATGGATGGCTTAGAAATCCATAAAGCTAATGGGTATGGATAATATCCATTGGATATGTCTTTATGTCTTTATTAGGTCAAACCACAGCTTTAACAATGTCTTCAATTTGTGGTAATGATTTCTTCTCTAGACTAGCAATATACGGTTAGTAAACATCCTTGCCGGTTGCGCGTACAAATGAAGCATCAAGCATCTTAATGTGCGTGGAGATATAGTCTGTTCATTTAGAATTGGCGCCTGAAACAGGATCAGAAACGCTCAAAAACCCCTAATAGCGCTCATCACAGAAGTAGTTGATGTACTGTATACAGTACATCAACTACTTCTGTTTCGGCTGCCTTGTTATTGCACAAGAAAAAAATTTCGATAATAATTACAGTAGTAACTGCTTCTAATACATTACGTCTCAGGCGCCAATTCTAAATGAACAGAGTATAGTTAAGTGGGTTTTCCGCCTGTCCATTCACTTTTGCTGTTCACAAAAAGGGTCACTAATTAAAGCTACCAAAAGGGGTTTGAAAAGTCATTTTAAATTAAAAGTTCTATAAATTTTTACACAAGACTCACTTTAATTAAAACTTAAATTAAACTTTTTGAATTAAAACTTAATAATAATCACCTCATAACTTTACTGTATCCTCCAAAGAACGAAAGAACCCCAATTGATCCAGTAAGATTTTGGAATCCCCCGAAAATAGTCCCGATACTTTTCATTGATGCTCCTCAATTCCTTTTCCGGCCTCGAAGACAATAACATACAAAAGCACTCAATAACGATCAAAAACTAATCAATGTTCTTTACAGCAAAAAAAACCTCACTTCTCTTCTCTTCATTGCATATCGTCCCATAACTCCCCTGGCGCTCCAGACAGGACTTTCGTATAGCGGTCGAAAAAATTAATTCCCGGCATATTAATCACAACATTAACCGCTCTCCGATGTCATGAGCGGAGTGAAATATGTGACTCCGTAACCCGAAGCATCGTCCGATTTTTGGTTTATCGGACGTCCCGCTTGATTTGTACGGAGTGCGTAACCAAGTAAAAAAGTAAAAGGCACGTAAATGATACTTTTGCGTCCGTCGGGTTCTTGTATTACGCACTCAATTAAACGTGATTTGTGCTGTGTATCAATGTGTACTTGATCCTGCGTAGGTTTACTTCTGTGCGGGGGGATCCAGGCGATGAAGTTTTGTTGGATGTCACGGCATGTGTTACGCTCGTTTAAAAGAAAAAAAAAGGATGATGCAGAAATTATGTTGCTGTTTGTGAACTATTGTATAACAGCTAGTAGTTCAGTAACAGCTATAAGTGCATTTTTACTACCTCTGCGATATCATCGGTTAACAATTTATGCGATGAAGAGAATTTATGCGTTGAGAGAGAAGACTATAACCGAATGACGAACTGATAATTATCTAAATCAATCTTCTTATCGGTTCTTAAAGTAATCTTACTAAAATATAAAATTTAGGGGTTTGTATAATTTTTTTCTTTTTTATAGTTATGCAATAAAGACTGTAGAATAACATTCTGCTTAACTTCATCCCTGTTGTGTAAGAAAAATTCGCGCATTTTTAGCCTGTTATCCAAAGATAATACTTGTATTGAAACTATAATAAAAGAACATACACTATGTAAGGTCATAACTGATGGCATTGTGACTAAAAAATACAATTTCTTTACAATTTAGTTTTGTATAACAGGAACATTAAGAGTTACAGAATCAAATATCTGAATTATCATTGTTCTCATCAATAACTTGATGTTGATAATAAAATAAGTTCTTTGATTTATTTCTAAAAATATCCCAGGAAAAATCTAGAACGAACTTGGTGATTTAGTAAACTGTGTCTACAACTTTCGTTAACAATTCGTTTGTGGGAAAAACAAAATTGCAGATACCCCTAAGGGGCCATTCATTAATTACGTAAGGATGATTTTGGCAATTTTTGACCCCCCCCTACCCCCATGTAAGGGTACGTAAGATTTTTCAAACCCCTCTCCCCCCTATTCTTACGTAAGATTCCAAAGTTAAAAAGTTGAAACCAAAACTAATAAAGATTTCTCTCTTTTTGCTTTTGTTTTGTTTCGACTTTTGACAGCTGGAAGATGGACTCAACAGTTTTATTTTTCATCTTAACTTAATGCTACTCCAATAAAAAAGATGCATCTGATATACTTTCATTTTTTAAAAATTAAAGCTTCGATAAAATACCGAGATCGTCAGGATTTTTTTAAAAGTTTTTCTGGGGTTATTCAATAGTAATTTGATTAGAATAATTGGAAGATGTTTACATTAACTTGGAAAATCTTACGTAAGAATGGGTTTGACCCCCCCCCACCCCCCAAGTAAGGGTATGTAGAGATTTTTCCAACCCCCCTCCCCTCCGGGACCCTTACGTAATTAATGAATGGCCCCTAAGAGGCGCGCCCCACAGATTCGCTAGTATAGTCGGTGTCCTTCAAAGAGCCATCTTCATTTGCATCTATGCGAACGTCGGTCAGTTGATTTATGTAGCTGAGCTCATAAAGTTTTTATTTTGGGTCATGAGGTATAATATCCAAACAAGTTTTAGAGAGATTTGACTTTTACCCTTTTGAACTTGAGATTTTTTATGAAGGTGTACTTATTAAAGTTCTATCCTCAAAAAAAAAGCGGGGTGTAAAACTATTTAATTTGATATTTATCTGTCTGAAGCACATTTGGAATTAATGTCGTTTATATAAATATATTGCACGTCACGTTCCTCATAAAAAACCCCATTCTTAAATATTACCGACAGGCCGTGATAATGCTGTTATTAAAATCACCATATAGTGCTTTCCTTCTGTTGAATTTAACTGGGCTTGATTCGAAGAATTGTGTGGGAGAACTTGAACTTATATTATTTACGATAGACTGTATTCTTTAGTTATAATTCAATTAAAGAAACGATTTATAACATGCAAATGTACAGTGCCTCCTTTCTATTACCTATTCTGTCTGTTCCTTTCCATATCTTTTGGCAAAATGAACCATTCTGTATACAGAATGGTTCATTTTGCCATTCTGTATACAGAATGTCATTGCCATCCTCTATACAGAATGGTTCATGAAGGCTTATAAACTATTGCAGGCTATTATTACTGCAGAGCATGCGTCCCACCTGCCCTACATTTGTGACCCGATAAATCTTAAATTATTCTAAAAATTAGAGTAATTAAGGAAATTCAGTTAAAAAACTAAAAAATTTTCATCTAAAAAATTTTAATAAAATTGCAAAAGACTTTTCCTATAGAAATATTCAAGCTTTTCACTTACTCGATGAAAAATAAGTGAAAAGGCTGCTCAAAAAGTCTTATTAATTATTCTTTTCTCCCGAGAAATCAATCTACAGAAATGTTTTGTCCGTGGAAAGTTCAGGCATATTTTTTCCCACATCAAAGTTTAAGTTGGGCAGGCTGGCTTGGACTCGTGAATGTATTTTCTAACTTATTTACTGATGACTTAAATCATGACAAACTCAATGCTCACTTCCTAAGGACCATTTCCCATTTTTGCGTTTGGTTGCGCCACTGCAATCCAACGAGACCAACCCAAACGGCTCAAGAAGTCCTATTATCAAGGTGCCAGTTTTCGCAATTATCAACACTGCGTCAAAACTTAATAATTAAGATGTTATAACAAGTTTTGATGTTACTGATAGCCTCCCCTGGAACAGTGGTAGGATGCTTGCTTAGCAAGCGTCAGTCCCTGAGTTCTATCCCCAGTTATTATTTTATCAAAAAAACTTACCATTTCCAAGAGAAATTTTAAACAACCAATCAGAGCCTACTTGCCTAAAACTAGCACTTTGGGACTAGGGTCTTGTCGAATGGATCTATCCTGCCTAAGGACAGGTCATACAAATAGCTTGAAATTCTTAGGGAGAAAGAAACGACGACTTATGCTCTTTGCCCTCGCATCTTCCTCTCATATCCTAATGGTGCCTCATTGGGGCAACTGATGAAAGAGAAAGAGGCACACTGCTTACATGGACTTGGTTCAGGGGTGCCTAAAACAAGGGGATGGGCAACAACAACGACGGTCTTTTACACACATCTTCTGACACGTCTTTTCCTTTCAGGCTGTTCTCCGTGAAGCGCTGCACGCGATGCCATCTGTCCATCTCCCCGAACGAACTGGTGATGCGCGCTCGCGAGCACGTCTACCACCTCCACTGCTTCACCTGCGCCACGTGCAACAAGCCGCTCACCAAGGGCGACTACTTCGGGCTGAAGGAGGACATCATCTACTGCAGGGCGCACTACGAGATGCTGCTGCAGTACGAGCGCCCTTACCTTTGCCCGCGCCCTCCTTGCCTCAAGGAGGAGGAAGGGGAGGCCGCCCCTTTCGCCCCCGCGCCGCCCCTCGGGGAGGAGGATGCCGCCCTCAGGACTGTCGGGGTGGCGGTCGGCAAGCCCCAGGGCCAAAAGGGAAGGCCGAGGAAACAGAAGAACTTTTTGTCCGCGTCGCTTTTGCTGCCGCATAGAGGTAAGTCGAATTACTGTGTTGAATTAGCCTGACCACCAAAGTACGTGCTCGTTAAAACTGTGGGTTCTAGTCCTAGTGGTTGGTTGATATGGGTTCAGGTCGTCAGGAGACTTTCCCTCCCCTTCAGGCACATGGCTAAACTGTAGATATATGGTGTGGTGCCATCTATCTACAAATCAAGGGATTTTCTTAGGAGTATCTCCCCTTTTTCTTTATCTTTGTTCTTTGGGCTGTAACGTTAACGAAAAGAGAAGATCCGTTTTTTTCGTTAACGTTAAAGAATATCTAAGCAGCATTTTTGTTCAAGCAATTACGTTCTCCAAAGAACAAAATGCCAAAAATAATTACGTTAACGCTTTTTGTTCTCCGAATCTAGTGTATTTACGTTAACGTTACCCAGCCCTTCTTTGTGTACGCTTTAGAGCTTGTATCTTCCACTGGTGGCAATATTAACTTCAGCAACACAGAAGTCCTAATCTTGGGGAGGGTCTACTTTTTTAAGGATAGGGAAGGATTGCCTCGCTTTCCTGAAAAAAATTTTAAACATGCTCGAACATCATGAGCTGAAGCTATTGCATTGGATTTTAAGAGTTCTTGACTGATGATGATCTCTACCAGCGTCGTATATTTTTGGTTTTGACCTAGGTGATCATACTTAAATATCAAGCACCTTAAGGGTGTAGGGGTTCTGGGTGTTTCAAAAGTCCGTTTCGCGGCTTTTATTTGAAAACAGCCTATCCTCGGGTCATGGCAGTAAGGTCTACCCCTAGGTAAGTGACCCTGGAGAATCTATTGAAATGACTTACAGCTCCCCTAGAGGCGAAATAAAAAAATATAAAAAATAAATTTAAAAACTAAAGGAGAGATGGAGAAAAAACCTCAGTGAGAGTATTGTTGCCGACGTTATGAAGAACTCGCTGAAAATATTCCATGAAAATATCGTGAACATTCGAGATATTAGCATGACAAAATAGCACTTTTTCAGGCCTCAAAAAAGAAAAAGTTCGCAAATTTGTATTTTTTTAAAATTTTTCGATTAAATTTTGTCTTAATAGTCCAGTAACTTGGTAGTTTTTTCAGGAAAAACATACAGAAGTTTTTTTCTCAACAGTTTTATATGTTTTCGAGGGTGCTAAATCCGAATCTGAACTTTGCATACAAAATTTCGAATGGCATTTGGGTGAAAATTCGAAAAAACCCTAAAATTTCACCTCATTTTTTGGTTTTTGGTTTGTAGAACGAAAAGTATGGGTTTCTCAGGAATATGTTAAATACAAAAGATAAAGATAATGAAACAAGCTAAAAAATCGTCAATTACAACTTTTTTGTCAGACTAATAGTTTAGCCACTAGAGCGCGTTGAAAATAGGGCAAAATTCGCTCTGGCGGAGGAAAAATCCAGAAAAGGACCCTAATTTCCTTAAAAAGTCAGATTTTGATTTAGATAACTAAGAAAAACTACTTCTATAATTTCTTACATGACATAATCCTACTATTTATCCCAATAATTATTATTTAAATGAATGTTCTAAATGATTATAAAACTCCTTTAATGATTATTTATAATAATACCAAAATTCAATAATATTTATTTATCAGTTTTTACACCCAGTAAAGTAGATCCCAATTGATTTATTGATGAAATTAAGTAAAACTTGGTTAAAATATAAATACATGGTCACAGAAAATTATCGTACTTCATTCTTTAAAGTGATAAACATAATGGTTTTCTCCATTCGGGGATGGGCTTTCACGTTCATGAGCTAAAACAGAAATTGTGAAAGATTATACAAATGAAGAAAAATTCTGTTTGAATTTCATTAAATTAAAGACTCGAAAAATTATCCAAACACGAAGTATAGAAACTTACTCTACTACGTCCCAGCTTCGGGTGTTGGAAATAATTCGGAACCATTCTCCTCGTCTGAATCTTGTTCTTCTTCGAAGTTAAGAGCTTCGATGTTAGAGCATTTTCCCTCGCACACAACACAAATGTTGGTGCAGAAAAGTCCTGCCTTTCTACAACCACAATTTCTCAAGCAGTCCTTCTTGCATTTACACGAAATTAATCGCAAAAGCTTGTCTGGGGCAGGGGCCTGGAGCGTAGTGATTGGAATTAGGCCATTTTTTGTTGCTTTCCAACCCCACTGCTCGGGATCATGGTCATTACCCAACCAAAGTTGAACTTGATGGTACACTCGCAGACAGTGTTGTTTAATCGCAGCTGATGTTGGTGGAATTGAAGCAAGGTTTGCAGAAACTTTAAATGCCGATGTTAAATATTGCTTGTACCTTAATTTGTCTATTGTCGTTTTTTTTAAATTACCACCGTATAGAGCCACCAGAAATATTTCCCCTGTTTTGATTATATCATATTGATCAGTAGTAGGGTCTCTGAAGATGAAAAGCTGAGGTTTGATATCAGGATTGTTTGTTAGGACTTTAAGAAATTTTACCTTCCCTTGATTGTAGAGAGCTGATGTCGAGTCACAGCCACTTTCGGCATGCAAAAACAGACTATGCTCGGCCATATCCCTGTCCATGATTTTAGGTGGATGATAAACTGTTGACGAAACTTTTCCTTTCCCTGGTTTAATGAAGAAGACATTAGGCGGAGAGTATGTTCCAATCATTATGACCAGAAGATCTACATCTTCTCCCACTACAGCAACCTTTTCGTGATGAGGTGCCAGAGAATAAGCAGTTTCTACTATTAACCTATCTATCAGCATCATCGTATGCTTGTTTGGTATTAATGTTAGCCTCGTTAAATTTAGACATAAGCATGGTTATCAGTCTATTTTTATTTTTGCAATTTGCCAGAAAGTTTTCCTGAGAAACTGTAGGAACCATTGATTCAGTGAATATTATTTCAACTGAATTTTTCCTTAATGATCTTCACGTATCTTGTAAGAAATTATAAAAGTAGTTTTTCTTAGTTATCTAAATCAAAATCTGACTTTTTAAGGAAATTAGGGTCATTATCTGGATTTTTCCTCCGCCAGAGCAAATTTTGCCCTATTTTCAATGCGCTCTAGTGGCTGAACTATTGGTCTGACAAAAAAGTTGTAATAGACGATTTTGTAGCTTGTTTCATTAACTTTATCTTTTGCATTTAACATATTCCTGAGAAACCCATACTTTCCGTTCTACAAACAAAAAACCAAAAAATGAGGTGAAATTTTAAGTTTTTTTCGAATTTTCACCAAAATGCCATTCGAAATTTTGTATGCAAAGTTCAGATTCGGATTCAGCACCCTTGAAAACATATAAAACTGTTGAGAAAAAAACTTCTGTATGTTTTCTTTAACAAACAACTTACTTATCATTTCAATATTAACTTCTATTGAAACTGCGTTCTTAAGGAAAATTGCTGAGGAAAAAGCATTTAAATACTAATTATAATAGAGTAAATGGATGGTTTATTTCATGTAAAACATTATAAAACTAGTTTTTAAAGTATCTTATTTAAAAAAATACGTAAATTTTTAGATGAAAGTTCGATTTTCTGGGTTTTCCCCCGCAGGCGCAAATTTTGCCCTATTTTTAACGCGCTCTAGTGGCTAAACTGTTAGTCTGACAAAAACGTTGTAATGAACGATTTTGTAGCTTGTTTTATTATCTTTATCTCTTGTATTTAAATTTTTCCTGAGAAACCCATACTTTCCGTTCTACAAACCAAAAACCAAAAAATGAGGTGACATTTTAGGGTTTTTTCGAATTTTCACCAAAATGCCATTCGAAATTTTGTATGCAAAGTTCAGATTCGGATTCAGCACCCTCGAAAACATATAAAACCGTTGAGAAAAAAACTTCTGTATTTTTTTCCTGAAACACCCCTTTTTTGACACCAAGTTACTGGACTATAATTCAACTTAAAAACACAAAACTACACAATAACACGGAAAAATTTGCAAATTTACGAACTTTTCTTTTTTGAGGCCTGAAAAAGTGCTATTTTCACATGCTATTATCTCCGCGAATATTCACGATATTTTTTTTTAATTTTTTTCAAAAAGAGTTCAAATAATTCGTCAATTCGTTTAGTTATTCATAAAGTTGGCCACAATAATCTCACTGCTGTTTTTGCTCCATCTCCTTAAGTTTTCTAAATTTATTTTCTGAACTTTTTTATTTCACCGCTAGGGGCACTGTAAGTCATTTCAATGGATTCTCCAAGGTCACTTACCTAGAGGTAAACCTTCTGTGACCCTAGGGCACGTTGGTTCCAAATAAAAGCCGCGAAACGGACTTTTGAAACACCCTATACTGGATTGTACAGTCGTAGAAAAAAAAAGTGAGACAGTTCGCATTGTAAGCTAACTACTGGGGTTAGAAAGATACTGTAAACGCCAATTTTCATTATTTAACGTCTACTTTAAAAAAAGCTATAGTTTATGTCCTTAGGGGGCCGTCTACATATTAAACGAAGCACAAACTTTCGTTTTTCCTATGGGCGACATCAAAGATTATTCCCGATTCTGAAAGAGCACCCTCTATAACCCCCCAAAACCAATTTTTATGTCATTTGGTCCCCAAATAAAACCAGGAGTGGGGGCTGAAGTTCGTTGAATTTACGTTGAAATCTCGTTCTTTACGTTGAATTCTCGATTTTGATCCTTTTAACCATCAACCCCGCACGAGAATTCAACGTAAAAAACGAGATTTCAACGTAAATTCAACGAACTTCAACCCCCACTCCTAGCTTTATTTGGGGACCAAATGACATGAAAATTGGTTTTGGGGGGTTTAAGAGGGTGCTCTTTCAGAATCGGGAATAATCTTTGATGTCGCCCATAGGAAAAACGAAAGTTTGTGCTTCTTTTAATATGTAGACAGCCCCCTAAGGACATAAACTATAGCTTTTTTTAAAGTAGACGTTAAATAATGAAAATTGGCGTTTACAGTATCTTTCTAACCCCAGTAGTTAGCTTACAATGCGAACTGTCTCACTTTTTTTTTCTACGACTGTACAACATATCAAGCCTTTTGGTAGTATTTGAATTATTTCAAATCAACAATTCAATTTTCCTTACTTTTTATGGCTTTAGTTTGTGTCGTGTTATTTTATTCAAATGATTTATCTAAATACACAGTAAAATATCAAAGTATTTAATACCATTTCCATAAATGTTGAAGTATCACTCTAAGGTAGATTTGAAAATAAGGATTAATTTATAAAAATTTATTCCTTATTCGGTTCAGATTTCATTTTGCTAGTAATTTCAGTTCACTCTGATGCATTGAAAATACTATTTTGGCAGAAAGAACATGCTTTCATAAGCACGAAGTTCATTCAAATCCATGTATCTATAAATTTAAATTAATACGGAGACAGTTAACAATGAGTCGGTTAGAGCAGTTTAAGGCTCTCTTATTCCATAGAAATCTCAAAGCAGACGACTTTCCACTTCCAATCGGAGTAAAAAAAACCCAGCTCCGATCTCGGAGATTACGTTCGAAATGACGAAGACGACGACTTTCCCTTTTTCCCGCTCCTTTTTTCCCTCCGAATATCAGACAAAAGGATGATCCGAAGGGGTGGGATGACTCACAGGAGTCTCGTTTTATGCAGACGACAAATTAGGAAGGAATAAAACAGAGGAGCAAATCCGGAATACCCTCTCCCGGAATTAGTTGTCATCTTTCCGGGAGTCTAGAATCCGATTACCCCGTGCCGTTTGCCTCCAGGAATTAAATTTTATCTCAGCTCCTAAATCTCCCAAATCCGGGGGAGACGTTTTCTCCGGTCTCCGTAATTGGGGATCTTTTTCTGCGTCAGCCTTTTTTCCGGAGCGTTTCCCGCTCCTCTCTTTTTTTTTCGTTCTGGTGTTGTTCTATGTTTTGTTCTTCCCCTTTCTCTCAGAAGCCGCTGATTTTTTGCTGCGGAGTGGGAGGAGGATTACGGGGGTTTTGGGGGGCAAGTGGTGCAAGGGGGCTTCTTTGCTTGGGTTTTTTTTGGGGGGAGGGATGAATATCTTGGAAGTATACTGTGGAATGAATTTAGTGATTGGGGTGATGTGAAGATTACGTTTGGAGTAGGTCAGCGTGTCTGGTCCTTCAGGGTCAAGAAGAAAGTTCTGAAAGTCGACTAGCACTTTGTGTTTTAAAAATGTAACTTTAAAAAAAGTATTCATAGCATAGGACAGTATTAATGGCGAACCAATGGCTGTGTGGTATGGGAACCTACCTCTGTATGAGGTTACACCAAATTCGGGGATATCCGATCTGTTTTTTTTGCACCTTGTAACTTTATTTTAACAGCACACTGATTGCTTTTCGGCTTGGCGAGATTTTGGAAAACCGCTTGTTTGTTAGCGTTGTTCTGCCCACTGCTACTTTTAAAAGATTCTCCCAAAAAGTCTTACTGCCTTTCTCCAGCAAGCCGAAGATATTTACTAAGTTTGTAAAGCTTTACAAAAATTAAAATAATGTATAACTCATTTAAAAATTTTCATGACTTTCTAAAATGTGTGTGGATTAATTCTAAAGATTTATTTTGATTCGTAGGGAATCAAATATATTATCGGAGGGTTATGATATTCTTACGTTAAATTATTGATAGACTTTATATGAAGAGATGAATATCTTCAATATCATTAACATTATTTTAAACATTTATAATTTAGAATATACGTGAACCGTGTGCCAAATAAAAAAGACTTAAGAAAGATTCTATAAATTCCTTTATTACTTGAATGAAAGAGATTGAAGTTTCATTTCGTTTGTATGATGCAGTATTTTTTTACATACCAACTTCAATTCTATACAGGGTGATTCTGAAATGGACCGCCAAATTTTGAGGGGTGATAGTACTCATCAAGACGAACAAGAATTGATGCGGAAAGGGGGGTCGCAGTTACACCGTTAAAGAGCTAGGTCCTAATGTAGTGCGAGAGCGTTACAAAAGGACGTTTTGCCAAGGCCCGTTTAACGAAAAAAAACATAATGAAATGAAAAAATTTATTGCATGAGGTACAGCAGTATCCCTACTACTTACATCATAAATTTGATAGAAATTGAACCACTTTCTAAACCGCGGAGTTAGTTTCAAAAGTGCAATATTAATCTTTTAGTCAAAGAATCACATTCCTTAAAGGTATTTAGAAAAATGATGATCGGGGAAGGAATTTTCAATGATCGTAACATGGATCATTGAAACTGTTTGATCATTGAAAATTCCTTCCCCGATCATCATTTTTCTAAATACCATTAATGGAACTCCATTGTTTGACTAAGAGCACGTTTTAAAACTCACCCCACGGTTTAAGAAGTGGTTCAATTTCTATCAAATTTATGATGTAAGTAATACGGATACTGCTGTACCTCATGCAATAAATTTTTTCATTTCATTATGGTTTTTTTTCGTTAAACGGGCCTTGGCAAAACGTCCTTTTGTAACGCTCTCGCACTACATTAGGACCTAGCTCTTTAACGGTGTAACTGCGACCCCCCCTTTCTATACCAATTCTTGTTCGTCTTGATGAGTACTATCACCCCTCAAAGTTTGGCGGTCCATTTCAGAATCACCCTGTATAATGTTATGCATAGAGGAGATGAGGGTAATATGGAATACCATTTATATCTTAAAGAATAATTTTTATTGAACAAACAAAAGAACAGAACAGAAAAATAATACAAACGTAGGTGATCCAGTACATGCATATCCCAAAGGAGCTACCGCTCGTCCACTCTACTGGTAACCAGGGTTGGCAAAAACCAGGTTTTTTTTAAAAAAAACCAAGTGGGTTGGGTTTTTTCAATAAAACTCTGAAAAAACCCATATAAAACTGGGTTTTTTCGGAAAAAGTGTGGGTTTTTTCAAAATGTGGTTTTCTTCTATAAAGTAAATGGGTTTTTTCAAATTTTAGTGGGTGTATTTCTATGTTAAATGTGTTCTGTCAAAATAATGTCAGTTTTTCCACAGTTAAGTGGGTTTTTTTCAAAGTTTTAATACTTTGAAAAAACCAACCGAAATTGTAAAAACACCCCTTATTTACTGAAACCTGGTTTAAATATTGAAAAAACCCACTAAAATTTAAAAAATATCCTAAACTTTGAAAAAACCCATTCAATATTGAAAGAAATCTATTTTTTTATATCTAGTTTGAACTTAAAACTTCTTAAATTTTGAAAAAAAAACTATTCAATAATGAAAAACCCCACTGAATAATGAAAGAACCAATTTAACTTTAAAAAAACTGCTTAAATTTGAAAAAACATCATTTAATTTTTAAAACCTAGTTTAAATTTTGAAAAACCCATTAACATTTAAAAATATCCTAAACTTTGAAAAAACACATTAAATTTGAAAGGAACTTCCAAAATCTTGATTTTTCTTGAAAAAACCCAAAAATGGGTCCAAAATGTGGGTTTTTTCACATGTTTTTTTTTGAAAAAACCCATTGGGTCCAATCCAGCCAACCCTGCTGGTATAACTCTACTGGTTTTAAATAAAAACCAACAAAATCATTTTAAGCACATATTATAACTAATTGTAATGAAGTGTCAATGGTGGAAAGAACATGATTTATTTTGTTGTCATGAAAAAAGGTACTTTAGAAAAATATACAAATGGAGGGTAATATGGAACAGTTGTTTACAACTATTGAAAAACTGATTAGACTTCCGAGAGCATAGTTACTTTAAACTATAAAAACATTATTTAAAAAAGTGTGTTCAAATAGTCTTGTTTTTGAGCCTATTTATTCTATTTTGAGTCTATAAGCCCATAGAAAACAAGAGAAAAGCTAATGCATTGAATTGAAATTTCTTCTTGTTGATCTTTGGAGAATTTTCCATTACAAAAGGTCTTTGTTTAAGATGCTTCAGCATCTTTGTTTTCCTGTTCTTTTGTTGATGGCACAAAGTCAATTTCAGATAACTCTTCAGAATGAACCTAGTGCCTAGTGTTCCATAAAACCCAACACACCATCCTGGATTATGAACCATTTTATTGGCGGCGACTAAAGGACACGACTAAAGCATAAGAAACTATTATTCTTTTAGTGTACAATCTGTACATTATGGTTAACAACAAAATTAAAGTCTCATAATTACCGGTAGGATAAAATCTTTGAATCTTTACCGGCAAAAACTTTCGGAAATTCCAAAACACACTTTGTTTAGAAGCGACTGTAACGACAACAACCATCAGAAGTTAACTCTTTGTGCACTGCATCATGGGAGTCTTCCTTAAATCTTTCGTGGTATTCCCATGTAATGACAGCCCGAGAGATGGCTGAAACCTCGGTATTCAATGCCCGACTATTCCATAATACCCCCATTCAGACGTAAAGTATTTCTCGTGCATGTTAAGAGCTTACAAAACAGTTATTTCCACGATGAAAAAAATGTACAAATAAGGAATTTATGAGGAAAATTGGAATTTTACATTTACATTATTAATGAGTGAAAAGAGCATCTTTAACCTTTTTAAATTTGAAAAGTCAGGGCAATACCGTTATGTTCCTTATAAAGGTTTATTAAGGAACATAAAAATTTTGTACTTCATTCATCCACTATCTGAAAAGCTAAGAGTAGAAAAGAATATTTATTCATATTTTGGTTAAAAATATGACAATAATGTTAGAGTTGTATGTTTATGTCTTGAGTAACATCCGAATGTATGAAATATAAATGTAACACTGATTATGACTGTTTGAAAAATTTATTGACACTTTTATTGTGCTATAATTCCTAAAACTACAAAACCTACGAGCTTGACGTTTGTCAGAAATATTCCTTTGATTCAGGGGTGCTCTCATTAAAAAAGAAATTCAAATTTAATACGCATTTCCAATGTTTCGGCTTACCTTCTCGTTTTTACCTATATTAGTTGCTTTATAACGTCGTAGGTTAAATTTTTCTTTTCAGACGGATTCTTGACCATGTAAATGAAAATATTAATTTGAAAATTTTTTCTCTATATTAAAACCTAAAAAGTATTGAAATTGTTGAAGAGTTGGTTCCCTTATGAATGAAGGGAACCGTCTAAAAAAAACTTCTAGAAATCTAGATCTATAGTAGACAGCAACTTATGTTGAACCTACTACGTCACTAACAAACAAAGTAGTTCCCATCGCGGTGTCTGAATTTCGAGTGAAACAAAGAACGTCAATTTTAAAATATGACTTTTTCGTTAAACCCATGTATAAAATAGTGTATTTTTATTTCCATTCGCGTATCGAATTTCCTCCTATAACCAGCAGGCTTTGTGTTTACTCACTTTCTCCTTCCGCGTAGTTACGTACTGGGTTCAGGAAACGTTGCTGTGAAGTATAGACTATATTAAGTAGTAATAATAACGCAATTTTTATAACATTAATAATAGCTTAAACTTAAATTAGTAAATAGTGTATTTTTTAGTGTCGTAATTTTTACATTGAAACAATGCTGTTTTTTTTTCTCAGGCTTTGTTTGGAAAATTAGTTTATTTCACAATAAAACATTATTTTCAATAACCCTTCACATATTTCCAAAAATTAGGATTTAAGATATAAAAAGATAAAGATAAAATTATTTCAATTGGACTAAAATGAAAAGTTTTATGGAATATACAGCCATAAGATAGTTAGTCATGATTATGTTACGTCTTGGACTAATAAAACGAAACGTAACGTATGAAGAAGAGAAAAAGGAACAATTTTGACAGAACAATTCTTTTCTCACTATTCCTCCACGAAAAACAAACAACCTGGACACACGCCACTTTCTCCCTGACCAGACCCTCCTCCATTCATTCCACCCCCCCTGCGGATCAATCACTGCCGGTCCAGAGCCGCTTTTTCATTGGTCGGGCTATTTTTATCCATCGTCCTTTTGTTTGTTCGAGGAGGATGGAGAGCAAAAGGGAAATATCATTCGGAGGGCGTGGTGAGGGGGTGTGTCCTGAGCGGATCAATGCTTTTTATCGACTTTTCAACTGCCGCTTTTTCTCCCTCTGTTTTGGCGATGTTTTTGTGCGGGTCTTAATTTGGCGGGATTAGGGTTGTGTCTTTTGTGATTTGATTGCGTGAGTGAGAGAGGTTTTGATTTGTGGATGCAGGTGGAATCGATATGGCGTCTTCGGGGAGGTTGGATAGAATCGATGGAATTCCGAAGCTCGAGGGTGAAGTGAAGGGAAATGATTTTCAAAGCGAGAGATCTGTGTTTAGTTAGAAAGGATTTAGCATTTATGAAGGGTTCGATAGTATTGATGAGGAGCATGAAGCTTGACTTTTGCTTAAAGGGATCTCTAGGATCTAGCATATTGAAAATGTTGTTTTGATAAATATTTCACTTTGAATAAATATTTCCAATTAGCAGGACTAAAATTGTGGTTGACTAGAAACTTATGGTGAATGGTGGTTATTTGGAGTTGACATAACCTTTAATTAAAAATATCTTATTCTTTTATAAATTTGAAAATATATTCCTTTATTTCTTAACATTGTAAATTATGCTTTTCTAACACTGCTTGTTTTGACAAGGCAGTAATGAAAAAATGTATTGATTTCCAAGCAATGATGAAACAAAATTTTAAATGCTAATTTCGACTTAATTTTTAAATTTAAAAAGCATGGCATTAAGATGAGGGAGTGTGACACTAAAATGTGACAACTTGCGATGTTTGGAGATGATTGATTGATTATTATTCCCCATTGATTACACTGGTCAACACTCATTTTGATGGCGGGAATATTAAAGCTGTTTTTGTATATATTTGACCTCCTGATTCCGAATATGACATCTGTTTTTGCTCATCAGCTCTAGTTTTTAAGATATTCGAAAATTAAGTTTTTTCACTTTTGACCTACCTTTTATACAATATGGTGCTATAAAAATGACTTAAAAATAAAAAACCTAACCACCCAAGGCTTTTCCTATTCCTTAGGCTCCCAATAGATAGTGTATAAAGTTTCAGCCCCCCAAGTTAATTTTAAGGGGTACCTATAGGGCCCTAAAGTTGAAAAAAAGTCGAAAAATTGGTCTTTTTTTCAGAATTTTTAAAAAAATATTTTTGAGTTTTCTAATTTGATAAAACTGGCTAATATATGTTTTTTAGAACTTATTCAGACCGCTAAAAATATTTTTACTTTAAAACTGCACCTCTTTAGAGCGATTTTTTAGTTTTTAGGCGAGAATAAGGGTCATTTCGCTCAAAAACGCTTGGTACCAATAATGGTGGTTGAAACGAATGAATTTCGAATTTTTCAGAAGTAAGTCATCAAAAAAGATGTCCTTTGATATAAAACTGAAATTTCATATGATACAGATCAGTGAAAAAAAGCATTTTTTCCCATTTTTTTCAAATTTTAGGGCTTGAAAGCTCGAGAGGAGCTTCTACTGTTTTACTGATCTTTATCATGTGAAATTCAGTTTTACATCAAAGGACATCTTTTTTGATGACTTACATCTGAAGAATTCGAAATTTATTAGTTTCAACCATCATTATTGGTACCAAGCGTTTTTGAGGGAAATGACCCTAATTCTCGCATTAAAACTAAAAAATCGCTCTATAGAGGTGCAGTTTTAAAGTAAAAATATTTTTAGTGGTCTGGATAAGTTCTAAAAAACATATATTAGCCAGTATTATTAAATTAGAAAACTCAAAAATATTTTTTTAAAAATTCTGAAAAAAAGACCAATTTTTCGACTTTTTTTTAACTTTAGGGCCCTATAGGTACCCCTTAAATTTAACTTGGGGGGCTGAAACTTTATACACTATCTATTGAGACCCTAAGGAATAGGAAAAGCCTTGGTTGGTTAGGTTTTTTATTTTTAAGTCATTTTTATAGCACCATATTGTATAAAAGGTAGGTCAAAAGTGAAAAAAACTTAATTTTCGAATATCTTAAAAACTAGAGCTGATGAGCAAAAACGGATGCCATATTCGGAATCAGGAGGTCAAATATATACAAAAACAGCTTTAATATTCCAGCCATCAGAAAAAAAGTTTTTTTTTGTAGACCAGTGTTATTATTCGCATAAACATCTCAAGAAATACTTTGTTTTCTAACATCTACAATCAGCCATATTAAACTGGCTCGAAACTTTCCAAAAGCTTTAATGCTTTAAGCACCATTTCAAAAACATTCCACGTGGGGTTATTCTCTTCAACAGCTAAGCACTGGCAGTAATCCTCCTAGCATGAAACGCGCCATTGAATTCCGTAATTCCCTCGGAAAACATTTCTCGCGATCCTCTCGTCATCAAATATCCAATCATGCCCGGACGACGATATCCGGCAGTTTCGTTTCTCCCGGACTTCGTTCAACGCCCGCCTAATCTGATTACCCGGATCCGGCGGGTAAGCTCATTCGTCGTTCGTCGTAATTTCCGCTGACCCATCACAAAGTTTTAAATCGAGATGGAAGGAATTAATAAATGTGTGACGAGAGAGAAGTTGTTGGTATAGTCCCTGTTGGAGATTGATATTGGAGAGCTAGGACGCGCGTGTTGGATGTGGGCTTATATAGTTGTAGGATTGGCTTGTGCTTTGTTTGAGATAGATTCAGTTAAAAGCGTGGATTGTGGATTGATTTCTAAGGGAATATTTGCTACACAATTCATGTTGTCAATGTGATGAGGTTTATATCTCTAAAGAATAAATATTAATGTCTGAAATTTGAGTGGTGTTTTAGTTGGCTTTATTGTAGATTGAGAATACTAAAAGCGGATGATTCAGGAGATGACACAGAGGGAGTTTCCCCCTTATTAAAGAGTAAAAGATCTTCTGGATCGTTTTGAAAATTATGTACTGTAATTAATACTGATTTTGAAATAATTAAAGTTAACAACATTTCAAAACTGGATAGTAAAAGATTATAGAATAAATAAGGTAATAGGCACTACTACTTTCATCTGATGTAAAAAGTAAAAGTGATGAGTACCTAACTCTAAAAGTGTTTCAGGTTAAGTATGAAATATATTCATTCATAACAAGCTGGTTTGATATACGAGCTCGTATTTTATATTGGCATTGCTAAAATGGCGCAATCTTTACTTTCAAACTTATTTTTTCTTCCTTGTGGTGGGGAAAACATACTGTGTCATGTAACGCCGATAGGATTACTTGCCGAGTAGAGATGTGGGTTTTCCGGAAAATTTTGAAACGGAAAATTTTCCAGAAAATTTTCCGGTAAATTTTCCGGAAAATTTTCCGAGCCACTAAATTATAATAAAGCATTGTTAAATTAAACTTCCTATCACTAGAGGCAAAAAATTAACAAAACTGGAGTATTTTCATCAATTCTGGATGTTGTTCCTTTGAGATTCATCCAAAAATATCACTATCAAAAAACTAATTAATAAAAGTATTGAAATCATGATTTAAAATTTTTAAATCATACTTAATGTTATAATGTAATATATATTGAAATGACTATAAAGGGTGTTTTAAAAGTCCGTTTCGAGGTTTTTATTTGGAACCAACGTGTCCTAGGGTCACGAAAGTAAGGTCTGCCCAATTTAAAAACTAAAAGAGAGCAAAAACTTCAGTAAGAGCATTGTTGCCAACGTTATGAAGAACTCGCTGAAAAAACTTTCATGAAAATATCGTGAATATTTGCGGAAATATAAGCATGTGAAAATAGCCCTTTTTCAGGTCTTAAAAAAGAAAAACTTCGTAAATTTGCAAATTTTAAAGTGTTTTTGTGTGGTTTTGTGTTGTTTTCTTTGAATGAAGACAAAATTTAATAAAAAAATCAGAAAAACTTGCAAATTTGCGAACTTTTTCTTTTTTGAGGCCTGAAAAAGTGCTATTTTCACACATGCTAATATCTCCCTCGAATATTTACGATATTTTCATGAAAAAGTTTTCAGTGAGTTCTTCATAACGTTGACAACAATACCCTTACTGAGGGTTTTGCTCTATCTCCCTTAGTTTTAAAATTATTTTTTAAACTTTTTTAATTCGCCGCTAGGGGTGCTGTAAGTAATTTAAATTGGATTCTCCAGGGTCACTTACCTAGGGGGCAGACCTTACTTCCGTGACCCTAGGACACGTTGGCTCCAAATAAAAGTCACGAAAAGGACTTTTGAAACACCCTGTATATAATGTACATAAAAGGTCTCGATATTCAATTAAAAGATGCCACATAAGGAGAAATTATTTCATTATTCATTTACTAAATTGACAGATGAATAACTGAAATGAAAACAAAATAGTATTCTAAAATTACTGGCTGGGGCATATTTCTCACAAAAAAGGAAATTGATTTTTTATTACTATTTCCGAGTTCCAATATACAGTCGAATCCGCTTAATGTGATCGCATTTGTCCTATATTAAACTGATAACATTATCCGATTGATAACAATAAGCGATTTCCTATAAAGGGTAAAATATAAGAGTAGTCTAATTAATAAAAATAAAAAAAAATCGCTTACTCTGTATTTTCAGTTATGTTAGCACTACACCTATGTGATTCCATTCATAAATTTGCTTTCTTTCGACTTCCAGTCAAGATATCATCGGTATTTTTCAAAATTTTACATAGAAAAGGCTCAAAAACATAAATAATCACTGAAATTCATCTAAATTCCACTAAACAAGAAAAATAATAAAAAATATCTTATCAGAAACACTGCAAGTCGTTGATGGTGATATCCAATGACAAGCATGGATTCGCCTTCCTCCCCACCTTTAACCGTTTTCTTTCAATGTATGAGGTTGGAGAGCATAGATAATTTATTTTTTTACAATCAAAGCAAAGAAACATAACAGTGCAACTGTGAACTTATACTGAGTTTCAGAAAAAAGAAATTGACCTTCAAAACGAAACGCGAAAGCGGGCGTTTTTTTAGGGGATATGGACAAATTTCGATAACATTAAGCGGCCTGTTGATCCGTAGTTGATCACAATAAACGATGTATTTTACATTAAATTAAATAGGAATGATCGGGACCTGTTGATTTCGATAATATTATCCGATTGATAACATTAACCGTGATCACATTAAGCGGACTCGACTGTACCACAAAGAAAGTCACTAAGGACAATAATCTCAATGCAAAAAAATAACAATAACATTAAATTTATATGAAGTTAATTTTACTTCTTTAAAAGAGAAACAAATTGGAAACAAAATAGGATAATGGGAAAAAATAACAATGAAAAAAATAGCGGAAAATTTTCCGGAAAAACATAGTGGAAAATTTTCCAGAAAATTTTCCGTTTTGGAAAATTTTCCGCGGAAAATTTTCCGACCCACATCCC
Organism: Tetragnatha versicolor; assembly: GCA_024610705.1. NCBI lineage: Eukaryota > Metazoa > Arthropoda > Arachnida > Araneae > Tetragnathidae > Tetragnatha > Tetragnatha versicolor. The sequence continues at coordinate 44,856,345 of JANDEH010000007.1, forward strand.
TATTGCCGAGTCAGCTAAAGTTAGAATTCATGCAAATCTAAAAAAATATTGAGACATGACTCGGTTTTTGCAATACGCTATAGTATAGTGTTTTAATTGCGTATGAACCTGATCCTCACTGATCCGCTGCTCGCGTTTCAGGTCCTTCCGTGTGCAGCTCCGAGGAGCAGTGTTCTCTGTCCAGCGGCGGCCACCAGTCCCCTCTGCCGCTGGCAGGGGGGATGGGCAGCGACAGCAGCACCTCGAGCGAGCACATGACGCGCCCCAAGCGCATGCGCACCTCCTTCAAGCACCACCAGCTGCGGGCCATGAAGTCCTACTTCTCCATCAACCACAATCCCGACGCCAAAGATCTCAAGCAGCTCTCGCAGAAGACGGGGCTGTCCAAGAGAGTCCTACAGGTAGGTGACTTGATTAGGGTTGTGTGGTACAGTCTGTCTTTCTTCGCTAGGTGGTTGGGAACGGGGAAATCCAAGTTCGAGTAGGGGTTCGGGAAATTTGGGTAACTAGCTTGGCTACTTAATCACCTTCTTTTAAGTAGTTACTGGCGAGAGATAACCAGTTTGCCTCGCTTGCTTGTTTGGGGTTACACTAACCGCCTAGCGAGGAAAGATAGACAGTAGGGGTCTGTTGTATTATAAGCTTAATGATTGTCTTTCAAGCTTAAGGAAATTGTAGGATTGTCTTCAGGATCAATTGTGCTCTTTCTGCTGTTTCATAAATGAAAATGTACCACAGTTCCATAACTGAAACTAAAAGAATGGAATGATGTTTCATGATTGACTGCATTTTTATGTGGTACTTTATATGGTACTGTAAAGCGTTTAGCTGTTTTCAAGCCATAAAAGGATAATTAATAAGGGTATCCTGCTTGGTTTCATAATTAAATCGTATCATTTAGCGTATTTAATGTGTAAACTTAATTTCTTTCTTAAGACGCTGTAATCGATATTTTCTGTAATAATCTAAGCTTGAAGGAAAAGAAGCTTGAAGAAAGTTTCTCCAGCTTATTTTGGTTTCTTAAGGCTTAGGTAGAGGAGTAAAGAAGGTAGAGGAGAAAGGAGGCTTAGGTAGAGGAGAAAGTTTTTTATTAAGTTAGTCTTTTCTATTTTGTGGAGATTTTTAAAAATCTTCTAAATACGAAGAATTCTAATGTTCCTTGATCATCATTATTTGTCGTTGTTGGTGGTTGGTCAAGGTCGATGTTGATGGGGAACTAAAAGAGCATTGTCTGTTCTTGCAGGTTTGGTTCCAAAACGCTCGTGCCAAGTGGCGGCGCAACTTGCTGCGCCAGCAAAGTCAAGGTCCCGAGATCGCGCAGGACTGCAAGCCGCTGTCCGAACTGGCCGCGCAGCCACCGTTCGGCTGCGACCCCTTCCGCCCCTCCCTCATGGACATTCAGCCCACGCCCATCACGCAGGAGGAGCAGAACATACAGACCTTCACCAACCTGCTCTGAGAGTTCTTCTGAACTCGTCTTTTCCCTCGGGACAGAACACAGTGGCGTTGTTGGACATGGGTGGAACAATGCGAATCTGTGGGTTGGTTTAATGGTAGTGAGACACTTATTTAAATTGGATTAGTATTGTGGTTTCCTCTGAGATGAAATCTAATGTGTTGGCGACTTGTTCTACTATAAAAAATATGGCACGTTACACAATAAATTGGTGTAAAGAAATTTCCACCATATCATTGAGAGACGTTACACCACGACATGGAGGGAGGTCCCACTATAACTCGGAGGGAGGGCCACAATCCTCGTGATGTACCTCATGGGTGTAACCGAGAAGATGCTGGAACAGCTGCTGTTACTTATATCAGTAATTCTAAACCTTTTTATACCCACGAACTATACTAGACATCAATAAAATCTGAAATCCTCTCACAGACCACTTGTCAAAGTAACACATAATCTAATCTAGTGATTCTCAACCAACTACCATTTTATCAAATCAATGAAACTTGGGTATCCTCCCACATACCATGTATGCATGTGGTCCGCAGACTATAAGTGAAGAATCATTGCCCTAGATTAAACATGTTCGAAATTTTAGTTATTTTAGTGGGATATAGATTAAATTAACGCTTCATTTCATTTTCTAAATATAATGTATAAAAGAAGGAACTTTGTTTCCTTCCAGCATGAATACTGGCTATGCCCATGGATGGTCCTGTGACCTGTAGGATATACATTTTGTATGACTGAAAAAAAAACTCAACTTGTAAATAGTTTCGGCTTTATGCAGTATCTATTTGAACAAGACCAACAATAATTTAACTTTTTCTAATATTAAGTGAAGTGCGTCATGCAGAGTAGTCTATCAAATGGTTGGTATCTTTTAATATGTCAACTTTTTTTATATCAGACATATTTTCATATTTTAGACTAACTATATCCCAGAAAAATACATCATTGAATAATTTACACTCTTATCAGCATAAGAGTTTGTAAAATGTCTTTGATATTCTTTTTTTATCCCCTAAAACAAAAATATAAATTATATTTACTTCTAATCACATTCTTCTTTAAGTTGAAGTATTCCAATCAAGCTTTTGAAAGCTGAGCTTAAATTGTTCATAAATCCAATCATTTCAATAGTAAATGTCTTGACTTAAAATTTTAAATATTTTGTTTAAAAATGTGTTTATTAATAGCTATTCATTTTAGTTTTGTGTTACACTATTGAACCTTACGAAAACTAACCTCATTGATCTCTGAGCTGATATACAGACCCAAGCAACTCACTATCGTGTCTCATATAAAATGTTATACAGAGAAAAACAAAGGCAGGCATTTTAAATGTTCAAATACTAAACTGGAGATTTTTGGATGTCTTTGAGATAGTTGTTGTTACCACCCATGTTCCCATGGAAACGTCACTGTGTCATATGTCTATCTTCTTTTGCATGAAAGTGAATGGGTTGGAGTTATTATGCATAATAGGAGTGATGGACACGACTGAATTGTGGTGTGCGTTGCACTTATTCCTTTTTTCCTTCCTAAAAACAGGTGCCAAACTCGTGGTATTCGCGTTTACATCAGCTACCGCGAGAAACTGCATGTGGTCGATTATTCGGTGGTGTTAGGACTCCTTTTGGAGAGTGGTGATGACCGTATTCTAATGAAATGGTGGCGTTGTTGGCCAGTTTAAAGCACGAACGTGTTTTGTTTCTGTACATGAAGTAGGAATTTTTAACTTGATGGAAATTTAAATTTCTTAAAATGTTTTTTAAAGGAAGATCATTTTTAAATTCAGTATTACATTGACTACTATGAGTTAGATTAATGACTAGTTTGTCAGTTATACACATTGAAGAAAATATCATTAAACCGTTTTAGTGATTTTTCTGATTAAGGCTAAATCTACTTTTTTTTAAAACTAGAAGTTTTAATTATAATGTAGAATTATTCTTATGGATCATTAAAAATTAAAAATTGCTCATTCAGTTAAAGTGATCTACTTGCAATTGCCTACAACTAAAAATTTTAAAGCATCACATCAATAACGATAATATTATTTTATTAAAAATCTGTTTGTGCTGTAAGCTAAATGCTTAAATTTTTTTGGTTAAGCTTAAACACCTAAATCCAAAATAGAATATTGTTGGAAACATACTGGTTCGATTCTATTAACTAAATATTTGGAAATTCCATGCTCAAATGTACTTGCAATACTGATATTTACTTTATCAGTGCTTCTAAATTCTATTAAAGAACTCATCCTCTTTCTCTGAAAGAGACATTTTTTTTGCAGTTGTGATTTTTATGTTTACTGATCTTCAAGTAAATTACAGTTAAATAATTTGCTAGAAAGAAATTCTTTTAAAGTAGTTATTTACACACACATTAAAATTTTAAACGGTTAAAAAACCACTTAAAATACCAATTATGGACCTTTAGTTCATGATTTTTAAATTAATCAATTCATTAGTTTGTTGGCATAATCGTAAATAGACAAGATATAAAACTACCCAATCTATTTTAAGCATTTTTAATAAAATTTTTCATCCATATGAATACACTAATTCCATTAAGAGTAATCTTTAATTTTTCTTATAAATTTTTCAAAAATATTTCTATATATTATTCTTTCACTATACACAACATATCTGATGTATCATAAAAAATAGAGTTCAATATAATGTAATATTTTTCATTGTTCTCTTTCAACTGTTAAACGGTTGAAGAAAAAACAGTTTCTTCAGAGCTTAAAAACTCGCACTATATTATTAGTTTGCTATAAAGATTATAGCCAAGACTGGTTTCTTCTGAGTGAACTCTTGTATGGTAGAGCTACTTCAGAACACATTGTTATGATATAATTATGTTTTACTTTTATGTTGAAATCTGACAGGGCTTTCCTATTTTTATGTTTTGTAAAATGTCTAATATTTGTTTGACAATCTGTTTATTTTTAAGCAGTGCTGTATTATATGTATATTTTTACCGTTCCTTATACAAAAGCTGTTTTGACGAAGTGTTACGATGCTGACATATCTGTACTTTTGTGTTGTCTCTCGTGAGTATGGAGTAATCAATGTAGGACTTTTTACAATGCTCAAACTCCTTTCGGTCTTTTTTTCCCTCCCTTGTTGTTTTGATGAGAGGATGGATGACTATTATTATCTTTATACGTAGGTCTACCTATGTACAAACCGCACGAAAAATAAATCCGAATTAAAAACATGTTTCAGGTTTTTTCTGCGCCTATGTGCCTGCCATACACATTGAGTACACTGCACGTTGAGTATTTGAATACTGATAAATCTCTGATCTTGGATATTCAAAGCATAATGATTTTTACATGCAGCATGGAAATTCATGTTTTTACGTCACAAAAAATTAAGTACTATTAAGTTCTGATATTTTTTGGTTTTTGATATAGATATATAAAGGATATTGGATATTGTGTGTAAAATCTATAAGCATAAAAGTAAAAAAACTGGTATTTTAATTATTATATAAAGTCTACGAAATATATCAAGTTTAAATGAAATTTCTACTTAAACTAAAACATGAATCAAATTTAAAGTTAAGTTTGTTATTTATTCCTCTAAATCAGCTCTTATTTGATATCTTCATCACTATAATTATCCTTGATTCCCTTGTAGAAGTTACAGTCAGAAAAGGCTAATGTTCCTAACTGGGAACGTCATGAAAATAATTTGGATTTTTTACCGCCTTCATATTAATAAAATCCCTTAATAGAAGAATTTGAAAGTAAAATTTCATTTGTAAAATGTTTAATTAAAATATAACTGGATTTGAATTCGACCTATCCTATTGGAGAGATACACACAGCAAATATATTTTACTTTTCTTTGAATTTATTTAGGGATCAGTGGTTTCTCGGGTAAAGCGTAACAAGAAGGCGTTACCCGTATCACATATGAACGTGAAAACCGACTCATCATATCCCATGATCAGTGAAAGGATCGTGTAACAAAATCAGCTGTAATTAAACACATATAAAATATGAAAAATAAAATACTGGTAAGTAACTCAATTTAACACAAAAACACTTACTCATGGCTGACGCGCTTCCTCAAAATTACTGAAATTTACTACATGAGCCTAATGTGTGTATAATGTGCAAATAGTAAATCTATATAGATGATTCAGGAAGGGTATGTGAAATATCATCGATATTTCGGGATACACATATACTTTTATATTGTTTCATTAAAAAAAATTTATTTCACCCTAAATTTAAAGAACTTAAAATTATTTCTAGAACATTACTTTTGATACTCTTTAAATATAGTTAATATCAAACATTATAAAATTTAATTTTATATTGATGGGATCCAAAGATAAAATTCTAGGAATTAAAAATAATTATGGATGAAAAAAATTATTTTAAAAGAAACATTATTTCACGAAAGTCTTAAAAACCTGGAAGTAGTTATAAAAATAATGAAAAAATAAATAAACCTTATTGCATTGCAGTTAATCTCCCTGAAAATTCCATTTGGTGAAAAAATACAAAACTTTTGTACAAGTGAAATCCAATAAAGACACGTTTTCGACAATGGAAAATTTGGAATTGGAAAATACACAATACTAATTACTAGGGCTAGGATTTATATGTAATTACATATATTTGTTCAGGAATCTGATATTAAAGTGTGCTCTTGAATTCTATATGTTTTAAAAGATTTTGAATCGATTAAGACTATGTTTATTTTACATATTTTCACATATTTCAGTTTATTTGCATATTCAACCTTTAACTACATATTTTTATTACATATTATCCATTTTCAAGTTCTTCAAAAATAATCACACGTTTGACTGATTTTCATATACCCATAAAAGGGAATACGCATTCAAATTTTAGTTAAAATTAGTGCACCCAATGTTGAATTTAACTTTTAAAAGGTTGTGAAGTCGGGATTGTCAGATGAAACGTGTCAGGCGCACCGAAAAGGGCAGTAGACACATGGTTTTGGTTTTTTACTCGCGACTAGGCTGAAAAAAAACATGAGCTGTTGGCAAATATAGAAAAACACCCTTCCCTACTATGTATGTGCTTTCGTAATATTTGAAGATCCCATTTAAAAAAAATTACTCAACATTTTCTTTTTATAATTACATATTTGCCATTTTAATACATATTTTGCTAAAATAAACACATATTATATGTACATATTTTGGATTTTTAATTACATATAAATCACAGCCCTACTAATTACTTACGTCCGAATTCGGTGAAACAGTTTTTTAAAGAAACTTTAAATCGATAGATGGAAATTGTTGTTTAGAAATTTACAGTAAAAAATGAATAAAATTAAATTTTTAGGGGGTATATACGGGCAAAGTGATTAATTGGGAATTATTAACAATGCCCGGGCAATGTGATAAATTCAACAAAATTTATGAATGAAATTTATCACTTTGCCCGCTTCACTCTGGGCATTATTAATAATACCAAATTAATCACTTTGCCCGTAACATACCCGTAACATTTGTAGATTTACCTTATCTGGAAAAAAATCTTCCATGTAGATTTCTACATGGAAGATTTTTTTCCTTGAGAAAACTATTGTTGAACATTTTTGTAATATAATAGATTGTACCATATTATTGTTCCAGTAAAATTTGATATCGAATTTGTTTTTCCTTAGTTTCTTAAATTAAAATGATCGTGCTCATTCCAGAGTGAAAAGATTAACCATAGATCACCTTAAAAGTAATTTTTAGGATTCAATATTATTAAACCCCTTAACAGTAAAAATCACCACTTAGTAAATAAAAACAAATTAAATTACAGTCCATCTTACTGGCGATACTTTTCAGGAATTCTTTTTACTCCTGCAGGATAAAAATCCGGCACGAGTTCTAAATTTTTATGGGAAATGCTAAGAGATTGAATTGAAGTTGTGCTACTTCTGCCATTTTGATCGGATTCCCATGATTGTCATTTTGTTCCCTCAAAAGGTAGTCAGTCAAAATGAAAGTGTATTATTTTTAAGACTTAAAACTGCGGTGAAAAAGCTATGCTTTTTTGGGGGGGGCATTGTGAGAATATTTTAGCACTCATCTGTGTACTGACTACTCAAAAGTATCAATTTGATTAATTAACTCTAGAATTGATAATCAATAGAGAGATAATTATCAATTTCAAATCCGGCTTGAAAGTAAGTTTTACCATTCAAAATTTTTAACCCTTGAATAGTAAAAATCGCCACTTTGTAAATCATAAAAAATTAAATTATAGTCCTAACTTTTTTTTCAACCACCTGCTGTACTTAATCCAAGTACTTACGATGTAAAATCCTTTGAAAAGTCATCAACGGAAAGAAAGAGAGAGAGATAGAGAGAATTTATACAAGACTCTATGTAAAACCTTTTATTATAAGTAGACTCATTTAATGAATGCCACTTTTTACCGTAAAAAATGCCTTTGCAATCTATTAAAATACTTTATTTCCTGCTTTAACTGGAATTACGTTCATCAATTATTCCTATGAGTACAAATTTCTCCCGTTCCTATTTTAGGAACACATGAGACATATTGCATGTCTCACAATTATTTCTCACTCAACCCCATCATAGAGTAATTTCAAAAATCCCACAATCACATAAATCACCACACCACCTGTAAATATAAACTTTCTGTTAACTTAACTGAAACCCCGCCAAAATTTTCCACGCCCGATTTCATACCCCGATCCATCTCTCACTCCCGACTATCCCCATCTCGGACCCCTTCCAGAAGGAAAGCCATCATTAATCTACGCCCAAGGCGTCATTAATAACTGCGCCTTCAGAAGGAACCGCTTCCTTGGCGATTTCCGATGGCGGAAGGCGTGGTGATGAATGGAATGAAGACGCTCGTCCTATCCGTCTCTGTCCCGGCAATCCGCCACATTTTTTCTAGACCCTCGATGAGTTCATTATCGGCCTGTCACTCTGTGTATTTTGCTTTCAATAGCGACGAGGGTGTGATTTACACTCTTTTCCCACACCTCAAGCTTTTTGTTTGAGGCGGGGGTGGCAGGCATCGCTTGAGGTTTCGCGTCAGCAAATTAACCAGCCGAGGGACTGGAGCTGTCATGCTTTCCGCGGTGGTTGAACCTGCTTCTTGATGGGTTGTCACTTTTGAGGTACCTGTCAAATTTTTTTTCGAAATTTAAGGAACTATTTTTGAGTTAAAAAGCACCATAAAAAATTAACTGAATAAATAAATGAATTAACTTGATCTTGTTCATTCCACAGAGTACTAGAACAGAGAGTCCGTCGCCATAGGCGCTAATGGAAATCGAAACGTTGGATGGGTTGGGTGGCGCTGCGATCGCATAACGTCACGAGAGGCGGGACGGAAAAGCCTGATTGGTTGAGAAAAACTTTTTCCTTCTCCTTCGAAATAGAAGATTGCGTGACAGCCAATCACAGGTTTGATCTCTCTGTCAATCATTTATAGTTCCTCGTGGCGCCCTCAAACCCATACAACTTTTGAATATATCGTGTTGGACCCTCTGTTAGGATTTTTCTCTGTGGTTCATTCCTCTCAATTTCTTCACCCCTTTTGATTCCCTTCAACACTGTAAAAAATAATCCTGCAAAAAAACAGAAAATTTCTGGCAGCAAAAGTTGCCAGAAAAAATCTGTAGGTTGAAAAATCCTGTAAACAGAAAAAAGCTGTAACCTACAGGTAAATGCTGTAAAAAGGAACTTTCTGTCAAGTGGGCTACAGATTTTTCTGTTGCCTCTCAGTAATTTTGTGCCTGTGCGCATGCACTTATTTTAGTAGAGTTTTTTTTAATTTTAATGGGCAATACCACTATTTTTTTTTATTTGGTTCAGATTGAATAGACAGAAATATACCTTCAAAAATTTTAACTCTCCGATGTATACTTTTTTTTAAAATCGAATTCAAAGTTTGCGTTTTTTTTGCGCGCGAAATCAGCGATTTTCGCGGGTAAAAGTTGTGACGTACATTTCCCCTTTACAGCTCAGTAGCGCATTGCCGCTGACTGGCGAAACTGTTCTAGCTGTGCTTATGAGCGCGCTGGATTTAAAAATATCGAACACAATGGCGATTAATTATTATTGCATAGTCCCGATGTTTATTAACAGTTAATATTAATTACCCAATACAATTTTTTTCGATTACCAAATGATCCTGTGCTACGTAAAAACTAGCGTTGAGAAAAATAATTCTATAAAATTTAAGAAATCACAATTTTACGTATGTGAAGATCACTTTGATGTGAACTATGATGTTTTTACACTAAAGCTTCATACAAGGGTAGTTTGAAATGTACTCGGACTCATCACATTCCCTTGGAATTCGCCGTAATTTTTTTCTCTTGTTAAAACAATTCTTTGTAAGGTTCTGATTAAATTCTTATGCTGTTCTGATCGAGATTGAGCTGTTGGCGGAACGGTACTAATTAATTACTTATTTATACTATTATAGATTAATACCTCTACAATAATTTCAAAGCATTAAAAAAACCCAGAAATCCAATAAGATTTAAACTGTACAGCAATATTTATTATATCTTAATTAAAATAAACTTTTTTAATCTTAACTTACTTTCATTTTCTATGTTTTTCTACTAAAATAAGTTCTGCACAATGACTCCAACAAAAACTATTATTTCAACAATTCAATTAATATTAAGATTCATTTTATTAAATAAAAATTTTCATTTTTAAGTAATGATCATAAAAAGCTAAAAGTCCTAAAACTGGATAAATGATAACCATAACTTAGGGATTTCAAGCTGTACAAATATTGAAATACTATTATAATAATTAAAAAATATTTACAAACCTTTTGAAAACAAACTTACATTGATAGCAGTGATGAGCTAAAAGAAAATGTAGGATTTCCTCTTACATGAAAAAATTTGTTGAACAGATAAAGAAATTTTTTATTTAAAAACAAAACACACTACTGAAAAATCAAATTACAGTGGTAGAAGCAAAAAAGGACTGGGCAATAAAACACTTTCCCATAATTTTTTTAAAAACATAGAACATCATGTTAAAAATGTCAGATCCTTACAATAAAAATTTTAAATCTGTACAAAGGTAATCAGATTATTGTATCCGCAGAATGGAATTACAAATAGATTATTAATATACAAATTATAAGTTTTAACAGAAAACAGGATCATCATAACCAAAATATCTGAACTATCAATCCAATTATTTAGAACTTCATTAAAAAATAATAAACAAAAACAAGATAAATATCTCAGGGACTTAAAGATAGAATGTCAAATACAATATTACCTACAGAATAGTAATACAGAAAACATGAATAAATATTTTAAATTATTTCATTATTATGAACATTTATTAATTTTATTAGAAATTAAAAAGAATTAGATTAAAAATTACAAACAGCAGTTAACATCAGAGAAAACATGAAGTTCAAAGAAATTTGTGTTTTTGTAATCATATCTAAATATACCTTGAATTAATCACTACTAATACAAACTATAATGCAAATTAAATTACTAATACAAATATAAAAATAATATTTCAAAATATAAATATGAAAAGAATAAATAAAAATTCAAAGCAAAAAGTAAGATTTGAAGAGAGATTTACACATAAATAGATTTCAAAAAAAGAAAAAAAGTAATCAAAAGAGAATCAAGTTAGATTTCACAGGAAGAACAGGATTACTTGAGCTTGTTTACAAATATCAGGAAAACAATTTGTTTTGAGTGATATATTAAATAAAATGAGAAGATAATAAATAAAAAATCAGAATAACCTTGATAATAAAAGAAGGTATATGTCATTACTAATAGAGTTTAGTTCCTTAAAGCACAAACATCATAATTCTGCCCAATAAGGAAGTTGCATGTGTCAGATTTTCAAAAACAAACAAGTGTTCCGTATGGTTTTTTGTATGGTAAAATGAAATATCTAGTCAGTTTTTCAAAAAAATGTACAGGTAATTAAATATTTTAATTTAAAAGTCGAGAAAAAAACACGTGACTGAAAACGTTTATTGTTTAAACTATAAGATGACGTCAACAATAATACCATCATCTCCATTGCTTTACAACAATGTTTAATATAAGATGACGTCACATCCAAACTCTTGGCGTTTTCGCGCGCTTTTAAAAAGGGGATTTTTGTTAATTTTTTTGGCAATCAAAAAATTTCTCGATCGGCCTCAAATTTTGGGTAGTTGCTTATTTTTGCAAGAGGAATCGATTAAAAAAATAAAAAAAAATCATGCAACTTCCTCATTAAGTCATATACATGCCCCATAAGTCTAAATACATATTAGTATACAAATTTTTGTCATTATTTACTTAAGTCAAATTATAAAGATATAAAATTAGATAAATCGCTTTGAGAGCTATTCAGACTGTTAACATTTAAGAAATCTTTATTAAATGATAAACTAAAATCTCTACAAACTAAAATATTTTTCCCAGAAAGAAAATTTTCAAAATAATTTAAAAAAATAACATAAGTATCAGTATTTGCTTGAGATTGGGATATAGATGAAACAAACAAGTAAACTTTACCTACATTTTAAATTAATTTTGCACAAGAAAAATAAATAACATCTTAATTTTTAAAATTGCTCACTTTCTTTTACTAAATATGGATGTACAAAATGAGGAATACAGCAGCAACTACAGTTCAGCAGTTTTAGATTAACAGAAGAAGTAAAATGTTGGCACCATAATTGAATATAAATAAGAATTCAATAATAATAAATCAAAATATAAATATAACATTAATAAATGAAAATTTAAAACCAAGGACTTCGAGAAAAGGCATTCGGAACAAAAGAAATCAGAACCATGTTAGATTTAGATTTTGATTTAGATTGATTTACGGTAAATACAATCCAGCAACCAAACCTTACTGCAAGTAAAGCAATAAAAAGCTTACCAAGATAAAATAATTTAAGATTTAAATGATTACTAACTTTATAACACATCGGCTCCTATCTTCAAAAACCAAAACGAAAACGATTTTGACGAAAAACAACATGGAAGCGAAACAATGTTTGAAAGTTTCGGATTCAGAATCCATAGATGAACGAGTTTTGGAACATCGCCCCGAGTTTTCGACGAGAATTTGACGAAGTCTTTGTCCATAATTACAATTAATTATACAAAAATGCGATAGAAACAAGAATATCAACAACCCAACAGTAAACAAAGACATGCCAAAACGAAAGCGTGGCAATCGACGATGTTGTTTTAAAGGGGAAATGTACGTCACAATCACAGCAGCCAATGGGAGAACGATTTGAGTAAGGTTCAAATTCCGCGCTTTTTAATCTTAAATAATTAAGAAAATAAATTTTTTTGGTTGTTTTCATACAAAAAATCGAATTCAGAACAGTTTTCTTCATAAGAAAAATATATTATCATTCATATTTAAAAAATAGTGGTATTGCCCAACGTTGCCAATAGCTGTATTGGTTTTCAATGCAGAAAGTTTCTGTTTAAGTACAGATAAGCTAAAAAACTAGGTAAAAGCTGTTATTTTACATAAAATAAATAGAAGTGCGGTGGGAATGTTACATGACAGAATATCTCTGTAAACATAAAGTCACTGTTATTGAAATTTCTGTTTTTCTACAGTTTTTTTACAGTGAAGGATCATTTCACTTTCACTGTTCATTGTTCATCATGAGTTATCCGAATCGCGCATTTGCTTTGGAAATCGGAGGATTGAAGAGAGTGAAACCATAGTTTACACTTGACATTTTGGATGATTCCCCCAACATGAAGATCGGAAGTGAAAAGTCTAAATAAATAGTCAGTTGAAAAATGGAATAAGTCCAAAAACCAGGTTTTGAGAAAATGGGGGGGGAACCACTGCATAACTCATTAAATTTTCAATGTATAACCACCAAATTTGTACCGAATTCAGGAACTTATTTAGAATACAGAATAATCATCGGAAAAATATAAGTTTATTCAAAATATATTTCACTGTTGAAAAAAGTTGGTGGACTTTCCTTTTTCAACCTTATGAAACAAAAAAACCTTAAAATTACTTTATTCGACAGTTAAACTATGTCTGTGCTTAGTTCACAGCACAAAAGTGAAAAATAGAACGACCGAGACAAATAAAATTAGGAATTATTATGAAACTGAGTCACTATATCAATGGAGTAAGTGAATATCAATGGGGCCATAAAAAAAGATGAAACTTTTCAATTAAAAGAAAATTTTTATTTAATTTATTTTAAAGTAAAAAGGATAATAAAATAGAGACAAATGAACTTAAATTTTAAATTTAATCAATAAATACCACGAATAGACATTGATTTTGCCAATTTCAAGTGGCTATATCTGCCAAAAGGGGATAGTTATTTTCCCCCTTTACACTCATGTGTAGAGCGAAGCTTGGGGATATTTTTGCGCACAAAAAAGGAATTTATCATTTTTCGGACTTGTTCCCTTTTTCAAACCAGCGCAGCGATTCAAATGAGCCTTAATCTTCCTCTTTACCATCACACTTCCATTCATTCTCTTCACTCCTCATGATCAATTTCATCCCTTTACCCCCCTTTTCTCTTTTAAGTATCTCTTTATTCCTCTCATCCTGTTTCTGTCTATCTTATAAAAAGGATCTGGAAAAAAGTTCAAAATATTTTTCACGTAATAAAATTTAGAATTCAGTCGTTAATGGTATCAAATTCAAGTTGGTTATAAAAGTCAAGAAATATTTCTGTTATTATTAATTTAAATTTAAATTTTTGAGTTGGTTTCAGAAGGAAAAGTTAAATTACCATCTCGTTTTTCTTGATCCTTCTTCTTATCTTCCTATCTTTTCTCTCGTGATCCTTTTGTTCCGTCTCATCTTCATCCCCTCACTCTTTTATCCCTCGCATTATCTTCCTCTCAAGAGATGTATGTCTATTTGAGTCTCTCTACAAAAGTTTGCAGGAAAGGGTAAAGTGAGTCACAACTACAATAGTGTCATTATAGCAGAAAATAGATTTAAAAATAAATGAAATTTACTAGCTTGTGTGTATAAATCAACCATCAACAATAGGAAAACCAAAGGTGGGTCTAATTTAATCAAATAATAATACTTCAAATTTAACTCATTTGTGTAGGCTATAGGGTACTCACGCATGGAATTAGGCTAAAAAAGCGTATAAGGGACTGAGAAAGTTGTCAACTGGTTAATTTTCCTTGTCACATATCTTCTTCACGTATTTATTCCTCTTGTTATGTCAGATAATATGGAATAAGTTGTATCAATAATTCATACGATCAATTGAATTGTCATGGGGTTAAGTGGGGGTCATGGGGGTGTCATGTACTGGTTAAGATACTGTAGAAACCTTGATCAAAAGTTATTGAAGAGTCTAAAGTCATCTTCAAAAAAATACGCCGAGTGACTAAGCTAACTAATTTTATTGAAGACGAAAGACGAACACAAATACATGACACAACACAAAAACACGCGCCGAAGCATCTTACAAAGCAGAACCGAAACTTATACGAAACTTTCAGTGTACAGAGCATCACAGTGGGGGGCCTCGAGTCTTTTTTGAGCGCCACCTTTGGCGGCCACTAAAGTCATTACAATACCCTTATGAGCAGAATATTTATAAAATATTTGAAGTTAAAAATGTTGGGAACATTACTCCATACTTAATTTGATTGTGGATATTCCAAGTACAGAATTTGGTAAATTCAAAGGTTATTTTAAATTTGAGCAAAGAAATATGATTTAAAAAATAAATCTCATCAGAATGTTTCTGAAAAATAGCTCAAGGAGAATCCCAGAAATTTTCTATTTCAAACGTTAACAAGACAGATGATTGGGTTTCAAAGAAATTACTAACCAGGAAGGAACGGTAATTCATCTTCCAATACAGCATAAGTGACATAATTCCCAGAAAATTAGCATAGGTAAAGGTCACATCGTTTAATCGCATACAGAAATGTTTTCCTCTTTCATGCATTATCTACTCAGAAACCTTCATTTCTAGCTTTTGAGGATAATGCGCGGTTAAAAGTGGAGAATCCTGATTGGCTGGAGGGGGAAAAGAATCTCCAATTGGAGTGGAAAATTGCTGAAGATTATCTTGATTGGTCCTTGGCTCAGGAAAAATAATAAAAACGGTGAGAACCTGGGCTCGCAGCGGTTCCTACAAAATCTAACAAGGAAAATCCAAAGGAAAATAAACCAACACTATTCACTACCCATTCGAAGTACCGAGAAAAGAATATTCCCAAACTCATATTTTATTTGTGAGATGAAGAAAATGGCCGAGAGAAAAGCTAGTCCCTGACTCTAATAAACGAGGGAAATTATATAGGTAGATAATGGAGAGGGAAGGGGAGAGAATGGGATGGGATCGTTTGAGAAAGGGGTACAAATGGAACACTTGAAGAAGTTTCCACTCAACACATAAAAAGAAAAAGCCCCATTATATACAACACCCAGGATTTCCCATGGTATTGGAGAACTTGGGCTAGTTTTTATTCAATGATAAACAGAACAAAAAACATGTATTGTGCAGTACTGCTGTTTTATGAGTTTGTCTCTGAGACTATAATATTAAGCTTCTATAAAATAACATCTCGTTGTGTACATAAAACTTCGTGTTTGTGATATTATATTTGAATCAAAGTTCTCTCTTTTATGAATGTACTAAGCGTGAGAAGTTTTTAGTGTATTGTCCCGATTGTTATTTCAACAGAGACCTTTTTAGGTAATGGCGGAACTTCAGGATGGATAATTGACTTCTTTCTTTTTAAAGTTTCTTTCACAGCAATACAATACGCTCAATGTGAAGACATAAAAATCATGTTCTTTTAGCAAGGTGATAATTTTCTGCAAAAAAAGGATATCTTAGAAAAATATTGAAGAAACATTCATTGCAGCTTCAATCAACAAGTTTTTGAGTAGTTAGTAAGAAAATGAAAAATCTAATAAAAGTAGGGGTGTAGAAGTTAGGAAAATATCAAGTCACTGGTTCTAGAGGGACAAATATATCGACTAACAAACACTGGTAAGGATTTTTAAAATACAGTAATGGTACAGTATCTTTATGAATACCTTTACTGATCCCATGGAACAATATCGATTGTTTTCTGCTGGTTATTTGTATGTTTTATGGTATCTCGGACCAACAGAACAATACTTTTGAGAATATATAGGAAAGTATGGAAAAACGTTAAATTTTTGAAAGCATTATAACCGAGCTGAAATCTTTGATAATGATTAAATAAGTGGATCTAAAAGAATTAATTTGGAGAATGTTTCAAATGTTTCAATAAGAAGTTATAATTTTCTACCAATTTTCATACGTATTGGAGGACTAGCATTTCTTTTTTATAGGTTACTGTATTTTTTCAGTAAGTAAAGATAATTTTCTTTTAATTTTCAATTTAAAAACATGGTTGGTTAATTAATCAACATTTTAAACAATTTTGGAATTTTTTAAAATATAAATCTTGAAACACTAAAATAAACATTCGAAATTGATATTGAAGTACTTGCATTTGCTGGGGAGTAAAAGAAACGTGCGTTGTAAGATATTTTAAAACGTTTCCTGTGCCATTGGTAAATAAACATACCCCAGTTTGGAAACCACTGGGCTAATATCATGAAAAAAAAGTCCCAAGTTCTTGTTTTAAATGTTGGTTAAAAGAGAGAATACGAAAATGCGTTTCGGCATTTGAATCAAAGAGCTTTGTAGTGTTTCTGGGCGGAACTGCATGGAAGACGATATATCAGAATGCCCCGTTTGCAACCAGTGACTGCAAACGACTTGGGTGGCTGTAGGATAACGCGCCTTTATTTGCGTTTTTTTAGCCGAGCAGCGTCCCACCCCTGCAAAAATGCTCAGTTTTTTCCCTGTTCCGTCTGAGCTGACACTTTTCTCGGAATATTTTTTGGGAAGGCGATGAACGGAGGTGAGAAAGGTATTTAAGGAAGTGTAAAGTGGGGTGTGATGAGAAAGAACCGTTTATGAAGCGTTTTTATGAAAGGAGAGACAGATATTTAGGGGTAAAAAATTAGCAGATGTATTGCTGTTAGGGGTCATTCATTAATTACGTAAGGGTCCCGAGGGGGGGGGGGTTGGAAAAATCTCTACATACCCTTACTTGGGGGGTGGGGGGGGGGTCAAACCCATTCTTACGTAAGATTTTCCAAGTTAATGTAAACAAATTACAATTATTCTAATCAAATTACTATTGAATAACCTCAGAAAAACTTAAAAAGGCTGACTATTTCGGTGTATGAAACTGAGAGTTTTAGTGTAACTGATCCTTTTCTAACATTTTATTATTTTGAAAAGCGAAATGGAATCTTACGTAAGGATAGGGGGAGGGGTTTGAAAAATCTTACGTACCCTTACATGGGGGTAGGGGGGGGGGTCAAAAATAGCCCAAATCATCCTTACGTAATTAATGAATGGCCCCTTACTCAACACGCAACGTAGCACGCCAATTTGCTTTTTTCACCTTGTTGCGTTTTTGTAAAGCTTGATTGAATTGGCCAGGGTTGGCAAATACCCGGGTTCTTTTGAAAAAACCCAAGATGTTTGGGTTTTTTTGGGTTTTTTCAATAAAACCCTGAAAACCCCATATAAAACTGGTTTTTTCCGAAAAAGTGTGGGTTTTTTTTTTTAAATAAAGTTGTTTTCTTCTATAAAGTGGTTTTTTTCAAGTTTTAGTGAGTTCTTTCTACGTTAAATGTGTTCTGTCAAAATAATGTCAGTTTTTCCACAATTAAGTGGGTTTTTTTCAAAGCTTTTATACTTCGAAAAAACCCACTGAATTATAAAACACCCCTTATTTAGTGAAACCTGGTTTAAATTTTGAAAAAAAACCCACTAAAATTTAATAAATATCCTAAACTTTGAAAAACCCCATTCAATATTGAAGGAAATCTTTCAACGTTGAAAAAACCACTGAAATTTTTTAAAAATCTTCTTTATTTTTTATATCTAGTTTGAACTTTAATCGTCCTAAATTTTGAAAAAACTCCATTGAATAATGAAAAAACCCACTGAATAATAAAAGAACCTATTTAAATTTTTAAAAAACTCTCTGAAATTGAAAAAAAACACCACTTAAATTTTAAAACTAAATTTTGAAATAACCCATTAAAATTTAAAAAATATCCTACACTTTGAAAAAAAACACATTAAATTTTGAAAGAACTGCCAAAATCTTGATTTTTTTTGGAAAAAACCCGAAAATGGGTCCAAAATGTGGGTTTTTTCACATGGTTTTTTTTGAAAAAACCCATTGGGTCCAATCCAGCCAACCTGGAATTGGCACATAATGCCAAATTCCCAATAACAATTCGTTAAAAACTAAGTAATTTAGGAGTACCTTTTCTTGTCAAACTTTAAATGCGGTTTTTCTCGAAATTATAGGAATAGCCATGTTAGCATTTTGGCGTGGTGGTAACGATATCTAAGTGGATACGGAAAAACATTTTCTTTTTAATTACACTTCTTTGCGTTCAGCGATAACAAAACCGGTGATAGTAGTTATTTTAGGGGACATTTCAAAACACTGATAATTTTAGGCATCAAATTTGAATAAGATTGGTGCATTAATTAAAATTGATCAAAATTCATGGATTGTTATCACAAAAAAGTATAAATTGGAGTCTATTCATCTTGTAATTGTAAAGGAACTGGAAGTTAAATAAATGAGGATTTTAACATGAAGCTTCCCCTCAAGTATCTTTTCTTACCACATGTGTATATTTTGTAAATAATTGTTTGAAGTTTAAGAAAATCATTTAAAATTATTTGTTATGATTTGATTGTGTGAAGAGAATGGTGACCTTATCTGAACCCCCATTTGATTAATTTAATTGGTTTTAACAAACACCTCCACATGATCAAGAAAATAGTCCCACAACATAGTAACAATGTAAAAGAAAATGCATCTTTACTGAAGAAACAAAAACAAAGATGACGCTTTCGGCGGAAATATAAGGTCAAGTAATAGTAAAACGCAGTTTTATTAATTGTGTTAGATTATTAGTCTTTTCGAGTTAACTTGAAAATTTTTAAAGTTGCCTTTATAAGAGGTTGTTTGAACCATGCATTTATTAAATAATAATAAAAGAAATACGCCGACTAACCAAAAGGTAATGGTGCTAAAAGAAGAAAATGGAACTACTTAATAGTTAATACAGCCCAGGTAACACTATCCGCACCTGCTCCACTTTCCATACTCAACAAACAATCCCAGTCCCCAATCTCCCGAAGTCAGTACACCATCTCTTTCTCCACCAAACGACACACACACACATTCAGAATCTCCACTCTCCATCGGAAACAAAAACCGGAGAAAAGGATAATTGCGAGTGGCCCGAGCGTCTGATCAGCGCACTGCTCAAAAGGCACGTGAGGAGTAATTAGTACGGAAAGAGAAGTCCTCTCTGTAGCGGGAGAGAGAGAGAGAGTGACGGCGGAGGGAAAGCCCACTTGAGGGGAGCGCTGCTGCGTCCTCTTTAATTGAATGCGAGGTTCTGGAATTTCAAAGACTGAGGGACTGGGATGTAGGGCGCCGAGGTTGGGTGTAGGTTGGGATTCGTATTGATTTTGGTGGGGAAGGGTTTGGTGGGGTTGTGTTTTGATTTAATGGGGTTAAAGTTGGGAGGTTGTCCTGATGTAAAAATTAAATCGTTGTTAGGTTAGTCTTCTATGGATAAGTAGACTGTGATTTAGTTGGGAGAATCTGTTTTTTTTTCGTTTACTTATATAGTTCAGAGGTTAAAGTAGGAATTTTAAGCAAACTTGGTGCTGACTTAGAAACTTGAGTTTTTTTATTCATGCCTACCTCTGTGTTCCCTTGTTCCACCTCCTCATGCCTCATTAGAGAAGGGAAGATAAAAATACGAGACAGATGATAATCGATGGGATATACAAAGAAGAGGAGAAAAGGAATGAAAGAGGAGACAGAAAAAGAAAGAGAAAAGAAGAGTATAAGGGATTAAGAGAAGAGAAATGGAAAATAAGAAAAAAGTAGAGGATAAGGAGAGAAAAATATTAAGAGAGAAGAGCAGAGTATACAATAAAGAGAGAGGAAAGGAGAAAAGGATAAGGAGAGAGGATGAAAAAAAACCAGAAAAGCAGAAAGAAGAGAACGATAGGATAGATGAGTAGAGAAAAGGATAGAGAAAGAAAAGAGAAAAGATAGAGGGTGTAAAGAATAGTGTTACAAAGAGGGTTACAATCGTTTCTTTTTTCCTTTTTAATGTAGTCTATCCCATCAGGTTCTTCACTTTCGTGTATTATAACGTGTTGTTTATTCTTCTTTGTGTTCTTTTATCTGTTCATCCTTTAGTGTTTCGTTCTATATATTTTTTGTCTCCCATATCAGATTCCGGAGATATTTTTATAGATATTTAACTATTTAATATATAAATATTTTTATAGATATTTAAGGAGATATTTAACTACCATTTAATATCTTAGAATATTTATTGTAACCAGAGTTTGTTATCATATGTATTAATTGTGTTATACTATGTTCATCTAGAATTGGCGCCAGAAACAGGATCAAAAACGCCTAATAACGCTCATCACACAACTTCAGGGACCGATTTTTTACAGTATTTTACAGTATTCAGAAAAAAATTATCCAACTGAACCTCAAAAGTAATTACTTATGCTCTGAAACTCTTCTTTTTGAAATATAGTTGGCGAATATACTACAGTAAATATTTAAAATTCAAATTTTCTTGATTTCTTTTTTCCGAGCTGCCCCATCCTTTACATGTCACAGATCTTTCCGTATATTAATCCGTAGCAAAAAATCTGTCAAACGCAATATTTGCCCCTCCCCTCTTTTTCCCCCGTTGCCCATCGATCGGGATTTAACAAGCAAAACTTTCCCTCTCGGTTCCAACTCCCATTGGCACAGACCCCTTTTCGAACGTACGACGTCATTATTTTTGTCCCCCCCCAAAAAACGTCCCTGCTTTCGAATTCATGCAAAATAACAAGACATAATTACTTTTATGGCCCCGCTCTAAAACCTCGCTCAAACTTTAATTTTCTAAACGTTATAACTAGAGAAGAAGCGGTGCAGTGCAAAGGTGAGGTTATTATTAATGTTATTATTATCAACGTTATTTCTAAAAGTCGAGTTTCTTATTAAATAGAGATTAAATCTAAGCCCTCGGAAGTTTTGAACCTTAATTTACAAAATGATGAGATTGGGTAGCGGAATTAGAAAAACGGGCCAGTGCTTTTTAGCGCCGTAACTTTACTGTTCCGAGAGTTCTTTTTTTAATTAAAAAGATGATATAAACGCTGTTATTTTTTGAGGGCGTGATGCGGAAGGATTTTTGAGTAAAGGTAAAAAGGGAGTTTTTTGTCGCCTTTTTTGTGTTACAATTAACTTTGTTCTTTTGTAAAAAGGAATGGTTTTTCATCTCGGATCTGGTCTGATTGTGAAGTTTCCTTAATATGAAATGTCAAGAAGATTCATTGAGGTGTACAGTGTTTTTGTAAAAAGACACGAATAAGCGCTGGCGTCAAAATTTCATGGCAACAAGAGTAAAAATTAACCTATATTGTTAAAAGTGATCTTGTCCTATATCTCAATTAATACAGTTTTCCTTCTATTTTTATACACATTGATGGTTTAAAATTAAAGTTATTTGGGTTAAAGTTATTTTTGGCAGAATACTTTTTCTGATTTTTTGTTTGTAAATTTTAAGGGGTAGTTTTGTTATCTAGATTCTGAAAATGTTGCCAAAAAAATATGAAATAATTTTTTGCTAGAAAACTTAGATATATTTGCAATAATCAATTGAAAATAACCTGTTTTACTTTAAAATAATATAATAGTAATTGAATTTTGGGAAGAAAAAGAGTTTATGATCACAGCAGTGGCGGATCCATGGGGGTGGCACTCTGGAAAGTGCCCCTCTTGGCATGGGCGTAGCAAGGGTTCAACTTAGGGGGGGGCAAGCAGGGTAGACGTTTTTTGTTGAGAACAATTTTAAAGCCCCGTGAGAGAGACCTGTCTAGTTTCAACAGGGGGTCTGGGGGTCCTCCAGAGAAAATTTTTGGAAATATGACCCTAAGAACATGGTTTTAAATTGTTTTTTTGGTACACGTAAACCCAAATTTGGACATACATTTTTAGGTAGAATTTTTATTTTAATGAACTTATTACAAAAAAGTTTGAATAATACAGGTTAAAATACTAAAGTGGGGCCTGGGGGCCCTCCCCCAGAAAAATTTTGAAAATTTGACCCTGAAATACTGGGTTTTAACTTAACTGAAAAAGTTTGTTAAATAAAAGTTTGTTGTTTAATAAAAGTTAATTACTCGGGACTTGGGGGGGCAGCCGCCCCTCCCTGCCCCCCCCTTGGCTACGCCCATGCCCCTTGGAGACCCAAAAAGGTTCTAAAATGAGTAAAAACCCAACTTAGGTCTATAATTTCAAAATTTTTTCTGGGGGAGGCCCCCATACCCCCATTAGTATCAAATCAAAATTGGGGTATTCAGTGTTTATATTTAGGAAACCCCCAAAATTTTGACATTTTCAGTCAAAAAGTAAAGGTCAATTAGTGTTGAAAATTTCCCTCCTTAGAATCGGACCCCCATACCCCCAATGGTACCACAAGGGGATCTTGTCGGGAAAAGTGCCCCCCCTTGGAGCCGTGCTGGATCCGCACCTGGATCACAGTAGTGCTTAAAGTATTTTAAGCTTTGATCAGATTTAGTTATTAGCTCCCATATGGTCTAGTGGTTAGGATTCCTGGCTTTCACCCAGGCGGCCCGGGTTCAATTCCCGGTGTGGGAACTACTTTTTTAAGTGATCCCTCTAGCTGTTATTTTAATTAAAAATATATTACTAATTTGGCATTTTAAACTAAATATTAATAGGTTCACATAAAACCAATATTTTCACAAAGAAAAATATTGTTAGTTTTTAATGTGATGAAAACTACAATTTGTAACGGGAAAACGCATTTCCTTTAACTTCATGGATCCATAAAATTATTATGAGCAATGAATTGGGGAAATTGGGCAACAAATTGGGTAACCAAACAAAAAAATTTGAAAATTTAAAACTTTAAAATTTTTAAATTTATATTAAGTTTTCCCAGGCGACCCGGGTTCAATTTCTGGTGTGGGAATAACATTTTTAGGCTGAATTTTTTTACAATAACATTAAGTTAACCTATAAACTATTTAATATAAATATTCTTAAAAATTATCAATTTTTAAAAACATTAAAAAAAAAGCAAGTTATGATAATATTAATTCCATTTATATTTGTGTTAGAGTAGCAGTAACATATAAAGCCAGAATGCATTTTATAATTAGGGATAGATTAAGTAGTATATAAGATTGCTTGAACGGGTATTTTCTTATCTGTTACCTTGTTAATAATCAGAAATAGATGTTGAAATTAACAGAATGGTCATCGGAAACCCACCCAAAAGTAGCATTCTCGCCCCCTCATTAAAACAAGCTGCTCCCCCCACAGCGACCGCAGCCCTCATCACGCCCCACCCCCGCATGATCTAGCACCCCCTTCACAAAAGGGGCTCGCCCCCTTAACAAGCCCTCTCATTCCCCGGGGCGCCCAGACAATTCATTAGGCGGTGGGAAAAAGGCCCGATACCCGACCCCCGGAAATACGAACGGATTACGGAAGCCTCGGTCAAACGGCCCATATGTCCGGCACGTGCCGCCGCACATGACGTCACGAGAAGGTGTGCCACCAGCAGGATTTTAAGATCATCGGACAGCTGATGCTTTTTCATTGTGGCACGGAAAGGTATTATTAGGGAAAGAACAACAATTGAATAGAGAAATGTGTTGTGAATACAAGTGACTCTGAACTATTGTTTCAAATTAATATACAGGGTGGTTATAAAAAAAGTAACCCGACTTAAGGGCCTCTAGAGGCCAAACCGTTCATCGGAATTGAATGAAATTTTGGTGGAAGACGTTTTGAGGGATGGGAAAGAGAATGGTATGAGTTGGAGCAGTCTAACTTTATCAGTTACGGTTAAAGTGAAAAAAATTTTGAAAAATCCTAATGTAACCCCCCTTTTTTATTAGCGCTATGTGATCCCCGATGTCTAAAAACACAAATAGAGTTGAAACGGCACCTCTAAGTTGTAAACTCGCTCCTAGAGAGGCAATTGAAAACAGCTATGAAACTGTTATTTTTGTAGCATCTAGACTAGTGAATTGTTAAGAAATTCTGACTAGTGAATCAAAAAATAACAATGAAGTCATAAATTTTTAACAATTCACTAGAGTAGATGCTACAAAAATAACAGTTTCATAGCTGTTTTCAATTGCCTCTCTAGGAGCGAGTTTACAACTTAGAGGTGCCGTTTCAACTCTATTTGTGTTTTTAGACATCGGGGATCACATAGCGCTAATAAAAAAGGGGGGTTACATTGGGATTTTTCAAAATTTTTTTCACTTTAACCGTAACTGATAAAGTTAGACTGCTCCAACTCATGCCATTCTCTTTCCCATCCCTCAAAACGTCTTCCACCAAAATTTCATTCAATTCCGATGAACGGTTTGGCCTCTAAGAGGCCCTTAAGTCGGGTTACTTTTTTTATAACCACCCTGTATTTATTTTATTGTTAAGTAAAGAACTGAGTGGCATCATTGTTTAATGTTTTTGGAATTCTGATTAATGTAAATGGGAGAAAAGATAATTTAGTAGTTCTAACTTAAATTGACTATATTGTAAATAAATGGCCTGTTTTTATCAACGAAAGGCTTCGTTATTATTTGGATATTCTTGCTAGCAATTAGAGATAGTTTAGATAGTTATTAAAATATGATTTTGCTTTGGATATCTTACTTATTTGCTTATCATCCCAAAATTATCTTAAGTAGAGTAGTAATTGAGAAGCTTCGAATGACGCGGTTTAGTAAGTCCTAAATTATGAAATTTGGGAAAAGAATGAGTTTTTAGGTTCCTTTTTAGGTTTTTTTATTTTGTGTTCTTTAACTTAATAAATTTGTTTATAAGAGCCTTAAAAAGAACAGTGTGGGTCTTGTTGTAAGTCAATTCAATTTCTTTATTGAATTCTTGCTAACCAAGAAGTTATAAGACACCTATGAAAAAAAATGGGTGATATCAATTTACTCTACCATGCAATACCTTATAAATATTTCAAAACCCACAAAGCAAATTCAGTAGAATACGTTTAGGAGATAATTATACTAATAAATATAAAAAATGCTTTAAATGTAATTTTTACAATCACCAATAATTCCATATGATTAATTTCATTTAAAATTTTTTGAACTTAATTTTAAATAAAAAATGGTAAACAAATACTTAAAATAAACCAAGACAAATCTATCTCCAAAATTATTATATTTAAAGTAACAATAATTTGCAGAAACAACTCCGAAGTTACTAAGTAAACAATAATAATACTGATTATCATATTATGTAAAGAGATAAATCTTACTTGGTATACAGTACATGGGAAAACCGCCATTTGTTATTACAGCCGCAATCGCCCAGCACCGCAATTTTGTCCTTCCACTAAACGAGGGGGAAACACATGGGAGAAAACTCTTTGTTCAACCTTTAAGTTGGGCTTTCCTGTAAGACCATTTTCCCCTCAGTTATTGATTGTCAAAATATTGAAGAAAAGAGGCTATTAGATATAAATTTAGGCAGTTTTTTTCTCAAACGTCCCGTATCTCCCATATGGTCTAGTGGTTAGGATTCCTGGCTTTCACCCAGGCGGCCCGGGTTCAATTCCCGGTGTGGGAATCTCTTTTTTCTCGTTTTCATGCTATTAAAAATGATTTTATAAATTGCATACCGAAAAATTTGTATGAAATTTTCGATTATTGGGATAAAATTTTATTAAGCATTTTTAATAAAAGAAAACAAAAGAGATTTCTGAAATAACTAAAAACTAAATGAATTTGAAAGAGGGTTTTTAAATAGAGGAGCATGATTTTCAAAATTCTCCCGTAACTTTAAAACTCGATTAATTAAAAGAAAATAATCAATTATGTATTTCTTAATAAATAAGGGAAATTTTTTTATAAATATTTCCAAGTAGATTTTAAAAAATAATTATTTATTTAACTTTATTAATTTACCATGTACTGTTTATTAAGGAGCAAGTAGTATACTAGAAAATAAATAAAAATTTCGAATCTAAAAGGCAACAAATACTGAAATGGGATGGTTTTTTATTTCGTGTTAAATTAGATGCATTCTAATATATTTGCAGAGTTATTATGCATCTAATGAGGTATTCTCACGTTTTGAGATTAAATTTTATTAAAATAGTAGATAAAAAACCATGAAGAATGACGTTTACATCAAGTATTTTCGTAGCCTAGTTTCTGAGATATAAATTTTTGAAATTTCGTTTTTTGTTAGGGCGCGAAAACACTTCCGAATCACAAATCATGGGATGTGATGTCACATCCAATAGAAGCTCGTTTTCTGATCACGAGAAAGCAGAAAACACAATGGTTTTCATGCGCTGTGACGTCACATCCAATAGAAGCCCGTTTTCTGATAACGTGACTTTCCTGACGTTTTGGCATAAATAAAATTAAATTTTAAATTATTTAAAACACATTTTTGAACTTAAAAATCAGAAATTTGGGAGTTTTAGACCATAATGTATCGAAAAAGTATAAAATCAAGCAAATCCCTCACTCATGCAAATACCTCATTATTATTTTAAATTCGAAGAAGTCTAATAAATCAAATAAATGAAACAAACAAATATGAAAAACAATATCTTATTTTATTTCAATTTGAAATTTATTTTTCTGAAGTAGCATTATTTTAGAAAACAACACCAATCAAACAAATAATTTTTTTTGATAGAATAGAACAAGGAACATTTAAAGAAATTTTTACACATTGTAACCTTATTGTAAAATGCTATTCCCACACCAGGAATTGAACCCGGGCCTCCTGGGTTAAAACCAGGCATCCTAACCACTGGACCATGTGGGACACAAGTTCAATTAACCTCCACATTATTAAGTAAGCTCTAATATTCATGAGATAAATGACAAATCTACGTAAAAGGTAAAAGTAAGTATAATTCATGAGTTCATTCACGCTGGGGCATACTGAACGGTATCTTTAACAAATACTGTAAGACATGGGCGTAGCCAGGGGGGTGCAGGGAAGGGCAGCTGCCCCCCCCCCTAAGTCCTGAGTAAATTACTTTTAATTACGTTAAAACCCAGTTTTTTAGGGTCAAATTTTAAAAAATTTTCTGGGGGAGGGCCCCCAGGCCCCCCTTTGGTATTGAAACCTTTATTATTCTCACTTTTTTTTATTCATTCAAGTTCATTGAAATCAAAATTCTACCTAAAAATGTATGTCCAAATTTGGGTTTACATGTACCAAAAAACAGTTTGAAACCTTGTTCTTGGTCAAATTTCAAAACATTTTCTGGTGCACGCAGTCAGGCACCCCTTTAGTATTTAAACCTTTATAGTTAACACTTTTTTATAATAAATTTATTATAATCAAAATTCTACTTAAAAATGTTTGTCTAAATTTGGGTTTACGTGTACTAAAAAACAGTTTAAAACCCTGTTCTAAGGGTCAAATTTCCAAAATTTTTCTGGGGGAGAACCCCCAGACCCCCCTTTAACTTTTATTACTAAACCTTTATATATACATTTTTCTTGGACACAAATTTTACCTAAAAAATTGCTGAAAAACTACATTAATCGTATTAATAGAGATGAAAGAGACCTCATTGTTTCCACGCTACCTATAAAACTTTTACATTAATTTCATTAAAGATCGAAACAATAAAGTGGTTACGGCCTTTTCTCACAGGGCCTTAAAATTATTCTCCATAAACAAAAAAAAAGTCGACCCTGCTTGCCCCCCCTAAGTGGAACCCTGGCTACGCCCATGCAAGCAAGGGGTTTTTATAAGTGGGCATGGGAAGGTGTAAAATTCCCTATGGAAATTGACAAGTAACCTTTTAATATCTAATTATCTGAAACAACCTGTACTCTATATAAACTCAGATTGACTCATGAAAAACTTTCCCTTCACTAGAAAACACAGTGATTTTATCGGTTCACAGGATCTAAAGTATCTTTGAAATCAAACGAGATAAACCGGGCATATACCCGAAGTGAGGCGAGAAATGTGATCAGTATTATGGCATTTATCAATGAGCATTTATATCTTTACCTAAAGTACGGGGGCTTTATTAATAAGATACCCAGATTTGTCGCATTGCCTGTAATATAAATATAACTTCTTACAAATAAGATGGGAGGTAGACCCCCTCCTAAAAAGTAGGCAAATGTTAAAATTGAGGTGAGAAAGGAATAAAATAATTTTGTGTGTTTCTGTTTCTTTAAATTTTATTAAACTGAAATAGCGTTTTGGTGTTATGGTTAAGTGAAAAGAGCTTACCTATCTAAAAATCCTATAACTTTAAGGTATCCAATAGTGAAATTTATTAATTTAAAAAAGTTTCCATTCCTTTATAATTAGCAGAAAACTGTTAATGTCCATAAAAGTGCTACTTGTTAATTTTGAGAAAAAAAAAACTAATTTAAGACATTAAAAGTATTCAAATTTGCTAAAACAATATGGGTTTCGCTGAATTTGAAAATTTTCTGTAAGAAATTAGTTTAATAGTTTAATTTAAATGTGAAATTTTATGAATAGTTATTGGGGTTTCTTGGTTAGCAGAATATCCATTTTTGTTTACAGTGGGGACTAAATTTTAAAACCGCTCTGATTAGAAAACGACACGAATATTCTGTGAAGCTTTTTTACTGCAGGATTCCGATTATGGCAGAGAAACACTAAACCAGTGTTGTTTTTCAGCTTTCCTGCAGGTTTGAAAACAGGTTTTGTCAGCATAAAACGGATGCATTGCCGTGAAGTTTCCTCCGGTAACTAACATGATCTTTCCATTTACAAAACCTACATAACAATATCCAGATAGGATGAAATATGCATTTCTATGAAACAAATTTTTCCGTCTTCAGGGTGAATATGAGTGAAAGTAAACGATGGGACAAATCCTACATTAAAAAGTGGGGTTTTTGTTTCATTTTTTTGTCGAATTTGGTTCTTAATTTTGTTCCCTATTCTATTTAATGCGTTAGTTGGTTTATAAAGGATAAAATGTGTGTAAACGTCTCTTAAAAATCGTAACTAAGAAGAATAACCAACACAAATACTTCTAATAAAAATGTTCAAAATTTTGGTTTGATTAGTTTAGTTTAGTGTAAGTGGATAGGTAAATAGGAGAGGATATTTTTATAATCACTCTGAATTTATTTGACCAGGTTAACATTATATTTAGTTTAGTATCACCTGATAACTTTATCAAAAACTTTATGCATTCCAAACTAACTAACAAGTGCTCTATCTATCGCTGTCTCTCTCATATTTATCTTTATCTCACTCTTTGTCTCTCTCTCTGTTGTCTATTTCTCTCATCACCCTGTCTAGCTTTCTTCCTTTTCCCGTCTTTCTGTCCCTCTCTTTCTCTCTCTGCATTTATGTCTATTTGTCTTGATCTCTCTCTGTCACTTTGTTTTCTGTCTTTCTCATGATCTGCCTCGGTTACAAACCTTTCGAAAGAGGTAAAAGGAAGCTCAGAGCATCCCACGGAGGGCGCGGGGCTACTAATCTGAGCAACCTAACCGCCCGGAATGATCCAGCCAATTTACCCTAATCATTTCACAACCCTCATAATAACCGTAGGGTGTCAAAACTAGCTCTCGAGGGCTTTCGCTAACCTCTCCACGTAATCCCTGAGTCAAGGATTTCACGCCAACAATCGGATCAAGGGGGCTCTCTTTTTAAGACATACACACTTCACTCTCGCAACAACACGGAACACAAATCGGAACAGCCGTCCCACGAGCAGAGGGAGGGGGCTAAAAGAGAGGGTGGGAACTAGAGTGTGCATCGGATGAATCCCAGCGTGGCCAACATGAAGGGTGGCAGTGGTGATTTAATTGAATATAATAGCAATACATCATAATAATAATGTAGTTGCTAAACACTTTATAGTACGCCCTATTTGGATTTATATAATTCACTTTTTTCTTTTTTTCTATCCATCACTTTTTATGTTATTTTGACTTATTCCACATGAATAGGAGGCCATGGATTTTCATATAATTAAATATCATCTCAAAATCTTCATTGAGTCTTAATTAAATTCTTTCGTTAATTCTATCTCTTTTTCTATCCTCCCCCTCCCTCTCCCATGCTTGTAGTACCATGCGTCATTCACTCTTTTTATTTCAGAAACTGTTGTAAGGAGGTTGTATTTATAGTAAAATAAATCATTAATGGAAGCTTATAAGATACATCTTATTGCTGCAGAAATTGTTGCTTAAATATCTAAACTTTGAGGTGCAATACTTTAAAATCTTAGTAAGTAAATGATGGGTATTTTAAGACAAATGGTTTTAAGGTATCAAAATCGGTCTTACAGAAAAACGACCGGAATTAGAGTTGAAAATTTCTTTTAGAGGTAGGATAGGTGGTTGAAATAAAATAGTTGCTACAGAAGTTTTTCTCAAACCGATTTTTAATTGCAGTGATTAAAAAAAATGACACGAGAACGATAAACTTCTTTAAACCAAGACTTAAAAAGTTCTTGGTTTAAGAAGTGGTTTATTTGCATATTAAAGTGGGGAAGAACCCCGTATCTGCACAATTTATTTCGTTAATGTCTTTCGTATTAAATATATTATTAAATTAAAGGAACATACCTGACCCGACTATTATACATCTCATGATTTTATGCTAATTTATTGAAACCTTTCTACTGAAAGAATATAAATATACTTATATTTTTTAAAGTAACGAGATGCAAATTTGAAGCTAATTCTTGGAGGTCTGGTGATTATTGATGTTGTCACGACCTTTTTTACAGGGACTCTGGACTCGCAATCTATGCCTTCCGACTCTACAGGGGGGACCAAAGGTGCGAAAGTGCGTTCGAGAGGAAAATAATCTTCGAAAAGCCGCCACAACAACGGCTTTATCCAGCCGCACACTCCCACCAGGGAAAGTTCCTTGTTCAATAGAAAAGGGGCCCTGCCGAGCACAGAAAAAAACCAACTTCGGGGGCGGACTTTTGTGGGACGCTGAAAGTTTTTGATACAATGGGGGGAAGTTTTTATGCTACAGGGGGAAGGTTTTTCAATAATGGAGTGACTACTTAGTCACATCCCAGAGAGCATTAAAGGTCGATGCGTGGTTACAAGAGATTGGAGACTTTATGCGCTTTCATGGGATGCTGTGGCGTGACCTGTCGTTTGTCATCGCGTGGGATATTTTGACTCGTGCCGGGGACAAATTGACGGCTAATTGGCCGGATTTGAGGACTGCGAGGGAGAGATTGAAATGTGACTTTTGGTTGAATGTGATTGATGAAAGGGTGGAATCGTATTGGGTTCTGAGTGAGGTGAAGATTGGAAAGGGATTTTTTCTTGAGTTGCAAATTTTACTGTAGGTGTAGGGAGGATTCTTTACTGGGTGATACAAAATGATACTCATTCTGTTTTGTTTTTTTAATATTGTTAGATAGTAATCTATGGCAAGTGATTTAGAAAAATGAGTTAAAAGGAAAGATAGCAATAACGCAAAGGAAACGATTCTCATTCTCATTATTTAAATGTAGTTGTATATTGGTATATTTGATAAATAATTTAAGAAAACAACCCAAACTATTACTACATGCCTAGATTTAAACAATCTCCATCTGATTATTTAAAAATACTTGTTTATTTAAATAATAATTTGGGTCTACAAATATATGAAGATTTAGGTAATCTTACGACAAACCTAAATCTAAATAAATAGAGTAAATATTAAGAAAATAAGCCAGGAATGCTGACCACTAGACCATGTGGGAGCACAACATACTAAGATTTAAATTTTTAAATTAAAAAAACACTAAAATACAATTTTAAATTTTTAAAAATTTTTAAATTCTTTTAAAATTTTAAAATTTGAAAATTTTCTGTTTGGTCCAATTGGTTTGTGTACATTGCTGATAAGAATTTCATGGACGCATGAAGATATAGGAAATACTTTTCTCTCATCACAAAATGTAGTTTTTATCACATGAAATTCTAAACTAACAATATCTTTTCTTTCTAAAAATTTTGCGGATATGAATTTATAAATTATAATGCAAATGAATTTTAATTTTTCAATAAAATGACAGCCAGAGAGAGCATACATTTTAAAATCTAATCCTAATGTATAGAATTCTCTTGCGTGTCGCCCAGATTTCGTTTCATTTCTTTTCCTCAGTTGGCAACAATAAAATTTGTGAACAATGAGTGTATTACATTTGTGTACAAAATGAGTGCAAATTACCTGTTGATTTCGCCTAAAGAGTAAAAGCTCCTAATTTATTTTATTTAATTAAGGAATAAAAATTCACTCTTTATGCAATAAGTGATATTTATCTGTCTTCCGCTACAATAAGTGGATGATACCAATCTGTGACACCAACGAAATATTTAAGGTATCACACAATGAGTCGTGATGAGGAGGAAAGACGATTCCATTAGTGCTTCACCACTCACATGTATGTAAATTTCTTTCTCATGAATAGAGATGAATAGCCCCTTCCAATCTGCTTGCTAGACTAACTAAGTTAGTATCCGTTTAGCGAGCGAAGCGAGCAAGATTGCGAAGCAATCCTAGGGGAACTGCATCAGCAGTTCCCGGGGGTTGATGAACAAGAGCGAGAAGGGGGTGGTAGACCCCTTGTTTTTAAGTCACAAGGCTGATTTACAGTTACTCTTCAATGTTTCTTTTTCTATTAGGTGAAGAGAGCTTAGAAGTACCAGAAATTTATATTCAACCCGTGAAGTATACAAAATTTACCCAATACATTATATGATTTTGTGTTTCAATTTTAACTTTATTTCTAAGTTTAAGTATGAAAATCACTTCTGAATTACATTAAAAAAAGGGAGAGATTTGAAGGGAGAAATTTTTGATCCTTGTTCAAGTGAAGAAATTCTTGACGGTCTTCTTTATGTGAGGATCCCAATTAAATCGGATTTCATAAACATTTGGCCATGTAATTTCCCCTTACCTTATTTTACATATTAGAACACAACGCTACATGTCACGTACCCTCTCCTGTGTTGTAGCCATCTTTTTAAAATTTTAATTGTTATTTCGGAAATCTAATTTTTTTATTAAATAAGAAGGTAATAATTTATAAGGAAATTTTATCCCATTAAGTACTTATAGAAAATTTCTCATAAAATATTTTGGTATATTTGTAAAACATTTTTAATTGCATGAAAAAGAGAAAAAGAAGATTCCACACAAGATTCCTTTTTCCACACGTAATAAATCCTAAAATTGTAACTTTATATATGTGGACCAAAATTGTGATTCCCACAGCGGGAATTGAACCCGGGCCGCCTGGGTGAAAGCCAGGAATCCTAACCACTAGACCATATGACGGGATTCCGACTTAGAGGCGTTCAGTCGTAATCCCGCGGATGGTAGCTTCGCACCACTGGTCGCTCGACCAAGCACATGCCAGGATTCAAATTTTAAAAAAAATTATAATAAATTTTAAACTAAAAAGTTTTAATTACTTCTAAAAAATTTACAAATTTTCCGTCCGGTCACTCAACTGGTTTGTAAACATTGCTTATAAGAAAAGAATTTTATCTGTTATGATGTTGAAGGAAATACTTTTTTCAAGTAAAAAAATGTAGTTTTTCACATTGTACTGTACATTACAAACAAGAATTTCTTTATAGAAGTATTGAGTTTATGAAAATTTTAATTTTTTAATTTAAATCCGAAGGAGAGTTAATTATTCCAATAAAATAACAACCAGAGCATAAAAAAAGAGATTCCCACACCGGGAATTGAACCCGGGCCGCCTGGGTGAAAGCCAGGAATCCTAACCACTAGACCATATGGGAGATACACACTGGATATCACATATAAAATTGTACAAATTTAAGTTTCTATAGAAAGTTATAAATTTTGTAATTTTTTGACATTAACCTTCCAGCAGGCGCGCTTTTTTTATAAATAAAAGGACGCTTGTATCTCCTATATAAACAATCGGAAATATATATTTTTAACCATAACACGTTTTGAAACAGCTGTGATTCGTTTATGGTTAAAATGAGTTCGTTTCATTTAAATATATATTTGAAATATTATATGATCAAATCCAACCAAAGTATTTCTCACATACGCGCTCTTGCTGGAAGGTTTTAATGATAACTACATATTGATTACTTATATTTTTGTTTAGATTATTTTAAATAGTAGAACTAAATTTATATATCTTACTCTCCCAAAATGTGATTAAAGCTTTTTGTTTTATACCTTTCAGTAAGACTTTTTATTATCATTTAACCAATTAAGACCAATTGCATATTGCATACGTATTTGCAATTCTTATTTTATAGAGATTTATAATATTTTTTTGAAATATTAACAAAGAGGGGATATATTAGAAAAATATTAAAGTTTTTTTAATAAAATAGGTCTAGTTTTAATGAGTTACTAAATTTATGCAGAATAATCCGAATATAGAAGTTTTAGTTCCACGGATATAGCCATTCACTTTACTCATGAACCGACTCATTATGCTTTTTAAATCATAATAACTCAAATCACAAAGAAAAATAGACGACTCAGCAATAAATCGAACAAAAAATACCTATTCCCATAAAAAAAGAAACCTCCCTCGAACACACTTTTTATCCCGCTCACATAGCACCAAAATCCATAATTAAGCGAATTTACGATATACACCCCCTCGAAAAAGAAATCGGAATCTCCCGAATTTATGTCCTGTAATCAAGCGGAATAAGGGTCCCGGAAAAGGGGCCCTAATGAGAGGGACACAAGCGGAAATACAACACCTTCGCAAGCGGGCCCCTGGGATTTAATTAGTCCGTGTATGGTGCATAATAGCCCCGTAGATTATGAAGTCAATAGCTCACGGGTCGGTCCCTAAATGCCGTGTAATTGGAACGTATTGTTGGGTCTTATCTTTTGCAGGTATCTCTGTGTCCTCTGAGAGGGGTTGCATAGGGTTGGGTTGCAGAGGGGGAGGTAGGGATTTTTAATGATGCGTTTGTGTTGGGCAGGTGGATTTGTATCGGTTGGATGGAGGAGAGATAGGAAGGGGGGATGGGTGGTTATGGAGATGTAACGGATATTTTTTAGGGATAATTTGAATGATCTGGGTGTACTACTAGGGGTCCTGGAATGATCTGGGTGTACTAGTGTACTACTACATTTAAACTTTTGTACAAAATTTAGTTCATCTCTTTTTGATAGTAATGGTATTAATGGAGAAGTAGTAATGTAGTAATCGTTAACACTATCTCTTAAGAAACAACGACGGGCGAATAATCTCACAAAAACTCTTTTATTGAAGACAACTCGTACATAATATTATAAAGTCTCATTCTCTTTTGCACTGACTCACACAACCTCAGTTATACAATTTTTTTGTCTCCTCAATACACTTCAAATCATTTAGAAATTTTTAAACTTTATACAAATTAAGAACGAGGCCTTAAAATAGCTCGAACAATGTTGTTCCTTATTTTATTAAGTTTTGCTTTATTACTTATTATTTTACTATATTTTACTTTATAACATATTTCAGTTCTAGTGCTATGTTTTACTTTATTACTTATTTTGTTACGTTTCACTTTTGCTTATTACATGATTATTATTTTCATAATATTTTACTCTATCCTCTGTTCAATATTCCTGGAGAAGTTATCATTTTAAAGTATCGAAGGGTTGGATGTCCTTTATTATGTTCATTATTATGTTTTATTCTATACGCAACCTTTGATAGGAATTTTTGTTTGTAAGTTAAGTTAAACGGATGGTGGGTTTTCAAAACCGGATCAAACTTAGAACTCTCATACAAGAAACCTAACATCGTTATTTTCATTTAACTACTCAGAATGAAATGGTCCACACTTTAATGTCTTGTCAATGAAGAGAAAGAAGTGTTAACAAATAACAGTTGTTAATTTGGTTATTCTGTATGTTACAAAGAATAATTCCGGGATCTCCTTTAAAGTTATTGGTCATGGCAAGGGATCTCCTATCTGTGTGTACCAAAAAGCACTCATCAGAATATTCGATAAGAAAAAAAAGAGTATATTTCTGAGAAAGCTCTACTATTCTCTCACGGAGTCTTTTTTTCCCCGTCGATGGGTGTGAAAAGGAAGAAGAAGCGCGGAGAGGGGAGCGCGTGTCGCCAGACTGTCCACCGCTCCATCATCCCAGGGGTCAGCACCTCCGGGTGGCGAGCCTCCCCTGACCCCGCTTTGAAGGCCTCCTCCGCCGCCGCGCCGAAACAAAGTCGTTTGAGAAGGCGGTGGGGGGTCGCAGATGGGGAGAAGGTTCGTTTGGTGGGAAGAACATGGAAGATATGCCAAGATTTATTAATATTTCTAACAAGTGAAAATATTGCTTCTTTGGGTAGCATGCTTTTATTCTTTGAATCCCCCTGAGATTAACTATTCAAGGTGTATAAAAGTGCCCCATTGTTCATTTCTCCCGATAAAATCAATTTGAAAAGAAATTAAAACAACCCCAGTCATTGGAAAATACTGTAAAATAGTAATTCTCTCACAGAAGAGAACTAAAAAAGTTTCTATAGTTTACATTTAAAAATAATTTTTCTGCAAATTAATATAATAGTACAAAGTAAAAAATAGTTTTTACTTTTTTTAAAAGACTTTTACGTTGAAAATTTATTTCATGGGAGGCAATATGTATGTTACTAATGTAAAAGACATCTTTATTACTTGATTTGAATAAACTTTACAGTTTTTTAAAAGTTGATATCCATGTATTCGAGCACCATGTTTTAAATTCTCATTTTTTTTCTTCATCCAAGTATTTACTTTTATTATTTCTTGCAAATATATTTGTAAATTGCATTATAATTTGTATATCAGATAACTTTATCACTTTTATAGGAGGCCAAATTTTATCACTTTTAATCATTTTTGTAGAAAGCTCTGTACTTATTGTCAGATATTTATCTACCTACAACCAAAAGCTTCTAAATCTTTCCTTTCAAACTAAATTAGATTGTAGTATACTTTCTAAGTATACAGGCTAAATACTCAAAAGAAGTGAAAGCAAAGGTAGTGTATTAACACGTTCCGCAATTCCATTCAAACATAATAAACACTTTCCATAACAAATATTAGAAAAAGATGTTTCTTGTCATGGTTGGAAAAAAACAGTTTTTGGAGAACGATATAATCTCGAGAAGGGATAATCTCAATCTACTGTCACTCTCTCTAATTCCATTCCATGTAAATTCGAGACAACAACTCCCCTAACCAAGTAGCTGACCCGGAACTGAACCCATTACCGTTTCTGATAAAGTAAATCCGAAAAGACCGATCTCACTCGGATTTCCCCGGAAAACTTCGCTACCTGGCGTCTCCCGAAAAAATTCACACGCTCCCAACTGGAAAAAATCAGGCGCCAGTGGTCGAGGATCGCGTCTAATTTACGATCTCGGAGCTCCCCAACGCGATCTAAAATACGATCTGGAAGTGACATGGATCCGCGGGAACATATTTCCTGGGTTGACGGACCCTTTTTGGGGAAGGCCGTGTTGGGGCGGCGGGGTGGCTCCGTAGGGGGCCCCGGGACCCTTTGTACCACGCCGCCGTACGTAGGTGAGAGGGGGGTTAAACCAATGTTTGGGGATGGGGGACATCATGGAGAAGTTGATTAGAGTTATCAAGAGGTAATTCTAATTGTCTAAACTGCATGGAAGGTTTACGTAAGATGAAGATTTAACGTATGAATCATACAAGTATCATAAGAACTACTCTCTCTCTTACAGAATTAAGAGCACTACACTGTAAAAAATAATCCTGCAAAAAAACAGAAAATTTCTGGCAGCAAAAGTTGCCAGAAAAAATCTGTAGGTTGAAAAATCCTGTAAACAGAAAAAAGCTGTAAACTACAGGTAAATGCTGTAAAAAGGAACTTTCTGTCAAGTGGGCTACAAATTTTTCTGTTGCCTCTCAGTAATTTTCTGCTTGTGCGCATGCACTTATTTTAGTAGAGTTTTTTAAATTTTAATTAATTGATATCCGGGGATAGAACCCGCGGCCTACCGCATACTAAGCACGCATTCTACCACTGAACCAAAGAAGATTCAGTATAAAGTTGCCAATAGCTGTATTGGTTTTCAATGCAGTAAGTTTCTGTTTAAGTACAGATAAGCTAAAAAACTAGGTAAAAGCTGTTATTTTACATAAAATAAATAGAAGTGCGGTGGGAATGTTACATGACAGAATAACTCTATAAACATAAAGTCACTGTTATTGAAATTTCTGTTTTTCTACAGTTTTTTTTACAGTGTATGCAATATAAGAATTTGTGGGAGTCAAACTCTCGCATGATTTTTTGCATTCTCTCGTCACTGTGACTCATATAGCTCAATGTTTGAGATAGCATATTATTGTAGCATTATAATTTTAATAACATTAATTATAAATAATAATTAATAATATTAAATATAATGGGGAACAATCCACTTAGACGAGGTGTAGGTGTACACGGTCTCAAAACCACAGTGTAAAGGTAAACTATCCGAAGACGGTGGTGTAAATTCTTGCAAAACTGCGGTGTAACGTCTCTTTGCTGTGAAAAGATAGGTAACGTTGTGCAATGATTTTGTGCATTGTCTCTCAAAACAGGGTGGCAATTACTTTCCACCACTTTACGGTGTAACGTTAGATATTTTCTACTGTGTGAATTTTTCTGGTGAGGGAGGTTAATTAAAGGGTATGTACCTACATACCCTTTAATTAATTTTTCTTCGTCTCTCACCCCTGAAAAAAATCAATATTAAAAACTTTCTCCCGAAATCATATAAATTTGAACTACTGATTACTTTGCGGCCCTCCACTACATTGACTTGTTCTTTGGATTATAGTTGTAAGTTGGAAATCGCTATTTTGTATCAACCTATCTCTGTAGCCACAGTATCATTCTCTAATTTTTAACCCTCATTTACAAGACAGTTTCATCAGACATCCATCTCACATCTCCGTTCATTAGCATGCCCTGACACGTGTTGATCCATAATGGGACCTTATCATCGTGTCCTGTTGCCCATCGCACGGAAGAAAGCGATTGGTGATCGAAGACGGTGATGCACTTTTCATGAGGAGATCGGGTTACCTATCTGGAGACAGATTCGAGCACACGATAAAAGAGTGATCGGGAAGTGAAGTCGGAGGAATTTTTATGACAATGGACGGCCTTGGGAGAAGATGTCGCGAGATAGACATCGACGAAGCTCAGCGAGGGATAGGTACCTGTTCGAAAAAATGTTTGATGGTTTTGAAAAGGTTTTGGTTTATTTTTGTTGTAGAATGTTATGTATTTCAATTTTCAAATCAAATGTTGGTAAGTCTATAGCTTGTCTTCCACAGTGACACAGTCTTCCACACAAAGCCGCCTTATACGAAGAAAGACAAGCTATAGTCAAAAGGGGGAAAATATGCAATTTTTATAGGCGTAGAAAGCGCTAAGTTAGAAAGATACCCAAGCACATTGTAGGTTAATGACTATCGAACTATGATACCTCAAAAACCTCTGTATCTCGAAAAAGTGTTTCCCCCCTTTAAATTAACAATTATATATTTCCTTTGATATCTCGATGGTTCCTTTGATATCTCGATGGTCCCGATTTTGAGATATCGAGGGAGACGATGGTCGAACAGAACAAATTAAGCGTTTGAAACTGCCTCGTCGAAGGATACAACTTAAGCCTTTATCTACTGTATTATGATTTTCGGTAATTTTTTCGTGCAAATATTATTTTTAAGTCATTAAATCGAAAATTTAAAACATAAACAAAATAATTATCTTTGAAAAACTCAATCCTCTAGAGCTAATTAATTAAATAGATACTTTTGAGTACTGTCAGACGGAGTGCGAAAAATATTCCCACAATACAAAATAAACATGGATTTTTTTATCGCAGTTTCAAGTCTTAAAAAATTATACACTTTCCTTTTGAATGACTAACTATACTTTTGAGGGAACAAAAATGACAATCATGGGAATGACACAACTTCAATTTAATCTATTCGCATATTCCGCTAAAATACTCATTATAGAACCCATGCCTAATTTTACCCTGGGAGAATGTTCTTGCAAAGTATCGTCAGTATATTCGTAAGGATGGTTATTCAATGTAATTTTAAAGTTGGTGGGACTGTTGGACTTATATTATTACAGTCAGTAGATAAAGGGTTAATCAGATACAAGACCCAGGTGGCTCATACGCACTCCTCTCTCCGGAGATAGTACCTTTCACACCATCCGTGTACATTGCCTTAACGAAATCCAAACGTGCCATACCCAACAATACCCGATCACTCTCCATCAGGCGAAACCAAATATGTCAATCCATCTCGGATGGCCGAAAAGATCGGCTTTCAGAAGTCCTCAAACAGCCTCAAAGGCGTTTTTGAGACATCACGCAACCTTCTTTCGCGTGATATGACGAAGACGATCAAAAGGGGAGGACGATTCGCCCCCTCATCAGGGATGGTGTCATCCATCATGTGGGATGGCAAGGCCGCGGAGACGCTTTCCCAGACGCATCAGAAAGACAATGGAGGACTTTTTTTTAATGGAATCTTTTTGAGGGTAGCTTCGGTGCTTCTGTGAAGATTCTTCAGCTATCGTTTCATCTTTCATATCATATTCATTCGAGCTTATTGTAAGACCTTTGACAATCCACCTTTATTTCAGAAGTCCGTTCTAGTAATTTAGTTTGAGGTGTCGAATGTTTTACGAGGAGGATGGTAAGATTTTCACCTTTTAGAAAAATTATCTATATTTTATTCTTGTTTTTGGAGGAATTATAGTACCTTTTCTACTTATCTGGAAAGACCATTTTGGGCAAATCACTGAGAGAAAGTCACTTATGCGTCCCTGCATTGCCGGTAAGCAACAAATATCTCAAGTGATAAATATTCCTTTATGAATGATTAGACAGAGTTGAACAATTATGGTTTAAAACCGAAACTTATTGAACTCATGTTTCTTATAGGTGCGCCATCTTACACAATGAGATTTCAAATATTAAATTGTTGGTTACCAACATAGTATTAACTATTCCAGATCAGATATCGACAAACTGGTTATAAATCAAGATTTATAATATGAGAGTTCTAAGTAGGTTTTTCTACAGGTACAATTAGATGGGTTCATTCGACTGAATGCATGTTCTAAAGTGGGATATATTATGCTTTTTGCTCTTTATTCTTTTCAGAAATTAATAAATATTAAGCTAAAATTCTCAAAAGACTGAAAAATTAGCGATAAAAAAGGGGAAGGAGACTATCAAAATTTTATGGAAAGAACTTGTAAAAGAAGTGACTTGCCAGAACAGTCTCGTAGGTTTCCACAACTGGCGGCCCGGGAAGTTTCCTGAAAACTCACCAAAAAGTAGCTTCAGAACACTTTTTAGCATACTGAAATTCAAAAATTTTCCGGGGAGGGCCCCCTAACCTCCTTCATTACCTTACCTCTGGAATAGCTTTGGTCGTTTTCTATGGTGAAAAATTAAGTTTGAGGTTTTGAGAGGAAGCTTTTACCCTGAAGTTCCCCTGAGTGTAGCAAGTAGGGGTTATGAAGGGTTAGGTCAACCGTTATCACGAGGAGAGGCAAAATGGAGTATCCAAAAATTAGTTAAAGCACTAATATTAGGGAAATGTATACACATTTTCTGGAGAAAGACTTCTTTTTTGAGTAATATTAAGTATTAAAAGATGTATGAGGTCAAATATTAAAATATCTCTTGACATTTTTGAAAATACAATAGTAGTACCTTTTTCACTATAGGTGAAAACCCATCGTCCTTCTCTTGCCGGAAAAAGTCCATACTAAAGACTCTCCCCCCCATGAAAAATATATGATGTTTAAAAAGGAGCCGGATAATTTTGCGGCCCGCCACTTGGCTTAACTTGTGATTTCGATTGCGGCCCTCGAGTACTTAGTTAGAAGTTTGAAACTTCTGGTCTATCCCAAGCCATAGGTGCAGCGTAGACTTTTCCACTGGCTGTAATAAAACGATTACTGCTAGGCGTCCAGCACTTGCGGTTTAGGGGGAGATATCGGGATATCTCCCCCTAAACCGCAAGTGCTGGACGCCTAGCAGTAATTGTTTTATTACAGCCAGGCACTGGCTGTAATAAAACTTTACGTTGGCCCATAACATGATCTAAAAAGGAATAGGGAAGTAAACGATTTTTCAATTTTAATTTTGTTTGATAGACGCCCATGAATGAAGGTCATCAGCGAAGAAATTTTTGAAATCCGATCATTAGTTAATTTTTAAAAAATTAAAAACCACCGTGCGCAGAAGCAAACGCGAAAAACGCCAGTTCTGCGCAAGACGTCATAGGTGTCTACTAGTGTCTACCGGCGCACCCATCGCCCGCTACTCACCGTTGACCGCTCCGGAGCGCAAGTGTTTGCGTATGAAAAACACTGTCCATATTCGTTCACCCTTAAATTTCGACTACAATTTCTTAAAATGTCCGATAGCAATCAGAAAAAGAAGAAATAACGCTTTCATTAT
Organism: Tetragnatha versicolor; assembly: GCA_024610705.1. Taxonomy (NCBI): domain Eukaryota; kingdom Metazoa; phylum Arthropoda; class Arachnida; order Araneae; family Tetragnathidae; genus Tetragnatha; species Tetragnatha versicolor. The sequence continues at coordinate 44,899,462 of JANDEH010000007.1, forward strand.
TGTTACGTTCCTGATTGTAACTCCATATCTATAACCACTCCTAATATGAAAGTTTCTTTTGCGTACCCAAAAATAAACTTAGAAAGAAATGGTTGTCAGTCTGCCTCAGAGAACATTCGGGATCCCCAGCAACTGTTTTTTTCTGTTGGGAAGATCATTTTGATGGGTGTCACGGACGTTTCGCCTTCTTAATTTGTAACAAAATTGTCTGTTTTTAATAGTGAATATTTTTATGCGACATGAATATATGAACTAGTAGTGTAGTTATCATAAGTATGATCTTAAAATTCTCGACCTTTCCAATATTTTATTATTTCATTGCAAATCAAATACTTTTGTTTTGATGGTTCAGATTTTTAATTATTCCGTGAAAATATTTCTTATTGCAGTTGGTTATTAAAGAATTACAGAAGCATGATTTCTTTATTATGTAACTTACCCAGAAAGCTTTTCAATAATTCTAGAACTTCAACTTAAAAACCTGAAATTAGTAGCATTTTGTTCGTAAATTTTTGTCTCTGATTTGTTGTGCATCATGATCATCATTTTCAAAAAGTTTTTTTCAAAATTTAAAAAAAATCGAAATAAAAAGTTTTTGATAAAAAATTTTTTAAATATTAAAAGCCTTTTAATTCCTAAAATGAACATTACAACCAAATTTCAATTTGAAATAAAATTTAATCATGTATAAAATAAAAATAATTGATATTTAGGTAAGTCCCAAAACTATCCCTAAAATTATACAGCAAGAGCAATTCACTCAGGGGCCGTTCAAATATTACGTAAGCACCTAACGGGGGGGGAGGGGGTTTGCTGTTTGCTTATTTTTCCTGACAAGGGGGGAGGGGGGATATGTGTGATGCTTACGTAAGGTACTAAATTTTCGAAAATCTCTTGTTTTTTGCATAAATAATTTCAAAACTCAACAAAAAAATTGACAAAAAATTGAATTAGGAAATCTGACGTAAGCACTTTTTTCTGGGGATGGACCCCCCAAACATTTTGAAATTTTAACCCCGAAAAGTAGTGTTTCGACTCATTTTTGAACCCTTAGGGTTACACCCAAAAAGGACAGCTCCTTGTATGTCACGTAATTTTCAAGGAGAAAAAAAACAGTATACTTACTAAAAAAAAGACAAAATTTCGGGAGGGGGGTCCGGCAGTTTCTTACGTAATTATGGTGGGGGGGTTGAGGTTTGCTTATCTTTGCTGACAAGGGGGGAGGGGGGGTTAAAAATGACCAAAAAAGTGCTTACGTAATATTTGAACGGCCCCTCATGGAAAATTTATAAACTAGCTTGAGGGTGTTCATATGACTTAAAACATGCAAAAAATGTCACATTTATTTCAGAAAATGCGACAATTAACAGATTCGGTTCAAAATCTTGAAGTGATAGCTCCCAACATTAAATTAATTCAATTTGCGTGCATTTCTCCTGAAAATTCCTAAAATTTATATTTTATTTAATTGTTTTTACTTTTTTAACAAGTAAAATCAAAGTAAATTAAAAGTTAAAGAACATAAAAAAGTTGCATATAAACACATTTCTAAGGAATATTCAGGTAAAATTCATGCACATAGAATTAACTTAAAGTTGAAAACAAGCACTGTAAGATTTTGTACCGAATCTGTTAATAGTCGTATTTTCTGAAATAAATGTGACATTTTTTGCATGTTTTAATTTTATTTTTTTATACACGATTAAATTTTATTTTCAACTTGAAATTTGGTAGTACTTTTCATTTAAACATGTAAAAGGCTTTTCATATTTTTTCAAACAAGTTTTCCGAAAAAAATTATTAATTTTTTTTTAGTTTTTGAAAAATACCTTTTGAAAATGATATAGTCATGATGCAACTCATAGACAAAAATTTAAGAACAAAATGAAACTAATTTCAGGTTCTTAAGTTGTAGTTCTAGAGTTATTAGCTGTTTAAAAATACAAAAAAATAACTTTTTGACTGTTAAAAAATTATACCTAACGAAACAAGAGTGATAAAAGAATGGAACCTGAAACATTATGCCTATAACTATATTAGTTCCTCATAAAAAATTACGAACATGAATCATAAAGTAATCATTCCATTTCCGAATGCAATCCGTCACCATAAAAACTGTAACAGCAGGAAGATTGTCCAATTGGGCTCTTACAAAGACTTGTTCCATGTTTTAAGCAAAAATTCTAATTAAAAAGCGAAGTTAATTATAGAACTGCAGCTTTAGTTTGCATACAAAACCTATGCGAATCTACTGCACTCAGCTAGCGGCAAGCGGCATAGACACTTCTGACGTCACACGAAGCCACGCCCCGTTTTTTGAGAGCGCGACGTTTAAAAATTAATAAAAAAATAATTAATGGTTAAAAAATTTTCAAAATATCAAAAATATTTGTTTTAGACCTTTATTTATGTTTTCTGATGGTCAAAACTGTTAGATTTGCCAACTGTTGACTTCCCTATTGTGCCAAATTGGTTGACCTAACGTGGCTCGAATGAGGGAGAAGATTCAAATCAAAACTGTTAAAGAAACTTTAAACCTCTCAATTTCCTTTAACCACGAACATCTCTCCTGCTTAATTAGAAAAAAAGTCGGACTGCCCCAAATAGAAGTGATGCAAGCAAGCAGGAGGTATTTCCCGGACGGTGGCTAGAGCAAACAGGTTGCCTCTGTTGGCGTACGGACTTAAACGAGATGCTAATCCTGATGGATCACCCCACCTTGTCACGGAATCCATTCATTCGCTGTGACACGGCATATGCGACGGTGACAGGGGCCTTCCTCTCTCTGTGCTTCCGCTTTTTTTAATGTAGGGCCACTGAATTAGCAGTTTGTTTTCTTCTGACCGAACCTGTTTGGGATGATGCTCCGTAATGAAAATTACACAAAGTGCGCTTGAGAGATGCATTTAGAAATTTAGATGAAGATGGGTTCGTGAACCGTATATTTATCTTTTAAATTTGTTCTTAATTGTTCTTTACTACTGTGTGCCCTCTTTATCTCGAAATTTGATGTATTAAAAACATTTGAAGGGAGTATTTCACTATTATCGCTGGTTAGCAGACAATAAGATAAGTGTTAACTTCAACTCTCAAGCATCGCCTCCAGCCATGAACCGGTCTCGTCCTTGTTGAGACTCATCAGCACGGCATAAGAAGGCAAGGCAAGAGAGCGGAGGGCAAGTACTAGTCTAGCCCTTTAGGAATATAATTCCCTTTAAATATGTTCTAGGAATGCCAAGTCATTCCAGCAGATGAGTAGAGGAATAATCAATGGACACCACTTTTACTAGACTAGTACTTGCCCTCCGCTCTCTTAGTCCAGTAACTTGGTGTCAAAAAAGGGGTATTTCAGGAAAAAAAATACAGTAGTTGTTTTTTCAACGGTTTTATGTGTTTTCGAGGGTGCTGAATCCGAATCTGAACTTTGCATACAAAATGTTCTAGTGCATTTTAAGAAAATTCGAAAAAACCCTGAAATTCCACCTCATTTTTTGATTTTTTGTTTGTAGAACGGAAAGTATGGGTTTCTAATGAAAATGTTAAATACAAAAAATAAAGAAAATAAAACAAGCTACAAAATTGTCAATTACAACTTTTTTGTCCGACTAATAGTTTGGCAGCTAGAGCGCGCTGAAATTAGGGCATATTTCGCTCTGGCGGCGAAAAATCGAGAAAATAAAACTTGCATCTAAAAAAAGTATTTTTTTTCCTGTTGTGTATGCTAGTGAAACTTTGAACTGATCTAGTGTTTTAAATTAATTTTAATAGAATTAATAGAAACTGAATTTTTAATTGCCTTAAAAACCTGCGTTTTGGGGGAGGAAATTCCTAAAGAACATTCATTTTATTAATAATTATTGGGATAAAAAGTAGGATTATATCATGTAAGACATTATTAAAGTATTTTATCTTAGTTATCTAAGGGGCCGTTCAAATATTACGTAAGCACTTTTTTGGTCATTTTTAACCCCCTCTCCCCCCTTGTCAGCAAAGATAAGCAAACCTCAAACCCCCCACCATAATTACGTAAGACACTGCCGGACCCCCCCCCCCGAAATTTTGACATCCCTATAAGTAAGTACTGTTTTTTTCCTTGAAAATTAGGTGACTCATACAAGGAGCTGTCCTTTTCGGGTGTAACCCTAAGGGTTCAAAAATGAGTCGAAACACTACTTTTTGGGATTACAATGTCAAAATATTAGGGTGGTCCATCTCCAGAAAAAAGTGCTTACGTCAGATTTCCTAATTCAATTTTTTGTTACATTTATTTTTGGTTGAATTTTGAAATTATTTATGCAAGAAACAAGAAATTTTTGAAAATGCACCATCTTACGTAAGCATCACTCATATCCCCCCTCCCCCCTTGTCAGCAAAATTAAGCAAAGAGCAAACCCCCCCTCCCCCTTAGGTGCTTACGTAATATTTGAACGGCCCCTAAATCAAAATCTGATTTTTTAAGGAAGATATGGGTCATTTTCTGGATTGCGAAATATGCCCTATTTTCAGCGAGCTCTAGCTGCCCAACTATTCGTCTGATAAAAAAGTTGTAATTGACAATTTTGTAGCTTGTTTTAATTTCTTTATTTTTTGTATTTAACATTTTCATGAGAGACCCATACTTTCCGTTCTACAAACAAGAAATCAAAAAATGAGGTGAAATTTCAGGGTTTTTTCGAATTTTCTTAAAACGCACAAGGAAATTTTGTATGCAAAGTTCAGATTCGGATTCAGCACCCTCGAAAACATATAAAACCGTTGAAAAAACAACTACTGTATTTTTTTCCTGAAAAAACTACTAAGTTACTGGACTATCTTGCGTTGCCTTCCTATGCCACCCTGAATAGTCCTAACAAGTACGAAACCGGTCCATGGCTGGAGGCGACGCTTTAGAGTTGGAGTTTACACTTAATAAAAACCTTTGCTCAAAAAATTCATCCCTATACCCTTTGAGATTAGGTACTTCTCTAATGTTAATTGTAATTCCTTTCTCAAAGATGTTATTTTAACTAAAACCTTGATGCGTTGAATTTTTACCCCCATACTTTTACTCTGAGAAAAATTCTGCTATACTCACGAATGATCACTACGAAAACTAAGCTACTTCGATTTGTTTTCGAGTTCCTTCGGTTTTGAGGTATCAAAGTTATATACTACAACCCTCGTCACATCAAACTATGTTATCTCGAAAATATTTATACCTCAAAGGGCTATTCCCCCCTAGAAAATTAGTAATCTCTACTGAATCCTGCCTGTTATACAAGAAAACTAATTTTTATCAGAAATACGAAAATGGAGAACATTGAAATGATAAAAATACTTGACTGAATCATTATTCGATCACTGTCTGTTAATAATTAGGATGTAAAATAACTTTTTACATTATTAATGAGTCTAGACAACTTGATGGTGATTATTATGTTCGAAACACATATTCCTTCTTATCTAAGTAATATTTGAATACCAATTCTTTTTAATATGATACAAGAAAAAAATTATAAATTTAAAATACGTTTTTAAAATATTTAATATTCATAGTGTATAAAAACCGGCGAGGTAATTTTTTATCCTTTATGTGAAGTAAATGTCATCTTTGTTTCATCTTTGGAAATTTAAAGCCAAATGAAAACCACTTGTAAGAAATTAATACCGAAGCAGAGGAATTTCGAAAGACTAATTTCAAGATACAAAGGTAATCTTCACGTTTTTAAGAAAAAAAATTAAATCACGATGCAACTAAGGAAAAGTAATTAGAAAGTACAAAGATTAACAGAGATTTTTCTAGCTGGTAATTATATACAAAATCCCAAAAAATAAAAAATCCTTTTTACACCTTGAACATCAACAAAAAAACTCTTATAAATTTCACTTTTTTAATCATCAGCTTTAAGTTTTTTTGGATGCTTCGACTTTTAATACAGCAGTGCCTTTTTTGTTGAGTTTCTACGCTGATGATTTTTTCGAAGTAACCTTCTCTATTGAGGTAGTGTTTAATTTTTCACCACATTATTAAGTTTTTAATTCCAGTTCTGCTTTTGTCCTACCTTTTTAATTTCCTCCGGTGTAATTCAATGTTGCTTTATCATAAAATTGCTTTTTTGATCTCCCCTTTGGTTGTAGAAAGCTCTAAAACATCAAAGTTAAACTGGTTTTTCTTTCAATCCTTAGGAAAAGTCTTAGTATATTTTTTTGCTCCTGGGAACCATTGAAGAAAGGATTCAAACGCAGAGTTCGCTTTGTGAAAAGCATAAGGTCTTTATTAAATTTTAAAAAAACATTTTTTTAGTTTTCCTAATTGCAAACATGACTCTTAAAATTTGTAGGTTTTGCCAAAGATAAGTTTTAGGTTACATGATATAAATTTTGCAACAATTTCGTTACCTGTTTTGGGTGCCAAATAATAGAATACGTCGTAACCCAACTTGTTAAAATATATACGTAGTTAATATTGAATGCAATAAGAAGTTGGCGGTACTTAAATATATGGCGTCTGAAATATTTTGGCGATTTTTAACGGGACAGATAACGGAATTTGTGTTTTCTTAAAAATTACAAATATGAAATAAGGATAATAAAGAAATCAAATGAAAATAAATAGAATAAAAAGAATGTGCCAGTTTGTCTAATTTTAACTTAATTTCCTTTTATCCATCCCTAGCTATCATAGATTATATAGATTCCGTGTAACAAAAAGCCAAATACGCCATCCTAAATTTCCAGTAAACTGTATCTTAAGGAGAGCAAAGATTAATGTGTAAAATTTTTCTCTAATATGAAGAGAAAAAATACTTTAGACTTTAGAGAAAAAATACATTCATGAAATCAGCGTAATTATTTTTAAGGACAAAAAATGTACTTCCTTATCTGAAGAATCATGAGAAAGGTTCGGAGAATTTATGGTGATTCCGTGAACCTTATCGTTAAAATTAGTTTTAGGAAGCTTATCCATAATTTCTATACAAACTCACTAATTGTCTTTACACGAGAGATTTGTGATAAACACGCGTTTCTGGAAAGATAACCACAAATATAGTACTATCTCAAGTGTTTATATAGAACACGAGGTTGATGTGTTTTAAAGCCGTGCAGATTACCACTAACCATAAAAAAATGCGAAAGTATTTTTTCATCATAAAATTAAAGTAAAAGATTTTAAAGTCAGATATACGATAGATATGCGTAGAAGGATAGAAATACGGTTTGAAAAGTGAAGATAAGTGATGTTCATAATATTTGTATGAAAAACAAAGAAGAAAACAGCACCCTTCTCTCTAAAAATTTTTACTAGGAAGGAGCGCCCTCCCTCCAAACTGTTTTTACTAGGAAGAAACGCTCTCCTCCTTGAATTTTTTACTGGGAAGGAGCACCCTCCCTCCAAAATTTTTGACGACAGCAGAGTTTAACAACCAATGTTTGCTATTTTACATTTGAAAAAAAATTATGATTTTTCTCTTCAAAAAGAGCAAACTTTTTTTTCTCTATTGATAAGCTAAAAAAAAACTTTCTAATCTTTTGCTGTTCCTTTACTCGCCGTTTTAACGTTGTATAATCTTCCGCTTATCTGAATCATTATTCTGGATTAGCTGATCTTTCCTAAAATTAACGATTCATGTGAATATGATTTTTGAGCTTTTGCTTCGAGGAAAATTTATTTCAGTATTTTCCCACTTTTCTGATTCACCCCCACAAAAAAACTATTTTTATATCACAAAGGGGGCCGATCCGACTTTCCCAAACCCCGAATCGGGACATTCCACGGCTGGAATGTCCCAGACAATATTCCGGAACATCGCTCCAGAGGTGTAAAAACCCCTCAAAAGAAACCGGGGACTGTAGACAATGCACTTTCAAAAAGCCAAAAAGAGAACCAAAATATCGAACCAACCCCCGACCCCCCACCCACAAATGAATCGAAAGCATCGCATGCTGACTTCCTGCTCCCTCTTCCCTCGTATTGTAGTCCCCCTTATGAAAAAAATAACTCCCCCAACGGAGAAAAGTTAGATATTATGTATATGTTGAATGTGACATTTACATGAAAATCGCCGGAATGTCTTTTCGGAATTCGGTTGCTGTGATGTAACGCAGGGGGTAGTATATGTAAATGCATGGTTGGTTGGAAGTAAATAGAGGTGTAACAGGTGGGGGTTGTTGAGTTATGTTGACAAATAGAACGGAAAGGTCATGAGGTGTTTATGAAGTGGTATAGCTCAAAGGTGATGGACATAATATATAGGAAGGCTTGAATGAGGCAAAAATAGTCGAGCTTAGACTCCTAGAAGGTCAACAGGTCTCTCGAAAAATTCGAGATACTCGAGTTTTGAGATAAAAACTGTGTGTCTACTCCCTTATTATTTACGTCAAGATAATCAAAGAAAATTTATCACACATTTTCCTTAAAGTTCATCCATATTCCTTCTCAGGGGCTGATCACGGGCGTCGTCACCGGGGGGACGTGTCCCCCCCAATAGTTTGGAACATTGTTTAAAAAACAATGTTTTTGTCTTTTGAGGGCTGCCAAAAATTTACTGAATGTGTGTTTCTCCGACTTTTAATTAATTAATTTATTTATTTAAATATTTACACACACAACAGATAAATCCATTTACAGTGGTGAAAGGGAGAGAAAAAAAAACAAGAAATATTAATTGAATGAAACACTTTCACATAATCTTTTGAAAGCACTAAAAGACACCGAAAAAATATCAATTTCATAACATTGCATGTAGAAAATCATGTAAAATCTATTAATAGGAGAATTGGCAATATAATTAAATTTAGAAAATGGACTGGCGAAAAGATATTTTTTGCGTAAATTATAATTATTAACAGAAAACTGAATTAAACACAAAATGTCAGGACAATCAAATAAATTATTAAGAATTTTATAAAAGAATAATAAACAAGACAGATCCCTACGAGATTTCAAAGATGGAATATTAAAGGACTTAGGACTAGAAGAAGAAATATCATGAGGGTAATAATTATTTTTTTTATAAAAAAGATAACGAAGGAAATTATTTTGAACTCTTTCAATATAAATCATTTTGTTATTGTAATCGGGATTCCATATTAAAGGATATTAAAGGATTGTATTAATCATAAAGGATAATGCCAATATACCAATGGCATTTAATTTAAGAGGCGTATACAAGGAGGAGACGGACACCCCATTTTTAGAACACGATTTCATGTTTAAGCAAGTCAGAGAATGGGAAAACATTATCCCAATAAGAAATTATGTTTCTAGCTAAAAAAATAATTTAATGATTTAATGAGACCCCTCAAAAAAAATCCAGCTACAGCACTGGTAAAAGCATAAAATCTTATAACACTATCTCTTCTCTTAAAATGAGTTTAAACCTGTATTTAAAAGGTCAAATTTCTAAAATTTTTCTTGGGGAGGACCCCCAGACCCACTTTTTAATGCAAAGTTACAAACGGTTTATAAAAATTGGGACAGAAGTTAATTAGTTGATTCAAACCACCTCAAAATTCTTAAACGAGGGCGAAAAAGAAAAACGATTATTTTAGGGTAGTTAACCCAATAGTTTGTAAAAAAAACATTTGGGAAGGATCCCGAATCCTTGAGGCGCCCCCTCTCAATATTCAGGAGCCGACGACGCCAATGGATGATAGTATAGGTTTGATTTCTTGGGGAGGAGAATGTTTTCAAATAATCTCTGCATATTAACCTTTTGAGGGAACATGTGCTTTCGTGTCAACCCTCTGCATTCACCCCTGTCCCTTACAGTACAATGAATTCAAGCTCACATTCTATGTCCAAATTCACAGTTTAAAGGTTTATCCAGTCACCCACCGATTACTCAACCTAGGAAAGTATAGTTTTTTTCTTTTAAAACCAATTCACTGGAAACAATGTACAGTGTACACTAAGCTTGACTCAATGGTAGCGCATATCTAAACAAATACATACGAGCAAGTCTTAAAACATTGTAAGAGCAGTTAAGAGCGTCAAGTCTTAAAACCTTAAGAGCGTTTATGTTTAAAAGCGTTTGTGATAACAATCCCTAAAATTTCTATAAAAAAATTCTGCACAACAAAAGCAACATGGATCACCTACAAACCACAATAAGCAGATATCCCCTTACCCAAACATACCCAGCCCTTAAAAGACCACTCAACTCGACTCACCCCATACAACCAACCCGACCCAAAACAGAGCACGGCGGGTGCACCCGAAAGTGTCTCCTTCCCTTTTGTCGAGCAATGCACACGATCCCCGTATCCACTGCAACGGAGTAGGATCGCTTGCTGAGACAATAGGGACTTAATTTCCCATGTTCTCCCACCTGCGGCATCGGCTCGCATCTGTCAGATTCGATAAAGCGGCATGGAGGCAGCTGCTGGAAGAGCAGTGGGCCGTGCAGAGGGTCTTCCCTGCCGCCTACGCCAGGGACGCCAGCTCTATGGTAGGGGATAACATTGGTCCTTTAGATTTTTCCATATAGCTCCTAGTAAACCTTTATAATTGTTGCTCTGTTTAAAAAAATAAACAGTAAACGTACAAAAAAACACTGTAAGGCTAAGCGCGCACTTAGAGACTTTTGTCACGGCGACTGTGACAAAATTATCACCCTGGCTATTGCAAGAAGCTAGAGCGCGCGCATTAGGCGACGAGACTCTTGGCCGATTGCCAAGAATCTCGCCATCGAAATGCATTGCTCTCGAGTGACCTAGTTTTAGGGACGCCAGTTTATTTTTGTAAAGAAATAGTTAAATTTCTTGACATTAACAGAAATTTACTGTTGGAAACAGAAGTCTTAAAAGTTACAGAGAATTTTAGTAAAAAGGAAATATTCTGGTGTTCCAGCCGACATTTTTTTCTTTAAATATTTTTCTTATTATTTTACTGTATTAGCAGCAGCGGCTCAAGGGTCCCACTATGACAAATGACACTTTAAAATTTGAGTAAATCCATGTTTTTGTTTTGATATATAAAACTTTTTGTTTCAAATTTGTGTGTGATGATCCAATGCTCTCTCTCTCTTTCCGTTTTGCATCACCAGACACACTCAGATTCAAAGAATTCAAAAGTCACGACTCAGCAAATCATTTTAATTTTTAATTCATGTTTGAAAAGTGTAAATATAATAGGAAACAATTAACAATACCTCAATTTATGATCACAACTCATCACTACCTACAAATAGTTTTGACCATGGACATGCTCAGATTTGAGGAAGTGTCGTTGAAAGAGAGTGTGCCCTTCTTAACAAAAAGGGGAAAGTTATTTGTATATAGAAACAAGTGAAATCTTGCTATAATTCTTCCAGATACGTAGAACTGCATTCCTCATAATGATTCTTTTGTACTTGCTATTTCCCCTTTCCAAAGCTAAGATTTTAATAGGATAAAGGTAGAAGAAACTTCTTTCAATGCACTGCTCATTTGTTCGTTATTCAATTATTAAATTCATCAAAAAATTTAATTTAATTTATTTGATCTACATTCCAGGTTGGAGGGGGAGGTAATAAAAGTAGAATACGCCATTTTGTTACATGATAATGCATACATGTTATGTTGCACCTCTCAGCTGACATATTGATGATGATGGATGATCCACAACACATTTGCATAAACGTTGTCAGATGAGTTACACGGATAATGAGGGCTTTATGTTTTATTCACCGTATTGGCCGTCAATAACTGTCTCAGCTAGCAGCATATGGAGGGACGAGGGGTGTCAGTCAAATGAGAAGGTCGGGGTAATTGTTTGTCTACTATGGGGAAGGGGGATTCAGGAAATCACATGAAAAGGGGTTGTTCATTTTTTCGAACAACATTAGTTTTATGATTCGATGGTAAACATGTACGAAATTAGTTCAGTATTCGTGAGTATATGAATAACCTTTCTTTTGCTCAAATAATGTTTTCTGAAGATGCATTTAAAATACAGGGTGGTTACAAAGAGGAGGTATTTGGGGATATATGGCCCTTAAATATATTTTTTGGAATTAATTGCAATTGATCCCTCGTCGTATTGAACCGTATTTTTTAAACAACAGTTGTAATGTATAAATTGCAATTTATTATTTTTGTTGCAATTAAAAACTGTAGAACAAACTTTCAATTGTGATTAGTAATTAATGCAATGAATAATAGAATATTTAATTGTAATCATTCAAAAGAAGTAATTCCTTCCATTTAAATCCAGAACACAGTTTTGAGCAGGAAGCAGGCAGGAACGGTTATGATTCGAGTCAGTGATGCTTGGATGTATTAAGTTTATTTGTGGTATATGTCTCACGTCTCAGTATTCTCTCTAGACTAGACGATTCATTCATGCATTCTCTCAATTTTGAAGTACTATAGAACAGTGGTGCCCAACCTACATCCCGCGGGCCAAATTTGGCCCGCGAGGCTGATCCATGTGGCCCGGGGACTCGTTAAAACCTGAAAACAAAAACAACTTTCAGAAATATTCCAAGAAAACCACGAAATCGTGGGAGACATTATGGCACTTCCATCTAAAAAAAGATAAAAAAGAAATTCTTCAACATCCAGTAAAATTTTTTTTTCAGTATCAGTTAGCAATTTGAATTCTTTATAAGGATCTTTTTAGAACCAAACTTCGGAAAGATGTCAGATCGTAAAAAGTTGAAGATTCAATCGGAATGCCGAAACTTTCAAGCGAAGTGGACAAATTCATGTTTCTTCATTCAGCGAGAAAATAAACCGTTGTGTCATTTATATGTAAGGAGACTGTTGACAAACTGTGTGTTTGAGAACAAACATTAGGTATCTGTTCTGAAAAGAACAAAAACTAGTGCTCGATCGTGACTTACAGATAATCATCTTAATTAAGTTTTAAGAATAAGTGTTACAAATTTGGAGCCGAATTTACAAGAACTAGTATCCTCCAAACAGATGCAAACTTATTGAAAATGGATAATTTTTATTTATGTTTAGAAAAATCCTTGAAAGTGTTTTTTATGTGGCCCGTGAGATAATTTTTCATAAGCAAATTGGCCCTCGTGAAAAAAAAGGTTGGGCACCACTGCTATAGAAGATACTTTGAAAGATAATAAAATTTTTACTCTTAAAAGATGTATTTAATGTTAAAAGTGGCCTTATAACGAACCTTGAAACACTATAATCATGAAATTTAATTGGTAAACTAGTAATTTTGATGTCCCCGGGTCCCCATTCGCATTCTCCTTGCATTGCCCTAGATACAATTGTGTGAGGGTTTTTTCTGAAACTCACCTTTGAATCTAGGGGTAGGGGCTCAAATCTTCTAAAACCCCTTCAGTTTGAATTTGTAAAAAAGATTATTCAGAAAAATTTTAAAAGGAGTTAGACCCGGCACCCTTCTTAATACCTACAAATTAATATAACTATTCTTATTACAAAATTAACTGAAATGATCAATTTCAGCAATGAATATTTTAAACGTTGAATTTTAGTTTTGGCATAACATAAAGCAACATAAATCCTCATATCCTCTACACAACGCTAATAACAGACAAAAGAGAAATAGGGAAAAAAGTTATAGGAAGCAGCAGCCCCTGGCGGAAGCCGTTGTCGGCGGATGTCCCTCGTGGGCATCGAACAAAACGGGGGAGGGTGGGATGAGCACGTGCGACCGCCCGCGCTAAATGCCCGCAGGTGAGCGGGGGTGCAACGTCACGTACTGGTGACCATCCTATAGAGAGCACAAACGTTTTTTTTCCTGTACTTCATATTTGCACCATGTTTTCATTTCATAGGATTAGAATAAAAATGCAGTTTTAAAAACAATGTTGATTTTATTGCGTAATTTTAATGATTATTTTTTACAATGAAAGAAGCATTTATTTGAAGGGAAGTAAAATGTTACCTTGTGGTAGTTGGGATCAAATTTCGTAGCCATAGAAATAATTGTTTTTAAATTAATAAAAGAGACATTAATAAAAGAGATAGTATTTTAAAATGCTTCAGACATTTGTATTTCGTTAAAAAAATTTTACATTAATAACAGAGATAGTATTTTAAAATGTTTAACTTCCTTCTAACAATACAAATATAAAACAACAATAGAGCATTAGGGGCCGTTCAAATATTACATAAGCACTTTTTTGGTCATTTTTAACCCCCCTCCCCCTTGTCAGCAAAGATAAGCAAACCTCAACCCCCCCACCATAATAACGTAAGAAACTGCCAGACCCCCCCGAAATTTTGGCATCCCTTTTAGTAAGTACTGTTTTTTTCTCCTTGAAAATTAGTGACTTATACAAGGAGATTTCCTTTTTGGGTGTAACCCTAAGGGTTCTAAAATGAGTCGATACACTACTTTTTGGGGTTAAAATTTCTAAATTTTTGGGGGGTCCATCCCCAGAAAAAAGTGCTTACGTCAGATTTCTTAATTCAATTTTTTGTTAAATTTATTTTTGGTTGAGTTTTGAAATTATTTATGCAAGAAACAAGAGATTTTGGAAAATGCAGTATCTTACGTAAGCATCACTCATATCCCCCTCCCCCCTTGTCAGGAAAAATAAGCAAAGAGCAAACCCCCTCCCCCCTTAGGTGCTTACGTAATATTTGAACGGCCCCTTTTGCCCTTTAAAATTCAGATCAGAGATAATCATTGATCGAGTGAGTTTTTAATAGTATTTGGAAATAATTTTGGCACTAAATAACTTATAATACCTGGCAACACCTTTTAAATAATTTTTAGGAGTGTAAATTTTAAGTTCAGATTTCTTTATGAAAGAAAAATATTTACATAAACAGAACATAGAGATTTAGCCACAGAGAAAAGATTAATCAGAGAGTCCATTTCCATAGACGCTAATGGCAACTTTTTTAACATGGGTTTTCCCATAGACGGTGGCGTTTATATGTGATAACGGTGGAACTAACCAGAAAATATGACGTAACGTTGTTGACTCTCTACAATCGAGCTACAGCCGCATACATTCTCTCAATTAACCCCGCCTACTTTCAAATCGCTGAAGAGGGAAAAATATTTTATATATTTTCCCGGTTATTAAAACAGTTGCGTGTATTTTTCTTTCGAGCATGCGCTGGGGATAATTTCTTAGACATCACAAGTTTCTCTGATGTCATGCTCTCCCAGGGACTCACCTAATGTTCTGGCCAGCGCAGATTTCTCGCTGGCTTATATATTGTTGATCTGCCCGTGACGTCACTATCTCTCGTTCTCGCATCTTCTTTAAAGTGACGATGGGTCGTGAGCTCCTCTGGAATCGAACTCACAACTCCAAGTCCACATTTAATACAATTTAAACATATAACTACACATTTAATGATCCTTTCTGCGACTACAATCACTGATAAGAGATATTAAACGCCAGAACAAACTATATCAATGTTTATAATAGGGAAAGTTTAGTTACTGTCAGGGAAAGTTTGCAACCATAGGGGAAAAGTTTCATTGATCAGGGGAAAAATAGAAGTGATTGAGAAATTCAAATGCAGCCTCCATACAAAGTTGTAAGTCCAATGATAATCACACGTTTCCTTTAGTCCCCGCCCACACCAATGATTGACAGCTGGAGGGTCGAAACGCCACTATGCGATAACTGTAGAACTATTTTAGTAAAATCGCGTTTTGGACTCTCTGAATAATCTTTACTCTGTGGATTTAGCAAAATATCTAAAAACATGGAGAAATCCGAAATTTAAACTATACATGACTCAGAGCCGGTTAAATATGATACCGTTAATATTGGGAGGTATAGGAAACTATACTGCCGTCCTAAGCGATTGTGTACACAAACGCAATTTCTCACAGATTTACTTTGAGAAAAATCTCGCCAAAAGAGTATTTGGAGGATTTTTAATTCTAGCGGTAGACCCTCCTTTTAAGATAAAATATTAGCTAAGCCCAAAAAAACATCTATTATCAGTTGCAGCGTTGGGTTGCGTTAGGGTCCGGAATGCTTTTATATTTATAGCAAGCAGGGATGAATTACACAATTACAAATTATAAGCATTTCAGCTGCAAACTCCAGCGAGTCGCATGTTCCAGATGTAATAATAACATTGATATATTATATGTTCTTAAAACAATATGTTTAAAAATATTCCGTTTTAGTTTAAATATTATTTTCAATTTAAATTGATGTTAATTTCAATCTTACAAAAATATCAGTTTGCTTTCAATTCTGATATTTAAGGAGTTTTTTTCATGATCTTGCCAACCATTCTAGTGGCTTTGAAGTAGCGAGATACATTCTCGCCAATTTAAAAACGCGCCAAGGGAGAAAGGAAATAATGATTTTTGTTCAACTTGGAATATGTTTGCTCTTTTTTTTTACTAAGCATTGAACATGTTTTTCTTTCCAAAACTCTTGGTTGCATTTGTTCATCTTAACATTCTATTCAAGTGATGGGAAAACCCACGTCGTGTTTTTTAGTAAGAGCTTTTATTTTTTTTAAATTAAAAAGACTAAACAATACGTTTCCTACCCTTTAAGTTGAAACGCATTTGATTTGATTAAATCTACTGAATATTATCAACAAACAATCTACACCGTGCAAAATGCTTCTTGAATATGCAAAAAAGCAGAAGGTTCACAGAGTCCAACAACGAAAAAGAAACTCGGAAACAACCCACTCCTTTCCAAGAACAAAACCCGTCTTTTTTCGAACGTTCTGCATGGCACTGAAACCCTTCCGTCGGATTGTTTCTTCCTACAATGAATCTCTCTTCTCGCTCTCTTGGAAAAGAAAAGAAAGAAGAAGAAGAAAGAGAGGAAACAAAGAACACCGGAGCGTACAGAAGTAAACACAACAAACCTGCCACCATTTGCAAGAAGGTTGCGTCACCACTGCTCCGCCCGTTTAAGTCCCGCCCATCCCTCTCATTGGCCGGATCCTCACAGAGGCGGAGCTTTCCTCCGTTGCCCGACGGCCGCTCTACCAATTCTTTCAAAGCCGAACTAGCTGCGAAAGAGAGCACGTCAGTGTCGCCGATCACCGTCGACGCTTTTTGAAAGGCTGATTTTTTCCCGGCGGCAACCATAACAACCCTCACGTGCTCTTGTTGTGCCATCTCCTTTTTCGTCTCCATAGTTTTTCGCGAGGACCTATTCCCCGTTTTTGAAAATTTGCACCCTGAATTGTGTCGTGTTGCTGATGATCAGTACCTGCTAAACTAGGTTTGATATTTCTCCCGTGTTTTGATTTAGAAGAGCTGTTCAATCCCAGCTACACCTTCACTAACGCTTCACTGATCGAGAAAAATACCCGTTAATACCGACATAGCATCGCCGTACTGTGGACTTATCACCCATTCCCTGCATCTGATTATTGACTAGGTACAGCCGAACTTTGTGGACTAGCCGAGAGTGTCTTTGGATGGTGTGGCTGCTGTGACGCACAGCGGCACGCTGGTGCAACCGGCCCTGCCCCCTCGTTGGACCCCTCCGAGCGGCACTCTGGTGCCGTACCAGCGCCCCGAGGGGGGGTCGCCCCTGCCGCCCGGTTGCGCGGGCTGCGGCGCCCCCATCGCCGACCGCTTCTACCTTCACGCCGCTGAGAGGCCCTGGCACGAGGCTTGTCTCGTGTGTTGCCGCTGCAAGGCCCCTCTCGAGCAAGCGATGAGCTGTTATGTGCGGGATGGGCAGGTTTACTGCAAGGAGGACTATTTCAGGTCAGTACCTGTTATTGTTATTTCTTGCTATTGGATCTGTTATTGTTGCACATAATTGTGTTGTTTAGTCGATTTGATATTGTAACAATGTTTGGTAATATTGTGGGTAAGAAGTGGGGTAAAGAGTGTTTTTGATTGGGGGTTTCGATCTGTTGGGAGTTTTTGAGAATCAAATTGTTTAGTTTTGAGTTATAAAATTAGGTTTTGGAAGTAATAATCTACATTAGATCTGATTTTTAGTGTGATACAGAAGTTAAGTTTGAAAGATCATTGAAAGTTGATATCGTAGGTTGCTTTTTGCATAATTTTTATCTTGTACTATGCGTATACATTGTATAATAAAGCAAATGATGATTGTGATTTGATTAGTGGTGAAATTATTGGTTCTCATCATATAATGTTCAATTTGTAGGTTTTAGATTTTACATACTTAGTTTTTAATTCTGTGATGTACAATGATACTTCTAATTTTATTTCACTCAGAATGCATACGAGTTATAGTGTATTTGTATGATTTAAATGAATATAAATTCTTGACTACAACACTGGTTTTAAGTTGATATTTTTATTCAATTCTTGTAACCAGTTTTAAAAATAATCACAAATATTCTTCCAATTTCTGAAGAGTGAATTTTTTAAGCACAAAATCATTTAAAGAGAACAATTTTTAATTTCTTGAAGTTATCTCAATTTCAAAGTTCTTTTACCATGTGTTTGACCAAAAGTGTTTGTAGTATAAAGCAACTGATGTTTTTTTAATTAGAAATTATGTATTTTCTATAATGTTTTCCACACTTAGAAAAAGTTCTTTAAGAAAATTATATCGGTAGAAGGATTAGGATTAACTAATTCAAATGAACATGATTTGAGAAATTTGTTGTACAGAAAATTTTAGTTGTTTAATTCCTAAGTGTTCTATTTGAAAGATTTTCTCTGTTGATCAAAATTTTAGTTTTTTACAAAATTGTGTACTATTTCACAAGGCAGGGGCCTTTTTTGTTCTGCTCGTTAAGGTGAACATTAATTAATTTACAATCTTATTAAATGTGTGGTTTACTACCCACACTACCTCTGTGGTATCGGCAAAAAGTTCAAAAAGGCAAAATTTCCCCAGAACATATTTTTTCTCCAAAATTTCTCCCCAAATAAGTTTTCATTAAAAAAAGTATTTTTTTCCAATTATTAAACTTCTTTCAAATTCAATAATTTTCACATAATCCATAGATTTAAATTTTAATGATTTTTAAACTTTCCTTTTTAGTCTTTCTTACACACTTATAATCTTAGCTCAGAAGTGCTTCTTTTCTTAAAATATGAGAAAATGTCTATTTTTCTCAAATTTAAGCTAAATGCAAATTTCTCCTCAATTAACTCAACTTTTTAGAAAAGAACATCGGTGTGATTAAACAAGAACGTAATTATCGTTAAAATTACCCATCTTACCACGAATACGTTGTTTTTTCTGCATACCAATCGGAAAGCAAGGAAAAGCAAACTTTCAGGTATTCACCTATATAAAAGCCCACGTCTAGGGTTCTAAATATTTCTGAAGGAATCGATTCCGGAATCGAATCGGAATCGAATGGCTTGGAATCGATTCCTAAGAATCGTACCTCTCGAGGAATCGATTCCATCAGGAATCGATTCCAAGGAATTGAACCTTTTTTTTCAAATAAAAACCTATAATTATTAAGTAATTAAACTGTCTAATTATGTTTCTGATTAATTAATGTTTCCTTCTAAATTTTAATTAAATTAACTTATTAAAATAATTAATAATTAACTAAATAGTTAATTTTAATAATTATCATTGTTTCCTTTTTTAATTTTTATTATTACCAACTGATTTTACAAGATTATTGTTTAATATAAATAAACAAAGCAGTAATTGTACAGTACGAAGTAGTACCTCCGAACCACTACGAAGGATTTTCGATACCGCTACTTTAAAATTAAAAAACAATAATAAAACTAACTATAAAAATTCGACTGATGGTCGGTTAATTTTCTACGTCTAGGAGTAGTACCAGGATCTGGAATTCGAAACGGTTCTGTTTCTGAACATTATTTAGGAAACTTGACGCTTTTCTGAGACCCTGTTTTGCGTACTGCAGTACTATTGGGAAAGAGGTTTTCTTAAAAAAATACTTTATTTAATGGCTTTCCGAGGAATTTCGACAAAGAATTCTAGTAATACACCTGGGTCCGAGAGCAACAAATCGAATTTTCTAGACCGGGAATTACGTGATAGGGACCTTTCCAAAGTGCGATTCGGTAGTGCAGTAGAGAATCGCTCAAAAACCAATTAAATCAATTTTCATCGGGTCGGCGACCTTTGAACCTTCATTACATTTCCATAATCTTGTAGAATCAGGAGTTTTGTGAATTTAGGACAAAAATTAGGGTCCCTGGACTCGTGCGTAAGTCGCACTAAAATCGTGATTTTACCGAAATTGAAAAACGATATTAAATTTTCGACCTTAAAATCTCAAAATATACCCTGCCATATACCTCATATTCGATTTTGGTGAAAATCGGTTGGTAATTAAGGCACTAATTCAACTTTGAAAAAAGTTCAGATTTCGACGAAAAAACACAAGTCCAAAAAAAGCTTATAAATCCGAAAATATCAATATAAATATATTTTTTAATTTTTTTTATAGTAACTAATTATTATGGCAAAGTTTTTCCAGAATTCCGGGAATCCACGGTGATTGTTACGTCATCCAGGATTTTTAGAACAAGATTTGGGCTTACTTGTATTTAATGTCAAACACTCCATTTTTTGGGACAAGTCGTGTCAAGATAGTTTCGGAAAAAATTCGACCCCGCCCCAAGTGTCTTACATGGATAAATCGATAATTTTTCACAGATTACGGATATGTAAATCATTTAGGTGTGGAATAAATTATTTTGGGAGTTTTTCCTGAAAAACCAATAATCCAAAAAGTCCGTTTTTCCCGGATAACACACGAACCGCTTGCTCTAGGCTTCTGAAATTTTGGTATATGTGCACCCTAAAATTAAGGAATCGAACCATGTATCGCATTAGGGGGTGAGGGAAAATTAAAATTCCTACTTTTTTCCCGCCAAAACGATCCAGGACCATTTGCTCCTTTTTCAGGACTCTCCAGATTGTGCAGTATTCTCTTTTCTAGACCAATTTGGTCCCGAAAATTCGAATTTTGTAAAGTCGAAGCTCTACATTGCTTGGTTCTAGAGAAATTTACGAAAAACCATCGTTTTTTGACCATTTAGCTATTTTTTTCGATATCGGGAACTTTGCAACTCTTGAAAGAAAGCTTTCGAAAAATCTCTTCATGGAATCGTGGAACTTAATATATTTGTTCATTGAAGGGAAATGAAATTTGTTTACATTCGTGTATAAAATCTAAGCAGTGTAAAAATGGAGATATTTCAAAATCATCAAATATTCAATTCAGGAGGAATCGAAAATAATTTCTTTTCGATATTTCCAATTCCTGTCCTGGCCAAGGAATCGAAAGGAATATTTTTTCATTCCTGGGCCAGGAATCGAAGGAATCGAAACAATTCCTTTCGATTCCTGGCCCAGGGACTGAAAGGAATTTTTTTCATTCCTGGGCCAGGAATCGAAACATTTCCTTTCAATTCCTGGCCCAGGGACCGAAAGGAATTTTTTTCATTCCTGGACCAGGAATCGAAAGAATCGAAACAATTCCTTTCGATTCCTGGCTCAGGGATCATAAGGAATTTTTTTTCATTACTGGGCCAGGAATCGAAACAATTCCTTTCGATTCCTGGCTCAGGGATCGTAAGGAATTTTTTTCATTCCTGGGCCAGGAATCGAAATAATTCCTTGCATGAACTAACTGAATATTGGATATTTGAAATCCTGGGCGTCGATGACGTGTAATAAAAACTTGATGTCGAGAAGTTCCTTCGATTCTTGGAAAGTAAAAATAGGAGTAATTTACAAATTTTTAGTTTTAGTAACTTATGTCATTGACATTGACTCTAAGGAATCGATAGAATCGTTCAATTCTTTGGAGTCTAACATAATTTAATATAAAATTTGATAATGGGAAATTCTTTTGATTCTAGAGCCGATGACGCGCGTGTGAAAAATTCATCGACTTCAGTTGTAGTAACTTATGTCATTGACTCCATGGAATCGAAAGAATCGTTCCATTCTTTAGGAGTTATTCATGGAGTCAATGACATAACTTAATTAAAAATTTAATAATGGGAAATTCTTTCGATTCTTAGAGCGTAAAAAAATGGATTTCGAAATTTACGTTTGAGTTCAGGAATTTTTCATGTAAAACGATGGCCCGATCGTGTGTGGGAGTGAGGGCCGGGCTGGCCCGAGCCTGATTGAACGAAAACATGTTCTCCAATTCTCTTCTCCCTCACTTTCAAAAAAGCAAAACAACAAACAAGCAACAAAAAAACACGCAGAGGAGAGGCACGCGGGCCCTCCTGCCCCCGGATGACCCTTGCCTTGACCCCTCTTCTTCCTCTCCGCGAGATTTGGGGTGGAAGATTCGGGGATCGACCTTGAAGGACACATGCAAGCAGGTTACTGTTTCGATTTGGGAATTTTTTTTTCGATTCTGGCGTCAAGGAATCGATTCCAGGTTGGAATCGAACCTCAGGAATCGAATCGAAGAATCGAAAGAATCGAACCCCAGGAATCGATTCCGGAATCGAATCGAGCGATTTTTTAGAACCCTACCCACGTCACTCACTGACTCACTGACTCACTGATTCTGGAACGCTCGCACACTATGATGCCATCTCGCAATAATCAGAAAAATAAATAAATAAAAGTAATTAAAATTAAAATAATATAATAGCTTTTAAATATCTTTCAAGAAAGTTGGTTTACTTAATAAAGGTTAAAAAGTTACTTTTAGGGAAGTTGGTTTCTAATTCAACAATAATAAATCTAATAAATCAAATAATAATTAAAAATCAAATAATAATTTAATAATGGAATGTTTGGGGAGAATGCCATTTAAAATGAGTTTATATAAGGGTAGTAAGATTTGATTTAAGAATAAATTTGCCCAAATCAGCTCGGTGGTGGTCAGCCGAAATTGAGTGACTTATTTGAATATGATAAATTAGTGATATTTCAGCGGTAAGATAAAGAAGTTAAACTTCTTATTTAATGTATAATTAATAGGAACTTGAAGTAGTAACGAGGGAAGCTCGCATAAAAGGCTAGCCTAGTTCACCTATATAAAACTAAGATTTGTAGTGCAGAGAACCGTAGTTTTCCCACTCATAACCGTAAGTTCGCAGTATTCCCCTGATTTCTGTTGAAATTGAAGGTTATGATGCAGTCACTACCCAAAATATTTGTTTGTCAGCTAATGATGATTGGATTTTTTTAGTTTTTTTTTCTATCTTTGTCAAAAATTCCCCAGAGCTACTTGAATTTTCCCCGAACCTCGTTCGGACATATTCTGCACCCCTGCTAAAAGGGAACAATATCGCCCCCAAGAAGATGTTGAGCTTTCCTAAGGGAAGGGATGATATCAATGAAAAGTGTGGGTGTTTAGTGTAGGTTCAAAGTTTTCTTATTTGTATAAAAATTTTAAATAAATCAACCCAACTTTTTTTACCAAAGGTTTGAGGAATTGTATGTTTTCTCTATTTTTTTGGAGTTTTTTTCCACATTTAAAAGTGTTCCTTTGGTCATTTTTGTGAGGATAATTGATTTTGTTTAAATTTAGAAATTGTTGAACGTTATAAATAAAGAGATAGTAAAATTAAAATAATAAGATAATAAGATTTTTCTTGACAATTTGAAAAATAATCTCTCTACGTTCTGAATGATGAGATTTTGCATTAATTCATTATAAGACTTTTTATGGATTTCCATGAAGAAATTAAAGAACTTTTCAAGGATGTTTCAAGTTTAATTTAAAGCACTTTTTTATATTGGAACTTAAAATTGACATAAAAAGTCTATTTTAAAGTTTTCTGACTGCTTAAGAGTCTATACAAATACTAAAACAAATCTTCTGAAACGAATTTTCTTGCTTCGTCATTCTTCAAGCAAAATCCCCAGATAAAGTTTCTAAAAGGCCATGCCTATACATAAAATGTGTAATTTATCCTCCATCAGATATTCTTCAAGTAAAAAAATCCCTCAAATGCACTCTTTAAAAACCTTATTGTTGCAGTGTAACTGTCCCAAAAAATGTTTTTGTGCATACAAATTAGAAAGCAGTAAAATAAAAACTTATTTTAAGAGTACCTTTTTCTAATGTTAAATGTAAGAACTAAGTTTCTCTTAATAAGAAAGAAATATAGTCCACTGAAAATAGCGAAAAAAACGGCCGAACCTCGGACAAATTGCAATAAAAGGTTTCTCAACGGTTTTCACTTAGGAATTACCTCAATAATAACATACTAAAAATCGGCCAAAATCGGCCGGGGGGAAGTTTAATTTTTTTTAAATTTAAAAAAAATGGCCGAAAAAATTTAAAAAAAAAACCCAAAACAATAATATAGACATGTGATACATGTTTATAGGTTATTTTTGAGTTTTAAAACCGAATATTGCCTTTAGTTTTGAAAAAAATTGAAATTTCAATTTTAAAATTAATTTGAAAAATGAACTATATGAAAAAATTAAAAACCCCCTAAAAACCTAACCAAATCATCAAAAGAGATAAATCAAACGGTTTTCATTTAGAAATGACCTAAATATTAACATACTAAAATTTAAAAATTTTACGAGTTAAAGAAGTTCAATTTTTTTTAAAATTTCAACTTTTGTTTGCGAAAAATGCATTTTTTTTTCAAATTCGTGCCCCAAACTTTTGAGGCTTTTGAAAAAGGTCATTTTTCGGTGGATATTGTCCACAGATAGTTATATAATGAAAAATCGGTGGAATTGACCCTCAATGAATTAATTAATTATTTTATTTAAAATTTTGAAATTGGTAAAATGTAGTAAAAAGTGAAAAAAGGTAATACTTTGGCATATTTACATCAGAATTTAAAACAATTAACTAATTCATTGAGGGTCAATTCCACCGGTTTTCCATTATATAACTATCTGTGGACAATATCCACCGAAAAATGACCTTTTCAAAAGCCTCTAAAGTTTTTGGCACGAATTTGAAAAAAAAAAGCATTTTTCGCAAAAAAAATGGAAATTTGAAAAAACATTTAGTTTCTTTAACTCGTAAAATTTTTAAATTTTAGTATGTTAATATTTAGGTCATTTCTAAATGAAAACCGTTTGATTTATCTCTTTTGATGATTTGGTTATGTTTTTAGGGGGTTTTAATTTTTTCATATAGTTCATTTTTCAAATTAATTTTAAAAATTGAAATTTAAATTTTTTTTCAAAACTAAAGGCAATATTCGGTTTTAAAACTCAAAAATAACCTATAAACATGTATCACATGTCTATATTATTGTTTTGGGTTTTTTTTAAATTTTTTTCGGCCATTTTTTAAAAATTAAAAAAAAATTTAATTTCCCCCCGGCCGATTTTGGCCGATTTTTAGTATGTTATTATTGAGGTCATTCCTAAGCGAAAACCGTTGAGAAACCTTTTATTGCAATTTGTCCGAGGTTCAACTCTATTTTCAGTGGACTAATATCAGATTTCACCTTTTATAAAACTCTTAACTTACACCAAGTAATTGAACATCCTTTTAAAACCATTCCAACATTAAGATGACTAAAAGAACTTGTAATAATTGAAGCAAAATCATTACCCTCAAACATACTATATTTGAACGGATAAAAATGCACAATGCATTAAGAATATAAAAATTGCGTAAGTGTTTCATCATAGAAAATGAATAGTCCTGCCATTTTACCCCTTCAGCGTAAGCCATTCAATCCCAAGCACACACAGAAAACATGGGTCCTTGAGAACCGCAATTGTGCAACGGCCCGTCTCGTCTGAAGTTTGAAGGTTGGAGTGGTTCTCCAAATCTTCCCTAAAAATTTATCCCCGGTCTCTCGTGGGAGTCAGAAAAATAAATCCAGGCAACACCTCGACTGTGTAGCTCAAAACTAGCCAAGATAAACTTACTACTACACGAATGTGGAGGTGGTTTTCACGACGAAAAAAAATATCACCGCTCGAATAACGGTTGAAACTGTGTTACTCTCAAAGCTTTTCACTGTTTTTTTAAGTGATACTTGTAGAGGGAATTTGTTTTGAATAAGTACGTAGTAGAACTGGGATCATACATATACAGTAGGAAAAATTTTAATTTTTAATAATTAACGACTAACGACTGTGACACCTCAAATTTAGGAAAGTAAAAGTGTAACTTTATTGTGTTCAGTGTTTCCAATTAGATTTTTTTATATCCTAATAAATGATAAAGTGTATTAAAAACTCAAATCGTTTATTCTGTAACCTTATCTGATCTGACTCCTACTCCAGAACTAAGAGTGACCTTTCTTAATTTTTATTGATAAATCACCTGTCGATTTCAAAGAAATGTATTTAAAGCATTTGCACAAGCTAACTTAAAATTTTTTTATTTTTCTAAATTAATTTTATGAGAAATCTTTTACAATGTAATCGGTACTTATAGATTAATACCCAAAAAGCAGTGGAAGCAGTTTTTTTATCATAAGTAACCATTTAATGGTTTTTTGTACAAGTTTTATAATACCTTCCTCACCAAGTGCATTCTCACCTAATGCATTCATACTTGTTTGAAGATCATCCGAATGTGTGTTAAAGATCATTTAATTGCAGGGGAGCTTATAGAAAAATAATAAAGTAATTCGAAGGTTGTATAGTTCAAGTGGGGCAATGTGTTACTTCGGTACTTTCATATAGCTGTCAAAACTTGTTGTATGATGAGAACGATGTGTGAAATCGGTTCAGCTACTGCCAATTAATCATGAACGTGTAGGCCGAATAGACATAAAGCAGATATCTTAAGTTGCAGCTTAAAGTGTTACTCTGCGTTAATGTTTTTAAATATTTATGATCATACAAGAGAGGATTAAAATTTCATACAACTTTCTATATTTTACTATGGAGTTGAATAAAATATGATTCGCCATCAGTTTAACGGAATTTGAATAGTTTCCCATGTTGTATCATTGGACAATGCTACTCTAAACGCATTTATAAAAAACATCCACGTTTCAGAATATTGTTATTCATGAGTTTCACTCAATATTCTGTGAAATGTATTTAATAAAAACCTACCACGCATAGAATTAGGCATTATAATAAAATGTATCTACTCCTACAGAATGCAATGAATTAGAATACTTTTTAACAAGATTCAAAATTTTCATTCAATAAGCCCGCTTTCCAATAAGTTCTACGCATATGATAAGCTTTATGTACAAAAGTGCGAAAAGAACTTTACGTTTTAACGAATCTTTAAAATTTATAATCTTCTTAGCTCTAGAAGGCTTATTACTGTAAGCCTTTATCTTCTGTAATCGCATAATACAGATTCAATTCATAATTCCAGCTTTGGCTCCGTTCTACTGGACTTGACTTTATTTTAAAAATAAGTAAAGCCCTCAATTCTATATTTTGTGTTGCATGAAAAATAAACGAGTTCGATTTATCTCTATTTTACTAGATATCTTAAAAAAGCAAATGGACTTAAATAAAACTTACCATACTGGGGTGATTACATCTTTAACAAGAAAATTATAATTTTAATGACACCCTATTATCAATCATGGAATAGTTTGGTGGTTAAATCAAATGAAACAGTTTTTTTTGTTTGAGCGGTGAAATTAAAATCAAACTTGAAAACAAAATTAGGGCTTGAGTTTTTTTGAGGAGTCTGATTTATTGATATGATATAGTAATTAATTTCATTAAAGAAAGTTATTTGAAACTTTACACTTGATATATTTGAAAAAGTATCGATAAATTTTCTTTAAAAATAGTACACTTAACTTATTAAGGTTTATGAGAGTAAAATTAAATTGGAAGGACAACAAGAAAATCTTAAACAGCACATCATTGGAAAGCTTTAATTTAGGCTTCCCCAGAAATAAAAGATGGGATATATAATCCCATCCTTTACAGTTTGTGGTTTTCTCACGAAGATTTCAAAATAATATTTTTTATAAATGAAGTTTTTTCTTTAAATTAAAAACTCATGTAACTTACCTACTCCTCAGTTAATGTCTCAGTAAACTATACCTAAATGTTTTTGCAAAAATTATTTTCACTGTATTTCGAACCCCTATTGTTTTAATTGTTCGCCTTAAAATCCATAAAATTTACAGAAAAAATCTGTGAAACAGAATGCCAATTTACTTTACAGATATTATCCTTAAATTTTTTGTTAATGTAGCAGAATTAAACTTTTTTTAAACATAAATGAATTTAAAACTATACACTGTAAAGGTTTTTAAATTCTTTTGTAATTACTTTCGCATTGTTTTGAGTTTGACTTGAAACATGTATGGCTGCAAAAAGAATATCTTTAAGAAAGTGGAAGGGATAACTTTTTTTTACCACAAATAGAATTGCATATTAGACAGTGCCATATTATATTCGGTGGTACTAGCCTTACGATTCCATTTTCAGTCGGCATGAGCTACTACTGGTTCATTGACACCCCACTTCTTCGACTCCCTTTTCGTCAAAGAGACTACACCCAATTTCAAAACCGTGGACCCCAATTAGTCGCGACATAACGTCTTCTTTGACGCGCCCCCAACGTCAACCAACGTTTATAAATATTCATCCACGCATACCCATGATTTCTTCGGAATCGTGAGCGATGCCTTTAAGGACATGCTCAAAATGGAAACGTCGAAATGTGTGTATACTTTCTTGTGGACCTATTGCTGCAGCTGAGCTCACAGCCATGAAATATTTATTGCCTCCCTCGCGTATTGACATTTGTAAATATGACAGAATGTCTTGAACGGCATGACTGCCACGATTGACATTTCCCTATTGGGTTCGTGAGATGTTCGGTTTTTTGCGTCTTTTATTTGAGATGTAATAAGCTTTTATTAGAAGTTGGAGTACTTGTTTGCAGAAAAATGTCCTTCGGAGTAGTTTGTTGTTTTCCTTCATATTCTATGTTAACGTTTTGTCTATTCCTTTAGAAATACGCGAACACTAAGCTCCTGGAGAAAAACTACTTATTTTAGCAAAATACGTTGGAAAATTGTAGGATCTGAAAGTATAATTTATTATTTTACCATAGTAGTAGTAGTATCTGTTCTCCCTCAAATCTATCTCCCCTTTACGATGGGGAACTGCATTTCACATTACATGGGAAATTAGTGCATTTCACATTAGAGGGGAAATTAGTGTAAGTTAGTTTGCAATAAATAGCAAGTAAAGGATATTTGATATTTCACAATTTTAAAGATATTCATTCAGATATAATGTCGAAAACTAATATCGCCCCTAAACCCATACGTAACATAAACAATAATGTACCCTGTCCTTTATTTTGACCATCATAGCAAACTACAATGCATCTCTCTTACACTTTATAATTTTTTCCACTTACAACCCTGACGTGGACTTTTTTAATTAGTTCTTCCCATAGAGGAAGGATAGAAGGTTCTTCCTCTATGGTTCTTCACACTCAGGTCAGTGGCAGATCCAGGGGGACGGAACTCTGGAAAGTGCTCCCCCCCTTGGAGACCCAAAAAGGTTCTCCAAATGAGTTAAAACCCTACTTTTACACGTCAAATTTAAATTTTTTTTCTGGGGGAGGACCCCCATATCCCCAATGGGGAGATCTTGTCTGGAAAAGTGCCCTCCCCTTGGAGGTTTAGGGTTTCGGTCGGTCGGTTGGTTTAGGGTTAAATAGAACCAGGCCCACTTAATGACAATTGGCTTCAAATATCAAGGATTTAAAAACAAATTATTAGAGTGATTTAATATTTCACTTTTGTTCGGTTTCAACATCATTTTGTGATTATTCTATGGTCACAGGTCAAATGTACCTGCATGTTAGATTTATATCAGTACTAAACTGTTAAGAGCAGTATCGTACCGGCTATTGTTTTATAAAACATCCAATGAATAGGTCTAATCCAGTGGTTCCCAACCTTTTGTGGCCCATCGCCCCCTTTCTAGGGGTTGACTAACACCTATCGCCCCCCTTTTCATTCTAATTGCATGTCTAATTTTAATTCTAAGTAAAATGTAAATAACAAAGCAATGTTATGTCCGGGGGTCCTCCCCCAGAAAGTTTTTGTAAATAAGATTCCAAAAAACAGGTTTTTAACTAGTTATGGGTTATGGTACACCTCTTCCGAATTTCGGACACATATTTTTAGGTAGGATTTTTATTTTGATGGACTAATTATAAAAAAGTTTTGAAAAATTAAGTTCCAAGTACAAAAGGGGGGTTTGGGGGTCCTCCCCCAGAAAATTGTTTGAAATTTGACCCTAAGAAACAGGGTTTTAACTTGTTTTGGTACTTTAAGTCTGAATACAGTCTGTCAGTACAGTACAATTTTATTTTCCCCCTTTGAATACTCATCGCCCCCTTGATAACACAAATCGCCCACCTGGGGGCGATCGCCCCCCAGGTTGGGAACCACTGGTCTAATCACTTTATTCTTGGTCTTGGGGTCCTGTGTTTATGACATTCACATGCACATATAAGTCCCAGAAGCTGATGAAAACCCCATACCTCCCCACTCTTTCCATAGACTTTCATGAACATATAAAATCCACAACAATAGCTGCTGCCCCGCCATCAGCAATGGAGAACTTCCACTTGTTTGGTTGTTGCCGCCCCGGGTCTCTCTGCAGCCTTGCCCCAGATTAAGCCGCTCGTAAACGTCATCGGCCGAGGATATATCCTTTCTGCCTCTCCCTACTGCCCAAATTTCATTCCTGCTTTTTTTCCTCTCTCCTCGGCCATGAATTTTGTGTCCAGTCGGCCCGAATGGCGGGCTGGCACGCAAGCCGAGGAATTCGTGCCCGCCAGATTAAGAGAGGTTTGTTTTTGTCTTGGGAATGTTTTTTAGGTGGGTTTCACTTTCGAGGTGCGGTGGTGGGAAATGAATGGCTATGGTAATGTAAAATTCGGTAGGAGTTTGAAATGAAGTCATTTTTGCGATGTAAGTTTTGATAGTTTTAAGCTTGAAGATGAATATTTTGAAGATAGGTTGGAATAGGAATTGATACTCATCCTCAAAATTGTCCTCCTGAAACTCAAATGATACATTTCCTACCAGTCTGCATTATGGGTCTTACAACTGTTTTCTGTTTAATGACAGTTTAAGTGGATGTGACTATACAGGGTGCAAAGGAAAGTCCCCTTTAAAATAAATTGCTAACGGAGCAAGCTAAAGCTATGCAGTTAAGGTAACGGTACAGTAAAGTGACTATGCGCAACCGAATGCAAGCAACCGCAGCGCCCTCTAGCTGAAATTTTAGGATTTATAAATTTTATTTTAAACATTATTAAGAATTTGCTGAAATAGTCAATTACAAAGTTTTAGAGCAGCATCGATTTAGTAGGAAAAGACACCTTAAGCAAAAAAATATCTTGAATAGAATCCCTAAAACGCACGCTCAATTAGGTTGAATTTACGTAGATTTTACGTATTAAAACGCTTCTCACGAGGCGAAAATGAGAAATTTTCAATTAAATGAGTTAAGAATACTTTTATTCATTTATTTAAGTCACTAAATTGAAAATTTCTCATTTTCGCCTCGTGAGAAGCGTTTTAAGACGTAAAATCTTCGTAAATTCAACCTATTGATATTTTTTTTTCTTAAGGTGACTTTTCCTATTAAATCGATGCTGCTCTACAACTTTGTAATTGACTATTTTAGCAAATTCTTAATAGTTTTTAAAATAAAATTTATTACTTCTAAAATTTCCGCTAGAGGGCGCTGCAGTTGCTTGCATTCGGTTGCGCATAGTCACTTTAGGGAACATACGCATACTACGTGACCCATTCAGGGGAGGGAGGGGGGTCTTCAAAATACCACGCTCGGTCACAGGGGGAGGGGGGGGCTTAGGGTTTCGTCACGTAGTCAATTTCTTCTAGTCAATACGACAAAATTAAGCCAAATTAATTATTAAAATTAGACGAATTAAGCAAAATTAATATTTTTAAACTTTCTGTTTGCAAAAAATGATGGCAAACCGTATTTATGAATTACTACGTGAAAACTAGAGGGGGAG
This sequence comes from Tetragnatha versicolor, assembly GCA_024610705.1. Taxonomy (NCBI): domain Eukaryota; kingdom Metazoa; phylum Arthropoda; class Arachnida; order Araneae; family Tetragnathidae; genus Tetragnatha; species Tetragnatha versicolor. The sequence goes on from JANDEH010000007.1 coordinate 44,931,217, forward strand.
GGGGGTCTTGGCATATACTACGGATGGTCACCAAGGGGGGGGAGGGGGGTTCAAAATGGCAAAAAATGGGTCACGTAGTATGGGTATGTTCCCTTACTATACCGTTACCTTAACTGCATAGCTTTAGCTTGCCCCGTTATCAATTTATTACAGGGTAAAGGGACTTTCCTTTACACCCTGTATATTTAGTAAAGTTGATCTGTATCTTGTTTTTAAAATGATGTTACATTTATAATGGATAAACTGGAGAAAATTTGTATAACCTGTAGATATAGTTGTAATATTTTGGGGGTAGTAACGTCTAAATTTTATATTGAACTTAAAGTTCCAGTTATTGCAACTACTAGTTCCATCATTTCATAAAAAAACTTATACATTTAATAAGACACAAATAGTTTTCCTCCTTCATGTAAGAAACATGCTTACCCGAATGGAATTAATTTGAATATCCATTCATTTCTGTGAATCTTTTTTACAACTTTCATACTCTGAACATCATTAGACAATGAATAACGTTTGTAGTATTATCTTTTAATGAAAATTCTTCAATAAAAGTACACAAAATCTGTTATTTATATTGGTTTCAAATAAATTATATATGTCCTTATCTGAAGTTATAATTATTACTATACTTTTTCAATAGAATTTTGTTTATGTAACAAATAACCTTGTGAAACCAAAATCACTAAAGCATCTTCAGTTCAAAACGTCTAATGAGCCACTTATCTTTATTTTAGATTCTAACATTATAAACTTACATCCTTCTTAGCGTTATTTATTCTCTTTTCACGTTCGACAACTGCACAATTAAAGGATTCAATTAGTTTTTCATTTTCACCACACACTTGATTCCTGTAAAAGGCGAATGACTTCAACCCCCGAACGATCCAATAAATAATATCTCACAGAACCTCTTGACCCAATAATATTAATCAATCTATCATAACTAACCCCAAACAACTGTTCATTACAGATCCAACTTCCTCGCATCTGACGTCTCTTTCCAACCTGGTTTAAATGAAGTGTCAAATAAACTACAGATTGCCTCTGGCAATCCACGTACCCATCTTGCCAATACTGAAGAATCGGAGAGAATTTATGAGAGTTTTCCATTCTAGTGTTTTGTTATTGCCTCTGGTTCCAGCGTTAATGAACCGTCTATATAGGGGCTGCAGAGCTCATATCTGCAGGGTATCATCCTCAGAGTAGCTATTTTTTATTGAAGACAGTTGTGAGCAGTGGTTGTGAGGGGGTCTCCGGTGTAGGTAAATTCGTTCTATAGAATTCCTTTGGGTTTCATGAGGCGTAAAAAGGGTAGGGCAACTATTACTTGAAGATGGGATTTTTTTGCATGGTGCTAATCCAATGGTGATGGACTTCTTACAGCGCTTCTAAAAAAAGAGGGATATTTGATTAGGGAATTCGTTGAATTTTTATTATTGGCTGATATTTTGTAGATTTTAGTCATTTAAATCCGTAGTTTTGTTTGAAAAGTTAAACAATAGAGAGGCATTAAGTTAGCGTTTGTTTTCTTTGAATGTAAATATGGAATGGACAGATTAATGGTCTTGTCAAAAAGGATAAGTTTTATAAAAAGAAAAGTTGTTAAGATCCACATCTACTTTAACGATATCTCATCTATATGGACATCCTTTTGAGCATAAATTACTTTTGTTCTTGGTCAAATATTTAAAAGACACCCCCAAAAGATAATTTCCTGGATACGTTTATTTGGTTCAGTGCTTCCCACGCCGATTCGCAGTTTACATTTTAGAAACAAAATAACTAGTGTTGTCTTAAATGATAACATTCTTCTTACATTTCCTTGGATATAAGATTGGTATGAAAAGGTAAAAGGAAATGAGAAGATAAAAGCAAATATATCATGGGGGTCGTCCCGGTTATCCGAAAATTTCTAAACCCCTCTAATTTCGGGGCGTTGCCAGTGGGTGGATATCCCGATATCCTTTGCAGATACACTCTCTTTACTACTGTCTTGTAAGTGAATAGACCACCTCAGGAAACGATATTCCTTTCGTGTTTTTTTCTGCCCACTGTGCTGTCTGAGTCTGGTAGGAATGTTTTTACTGGTATCGAAAAAAAAATTCCCAGCACCATAACCTCCTAAAACACGCACATAAGAGACAGAAGAGAATCGCATGACGTAATCCTATTTTTAACTGCAACCGAATCTGGGAAGTGGCGCTATTAAAAAGACAGTGGCGCGTTATCAAACGAGAAACAAAACGGCTCTTTCTGACAATCGCAATGGCAAGCGGCATTATTACGATTACGATTATTAGAATCGGCGTCGGCCCCTTTCATCTCGCTTTGATTCGTCACGGATTATCTCCGAAAGCGTAGCTTCTTACCCTCATTTGCATTCGCGTGGTGCGAGATCGTTTGCTGGTCGGGGGGGTCGACCCCCCTTTTGTTTCAGGGTAGTCCCCCTCCCCCGGTCGTAAAAATGCCGCTGGATTCTTTTGAAGAACAATGTATTGTTTTTTATATATCCCTTTGTGAATTGATTCTATTTTGGAGGGTGTTGTATTGGACTGGTTGGATATAGTTTGAAAGCAGCTGTATATTAAACGATTTATGGTGAAGCGTTTAAAACGTAAATTCTCAATTTAAATACTTAAAATTTAACATTGGTTCAAAAATTTAATACTGTGTGACAATTCTAAATGTAATTTTTCGTGAAAAGCAAGTTTTAATTAATCTTTTTTTAAATTTTTTAAATTAATCTTTAACGTTCTTCTTTGAACTATTTCATAGGCATGGTAATTATTTTAAGCCAAAACCTAAGTATAGAAACTTAAAAGATGTATTTAATTGGGAGTAAGTTCAAATAATTTTGTCTTTGCTCGGTGTTCTTGGGGCGAGAATCATACCCCTTGAGTGCCTATAAAAAATTCCACATTCCATTCACACACCCCTACACATCAATGTATTCCATACTGTACTTAAAATAAAAGTGGGCTCGGCCGGGATTTGAACCCGGGACCTCTCGCACCCTAAGCGAGAATCATACCCCTAGACCACCGAGCCATGCATGATACATTGATGCAATGATAGAGTAACCAGGCAGGTTATTTTTTGACATGAGGGTGACGAGGTGCTTTAAATAAACAAGTAGTATGTGAAACAAAAGGATGTGTCGGGAAAACCTTTCATGCGCTTCTGTAAAAACCAGTTTCAACAGAGTACGCAGTACTTTTCATTTAGAAAATCGCACGAGTCACTTCTCAATTATTCAAAAGTTAGCAGTTAAAGTTAACCAGCGAAACACACTATTCATGACTTAGTTTCAAGGCCAAAACCACCCTTTTCTTAACACCAAAGACTGAAGTTTTAATTCAGAGAAAGAAGCAATTTTCGGCTTATGCCACTTCTGTTGCTCTGAAATGTAACGCCTTATTTAATTTTCAATCAAATCTACCTTAAGAAAACTAATAAAACCCATGTCCCTAGAAAATCCTAAATACACCCCCTCCTTTGTTTTTTCAAGCCATTACTTTCTTCTTAGTTTGCCCCAATTGATATTTTAACAGCCCAGCAAGAAAACATAGATTGTCTTATCGTAAACAATTGAATTTGAATTGCTAATTGAGTGTGACCTTTCAATGTTTTGTCCAGTCCATGTCATAGGTGCATTTTCGAGTGCAGAAGTATGGAGGTGATACCAGACCCAATACTATATCCACGTGTCCGAGTGGTTACTCTTCCGTCTTTCACGGTAGAACTACTTCCTCTTTTGATGACGCCGGAAATAACACTCCGGATATCCGAGCAATGCGTGCACATAATGCATTACACTTCACTTTACGTCCGAACCCAGATGGCCACCGTGACATTTGAAATCCGAAACTTCCATTATGAAAATATAACAATAAATTAAGGAATGAAGGATTCCCTTAATGTCTTCCAAAATGGGAAGCCTTCGACTGTGTCAATGATTTCATACAGCTCTTCTTTGTTCAATGTTTTGTTTCAATGTTCTTTGTGGGATAAAAAGCACCAAAATTGTATACTTTGGATTATCTTTGCACGACTTCGAATATATTTTTCTTTGTATCCCAAAGGTTATTTTTTATTAGAGGAGAAACTCTAGTATATATTATAATGTCTTTTAATTATTAAAAGGTTTATATTTTGATGCTTACTTCAAATTAAAGACATGACTCAAATAAATACTATTAACTTTTTTAACTATTGTGCATTTTAAACAACTTATTTTAAGTACGTATTATGCTTACTATAGGAAGTGGTAGTAGTACTCTTAAAAAATTTTTCTAGAGGTTTTGAGAGTGAAAATCATACGTCAGCATGCATGACAAAGATATACCTAAATAAATCTCAACACTATGGAGGAGAGTATATTAATGTATACTTAAATAAATCTGTAGGGGAGGAAGTGTGAATTGAATTACAACGGCTTCTAAAACTTTATTTGGAAAGCTCTTCTCAGCGCGCAATAGTAACAAATATTTTGGATTCCTCTGAAATCCGAACCTTTTTCAGAAAGCGACGTTCATAGCTGGGCGTAGCAAGCAGTTTAAGGTCGTAAATCCATCTCACGCCCTACCTTTATGTATTGACATCCACTCTCCAAACTGTTATTATCAGAGTCAACAAAGTGCTAAGGGAACAGAACCCCCTTGACCATCCTTCCGAAACCTTCTCTGTTCTTTTTACCCCGCCTTCTCCATAGGAAGCGTTGTTGTACTGAGTGGAACATACTATTCTTTTGCACCCCTGGTCAGTTCCCCTGGGGGCAATTGGTCATGGTTTGATCAGGTGTTGAGGGTTCACAAAGGATTCATGGTGTGAGCGATGATCGTTCCTAGTTCAGTTTTATGGCTCTTTTTAGAAAGGACTTCATGGATGACTTTCTCAAAGAGATGCCGCTGCTGGGGAAACGTCTTCAACACTACTGTTGGGGCTTGAAAAGAACTGCCCGGGCTTCGTTTTCACGGTCATGTCAATTCATGACAACATTTTTATTGGTACGATAAAATGATTACGGTGTTTTAACCGAATGTTAGGTAAACCATAAAATTTTACCACTTTCACCGCGACCACCTAGATCTGAGTGGCCAGTACAATGATATTGAAAAGACCCTGCTGGAGGCCAATTTGCAACCGCAGATCGATTAAATCCAATGAATCTGGTTGTGTAGATGATTGGGCGTATATTTTTCAAGGCTGATAACACTGCTTTAGAAACTCAAAATCTTTAGTTTAACATTAAAATTAGTAATTCAGAAAGGGAAAATCATTCTGTAATGCTTGTGTCGTCAAAGATTGGGGAAAGAAAAGCCCTGGTAACGTCGCTTCATCTAGAAAATTTTTTGAATTTTAGCATGCTAAAAAGTATTCCGAGCTATTTTTTTGGGGGGGGGTCACGGAGCTTCGTGGGCCGCCAGTTGGAAACCCCTGGTATCTCCCCTCGCCACAACTTCCTCCTATCCCCGGTATGACATCCTCACCAGCAGAAACAAAGCCGTTTTCGTCACAATAAAGGCACATATAACGGCCGTCTCGCGTTGCTTGCCGGAGCCTGACTGCGGCACACGCCGCTGCTTCACGCTCGCTTACCGCCCAGATAGATGAATGGGGCGCGCGGAAGCACGCGGTCACGCACGTTGTCTATCACGATATGGATAGGGGATGTGGGTGGAGACATGGTGGAGTGTGCTGACCACGCTTACCTACTAGAATGTTCCGTAGTTTCATTTATAATAACCGATTGAAGCCAATATATAAATTCCGGAGTATGCGTAGTATACTATAATGAGGAAGTTGCATGATTTTTAAAATTTTTTTAATCGATTCTTCTTGCAAAAATAAGCAACGACCCAAAATTTGAGCCCGATCGAGAAATTTTTTGATTGCCAAAAAAAAATTAACAGAAATCCCCTTTTTAAAAGCGCGAAAACGCTAAGAGTTTGGATGTGACGTCATCTTACAATAGGCATTGTTGAAAAGCAATGGAGTTGATGGTATTATTGTTGACGTCATCTTACAGTTTAAACAATAAACGTTTTCAGTCATGTGTTTTTTTCTCGACTTTTAAATTAAAATATTTAATTACTTGTACATTTTTTTGAAAAACTGACCAAATATTTCATTTTACCATACAAAAAACCATACGGAACACTTGTTTGTTTTTGAAAATCTGACACATGCAACTTCCTTATTCTGAGTGTACTTTGTACGCCAGTGTCAAAAACAAGTTCTAGTGGTTGGTAAAGAATTGACTTCTCGGAGGGGTTCAAACAAGATTTTGAACTGTGTTCCTCTAAATCTGGTTGTCCTTTAATTGATAAAAATAGTCGCTTAGTTAAAATTTGAATGTTAGTTTTTTGAGGTACTGTAAGTAATATAGTTGGTTGTTTCCGCTGAGGGTTCGTTTAAATCTTCTTTTTCCCTCCTCTTAAGGTGGTTGCCTTTGCCTACCTAAAAATGCCGTTTCCGACCAAAAATTTATTATCTTATTTCAAAAAACACATCTTTAGCTTTCCTAATCAGTTTAAATTTTGTATTTATCTTTTCTAGAATCAAAGTTACAGAAATTTTACTTAAAACTAAATAGGCATTTAATTAAGGAAAAGATAAAGAAATTCGCGTTTTTCTCAGAATCACATTTTTGATATTTTCCTTCTCCGCAAAATTCATACTATAAGTGAATTTCTATAAAACTTGGGCACAATACTTGACATAATATGATTTAGGAGTCCTACTATTTTTTTGGCATTAGGTGTAATATTTTTTATTTTATGAATAGTATAACTTCAAACTTTTCTGAACTTTGGTGTGTTTTTTTAATTTTTCAATTTTAGTGCTATAACTTTTGATATTAAAATAGTTTATACATAGAAATAGAAGGCCTCCTAAAATGTGTGTTTACGAGGATAATAAAGTTTACAAAACAAAAATATCTTCATATAAAATTGAGTTATGATGTTTTGCAGAAAGGCTGTTTATTGTGATTTTTATGCATAAATTCTTCAACAATATGAAAATTTAAATTAATATTTAATTATTTTTTGTATTATTCATAGTTTTTAGATGCATTTAATTGCATAAATCACAAATTAGGTCAACATTTTAATTATTAAAAAAATCCTCCATAGGTGCAACCACCTTAAATATACTCGTACGTAAGTTGTGAATTTGAGCAGTTGGGAATCAAGGAGTCTTGTCTGAGGACCGAGAAGTCTTAAAAAAATTGCATCTCTGTTAAAATATGTGTAGACAGTATTGTTTTTTCAAATTACCATTGTAAATTCCATACTTTATACCTTTTTCTTATAAAAATTTGTAAATCAGATTGAAATTGATAATTGAATTATATTCTTCTTCTTAACCCTTTGATCTGAATATATCAGATCCATGAGTTCGTTTGCTTTAAAAATCCCCAAGACAAAAGTGAGTTTTTCCATACCATTGCACTAAGTTAACGCATTTAATTAGATGTTCGGAAATGCCTCTTCAACTTCAACATTTGCATTGGGAAGGTACTATAGGGAAACCTGAGGACTTTTATTCAAAACCATTTTGTTGAGTGGAGCAACTTTTGAACGAAAAAGTGAAACTACTAAAGTCAAAACGAACAGGGACGCTTGTGTGGAATTCAATTCCTAGAACACCCACGTTACACAGGTGAATCAAACTCACAAATTTCATAGAAAAGCATCATACCACTTTAGCTACACTAACTGAATCTACATCATCTTTTACACAATTTCTTTTGTGGGGAAAATCGATTGTAAAGAACACTTACAAGGTATTTGGAGCCACCTGTGGGTCTCAATTCAAGACCACCAAGGATCTAAAAGCTCAATTCAAGATCAGTAGACCCAAACAAGCTGGAATACGCAATAGGGTAGCATCATGGGGTCACTCGATTGTTGTAGTACAATGTCAAAGAACCTATCTACCTGGGGGGTCACCTCAGGAGGCATGTACCTCATCATTTCTTTATTTCGTGCCCTAAGAATGGGTAGTTTTTCTTATCCTACCGCATCAGAACTTTTCATTGATATGGTTAAGATATTCCAATGACTTTTTAATGTGTTTGTGTGTGAATAAACGTAAAAACTTTCTATTTCTTTTCTTTCTTTCTTTTTCTTTTCTAAACGTAAAACGATTCTACTACTCCAGAAAATGCATCGTCCTTATATTGCTTTTAGATCTTTGTAGGTAATAACTTGAAGAATTTTATCATGAAACTTTTATTCATAACTTTGAAATATTTGTCCAAAAGTTGCATGTCTCCACCTATTTCGTCTAATCTTTTAAGGTGCTTGAAAGTGATGTATCCATACTAAATTTCCTTTCTGAAAATTTTAAGTATCAATTTTTTTTAAATCTTCCTGATGAATTTTTACTTAAACAACTTTATTAATTTTGGTTTTAAAGGAATTTTTTAAAAATCTACAATATATATACTCCTTTCAAGTAATATTGTTTTATAATGCATTAATCAAAAATAATAAATTGAATTTGTTAAAAAAATATTAATCTAAATTCACACACACACAATCGCTAGTTTGAAAAAGGGGAATATGTTCAAAAAATGACAAATTGACTTTTTGTGCTTCCATTACTTATTTAGTTATTTCGATTTTTTTTTAAATTTGGTTTTTGGATTTTTTCCCTTTTTCAAGCTGACGATTCAATTATTCTCGATATTATTGAAATCTGTAGTGCTTATAATACTGAAGATACCTGAATCTTCTCCTGTAGTACTTATCAGTCATATCCTTTAATACGCATAGAATTACTCTCAATATGGCAGTAAAAGTAGTTATCTCCCAACGAGGAATAATTTTGGAATAACTGAATAAAGTATGATTTCATAAAGATCTAAAGAAAGTATTCACTTAAGACGGCCTACTTATCATTCAGTACTCATTATAAAAAACTTTTCCTAGTCTCCCCTGTATTTAATCAGTGCTACATATAAAAATATAGACTCCAAATGCTCACTCTGAGAAGTATAATTTTATTCGTGTGAGTGTGACTGATACCAGGGGTTCATCTCTAGAAAGAAAATGGGTCCGTTTTAGGACCCTTCACAAAATTATAATATTCAAAAAGGGACCTTTCACAAAATTCTAAAAATCAAAAGTGATTTGAAAATTGTTTTTAAAATGAGTTTCCATCATTTTGGATTAGAATTTGCCGAACTTTGGGCCACTTTCAATAGTTATGAATGCTGTGGTTGTACTTAATACCAGCCCTTCCTTTTCACAAAATTCCTTTGATTTTTCACAAAATTCCATTTAACTTTCACAAGATCTTAAAACAGGACCCTGGCAGAAAAACTTGGATGAACCCCTGGATACAGAAAACCTGCACATAATCGCTCGTCCGGTTGATGGGGACCAAGTACAGCGTGTTGAAAACCTAGTAGGTATCCAGGGGTGGTCTGATTCCTGCTATGTTCCTCGAAAATCGGTTTCTGCTCTTTCCCACGTCACCGAGGGTCAGCAGCGCCATTAATTCTCAGATAATCGCCGAGTTCAAAACCGTCCCCTGATGCACGGCACTATATCCACTTTGACACTTCTCCCATTGTCACCCTTGTTGACTTCCCTGCACTTCATTGTAGGGTAGTCGCCACCGTGCTACCGGTCGTTGTGCGATGCATCTTCATTCGATATCTACGTCGTTGAAATGCCTCGCAGTGGGGGGCGATGTGATGATATCGTTGGGATCATGTCGTGAGAATGAACCCTTGTCTGGTTCTTTTCTCAGTGCGATATTGTTACCTTGATGGGTTTTTTATCGGCCCCGTTTTTCTCTGCTAAATGATAGGAGGGTTTTCGGAACTGCCCCCGTACTTCGGTGGGAAAAGTGGTGGGAGTGGTGTTTTATTACAGGAAGTTGTGTGTTTTGGTCCTTTTGTCAGTTATCAGTAGAAAATGGGATTCTTCAGACGGCTATAAATTTTTGATCGAGTTGTTATCTAGTGGAGTCGATTTTGTTATTTGTCTGGTTCATTTTGCTGTTTTGGTCAAAGTTGAAGTTAAAGTTTTCAATATACGGTGTTTTTTACAAATATTTGTAAAAGTTGAAATAAAAACTTCCTAAAAATCCTACATTTTTTGTTCTCCTTTATTTCCTATACACAATATACCATCTTTTTCTCGAACTTGGATGTCTTGAAAACCTTTATCTCTAAAATATTTTCCACCCCTCTTGAAATTGAGTATTCTCTATTTTATCTGTTCTTGTTACCTTGAAAATTCGCGATCTCGTATTTTTGTAGGGTCTCTTTGATTTCGAGATATTGAGATTATACGTTATTTTTGTTGTGAACAATGAAAATTGAAAATTGTGCTCCAAACGCAATAAACCTAATTAATCCATTCAAAACGATCCCATAATTTTTTTCAGCAGTCAATTTTTTTTATCAAAATTTCTTTTGGGCTTTTGGGCAAAGGTTGCGTTTTTTATCTAAACCACGCTGGGACGTCTCTCTCTCTCTCCTTTTTTTTAACGATCCGATTGTGATGCAGCGAAAACAACTTTATTGGAAGTGAAAGATTCCTGTGATTCTCACTTGATCGCATTCCTCTCGTCTTGTGTCAGTGTTCTCGGAGAGTCGATATGTTTTCAAGAAAATCTTAAAAGAGACGGAAGCCCAAACCCTTCCTAAAAGCATCAGCTATACATATAGTATATAGTGTACAACTGTAGTTGTAGATTAATTACTCCCCTCAATTGGACACCCGTAAAAGTATTTCATTAATTTTAAAATCGCGTCGAAAATGCTGTGGAAATGTCACTGCACTAACAAATTCAGATCCACATCCCCGTGTAAATATTTTAAATTCTATTTCATTTCAACATAACCTCAGTTGACAGATTTATTACCAGCTATTTCCAAACGGTTTCTATCCCCCCGAACACTCGTAGCTGTGTATTGTAACTACTATTAATCCTGTTACTCTCAAGGGGGTGGTGTGGTTTCCATTGTGATTCATATTCCCAGGGGGACTGCACGTGCTAAAGAGCCAACGAGTTGTTCCATCAGTCCAACCTGTGGGGTTTGTTCAAGGGGGCGCATTTAACACAGATTAATCGTTTGATGTCATTTTTTGTGGAGGGGTTCACTTTGGTATGGTTATGTGTGCGTGTTGGAATGGGAAAATAGGTTGCTGGGTGTTAGAAAATTTATGTACTATGGGATGATTTTGGAGTTATGTGGTCTTTATTTCATTAAAAATTTTCGATTTAAGTTAGATTTTATTCATAAATGTCTATTACGGAGCTTTGTTCTTATCGGTCTTTTTAAAGTTTGATCATTATAACTCTTAATTTTCCTGTAATGTGATATTTAAAGATTTATTAGTGGATAAAAGTGTGCACCTTTATCTGAGGATTTTCCTTCTTTATTTTCCTTTGAATTTAGAAAGATAAATCACATCTGTATCTATCTAAAGAATGATAGTTAGGATAGCATACTTGCCAACTTTTACGGATTGTCCGTAATATTTACGGATTATCTTTAGTTTTACGGAGTGATTGAAAAAAATTACTGATTTTGCGTTTTTGTCCAGTGTTCACCTAATTATCCGTGAAAACGCAAAACACTTGCGACGTAAACGATTTAGTCCACTGAAAATAGCGAAAAAAAGGGCCGAACCTCGGACAAATTGCAATAAAAGGTTTCTCAACGGTTTTCACTTAGGAATGACCTCAATAATAACATACTAAAAATCGAGTTCATTTTTCAAATTAATTTTAAAAATTGAAATTTCAATTTTTTTTCAAAACTAAAGGCAATATTCGGTTTTAAAACTCAAAAATAACCTATAAACATGTATCACATGTCTTTATTATTGTTTTGGGTTTTTTTTAATTTTTTTCGGCCATTTTTTAAAAATTTAAAAAAAAATTAAACTTCCCCCTGGCCGATTTTTAGTATGTTATTATTGAGGTCATTCCTAAGTGAAAACCGTTGAGAAACCTTTTATTGCAATTTGTCCGAGGTTCAACTCTATTTTCAGTGGACTAATTTACATCTTTTTACTTCAAAAACCAGAATCCTCTACTAATCCCTTTCTTTACGATTTTCTCAATTTTGGTCCTTTTATTGAATGAAATTTGGCTTTTTCAAGATTTTTTTCCGCATTTGCCGTGCCGCCAGCGTGTCTTGACGCGCGCTCATCCATAAGGTTTTCTTCTTCTCTTGTTCCGTTCGCAATGCGGAAAGAACAACTTTACTGAAATTGGAATTCGCGTTGATATTTTTCAGGCTTGTTAACGCGAAAAGTATCGTTGTAGTTTTAAAATGTTACGCAAAAAATTTTACGGATGTAAGCTTTCAAAAGTTGGCAAGTATGGGATAGAAGTGTTTCAAAGAATTGCAGGGAGTTATAGCACAAACATGTTCAGAATCGGAGATAGTGAAGAAGAATAGATAGAAGTATAAATTAGAGAGAGATGAGTTGTGAGAAAAACAGGGGGTATAGAAAATATAGAGATCAATAGGAAGAAAGAAAGAGGAGAGACAAGACAAGAAGTGTAAAGAATTGAGATACCAATAGAAATGATCGAGAGAGAGAGGTCGGGAAATAAAAAGTACAGATATAGAGAATTATATAGAGGTTTAATAGAAAAAGGATCACACACACAAAAAGATGATTGAGATAGTTAAGAGACCTATAGATAGAAAATACATACGGAAGTATTGTGAATAAGAGACTTAAATAAAGAGAGAGAGTAGATAGAAACATTAAGTAAACAGAAAGAGAGGGACTAGAAAGCAGATATAATTTCGTGTATCCGGTCAGAATCCCGAAAGCCAGTGAAATTTTTAACTTATTTACATCATAAGTGCTTTCATAATTTTTTCATTGAATTGCTCAATTACTACAATACTAATACATGATGTCTGCGCGCTCGTGCGTCTATCTGGATGTCAGAAAAAGAAGTCGAATGTGGAAATGAGCGGCAACACAGACGCTCAGATCAAACAAGTGCCACGTTAAGTAGCTACATAATGCTAAACATACAAACCTGGATCCAGTTGTCATAAGGATTTCTGGTAGACAGAAGTCACACGCGATGGAGATCGACCACCCATTGCATGCGTGGTGCAGTTTTTGGAATGCTTAAAAATATGCATCTAAACTTATCCAAAAAGGTCCTCATAACTCTTAAGAAGATTAAAGAAATTGCACATTGCAAAAAATGATAGTGATGGTTCAGTGAATCTTAATTTTCAAGTTGACAGCATAGATGGTAGGAAACACTTGACGTGTTTGAAATACACACACATTTGGCTGGCCTTTTATAAATACTTATTAACCTTTCTATACTCTTGATATTTATCGAATGGCAGTAATAGAGTCCAATCGGATTACACAGAATTCGTTAATAATATCAATTCGAAGTAACCTTTAAGTGATTATATTTATACTCTGTTCATTTTAAACTGGCGCTTGAAAATATTTCCGTCCCCCACCACCGATCGGTAACCATAGCAACTATCCTCGTCAAAGTGACGAAGAAGGCTTACTATTGGGCTGCTCGAAGATCATAACTATGGTTACGCTTCTAGCTTGGGGGAAAGCACTATTTCTCAAGCGCCAATTCTAAATGAATAATAGAGTATAATGACTGTTCCTAATGGTTGGAATAAATAAATATGTAATACAATAAAATAAATCTTTCCTATTTATTACTATGGCATGATAATGGCGTTAATACAAGCATTTTAGTGTAGCCATGGATTACTTAAGATTAGGTAAAACAATTATGCCTATTTGTTTCCATCTTGATACAACAGCATTAAAATTTTATCACTTTTCCCTGTATTTTTCGTAATAGTACAGGTGAAAGAGAAGCATATATAAATATAAATTAGTTAAATAAGCATCGTATACTCTGGGATATAATGAACATCTTGTATTGATAAACTTTTTGTTGCTGAATTCACAAAAAGAAATTTTTTGGTAAGTTGCGTTTTTGAAGAAATTAAACTTCTGCTTGTTCTGTTATTATCGGCAGCTTAAATTCTTTAAAGAACTATCTTATCCTTGAATTGCACATTTCTTGAACAAATAAAATTACGTGTGTAACATATTTTTTTAGTTATGTAGATCTAGACGAATCCTGTTATGTGGAAAGTATAGGGGAGAGTGGGGCACATGGGGCACATTTCGGACCGGAATGGGACGATTCGGCGCTGGCCGTTTCGGCGTAAAACAACGTTTTTCTTCTAATTTTTAGAAGGATTATGAAAGAGTTCTATTTACTTTCATTTTATTTTTGGCGCCGAAACGGCCCGCGCCCAAACGGCCGCGCCGAATTGTAGTAGACCGCATTCGGACAGACGGACTGTTGGTTCACTTTCCTTTGGAATAAAACCTGACAGTTAAAATATTGGTTGAACTTTTTCTAACTAATTATATTATGTGAAGTATGTCAATGTGCAATATACTCTTCATTACTACAATTGTTTTCCTCATAATAAACTTAGATGTTCAATATTTCTGAAGCTGTTTTCTTTTTGTAAAAAAATCTTCAATTTAGAGGAAAAATATGTAAAACTGCCAAATATTTCGTTTCATTATCCTTACTTTAAAGTGCAATAAACTTTTTAGTTTGTAAAAATAATTATTCTATATTTTTTTGCATGTGTACGAATGTGCCCCACACGTGTGCGAAACTGCCCCACCCATGGGGCATATTCGCACGAAATTTCTCCTTTTTTTAGATTGATGATATAGGTTAGAAATTCTAGATGAATGCGACCAATTACCGTTCTAAAATATCAGGAAAGTTCTTAACTTTCATTTGAATCCGAGTTTGTTTCAATCAGGGGCGTCATTTCAGTTTTTGGTTGGGGGGGCAAGGAATTTTTTTTAAATGGGTCTGGACCTTGCTAACTAGGTTTTTTTTGGTGGGGGTTGCCTGAACTTCATTTTTAAGGTAATATCATGTCAAAATTTGACAACGTGAACTCCAAGAAAAAATGGGGGGTCTGGGGGTTCACCCCCAGGAAAATTTGGCTCTTAAATTAGTGTTTTAGCTCGTTTTGAGACCCTTTGGGCTGCATCGAAAGAGAACAGTTTCTTGTAAACCACATAATTTTCTAGGGAAAAGAGTTGTAAATAAACGTCAAAGTTTTAAGGGGGGCTAGAGGTCCTCCCCCAGGAATTTTAATTCCCCTTTAAACTAGTGTTTTATTCTTTTTCAAACTCTTTGGGGAACTTCTAAAGAGAAAAGCTTCTTGTAAAAGGAATGGTTTTCAAGGGGGAAAACACTAAATAAGAGACGTGAAAATTTTAGAGGGGGGCTGGGGGTTCTCCCCCGGAAAATTTTTGAAATTGAACCCTCAAAAGTAATGTTTTAACTCCTTTTGAGACATTTTGAGTTGCACCCAAAGCTCCTTGCGGAAGTTACAGAATTTTCAAGGGACTTGCAGCTATTTTTCAAATTACAGTGGAAACCTTGGGGGGGGCGGTTGCCCCCCCCTGCCCCCCCTAAATGACGCCCCTGGTTTCAATATCTCATCCAGATCCAGAGAAATATGCCGAAATGCACTTTTTGTGCGAATGTGCCCCACTCTCCCCTACCCTTCGATAAATTTCTACATCTAGTGTAAATCGTGTTAATTAAAAATATATAGCTACTACTATGCCTTTATAGTTTTATTGAAAATCCTAACATAAATTATGTTTTTAAAAATTTAGAATAATATATCAAGGTAAAATTTATTTACTTTATGAAAGAAAATGGTCTTTTATATAGCAAGAAAATACATTATATTACTCACTTTTTATTTCACGTGGTTAGGCACTGACTATCATTATGATCAATAGCATCATTTTAAGACAAGTTTAATGGTTTGATAAGCATTTAAGAGTTAATGTTTGAAGTCAACGAAGTGTTACGTTTACACAGCAGCGTTTTCCAGTTAACTTTAACTACAATTTAGTTAATCGTTTAAACATTAACATGCTACATTCACAAAACATTTTTTAAATTCCGAAGTAATAATATGTGTTAAAATTCGGTTGAAGCTAGCTCATTCAAGATTCCGTCTAGATTAAGTATTGCAAATTATATTTGATACAGGTTTATTTAAAAATAATTATACTATTTAAGCATTAATAAGTAATGATAATATCCACTCTGGGATGTCTAACATTTTTGAATTGAACTGTAATAGACGCATAATAAAACAGTAGAGCTAAGTTTTGCTAAACAAAGAAGATCAAGAGATATTTACTGTCTTTTAACCACAATTTAGGTATAGTAGTAGAATTAGGCGCGGATCCAGCACGGCTCCAAGGGGGGCACTTTTCCAGACAATATCCCCTTGTGGTACCATTGGGAGTATGGGGGTTCTCCCCCAGAAAAAAATTGAAATTTGAAGTGTAAAAGTAGGGTTTAACTCATTTTTAGAAACGTTTTGAGTCTAAGGGGGCACTTTTCAACACTATTACCTTTACTTTTTGACCCAAAATGTCAAAATTTTTTGGGATTTCCTAAAAAAAACACTTAATTCCCCATTTTGATACTAATAGGGGGTATGGGAGTCCTCCCCCAGAAAAAGATTTTAAATTAGACCTGTAAAAGTTGGGTTTTTACTCATTTTGAGAAACTTTTTGGATCTTCAAGGGGGCACTTTCCAGAGTTCCACCCCCTGGATCCGCCACTGAGTAGAATAGAAAAAAGGCAGTATCGATAGTTAAATCCAATACGTGATAGTTTCTTTCCTACATAATATTTTACTCAGTGCTGTAAGTCAAATCTAAGTATTTGGGGGTATTCGCATCTTCTTTTTCACATATTTTTACATTATTTGGACTGGAAACGCGATATATTGGGTGACGGTCCAAATATTTTGAAGGACCCAAAAATACCTTCCCCAATATACTCTGTTCATTTTGAACTGGCGCTTGAAAATATTTTCTTCCCCCACCACCGATCGGTAACCACAGCAACTATCCTCGTCAAAGTGACGAAGAAGGCTTACTATTGGCTGAGAGCAGAGGGTAATTATGGTTACGCTTCTAGCGTGGGGGAAAGCACTATTTCTCAAGCGCCAATTCTAAATGAATAGAGTATAGTAGCATTGATTTTACTAGTACATATTTCAGTTCCTACACATTTCCACATTTTGGTCTATTAATGCCTCTGATTTAACATTCATAACGGAATCCGATCGCTTAATGTTATGTGTGTTGTATATTTTTAGATATACTCAACAACTATCTTTATCCAGTTGGGGGATAAGAAAAAAAATCAGGCTTCACTTATCACGACCCTGCACTATTTACGACCATAAACCCAGCATTATTTCAATGGCGACTTCGTGCTCTACATAAAACAGAAATCTCAGTCTCCCCCACAAAAAATATATGCACACACGACAGGGCTATTCCCGGTAATTTTCCCATGTACGGCTCTCATCTGTACCAACAATCGCTGTGTTCACACTCATTTGCCCAGTCTCCCTGAGTCAGTCGTCCGTCACTGTGGTACAGTCGGTACGGTTTGTACAGCTGCCGTCGTGACCGGCCGTATTTCTTGAGGTCCAGTGACAGCGGAATGGTTTGGACACCTTGCGACGCCTGTTGTTAAAAAAAGAGAGTGCTGAATTTTCTCGTGCGTGGATGGACAGCTGGGCAAACTGTCCCTTCTCATTCGAGTTGAATGATGTCTATCTTTCTTCAAAAACAGAGGATATGTCGAGGAGAGTTACTATCTGTGTAATGGTAGTGCAGTTTTTGGTCGACGTCGCTGTCAACTGTCGCCAAATATGTATTTATGAGGCTCGTAAAAGTTATATGGGATTTTTATTTTGGTCTTGTTGTGAGGGAGGATTGTTTTACTTACCGTGAGATGTGTCGTTTTGAATTTCTGCTTGTGTGCATGAGGATTTATTTGATGCTGATAAAAGGGGGTTTACTGGGGTGAATGAAGGGTATAATTATTATGAAGCTCTACTCCTTTAATCTAATAATTATACCTATCAAGGAGAAATAATAGGAATAGCTTTTAAATAATATTGTTAATCGTTATTTGCGTTTGTCAAATAAATTTGCAGTCTTTTAGTCGTCTGGCCGATTTTAAAATATAAATTAAACCGATCGTCAGGAAAATATGTATGTAATTTAACTTGAGGCTTAAATTGTATTTTAATGTAAGAAAACAATTTTGTTAAAGTTGTATTTGCATTCGTCAAATGGATTTCCTGTTGTCTGGCCAACTTTAAAATCTAAACTAAACCATAGCCAAGAATACTTTAACATGTATATACGTACAATATGAAACGTCTTTTTGAAATGTCTCATCTAAAACTATCAGTATCTTTGAAAATTGCTACATAATTAAAGAGTTACGCCAATTCCATTTGTGATGCAAGAAGGAGGAATGATTGTCAAACTCTTTACTCCACGATTTTGAATCTTCAATGTCAGTTAAAACTTAACATTTACTTTAAACTTTGGGAATTTCTGCTTTTATTCGACAGCACACCCTCAAATCCTTTCGATGGTCTGTTTCCCTATCTTTTACTGGTGACTCCGGTGAAGAGAGGTTTGACCTCTCAAAAATATCAAACTCTGTTATTGAGGAAGAGTGAAAACACAACGTTAAAAGATGCGTTTTACCGTAAAATCTCTCCATCCATTCATCTCCGCCCAAAAAACCATTTTTCTGATGGGGAGAGATGATGATCCTCTTCATTTCTTCACCCTTTACCCTCAGGGTCCGAGTCTTCCCCCCAAAAATGTCTTTTATCGACTCTTTGTGCTCAAGAATTTGCCTGGAGGTTTTGCCACACCCCACCACTGTCCCCATAAGTTCAAACGATTTTACCGACTTCACCTCTGATGGGGTCATCCACGCCCTGTCCATTCAAATGGCCATGATGCGTCTGGTGGTGAAGTTTTCAGTGTTGATTGAAGAGTCAGTGTGCCTTGTGAATCACCATGAGACCTAGTTGCCGATTCTCCGGTGAGATTTCCAAGAGAAATCTGAAACAGTTGGTGTAAGTTTTTATGAGATTTATTTAGTTGCATATAGATTTCTTTTTTGTATACTTATACTATTTATGATTAATACTATCGTTATCACTGGGATAGTTGTCATTGTGGTTTTATCTATAGAGAGAATATTTCTATCCAATTCTATATGCTTAAACTTATTTTAAGGGGTATCTTCATTCTTCATACTCCCTACCTAATTTGACTCTTGTGCCATTTCATGTTAAATAAAACGACTTTAATTATTTTTAATTGCGTTTGAATTTTTTTTTATCTTGCATTTATTGACATCTGCATGAAGAGTGCCAAATGAAGTTTTTTCTCCCATCAAACCAAAACATTTTCTCGTGCAACAAAAATAAATTTTATTGCATATGATTATACCAAAATACAGGAAATGTGTCGATGATCCCAAAACTAATTTTTATCATGTTTTTGTAAATTTCCGTATGTGAAATAAACATACAAAACAACATAAATAAAAAAATGTGTGAATATGATGATTACTGTTTTTTATAAAACAAAAAGATCTGGTAATTTTATTTCCTTTTTGTTTTCTTTTATCTTTTTTTCTCTCTCATTTTAACCCGTTTAATATTTCAAAAAGGAGGATCAATCTAAAAGGATGGTAAAACTTGCGCAATAGACATGTTCAACATCCATTTTAAAGAACAATCTTGCAGTGATGATGATGGTGCGACATTCTCCCCAACATTTCTTTCCCACGTGCCCCGAAACTCTTCTCTCGATGGCGGCAATAACTCGCCCAATTGCCGCGTCCCGTAAATTAATTGCCCGCTGAATTAGGAGCTGAAATCTTTGTTCTCGCAACGACGATGATGGCTAATTGTGCCAAAGCCGATTGTGCTCTCGGGAAATTTTCCGGATTAGGGGGGTTCTTGGGAGTCACGTGATGATGGAAAGTTATTGGCTGATGAGTGATGATGGAGCGAGGGAATGTTTGCCGAAATTGGTAGCGCTTCTGTGGAGTTTTTTATCCATCTTAATTACTTAGGTTGTGGAATTTTTTGAGTAATTTAATTGAGCTATGCTGGGTTGTTTATGTATGGATATGTTGTACTGTGGCGTTTCTTGTGAGAGTGTGATCTGTGTTATTGTTGTAGCTGACGTTGATAGGTTGAAATAATGGCGTTCAGGCCTTGGGCTATGACATTAAAATACACGATGAAGGACGATGTGGTACCATGCTGTTTTTCAGAGAAATTTTCAAAATTAAGTAGGGAATAATTGCTACTGGGATAATTGATGTATAAGAACAAAATTAAGCCTTTCAATTTAATTCGAAAATATCCGTGTTTTTATAGCCTTGTGAAAGTTTTATGGAACTTGAAATGTCCCAATAATTTGCACATAATCAGAAAATAACAAAGTTAAACAGATTATTACCATCGCTTTGAATTCTTTCTACTTTAAGGTAATAACACTACAAGCTTGGAAGTATAGTAAGCTACTTACTTTTGAGCAATTTTCTCTTCATACTAAAAGGTATTACTATAACTCATTGTTATCTAACAAAATGTGTGTGAATTATTCTTAAATAATATTGTAATTCCTTTAATATAAAACCAATCAGACTATACTTTTGGTGAGGTTAAAATTTTAAATGACACGAAACAATTGAGAAAATATTGCCCCCAAAAAATGCTTGGTTTGTATAAGGGGACATCCATAAATTACGTGAGGTGTTTTTTCCAAAATCTGGACCCCCCCTCCCCCCTTGGTGAGATTTAGTGAGATTTTTCTTGACCCCCTCCCCCCAAGTGAGATTTACCTACAACTTTTAAAAATTATTTTCTATCCAATTCATTTGCATTTTGTGTATCATAGCAACTAATTAAGTAATAATTAAGTTTAAAAAGTTGACGTGATATTTTAATCGACCCCCCTCCCCCTTGGTGAGATTTTTGTGAGATTTTTCCAAACCCCTTCCCCCCTTTTTGACCTCACATAATTTATGGATGTCCCCTAATCTATTGAATTTATGTCATTTATTATCATCACTAGTTGAAAGTTGTGGAGCAATTCAATTTTAAATATCGTTATTGTTCAACCGTTTCTTTCAAATTCCACCAATTTTTCCGTTATTTTCCCGCATCATTTACTAAAAAGCAAATTTTAAAATTCCATTGCTTAGAGGGAAATTTTACAGGTGTTAATTAACACCTAATAGGCCGGGGGCCTTGAGGAGCAATATTGTATTATTTATTTTTTGTTAATAAATTAATCTTATAATATTTTTATTTTGTAAGTATTGATTTAGATTTTTTGGCTTAATAATATGAAATGGTAAAAAAGGTTTAATAGTTTTTTAGGTGTCTTACTTAGGATTACATGGGGAAAGTGGGATACTGGGGTAAGTGGGACACTTGGGTAAGTGGGACACCTCCCTAAAACTATAATATATACAGGAAATTTTACACTTACTCGCATTGATTATGTTACAGCTTGTCACACCGATGAATTTTGCATGTATTTGAGATTTGTTTAATTTATTTTTAAGATTATAGAACTAATTTAAAGTAGATTCCCAGAATGGATTTTTTGGAGAGTTCAAGACGCATTTTTCAAAGAAGTATTTCCAGGTAAGTTTTCATTACATTTTAATGTTTATTGAACTGTTTTGCAGAGTTTGACCTTAAATACATACGGCAATTCCCCCCATACATACGGTCCCACTTACCCCATAGTTTTAGCATGGTTGGGGTAAGTGGGACCCCTCTTTATTTAGTAAGTGAGACCCCTTATTATGATATAAGTGGTTCTAGAGGGTTCCAAATGATATAGGAACCATTACTGAAGACATAAGCTTATTTAAGGGGGGTTATAGGGACAATTTCCCCCAATATTTTCAGAAATATTCTATTTATAGCAGCAAGTCCTTTTACTCACCACTTCAAAAATAAAATTTATAAATAACTTGATCGACATTTTAAACCAAATTTGCGTTTTAATTTAAGTTATGGTGAGTTAAGTGAAATATCTCATCAATAGTGATCATTCTCTCATTTAGTGTGTCCGATTTCTTTTTTTATCTTAAAATGTTTAGTAAGTGCCAAAATAAGTCTTAATCGACCTTATTATGTGTTTTCAATACTATTTTATATGTTAAAGTAAAACATATCCCTTTGAACATAAACCCATAAACATATCAAGTAAGACCCACTTAATTCCTTTTAAGTTTTGCTCACTTCCCATATAAATGAAGAGGTGGTGATATCATTTTTTAAATTAAGACCAATTAAGAAAAATGTAAAGCTTTATTTTAAAAACTACTAATACATTTTTGTTTATTGTAGTTTTAACGAAATTAGTCAATAAGTTCAAATTTAACCCATTCAAAATTCTTCTTGTTGAGCTCCAAAAATGCACTAGGCCAAAAAGGGGTCCCACTTACCCCAAGTGACCCTATATTTAAAAATGGTTGAAAAAAGGAAAGCAATTAAAACTTTTAATACAGGATGTAATCTTTTTTTCAGTGACATTTTAAGAATGTATAATGGAACGCAACACGCAATTCTTTTAAATTGTAATGAGCTTATTCAAAGAAGATTACTTGGGATCTAATTTCTTTAATTTGTAGTTTCAAGACGGTTCAATTTTTATGTGATGAAAATCTAGAATTTGGAGATTGATAATACTTAAAGCTGGTAATCATAGCAATTTTTTTGTCACTTTCCACAACGTTTGTTATAAATAATTCTATTTATGTAATAATTTTATCTTCGATTACCTATTTTGTAGAATTATCTCTTAGAAAATTGATCGCTAAGCTTTCATCTATCTTTTAACGCATTTGTTTTCAAAGTAAATATTTTCGGCGGCATTTTTCTTGATATTCTTTCAACTTTCAACGATAGGTCAGATAATGTGATGATGTATCGAGATAACCGATTGACCAGACATTCAACTAAAAAACTGAATGCTTATAGTAGTGATTTATGACTCATATTGTAAATAAAATGTGAAATTCTTAAGCAATGATAAACATTTGTTTGTCTATTAATCAAAATAACTCTGGTTCGAAGCATTTATGTCCATACGTCTTCAACAGTATATGATGTATTATTATTCCCTTGTTCTTTTCAAATAGAGAATATACTTGCATTTACTTACTACATATTTACATTTTGAATTTTTATGCCAATTTATATCTGGAATCAAATCAAATCAATTTATTGTTAAACATACACATATATTACACAAAGAATGAGAAAAACAAATTATGATTCGCCTGAAGGAAACAAAGACCTGTATAGGCGAAAGAAAAATTACAATTTTTACAGAAAAAATAAAAAGTAACATAATATGAAGATTAATAATTAAGTAAGTTTAGTAGGGAAAAACATTATGTATAACAGAATTATAATAACTACAATATATACACTTCAATTGAATTAAGTAAAGAAAATAAAGGCACAGCAAGGCTTAAAAATTTTATGCTTCTAGATTTAGACGGAAAAAAACATCCAAATTATCAATGTTACAAATAAAATTAAATAATGATCGCTTGAAAATATTAGGAGATGGAAAACTCTGAAATTCTATAGGCAAAAAATAATATAATTTAGGAGCAAGATAAAAAATTTTTTTTTTTTGAAAATTTCTTTATGAAAACGGGGAATATTAAATATTATTGTGGGTCTTCTATTTGAGGTATGAATTTTTAAGTCGCAAATATTTTTATGGTGATGTAAAAAAAGTAACATTCGATAAAATGCAAAATGGCGAATAGGTAAAATTTTTAAATTTATTATTAAGTTACAGGGATGATCAAATTTATAGTTTAATAATTTGAAAATTTTGTTTTGAATCGATGTTAAAGGACACAAATTAGATTTATATTCACCTCCCCAAACTATAATGCCATAATTTATTAACGATTGAGCCCAAGAATGATACAAAGTAATTAAAAATGACTTATGAACTTTATTTTTAAGAAAATGCAATTTGATTAAAACGAAGCGTAGTTTTTTAGATAATTCAGTGATGTGAGTTTTCCATTTAAGGTTTGAATCAATAAAAAGACCTAAATATTTTATGCTATTTACTTGTTGCAGCAAATGACAGTTGCAATGAACAAGAAGACCATTACATGATGAAGAGTGAAATTTAATATTAAGGGTAGAACTTGATTGAATTAAATTGAATTGTATATTGTAGGAAGTAAGATTATAATAATTATTTTTTTTCGAAGCTACTTTTTGGCATTCTAATAATTCTGAAATTAAATATTTCTTAAAATAGTTAAGCATTTTATTTGTTTAACATTTAAATGTAAACATTATAATGCCGTAAAAATTTAGGGAATCATAAATCACCTTAAACATTGAAAACCTTTTTAATTATCCATTTAATGCAAAAAATAGAAAAACTGTTTACACAGCCAACTTATGTACGAAATTTTTCTGTTTACGATAAAACGAGGCAGTCATAACTGTGATGTCACAATGTCATTCGGGCCTATAAAATGAGTTGCATTTAATACCCCAAAATACTGCGATTGTAATAAAAAATACTGGCTTCTATTTGTGCTAAAAAAAGTTATAAGTTTCACATGGTACTTTCAAAAACATCCTGTAGCCTCCATAACATTCAAGCATACTTGCTAACTTTTGCGTATTGTCCGTAATATTTACTGATTTTCTTTAGTTTTACGGATTGATTGAAAAATATACGGATTTTGCGTTTTTGTCCACTTAACTATTTTTTTTGAGTGAAATTTGGCTTTTTTGCGAGTCATTTAGGATTCACCGGCAAGTCTTGTAAAAAAATACTAAAAACATTAATTTAATTTTTTTCTACTTTTAATTGACAAAAAACTTTGTCCTTGTGAAATTAATTTGTGTCCCTTGTGAAATTAATTGTGAAGTGAAATAAAACCAAATGATCTAAAAATATAAAAAAACAACTTATCTTTTCAAAACAATTTCTTTTCAAGCTGGAAAATTGTTTATTTTAATTTATATGATCCTTTTATTTTGGCGTTTTCTGTGTCTTGACTTTCGTCTCACTAGCTACTAACAAATGTCTCAAAATAGTACCCCTGCTGCCATAAACTGGAAATCTAAAGTGCTAATACAATGAAATGTTACATTTATTGTACTTATTGAATGGTGTTGTCGTTTGGAAATGGAAGTTCGAGTAGAAAATGGGGGAAAATGTCGTGTTGCCAAATGGCAACAGTATGCACTGTAGGGTTAACCAAAAAGTTTTAAGGATGTAAGTTTTCAAAAGTTGGCAAGTATGCAGACTTTATCAAACGGTATTCTCGTGATTTTCTTCTGGCCACCTGAAGTGCATTACTTTTGAGGGTGGCAAAGATGTTTCCCAACGTGCAACTAAATGCAACGTCAGCTCTTTGTCTCTTCAGCGCATTCTGATGTCTAGGATTTTCCTGTGGGGAGGCTGGGGCTGACCTCCTTGTTGTTTATGGATTTTGTTGTGATGCATGGCCTCATGGATCTGGTTTAGTTTCAATAGACCAGATGGGGATTAGTCCCACCCCTTTAACCACCATATTGCTTTCTTTCAGTTTTATTACAGTGTTTACTCTGAAATAAAATTAATTTTTGAAAGAAATACCATCTCTATAAGAGGTACCTTTTCTTTTGTAAATCTAGAGCTAGCTGCGAAAATAAAAATTGACAGTTCTTTAAATATGTAATTGGAATTTTGCACTATTAATCCTAAAATCAGCAGCCAAAAATCTAAGTATCCAAACTATTGAGTTTCAGATATTTTTTTGGTCATAGGTAAGCGTTATTAAAATTTTGCGATGAGTGAATTCACCTTTTGAATAAAGTCCTGGTAGTCCCACACAACACAACTACATAAGATTGTTTAATTTACGTAGCTGTGAATACGTATGATGAATATACGTGTTTTAGATTAAGATAACAGGAACGCGAATCTTCGAAGTTTGTGTTGTCCGAAAAGGCGAATTCAGGTTCGACTTCTGGGGGGGGCACACGAAGATTTTCTTATCCATTTTTGCAATAAAATCTAGGATATTTTTGAAATATTGAAGGATATAATATATATATATATATATATATATATATATATATATATATATATATATATATATATATATATATACTATTTTTGGCCATTAATCTACATATTAATGCATTTTACAGCTTCAAAAAACCTGCTTTTACTAAGAAATTTGGTTTGGAAGTAATTGTATTCAGACCATTTTTGTTCTTCTGGTTATCCGTGGTCACACATCCGATAGAATTGACACCCATGGTTAAACTTGATTTACTATTTATAAAAATTCACTTTAAAACTCAATGCTGATTTCACACATAAAATTAAAAGAAATCTTATTTTTTTTCTCTTAGGTTGTTTGCTCGCCGTAGCTGCTCCCGCTGCCAGAACGGTATCTACGCCTCCGAACTGGTGATGCGGGTGCGGGACCTGGTGTTCCACCTGCACTGCTTCACGTGCGCCTGGTGCAACACGGCGCTGACGCAAGGGGACGTGTTCGGGCTGCGGGGCACGCTCGTCTACTGCCGCATGCACTACGACATGCTGCGGCATGAGCCCTACCCGGGGCCTACCGACGAGATCCCGGCAGCGGAGATGCCTGCCGACCGCTTCGGCTGCGGTGGTGGCTACGGGCCTTTCCCGGTGGAGACCGGCCTTCCGCCCGCTGCCGGCAGGAAAGGCAGGCCCAGGAAGAAAAAGAGCGGGGACGCCGAGGGCAGGCACGCAGGTAATTAATTGCTGCTTTTTCACGAAATAGCGTTGGCGGGGTTTCGGATTTTTTCTTAGGGTGGTGGGTCTTGGATGTGTTTTATTAGATTTTCTTAACTACAATGTGTGGATATTGAAGAGGTAATGTACATGTTAATGAGTTATGATACCGTTAACCTGGAGCAGAAGCTGGGAAAATTATGGGAGAATCTCAATTAACCATCCTATTAGAGGTACCATGGAGTGGTCGGAAAACTACTCTGCCAGAGGGCTTAGCCAAGGGGGGATTCAGGGATTAATTCCCCTGAAAGTCATATTTTTTTACCATAGAAAATGACTAAATTTACCCCAATCCCCCCGGAAATACTGATTTCCCCTACTAAATATTTTTCTGTCTACAATTGCGTGTATTACAAATGCTCGCACACAAAAGATAACAAACACATGTAAGAACATTTTTTGTCCTCTAATTAATATAATACTTTGTTGCGTTGTGATATAGTGTTCTGAAAATGTTAGTGTTGTTACCATACCCAGAAATCTGATCTGAAATAATCGTATTGTAGATAATGTTGAGAATCTGAATGTGTTCTTGAATTTTCTATGAACACACTGTCTCTAATTTTAGTATAACACCTTTACAGCACTATTTTTAGATAGCATTTCTGGGTAGTAATAGTTTTCAATCATAAACAGAACTACACTATCACAACAAGCGTAAACGTGTTCTAGCTACTGCATAACTAAATAGTTGTTATAAGAGTTGCTAAAGAGAAATGTTTTTAATGTGTTTCGAGTGCTTGCAGTGTAAGTGTAAAAGGGGAGAATATTCAAAACATAATGAATTAAGTCATTTTCACAGAATTCAACCCATTACTGCCTGAAGTCCCTTTTTAGGAACGTTTTTTAAAAATCCTCCTATTTCTACAAAAATTGTTCCTTTGAATCAAAATTTGCACTGATGTATCTCTGATCTTCATAGAACATAAAGAACACAAGCAGAAAGCAGAATTTAAAAAAAATTTCAATTTTTTTAAAGTTGGAAGATGGAATTTTTCAGAAAAGTGCTTTTTTAAAAATTTTAAAAGAAAAAGCTTAAAAATCCTAGTTGTTATTTTAAAAAAATTTCAATGCCGATATATATTACTGTTTATACATTAAATCAGTTGGAGTGTTTTTTATTTTTCCAAAATATTTTAGGGACGTCAGGCACGAATGCCCCCGTGGTTTTCCCCATAGGGAAATGCTAGTTTCCTTATTTTTTTCCTAAAAACGAGTTCGATTCTTATGAAATGAATTAAATAACCGATATTTATAAAATTACTTTAATCTTAGCTAATAAATTTATTATTTTTGTTTATTTTTTTTTGGAAAATACTGTTATTTCTGCTAATTTAATGGAATAAAAAGTCTTAAATTATAAGAAATTAATTAATTTGTATTAATTAAAAGGAATAAATTAATTATTTTACTATATTTATTACTTATGCAGGGCTCACACGCCTGCGCCATTTGCGCCAAACTGCGCCAAAACCAAATTTTGATACATTCTGATACAAATTGCCTATTTTACCAGCTCCTGCGCCAAAACTGCGCCATTTTCAGAGACTACTACTACGGATTCTCCGTAGTTTATACGGATGGCGTCGTTAAACTACGGACTACGGATAACATCGAATAAGCTACGGAAAATCGGAAATCTATCATAAAAAGCACTTAGAAGCGCAAGTTTTTTCCCAATTATGCTCTATTTTTAGGATATTTTTTCTTGGACGGCCGGCGGGCGCCAAGTTGAATTTCGTTGTTAGTTCGATGTGGAAAAAACAACTTTATAGTGGTTAGAAGCCTTCGTTCAGTGTTTAGGATCGCATTCTGCGGAAAAGTCGAAAAATAGCGATTTTTCGCGCAAGTACCGTTTTTCCAGCACGTAGTTAGAGATGGCTTCTTTTCACATAGCTGCCAAGTTTTACGGATTGTCCGTTAAATTTATGGATTTGCACCAAAATTTACGTTTTTACGGATCGACCCGAAATTTTTACGGAATTTACGTTTTTTCGCATTTTTCCTCCGTGAAAACGTAAACAAATCTTGTTGCGCCAGATTAAAGTCTTGTCTGCCTTTTCTAGGCGTTTGGAAACGGGTAAATCGCGGAAAAAGCAGCGATTTTTCGCGAAAGTTTCGTTTTGTGCGCCGCGTGTTCCGTTCCTTCCGCGACTATTTTCGACAGCCGCGGACGCCAAGTTGAAGTCGGCTTCATCTCGTGTCAGTATTAGAATGCAGGAAAAACTACTTTAACGTGGTCAAAGCCAACATGTCCGATGGTTAGAATCACGATCTTGAAAAGCCGAAAAATAGCGATTTTTCGTGAAAGTTCCGTTTTTTCCGCGATTGCTTCCTACCGGCGCCTAATTGAAGTTGGCTTCCTTTCACTATTGTATTTCCATTGTAGAAAAAACAACTTAACTAAGGTCAGAACTAATTACTTAGGAGGTGAATTATCACTAGACCAATAACATCAAGTAGATAAAAATTGATAAGGTGTAAAAATTGGATAAGAGCTGATAAATTAATAGAGGTTTAAGTTAAGTATTTATGAATTAAATCTATACGCACATTATTTGTCGTAATCAAAATCATGGTTTTCATGTCGTACGAAAAGTTTTACTGATGCAAGTTTAAAATGTAATGAAGGGGAAGCTTTTGTAATTTTAAATTACAAAAGTTTCCCTAAAATCAAATTGCTACAAAAGACATTTTTTATGCTACGAAACTTGGTTTTACCTGCTACAAAACTTGGTTTTACCTGCTACAAAAGGCATTGTTGTGATACAAAACTTGGTTTTACCTGATACAAAAGACATTTTTTGTGATACAAAACTTGGTTTTACCTGATACAAAAATTGATACAAATATTTAAAAGTGAGTGTGAGCCCTGTACTTATGAAAATATATTTAGGTTATGTTTTAATTAAAAGTTTAATAATTATTAGTTATAATGACTTTTTCTCATTCAAATTGCCAAAAAGGTAGCTTTTGTGATAAATTTTCGGCTTTTTTTCTAATTAGATGTTGCTAATCATTGTGTTCTATACTGCAGATCAATCTATATCATCTGGCTTGCTAATGCACATCCAACTAATGGCTGAGTTTTGGGGAGAAATTTGTGTTCCACACAATAAAATTAAATAAAATGAAAAAAGTATGGGCATTTGAAAGACTTAAACTTCACAAATTGAGATATTCTGATGAATTTGAGGTGTGTAAGAGTAATTATTACTTAATATTAGGTAATATATAAACAAAGAATGCCTTTTTCAATTAAAAATCTTAATTAATTTGTATATAACATAGATTTGAGAGGTAAAAACGTGTTTTAGAGCATAAAAATACCCTAATTACGTTAAATAAGGTTAATTTTACAGTTAATTGATTAAATAATTAATATTTTTTGTTCATATTCATGTTACAGTATGGTTCCGATCACTTTTGCTGCACTTAAAAAGGTGGAAGATGTTTTTGAGGCTTTAAAACGGTTTTCTACCATGCGTTTACTATAGGGAAAAAACACGGGGGCATTCGTGCCTGACGTCCCTTTTTAGGGACGTTTTTTAATTTTGGTGTAGAAATTAAAATTTTAACCTGGAATTTTTTCACTATTTTTCCAGTTGTTTTGGGGCTATTTACTATGTTTTTACCAAATATTTAAGAAAAATAAAAAGTTGGGCATTAATGGGTTAAAACTATGTAATAAATGAAAAATAAGTAAAAATTACATTACTGTAATAAAGAGAAATGAACAAGGTTGTCTAGTCTAGGTTCCTGCACAGTAACGAAGGGGACGGAAACATCACCAAAACATTTGTATGCTCACGTTTCGTTTTTACGTTACCTCTTCTGTTAATTTATATATTTTGTACTTTTACGATCAAAAAATATAACAAATGTATATAAACTAATACAACCAGAGATTCCAAACATTCTTTGATGTTATTGCATGCTATTATAGTTGGAAATTGAATGAAGGGTACATCAGGGTACGAATTTTAATACAGATGATTTTGTCAAAGGTTTCGCCAAAACATGTTTTCTCCAAAAGTTAAATCGTAACTCACTTGAGCAAATATTTCGTAAGTTCCAATCTACTCTTTAATAATAAAGAAAAAGTGGCAACACGGTGACTCACGCCTTGTCAAATGGAAAGAAAGAAGTCGGATAAAACTTTATACCAATATGATTTAAAGACACAGATTTGAACAAATCTGCCACGTATAAAGTGTCTAAATTCTTTTATACGCTGTGGCGAGACATTTCTTTTGTATAGTTTGTCTTAGGATTAAGATCCTAGCGATATGGTCTGCGCGTGTGCTATTAAATCCTTGAAACTGTTATAGTGTTCGTGCCCTAAATCTTAATTTATAGCTTTACTCTTGTTATATTTTAGTACTTCGTTAGGAAAATAAAGAACAGAGTGTTAAGGTGCACTTAATATAATTAAGGTAAGATGGTTACTTTAATTAAACACGAAAAGTTAATTTGCTTAAAAAGTTAAATGCAAACAGAGTTTTTTAAAATACCTTTTTCTCATATTTATGGCGTGTTTTATGTATCAAAGAGTAACTACTCAAGTAAACTTCACTTCAAAAATTCTGGGTACGGTTTAATTGTCCCGCATTTATTTCAAGAAAATGGTCACAAAAGTGCTTTTTATTAGAAAAAAAATTGTATAAAATAAATGTTTAAACCTTATATGGCTTCATTTTTAATTTTGTTGAACTCTTAAAGAACAATTACTATTGATTGAATACCCGCAGCACGGTTTTTACACGAGGGTGAGATAGATATGCGAGTAGAAGAAAAAGTTCTAACATTCAATAGAAGTAGCCTAAGTACTAGTACTTCAAACCTCTTAAATCGTGAATTAAATTAAATTATCAAAATAAAGGGTGAGGTTACCATTTTCCGATTAAATAAAGTGAACATACATTTCATAACGTCCCATTTTAATATAAGATTGGATCATGCGGAAGTTGATGGTAAGAAAGGTATAAAAGGGATAAAAGTAATTTAAAGAGCAATGTGAAAGAGAGATATAAATCAAAACGAAATTAGTATTTTCTTATCAAACCATCCAAGAGAAATGTCTTTAGTAAATCGATCCATGAAAATAAGCAAAAGAATACCGAAAACAGATTTTAGAATCCATTTTTTTAATCTCCAACCCTTTCTCTGAGGCGATCTCCTCTCTCTTTAAAAATAACTCTCAGCGGCGTTTTTAATTAAGGCATTAAATAAAAATTCGCTAATGAAATAAACGAACGTCCGTTTCTCAATGACGTTTAATTTAACGGGACTGTCATAGCAAACCTTACTAATTTGTTATTTTTTCTTCTCTCGCGTGCAGTTCTTAATTAGATTTTAGCGATTCGAGCTGCTTCTTTCATTCCATTCAATTACCAAGTGTTTGATCCTTTCATTTACTTCGGAGATGCAGTTTCACTATCACTTTTTTTCTATACTCTCAATCCTTTTCTACATCCGATGCCGAAAGCGAATGGGATTCGCAAGATAATGGGGGGTGAGTTGTGACAAATTCCGAAATTTCAATTTTAAAGGGAGCGTTTTTTTTAGTGTTTGCCTTTAGGTGTTCTTTCAGAATTGGTTTAATATGTTTGAAATTTCGAGGGATTATGTTTTGTCATAATGCAGTTGTTTCTACACGAAAATTGCTAATTTTATTTCATATGATGCGGGATATGGAGTAAAGAGAAAGGATCATGCTTTTGAAATACATTTTACATCGTTAATAAATTTGCAGATGTTAGAAAACCTTAATGATTTGTATCCTTAACTGCATTTTAATGATTTACGCATGTCCCTTTTCTTTGGAACGAGATCTAAAAAGTAGTGAACTTTTTATGAGAAGTATTGTTATACCCTTTAAAAATATTTCTTGACCTCTTGACTAACTTTATTTGTTTCATTTAAAAAAAATTAATGAGGAATCATAATTTATCATTTTACATTCAACTGCAAAGTACAAAATTAATGGTTGTTTAAATGTGAATTTTTTTTCAGGTTTGTCTCCTATGGACCCTACGGGTCTGAACCTTCACCTGACCCACCTAGACGGTCCCCAATCCTCCCCTCCCCTGTCCAGCGGCGGGAGTCAGCGGACAAAGCGCATGCGCACCTCCTTCAAGCACCACCAACTCCGGACGATGAAGTCCTACTTCGCCATCAACCAAAATCCCGACGCCAAAGATCTGAAGCAACTGGCGCAGAAGACAGGGCTGTCCAAAAGGGTGCTACAGGTACGAGTCTTTTTTTTTTGTATTCCTTTGGGTTGGTCGATATTTTTTGGATCAAGGCCTCTATTAGGGCATGCTGCACCAAACTAGTGGTATTCCTTTGGTGGGAGTCTTAATGTCAGTCTGGACTGTATAAACTAACTTACACCCTTAGGCATACTTCTGCAAGGGTTCATTTCCATTGTTGACTTGAACGAATTAGATGTGTGATCAAGAGCCAAATCTATTGATCAATGACGTCAATCAGACTTGATCGCCAATCACCTTCGAATCTCATACCAAGTCAATTCTGTTAAATTGCCTTGCTGTACACATTCAAAACATGAAGTTGGATATTGGTTGGTTGGAAATAAGAGAAGAGTAAGCTGTCTCTATAGTACAAATATAGAGACAGCTTACTCTTCTCGGTCAGGCAACCTTGCATGTCGAAAAAGTCGGACCTGTGTGAGTGGCGGAAGTAAATTTTTAACATGGGAGCTCCCGTAGGCGGGTCAAGTGTGAGTGGCAGAACGAAACCGAGCTACCGGTCACACTTTGAACAGCGTAGAAGATGTTTAAGCTGTCTCTAGTGGCTGTTGGTGATGGTTTATGGAGTTTATAGTACACGGAGTTTATTTTGTGGCTAAAAAAACTAACATGTTCTTCAATATTGGGTGCTTTATAAAAAGTTTATGCGTCCCCAATAAATCAATGATTTAAATTACGATCCCGATTTCCTATTTTTTTATTTTGTGTTTGATCCACTTACTGGAAAATTTCCAGCTTCCCTTCCCTACTAGCTTTCTGTTCTAAATCTTTGAAGGGTAGCTGATTTCAAAATTTAAACCATCGAACTTGATTCGTCGCAGCCTTGTATTATATTTTAAGTTTAAATAACATAGTACCAGACAATAAGTAACGCATCACATTTCACAAAATTATCCTCGAAAAACCTCTGAAAAGCATCTACTAGTTCTCAATTTCCAAGCCTCCTCTCAATTCCGGCTACCGAAGGTTCAAAGCACTTCACGTAGTAACCTCTGAACACCAACAGCATCAGATTCCTGGTATGAACCCGAAACGAAAAACACCGGCCATCGAAAAGCTCTCTCCCCGTGAATTTCGAAAGGAAGCATCAGGGAGGATGGTGAAGATGCGGGGATGGCGGAAGAGACGCTCTTTGGACGTTCTCCAAATGGCTTGCACGCGGAGAAATTATGAGGGTTCTCTTCTCTCTCCTTTCACTCCCTGGAACTAC
The DNA here is from genome assembly GCA_024610705.1 of Tetragnatha versicolor. NCBI lineage: Eukaryota > Metazoa > Arthropoda > Arachnida > Araneae > Tetragnathidae > Tetragnatha > Tetragnatha versicolor. The sequence goes on from JANDEH010000007.1 coordinate 44,965,506, forward strand.
GATCGTATTTTAGGACGGTGACACTCGGGCCGGCTCGTTAGCGAGGTTGATACTCTCGTTTGATTATTATAAAAAGTGGGGGAGGGGGTCGGGTTACGGGAAGCTGGTGATTTAGCTGCAAACGATAACAGATGATGGGTGGTTTGTTCGATTATGGGGGTGGGGGAGGGATTTGGGGTTTCTTTAATTAAATATTTATGCGTGGGGGAATAAGAGGGGTAGCATTTTCTGGGGGAGAAAGTAAGATGAATATAATGATAAAAGTCCCCAATAAAAAAGTAGAAGAAATATTTGTAGCTATATGAGCCTGAAGTTAGCTGGCGTAGTCATATTCAAACTCTTTCAATATTTTTAGACTCTTTGGGAAAATGGAGTACATTTTTTATTAATTATATAATTAAGATAAGGATTCTTTATAATCCTCAAGTTTGTAGTTGAATAAATTACTTCCACCTTTATGATTCTATCAAAAATTAAAAAATCATGGTCATGTAAAAACGACATAAACTTTTATCTTTACTTGTGTTGTTTCTTTTAAAAATTTACCTACCCATTAGAATATTGGTTCAATTCCGTTAACTGTCCCTAGGTGTTTTAAATGTCAAAAATTTGAAATACTGCCAAAAAAATTGCAATCAAACGGATAAAAATGTACAGTTTTATCAATGGCAACCATAAAAATTTTGCGATAATTACGGGACAGTTAACGGAATTTAACCACAGTATTTTATTAATGGTGCACCCATTATTTGATATATTCAACGATAATATGCACGATAATATTCAATATTTTTGAATATGAAATAAATTTAAATGATTTGTTTTAAATATCGAAAACAATCAGGATTTATACTTAATGTACCTAACTATTTCTTCGCAAAACAATAGAACTACTGACTTGAAATTCCGAGATATTTTGGTCTGGTAATGTTTTTGGACAAAGCATTGAAGTACTATGAATGTCATTTATAAATGTTGTAGTGTTAGTGAACAGTTTTTCAGAAATAACACTTTAAAATACTATGTTTGTTTTAAATATAATGATGCCTTTAAAAGTATCAATACTCAACTTCCATGTCCTATCCTTCTTTTTAGTTTTTTCCTCTCGAACCATCACTTCACGCTAACGTTGTTCTGCATTTGTCAAGATTAAATTCGGATCTGCTCCTTACTCTTGACTAGGGGTATTTTTCAAAACGAAAGGGACCGGCATATTTCAACATCAATGAAAAACGCGTCAGCTGGAATTAGTCAGAGAGTGAAGGGCTTTCCTTCATTCCCGACACCTTTGAGCGAAATTTCCTCCAAGAGTTCTGAAAACTAATAAGCTGACTCTAAAGTGTCTGGCGATGTGGGGACATATTTCACTTTTTGAAAGTGTAGGAAAAAAATTATAAAAAGGTTTTGGGTCGTATCCAAACTGCAGCAGAAGGCCTGGAAGAGTATTGTGTGATCTCTCGACTGTATAGTTGTAAATATCTCTTATCTTTCCCGGTTCTGATAATAATTGGGTAAAGGACAGTTGGAGACCCTGAAATTCCCTCTTCCTGATGATGAAGTGTGTTTGATAGCTTTATGGGTTTATAATTTTCAGCTGGAGTCGTAGCGATAAATTTAAAGATAACATGATAATCTTTTTTTGTAAGGGTCTACTTCTTTCTTGGTAGCCTTTAATTTTGCTCGAATAGATTTTATAAAATTAGTTTTTCTCGCAAATATAGGCAATGAAAACACAATGTATTGGGAAGTTCCTCTAAAAAAGGATTTATTTACTTATTGAAGATTTGAGACAAAAAAAACAGAACTTATCACATTCTATCCAGAAAAACACTAGGAATGTGTTTGGTACTGTGGCAAACATACTCATCACTTTAACAGCCGAATTCACAGCCATCAGTGTCGGTGTTAAATCATTGAAGGATTCCACCAATCAGAGTGAGCGTAAAGCTGAATTTTCTTTCTTTAGCACATGATTCTTGAGCCATAAAAACCACAAACAAACACATGTAGCTGCTGGTAACACCGACGCTAATGGATGTGAATATGGCGGTAAGAATCAAGCTATTCTATTGAGGGCATAAATACTTACTGATATAAATATGATATGGGAGTACACTTTTGTGTGGGATTTCCACGTTTCCTCCAGTCTGCCACAATACTCAACTATTTATAGTTGTTGATAGAGTTCATTCTTGGTAAGCTAGGTTGTAGATCGGAGGGATGATATTCAGTATGAGAACAGTCTTGTCGTGTATTAAACATTATCAAAGAAATTCATGATAGTAATTCCTCTTTATTAAGTTTTCAATACGACCATTATATTTCAAATTGTAGCCATAGGCTGATTTGAGTAAGATTTTGGGGGTGGTCCTGGGGATCCTGAAACAAGGGACCCTGAGGATGCAAGAAACTTTGGGATGCATAGATATACTACATATAGCATAATCTTACCCTGATGGTTCTGCAAATAATTTATTATTGAGGGAACTGAAATATGGACAAAACAACAGAGAACAGTTCCCAAGCAGTATTAGTCTCAAGGGTTAATCAGTTTCATGGTGATTGATTATGATGTCATGTCCATCCGGAGTATATCTATATACATTGTGCGACAAGCACAGGTATCAAACCTTGCTGTCTCCTCTATTTGTCTTATGGTGGTTGTATCTTTTCTAAGACTATCACGTTTTGCCTCTATGTACTAAACAGTCTTATTGTCCTTGCAGGTATGGTTCCAGAATGCACGAGCGAAATGGCGACGGAACAACATCAAACAGGAGATGATGCCCGGACTGATGGGCAGCGACCAGTCCCCCAACTCCCAACTCCACCAGGGCAGCGGCAGCATGGGGGGCGGGATGTGCAGCCCGGGCGCCACCAGCTCCTACTCAGAGCCCAGCCCCGTCCACTCCCTCGGGGGCGTGCCGTCGGATGGTTCCACCCAGGTGGGTGGACCTTCCATGGACTTCGACAGCAGCAATCCGCTCACTCCTTTAGTCAGCCACCACGGACTCACCACGATGCACAACGGAGAGCCGGTCCTTCACATGACGTCCTTCCCAGAAATATACTGAAGGGGAGGACGTGCCGATCTTCTTTGACAATCATTGATGGTTCTTCATTCGTCGTTCTCATTCATTGGTGACTTTTTTTTATGGTGAACCTCGCAGAAAGAACTCTTCATCCAGCCATGTTGTTGTTCCATCCATCGGGTCCTGGTCTGCTTCTGGAGCGAAAGCTTTAGTCGAGTAGGGAGGAAACTTTCAGGAAAAAGGAGAGAAAGTCGAAACGTAGTTGTTAGCCGACATGGTGGTTTTCTTGTGTCGTTGTGTATAGATATGTCTTTAAGTTGACAATGTTAAAAGCTCAGCTTTTAAATTTTAAGATGAACTTCAACTTTAGACAAAGAAATATCGTATAACTTACATTTTTTAACCTCCAAATAAAAAAATTTAATAACTTAATACGAAGCTATTATAATATACAGGGTGTACTACATAGGAAAACTATCTGCGAGAGATAACTCATTATTTGTTTATTTCTAAAAAAAACTTAGCTAATATCTAGTGAGGGAAATACAGATTTCTGTCATCCTCTTTTTTACCTACAAATAGCTCAGTACCTAAGCTATCTATGTGGGCGGGACAAGGTCCGCCGTTTGTCGCCTTTCAGGCGACGCGACGGGTCGGCCTGCCCTGACATTTCTTCTTACTCAAAATTTGATGGAATCGAATTTTAAGGAGACCAAAGAAAAGTTTTGTAGTATTTTTTTATTTACGAATTATTACTGAATTCTTTATTCGCCTTGCTTAACACGAATGCGATTTTTTATTCAAATAATACATGTCCCACCGAGAAACCACAATGAAGGTTTTAATAAAGATATCTCTCCAATGCAAAGAAACTTTCCATAGGGCTACAACTGCAAGGATCTTTGGGTTTCTTGCGACGTATATTCCAACCTGTTTAGGGAGATAGTTTCCCTCTACTTGACTGCTTGTCAAGCTACAGCTATAATCTCTCTGCAAGAGCAATTCAAGAACATTTTTAAATCAATGCTTGATTGTAAATGTAATAACACTGTAAGCTAACCTCATGGTTAATGGTGAAGACCAAGAAAATGAAGTCTGGTTGAAGATTTCCTAACACTAAAAGAACCTCGTCTTGAAAAATGAAAAACAGAATGATCTTGAAGAATTCAAGATTTTATCCCATCGAGTTTTTGCTTGACGACTGTTTTAAAGTTTCGCGTACTTCTCCATTTCATTTGTGTCGTTTTTAACTCTTTTTACCAAGTCATTCCACGAAAAGACTTAACGATTTTAGTTGATGCTAAGAGTATTGTTTTTGTTTCACTCTGGTAGTATAACGATGGAGTCTCATTTTAGAGGGTGTTTTTTAAAGATTGTATGTTGCACTGATGATTTTGTGCTCCGCTTATAGAGGAGCATTTCAGTTTTTATTTCATTTGACGAAAATAATGTGCGATGATTGGATTTGCAATTCCTGCTTTGGAAGATTGCTTTGTTGTAAAAAGCTCACTCAACTTTCATTACTCTGTCCATGCGAGCCTTTCATCTGTGTACAGTTCAAACGGGCGCTGTTAATAAAATTTTGATTGTATTTTTTTGTAATTTCTCTCTTTGTCTCATTTATTTTTATCCTTTCAGCTCAAAGAATAAAAAAAAGCTTATGAACAGGGTTCACACGAGTCAGGGAAAACCTGGAAAAGTTAGGGAATTCAAATTTCACCTAAAAAGTCAGGGAAAATTGCTGTTTTTGGCCAAAAACCTGGAAAATCACAACAAATACCTGGAAAATGAAAATTTTGTATGTTTGGGTTGTCAATTTCGACTCTACTAAGTGAAAAAATAGTCAACTTATTACTTATTGAAAATTATATGTTGAAAAATGCAAGAAATATCCAAAAAATGCCGTGAACTACTAGTTTTTTTACCGAAAAATCTAAAAAATTGACCTGGAAAAGTCAGGGAATTTTATTTCTGAAATTGAGGGGAACCCTGTAAGCTTTGGTTATCCCACCTTTACTTCGGCTTAAATAAACTTCAGCTTTAGACCTGGATCCGGCTCAGAGACTTTGGACTGGGACTTAACCTTTTATTTACCGACGGTACTTGTGAGTACCACTGGCTCAAGTTTAGAACTGCTGATGGTTGGCGAGTTTTGGCTATTTGGCGCCATATTTAGAAGATACATAATTCACTTAACATTAGTTGGGGTAATAGTGATTTTTATCGCTAAAAACTTGGCACATCACCAGTACTAAACTTGCGCCGAAAATAATTTGGTAAATAAAGGGTTAATTACGATTACTTCAATCGGCATTACTGAAAAAAATTATAATTACTATTTATACCACTGCATTTTCTATTAAAAACGTGTTTGGTTCTTATCTCTCTCTAACTCTTGGTTAAAAAATTTCTAAGTTCATTAAACTTAAGAAAAAATGCGATTCAATGTTTTTTTGTGCAGAGCAATTTTTACCAATGCCATTTAAACTTATTATGACGAAGATTATTTTTAATTTTGACGAGTTTACTTTTTATTAATTGATTTTATTTAAAGCAGAACCTCCTTAAAAAATTGGAAGTCACAAAAAAGAGTGAAAAGGAAATGATTAGATACTTTGATAAGTGTTCAGATTATTTTGTTTTTTATTTATAGATTTAACTTAACTTAATGTAGTATTACGTAGAAAAATATTTTCTTGAACTATTACGTAGAAAAATATTTTCTTGAACCATAGAAGCGTCATGTAGTGGTAAGTACCTACAACGTCTGAAATGTGTACCTGTGTGTTTAAATTCAAGCAGGTAAGAGAGATAGAATCAATATCACACATTCTGCTATGTCATAATTACCTTTCAAAAAAGTTTTATTTTGCCAAACGTTTTAGAATGGAAATATAAAAAATATCCCTGTTTTATCTTTCAAAAAAATTTGAGTCATTTTCATACAATAAAAAATTAGGACTTAAAGTTGCCATAAACTTTCAAGTTAAGTAAAGTTTCTTCTAAGGCTAAGCGCGCACTAGAGACTTTTGTCACGGCGACAAAGACAAAATTGTCTCCCTGGCTATTGCAAGAAGCTAGAGTGCGCGCACAGGCGACGAGACTCTTCGGCCGATTGCCAAGAATCTCACCATAGAAATGCATTATCTCGAGTGAACTAGTGTTTATAGTCACCGTGACAGAAGTCTCTAGTGCGCGCTTAGTCTAACTGTTGCAAATTTATTGAAATTATTATTTGCTTATTCCTTTCTATTTAAGTCTTGTCAAGATCAAGCAGTCCTAATTGAATTACTTTTTTCTATAACATGTTAAACGCCACTTTTTTTGAAAAATGAGTTATTGGTGTCATAGGATTAAGGATTCTGTAGGGATAACATACATTTTATACTCTATTCATTTAGAATTGGCGCTTGAGAAATAGTGCTTTCCCCCACGCTAGAAGCGTAACCATAGTTACGCTCTTCGAGCAGCCAATAGTAAGCCTTCTTCGTCACTTTGACGAGGATAGTTGCTATGGTTACCGAACGGTGGTGGGGGGGAAGGAAATATTTTCAAGTGCCAGTTCAAAATGAACAGAGTATAGTGATAAAAATAAGGTGATTTTAAAATAAGTTTCCAAAATGTTAAATTTCAGCTTTAGTGCAGAAACGAGTCAAGCGACGTCGCTCGTCTGGTTTCTACACTAAACTGCTTGGAATTTCGTTCATCCCGACTCATCTGCAAGTGGTTTGGGACTGCTGTTTTTTATTCTTTTGAGGTTTGGTCCATCAGGCCAAAGTAAAAACCACTTTTTTAAAGGTTTTTTTTCTCAAGACTCGGGGTGTTTTAGTAGTTAAATATATTCAAAATTTCCATGTAGTGGCTCATTAAATATGATTGATATTTTAGATCTATGACACTTTATTAAAAGAGGGTATAAATCTATACCCTAGATCAGGGGTCGGCAACCTGCGGCTCGGGAGCCGCATGCGGCTCTTTTGATGAAAAGTTGCGGCTCTCCAGTTCCATACGAAAAATTTATAGTACATTTTCCCTTAAAAAATCAGAAAATTTATTTTGAAGTACCTAATCAAATCAATGTGACTCACAAGGAGCAATGTCACCCAAAGTTCTCAAGATGAGTCAAAACACTACTTTTAAGGGTAAAAACTATTTCAGAGGAAACAATTTCTGGGGGAGAACCCCCGAGCCCCGAATACCCCTCAAAATTTTGGAATATAATAAATGTACTGTTTTTCCTTGAAAATTCTGTAATGTATATGAGGACTGATCCTCATATGATCTATTGTAGAAGTTCTAAAAAATGAATAACATTTCCAAAATTTTTCTCATATTTTTCCTTGAAAAGTCTGTCACTCAAATAATTATTTAAGTGACAGAATTTTATATTTATATTATTTATTTATAATTTTATATTATAGACAGAGTTTATATATAAGAGCACCGCTCATTTTAATGGAGCGGTGCTCTTAGGGTGCAATCCAAAAAGGCCTAAAAATGAGCTAAAAAAGTTCACTAAAAGGAATTTATAATTTGTAAGTAAATGGCAAGTAATCTAAATCTTGATGAAAAAAAGTACCTGAAAGGAAGTACCTCAGAAAAAAGGTTGGGTCAACCTCTCCAACTAAAATCCCCCTCAGAATCTAAAATCATATATAAAAGCAAATACTATAAAATTGAAAAAAAAAATCTGTGGCTCTTTAAAAACTGGGAAACTTTGTAAGTTGTAACTTTTGGATCTTCCGTTTCAAAAGGTTGCCGGCCTCTGCCCTAGATCATAATAATGAACTAATCTTGTAGGCTTTTAAAGCAAAATCGTTTTACTGTTCACAAAGTTACATCTAAACACTATATACAGGGTGTTTCAAAAGTCCGTTTCCCGGCTTTTATTTGGAACCAACGTGTCCTAGGGTCACGAAAGTAAGGTCTATCCAAGGTAAGTGACCCTGGAGAATCCATTGAGAGGACTTACAGCGCCCCTAGCGGCGAAATAAAAAAGTTAAAAAAATTAATTTAAAAACTAAAGGAGATAGAGCAAAAACCTCATTAAGAGTATTGTTGCCAACGTCATGAGTCATGAAGAACTCACTGAAAAAAATTTCATGAAAATATCTTGAATATTCGCGGAGATATTAGCATGTGAAAATAGCACTTTTTCAGGGGTCAAAAAATAAAAAGTTCGCATATTTGCAAATGTTTTTGATTTTTTAATTAAATTTTGTGCTCTTTCAATTTAAGAAACACAAAACTACAAAATAACACTGAAAAATTTGCAAATATGTGAGCTTTTTATTTTTTGACCCCTGAAAAAGTGCTATTTTCACATGCTAATATCTCATCGAATATTCAAGATATTTTCATGAAGCTTTTTTCTGTGAGTTCTTCATGACGTTGGGAACAATACCCTTACTGAGGTGTTTGCTCTATCTCCTTTAGTTTTTAAATTAATTTTTTAACTTTTTTTTTCGCTGCTAGGGGTGCTGTAAGTCATCTCAATGGATTTTCCAGGGTCGCTTACCTAGGGGTAGACCTTACTTCCGTGACCCTAGGACAGGGATGGCGAACCTTTTTCGATCAGTGTGCCATTTATAATACGGTTTATGATTTTCAGGTGTCAAGTGTGCCACTTGTTATTTTTTTAAAAAATTATCTTTAAACCCTTGGAAAATGAAATCCTCCTTTGAGGGTCGATAGTTTAGAATAGGAGTTTCTAACTTAAAGTGCTCAAGTGGTGAGTGGTGGTGGTGGGCCGTAAAGTCTGTGGTGTATATATAAATTTATTTCAGGAGGGGCCAAAAATTATTCCTCAGTCCCTCCCATGCATCTTTAATAGGTTTAATGCAGATTTGTAATACATTTTTGGTAGAATTTGCATTTTCTAGAATTTAATCTAAGAAAAAATGTTAACAATGAAGTTCCAAGTAAAGGGGGTCTGGGAGTCCTCCCCAGGTAATTTTTGGAAATTTGACCCTAAAAACAGGGTTTTGAACAAGTTTTTGGTGCATCTAAGTCCGAATTTCGGACATTTTTAGGTAGGATTTTGATTTTCATGAGTATTATAAAAAAAGTTAGAAGTAGAATAGGGGGTTTGGGGGCACTCCTTCAAAAAATATTTGAAAATTTTACCCGAAGAAACTGGGTTTTAACTTGTTTTGGTATACCTTGTCCGAATTTCGGAGGGGGCAGGGCCCCTTCACCCCCCTTATATGCCCCCTTTTGCGTAAAGTAATCAGGCTCCTTTTGCAACCATGATTTTGTTTTCTAACGGCTTAATGTCCGTTTCCTTACGTAATTATTATAAGGGCGGTTGGTATTTGCTTACCTTGCTGACAAAAGGGGAGGAGGGAGTCCAAAAGGACCAAGAAAATGTTGTAACGTAATATTTGAACGGCCCAACGGCACCTAAGAGGTGAGTGGGGGGTTCGGGGCTCCTCCCCCGAAAATGTTTTGAATTTCAGCTAGCTAAAAGGGTTCTGAATCTGGTTTTCGGGAGTTTTCAGGAAGTAGGAAATATCTGGTTTAGAACTTAAGTTTTTTGTGTCATTTTAGTGAATGTCGCGTGCCACCGAAATACCGGTCGCGTGCCACCCAGTGGCACGCGTGCCATAGGTTCGCCATCCCTGCCCTAGGACATGTTGGTTCCAAATAAAAGCCGGGAAACGGACTTTTGAAACACCCTGTATAATTGACTTCGAAGATTTCTATATTAAAATTTTGAATTGGCTGAGCACTGTTTTTGAGTCTAGAGTTGAATTATTTATCATAAGGAAATGCTATTTTCAACTAACATTCTCATTTTTAATACCAAATCCTTAAAACAATTAGTGTTAAGCTATGGAAAAAAGTTTGAACTCTGTTTATTGTAAAAACCTGTCCAATGCAAAAATTTCAATCGCAAAGTATAAATTGTTATAAGACTTTTTTTGTCTGTAAAATATTCAAATGAAGTCTACTTTAAGAAAAAAATTACTAAACACCATTATAAAAATTTAGTTAGTTTCTACCATTAAAAAAATGAGGAAAATATCTGTTGAACATCCTGTCCTATATCAAACGGTACTTACAGGGTCTTTCAAAAGGTATGTTTTAACTTTCAATTTCTATTCAGAACTTTTAAAATCGTCTTCAAATTAGGAAGGGATTAGATTTTCTCTGCTAATAATGGGCAGAATTTAATGAAATTTTGTTTACAGGGGTCTTCGGTGTTGGTGCTCTCTCCAAATATGTAATAATAGTTGAAAATTTCCGTAGAATAAAAAAGTTAAACGTTACCCCTTCACCGGTGAACTACGTCCTCTAGTGGACACAATTCGCATTTGCGGTTCTTATGAAAATTTTGTTGCCATGCCATGACATACCTCCATGTTACGTTTGACACCTATCTTTTCATAAGTCATGAAACGTACTTAAAAGGCGATAAAAGAGATATTTCACAAAAGTAGTGCTTGAAATATCAGTAAAAGCGCACATATTCGTCCCCTTTTTTCCCTTAAATACCAATATCTCTTTTCCACTTCGTAAACAATATGAATAAAAGAGCTCGGATTGGTTTATCAGATGATAATCATTCCAAATATGGGATTGCCAATTGCTATAAGGGGGTGAAAGGTGGGAATTAAGCCTCTTAACTCCTTATGTTGATGTGCTAATATAATTATAGGGCTTTAGTGGTACCTCAACGTACTTGGTTAACCTTAATGGAAGTTGTTAGGTCTATCCAGAAGTTGGTACTATTTGTGTGCTGGTAGAAGATTGTTGGTCTGGCCATGACCAGTTACATAGTACTGTTTCTTCATCTCAAGTTAGACACGCAGATGCAGTTTCTTAAACAATGTTTTGGTGATACAATAAAGATTTGATGTTAGCTTGCCATCTGGAGTATTTATTGAGTCTTTTGGTATTTTTAGGACTCGGTAATTTAGAGCATGTTCTAACCCAATTATTATCCACATTTACCTCTTTTTTTTCGGAAAGGCGTTGTCACCCCCGCTCTTCATTTAATCCATCCTTGATTCCAACCAGAAACCATGCAGTACCCTGGTAATCCATGCTATTCTGTCCCTTGGGAAGAAGGGACCGAAATACTGGAATTCCAGAAGAAACTATTCCCTGCAAGGTGGACCAATAAGTTTTAGCCATTCTTGCAGCCAGCATATCAAGAAATTACTTTATCCACATTGACTAAATCAAATCCCTTTCTTATTTCTACGAGTGGTGACTACAGTATAGACTTATGGAAAAAAAAGTATCTTTTAACTCCAAAACTATTTCCTTGCTGTGATATTATCTTACTAGTTTAAATCAGTATATAGCAGACAATGCAGGTAACGTTAAATTGGAGGGAAAGGTGCTTTCAATATTAATCTCGATATTGATATTAAACTACGAAGAGAGCCGTTTCAGTTATAGAATAAGTAGTTGACAGTTGACAATATACTGGTAACAAGGGGAAATACTTGAGGGAGTGCTTAGGTCGTTAAACCTTTCAAACTTCAGTATAACCAGCCTTACTGGGCGAGGCCTTGAGCAAAGCTGTTACAGAACTTGTGACAAAGTCACAGTCAGCTGAGGCAAAGCCCCTTGTTTCCCCAAGTAAACTTTGTCCTCATTTTATGCCTATCAACAGACTACCGGCGACTGAGCTATAAACGGGCGTATTTAACTAGTTTGTTACTTTTTATTTATAAAGTAATAATTTTTTAATTAAGAATTTTTCTAGTACTTGATTCCTGCATACACAGTAGTCAAGATTAATATTTTTCTATTGGATAAATATTATTACAAATCATTACCACTTCCTTGAAATCGTCCCGTCAGTATTGGGCTGCATGAAAAACAGAGGGGGGGCGTTAGTATGGTTTGTAACTCCCAACGGGACAATTAATTTTTCGTGGTATAATATATGAACGGTCCCTCAGTGAAAGTGCCAGCAGCAGTGGAAACTTGGCACCATCACTACTCGCATCTTTTTTCCTCAACATCCCTCGGTGGCGGATTTATTGCAGTGACAGGCGCTCACTCACTACATAGTTTAGAAACAATGAGAGAAAAAACGACCGCTTTCTGGTGACAGTCGCTCCGTTAGATTTCAAACAAAGGATCTCGGGAGTGTGAGAGAGCTCCCAGGAATGTGACGGAGAGCTAGCTCTGCTGAAACAATGCCGATCGTGGGGGAGGGAAGTCGACCCCCTCTCCCTTCCGACGGTTCTTGTGGAGGACTTACAGGGGGTCCCAGGCGGAACAATGCAGAAATGGAATATTTAAACCATTAGCTTCCGTATGGTGTGATGCATAACTTTTATGGTAGTTATTCTCATGAACTTGAGAAAAATTCAGTTGAAAAAGAAGAAAGATGGGTTTTGTTGGTAGAACATTATTTCGTTAAAAGGAGGCAGATTTAGAGACACTTACACTGGGTGCAATAGTTGTATGAAAGGGGATGGGAGTATGAAAGTGTTAAAATAGAATAGTATCTTACATTTTAAATTAAATGAATTTACACGTTATTCAATTTAAAAACCTTTCAATTAATTATAAAGTAATTATTTGGTATTCTAGTTATTAATATGGGATTGGCTACAGTATTTAGGAACTGGTAGGACTCTTAAGAATGATAACATACATACTGTCGAACCAACGATAGTAAAAGGGTCACGTGATTTTGACATACTCGGAGGGGAGAAAGGAAGAAGCTGAGGGGCAGTTGATCGAAAGAGGAAGATACATTTACTCCCTCTAACCTTAGTTATACCCTCTATATATCTCTCTATATTAAAAAAAAGTAACAGTGACCGCCGCCGCTGTCGCCGCCGCCGCCGGCATTTTCGCCGATCCCAACCGTTTCGTCCAATGAAGACTCAGGCGCATGCGTTTGGACTTGGATATTTCCACAATACTCCGTGGTCTTGAATGGGGTTGCCAAATTTTGGCATAATTCGCGTTTTTGGAGAGTTTTGAGAATATGTTTAGGAATATTTAAGAATTCTGAATGTTCTGTTTTACAATTTTTACTTTCATGAATTATACCTAGCGTAAGCATTTTTTTTCACAGTTTGGAAAAGTTTAAGCAAAAGTTTTTTTAAACCTTTTTTTTAATCATCAATATATATATTTCTCTTACATGTTTCTCAAATTTGGCTGTATTTCTTATCCTTGGTTTGCAACAATCAGTTTATTTTTATTTAGATTTACAAAATATGTGGATTATTTTAATAAAAAATTATTTCTACAGGGGCCGTTCAAATATTATGTAAGCACCTAAGGGGGGGACGGGTTTGCTCTTTGCTTATTTTTCCAGACAACATGGGAAGTCAGTGATGCTTACATAAGGAGTGCCTTTACTTTACCTTTAAATAATATACCTTAAAAGGGTTTCAGTGCGTTTTTAATTCCAATGACAAAAATACTCTCATTATGCTTTTGGGCCTATCTCCTCCATTTTTAAATAATTTTTTTAAACTTTTTTATTTTGCCTTTAGAGCCACTGTAAGTGTAAGTCTTCTCAGTGGATTTTTTAGGGTTACTTACATAGGGGTAGACCATATTTCCATGGAGGCGTTGGTTCCAAATAAAAGCAGTGAAACTGACTTTTGAAACACCAGTATAATATTTACTTAACCCTTATAAATTTTTGGTCTATGTACTCTGATTTCGTTTCATAATAAAACTTACACACATGTGGGGAGTAAGTCTGATTTCAGAGAATTAATTTATTCACAGAATTCATTTCTGTAAAAGTTAAATTTCTGTTCACAAAAAACCCTTCAGTTATAATTCTTTTAAACTTTGGATTAACATACTTTTAAAACATTATATTACATAAAGCATAATTAAAACATAATTACATTATATTAGTAAAAATGCTTACATAACATAATATTTATTAGAGAATCAATAATATTAGAAAATATCCTTATTTATAAATTTCAAACATTTTCAAGTAAAAACGACTTTATTACTGTGTATTCAATACAGTCTCATTAGAATAGATTTTTATTACATACCAAAGGTTAGATAAGTGGACCAAATCTAAAAATTTATTATGTACAAAGAACTGCGAAGCAGTTCCGGGGGTTGGTGAGCGATAGCGAGCAGGGGGCAGAGCCCCCTAGTACATAAAAAATTCGCATCTCTCTATATTAAAAAAAAGTAACAGTGACCGCCGCCGCTGTCGCCGCCGCCGCCGCTGATTTTGAAAATTTTATTTTTGAACATTTTGAACTCTAACTACGCAAAAACTATTCAAAGGAATATTATGAAATTTTGACCATTGGTAGACAAATGCATGATAATCCTTTTCGTTCCAAAACCTAATTAATTAGATAATTAGTTCTGGAGTTATTTAATGTCAAAGTCGAAAATTATTTTTTTCTGCTGCGAGTTCGCCTCCAGCAAAATCTATTTACAGCAGAAACGTGATTTTTTGCATACACATACTCTTAGGCATGAATGTTTGCACCTCATCGCTCTTTTTTCGAATTTCGAATTAGTTTTTGAGTAATTTAATTTTAAAGTTTCGAAATTTTTGACAATTTTTCGATTTTTTCGTTATAAAATAAAAACTAATCATGATAGAGGTACAATATTTTAGACACATATACAGTTATTTTTTATAAAAATATTGGCGTTTCGTTTTTTAAAAAATTCGAATCAGTTTTAGAATTATTGAGATTCAAAGTTTCAATTTTTTCTTCTCTTTCTGGTCTTTCACTAGGGAAACAGCTTATTTTTATGAGTTATTTCTTTAATTTCCGACGATTCACTAGATGTTTACGTGCATATTAAAAATTTAAAGTTTTTAAAGGCTTGTTTTTACTCTAAGTTGGTTGATGATTATTGGTAGACTTGCTTGATATTTTTTTGAAAACATTTCTATTCAATAATTGAAGAAAGAAGAATTGAAGTTAAGAGATGAATATTTTAGAAACAGTTTTATTTTGATATCTTCGAGGGAATGAATGATTCGAATTAAATCATTGATAAACTAGAGAGATGAGTAGCTTCGGTATCAAAGGAGCATTAACTAAGCCGACGAGCCTGGATTGTTGAGATGAAACAAGCGAGCTCTGCTCGCTAAGATCGCGAAGCGATCTTCAAAGAACTGCGAAGCAGTTCCGGGGGTTGGTGAGCGATAGCGAGCAGGGGGCAGAGCCCCCTAGTACATTAAATAATCATCTTTCTATTTATCACACTAATTTAAAAATTATATATTGGATTCTTTTTAACAATATTTATATTTTTGCTGTTCAAACGATTTTAATTATATTTAAAACTAATGTATAATTAATTTATCATTTATTTTTAAATAATTAATTCATATTTGGCAACCTAATCATTACTATATTTACAATAAAATATAAACTCGCTTTCAGAAATTTTGAACTTTTGCATTTATTTATTACAATAATAGTTATTTTTATATCCATTTGCAAGTTATGTTATTTAAGGTAGTAAAATGTAACTTTTTTTATAATGCCAAAACGCAAAACTAGATATAGCGAGTGAATGTTTTAGAAATAAAGATAAAAATTGAAAATATTTGAAGTCAAAACATTCGTGTCATCGCTATGAAACTGACACAAATGACTGACGATGTTTATTTGTTCTCATGAAGACAAAATTCTAAATTTTCGTGATGTTTACGATAATTACTACATTTTTCACAGACAATCGATGCAAATCATTCCAAATTTTAAGAAAGTAAAATTTATTTCAGAGATGTTTCAATGCTTCTGAATGGATATGTGTGAGAAAAACATTACCTTGGGGAAATGGTAAAAGAAAGTTTACACTGCTTTGCTGCTAATTTTCTTGGAATTAAATGGCTATCCGCCAATTGATATTGCCATAAAGGAACTGTTAAAATTTCGCCACTGAATGAATATTCCCCATTTTTGAAAGAATACCCCCAGAGAAGTAGTTCCCCTGTTTTAAGAATGTTTTATAAAGTGAGTAAGTGCTGTGAGCTGTGTTTTGTGAGGATGGCAAAGCGATCCAAAAGTTTCTGCGTCAGCAATTAACGGGGGTTGGCGAGCGATAGCGAGCAGGGGGCGGTAGCTCCCTAGTATTTTAAATAAAATAAAAAATACTGAAGCAAAAAATCACGTGACCCTTTTACTATCGTTGGTTCAACAGTACAAGAGTTTTGGCGATGTTTGGATTGATATCTTTTTGTAAAGAGTAAAATGTGAATATTGTCCCATTAAACGTCTATTTTAAGCGTATTTCCTCTAGTGAATGCCTTCTGCAATATCACGTGAATTTAATTTTCTTTACTTTTATTGGATATCTTTCACAATAATTCATTACATAGTTTTAATGTAGCACTTATGTTTTTGGTTACTTGCATTACAGGGTAAAATTGGAGAAGAAAATTTATTAACTTATTGGTATAATTTCCCTCCCCTTTAAAAATCCCTTTGAACTAGTGCTCACATTTGTCAAATGTCTCAATGTAACACACTTCAACATTTCCCTGTAGAAGAAACTTGATTCTGGTAGAAGAAGTTTCCCTGACAGTGTCACAAAATAATAATTGCTACCAGAGCACCGCTGCACTTCATAACACAGTTCCGTTTTTCTGTAATCAATTTGAAACCAAAACCCAAGTATCTCCGTCACCACTCCTCATACTGAAGAGGTCGAGCCGTGTAGATACAAGCTCCATAACTTACCAGCCAATTACCGCACCGGAATCCACCTTAAACGACGACAAAACGCACGAAAAAATCTCGATGTCATTCATCACAGGAAACGTCCTCGACGATGGTTTCCCGAACGATCTCGTATTAAGAGAGAAAAAAACATTTATGCGTCACCAAGTTTCATTAAGTATACTTAATGGTGTTATTTATTAGTGTTTTATTTATATATCTATAGCACACATAAACTCTCACAAATACTAAAAAAATTATTTTCATAACAGATATTTTAAAGCTTTTCAAGTTTTTTTATATAAAAAACCACCCGTTGTTTTTTCTCAGTTACAAGACAGAAAGAAAATTACTTATATCCATCCCTTTTCTATTTTAGGTTAGTTTTTCCGCATAAGCAACATCTGTCTTTTCAGCTGAGAAGTGACCTCTGAAAAGCCTTAAGTCTAACTTTTGTGGGTGCTAATTAAAATTTTAATATCGATACAATAAAGAGCAAAATTATTGTTTTTTAGATCAATAGGGGTGTTTTTTCCTAAATTATAGAATAAATTTAGTTTGAAAATATAGGATTTTCTGACGCTTCTATTGCCCTTGTAAAACATTATAAATCGGCTTATAATTTGTAAATACTGATGATTATTTATGTTACGGTCAAAGTGATTAATTGGGCATTATTAATAATGTCCAGAGTGGAGGCGGGCAAAGTGATAAGTTTCATTGATAAATGCCATTGAATTTATCACATTGCATTATTAATAATGCCAGATTTATCACATTGCCCGTAACATTTACATTAAATTAGTTCCTCTTCTAAATGCATGGTTATTCCGTAATAAAGACTTTTGATGCGACAAACTCATTTTTATCAAAAAGTATATCGAGGTAAAAATGAAAAGTATTTACCCTGAGCTATTGAAAAATGAAGTTATATGAAGTACCATAGTTTAACATTACCATCTCCTCTAGTCTAGTGTGTCATATTTTTTAATACATATACCCTCCTATATATCCCAAAGCGGGTCGTATTTTATGAGATATCCCTTATTAATACTTTTTCCTGCGGAGCTCCGCAGGGTGGGATGAGGAAGATCCACGTCAACCCCCTGGGGGCGAGTGGATCTTCCCTCCATCCAATTAGAAGGCACATAAAGTAAAACTGGAGAAGTATATCTGTGCGTTTCTGTTAGCGGGAACCGCGGGGTGATATTTACGATCGGAAGTTGACACTGGTTGGTGGAATGCAAGGGTTTCGATGGGGGAGGAAAGGTTTCTGATTGGGCAATGCCATGAATGCCGCTTTTTTGTCAAAGGAAGTCGACGCGTCTAGTTTTATGCTGGATCTGTGCTGTTTTCCTCAAAAAGTAGATTTGGACTATTGAAATGAGGGAGATCAAATAACAAGCTAGAATTTGGGACTTGGAAATCTAGTACTTAAGCCTTCATTTTTTCCTTTAAACGATTGACTTTTTTTTCCTGTTCTGAATATTTTCAAACATGGTAAATGTATGATTCAAAGTGTACTTAGTTTTAATATTGATAATCTTTTATTGTCTCTACTAAAAAGCTAATTACCTGGTACAAATATAGCTGTGACTCTAACTGAATGGTCTACGACAAATGAAACCAGATGTAACAATGTTGCATTTAGACTTAAGGAACAAAGTCTGGTAATAGTTAGAAAGTTTTATAAAAGTAACTCTACATATAATGATTTTAACCCATTAATGCCCTTCCTTCCTTCCTCCTCGGCTCTACAGTCCATGCAGGACCTTGGCCTCCCTCACAAGACAGTTCCACTATCTCCGATCCCTGGCCTTTATCCTCCAATTTCTCACCCTCATCTTCCTCAAATCTCCCTCAACCTCGTCCAGCCATCTCTTTCTAGGACGTCCGATCTTCCTCTTACCCTCTATTTTTCCTTCTTTGTAGCTCTCTCGTCACTCATTCTCTCTAGATGTCCAAGCCATTGTATTCTTTTAGATTTTATTATATTGACAATATCTTTTTCTTTATATAGTCCACTTAACTCTAAATTGCTCCTAATTCTCCAAACCTCTCCATCTTTGACTGGTCCATATATTTTCCGTAATATCTTTCTTTCAAATGTAATAAGTTTTTTCTCTTCATTCTGAGTGGTTGTCCAAGTTTCTGCTCCATATGTAACGATAGGTCTGACTATTGTTTTATATAATTTTAGTTTTAACTTTCTTGACAGCAGAGAGGACTTAAACAACTTTATCATTGAAAAGTAAAATCTGTTTCCAGCCGCCAGTCTAGCCTTTATCTCTGGGTTTAACTCATTTTTGTCAGTGATAATTGAACCCAGATATTTAAATTCTGTCACCCTTTCAAAACCAAGTTCAGCAGCTACTGAACCCGCAGTTGGTCCATTTCCTCTGTCCATGACAACATATTTGGTTTTTTCTCTGTTAACTGACAGTCCCACAGTCTTTGCCTCTCTTTCTAAATCTCTATAGCTTTCAATCAGACATTTTTCGGTTCTGGACATCAAGTCCACGTCATCTGCGAATGCAAAAATTTGCAATGATCGGTTTATAATTGGGCCTCCTCGACTAGAATAAATTTTTCTTATAATGTGTTCTAAACAGAAGTTAAAAAGTGTCGTGGACAGCACATCACCCTGTCTTAACCCTGTATCAATTCCAAAATTTCTCGAGAGCTTTCCCTGTACCTTAACCTTTGCTTCTGTATTTAACAGGGTCATTTTCACAAGTCTTATTATTTTTCCTGGTACTTCAAAATCATTCAAGATGTGATATAGTTTCTCTCTATTTATACAGTCATACGCTTGTTTAAAATCTATGAATAGTTGGTAGAGTTTGATGTTTTGCTCAAAAAACTTCTCCAAAATGTTCCTTATACTAAAAATATGGTCAGTAGTAGATCTACCTGTTCTGAAACCACACTGGTAGTCGCCTATTGTTTTCTCTGCATATGGCTTCAGTCTATTTGCAATAATTCTTGAGAGTACTTTGTAAGATGTACTCAGGAGCGATATCCCACGGTAATTTTCACAACTTAAGATGTCTCCTTTTTTGTGTATAGGACAAATAATTGCGCTTTGCCATTCATTTGGCATTGATTCCTTTATCCACACACTTTTCAAAAGGTCATGTAACATCCTACTTAGGTTTTCCCCTCCATATTTCAGTATCTCTGCTGTAATCAAGTCCTCTCCTGGTGACTTTCCATTCTTTAATTTCTTTATAGCTTGTTTTATTTCCTCCAAAGTTGGTGGATCACAATTTTCATCATCATTGACATTATATTCATTTATCTCTACGGTCATATCAGTTGTATCCCTTTTCCATTAATGCCCAACTTTTTATTTTTCTTAAATATTTGGTAAAAACATAGTAAATAGCCCCAAAACAACTGGAAAAATAGTGAAAAAAATTCCAGGTTAAAATTTTAATTTCTACACCAAAATTAAAAAACGTCCCTAAAAAGGGACGTCAGGCACGAATGCCCCCGTGTTTTTCCCTATAGTAAACGCATGGTAGAAAACTGTTTTAAAGCCTTAAAAACATCTTCTACCTTTTTAAGTGCAGCAAAAGTGATCAGAACCATACTGTAACATGGATATGAACAAAAAATATTAATTATTTATCCAATTAACTGTAAAATTAACCTTAATCAACGTAATTTGAGCATTTTTTTAATCTAAAACAGGTTTTTTCCTCCCAAATCTATGTTAATTGCAAATTAATTAATATTTTTAATTGAAAAAAGCATTATTTGTTAATATGTTACCTAATATTGAGTAATAATTACTTTTACACACCTCAAATCCATCAGAATATCTCAATTTGTGAAGTTAAGTCTTTCAAATGCCCATCCTATTTTCATTTTATCTACTTTTATTGTGCGGAACACAAATTTCACCCCATAAATCAAGCATTAGGGGGATGTGCATTATCAAGCTAGATGATATAGATTGATCTGCAGTATAGAACACAATGATTAGCGACATCTAATTAGAATAAAAGCCAAAAATTTATCACAAAAGCGACTTTTTTGGCAATTTTAATGACAAAAAGTCATTATAACTAATAATTATTAAACTTTTAATTAAAATATAACCGAAATATATTTGCATAAGTAATAAATATAGTAAAATAATTAATTTATTCCTTTTAATTAATACAAATTTATTAATTCCTTATAATTTAAGACTTTTTATTCCATTAATTTAGCAGAAATAACAGTATTTTCCAAAAAAATAAACAAAAATAATAAATTTATTAGCTAAAATTAAAGTAATTTTATAAATATCAGTTATTTAATTCATTTCATAAGAATCAAACGCGTTTTTATGAAAAAAATAAGGAAACACTAGCGTTTCACTATGGGGAAAACCACGGGGGCATTCGTGCCTGACGTCCCTTTTTATGGACGGTTTTCGAGGGTCCAAAATAAGGTCAAGATAAAATATTTTGGAAAAATAAAAAAACACCCCAACTAATTTGATATATAAACAGTAATATATATTGGCATTGAACATTTTGTAAAATAACAACCAGGATTTTTAAGCTTTTTCTTTTAAAATTTAAAAAAAAGCACTTTTCTGAAAAATTCTATCTTCCAACTTTAAAGAAAGTGAAAAAAATTTTAAATTCTGCTTTCTTCTTGTGTTCTTTATGTTCTATGAAGATCAGAGACACATCTGTGCAAATTTTGATTCAAAGGAACAATTTTTGTAGAAATAGGAGGATTTTTAAAAAACGTCCCTAAAAAGGGACGTCAGGCAGTAATGGGTTAAATATAGAATCATAAAAGTTTGGAGATTTATTAGGGTTTAAAATGTTTGTTTTAGAAAAATATTGGTGAGACCTCTTTTATTCTCTCCTTCTAATTCATTTGATTTCTTTTGCATTTACTTTTCTTTAAACCCTTTTCCTTTTTGCATTTAAACTATTTTATCTCTCTCATCTGTAAAAGTTCAATATAACTGTTCTCTGAATATGACATTGAACCTCCTCTATACATAATCAAAAATAAAAATAACCTAAACATGATTTATTACAATCATCTTCATAAGCGCTGTACAACTCTCCGAAAAACACCAATAAGCCTCAAGCCCAAAACTGCAGCGTCACTAAGTAAAAAGGAAAGGTGCTCCTGCAATTACTCAAACGTACTAAAGAAGCAAAAAACAGTGTTCCTACAACATCTCGAAGAATTTCACTGTAGATGATGACAAAGCTAGGGACCGTGTCAGACGACATTTCATATCTCGTCTGCCATCAGGGGTTGGATTCTTCATCAAGGAAGATTTCTGCATCATCCTTCTCGGTTAGATCTCAGATAAAATGACACCTCGTGAGGGTGATAGCGTTTTTTTTGTTCGTTCTTTTTTGCGTCAGCCCTCCTTTTGTCTCACCAAAGGGATGGAAATGGAGGTTTTTGCGCCCCCGAAGATGCATCTTTCCAGTTGGAGATTTCGGAGGGAGATGCGGAGGAATTTTCGTGTGTTAATGAAGGTCTGGAAGCTGATATGGGAAGTGTTGGTAACCGAGACGAGAAATTTAAATGAGAACAGATGAGGCTATTGTTAGAAAGGGGGGATCAACGAGCGAGGAAAAGAATAACAGCGATTTTACGAGCCCTCACGGGTTTGATTTAAAGTATCATAGTGATATGTAGTAATTGTGATATCCCGTCTCAAAGCCCTATAAGGCGCGGATGTAAAATTTTTGGAGCTTAAATTTGAAACTGTTGTTTTAATATTTTTAAATAATTAAAATAATTAATTTTTATTGATTGAGTTAATTTGGTAGTAAAATTTAGGTAGTTATATGCATACTAATAATATTAATTAACTTCTTTACCAAGTCAAGCAGACAACTTAAAAATACATGACACCCTACTAAAATATTGTTTCTAATAAAAATCAAAACAAAACTCCAATGACAAATTATTGAAGCTTTCTGATTTTTTATTAACAAATTAATCACTTGAAACGTAACCCATTTACACAAAATCTTCCTCCATACATTCTTTAAAAAAAGCTAATACGGAGAAGAATTTCAGCAAATAAAGCTTTCTTTGTATAGCAGCAAGACTTTATATTCTATATGACTTAAGAAACCGAAAAGAGAATCAAATCCACATAAATTAAGTTATTTATAATTTATCACAACATAGGCTATTCTCCTTTTTGGGAAAAATATTCTAATTTAGTCACATTATGTCAAATGAAAAGAATTAAGTGCACACGTTTCTAGAAAGTAAAGAGAGCAGAAAGGGTATAACTACTATCCAATCAGCAAATTTTATTTAGATGTAAGCCAAAAGAAAAAAATCACAGAATCACAGTTTTTAGGAGAAATTTAACAAACTCACTCCGAATCAAATAGTTGTGAGGGAGAAAACTAAGTCAATAGGAAACTGTAGTTCTTAAAAGAAAAAATATGCATTCAAAATTACTTAAAAAAGAAAAGTCGCGGAACAAAAGAAACGGTAGCCCAAAGTAAGATTTAAAGTTTGTCAAAAGTATTCTGTCGTCCAAACTGATACTTTCGTCAAAAGAGGTCCCTCCAAAAAGATCTCAATCTGACAACAGCGATTCCACTTCTTACAATGATTTACAAGCCCATATTTTTCACTCTGCAACAAGACGAATATTAAAACAAGGAAACCGGATCATCAGATTCCACACCGAGACCTCAACTGAAGAGAGCAAACGACAACCGGGACCGAACCTCCCTTCGCGCGGAGGATGGAGAGCAGAGGTGTTCGGGAGCAGCTTCCGGAACGAAACGCTCTCAACACACAAGGCCCTCCGTTCATTCGGTTCCGGATCTCAGTCAACTGAGCGCACAGTTCCACTCACTTAGGTCCCCTGTAATGAAGGCTTTATAAATAGAGCCCACCCTCCCTGTCTCACAGAAGAAGACATTCCTGATCTCAGGTGACACTCGCTGATGGAGGGAGGCCCCCCGACACCTCCCTCTGCTGTCTTTCGCACGAAATTCTTCAATTGAGCTTGAAGTGTAACTGTGTCAGTGACTAGATATGGTGAAACCTACGTGATAACCGTATTAACTACTGACGGTACTTACAAGTCTCACCAACTTTAAAATTACATGGAATAACCATCCTTACGAATATACTAACGATACTTAAAAGGAACACTCTTTTAGGTTTACTCTTCTAGGATAAATTGCGGCACGGGTTCTATGATGACTATTTTAGAAGGAAATCCGAATAGATTTAAAGCTGAAGTTGTGATTTCAGCTGCTATTTAGATCGGATTCCCATGGTTGTCAATTTTCTTCCCTCAAAAGTGATAGAAGTCAAAAGGAAAGTGTTATTTTTTAAGACTTAAACTTGCAATAAAAAGCCGTGTGGTTTTATAGTATTGTGAGAATATTTTAGCCTTCAGTGTACTGACGATACTCAAAAGTGTCAATTTAATTAATTTGCTCTAGAGGGTTAAATTTCCCAAAGATGATTATTTTATTTACGATTATCCCTTAATGTTCATTTTAGTGACTCCAAAACAATATTTGCACAAAAAAATTGTAGAAAATCATAATGCAGTAGGTAAAGGGTTAACCTAATAGAAAACTATGTAAGTTTATCATCTTACACTGACTTTTCTTTAGGGTCCTCTGATATTTGTAAGTGAGACTGGATATTTGCCTCTTAAAAAGTCTCGAAAAGGCAACATCCTTTCCAAACCCAAACAGCTCATACGTTCAAGTTTCGTTCAGTTTTTGTTTACTTCTGGTTGCAGTCACGTGAACTTGACATACCTGGTATTTCTAAGGTAGAAAACTAGCAATTTATATTACCATTTTACATAGAAACCTAGCGCGGGATCTGTCATAATGTGCATGAAAGCTCTGCCAGGAAACATAGTAATTTACAATAAAAAATGAAATTTTTTCTGTTTAAACGTTTTCTTGAAAATAATGTAAAATTTTAGTTTTTAAAGGGGGTCTTTATGCGCAACGCACAAAGTACTTTTGCTGTTTCAAATCCCTATTTTTTAATATATGCCGAAAAGAAGGTAAAAACAAACTCTTGAAACTAAGTATCTAATTAGAAGAATAAAATATAAACTTATAAACCTTAGAAATACGAAAACTTCCCATCGAAAGAAAAAATTGTAATTCAGCCTGAATTACGTTTCACCTAGTTAAGAAATTTTTACTTTCTTTGAAAATTATTTTGAAATTTTATGGTCTATTATTTTTTTTATCATGCTAATTAACGGAAACTCTTGTTTCATAGCGAATTCATGAATTATTTAAGCTTTACTGCTTTAAAAAATACATTATATTAAAAAAACACTTCCAATCAATCAATCAAATCTCTATTAACACAACACACAAATACAACAAGAAGGGGACGGATTAGCCTGGTTGGTTTACTCGCTGCCCACCACGCTAGCAGCCTGCGCGCTGTACCGTCGTCGGTTCGATTCCGGCCTAGCCCTGGGTGTATTTTCTCTCTCTATGTGTCAGTAAAATTCTATTTGTGTTGTCTTAATTGACGAGGGTTTATAAGCGGATCCTTGAGATCAAGCTGACAGACCTGAAAATGTATGTCTCCAAACAAACAAACAACAAGAACACATAGAGCAAACATACAAAAAAACAGAAAAATAGTTATGTGGTACCAAAAGAGCAAAACTTTTCCGTTAACATTTTTATCTTACCTTCAAGAGTTCTATCACAATAGCTATTGCAATGGTTTTTCTTTTGGCGGTTGAGCGTTGCTTTTCCGCCTCAAGACTACTGTTGCAGAAAAACAACTTTTACAGAGGGCACTTCTCTGCGTTGGCTCAACGTAAGAAATTATACAGGGTGTCCCATAAATGTTGGGTCACATTTCTAGGGGGGATAGTAGACACCTAGACGAGTCAGAATCACATAGGATTTGGGGTCCCAGACCAAATCCCAGGGAGTTAAAAATGGAGCGACACCACAAAAAAATTATTGAAAAATTCAATTTGTAGAAGAACTACTATTGGTAAAAACTTAATTATGGTCTCAAAAATTGTGGTTTAATATGATCTTTAAAATTATCTTAAAAGTTTTCGGTTTAAATTTTTTTATTACAATAAAAGTTTAAAAAACACATAAAAATGTGAAAACTCTGCCAAAACTTTATTTTGTATTTCGAAATCCTTTCTTTTGATTTAATAATCTGAAAGATCATAGTTGAAAACCCTTAAGTCCAAAGTGATGATCTTTCAGATCATAAATTCAAAAGAAAGGATTTCGAAATACAAAATGAGGTTTTGGCAGAATTTTCTCATTTTTTTGTGGTTTTTTAACTTTTTTCATAATAAAACAAATTTTAAAGTGAAGACTTTTGAGATAATTTTAAAGATCATATTAAACCACAATTTTTGAGACCATAATTAAATTTTTACCAATAGTAGTTCTTCTACAAATTGAATTTTTCAATAATTTTTTTGGGGTGTCGCTCCATTTTTAACTCCCTGGGATTTGGTCCGGGACCTCCAAACCCTTTGTGATTCTGACTCGTCTAGGTGTCTACTATCCCCTCTAGAAGTGTGACCTATTATTTATGGGACACCCTGTTTATAAGTTTACGAAGGAAAAAATGGTAACTAGCAAACTTTTTAAGGGTTATTTTGTAATAGATGAAGATCCCAGAACCCCAGACATTTCTTATTTTCTCACAAATAAAATATATGGGATAATGTAGTGTTAGTATAAACTTTGAGTGTGTGCATATCCGCTAACTTGGCCCGCCGGCCAATCGACAGGTACCATGTGCTAAAGGTAGGTAAAAACAGTGCTCACTTTTCTCATTTTCTCAAGGATGATTTTTACATATGATACTCGGTGAACTATTTCAATATTTTTTGTACGCAGCCAGACCAATCGGATGGGCCAAACATCCCCCCAGACGCACTAATAGTGTTGAATAGCGAGAAATGCAGCCAATCCCACCAACCCTTACGATCGCATAAAGCTGTATAAGTGCATTGTAACTAGTGAGAAATGACTAGTAGTGAACCGACAATTTTGTTTGCAGCTTTATGCGATCGTAAGGGTTGGTTGGATTGGCTGCATTTATCGCTATTCAACACTATTAGTGCGTCTGGGGGATGTTTGGCCCATCCGATTGGTCTGGCTGCTTACAAAAAATATTGAAATAGTTCACCGAGTATCATATGTAAAAATCATCCTTGAGAAAATATGAGAAAAGTGAGCACTGTTTTTACCTACCTTTAGCACATGGTACCTGTCAATTGGCCGGCGGGCCAAGTTAGCGGATATGCACACACTCAAAGTTTATACTAATACTACTTTATCCCATATATTTTATTTGTGAGAAAATAAGAAATGTCTGGGGGCTCTGGGATCTTGGACTATAATACTTTGACTCGTAACAGAGCGATACATTGATTTGTATGATGACTTAAATAACCTTTCTTTTTCTCATAAGCGACAGTATCATAATGATTGGAAATCATGATTAGTACAGTGGTAGAAGTTGGTCGAACCAAAGTGGGGGGATGGCCAAACCCGAGTCCCCCCCGAGAGTGCCTTTCCCCCTTTTTGAAAATTTTCATGCTCGTCTGAGTTTTATCAAATACGTCTTATTCATGCATTTCTAAAAGTAGGATGCGATCCTTAAATTTTCTGCCTTACAACCATTTAAAGAACTTTAATTAAAACACTGCTTAAATTTTACTTAAAGTTTTTAAATTAAAGATACTTCCTTTTTTTCTTTTGAAATGAAAAGTGTAGCTTTTTTAAACCTTGGATTAATAACTGGATCAACCCTAGTTGAATGCAAGATATCAAATGTTTTTCTAAATTGACTAAACGTGTATATTTACAAATATTACTTATTACAGACACAATTTCCTATATTATTCAATGCAATAAATTTAGTTTCACTATAGTCTTTAATCAGAAAGAACTAAAATTACATTCATTTAACTTGGGAAAAACTTATTTTTTAAAGCAGGTTATACTAATAAAAGAAAATTGTCTAGGTTCTATTATTTTTTTTTAATTTTAATAATCTGCATTTTAGTTTTTACCTCGGAAGAAACGGATACAGAAATAAATCAGCATTCACATACACCAAATTTTGTTAATATTTTTAAAGCAGTATTGCTTTAAATTTTAATTCTTCAATATTGAATTTCAATAGTATACACATTTTATAAGGAAAACAACTTTTTTTTGTAATTTGACTTCTCAACAAGATCTGTGTGATTTGGGTTTGAGTTTTGGGCGAATTCGGAAAAGAGCACGACTGGACTAATCGTTGATAAACTGAAATTGTTAGAGTAAATTTTCTAGTTTTTTTAAATGGAAGGAGGGATTTTTTAGAAGTGGGGGGATGGATTTTAGTAGAAATAGAAGTGGGGGGGACGGATGTGTATTTTTATGAAAAGTGGTGGGACGCGTCACCCCGCACTTCTAGCACTGGATTAGTACCAAAACTCTTGATAGAAACAGCTAAAATGAGAATGCAAGATGATGCAATTTTTATTTATCTGCAATGTAATCATATTTTTTGTCCGTATTTAAAGAATCATGTGTACGTCGTATCTAAATTAATGGGGATATAATGCTATGACTTGTGAAAAATACAAACCTTGGGGTTTTTTAGCTATGAAATCTATCTCTTAATTTAAAGGTATGCTATCTGATTAGCAAAAAATAAAACAATGTGTTTCGGATCTGGAAAATTAATCTTAATATAAAACAGTTTTACCTATCAGTCATTAAATATTACGAACGCTTCTATATCATTTTAGATACTTCGAACGAACAATGTTTCATATATACATTGATGTAATATGAATAATAATTATAATTATGTAATAATAATTCTTTAGAGATCCCATTCTTTTAATATAGCTTAGTGAAGAAAAAAACATTATTCCAACAAAAAAGATAATTCCAAACCAAAAGGAGGAAAACTTAAATACATAACTTTCTTTAAAAAGATTTCCGACGCAAAAATATCATGCTACAGATATCAATTCCGTTTTTCCCACACACGCACAGGCATTTCCACACACAAAGGAACATCCATTCCCTAAATCGACACAACTTTATCGTCTCATCCGACAATAAAACATTTTACCAGTTCGTTTCGCGCAATTCCCTCTAAAAACTTTTATACCCAAAAACGTGAATGCGACTCCAATAAAAGAAAAAATACACCATTCCAATCTCGAAAAACCGCACGCATCGTTCAAAAAGACCATGCCCTAATGTCCAAGCTCAGCAGAGCGCGTAAGCGCTTAAAAAAACCACAAGAAATAAAAGTGTCCAAATTTACGGCAGTATTGTGGACTCTGGTCTTCGTTTGTTTTTGACTGTCTTGTCCTGTGGGAATCCCCGGGTCAAGATTTCTTTAAGATGAGTATTGTTGCGTCCAGGATTATGACACTCGTAATGGAGATGATTTTTTTCTTTATCATTTTGCTTGTTGTAATGACCGAAGGGAATTATACATGATTCACCATCGTGGAATCTCTGTCTATGAGTGTCCAGTGCGTAATAGGGCTTCGTCTGAACTTTGCCGACAAAGCCTCGACAACCTTGGGCCACATTTTGGTTGTGTTTTGAGAAGTTACGGAGAATTTCTAGTAGAAAATTGCATAGATGTTCGTGTTATTGTTGATGGTTTTCTTAGTTCTTTCTATAGATGGAATCTACTTATTTTGTTGTACTTTTTGCTGAGTTTTCATATTATTTTATTACTCTTTCAGAGCAAACTTCAATTTAAGAATACTGTTTGATCATTTGTAAGTGAAAACTGTAGCAATACAAGTTTCTAAGCATCTTTTTAACGTTAAGAATGAAAACAAGTTTTCGATATTTTTGTCATATTAGCTATCAAAAAGAAATAAGTAACTAAACTTTATAAAAACTTAAAACACATTGATTTGTTTTTTAGAAATTAAAAAAAGAAGCATAAATTATAACTATTGTCCTTTCCAATGTTTTCAAAGTATCATTAAACTTCAACTTCAAAATAAGTTTCAATAACCCACCCTCAAATTAAAGAATAGCAATTAGCTACGAGAAACCTATCGCAATGGATCAGGCAATCTTTGGTGACACTTAAAAACTAAAAAGCTTTTACTTAAAATGGAATTCTCGAGAAATCAGTGTATAATATTCAAAATAGGAGACAACTTTAAAAATGATTCTTATTTTTTAAAAATAGCTTGATACAAATGAAATTGTGCAAAAACAATGGCTTAGGTTATTAGTAACTGTGCACTGATGGCAAATGGATTTCATAATAATAAATAATGGCATTCTATTAAATAAATAATGACTTTTTAAGGCAAATTGTCTGATTTGAAAGCGGAACATGTGTTAATTGTAAGATTCTGTTTAGAGCAAGCTTTACGTTAAACTATACTCAACAGCAATGTATCCTGAACCCAGTACGTCACTACGCGGAAGGAGAAAGTGGGTAAACACAAAGCCTGTTAGGTTGCTTTAAAAAATAATGCAAATTGGGCGTTATTAATAATGCGCGAAGTGGAAGAGGGCAATGTGATAAATTCAATGGCATTTATCAATGAAATTTATCACTTTGCCCGCCTCCACTCTGGGCATTATTAATAATGCCCAATTAGTCACTTTGCCCGTAACATATACATGGGTTTAACTAAATAACCGTATTTTTAAATTGACGTTCTTCGTTTCACTCGAAATTCAAACACCGCGATGGGGACTACTTTGTTTGTTAGTGACGTCGTTGGTACGTCGTTGGTGACGTTATTGTCTAGTATAAACAAAGTTTAGCAAGCTTCTGTTTTTGGTATTCAATTTAACAAAACGTTTCGCAAACGTCTTCCTCCTCAGAACTCATGACGCACGTTTGGGGTCATACGCCTTTCAAGTCCCGCCGCAACCCGTGCACGTTTTTTCCAAACTCCTCAAATTCATTTAGAATAATGCACGTGACCATTCATTTATATCCGACAAAAGAAGTGAAGTGATGCATGCAGGCCAGTAATTGGCCGCCACAGCTAACAACAAAAAAACTACATTTCATTTATCGGTTTTTCAGTTTCAGCTCCATAAAGTGGACGGGACACAATGACTGGCGACCATTGTTGGAGTGGGAGTCCACAGAATCCGGTCTTTAACAAAAAGAACAACTCCGGGTGTTACTTAACGAGAAGGCTGAGACCGGACACAGAGATGGATACACAAACGTGGACCCTGCACATCTTCCCGACACGGTCCGCTGACTGTTCGACCTGTGGGAAGATTCAATGCTAACCACTTTTTTTAATAACAATAATATTTGATGCAGGATCTCGCCCAGTCTCCCGATCACCGCTTTTTTTACAAATGATTATATTTCATATAGCAGATCTCTCGCTCTGTTTTCCGCGGATTCTGGCAAAAATATGATTGGAAGGGGTCGAATTCTCGGAGAAGTTGTGACCTTGTCCAATTATAGAGGCGTTCTGTTTCTTTGGAGGGGTTAGATAGAGCCTCCTTGATCGTTCAAAATGGTGGTGGTTGATGCTGCAGCGAACTGGGTGGTTGTTATTGCTAATGTTTGCGGAATTTCGGTAATCATAACAATGCGTGGTAATCATGCAAAGTCTAATTACGTAGCCGTTGTTTTGGAAAAATATTCAAGTTAGTGTTGTGATTTTGAGAATTTATGTTTCAGTCCTAAATGCACTGTGTGTCTTATTTCTCCATATTTTTACTTGGAAGAAAGATTTTGCTTTTTTAAAGAGGCGTAGATAAGTTCTTGGAATCTTGTCTTATTTCTTGTGGGAAATTTCTCTAGCATAATGGGAGAATGTTGATAATGAACTATGATTAATCAGAAGGATGTTTTGATTAATTCAACTGTTCTAATGTTGTTTGAATAGATTCTAGAATAAATAAATTTTGAAGCGTAGTGTTTAGATTGTTTTATATTTTCAAGAAATCTCCTTTTGTTTTCGTTCGATGAAACTACTAAAATTTGTTTTACTTTGAAACAGTAAGAAAACTATCTTTTCTAAGAAGTACCCTTTTTTTGGACAGTTCCCTAAACATCTACGATCTGCGTAATGCATTTTTTTATTTGTATTCCTCGCCCTCACTCTTTTCCGCAATTTAAGCATACCTCTTAAGGTAAAATGTACAGTTTTTCAAAAGTAGGTTATTTTGTAGGTTTATAGAAATGTAAAAAGAAGTGCATAGGTAAACGGAGACAAATCTAATGAAACAAGAAAATAATCTTAGCTGGGCACAAATATTCCTCTTTCTAACTTCAACAGAAAAGTCATTGATTTAGTTTCTTTACTTGGGTAGAAGAGAGTGAGAAACATCGATACAACATTGAGCTCTTGATACTGAACCTGCCAATGTTGTTACCCAACTAGAAGCATCTCATTGCAAGAAAGCTAACTTTAGAGAACTGCGGTTTCCCTCCCCAGGAAGCCGCGCAAAGCATGTAAATAAATACTGTTATTGGCATTGGCATGTATCTGGGAATATAATCAAAATCATACAATAATTATGTATACTCTTCTATCCTGCTATTGAATGAGAAGAAAAATAAAACAATTCAATTCACACAAATTATAGGAATTATTTTGATCTTAAAAATATTTTTCTTCACAAATAGCTTTACCTTTGTAATATTTTTCATCAATTAAAATTTTTACAAGATCTGAACTTTTATTTTGTGTATAGTGTCCTTATTTCGTCATGTAAAATCCGTAAGTTAAGAATGGTTGGTTAGGTGGACTTTTTTTGTGCATAAACTGTATTCGGCTTAATAAAGAGGTCGATAAGAAATGTTATATTATAAAAAATAATTACAAGAATAAACTGATTTTTTTTGTAGAAGAGGTTGGTTAAAACCAATGTAGGTACTGAATACTGAATTAATAGAAAATTTGAAACATAAATCAATTCCTCGTATTGTGAACAGTGAAATCCACTGATTCAATTCCGTTTGGTCCTGTTAAATATCACCAAAGTGTTTAAAACGAAAAATATTTAAGGTTTTTATTGATATAACTGATATTTTTCATCTGTTATTATGCTATTTTTGATGGTTTGTGATTTTGGAGATATTTTTAATACTTGGCGTCTAAAACAGCTGGGCAGATAATGGAATTGAACCAATCAACTTTTAAACATTTCAGTAAGACAAAAATTACAGCTTCTTAATTTTTTTCATCAAAAAGACCTATACATTTTATTAGCTCCATTTCAAATCCGTGACTGAACCAAAAACATCTCCCAACCAATCTGTGACTTATGTGCCCTGTTCAACCTCCAAAAGAGAGAAAAAAACACAACCAAAAGAACGATTTTCATCTCGAGCGTAAGAAATGAGCGCCCTTTTAGAGAAAATAATTTTACGATCAATCCGTAATAGCTTCTGCGCCCTTTTGTTAAACGTTTTCTCTAACACGAATTTCCGAATCACAAAGGATCTCTTCCAAGAACTCTTTGTCTCAGCCTTTTTGTAAAGGCATCGACTTTAAAGAAAAAATGCGGCGTCTTATTATTGGTTAATGGCAGAATGGGAATTATTGGCAGCCTTTGTTCTGTTCCATACGCATCCCTGGAAGATCTGGGCCTTCGTTAGCGACTGATTTGCGGTCACGAATCGTATTTATCGGATGCATGGCGGTTTTTATTCCCCTTAAGGTCAATGTTTATCGAATTAAACAAGTGTTTGACCAGGAAATTGACCGGTTTTGACGATGTCTTTGTTTGGGGGTGATTTAATAAATCGGAACATGCGCCTCTTTTGTTGTTGACACGAGTTGGTCGACCTAATAACGATCATATTATTATGCGGAAGTTGGGCTGGGTGAGCGTTTTTTAAGGTAATGACTGAAATTGAAATTTTTAGGTTGTAGTAAAATTGCTTAGGCAATCTCTTTCCAATTCAAAAATCACTGTCTATTGGCAAAATTCTTAAGCGTATTAACAATAGGCCTTTCTATCAGAACATATCTAAGAAATATCCTGTGGTATTATCTCTCTTTCCTGTTTCAGTTATAAAATAACGAAGGCTTTTCAAATATTTTATTTTGAGTTTTCTCATCAGAATCATATTGAGTAGAAACTAGTTTTAAGCGTTTCCCTTGATAAATAAATTTCTAGTTAGGAGACAGTAGGTCTTTAAACTCGCAAAAAATCGTTTTTATCATAAATTCAACTTATGCTTGGATAAAGTGGAAACCTTTTCTTAAGACTCTTTACCCTGAATTCTCACAATAAAAATTACATATCTATAGAGAATAGGTCTTCATATTTTCCCCATTTACACCAGAAAGATTTTCTCAGATACTCGGATTCCTCCCCCAGATTCTTGAATGAATCTCTTGAGTTAAAAATCAACAAAACCATAATTACATTACTTATTTTAGATAAATTTCAAGATTTTTCCCATAAAATATTTCTTGCACCAGCCTTCACTTTCCATTAATCATCTTAAAAACATATATGCAATAGAAAATAAACCTCTAAACCAGGGGTTCCCAAACTTTTTTGACCCGTGGACCCCCTGGCGACATTTTTCGTACCCCGTGGACATGTCTTAGGGACCGTTCAAAAAGTAGCTAAAATCTTATGTTTAAGATATATGTATTTATAAACCACCCATAAATTTTAAGATTTTTAAGGGTTTTTGTCTCGTGCATTGATGAGCATTTGATTTCACCCTTTTACATATTTTTTAAAATCTGTTCTTTTGCCATTCATATCGTTACACAGTATTTTTAAGGAAATTATAGCAATTAAAAATTGAAAAGTTTGAAATAAAAACAATTATAAACTTTTAATATCACTACATTTCAAGACACAGAAAATTTTAATTTTAAAAATAAGTTTTGGTCTTAAGCTCGTCAAAGTTAATGGCCTATGAGTGAGTTATTCATTCAACCAAATCATAAAAGTTCAAAAATAACTACAATTAACTAACTGCATGTTTACAAACAATATTATGAAAAGAAATCAATTATACATTACAGGAATTGAGTTTTAATTTATGAAATTGAAAAAATAAAACGTTTTTGCAATAAAAAATATGTGCTGTTTTTTATAATTACATTGAAAAATATGTGCATTTACATATGATGTTAAACAGAATTTATAAATTTTGAAAATGACTTTAAGAGTTTTCCCATAGCAGAAAAAATACTGATAGTTAAGTTTCACCAAAGGAGAAACATAATAAAAATATTCAATGGTAAAAAAGGATTATAAAAACATTAAAATATTAGCAATGTTGAATAAATATAAGTAAACAAAAATATAAATAAGTCAAATGATAGTATTAGTTTATATTTTATAATAATAATAACATTCCATTTTTGACATATTATCATAGAAATTTCTGCTAGTGCCCGGGTTAATCATAAAATATAAAAAATTGTAAGTCAAAGGTTTTTAAAATGCAAAAACTTATTGCCCTAAGCACCCTCTGTTAATAAAAACACACTCCTTATAAAATAAGCTGCTCCCATAAAAACCATCCTTATAAATGGGTGTGGCTCTCCACTGCGATTAGATGAAAATATTCCATCCTCGGATTGAAGGACTCCGTGTATAACCAACTTTTCATAATACTAAAATTT
This sequence comes from Tetragnatha versicolor, assembly GCA_024610705.1. NCBI lineage: Eukaryota > Metazoa > Arthropoda > Arachnida > Araneae > Tetragnathidae > Tetragnatha > Tetragnatha versicolor. Next base: position 45,000,803 of record JANDEH010000007.1, read on the forward strand.
GATTAAAAATTTTTTTTGAAACTTATCAAAATTTTTCATTTTAATGAAAGTTATCACGTGGACCTCTGAAAGTTGCTGTGGACCCCCTAGAAGTCACTGCGGACCCCCGATTTTCATTTTCATGGCCGTGGACCCCCTGGAAATCGCTGTGGACCCCTGGGGTCCATATGGACCACTTTGGGAACCGCTGCTCTAAACCCTTAACTCAACTGCAACCAAGACGTTCTCTAAACAGAACACAATTCTAAACATCAGTCACGGGGCAATCACACCCTCAATATTCCACCCCACTCCGATTTATTCCTCTCTCCCCCCTCCACCTAAAAATCTCCTCGGCAACTGCATCAAAATCCCCAACGAAGACTCACACACGTATACCTAATGGCCTTACCGATCCATGCCGAGTCTCCGACCAAAACTCTTCAAGAGGAATAGTTTATGCCTTACAGCCACAGGGATCGACAGTTGCGATAAGTTGCAGTAATTGTGGTCGAAAAGGAGCAAAGACTGTCGGATGCTTCTTTAGAAATACAAGGGTGATGAAAGAGGGATGAGGGTTTTTATAAAATATCATTATTGAGGAAAAGTGATAGTAACTTATATCGTCCTATAGTAGCGTTATGAATAGCTTACTATTTTAATACTTAAATGCATGAAATATTTTGTGAAATCTTAAAGCTTAAGGCTAAGCGCACACTAGATACTTTTGTCACGGCGACTACAACACTAGATCACTCGAGAGCAATACATCTCTCTGGCGAGATCTTGGCAATCGGCCAAGAGTCTCGTCGCCTATGAGCGCGCTCTAGCTTCTTGCAATAGCCAGGGTGATAATTTTGTCTCAGTCGCCGTGACAAAAGTCTGTAGTGCGCGCTTAGATAATAGAAGTTTTATCCTGAGACACACACACACACACACACACACACACACACACACACACACACACACACACACACACACACACACACACACACACACACACACACACACACACACACACACACACACACACACACACACACACACACACACACACACACACACACACACACACACACACACACACACACACACAGTTCTGTAGTCTGAGAAATATAGAACTTTCTGAATTATGTATTTTCCTGTTAGAAAAGATCCTTTTATAATATTTTAAGGATGCAGTCTTCAGATCTTTTTTTCATTTAAATTTTAAAAGTAACACGAACCTATCAAAAACGTGATGCAAACAAATTACTCTTATAGTTTACGATTTCCTTTTTTACTGCCTTTCCATAATTATCTTGCAATGATCATTAAAACGAGTGAGAGATATTAATTTTTGATAGTGTCGCTAAATTTATATTAAAACTGGCATGCTTTAATTCATATCCAATCTTGTAGAAAGTATAGAAAAACTCTTTAAAAATTATTAATTTGTTTTATAAAAACTACATAAAAACTATCTTAACACAAGTAAAAGTTTTAATACTTTTTAAGGTTGTTTGAGTTTTTAAGTTTTATTTATGTACTAGCTGATATGCCCGGCCTTGCACGGGTGGAGTGTATAATTTTTTTTTAATTAAATTTTCTCAAAATAGATTTATAATTTTTTACATTAGCAATTACCAATCATCCCGGTATCCCAGGCGTATCTTTCATACTCTTGTGCTCCTGGTAATTTTTCTTATCCCGGTGTTCCCGGTAATTTTTTCCTTTCCCGATGTTCCCATTAATTTTCCCTCTCCCGATGTTCCCGGTAATTTTCTTTTTCCGGTGTTCTCAGTAATTTTTCCTCTCCCGATGTTCCCGGTAATTTTTCTTTCCCGATGTTCCCAGTAATTTTCACTCTCCCGATATTCCCGGTAATTTTTCGTTTCCCGGTATTCGCAGTAATTTTTCCCCTCCCGATGTCTCCGGTAATTTTTCCTTTCCCGGTGTTCCCGATATGTTTTCCTATCCCAGTGGTCCAAGTAATTTTCAAATCACAGTGTTCCCGCTCTAGTAAATTAATAAATCTAGTGAACAAAGTAAAAAATTTGAAACTTAAATAAAATATCTAATAAATTTAAAAGTCTAGTGAACAGCCTCATTTGAAACAATGTTTTATTTTTAAGTCGTTCTCCATGAAAAAAATTTAAACTTTTCCATAAATATTTTTATTTCAAAGGAAAATATCTTAAAATAGGGGAAACTAATGTTTCAAAATCAATTATTTGAATTTATTTCGGTGTTTTTACTACTGATATAGTTTTTAAATGGACAATTATCGAGTTTTTCCTGTTAAAATATTTAATTTTTGAAGGTTTTGATCTCGTGAACAATAGTGAGTCGAGCAGATCTACTCTGGTAGAGAAATGGAGAAATAAGCGTTTTCGGCTATAAATTCGCTAATTACTCGTAATTGTTCGATTTTCGAGCTTGGAAAACTTGACAGTGACAATCGACACCTCGAGATACGTCCATGTACCGAGTTTTGACCACGCCTTCGGCGTGGTTTAGGAGGAGATGTGTCCTCCACACACATAGTCACAAACGGTTTTATATATTTACTAGCGGATGTGCCCGGCCTTGCACGGGTGGAGTGTATAATTTTTTTTTTAAATTTAATTTTCTCAAAATATATTTAAAATTTTTAAATCAGCAATTACCAATCATCTCGGTATCCCAGACGCATTTTTCCTATCCCGGTGTTCCAGATAATTTTTCATATCCCGGTGTTCCCGGTAATTTTTCATATCTCGATGTTCCCGGTAATTTTCCTATCCCGATGTTCCCGATAATTTTCCTATCCCGATGATCGAGGTAATTTTTATGTCCCGGTAATCCCGGTACTTTTTTCCTATCCCGATGTTCTCGGTAATTTTTCTTTTCCCGGTGTTCTCGGCAATGTTTCCTAGTAAATTGATGAGTCTAGTGAACAAAAATAACAAATTTGAAACAATAATAAAAAATCTAGTAAATTTAAAAGTCTATAGTGAACCGCCTCATTTGAAACAATGTTTTATTTTTAAGTCGTCCGTCATGAAAAAAATTTACACTTTTCCATAAATATTTAAATTTTAAAGGGAAATATCTTAAAATAGGGGAAACTAACGTTTCAAAAATAACTATTTGAATTTATTTTGGTGTTTTTACAACTGATATAGTTTTTAAATGGACAATTATCGGGTTTTTCCTGTTAAAATATTTGATTTTTGAGGTTTTAATCTCATTAACAATAGTGACTCAAGCAGATCCGCTCTGGTAGAGAAATGGAGAAATAAGCGTTTTCGGCTATAAATTCGCTAATTACTCGTAATTATTCGATTTTCGAGCTTGGAAAACTTGACAGTGACAATCGACACCTCGAGATACGTCTATGTACCGAGTTTTGACCACGCCTTCGGCGTGGTTTAGGAGGAGATGTGTCCTCCACCCACATAGTCACAAACGTTTTTATATATTTATAGATAGATTTTATTAATATCTATTGATTTTTAAAACAGTGTACTGTCTATCCTAGAGTAAATGATAAAATAAACATATTGCCATTATGTGGAAAGTCATTTACTGACAAAATTGTTTGAAGACCTAAAGTTTTAAAAATAAAATCAAATTGTGCAAAACCCATATTAATTATGTAGGATTTCCTGAAAGGGATTATCTTCAAGCAGTAGGTACCTCAAAAGAATTTATAATTTTATGATGATCAATTTCGTATACAGGTTAATCAGAGTTAAAAATAAAATAGTTAGGGTTTTGAATAATAAGGAAGTGCAAGTAATTTTTGGTAACCCATTCCCATTTAAAATGTTATTCTAGTGGAAATAATTGAAATTGCATCATGACTTTTTTTATTTTGAGAACTTTTTTAAATGTTCTTTGGGTGAGTCATTTTATACAGGAGGAATGACAATTTTACTCTTTTGTTGTTGTCGTGTGCCACTTGAAATACCCAAGCTCCATAAGAAATTTTACTCTGTTTTATTTAATAAGAACATTGGCTGCATCGAAAGCTTTCTTCAAGTGTGATTCAATATTTGGAACAATTTTTCTCGTGTTTCTTTCCTAACTTCTACGATCTTTCTTTGTGATTAAAAAAAGTAGAAGAAAAGAGAGACATAAATTAAACATCAATATTTTAACAGATAAATTAACACAATGAACACATTTTTAACACACACAACACAAATTTTATGGCATTATTTTTAAAACTTTTTTTTCAAAGTATGCCTATTAAGTTAATTCAAATAATATATTTCGGCGAAGTTTTAAAACAGATATAGTAAAATGGAAAATGAAATTGTAGTTTATGTTTTTCTGCTTCAGAATATGAGAAAGAGGTTTAAAGTTTTGTAAATTTTGTAGTCTATGGTGGTTATACAGAGGACAAGAGTTAAGTATGTGCTGCCGAGTTTCATTCTCTTCCAAGTTACAAAAAGAGCAAAGGTTAGTAGTAACAATTTCGAAGATTTCGTCTTTATAATATATACGGGATTGATTTAATCGCAACTGGAAAATGATTCTTTTTATGGCCAATATCAGACTGTGAATCTATATAATCTTCAAGAAAGGTGGAGTTTTTTAAGAATTTGTAATGAGGAAAGTGAGTGCTTCTGTCCATCCTAGAGATATGATTTTGAAGAGTCTGATCCCAAACTGTCCTCAATATGGAAGGAAGGTAGATAGAGGCTTATACCGAGTACTGTGCGTGCATTCCAAACAAAACTAAACCCAAGGTTATCAAGAATATTTTTTATGCATTAAGTCCAGTTAAAGATAATTGTTGTAATAAAATAAAAAAGTCCAGTTGGTAGATAATTTGGAGTTAGATAATAATTTATTGTAACATATTTTTATTTATCTAATGTCTGGTAACCCAAGAATTTTTATCCAATATTTTAAAATGAATTTAACTAAAGTTACTGAAGTCGGAGGGCGACCTAGTTCTAGTCTTAAAATGTAACCCGGGGTGTTTCTGGAAAGCGTGAATAGCTTTTTAACGAAAAGTAAAAGCATTCTTCTAAGTCATAAACATTGCTCCCGGACCATATTATCGAACCATATGTAAAAACAGGCTGAATAAGAGATTTAAATAGTAAACCAAGATTTGATTGAGTTGAATTGAGGTCCCGTAAAAATAGGCCAAGATGCTCAGATCGCCGCTTTTGTTTTGGAGGTAAAATGATTTTTTGTACAGTTAAAATTGCCAGTTGAGGAGAAAGGTATTCCTAAGTAGATATATTCCCTGACGATTGGAAGACGTTGGTTAGATAATGGAATAAATATTTGTGTAACGAACACAAAATTTAAAGAGAAACTTAAGTTAAAATTCCGTTTAAAAGGTTTTATTTTTTTAAGATTGTCGAGGTTCTACTGAAATAGAAAAAAATAAGAGAGAGAATGAGAAGGAAATAATGAGATGAATAGGGAAGAGAATAAAGGAGAAGGTGAGAACCAGTTATAAAGAATAAAGATGAAAAAGAAAGGCAGAATTAGGAAAAAGAGAGAACACCAGAGAGAAATGAAGGAAAAAGTTATGAGAGAAAATTAGGTAGAGGAAAACAAAGTAAAATAAAAAATAGAGAGGATAGTCAAAAAATGAAAGATAGAATTAGAGATATATTGATTCAGGATCAGAATAGAAGATAAAGAACAAAGAGAGTGAAACAGAAAATATTTGGAATAAAACCCAAAACATTTCCCCAACGAATCACCTTTCTCAAAAAAAGCGAAATCCCCCCAACAGTCATAGACCGCAACTGCCACGACAGACAGAGCGCACTCAGAAAGGGAGCCTCCTCCCCTCCGGATCTCCTCCTTTGAGCTCCTCCTCTAATGAGGAGCAGGAGCACAGGAGGCTGGATGCTGTTAACCCTCGTAATGATGGTCTTAGTGTCGAGATGTGTCCCCGGGCCGAGGGTCCGCACTAATGAGGACGACTGTCGCATTGATCCGGGAAAAGAACTCTCTTTCCTCTCTCTCTCTCTCGCTGCTCCTTCCATGTATTCGAAGGCGGTTTGGATGGATTGGTGTATTGTCAGGCTTCGGCAGGTTTGGCCGATTCTGCATCGAATCCGGCTGGGAAGTTTTGCTAAGTACCGAATTCAGATTCTGTGCATAATTTTAGGGCGATTTGTTTGAATTTGTAAGGCGAATGCCATATGTTAGGTGCATAAATAACAACGGTAACCTAACTACATTCATATAATAGAAGGTGGTTTGTTGTTAGGTTGAATAGATTGGTATACAGCCTGGCTTCGGCAGATTTGGCCGATTCTGCATTTAAAAATTTTTTTTGTGTGCTAAGTACTTAAATCTCAGATTTTCTAATTGAATATCCAGTGTGGAAAGGGGTTTAAGTCCAAAAACCAAGTTTTGAGAAAATCAACAGAAAAGAAATGTACTATGAGAAATGAAATTTTATAGCGTAACCACGAAATTTTTACTTAGAGTTCAGGACTATATTTAGAATACAGAACAATCCTCAACTTTGCATCTGCTTACAAACTAATGTTATTCTCAATCTCTCATTTACCTATAGTTCTTAGTCATAAACTCTTTTTGCCCGATTTAGAGTTTATAGAAATTGTCTAAATGTTAAATGATGTGAAAAATCGCTTTTTCAAATCTATTTTAAGCAATAATGCATGAACGTCACAGGGTTCAAAGAAAGAGGAAATAACACTGATATCATGGCGTTTGATCTGTGACACATCAAAATGCTAGTAGAAGCACTTTTATTCAGATTTGACATTGAGGTTTTTGTTTTTACCATCAGTCATGATGGAGAAATACATTGCGAAACTCCGAACCGCAGGGGTAAAGAAGTGTTCGAGAGGTTATAGTCACCAGTACTTTCAGAGAAAGATATTTCAAGAAGGTTATCCAAAACAGATATAATCAGACTTATCATGATAGGGGAATTTATTTCAGTAAATTCTATTGAGGTTAATTCGTAGTTATTTTAAAATTATGGAATCAAACAGTTAAAAGGTTGTATTAAAGAAGTGGTATACCAATAATATTTTTTACAAAATAATGCTGAGTGGAAGTTAGTTGATTAGATAAACCCCCTGAAAAATGAAATTTGGCGGCAATTTTAGGAATGGTTTACTGTATAATAAGTGACGAAATCAACATATTTTAAACTAATAGAGTGTTTTCAGGTGACGTCACGACCATTTATTTTCTTCCTTGCTGTAGGTCAAAAAGTCTGTTGCTAAGGCCGTTGCTAGGTGCGGCGGTATCTGTTGCTGTCATGTGATTGCAAATGCTCCAATAGAAGCATTCTATGGCCAGTTATTTTAAACAATCTCTTGCAAAGGCAGTTGCTAGGTCCGAGTAATGTGATTGAAAATGCTCTCTATACCTCTACAAATAATTTTTAGTATATTGTTGGCATTATGATTGTTAAGTTATGAAATTTTTTTCATCTTAGCTATTATAATTTAATATTAAAAATTACGCAGTTAAGTGTATGTATTTTAAGAGCAGTTTTTCTGTGGATGATTTAAACAAACTTGTAATATCTCTCAAATTATGAATGGCTAAGTTTTTTTAATATATTAATTAGAGTGATGCTAATCTTATAAGTGTAAAAAATATTTTTGGAGCATAAATGAAATTATAATACGCAAACATAAAATTATTGATACATAATATACGAAAATATGTTCTGAATGATTGTGACTCAATTAAAAATGCTCTTAAGTAGTAATACTTTGGTTTATACTTGACTTCTAAGAAACATTATTTTTCTAGTTTATTTGCGATATTTATATTTATATAAATATGTTTGATATTTATATATATACTTAATACTAGCGCTAACGCGCTAGACCCGGTCTTCGCCCAGTTTTCAGTTTTTAATAAATAGCATCTAGTGTGTTAAGACGGGTTTCGCCAGTCTAAATGTGTAGCACTGTGTGATAGGCCAAGTTTTACCCGGACAATATGCCCGGCAGAGTGAGAAATAATTTAAGAAAATGGATCGATTTTTATGTTTATGCTACAACAATTGATTTTAAACTACAACAATCGATGTTATACATACAACAATCAATAATATGCCTACAACACAATCAATGTTGTTTTTCTCTTGTTATATTTACAGCAAATGGTGGTTTTGCTATGATAATAGGCGTGAAATGTTGATTTTCAAGCATAAAATGGACCAACAAAAGTTATTAGGATATTATTAAAAATTATTTTTATTCAGAAATTTTCCCGGGAGTGAGTATGAGCAACGTGGTAAAGTTTAAAAGTAATGTAGGGGGGGGGGGAAATTGAAAATTACAAAGGACATACTTACACACATACAAACACACAAATATTTATACATAAGATCATGATATTTTCTCCAACCCTGATTTTAGGACTTTTGCTTTAACAGAAACGTAGGGGAGAGTGGGGCTATTTCGCACATGGGGCACATTCGGACAGACGGCATTTCTCCTAGTAATTATTAATTTAAAAATCTGAAAAAAATACCAGTAGATCGAAGCATGACTACCACTTCCTGCATGAACTTTCAAAGCCCTGAGCCATTTTGTTCTATACTTACAACAAATTTGCTAGCGTTAGAAGCAGCAAAGTAAATTTTCTTGTCATTTTGTTGGCGTAAAATATCAATCAAAAATAACTCTCAAGTGGACATTCAGCATTTTATTCAGTAGAGGCACTACTAAAGTAAGTTTCTAGAAAGGTTTTATTTCCCTACTTTAATTATAAATATCTTGTTGGGATATGGTAAGCTTGAACTGGTAGATGAGGCACATTCGTACACCAAAAGATGGGGCAGATTCGGACAGAGCGAATGTGCCTCATTTTTCCCATTTTTGATTATGAAAGTGATTTATATGTTTATAAGTGCAGTATATTTCATAACTTGAAGTTTAATTGTTTTTTTATTGTAATTGTTTCAAAATTTGGTGATAATAGAAAATAACATCTTAAAGAAAGCTTCAGTTTTAAGGAATTTAGACCCAGATTTAAACATTGAAGAAATAAATGTCCCTGATAATTGTTTAATACCAATTGAATTGGACTTAAGTGATTTTATTCTAGTAGAATTTGCTACCAAAACGAAAATTTCGATATGTTGGTCGAATAGAAAATTTTCAATTGAATGGTACTTATTTAAAATTAATGATGAAAAACTTTAAAAACTTTAAAATTAACGACGAAACTTTTATTTTCCCAGTTAGTAATGATTCAACATTCATACAAAAAGATAATACCGTATTAAAAGTTCCCCAACCGTCAGTTTCAGGTGTTAATAAGCGAGCTGTTGGTTCACTTTCCTTTGGAATAAAACCTGACAGTTAAAATATTGGTTGAACTTTTTCTAACTAATTATATTATGTGAAGTATTTCAATTTGCAATTTACTCTTCATTGCTACAATTGTTTTCCTCATCAAAAACTTAGATGTTCAATATTTTCTGAAGCTGTTTTCTTTTTGTAAAAAAATCTTCAATTTAGAGGAAAAATATGTAAAAGTGCCAAATAATTCGTTTAATTATCCAAACTTTAAAGTGCCATAAACTTTTTAGGTTGTAAAAATAATTATTGTATAATTTTTTGCATGTGTACGAATGTGCCCCACACGTGTGCGAAACTGCCCCACCCATGGGGCACATTCGCACGAAATTTCTTGTTTTTTAGATTGATGATATAGGTTAGAAATTCTAGATGAATGCGACCAATTATAGTTCTAAAATATCAAGAAAGGTCTTAACTCTCATTTGAATCCGAGTTTGTTTCAATATCTCATCTAAATCCAGAGAAATATGCCGAAATGCACTTTTTGTGCGAATGTGATCCCCTACTCCCAAAATTTTTCTATAAACCAGTTTTCCTTATTTTAGATTCATGTAAGGATAAAATATAAAAATAGCAGTGTTATTTTTTCTGTTTCACCTGCACAGACGGAATAGACATATGGAATAGACGTGTCCCCATTTCCTCTCCTTTCACGCTTTTTTTATTAACATAACAGGTGATTTTTAAACACAAGGTTTCACCGTTTTCACGGAGCCTGTTTTAGAACTGTTATTAAGCTCTGTGTACAGGTGTCCGTTCCTGATACCGTTAGATATTTAGACAAAAACTGAAGTCTGCGTTATAAGATATTCCAACATCCATGTAATTCCAGTTAGAATTTCCGTCGCATCGTAGTCGTAGAAACTCAAAATGTTCTTCAATGAATCTGTTTAATCGGTTCAATCTATATTTTACATGGTGTACTTATTTTGTGCGTTTTATCATAAACGTATTTCTGTTATTTTTATATATTTGCCTTTTTTGTTATGAAGGTTTTGAAGAGTCATGTTTAATACATTCACGTCACATTTTTATAACCCATACGGTGCTATTGATTAATCCACATAAAGTTGGTATTTTGAAACTAGATTTTTCAATAGATTACAGATTAGTTCTTTTTTATATAGTTATTAGATCATGTATTAAGTTGATTTTCTCCTTGAAATTGAACTCCACTACTATCAAAAAAATTTTTATTTAGGATTTATTTTTCAAATAATAAATCTCACGCAATACGAAAGTATACGTAGTACGTTTCTCAGTAAAACACCAAATTTTTAGTTACCTCCTTTGTAAAAAATTACTTCCATAATAGTCAAATAAATGCACCAAAAAGTTTTATTAAATTAGCTGCAAGCGCCTCAATTGATAAAAATACAAACATTTTCCTATAAATCCCTTTTTCAGCAAAAACATGGAAAAACGGCAAATTTCACTTAATTTAAACATTTAGTTTTCATTAGAAGCAATACATTCTTAAAAATGAATAAAAATATCCATTTACTAGAATGGTAATTCCTTTCAAACATTAACCACGTGAAAGTAATTCAATTACAGTTGATTTCAAGAAACCTCACAAATTATTGAAGCATTTGGAATAAAAAGAATACTTTAGGAAAATAAGTCTTGTTGAGGTGCAATTGGGAAAATTGAACATTCCGCAATCATTGTGCTATTCAAAATCGTGGTAATTACTGAAAATCCTTGTGTCACGAAAACGTTAAAACAACTAACCCCAACAAACGGTTTGCGTAAGCTTTAAAATTTTCAAACATAACGGGCAGTAAGAAAACACAAGCCTATAAAATTCTGTTGGAAGTAAAATCACATGAAATTCTTGCGTTATTTGAAGGAATAAAAAGAATGAGTTTAAAACAATCTCTACCTCTAAAACTAGTTCTTCAGAAAATTTTCTGAGAACCTAGGCTTAAATTTGTTGTTTTTACCCTTGTAAAGCACATGAATGTTGTGTTTAGATAGTCATCATTATTATTTTTAAGTATACAAGCAAACTCTTCACTTAACTAACTTTCATGTTTGATTTACGTCAAGGATAAGCACCTATAATGAGCATACCTTTAAAATTTTCAACAATATAATTTTTTGTGTTAATAAAAACGTAAATGGTTTGAGAAAGGAAAATCTAATTTTGGGGACTGTGGTACTCTGCTTCTAGAGCAGGGGTTTCCAACTTCTAAGTACTCGTGGGCCGCAATCAAAATCACAAGTCAAGTGGCGGGCCGCAAAATAATCTGGCTCCATTTTAACGATGATAATTTTTTGGGGGTAAGAGTCTTCAATATGAAACTTTTCCAACAAAAGAGGGACGAAGGTTGTTTACATATTTTGAATTTATGCACCGTATTTTCCAAAATTCCAGAGAATATATGAATTTTTTACTCTTATACAACTCGTAGGAATACTGAATATATTTATTCTGAATATTACTTAAATAAAAAGGTCTTCCTCAAGAAAATGTTTGTAAATTTTCCTTAGATGATTGTTTTACCCAATTTTTTGATACTCCATTTTGTCCCTCCTCGTGATAAAGGTTATAAAAGCTTTCATACCCCCTTGCTAACGCTCAGGGAAATTTCAGGTTTTACAAACGCCCCCTCGAAAGTTCAAACTTTTAATTCTTGCACCATAGAAAATGATCGAAGTTATTCCATAATCTGAGAGGTATATGAGGGGGGTCGGGGGATATCCCCCGAAAAAATTTTGAATTTTAGTGTGCTAAAAAGTGTTTTGAAGCTACTTTTTGTAGGGTTTTCAGAGAGCTTCGCGGGCCGCACAAAATGACCAGGCGGGTCGCCAGTTGGAAACCCCTGTTCTAGAGAGTTAAAAAAAAGAAATGTATGAGTAGATACATGACCACTCATAGTTAAAGTTCAGGGGGAGCAATATTTCTTTTATCTAGTTAGCTATTTTAAAGCCTTTATCTAGACATTTTTTCTACAGGGAAGCTAGTTCAAAATTATTTCTAAATTGCCCCTCACTTTTTACTTTATCGATTGAGCGTAGTGTTGTTTAACACTTTCTGATATTAGTACTTGAATCATGTAGATAAAAAAATGAATTATGAATTACACTCAAGAAGTGCTATACATTTATCAAAAAACATAAGCATTAAAGCACAGAACCTTTTAAAAAATTATTTGATTTATTTTACTCTTAAAGTAATAGTTAAATCATTTTTACTTTGAAATATTAATCTCTGAAGAAAAAAAGCTCGGTTCTGTCAGTTTTTAAATTTTCAAGCTTAATGTACGAACGTATGGGTTGAAGGTAGAAAAAACTTCTTTAATGAGTTGAAGAATAAAGTAAAAGAACAATAAATACAATTATTTCTAATTTGAATAGGAAACAAGAAAATCGGATGGCATAACCCCTCTTCAAATTTTAATGATTCCCCCAGTCCCAGCTCATATGAATTTTTAATTTTTTTCCATGAATATACATTTTTCAAATAAAAGATTGAACAAATCAGCTATTTTACCAAATTTACAAAGTACAGAAATTTAACAAATCGCATTCCAAACAACATCTTGAAATAGAACAAGTATATCGGAAAAACAATAATTCAAGGAAATAAAATTTTCATTATTAAAGTGGCGAGAAAAGCTCAAGAAATACATCTACTTAACACTTTAATGAATTGTTTCTTCAAATAAGGGGAATTAACAAAGAGCACTTTTGCAGCATATTACGCACCTAGCTAAAAGATAGTCAGGGGATTCCTTTTAACTAAATGATCACGAGCAACTTCGACTTGTAAATAGTTGCTTTTAAACTTTATTCTTTTAATGATGATTTCATTAATTCCAAATGGACAAGGACAATACTAGCATTTTTAGAAAACAGAAAAAAGTATTTTTCCAGTAAAAAAGAAATATAGATCTAAATTAAAAAATCGACATGAAAAGTTTAAAAAAATGAGTTAATTCAATATTTTAAAATAAAAATCGACAATCCCTTTGCATTCTTTCGGATAAATGACGTCACATTTTGACATTTGAAATTAAATTTAAAAATATCTTGTATACTTCTATCGAATAAAATTTTTTTTCAAAAACTGTAATTGCCCTTTCTTCTTGTAGAAGAATTCCCGGAAAAAGCACGTTTTTTAGACATACCCGGAAAATTTTCACCAAAATGCAATGGAAAATTTAGTGTAAAGAGACGAATTTTTTTGCAGTGAATTTTTTTAATCCATGAGCAGTTTTTTGAACTGAAAAGAAAATTCGCCCTCAAAAAATATCCTAAAATAAAATACGGTGAATCAGAGAAAAAGATTCATCACAGAAATTCCCAAGAGACAGCAAAGGAATCTCCGCTGTTATTCTTAAATTTTATCCAACCCTTACCAAAACGCGATTTATTCCAAACAGCCCGAATAAACACGTCATGACACCTCACTTCCTCCCTCGAAATTAACATCTCCCTCTTTGCTTTGTTTTCTTTGAAACCCGCGACTCCGAAGAAAGTGTCTCTGTCTGCAGCAAGACAGGGACAGGTGATCCCGTTTTCCAAAAAAACACTCGTTCGACTAACGACACTTCAAACGGAGCGGCAGATGAAACTGTTTTTGAAGGACTGGGGCAGGTGATTGCTTGTCTCCGATTTGCCGTAGGACTCGAAGATTTGAAACTCTAGGGTTTAGGGCGGTGTTAGTTAACCTCTCGATTTGATCTCGATTGCAACATATCAAGGGCGTTTGTGAAAGCGGGAGTTAAGTTGAACGGAGTGGGTCATATTCGAAGGTCGGGTTGTTTTGTAATACTATCATTGTTGCCTACTTATAACTCCCTTTTGTATATAAAGTATAACAGGTGAAAAAATCTAGATTGTGCTACTCTTATAACAATGTGTTGCGGTAAATATTAATACTACTGGTCATGTACTGGAAAAGAAAATTAAACTTTATTTATGAATAATCTTTATCCGCCATAATTTAATTAAGAGTGATTCAGCGAAACTTATTAGTGTAAACTTATAGAAATAAAAATTTATAAACATGTCAAAAAAAAACGTTTTTTAAATTGTGGTCCATAATTTCTGAGGAGGAGCCAGTTTTGTCGGCTGCAAGTAAAATAAAAGATTTCGTGCTACAAAAATAGGGAATTATTTCTCTACCAGGGTTTATAGTTCTGAAAACTTTTAAAGCTAAAATTTTGCGGAAATTAGTTATTGTCGTTTTTAAACATCTTATAGAGTAAATCGTTCTACTTTTAAATTTTAAACCCTTTATATTTCGTATTGTTTAATAAATAATGTAAGTATATTATACTTCCAAATTTTCTTTACCTTCATTCCTTTTGTGTTTAACACGGAGTAATTTCTGAACTTTAAAGATGCTACCAAACAAAATGCTTGGGAAATCGTACAAAATTAAGTGATACCGAAGCAAGAAGAGATAATTTAGTGAGAAACTGCAAACAGATAATTTTTTTCCGAATACGAGTTTCGTTTTAAGGAAATCAATTTTTGCAAAAACTATTCAATATGAGCGACTCCGATTAAAGTTGGGAAGCACGTGATGTAACATTAGGAGACGTGAAAACCTTTTTTTTTTAAATCAGAGGATATCAATGCCAGGGTTATCAGCTATATCAATACAAAAATATTTTTTAATGAAAACATCTCCAAAAACAAAACATTACGTAACATCTGATTCACATGTCTGATAGAGATACACATCGGCAGGATTTGTTTCACCAAGATAACCCAATCCGTGCGAAAAACGAACCATCATCCAACCCTTTCCCACCACCCCCAAAAACCCGTCACCCCTTCTTCCGTCCATCACCATCCCACGTGACGCGAACACCCGATTAGAACAAAACGCCCGAAAGGGGTCAAACGGCTCTTAACCTTGGCTCTTTGTTTCAGCACCGGCACACACAAGAAACAACAATAATAATAATGACGATAATAACAATAAAAAAAGAACAAAACGATAAATCAATAACAGCCCCGTATCGTCCGTCTCCCTTCCCAAGAGGGGAGGAAAGAGTTCTTCCGTTCGACGGACAGCAGCTTTAGAACAAAGGGCCGCATTATGGCATATGATGCGGAACCACAGCGGGAACGTCTGTACATAAACACCTGTCGCGTCTGTGAATTGACGCCCCAGCTAACGAGCCGGCCACCCCCACTATGGTGGCAGTCCGGCAAAAAACAATCAAAAGCTGTCAATTTGCCGGCCCAGCGGACCGTGGCAAGAAATCGGTACGATTCGTTAATAAATTCATTGTCTTTTTTTCTGTCCTCTGTCTGATTTTCCGATTTTTCCTTCTTTGTAATGGAGATGTGGTGGCTTCCTCTCGCAAGGGAGAGGCGGTTGTTATTAAAACAGGTAGCGTATAATGGACGTGTGATTACGATGATCGGTTGGTTGGATGGATGGAGGGTCAATGATTTGATGCACCCTGACTCCGTAACTAGGGTTGGAATGGAATGATTGGGGTGGTTGAATTAATGTACGTTGAGTGGAGGTAGATTTCTTTTTTGTTAGAAAAAACAGACAATCTTCTATTCAGCTCTTAGAAGAAAAAAATCCACCTGTTACATAGATTATTCCATACGATTATCCAGGTGGGCAATTCCACGGGTAACTGACTGACATTTTTAAAGAAAAACACTCTGTATTTTGTAATTTTCTTCCCAAAAATAAATTATAAAACATTTTCCACAAATACAAAAAGTTAGATCTATGTTAAGTAAGGCATTAAATTTCATTATGTCAAATATATGTAAAAGTTTATTCTAATATAAAAACTGCCTTTAATTTTTTTTTGAGTTTACGAGTCATTTGTCAAATCTAAGGGTCAATAAAACAGAATGTAATTGAATTAAATAATAAATTCTACAAAGAAGTCTTTGTCTCCAATTTATCTTGAGATAAAGGACAACCATTTTTAATTTCTTTTCATAATTTCTTGGCTCAAGAACAAAGAAGTCCATTCTACAATAATGAAGTTTCATAGCAGAGCTTGCTATTAAAAATGTCGAATTACTTAAAATTATTTATTTAAATCTATGAACTATGTATGAATTATTAATAAATTTACCATCTTGAATGGGCAACTCCCGCATTTTTTTTTAATTTTTATTATTCGATCCTAGAGAGGAATTCCAAGATCGATCCAAGAGAGGTGATTGTTGGTTTTCACTTTAAAGTAAGGCCGAAACAGATCTAACGTTAGATCCTAAACCAGTGGTTCCCAACTCAAATATGTCTGCGGACCACTTCCCTTAAATTTGAACTTCGTGCGGACCACCCCATCCCACACTTTATCTTTAAAATTTAACTTTTTTCATTGCATTCTTACCTCACAGATGGTCTAAAGTTTGGATTTTTTTCTGAAATAAGGGAAACCAAGTATTTTGTTTCTTATCTTAATTGATCTGAAAATCAAATCTATATAATCCTACTACTATTATAATTGTGAATGTTTGTCTGTATGTTTGTTACTCTTTCACGCAAAAACTACTGAATGGAATTTAATGAAATTTTACAATAATGTAGCTTATACATCAGAATAAGACATAGGCTATAATTTATAAAGAGAAAATAAGTCCTTCATTCTTTTTTTCCCATTTTTCCTGCTTTTTTTCACTTATTTTTCCGTGTTTGAAAACCTGTTTTACCAGTCATGCAAGCCATTAATATAAAACTTTAGTACCAGTGTTGTAGTAACTAGGCAATTTTATTAATCTCTATATAAATAAAAACGTTTGTTGCTGTGTGTGTATGTGTGTTCCGCATCTCCTTTTAAACCACACCGAAGGCGTGGACATTTCCTCCATTTCAAATTTTTTTTTCCTTTGAAATAAATATATTTACTGAAAAATATAATTTTTTCATGGAAAACGAGTTAAAAATAAAACTGTTTCGAATGAGACAGATCACTAGACTTTTTCCTTTACTAGATCTTTTATTTTAGTTTTAAATTTGTTAATTTGTTCACTAGACTTATTAATTTACTAGACTTTTTATTATAGTTTCAAATTTGTTATTTTATAAAGGCAACAAGATATTAAACATTATCAGGAACACCGGGATTGGAAAATTAGCGGGAACATCGGGATATAAAAAAATTACCGGGTTATAAAAATTACCGAGAACACCGGAATAGGAAATTTACCATAAAGACACCGGGAATACCGGAATATAAAAATTACCAGAAACACCGAGATAGGAAAATTACCGCGAACGCCGGGATTAGAAAAATTCCCGGGACCACCGGGATAGGAAAGAGGCGCCTGGGATACCGGGAGGATTTGTAATATTGCTAATTTACAAAATTATAAATGTATATTAAGAAAACTTTAAAAAAATGAATTTATACACCCCACCCGTGCAAGGCCGGGTATAACAGCTAGTATGTTATATATATAATCCAAATACCATTCATTCATTCATTCACTAACACTCATCACGAAATCTCCAAAACTGTCGGACCGATAAGCTTGAAATTTGACAGAGACCTTCCTCTCAGCCATTAGACGCGCACCGATTTTAAAATCGAACGACTCCTTCCCTATTTTCCGGCGCTTTTTCGACTCCGTTTTACCCATTAAAATAACATTGTGCATTGTTGAAATGCATAAATTGCAGTGTTTACTTTTCTATCTTAAGGCGACGTCTTGCCTCACTTAATGAAATATAATTTGAAAACAATTTATAACTTACAACGAAATTTAAAAAGAAAAACGGTGTGAATATCTGTATTTAAATATTATAACAGTTATCAGAAAACTGAAATAAATTAAAATAATTAATTACATTCATTAAGATTTTAATTTTATTAAAAATAAATATATTTATGGAATAGCAAAAAAAAATTTCCATGAAAACAGCTAAAATTTCATTTTGTTGCATAGAGCATGGTTTACTAGACTATAATCACTAGATTTTTTTATTATAACTAGCAATCTGTTTTTACTTTTTTTAAGTAGCTTTTAAAGAAGTTGGTTATTTTGATAATAAGGCAGGATCTTAATAGTTATTTACTTGATAACTTTTTATCGAGGGATGTTTGAAATTTATTTTATTTTGAGAGTGAATTTTTGCGGAATTTTAAAAGGATAGCGGGAATACTCAAGACCCTGAAAATTCTGTTTAAGATTTTAAACACTAGATTTCAAATGACTGAGACGATTTCAATTGGATTGTTTTTATCACATAGAAAGGATAAATGTTTAATAGGCAAATATAATCGGGATGGAATGAGATATCCCAGTTAGAACTAGGATGAAAAAAAGACAACAGGAATACCGGGATGAAAATTATTGGGAACTCCAGGATATGAAAATTATCGGGAACACCGGGATATGAAATTATCGGGAAAACTGGGATATGAAAATTATCGGGAACACCGTGTTATGAAAAAGTACCGGGAACATCGGGTCATCGAAAAGTACTGGGAACACCAGAATATGATAATTATCGGGAAAACCGGGATATAAAAATTATGGGGAAAACTGGGATATAAAAAGGTACAGGGAAAACCGGGATATAAAAATTATCGGGAAAACCGGGATATAAAAAGGTACCGGGAACACTGGGATATGAAAAGATACCGAGATCACAAGAGTATGAAAACTATCGGGAAAACCGGGATCTCAAAGAACACTGGGATATGAAAAAATATCGGGAACACTGGGATATGAAAAAGTACTGGGAAGCCTGGGATATGTAAAGGTACAGGGAAAACAGGGATATGAATATTATCGTGATCACGGGGATATGAAAAAGTACAGGGGACACCGGGGTGATTGGTGATATGAAAAATCGGACATATAACTTGGGAGAACTTTAAAAAAAGGAATAAATACACTCCACCCGTGCAAGGCCGGGCAAATCAGCTAGTAATTTATTAAACTTAAAAGACAAATAAACTTTACATAATCATAACAACATTTTATGCATCCAATTATTGAAAACTATCTAATATAATAAAATCAAGTGTGGGTATATGGGTATGTATGTATGTATGTTTGTCTTTTATACAAATCCACAGTTTTCTTTTGATCTGCATCAAACTTGGTATACATACGTAAAAAAACTCCAGAAAAAACATAGGCTATGTTTCGAAAACTTTAATTGACCCCTTGACCCTCTTTTGACCCTTTTTATGGTCATTTTGATGAAATAGCTTTATTTCTGCTCAAGAAGAGATCTGCTTACCTCATTGTTACAAAGAAAATTTAATGCTAAACAAGTTTTTATTTGAAACACTAGGTACAAGTCTATTTAAAAATTATATTAATAATTTAAAAATATATTTCAATTAAATTTAAAAGTTTTAAGTATAGTTTAACATATTTTTATTTGAGAGTTTATCTAATTTTTATATTTTAAAAAGATTTATGGATTATCATGTTGTTAAAATAGTCTCCATGGAAACGAGGATGTAAAATCAAAAGGTGATAATGTTTTAGCTTTTAAGAAAGTTGGTTAACAAACAGAAAACTATTAAAACTCCCTTTCAACTAGAATATATTGATTTTTTTTCTTAAATTGCAAAATGGAATAAGCTTTATAATTATTGAATAATTTCACCGAACACGTTAATTCCTGGAGATATGATTAATCAAGGGATCTAAGCAATTTTAAATAATTTTATAATATTTTTTCCATGTTGTAAACGTGGAAATCATTCAAAAAATTATATTGCTTGAGAACTAAAGTAATTTTAATCCACCCGGGGACACCGGGATAAGAAAAATTACTAGGAACACCGGGATAGGAAAAGTTACCGGGAACAACGGAATATGAAAAAGACGCCTGGGATACCTGAATAATTGATAAATGCTGATTATACAAAATTAGAAATGTAATTGGGAAAACTTAAAAGTAATAAGTTTATACTCTCCACCCGTGCAGGGCCGGGCATATCAGCTAGTACCTTTCATAAAAGACATTTACCAATGTTTATAAAGCTTTCAGTAAATTCAACAAATAAAATAGAATCCATGATTTATTACGATTGTTGTTTATTTGATTCAGTAAAACTAAATTAGGAAATTTTAATATGCAAAAATGCTTTTTTTAACAATATACCTTGGGTGACCTGACGGGACACTTACCCATTCACCGAACTTTTGACTTTTCTTACCCATTCACCGAATGTCTCACCAAAATTTCCCACATTTCTGACCACAATTGAATCGTCAGTTGGAAGAACGGAATAAGTCCAAAAACCAAGTTTTGAGAAAACCGAAAAAAAATGCATAAGTTATGGAATTTTCATTGTATAATCACTAACTTTTTACTAGAAATTCAGAACCCTATTTAGAAAAAAGAGCCATCATCAACACAAATATAAGTATATTCAAAAATATTTTACAGTCAAAATAAATTGATGGACTTATTCCTTAGTTTACACCACAAAACTGAGTTATTAAAGCAGTATCGATGGAGTGAGTGAATATGAATGGAGTCAAACATTCCCTGTGTAAAAAAAAGTTTGAAAAAAAATTGAAATTAAGAGAAAATTTTATTTTAACTTAGTTTATAACACAATAAATAGGGAAAGAAAGACAAATTAACTTTAATTCGAAATTAACTTAAAAAATACAATGAATGGACATCAACTTCAAGAGGCGATATCTTCCTATAGAGGTTAGTTATTTCCTCCCCCCTCTTTTCACCAGAGCAAAGCTTGTCATTTTTTGGACTTATTCCCTTCTTCCAACTGACGATTCAATTTTCACCAAAAGAGAAAAATGTAAAGAACCCAGATTTTTTTGGGGGGTTTAATCTTCAAAAGTTCTTTATTTGTAGGCTGAATTATTTCACATTTATTAGTCATTTCAAAATTTTAAAATAACGAATTTAATAGGTATCATTACGCGTTCATGGTGCTCTTATTAGGTTCATCCCCCTCTTGAAGTTTAGGTGATTAGTTTTGTACAGTTTTTCCCTTCAAAATTCTTTGTCCCGTAACAAAAAGACTGTCAATCCCAATTATCTGAAAAGCACTGAAATATTATTATAAAGATTTAAATTTACAAAGTGAAATGGACAAATAAATCATAGGAGAGAAAGAGAACCCAAGATTGTTTTATTTATGCGACGTATAATGTTTTCCTTATGTTTTATTTATTGCATCTATGTTTTTTTACTACTACTTTCTGAATTGTGTGACAAGGAAAACTTTTTTAATTTCTCCACATTTTTTGATATATTTATGAACCTTCTCACGGACCACTAGTGGTCCGCGGACCACCTGTTGGGAACCACTGTCCTAAACAAATGTAAAATAATTGTCGACTTTATTTTTAAATATCCCATATTTTGATTCTTTATTTTTAAAATTTTATTTACATGTTACGGGCAATGTGTTAAATCGGGCATTATTAATAATGCCCGAAGTGGAGGAGGGCAATGTGATCAATTCAATGCATTTATCAATGAAATTTGTCACTTTGCCCGCCTCCACCCTGGGCATTATTAATAATGCCTAATTAATCACTTTGCCCGTAACATATATACAAAGCAGGAAATTCTCAACATCCTTCTTTAATAAGAGTATCTCGGAGAGTTTACAAACTTCTTTCAAGTGATTCGAAGACGACACAGATGATCTATCTGATGTAATAATCCACCCTCAGCAGAGATACCCCAGAGTCAACTTTCCTCAAAAAACACAAAAACAAACCCCGTCATAACAGTAATCAATCATTCACAATCCCAGCATCGACACTAATCACCCGAAAGATTCCGTTACAGCACTTCCACCCCCAAATCCATATTCTCACCGTTACGGAGCATTAGACGGTCACACATAACTTCATTTATCACGAAACGCCACTCATATTGGGGGCACACTTTGGGGGCATCCATAAATTAAATAGGAAACTACTTAGTTAAAAATATGATGAGTGACTTTTATAAATAATTTTTGAACTAATAATAGATTTTTGTGTGGATCCCTGGCTCCAAAAAAACAATTTTTATCGTACTACTTATACATGAGGCACGTTATAAAAAGGACCTTAAATAACAAAATGTTGTTTTTCCCACACAATTGACATACTCCTTTTAAATATTTTCGAATTTGCATAAAGATTTGGCTTTTCAAAGTAGTATATTATTTAACTCTTTTATGTAAATGTAACGTACTAAGTATGAAACAAAAATTATTAACATTGTGATTATAACGAATCGCTAAGAAAACATCCAAGAACAGGAATAATTTCTAAAGAACATTTCATGATCATTTCTTATTGAAATGTTGATCTTTTAAGTATTACTATCGACACTAATTAACAGATCTACAATGTTTCCAAGAGAACTATTTTTTATACTTTCAAATATTTTAATTTGAGATAAGGAAAGCAGAGTTTACATTGAGAATGCTTGAAATATTTTAAAGCTTATCTTTCAATACTGAATTGTATTTGCAAAAATATCCCTTGATACAATAATATTCCATAAATATTATTTTAAAGTGACCCCTTTCCTATTCAATACCTATATTTTTGCACCGCTTGTTACCCATAAATATATTTTTTACGAGAGAGATTTTATGTCATAAAATATTTCTACAATGAATTTAATATTCTATGACCTTAGAAGAATTTCAATGTTCCAACTGTTTATGACTAAGTCGGTGTTTTATGCAACACTTAACTGTTATCTTGATTTTCTTCAATGTTATAAAAAAATCGCACAATTTTTATTGGTTATTGGAGGATGCTGATTAAAAGACATTTAATTTAAATAAATAATATATTAACCACTAAAATAAGTATCAATTTTTTCCAATAAATATATAAATCCATTTAAATGTCCATAATTATTTTTTACAGTTGTTTACAACCCAAAATTCTTAAGTTTTTCTACAATATCGGACTACAGTATAACATCCGTATCTCAAAATCGAAAGAACCCCAAAAAATTTCGACATAGTAAGTTTTTGAAATAACACAGGGGGATATAAAATTTATTTCAAGGGCTATAACACTTCCAGAGAGTGGGTCACTTCGAGAAAGTGTGTGTGTGGTTATACTGAAATAAATTCCGAGCTTCCTCTCATTGTGTCAACTTAACTCCTCCTAACACACATTCCCAGTAATTTATGAACATCCCCCTCACCTCACGTTGACCGTGAAGTAAGAAAAGTATCTCCCAAAAAGACGCAAACAAAACCTCTCCAGAAGTGTCTGGCGGCCACATGTGAGCCTCAAAAAGACAGATCTATGCGCCCAACTTCCCCTCCGGAATATGTAGCCGAGTCGTCATGTGCCGGTGACTTCTTGGAATTTTTCCATCGACTAGGGTACTCATAAGTGTCTCTCGTAAGTCACCGCTCCCGACCCCCTTGTCACCCTTGAAAAAAAGGTGAGCCACCCCCTGTCGCCTGGGTGCACCCGCTTTAACAAGGATGGATATTTCTGAATATGAAAGGGTGCCTTTGTTTTTGTATGTCTAGGTGGAGCAAGGAGCCAAGAGATATATATTTTTTACACAATTTTCTAAAAAAAAACATAACTTTTCGAAATTATTTAAAGTTAAGGAATTTTTTAGTCTTGCAGTGAAAACAAGTTTGTATTATTTTAAACAGTTTCAACATTAAGTTTTTATTGATCTATTTTAATTTAATATTTGAAGGTATTTGAAAGAAGAACATTTAAATTCAATACCAAATTCCAAATAATATTCCAAATAAGTCGTAAATCAAAAGGGTTTCATAACTAGTTTTATTTATTAACAAATGCAGATTTTTTCTCACTGAAGTTTTGGAATTTAACTTTGAATGTTTTCGTTTACAAAAAATATCACAATGATCAGTGCCAAATCTTTAAAATTTAGTATAGTAGCTATTCATTTTTTACATTATTTTTATTTCTTATTCAAATGTTACAGAGAATTGATAAATAAGATCTTTAGGCTTTGTTTTCCTTCATTTGTATCAAAGTTGAATAAACTATTTGTTTTATCAAATGAATTATTTTGAGTTCATTTGATTTTGAACATTTTTTATTAGAATATCAAATTTTGTTATTTGTGAAATGTTGTTAAATCATTTTGAATTGGAGAAAGAGGTATAGAATTAGAGTAATATTTTTAAAATGTTAATTTAGTTTATAATTTTATGATAAATATAGAATAAAAGAAGTTCTGAGATTTAATGATTACTTTCATTCATTTTAATAGAAAATAAACTTTAAGTTATAGGTACTATTATGTAATTAAATATGGAAATCTAAAGAATTCTTATTTTTATGTTTGTTATCAGAGTATTGAAGTTTTATTACAGAAATGTTACTATCTAATATAATAAAATCAAGTGTGTGTATATGGGTATGTGTGTTTGTCTTTTATACAAATCCACAGTTTTCTTTTGATCTGCACCAAACTTGGTATACATACGTAAAAAAACTCCAGAAAAAACATAGGCTATGTTTCGAAAACTTTAATTGACCCCTTGACCCTCTTTTGACCCTTTTTATGGTCATTTTGCTGAAATAGCTTTATTTCTGCTCAAGAAGAGATCTGCTTACTCCATTGTTACATAGAAAATTTAATGCTAAACAACAAGTTTTTATTTGAAACACTAGGTACAAGTATATTTAAAAATTATATTAATAATTTAAAAATCTATTTCAATTAAGTTTTAAAGTTTTAAGTATAGTTTAACATACTTTTATTTGAGAGTTTATCTAATTTTTATATTTTAAAAAGATTTATGGATTATCATGTTGTTAGAATAGTCTCCATGGAAACGAGGATGTAAAATCAAAAGGTGATAATATTTTAGCTTTTAAGAAAGTTGGTTAACAAACAAAAAACTATTAAAACTCCCTTTCAACTAAATGGAATAAGCTTTATAATTATTGAATAATTTCACCGAACACGTTAATTCCTGAAGATATGATTAATCAAGGGATCTAAGCAATTTTAAATAATTTTTATAATATTTTTTCCATGTTGTAAATGTTAAGTGTGATCTCACAATCTAAAAACATCGAGGCTTCGAGCCATTAACCTTTCTCGCGAGCTGCCGCCTGGGAGGTGCGTTTGTATTGCTCATGTTTCTGTATTGCTTGTGGCAACAGCTTTTATTTTAATTTTGTTGGTATATAAGGTTGTACGGAAACTTCTCGTGTTATGTGATGTTATGAGATAGATGATGCAGCTCGCTCTCTCTTATTTGATCGTTGATGTTACTCTGCTTACCTCAGTTTGAGGCCCTTTTATTTTTGATGATCTTTGTTCCAAATAAATACTTTTACTTTTAAACTATCATGCCTACCTTTCATTTCTCAGTCCACTGCCCTTCTTTAAAACCCCAACAAGGTTATGGGCCCCAGGCATGTGCACTGAGGGTAGGTGTGATTTGGAACTTAGAGCTAGCTTTGCCTTTGAGGAGTTGAACTTTTAAAATTTTTGGATCCTGATTTTTGATCCTGTACTCCTGGACTTTTTGAGACTGCTGACCCAACTTTAAGATGGAGGTTCCTGGCATCCAGTTACTCGGACTTGAGAACTACAACACTTGGGCTGATGACGTGAAATGCGTGCTGATGAAAGAAAAGGTCTGGCGCATAGTTTCCGGTTCAGAGAAGTCGCCCGTGGGGAACCAAGTAACTGAAAAGGAGAAAGCCGATTTCCAGCAGAGATGCGACAAAGCATTCTCGATCATCTATCTTCACATGACCCCTGATTATAGAAGTCTATTGTCTGATGAGGAAGACCCGGTCAAAGCCTGGAAGACCATAGCTGAACATTTCAAGCCTGATAGTCGAGCTAGAGCCTACGGACTGGCGCATGATTTCTTCAACTGCCAAATCAACGAGGGAGAAAGCATCGGTCTGTTTGCTGCTAGACTCAGGCGTCTGATCACCCAGCTGAAGGATTCAGACAAGTCTTTACCCAATTGGCTTCACGGTCTTCAACTCATGAGGTTCCTGCCTGAGCAATATAACAGCCTCATCCAGAACATTTATCGTTGGGACGATACGAAGTTTAATTTCGACAATATCCTGAAAGAGCTAATTGCTGAAGAAGCCCGTATCCAACAGACTCAACGGGACCATGGGAACACAGCATGGCACGTCCAACCTAAGAAAAGCCTAGTGGAGGATGACAACCCTTTGACCTCTTCTGATGAACCGAGGAAACCTAGGAGGAGATCCAAGAAGATTCTTAAGTGCTTCCGTTGCGGTGAGCCTGGCCATATCATCCGGAACTGTAAGCTGCGATCTTCAAATAAGAAAGATTCCAATCCTTCCAGCCTCGTCATAGAGACTTGTACCAGTGACGTTTCCAGTGACTCTTGGGTGCTTGACTCAGCTGCAACAAGAACTTGTTGACCGACTTCCAACCAGTTTCCGGCATGACAATTTCCGTAGCTGTAGAAGGGATCAGTTGTCCTGTAGAGGGTACTGGAACTGCTCACTTACAATTTTGGCAGAAGGGTGAGTGTAAAGAAGTTAAATTGTTGAATGTATTATATTCTACTAAACTAAGGAAGAACTTAATATCAGCTTCTATTATAGATAAGAAGGGTTTAAGTTTTGTGGGTAAAAACGGGAAAGTTAGCGTTTATACCAAAGACGGTAGCAAATTATTTTATGCTAAATTGGAAAATGGTTTATATTATGTAAAACCTTATGTTGTAAAATCTGAAAATACTAAGAAAGTTTTTGAGGCTAGTAGTAAGAAAAAGAAAAGTGTAAAAAGTTCTAAAAATGTAGATGTTAGTTCTGATAATATTCAGGGTAATGTGACTTTATCTGATGATCTAGAACTGTGGCATAGAAGATTTGGTCATATTAATTGTAAATACATTTTGAATACCTGTAAAAATCAGAGTGTAAGTGGTATGCCTAATTTAAAGTCTTCTGATGTAAACTGCGAGCCATGTAAATTAGCAAAAACTAGAAGAAAGTCTTTCAAAAGTATTGGTAAAATTAGATCTAATAACCCTCTGGAGTTATTGCATATGGACGTCTGCGGTCCTATGCCTAATTTAAGTAAGGGTGGTTTCAAGTACTTCTTGACTATCACCGATGATTTTTCTCGGAAAGTAACCACTTTCCCTATGAAAGAGAAAAATGAGGTGTTTAAGTACTTTACCAGTCAGTTATCAAAAACGAGTAGAAAGGTTTTTGGGTAAAAAGGTTATTTCTATAAGAACTGATAATGGCATGGAATTTTGCCATTCAGAATTTGAAAAGTTCTTGGATGATCAGGGAATCGGGATTGAACGTACTAACACTTACACACCCGAACAAAACGGGGTAAGTGAAAGGTTCAATTATACTGCTCTTGATGCTGTTAAGGCCATGCTTAATGATGGCGGGCTCGATAAGAGTTTTTGGGCAGAAGCTCTGATGTGTCATACATACGTCTGGAATAGGGTATGTCACGGGGATAATGATAAAACTCCTTTTGAGTTATTTGGAGGTCGAAAGCCTTCTGTTAAGCATATTAAAGTATTTGGTACTCCTGTGTTTGTGGGTATTCCAAAACAGTTGAGGAAAAGCTCGATCTGAGATCTAAAAAGGGAATTTTTGTTGGTTATGCTCAGCAAACTCGTGGTTATAGAGTTTGGATCCCTACTGAGCGAAAAATTGTTGAGTCAATTAATGTTTCTTTTGAAAATGAATCTAAACGCAGTGGAGCTGTACTGGGTCCTTCAATACAATTAAGTTTTGATTCGGATGATTCTAATTCTGATTTTTCGGATACAGAGAGTCCTAAGGTTTTGGACGAGTCTGATGACAGTCAAAATTTAAGTAGACCTGTAAAATGGTTACGTGAGGCAAAAGATAGGACTGACGGTTCAAGAACCGATATTTATTACTACCCTGAAGGATCCAATACCAGACTCCGATCACATAAGGATGTTATTGATTACTGTGCTAAAAGTAACCTGATTTATAATGAACACCTATTTAACTTTAATGGAAAGATAAAATATTCTGGTATTGTTGATGATACTACTGATGTTAATGAGGTATATCAATCTAATTTATGACTAGATAATGTTTCTGAACCTAAGAGTTATAAACAAGCCTTGGACAGTCCCCATTGGGTTTCGGCAATGAATGACGAACTGAAAGTTATAAATGATCGTCAAGTGTGGGATTTAGTTCCTAAACCTTTAAATACTCCTATTATAGGTTGTCGATGGGTTTTCACTGTAAAATGTAATGAAAAGGGGAAAATTATAAGGCACAAAGCACGACTTGTTGCTCAGGGTTTTAGACAAACCAAAGGTATACATTATGACGATGTTTTCAGTCCGGTGGTTAATTTTTCAATTATAAGAATGTGTTTTGCAATTTTAGTGTGTAAATTTAAATGGCTGCATTGCCAAGTTGATGTTAAATATGCATATTTATACGCTTCAATTTCAGAAAGTATTTATATGACACAGCCACCTGGATTTGTTGATCAAGATAAACCTGAACATGTTTGTAAGCTTAACAAAGCACTGTATGGTTTACACCAGTCTGGACGTGAATGGTTTCAGGAAATGAATGTTGTACTAATTGAAATTGGTTTTCAGAGACTGCAATGGGCGAATTGTGTGTACACTTTTGAGGGAAATACTGTTCTTTTACTCTATGTAGATGATATTGTAATTTTTGGTAAAACTAGTATTGTTGTTAAAAATGCTATACAAAGTTTAAGTTGCCATTTTGATTTAAAGGTAATGGGCAAAACTAGAAAATTATTAGGTGTTGAGTTTTGTGAAGATGGCGAAAATTTATATCTAAGCCAAATAGAGTATATTGAAAAAGTTTGTGAAATTTATAAAAAGTTTAATTTCCCATGTACTTCTTTGCCAATTGCTGTTGGAACTATTTTATCCAAGATTCAGTGTCCTAATTCTGAAGAGGAAATTGCTGAGTGTTCTAAATTACCTTATCGTAATTTACTTGGTTGTCTATCTTTTATAGCTTCGAGAACACGTCCTGATATATGCTATTCAGTTAATATTCTGTCACAATTCCAATCTAATCCTGGTATTGTACACTGGAATACTTTGTTAAAACTGTTAGGTTATGTCTGTAAAACTAAGCATTATAAGTTGAATTTATCTCAGTTCAATGATTTATATGTAAATTGTTTTAGTGATGCGGACTTTGCATCAAATCGGGATGACCGAATTTCAATTGGTGGTATGATTATTTTTATAGATAATGCTCCAATTCTTTGGCGTACTTTTAAGCAAAAGTGCATAAGTTTGTCCACCATGGAGAGTGAGTATGTTTCGTTAACTGAAGCTGCAAAGGAGCTAATTTGGATTATTAGAGTGCTAAATGAATTTGGTAGTAATCAATTGTATAAAGGTAAATTTGAAAGTTTTCTGTATTGTGATAACCAAGCAGCTATCAATTTTTCAAAGTCTTCAATTGAGAACTCTCGTACGAAACATATTGATGTCAAGTATCACTTTTTGAGAGATTTAGTTTTGAGTAAATCTTTTACTTTGAAATATGTAAACACTAAGAGGAATTATGCTGATTTATTTACTAAACCCTTGCCTAAGATTGGTTTAAGGACTTTAACTGATAAAATTTTTGTATAGTAGATATTTTTGTGTATTGAATTTATGTATTTCTAAGTATTTTTGTAAGTGTTATGTTTTTAACTTTGTGAGAGGCGGGCTATTGTTAAGTGTGATCTCACAATCTAAAAACATCGAGGCTTCGAGCCATTAACCTTTCTCGCGAGCTGCCGCCTGGGAGGTGCGTTTGTATTGCTCATGTTTCTGTATTGCTTGTGGCAACAGCTTTTATTTTAATTTTGTTGGTATATAAGGTTGTACGGAAACTTCTCGTGTTATGTGATGTTATGAGATAGATGATGCAGCTCGCTCTCTCTTATTTGATCGTTGATGTTACTCTGCTTACCTCAGTTTGAGGCCCTTTTATTTTTGATGATCTTTGTTCCAAATAAATACTTTTACTTTTAAACTATCATGCCTACCTTTCATTTCTCAGTCCACTGCCCTTCTTTAAAACCCCAACAGTAAATGTGGAAATCATTCAAAAATTATATTGCTTGAGAACTAAAGTAATTTTAATCCACCCGGGGACACCATGATAAGAAAAATTACTAGGAACACCGGGATAGGAAAAGTTACCGGGAACAACGGAATATGAAAAAGACGCCTGGGATACCGGAATAATTGATAAATGCTGATTATACAAAATTAGAAATGTAATAGGGAAAACTTAAAAAAAATAAATTTATACTCTCCACCCGTGCAGGGCCGGGCATATCAGCTAGTTTATTATAAATGCAGAATTGAAAAATATTTTAATTCACGTGGCAATTCACGAATTTAAAAAATTAACAAGGAAAACGTTTTATTCTTTTAAACTTAACTAATATTATATTTTTTAAAAGTAAATATTAATTCCATTAATTTAAATATTTTGTATTGCAATTGGAATATTGATTAAACATCATATAAGGCATGTTAAAATTTCTTTAAATTTTCTGTAGAAAATTTTTCTGAATGTTAAATTCATAATCCTATTTGATACTCTTTCGTTTTATGATCACATAGACTATTTTAAACTTATTTTTTAATCCAAATTTAAATACATTTTCTGAACATTAAATTATTGATTGATATCAACTTTTATATTTGTTTATGGAATATTTTACTTGTTTAACTAAATAGAGATTAGACTTTTAATATTTGAATCTGAAATAGAATTATATATAATTTCTTTTGGTTCAATAAAATATTAACTTTATTTACTTAAATTAGAACCTATATTTCCTTAAATATTTATTAAATCTTAATTACATGTTTTGAAACATTTTAAAATATTGTGGACATTAGAGAAAATTTCCATTCTAATTATTAGAAAATAATTTTTGAAACATTTTTCTAACATTTAAAAAATAACATTGTAATTAATATGAAATCGATAATATTAATTTAAACTTTTCTGTAAATGGATATTTCATTCATTAATACAGATTATTTCCTGTTAGGAAGTTCAATAAGAAAATTTATAACATTAATAAGTTTTGTAATAAACAATTTACCATTGCTCTAGAATTTCTTCTTTTTTTTGTATCATTCTTATTTTCTTTATGATGTTATCATTTTGATTTCTAAATTGTGTTATAATTTTTAGTTGTATTTGTTTTTGTGTCCTTCCCTCTGTTATTTTTTCGATTTGGTTTTATGAATTCAAATTCAATGTTTAAAAAGAAAATATAATACAAAACTGTAAAACGGGACATTTATTCCCTTTCAATCGCAACACAAAAAAAATTAATAAACCTAAACCACTAAAACCTCTCTAACTCTCCACGAATTTACGCTTCAAAAAAAATCAAAGTTTAAAATAGTTTCAAAAACTCCACAAAAGTCCCATAAATCCTCCTCACAGAATTCGAGCGGAAAGAGAAACTGTCACCTCCTTCACACAAATCTCGAAAGATTAATATCAGGTGTAAACGTTCCTCGTCTTGTTGCCACTAACCCAAAACAAACGTTTTTAATTAGTCGGGAGAGAACTCTCCCCGCATACCAAGCGAATCACGTCTCCCCTTGCATTTAATATCCGCAAGAGATAGGCCTTATCTCTGCCAACAATCATCGGTATACTAGCGAAGCGAGAGGATCGCTATCTATAAGGGATATCTCTGGAACATTGTTTTCTGTGGGAGAGAGAGACTCCCGAATTTTTTGGTTGGGATGTTCTTCCTCCTCCGTATCGTTCGTTGGTTGAGTCTTATCTGCAGGCTTTTAATTGAAGACTCGTGTAACGGTCAGCAGAGGGATGTGGATGATAAAGGGATAAGAGATGAGATGAGTGTTTTTTGCTGTGTACTTATACTCTATCTAACACTGTAAAAATCTGGAGTCTTTAAGAAGTTTTTCATGAGTAAATTACTAAAAACCATCAGGGACAGTATGCAGGGTTCCCACGGGTCAGGGAATACCTGGAAAAGTCAGGGAATAGTCAGGGAAAATTGCTTATTTTGGCTAAAAACCTGGAAAATCATCAATACCTGGAAAATAAAAAATTTTAATGTTTGCGTGTCAATTTTGGCTCCAGTAAGTGAATAAATAGTCAATTTATTGAAAATTATGTGTTCAAAAATGCAAACAGTATCTGAAAAATTCCGTGAATTGCTAGTTTTTTACTGAAAAATCTTAAAAATTAACCTGGAAAAGTCAGGGAATTTTATTTCTGAAATTGAGTGGGAACCCTGAGTATGCTCCTCCTTCGTGGTTTTTAGTGTGCCTCCATTCTTCCCTACGCTCCTCTTATTGAAGGAAATCACTAAGGACTTAGGTTTGGGGAGGAGAAATATGACCCAAATCCTAATAATAAGTATTTTTATTTACCTTAAATAAAAGAAATAAACTAATTTTCACTCTGTAAGAGGACGCCCTCCAGTGGAGTTGAGTAGTCTCTCAGCCGCTGTTGGTCAGCGTTGCCCAGGAGACACCAAACGAGGAGGTGGACTACTTTAGTCTCCCAAGGGACAGCGCTCCCACCCGCCACGACCTCTGCGCTGTCCCCCGAGACCCCCTCGTTAGAACGAAGGAGGTCTCTGTGACACAATCGAGAAGAGCAAAAAGCTCCGTTCCAACTTCAGGCAGAGAGCTCTGGGCATTTTTCTGACATTCCTCAGAGCGGACACTCTTGCAGTTGGCGACACAGGTCTTGAAGAAGACTTGAAACACCTGTAGTGGAAGCACTCATTTCAAAAAGTAATTAATGAAATAAAAAACCTTAGTAAAAGACACATTTTTAAGTTTGACTGATGAATTTAGTGATAAATAGCAATATTAAGACCTCCGGTTTTGAGAACTCACTTCCATTTCCCCACAGTGCTCTATCTTAATTTCCTTTTTTAAACGACTGTACCAATTAAGTGGTAATTTCAAAAGAAAATTTCAGTTTGAAAAAGGGATTTCAACAGATTTATAGTGTCGAAGTAAGTAAGTTGTTCATTCACTTTACTTTCAAATCTTTCTTAATCTAAAGGTATTTTTTCTCTTTAATATTTTGTTCAATGTCATCTAGGGGCAGAAATCGGTTAATAATTAACTTAAAAAACAAATATAAGAAAAGATAGTACCTTTGTGTTCGAAAATCTGTTAGGAATGCTTCGAACCCTCAGCGACCCTCGGACTTCCACCCACCTCGGTTGCAGACAATTTTGTAGGAGGAGCCAAATCCGGGAAATGGGTCCACGCACGCGGAGGGGGCACCAGGGATCACATCCAGTCCAAAGACAATCCAGTCGAAAGATGCTCACAAAACACAACTGTGTCTTTACCTCAGTCTTTTGAGTTTTTATTTTTCATAATGATAGTACCCATGGCGGCACTGTTTTCCAATAGTAGTCTGAATGGACTGAAAAAAAAGGATAAATTTTATCTTAAGTCAAGGAAAAACTGGGAAAAACAAGCTTCACTGCCAACTCCCAATGTATTCCTCTTTTTACTTTTTCTTTCACCCCCTTTTCTACATTTTTTAACTCTACTTTCTACAAGGCTTTCAAACATCTTTCTTCATATAGATATTTGGCCCAACCTCTCACAGTACTAAATTTTACATAAAAGTGAGGGTCTTCCTCCAGAAAATGTTTGTAAATTTCTCTAAAAATTGCGTGTTTTGTTTATATCAGTTTTGGATGCTGGCTTCCCTTATGATCAGGTATACTTACGTATACCTCTCCATAATCCTTCGTTACACACTGGGGTGAATTTCAGAACATACTACGTACCCTCGAAACTTCAAACATTTCATTTGGGGGATTTTTCTCCTCCCCTGAATTTTTATTTATTTTAGCATGCTAAAAAGTGTTCTGAAGCTACTTTTGGGAGGTTTTCGGGGAGATTCGTAGACCAATACAAAAGGACTGCGCGGGCCACAAGTTGGAAACCCCTTTAGGGTTCTAAATATTTCTTAAGGAATCGATTCCGGAATCGAATGCCTTGGAATCGATACCGAGGAATTGTACCCTTTAAGGAATCGATTCCAGCAGGAGTCGAATCTTAGGAATCGCACTTAATTTTCTAATTAATACTGATAATAATAAAGAAAATTGCTCACTAATTAATTATTATTTTGATAATTAATTAGTATTTTGCAGCAGAAATCGAATCTTAAAAATCGTACTTATTTTTCTAATACAGATAATTATTAACAATTTTTTCCCTAATTAATTAATATCTTTCTGATTATGAATTAAATTAGTAGTAATTACTAATTACCCTTGATTTGTGATTGAAAAAGATAAGTTCAATTCATCTTTTCGATACTGGCCCTAAGGAATCGATTCTCGATCGGAATCGAATCCAAGAATCGAAAAAATCAAACCTCAGGAATCGATTCGGGAATTTAATCGAAAGATTTTTAAGATCACTATACCCTGCTTCAGAAAAAGAGAAAAAAAATCGAGTACCCTACCTTTAGGAATAAGCCCTCTCTTTTACATTCCTCCTCCTCCCCTCAGCTTCCTCCTTCTCTCCTCGGACTCTCATTCTACGCCGGACATGTCGGATAGGTCCTCCGAGTAGTAGGCGGACTCAGAAGTTTCCGAATAGTATTCCGACTCCAACTCCGCTTTCGGCACCGACCGCACTTTCCAGGGCACCTTATGGATGGGGCCTCTTCTCTTCGGTTCAAGATCGAAGCTCAACCTGAAAAAAATTGGGATATTCAATCAATCAAATAATTTATTTATAATTGTTATATATAGGACAAAAAATGGTATGATTCGCCAAGGGAAGTAAACCCATTTAGGCGAACACTAATTTAAAACCCATTTTATACAAGTAGAACAGAAGGCACAGAAACAAAATTACAATGAAACATTACAGGTAATAAAACAAACAAAAAACTAAACAAATATTATATTTAATACGTATATAAATTAATAAAATAAAATTTATAATAAAAAAAATGCTATAAATTAAATTTACGTAACGAAAAAAAAATGATGGCTAGGTATTGAGTTTATGCTTTTGTGTTTTCGTGAAAAAAAATCTAAAGTATTTATGTCTGTGACAATAATAAAAAATTTAAAAAGATAATGTTTGTATAAATAAACATTTGGAATTGTCCGAAACTAATAAATAAATTATTAAATATAATTTTAAAACGATGTAGAAAATTGTTTACGAAAAATTTCTTTATTGAAACGAGGAATATTGTATAGTATTGGGGGTTCTTCTATGAGAACTATACTATGAACTTCTATACTATTATGGGTATAGAAAAAGTATCATACAAAAAAAAGCAAGATGGAGAGAGGATCGGTAAATATTTAAATTTTTAAAGTTACAGGGATGAGTAGATTGAGAATTTAATGGTTTAAAAATTTTATTTTGGATTGATATTTCGGGAAATAATTGTTCAAAACCAAATTCATGAGAAAATTTTTTTAACTGTGGTGAAAACGATTTTTTTGTGAAACGAAAAAATAAGTGACATAAATATTAATAGAAGTTATGTCAATATTGTCCCACTGATGAAAAATTACAAGAGTCTACCCCCCCCAAAAAAAAAAGTTTTATCAGAACTTTTAAAAGGATACGCCAGGGATTTATTATCAACAAACTAGCGTTTTTCTAAATGAGTTTCTCTCAAACTGGGAACTACGTGCTAATTTTTGCCTGAAGCGTGGCGATGCAAAGTTTGGGAATACTCTGCATGTTATGTAAACACTTAAATAAAACCCTACTATGGTTGAACCACTAGTGGTTCAACCAAAAAACAACCAGCTGGTTGTTTTTTCCCAATGTTGTGGGCTTCATAATTATAATTTTGTTTTGTTTATTCTTGAGCATGCCCCACTTTGTTCCTTTTGCGATATCCCATAATAAAAATGAATATTGAGCATCCATAAATAATTAAGTTCTTAAAAAGTAAGTAAATTTAAGTGATAATTATTATGGGTTACAATTGGCAATGCATGAGTACTTTTTAGATTTCTCCAACAAGTTCAGCTGATACATTTTAGTGAACCGGATTGAGGCTATGTAATCCTGCAACAAGGGATTTTTGGCAGCAATCAGATCTGAAAGAAAATAGATTAGTTTGGCCACAAATGCATCCGGTAAAAGTCAATTATTTGCTTTAGCTCATCTGTCTACCACTACCACCTATTAAATGTCATTTAGGATCATGACTGGGAACTAACACCATCTCATTAGGACATTTTTTGAAGAAAATCGAGAAAACCTAGAAGCAATACGTAATGGGGGATTTACAGCACTACTGTAAAAGCGACATTTTCGGTTTGCGGCAAGAAACGGGAATTTGTTATTCCAATAAACCAATTGACGAGCGCCATCTTTTGTGAGTAGCGGGTACTAAAATATTCCGCTTTTTGCATGACTTGCAGCTCCTGCAGCGGTGGTGTAAATCCCCCATAAGTCTTACAAAACTGAGAAAATAACATTAATAGTTTTGACCATCAATTTAATTTCCACGGTATTTAGATTTATATAGTGAAAAAAATTCTTTTACGTTTTTCAACTTTCCTTTATTGAAAAGTTCAAAGTTTTTATAACATAAAAATATTCCAGGTTTAGATATTTTTGGATTTTAAAGGCTAAAATATAATAAAGACTAAAAATAATAAAATTACTAAAAACCGCTTAAAAAATTCCAACTGAAAGTACAAATGATTCATTAGTTTTTAAATTGGGGTGTATAAATCTTGTAGAATTTATGTCTTTCAACAACTAGTGTTTACTTAAATTTTTATGGAATTGACTTACGAAATTTTCCAGTCTGAAGGTATTCTACGAACTCCAGATCAAACTCAAGACCATCATGAGGGTTGATGCCTTTGTAGAGCATATCTGAAAGAGGAAATCTTCATTTAGTGTTTGAAAAAATTCGAAACAATTTTAAAAACAATAAAAGCTACCATTAAGTAATAAGTAATAATAATTTGACACATTGGCACAATTTGACACAATAATTTGCACGTTGACGGAAGCAAACAAAAGGAAAAACCACCCCATTACTCACTAATTTGGCCAAATTAATGATTTATAAGGATTTAAGTCAGCCCAAAATTTAAAATATGTAAAGAATCTAATGAACAGGGAAAAGCTAAAATAATAAAACTGCATTATGTTGTTCTGGATATGAGTTTGTGTCTAGGAGTGAGGGGTTAGAAACTTTAAAAGGTTAAAATCTTAGGTTTCATAGAAAAACAAAATTTTCTAGCAAAAGCAAACTCTAAAAGTACAAATATATATATGTTTGAATGGGGAACTCACGGATCGAAGGAATACATCTGGGCCCGTAAGAATGCCAAGCATCCCAGTTTTTTTCGGCCACGTAGAAAGGACCACGCCAGTACACCTTGGTCAGCTTCTTGAACCACTTGCGGGTCTTCTTTGGCAACTTC
The DNA here is from genome assembly GCA_024610705.1 of Tetragnatha versicolor. Taxonomy (NCBI): domain Eukaryota; kingdom Metazoa; phylum Arthropoda; class Arachnida; order Araneae; family Tetragnathidae; genus Tetragnatha; species Tetragnatha versicolor. Next base: position 45,038,477 of record JANDEH010000007.1, read on the forward strand.
TGTAAAGGAAACGACATTATTATTGAAACTAAATCTCGCACTTAATAGTTCAACAGTTTAGTCGGATATTTTAGGTATTTTTATTGACTCGAACCTAACATGGAAAACTTATATAGTAAATGGAAAACTTATATAGTAAATGGATTTTAACATTTATGTAAGAAAAAACTCCTCTTCGTCTTAATTAAATGTCATCTTAAAAATAAAGTCCATAAATCATTTTTTTACCTTGTGCCATTTTTGGTTTCATTCTAAACAAATTATGAAATTTTAGTTTGAGTTGACGAATACCGATCCAATTTATTTCCCTTAATATCAATCCAAAATAATTTTTTAAACTATTAAATTTCAATGCCGACGTTTTGCTTTTTATCGTATGATACTTTTTCTGTACCAAAATAAGAAAGATTATGATTTAAAAGACAATATATCTAATAGACCTACAATATACAATATTCCACGTTTCCATAAAGAAATTTTTCGAGTATACATTTTTTCTATATCGCTCCATTATTATTTAACAATTTATTTATATTCAGTTTGAGACTATTCCAACTTATCATATATTTAAACATTATCTATTTTAATTTATTATTAAGATTGTGTGTGTGATAATTCCTATCTTTTTTTTCAATTAAACATCGACTCAATACCTTGCTGTGCCATTTTTATTCTTTTTAATTTAATTTATGGCATTATCATTATATTCATGGCATTATTATTATATTTATGGCATTTAGTATTTTTTTCTCTTCATATGGATTATTATTTATAAATATGTTTCACTATAAATGTTTTCTGTACCTACTGTTATACCTGTATAACATAGAATGTAAATTTTGGTTTCATGCTATACAACTGGGTGCCATTTGTTTTTCTGGCGCTCCCAACTAGGGCGATAATTCGTTTTCTATAGCAACCCGGAGGATATACCGGATAATAAAATATGGATGCAACTAAGAATAGTGCCAAGAAGAGTGGGACCCGGTTGTAATAATAGCACCTAAATTTTTGTTCGCATAAACAAGTTTTCCCTTGACAAATCATATTTTTTTACTCTCATGTACATAAATTATAAATAAACTGATTGGTTGATTGAAATAGGAGAAACTAGTATTCCACCTTCCATGTCCTGGTGAGTCGGATCAGGGGCCAAAACTGGAGGCCGTTCATAATGGCGAAGGTGGAGTGGATGTTGTTGAGTTTGTGCAGAGAGCGCACCAAAAGGATGATGTGCGCCAAAACTTGGCGACGCAGCTCCACGGATTCGGTGAACAGCAGAAGGTCGCGAACCCACGTCTGGAGCTACAGACAAAAAAGGAATCAGAAAACACTTAAAAAACGAAAAATTTTCAAACCTGAGTGAAAATTACTGAAATCAGAGTAATTATATATTGATTTTTTTAAAAACAGTAATTTTTTTACAGCTGGAGTAATTAGTGGAATGTACTCACGAATACGAAACGCTCCAGCAGCTTGGAGAAGTTGGGCGTTTGATCCATCTTGCGTTCGAAGGCGAACGTGGACTCCTGAAACGAAAACAAATGCACTATTAATGGCAAAGAACAAGGATTGCAAATTTTAAAAATAGCATACACTAATGCGCTACAGTTAGGAGATTCATTATTTTACCTACCTCACGGGTTATGGCCTTAAACAGCTCGGCATCCATCAGAGTGATCTGCTCCTATATAAACACGAAAGACATATATTATATTTCATAATTATTATTTCAAAGAGAAGTTAATTAAACCTATTATTATTTTTCCCTATAGTGCTGTGTGCATAATCTTAATTTACAGTGTATTTATCTATTTGTATGTTTCTATTTGAACAAAAGGAATTCGTATAAGTACTCACAGCAATTTTCACAGGATCGAAGCTGAGGAAAACAGTTACCGATTGAGGAACCTCCTGTGTGAAGAAAAATGAGTGTAATTGAGAGTTACTATTGAAACAAAATTTTATTCCCAACTCTAATATTAGAACTGACTGTTTTTAAAGGTTAATCTAAAATAGAAACACATAAAACATTAATGGTAATACAGTAAGTGTTTATTTGCCACTTTTTTATTTTTATCTAAACTAAACATTAAACAAATTCTGAATCAGCAAAATTAAGTGTTAGCATTTTAATATTATAGAGACAGACTTGTTATAAAATAAAACTGTAATTAAATTGTGACACAATTTGTTTTTAATTTTTAGCACGTAAAGGACCTTATATCAATAACACTAAACTCGTAGCTTTAACCAAATGGATGTTGTGCAAAAATGTACTTACCAAATTAGCTTTACGAGGTACTTTGGGTTCCTGGGGTTCTTCATTGACCACATAGGTCTTTTTGGCAGGAAATCTGAGAACACAAGAAATAATATATACTAATTCTTCTTTAAAACTTCAAATTTGTTGAAAAATTATTTTAAATATATTTTATTTTATTGGAAATTTTTAGGCTTAAGAAAAATTGAATTGAGTATTGAACGATCAAGTGACTGCATCTCAATAAGAAAAAGAGATCTTTATAAGATTTCTTATAAATATTATTGTACTTTCTTATATATCTCCTATACTTTTCCAATAAAAATATCAAAGCTAGTTTGGTTAACTTAAGGTAAGAAATTGTAAAATGATTATAACACCATTATCGATTAAATATTTAATAAATGACACCAAATTTCTGTTTACATAAGCGGAAAAGTGTAACGCAGATAACGAGTTGTGGGAAAGAAAACGATTCCATTATAGATATAAATAAATTAATTATTAGTAAGTATACTACATACATATTCCTGAACATTTGCAACAGCAACGGGGCCATCTTCACCTTTAAAAGCAGATGACTTTGCAGTGCAAAAATTATTCTCAATCAGAGAAATTCAAAACTTAATTCACTTTCGAATAAAAGCTATAACTATTTGACGTTAGTCGCTCAAAAATTTTTTATTCAACTGGAAAGAGATAAAGTTTGAAACGTTCATTGTTCAAATTAAACCATTGTTGCAAGATTCAAATTATCATTGTTCTTCGTGTATGCTGGAAGAGAAATTTAAAAGCTAAAAACTTCATTGTTGGCCTTGAATAATAAAATTAAAAAGTATACATCCTAGTTTTTCTCACAAAAGTTGTTGTAAAACATTTCTAAAAGGGAATGGTCACCTAGATAGTTTAGAACCAGATTCAATAAACTGTATTTTAAATTTCTGAGCATGAATTGTGAAAAATGACCAGAATCAACAACCTGTTTCTTTCATTCAATAAAAAAACACGACAAAAATTACTTATACTATACATTGTTATAGCAAACTAAAAGTTTCGTTTTTAACTCAAAAAATCTACATTTACTAGGAAGGGCGTTTATACAGGGCGAAATTAATTCAATAAAGAGAGAGTGGTCATTTTAAGAACATAATAATATTTTCATTGCATTATAACTAATTTGAATGACAAAAATAGAAATTTATTAGAAAAAGTTTGACGCGTTATAAGAGACTAGTGTATTATTTCTCACACCTTAATCCTTTGAAAATCCTTCGTGCATATCTACACCTTTTCCATCCCCCTGCATTAGGGTGGCCCAAAAAACTTTTTTTTGAGGTAGAGTTCTGGGCACCCTTCACTTTTTTTCGAACAGCTAATAGAAGCTCACAGCCGAAATTTCAATTCTGTATTCGAATTAGAAGTCGATGACCAAGAGGAGTGAAAAAATCCTAATTCTCGAATATTTTTATACAAAACAACTAAAAAACCAAAGATCAAACCATCTCATTTTGTTCATGATTTTTTTTATAAAAAACTACTAACGTTATAGATAGTATAATGTTCTAGGTTTTGTTTTTTCATCACCTTAATTTTTGTTGTATTAATTTTCTAATGTCCAAAGAACTTGTGTAAAGTTGCTTTTCCTACATTTTTAATCAGCTAATAACTTTAGAACTATACAACTTAAAAACCTGAAACTAGTCCCATTTTGAGTGTAATTTTTTTGTGATAATTTTTGTAATGTAATTTTTTTTATTTAATGTGAATCATGACCATCATTTTCAAAAAAGTTTTTTTCAAAACTTTAAAAAAATGAAAAAAAAATTTTATGGAAATTTTTTATTTGACATTTTTTTAATGTTTTAAGTCATATGGACACCCTCAAGCGAGTTAATGAATTTTCCATGACGGAATAGCTCTTGCTGTATAATTTTAGGGATAATTTAAATTTTTTTATATTTTTTTAAACATGATTAAATTTTATTTTCTACTTGAAACTTTGTAGTAATATTCATTTTAAGAGTTGAAAGGCTTTTAATATTTAAAAATTTTATTTCCTTAAATTTTTTTTTCACTTTTTCTAATTTTGAAAACAACTTTTTGAAAATGATGGTCATGATGCACATTAAATCAAAGACAAAAAATTTACAAATAAAATGGGACTGATTTCAGGTTTTTAAGTTGTATAGTTCTAGAGTTATTAGCTGTTTAAAAATGCAGGAAAAATAACTTTACAAAAATTCTTTGGACATTAGAAAATTACTACAACCAAACTAAAGGTGATAAAGAAACAAAACCTGGAACATTATATCTATAACGTTAGTAGTTTCTTACAAAAAATCATGAACTAAATGAGATGGTTTGATCTTTGTTTTTTTTAGTTGTTTTGTATAAAAATCTTCGAATTTGGACTTTTTCACTCCTCTTGGTCATCGCTTTCTAATTTAGGTGCAGAGCCCAAACTTGGCCTGAATAGTTTTCTTTGTAGGTCTAAAAAATTGAGGGGGTGCCGTGGAAATTTCATAACACTTTATTTATTCCCATAGAAAAGTGGGCCACCCTACCCTGCATGTAAACTTATATTAACTACTCTTCAAGGGAATCGGTCCGATAAATTACATAACAAATGCAATTAATTTTTACTAAAGAAAATTATGACACTGGGATGGACGGTTTATGGAAGGTCATAAGCCATAGGGAGTCAATGCTTCCCTATTTTTCAGGAAATTCTGTATTTTTATTGGTAAATCAATTATTTCAGAACCACCATGAACATCTTGACCCCCAAGGAAAGGTCCCCCAAGGTCCCTATTCTTGCCACCCTCCCAGAATATCTCACCTCCTAAATCCACCCAATATCATATTTTTTCTTACTCCAAAGCTACCTTCAATAACACTACTATACTAAAACACTGCCCTTCACTTCTTCACCACAACAACATGGCAAAAAAACACAGATTATGAAAAGCCGTGTTTTCACCATCCCAAACCCAGGGGCACCCTGAAAATAAATAACGGTAGCAATTATACAGCAATCCTCCCTAGGGGCTGAAGTCTCGTTCGGTATCCTCCTGCTATAAATCTCTTCAATTAAATACCACTCTGAAGCTAATGATGACGTATCGCCCCTGCAGATCCACGGAATTATGTAACCAACAACGGTAACCCAACGCTCTCCATATGCGGCTTTTTTCCCTCTTGTGGATTATGAGTCGGGTTAAAGTTCGAAAGACAGTCTACCGTCGCCGAGTTATGAGACGTTTTATTTGACGTTTGTCATGTCTGTCCCGACGACGTCTTTCCCCTTTTTATGGAACTGTGTTGGCAGGCGAGGGGAAATCTGTCGAGTTGGCTAATTTCAAGCGGGAGAGAAAATTAGCTTTAGTCTGTTGTGAGTTTATTTTATATACCTGCCCACTTTATATTAAATATCCGACTCTTTTTATGACTGCTTCATATTTACCAAAATACCCCCTTAATTTTTATGTAATCAGATAAGAAATTAATGCTTCTTAATGGGCTTATTCCGTTAATAAAAAATTTCTGGAGCTTCTAGAAGTAAACGATATTTAGCCATACATCAGTAACGTATATAAATATTTTGTGGGGTTTTGCCCAAATACCCATCCCTATTGTCAGGCTCTCAGCTAGATTTTTTTTCTTCAGGGGAGATGACTAGGACCACTCAAAAGTCCTCGACCCCTACTTAAATTCACATTAACTTAAAAAATGCTGTTCTTTGAACAGGTTTTTGGTATAATTATTTTTTTATTAGTGAAATGAAGGGCTTGGTGGATGAAGGGGCTATGTTACAAGGCCTGTCCCGAAAGTATAAAGAGACTGAATTCCAGTTAGAATTAGGGAATTCAGTTTTGTTTCTTTCGGGACAGGCCTTGTAACATAGCCCCTTCATCCACCAAGCCCTTCAAATATGAAAATATTTGTGTGTAATGTAGATATATGATAGCGAAAGGGGGTCTGGGTGTCCTCCCCCAGAAAATTTTTGGAAATTTGACAAAAAACAGCATTTCAACTCCACCATTGTTGTTAACTTCCACCTAGTCCAAAATTCGGGAGAGGGGGCTCGGGTCCCCCCTTGTTGTGCTACTTGGAGTAGCTCGTTAACCTTTAAAAATCGTTTAACCGCCCATTTCGGTTTGAAAACGTCGAAGTTCATCTCTAACCCCGCTTTGACAGATTCCGCGTCGGCGGGCGGAACTCTTCCAAGAGCGTTGTCAATCACCGCTCCAAACTCGGATGTCGCGGGTCTTATCTCTGGTTGACAGAGAGCTGCGGGGAAGGACTTCTTTTGCATCGAGCGGCTTCATAATTCCCAAACACGGCGATTATGTTACGTTATGGCACAGGTCGAGTTACTCCTTCCGAGAAGAGACTCTGGACTGTTTCTCGCTGTCTGGTGGGAATATGGAATATATGGAACCGCTTATCGAAGTGATGCCTCATTGGTGTGGCAGAGAGTCAGATAGAGCTGGGACTCGGAGAAGACTTTATCTGAAAATCCTGGTTTCGACGTATCTCAATGGATTTGTAACCTACTTAACGTTGTTGATAAATTTTGGTTGAGGCCTCTTCGAAGAAAGAAGAGATGGGAGTAGAGAAACGTAGTTTTTTTTCATCCCGGATAAGGTTTGGAAAAAAAGGATATTTCTCTTCATTTTTTGCTAGAATTTTTCTCTACTGCAAAAATTTAAGAGTGAGAACAATCATTAACATAAATATATTTACAGTCTTTTATCAAAATTTATCTGCTACGAAAGAGGGCAATCGAGTCTGCATAAATAGTATCTTTAATTTTCTACTACATTCTATCATACAAAAACTTGAATAAGGTATGCCTATTGTTATGAAAATTTATATTTTATGTGATGATTCCTTTTCTTATTTCATGATACAAAATTTCCTTCATATATATCATTAGGCACTCGCGTTTTTGGATTCTAATCAGTCCTCAACAAAATTTCCGATTTTTTTTATCACTGCATAAATATTAAGTCATACGTTAATATATTTGAAGGAGAGAGAACAGAGAGAGACAGGGGCAAACAGATATAACTAAGAGATATTTTCAAATCTCTAAGATTTCAAACATAACATAACAAAGGCTACCAATTTATTTACAATTATGAGATATTAACTAACCCCCATTATTTCACCAACATTTAATGTCTATTAATAAATGAATGCAAATGAAACGACTCAACACGTTCGTTCCTATTTGATGAAGTGATAAACGAATGAACGGATTTTCAAAACCATCAATACATGTCGAGCTGACAACTTCTCTTCCAAATCAATTGGCCAGACCGGCCGATGAAGCCAATCAACGATGCGATCAAAGGCACGCATGGACGAATCAGCAACGATCCACCTCGAACCACTTGACCTTAACCGAGAAATAAAAAGGAAAAACCGAAGACAAAAAAACTCCCTACTTTGAAACAAAAAGAAACCCGACAAGGACAGAGAGAGACAAAAAGGTCGGTCTCGCTGTCAAAGGGCGATTCCCTTGTCAAGCAGATAGATAATTCCGAATGCTACCGTTTGTAAAGGAAACGTGTCGGGAATGTGCTTCGCAGGTAAGTTTAGCACGGCCAGGCTGCTTCTTTGGAGCGTCACGCTCGCAGGTTGAAAGTTATGACGACTGCTTATCGGGGTAGGGAGCGGGCTTTTCTCGCATGGAGGATTTATAACGCTGTTTTTTTATATTTTTCCCCGGGGCTTCGTCGGCTCCTTGATGTCTTTGGGGGGTCGTGTAGAAAATGCTGGTTTTGAGTTAAATTGAAATGGGTAATTAAATTATAAATAAGAAATGTACTAAGGGTAGTAAATGTTTAGTTTTTTGTCTAAAAATGGAAAAATATTTGCTCAAACAGGGCCGTATTCAAGATTTTTACAGAATAAATTCGTTGTAAATCAATTGAGTTGTTTTCAGAAGGATCATCTGGTACTTCACGTTATTCATGGAATTTCTGGTACCATTAAAAATACGATGATCCCATACCTTCAAAAGAGTCATAAAAATAATATAATAAATAAAAACTGAACCTGAGCACTTACCAGACAAAAACGAGTTTGGAGACGCATCAAATTTTATTGGAAGAAAAGAACAATTCTTGTCTTCCAAATAAAAAATTATTTTTTCATGCATTTTCAAAATTTATAATTCCTTTTAATTTTTTAAATGACCTACAAATAGCCGATATTTCTAAGTAGTTCAATTTTTTAAATTTTGCTCTTAAGGCTTTAGAAAACTTGAAGATAAATTAAGGATAGTTTTTTTGCCTTGTGCTGTAAGTTACCTACTTATAAAGGACTACCGAATCTCTTACCATTCATTTGAATTGTGTAACTCTTATTCTTAATTAAAAATTTCTATACAGAGGAAGATAATTAATACCATGCCATTGATCGTGGTTTGAGAGGGGAAGAGGTTGTCCTTCAGATTTAGTGCGGATATTTAAGGTTTAACGTTGAAAAAAAAATGTTTTAAATCAATTTTGAGTTGGCGCAATTATTTAAAAATGTGCTTCATTTTTTTTTCATCTTGTTGTAGTAATAATGATTAGTTATGGCTCTAGCTTACTTTTAGAATAGATATTTTTAACATTCTGGACCATGCAGGCCACAGAATAAGTCAAATTTTAATAAATTTAATTGTTTTTGCTACCTCTATTTTGTGGTGAATATGATGGACAGCACTAACTAATCCTAACAAGTGACTAATCCTCAGGCGCGGATCCAGCTAAAAGGGGGGGATCTTTTCCAGACAAGATCCACTTGTGGTACCATTGGAGGTATGGGGGTCCTCCCCCAGAAAAAAAATTTAAATTTGACGCGTAAAAGTAGGGTTTTAACTCATTTTTAGAAACGTTTTGAGTCTAAGGGGGGCACTTTTCAACACTATTACCTTTACTTTTTGACCCAAAATGTCAAAATTTTGGCGATTTCCTAAAAATAAACACTGAATACCCCATTTTGATACTAATGGGGGGTATGGTATGGGGGTCCTCCCTCAGAAAAAATTTTAAAATTAGACCTGTAAAAGTTGGGGTTTTACTCATTTTGAGAACCTTTTTGGGTGCCCAAAGGGGGGGGCACTTTCCAGAGTGCCACCCCCCTGGATCCGCCACTGCTAATCCTACAGCACATATTAATCTTAATCTATTGCTCACACTCATCTATCAAAGTAAAACGTGACAACGGGAGTTAATGGCATGGCCTATGGTCAACTAATAAATTATTACGAGTTATAGAAATCCTGTCTTCACTATTGATCGCTCTTTGCTCTCTAAATTAAATTCTGCACCTCAGAACCAAAAGTTCCTATCGCTTGGTTCCTCCAGTAGAGAAGAAAAACTGATATTTTAGAGTCTAATTCGAATTTAAGGAACTATAAGAGTTTGAAATTGCTCAAACTAAAGTTAATTAATATAACTAAAGTTAATTAAAAAATTATTTGGTAAATTCGTATTAAAGCACGAAATTTCAATTTTTCTTGTCTCGTGGAGAAACTAAGCGATAGGGTCTTTTGTATCTCAATTAATATTTTGAAAAATTTTAAACAATATTGGCAACGTAATTTTTAATTAAAGAAATGCAGAAATAATTATTGTTACTCTAATTCCAATTGATTGTAAAAACTTAATTTAAAGTGACTCTGCAGCTAACATTGCTTTAATGCCTTGAAAATTTCATTAGAATCAATTTTATTATAATTTAATTTAATTTAGAGCGAAGTTGAGTTGTTGTCGATCAAAAAGGACGTCAGAACTTTTTTCACTCGTTAAAATTTCGAGATTTTCTGACTCAACGTGTCTAATTCACCATGATTATTGTTCCTATTAAATGGAGTGTATGCAAGAGGCCTGAATTAAACAGAGTGAAATTCGCATGACGTAATTAAAGGAAGCCCCCTCCACTTTTCTTATTCGTGAGTTTGCAGTGGAAGATTAAGTTGTTATTCAGGAAGAGTGATGGCAGGGACCGAGCGATTGGGTTCTCAGTGAAGGAGTGTGTGCCCATAAAAGTGATGAATGCACTCAGCCGGGCCATACGCTTGATTCGGGGAAAGAAATAGCTGATAGGTTCGGAGATAAGGCGGCCATTTTTTGCAGGTAGGATCTCTTTGGTGGTGTCTGCCGACTTTTGTAATCGCAGTTAAATTGTTTTTGCGCGAGGAAAATATATTAGCGAACACTTTTTATAAAATTTAAAGCTTTTCAATTGAGAAATTAATTTTTAAACTTAGTTTTAATTGATTGTACTAATAAAAAGTTTTAGTAAGTAGTGAGCATTGAATTGATCCAGAAGTTGGCAATTGCTTGACATTTTAGACTTAATTGTTACCACCAAGCTAATGTAGGTGTGACCTTTATAATAATTGCTACTCTACCTAATCTTATTTATTTTGGTATTAGTCAATTATTTCTTACTTATCGGTATTATTATTCCTATTGATATTAGGTTTAACTTGTACTTTTGTTTAAAACCCCCTCTGGTAAGGAACTCCTCTTATCCCTTTGTATATCGTAAGCCTTCACATTATTGAATTAGGGGCCTTTAACCCCCCTTATAATTACGTAAGAAAACTTCCTTCCTCCGAAAAATCAAAATGCTTAAAATATTTTTCCCATAATAATTTTTTGAGTCAATTCCGTTAGAGTTCCCGCTAAATATACCACCAATCTCATTTGAACGCTTAATATTCAAATGTAAACAATTTTTTTTAAAATTTTAATGATAAACTGAACAGTTATAGATCTAATCTAACATTTTAATCTATGAGTTTGAAATTATTTAGCAATATTTATACTTTTTGGTGTCCAAAAGAGATTGGCTATATTTAGCGGAAACTCTAACGGAATTGAACCAATTTCTTTTGTAAAATTTATTTTTGGTCGAATTTTGAAATTTTTGCAAGAAACAAGAGATTTTCGAAAATGCGGTGTTTTTAACATCTTACGTAAGCATGATCAGGGCCGCCGAGAGCCATGTCGGGCCCCGGGGACAAGGTTGGGAAGCGGGCCCCCAGTCTATACTTCTCATTTTGAGGTAGGGAGCAACAATTTTCTGGAGTACTCCCACCCATGCATTCATAATGTAATTTTTAGAATATTTCTAGACAAGATCTGAATTTCACTCAACTTAAAAATATCGTTTTCTTTTCATAATACAATGAGTAACAAGCAATAAAGGGGGTCCCCCCAGAAATTTTTTGAAAATATGTCCCTAGAAAACTGGGAATTTACTCATTTTTGGACCTTTATGTGAACAAATTAATTTCTAAAATATTCAAAAATATATCCCTCTTAGAACTCAATCTGAAAATATTTGGATCCCGGGGAATCGTACCCCCTCGCCCCCCCCTCTCGTCAGGCCTGAGCATCATTCAAACCCCCTCTTGTAACTAAAAATTATTAAAAAGTAAACCATCTCCCCTCTTAGGTGTTCATGCAATATTTTAACGGCCCCTTAGAGAAATAAATATTTTTTTAATAAAGCCTGGCTAGTTTATAATTTTAGCCAATGTTTATTAATTATAACTAATGTTATCAAAAGGATATTTTCATGATGTATACTTCAGGTTGATCTAATGTTAGAATTATATTTGTTTCTACAATCATCCATAAAATATGTCTTCTAGTAGTATCTTTTAATTCAAATCTATTTTGTTTTATATAGTAATCTTGCTGAAAATTTACTTCTAGTTTTGATATATAAAGAATTTGTTTTTTTCATCAGTTTTCAACCTATTCCTCATTTGCAAAAGCTCCTTTTTGGTATTTTTCGGTTTGCCGGGTGCAAGCGAAAATTCGCCAAATTATGTAGAATTGGCGACCGTTGACTGTTTTGTCATCCACTTCTCTTGGTGACTTGGCTCGCGTTTGTATCACAATTAGCAACATTTGCGGCCGGCTAACGGAATAGTACCCTCAATTCAATTTCTTGGACATATAAAATGATACGCTTGTAACGTAACATCCCCAAATCATACTGGTAAATCTTGTGTCAAGCCAAGCCTTTCGATCAAATTTGACATTTCCTCCAGGTGGTATAAAACGTTTCGGACCCAGCCTAAAAAATATAGTCACAGGTAGCAGCTGATTCACCGGTACATGATATGAGGGGCTATAACTTGTACGCGGACAGCTGCGTGACTGCAAATGACAGCTTCAAAACCCGAAATTTCCTGTAGCGTTTTCTAAGAAAAATTGCATTTACACAGGTTGCATTCCATATAACATCCCTAAATACGGGAAAAGTCAAAACGTTAGGTAAGTATACTCTCACCGAGAATAATTTGACTGCATTGTTCTTCCTTTAGTCACTTTTCAAATTTAAAAAGTTACATACGTAGTAACGTAGTAAAAATTTCGGAATTATAATGAATAGTTACATTTTACAGTTATCCTATTGATATTTCTACTACACAGTTAAGCATTAATTTATATACAAATAAGTTTAAATTCATTAATTAAAAGACGTTGATGAAATATATATGAAGAATCAAATTTCGGTATAATCATATATTTTTAAAAAATTTAAAGGCATTAAATATACACCTACAACGTTTATTAGTGTAAAATTAAAGTCAGCATAAAATAAATATTATTTCCATGTCTATGAAATCTACACTTAAGGACTAATTCATCATGGGCATGGGGTTTGAATTACATTGACAAACATGTTAGAATAGAATGAATGTCATTCTTTGTCTCAGAACTCTACACTTATCTTTAAAGAGGGTTTAGGATTTCATTAACCTAGGCAGTTTATATTTAATGTTATAGTTGCAAAGTTTCTCATGGAAAGACTACAAACTTTATATTATAAGCAAATATTAATTTAATTAAACGAATATAAGGCGCTTTAAATTCGTTTAATAAGTGTGGCTAGGTATAAAATATAATCTGAAGCGCTTTTTAATTTTAAGAGGACGGCTGATCTCCCAAGGTTATCCAAATGTATATTTGTTTCTTAAACTCTCAAACTTGGAGTGAAACTTGAAAAAATCAAGCGTCTCTGATTCGAAGTCATGCATGACTAATTAAAAATATCTTTTAGTTACAAGATTTTTTGGTTCCTTGAACTTTCTAGTTATAAAATACCTACATTGTTAATTCGGACTTAATTAGTGGTCATTTCATTTTCGCATTAACCAAATTGCTCTGTATATCCAGTAATACCTACACTTTCGAAAGACGTACAACCAGGAACATCAAGTCGGTTTTTTTCAGACTGTCCAAGAGCAAAACAACGTCGGCTTTCCGAGTTCAACGGACATTAATCTGGAGGAGCGAATTTCTAGAGCATCCGAGAGTTACGGTCAGTGGGCGCTTAAGAGATCGTGAATCGTTATTTCCTCGTGGTGTTCGCAACCGATGTTTGACAGGATCAAGACCACCATTCGGAAAGGATTACCTTGCTGACACCTTCATCTTCCGGACGCAACGGTCCGGAATGGTGGTTTCACTTTGGGTGGATATTGGGCATAATTATTTCATTTATTGAGAGGTTTGTTTATACAGTTAATGAGTTTCTAATATTATTCGTTAAGAGAATCGGTTTCCAAAATTTTTATTCCACTTTCAATTTTTTCAGAGAGCTTCAATAAAAGTAAAATTATCTGTATTTGTTATTGTTACCGATGACAAAAAACAGTTGTTTATAATTAGAGGATTCCGAAGCTCATTTTATTTACATAAAATTAGTGAATTGAGCTAGCTAGTTGGTGAGAAGAAGAGCTGGGTATGTCAAAACATTTGAGCTAAGAAGGAAATCGATCTTTTTTGGTTCTTCTGTCTGTGTCAATTATGGTAATGTCTCGTGTATGTGTTTGTCAATTATGGTATTTTTGTTTATCCAGCTAATCAGCTGGATAAATTTGACTAGATTTTTCTTTTAACGAGACTTTCAAACACAGACTTTGCAAAATTGTAACCGTCAGTACATCTCATACTTACGCTCACTTCTAAAGTAAATTCAAGCAAAATGGTTATACTGGCAAACCGAACATTTCGCCCCGCAAGAAAACATGGATTTCTCCACGATACAGAGGGGGTATTCCACAGCTCCGCGAGGTGTTTTTTGCGGGAGGAGTGAGGAAGCGGAGGATTAGGACAGTGAAGTGCGACCGTTCCGAGCGAGGAGTGATGTCCATCGCGGCGAAACTGAGCCCCTTGACCTACCACGCTCCGCGGCCCACTTCCTCCTCTCTCTTGGCACCGCTTCTTCTTCTTCTTCTTCTTGTACCGCTGCTAGTGTTACTTAGTTGCCGCTATTTCGCAGAACGGTTTCATATTTGGGAGATTATTTTTTTATTGAATGAATAGTTTTGATGAGAGTGTGAAGATGAGTTTAGTTTTTTTTTAACTGTGATGGATGCCGAGGTTGAAATGTTTCATCAAATGTGGTTCATCGTTTGAATTTAGTGATTTATTTGGGATACGATAATTTTAAGGAGGCATCTATATTTGAAGCTGTAAGGGTAATAAACACCGAATAATAATCTCAATAAACACCGAAATGAAAAGTTTCTACATAATATGGGTTAAGGGTGATATTAATCGCTTTGTATGTATAATTTCAGTGCAGTCATTTTGAGAGATAAAGAAGAGTGATAGAATATAAGAAGATAGATACAAAGAAGAGTGATAGAATATAAGAAGATAGATACAAAGAAGAGTGATAGAATACAAAAAGAAGAGAGAAAGAGAGAAAGAAACAAATATAAATAAATGATTATTAAAGGAAAGAGAGTGGTGAGGAAAGGAAATGAAATGGGGGGAAAAAGTTATGAGAGTGTATGATGTTAAATATGAGAGTGAGAAAATATAAGAGAGACATAAATGGATAAATGGAGACCCACACCTGGAATTTCAAAAATTAATTTTATAAAAATTAATTGTCTTACTTTTTTTGATACGTTATAAACTTTTATATGGAACGCAATGTTGTGTACATAAAGGACACCTTATCTTATCTGCTAACAAATTCAAATCCCTTTAATGTAGTCTTTAACGCAAAATAGATTAGATCTCCTAATCCCACCATGTAAGGATGCCTAAAAAAAGAAAAAAAAATCACACGAGACGCGACTCTATGAATTTCCTGCAGTGATTATTAACTAGGGAGTCTCGACTGTTTTCAAAACAAGTAACATCCCAATTAACATTCAAAACTCTCACCCACCCTTCAATACACTCTTTCGAACAAAAAAAAATCTGGCAACGGACCTCCCACCACGTGCGTCCGACACCAAAATCCCCGAAAAGAAACATCCACCAAATTATAAATAAGACGGGCTTCCGCCAGACACCAGAAACGCCAACAAAACTTCTGGAAAAAAATGCTCGAAGAAGCATGGCGAAAGTGTGTTGTGGAATCCTTTAAACTCGTCGCTTTAGCTAGTGTCAAGAACGGTTGGTTGATGTGAATGGGTCGTGCTGGCTTGTTAAGCTCACGAGAACACAAAGGATTCTTGTTCGAAAAGTTTCGGGAGGGAAATCGAAGAGGGGTTTATTTGGTTTCAAGACGGCGACTGTGATGTTCTTGGATTCACCAAGTTATAAAATTAAAAAACACTTCAACAGTCTTTAACTTTTTGAGGATCTCTCTTTTTTATCTTTAACTTTGTACGAAGGTGAGATGGGATAGGTTTTTTATTTCGTTAACATCGAAATGTAATGCAGAGAAACTTATTCAAGATTGAAAGATACAATTACAAGATGCAATTTTTTGCTTTTTAAAATTTTTGCCTAAAACAAGAAAAATAATACTCGTAGATATTCTTTACCCTCAAAATTTCTTTATTTGAATATAAGTTTATTATTTACTTCCTTCATGTCTGACTTTAAAATAAAATTGCGTTCAAATTACACTCAAACTATAATTCATTGCTCAAATTTTCTGTAGATATAAATGATAAAATGTATATTAAGAAAAAAAATTTGATTTGTTTCCGGTTGTAATTTTTTAAATTTAAATATTTATTATATAACAAGGAAATTTAAAGGGAAGTTTACTACATAACAAGGAAATTTAAAGGCAAGTATACATAACAAGGAAATTTAATTTTAAAATAGAGTTGAAATATATTACCTTCCTTCGTGTCAAATACGTTTTGATACTTTTAGGAATCAACGTTTTAAAAACAACTCTCAGAAATATTCTGCCGTTTTGCAGAAAAACCCCTCTGTGATTTAAAGTGATAAATTAAAAATAAACAAGAACACCCCTCGCATAGCGTTAACCTACAAAATATCAATTTCCTGACTTTTGAAACCCAAGCTCTGCCCCCCTACACCACACCCGATACCTCATCTACCCCACCAAACCACAAAATTAATTTTCAACGCGATAAAAATCAGATCTAACAGAAAAAATGCAAAAACGCGACCAAGCTCAGAAGCCATCCATCAAAAAATCCCAGGCACGCTCCATCTGCGGCGGGGGCTGTTGCCTGGAATCAATTTATTGATCCTCGCAGGTGATCCGAAGAAAGGAAGAGATGCTTTTTTTTTACCTGCGCCGCCGTTACAATTGAAGGTGAGATAACCGGGAGGGAAGGAATATCTCGGACAGCATCACGCTCGTAAACAGCGATGCGACACCTGCTTTTGTTGCATCTGCGTGCGATGGGTGTGTGAGGATAGTGAGGAATAGATGGCACGTTGGAAGCAGTCTTGCATAGTCAACGGATCATATTTAATAATAATTTTCTGATGTATCATATTTTGGTTCAATTTCGTTATCTATCTCGTTAAAAATTGCCGAGTAGTTTTTGATGACAAATATTCAAAGTTTGCAAAATTAAACTATTAATAAACTATTTATTACATACTTAAACAAAAAAAACTTGAACTATTGCCATCAATATAAACTGTGATAGTATTTTTAACAGTTAATTTGGAATTTTTCGGCAATATTTCTCGTATTTTGAGTTTCAAACTTATTCGCGATTTTTAAAAGGGGGGATTTTTCTTAAAATATTAAATTGTTATTTTTAAATTTTTTAGAGTATTCTGTCGTAGAAAACCTTCAAACCTAGGAGAGACTTTAACATCTTTGATGAAGGGCTGGTAAGTTCATTTTGTTCCTTCTATTTAAAACGTTTGGTTCTCCTGAAGAAGGTATCTTTTT
This sequence comes from Tetragnatha versicolor, assembly GCA_024610705.1. Taxonomy (NCBI): domain Eukaryota; kingdom Metazoa; phylum Arthropoda; class Arachnida; order Araneae; family Tetragnathidae; genus Tetragnatha; species Tetragnatha versicolor. Next base: position 45,055,902 of record JANDEH010000007.1, read on the forward strand.
TACAGGGTTGAGTGGGGTAAAATAGTTATAGCGGGTCAAAATGACATTTTAACAGTTTATAAAATTTAATATTTTTGGTATATGTCGATTTTTCTTGATCCTCAAATCAAGAAAAATCATCATGCCAAAAAAAACCCAACAAATCTCGACTAAATCGGTAAGTAGAGTTTTTTTTGTGGTTGCCATATTTTCCTAATATATGCCACTTTTCCTTAGAATATTCAATTAGAAGTTAGAAGTATACACACATAATTTTTGTTCCTTTAAATAAAATTTTCTTTTTTATCATTTTATGTTTACAGATAAAAAATATGGTCTACAGAAATTACATATGAAAAATATTGAAGTTTTCTAAAAAAATTTTTACTGCAACAGAGTTCATACTAAACCTCCAAATCTTCTCTTCTGACCAGGTCCAACCTTCTGTAATTTTATCCAATACAATAGTACCAAAGATAAACAAGTATCCCTCCTAATTTTTTTTATCTTACCTCAGGGATTGGCGGTCACAACCATGCGACCTAGGGCATCCCAATAAAAAGCTTAGCCTTCCCTCCCAAAAATAATGAATACCTCAAAAGCTAATCTGTCTCTAGCAAATTAGCAAGAGATGTTTCCACAGTCAGCAACTAGCAAAGAGGTTCGTTATGCTATCTGTTTCTTTTCTATTCTACGAACGGCCGGTCTTTCGCACGAGGAGGAGGAGGAGGATGATAACAATAATGAGGGGGATGAGGGATGATGAATTAAGGGATGGGCGCGTGGAGCATTGGCTTCTGTTGGGGCAGTCGTGCTAGAACTGGCGCGTGGATCTTGAATTTTGATGGAGAGGTCATTGGGTTAGAATCGTGGGCTCCGAATGGTCATTTACATACCTGGTTAAATTTGGGGGTTGAAGTTTGCCTTTAGCTCTAGTGGTCTATTTCCTTTACGCATGGTTGAAGTGGGGTACGGTTGGATATTAATTTGTTCAAGAGTATTGGGAAATTCTTCCTTTAAAACTTGAAATGAATATTTTGGTTAGAGTATATAAAAACCATTAATAAAGTGCCTGATAAAAGTTAAGAGTATACCAATTACAATTATTATTTCGTTTTTTGAAATTTTTGTCAGTTTTTGTATTTTTTATGTTGACTAAAAAACCATTTTGTTCATTAAATCAGCATTTTGCAACCTTTTCGCCCTGCCCTTGTGACAATGTTCAAGTTTTACGGAACCCTTAACTGTATCGAGTTTTAATATTATATTTTTAATAAAAGGAAATAGCTCTCAAGTTGTTTGTTTCAAAACAATTAAAAAATGAAACAAATTCAAACAACTCAACCTAAAAATGAAACAAAATATCAAAAGAAAATGTTAAAACTGACCGCATTGTAAACTGTTAGACATCTGCAAAGGATTTTTTCTTAATAGGATATTTCAATTTTGTGGGGAAATACCTATTTTTTGCTTGAGGACACTCTCCCAGAAAATATTTGATTTTAATTAAAAATTAGTGCTTCAACACTACCCCGATTTCAGAAAGTTCCCTTAAAAAGACAATTTCAACTATACCTTAGTTCCTAGGGGTAAATGGGGGACGGGGGTCCTCCCCCCAGAAAAATTTTGAACTTTATGCCAAAAAGTATTATGGTACTAGGTTCCGCGCAATCCTGGTTGGAGAACGCTGCATAAATTACAATTTAATATTTTATGTTGTTTTATTTATAATGATTAATCAATAGTTTTTCAATTTCAGTTATAAACTCATCAAATTTTTTCACTGTGTTATATCTATCTTACTAATCACTTTAGTTTGCTTAAAACATCTTTCTAACATCATACGTCTTAAGTTATCGGAATGTTATGAAACAGCGTGTAACTGGTAGCATAACATTCTGATACAGTTGCAAATCTAGGATTTTGTCCGAGAGGGGCTGAGATAAGCGTGACTTTTGGAAAAGTCTTAAAAAAGTTGTTTGCATCCATGAAGTGATTATAACCCTTTTCATAAATGGTATAATATATTCAAATGGGTGAAGGAATTTTTTTAAAGTTTGGAAAACAGTAGAAAGAGATTTTCTTTAAATATTGAAGTTCTTCCGAAATAAAACCAACAATAAAATTAATTGCACCACATTCAGGAAAACATCAAGACTTAAGAAACTGATACTCCCATGATACTATCAATTTCTCAGAGTTTACTCATTCTCTTACTCAATCCTTCTAGTAACAAGTTCCGTTGTTTCTCCAATCCGATCACTTTCTAGTATAGAGCTGTAATCATAGCAACAGCACAACGCGGATCAAGGGAATCGTCGCAGCTAAATCCGCTATTGAGCGGCTTATGGGCTAATATACACAAATCCTTGAGACTCATAAGGGATAGAGGACACGCGGGGCTTGGAATATTCAAGGGGAGAGGAGTCAGTAGAGGACAATGGGGCACGCGTGCCGATCAGAGGGATGAGCGGGGGTGCATCATTGTAGTTTCTGGGTTTCCATTGCTGGGTTACATGCGTTTTGATTCGATTGAATGGCTGACTAGATCTGTGTGGGAAAGTGATTTTTGAAGTACTTTTTTTCAATGACGGGATGGTTTTTATAGACATCTTTTTGAGTGTTGTATTTTATTGGGGCGAAGGGAGTACTAAATTAGTCTATCTGCAAGTTTCTACTGTGTTTATTACTTTTTAGAGTATTTTAAGGGCATATAAAATTTAATTCTAGTAGATGCAAAATCAGTTTGATTTTTCATTAGTGGAACTTTCTCATTTCAGCGAAATATAAATTTAAGAAAAAAATAAGAGAATTGAAGCAAAGGAAATGTAATTTTAAAACTTTCAGATAAAACCAAAAATTTGGAAAGTGATTTTTTTATTTTGAGTTGGAAAAAAAGCACAAATTAACAATACTTAGCAAACAATAAAATTTTTCTTAAAATATTTTCTAAACCCTTTATATTATTCACCCTCTTCTAGTAAACTCTAATTTCAGGCTAATGTTCATTTTGGAGGAATCCTCCAAAGTGAAAAGTATAACCTTACCGTTTGACTCTTTACTCCTTCACCATTTCACTTATCAATGAAAAATAGCTATTCAAAGAAGGGAAATTGCTATCCTCGGAGGCAATGGCAACCACTTTTCCACATGGAAGATACTTTAGTTCTCCTATCACTCAGGATGAACAGTAAAAGTGAAACAGTATGAATGAGCCTTTTCCATTCTCGTTCGCTTTCATCTTCTGCCTTCTCCTCATTCTCGTCCACATTTCTTTGCTCATCACATTTGACTATATTTATGTAAAGGGCAAAGTAATTAATTGGGCATTATTAATAATGCCCGGGCAATGTGATAAATTCAACGAAATTTATGAATGAAATATATCACTTTGCCCGCTTCCACTCTGGGTATTAATAATAATGCCCAATTATTATTAATACCCAGAAACATTTGCCCGTAACATTGATATCTCTGTTTCTTTCTCATTATCTACAACTATCTAATACATCTCCATTTCTGCCTCTATATTCCTTCGCTATAATTATATACCTCAGTCTTTCTCTTTCTTAATCCCCCTCTATATTACTTTATGAATACAACCCTATATCTCAGATATCTTTTTTCCATCTCCTCCAACTCTGTACCACTATCTCCTATCCTATGTATCTCCATCTCGCTTCTATCCCATTTTATGACTGTACATTTTTCGTATAGATCCCTAAAAGTGTGGGGTATAATCTAAAAATCGATCACTTTTTTTGAAAAAGTATTGGACACCTAAAACGTGTTTTCCACATCACTGGTGAACACGACTTCTACATCTATATTTTTAAAAGCTATACAAAAAAAACCTACGAAGCTTCATATTTCACTTAGCATACCTCCCTAAAGCTCTTAACCCGTCTTACAACCCCCTCCAAAAAATTTTTTAATTCCCTCCAAAATCCGGGATCCGCCCATATAGCTCAGGTCCCTCTCACTTTTCCGCCTATTACACCGCCTTTGAAAGGCGACTCTCTATTAATTCATTCGGACACGAAGCCATCTGTGACGGTGCCGAATCCGGGTCGTGTCCGGGGCTGCGGGCCGGTCGCGTGCCGGCACGTGCCACCATCTGCACCGCCGTGCCGCCCCGGCATTGCGTGGCATGGGAGGGGGCCGCGTGTGATGCCGACCGTGAGAACCGCTCGAGTGGGATGCAACTGGTGGGCAGGATGTTGGTTTGCATGTGGAAAGGCCATGTTTTTGTTCCTTGCAAGGGATCAAGGGGGAGAATGTGCTCGTGTCCGATTGAGTGGAAATTGCCTGCAGGTTGAATGAGATGTTTGGTTTGGGAGAAGTCTGATGGGGAGTAGCTTAAGTTCTGATTCCTCCGTTCTAAACAGAATAATAACCCCATTTCAATACAAAGAATCTTTAAGATATGGGGGTGATTGAACATTTATCGTTTTTAACCTTTAGTATTCTGACCACCACAAACTTTCAACGTAATTCCCTAGTACATACATTGGTTCCCAAAGTGTGGGGCGGTCCCCTTATATGGAGGGTTCAGAATAGAAGTGAAATAAGTCCACTTTAGCTACTTTTGAGCTGCAGAAGTTTAAAGTTAAAGCTTCATAACAAAATTACCTGTTAACGCAACAGAACTTGCTGCTGCTAAGCGGATATTATCAGAACTAGGACTTGGTTCATTATTGCACAGAAATTTTACATAGTTGGTTGCGTTGCTAACTCAAAAATGACAAAAAGTGGACTTGGCCTACTTCTATTCTAAGCCCTTCATATGGGTACGATAACTCTATAAGGGGGCGTGAGCCAAGATCCGGCTACTCCCGAAATGTGGATTATATGGACAACAACGAGTTTAAAACGAGTTGTTTGTAAGGGTCAAATATCCAAAAATTTTTGGGGAGACCCCCAGACCCCTCCTTTTGTACTTGGAACTATGTATCACCAAAATGTTTTTTATTAATTAATTGAATCAGGATTCAAATCATACTATACCTTACAATTTCTTAAGAGCTAAACTAAAAAAGGATTTGGAGAAATTGAGCCTTTAAATTCATCCTTTTCGGTATAAAAATATGAAAAATATTTCAAAAATTTAAGTAGACATGCTATATAAAAAGAAACATTCTAAAATTCTCGTTAAAACGAAGGGTGACACCAACATTTTATTTCTAAAACTTTATAATAAACATTATTACAAAAAATCAAGGAAAACTATTTCTTTTCGATCAAACACTTTATGATCAAGCACTATATCAAATTAAATCTTATAATTATCTTTAAAACGAGGGTTGACACAATCATTCTCTTTCAAAACATAGACAAAAAGTTTTCCCGGATTATTTTGTAAAAGTTTTTATGTAGTAATAAGTTTTAGAAATAAAATTTTGGTGTCGCTCCCTCGTTTCAAAGTTAAAAATAAAAAGTTATTTTGCTAGCCCATAGACATGGATGTAGAGTTAAGTGTCAAATAAAACGAATTAAAAATTTTGAAACTCATTTTCCCATAACAATAGTCTTGAGTAGTCGTATAATTTGTGTTCCGCTTGATTGGTAAATATTGGGTAAAATCAATTAAAAAAGTAGGTAGAAGTTTAAATTTTTATATTGTCTTCATGATGTTAGAAAAATACCAGAAAATTATTACATAGAATTCATTGCAGCTCTAGTAATGAGATATTGGGCCATTATTCTAAGAAAAAAATCGTCTTTTCTATAAAATAAAATAATTTGTAATAAAAAAACCTAAGATTCCTCTACGAAGTTTTTACGTTGCGGGTATAACACGTAGAAAATCTCTATATAATTTCTTTGAAAAATAACTTAATAATCTTAAGACTGCTGAAACATCTTCGTCCTTCACACTTGAAAAAAAAACCAGCTGAAACTTAAGTGCCATCCAGTAAATAACACTAAATAAAAGACAAGTAGACTGATTCCATCAGTTGCCCTCCAGGAACTTGCATGTAAATTAATCAACCACACTAGTCTATCTAAAAGTAATACCCAGCATCTTAGAAACAATCCTATGATTATCCCGCACCCGGCCATTCCTGACACAATAGTTTGTCATGGCAGGCAGACAAAGACGATGGCACTCCAGTCATTCGTCGCTGGCAGCGGAACTCCTTTGCTGTCGGACACCCGATCACACCTGTCACCATCCCCTCGCTGAGGTGACAAGACACTCGCTAACGACGGGGAACGAACGAAAACCAAAGGGTTTGGGTTCTTAATGTACCTTTAATTATGTTTCGATTGTTGCCGTGAGAAGTTCGGTTCCGATTGATGTTTTTTTAGTAGTCATGAAGTCTTTGTAGAGTGTTGGTACAGACATTTTTAAATGTAAAATTAAGCATGAAATATAACCTAAAAAACATAATATTTTTTAAATATATTTTTACTAGTAGTTCCCTAAAAACCAGAGCATGTTTATAAATGGCAATTTCTAAGCATCTGAGGGTGGTTTTTGATTGATGTCACTTACAAAGTTATTATAATGTTGCATAATTGATTCGTAAAAATTGTCACAAAATAACTAAGGATGGTTTTTAACAATTCAAAAAAATTATCGACCAAAATGTTTGTATTTGTAATTTTTGTAAATACATATTATACCTACTTGTTTGTAAAATTACGTTTTAATCAAAAATTGTATTCTATCGGTGGTTAGTAAGGCAAAAGTAAGTCATTCATTTTTAACCTCTTAACTAAAAGCACAACAGGAAGAAAGAATTTGAATGCGATTTCGGTTAGTCCTAAAACATTATTCAATGAATGCAGCCTCTTTAGAAAGGTACTACAATTTATCTGCTTCAAAGAGGACTGTAAAATTGCATGCTAATCGGTTGATACCTGAAAATGTATTACAAAAGAGGGCAAAAGGAAACATCAAGGCCTCCCTCCAGAACCAAGGCAGAAACGGTGGTCAACACAAATCTCACTATTTTGATGCTTTACTTGGTTTTAACAAGTTATGTGGACTGCAAGAGAAGATTTGAAGAGAAAGGATTACACTGTTCAACAATGAAAAAATTTCCTTGATGAAAGTTGTCATTTCTTATAGATTTTGGGTCGCTGAATGCTGAATACGAAAATCACCATTAAAATTCTCAATTGACTCAGGATTTTTGGGGAACAGCCCCTCCCCCCTTTTTACGTTTTTCGACGACTTTATAACTTTAAACTCGATTTTCAGGGTCAAAAAGCATTGCTTTAGTCTTCAAATGGCCCCCAGAGGACAAAGAAGGTTCAAATTAATAAAATGTGATAAATTTATAACAAATAGATAGGTTTTAAGAGGGAATTACCCCCCTAAAACTGCAAAAAAATGGTTAAAAATAGTAGAATTTGTTATACCCTATTTATTTCGCTTATTTTTTCCCAATTCACATTTGAAGGGTCCTAACCCTTCACCAAGGACCCAAATTTGATGGCAATATGCAGCAATGATTTTTACTAAAAGCCGTTGAGCTATTATCGCCCCCAAATCACCCACAGAAGGGTTCAATGCCGCACTTATAGAGTTTAACTGCTGTCCAAAATAAAAGTGAACAGCTGATTCTTGTGTAAAATGACCTGCTGAAGTCAAATATGACACCGATTTTCCTCCATCACCCTCAGTTTTTAAGATGCCCCCTAATTGTTATCCACAGCCGTGCATCTATATTAACATCTTGAAACATGGAACCCATACTCCATAAAACCGATCAGTTATTAAAGAACTGAAGAGTTTCTACTTAGGATAGACCCAAAATATAAGAAAAACGTCATTTGTAATCTTTTCAAAGTCATCAATATTAATTCCTGAGCTCGCGAGCTCCTTCGCGATTCTGGGAGTCTTCCGAACTCTTCCGCGGGGGCTTCTGGAACGCTAACACCTCAACCGCATTTAGTAAAAATTATTGCTGAATATTGTCATCAAATTTGGGTCCTTGGGGAAGGGTTTGGAGTATTCAAAGAGGAATTGCGTAAAAAATAAGCAAAATAAATACACTGTAAAAAATAATTGTCAAAAAACGATTGATATCTGTTAAATCGACTGTTTCTTTACGCTTACACTTTGTTGACTTACATTTTGCAGAATTTTAATAGTTTTTCTGTAATTTTACACATAATTTAGCTCATTTTACGGTTAACAGAAGTTTTACGTATTGAAACTGCATAATTATGTAAAGAAACTTGTAATATCTGTAAAAGTGGTTGTATTTTTACAGATCTCGATTATTTCTCTCGTTTCTCTGTTAGATGACGCTACTGGAGCTTATTTAGCTTGTTTCTGTTACCAGAAATTTTCTGTAAGCAGAAATTTTCCGTATTGATATCGTTCGTTTGCATCTGGCATCAAAACCGTGTCATATCCCGCCATTCGCTCGAACCGAACAAACAAACTTGTCGGCATAAGTTCTGATGATGGTTTTCTGGTTCTCTTTCTTGACATGGAGAATTTATCAGCAGTGTAAGCTCTGTTCTTTCCTTTTTTTAAATATCTATCATATTGTCTTTCAATTCTATATATTCTTTGGATTTTTGGTTCAATTTCGGGTGGTATCGAAATCCATTACCCTGCTGATGGTGGTTTCTTTATAATTTATTGATGGTTAGTCAGTTCGGCTGATAGGGTTAAATGTCGTTTTTACATTCAGAAATACCCCTTCTTGTTTTGTCCAAACCCCTACACCTTCCTGTTTAGTCCAAACCCTTTCATCTTCTTGTTTTGGCCAAACTCCTTCACAGTAAAAATCATTCGACGGATTATCTTTGTAACAACAAAACGGAAAGTCGACAGAAAATTTCTGTAGACTACAGAAAATATCAATCGACAGATTATCTCCGTAACAACGGAAAGTCGACAGAAAATATCAATCGACAGAAAATTTCTGTCGACTACAGAAAAAATCAATCGACAGAAACCGTCTGGCAGAAAAAGTTGCCAGAGCGTTTCTGTATACAGGATTCATCTGTGTACAGGAAAGCTCTGGCAACTTTTGCTGCCAGAACTTTTCTGTTAATTGACGGGATTATTTTTTGCAGTGTAGTCGAAAAACGTAAAAAGGGGGAGGGGCTGTTCCCGAAAAATCCTGAGTCAATTGAGAATTTTAATGGTGATTTTCGTATTCAGCGACCCAAAATCTATAAGAAAGGACAATTTTCATCAAGGAAAAAATTTTGAAGGTGGCATTTGTTGAACAGTGTGATTCACACACTGTTTCGCTTTTAATCATGAGTGATTCACTCCAGTGAATCGCTAGTTTGCATAGAAAAGTGAAGGACTATTGAGTGAAACGCCAATTTACACCTTTAAATTTGGATGATTCCCTTCTGTGTGACATACAAGATGAGATAATCTACTCTCTACTAAGATGACATTACATTTTTCTAGATCCTTTGTGTAATAGTAATAGATAAATGGGTTCTTCCAGTAAGTAACTATTCCTTACTTCTCCAACCATCAATTGAACCCCCATAAAAACACATAATTACACTATCGGATTTCTCTTTATCTTCTCAAGGGGCCTTCTCCACAAACTACAACTCCCCTCAACAACTCTCAACGGAACAAAAACCTCAAACAAACCAGACCCTCCCTTCCTCCCCTCGAAACATCCCACAGCAGCCTTCCTCTCAAAAGAAAGCAAAAACCTCCAACGCACTCAAAGGGGAGCCATGTGAACATCCATCCGAGAAGTGGTCCGAAACATAAAAGTCACCACCAGAAATATGCTGTTCTTAATCTGAGCTGTTGGAGTGTTATTTGCTTTCTCTCATTTGGCAACGTGGAGTGGCCGCGCGTGTCGGAGAGAGAGTGCTTCAGTCACGTTCCCTCGGGGCACGTGGTGGAGGAGAGTTGTATACCGCTGCTGCTGTCTTTTGGAGCGCGGTGAAAGTGAAAGTGCTTTCCTTCTCTCTTAATGAGGGGGGAGTGATGATGATGCGGTGGTTGTGTTTCGGTCGAAAAGGGGTTTTAAAATTTTTTAAAAGTTGATTCATATTAAATTTGTGGCAGGAATTTAAGCGTTAAACTGTTATTTTGGCGTTAAACTAGGTGCTGAGTTTGACGCTGTCTCTAACGTGTGTTTATGAATAGAAATACGATTAATAAGAAAGAAGAAATCTAGTCCCCAAATATTTTTTTTCAATAAGCCACAGTAAGTGTAGTAAAACGGGGCAATTTGATACAAGGGGCGCATTGATACACTTTCAATATCTCAAAAACCATCAAGGCTATTTAGTTCGTGTTTTTACGAAACGTTGCCCTTATATGCCTAAGCATAACATATGAAACCGTTAAACTCTGTAATAAGTCTATAAATTTTAGTGAAGGAAACTTAATTTTTTTCGTCAAAAATTTCCAAAACGAAATTTCTAAGTAAAACGTATTAAATTCTTTCTGAAGCTATTCCATTTGGAATACAGAGATCTGTAAATTCAAAAAACAAGTTTATCCTTGTTACCAATAGGGGGTATTCTTATATTTTAAATAACCTTTGCCAATTTAAAAAAAAGGTTTTTGTTCAAAATAACAAATGGGGCAAGGCAAATTGATACACTTTGAGGTAGGGTGCGATACACTCGTGAGGCACATTGATAAATATAAAAGTTCCCATCTTTTACATCGGAAGATAAATATCTCAGAAATTAAAAAAATCTGTTAAGGTAAGTTCTAAAATGAATGTCGATGTTTGAGTTTTTGGGTTTGATTAAGTGTTTGAGATTGGAAACTGCTGGCATTCTAGCTATGTGTATTTATAAACTTCTTAATGAAAATGCAGTTGATAAATACATGACCAAACGATGGAATCAGGGACTCTGAAACATCTGAGAAATTCTTAGCACTTTACAGGTAAAGGTAACAAAGAACTGTATTTAAAAAGGCAGTAACTTAGTACTATAAATGGCCAAAAACTAACCTGTTAATTAGTGTCATATTTTTAAATATTTTGGAAAAAATTTCGACAAAGATAGATTTTATACTTTTTATAGTTATAAAAAAGAAAATTCTCAATACCTTTAAAGTTTGCTTTTTTTCTGCATGACTGGATTCTGGGATAAGGCTTGATTTGCTAACTTGAACAAAATTGGGCGCTAAATGGGCGGCTATTCCAGGTATTGCATCATACTGGGTAAATCAGGTAAATCTACTGCACGGTTTTGTCCCCCCTTGATCCGCGCCTGTGTTTAAGAAGCTAATTTTAAAACCTCAGAGCATCAGGGCGGATCTAGCCCAAATTTTCGGGGGGGGGCATTTGGAAAAATACGCTACTTCTCCATAAAAACATTAATTTGTATGCAAAATGAATTGTTTTAATAAGATCATTAGAAGAACCATGTTTTTGAAGTGAAAAACAGTTAAAATATGAAATCAAGTTTATCCCCTACAAGAAAAACAATTTCAAAAACTTTTTTGCAAATTAATGGAAGAAGGAAATTTGTTATTCAAAAGCATAGACTTAAAATTTATTACTTTTGAAATTTATTATGACTCAATATTGCATACAATAGTTAATTTGTATAACTATTAATTACAGGGCCGTAACTAGACTTTTTTTCGGGGGGGGGGTTGGCCAAAAATTTCTTGAAACTTTAGTTCGATTTAGGTGGTGACCACTATTCTATCATTATAAGTTAGTTTTTTAAGTTTTTTCCAAATTCTTGTCGCTGGTTGACTGTTTCCCAGCCTTCATTAATGTTATCATTATAAGTCTATCTTTATCATTATAAGTTTCTTTATCTCTGCTGGTTGACTGTTCCCCAGCCTGGATCGCTTGTACACTTTTTCTTGTCTGTCTTAATTGTTCCTTTATGTGCTTTGTTCTTTTTTGAAATATCCAATAAAACAACTGTGGCCTTCTCGTGCTGGGCAGGATGCTATGGCGGCGTCCGCCGTGTGTCTCATCTTGAGACGGGTCGGCTTGCCTTGGTAAATCTTAGGTGGTGGGCTTTAGGTAGTTTGGCACTCGGGCAAGTTAGTCCACTGAAAATAGCGAAAAAAAGGGCCGAACCTCGGACAAATTGCAATAAAAGGTTTCTCAACGGTTTTCACTTAGGAATGACCTCAATAATAACATACTAAAAATCGGCCGAAATCGGCCGGGGGGAAGTTTAATTTTTTTTAAATTTTTAAAAAATGGCCGAAAAAATACTTCAAAAAATCAAATTATAAAAATAGAGACTTATGATACATGTTTATAGGCTATTTTTCAGTGCTGAATACGAATATACCATTTAAATTTTAAAAAATTTAAAATTTCAATTTTTAAAAATTAATTTAAATTTGGAAAGTCGAAAAAATTAAAACATCGCTCAAAACCACAAAATAATTGCAAAAGAAATAATTTAAACGGTTTTCAATTAGAAATGACTTAAATAATAACATACTAAAAATGAAAGAAAATCGGACAATAAAAAATTTAATTTTTTTCAAAATTTCAATTTTTTTGGCCTCAAAAATCGACCTTTTTAAAAATTCTTGTTAAAAACGTTTGAGGCATTTAACAAGGTCATTTTTCCATGGATGTTGTAGGTATATACCTCTATAACATAAAAAAAACACAATTGGTGATTAAATCATTAGTTAATTAATTAATTTATAAAAATTAACGTTGAAAATACAGGTAGAATCTTTCAATCAAGTAATAAGGAAAATATTTAGACAATATTTGGTAATAAATCATTTTAAAAATAATTAAATTGAAAAAGGACAAAATATCTTTCAAAAAATTAAAATTTTAAATTAATTTAAAAAATTTAAATTTTTTAAAATTTTTAAATTTTGTAGTATATACATGTGATACATGTCTCTAGGCTATATTTTAGAGCTGTTTACGAATATCACGCCAACTTTTCAATAAAATTTAAATTAACTGTGGAAAAATTGAAGCATTTTTCTCAATAATTTTGTTTTTTATGCTTCAATTTTTCCACAGTTAATTTAAATTTTATTGAAAAGTTGGCGTGATATTCGTAAACAGCACTAAAATATAGCCTAGAGACATGTATCAGATGCATATACTACAAAATTTAAAAATTTTAAAAAATTTAAATTTTTTAAATTAATTTAAAATTTTAATTTTTTGAAAGATATTTTGTCCTTTTTCAATTTAATTATTTTTAAAGTGATTTATTACCAAATATTGTCTAAATATTTTCCTTATTACTTGATTGAAAGATTTTACCTGTATTTTCAACGTTAATTTTTATAAATTTATTAATTAACTAATGATTTAATCACCAATTGTGGTTTTTTTATGTTATAGAGGTATATACCTACAACATCCATGGAAAAATGACCTTGGTAAATGCCTCAAACGTTTTTAACAAGAGTTTTTAAAAAGGTCGATTTTTGAGGCCAAAAAAATTAATTTTGAAAAAAATTAAACTTTTTATTGTCCGATTTTCTTCCATTTTTAGTATGTTATTATTTAAGTCATTTCTAATTGAAAATCGTTTAAATTATTTCTTTTACAATTATTTTGTGGTTTTGAGCGATGTTTTAATTTTTTCGACTTTCCAAATTTTGAATTAATTTTTAAAAATTGAAATTTTAAATTTTTTAAAATTTAAATGGTATATTCGTATTCAGTACTGAAAAATAGCCTATAAACATGCATCATAAGTCTCTATTTTTATAATTTGATCTTTTGAAATATTTTTTCGGCCATTTTTTTAAAATTTAAAAAAAATTAAACTTCCCCCCGGCAGATTTTGGCCGATTTTTAGTATGTTATTATTGAGGTCATTCCTAAGTGAAAACCGTTGAGAAACCTTTTATTGCAATTTGTCCGAGGTTCAACTCTATTTTCAGTGGACTACAGCGGTGGATCCAGGATTTGGTGTTTTTGGGGGTGACGAAGAATTTTCAATATCTAAATCGTCTTTTAATCTCCTAAAGGGAGGGCCTAGGGGTCCTCCCCAAGAAAATTTTTGGAAATTTAAGTCTAAATAGCAGATTTTCAACTCGTTTTGGTACACCTAATCCGGATTTCGGACATACATTTTCAAGAATTTAATTTCCATTTTGGTTGGATTTTTGCATTTTGTGACGAACTTTTTACAAAAACTTTGTAAATAATAGAGTTCCAAGTTCCAAAGGCGGGTCTGGGGGTCCTCCCCCAGACAATTTCTGGAAACTTGACCCTAAAAGCAGAATTTTAACTCGTTTTGGAGTCACTTTTCCCTTTTTTTCCTCCCCTGAAACCACTTTTCCTCTTTCTCTCGTAAGTCCCAAAATTTTCAAGGAACGACTTTAATCTGTAATAATATATTTCAAAATTTCAAGGGGGTTGGGGTTCTCCCCAAGAAATTTTTTGAATTTTGAACCTTTAAAGTAGGGGTTTTATGTATTTTAAGACGAATTTTTTAAGGAAAAACAGTAAGTAAAATATTGACGTTGAAATTTCGGGGGAGGGTTTAACCCCCAAACCCCCCTTGGATTAATTACCTGGTTAATTACTAAAACAACTTACCATTATCCATTACTGAAGCCTGGGACTGAAGAAATAGTTTTTTCCTCTAATCCAGCAGCACTGTGATACCAACTTCAACTTCTCGAGAACAAAATTACACATAATGAACTGACCCACCTTTTCAAGTAGAAAATGTCCCCCCAGTCGTCCCCTGGTCAAGTCACGTGACTCACGTGGGAAGCGAAAACAGGAAAGGGGCAATACAACAATTTGAAACTTCACCTGAACGAAATCGGACACTCCATTTTTAGCATTCCACACCAAGCCCCAATAGTCCAGGCAACGAAGGGTTATAGAGGGAAGTTCTTGGAACACAATTTTTGACTTTAGAACTTTGTTTGGACTAGTTTGGAGGTAAACATATCAAAAGTCCCCGACCCTAGCCCCTGAGCTTAATGTATAGGGGGGGGCGTTTAAAAGTCTCATTTTTCAGTTTTTGGCTTATTACTCTTAGAAAATGCATCCCCACGAAAAAGTTTCAATTATCTTTTTTAAAGTAGATAAAATTACCAAAAATTTAAGACCATTCCCAGGTTTATAGGTCCAATAGATCCCGAGTTACATCTCTTCAAAAATGGAAAATTTGTTAAAAAAAGTTCGAAAAATTGAGTAAAATTCGTATTTAAGCCATTTATTGGCTATATTACACTTCTAAGAGTGAAGTAAGGGCTAAAACCTTATAACACAATTATTTAGCTTTAATTTAAGCCCTGAACCAAGTCTGCGAGATCAATAGTTCTTACGCTATCGAAAAAAAAAATTTGGAAAATGGGATTTTCCCAGAAAGGGGACCTAGAGGTTTGAGAGTACAGTAAAAGAGAAGAAAAGTGGTATAAATTAATATACCAATATTGAAAACAGTATTTATTTGTTTGAAGTATTCCATTTTTACCTAATAAAATTTATTAATTACCTATTTCTTAATTAATTATTTTCAATTTTATTAATTTTTTGTTCTATATTTATTGAATTTAAAAAATGATCGTCATTTTTATGAATTTTGCATACTTTTCATATATAAATTACAGCTTATATCATTTAGGAGGTATAGGTTCATGGTGGTATAACGGTTAAGAGGAAATTTCGAGAGGCTTTTGTCCCCTCAAAAAGGAACGGATAGGGCTATGTTGGTGTAAAAAAGAAAGAACACTGAAAAACAGCAGGCTACAGGTTCAGGGGCGTAGCCAGAGGGGGGGATTTGGGGATATATCCCCCCCCCGAAACTCAGAAAATATCCTTTTTTGACCATAGAAAACCACTAAAATTCGCCCATATCCCCTCCCGAAATATCAATATCCCCCACCGAAATTTTTTTCTGGCTACGCCACTGTACAGGTTTGTAGGAATACAGTAAAAGAGAAGAAAAGTCGTAAAACATGAAAGACATGACCACTCTATACAAAATGAAAGCTGATTAAATTTGCCCCAAGTTTTACTCAGTACAAGTGTAGGCCCGATGACCAGGTTCCTCACACTTAATTAAAGAATATCTAGACATGGGAAAATATTTTGCTATGACCATGTTTGTGCATATAGGATAGGCATTGTGATAGTTTTACAAAACAACCGTTTAGTGAAAACGAAGTTTATTGGATTTGAAAAGTAAACATAATACATTACAATAGTAGATATCATTCAGTTAATTTCTTGCTCTCTAGGGCGGGGAGGACCTTGATCCTCGATTTTGTTTTCATCTTCTGCATCATCCTCTCCATCGGATCCCTGTAGGGAAACAGTTAGAGGATCCTCCTGTTCTTCTTCACTTTCGGAGTCAATTTGAGAGACCCCATTCAGGCAGTTCCCCTGGCAGTTTTGGCATGCTGGGGAACATTTGAGGCTTGCTTTTTTACAACCACACTTCGCGCTGGCACTGTCTTTCACGGATCGGCAGAAAATTGTTTTTAGGATATCTTCCGGTGCAGCTGCTAATTCACTATGCACTGGGACCAGGCAGTTATTCTCCATCTTCCATCCATACATCTAATTCCAGCCCGAATTACAAGTTTGGGGGGGGGGCCAGGACAAGACTCACTTGGGGCCTTCGACATGTCTTAAAGTAAAATTTAAATTTATTAGACTTGGAATATCACAGCACAGACGATATTTAATTTACAGAAGAATATTAAATTTAAGTAAAAATGCTAGAGGGTTTCGATATGTTTAGCAAGGAATCGAATCGGAATGGCGCTCCCGGGAAAAATCAAAACATGAACAGCATCAAAAAAGTTATAGAGTAAGAACTTTTGATCTCACAGACTTGGTTCAGGGCTTAAATTAAAGTTAAATAATCAGCTTTCATTTTGTATAGAGTGGTCATGTCTTTCATGTTTTACGACTTTTCTTCTCTTTTACTGTATTCCTACAAACCTGTAGCCTGCTGTTTTTTCAGTGTTCTTCCTTTTTTACACCAACATAGCCCTATCCGTTCCTTTTTGAGGGGACAAAAGCCTCTCGAAATTTCCTCTTAACCGTTATACCAACATGAACCTATGCCTCCTAAATGTTATAAGCTGTAATTTATATATGACAAGTATGCAAAATTCATAAATATGACCCTCATTTTTTAAATTCAATAAATATAGAACAAAAAATTAATTAAATTGAAAATAATTAATTAAGAAATAGGTAATTAATAAATTTTATAAGGTAAAAATGGAATACTTCAAACAAATAAATACTGTTTTCAATATTGGTATATTAATTTACACCACTTTTCTTTTCTTTTACTGTACTCTCAAACCTCTAGGTCCCCTTTCTGGGAAAATCCCATTTTCCCAATTTTTGTTTTTTTTCCGATAGCGTAAGAACTATTGATCTCGCAGACTTGGTTCAGGGCTTAAATTAAAGCTAAATAGTTGTGTTATAAGGTTTTAGCCCTTACTTCACTCTTAGAAGTGTAATATAGCCAATAAATGGCTTTAAATAAGAATTTTACTCAATTTTTCGAACTTTTTTAACAAATTTTCCATTTTTGAAGAGATGTAACTCGGGATCTATTGGACCTATAAACCTGGGAATGGTCTTAAATTTTTGGTAATTTTATCTACTTTAACATTAATAACATTAACCGTGATCACATTAAGCGGACTCGACTGTATTTTTGAAATTATCCCGGGATGAGCATGGCCACCCCTTGCGTTGTTTTTATTCTAGTAAGACAATCGCATGAATTAAAATGAAATTTTTTTTAAATTTTAGCTCTGAAAAAGGGGTTTTTAACTATTTTTGAAATTTTCTCGGGGGGGCTATGGCCCGCTTCTGGATCCGCCACTGCCTCAGAGATCTTCTGTTCCAATAGAATTTTTGAATCACGAAGGGAAAAGAAAATATTTTTTATAAAAAAATAGAAACTAAAATGAGTGTAAATAATTTTTTAAACATTTTAATAACTTAAAATACATTCTATTTATAATTTAATGTTCAAGCAGTGGCGGATCCAGCCTGGACAAGGGGGCAACCACATTTTAAGAAGGTTGGAGGTTCTTGCCCAGAAAAATTTTGAAAATTTGAGTCTATTATTGAAAATACTGGTATGATGACCCAGGTAAAAAGGGGGTCTGGGGGTCCTCCCCAAGAATTTTTTTTGAAATTTTACCTTAAAAAGTACTCATTTTGAACATTTAAAATGGGATCGGGGGATAGCATTTTAACGTTCCATCCTTCCAGAGAGACCCTTAAGATGAGCGGTCATCACTGCTCTAGTCTAGATGGCAGTGGCGTGTGGCGTGAATATAAATTTATTTCTGAAGGAACCAAAATATCCTCCAAAAAATAAGTCATTATCAGGCGAAAATCTAGATTTCTACAACGAGTGAGAGGACCTAAAATTATTCCTAAGCTTCCTCATAGTTTTTCCATCACAGGTTTTATGTACTTTTTTAATGCATTTTTAGGAAAGATTCGCATTTTGATGTATAGTATATTTATAGTATAAAAATGTAAAAAAATAAAGAAAAGTATATTTTGGATATCAAAAAGGGGATCTGGGGGTCTTCCCCAAGAAATTTTTTGAAAATTTGACCCTAAAAATCAGGGTTTTAACTAGTGATGGGCAGGTATCGATACCAAATACTTAAGTACTCGATACCTATAGGTATCGAGTGTATTCGATACCCCCAAAAGTATCGATACTTTATTGACATATTTCGTTTTAAATTTTTCAATGAAGTAATCTTTATAATACCTACTGTAGATCAAACGCAGCCTGTTTCCGTTTTCATTTTGCAAAGCTCAAACCCAAGTCGTTATCATCCGCGAGAGAAATTTGACGCGGCTAGGTTTTCCCCCCGCCAAATCCTTCGCCTCTATCCACCTCCAGGCCCGTAGCTACGGGGCTTTTTGATGGATCGCTTTCAGTTTTTTGAATATTAGTCTGATTATGGATAGGCCCAAAAAAATTGTCCCTTCATGTTCATTTCCCGACATTGAAAAAAAGTACTCGATACCTAAAAGTACTCGATACCTATAAGTATTCGATACCAAAGTATTCGATACCTATAAGTATTCGATACCAAAGTATTCGAGACCTAAAATTATCGATTTTGCCCATCACTAGTTTTAACTCGTTATGGTACCCAAAGCCCGATTTTCAGGGAGGGCCCGAATTATGTGGCTGATTGCTCAACAGGTCACCAATTTTCTTCCATCTCTTTTTTCATCACTCCAGAGGCGAAAATAGATTTTAACTTGGAAAGAGTCTCCAAATATATCCTCTAAAAAATCATCAGTCATTATCATGTTTACCAAAAAACAACAATGGGCCAGTTAACAAATGAATAATTGATTTCGTAGACATTACCCTTCAGTGGTGTATACTATAGAGATATATTTCAGGAGGGACCCAAAATTATATTTAATAGGTTTAATGAAACTTTGTAACCCATTTTAAGTATAATTTGAATCTTATAGAAATACAGAATAAGAGAAGTTGTGAGTAATTTATTAAGTTTGATGTACCAAAGGGGGACTGGGGGCCCTACCTCCAGAAGATTTTTTAGAAAAATTGACACTAAAAACAGTTTTTAACTAGTTTTGGTACCTTAACCCCGAATTTTAGGTATATATTTTCGTGTAGGATTTTCATTTTGATGAGCAGAATGTAAAGAAGTTGTGAATAATTGAGTTCCAAATACAAAAGGGGGTCTGGGGGTCCTATTCCAGAAAATTTTCGGAAATTTGACCCAATAAAACAGGGTTTCAACTTGTTTTTGTATACCTTGTCCGATTTTCGTTTTTTTCCTTTTCTTACCGTAATTTTTTAAAAAGGTACCTGAGCCCAAGGGGGGGCCAAAGGCCTGTTGCCCCCCTGGATCCACCACTGTGTTCAAGAATAAAGATAATCGTAAAATTGTTCTTTTCCTAATCGAACACTTAATTTAACTTCAACATTTACTGGGCAGTTTGTGTATCGGTTTTTTCTCCACAGGTAATTTCGGGTCCCATATGGTCTAGTGGTTAGGATTCCTGGCTTTCACCCAGGCGGCCCGGGTTCAATTCCCGGTGTGGGAATTTCTTTTTAAATGATCTGGTTTTTATTTTATTGGAATAATTAACTCTCCTTTGGATTTAAATTTAAAAAAAATTAAAGTGTAAAGTAATTCAATATTCAAAAATTCAGGGAAACGTCAAATTGCTCTTTTTATAACCGAACACTTAATTTAACTTCAACATTTACTGGGCAGTCGGTGTAGCGGTTTTTTCTCCACATGTTCTATCCGTGTCCCATATGGTCTAGTGCAGAGGTTCTCAAACTGTGCTCCGCGGAGCCCTTAGGGCTCCGCCAAGCATTTCCAGGGGCTCCGCGAAGCAATTTGAAATAACTACATTTTTTGATAATTTCTAATTTGCGTTGCTCTGAAATGTTAAATAAATAACTTTCTGCAATGTGTTTCTTGTAAAAACTTACTTTTGCTCCTTCCTACCCAAATTTTTTTAAGCTTTAAATAACCCTTGAATTTAAGTGGATTTGATGGGGAGCTCTTTTGATTATAGTTTTTTTTTCTGGTTTTTGTCTTTTTTTTCCAAGTCTTTCTTGGTTTACCAAAACAAGTCAAAACCATGTTATCTAGGGTCAAATTTTCGAAATTCATCTGGGGGAGAACCCCCAAACCCCCTATTATACTTAAAACTTTATTATTGTCAATTTTTTATAATATGTTCGTTAAAATTAAAATCCTACCTAAAAACGAATTTCCAAAATTTGGATTATGATGTACCTAAAACAAGTATAAAATAACTGTTTTTAAGGATCATATTTCACTAAATTGCAATTAACTGCATTGAACGGCGCATTAAATGCTACCCTGATTGAAAATAAACGTTTGAAATCGCAGATTGAGGAACTTACTTTGGAAGTGATTGATCTCCAGCAGTACTCCAGAAGGACCAACATAGAGGTAGCTGAATTTCCGGAAGTAGAGAATGAAAATACAGAGGAAGTAATACGCAAAATATTTAAAGCTCTAGACCAAAACGAGGATTTCGATATATCAGCAGCTCATAGAATCCCAACAAGAAATATAAATAAACACAGACCTATTATCGCTCAACTTCGATCTAAAGCCGAGAGAGACAAAATAATAAAGGCTGCAAAGTTAAAGAAACTATCTGCCCAGGACATCAACCGAAACTTAGCTGATAAACCAATCTATATTAATGAACACTTATGTCCAGCTTTAAAGAAACTTTACTACGATGCAAGGCAATTTAAGAAAAAGAACAACTACAGTTTTTGCTGGTTAAGGGACTCAAAGATCTTCTTGCGTGAAAATGACCAATCAAAGGCAATCAGAATAAGGAAAACTACTGATCTACCTAATGTTTAATAATAGTAAGTCCTATTTTCCAGCAATAACCACTCAGTGCCAAACCGTCGACAATTTAAGTGATCTTCCTATCTTCTTATCAGGAATAAACACTCTTCCTAACTTTAAAAATCTAACTGTTCTGCATCTAAATATTAGGAGTTTAAGATCCAACTTTGATGAACTTTTAGCTCAGGTAAATAATTTCATTTCGATTATTGACTGTATGATTTTGACTGAAACCTGGGTTTATGAAAATGAAGTTCAATATTATAAAATTCCTGGATATAAAATGTTTTCGCAATGCAATATGTCAAATAGATCTGGAGGAATTTTAATTTATATTAAAGAAGATTTGAATTTTATTCCTATTCATGTTCCCGATTTAAATTCTGCAAATGTTATAGTTATATATAATCCGGATATTAATCTTAATATAATTGGTATCTATCGCTTTCACTCTTTTACTATTGATTATTTTTTGGATGAGTTTAGTACCTTATTTCCAAGGTTTAATAATAATTCGATCATAGGTGGAGATCTAAATATTAACTTGTTAGACCACAGTATCTGTGATAACTATTTAAACCTGTTGTATGCAAACGGCTATGAAAGTATTATTCATATCCCTACTCGAGAAACTGTTAGTTCCTCCTCTTGCATTGACCATTTTAATGTAAAATATTCAGGTAATTTTTCTATAAACTGTTGCAGATGCCTTAGCTCTCTAACAGATCACTATCCTATTTTTATGGTTTTGTCTTTTTGTTCCCAGAATAATAAAATCACTGTCAGTAATAAAATCCCCGTTCATAAAGTAATTAACTTTGCTAAACTTGATAGAGTAATTCAATCCACAGTATTTGATTGCGAAAATGAAAATTTAGAAGAAAAATACAACAATTTCATTGAAAAACTAAGTAAATGTGTTCTATCTTGTACCAACACAATTAATAATAATAATCCAAAGCTTAAGAACAAATGGATAACTCCCGAAATTTTAAAAGAAATAAATAAAAAAGAAAGACTGTATAAAATAAAAAGAAGAAATCCCCATGATAATACTGCCAGTTTCAACTACTCAAAATCATGTAGACTTGTAAAGAAATTACTGAAAGAAGTCCGCGTTAGCTACTATAAAAAAGAGTTTGAAAAGTGCTCGGGTAATTCTAGAAGAGAATGGAAGCTTGTTAATAACATTTTGGGTAGTGATTCGAGACAATCATCTTCTATCCAGTTTTCTCAGTCGGATGTAAACTCCTTTAATGAATTTTTTTCTAATATTGGATGTAACATCATGAAACAAAGTGATAAATATCGGGATTTCGTCTTGCATTCTGTAAGTTCTATAGCTTTTATAGATGATGTTTCAGAAACTGAAACTCAGGGTATTATTGCAAAACTAAAAAATACTAATACAAGCGGATATGACAACTTAAATTCTAAGGTTTTCAAAATAGTTGGCAAATATCATTGTCATTTCATACAATCTGTTTTAAATCAGTCTATAAAAGAAGGTAAATTTATTGAATCTCTGAAATATTCTACTATTGTACCCATTTTAAAGTCTGGAAGTCCCGATGTTTTCACAAATTACCGCCCTATCTCCTTATTACCTGTTTTCTCAAAAATATTGGAAGAAGTGGTATCTACAAGGGTAAAAAATTTTTTGAACAAAAACAACTTCTTTGCAAATAATCAATTTGGATTCCGGGATAACTTAAGTACTACAAATGCTCTTATAGAGTTTTCCTCTTTTATCACTAACAATCTTAATGATAATTTAAAAACTGCGGCAATATCTTTAGATATCAGCAAAGCTTTTGATAGCGTAAATTATGAGATCCTTCTTTATAAATTATATGCTGCAAGCATTCGGGGTAACTGTCTGGAATGGTTCCGATCGTACATTTTAAATCGCAAACAAAGAGTTAAAATGGATACCCTTTGCAGTCCGTTCATCCCCTCTAAAAAAGGAGTACCTCAAGGCTCCAAACTTGGACCTCTTTTGTTTAACATTTATATCAACGATTTTTGCAAGTTGAATCTGTTGGGTAAAGTAATTACATTCGCGGATGATACAATAATATTATATTCAGCTCGATCTTACGACCTTTTACAAAATATGATTAATCAAGATTTGGAAATAATTTACAATTGGTTTTCAAGCAATGAGCTAAAGGTAAATGTAAATAAAACAAGTTATATTATGTTTTCTTTAAGATCTAATGATGAAACTAAGCTTAAATTATACTTTTGTGATTGTAAAATTAAATCTTGTGATAATCATATCCTTAATTACTCCTCATCATTAAAATATTTAGGCATCCTATTTAATAAAGACTGGAAATTTAAAGATCATATTAACTCAATCTGTAGTAAATTAAGATATATTTTATTCAAATTCTATCACTTAAAAAATTTTTTTGATTCGGATTTGCTTCTAAAACTATATTTTGCTTGGGTTCAATCTCGATTACAATATGGTATAATAATCTGGGGCGGAGAATACATATCCAACGTTTTACCATTAATTAACTTGCAAAAGAAATTTCTACGTTACTTTCCTGAGAATAATTATCTTTTAAAAGTGCGCCAATTATTTATACTAAATAGTCTACTCTTTTTAAAGAAATTCCCCACATGGGCAACATTAAACTCTAACAATTCATATAACCTCCGCAGACAAAATTATTTCTTAGTACCTACCCCTCGTAAAGAAATATATAAAAAACATTTTCAATATCTTTCGGTTACTTTTTTTAATAAATTACCAAGCCAAATTCAAACAGAATCCAATATAAGATTTTTTAAAAAACTTTGTATTGATTTTATTCTTGACCAAGATAACGTTGAATCCCTCTTTTAAAATTGTCAGGTTTTCACTTAGTCTATCAGTTCTCACTATTTCTTTAATATATATATATATATATATATATATATATATAAATATATAAATTGCCAGCCAAGCCATTTTTAGTTTTTTATTGTTTTTACATACATAAAAAAGAAAATTCTGGCACATATTCTTCCACTATTTTTTTTTCTTTTTTGTTAATTGCTATAATATTGATATTCGATTTACCCATGGACGAGCAGTAGCTCCTTTGGGATAGACATTATCTCCTTTTTTTTTCTATCTCTCTCTTTTGTATGTATTAAACTTGTTAAATTGTATTTGTATTTGTGATTGTATTATATTATGTTTTTCTTTTTGTAATAAATTTGATTTGATTTGATTTGAATTTGAAATTCACCCAGACTCCCCTATCATAATTGGAACATAATTAATCACAATTTTTCTCACTTGCTCTTAGATGCAAATTATACCTAAAATGTTTTAAAAAGCTACTATTCCAGGCAACGAATGCTCAAAAAAGGGTGTAGAGGGAATTTCTTGGAACACAACTTGTTTGGAGATAAACATATCAAAAGTCCCCGACCCTAGCCCCCCTGAGCTTAATGTAGGGGGGGGGGCGTTTAAAAGTCTCATTTTTCAGTTTTTGGCTTATTACTCTTAGAAAATGCATCCCCAAGAAAAAAGTTTCAATTATCTTTTTTAAAGTAGATAAAATTACCAACAATTTAAGACCATTCCTAGGTTTATAGGTCCAATAGATCCCTGCTGTTTTTTCATTGTTCTTCCTTTTTTACACCAACATAGCCCTATCCGTTCCTTTTTGAGGAGACAAAAGCCTTTCGAAATTTCCTCTTAAAACCGTTATACCAACATGAAGCTATGCCTCCCAAATGTAATAAGCTGTAATTTATATATGACAATTATGCAAAATTCATAAATAGACCATCATTTTCTAAATTCAATAAATATAGAACAAAAAATTAATTAAATTGAAAATAATTAATAATTAAGAAATAGGTAATTACTAAATTTTATAAGGTAAAAATGGAATACTTCAAACAAATAAATACTGTTTTCAATATTGGTACTATATTAATTTATACCACTTTTCTTCTCTTTTACTGTACTCTCAAAACCTCTAGGTCCACTTTCTGGGAAAATCCCATTTTCCCAATTTTTGGTTTTTTTTTCAGATAGCGTAAGAACTATTGATCTCGCAGACTTGGTTCAGGGCTTAAATTAAAGCTAAATAATTGTGTTATAAGGTTTTAGCCCTTACTTCACTCTTAGAAGTGTAATATAGCCAATAAATTGCTTTAAATACGACTTTTACTCAATTTTTCGAACTTTTTTAACAAATGGTCCATTTTTGAAGAGATGTAACTCGGGTTAAATTGTTGGTAATTTTATCTACTCAAAAAAAGATAATTGAAAATTTTTCGTGGGGATGCATTTTCTAAGCGTAATAAGCCCAAAACTGAAACATGAGACTTTTAAACGCCCCCCCCCTACATTAAGCTTTTGATATGTTTACCTCCAAACTAGTCCAAACAAAGTTCTAAAGTCAAAAATTGTGTTCCAAGAAATTCCCTCTATAACCTTTCGTTGCCTGGACTATACATAAAACCTGTTAAATATGAATGGGAGGGGCTGTGGAATAATTTTGGAACCATATTGAAATAAATTTATATTTACGCTTCTGCATATTTATGCTTTTATTTCTTGTAGCAATGGTTTTTATGTAATTTGCTTCTTGTACCTTGAAAAATTTATCTTCGAAGGGCTCCGCAAAGAATTTGTTTCCTGAAAAGGGCTCCGCGACATAAAAAGTTTGAGAACCCCTGGTCTAGTGGTTAGGATTCCTGGCTTTCACCCAGGCGGCCCGGGTTCATTTCCCGGTGTGGGAATCTCTTTTTAAATGATCTGGTTTTTATTTTATTGGAATAATTAACTCTCCTTTGGATTTAAATTTTAAAAAAGTTAAAGTGTAAAAGTAATTCAATATTCAAGAATTCAGGGAAACGTCAAATTGCTCTTTTTATAACCGAACACTTAATTTAACTTCAACATTTACTGGGCAGTCGGTGTAGCGGTTTTTTCTCCACATGTTATTTCCGTGTCCCATATGGTCTAGTGGTTAGGATTCCTGGCTTTCACCCAGGCGGCCCGGGTTCAATTCCCGGTGTGGGAATCTCTTTTTAAATGATCTGGTTTTTATTTTATTGGAATAATTAACTCTCCTTTGGATTTAAATTTAAAAAAAATTAAAGTGTAAAAGTAATTTAATATTCAAGAATTCAGGGAAACGTCAAATTGCTCTTTTTATAACCGAACACTTAATTTAACTTCAACATTTACTGGGCAGTCGGTGTAGCGGTTTTTTCTCCACATGTTCTATCCGTGTCCCATATGGTCTAGTGGTTAGGATTCCTGGCTTTCACCCAGGCGGCCCGGGTTCAATTCCCGGTGTGGGAATCTCTTTTTAAATGATCTGGTTGTTATTTTACTGGAATAATTATAACTCTCGTTTGGATTTAAATTAAAAAATTAAAGTGTTTATGAACTCAATACTTCTATAAAGAAAATCTTGTTAGTAATATGCAGTTTTATGTGAAAAACTACATTTTTTGAATGGAAAAAAAGTATTTCCTTTAACATCATGCATTCATAAAATTCTTATTAGCAATGCGTGACCGGACGGAAAATTTTAAAATTTTTTAAGTTTAAATTTATTATAATTTTTTTAGAACTCTGAATCCTAGATCATTATACTCCCATATGGTCTAGTGGTTAGTATTCCTGGCTTTCGCCCAGGCGGCCGGTCCACATATAAAGTTACAATTTTATGGTTTATTACGTGTGGAATTAATTATAATAATATTATTATACAAAATAATATTATTTCATTACAAGTTAAATTATATTACTTTTATTAAAAACAAAAATTAACTCTAGACCTTTTTGTTTACCTCAAGTTAATTACATTTAGATATTCAGACATTTTTAAGAAAAAAGGTCAGTTAAAATTAAGTTCTAAGACTACGCAGTTCACAGTTGCTTTCTTTTAAATATTTAGAATGAAAAAAAGATTACTACGTTTTAATTTTAATCTCTTCTCTTTAGATTAGATTGAAAGAAGAGTCACGTAATCAGAATACAAAACGATTGCATGGTGTGAAGCCGTTCTTTTTTTTACGGAAATTGAAACTTCATCCAAAAAAGTGTCACTCAAAGACCGCGTCGCCGAAATATTTCCTTCAGCGTGTGACATCGTGTTTGCAGTTCCGACAGCAAGCATTCCCTCCTCTGCAAAGGCCAGGGTATCAACATCAACAGACTGAAGCTGTCATTGTCACTCACACTGATGCGGAAACTAGTTCAATGCTTTTTTTATTTAAAAAAAAATTCCTTCAAAAGACTTTTAAAAACTGCCGAATGCGTTCTCGCCTTGATTTAGCTGTTCCCTTCCTTCTTTCGGAGCGGCGGCAGCTGAAATTCATGTTTTGCGAAACCCGATCCTGGACTTAATATGGCGGCGGAAAAAAATTAGTAAGCGCCAAAATGTCGTTCGCCGTTTAACTTTTATTCCACGAATGACGATTGCTGGAACAGGCCTTTCTTTGTCTCTGAAATCGCGAATCAAACAAGTGATTTTTATGATGTACAAGGCATTCCCAAGTCTACGACAGCATATAAGCGTGGAATGAGGAAAAAATGGAAGGCTAAATCATAAGCGTCGTGCCAAAACATACATAAATCTGATGGAAATTTCAGGTTCGCAGTGCGGGAAGTACCGTCACACAGCAGTTTTATGAGCGTTTCTTACATTTGTAAATGACATCTGGAAAATTTTATGGAATAAAAAGTATTTTTTCGCAGTGCTTTTTATAACCGTTTGTAGAATAAAACAGCCAACACGAGCAAAGAGCTATTTGTTCTTGTCGGAGATACAAAAAGGCAAGTTACGTAACATGAGTTTTTATGCTCTCTCATTGATTTTATTGCTGGTGTTACGTCCACAAAGAAAGTTGTTTCTAGAAAAAAAGTTTTTCCAATTTATTCTGACTCATTTAGGTATGGAAAAAATGCGTGAAGTTTTTTAATAGTCTTGAAAGATGCTATCTAAATATTTTTTAAGAATAATGCATACAGTCATAGAGTTAGTACAACCAGGGCTTAAATTCTAACCAAAGAAGTACCGGAGCGCTATTACTTCGGCAATCCGCTTAATTGGGACATTTCCGCTTAATAGGACAGAATGGGGCCGTAAATAGTAAGTGTAAAGAAATCGTAAACGGATATAATCATATTCAGGGTGATCTAAATACTAAGATAAATTAGTAAAATATAAAGTTGCTATTTATAAATTTCCAAGAAAGAAAGGGGGGGTCTGGGGGTCCTCCCCCAGAAATTTTTTGAAATTTTGATCGTAAAAAGTAGTGTTTCAACTCATTTTTGGACATTTTGAACCTTTTTTTTCACACAAAGGGAACCACTCCTTGTACCCTCAAGAATTTTCAAGAGAGGACAATACATATTTTATAAAAAGCCAAATTTTCAGGGGAGATTGAACCCCTTACAACCTCCTTGGATAGAACCCAAATTAAATAAAACTTTAATAATTTAAAATAAAATTTAAGTAGTAGTAGTTTTGAATTTGCATATTTTCATATAAATTTAAAGATAACCAATTTTTAAAAATGTAGAATGAAGTGCTAACATTTAATAACAGATATTGAAACTTATAAAAGTTTACTTAGCATAAACGTAGTTGTAAAAAGTGCTTTAGAGAAATACACTTAAATTCAAGTGCTAATAAGCCCAGTATTTTAAATATTTAAAGA
The DNA here is from genome assembly GCA_024610705.1 of Tetragnatha versicolor. Classification (NCBI taxonomy): domain Eukaryota; kingdom Metazoa; phylum Arthropoda; class Arachnida; order Araneae; family Tetragnathidae; genus Tetragnatha; species Tetragnatha versicolor. Next base: position 45,084,865 of record JANDEH010000007.1, read on the forward strand.
AATAAAAACGAAACCTGGTAATTTGATTCTCCACATGATCCTTTTTAACTTTATGTAAATATTCTACTTCTCTGTCCTCGCATTCGTATCCAGATATTTTTATCTTGAAACAACTACTCTAATTTTGAATTTAGGATCTATTTTAAGTTTTAAATAACAGAAGGATATTTTTTCGAACCGGTAGTCGTCGGGAGTAGTGAGGTGAAAGGCGCTTGTAATTTTCGGTAATCGGAAAACTTCTAGGGGTAAATTTTGGTCTTTCCGAACGCGATTTTATGCGCTCCGGTGCGTTCTGGTTAAAATGTAAATATTTACTGAAAACCAAGAAGTACCGGAGCTCCGCTCCGGTGCGCTCCGGTGCAATTTAAGCCCTGAGTACAACTATAGAGACAGCTTACTCTTCTCGGTAAGGCAACCCTGCATGTCGAAAAGAGTCGGACCTGTGTGAGTGGCGGAAGTAAATTTTTAACATGGGAGCTCCCGTAGGCGGGTGGAATTTGAGGTATAAAAACTGCTCTTCTTCCCAGAAAAATGATGAAAAAAAGAAACCGACAATTTGAAACTCGAGAAAAAGCAATGACAAATCGTTCAGTGAAGAAAAAATTTCTGTATCTCAATTAGTTTTTTACCTGTATTTTTTTTAAATTCCACGGATTCGGAAAAAACAATTTTAAACTGTATTTTTATAATGTTGCGGGGGAAATTTCTTTAAAAAAAGCTTCACACCATATAATATGAACCCTCCTGATTCTATACGAGTCATTGGCAAAGCTTGGCGCTTGGCGGTATAAGCTTGGCGAGCGTTTTTACCGTAGTTTCTATCCGAGTGACAAAGCCACGCGAAAAACCGAAAACGCCAAAAGAGGGATTTAGTGGCCAAGTTGGTTTAAAAAGCCAAGTGTGAGTGGCAGAGCGAAACCGGGAGACCGGTCACGCTTTGAACAGCGGAGCAGATGTTTAAGCTGTCTCTATATTAGTACTAACTCTATGCATACAGTCAATACACTCTAAAAAAGCCTGTTGGTTAAACAAAGAAATCATGCCATTCTACCAGAAGACTAGTGATTTGAGCAGAGAAATTCTGTTAACCGAATCTGCAGTCATTCTACAGTGAAATCGCGTTGGTTATGATTTCTCTTTTGTTTGACTACATATCCTTTATAAGTATATGTGTAGTCAAAGAAATAGAATAATATTCCCGAAAATCACCAGAAGATCGTGGTACATAATGTTACCGTTAAAGTATATGAAATCCGTTATTTCATAGAATACCTAGTTATTCCATGGAATAACTGATCGTGTCTATCATTAGTTTAATTTCACTTTAGATAAATTGTTCATTTTACACTTAGTTAATTTATAATACTCCATTAGTTAATTTATAGAATACCTAGTTATTTCATAGAATAACTAGTATAAGTGTCAAATTAATAACATATTACACACTTTAACGGCCACGATCAGTTATTCCATGGAATAACTAGGTATTCTATGAAATAACTGCATTATATACTTTAACGGTAACATAAACATTATATACTTTAACGGTAACATTAAAAATTTAGTCAACTGAGAAATCTCGTGAATAGAAAAGCTTTGTCAATTTTTGCTACCATAGCTTTTCTGTTTCTTTTTATATTACACTGGAGCTGGCCTAGGTAAAATACTACCAAGAGATCGATGCATGAAAAAGTTTGAGAAACCCTGCTTTAGAGAAAGTCAAATTCTAAAACTCCCCAACCGACCACAGCTCGATAATTCTTTATAATCTAAAGGAATATCGATTTTTGACTTTGTCCAGTTAATTGTTTGCGACATTGGGCCAGATCTCGAAATAGCCAGACTGGGCATATACTGCCTTTCGAATTCAGTCTCCGTATTAATCTGATACATTCCGGCGAACATACCGCCTCTCCCGTGCAAGACTCACACAATTGCAAAAGTTGAAATGTCTACTTTACGGGAGCTTGGCGTGGAAGGACTTCTTTATTGGTCGCCAAGTCGAAAAAAAAGAGTCAAAAATGTGATCTTTGGGGATTATTTCCATTGGCGCAAAAAAAAATCGCCAAAAACGGCTTTATGTGCTTGAATCTAAAATCGTGGTTTAGCTGGCATATCGAACATCGAAATTTCTTCACTGAATTTAAGCACCTTCGGGTGCAGTCAGAATTTGGGTGGGTGACCATGCACAGGCCAAATCAAGCATAGCTGCGTTTTTCTCTTTCCTTGCGCACATTTGCTTTTATTTTTCCGGAAAGGATCTACCTGTTATTAGAATATTGTGCCCTAAATAATAAATGATCATAGAAACAAATTTACATTTTTAATTAAATTACGTTTCTTTTATAGCCGATTTTATAGGTAGACTTTATTTCCTGAGCAAATTATCATGAAAAACCTTTTTTAATCGACTATCTGTGCATTCCTCGTGAGAATTATGCTACATGATCATGAAATACCTTTTGGTTGCACTGAAACAATAACCAGTCTTTGAAATTAAACTCTGGCGATCAGAGAAAAATTTTAATTCATTAAAAAAGGTGATTACAAAATTATGTGTATTTTACTTCACACGGGGCATATAATAGGTATCGATATTCTCCTGAAAAGTAGGCAAAAGTTAGGTATGAGCAGAGGAAGAAAGAACAAACCGATGGTGGTAATGCTGAGAATGTTAGGAGGCATGGGTCACACAATCCATCAAAATAAGATTTGCTCGTTATCAACTACTAACTGGATCGAAAATAATTACTTTTAATTTAGCCAGAAGTAGTCATGATTACTTTTAATACAGATTGAAATGGATCTGCTTTTAATTAAGACTGAATTTTTCATCTTTAATTTTGATTGCAGTAGCTAAAATTACGTGATAACTTTTGACTGAGGGACCTCTGTATCTAGGACACAAGACTACGATCTAAGTTCCAAAACATCACTGGGTTCACCAAAGTCTGCCCAAAATATATGGATTTAAACAAAAAACCTCGGAAGGTGGTGGTCACCACCCTCCCGAGAACTGCCCGCGCCAAAGGTGCTTAACTGAAGACGAATGTTAGACTAAGTATTTAAAATCCTGCAGAGCCATTTTCAGAGTCTTATTTTGGACCCGATTTAAATAATCACTGTTGACTGGTTATAGCGTATACTCTTCAAATGTAACATTACGTTGTTGCACCATCAATAGCTATTTACTTGATCAGTTGTTTAAAGATCTCACGTACTAAGAGAAATGTTTCTAATTTCTTAAAAATAGTAATAAAGTTACATATTTTATAAAATACAGAAAGTCAACCAACTTATTTAAAATTTATAGATTATTTTTAAGTTGGAAATAGTTTTAGCTTTAAATGAGGTTTAATAATTGAAAAAAAAGAAATATAACACTTTTCCTATTTTGTTTAAGAATCTCAAGAAAAATTAAATATTTCTGATAAAATCCAAGTATTTTAAAAATTAAATTGTGCATTTTATTATACACATTCATTATTCCGGGCATAATAATTTCAATGACAAGTATAGGTCCTTTCCAGAAACGTAGGCAAATATGAGATCGAGAAAGGGGAAAAGAACGTGCCAATACTTGGTGGTCACCCTCCAAAGTACTGACTGTGGCTGAAGGTGCTTAACTTGAGTTAAGAATGAGCCATGATTCACGCGTTAAAACATAAAAATCCTTGTTTGGCGATTTATCTTAGCGCCAATTGAAATAATCATCAAAGATTAAACTCTGCTTCGACTTTATCGACTTGGCAACCTATCTAGAAGTCCTTCCGCGCCAAGCTCCCGTAGAGTAAATATTTCAACTTTTGCAATTGTGTGAGTCTTGCACGGAAGAGGCGATACTAAGTCTATGTATCCCTAAAAAATCTGTAAACTTATAATATCCCTAATCTATAGGAATCTTCAACCCTTTTGGGGGCACATGCCACCCCATGCGACCCCACCTCAATCAAACACAAGGATTCCTTCACAGAATCAAGGACAGAGCGAGACATGCGTTCGACAGGAATGCGCATCACCTTGCCCAGGTGTCACCCACGGCTTGACCCCCCACGGTGGCATCTCCATCCTCCAATCATCGCGGACCGGGTTCCCGCTGGACTCGAACTCATTACCGCATCCGGAAGGAGTTGCCTCAGAGGATGGGAGCCGAACAGGCGGTCGGAATGCACTTTTCCATATTCCTTTGATCTAATTGCCCGCACCGGAAAGGATGGGACTTTACGATGGGAATCGGAGTTGAAAGTTCGTCGGGGTATGCTCCGCTGGTGTTTTATTGTTTTGCTCCAGCCCCCCTGCATGAAAATGTAGATGCCGTATCAGTCATCGGTAAGGTTCGAAATACCTTTTCAAATAAGCGTTCATGAAATAGGCGTTTTTTTCCGAGTTCAGTTGAAAAGAAAATAAATTTTAGTCTAAAGTATTGATTTATCTTGATATTTTTGAGAGTGGTTTTTATTTGAAGATAAATTAGTTACGTTGTTAACTGAATCAATGAGGCAATCATCTTTATAACAGACAACACAAAAAAGTGTTCCATATGAAGTTCCCGTATTCATAGATTTTGTTTATTAAACAAAGGGAGAGGTTGTAGTTTATCCCCGTGCTCATTGATTTAAGTAACATTTTCGTGAAGAAGGTCTAAAAAATTTTTATTAATAGAAGATGAATTTAACTATGTTTCGTTAAAATATTTGCTAAACTATGTAACTATGTTTAGTTATAAGATATCTTTAATCCCACGTTAACAATATGACCTGCAACAAAAATTAAACGTAGAAAAGCCTGTCAATGCACCAAGAGTTTTGAAATCGTTATTTAAAATTGCGGCACGCCTGTGCCATAAAAAACAATCTGGACTTCAGACTTGAGAGAAGATGGATAGCAGCTCCAGAAACTGTCACGTTATCCAATCACTATTTTAAGTTTTTTAGTACATAACAAGGTTAAAAATTGGAAACATTTTCAAGTTTAATAAGTAGGCAGAAGTTATTTTTCGAAAAAGTTTAGTTTTTATAATTAAATAACACACAAAGGTTTTTTTCGATCCAAAAGGTCAAGGTGAACTCAAACTCCCACCAATATTGTTCACCCTGATACTACCTAACCTACACCTTCCAAACTTCAAAGAGTACCCCCAATACAATTTCACCCCACGAAACAACCGTTAAAACAAAGCACTGGTCTATGAAAATCACCGTTTAATGCCCTACCCCCCGAAGAGAAACTTTTCCGCCTCAGCGGAAGACCGTCGTTGAGGGATAGATTTGTGTTTCCTCTCACCGGTGGCGCTTTGATACCGCCTCGCATTCGAAATGCATATTAAAAAAAGGAACGAGCTTTTTACGGCGTCCCTCCCCCGCATGCTATAATGATCTGTTTCCGCCCAGAGATCAGGTGGTTTCGTCTTTTATGGGGGTTTTTGTCGGTGGTCAGGTACTTTTTATGTGTGTTTGAGGGGGTTTGGGTGTTATCTTCTGTTTGAAAAGGCCCCTCTCAACTTGTGTCTTCTGAAAGGGGAGCACCACTATCAAATATCATCTGGATCTAATTTTATCACCATTATAAAAGCTTCTGGGGATATAAAAATAACATGAAAGGAAATAATTCGTTTGAAAATTTGATATCTTCTTTTTTTCAAGGGGCTATTACTAAAAGGAAATTTAGAAATATCTGTTGCAGACTAAAAACTCGTCGTTCTTATTGTTTTTCCTGTGTCCTTCTCAGTAGAGTAGTTTGAAAAATTTTTGTAGAAGGATATTGATATTTTTAGGGGTTATGAGGTTATTTCCGTTGTTTTTCTATGATAACTAAGGAAAATTTCCAAGTTTTTGGGGTATGATGTATCGTATCCTCTAAGGCTCATCCATCCCTAAAAGGGCGTTATGTATAGTATATTAGGGTGGTCACAAGTTACATGGGGAAACATTTTTTTCAACTTTTTTTAGGTCTTACCCCCCTAAAATGTGCCAATAGGCTAAAAAATGAGATTGGCCAAGTTTCAGCTCAATCCGATAATATTAACCCGTGCCTCATCGAGGTCAAAGTTCAGAAAAACAGCGATTTTTAACAAAAAATTGTAGTTTTCGCCCCATAAAACTTGAACCGTTTATCCCAGAAATCTAGTTAGGGTGTCATTTGATAGGGAATTTCCTACTCTTTAACTCTGAAGTTACGGAATTTTATTTGCTAAAACGGATGGGTCACTATTTAGCATTTTCATAGTGAAGGTCCGTGAAAAAGCGACTTGATTGCTATAAACCTAGAATATTACAATGTCACAAAAAACTTTATCCTCCGGGCTTTTTCTATTACTTTTGGTCCCAATAGATAGTAAATCAGTTTTTAACCCCCCTAAGTGAATTGTAGGGTATAATTTCAAACCCCCTAGTGTTTGAAAAAAAGGAGAAATATATATTTTTTTAAACAAGCATTTTGGGACTGATAATGTGATAAAGTTGGCCCAAATACATTATTAAGAGCTTAATTAGATAGAATATATACCGATGGTATAGGGCCTTAACCTTTCCCTATAACCCCTATAATCTAAGCGAAAGAAGCGCGACTGCAAGGTTTTGCTAAACAAAGGCTTTAATACCCATTAAAGTGATAAACAGAGCTAAATTACAAATTTTTCCCAAAAACCTCTAGAGAGATGTCATTTGGTGTCAGAAATGATGTTTCAGATGATATATGTGGGTAAAATTAAAATAATAGCGTCCTTCCAACTCTAAATAATAAATAAATACTATTTCTACCTAAGTTACATGTTTTCAGCTAAAAGTGATCTTAGAAAAATGTATAAATTTATTTATTTTAAAAGACCACAATATTCATTTGCCTATCATTCAAAGAAAATAAACTTTTTTGAAAGGTATGCTATAGCAAATGATTTCAAAAAATTTCTTTCTGTGTATTGCGCGTGGTGAGAAGAACGAAAACTTTACCAAGTAATTTTTTAAAAATAGTCTAAAAAGTTTTTGGATAATTATCATGATTTTCTTTAAATTGAGTTTATCGATCTTTAGGTTTAGGACAGTAACTTGGTTGCCCTTATAAAAAAAATCCAGTGAAAACTTCAGAGAATATACTGTTGGAGTGTCTCAGTATTTTTCGAGAAATCATGTTTATGGTTTCTTAGAAAAATTAATTATGAAAAGCATAGAAACATTAACTGTGAAATTGAAAGTGTTTTTTAATATTTCATTTTCTTACATGATACACTAGCGGAAATAAAAATCCCAACACCAAGAAGGAAAGGAGATATCAAAGTCAAATTTATTTCTGTGATTGCACATAGTATCAACGTGAATTGCTTAAAAAATCAGCCTTCCTGGATATTAGGGGGCCGAGAAAACCAAGGAGGAGTGTTGTCTCCATATGTGTCCATTACCGCCGTCACACGTCATGGTATGAGTGACATGGGCTCTAAATGACTTTTGTGGGATTGGAGGACCATGTCGCCTCCTCGGGTAGTCCAAATTCATATGGTGCACCAACGGACGTTGCATACCGGGCTAGGTGATTTCTCCTCTTTCTCCGGACATGTTTTGTGAGCGTTGGTTCTTACGAACGGATAGGCCAGGGTAAAAATGCAACATAGGGGGTTAAGAAGAAAGCTTGGACATTGCATAAAGCATGTGTTTGTGCATTTTTCTCTTGAAATTTGTCCCCAGGACAGGTCTGAAGGTAAGAACGGACAACCGGTTAAAAAACCTCAATGAAGCAGCTCTGTTTGGCCAAAGTACCAGTAGATCATACTGAGGACAAGCGGCAGTGGGATGGATGTCGTTTGCAGTACTGCGGATTGTCCGTTTGGTCTGCATAGCTTCTTACATCTTGGTCTACAAACCAGGAGCTGAAAATGGACCTTTCTGTTTCCAATAGTGCACGAAGTACGGAAATGAAAATCCCAATTTCATGACATTGTGTTTATGAGAGAATCCTGCTTCGGTTTGGAGCACCACGACAGTTGGGTATGAGTTGGAAGACACAATGGAGAGAGCGCACTCAGCTGATGATTTTCTAATCGTTCCACGGAGTGGTGATGCAGGGTAACGGAGTGGGGATGCATTGAATTCCCTTTCTGCAACTCCTGAGTATGATTCACCAGTACTTCTTCCAACCAGAGCTGCGTCATTGAGGTTTTTTAGCCGGTTGTCCGCCCTTACCTTCAGACCTGTCCTGGGGACAAATTTCAAGAGAAACATGCACAACCACATGTTGTATGCAATGTCCAAGCTTTTTTCATAACCCCCTAGGTTGCGTTTTTACCCCGTCTTACCCGTTCTCTAGAACCAACACCCACAAAACAAGTCCGGTTAATGAGGAGAAATCACCTAGCCCGGCATGCAACGTCCGCTGGTGCACCATATGAATTTGGACTACCCGAGGAGGCAACATGGTCCTCCAATCCCTCAAAAGTCATTTAGAGCCCCTGTTACTCGATACCATGACGTGTGACAGCGGTAATGGACACCTATGGAGACAACACTCCTCCCTGGTTTTCTCGGCCCCCTAACATCCAGGACAGCTGATTTTTTAATCAATTCACATTGATACTATGTGTAATCATAGAAATAAATTTGACTTTGATATCTCCTTTCCTTCTTGGTGTTGGGATTTTTATTTCCGCTAGTGTATTTGTCTCCTTTCACACAGGTGTAAAAAAAAATTGACGAATAAAGAACAAAATATTAAGTAATTATAGATTATAGATCAAACATATAATGAAACATTATTATACTTTTAAAGAGAAAGTAGTTTTCCTTGAATGATAGGCAAATGAATTTCGAGGTACATTAAAATAAATCAATTTATACATTTTTCAAAGATCACTTATAGCTGAAAACATGTAACTTTGGTAGAAATAGGATTTTTTTAACATTTAGACTCGGAAGGACGCTATTATTATAATTTTACCCACATATATAATCTCAAACATCATTTCTGACACCAAATGACATCTCTCTAGAGGTTTTTGGGAAAAATTTGTAATTTAGCTCTGTTTATCACTTTAATGGGTATTAAAGCCTTTGTTTAGCAAAACCTTGCAGTCGCGCTTCTTTCGCTTAGATTATAGGGGTTATAGGGAAAGGTTAAGGCCCTATACCATCGGTATTCTATCTAATTAAGCTCTTAATAATGTATTTGGGCCAACTTTATCACATTATCAGTCCCAAAATGCTTGTTTAAAAAAAATATATATTTCTCCTTTTTTTCAAACACTAGGGGGTTTGAAATTATACCCTACAATTCACTTAGGGGGGTTAAAAACTGATTTACTATCTATTGGGACCAAAAGTGATAGAAAAAGCCCGGAGGATAAAGTTTTTTGTGACATTGTAATATTCTAGGTTTCTAGCAATCAAGTCGCTTTTTCACGGACCTTCACTATGAAAATGCTAAATAGTGCCCCATCCGTTTTAGCAAATAGAATTCCGTAACTTCAGAGTTAAAGAGTAAGAAATTCCCTATCAAATGACACCCTAACCAGATTTCTGGGATAAACGGTTCAAGTTTTATGGGGCGAAAACTACAATTTTTTGTTAAAAATTGCTGTTTTTCTGAACTTTGACCTCGATGAGGCACGGGTTAATATTATCGGATTGAGCTGAAACTTGGCCAATCTCATTTTTTAGTCTATTGGCACATTTTAGGGGGGTAAGACCTAAGAATTTCAAAAGTTGACTTTTTGTAACCACCCTAATAGTATATAATTGCTCATTTAAAATGATTTATCGAAATGAAGGATTTTTTTCCAAAATTTTCCTTTTAGTCATTAATATTCAATCCTATAACTGAGTTAGAAACCCTTCTTCAAATTACGGAGAAATTATATCCTACTAAGTAAAAAAGAGCATATAACTGAAATATTCTGTTTGGGATGGAGGAAATAAACAGAATTATTCCAACAGCTCTTCTACCGGCCTTATTTTTTAAAGATAGATTGAAGATTTAAACTGAATATAAAAAACTATGCTGACGGAAAACCAGAAAAGACGTTTTACCAAACTTACTTCTTTTAATAAAAGAATGAAAGCCTTAGTTTCATATTTAACTTCACAAGATCCTTCATGTTTTATTTCATGTCAAAACATACAACTAAGAGAAAACACCACCTAACATATCACTATAAAAAAGGCCAAGGGGAATCATTCCTCCTGAGCCCACATTCCAAAACAGCAGCCTTCTTGCTTCTCAACCCTTTCGGGTCCCCTTCCTCGAAAAGCACACACCATCCTCTCACAAATAATCCGCACATTCGTGGCGATAATCTTGACACGTCGGCGCGTCTCTGAAGCAAAAAAGAGGGCCCTCGATAAAAACGCTCGCAGCAGGTGGTTTGCTTGGGCTTCAATGCAAAACCACCGACAGAAAAAAGCGGGAAGATACAATCTATCTCTTTCTTTCTCTCGGTTTCACGCTCTCTCTTTTTTTCTTTTTCGAATCTTCGTCATCCCTCAAGTAGGCCGCCTGACTATCAGTTGCTAGAAAACGTGCCGACTGTGTTCTAGGAATTAATCCGAGCCTCTTTTGTATTAGTTTGAAACTACAGGGTGTTGAGCTTGTTATTCTAATCCGTCTTTAATAGTAACTTCTAACGGTATCTACAAGTAGAAATGTGTAGAGTTATTTTATAATACTATGATATGATGCAGTGCAGTAGCGGATCCAGGGTGGGTGGGTACAAGGGCACGTGCTCCCCAGAAGGCCAAATGTTTATAGGATGAAATGAGAAATCTAAAGAGAACTAAAAATATCGTAATTTTGAAGCTTTTAAATGCTTTCATGTGTATAGCTTTAGGGTTAAAAAAGTACAATATTCTTCAATATTGTCAAAAACATGCTGCTGGAGATGTTTTTAAAATCCTGGATTCAAAGTCAATCCTGGATTCGCCCCTGCTATGAAGTACAAAAAAGTAGCAATGTGTACTACCAAAATGATAAATGTTTTGGTTTTAAATTGACATTTTATTGGCCATGGACAACAACAAAAACCACACTTCTAACTTCATTTATTTTAAATACTGCACTGCAGCCCATTCAAAGATCATGGGGAAAGGGTCACAGACGAGTATTTCTTTTCTTCTTTCAAAATTAACTTTATAAATTAAATACCTGTAAATAAACTTCATACATAATTGTCAAAACTTAATTATTGTTTTTCTACTTCTTGTATGAAATTTAAAAGTATACTATAATGATTTTCATGAAGAAAATATAATAAAAAATATATTTTATGAACCTATTTTCATAAAAAATGAAGTAATGACTTATTTTACAAATTTACCTAAACTGTCTAGAAATACGACCTTCTAGGGCAAAACATATAATTTTTGAACTCGGGGCACCAAAAAACATTCAAACTGATGACTTTAATAATAAATTTAAATTAAAAATTATATTTTTTTAACTTTAGAATCAGCACATCAAAAAACATTAGAAATGGTTTTATTGAAAAAATTTGAATTAAAAATTTCGTACAATTTAACCATTTTCCAAAATTTTGAGACATTTCCTCTTTCGGATTCAGTGCACCAATTTCAAAAAGTTCAGGTAAAATAACCCTAACAGCTAGGAAAAGTTTTTTTTTGTAGACCTGTGTTATTATAAATAGTTTAGGTGCCAGATAAAAGAAGTGTTTGCGAAGTATCTCCTTATAGAAGTGTGGAAATTCAAGCTTTAATTTTTTAAAAACCCAGTTAGAGTAGCAAATTGATAGGTAGTTTTCTCTAGTTTTACTTTTGTAACAAAAAAAAAACAATATGTAACTGTAAAATTTGTTTAGTTTAGAAAGCAAGAGACCATTAAATTTTTAGATCAAAATAGATAAAAAAATTTTCGAATTTTATTACGAAGTTTGTATTTCCTTTCAAATATTCATGGTTTACAAGTTTTAATGTAAATTATGCAATAATACGAATGAATTATGTAATTATTCTTATGGTAACAATATAATTAAAAATTGAAAAGGAAATACAACTTTGTTCGTTTGGCCCAGGCGCTTTTAAGTGGAACCTTTAAAAATTAATGATTCAAATACTAGATGAAAATTTTATTATACTTTGATAAAGAGTTCGGTAAAAATAACTAAAATCTAAAAATTCTATTTTATGAAAGAATAAAGTACTTATTTTCATAGTTCAAGTTCAATACATTACAGTTTTACTTTCCTGATTATTGAAAGTTTATTTCATTACCAAAATTCCTCTTCAAATATCTTTAAAATTAATGAATAAAAAGTTCGAATTTCAAAATCTCTATTTTGGGAAGATGGGGATGAGACATCCTCTGCATCTACGGATCTTTATAGAAATAGTGGCGTCATCTATGAAAAGTTTTAAGAGTTAATGAAATATTTAGAATCAGATTTTTTCCCCCAACGATTGCATCAGCTGTTACTAAGATGATTCTTGCCACACTCAAATAGATAAAGCTAAAATAATTATAATAATATTTTTAAGAATAGTATTTAAAAAACCCAAAGTTTTAGGTTGATGGTAATTTTTCTCAAATTTAAAAGCGTTCTAATATTTCCGTTCCTTGAAATAAGTTGTTGGAAGCTCGTTGATCTTTGTAGATCTTAAATTCTTGATTCATATATTCAGTTCAGTAGCACAAAAAATAAAAATTTATACTTAAACATTCGGCTTACATTCAAGTTCAGGGCTTCATTTGCAAAAAGATATTCCCTTCCCCCAATTAATTTAGTGTGTTCGTGGTGCCATCTAACAAGTACTATAAGAACTAATCTTTTAACATCTTTTCTATTTCTGTTTAAAATTAATTTTATACTATTACAAGTGAAAAACTATAAACCCCCTCTCAAAATTTATTCTGATAGAAAATGTTTTAAGAACTTTTTTTTCGTGATTGAACGCATCTGAATCATCTGAATTCAACGTGGACCCGAAACTTTTGGTAACGATTGAATGGCAACAGTTAAATTAAAAACACAACACATATTGCTTTCAGAGTCTGAAGCGGGGGAGTAGTTTTCTGTTAGAACAGCTGATTCAAATTTTCTTTTGAGTTTCTTTACGTGACCATCTGATTATGCTTCCATTTTAGAAAATAGTGTTAATTTGACCCTATACCTTTATAATTTTAGTGTTATGAAAGTATTAGTGATGGATTTGTAAAGTGATAAGTGTTTCTTCACGTGACCAATGGGTTCCAGAATACGGTACTTTCCTCTTTATCTGACCGTCATTTAAAAATCGTGTCAGCTATAAATAGTTCTTGCTTTTCAATTACAATAATCGATTTCTTGATAGTATTGTTAAAATCTAAATGGAAGAATATCCTCCATATGTTTTGAGACAAAGTAGTTTCCTTAGAGTGTTGATGAAACAAGAGTTTACATTAATTTCTCTAACACATTGAAAGAATGTCATTGTTTTTAAATCAGTTTAATCGTTTTATTCTCTTTAAGATTTACTATCGCATATAATCAAAACATGAAAATATTGATGTAGATAACTATACAACCTATTGATTTAATCTTATGACTAAGTCTGGGATTTCCAGGTTCTTTTACATGCTGACAGAAATTTGATAAGACTGAGTGTACACAAATATTTTGAATTTCAAGTTATTTCAGGGCTCCCATAGGCCACTAAAAAGGCGACTATTGCTACTATTTTCAAGGTTGGGCGACTATGGCGACTATTTTAAGCAAAAAAGGGCCAAAAGCGACTATTTTCAAAGATTTTGGCTACTTTTTTTTAGTTTGGGCGACTATTTCCGTTTTTTTTGTGTTTCTTTGAATCATCAATCGGAACCAATCGTTGTGCCCTGCTTTAACCTGCTCTAAAAAACACTTTATTGGCCGAAATTGCGCCGGACTGCGCCAAAAAGGGAATTTTCGGACGAATTTTGCCAAACATTGTCTTCTGACCACGGTAAAGTTGTTTTCTTTACTACGCAAGAAGAAACCGACTTCAACTTGGCGCCCGCAGCCTTTAACGAAAGCAGTCGCGGAAGATACGGGACGGGACAATCCGCGATCAAAACGAAACTCTCGTGAGGAGTCGCGATCTTACGACTCTTTTACTTCCCATATTATTTTCGAAAAAAATGATGATTTATAATGAAAAAAGTCGAAAAGATCGCGAGTTTTCGCGGAAGTTTCGGTTGGCTTGCGGAGTAGGGTGGATCGAAAAAAATTTTTTTTGGAAATCTCTCGGGCCTGGGGTGGCAAAAGCTGTGTATTGGTATCAATATGACGTGTGCAAAATTTGGAGGGAATTAAACAACTTCTAGAGGTTGCGCATTGAGCTAGAAGTATAGAAATATTAGGAAAATACGCATTTTGTCTAAGAAACAAGTTGAGGATAGCAAACATTTTTAACGATTAAATCTTGCTTAAATATATCTTAAAATACGCTCAGAAGGTAAAAACAGCTCGTAGCTTTTTTCTACTATAGCCACTGTTATAGTTTGAAACCTTTAAAAAGTATTAGATAATGACGCAACTCGTAAAAGTAGTGAAAAAATAGCTCAAAATAGAGCCAAACGTGGATAATACTCAAACACAAGATTTTTCATAATTTTTCAACTCTATCAAATAAGCTTAGTGACAGGAAAAAATTTTATCATTATGTGATGAACGGAAGGGTGTTTTTTTTTCAAGATGGCGGCCAATACTTTTGAAAATCATAATATCGTTCACATTTTGATTTAAAAGCAAAAATAACAATAATTTTTCGTAATGAAATTGCTTTATACGTCCTATCAGTTCTTTCTGTGGATATTTATCCATATTTAACTAGACATTAAATCTATAAAACCGAAAATTGTGTTTTCCAAAATAGCGGATAGTAAAAATATGAAAGGATATAGCTTATGAGTTTCCCCAAAGTAATGTGGTCATTTCTCAATGTTAAACTCCTTGTAAAACAATAGAATTCTTTACACTTTAAAATGTTGTTTATCACATAAATATGATTGCAAACAAAGAACCTTAAATGTGCACGGGCATTGCCGCGTATTAGCTGGCAAGATCATGTAACCGATTTTCGGTTTAAACTATTTCAAAAATAAAAAAGGAGGTTGAGAACTGATTTCTATTCAATGAAATAAAAACATGGACATATCAAGGAGTCTACTTGAATCTGATGATCCGAAGTGTGATATTCCAAGATGGAAATCGATTAGAATACATATAGTAAGAAATTAACACATTTAAAGCTTAAAATAGGCTTTTCCTTCCCAAAATTAAACTTAGCGAAATGTTTACAATATATTGTGAATATATCAGCATGCTAAAAGCAAATATTACAACTAAAAAAATATTGCCTTTTTTTATTAACACATATTATATTAATAAAATTATATTCACCTTCATGTTTTTATTATCCACTATTTTGGAAAACACACAATTTTCGGTTTTATAGATTTAAAGTCTAGTAAAATATGGATAAATATCCACAGAAAGAACTGATAGGACCTATAAAGCAATTTCATTACGAAAAATTATTGTTATTTTTGCTTTTAAATCAAAATGTGAACGATATTATGATTTTCAAAAGTATTGGCCGCCATCTTGAAAAAAAACACCCTTCCGTTCATCACATAATGATAAAATTTTTTCCTGTCACTAAGCTTATTTGATAGAGTTGAAAAATTATGAAAAATCTTGTGTTTGAGTATTATCCGCGTTTGGCTCTATTTTGAGCTATTTTTTCACTACTTTTACGAGTTGCGTCATTATCTAATACTTTTTTAAAGGTTTCAAACTATAACAGTGGCTATAGTAGAAAAAAGCTTCGAGCTGTTTTTACCTTCTGAGCATATTTTAAGATATATTTAAGCAAGATTTAATCGGTAAAAATGTTTGCGATCCTTAACTTGTTTCTTAGACAAAATGCGTATTTTCCTAATATTTCTATACTTCTAGCTCAATGCGCAACCTCTAGAAGTTGTTTAATTCCCTCCAAATTTTGCACACGTCATATTGATACCAATACACAGCTTTTGCCACCCCAGGCCCGAGAGATTTCCAAAAAAAACTTTTTTCGATCCACCCTATTGTGCACCCCTACGTGCATACAAAAAGATTTGTCAAAAGAAATTAAATTTGTAAGAATAAACAAATCCTTTCATATTTTCTAATAATGGAAGGAATGTTATTGCGTTCCTTTGTTTCAAGAAGACACATTTCTCATAAAATTTTAGGGACTCGATTTTTTTGCTTTCGGGACAATAGTTCACTGCGAACATTGACTTTCTTCAGTTTTTGTAAATGGCTTCATTTAACTGACATTTATTTAAATTTCCAAAATTGAAGGTATTGGTTCAATAATCTACAGCAGGGGTTTTCAACCGGTGGGTCGCGACCCCCTGGGGGGTCGCGGGGCATGCCTAGGGGGGTCGCAAAACAAAAATTAAAAACAGTCATATCTACAGAGTTATTTTTTATACAGATGACACACAGCAATTTTCAAAACTTATAGATTAAAGATTATTAGAGAGAATAGTTCGTTTCATGTATGAACTATTTTGAATAAGAGTAAATATAGGATGCATCGGCAACGTAATGCGAGTGAAATGACGACTAAATGGTAGATAATTATTAAAGTCCTAACATTTTAGGTCTGAGGGAGTCGCCAAAATATTTTCCCTGAAAAGGGGGTCGCGGAGTCAAAAAGGTTGAGAACCCCTGATCTACAGTATAGCAAAGTTTTTTATGAGAATTATTTCCACAATTCACTTGAATTTTCAAGTTATAGAAATTCAATTAGTATTTAAATTGGTTTCTAAAGGCCTAAACATCGATAACAATTTCTCCTGATTTTTGACTCTGAGAGGTTGGCAAGTCTGATTCAGTTACCAACTAGTGAATTAAAAAGGTGCCTATGTAATTTTTAAGGATTTCAAAAAGTTAATATGTTAGGCTTTTAAAATAGCTTCTGAACTAAAAAGGTAAAATACTATATTTCTCCATCTTATTTTTGACCACTAAATAAAGTTGCTCTAAAAGTTCAGTTTTGCTTCTCCAAAATGGCATTTTTCCTGCCCAGAAACTTAATTTTGCTGCTCCAAAACATGATTTTACTGCTCCAAAATGGTATTTTTCCCTCCTCCAAAGGTGCTCCAAAACCCCTTTTGGGCACTTGCATCCCTGATTATTCTATTTTTGTTTGATTTGTAATTTTTCTGAGTATTTTCAGCTTTTATCTAATTTATTTGAAAAATCTACTGCTATTTTTTATGCAATGGGAGAATTTTATTTGGGAAGGCTATTTAAGGGGACTATTTTTCGTGATTTAGAAGACTATTTGGGAGACTATTTTTCATATTTGTGGAGACTATTGCTACTATTTCTGAAAGTGTAACTCAATGGGAGCCCTGTTATTTTGGCTGATTTGAAAAATAATGTAATAAATTTCTGCTTATTTAACATATTTTTACATTTATAAGTTCTAAATGCGTATTAGCTTCATGTTACCAATTTTATCTTCATTTAGGATATCATCCAACTTTTCTGTTTATGGTATGGATGCTCCATTTTCAATAATCAGAATGGGCTTCAGGAGTCGAAAATTGAGTCCTTTTAGCAGCCCTTTCACAAAATTATCCCTCCTAAAATCTGCCCCTTCACTAAATTCAAATTAATTAAAACGGCCCTTGGCTTAATCCTAGTTTATGAGTACAGATTGGCTATGAGTATAAATTGCCAAGTCTGGCAATCATAAGTCGAATGATGAACACAGTGCACGATTCATCCAAAATGACAAACGAGGAATGACAAAATGAAATGTCATGAATTATATTAGAGCTTTCTGATTTTGATAAAATATTGCTATCTTATTGTACAATGCAATGCTGTGGATGATTCAAAGAATTTTTCTAGTCCCTTGAACTTCTTTACATACTTGTTTTTAATTTCAAAGTTTTGAAAGATTAGTACTTTTTTGGTGGTCTATTGCTTATTTGCTTTACAAATGAATTATCCAGATTGATCTGCACATTACTAGTAAATGAAACCGACTGTAAAATTTTCCTTCATAAATAATTTTTCTTAAAGAATTTAGTCGGATTTTTGAAAGGGGGTCGATGGCCTGGGTAAAATACTACCAAGGGGTCAATGCATGGAAAAGTTTGGGAAACCCTGATCTAAATAGTTATTTTGAGGCTCAGCTCCTATTCGTTTTTTTTTCATTTTATCTTCACATTTAATCGCACTCCTCTTATTTGAATTTCTTAACTCTCAAACTTTATTTTCTCTAAATGGTATGATTAGAACTAACTGTTTTGGATTAATTACAGAGAGAACCCGGCACATGTTTTTGAAGGCTTCTTTGAGGTAGTCATTCCAAATGAAAATGAAAAGAGTAAGTATGCAAACCATAGTAAAATTTACCTATTCATTTATCCTATTTATACATTAATGAAAAAATTTATTTTTATTTTACTAGATCCTTGGATACTTCAAAAGTATCCTGAAAATTTTGAAGATCAGGTAATGAAGTTTTTTTTTAAACTTTAACAATGTGTGGAATTAAATATATTTTTTTTATTTTTGAAGGTTTTACAACTGTAATTTATCATTTATTAAAATGTGGGAACTAAGGGTAGAAGGGGAGTTTTAAAAGAAGGGTTCGCGTGCATACTGAACTTGTTCAGCAATGTCAGCTAAAGTATGAATCCTGCACAAGAACCTCAAAAAAAATTTGGAAAACAATAATATTTATCAGGTTTGTTCACCGGGTTTCCTTGGTAGTAGATTCCACAGCATACAATAAAATAATCTTTTAACAGTAGGTAATTGTTTGGTTTTCATATTACAAATTACATTTTCTAAATTCATGTAAATGTAACTACAGTAACGGACCCTTTATCCGGCAAGCTCGGGGCCGACATGATCCCAGACTTCGGAATTTTCCGGATTTCGGGTCCGTTCCAGAAAAAACGCCATTAAAGACGCAGCTGCTTTAGTAAAACCAAAATACCCGCTGAAACGACATAGTCCGTTCCAATCGTAATGGATCCAGCAAAAAAAACTTCCGGCAAAGCATGTGTGTCGTCGCGGCAAGAA
This sequence comes from Tetragnatha versicolor, assembly GCA_024610705.1. Lineage (NCBI taxonomy): Eukaryota > Metazoa > Arthropoda > Arachnida > Araneae > Tetragnathidae > Tetragnatha > Tetragnatha versicolor. The sequence goes on from JANDEH010000007.1 coordinate 45,103,910, forward strand.
CCGATAGCGAGGCAGCAGCCGATTTTGGAACGGCCGTTTAAGCGCGGGGATGATACGATTCGGCCACGTCGAATCGTTCCATGCCGCACCGAGACGATGTCACAAAAGGCGCGGCGCATCCAATCGTAACGGATCCAGCAAAAAAACTTCCTGCAAAGCACGTGGGTCGTCGCGGCAAGAACCGATTGCGAGGCAGACGCCGATTTTGGAATGGCCGATTAAGCGCGGGGACGATACGATTCGGCCGCGTCGAATCGTCCCATTCCGCACCGAGACGATGTCGCAATAGGCGCGCGCAATCATAGCGCGTCGTAACAGCATTTACTCACTAAAAATTCTTCAAAATATAAAAAAACAAATTCTAAACGAGAGCCGGATTTCGGGCCCCTCCGGATTTTGGGCTCCCGGATAAAGGGTCCGTTACTGTATTAGTCCTACTAAGCAAAAAAAAATATTAAAATAGTATACCAAAGTACTGCTTAAATTCTCTATTCTTCAATTTCTTTTTCAATGTTTTTGGATTTGATATGATCATGATTTTTTTCTCCACAAAACTCTAGGAAGTTTTAAAATCTGTGCCAGAGTTCTCTTGCCCTTGTGAATTCACCAAGTAAGCAGTTTCAGGTTTAAGATATATACTGGAATATCTCTTTCAGTGATATTTATTTATCAGTTTTTCCTCAATGAGTTATCTTTGATTTCCAGTACAACCATTCATCACTTTTCATTTGTTTTGACGAGTTTGGACAGCAAATGGTCATTTGGATACTGTAGGCATGCTCCTGATGCACCAACTCTGCTTGTATTATTGAGGTAAATTCAATGTTAACTGCATTCATGGGATGGGTTGAGTACCCAAGTGAAAGTTCTTTGTATAGGGACAAAACTGCCTTATTATTCTATCATATTTTTTCAGTCCAACTCAAGACATATTTTTGAAATTACTTAAAAAGTAGTATAGATTCTTCAAAGATTAAAATGCAAAAGAAAAAAAAATTTAAACTAAAAAACCAGATATTATATTTTATTTATTAATTGATTTTCACGACTAATTAGTTTAATATGTTTTGTTTTTGACTAAGACAGATTTGACTTGGACTGTCATATAGATTTATTGTGTTCTTTAAGATATGTATCTTTCAATATACTTTCTTTTTCAGTCATTTGCCTTGGCATGAAACATTTTACAAAATTTTAAACCAAATTTCTGATCTTATGAATGATAAAGAAGTGAGTGTAACCTTTTTCTAAATGATCTGTAAATTAGGATAAAAGTTTTCTTCCGGGCAATTAGGCCGTGGTCGAAAGGTAGATGTTAAAGGTCCAAACGTTTCGTCTGCAACTTCGGCAGACATTATCAATGGGAATAAAAGGCTAAAAAATCTCTAGAAAGTCAAAATCAAAATCAAGATTACTGCCGTCTGCGTGGTCGAAGGTTATATACAGTTGGAACATCAACAACTGGATGCGATGCCACACCAGACTCAAAAGCGATAACTGCAGCGGGCGAGTCCATCCTAACATCGATAGACGACTTCGGAAACGAACCACCAACCACAGCTGGCAAAGGTGCAGAGGTCGACTCCCGATCCGAACTCTCAGGCCTGTGACCAAAGGCAGCCAATACAGGAAACCACGTTCTATTCATCCTGAGACCCTCCTCCTTTCTATTGATGTTGTGAGGGTGCTTAAATATTTCAATAGCCTCCCTCTGGAGGCGCGTATAATAATGTGTTGTAGTAGACAAGACCTCTGTTTCGTCGAAGTTTATGGTGTGGCCCGGTGCAGATAAAACATGTTCGGCTATGGCCGATTTCTCAGGTTGCATGAGTCTGCAGCTACGTTCATGTTCTTTTAGTCTTGTCGAGATGCTACGACCTGTGGTCCCGATGTACACCGCGCCGCACGTGCAAGGTATTCTGTATACCCCGGCAGCGGAAAGGGGGTTTCTACCATCCTTGGCTGACCTGAGTGAATTACGGATTTGCCGTGTTGGTCTGTAAATGGTTTTTAACCTATGACGTTTACATATCTTTCCAATGCGATCAGTTACCTTATTGATATACTGTAAGAAAATCCTACCACAAGTAGGTGTTTGATTGGATTCCACATTGGAACCATATCTCCGAGGATTCATAGCTCGTCTTATTTCATGATAGGTATAACCATTGGCCCGTAAGGCTTTTTCCAGATGTCGAAGCTCATTTTGGATAAGATGTGGTTCGCAAATCCGGTTGGCACGGTCGATAAGTGTTTCCAATATTCCGTAATGTGTTAAATAATGTAAATAATGTGTGTGTAATATGTTAAATATTCCAATTTCTATATGGAATATTTTGAGGAGACTGCCCTCGGATCTGCCCGTCTTAGGCCAACTTGTTGGTTAAGGTACGTTGATGATACTTTTGTAATTTGGGGTCATGGTGAGGCCGCTCTTTCTGAATTTCTTGATCATCTTAATTCCATTCATCCCCGCATTCAGTTTACCATGGAGAGAGAGAAAGATCGACAGCTTGCTTTCTTGGATGTCTTGGTAACTAGGAAAGATGATGGAAGATTGGGCCACTCGGTGTATAGGAAGCCTACTCACACGGATCGTTACCTTAATAAGGAATCTAACCATCACCCTAGCCAGAAGCGGGCTATGATAAAAACACTTATCGACCGTGCCAACCGGATTTGCGAACCACATCTTATCCAAAATGAGCTTCGACATCTGGAAAAAGCCTTACGGGCCAATGGTTATACCTATCATGAAATAAGACGAGCTATGAATCCTCGGAGATATGGTTCCAATGTGGAATCCAATCAAACACCTACTTGTGGTAGGATTTTCTTACAGTATATCAATAAGGTAACTGATCGCATTGGAAAGATATGTAAACGTCATAGGTTAAAAACCATTTACAGACCAACACGGCAAATCCGTAATTCACTCAGGTCAGCCAAGGATGGTAGAAACCCCCTTTCCGCTGCCGGGGTATACAGAATACCTTGCACGTGCGGCGCGGTGTACATCGGGACCACAGGTCGTAGCATCTCGACAAGACTAAAAGAACATGAACGTAGCTGCAGACTCATGCAACCTGAGAAATCGGCCATAGCCGAACATGTTTTATCTGCACCGGGCCACACCATAAACTTCGACGAAACAGAGGTCTTGTCTACTACAACACATTATTATACGCGCCTCCAGAGGGAGGCTATTGAAATATTTAAGCACCCTCACAACATCAATAGAAAGGAGGAGGGTCTCAGGATGAATAGAACGTGGTTTCCTGTATTGGCTGCCTTTGGTCACAGGCCTGAGAGTTCGGATCGGGAGTCGACCTCTGCACCTTTGCCAGCTGTGGTTGGTGGTTCGTTTCCGAAGTCGTCTATCGATGTTAGGATGGACTCGCCCGCTGCAGTTATCGCTTTTGAGTCTGGTGTGGCATCGCATCCAGTTGTTGATGTTCCAACTGTATATAACCTTCGACCACGCAGACGGCAGTAATCTTGATTTTGATTTTGACTTTCTAGAGATTTTTTAGCCTTTTATTCCCATTGATAATGTCTGCCGAAGTTGCAGACGAAACGTTTGGACCTTTAACATCTACCTTTCGACCACGGCCTAATTGCCCGGAAGAAAACTTTTATCCTAACCCATCCGGTCGTGAAAGCCTTTGTTCTTATATTGATCTGTAAATTGTAATGTAGGTTTATTAAAAATGTCTCAAACATGTTTATTAACTTCTTTTGCCTTTAGCCTGGAGTATTGACTAAGTTCCTAGAATCTCTTTATAATTCTCCAGTTCCAGATCCTGGTCTCAACTTACATGTATCTTATAGCCAAAAAGTAAGGAAATTATTTAAAATTTATCACATTGTGGGTATCTGGATATCAATTTTTGATTCATAAAGAGCTGATACTTACTTAACATTACCTGAGGATAAACAATACGATCTCTTGAGTTTTTTATGCAATTACGAAGCCTCTGTTCCCTTCAAATCACACTCATAGCAGGGCCGCCACTGAACAATAATTAAGTAATTGTCTGATTTAGTATGTGTGTTGTAAAGTAGATATTTACCTTACTCTTATTTTTTGCAGGAATTTGTTGTATACTGTCCAAATCATTTAAAGCTTCCCAGTATTCCTGAAAATGTATGTATGGATTTAAAATTAAAAAACTTCAGACTATATTTTTACCATTACCTTTTATGAACCAAGCTAATAAGTTATTTACATTTTTTAAAGTTATTTCTATTAGTGTTAATATATTATGTATAACTGAAAAACTAGTCTCTCTGTAATTCTAAAAATTTAATTATTAATTTTTATATAATTCTTGTTTATATTTTAGAGGAGCCTAACAGAATATTTCAATGCAATTGATGCTAACAATATGATGGTTGTCTTTGCTAGGTAATTTTGTTAGTTTTAATTAAGTTCCAATTTAGTGTCAAATATTTCTCTTTTGCTAAAACAATATTCCCTAGAATAATTTTACATTCTCGTACAGAATTTAGTATAATACCTTGAAGAATTTATTCATGCATTCATATATTCATTCATATATTTATTCATATATTCATGCATTCATATGTTTATTCCTTCATACAGTTCTCCATATTTTTTAGGCATTTTGACTCTGACTTAAATTTAATTGCACTGGTTCTTGTATTTTTTGTTTGTGACCATTTATTTATGAAATAGTACTTTGATTTACTGAAAATATTGTGGATTTAAAATATATTTATATTTTAATTTTATAGCATGCTTCATGAAAGAAGAATATTGGTTGTTTCCAAAAAATTAAGTAGATTGAGTGCTTGTGTTCAAGCTGCAAATGCTCTTATTTATCCAATGCATTGGTATGTATGATGTATATGATACATTATAATAGCGCACATCGAGTTTCACTCGTGTAGAGTCGATTACGATGGAGGAAATTCCGACTCGAACCCGACACAGAGGAAAAGCATACTACGAGCCCTTCACTCTCCGGTGTCGAATGAGTATCGAGTTGGACTTGGGTTTGAGGCTATTTCACTCGATGGTCGAGTTCTCTTGTACCAATCGCAAGCCATGCTATATATCACGTGACCAAACCGATCGGTTTATATAAAAAATTAAAGATAGTGTTTTTGGACTCTCCAATGATATAAGAGTCAACCCTCAAAAAATTATTTGATTCTAAAATGGTCGAGCGACCGTTTCTGTTTTTTTCTGGATCAATTGACATGGATTGACCCTTTGGATTTGCATAGATGGATTTGCACACTCTATAAGCAAATAAAAAATGAGGGAAAGTTCCTAAGAGTTACCCATAGATAAAAATATTATTTTACTTAACGCTAAAATTGTAAACTTTACTGAGAATATACTAAAAAATATTAGTTAGGTATTACGTTCTATGGGATAGCTGTAACGTTCTCATAGTTGTTTGTTTGTAAGGCCGGAGGGAGATGGGGCCACGACTGTCCAAAACTCTCGTGATTGAAAAAAAGTCTTGTAAATTGAAATTTTCGATCACTTCTACAGGTAGATTTATTAAACACAAATCTAATGATCTCTTTATTAAGGTTAAGTAATTTAAAAAATATATTTTGCTTCAAAAGGAACATACTTTCAAGATTGTAATTACTTAGTGTAAAAATTGAGAAGCGGGAAATTTCAAGAAACTCTATGGTTGTAATATAACTAGTCGCATAATAATTAGACTTTGTAAATCAATTTCATAAGAATTTATAGAATGAAGAGTAATTCTTTCTAACCTTCTTTCGTCAGTGATAAACCATCCACTATGTTTTTTCACTGTCGAATTGTCAACTCCTGTCGAATTGACATGCCGGGTAAATTCCGCTAGAAACTGGCGGTGAACTCGTCACCCTCGAGCTCGAGTTGGTAGCTCGTAGTAGGAAAATTCCGACATAGGGGAGATAGACCACTTGACATCGAAATGATTTGTAGTGCGAGGGAAACTCCCTCGCTCGTAGTAGGGCCCCAGGGGTCAGTTTAGGAGGGGGTTCAATGATTTGCCTGACACTCAGATGCCCAACAATTCGACTTCCCAAGGAAGTTAGCATTGGCAAAAGGCTGGTGATGTCAGGCGACTGATTGCCAGGATTTCAAACCAGACCCGCTTAAAAGAAATGGGGTTCCTTTAAGTACCTCATACATCAAATATTCTGTCAGAAACACAGACATTTCAAGAAGTATTTAAGTTTGAAAACAAACTTTCTAAGTTATATACATTTAGAAATATTGAAGTGCTTTTCAATAACTATTTTGAAGTAGCTTGTTAAGTTATGTAAACTTTATACACAACTCCTTGAAACAGGTGAGATTTTACTTTGTGTTTTTTTAGAATACATCATGAAAATATTACCCCAGCTGATTTGAGGCTGATTTGAAATTTACTAAATTATGAGACTTTTAATAATTTATCAAAGTTTAGATGGGCCCCTGATAACATATTACTTGTTTTATATTTATTCGATTTCAGTCATCATTTAAAGGAATAATTATTGTTAACAAATCTATCATTTAATTCTTGTGATGATAAAATTTTTGAAGAAAAAAAAGACTAAAAACTGTATCATCTCAATTTTTTTTATTTTTAAGATTAAAAATGATTGTAACTACGAAAATTGTTTATAATATTCCAGAAATTATGACACCAAATTTCAATATGTTCTAGTTTGAGATTAAAACTAATTCTCCTGAATCAAAAGTAAAAGTTTTATGTTGTAAGTCAAAAAAGTTTATTTGTAGGATTTAACTGTGTAACAAAAAGCTGAAATATAGGCACCTTTAGTTTTTATAACTTTTAGATTTTTAAAAATACTTTGGCGCGAATGTCTGTTCCTTCATGTTTTATAAAAATGAAACGTTTAAAATTAATAAAAATATTAAGTGTAACTAATTTGACTGTGATTGATACTATCTTTTTAAAAAATAAATGTTTTTATATAGGCAGCATATTTTTATTCCTGTACTTCCAAGGCATTTGATTGATTACTTAGGGTAAGTTTACGTTTTTCTCCATTTTAAAAGTTCATATTTCTTTTGTGTTATTAACTCTGTGATTTTTATATATCAAAATCATAAAGCTACCCTGTCTTTTTTCAAAAATTAATTAAACACAAAATTTATCACAAAATGTGTTAAAAAAAGAAACAAACGTGAATAAACATATGGGATAGAAGTGTATTATTTTGGATTTTTGGGGTAGAAGTTCTCATGCTTCTTTTGTTTATTTTAGTGCTCCCATGCCATATTTAGTTGGAGTACCTGAAGTTACATTAGAGGTAATTTTTTACTTTTAAATTCATATTCATAACTTATGGAAATACTCTTTATAACTTCCAGTTCAGTAATTCCCAAACTTTCACCAGTTCATCATGATGTAGCTTTAGATGTTTAATGAACTAAACAACACTTTTATAATATCAAAATGTAATTTTTTATAACTTTTATAGTAATTTTAATGTAATTTTAACTTCATAGTAATGCTATTAATGAGACTTGATAATGTGGCAAGTTTGTTTTTGATTGCTTTTAAAAAGGACTGCAAAGTCAAGTTTTTTTTTACACAAAGAGTTACATTGTTGTATTGGTAAAATTTGGGCCATATGGCTTTTAACAACTTTTCTAAGGTTTGAAATTACAATTACTTCATCTTGTAAATTGAAGAGTGATACACAAAAATTATTTATCAGATCTTGTTAAAACCCATTAAAAATTGTCTTGTGACCCATAGTTTGGGTACACTATTTTATGGTTTTATATACATTTATAAAAGAATTCTTACGTTTATTCAGTAAAACTTAAAAAATAACTTCACTACCTGGCTATATTACAATACTTCTTGATTATAAGAAAAACCCTTGTAATTATTTGTGAAATAAAAGAGGTTATGTGTTGTAAAATTTCTAATCGAAAACGTGACAAGACGGCATCCTAAAGTAAGAGTGATTCAGTTACAGTCAAACTCTGTTATAGTTAACCATAAAAAGAAGCAACAAATTGTTCTATGACTGATTAAATTGTTATGTTGGTTGTTCATTCAAACCGTCCATTAAATGAGTTAACTTAAAAAGTGTTGTACTGTTTTCCTGTTTGCTGTGTTTGGAAAATATACATAAATAACTGTTTATAGTGTTGTTTTATAGTGCTAATAATGTATTTTGCTGTTAAAATTGTAATTTTTATCATGTATTCAGCAATGTAGTGTTTGATTGTATTTATTACTTTTAGAAATTCAGGCAAAGTGAGTTGAGTGAAGTTGTGATACTAGATGCAGATAATAATAGAGTGAAAACCCCATTTAAGGATCTGGAAACTTTACCTCCTGATATTGTGAGTATCATTTTCTAATCTAATTAAATGCCTGCTAACAAAACAATGTAATCTCAATGTAAATAATGACGACACATTTGTGATTTTAGTTACGATATTGAACTTTAAATCGATTGAATGAATGAAAAAATAAAAATACGATTCTTGCTTCTAGTACTTTTTCTGAATATATCATAATTTTATAGTAGAAATTTAAAGTAAAGTTTTAAATAAAATGTATAGGTAACAAAGTAAATGAAATTAGTTTTTATTCCAACATTTCTCAATTATCTTTTTTTTTCATTGAATGGTTGTCTTTTGTTGGGCCATCATAAATACTTGTTTCTTTCTCAAGGTGTCTTCACTGAAGCGAAGCCTTAAAAATCCTAATATGATGTTGGGAGATGGTGTGTCCAGAGCTTTCATGATTGCATTGGTGAAACTGATTGGTGGTTACAGAGGGTCCTTGAAGGTAACTCCTGGAGCTCCAATCAGCTTTGATGCTGATGCCTTCATACAGACGCGTCCTGCATCAGTCCAGCCTTTTTTGGAAACTATGCTTCATCTGCAGATCTTTCAACAGGTGAAAGTTCATTAAATATCTTATTCGAACCCTGTAGACTATTACTAAAAAATTTGTTAATTTAATTCATTCAGAATTCTAAATGCACTAAAAGTGTTGTTTTGGGATTTGTTTAAGAGTCTGTTGGTATTGACTCTAACCTTTTTGTGTTCATAGATATTTGGATGTAGAAAAATGCTTGCTTGATTTAGACTTAAATGAAGTCTCCAATATTTGTTTAAGTAGCCTATGTAAAGAATGATATTTGGAACATTTTTTCTAATACACTGACTGAAATGTTAAGTTTTTTCCAATGCAATTTGTATTAAAGCCCCCTTTATGGCTCATACTCAGAGAAATCAAGGTCTTTTATTTAAAAATTTGTTGCGTTATTAGAATAGATTTCAAAAAGGGTATGTGATTATATTGTTACAAAGATGTGGTGTTGAACAGCCAGTAGTATCATGGGGTGATAGGTTCGAGCCCAGGAGAAAGGAGTTTAATCATTAGTAATTTACCTCTCAACTTGCATTCACCTCTCATTCATATGTAAATTAACATTCATACACGTCACTAACACTTTTCCTATTTTCTATAAATACTGCTCACCGTTGTGTGTGAGAGGATTTTCACCTAATAAAGTTCTGTTTATTTAACTTGTGTAGATTTCCTTGTGACAATATGGTTTTTTTAAATACAGTAAAGCACCGTTTATACGTCTCTCATTTATACGTCGTTTTCGCTAAGTCCCAATTCATTCAAATAATCAAAATATAGTTTTCAATTATACGTCTTTTCATTTATACGCCGTTTTACGTCGGTCCCTTGAAAGACGTATAAACGGTGCTTTACTGTATATTAATTATTCTAGTGATATATTGATTTCAATAAAGTAATTAAATGAACTACTGATGCTTAATTAACTCATTGAATATTGTATTATTAAAATGTAATATTTTATTTTAAATAAAAAATCCTGGGGTAATTTTTTTTAAATAACAGTATTTGCTTTTCTTTTTAGTTTATTGAAAATCGTTTGGATATGTTGAATTCTGGAATTGGTTTTAGTGATGAATTTGAATTTGAAGTAAACACATATGAAGTCCACTCTAACCATAACCTTAAAATGCAATATAAAGAATGGGTTACAACTATGAAGGTAACATTTTTTTACGATAAACAATTTTTTGGTTTTATAAATGTTTTCTTAAATAATAAAAATTATTTTACTGCACAGAACTCTAGGACATTTTTCTTCTTATAATAATTAAAAATAAGCTTTATTTTAAAAATGCATACTTTTCATACAGTGGTAGTTTAAGATCCACAAAATATAAAAACTAAAGAATGTTATTTTTAATATTAGAATGTAGATTTACCTTTGTGAAAATTTGTTAACTTTAGAGTTTTAGACAATTTAGGAGATATTAGTGAGACATTTGTCATTTATGTACGATTTTTTATCCAGTCCAGCAATTTAAAATAATAAAGAAAAATTGTGAATGATCATGCATTTTTCACACACAGGTCACATGATTTTTAAGCCATCATTGCAATAATGCTAGAAATCTATGTTCAGGAATTTTCTACTCACATGAATTATTTTTGTTTGGAACATTGTTTTTAAAAGTTTCCAATTATTCTTGGAAGAGTTGAAACTAGCCTTTAATTACTGCCTCATGATTTTTCTTCACAAAATTATCCTACTCAGTTGTTCAAAGCCTTTTTAGAATTGCTAACTAAGCCACTTGAATGTTTATAATTGTTTTATATTAATTTGGCTTTTATTGCTATTTCAGAAAGAGGGTGGAGCATTCTTTAAGAACGTAAAGAGTAAAGTAAGTTTTAATTTTCATACTTCATTTTCATCTAAGGAACGGATATTGCCAGTTGGGGGGACTTCAGAAATTTTTTGTGGAAAGGTAGCTTTAGGTAATCCTTAAGTTTCAGGGGAATATCTATCAGGTCTATATCTTCATCACTGAGAGCATTAGCATCAGCATCAAACAGACATTTCCGAATCTGAAAACGGGATAGATGCTTGAGCGACCGAGGTTCGATAACTTCGGGAACCTTGAAAATTGTGTTTCCCTTTTGTCGCAGACTTCCAGGAGCTGAAGGTTCTCTCCTTTGAAAAAGGGTTTCAGCGGAGAGAACATCTCCGTGGAAGATATATATGGGAAAGGCTTCGCCCGCCACAATAGGTCGAGGATACTCGCTTGCCGATCACGATCACTTGAGAATCCAGTGTTTGCAAAGAGGGTCCCTAGCAACTCCAATGCCATCTGAAGTCGCAAGGTGCTGAATTCAAATAATCGTAGGCTGATTTCTGGACTTAACATTTTGCCTTTAATCTTTAACCTGAAAGAGTAAATAAAAAAATTGCAACCTCTCTGTTCGTGAGAATAGCTATGGTCTATAATAAGACCATAGAAGCTCTAAATAGACCTGCAATAGCTCACAATTGATAATTCTTTGCCAACAACTCGACTTCACTGAACTCTTTTGAATTCTTAAAGAGTCTTTTTGAGAAAGTGTTAGGAAGCGCTGCTAAATCAGGGGGGCTACATTACTGTTACTTGTGAACACTTAGCTAGGAAAATTTTTGTATTGCTAAACATGCCTCAGGTACACAGTAGAAACCTTGAGAGGAAAGCTGTCCCTGATAGCTTAGAAACGAAATTTAACTACATACAATATATGGAATTTGTTTAAAAAGTTAGAGGCTTTACCCCTCCATAATATTGCCCATGGCAAAAATCTTGAATAAAAAAGTGTGACATTCCTTATGGATAGCCCCTATATTTTCAGATTAGAATATTTCATAATGTAGGTCAGATTGAAAAAATAATACTACGGTAACTAATGTTACTGAGCCCTTGTCAAAATTAAAATAGAATGAAGATTAAAAACTATTTTTAACATATCAGATAATACTAATGTCCAGAAATAATAAATTGATGTCAGCAACTAGAAAAAAAACGTTTCAAAGGACATAGGAGGTAAACAGCTAGCGGTATATAAAAGTTTAAGTTTTATATTGGAAAGTGAAAAATTATATTTAGTTTGAATTCTGCTTCACCTAGTTTTAGAAACCTTTTCACTTTCTATGACTTAATATTCTTTATATGACATTCTAAATATTTTAAACTTTGTTTCTGGAGGTTTCTTTTATGTGTTCCATGAAAAATGAGTTAAAAATGGAGGCTTTCAATCGAAAAATAGAGGCAAAGCAAAAGTGCATTTTGTAGTTATCTAACGTGTGGAGATTCCTTCCCTTAGGGACTGAAGTTTTACGTTTTCAAGAATAATCCAAAACCTATAAAAGACTCCTTGCTGTTAATCCCCTATGTCCTTTTTTTCGTTGGCTTTTAATAATAATAATAATCTTTATTTACATTAAAGGTTTAATACAAAATTTAAGAAAAAATTTTATTTGTCACCAAGAAGAAAAATATCTTGTTTAGGTGACAGTAAAAATGAGTATAATGTAATTAATATGGAACAAAAATTAAATTATTAAAAAAACATTATATTACACAAAGCATAAAATAATAAATCAATAACATAAAACATACAAAGTAAAACAGGCACAGCAAGGCGTTATATAATTACTATTGCTTCTCTATAATGAAAAAAATACATCTAAATTATCTATTTCATTTAAAAAATTATGTAGTGATCGTTTAAAAGTGGTAACATATGGAATACTTTGAAGATTGTAAGGTAGACTATTATATAGTTTGGGGGCAAGATAAAAGAAGTGCTTACGAAAAATTTCTTTGTGTACACGAGGGACTTGAAATATTTCAGATATTCCAGATATTTTAATATTCCAAAATATGCATATCATAAATAATGAAATAGTATTCTTCCAGTATGTGATGTATCAATTTAGTTAGCTCATTAGTCCTAAGAACATGGTTTTAAACAGTTTTTTATGCACGTAAACCAAAATTTGGACATACATTTTTAGGTAGGAATTTGATTTTAAAGAACTTATAAAAAAGTGTAAGTAAAAAGGAAAATTTTGAAAATTTGGCCCTAAAAAAACTGGGTTTTAACTTAGCTAAACGTAAAAGTAAATTACCCGGAACTTAGGGGACAGCTGCCCCTCCCTACCCCCTGGCTACACCCATGAATGTTACGCAAAAAGTTTTATGGATGTAAGTTTTCAAAAGTTGAATTGGAATGAATTTGGTATTAATGTAACGGAAGCAAAGAGAAATTGATATCTGCAATAAAAATTACTTTAATTTATGAGCAAACAATACAAGAATGTGGGTTTTTCTTGTGAAAATAGGTTTTAATGCTTGATCAGGTGCCCTAAGAGTTAGTTTAGCTTGCTGGATAAAATTTTTAGTAAGGGTTTTTATTTTTAGAGCAACAGGGACAATAGGTAGTTGTGAATATGGATAAAAGAGCTAAAATCAAGATCATAAATTCAAATCATTACAGTTTATTGCAAAATTTATAAATGTTCATTAAAAGTTATGCCAATTTTTGCAACTTTCTTACCATATTTGCATAAAAATGTTTTGCTGAGTTTGTGTCAGAGTCTGCTTAGTAATATTTATTTCTCTCTAATTTGTTTTTTTATCTTAAACCTTTAGGTTTTCAAAAATCTTTGTGTATTTTTTTATTTAAAACTTTCCTACTTTCGTCTATTTTGTTAATTTATTTTTAACCTTTCTAGTGTTTACTGAGTTTATGATTTTGAATCTCATTATTTGTTTTCAGACTAACCCTGCTGTAAAGCATGCTTATAAGTCTGTAAGTTTGTTTGTTTTTTAGAAAAAAAAATCATGTTTATTTAAAATAATTTAATTTGTGTTTTTATGTTGTAAAAAATGTGTTTAATTTTATGTTCATAACTTGTAAAGTTTTATATACAAAGTGATTCAATTAGGAATTTTTAAAATCAAAATAATTGTTCTAGTCGTAATTTGACTCGGTATTTTTGTAGGAAATTGTATTAGAAAGAGCTGTATTGTTGGTTGGTTTAAATTAGACTAGATTTACAAATAAGGTAAAAAAGAAATTTTTTCCTGTGAAAGGAAGTTAAAACTAATGTAGCGTTTTATGATGTAGGAAATCCTATTGAGATGCATTTGTAATATTCTTTGATAATGTGATTTTTAGTTTATCTTGTATAAAATTTTACTTTCATTAATCTGTGTATTTGTGCTATCTAAACAGGTTAAAGACAAAGGCAAAAGAGCATATAAAGACATACGATCACGAATTCATGATATCCAAAAGGTAAATTTATAGCTAATTTGCTAGTTTTTGCTAGAATTCTTGCATGTCTAACTCAAAGTGCTTTTCGAATGCATAAGAAATTGTTTGAAGCATAAGTTTATGGTGTGTTACTACTTATTTTAGCAACCTAGCCTGTCTGATTTGAGGTTTGATCATGGCTTAGAGAAACCAAAGAGTGCACCTTCCAGTCCTACCTCAATCCGAACTAATTCATTTCCCACAAAGGTAATACTTACTAATCAGTATCCCCGCTGATTTTAATCTTACTACAGCTTTGTTCATTTGTGGTGTGACTTACTAGCCTAGTCATTACCTATCATGAAAGGGATAGATTCTCAGAAGGGTGTAAAGCTTTGAATTCAAGTATTGTATTCTTTTCTTAGACATCTGTTGAAAGGGTTATGTGGTTTCTTTACTTTATACTTTGAAAATTTTTTAAACCTTTCATTTTTTTTCAAAGATGTTTGGGATACTTTCATCCGCCTCGAAGAAACAATTTTGATAATTTGACAAAATATCAGAAAACCATTTTTTAGCTAGTGCATGCAAATCCATAGTTACACAGTATAGCTTGTCTGCCATGGCTAGGCGGTAAAAACCGATTTTCTGTGCCTTCCGCAATGCTATTTCAGCCCCCAAGCGAGGATAGACAAGCCACTATACTAACCAACCAAATTTTAAATATACTTTATATTTAAAATTTGGTTGGTTAGTGGCTTGTCTATACTGGAGTCGGATGGATCCATGGGGTTTCAACACAGCCCTTGCTGATTTAAAATTTACAAAGAACATTAAATATTTTAACCTTTAAAAACCTTTCATATTAAATATTTTCAAGAACCTTTAAAAAAGATTTTCATATTTCATCACCATTAAAATTTAGCCGGTATTTGTAGATAAGTCCAGTCACATCAAATTGTATTTTAAGAGTTAAATGCCAATTTGAAGTGATGACATCCAAGATTTATAATCCATACAGTCAAGAACTGGGAATTTATTAGCTTAAAAAGGTGCATTATCAAGAGCAAGATATTGAGACTTTTGGAATGGCTTTACGAAAAGATCTTGCAAAATCTTAGTTCAAACCAAAGCAATATTATTTTTTAATTGATTCTTAAGAAATTAATTGGCAAGAGATGCTTGTGTAAAGGATAAACCAAGGTTGATAGTTTGTTTTCTGAGACAAAAAAATATAAAATAAATTATAAAATTTATTTCAGGAGTACTTAAGAAAAATATCTGTTTCCTATTAGATCTCATATATTTCACCTATTATTTATATTTAACCTTTTGTGCATCAAAATAACTGGTGTTTAATCTTTTCTATGAATAATAATATGATATGATGTTTGATTAAGATTTTATCGCACATTTTCTTCTAAACTGAACTTTGTCTGTTGCTCTGATTAAACATATTAACAGTATTTTACCCTGAATTATGCAATTATCTCCCTGTCCCATCTATCATTCAAGTCTTGGACATCACTCTACTTAAAAAATTCTTTTATAAAATTTCAGTAAAAGTTATTAGTGCATTAATATATATTTATGGAATTTTTAAATTCTTATATAAAATGTAATCTTTATTTTGCATTTTTAGAGAATTTCCTACAATGACCATGAAACTGGGAAATCTGGTTTATTTGATGCCATTAATTTGCAGAATGCTAGATCAGTTGCTGGGTAAGTTTATGTTTTGACTATTTTTAAGGACAATCTTTTGTTGTAATAATTAGCAAAAATTTCCATAAAAGCTAACTAAGAGTAGGGATTGTATAAAATATATAGTATGAAATATTGCATTATAATTTTCTGAGAGAGTTAAATTTCATTGTCTTATCTCTTGAGGTTAAAAAATAAATTTAGAAATTTAATCAAACACAGAACATTTTTGGATTTCATTTGAAGCTCTTAAGAAAACAATGTTTGAAAAATAAATGAATTCCCCCCCATACACCCCAGAAAAAAATTATCAAAGGCACAGATATTTTATGTAAGATTTTGATATTTGAATCTTTGTTCTTAGATTATATTACTTGAGACATTCGCATATCACCAAATAATATGAACCATTTGAATAATCAAACTTGTAACTGTGAATAACTCTTCCATACATTTCCTTTTTATTTATTCATTATTTTTAGTGTTCGACAATACAAAGTATTAGGGTCTGATGAGTTGTCATTGCAATCTGATGAGTCTGCAGATGACCAGAGTGTTCCTCGCTATGACCACTTAGACATGAACCTTATGGAAGATTTGAAAGATGTCATTTATCAGAGAGTTTCAGTTTCATTTGATAACATTGATACTTTAGGATATTTAGATGATATCAATGAAGAACCTAATGAGGTAAATGATTTTACAAATTATGATAAACTAATAAAGTAGTCATGATTAAGAAAATGTATGAAATATCAATGGCTAGACCAGATTATCTTCTCTCTCATTGTACAAAGGCCAGTAAAGTGTGATAGGAAAATTAGTTATAGCCATTGGTTCTTGCCGTTACTGAACATGTTCTAACATTAAGGATCCCCTTACTTATAATTGAGCAAATTTATAAACTAGTGCTGTTTAGTACTAACAGAGACTCCAAGTACTACGGATTTTCCGTAGTTTCTACTGTTGTTGTTCTGATACTATAGATTACGGAAATCACGCAGAAAACTTAGGAAAGTCTTCCTACCATGAGGTATGGGTCATTTCAGAAAAAAAATGCTGATAGTAGTGCAGCAACATTGGTATTACAGTACAGACCTCTGCACTGCATAACAAGCTAGCACATCATTGCTAATAGAAGTTGCAGGCTTATAATCTTGCAAATGTTTTACCTAAACAAAAATAAGAGCTTTCTCTCCCTATTATTTTTAATTCCCATTTTTGAAATTTGGAAGACAAATACTGTCAAGACAATTAAGTTTAAGTTTTAAACGATCCTAAAATGTGCCAATTAGGTGGGGCAGATTTTGGTTTTTATATTTCCGGATAATGGGTTTATTACGGTTCTACGGAAATCTTCATTGGAGGTTGGAGTC
Organism: Tetragnatha versicolor; assembly: GCA_024610705.1. Lineage (NCBI taxonomy): Eukaryota > Metazoa > Arthropoda > Arachnida > Araneae > Tetragnathidae > Tetragnatha > Tetragnatha versicolor. The sequence continues at coordinate 45,121,098 of JANDEH010000007.1, forward strand.
TCTGTACTAAGGTGAATAGTTGATAGTTCATATTTCTCCCTACATGAAAAACAATTCTATTTAAAAGTAATTTCAAAATATGTTAACAAAATTGGTAATTAATCTTTTTGATTTATTCTCTTTTTACCATTCAATATATTTGAATAATAAAGTGATGATGATTTTTATAGGTTGTCTTGGGATTTTCTGATTCATTTTGCTCCAACTTCCCTGCACCGATACCCCCACCGAGGTCCAAAAAGAACTGCAAGTCCCCAAGCACGCAACCAAAGAGCCAGAAAGTATCCGAGACCCCCAGCGACACAGCCGATCCGCTCATACAGTTCGAATCTCTCGACGAAATATCCCTCTTCGATCCCCTCAAGGACAACAAGAACGGCAAACTTCTCTCTTTCCTGACCCCCCAGTCCACGAGCGACTCCAGAGTGACGGAACTGAAAAACACCATCCAGCAGTTGACAACGAACCCTGTTCCGACGATAGGAGTCCAGCAAATGGGGTTTTATCCTCCAGGTTCATACTGTACTCCCAGAGTTGCTCATCCTGGTTTAGTACTTCCGAGATTTCCCGTGCCAACACCCGCGTCTGTTGTGAGTTCCACCAATGCCGCTCAAAGTAATGGATTTGGAAGCAACTTTGAGAGTACAGATTACAAGCCCCCGTTGCCGCCCAAAATGAAAGTGGCCTCATCGACCTTCTTTGTGTCGGCCACCGATTTCAATGCCACTACATTGTCAGATGCCGACAAAAACTTGTTAGACGACTATGGGTTAAGTGATTCCCCTCTTTTTCAAAGGAATGCCTCTTCCAATGTTCAGCCACCAAGTGATACATTAGAGGGCTCTATAGCTGCAAACTCTTCTATTATAAAGCCAGTTCCTCCATCTAGGCATCCTAATTCCAAAACACAACACAAAGAAAGCACAACCAAGCCAACCTGGCAGAAGTTTACTTAAGTTTATTTTGAATAGGGAAGGTTTACTATGATTAAGATTCTTACTCTTTGGTTTCTCTACCTCGTTTTAAGTACAGAACCCTATTGCAATTTAAGAAGCAACAGTATATAAACAGTATACAGCCCTTATTTTTTCTATATTTGTTAATTAAGTTTTATATGATATGTTAGCAGGGTAAGAAATAGCTAAGCTAGTTTAATTCAATAAAAAGTTAAGTAGGACCGACCAAAGTAATTGTTATTGCTTTTTCATATACAGACACTCGTATTAATCTGTACTCTTTTGTTTTCAGTTCGGTAAAAATTTGGTGAAAATTATCGTCTTCAATAGGATTGAATTGGGCTTGTTTACTAGATTTGCTGGTGAACAGCATTGGCAACAAACAAGTTCTGCATTTTTTACATGCTCAAATTACACTCTTAACCATTTATTAGTAATGTTACCAACTTCCCCTCTGACTCTTTAAACTAAGACTGTCATAATAATTTTTGTCTAAATAAAACCTTATTCATGAAAGTTAATACAGAACTATGATGGATCACCAACACTTATTTAGTATAAATCCTTTTAATACAATAAACAGGTTGGGACCATGAAACATTTGCATTATAGACTGAAAGATTTCATTTAATATTATTTCATCTTGCTGTATGGAAGAATTCATTTATCTTAGTGTGTAATACTAGTTCTCTTATTTTCGTTTTAAGCATTTAATTGCAAGAGCTTAGGATAATTTGATACAAACTGTTATGAGCCACTTTAGTTTGTGATATTTGGATGTTATGTTTTGTTTGATGTATATTTTCGTGATGCAAATATTTTCTTTATTGGAATAATATTACTTTAAGAATCTTGTCTAAATATAAAGAACACATATTGAATCTCTGAATCAAGGAGATGCAATTCATAGATATGTCTTATTTTACCCTAATCAGATGTTTTTTAAATTTAATATTAATACATTAATATTAACTGGTATAGGGTTAATACTGTCTGGTTAGTAGTGCTTGCTTTCATTTCTTTTTTCAGGAGAGCTGTACAATGGACCTGTTTTTTGGCACAATGGACCTTTGGTCGACGTGCATAGCTTTTAACTTTTGCCCCTCCTTATATATTATTATTGACCTGTTTTAAACTCTAAGTTTTTAGTTGAGGAATTTATAGTCCAATGACAAACAACTAAAATCGTCAAGAACCAATATTGTAAAATCAACCTTTTTGTGGTAATAATTTTTAAAGTTAAGCTGTTTATGCTATATGTTTTAGTAATTTGGAAGAAAACTTGAATTTTTCCTGATCATTTTTTCAAAGATATAAAAAAATTAAATACTATATTTTCATATGTTTATTTTGAAATCATTTATTTTACTTTGAAAAGGCTAACAGGCATTATATTGTTATAATAACTTAGTTGTTAATGTTATTTATCTAATCAGTGCATTTCTCTGTATCAGATATATTGGTATTTCTAAGAAATCTTTTAATTTTTTTTGTAAATGAAAGGCGTAATAAGAGTTTATCCTGCTTTAGAAAACATAATGCTAAATTTAGTATTTCACTTTCTGTTTAAAAATATGAAATAAAATTATTGAGTTTTTAAATTAAATTATTGAAACTAATTTTATTTTTCATGTGCCAAATTTAATATCTGTAAAAAAATCTTCATTAATCTAAATAACTACTGGATCCATTTTGCCTGATGTAATTGGGTATTGCTTTACACTTACCCCTATAAAGGGTTGGTGTTAAGTTAGACTAGTGTGTGTTCTAAATAAGAATAAGCCAGAAGGTTTCAAACCAACAAAATTTATTAAAATCTTAAAAAACCAAATCCTTTATAAAAATAGCCAAATGCTCTGGCAGCCTGGTGAAGCGGAGTACCGTGGAAATCAGATACCGATCTTATATAGAGGTGGTGTTGCCAAAATTTTTAGGAAAAGTAAATTACGAAAAAAAAACATCCACCGTGTGGCACCACACCCCTTATATTATTTTTGATTGATTGATTGTTTAGTCACCTCAACAATACTTATTTATAAAAATATTAATTTTTATGTAATATATGTATTTCTATTTGATAAATTAATGCTATAAATCAGGGTGCCGAAATGGGAAAATTGACAAATTATATAACTTATTGTGGCACATCAGTCCGTAAACTTATTAAATAGCATAATTTCTTTTGAAAATAAATTATAACTGTTTATCTCTGTAAAAAAGAATAATTTGGGTCAATTTTCGTGTTGACTTAAAAGGAGATTTTTAATACGCTTTACAAAACTTAAGATGGATTACTAAAGGAAAGGATCAAACTAATAAGGCACATCTAAGCTAACCTTTCAAAATTTTGTCAAAGGGTTGGCCACCCTAGTTTTAGATGAAGAATTTTTTTAACTATCTGAAGTTTTAATTTTAACCAAAAAACATAGAAAGAAAGTGATGATTGTTATTTCATAAATCCAAGTTTCTCATGAAAAATTTTAATAAACATTCTATGTGCTACTATTTTGTTTCTAATTTCCAGCCTTTTTTGAATCTGAATTATCTTACTTTAAAAGCGTCAAAATATCATATCATGTAAAATATGCCAGCTTGCCTTGAAATTTTGTGCTGTATATTTTTTAATGTTATTGTAGCTGTTTCTTATTGAAATATTGTTGATAATATTAAACATATTTTATTTACTGTTACAATATATTTTAAGCATTTATGTTTTTTAAGTGCTATTATATATTTGATTTAAAAACTAACATTCTTATAGGTGCAATATTAATTTATAAAGTTACTTGTATATATGTATTGTGTAAAGTACATGAGTACATGACAATTTTTCTTATTTTCTTAATGCTTTTATCTACTGGGTATTTTTACAGTATTATTGTATTTAAAAATTCCTATTCTAGTTTACCTTTTAACCTATGATTGTGCTTTAAAATATTTAATTTTAGGACTGAAGTTAAACAGACTTTTGAAACGCCCTGTATTAATGTCTTTTGATTTTAAAGTTCTTGTAAAGTTACTGTAGTAATAGGGACCTATAGTAAAATGACTGCCGAGTTCATTGAAATAATTTATAGTATTTCTATTGGTGAAAAGAAAGTTAAAAAAATGTAAATTTTTCTCTTTCAGGCCATAAAAGGGGATGGGCTAAAAATTTTAAATTTTTTGTGCTTTGTTATTATGCAGGTTTTTCCAGTGTTATTCATGATAAATTGACTATTTTAAATATGAAAAAGCAGAGGAATTCAGAAACTTGTAAACAGTTGTTTTTTAGTTGGAAAATGTTTATCTCAAGCATTAATGTCATTGAACTTTTTTATACTTAAGTTATGTTACATACACTTTTCTGGTGAAAATTTTTGTTCTATCTACTCTATTATTTAGTTAATGATGTCTGGTTAACATTTCACAGCCTATAGAGCCAAGGTTCAATAGATTGACCTTTTTTGCGGTAAGTGTGCACTAGGGCGGAGCGAAAAAACGATATTTTTTATTTTGATTATGGCCTAGTGCGGAAAAGTTGTGTACTGGTGAGTTAAACACGTGTGCAAAATTTCGGGGAAAACAAAAAATATCTTCCGTCTTTAAAATGGCCTTGAAGTTTCAAAAAAGTGGTGATTATTTTACAAAACAACTAAAAACCCAAAGATTAAACTCTCAAATATTGTTCATGATTTTTTTATGAAGAACTGATATAGTTATAGACATAATCTTTCAGGTTCCATTCTTCTATCACTCTTTTTTCGTTAGATATAATTTTTTAATGTTCAAAGAAATCTTGTAAAGTTGTTTTTCCTGCAATTTTAAAAAGCTAATAACTCTAGAACTATACTACTTAAAAACCTGAAATTAGTCCCATTCAGTTCGTAAATTTTTTGTCTTTGATTTGATGTGCATCATGACCATCATTTTCTAAAAAAATATTTTTCAAAATTTAAAAAAAGTGAAAAAATTTAATAAAAAAAATTGTTTTTTGAAAATTTTTTGAAAAAAAAAATTTAAAATCCTTTTGACTCATAAATGAACAGTACTACCAAATTTCAAGTTAAAAATAAAATTTAATCATGTATAAAAAATTAAAAAATTCGAAATTTAGGCAAGTCCCTAAACAATACCCAAAATTATACAGCAAGAGCAATTCACTCATGGAAAATTCATAAACTCACTTGAGGGTGTTCATATGACTTAAAAGATGCAAAAAATGTCACAAAATGTTCTGAAAATCCGACAATTAACAAATTCGGTACAAAACCTTACAGAGCTAATTTTCAACTTTAAGTTAATTTAATTTGCATGAATTTTAACTCAATATTCATAAGAAATGTGTTTATATCCAATTTTTTATGTTCTAAAACTTTTAATTTACTTTGATTTGGTTTGTTAAAAGTAAAAACAATTAGATATAAACATAATTCTTAGGAATTTTCAGGAGTAAAGCATGCAAATTGAATTAACTTAAAGTTGAAAATTAGCTCTGTAAGGTTTTGTACCGAATTTGTTAATTGTCGTATTTTCAGAACACTTTGTGACATTTTTTGCATGTTTTAAGTTATATGAACACCCTCAACCGAGTTTATGAATTTTCCATGAGTGAATTGCTCTTGCTGTAAAATTTTGGGTATTGTTTAGGGACTTTTGCCTAAATTTCGAATTTTTTAATTTTTTTATACATGATTAAATATTATTTTTAACTTGAAATTTGGTAGTACTGTTCATTTATGAGTCAAAAGCATTTTAAATTTTTTTTTCAAAAAAATTTTCAAAAAAATTTTTTTTTATTAAATTTTTTCACTTTTTTTAAATTTTGAAAAATATTTTTTAAAAAATGATGGTCATGATGCACATCAAATCAAAGACAAAAAATTTACGAACTGAATAGGACTAATTTCAAGTTTTTAAGTTGTATAGTTCTAGAGTTATTAGCTTTTTAAAAATGCAGGAAAAACAACTTTACAAGATTTCTTTGACATTAAAAAAATTATATCTAACGAAAAAAGAGTGATAGAAGAATGGAACCTGAAAGATTATGTCTATAACTATATTAGTTCTTCATAAAAAAATCATGAACAATATTTGAGAGTTTAATCTTTGGGTTTTTAGTTGTTTTGTAAAAAAATCACCACTTTTTTGAAACTTCAAGGCCATTTTAAAGACGGAAGATATTTTTTGTTTTCCCCGAAATTTTGCACACGTGTTTAACTCCCCAGTACACAACTTTTCCGCACTAGGCAATAATCAAAATAAAAAATATCGTTTTTTCGCTCCGCCCTAGTGTGCACATTACAACTGACTCAACAAGATGTTTCAAATCCAATGATGTGAAACAGACATTTGAAACCTCCATATAAAATTTGTGCTGTCAATTAAATTTTGGAGGAGAAAAATGTTTAGCAAATTAATTTAAACATGCTACTCAAAAATCTAACTTATTTATTTGACAGAATTTATCAGTATCTAGATTACTTCTGCTGTTAATTACCCTTTCTTACATTATTTAGAAGTGTTAAGTTGAATTGATATTATCTTGTTCGAACTAAACGATTATATAAATTTGACAAATTTTTCTTTCAATATTTTCTTTTCTTAAATATTTCTTCTCTATTAATACTTACTCCTTGCCTCATTTTAATTCTTTCTGCATTTTGTTTGAATTATAGTTTTTCATTCTTAAGCATTGCATACCTTGCATTAATTTGTGGTAGCTGACTATATTATTTGTGACAAATACAGAGGAACAAAATCATAGTAATGTCCATATAAATTACCTCTATATTGTTTCTCTTGCATTCAAACTGTTTTTCTTTCAGTTACAAACAATTTATCATTAATTTAGAGCACCTCAAGGTGGTCAAAATAAAGTATCATTGTATTAAAGGGTCATGTATAAATACTTCCTGCATTGGTGTGTTGTAATCCCATCCACACCATTATAATCTAGAATAAAAATCCTGTTTTAAAATTTTGGATTCAATTTTGATACGTTAAAATAACATTATTTTTATGGAATTGAAAAAAAACAGATTTATATGCCACCAGTATGAAAATTTCATCTTGAACTTTTTCGATATGCGTAATTAATTTAATTAAAGTTCAAACATTAAAACTTTTATAAGAATTTAACATTTTTATGAATTTATTGATACATCTTTAAGGTATAACTTACAGAATTGTAGCTAAATTAAAAAGAATTTTCACCCCTATTTGACTTGCTGCATGTTTTAAAACAAAATGGGAGATGTTCACTTATGGTGTTCTGTTACTTGTACTACTCTCTCTCTGGTTCCATGTTATATTTCCCTCTAAGCTGAATACATTTACAAATATCGACTCTTGACTGTGTGGTAAAAGCTCAATTTGTAACTGTTCTCTGTCAATATTCAGTGTAAATTATTCCATGTATATAGTTAATCTCTAATATATTTTGTGATGTATCTTGTGTAAGAATTTTGAATGCTTCGGAAAACATCTCTGTAAATAAAATATGGATAGTTTTAATTGGTTATATATTTTTTGTGCAGCCTCATCTACTTTTGAATTTTATTTTGCATTTCTATTAAATATAAAGTTAAAAACTTTTTGAAGCTTTGACATCCTTTTGCTTGTTGCTCCCATCAAAATATCGGTTCCACTTTTCGCTATTTCATGATTAGAGTATTCACCAAAAGCAACTGAATAGCTCATTTGGAAAAAGTTTCATTAGGTCCATCATTTATAAAAATTTTTCAAAAGAGACAAAAACTGAGTTAAACATGCATTCCATTTTTTATTAGTTTGGTGAACAATGAACATTATGTTTTATAACAGTAAATTATAAGGCCTAAATTATGATGCAAAAATACATTTACGATATTATACACTTTTGAAACTGAAGGGTGCTCAGATGAAAATTTTCTTGAGATCACCCCCTTTGTATTACCTCAGTGGATTTTCAAACCTAGATGATTTTCATGGCCTGTTTTCTAATGGAATATCAATAAGCCGACGTTCAAAAATCCACTGAGGTATTATAACAACACTGTAGAGAAAAATGGCTACGTTATCAGGAAGTTCTGACTTGAACTGATGAGACTTGAGTGGAGGGACAATTTTCTTTATTCACTGTAAAAAATATGGAATTTTACACTAATAGAACAATTACATTTTCAAAATAGGTTTTTATTTATTTTTAAAAAAATTTTAACCAATGGTAACTGACTGATATTTATGAATCATTTATTTCAATTGAAAGGGTTCAGCATAGGGCTACTAAAATGGTCAAGGGTATATCCAGTTTAAGTTATGAGGGAAGATTAAAGAAGCTAAATATGTTCACTTTAGAGAAAAGAAGGGATAGGGGGGATATGATTCAACTATTCAAAATGATAAAGCAGGGGGGCACAGAATGACTAGATTTCAATATGGGTAATAGAACAAGGGGTCACAATTGAATCGTCAGTTTGAAGAAGGGAATAAGTCCAAAATTCAAGTTTTGAGAAAATCAAAAAAAAGAAATGGAATTTTCATTGTATGGATATCGATTTCACAACTTCAAGGGGCGATATCTCCCTATAGGGGTTAGTTATTTCCCCCCTCTTTTCACCCATGTGTAGGGCAAAGCTTGGAGATTGTTTTGAGCACAAAAAGTCAATTTGTCATTTTTTGGACATATTCCCTTCTTCAAACTGACGATTCAATTTCAAATTGAATAAAGTAAAATTTAAGACGGATTGTAGAAAGGGGCATTATTTTTTAATAGGGTAGTGGATAGATGGAATGCGTTGCCTGAAACAATTGTAAATTCAAGTGGGGTTAACGAGTTCAAGAGGAAAATTGACAGATACTGGGATTCCGGTAGTTTGGGTTAAAAAGACTGGACCAACCTTGCTGGGCTTACGCCTGTAGTTGGTCGACTTAATTTGTATTTGTATTTATGTCAGTCAGTTGTTAAAAAAAATTTCAAAAATAAATAAAAACATATTTTGAAAATTTAACTGCCATTAGATTTAGCTAACAAGAAAGCAATAAACTGGGATGAAAATGTTTTTTTATAACTTATTTTTTGGGAAGAAAATTACAAAATACTAAGAGTTTTTATTTTTAAAAAATGTCAGTCAGTTACCCGTGGTATTACCCAGAAAGAAATTGCCTTTATATCATCAGATGGCGATCCCTCCGTGTCGCGATGTTACGTCTCTCAATGGCATGGTGATTGGTGGCAATTTCTTTCCACCCCTTTATTTTATTTTTTACAGTGTTATCTGGCTTTTTTTCATTTATTTAAGAAGCGTTATGGATGGTCAAAGCTTTTAATCATTTAAACATTTCACTGATTAGCTTGGATTCTAGAATGAAGATGCTGCTCTTCAGCTTCAAAATGACTATTTCTGAGCGAGAGCTGCACTTTAATCTAGTAAGTTAAAGTAAAATACATACCTCCATGAATAATAATTCATTCCTTATAACATCAACTCTCGAATCCTTACATGGGGAATTGATACCTGTCCTCTGTAATGTTTAAGAATATTGAGCCATTTCCTATTCATTGGATTTAATTTTGACTGGGCAATAGTCTACAGCAGTGGTTCCCAACAGGTGGTCCGTGAGGCCTTTGGAGGTGGTCCGTGAGAAGATTTCAAAAGATTAAGTAACCTTTAAGAAAACAAAATTTACAGATATACAGATTTCTGTATAAATCCTTTGTTCATGCATCTCGGGTATAATGATTAAAAAGTGATAGCTTTAATATTCAGAAATTTAAAACAAAGATTTACATTGCATCCTATGATAAAACATAATTGGTTAATAAAATATTCCCTATATCCCGGGGTGTATATTAGGAGGGGCGAGGGGGCCCTGCCCCCCTCCCCCCGTAAATTCAGACTACGTATAACAAAACAAGTCAAAACCATGTTTTTAGGGTCAAATTTCCGAAATTCTCCTGGGTGAGGACCCCCAAAACCCCTATGGTACTTGAAACTTTATTATTGTAAATTTTTATAATAAGTTCGATAAAATTAAAATCCTACCTAAAAAGGAATGTCCAAAATTTGGACAATGATGTACCTAAAACGAGTTAAAAAACTGTTTTCAAGGATCACATTTCACAAAATCTTCTGGGGAGGAAGGATCCACAGACCCTTCTATTGTACTTGGATCTTAATTCATCATAATTTGTCTTACAAATAAATTATCTTAGATGCAAATTATACCTAAAAATGTTTTTAAAAGCTACGTTAAACTGTTAAATTTACATGGGAGGGGCTGAGGAATAATTTTGGGCCCCTCCCGAAATAAATTTCTATATGTACTTCTGCATTTATGCTTTTATTTCAAGAAGTAATGGGTTTTATGTAATTTGCATTTTATACTTTATTAAAAAATTTATTTCGGAAAAGGGCCCCGCGAAGAATTTGTCTCTTGAAAAGGGCTCCGAGACATAAAAAGTTTGGGAACCCCTGATTTAGAAACATACTTAAAATTCGGTTTCTTTTACTTCATATAAAAGACAAAACTTTAGACCAGTGTTTCCCAACCTTTTTCGGTCCATGCCCCACCAAAGCCTTTCTAAATTTTCCATGCCTCCCCCGGTCTCAGTGGCACATATGGAAATATGTTTTGAGAGGGAGACAAAATTATTTCTTAGCCCACCCTCCTATGTATATTTAATAAATCTAATGAAGCTTTTCAGAACATTTTTAGGTACAATTTGCATGCCAAAGAACTAAAGTTTTGAGTAACTAAGTTCTAAGTACCAAAGGGGGGGGTCTGGGGGATCCTCCCCCAGCAAATTTTGGGAAATTTTACTCTGGGAAGCAGGTTTTTAACAAGTTTGGTATCCCTAGTTGGGAAATTTTGTATATAAGTTTTTAGAAAAGATATGCATTTTAATGAACCTAATGTAAAAAGTTTCAAATAAAAGCGTTCTAAAAACAAAGAGATCTTGGGTCATCCCCCAGATAAGGTTTGGTATGAAGACTATAAAAACATGGTTTCAACTTGGTTTTGATACATATACTGGTCCAGATTTCAGACATACATTCTCAGGTAGAATAGTATCAGATTTTGATAAACTTCTTTTTGAAAAGTTTTTTTTTTTTAATTTTCCCCCTGGATTGGCCCCACCTGGGGGGCAAATTGGTTGAAAATTTTCAAATTGCCCCCCTAGAAAATGATATTGCCCCCCGGTGGGGCGTGCGCCCCACGTTGGGAAACACTGCTTTAGACCATCTGTGAGAAAAGAATGCATTGAAAAAAAGGTTAAAATTTTGAAAATAAAGGTAGGGATCAGGATGGTCCGCGGAGGTTCAAATTTACGTGTAGTGGTCCGCGGACATATTTGAGTTGGGAACCACTGGTTTACAGGTACTAATTGATAGTATTGGATTGGATATGGTCACATATGAGGCGTTTGCTATCAAAACCAGCTCATTCCATTTTTGGAAATTTTACAAGAGAGACAAAAAACTTCTCACGCCACAGTTTTAAAGCTAATTTTTTTTAAATTTTTAATTGTAGGTATAACCGCCTAGAATTTGATTAGTTTTTTATTTTCATTCCAGGTGCATTGCCTTGGGTGTAATTACACTAATTAGTGTAAACTCACAACTCTTAAGTGTCATCACCAACCGTGGATCGGTTTCGTCCTTGTTAGGACTCATCGGCACGGTATAGGATGATAACGCAAGAGAGCGGAAGGCAAGTACTAGTCTAGCCGACTATAACTGAAAATACCATTGATTAGTTCTCCACTCATCTGCTAGAATGACAATGGCAATCCTAGGACAGATTTAATTCCAGAAAGGCAAGGTACATGAAAGGAGAATTTCACCATTTATCGCTGTATGGTGACGCTTGAGAGTTGTGAGTTTACACTTATTGTCCGCTTAACCAGCGATAAATGGTGAAATTCTCCTTTCATGTACACTAATTAGGTTGGAATGAGCTGATTTTGATAAAAACACGATTTTTCATGCTTCTTTTTAGTTTTTTGTTCAATTAGGTTGTGTGAAATTGGTTTTCTCCAGTTAACCAGTTATAATTTGTGTCTTAACGAGTTTTAAATAAATGACATCCACTTAACTTTTTCAAATGATCTGAAATTTCACAGTTGAGATCATAGTTTTCACCTTTTCATCTATTTTTGGGTTGGAATGAGCTGGATTTGAACTATATCCCTTCGCCAGGTTATGAAGGACCCTCTAAACTTTCAAAATATGCAAAAAAGTGGATTTCAGCTTCAGCTACTAATTGATAGTAAACAAGACGGTTTTGATTTAAAGCAGCGGTTCCCAAAGTGGTCCATATGGACCCCCATTGGTCCACAGCAACTGGTTCAGAGCAGGGTCACGGGAAAAATTTTCTTTTTTTATAATCAAAATTTAGTATAATATGAAAAGTTGATTATCGCACAGTCCTCGCAATGCTAGCAGGGGTGATGGGATCATTTCTCTCTTATCGTGGTGAAGAGACCCCGAGCATAATTCACTTCCATAAATTAAAACTCAATTCCGTAATGCATAATTTTACTTCTTTTCATAATTGAACTTAATTAAATATTGTTTCTTAACATGCCATATATTAATTGTGATTATTTCTGAAATTTTATGATTGGGTGAATGAATAACTCACTCATAAACCATTAACGGTGACAAGCTTGCTAACAAGCTATTTATAAAATTAAAAGTTTTTGTGCCTTGAAATGTAGTGATAATAAAAGTTAGATTTGTTTTTATTTCAAACGTTTTAAATGTTTGATTGTTATAATTTCCTTAAAAATATCGTGTGAAGGCAAAAACTAAAGAAAGGGGTTTTTAATATGTAAAAGTGTGAAATCAAATGCTCATCTATGCACGAAAAAACACTTGAAAAAAATTACAAAATTTATGCGCGGTATAGAAATTTATACAAAAAACATAATATTTTTAGCTACTTTTTGAACGGTCCCTTAGACAGGGGTCCACGGGGTACGAAAAATGTCGTAAGGGGGTCCATGGGCCAAAAAAGTTTGGGAACCCCTGATTAAAAGTATTCAAACATAGTTTTTAAACTTAGCTGCAAAATTAGATAAATATTTACGAGTCAGTTTTTACAGGAGTCTTGTTTCCATTTGAGAGACATGAGATCCGAAGCCAAAAAATGTATCGTCCTGCTATCATTCCAACTTTCGCTCCAGAGAAAAGTATTTATTTTTTATGCGTATCTTCAGCGGTCAATCCAGCCAAACATTTCGTCTGTTTTCAGGTTCTGAACTAACGTCCTCTCCATAAAAACAGATTTAAAAAATCAAATTGGTTTTAATCATTACTTTTAAAAAACTTTCCCAAAATAATTTTTATATTTATATTTACAGGTCCTAAGTAATATTCAATATTCTTAGGTTTTCTAGGTTTATAAGTGGATTTAAATCTCGATCTGCAAAAGGTCGGGATTCACCTGTAAATGAGGCTTCTCCCGTCTGTTGGTTGCATTGTAGAAAATTAGGTACTCAGGGAAATTTCCAAATGAAAATCACGTTTTTCTAAATTTGCGGCGATTTTTTTCTTCATGCGAGGTGAATTTTCACTCGCAGTTACCCTTTCAATCTAGGACAGAGACTGCCGATTTTTACCAAAATTCTTCTGCTTTCTAAAAATTTCCTCTAAATTCTTCGGATTTTGCGATGCTTGTTATTTTCCGACGACTCAAAATTTTATAAATAAAAGAGAGAAAAACGCAGAAGGATTTCTACGCCGCGAATTCATTGCATTGCGAAAAAAATATCTTTAAATCTAAGGGTAAGAGAAATTAAGGCTGTTATTCAACAACTTAGGCTCCGAATAAAAACTTGACGACCCATTTTCCCTTTCTTTTATTTTGTGAAATATGGATATTTTTTTTTACTTTTTCGTACTTATTACTGTTAAATGCTGTTAAACCATCATTAAAACACAATGGCTCGCTATGCTGAGATTTCTAAGAAATTAAATTTTATTGTTAGTCATTTATATGATAGTTTCTTAATATTTGTGACAGGGGTAAAAGTAAGTCCCTTAAAATAATTTACCAATGATTCTACTTTGCTATTTGGGAGTTGGGACAGGCAGGTATGTTTTTTTAAACCTTTTTAAAATTTGATGTCTTTCTAATACCTACTCGAATTCTGTTCTCAATCGTCATGTAACACTTATACCATTCAATCTTTTCCAGACGCATTAGTGCTTTCTTTCATTGTATCCACATGCGTGTCAAGTCATAAACATCAATCCCATAATATCCTCGTCTGTGTTTATGATGAACTGTACTTCACTCAACGTCACTCTTTTATAAAAAAACTCATTCAATCAAAAAAGGGAAGTTACCTCGCATATTCGTTAATACCAACTTTGTTGGAAAGACTTAACACAAAAAGATTAACCAGACATTTTCCTCCTGTTAAAAGAAACACGGCGAAACATACATTTGTATTCAATTAAAATGAAAGGTTCCACAGAGATTTCCTTAATGGTTCCGATTCGGCTTTTTTCACTCCGAAATAGAACGGAGCCGATTGATTTTTAGTCTCTTTAAAACTTCTTTGAGAAGAGCTGTCAATCAGAGAGGGTCGCAGACACTTTATTACAAATCAAACCACCTTTCAATTGCTACTGTCGGTGAAAACATTCCATTCATTGCTCAATAGTCAATGTCTTTGGAAGGATGGACCGATCATAAAAGGAGTGCTTTGCAAAAGCCGATCGCTTAATTCTCTTGCCCAAGGACTTTTAATATATTATGTTGTCACCGCGAAGTTTCCTTTAAATACACCGGGATTTTCTTAAAGACTCCATATTATTTCCTCATTATATGATGTTTATTGCCGAACCAGGGCAGTTCTTCCTTTGTGGAGAGGGGAAAATTAGAACAAAAAAAACTGCGACTGATTGTTGGCCAATTCACCATTGGTTACATATCTGTCAGTCATGTGTTGACAGTCATTCAGTCAGTGGGAAGGTCGACTGTATTACACGGAGTGATTGACAACGTTTGTATGCGTTTTCCCTGTATGAATCGCTGTTAATGTGTCATTAAGTTTCGTTTGTGAAAAGGTTGGAAATTTATTTAATCCTCCCGGTTTTGACCCATAAAAGGGAATAATATCGACCAAAACTTCAAGTTTAAAACTGAAGAAATGAATAGGATTTGTAGGATATTTTATTCAACTTTGTCCATTTAATTTTTCCTCAATACCCATAATTTTTTTTCTCTCCAAAATCTAAAGAGATACCTCAGGGTCATAAATCAATAAATTAACAATTTAGTTACAGTACAGTAGCAAGTCCAAGATTTTGGTTTGAATCAAAGATCCCAAAAACATTGTATACCGTTATACTTTTAAGATTGTTTAAAGGTTAATGAAATTTTTTCGTCAATTATAAAAAAATCCTTATTACTTTTTATCATAAAACGTATACAAGGGAACATGAAAAATAATAGAAGATAATATTGTAGAAAATATTTTTATTAAAATATAGAAAGTAGTTATTTTTGGGGGGGGGCATAATAGGAGTGATGTTAGAAAATTCTAGATTTTATATAAACTTAATAAAAACCTATCCAAGAAAAGAAAAGCAAAATTATTTAATATTATTAAGGGGTAGATTTAAATTATAGAAAATGGTAACGGATGATGGAGTAGGTATTAGGGCGGGCCGAAAAAACTCATTTTTAAAAGCTTTTATTCTACTTGCTTTTGGCGGCGTTTTACGGGAGGAATTTTAAAACTCGATTTTCGGGCACTTCCCGATATGTTAGGGCCCCGAAACTTTGAACATAGGTGTAAACCTCATGACACTCCAATATCCAACCATTCTCTAGTCAAACAACCAAAGGATTAAGTTAATTAACGAGTATTTTTAATTAACAGAAAAACCTGATTTTGAGACCTTTCCCAAGGGGCTATTCTCCCTAAACCGTGAACAATGTTGTATAAGGCATAACTTCATCATATTCAAAAGTCAAAACGAGAATTACCCAGTAATTACAATATTTATGGACGATTAATCACTTTTTTTTTACAAGATCTTGTACATAAAATTTCAGGCACTTCCAAACGATATAAAGTTCTAAAACTTTGCACCATGGTGTAAACTCGATGACAATGCAATATTCAATAATCAACTAGTCAAAACCTCCGTAATTAAGGTAATTAACGAGTGTTTTTAGTTATCCTTTTAATTCAAATTTGAGACACTTCCGTAAAGCCAATGGCTCCCAAAACCAGGAAGATAATATATTAGGTATATCACTGCAATATTTTATCTTCAAAACGTGATTTCTTACCTTCCAATTAACAATTAAGATAATTAGCGATTTAAGATAATAACCGCGAGAAAGAAATCGCCAGAAGAGCGAGAAATCACCAGAAGAGCGAGAAATCGCCGAAAATTGGTGCCCATCGCGAGAGCAGAAAAATACGCTACTTTTATAATTTATGGACTACTCAAAAGTCTGAATGGGATGCTTTTTTTTTCTTTTTCTTGTGAATCTTTTTGATATGGACGGATTTTATCGGCGAGTGAGCCGATGTTATATTTCACCATCATATTGTAGAAAACTAAAATTCCATTCTAACATCAGATTAAATATGGTTGAAATAAATACATTTTTTCTTGTGAGTTTTTGTTAAAAAAAATACCATGACTAAAAAGTAGAAAATAAAAAAAGTAAAAAAAAGATTTTTTAAAAAACGCTTTTATATTGAAGTGTTCTAAAAGGTCAAAAATAATTATTTCGGTTTGACAAATAATTTATTGGGAAGTAGAAAATACCTTTTTGGTAAGTAAATAATAACTGATTTTCTAATTACTAAAAATAAAAGCGTGGGCGCTAGTAATTC
The DNA here is from genome assembly GCA_024610705.1 of Tetragnatha versicolor. Lineage (NCBI taxonomy): Eukaryota > Metazoa > Arthropoda > Arachnida > Araneae > Tetragnathidae > Tetragnatha > Tetragnatha versicolor. The sequence continues at coordinate 45,137,886 of JANDEH010000007.1, forward strand.
TTCACATTCACTATTTATTCTAACTTGTTTATTCTATGTTCTATGTAAAATTATACATAAATGCCGACGTATTGGCCTAGTGGTGAGCATCTGACTGCAAAGCCGTACGTCTGGGGTCCGAACCTTCGTTCGGCATAGATGTTAGTGTTACTGAACTTGAATTTACATATACGGGTCCTTACCTTCAGGTGAATTTGTACAAATTTTAAAAAATAAATAAACAAAATTTTAAATTAAAAAATATATATAAATTACTAGCGCCCACGCTTTTATTTTTAGTAATTAGAAAATCAGTTATTATTTACTTACCAAAAAGGTATTTTCTACTTCCCAATAAATTATTTGTCAAACCGAAATAATTATATTTGACCTTTTAGAACACTTCAATATAAAAGCGTTTTTTAAAAAATCTTTTTTTTACTTTTTTTATTTATTTCGAAGTTGTAATAGCTCGGAAAAGTTGCGAATTATATAGACAAAGAAAAAAAATTTTAAAAATCGGTTAATATCTTCCGATCGCGCATAGGCCCCAAAGTTTGACAAAATATGAAAAAACTTCATTTTTGCGATTATTTTTTTAACCAAATCAAAGATTAAACAATCAAATATTGTTCATGATTTTTTTATGTGGAACTAATATAGTTTTAGACATAATCTTTCAGGTTCCATTCTTCTATCACTCTTGTTTCGTTAGATATAATTTTTTTAATGTTCATACAAATTTTGTAAAGTTGTTTTTCCTGCATTTTAAACAGCTAATAAATCTAGAACTACAACTTAAAAACCTGAAATCAGTCCCATTTTGTTCGTAAATTTTTTGTCGTTGATTTGGTATGCATCATGATCATCATTTTCAAAAAGTTTTTTGAAAATTTGAAGAAAGTGAAAAAAAATTTAATAAATTTTTTTTTAAAATTTTCTTTTGAAAAAATATTAATATCCTTTTAACTCTTAAAATGAACATTACTACCAAATTTTAAGTTGAAAATAAAATTTAATCATGTATAAAAAAATAATAATAACTTAAATTTAGGCAAGTCCCTAAACTATCCCTAAAATTATACAGCAAGAGCGATTCACTCACAGAAAATTCATGAACTCGCTTGAGGGTGTTCATATGACTTAACATGTAAAAAATATCACACTAGTTTCAGAAAATACGACAATTAATAGATTCGATCAAAATCTTACAGTTAAGTTAATTCAATTTGCATGCATTTCTCCTGAAAATTTCTAAGAATTATGTTTATATCTAATTGTTTTTACTTTTAACGTGTCAAATCAAAGTAAATTAAAGGTTTTAGAACATAAAAAATTGGATATAAACACATTTCTAAGGAATATTCAGGTAAAATTCATGCAAATTGAATTAACTTAGAGTTGGGAACTAGCACTAAGATTTTGAATCGAATCTGTTAATTGTCTTATTTTCTGAAATTTATGTGAAATTTTTTACATTTTTTAAGTCATATGAACACCCTCTAGTGATTTGATAAATTTTCCATGGGTGAATCGCTCTTGGTGTATAATTTTAGGGAATGTTTAGGGATTTGACTAAATTACGGTTATTTTTATTTTTTATACATTACTAGCTGATATGCCCGGCCTTGCACGGGTGGAGATGGATATTTTTTCCTTTAAAATTTTTAATTCATTTTCTACCTTCCAGGGGCGGATTCAGAGGGTAGCACTCTGGACAGTGCCCCTCTTGGAAACCAAAAAGGTTGTCAAAATGAGTAAAACCCTACTTTTACCGGTCTAATTTCCAATTTTTTTCTGGGGGAGGACCCCCATGTCTCCCATTAGTACCACCAAGGTATCTTCAGTGATAATTTCTAGGAAATTCCCAATGTTTTGATATTTTGGGTGAAAAAGTAAAGGTAATAGTGTTAAAAAGTGCCCCTTATACTCAAAATGTTTCTAAAAATGAGTTTAAACCCTACTTTTACACGTCAAATTTCAAATTTTTCCTAGGGGAGGACCCCCATACCCCCAATGGTACCAAAGGGGATCTTGTCTGGAAAAGTGCCCCCCTTGAACCCGTGCTGGATCCGCGCCTATATTTTGATGAGTGAAAGGTGTCGAATCAAGCATTTTAAATTCTGAACGATTTCTGCATTTACCACATGATTCCATAAAAAGCAACAAAATATTAGAAAAATATTCTTCCAAAAATCACTTTAAATGCTCAATCGAAACCCTTAATCAAGAATATTTTCATGATTTTGTTATATCTTTGGTAAAATCTAATATAATAAAATCAAGTGTGTGTATGTGTGTGTGTATGGTTGTCTTTTATACAAATCCACAGTTTACTTCCGATCTGCACGAAACTTGGTATACCTACGTAAAAAAACCCAAGGAAAAACATAGGCTATGTTTCGAAAACTTTTAATGACCCCTTGACCCTCTTTCGACCCTTTTTATGGTCATTTTGCTGAAATAGCTTTATTTCTCCTCAAGAAGAGATCTGCTTACCCATTGTTACAAAGAAAACTTAATGCTAAACAACAAGTTTTTAATAGAAACACTAGGTACAAGTCTATTTAAAAATTATATTACTAATTTAAAAATCTATTTCCATGAAATTTAAAAGTTTAAGTATAGTTTAACATACTATTTTTATTTGAGAGTTTATCTAAGTTTTAAATTTTAAAAGCTTTATGGAATATCATTGTTGTTAAAATGTCTTCATGGAAACGAGTAAGTAAAATCAAAAAGTGATAATATTTTAGCTTTTAAGAAAGTTGGTTAACAAACCAAAAACTATTAAAACTCCCTTTCAACTAGAAAAGATTGATTTATTTTCTTAAATTGCAAAATGGAATAAGCTTTAATTATTGAATAATTTCACCGAAAACATTTATTCTTAAAGAAATGATTAATTAAGGAATCTGAGAAATTTAAAATAATTTTTAGAATATTTTTTCCATGTTGTAAATGTGGAAATCATTCAAAAGTTATAGGGTAAACACACCAGTACGCGACCAGTTAAGGAAAATTCAACATTCAAAATTCAATAACTCCTAGGAAAATCTATCAATTTTCTAGCTACTTGCGCCATTATGTACCTAAAATTATCCTTTATAATATGTATATTTTCAAAAAAATTTTTTAAAAAATTAACCCATTTATTTTTACAATTTGTAAATTTGTTCCCATTGCACCAGTAGCCGTCCACCTTACACCAATATCCGACCACTCATGCTCCAATATCCGACCAGCTTGTTTAACCTCCTTAAATATTAAAATAAGGAACAGAAGGAATAAACAAACAAGAAAAAATTATTACTGCATACTTTTATTGATTATAATTACTTATTTTTTAATATTTGAGGGTTTTTTCTTTAAGATAATTTGGTTTTCAGTGTTATCAGATAGTTTAACCGACCATATACTACTGATATTTTCTTTCTTTTTTTATTTTCTTTCTCCCTTGTTTCTTTTTCTTTATTTTCTGTTTCTTTTTGCTTCCAGTAGTCTCTCCACAACCCCGCTCCAACTGCTGGTGGGAATTTCATTCTCTTTCGAATTAAGTTCTTTTTTACAGGTGATTGGCCAGGCCAAAATATTGATGTTGCGAAGGCAGGGCTGATGTTTCGTGCTGATCTTGCAGTCGATTCTAAAGATGCCACTAAAGATGTTGGCTTTTCTTTAGAAATAAAAGAAGTAGCACGGGGAAAGTCTCCTCCTCGAAATGCAGATGCTACTGGAGATGTTGGCATTTCTGAAGACATGAAAGAAGTAGCACGGGGAAAGTCTCCTCCTCGTATTGCAGACACTGCTTGAATACTCTGTTGGTTGTTCCAGATGTCATCCAAAGCGCTCTTGAGATCGTCTTTCGAATAAGGCATATCAGAATGCAGATGAAAAGTTCAAGCTTTTTCTATGCATGTGAATCTTAAAGGACTAAATCAATTCGCTAAATGTGCTAGATTTTAGGCTACTGCTCATAAATTTAATTTGCTTCTAATGCGGAACTCAAACGATTTTCAGATAAGGAATTGTATAATTTATAATTAAATTGTTGTTTAGTAAAAACTAATTAAAATTCTTACTAATAAACTAAGTAAGTACGAAATTTAATTAAAAAACCAGTTAAGGTTATATAGGGGCTAGGTAAATAATAAAAGTGATTTAGACTTTTGAATTAAACTTGCTAAATATCAAATAAAACTAATGAAATTTAATTATAGTTATCGTTTGAGATAATTTTTCATTAAAATTGAATCTTTTTTAACCTATTTCTATTAATTTGTGAGTATTTATTTCTGTTAATTATTAATTGTTTTCATTTTTTATGCAGTGGTCGGATATTGGTACGAGGCAAAAAATACACTGCTCCATTTTCCGACCACTCTGGTCGGATATTGGTACAGATAGGTAAAACAACGTACCAATAGCCGACCACACTAAAATTGTTATTTAAAAAATTATTTTTTTTTTAAATTTTTGTCTACATGTTAAGCTTAGACAATAAACTATGCGCCCATGAAAAAAGAATATCGGAAACATCGTTTTCAAAGAAATTATTTCAAGTTTTTTGAAAACATACGACCATGTCAACGTAGTTGCGAGACACTAAAAAGTGAGCAAATTTTGAGATGTGTTAACATTTTTATTTTTTGTATCTTTTATAAAAATTTTAGGCAATTTTCGAAATAGCTATTTTATTACCCATAATTTTTACGAATTTTTAGCGTTGACAGAAAGTTTTTATATCTTTTTATTTTCTTATTCTGATTGAAAAAAGTCGCTTTGGACGGAAACTGGTGACTGGTCATCTACTGGTGCGTTTACCCTATTGCTTGAGTACTGAAGGAATTTTAGTCCATCCGGGAACACCGGGATAAGAAAAATTACTAGGAACAAAGGGATAGGAAAAGTTACCGGGAACACCGGAATATGAAAAAGACGCCTGGGATACCGGGATGATTGGTAAATGCTGATTATATAAAATTAGAAATGTATTTGGGAAAACTTAAAAATCAGGCGTTTGCTATCAAAACCGGCTTATTCCATTTTTGGAAATTTTACAAGAGACAAAAAACTTCTCACGTCCACAGTTCTAAAGCTAAATTTGTTTTTTAAACTTTTAATTGTTGGTAAAACCAAAACCACCTAGAATTTGATTAGTTTTTCACTTTCATTACAGTTGCATTACCTTGGGCGTAATTACACTAATTAGGTTGGAATGAGCTGATTTTTATGCAAAAACACGATTTTTCATGCTTTTTTTCAGTTTTTTTGTCCAATTAAGTGTTGTGAAATTGGTTTTTTCCAGTTTACCAGTTAATATTTGTGTCTTTACGAGTTTAAATAAATGACATTCACTTAACTTTTTCAAATGATCTGAAATTTCACAGTTGAGATCATAGTTTTCACCCTTTAATCTAATTTTGGGTTGGAATACGCTGGATTTGAGCTAAATCCCTTCGCCAGGTCATTAAGGGACCCTCTTCCTCTAAATTTTTTGATAGCAAACGCCATAAATAATAAATTTATACTCTTCACCCGTGCAAGGCCGGGCATATCAGCTAGTTTAATAAATAAAACATATTCCTACAATTTAAAAAAAATCCAATATTTCCACTTAAAAGGGTTTTGAATATTAACTCTAGTTTTTGAGTCTGTTAACCAACTTTCTTAAAAGCTAACAATATGATCATTATTTGATTTTGCATTCTCGTTTCCATGGAGACTATTTTAACAACAATGCTATTCCATGAAAATTTTTATTTGTAAATTAAACTCTAAAATAAAAATATTTTGTATTATACTTACCAGTTTTAAAATTTTAAATTTTGTTGAAATATATTTATAAATTATTAATATAATTTTTAAATGGACTGGTACCTAGTGTTTCTATTAAAAACTTGTTGTTAAGCATTAAGTTTTCTTTGTAACAATGGAGTAAGCAGATCTCTTTTTGGGAAGAAATAAAGCTATTTCAGCAAAATGACCATAAAAAGGGTCGAAAGAGGGTCAAGGGGTCATTAAAAGTTTTCGAAACATAGCCTATGTTTTTTTCTGAGTTTTTTACGTAGGTATACCAAGTTTGGTGCAGATCGAAAGAAAACTGTGGATTTGTATAAAAGACAAACATAATACCCACACTTGATTTTATTATATTAGATTAAATTTTATTTTCAACTTGAAATTGGGTAGTTATGTTCATTTTAAGAGTTAAAAGGCTATTAATATTTTTTCAAAAGAAAATTTTTAAAATATTTTTGATTAAATTTTTTTTCACTTTTTTAAAATTTTTTTTCTGAAAATGATGATCATGATGCACACCAAATTAACGACAAAAAATTTACGAACAAAATGGGACTGATATCAGGTTTTTAAGTTGTATAGTTCTAGAGTTATTAGCTGTTTAAAAATGCATGAAAAACAACTTTACAAAATTTGTATGAACATTAAAAAAATTATATCTAACGAAACAAGAGTGATAGAAGAATGGAACCTGAAAGATTATGTCTATAACTATATTAGTTCCACATAAAAAAATCATGAACAATATTTGATTGTTTAATCTTTGATTTGGTTAAAAAATAATCGCAAAAATGAAGTTTTTTCATATTTTGTCAAACTTTGGGGCCTATGCGCGATCGGAAGATATTAACCGATTTTATTTAATTTTCTTTTTCTTTGTCTATATAATTCGCGACTTTTCTGCGCTATTACAACTTCGAAATAAAAAAATGAGTTTTTTCGGCCCACCCTAGTAGGTATTCCTTCATATTAAAGTTTCCTAAATTAAGTTATTAAGTTCCTTATATTCTATTATGTCCCCTCCGCAGTATCATCCTTAGGATTAGGTTCAAAAACTTAGAAACCAACGTTCTGAAAAGAACTGGGGAACATTCTTTGTTTCTCTGGGTTTTCAATTTAAATAAATTAGTTATAGAAATAATTTCTTTGTATCACACTTTGAAATCTTTATCGCCTTATTAAGTTAAAAAGTAATTGGATCTATCATATTTCAAGTTAATATAGGTAATATGGATTTGACCTTTTCTATCTAAAAACTTGATATCTCGAAGCTATTATTTTTATGTTTTCCCGCTAAATGCGCTATGACTATACTCACTATTAAAAGTGAATTAATCCAATAAATACTTAAAAATAACACTACTGAAATATAGATCATCTGTAAGCATGTGATATTCTTCCGATTTTGTCGGATTTTTCTACTTTTTCAGATTTTTCTGAGAATTATCAGATTTTTTCCTCCCACCGCAAAAAATTAGGACAAGGTGTTCCAAAAATTATCTGGGGTTGGACCCCCAAACCCCCTTTTTAGTAACTTGGAACTCTATTTTTCAAATATTTTTATATAAAGTTCATTAACATGCAAATTCTACCTAAAAATATATTGGAAAACAGTATTGAAAATGAAAGGAGTATTTCACCAATTATTGCTGGTTAAGCGGATAACAAGTGTAAACTCACAACTCTCAAGCGTCACCTCCAACCGTGGACCGGTTTCGTCCTTTCCTAACAAGGACGAAACCGGTCCACGGTTGGAGGTGACGCTTGAGAGTTGTGAGTATTGAAAATGTCGTTCACGCAGTTTTTCAGACTTTTTGCTTTTTTGTCAATCTCATTCTCATCCCTAAAATATGTCTTTGGCCTTTTCTACCTACAAAAATTGATCTCGAGTTTTTTCGTTTTCCATCTAAATGCTGTGATTGACCATTAAAGTCATTAAAGTTACAGTAAAAAAAGGGGGCTTAAAACGAAAACCATTGAAATTTATCATTGCACTGTATTTTAGTATATTTTATTTCAGACCAGATTCCCTCCCTGTTTGTATAGAATAGTGGAACTTTTTAAACTTCAGAAACGAAATTTTCCTTTCTGTGAATATTTTGCGGTGGTAATTGTGATTTATAACTGTGAGTAAAAGAAAAAAAAATCCCAGAACAAAACGACGAAGATAAAGAGGCAAAAGTGACTTTTCACCTTACATCCCCCGATGCGTGTTACATTAAAACAGTGTTTAGCTACAAAAAAAAACCCCAAAAAAGAATTCCCTCAAAAGAAACAACCGTTCCACACGCTAATTACGAACCAACAGATTCAATTACAAGAAGGTTTCTTTTGAAGTTCTATACGAATCTCTCTCATCCCGGCGACTCAAAGAAACAGGTAGAAAAGTGAGAATGAAAATACTAATAACAATAATGGGCGAGAGTATAGGAAAAAGAGAAAAGATTCCCCGGTAGCTGATGGACAAGTCAAATTGTTACTTGCGAAAGGAATTGGGAAAACGTTGGAGAAAAAAGCTTTTGCTCCCATGTGTGGAGTCGGAAAGAATAGAGGGCTTATAGACACTTTCACCATGGAAGAGATCGTGTCAACTTCTGCCATTGAATTCTTCCCAGAACGCCAGGCTCTATTGCCCTTTTTATGATTTTTCAGAATGGTAATTTGTTCATTTGATTATGGGTTTCTGATATAATTGTGAATAAAAGAATTCACATTACCTACATAAAAACATGTTGAATTAGAATTAGAGCGTTTAAAACGATAAAAAATACGTATTTAAGAATCAATATCGAAGATGCTCACAAAGGCTCGACTTTGAAGCCAAAGATTTTCGGTTCAGATTTAGTATAATTCCTTTTTCGCCTTTACTTGTTAATTTTATTCTGGTATGGAAACTGTTGTGATCTGTTCTGAACTAAATGAATCTACTGACCATTAAATCCTTTGGTAAATTTGGGGCGGCTAGGAATGAAAGGGTTAAAACAGTTTTAAATTAAACATAATTGGAGAACAGGCTTATTTTACATACAGTTCAAAACATTTTCGATAAATGTCTGTCTTCCCATCATTCTTAAAAACACCCTATAAAGTGGTGTCTTCAGAATCCGAGCAGTTCATATCACCGCAAGTGCTTCAAATAACGTAAAGGAAGAATAGTTTTTATGTTTTTAACTGATGTCAAAGTTTTCGTTGCGGTTAAGAGCTCTATATCTATTTGATGTTCAACTGTTTAATAACGTGCCAAGAAATAAAAAAACCTTTTGGACAAAGAAACATTTCGTTATCTGTCCCATTACTATGGTACTTTCAAGTAGCAACGAGTCAATCCCATCCTCTTTTGCGATATTTTCTCAAGGGCACGGGCTATTTTAGTAACAAATTTCTTTCGGGCCGTCTCCTGTAACTTGCCACTCTAAATGTCGGTCAAGCAGGGTTGCTTTCGATGTGCTCTCTAGTTCATACCATCTCTGTGTTCGCTCCCCTCTTGACGAAGTTATTAATTTAAAGCGAAGTGTCAGCCATTTGATACGGCGTGCTGTGATGCCGAAATGACTATACAGCCCCAAATTAACTTGCCTCGACCCGTGAATTAATTCCATTTCGTTTCTGAAACGCTTTTGGCGTAATCGGCGTGGAAATAAGAAAGGGGTAGCTCTTTTTTTTTAATGTGAGAGTGTTTGAACTTTAAAGAGAGTAAACCGATGGAGTTGTTCCGTTGTCAGGGATTACGAGCAAAGGAATGGGCGTACTTTATTTGAACGAATTTTAGTCTTAATTTCTTAATTTTTTAGGGGTAGGGGAAGCGTTTTAAGTTTTTTTAAGCTCGCATCGTGCGTTGCTAACTTCTACATCTTTTATTTGTACTTAACGTATATTTACTTTTAAACTTAAATTTATGGTTGCTGGATTAAATATTTTGATTTTACAACGTCTATTTATTTGGAGTCATTACCAGCCACACTAGTAGCCATACCACTATATACGGAAAAAGTAAAAAAAACGTTTCGAAGGCCCCTTTGGCGGTCCTAGTATTGAAACAACTTAACCTCTACATAAGCGGTAGGTAGAAGCAGAAATTCAAGCGAAGAAAAGCAAAAACCGAAACAGAAGCAAAAAGGGGCGTGGACGCCTCTCACCTGCAAACCGATCTATCTGATGGCAACAGGGGGTGAGATGGAGGTGAAGATGTATCCTCCCTTCCTTCCCCGCGTGTTCCGCCGCGGCCTGTCATTGATTACGAATTCGATTAGGCCCTTAAACGATGTTCGGTAGATTGTAATTTAGCTCGGGGAGGTGTGGTGGAATTTAGAGCTGAATTTTTTTATGGAAGGAAAAGGAAGACGGCTCTTTACGTTTCAGATGTGCCTGAGCTTTTGAGCGGAATCACAAACGTTTAGTTCTGACTTAACGCATCAAAATATTCATCTCTCTTTCTCTCTCTCCTAGTTCTTCTCTTTCTATTTTCAGAGTAAAATTATAACATATTTACTGTTGTTCAGGCGTATAAAGGGTGTTAAAAAAGTCTGTTTAACGGCTTGCTAATATTTGACCCAACGTCTCGAAAAATCATGAGAGTATCTATGAGTTCCTAACCTACAATAAACAGCTAACTATGTTTAATTCAATGGTAGCATCTAAGTAAAATGTTTTAAAAAATTTAAATTAAAATGAGAAGGAACAAAAACTTTAATTAAAAATGCATGTAATTCTATAAAAATGCACAAAAAAGGTTTCATGAATATATCTTTACACTGTTAAAAAAACCGCTCATCCTTTATCAAATTTGTGGTGAAAGGTTTGGCTGTTTCACTACAATCTGGGTTAAATTTAGTTGCAACCTATAGTTCGGTAACCGGTCACATTATTAGTCTTTTATCATTTTCTTAAAAACGGACTATTTTAATTACTCGTTTAAAATAAGTTGCTTCGTTAAGGTTGTAGAGTATTGAGGTGAAACTGGATTTCATACCAAGCCTTGCGTGTATTGGAAAGGGGAGAAATTAAGAGGCATTAGTTGCAAAACATTAGAAATTTTAACCCCTACCGCCTTTCCTAACCTTTAAATCTTCACGACGTCTGTCCAAAAATGTAAAGTTGTGTGGGTTTTCTACAATTTCTAATAAGGTACTTGTACCCAATATGGACAGGGCTCTCAATATGGACACCCCTTATATCTTAAAAAGTAAGAAACTTGATCGAGAGTCGGCACTACGTGTTCTTGAAGAGAAGCAGTTTAAAAGATTATTTAGTCTTTAAAGTGCAAAAAAGCGCGCTGTTCACCATTTTGAAGGAAATTTGTGTTTTCATGGTGTGCTGATAGTAATTACAGGTAAAGTTTAAATTCTTCTTAGATATGGTAAAATTACTCTAAATATTAAAAAGTGGAGTGTTTTAGAAAGCGGATGAAATATATTTTTGTTTGCTATTGCTTATATTGCTTAAAAATGTTTTCTTTGTTCATATATTACAAGATTTAGTAAAACTACGCCGTGTTCCTATTATGGACACCTTATGTCCACATTGTAAAAACAGCTAGTGAATCTTCAGATTCAGAAATTTTTAAAATAATTTTCTGTTTGATGTTATTTTATTTAGGTAATTCATAATAAATTAATGTTTATATGTATTTTTAATCTTAATTATAGTATCCGTACATAACATTACGAAGTGCATGTTCTGATGATATTAACTGTGCCCTCCCCTCCCCCGCAATACTTAAAGAAATATTTTTTATCCCCTCTCCTCTAAAATCCCTTGGAAGAGTGGTTTTTCCATACACCCTGTGTAGTAGGTCAATAATTTGCCCCCTGTCCATAATAGGGACAGGTGGTTCCTAATATGGACACTTGCAAACATTTTTTGTTTTTATCACTGAAATTAAACCAGAATAATTACAAGGTCCCTAATTTTAATAATGATAGTCAACAGTCCAAAGATAGGGGTCATAAATTTTTGGAGTCCTGTGACGTGTATAAGGGGGTGAAAAAAATACATTTTCCTTAGGGTGTCCATATTAGGCACAGGTACCTTACTGAAAGCTAGCAGCATCGCCGCTACTTTTCGCATAGAAGCAGACTTCGTACGTAATGGGGAAATTGTGAAACTGTTGCAGAATCACAACGACTTCTCTTCTTCTTAGCCAAGAGGTAGTGTGTTGACAGAGTTGATTTCTTTTCAAAAGACACACACTTCGAATCTACTCTGTGAAGTCGTCAGGTCAAACGCCTGTTGCTCTTTCCTAAAAGCACCCCCCTCCTATGTAATAGAGGGCCGCGAGAGAGATAGAGCAACAAGTTTCCGATCGAATTAAAAGACTTCAATCGCAGCATCACGACAGCGTCATTACTGAGCAAGAGAAACTTTTTGCTCCCTTCCCCCCTGTTCACGTTTCAAAACCGAATTACGTTCTCGGGCTCACTTCAAAAAGGGCTCGCAAGTAGGGAAAGATTTTTCGTATGCAAATACTTCCCCAGTGAGCCCCGGCGAGTAGTGCATTTGCATCACAAGGGGACGGAGTTTAAACAGGCCAAATGGATTTTTTAACTTCTCCGAAGCCCTTTGTGAACTCCCCAGACGATCGGACGATGATAATAACGATATTGAATAACCCTTCTCTGAGCAATAACGGGCGAAAGAAAAGAGGCTGCATGCGGCGCCTTTTTCATGATATTATTATTAGAGCGCCTCCTCTTCGCCAGGTCTGGAGCCCCCGTGCATTTTTCCCTCTTAAGTGTAAACAAGGAACAAAAATGGAATGCTTCGGAAATGGTATTAGCTCCATAGCGCCCCTGCTTAGCGCTGGAATGAATGACGAGCAGATATCATATGAATGCACATAGGTGCTACATGCGCTGCCTAATGCGAGATGGACGAGCTGGAGTATGAATAAATAAGCGACGGGAGGAGGAGTAACTGTAACTGTATTGGGAGGAATATTTTTATGAAAGAGCTGACGGTCGTGACAGGTTTTAAACAGCGGAGTTATTGATATGAATTCGCGTTTTTTTATCCGTCCGTTTCGAAGAAGTCGGACGGAGATTTAAATAGCAAATTAGGTTGCGAATGCGACGGCCTTTTTTGTTCGGGGTACCGGTGAATAAAAGTGAATTATGTCTGTTGGATTTTCGCGAATTATGACATTTATGATGCAGGCTGAGGAGACGCTCTTGAAATTTAAGTGTGCTTACGGAATCCGGATTTTAAGTGAATTGATTCAGTATGAAAAATTTATCAATTACATATTTTGAAAAGACGGTTTTCTTTTTATGAAATAATACTCTTGTGAAAAGTAATGGTATTTTTTTCAATATCATTATTCTATATTTAAAAACTGTATAAAATTTTAAATGGAGTTATTTATTGCATTTAACATTGATACATAAAGAACTTTAATGGTGAAGGTTTTTCTACATCTTTCGAAATCCCCTTGTTGATAAATTATCTGAAAGTTAAGCACAAAAAAATTAAAGTATTTTTCCAATTACTAATTAAAAAAGTCGATTACTTTATAAAGATTATTTTTTAAGTTTTAGATGAATTAGATAATTTTATTAAGACGAATCTTCAAACTGTAATCATAGCACGGGTATCAACAATAAATAATAATCAATGCTTTTGATAAAGGAAGGCAAAAAATATTTACCCATCTAAGAATAATTGAGTCAATGAAAGCTGGGAAATATGTTTAAAAATATAAATTTGAAAACAGCTTTGCAAATCAAAACTGCTCAAATTTTGAGCCGTATTTCTGCATTTATCAAATAAAATGCTGTCCTAGGAAATGCCCAAGGCTCCGAAAATTCACACATTCATTCATTAAATATCATTACATATTTAAAGTTGTTTTTAGTTATATTTCAAATAATAAAAAATGAGTCAAAATTATCCTAATAAATATTAATGCTGGTATTCTTTATTTATGTTTAAAAAACTAGAAAAACAAATATTAGTTATCCTAAATGATCATGTAAAAATGAATGGTTAATCATATTGTAAAGAAATTCCGTAGACATGGAAAAATTTCATATTTATCCCTTGTTAAAATCATAAATAAACTATTTTAATTTCCTAATCAAATTTAAAGGTCAATTCAGTTTCAAATAATGCTATTTCAATTCGATATTCGAGATTGAATTAAACGAAAACAAATTGCTCAGGAAGAGTATATTTTTAAATTGAGATCATATAGGGGAAATAAAGGAACCGCCCTAAGAAATGAAAATACATTTCTTACATTTCTTTGCCTTCTAATTTGCATTTGAAACTAAATAAATACTAAATGTTTAGTTTTTCATAATACTGTTAAATTTTTTTATAAAACAATTGTGGAATATGGAGAAGTCATAAAGATGGGTTCTTTTTTAGCTGCATAAAGAAAGATCAAAGAAATTATATGAATCGATTTGATATTAATTTTTTTACCTTATCGATTTCCGCCTTTGATCAACTTGATTGCTATAAAAATTCTTTGAGAATCGACATTTTGTCCGTTGGAGCAAAATGTGGTTTCTTCACACTTATCACATTACTGAACGTAATTACCTTTTGCATTTTTTACATTAATTAATAGGCTATTGATACTATAATCGAGTATCATTACAGTCACTCGACAATGTGTTGGAAAGTATGTGAGAATGATATTCAAATGATCTAAGTCACAGGCTATCTGCAATGTGTAATTACCCTTCATTTCTCCACGCCATTCTGAATGTTGTTTTTCTTCACCAATTTATTCGTAACTTGCTTAATTAACTGTTTTGCTCTATCACATTTTTATACCATTTAATGAAATTTCTTTCCTTTTTTTCCCCCCAAGAACATATTTCTTTCACCTTATTAAATGCTTTTTATTTTACTTTGGTTTTAATTTGATTATTTAGCTTATATATAGGAACGAAATATTTATTTCCATCTTGTCTTTACTGTAATTATGTGACAATTTTCTTTCGTAATTCCTATAATTGTTTAGATACTTTTCGGCTTCATGATTAGTATACACTCAGGCTAGAAATCCAATACCTTTTCACATGTTGGTGTTAAGAAGGGGAATAATCAAGAAATTTTATCACACAAATATCTTTAATTTTGACATCTTGGGATGACATTCTTTAAATTTAATGCTAATGCTACAAATTTCGTGTTTAGTTTTTCTTAACAGCCATCACTTTTTATGAATCAATCATTATTCCCCTATTTTAAGTTGTACTTACAAAAAAAATAACAGTTTCTGTGTCGAATCTATGATGTAGTGTTTGAAATTTAAATATTATTATCCTTATTTTAACATTTCTTTATATTTCCTGTTTCTTGATATTTCTCTCGATTTTAACTATTTATTTGTTTATGGACTTTTTAACATACATCTATACATGAGATATCAATAGTGTTGTGTGCATAGCAGAACCTGTTAGAAAATATATATTATCTGATATTTGTCCATATTTTTTCATTAATTTCTATTTTAAGTATCTATATTTTTTGACACCTCTTAATACACGATGGCTCGAAAACAGTGTTAATGCGAAAAAAATTACTTTTCCCAGTTTAAAGTTATAACTGAGTTGAGTTATATTTTGAGCTTCTCATTCAATCTCTAGAACTGAACATTTGAAACATTTTGACGTCTTTTTGACTTAAAAAAAGGCAGAGTTATATCCAGAGTATATAATGTAGTCTTATTCACAATAAACTTGATGCTGTAGAAAGATTTTAACGCAAAGCAATTTTCACTTCCTTCCCATTCGAATGGAGATTTTGATAGAACAAGGGATTAAAGATTAATATTACTTCAGCTGAATCTCCTATTTGCCCCTACTGTGCAAAACATTGATCAATGGTGAAAAAAAATTCAGTGACCGAAACCCCCTCACGAAGCATCCACTCCCTTGTTCCCCTCACGAGTAACTAAAAAAGTGTCACCGTTACATCTTCATTACAGGTACCCAATCAAACCGTCCGAGTCTCCGCGTCTCCAACAACTACAAAGTGCTACAAAAGACTTATCAACTCAAGAAAACGGAGGCCCTTCACACTTAATTGTCCCTCACGTGTCTTTTGTAAAAAAAGAGCCCCTGAAGAATAAAGAAGAGAACAAAACTCGCACGCCATACCTTTTCCATGTCCACGGCAGAAACGTGTCGGAAAATAGATTTCTCCGAACAGACCATATCGTGACCGTTTAGGTGATCATTTCACTTCGTTTGCGATTTTTTTTTATTCTTCCCCTCATTTGATACTCGTGATTTCTGGGTTTTTATTAAAGTTGGTACGATCTCTCCCATTGTTTCCCTCATTTTTATACTGTTTTGTGGAGTCTTGTGAGTAAATAGGGGAATCGTTGGGGAAATATTTAGTGGCCATTGTAAAGGGTATTCGCAGTGACTATTCCAATGTTCATGTCCACTGTGGAATCGGTCGCTTACGACTTTTTAGGGATGCAGGAAGTTATCTAACTGAGTTCACATCTGATTTATTGCGGCAGACCTGACTTTTTCGCTCTTGTGCGGCTTTCGTTTTATGGACCCTACGCAGAACATCCCATGATGAGTTCTTTATTTCTCCAAATTTATTACGAAAGAGCTTTTTTGGAACAAATGTACTTAATGGCTCCCCGGTCGTTTCGGTTTTTGGGTGCATTTTATACCTCTTTTGTACTATTCATCTTTGATGGGAACTTACGGGAGATTTATTTGGATCTTTCGGAAAGATCACGAATTTCATTTATTATTGTGTGTGTTAAGGATATGATGCAGTAAAGTTTGTCTCTCATAGGCATTAGGCATGGGTTATTGAGTTCTACCTATACAATAATTTCTTGTAATGGTAAAACATTTCCTCTTGAGATAAAATTGTACAACTGAAAATATCACAGATTAAAAAAACTACATCAATTTTGGAAGTTCATATGAGTCCTACTTTTTAGATAATTGTATAAGAAAAGAACATTGAAGTATTAATATTGTGCAAAATCATGAAGCAATTATGAATTTGATAAGCGTTTTATCCACCATAGAAAGTGGGACATCTTTTTAAAAATACTCCCTTTCTCTTAAACAATTATCGTATTATTTTAAAATATAAAAGCTGTGAATATTTTTGAAACTTATAGACATTTTGTCAGGAAAAATCATGCTCTGTATTACTATAATAGTGCCTAAGTACTTTAGGAAACAAACATTATGGAGCCGGGTTAACATTTAAAGTTTTCAGACCATTACAAAGAGGTGAATGGACATAAGGACTCCGCAACATATTCTACTATTTCTTTATTAGCTTATCTATTATTGTTATTTATTGATTTTGCTGTGTTAAGTAGTCTAGTTACAGGTGGGAATTGGTCCGACCCAACCCCATAGCTATAAAAATATCTGCTGTAGCATATTTAGTTCTTCGTTTGTTTTCTAAAATGCGAAAAGTTATTTAAAAAACACAAAAAAACTATAATAACGTATAGGTAGCATATGTTTCAAGATCGAGTTTCTAAAATTTTTTATATTTATTTTTCTTTGAAAATTATCTTTATTTAATCAAAAATTTTAAAAAAGATACAAAACGGAAAAAAAACCCAGCTCTTACGAAAACCAAATTGTTTAATTCAAAGGTACCAACCACTAAAGAGTACTATTAGCTTCTATATTTACTGCACTTAACTGTAACTTCGTTTCATTGATGCACAGCGCTTCTAATTTACTTACTAAAAACACAATTGTGGAAAAGTCCTTTTTCCTTAACTCCTCTTCATCCTTTACAAACAAGCTGTTCTCCAGAAAGAAAAACTAAATAATAATACGACATAAACAATATTTTTCAAAAATATCAATAAAAGGGAATCACTTCTTTTGTGTTTTCGGACCCTCCGAAGGGACACACATTGTTTTTGAAATTTTCTCAGCTTAAATGACGGACTGTATCTACATAAAGTTTTAGAATATTCCAAATCGTGATACTTCTCTCAGCTCGGTTCGAAGGTAACAGTCTTCCACGAACCGGGAATATTTCAGATTTTTGTTGTTTGTGGACAGTCCCATTGTCACGGGGATCACGATTTTGGCATTTGTGAACAGGGTCACGGAGTACGGGAAATTTTTTATATATGGATTTCCATCGCCAATTTGGCGAGAGATGGGAATCCCTTTAATAAATAAAAAATGCCTATATCTCAGGGTGTTGCTAAATTACTTGCCCCAATTCACAGAAGGTAAGGGGGTGTCTGTAAACTACATGATGTTTTGTTGGAAGGAAGGGGTAATAGATGCTTGATGCAATGTTAAATACATTGTCTATTTATAACAATAAACTTGTATGTAACGATATTCCCCAATAGTTACAGTGCAGTTAAAGCCAAACCACCAAAGGGACTAGGTTAACTTTCAATAACGAAACCTGTCCACTAACGGCGTATTTTGATACATATATAGGACACAATCATGCATGCATAGCGTTTATAACATGAAAACAAATAACTTCTGAAAGATTAACAACGGTTAACCAGCTTTCATTGAAAAATTCTACCATTCAGAGTTAACGTTTACTTCTTTGCCGGTCGGATTAACCACTCGGATAAAGTAGCAGAAAATAACAGCTAAGAAATATCGTATTAAAAATAATAGAACTTCAACGAGAAGATTCAACGGTACATAACAACTTGGTGCATAAGAATATATGCATTTTGATATAAACAAAACCGTCAAATTCCGCAACTATGAAGAAGTCATCAAGTCTGATCGACTCCACAAGTCTGTTAATTTGAGACAAGAAGGGCGAATCAGATTGATTGTGACCCAAGAGAAAAAATGATCCACGAAATTTCTGTGGCACAATATATGGACAGCCCCTGACGAAGTTTCTTCAACGGAAATGAAAGAATCTTTCCAAATACACACAATAGTGCCGTGTAGTAATGGATTACAAGACAAGGGCTATCCGGCTTCTCATGAGAACTTGGAATTATTTACTCAAAACCACTCTTCTTTTAAAACAATACATATTGGAGGTTTATGCTCGTTTAGCTCATTTTATAGGGAATCCTTTGTCGTGGAGGTTATGTTTTTCCGGTTTTCTGGACTATCTTTTAAATGGTACATACCCAAAGATCTCCCCTTTCATGTACTTCCTGTAAGTGATTTGTTGAGATATTTTATTTTGAGACTTACATCCTTTTATGATGGTTCTCGTATATACTATAGAATATACTTTTGAAAGCCTGGGTTATTTTGGTAAATTAGAGGTCATTCCCTTGACCATTACTCCTGTTTTGATTCTGTAGAGTTCAGTTTCAGTTTTTGGTTCATCTCTCGAAGTAGATATTCCCACATTGATTGGTCTGATGTATTTTCATAGTTTGATGCCGTATATTTATCTCGCGTTTTTCTTTTTAACAGGTAATAGATAATTTTAGTACATCATTTAAATAATATTTGTAAAATTTTCGAAGGGACAGTATTTGTTAATGTATTGTTTTTAAATAAAAAAAGAATGTTATTCTAATTTTTGATATTCTAGGTAGCAATTTATGAGACGATTGTCAAGTATAATGCATATGTATATCCTTCCCTGAAATTAAAAAACTTGCAAGACTTTGTAATTTAAAAATTAAAGATATGGATCAAAGTTTTCTATAAGGGAGACAAGACATTTGATAGGGTAAACGCATCAGTTGCTGACCAGTTTCCGTCCACGGCGACATTATTTAATCAGAATAAGAAAAAAAATTTTCTGTCAACGCTAAAAATTCGTAAAAATTTATGTATAAAAATATAACCATCAGAAAAATCCCCTAAATTTTGTATAATAGGTACAGAAAACAAAAATGTGAAGACATCGCAAAATTGGCTTATTTTTTAGTGTCTCGCAACTACGTCGATACGGCCATGTTTTCAAAAAAGTAGAAATAGATTTCCTTTTTCCTTGGCAGCATTGTTTATTGTCTCTAAACATAACAAGTTAACAAGTAAAAAAATTTTTTTGAACAAATAAATTTTTGAATAACTGGGGAGCTACCGCCCCCTGCTCGCTATCGCTCGCCAACCCCCGTAAACTGCTGACGCAAGACTTTTGGAATTGCTTCGCAATTCCCACTAATTTCAACTCGCTGAACTTAATACACTTTATAAAACAATTTACAGAAACAAATTTTCAGTCAACAAATTTTCCAAAAAAACGTCATCAAATCCCCTCCATGAATAAATCTCCCTTAAAAGTTTGAATACACTCATTGCCATAAAAAATAGTGCACCAAGAAGAAAAAGAGATATCAAAGCCAAATTTATTTCCATGATTACCCATAGAATGAAGGTTAATTGATAAAAAATTCAGACTTCTTTGAAGTTCGGGGGCCGAGAAAATCAGTAAGAAGGCCAGAGCTGCGTCATTGAGTTTTTGAAGCCGGTTGTCCGACTTCACCTTCAGCCGAGTCTTGCGGACAAGTTTCAAGATAAAAATGCACAGCCACATGATGTATACAATGTCAAAGCGTTCTTCTTACCCCCCTAGGTAGCATTTTCACCCCGTCTTTCCCGTTCTCTAGAACCAACGCCCACAAAAAAAAGTCCGGTCAATGAGGAGAAAGCATCTAGCCTGGTAAGAAACGTCCGTTGGAGGACCAGATGAAATTTGACAACGTGGGGACACACCATGGTCTCCCAATTCCCAAAAGCCCATTCAGAGCCTCTTTCACTCAATACCAAGGCGTGTGGCGGCGGTAATGGACACCTATGAAGTCAACCCTTTTTACAGATTTTCTGGGCCCCCGAACTTCAAAGAAGTCTGAATTTTTTATCAATTAACCTTCATACTATGGGTAATCATGGAAATAAATTTGGCTTTGATATCTCTTTTTTGTCTTGGTGCGCTATTTTTTATGGCAATGAGATTGACAATTTAGATAAAATTCTTATGGCAATGAGTGTATATATTAACTCAAACTTATCAAAAATTTAAACGAAATGTTTTTTTAAATATTATTCTTAACTATTTTTAATCTATGATTATAAAAATAACTAATTCTAATTGTTTATCAATATTTGGACCAAACAAAAACCATTATTTTAAAGTAACTCGTTAGTATAATATGCCTAGTGTTTATCATTCATATTTTTCTCAAACCCAGACTTGTTAAACAATACCGTTTAAGCAATTTAAAATAATAAGAGACAAATCATCACTCTATGTTTACAATTAATTTCGATAAAATCAGACTAAAAATTATAAATGTTGGAAAAAAGTGTGAAATTTTAGTATAAAATGGCGTACATGTAAGTTTTTAGAATATTTTTTTATTAGTCTTTGAGTGATATTTCATCCAGAAAGTACTTTTTTAAAAGGTGAAAAAACATGTTTCATCTTAAAATATGGCGTTAATCGGTCGTTGTGATTGGATGCATAATAATTTGATTGACAATACCTGCTTTGTAACTGCGACCATACCCGTTATCTAAAAAAATGGAAATAGTATTTTAAAATTGAGAATTTTTTTTGAAAAATCGAAGGGCCTATATATATTAGGGTGGTCCTTATTTTTTAAGTTTGGAAATCTTAACGCGACGCCCCCCCAAATTGTTCCATCATACAAATAAATAGTTTTTGCAAAATATCAGCTCATTCGAATAATAAACACCCGTGCGCAGTTGCCTTGAAGTTTCAAAAAAATACTGATTTTTTCACAAAACATCCCAAAAACCATAGATTAAACTATCCCAACTTCTTCTTGATTTTTTAATGAGAATATAATATAGTTATAGTTATAATGTTCCAGATTCCATTCTTCTATCACCCCTCTTTCGGTAGTAAAAATGTTTTAAAGTTAAAATAACTCTTGTAAAGTTGTTTTTCCTGCATTTTAAAAAAGCTAATAACTCCAGAACCATACAACTTAAAAACCTGAAGTTTGTGCCATTTTGTTTGTAATTTTATTACCTTTCATTTGATGTGCAACATAACTGCCTTTTAAAAAAAAATTTCTTCAAAATAAAAAAAATGGAGAAAAAATTAAATAAAAAAAATTTTTGAAAAAAAAATTTTATTAAATAAATTTAAAGTTTTTCCACTCCCAAAATGAACATTTCTGCAAAATTTCAAGTTGAAATTAAAATTTGATCATGTAGAAAAAATAAAAGTTTGCGAAATTTTGGCAAGTCCCTAATCATTCCATGTAATTTAACAAAAAAAGGTGTTTTACTCATGGGGATTCCAAAAACTCCCTTGAGGGTGTTCATACGATTTGTACCATGCAAAAAAATTTACTAAATATCAGAAAATACAGCTATTAGCCGATTCGGTACAAAATCCTACAGAGCTAGTTTCCAACCTAATTCAATGTGCCTATATTTTACCTGAATTTCCCTTAGAATTAAATTTTTACGTTATTTTTTCACTTCCAACATGTCAAATCAAATGAAATTAAAAGTGTTTAAAGATAAAAGAATAAAATAAAATCATACCCCGATGACTACGCACAACGCAGTCTACTATTTGGTACCCGACAGGGCTCTGTAAGATTTTGTACCGAATCGGCTAGTAGTTGTATTTTCTGATATTTAAGTGAATTTTTTTGCATGGTAAAAATCGTATGAGCACCCTCAAGGGAGTTTTTGGAATCCCCATGAGTGAAACACCTTTTTTTGTTAAATTACATGAAACCCGTACGTGGTAGGCTGGTGGTCTGAGGAAAGTAATCTAAAAACACTTGCAGTAAAAACAGCTTTATTAGAAGAACTAAAACGCAACGTTGAAGATAAAACAAAGTTAAGAACACGATGATTAAAATGATGAATTTGTTGACGATGCTAAAGGCTAAAATCCACGTCTTCTCAAGCTGGCAATACACTCTCTATCGCGGCCCTCTGCCGGATAAACTTCTGTCGGCCTTCTGCCGAAAAACTCTCAGGGCGTCTGATTTGATCGGCCGTCTGCCGATCCCTTCCTCAGCGTCTCTCTCTCAAAACATCAATCGCGAAATCGCCCGATGCTTCCACGTGCCGCTCTTTTAACAGCAGCTCTGCTGACGTATAGCTGGCGTGACGTCACCACTCGTACCGCTGCCACTAGCCTTTAGGGTTTCTCACTTCCTACAGCTCGGCCATTCTGATGCTGCAGGCGCCCCGACTGCTCTTCTAGAAAAAGAAAAAGAACAAAACAAAGTCCAAGTCCTAATCAACAATATCTGGTCAGGGTTTAATATGGTCCGCTGCAGTAGACGTAATACCGGGACCCTCAGAGTCCGGGATTCCAAGTCCACCGCCGACGAAGCTGTAACACACCCACACTAGCACTTTCCTTCACTACACACCGCCCCTGGGAAAAAGACACTTCCATCTGGGACAAAACGTCGACTCCCAAAATCATGCTTGTGCCCAGATCCTTTACCACATGTACATCGACAGGCATCCACTTGTCATCAATTAGAATGTTTTCCCTAAAATGTCCAGCCGGTTCTACCGTACTTCCTCCCGCACCCGTTAGCGACACTCTGTTATCAATCAGTTCCGGACTACCCAGTTCAACATAAACCTCCTCTGAAATTAGGGTTAGATCACTCCCCGTATCTATCAAGGCCTCCACCTCTTTATTTCCAACCTTTATCATCTTGAGGAATTTTTTATCACCACTGCACTGACTCAACTTAACTTCTTTGTTTCCACAATCCCTCTCTTTATGACCGAAAACCCCACAACATCTACATCGCACGCCCTCTTCTCTGTACTTACACTGACTCACCCTGTGACCCCTCTCCAAACACTTAAAACAGTAATAGGACTCTCCCTGTCGGCCATTGTTGAATCTCGCTCTATCCCCTGCATTGTCTCTATTACCTTGGTAACGAAAATCCGCTCTGATATCCTGGGGCCTTGCCTCATTTCTATCTCTGTGGAGAAACTGTCTGGCAATGAAAAAGTCATCCAATTTTGAGATTAGCGTTTCGACTTTGGTGATTGACGGCAACACGTCACAAAAATGGTTTCTGGCTTCCGATGGTAATTTACGCCTAATCTGGTCCACTATCATAAGCTCCTTCAGATCTTCAAACTCATCGATGCCCAGACCACCAACCCACTCGTCAAAGTAAACTTTTAAATTGAACGCAAAGTCCCTCCAAGACGCTTTTTCTTCCTTATTAGTGTTAATAAAGTTCATTCTAAATTGTTCGGGGGTGAGTTTGAATCTTTTGAGTAGTATATTCTTGATGTGATCATAATCGTTAGCCTTTTCTTCCGGTTCTCTAGTGACAAAACTTACTATATCTAAAGGTAAAAGTCCCACCAAATAGGTGACCCAATCCTCTTTTTTGATTTCAATCCTTTGAACCTGTTTTTCAAATAATGAGAGATATAGGGAAATGTCCTGTTTATTGTCAAACTTCGACATCAATTTGGATAGATCTCTAGCGGGCTCATAAGTAAATGTGCTTTTCCCATTAGTTTCAGCCTGTAACCTTAATTTAGCCAATTCAAAATCCCGTTTATTTTGCTCGCGCTGAAGTTGAAGTTGATCGCGATCTTTCTGATCCTGTTCCTCCCGCTCTAATGTAATATTTTTCAGCATATCCTTACAAACATTCTCGTCGTACTTTGGTGCACCCAAAATTACTCCCGCCAAGCTTGTGATCGTACACGGATCAGGAAGTCTCAACCCCAGTTCAGTCACTAAACTTACCAGATCACCTTTCCTACTTCTTGACAAGTACGCCATGATCACAAAAGTACTTACTTTCCCTCGGGATCGACACCTCCAAAAGATCACTTCAGGTTTACGTACAGCTTACCGTCACTTGAAAATTCCAGCTACTCATCCGGCTCTTCATCAGGCGTTAATAAAGTCCGATCCTTCATCCAAGATTGACAAACTTCTTAGGCCGAGCCCCCACTTGTGGTAGGCTGGTGGTCTGAGGAAAGTAATCTAAAAACACTTGCAGTAAAAACAGCTTTATTAGAAGAACTAAAACGCAACGTTGAAGATAAAACAAAGTTAAGAACACGATGATTAAAATGATGAATTTGTTGACGATGCTAAAGGCTAAAATCCACGTCTTCTCAAGCTGGCAATACACTCTCTATCGCGGCCCTCTGCCGGATAAACTTCTGTCGGCCTTCTGCCGAAAAACTCTCAGGGCGTCTGATTTGATCGGCCGTCTGCCGATCCCTTCCTCAGCGTCTCTCTCTCAAAACATCAATCGCGAAATCGCCCGATGCTTCCACGTGCCGCTCTTTTAACAGCAGCTCTGCTGACGTATAGCTGGCGTGACGTCACCACTCGTACCGCTGCCACTAGCCTTTAGGGTTTCTCACTTCCTACAGTTTACCCACCTGCCAAAATTTCGGAAATTTTAATTTTTTTCTACATGATCAAATTTTAATTTCAACTTGAAATTTGGCAGATATGTTCATTTTGGGAGTGGAAAAACTTAAAATTTATTTAATAAAAATTTTTTTCAAAACTTTTTTTCATTTAATTTTTTCTCCATTTTTTTTATTTTGAAGAAAATTTTTTAAAGAAAGGCAGTTATGTTGCTCATCAAATGAAAGGTAATAAAATTACAAACAAAATGGCACAAATTTCAGGTTTTTAAGTTGTATGGTTCTGGAGTTATTAGCTTTTTTAAAATGCAGGAAAAACAACTCTACAGGAGTTATTTTAACTTTAAAAAATTTTTACTACCGAAATAGGGGTGATAGAAGAATGGAATCTGGAACATTATAACAATAATTGTATTAGATTCTCATTAAAAAATCAAGAAGAAGATGGGAGGGTTTAATCTATAGTTTTTGGGATGTTTTGTGAAAAAATCAGTATTTTGTTGAAACTTCAAGGCAACTGCGCACGGGTGTTTATTATTCGAATGAGCTGATATTTTGCATACATTATTATTTTATATAGTGACACAAAACTAGGGGGCGTCACCACCGGAATTCCCAAAAAAAAATTTTACCATACAAATAAGGACCACCCTATATATATATATATATATATATATATATATATAGGGTGGTCCTTATTTGTATGGTAAAATTTTTTTTTGGGAATTCCGGTGGTGACGCCCCCTAGTTTTGTGTCACTATATAAAATGTCTGTACCAATATCCAATATCTGTACCAATACCAAGCAGTGTAATTTTTGCCTTGTACCAATATCAGACCATTGCATAAAAATAAAAATAAATCATGGACAATTAACAGAAATAAATACTAACAAAGAAATAGAAATACTTAAAAAAGATTTAACTTTCATAAAACAAATATACCTATTTCTAGGAAAGTCGATGTATTTTAGTTATCCATTTAGTTTTTATCCATTTCTTTTAATTGTGGTTTTACAATATTTGTTTTTAAAATAGTATATCTCGAATTTAAAAAAATCGGATAAAACTTCTCTTATAAGTAAAACCCAAATTATCAATATTTTGCTTGAAATATTATAAAACTAATTTTTTATTAAATAAAGTAATTTATGATTATTTACTTGATACATAACTAATACATTTTCATATTATTTATCTTAAAATTCCTAATGAAAATCTCCACATAAAGAAGGGAATGCCTATCTTCAAGCTTAAAAATCATTGTGATATCGATACTCGGATTAGATTCTGCATAACATTGATTAAAATGACGTTTAATACTATTTCAAAATGTGTATTATAGCATTTAAAAATAAAAATTAAACTTTAATGAAGCTATCCGATACAAACGTTACTGATTAACATTTTAAACTTATTTCAGAGAAAAGGAGGTAAGTTGTAAAATAAAAGACTACGATTTACGGAATATACGGGAAAGATTTGTAACACATCCCGTATTTTAACTGGACTGGAAACTACAAACACTTGAGAATTAGAAAATATCACTGAAAAGTATAGAATTGCACATGTAAAGAACTAGTTCTAGAATTGTAAATTTTCACATTGTGGGGACGGTTCTTGCGTATTATCCCGTCGACCGTACCGCTGAATCCGAAAACGGTAAACAACCAATTGACTTTTCTATGGATGTGCCGCTGAATTTGACAGTCACGGAAGGGTCGACGGGATAATACGTATGTACCGTGGGGACTTATGGGACATGTCTTGTGGTGGCTAATGGGGTACTGTGTGTGAATATGCTTTCAAAAAATCATTGTAGAGTTTATTTGACTTCGCATACTTAATTACGTTGGATGTAAATAGAATTAGATCGTCATTAACAACATGTAAAATTAAAAAAGAACTAAATAGTTTTTAAATTGTACAAATTTTAACATTTCAGACAAACAAATTAGTAATTTTAATTATCCTTCAAAAATTTCCCCTATATTTGTATGTAGACTATTCCTATCTAGAACTATCGTATTAGGGTAATTCCTATTAGTGAATAAATTTTGTCAGTAAAGTTCATAGCGAAAATATAGAACACGTCAGAAAAATTTCAAAAGGGTCAGATTTTTTTTGTTTATAAAGACGAATTAACAATGCAAATTAAGAAGTATAGGACAGGGGTCAAAAATATTGAAATATATAACAACTATGAATCCACGACGATTAATGAAACTTATCACAGCAGAAGATATTGTGGAATTAAAATGTTTAATGCTGAAATTTCACCCACAACGATTTTTGTATTGTCAATAGAGTAACATATGTTTATAAAAAAGGCATTTAAAGTTCATAAATTACTGTTATTTTTTAGTTCTATGGCATGTCCTGTTAGCCCTGCACTGTGTCCCAATAGAGCTACTGGGGCAATAGTATTAAATAACAAAAGTTGATATAACGCATAGATGAATAATATTTTTTACTTTCCAAAAATATTTTTATTAACTAGAAGGTAAAATTCATTTAAATTCATAAAAATTATTATAATAACTGCATTTATGCTTTTGTAATAGCATTTATAAAAAAATGTTCCATTAGCCCCACTTTCCCGGTATTTCTGGCTATTTAAATCGGAAATATTTTCAAATGATTTAAAATTTAGGTTTTTAAGCATTTGTATATTTTTCTTATTAAAATAGCTTTGGATTATTTTATACGGAAAGTAAGTTTTACATAGAACTAGTAGGTTTTGTGTATGGGAATTCTCAAAATAGATCCACATTAAGAAACGTCTGATGTAAAAGTGCTTTGTTAAATAATAAATGTTCTTCAGACACTGTGGAACGCTTATTTCTTAAATTTCTTTGTAATTACCTCTAAGCTGTAAATTGAACAACTCTAATGATCTGTTGAACTTACTAAGAGCTCGTAATAATAGAAGGAGGACATGCATACTCCTTCTATTAAAACATAGTACTAGATGATTTATTTTCAAGTTTAAACTCAATTAATTGAAATAGTTTTTCCAAAGATACGGGCCCACCCAAGTTGAACAATTAACTTTTATTTCCTATCTATTTTATTTCCTATGTATCTCGGCTCCTATCAACCCCTTATTTACCCCTTTATATGATTGTTACGCTATTATCTCAGATTTTAATTAAGGAACCATATTTTCAGTGAAAACACATATACAAATGGATCTATGCTTGTGACTTATAATAGCCACCTTAAAATTGCTTAAAAAGGTTTTGAGCATTTTCTCTGGAAAACACTTGTGTATACTACAAGTTAAAAACTAAAGCTTAGAAATACATTTTTTAAAATTAAGAAACTGTAACATTAATATGTAAATCCACCGATGGTATAAAATTTCTTACTTTTATTTTCATGCATTGTTAATATCAAAATAACAGCCTTAAGAAAGATATGCTAATAATAAAAAAAATTGCGAACCACTGATTTAGAATAAAGTTTTAAAATAACTTTTTATTGCCTAAAATTTGTTCGACATAATACTTCACAGCTAGGGAATATTCAATACTTCTCAGCATAGGGGAGACCGCGGTTAGTTGGCATAGTTTTTCTCTTTTTCTGTTATACTTAGAAAAATTTGCTTTATACCATGGATTGGATCATTGGGCTAAAAATATAATTTAGTTTTATAATTTTAATACGCTTATAATTAACCTAAAAATTAGTTCAAAATTAGCTCTCGCATATGCAAATTAGCCCCACACCCGGGACTACTAGGCATACCCTATGGGGTAAGTTGGCAAAAAATAATTTGCAAATGAATACTTCGGTAAAATACTGCTGTGTTTGAAAAGAAATTTCGTTATGCCAATATTTTTATAAGTTTCTTCTTATTTAACGTTTCCTAAAGATCCTTCTTGATTCCTCGAGCCCTCTGCATAGCTTTAAATTAAAATTCTTAAATATTACGGGGTTCTAATGCTTCATTCTTGTTGTAATGTTTTTATTCATGTCATAAAAAATATTGAAATATTTGCATTTGAGAGGTTTCTGCAATAAACAGAGTATTCAAGCCTATTTTCATAGCTTAACTCTAATTTATTTAAGGATTTGGTAATAAAAGAGGGAATATTAGTTGAAAATGACATTTCCTTATTAAAATATTAACCCATAAAATTATTATAGAATTCTTATTTTTTCTCTTTTGTTTAGTATATATATGTATATAAATACCTTTTTTATAAATGATTTCAACTCAAGACTCAAAAATAGCGGTCAGCCGATTTAAAATGTTAGTATAGACATTTTCGAAGTCAATTAGATAGTTGTTTAGATGCAACTTTGTGAACAGTAAAACGATTTTGCTTTAAAAGCTTACAATGTAAGTTAATTAGTTCAATATTATGATCTGGGGTATAGATTTGATGCCCTCTTTTAATAAAGTGATTCATAGATCCTAAATCTCAATCACATGGATGTAATAAAGGGCCACAAGCAAGAAAATATTAAATATATAGCTACCAAAACGTCCTTACCAAACTTTAAAATTTAGTTTTTACTATGGCTTGATGGACCTAACCTCTAAAGAATGCCTTTTCCAATCACATATAGTGTTTGTATGCGATTAAATAACAAAAAAAAGCCGTCCCAAACAAGCTGCAGATGAGACGGCATGAACAAAATTCCCTGCAGTTTTAGTGCAGAAACCAGTCAAGCGACGTCGTTTTACATGTTTCTGCTCTAAAGCTAAAATTTAACATGCTGGAAAACTATTTTAAAATCACGTTATTTTTATAATTCTTACTTTAAAATGTGCGTTTACCCCAACAAAATCCCATGACACCAATAACTCACTTTTGAAAAAAGTGGCGTTTGACATGTTTCAGAATTAAGTGATTCAATTTATGGGCAAGCAATAGGAAATTAAGATTGATTCTTTGACCCGAAAAAAAAGCACTAAACTGATTTTATGGACCTTGGAAAGTTAGGGTAACCCAAGCAGCATAAACTTTCTAGATCTAGATGAATCCTCTTTTCGTTATGTATGGACACATTTCGTTTACTTCTAGAAGTACTAATTACGTAAACTTGACATGATTGGTATGAGCTGTGCTACTGGCTATAGGGAACATGGTACGCATCGTACATCACTTTTAAAGTTGTTCAAGCTTGCTTTACAATATGCTTAAACGTAAAAAAAACATTTCTAAACGAAATATTTACTCCGTAATAATCTCTCTTTAGTAAAAGCTGTTTAAAGTGTGTTTCTTATTCATTAAAGTACTTTACAATACATAAAATGGCCCTGTAATAGGTATTTAGAATATTAGACTTACATGGTAACCAACTTCAGGAAAAGTTATGATTAATTCAGTTGTAATCGATTGTGTTTATAAGTTTCGTTACTACTCTGAAAATTAAGTATAACTGGAACAAAATTAATCAATCAGTTAACATAAAAGTATTTTATTTTTTAAAAGTAAACGACATAAAATACATTCAATTCAACATGGGTTTTGAAGTTAAAAACATTTGGACGGTTTGTTATTAATCACTGATTTTTGAACTGAAATCTTCAGAGATTGGAGTCATCCATTTTGACAGTGATTGCAGTTAATAAATAAACAAAAACATCAATTCAGAATTTCTCTTAAATTTCCCAGTTAGTTATACACAAACCTTTCTTCTGTACAATAGCTTCGAGTTTTGTAAATCCTTCGGATTATAAGAAATTTAATAGAGAGATATTTACAAGTCAGACATTCTAACAGATGGAAAAACACTTCACATACACATAAGTTCAAAACAGGAGAATTCCAATTATTTACACAAATGTAGCAGACTGAGAACTTCATGAGATCATATTTTACACAGTTAAACATACAAATATATCTTAATTTGCCTTCATGATATGTATAGTTTCGTGAGTAAAGTTTATCAAATTATTTGTCATTGTTTAGAACACCTCACGTTGATTCGAATTAAGCTTCTTCGAAAAACAAAAATAAATGTCAGTCTTTCTAGTGCTACTGAAAGCTAAGTAACTATCACAGCTACGTCGTATCGTTTCATCGCTTTAACACAATGTCAAATATTTTAATTATATACCAAAACAAACTTATAAATTTGAGTTTCAATTTCCTGCTTTTGAAATGAAGCACAAGCATCCTATTTTGCAGAAAATGTTAAATTTTCATACGTTTTCATTTCAAAAATAACTCTAAAAATGTTAAAAACTCTCAAAACTAAAAAAGTATTTGACTAAACATTAAATGAATAGCAATATATTTTAATGCAAAGCTAAAGTATGACATTATTTGCTCATCCACTGGGAAAACAATAACATTCTTCCGACTTGCAACGTCGCGTCGTAAAAGCATGGAAGGTTCAATCCTGTTTTGTTTATATAGTTCAAAACGGAGGAAATTTAGTCACATTCGATCATTGCAAAATGTCAAGAAATATAGTTGAATTTCCTTAACTCAATACACTACTTTGGTCGAAGCTTAAAGAAAAAAAAGCAGATGAGGCTTTTGAAAAAATATCGAAATTTAGCAGCTATGATGTCAAGATCAGATTCCTAATCTAGATAAGATTTCAATTAGATTTTAACCTTCTTACCTTGTGTCTATAGAGAGAACTCATTGAAACCAACTAGCACTCCTTTCATAAAAAATGAAACCCTTTTAATTAAGGAGATAAATTTACCACATTTAGATTTGTCATATTTTCAGAAAGGAATTTTCATTTTTCAATCAGATACTATATCTGAATCGATTAAGAGTAAGATGGAGCTTCATATAGAACATCACGTCCATAACTTTGTGAGAATTGGTCTTGGAATCAGTCTTTGGTAGACTATAAGCCACTAGGACTAGACTAAATCTTTCCAACTTGTTATTCCTCACTTTATCACAAGACTTTCTTTCGAACGATGTATCCCAACAGAGAATTCTTCACATCTAGACGTGATTGATAACGATTAGACTGAAATCGCAACACCTAGACTGGACTCAATCACATCTACATCTAGATTGGACTCATAACATCTGGGCAGAATTCATCTGGAACGGACTCATAAAGTCTCTTGACTGCTAGACAAATCAGTCTAGATTGGACACGTTTTAACCACACATATCACGACCGGACAGGACTTATCATGTTCCATCACGTGAATTTTAACGCAAATAAGTCAGCATAGTCTTTACCCTCAGAAGGGTTGCATGGGGCTGTAACTGGAGGGAGGCGAGGGGTAGACGGCCCTGGGGAGGACCGGCCTCGAGACAGCGGTGGAGACGGAGGGCGTTGTCTGCCGCTGGTAAAGGTCCAGGGCGGCGGCCGAAGGGGCCCCTAGATGAGGGGCCCCCATCCCAGAGAGCGAAGAGATGGTGGAAAGGTAGCTGCTGTAGCTGTAAGGCCAGTATGGGGACGGAGCTGGACCCCATAGTCGTGGTAGCCTGGCCAGGGTGGCGCTGTCTGGTGGGAACACTTCGAAGCCAATCATCGCTTGCCGTTTCCATTTGGTCCTGGAAAGAATAAAACTTGAGTTTTTGTATATGTATTGAATTTTAAATTTGGGGAGTGTTAGTGAACACGCTCACCACCATCAATTTATTGATATTTTGTGTATAGAAATGGCCTTAGTGTTGTATCGCAAAATTGTGTCATTCAAAAGTATTACTACGTAATTCTGATAATTTCAGTTGGTGTTGTTACTTCACTGGAATTTACTGAACTGTAAAGAGGAGCGAGTGTAGACACAATATAGTTAGTGGAGTTTTTATGCAAAAGTTCAATTAAAGATTATTGCGAATTAGATAACTTGAATTTGGTCGGAAATGGTAAGTAATTTAAGGTTTTTTAGTGTGTTGCTTAACCAAACTGATGGTTTAATGTAGTTAGCTGTATTGTTGAATTTACCTTAATACCTTAATAGCTTTTAACTGGAGGATTTACAATAAATCTGTGAAGTTCAAGAGGCAAGGTGGAATAAGGTGAAGATGATCTCTAAAAACGCAGTTTTTTCCCCATATAATATAGAGTGAGACAAGTAGTACAAAAATGCAAAAAAACCCACCCCTAGAGAAAACAACGTATTAAATTAAGTTGGCCAAATAAATTCTTTTTAACGAGTTTTAAATGGGTTATTTTAAAGCAGTTTGGTATGAGGTTACTAAAGATAATGCCTCTAATTGGCATTACAACTATTGAATGGTCACCTCAACAAAATCTAAAATTTAAAGACCTCCGTTATCTGATTTTAGATAGCCTATTAACTTAAATCCAGATTTTTAGTAAACTAAAATAATTTTACCGATTATAGTTTTAACAAACAAAATTTAAAAAAAACTGAAAGTTGTCTTTTTAATTTTGTTCTAATATTTAATAAAATAAGAGTACTTAAAATCTCATCTTCTTCCAATAACCTTTTCAATCAAAAATGTAATCAAAACAATTTCTATGTTATTAAAGGGGTCTTAATTACATAGTGAATTACAAAAAGAAGATATAGTAATTCCTACAATCTTTCAGAAAGTTTTAATAAGCTCTTTTTTTACCTGGGTCTACTTCATAAATATTAAATGACTGTTAAAAAAGAAATGAAGTCTCAAAAGATTCCATGTTATATTTTCGAAAAGGCGATTACTCCATTTTACAGCGCATCCACCCAGGTAAAAATGTATAATAACATGAATTGGCATTCAAAAAATCAAATAAAGTGTACTTCGTTATTGTATTTAAAAGGTAGAACTTATGACGAATGTAATTTAAAATTACACCTCCTGTTTTGAAATATCACAGCACAGCACGATGAGTTCATATCTAAGGGAGGATCGAACTGAGGTAAAGTTTATCCAAGAAAAGTTCTATTGATGTTATTATCGCCAAAATGGTGTTAAGATGGAACGCTACTGATTAGACATCAATTATTTAGAGGCTCGATAAGTATCCAGGACCCAGTTCGAGCTTTATAAAAATCAGACAAGCAACGTTTGAAAAGCAAAACGAAATCAACTGGTAACACATATTCACGTCAGTATAATTACCCATAATTACGAGCAGGGGAATTGAAAAGTGGCGTTTATGTAGGTTATTGAAAAGCATGAATCGATCAGCAAGAAAAGCCAGTCCTTTTAATAAAAAGCCGGAGCAAATCGGCAATTATTATTACCTTCGGTTTTGGTACCACGTTTTGACTTGCGTGTCGGTCAGGTTCAGCTTGGCCGCCAGTTCCATGCGGTCTTGGACGCTCAAGTACTTCTGACGCTCGAAGCTTTTTTCTAGCGTCTGAAAGTAAAAAAAAAGGTTAGTGTAATTGAATAGGAAGTTATGGGTAATTCGTGTAATTAAGTGGGAAGTTGTAGGTAATTCGTGTAGTTGAATAAAAAGAATGAACACTTTACTTGTGTGTTTGATGTTATTGTTCAATTGGTATTTGCACTTCTCCATTGAAGAATGAGGTTAATAATCGTAATATAAGCAAATATAGTGTAAATATCCGGCTTTATTGAACCTAAGTGTAGTGAATTCTGGGTCTTATTGAGAATTTTAACTGGTCCTGATTGAACTTTTTTCACGAGATTTAGTTTCGAACCAAGGAATGGTTTGAACTACTAATAAATGTTTGTTCTTTCACAGTAAGCTACAATTTTTTTGTCCTTGTTCAAAGAAAAAAACATTGCATAGGACTCTAAACATATAAATTCATTGTAAACTAAAAATGTTTTAAAAAACCAGCAAAGTTAGAAATGTTTAAATTGATGCTATATGGGATTTTCTATTGAGTGTTAACTTCCAATTTCAAGAGGAGATTTTTAAATTTTTTGTACAGGTGTTGTAACACGTCACTTGCCCACCCTAATTGCATACATTATTCATTCACCCCAGGGGCGTAACTAGGGGTGGGCAAACGGGGCAAGGCCCCGGGGCCCCCAGCTTCGAAGGGGCCCCCAGAGCCGATAGTCCTAAGCCTCAAATTTATCTAGAAACCCTTTTCAATCAACCATTTCCTTGGGGACGGCCCACTCATAAAACCTTCCTAGAACAACGTCGTGGGATAGGGTTTCAGGGGTATTTCAGGGTTTCGTGTTTCAGGGGTGTTTCCTTCCAAGGGGCCTTCTCTCCAGTTGTCCCATATGCCTGCCCATACTGATAAGGATGTCGCCGGACTTTGTCTGGACAATCGCCGACGCGTGGGAAACGACACTGGCCAAAATTAGCATGGGGGGGTCTCTTTCGAAGTAGTTGTTTAAAATTAGCGTAAGTCGTGCGATTGAAAATGAAGCGTTCGTACAAAAGTGGAGCTGAAAAAAGGAAGGAGAAAAGAAGGAAGTCAGGGATCATAATCAGTTCGGGATCAAAATCCTTGTCATCGTGGATGATACCAACTTCGATACCACGATACCCCCAACCGAAAATCCACAACAAGATGTACAAAATGCCGAGGAGTCTACAGGTAAGGACACATTTTGTTTTAAAGGAGAATGTGGTAAAAAGAAATGGTTTTTCTTCCTTTTGGGAGTAGAATAAAAAAAAAGGGAAAAAATCATCCACACATCCAGTTTAACATTTAAATGTGACTTTTTCTATCTCATAAAAATTTAATTTTTTCAAATATTTTAGAATAATTATTTTATGAGTTTATTTAAAAACTGTTTATATACCATCAACTTATTTACCTACCTAAAATAATGTCTCTTCAATTATATCAATTGTTATGTTATTGTATTTGTTAAACTTTTTAGTTTCACATATCAACTCATTTATTGCGAACACGGTTAATGATCGAATAAATTTATCAAAATTGTCCAGTCTCAATACTCCTATTTAATTTACCGAAAAATGAGTCGTTTGATGTGTCCAAATAAAACTTAATGTTGTCAAGATTTGGTGAAATCTTCCAAACGTCTTTTTTCCCATTGGAGAAGGCCAATTTTAATTCATAAACATGCAAAAGGAGTCATAATTTATTAATGTTAAAAATTTTCCACTCTCACATTTTTCTCCTAGAGCGTAAAAATTGTAAAATACATACCAGGTAATCGTTTAAGTATCTTGTATCTAAAAATCGAAACTTTCTTGTATCTACCAAATCGCTTATAATTCTACTCCTGTACAAAAGTGATAACATTAAGCGGAGTCGCCAACTGTATTATTCAAAAATGTGCAGCTTTTGCAGAAACAAAAAGCAGAAAAAAACCCCTGAAGTAATTAAGAACCTGAACACCTGATGTAATTGAGTACACCTTAACCCCTGAAAAAATTGAACGGGACTGGCTTAATTTAAAAAGGTAACCAGAACATTTAAATCTCTAAATTTTAAGGAATGTTTTTATCTTTTAATTAAAAAAAACTATCTAAATTCAAGGCGTGTTAAGAAATTTTATTTTTGAAAATTTATAAGTGGAGGATCATATTTCTATATTTTGAAAATACTATGTCATATTCATTCCTATGTATGCCGGGTCCAACCAAATATCATCAGGATAGTGTTATAAATTTATTCTGCCGAGAAAGAAAATATTTTCTTCAACGATTGTTTTTATTGGATTGAATTAGTATGCATTTGTTGTATTTTTCTTCTTATTTTGCCATAATTGTTTTCTTTCAAAGAAATAATTTTCAGTAAGAAATTCTTACTGAATTAAAATTTCTATTTTCTCAATAGAAATTTGCTTACTGGCTGAATTTTACATGTGTAATTTTTATATGAATCAGCAATGAATTTTTTTTCTAAAAGTCTGTAAAATATTGATGTAAGTGCAATAATAATTTATTTTTTCTGTTTAAGTTTTTCTTAGTAATAAATTAAAACATTTGAACCATTCAAATGTTGCTTGATTCTAATTTCATTACTTGATTCCTATTCCATTACTGATATATATATGTGTAATCAGAGTTTTTTCTTAATAAATATGTTATATTATATATAACGGGGCCCCTTTTCAGAGACCTGCCCCGGGGCCCCCGCGGGCCTAGCTACGCCCCTGATTCACCCATACTCTAGATTCTAGTAGACTAGGAGGGGAAAATATGCATTGGGGAATTCCTTATAAGCGGGGTTCATTGAATGAAATCAATGCCAATTTGGCCTAATTTTCCCCAGACAAAGAAATGTTGCCAAACAACCCCAAAAACTAATCACATGACATTAAGAACCATCCCATTTAATCATATATCGACTTGGTTTATATACGATTTGGAGACAATCTCTTGTATCCCGCTTATTAAAGTAATCCCCGATCATAAAATTGATTTGAGTCAAAGGACATTCAGCAATCTAATAGTGTTTGGGAATTCCTTCCACTACCCATATAATTGCATAAATAGTTTCAAAGTCTCTCCTATAAACCTGTAAATTTTTTTTGTTTCAGAATGGAAAAAAAATTAAACTGTCTTTGAATCCCCCCTCTTTGTTACCCAGTTCACCAATCGACCACTCTAATCCCACTTGTAAAAACTAACTTCAAAAAAGGTGTCAAATCTTTGTAGCATGCACAAACCGCATAATAACGCAAAAGTACCCAAGCTCTACAAAAACGACAGATGTCTAAATCGTAATTAGCTATTGACCTCGACCGTCTCCAAAAAAGAATCCAGTCGGGACTTTTTAAAGAAAAGGTCGTTACTACCTTCCGGAGACAAATGTGCAGTGATGAATCATCTTCGTCCATTCATTAGCCCCGTGACATCCCCAAGACAAACAAGAACTTCCTTAATAGCGCCGCTTTTTAAAATTAAGTCGCCATAGCGCATTCACGTTATATATTATTTCCCACTACTTATCTTCGAATTAAAGAAACGGCCATAAATCATGTATTGTCACAGCTCTAAATGCGCGGTTTTCTTCTTAAATGAGCTTTTCAAAAGCCGTGGCGTTGCGTGCGACTCGTGATTGAATCGGCCTGTGACAGCGGCGTCGCTCCGGAGATCTTTTTAATTATGGTCGCATAAAGGGCAGTGATAGCAGCCGTCCTATATTTCCTATAATTCCTATATTTTAGAGAAAACCTGGAAAAATGTCCTATATTTGTCCTATATTTTAAAAAATGACAGTTTGTCCTATATTTTCCTTATTTTCTGTGTTCAAAAATTTTAATTGTTTGAAAAACGACGCTATTTTTTTTAAATTGGGAAATTCGTTGATAGCTTTCTATCTGAGTGGCGTTTACGCCAGACATGCCGATGCCAAAGGAGTAAACCGATCGTTTACTACGAAGAAAGTGGGCCATTCCAGCGAAAATCGAACAAGGTGGTTGGGTTGGGTCCTCCGATTTTTTTCAAATTTTCACCAAAAAATCAACCCACTAGTCAGACTGGCAAATCTGAAATATTTAGGTTGAAAAATTTTGTTTTTAAATGTTAGTTAAGATGTTAACTTCATTTTAAAAAATTTGAGACGTAATTTTTGTCTTTTTGGAGAAAATGATTTTTTTTGTGAGTGCATCTTATGCCGCAATCGTTTGGATTTCGCGTTAAACTATGGCTATAACTGGACATTTATTTAACTTGGGTGTATTTTGTAGATTTTAGGCCAGAATTAAAGCCGTAAATAGTAAAAAAATAACATTTCAATTTTTTTTGCTATATTTACTTTCAAAGCTAAAATTTCATTTCTTTATGGAGAGCCTTCTGAAAAATAATTTTTGGATAAATTTTGGAACTAGATTTTTATTTATTTTCTGATTAAATGTTCTGAAATTTAATTAAAACCTTTAAAAAATAATTTATCTAGAAATAAGCTTGTTTATAGCTTCTCAGGGTCAATAATCTCTATAGAAGGCCCTTATATAACCAGACATATTAAATATATAATGGTGAAAACTTGCTTTGAGTTTGTTTATCATAGAGTTGGGGGGTGTCAGCTCCTTTCATGGAACCTGTCAACCAGAGGGATCTGTTTCTCAGGGATGAAGTGTTTTATTTATTTCTGAACCTTTTTTTTCTTAATATTAATGGGTACTGTAAAATCCAATTGGTAGAAGTATATGGCCTGCAAATTTTATCGGAGTGGAATGTTTTAGTTCTGGTTATGGATTATTTATCAGTGGTAGTTACAAGACGTTTTACATGCGATAGTGTAAAACTTATTTTAAAGCGAAAAATGGAGTATTTAATATGCAAAAAACTTTGTGTGTTCCGAACTGATTCTCCTTTCCGCATTATCTGAGACTGGTTTTATGATCCTTCAAAGAATACATCACTTTATTTCGAATGAAAAACTTTTAAAAGTTTTAACGAGCTTTCACGAAAAAGATCATGGTGTTAAGGCAGAATGGCACTTCTTTGCTTCGTGTCATCGAAAGGAGCCTGTGACAATATTGGGGAAACTCTACACTTAGTAGCCTTTCAGATAGTGCCCACGCCCATCCATTGAGAAGCTTATTGGTTAAAGTAACTTTCAGAGATATTTATTATATTTTTTTAAGTTATTACTATTTGGCATGCTATTTAAATGAAAGCATTTTTTAGAAATAATCCAGATTATTGTAAAAATACTTCTATCAACACTTCTATAAATTGTTTTGTAATGTTACATACTAAGGTTACTATAAAAATACATATTAAAATAATGACATAATGATAAAATAAAAAATTACTTTTATTTTAATGTCCTATATTTTTTTGAAGAAAATCCTATATTTTTTCTTGAGCATGCTGCTATCACTGAAAGGGAGGGCTGCTGCTGAAGATGACTTTATCGCGAAGATCGCCGGTCTTAATTAAGGCCACTTAAGTGAGGTGTTGGGCAGGCATTCAGGTATTTCCCTCATTCATCCACTTCGCCCATTGAGTCGATAAATACTTCCGAACGGCCTTCAATAAGATGGCTGAGTTGAGGTCATTCTATACAGGGGTTTCCAACTTCCAAGTACTCGAGGGCCGCAATCGAAATCACAAGTCAAGTGGTGGACCGCAAAGTAATCTGGCTCTTTTTTATCCATGATACATTTTTCGGTGGGAGAGTTTTTAACAAGGAACTTTTCCAGCGTGATGGACGAGGGTTATTTATGTATCGTGAAGGCCTACTATATTTTCAAAAATTTCGAAGGATGTATAATTTTTTTTGACTCCATACAACTTTTTAATACTGAATGTTACTTATAAAAAAAGATATCTTCCTCAAGAAAATGTTTCTAAATATCCCTAAAATTAGTGTTTCACCTAATTTTTGGATGCTTCATTTTGTCCCTCCTCGTGATAAAGGTTGGGATAAGCCTTCCTAACCCTTGTTACGCTCAGTTGGAATTTCAGGGCATACAATCTTCCCCTCGACTCTCGAGATAGCAAACTTCCCTTTCACCATAGAAAACAACTGAAGCTATTCCATATTCAAAACGGTGAATAGGAGGGGGCCGCACAAAATGACCTGGCGGGCCGCAAGTTGGAAACCCCTATTCTATTTAATATCAAAAGTAGAAAAGTATTCAATGTTAAAGTTATCTTGGGATTTATATATAATTTTGAAGGGGGATCTGAACCTTTTATACGAGAGAAGATAGGTGTTAATATAGCTAGATCGGGAAAACTCATCCTCAATTATCTCTTTCTCTTTCATTCTCTCATTTTTCTCTTTACTCTCTATATAACTTCAGAAAAATCCCTCTTATGTACTTTCCAATTCCGTCACTCATATTAAAGAAGGGAGCATACTGATTAAAGCAGGAAAGAAAGTTAGCTTGTTAAATAATCCTCAGAGAGAAAATTCTTTCCAAAACACACTACAGAAACAAAAGTAAGAGTTCACTTAAGATAAAGCGTTAATTTCAATAAACGTTGACTTATAAATAATCTATAGCTATGCG
The DNA here is from genome assembly GCA_024610705.1 of Tetragnatha versicolor. Classification (NCBI taxonomy): domain Eukaryota; kingdom Metazoa; phylum Arthropoda; class Arachnida; order Araneae; family Tetragnathidae; genus Tetragnatha; species Tetragnatha versicolor. Next base: position 45,178,725 of record JANDEH010000007.1, read on the forward strand.
TTTGCAAAATGAAGCAGGGAAATGCAGGACGGATGGAAGAGGAAAAAGTAGTATTTAATTTTTAAAACGCTTCAAGTGCTTAAGAATATCGTTTTAATAGAAGATAAAGAGATTATTTACCCTTAGTTGATGATCTGTGAAGGCAGTTCTGGCTTTTCTAGGTTTTTTGTTTTTTAATGAAGGACTGTCTTCTCTTTGAGGTCTCGACTCGTACCTGTCGTTTCCTGAAGGACATAATAAGTACACCATTAAAACTTTATAAAATATGAATTACGAATACAGCAATTTGTTTTACTGAAAAAGCAAACAAAACATGATATAAAAGTAAAACAAATCATTTCTTAAATTCTAGAAATGGGGGCGTTCAAATTTGATTTAGTTTTTCAGCCCCCTCACCCCTACCCCTTGTCATAAAAAATAAGAACCTTGACCCTTGCCTTTAATTACACAAACTGACCATACTCCAATCGTTTTTTATTGTACTACAATACTTTTAACAGTAATAGTTTTAAAATTAAAAAATGAGAAACTATCTTGGCTGGAAACTAAAAGTAATATGTCTAATTTCTTAATTTTCAAATAAGCTTAAAACTGAACTTTCTAAAACAAAATTTTCGAAGTTTTAAAAATTTCGAAAATGGTGTTTTAATGTGTTATTAAAAATCTTTCATATCCCATCGTAAACAAATAGCCAACTCTCCGCTCCCTAGAAACTTTAACGTATTTTGTGAAGAACCCCAATTGTGAATTATGAATGAGAAATCCATACAGAACAACAGTGTACGAAAAATTTGAATTTTCCAGCCTTCGATTTTTTCTAATATTAAACGCAATATTGTTAGGTATCAAATTAAACTTTTCTCTAGAATAGAAAATCTAAGAAATAATCAAATTGATCGTTAAGACCTTGATAGATAACTTCTCAAATCATTCTTTTGCTATCAACTTTGAAAACATGAAGATTTCAGATATGTTTGTTCACGGTAATTCAGTTTGGTGAATAAAAGAATAAGATCCAGGTCTTATCAGCATGGGCGTTACAAGGGTTAATGTTTGAATAGGTTAATAACCCGAATTAAATCGAATTGGAATATTGTTTTAATTATACAAATCCAAAATAATTGAATTTTAAAACCAAGTAGTATCGAAATAATTTATTTTAATGTAATATGGCATTTTATAATTATTTTTCTAATGGAATAAAATTTTTCATTTAAATTGCATAACTAAAGCGGAAAAAATTGCTTGATTGGTTTTTGACTCCCCATTCATAGAAGCAACAAATATTGTAAAAATACATTTATGCACTCTCCTAACAGTGGCGGATCCAGCCTGGACCTAAGGGGGGGGGCAACCACATTTTAAGAAGGTTGGAGGTTCTTGCCCAGAAAAATTTTGAAAATTTGAGTCTATTATTGAAAATACTTGGATGACGTCCAATGCAATTAGATTTATGCCTTGAGATTACCCGTATTTTATTAATTATTCATCTAACTTTTTTTCTTCCTTTTTTTCTCCTTTTTCTTTTTCTTGAAAATCCATTGATGTAAAATTTTCGGTCACCTGTAAGAGTCAATTTGACTCCTTGGTGTCTCATACGTGTATTTTTGACATTTTCCCTTATATTTTTTGTTTTGACCTTAACTATGTATATATATTAGTAAAAAATAAATTTTGATTTGATTTGATTTGATTTTGTATACCTTGTCCGAATTTCGGATGTCCGATTTCCGTTTTTTCCTTTCCTTACCGTAATTTTAAAAAAAGGTACCTGGGCCCAAGGGGGGGGCAAAAGGCCTGTTGCCCCCCCTGGATCCGCCACTGTCTCCTAATCACCCATCACTCTCTCACATTTATTTCTTTTTAATTTTTCTCTTATCCTCATTTCTCTTTTATTCTTCCCCTCCTATAATTTCTTTTTTAAATTATATTTCCCCCTTTTTTATACTCATTTCTATCTTAGTCAACCTTCTCCTTTGTCTCAACTCTCCCGAAAAATAAATGTATCTCCAACAAATTCAATCGATCATGACCTCTATCCTCTATCTCCACAACATGGCGCCGGTATTATCGCAAATTACCCACCCAATCAAATCACCACATCAAGACAAAAAGTCATATTTCCAAAACGGGGAGAATCTCTCAAAAAGACGCCGAAAAGTCAACATCGACACCCGGCAAAAACCTCTTCACTTCATTCATAATTCAATAAATAAACAACGAGTGGAAAAAACAAGACACCCCGCAAAGTAACGTTAGGAAATTTATACGTAATTACTGGCACAAGTACCATTGTCCGTCTTCCCAGTAAACGGCACAGAGGATCACGATTCTGACTCAATTAGACTTATATCAATTCGCGTACAATAGGGGACAGACGCCTCCGTTGTCATGGAAATGAGCTAGAGGTTCCGATAAAAGCCGATAGATGGCGTCGATGTACCGCGATTTGCGATCGAGTTCAAGTTTTCGCGGAACGGCCGTAAAAATATTGTTGAAGATCGCCGCTATAAATTGTTTATGGGGTTCGCTTGTTGAAGATGTGGGATACTTTTGGAGGAGGGATACTTTGCTCATGAAATTCTAAACAGGTGCAGGTCGCTTTTGATGGAATGTGTTTCTTTTGTTTTCTAAATTCCTGAGAGGTTTTCAAGTTCGTTTTTAAGTTGTGTGAAAGTTTATTAGTTATGGGAAAAGATGTTTTCGTAAGTGAGAATAGTTTTTCCAGTCATGAGCCGTATTTGAAGTATCACGTGCTTTGAAAATAAACATTAAAGTTGTTTGTTTTAATGGTTTAAATTAAAATGAGGAAAATCTTTACATTCAAAATTTGAACGTGTAAAAGCTATGAGAAGTATTTACTTGAAGGAAAAGTTATAATTTTTAAAAACCTTTTTTTTAGTTTAATAATGTTCATTTCTTCTGTCCCGTGTTTGGCCAACCAGGTGTTATGATTTTGTATATTAAAATTTAAGATAAAAATAATTGTTTGAATCACAAGTTCCCATGGGCGCCCATATGTTAAAACTCAAGGGAGGCTCCAAAAAAATATTAGGTTTTCAATCAGGCTTTTTTTTTGTTTCGAGTGGAGGAGGGTTTGGTTCAAAGTTATAGAAGTTTATGTTTCACTCATGTATTGTGTGTAGTATTTTTAACACCCTTTTAATTATATAGTTTTTGAACTTTTTACACTTAATGTAGAAATATACTTGTTCACAATATACCGTAGTGGATATTAACAGAGGGGGGGACTGGGGGTCCTCCCCCGTAGAAAATGTTTGAAATTTTTCTTTTAACAGTAGAGATTTAACTCATTTGGAATACTTTTGGGCTACAACCTAATAGGATTGTTACCTAAGATTTTTATGATATGAGTAGAAGTCAGGATTCCTAGATTTTGTTACTGGAGTGGTGGATATGGCAATGTTTCAGTGTATGAAATTGTTGGAAACAATTTTCTTATTTTTTTTGAATTAGCTTAAAATCATAATAAAGTATTGATATAGTAGAAAATATAAAATAGAATGTTGAATAAAAATTATTTACTGTGGTTAAATGAAGATTTTATGTAAATTTTTTCGATTTCATGGGGGGGGCGGCCCTCCCTCTGCCCTTATGTATGGGTGCCCATGCAAGTTCTAATATTAAATTTTTAATCAAATTTTCAGTTAAAAAGTTTTTTAATGAGAGACAATTTAGAAACAAATAAACGTAAAAGAAGGACAAAATTCCAACAATTTCACGCCTCGCTAGTGGCCATATCAAATGCTTGAGATTCTCTGGGGCCGACAAGACCTTCCCCCTTTGTTCTAAATGTCATCTACAGCAGGCTTCTCCCAATCATATCTTGGACTGCCTTGATCTTCGTGGAGAGGATATATTCTCTGCTATAGTGATCGATATGCTAAAGGTGTACGGTTTATTTGATCTGGTCTGACTACGTCAGACCAGTGGGAGATAAGAAGAAGAAGAAGGACAAAATTCTTATTTAGCTGAGAAGGGGCACTCATCATCTATCACGGTAATTTTTTTAGTGTTTGAATGTTAAACACAGTATTTTTAATGGATGTACTAAAATTCCGGTCCATACAAAGATCGGTCAGCAAAAAAAATTATTACATTGGTAAAGCTATAAGTTTTTTTGGTTTTATTTTACCGGAATTTGCTGACCGGTTTTTGCATTGACCGGAATTTTCGAGACACCTTTTTAATATAACGTTATTCACATTTTTTCTAAACAGTTTCACAATTAATTTCATTTCTTAATGCACACTAATAAAAACAAACATGGTTTCAACGTTTTCAACTCAAACTTACATCCCAACGCATCAGCGTCACTCAAAAACCACCCAACAAAACACGAAAAATGGATTCTGGCAGCAACAAGAGCACATCATCCAGTAAGTGACGGACATTGTAATCCCCGACAGCATTGTCTCCCCACTTAACCCTTCATTTTCCTCCCAAAAAAGCCATTTGGCGACGAATCCAAGCATGAAACGTAATTTGCCATCAAAACTTTGTCGCGGCCGCCATCACCGCCGGACAGCGGTGGTGTCCACCACTGCGGACTCGCTCCGGTGGCTGCGTGGCGGAGGCGTTGACCCGCGGAATTTTTCGAAGCAAGTGGTGGACACTTATTGGTCTAAGTCCTGGAGATGGGTCGTTATGGAAAATGGGACTCCATTTGGGTAAACTGCGTCGAGATTGCGCATTGCCGTTTTTTTTCAATGGGTCGTTCACATGGAGTGAATGGAGATGTTTTTGGAGTTTATTAAATGACGAGGCGAATTGCTCGATGTTCTTTTAATGGTTGGATGTTAAAAACGCATTTGTTGGAATGGAATAATGTGTGAGTGACTTGGACACGGAATAGGTTCAAGCCCGTGTTGACCGTTCTACAAACGTGTCATGGAAGTCGTAGTGTCTTAGATGTTATAAACTTAGTTCATTGATAATAGCTGAAGATAAGTACTAATCGGTATTGTCTTTTAGAATCCCACAATTTAAAAACGCACGTAAAACTTACTTTTTAATAATTGAACTTTTATCAAAGAACACTTTTTATTTTTAGTTTCATATTTACCAAGGCATGTACAATGGGAACCGATTAAATCCTACCTAGCACGGAAATTAAATTATTTAAATAATAATTATTTTTAAATTGAAAGATCAACTACTTACTTCATGTTTATTGTTATGAAATATCACTTTATAAATTTGCTGACTCCATTTAGTCCTAATCAATATTATATCTCTGATAATTTATTTCAAAATTGAATGTAATAAATCGGAGAAAATATAAAAGAGTAAAGCAGAACAAGAGGGAAAAAGATAAAAGTAGTGAGATATGAAATAGATAAATGGAAAAAGTAGTGAGACGAATTCAAAAATATATCAGACTTTATACTGATGTGCATTTCATTTTCTAGAAGTCACATTTAAAACATTTTAAATTACACTGTAGCATAATACCCCCGAATTTTTTTATCTGGAAAGCTAGGAGAACAGCCCTTCAATGCTTAAAAAAAGGCACTCTTATTCATATGCAACCAACCTGACGGAAACGGACAACTACAAATAATCCACGTCAACCTGTTTATGAATACAAGTTGGTCGGAGGTTTGCAAAGAGAGGGAAATGAAACATCAACGAGAAAAGGTGGCGTAGGGGTCAAGTGTGTGTCCCAAAGCAGATTCCCCTGATTAACATTAGAATTTATTAGGCAGTGACTCGTGACAGGAATATGGCGCCAAGGAGATTTCAAATGGAAATCTTATTAGAAGCTCAGGCGGCTGTGTCAAAGACGATGTTCAGAAGTGTTGACAAAAAAGCCCCGAAGTCAAATAGGTGTGATCTTTTCGCTTAAAGGTTTGGATAATTTCCATCTTTTCAATGGGTTAAAATTATTAATTACAGACAAAATGTCAATTTCTGTGGTATTAGCAACTAATTTTAATGACAAAATCCGCACAAAAAATTTTAATAACATCATTTACAAATTTTTATAACGCTATAATTTGCATTTATAAAACTACAATAAAATAAATCCTTGAAACAATATTGATAAATCATTGGATTTAAAGATCCCTAAACCCCCCATTACACCCCAATTGCTCCTAATTCTCTCCTCAGAGAAATCCTCCAGCATTTCGCTCGCAAATCACCCTGTTGACGAGGTTATGCAAAAGGCTTAATACCCTCGAAACCATCTCAATAAATCGGGGCTTCAAAAAGGCTGCGCAGTTTAAAAGGCTTTAATGGAGCAGCGCTGCGCTTCGCCTTTTTAAAACGCCCGTTCAAACAACGGGGAATATTATTTATTGCTCACTTAAAAGCGGATCCCGGGGTAATTTGCGTGTCAACAGCTATTCATCATCATTCGGGATTGCGCAGCGCGGATCGGAGCAGCTCTAAATTTTTATTTGGAATAAATCAGGGTTTTGCACTTGCAGAAAAAGGAGTTTTTATAGGAAGGAATGTTTTGAATTCAAAGAAAGGATTAATTCCTTTCAAATTAGGGAAATTGCATTTAAAGGTGTTAGGTTTTATTTGAAAACAATAACTTTTGATGTTTGGATAGTTTATTTGAGTTTTAATAGTTTTAATGTTTAATATTTAAAACCCTTAAACGACTTTATAATGATTTAATGATATTGACACTTTTGCGTCAGTAATATAAAAACATTTACGAAAAATTTGAAACCTTCTTTGTATAACATTAGTTGCATAACTATTATTATTTTAGTTAATTCCAACCATTATTTATTAAAAGGAAAAGAAAAAGTATAGTCTGAAAATCCATAAACTTAAACATCATATAGTCTTTTATAACCTAAATATAGGATTTTAATATAGGAATTTTCAGTGCCGAAGTATATTAAGACAACTTTAAAATCAAAACTATTACCTTTTAATTTTTTTGAACAGATAAAAATACTAAACGAATCAATCTGCAGATTATAACAGTTAGAAGATTTTCAAGAATATATAGTATAAATTTACATTTAAAATTTAAAAAAAGTAATTTTTGCTTGGGAAATTTTTAATTAAATTTTCGAAGGAAATTAACCTCGTTTCTATTGATGGCATGCGTTTTCACCTCCGATGCGTTATCACAAATAAACCTAAAAATTCGAAACCAATATTCACAAGATATAAAACATTTCCTCGAGAACTTGAAAAACTATTCGAAGAGTTTACAGACACAATGGAAGCTTCCGAATTTTATTTACATAAACTCCACTTAAACTTTTTTTGAGGTAGACAAACATAATCCAAATTTTGTCTGTCTCTATAGTTACCCAAAGCACCTTTCAAACCCCCCTTCTAAAATTCCTCCCTTCCAAATAAAATACAACAACCCTAGAAAATACCCCAACCCCATTCCCAAAACTTTTCTTCTCCTCATAAAGCCTTGTTTGAAAAGCAGAGAAAAAACCCTAAATTCTCCCTAATCTACGCAATAAATTACATCTTTTACCACGACAAACAAATAAAATAATAATAATAATGCATATTTTTTTAATATGGAGTCGGGTTTGGAGTAAAGAAAGGGAGGCATTGCTTCAGAACTTTAAATTACGCATGCAAAATACCTATTTTTCGCATCCTTTGTGATTGTGGATAACAAGTGATGCAGTCTTTCATTAAAAAACCGAGAAGAAAAAGCTCCTCCTAAATAGAGGAGGGATCTAGCTATGAAATTGAAAAGAAGTTTTTGTCATTAATACACTCTAAAGCCTCCCTCGGAGTTTGAGTTGGGGGTAGGGACAGTGGATCAAGTCAAAATTTATAAGGAGGGAAAGTTAGGGATTTTATTTAAGAATAATGGAATTATCTTATAGATATACTGAACTTATAAAAAAGATATCTTTACCCCTCTTATTCTTTTAAAATTATATACAAAATAAAGTTAAACAATTATGATGGAGACTTAAAAACTTTTTCTTAAATTTAGTCAAACTTTCACTACTAGTTTAATGTGGGGAATATTAAAATTTGTTGAAAATATAAAAGACATTTGAGTAATTAAACTATTTCTATAAACACGTCTTCTGGGAAGTGTGGTTTCGCAGTACACAATTTAGACCCACATTAATTTCATATAATTTTTAAAGAAATTATCTAAATTCTAATTTTAATATGTTGAAATTTTTAGTTTAAAGCTCAATTGGTTTTTTTATCAAAGAAGACAGCGAAACCGAATGAACCGATTAAAGTCACCTATGGTTTATAAGTTTTTGGTTTTCCCTCTTTAATCGCTTGTAGAATTTTATAAAAATTACATTTTTTTGGGGGGGGGACTTGCATTACACCCTAAAAGATATTCCCCTAACCATTATTAGTACCATGAAATAATACCTCCATTGATTACATTAAAAAACTCATGAAAAAATCTACCAATTCTATAACTATCTCCACCCTTTGTGTTTGCAGTTAATCTTTAATTTTGCACAATTTGAGAAAAGTAAAACTTCGTGGGAACTTAAAAGTAAGTGGGAAAAAAAAGAGTAACCTCAAGTCTATATAAAAAGTAGTTTAAAATAATTATAAATTCTCCCCTCCCCCACCCTATCCTTATTTTTAAAACTTGTATTATTAGACAAAAATACGAAATATTTAAAATCATCTCAACTTACCCATCCTGCTTTTTACCAAGATTTTATAAAAACAAAGCAACATTTCCAGGCCTTTACAAACCCTCACTTAAAAATTTCCACTTATACCACTTTAGAAACCAACGTCCCCCACAAAGTGGCCGTTTTTTTCGTCAAAGGGATAAGCAAGGGGGAAAAAATAAGCGGCCATTTGAAGGAGAGACGCCCCTCTCTACATTTATTTTCATCCCTCTAATGCTTTTTTCGAAAAGTTTGGTCGCGTTTTAATGTAATATCTCCTTTGTTGCCTTCCCCATTGAGTTAAAAGAGTAAATAAACAAGCAGGGACAAAGGGGCCGAGAATAAAAGGCCGGTTCGGAAATTTACTTATTAAACTGAGCCATTGAGATGCTTACACTTTATTTTATCTTGCATTAAAAACTTAATCTAGGTCTTGACAATGGGAGATTTTTACATCAGTAGCGAGAGTTTTAAGGCCTTTAAAAATGAATTAGGTCGCTTGAGAGGAAAGTCTTTGAGATTTAAAAAGTATACATTATTGCTTTGAATAATTAAGTATCTGAAAGAAATTTACTGTTTCTTTATCATTTTTGTTTGCTTTGATATACATGAATATAATATATATTTAGTATATTTTTTATATGTGAAGCAATTTTACATTCGTTTAGTTATCAAGTTCGTTTTGCAATTTTATTTGATCTTAGTATTTGTTTTATTCATGCTTGGAAGTTATAACTGCTACTTTTATATAAAACTAGATATTTTTTAGAATTTTTTAATTATTTTTAATTAATTTTGATTTAACTCAGAGTAAAGAACATAAATGTTAGTTTGTATCATTATTTAAGTAAAATATATTTAATGGTTAAAATGATTAGTTCAAATTAAGGTTTCTTCATTCCCTTGTGAAGTTCTGTTAGTTTTATAGAACAATTTCATTTAATGTATTATAATTATCGGTATAGAAACTTCTTAGCTTCACCCATTAGAATCAGAATAAAAACATTAAAAATTATCCTTTAACTGTAAAAACTAACCGAATAAAAATTTTTCAAGATTTTTTAGCATTTAATGTAGTTTTGTAGAAAAAAACACTAGGGACATTAACAACCTTTTAAAATTCCTTTTTGATCAAAAGTAACCTTTTTTGGGGGGAGGTCCTTATAATTTCCTTCCGATCTCTGAACTGATTTAAGGTCTACTTTAAATAAAAACATTCCAATTAAATTTAAGGGAGAAAGGAGTTTCCATGTTTCTAAATCTAATTGTACATTACCTACCAACAATTAATTGCCCTTTCCAAGATGTTGCCTAGGTGTTACTATCAAATTAACTTCCAGAAACAACGCACATACCCAATAAAACGAACAAAATCACTACAATCTTCAACATACCCGGTACATCCAGAGCTGTCACATTTTCCCAGCCATTATCTCGACCCTTAATTTTTCCGCCATAATAACCCACGGTCTCCCATCAGAGAGAAGTGCGATCAGACCCATTCCGCAGCGTACTATCATTAATGTCAGTCCCGTCTGATGAGACATTTTACACGGAAACTTAGAATCGGGTGTCCACGATCGAAAAAAAAATCTGATTCATTGTCACACATCTCCTCTTCGATTATGACCCTCGTTGATGAGGAATCTGTATAAATCGTGTTTCGTAATGCGTAACATTCATTGATGGGTTATGTCAGTGGAATCGAAATGAGATCGAATGTGTGCCTGTAGGTTGGGATAATTAATGGGAGTCAACCTTCCATTGATTACTATGGGGCCCTTGTTTTTCCTATAGCCCTGGATACTCTACCTAGTCCCAGAGTATCCAGGGCTTTAGTTTTTCCGTCCGACTACTTATATTAAATGGTTTCATATTATTAGGTAGTTGTATGGTAGTTGTATTAGGTAGGCTTATATTAATGGTAGTTGTCAGTGGTGAATTAATACTTTCAGGCTTCAATAAAGTAAAGAATCGAGTTTTCAGGTGTATAGAACACTTGAGTTCTAGTTTGTACTTCTTAAAAATGTATTAACTTTTAGGTTTTTAAAAATTTTATTTTTGAGTTTTCGAATTAATGAACTGTTGATGGTGAAGTAAATATTATCACTGAGAAGCATTTTTTATTGAAAATTATGCCTTTTAAGACTGACGCTGGAATATTTTTTTACGCAATTACAAATGTATTGAATCTGAACATTATTACATTTTGTGAACCATCATTAAATTTTTTGTGTCTGAACCTATAAAATTATTTAAACCAGTACTTGTTCACACTCATAAGGTAAAGTGCTATAGCCCTCATCAAAACTCTATTTAGAACTAGTTGGTGATAGTTTTAATTCAATAAAACTAAAAAAGCGGAATTTGAACTTTAATCTCTCTCTAAACTTTATCATATAGAATCATAATTATACTCTGTTCATTTTGAATAGGCACCTGAGAAATATGAGAAAAATGAGAGAGGCAATAGTATTGCGCAGCCAATAGTAATCATTCTTCGCCATTTTGACGTTGATAGTTGCCATGGTTACCGATTTAGTGGTGGGGTAAGGAAATGTAGTCAGGCGCGCCCCAATTCAAAATGAATAGAGTATAGTAATATCTGTGGAAAATCCAGTTTTTAATTAATCAAATTATGAGATTGCAAAACAGCATCACTGGAAATAAGCCATAATGAAGTAGGTAGACACATGACATGGAGACAAATTAAAACTCGCCAACGGAAGTCCAAAAATGATTAAACATAAGAACTATAAGAAGAAAGCCATCATTCTTAAGCATCAATCCTCGTCAAATGGACCCACAAGACATTTTTACTGTCTCCGCTTAACCGAAGGGAAAGCCCCTCTCACTTAAGCTACATGCACATCATTCAGTCCCTCTAATTATACCCAGCTAAACACTGTGGTTAAAGAGAGGAAATCTCCATTATTAAACGGTCCAATGTTTCATCACAATGTGGGGCCGCTATTACTTGGACCAAAATTACGGCATCGCCAAGTCGCCAGCGGAAATAGGCTGTGGACACTTAGGTGCCCTGGCGGGTCTAATGACATTGGGCACTTAGCAAAATGCAGAGCACTTTGGGAATGCATGTGTTTTGTTGGAATATGTAGCGAAATGGATAATGTGCTGTTATGCATTGTGGTTTTGTAATTATGGGTGGTATGGCTATATTGTTTTGAATCTCATTTGCAAGAAAATTGATCCCGGGGATTATAATTATTTACTTAGTAAACGAGAAAATAATAAAGTGTTATTTCAAAAAATAAATTACTGTGTAATAAAATCCATTCTAGACAGGGCGAAAAAGAAGTTTCAAGAGTGAAATTTTTAAGTAAAAAGAGGGTAATCCCTGACTTTTAACGTATAAAATAATATAAAAACCATTCATAACAAAGTAGTTTAAAAAAAAACAATAAAAAAAGAAATCTAAGAGAGTTGGCCAAAATTAAGGCAATAAAATTAAGACAATTGTTCAAAATATTAGAAAAGCGTTCGATTAATAATAACTCAAAATATATAATTTGTTTCCAGGTTCTTGCTTAAACTAGTTAAAATTTATTTTTGAAACAACTTTTTTTCTGCTTAGTATTACACTTTTTATTTTTCGAAATATGATTCTTATAACTTCTATCTAAGTAAAAACTTAAAAGTGATAAAAAATTTTTGACTGCAACATTTCGCAAAGATAATTAATTAATCTTAATGTGGCGGTAAACTTTAGGTAAAAAATTAAATTCGATATTAATTTGAAACGATTATTCCTTGATTGATTATACATTTTCATATTATTTTATCATAATTGAATCGTCAGTTTGAAGAAGGGAATAATTCCAAAAAATGACGAATTGACTTTTTGTGCTCAAAACAATCTCCAAGCTTTGATCTACACATGGGTGAAAAGAGGGGAAAAATAACTAACCCCTAATAACTAACCTAAAAAATAACTATAGGGAGATATCGCCCCTTGAAGTTGTGGAATCGAAGTCAATTCATTATATTTTTAAGTTAATTTAGAATTAAAGTTAATTTGTCTTTCTTTTCATATTCTTTGTGCTGTAAACTAAGTTAAAATAAAATTTTCTCTTAATTTTAATGTTTTTCAAAATTCTTTTATGCAGGGAATGTTTGACTCCATTTATATTCACTCACTCCATTGATACTGCTTTAATAACTCAGTTTCACTATAAGTTTGAATTATATTGGTCTTACTCTTTTTATTTCACCCGTTGGCAGAAATATAATTAAGTAAATATAAATATTTTTAAACTAAGCAGAAATATAATTTAATTGTGAATTTAAGGGATTTTTAGATTTTTCATCAGAAAAATTTTATAAGGTAGAAGAAGGTTTACTTATTTTGGACAAGGACAACTTATTTTGACTGTAAAATATTTTTGAATATACTTATATTTGTTTGATGATTGCTCTGCTTTCTAAATAGGGTTCTGAACTTCCAGTAAAAATTTGTTGGTTATACAATGAAAATTCCATTACTTATACAGTTTTTTTTCGATTTTCTCAAAACTTGGTTTTTGGACTTATTCCCTTCTTCCAACTGACGATTTAATTGGTGGTACATTTTTTACTTCAAATTTAACTAAAATAAAGTTTTTAATTTAAAAATTAGAAAAATTTTAAGGTAAAATGTAAGGTAAACAAGTGTGGGTAACTGGGTAAGGGTATAGATAGTTTTACTTAAATATCGTAATCTTCCGCCTGATATCCACAATAATCCACAAACATCCTATCTCAAAAAGTCGATGACCATCACCAAGAATCACTCATTCTATAACATCCGCCAACACCAGTTATTAACATCATACCAAAAAATCTTTCCCACGCGCAAAATAATAACTCCCGATTCAATTACACTTAAGGCTATGTAAACAACAACTTCTGCAATTTTCAGTGGAAAAACAGTGTCATTTTCCCAAGGCTGGACACAGTGGCCCGCGGGCAATCGAACAATGATATTCGGCAGCAGCTCAACCGTGGTCCCCCGGGTCGTCTTCAATTAAGAAGACACCCGTAATGACCGTCATTTAATGACTGTGCGGTGTCCAGCTGTTGTCAAGAAGTGTTTTCCGTCAGAAGTCAAGAAACTCGGCGGAAAAAGTGGACGCGACATGGTCGAGGGATTCCGAAATGTATCTAATGGTCGTTTAAATTACCGCGATACGTTGGATATATTATATTGTATGTGAGTTTTGAGCGCGGTTAGACATGAATGAGGGGTTGTGTTGTGTTGATTTGCATGGAGAAATTGCTTCGTTTCTTTGTGGCGTGGCGGTGGAGCATGCAGTTTTGCGTAATTTAATTTTTTTTCTATCTCTCTGGCATGGAGTTAGATTTGTAGTTTTTGAGGGATGCTGTTTGGTTTTTATTAATGTCGAAAAGTGTCGAAAAATTTCCTTTTGTAACTATTTGAAAATCCAATTCCACCTAATTGATTTACATTATTTATCAATATCATCATCATCAGGTTTAGGTTAACTAAACACTGAATTAGTTTTGGATGTATTTCTTTTCTGCTAATGGCAACAATTAGTTTTGGATGTATTTCTTTTCTGCCAATGGCAACAATTAGTTTGTTTAAGCTCTTGCTGTTCAAATCTTGGGTTGTTGTGCTTGAAATTGTTAAATAATTTCGTATCATTTATACAATCATAATATTGGCGACTGTATTTCCTAATTCAGTACTTTCTTTTACTCAAATACATCCATGGGCGGATTTATGGGGTGTCGTAGGGGTACAATGCTCCCAACATTCTGTGAAAATTTCATTCTTATAATGATAAATCCTGGTTTCAGAACCATTAGGGACATTTTGCCAACCTAAATATTCCCATAAATGCATCCAAATTATTTTAATAAAAAATGTAATTATTGTTGTAGTAACCTTTTCAGCAACAGTTTTTAGGTTTTAATGGTGGAATTACGCCAAATTTAATTTTGTGGGTAATCTTTTAGCTAGGCTTAAGTATTTTAGCAAAGAACAAGAGAGTGAAGCTAGCACGGATCACGAAGCTATTCGAAGTGAGCCACATTGATGGTAGGCATATAACAAAAGTTTAAGAATGGGTAACAATTTGCGAAATTTTCAATTTTATTTTATTTTATTTAATGAGAGTTATAAATAAAAAACATTTATAGAGGTTCCCTAGTCTTGAACCTTTGTAAATATGCTAACGGTTCCTTCCGAGTGGGAGCGAGCAGCAGTCGGAAGCTCCTAATTTTCTAAAAGTGGTATTTAAGTGAGAAGATAGTATGTAGAGTATATACAAAAATATAGTACGATAAAATTCTTAAAATCATGTAAAACTCAAACTTTTAAGCAATAGAAAAATGTTTTAAAATTGCAAAGCTTTTGGCTGAGGTTAAATACACGTCTGTGGTAACATGGTATCAATTTTATAATTCCCCAGTGATGTATCATAACTATTAGCTGTTCTAATAAATTGGTAATAAAACAAGGGAAATGTGCTTTAACATCCTAAATAATTGGGTACACGTGGATATTTTCGTTTTCTTAAGTGTTCGGTTGTCACTATTTCCATTACTAATAGTTTCATTGTCATTGAGGTTATAGGAATGATCGATGCAATGATTTTTATTTATTACACTTAGTCATTTATAAACGAAAAAAAGAAGCATTAAACTTTCTAAACGTGGGTATACCATTGTATTATTATTATTATTATTATTATTATTATTATTATTATTATTATTATTATTATTATTATTATTATTATTATTATTATTATTATTATTATTATTATTATACAGGGTGTTTCAAAATTGCGTTGCACGGCTTTTATTCGGAAGCAACGCCTCCTAGGGTCATCGAAGTACGGTCTACCCCTAGATAAGTGAGCCTGGAGAATGCATAGAAATGGCTTACAGGGCCCCTAACGGCGAAATTAAAAAGTTAAAAAAATTAATTTAAAAACTAAAAGAGATAGAGCAAAAACCTCAGTGAGAGTATTGTTGCCAACGTCATGAAGAACTTACTGAAAAAAAAATTCATGAAAATATCTTGAATATTCGCCGAGATATTAGCATGTGAAAATAGCACTTTTTCAGGGGTCAAAAAATAAAAAGTTCGCATATTTGCAAATTTTTTGGATTTTTTGATTGAATTTTGTGTTCTTTAAACTAAAAAAACACAAAACTACGAAATAACACTGAAAAATTTGCAAATATGCGAACTTTTTCTTTTTTTAACCCCTAAAAAAGTGCTCTTTTCACATGCTAATATCTCCGCGAATATTCAAGATATTTTGATCAAATTTTTTTCAGTGAGTTCTTCATGACGTTGGCAACAATACTATCGCTGATGTTTTTGCTCTATCTCCTTTAGTTTTTAAATTAATTTTTTAACTTTTTAATTTCGCCGCTAGGGGCGCTGTAAGTCCTCTCAATGGATTCTCCAGGCTCACTTACCTAGGGGGAGACCTTACTTCCGTTACCCTAGAAGGTGTTGGTTCCAAATAAAAGCCGTGCAACGCAATTTGGAAACACCCTGTATACCTGTGCCGTGATACTTTTACTGTCGTGTTCATCATAGATATAAGTGTATCAAAATGCGAAGTCATAGGGCATAATTGAAAAGTATATACATCCATTCTAAAACATTTGAATAATGATACCCCATTCATATTCTTCTCAAACATTCTTAAGGGAAGTAGTTAGATAAATAAACTATATGAATTACAATGATTTAGCATTTGATTGTCACCTAAAAGACAGCTACCACCTTGCAGTCAGGGGCAAACAGTTATAAACCTTTTAACGAGATTTCCTCTTAACCCTAATCATCATTTTACGCCCTCACAGCCTTGCCTAAATCACACCATGTTCAAACAATGTGACGACTTCACGTGTACTAAACGCCTAGGACTCAGACTCCCCCCCAAAAAAGGAGAAAGAACACACAGGAACACAGTACAAGAAGATGTAAAAACACAACTCATCAAACAAACAGAAGAAAAAGCCCGAGAATATTTATTCGAGTATCCGAATACAATGGTTGTTATGGGCACTTAACTTGGGAGTCCGCAACTTACACTGAATATCTGTTTACGACCCCATAAGCTCTCGAGCACCGTTTATCCGGCTCTGAGTTATTCGGCGGCCGGGCGGTTAAGCGAGAAAAAGCCGCGAAACGGCCATTGTTTCGGGGTTTTACATATAATGCCGCTTACGGCGCATATATTCTGAGGGTCGGATATAAATATAGATGTGCGTCCAGGCACCACAGTTCACAGAGGAGAGTGATCGCTAAACTCTCCTCTTTATGGACGTCTGTCGCAAAGGACGCCGGGCATTATGCAAAACACCTAGATTTGTTCGAGACTCGGAATTTCTCTGTGGACAGCCGAAAATTGGCCGGGTCCAGGGATTGTCCTTCCAGGGGTATGCGTTGTGATGGGGAGGGAAAAAAGTTGTGCTAACCGTTTTGGAGTTTTGTAGGATATTTCTTGAAAAGTTTTTTTTGTTTACCTGACGAGTAAAGAGGAATTTATATTTATCTAGCAATCTTCAAGCAAATGAGATAGATTTACTCTAATGCCCACACTACAAGAAACAAACTATCTATAGAAAATTATTTTTTTTGCCCTATTCATGTAGTTTGGGACCAAATTAAATAAAAATGCCCCCAAAAATTGTTATGAATTTGTATTTCAAAAGTTTAAAGAAATTAAGACTGGGGACTGAAAATAAACTTAATAAATTATAGCACCTGATGGTGCAATTATTGCTGCAATAACTTAGAAACATGCTGAAAATTGCTGCTTCATGCTGAAAATGGAAACTAATATTATAGCATATTTTTGCTACCATCAGTAGATAGTTAAACTTTAAATTTGGAAAAACATTTATTGGAAACTATCATTTCACTTAAGAGTTTTTCAGTCTACAAGATATTTTCAATATACAAGATATTTCAATCTACAAGAAAATTTTTTCATTAATTTATATCGTAGGCTTACAGGAGAAGGGATCTGTCATTTCTTGCTCAACTACTCTGTACAAGGTTAAGCCGAATTTAGCGATATTCGATTGCTTTCTTTTGCGGTCTCACACATGCAATTTTACCAACACACTAATTTCTTTCAGCTAAGCGAAATTTTTGAAATTGACTCGTTTGCTGGTGCCATTTTACCGCTTTCAAAACATTCTCCAAAAGTGACTTAGTGCCTTTCTCCTGTAAGCCAACAATACCTTTATTAGTTTGATACACCTTATGCTTGGAAATGAAAGAGTTTGAATTATAAAAAAAATTGAAGAAAGATCAAAATCAAAAGGAAGAGATAGAGGAGAGAGAAAAGGATAGGGAAGCGAGAGTAATAAGAAATTAAAAGTATAAATATTTTCTAGTGAATTATATTCCAACTAAATACATACATTATAATTTTTTTAGTTCGATTACGTTAATGTTCCCGCTAAATATCACCAATCTCTTTTGAACACTTAATATTCAAAAATAAACATTTTTTAAAACTTTTAATGATAAACTGAACATTTATAGATCTAATTAAACATTTTAATATATGAGTGTGAAATTATTTAGCAATATTTATACTTTTTGGTGTCTAAAAGAGATTGGCGATATTTAGCGGGAACTTGAAAGGAATTGAATCATTTTTAAAAAATTGGATTTGTGTTAAGGGGTCTCAGGATCCTTAACTAGGCAAAGGGTACCTCGATTTTTGAACTAGTATTACGAAAAATCTAAATTCTGCAGTACCTTGAAATTTGTACCGCATAATAACTAAATACCAATACACACATACCTAAAATTGCAGAAGGTTTTGATGGTTTTTATAGGAGTTATCAAAAATAGGAACAACTTTTCTTAGAAAAACTTTTTTTAGAAAATTTTTTACTCTGCGCAAGATTTTTCAAAAACAATTAAACTTACAAACATGAAATTGTGTACTAATATTCGTCTTATGGTATTTAGTAAGTTATACCTATTACATTTGTCAAAAATAACTTTTTAACCTTTTTTTATCACAGCTTTTATAAAAATTTTCAAAAAAAGGTGATTTTAACTCGTAGAAACAAGTTCTGGTTAATATAAAGTTTAAATGTGAGGTATAACTTATTAAGTACCATAAGACGAGTATTTGTACGCAATTTCAAGTTTATAACTTGAATAGTTATTGAAAAATCTTGCACAGAGTGAAAAAATTTGAATTTTTTCTCATTTTTGATTTCTCCTATAAAACCATCAAAACTTTCTGAAATTTTGGCTATGTGTGTATTGGTATTTAGTTATCATGCGGTACAAATTTCAGGTTACTACAGAATTTAGTTATTGTGTAATACTAGTTCAAAAATCGAGGTACCCTTTGCATATTTAAGGGTCCTGAGACCCCTGTCTGACTCATCTATGGCAATCGAAGACAGCATTTCTAGTGCGGAATACCAAAAACTTATTCTTTGACGACTTAGTTTGTAAATTTTTTATTTTAAATTTATAAGTGATGCTATGAAACCCCTCAAAATGAGTTCTAAATCATCCAAATTAATTATAAAACCCCTTTTTACCCCTTCAAACCTTAAATTCCTTTAAGCAGCGTGAAAACCTGATTACTTGAGAGAAAAGCTTATATCTTAAGCGTCACCAAAACCTCAAAGAAATAAGATCATAATTGTAAATTTAATTTAATCTAGAGGTCTTTCAACTTATGATTTGCCTACACGTAAAAAAAGACAGTCTGATTCACGCATCAGTGACATTGATACTAGATGTCATGTTCCCATTAACCGTCCATAAGTGGCATTATTCTTCAACGTTCTGTCGTTCAAATGTGAAAGGCTATTTTGTTTCTCTGGACGGATTTTGCAAGTTTTTATCAATCCTGATCCGTGTTCCAGATTTATGATTCTTTGTGGCGGTGGTTTCATGCTGTCTTGTCTGTCATTCCCAAAGGAAGGGAAAAGAGGTTTTTCTGTCTTTGATTTAGGAAAGGGGGGATTTTAACGTTGCTTTTGATGTATGAACTTAAATTTGGGTACTTTTTGGAGATGAATGAATAAATAGGAATTTTATGTTCTTAATTATTAGTGGGTCAAGATTGGCAATTAGGTTGAAGTGGGGTAACTGGACAACTACATACTTTAACAGTTTAACTTTAGATCTCTAATTGCAAATTTATTATTGGGGGAATATTTTGAAATTTCCCAAATTTAATTTTTACTTGTGGGCATTAAAACATTTTTCCTCTTATAAAGTAAATGTATAAATTATATAAACATTAATATAAATAAATACTAATATAGATAAATAAATTAATTAATTAGTGGCAATATTTCTGGTGAAATATACCTATGTTATAAATTTTAAGTTCTGAGTCTGAGGTTGCTTTTTTTCTGCGGTTTTGAGGGGTAAGTTTCATGATACATTTATGTAACGTCAGTGTAACCGTAGAAGCATTTCGAAAAGCTTAACAATATGTAGTTTTTAAATTTTAAAAACAATGAAATAACATTGAACTGAAACATTGAATTGTTTGAAATTTTCATGAAAAATTAATTCTTTTACAAACCGTTCCCCCTTTCATGTCTATTTGATACATGAGAGGTTCAAGTTCAATTGTATTTTGCGAGAGAAAGCATCACCTTTAAAAAGAGTGAATACTTAGAAAAATTTCACAATGATTCACATCGACTGAGATAGTTCCCAAATATTTCATGCCCCAACATGATCTCTTCGGTTAATTGCACTTCCGAATAAACTTAAATAATTCAAGCTTATCTTTACCCAATTGACGATAGAGACAACTCGTAAATTTCCGAAGCCCTTCGCTGCCTCTTAGAAACACACCATTTAATGCACTTAATCCTTGCATGTAAATCTTGCACGCTTCCTCTACTTTCGGCCTTTTATTGCGGTTTCTTGCTCAGCTGTAAATGTTGCAGTTCGGGTATATGAGACAATGGAATGGGTAAGGGAATCATCCGTAAATTATGACACGCAAATTTTGTCCCCGTGTGTCGCAAGTTGCCCTATTCGCGTTATGGGTGACTTTTCGGAATCACCTTTCGTAAGTTCAAGTTCAGGCCGTACTTACAGAGCTCTTAAAGATGATGAGCAGTAATCGAGAGGACTGATTTAGTAACGCTTATAATTTTTGGTTAAATTTTGGGTTATTGGTTCTTTACATGGCTACCTAGATTCACAAAGCTTGAAGTTGTGACATGTGATTGTAATCCAGACGTCAATTAGGTCTCTTTATGACAAAACTCAACTTCTCTGTGAATTAAGTCAAATCATTAAAATTCATTCTAAAGAAACTATCGATTTCGAGGCATTTCAAATTGGTATTAGCGGGGTGATTTTTAAGTATATTATTGTTACCACGTAACCGATTGTAATAAAAATACTTTATTTATGCTTTTTAATTAAAAATCATACTGGTAATAATAGCAATATTTGAACTGGTTTGAAAGTTCTAACTCAGAGACGCTTAATTCCTCCAAAAGAGAAAAAACTAAAATTCTTTTAACTCCAGTTTTTAAAGCAAATAATTAACTTGAGCTAATTTTAGTACTTTCCAACTTTTATAACCTAAGAAATTAAAATTAAAATCTAAAATTATGATTTTTCTTATATCTCTTGAGAAATTAAATGTTATGACCTTTTGGTACCGAGCATGGACGAAAATTAGAAATAGAGTTGAAAATTAACTTGTAGATTTTAAATTTAACAAATCGAAAGAATGAAAAATATTCGAAAAAACCTTTTAAAAAACTTGTACGATTTATTTTTTAACATTTAACTTTTTTTGACATTTAAAGATATTATATGCAAATATTTGAACTTAAAGGGGATATTTTAAAAATTCTGAAATATGATACATATTTTCTCATTTTCTAGGAATTTTGGAAACTTTGAGTACAAAGATTCGAAAGATTCGAAACAAAACATGTAAACCTATTTGAAAATTCTTGCAAGGTTTTAATTCTCCTTTTATGTCACAACTTTTGCCATTGGTATTTTTGGCTTTTGTGAATTTTGAAAATTGTTTTTTTCGCTCCTCTCTAATGCACGCATTACTAGCAACACTGCGCGGCATCATAGTTCGTCAGTGAAAACAATTTCCAGTAAGACCACCATCACGTGACGGTGGTCTTTCTGGAAATTAACTCAGTCTCTCTTTAGGGTTGCCATTGCTCACTCCACCGTTTCCTCTATCCATATAGTTCTGAGGTACAGAATTTAATTCAGAGTGAAGTTGAGTTGTTGTCAAAGAGTGACGTCAACACTTCTATCAAACTTCCCAATTTTGAACTTCTCCGGCCTTATTAGTCTACTCTACTAAGTTTTTTATGGGTCAGAGGCTACACAGGAGCCGTCATGTACCAACTGTTTGAATTCTATGAATTTTAAGAGTAAGTAAAAATTTAGAAAATGTTTCTTTTGTTCTAAAAAAGATCAACTGGTCTGCGTTAAGGGGACCAGGACGTTCTCAGCCATGCAAAATATGCTAATTTTACAATATTTCGAAACCCAAAATTATATAGTAAAAGTTATTCAAATACTATAAAAATTGGTTGTGTTAACTAACAGTCTTTTTTCATCCTAAAATGACAAAAATTAATTATATATTATCATATAATTTTTTAAAATAGAAAGTCGAAAAAGTATATTATCCTACGAGTCTTCCGATGGATGGGGTTAGAAAGGTTAGCGTGTAGAAAATTCTATGTTGTTTTTTACCAAAACAAATAGTTTTCCATGTTGAGAAATGTATATTCAATTTAGTGAACTAATTTTTAAAACAATTTAATGATTATTTTTTAAATAAAAAAATTTTGAACTTAAAATTTTAAAACGCAGCAAAAAACAGCAAATTTTTCTCCTATTTTTGCTTAATTAAAAAAATTATTACAACATAAACTGTATAAAATGATATTCACTGAATGCACTTATATAAAACGAATAATTGTACGAAGTTTCATGTAATTTCATTGAGTAGAATGTTGTACAGGCTAACCTGAAGTTCAAAAAAACAGGTTTTGAGAAAAATGCAAAAGAAATAAAAATGGAACATTAGTGGTGGTGATTGTTTACATCTTGTACCCCCATTTTCTGGGGGATGTCGATCCTAAAAGTATATGTATTATACATTTTTGGAATCGTCATGAAACCTACTATTTTATCAAATAAAAATAAAAAAATCGAATTTTTAAAGGTTTTGGACGTGCTGGTCGGTGAGAGTTCCTACCTTATCAGTTATTACAGAATTTATAAAATTATGAAAAACGATCAGTATAAAATTCAAATATATTTTTTTATTAATATTTACGTAAATCTGCGTAACACTTAGAGCTGCAGAGACATGATCAATACTGTTTTACAGGACAATAGGGTGTAACATAATAAAGTAAAATACTTAAGTTTAGAAAAAGCTCATGAAATCGATAGAAAAACATATAAAATTCATTAATTATTTTTAATGAAATGATACCTCTTCTAAGCATCTCAGAGTTTCCTTCCCAATGTTATTAACCACTGATCATAATTAGTATATTTCTATAAATTAGAAAATTTTCTACTCCCATTTTTAACTCACTCTGCATACTTCTTTTATCCTTACGAAGCTATAAAAAACCAACAATAATTTCTGTGCATCTTAAAGTGTAGTATTTTATCATTACTATTGTTTTTTCCTCTTTGAACGAATATAAAATCACTACTCTCAACAAATCAAATGAAAAATCCCACAAAAATCCTTCCCAAACTTCTAATTTTCAACCGTTGCCAACTATTACAACACAAATTCGCTCCCAAATCCCTTCCTCAAACCGGCCCACGTACTCAACGCTCCCAACACCACCGAAACTCCATTTCCCTTAACAATTACGAATTTCAGCCGCAACTAAACGATATCACTCGAAATTGACCACTCATCGAGGACCTTTCTGGAGCATTGGTCCGTCCGAGCTCGAGCCCTGGAGGCGGAACGCTCTGCTTGCTCCGGCGAAGTGTCATGGCGTTCCCACGCAACTCCGGAAAATAACTGAAAAGTCCGCCGTGGCATTGTTTCGTCGCCTCGAGGAATGCACGACAGTGGGAAAGTGCGAGGAATGGTCCTTCGCTGTTATCTTCGAGGAAGGGCAAATTGTTTTACTTGACTCGTGTTTTTGCACAAAGAGTGAAGGTGTTAAGGAGATGATGGCGATACTCTTGGTGTATTGTTTTCGCTTTTTGTAGATTCGTTTTGTTGATAGGAGTAGTTAGGATAGGAGTAGTAGGTTTTATTATGTCGGAAAAATATTTAACGTGTGGTGGTGGTGTCGTATCCCCTATGAATTCATATCTGATGGTGTGCCTGTTGCCTGTATCATCTTTGCTATTTCTATCGAATTAGCAGAATATAAATCCTCCACTGTAGAGGATAGAATTAAGTTTACAATTTAAAGTGTATTATTTGTATAACCACCTTTGAAGATTTAAAAACTTTCTTTAGAATCACTCAGGCATAAATTTTTTTTATTTTAACTACCGATATTGGAATACTTAACCTTCCAGCAGGCGCGCTTTTTGTAGAGAAAGAAAAAGACGCTTGTATCTCCTTTATAAGCAATCGCAAATGTATATTTTCAATCCAAACAAGTTTTGAAACAGCTGTGATCCGTTTATGGTTAAAATGATTACGTTTAATTTAAATGTATTTGAAATAGTCGATGATCAAATCCAAACTAAGTATCTCTCACAAACGCGCGCCCGCTGGAAGGTTAATTAAATAAAATTTTATTTTGTATTAGTTTTATTACTATCGAGGTTATGATTCATAATCTTTATCACAATTTGTGAATAACCGACAAAATTTTCAATTATAGTAATGAAATTTTACCAAAAGCAGAAAACAAATATCAAATTATGAACACTCTCCTTTATCTTAAGAAAATGATGTTGCTTTTCAATATAACATCACAGTTGTATTAGTATGGATTGTTTTATTGACACTTTTTACAGGCATAAGCTGGATTTTATTTTTTGTTATTTTAGTTGCCAATGCCACCTTTTCACTACTTTAAAAAGTGGGTAAATATATCATTTATAGAATTTTAAAATGAAAAAAAAATGGTAATATGGACACTTGTTTCAAACAAAAGTAATTTCATTTATTGCGTATCAAAATTCCAATTATTTTAAGAGGCGAGGGAAGAAGCAAAGGGGATTAACTGACAATTGGGGGATAACCTCTGTATGAGGTAAGTTGGCAAACTTTCCCAAGTTTTTTACTATGTGTTTATTATAAGTTTTACTTTTTCTGGCTTCCACAGGTAAAGAGCAGTCAGGAAGAGTCAAATCTCAGAAATTAGTTTTTTCTGATTAAAATTTCTGAATTTACAACTTTATCCACTTCGCACAGCAAACTCTTACCACACATCCTCACTTGTATATATTTGTCCTCACTCATTTGTCCTTCAAGTTGTTTTCCCAGCTCTACACCTCTGAAACCCCTACAATTCCATAACCTCACCCTCACTGAAAATTACGAAACCCGAGTCAACAACTACAAAAATAAAGGCTAAACTTTCGGTTCGTTGTAAAAGCGTCGATCCATGAGAAGATATAACTCTATTCGCAAATCGTCCGTGCCCAAAGAGGGTACAAATCGCCACAGGTGTGTCGCTCGAGCGGCTCTCACGCAAGCGCGTGCACGGAGGATGCTCCTCACGATGCATTTACGAGGGGGTTATTGATTGGGGCCTTTTGCAGACGATTCTGCTGCATGGAATGTTTGTTGACTTCTTAGCGGGACTCTGGATACATTGTTTTCTGAAACCGTTTGAGGTCGGCTTTAAGTAAGTACTGGAATGTTGAAAAGGGGTATTATAAACTGTATTATGGAAGTTTTATGGGTGTTTCTCAAAAGTTGGAACTTGTTGAGAAACCTTTTGGAGTTGTGAATAGCCCCAGGGTGAATCTTAATCAGGCTCTTATTTACCATTAGCCCAGTTAGTCTCGAGCCTAGGATCCCCCTAGCTCAGGGGTCGGCAACCTATTGAAACAGAAAATCTATAAGTTACAATTAATAAAATTTCTCAGTTTTTAAAGAGCCACTAATTTTTTTTCAATGTTTTAGTATATGTGCTTATTATATTTGATTTTACATCGGGAGGGTGTTTTTACTTGGGGAGGTTTAGATTCAAGATTTTTTTGAGGTACCTACCTCTTTTCGGGTGTTTTTTACATTAAGTTTCAGATGATTTACATACACATTGGAAAATAATTTTAATAAACTTAATTTCAAAACTTTGTTAACAATAGGAACTCCAAGAAAAATTGGAGGGCTTTGGGGCCTCCCCCAGAAAAAATTTGGGAAATTTTACCTACAAAATAGCGTTTTAGCTCATTTTTAGGCCTTTTTGGATTGAACCCTAAGAGCACTGCTCGTTATGGCAGTAATAGTGGTATAATTTTCAAGGAAAAATTATATAGTTACAGTAAACAGCAAAATTTCAAGGGGGTGGGGGTCCTACTTCAGAAAAAATTTTGGAAATTTGCCCCTAAAAGTAGTGTTTTAATTCATTTTTTAGAACTTATATATTAGACCAAATGAGGTCCCCCCTCCTCATACGTCACAGAATTTTCAAGGAAAAAACAGCACCTATTAAATTCCAAAATTTTGAGGGGAGTTTGGGGTTCCTACCCCAGAAATTGTTTGGAATTTTTACCCTTAAAAGTAGTGTTTTGACTCATATTGAGGGTTACACTGCTCCTTGTGAGTCACATTGTTTGAGGTACTTGAAATATATTTTCTGATTTTTTAAGGTTTTGATAGTAAATTATTATTTTTTTTGTATGGAACTCCAGAGCCGCAACTTTACATCAAAAGATCCGAATGCGGCTAATGCCGACCCCTGCCCAAGCTAATTTCAAAAGAATCTAAAAGGTTTAAATTTAAAAAAAATGTATTTTTAATTCACAAAAGTTGATAATATATATAATCTTAACTTTAACGTCAAAATCATGTGAAATTACAAAATACTTAGTAATTTAAAAAAAATTAATCTTACAATTGAAGCCCTATATCTAGTTAGATTATTTATTAGGTTATTATGGGTCATTTTCTGCGTGTTGCGCCTCCTAAACCAAACTTTCTGAATCAGACCCTTTTTAAGAGGGGCAAGTTTCCTCATAAAAAAGCAGGGCAGTGGGAAAGATTAACAATATTTTATAAAACTCGGATCCAAAAAGTTGTTCACACGAAACATTGAAAGTAAGGATAAACTCGAACTTATGTACTAGTTATGTAAACTATAATAAAAAGTGTTAGTTATTGGAAGGATCTAATTTATAATTAACTATGAAATAGTGTAGAACCAATACTAACGTTATGAAGAAAAATCCTCCCAAAAAGTAGTTGAAAATTTCGCTTTTTTTTTGCATATTGTAAAAAGTAAATAAGTTGTAGGGGATGTTGTACCTACTGACGGTTGTACCTTCTGCCACCTCATTTTAAAATTCGATAAAAAATGTAAATTTGAATTTGGGGTCGAATTTGAATGTAAACATCAGATGCTATCTAGTTGCTAACGTAAAATCAGCTCTTTAAAATATTATTTAAATTTTATATAATAAATTTACTGTTTTTAGATGCTCAAAGTTTTTTTTAGAGCATTACTACATTAATTCTTTTCTTCCCCTATAATAATGATAGGATAAAATGGGATATATGGGGTTAATCTCCCAGATTTTGACTTTTCAGTTATGATATTAGAAATCGTCAGAGATCTCAATTCTTTTATTTTTTATAGAATTTTGAATGCAAAAACACATGATGTTGTACCTTCGGACACCATAAGTGTTGTACCTACGGACACGTTCTTGTGGGTGTCTGTAGCTAATCGGCGTTTTAGAATCAGGTTTCATTTAAGTGAATACATTTTAATGCATGTTAAATTAATTCTAGTTGGTTATCTATTTGTCAGTGATTATTTTGAAGTGATTTTTAGATGAAAAATTAAAAATTTTGTGATCTAAACTGAAGAAGATTTGCGGAAGTTATTACCACCAACTGCTTGCACAACTAAGCATCGATCGAATTGTTTTTTTATCAGTGAAGTGATGAGATCAATCAGCATGATTGATGAAACTATTAAAGTAAATTTTGATCTGAAAATCCCTTGTGATCATTCATGTGATCATGTGTTCATCATTCATATTCGTTTTAATGATCATTTACGATCTAAAACTACATTACTTTGAAAAATTTATTTCCAATTTTAAAAAGGTTAGAAATAGGTCATTAAAAGGTAATGCATCAATAAAAATGTTCATTTTTAGCTTTTTTTTTCAATTAAAACTTCCTTTTTTAAGGGTGTCCACAGGTACAACTGGGTCTGTCCATAGGTACAACAGGTTGTTGTACCTTTGGAAACAATTTTTAAAATATTAATTAATGATTAAAAGTCCAATTTTCAAGATTTCAGCTAATAAAAAATATCCCTCTACTCACAAAGGTTAGGACTATAGGTTGGGCACTTTAAATGGTCAAAATGTGATTTTACTTGTCTTGGAAAAATCTAAACGTGATTTTTGTCCAAAGGAACAACACTCTCCCCTATAGATTGGATAAGATATTTCTGTTATTTGAAAACATAAATAGATACAATATACATACATTCCCTTTTCTATAAAGGGAACTTGGAGATATCTTTTAATTTTCTTTAAACTACTAAATCATTCCTTTTAACTACTGGTCATATTCTGGAAAGCAACCAAAAATCATGGGATATATTTAATATTTTATCTTGGTGATAGTGATAAAGACAGATAGGTGGGAAATGGAATCATTTTACGGATATTTAAACTAGAAATAAAAATTATTGGAAAATTTCCACTAAAAAAACTAATGATATAAAATAGATAAATGGTTGGAAAATGATGATTTTTTAAATAAAAGTTTAAAAATATCCTACTTATTTGTATGATGGAAAAAGGATTTAGTGTTCAAAATCTGCATAGAGTAATCCCTTTTGAACTACCTTGCTTGTATATTAAATTAATTTAAGAATTTCATAGTAAATCATAAAAGGTCATCCTCTCTCCCCCAAAAAGATAAAGATTTAAAAAGTACTAATTTCTCAAAAATGACTTTCTGCTAGTTTTTACTTTTTTATTCTGAAATGCACGTATTGCCTGATGAAACCATGTGAGTTGTATGATAACCATAACGTGTATCACTAAAACTTTAAATTTGCTCTGTATATACGTAGAGAATAAAGGCTGTTTCAATTGAGGAGTCCTTATTTTATCATGATCATACCTATTACAAGCTTAATCAAATGAATAAAGTGATAATAAGGAATTTTTTTTTTTCATGTATAAAGTGGTGGTAATGAATAAGAAATTAACTACACTTTATAAAAAATAATCACACTGCAAATGCATGAAACACTTTCGCAACCCTAAGCAAACACAATAATGAACCCTTCTTTCTAACCCAACGCATTTTAAATTGTGTTGTGTGAGAAAAAGATAGGGTTGCAAATGTGTTGCTGAAAATTACAGAGGCAGAAAATGTGTTACTGTTATAGTGTTGTGATCCAAATTTAAGAACACTATCTGATGCTAAAAACATTTTACTACACATTTTTTCTAACACTTTTCAACCGTATTTAGAACAATATCACAACACAACAAATTAATACACTCTTACACCTTACAACACAGCCGAAAGTGTTAATTTTAGAAAAAAAATGTGTTCTTAAATGTGTGTGTATTTAATGGTGTTTTGTTTTGTGTGGACCGTTTGAAGTGTATAGAAACAGTTAATTAACATGAAAACAAACTTGAAAAATTGAATTTGGATTATATGTGTTTAAAGCATCTGTCTTAAGTGTTTCTTTTCTGTTGAATCATAAATTTCCTTTTAAAAAGACAAAATTAAATTTGATGATCCATAGTGTTGTAGAATAGCTTTTTTGGTAAAATATGTGAAATGATTACTATTTATTAAATATTTAAATTATTTATTTTTCACTTCTTTTATACGAATGTTATAGAAATCCAACAATTTATAACAACAATTTATTTCAAGATAAATTAATGGCAGATATGTTTTATTACATAAAATGGGTGTTTTAAAAAGCAGCAGTGAAGAGTGAAGATTTTGTCTTGAAGGGACTTTTAGCAGGGAAGAATATTAAGGATACGACTTCAAAAAGGGTTAACGTGTTTTATTTAATTATAGTCAGTAATTTCTTTTTTTATCCATTTTTCATGAAAGATCATAGTATTTAATTCAAATTAATGAATAAGAAAGTTTAAATTTGTAAAATTGTTTAACTTTACTATTGACCCCTAAGTAGCCCAAACAACTTTAATAATTTTTTTCTCTTTTTTATAGTACATATATGTGTTTTTTTGTAATGTACATTTTTGCTTTCGTTTTGTGTTCTTTGTAACAATTGAAAACAAATAAATATTCTTGTTCTTTAGGGGGATGCATCACTCCTAGTTCCTCCCCATGGATTCTTCCCTATTTAGGAGAGGAACCCTGGGGTGCCCCTTCCTGAACAAGGTGACCAATGGAATCGGAACATCTTTTATAAGAATGGATGGGTTGTGTTATGATAGATGGTATCTTTGCAATAAAGGAATTTTTCCATGTTGTACACGGTGAGATGTCTTCAAAAGTGATAAATGATAATAGATGACGCATGGTAAAATATGACAAGGTTAAAGATGACATGGGAAATTCTCTTACCTCCGTGAAGCACTGTATTCTCAGAGTCGGAGTCCAACGTATGATGACTCCCTTTGGAAGACGTCACCTCATCCTGGTCATCGTCATCCTCTTCATCCTCCTCTCTCAGTCTTATGTCCTCTTCCAGGGGCGAGTCTGATGATGCCCTCAGGGGCAAATGTGGGGGGCGATACAGGGGCTGAGGGCACAGCACGTGCAAGGGGGGTTGCAGGAGTGGGTGGAAGGCTCTGAAGGCGGCAGGGGCGGCCGAGGGGCTCTCGATCAGGTCCCGGATGAGGAAGGAAGGGGGTTGGGAGGGGGGTTCTTCGCTGCTGGTCACGTCGATGTCACCCCCTTCTTCGGGGTCACTCTCCTCTTCCTCCTTTCTGCGCGTGCGCAGATCCGTGGGCTGCTCCGATGGGGGCGGCGGGTCGGGCGAAGCTTCGCTGGACATGGTGACGGTCATTTCCGTACGGGGGGCATGAAAGAGGGGGTGGGGAGGCGATGGTGGTGAGATGAGAGGTTTGGGGGTGCTGCTAGTGTTCAAGAGACGTATGAAGTTGAATGACTTTCCAGATGTAGTGACAGATTTCTTTTTTCTCACAGCAGTTGAGGAATGAGAATTGTTATGGTCTGGTATTGTTTTAATTAGTAGATGAGTTCGAGTGTAGTAAACCACTGCAGAAATCCAATAAAAGTTTTTTTAAAGTTGTTCTGGTCAAAATTTATATTGTACTTTGAGAAAACATCAAAACACATATTTTTGATTTTCCATCAGATTACTTTCTTGTAAAGCAGTTGCATTATAATTTGAATATCATACATAAAATGTATAAGTTCTTGTTTTCACAGTCAAACAGAATAAGTTCTATCACATGCAAACAGTTGAGGTAAGTCCCTTGAATGGAATGAGAGATCACCTCAGCATATTGAATTATATTTAAAGCAGTTGAAATGGAGTCAATTCAAATGGTAATGAAGAAGTTCACAAGAGGTTCTCCAGAGGGTAATATAGTTGATTGTGTTAACACTGGGATGAATCTCAAAAGTTCAAAACAGTTTTCTTCAAAAAATTGTCAAGTCAATCATCACATGAACATTCAGTAGTACAACTCCAAACAAATCACACAGATGAAAAAGAACAGGTCAAATTCTTTCAGTCAAAGTCAAAATTGCATTACCTTCCAAACGACGTCAGTTTCAACAGTTGCACTCGTCGATTATATCACAAAACGCACACGCACATTTCTCCAAGTGAGAGAGAGAGAGTAAGAAACGCGCACCTCACGCATTGGAAGCGAAACCAAAACAAAGGCGAGGCGGAGGGCCGCACGTGAGAGCGCGGAGTGAGGAGCGGCGCTCGTGCGGATCGCGGGGGCCGCCCCCCGCAGCTGACGTCACGGCCGCCGCGGCCCGCCACTGGACCGCGCGAGCGGCCAACCGGCCAACCCACTGCCGCCGCCGCCGCGCCCGCAGCGAGCCCCTGCGGACGAACGAGGAAACACTATGCTGGCCATGTGGAGTGATTGAATCTTCAGTTTCAAAATGGGGAATAAGCAAGCCCTGATTTACCAATAGGCCTGCGAGGCCCGGGTCCCTAATTTAAGGGCCCCTAAAATATCAATAAAATATCTAAATTATAGCACGAAACTAGTTTTTCATACTTTTTGGAATTCATCTTTCTTCAAATTGTAAAATAAAACCCCAATATAAATGGATTTTAAAACACGTCTTTGAAACAGTCAACAACAACGAAACTACAAATTATTGTGTGTAGTGAAATCTGTTTTTAATAGGGCATGGGAGTTGAACTCTGGGAATAAGTCCGTACATTTGATATAATGGGGAGCATTCATGCAGAGTTGAGGAATTTTCTTTAGAAGTACTGCACTTGAGGGTGCAAACAACCCCGGATAAAAAAATTAATAAAACATACCCAATCGAAGTCTTATTTAACATAGTAGTCCGATTTTAAATAAAAATCTGACTTGGAACAAAATGTTACACATTATTTTAAAACAGCGTTTGAAATTGTGGTGGTCTGCGGGTCCGAAACCACTGAAAAACGGCTCGGACCAACGCAACGGTCAAAAAATCACTGGTCTGACGGGCCAGTGTCAAAAAAGTACCCCCTCTCCAGTTCTAGCCTCGATATTTTTTTGCTGCGAAACTAATTAGAGGTTTTATATTAATAAGTGCAGTATTAACACACTTAATTAAGAAAAATACTTAATAAATAAGATATTTTCAAACTTATATATTTGTTTATTCAGTTTAGTTTTTTAAAAACTAACTATTGATATTCCCTTAAGGTGCAATTGTTACTTTAAAAAATTTAATTCTGTGTTTTTTAAATTTGGCAGTAAAGTTATTTTCGGGAAGGTAGTGACCGCAAAACCAGTGAGTTTTTTCCGATTTCTAACGCTGTTTTAAAATGATACTCAAGGTTCAAACTAAAAAACTACATATAGCTTTTAATTTGTGCATAGAATTAATGTTAAAAATACTTGGAGGCCATAACTGAAACCTAAATCTACTGTCTAAGGTTCCACCCACGAAGTCTGCTTACTGCTCTTCGGGGGAAATGGGAATTTTAAGAGTATTTTGAGGGGAGGCATGGGGCATGAAAATCGATGAGAAAAATGGTGTTTTTTGTTAATTTTTAAAAGTTTTAAAGTTTCAACTCGGTAAAAAGAAATTAAAAAAAATTGTTTAGTTTAAAGGAGCATTAGTGAGGATCCAAGACAATTTAAATAAAATACCGAGTAAGTATGATGAACTGGAGTTTTATAAAAGTCAAGGGATCAGTTTTATAAAAGTCAATGTGGAGTAAAGCATTTCCTGGATATCAATTAAAAATTTGATGATCTAAAGTTATAAATACACTCTTAAAACGATTGTATCAAAACTGAGTAAAAAAGTACTCAAAAAGGCTCCGATCCAAAAATACTCAAATTTGAATACATGAATATACTCATTCTGAATCTGAAAATGTGCATGCTCAAAAATGAAACATTATGAGCTCATTTTTGAGTTCAAGCTCAAGATGTTTCATTTTTGAGTATGCACAATTGCACATTTTCAGAAATGAGTATATTCATGTATTCAAATTTGAGTACTTATTGGATCGGAGCCTTTTTGAGAACTTTTTTACTCAATTTTGATACAATCGTTTTAAGAGTGTATAGATAAACGAATGTCAGGGAAATCTGTTATAAGAATTTATTTAAAAAAATGAAGGTATATCGATGTATCTCTTTTATTGGAGTAGCATTAAGTTAAGCTAAAAAATAAAACTGTTAATCATTATCGTGTTGTTCATTCCCGAGAACAACAGTCTTGTGTGAGTAGAGTCCGCCAGCAGCAATTAGAGACGCTCTCAGCGCATCGCAACAAAAATTGCGAAGCGCAGCAAAAACACGAGTGAATAAAAATTAATTAAATTAAAATGAAAGAACTGACTGTTGCTTGACGCTTTTTTTCACGCTCCGTTGTTTTCAGTATATTTTGTGCCTATTTGCACCTAAATTTAAACTATATACATTATTTTCTATTTGATATAAATGCTCTAGCCTAGATTATATAGGTAAATATTTGCTTCAGTAAGTAAATTATGTCGCAAAACTGCAAAACGTGTTCTCTACCTATTGTTGATGCCGAAGTGATCCGGTGTGCTCATTGCAAGAGTATTTTCCATTTTGGATGTGAGGGTGTTGGTATCACAGAATCTGCATTTAAAAGACTTTCTAAAGATAAAAAAGCTAATTGGAGATGTGTAGCTTGTGTCCGGATGGAAACCAAATACAAAACAAGAAGTGGATCTACGTTAAGCTCTGCCTCGGAAGATTTTGATATGATTGTTGCTATGCAGAACCAAACTGAGGAGCTCAGGAATCTAATCTCTGAAAAATTCGACAAGTTGAGTTCCTCTATTGAATCTAATAGTACCATCATCATTAGTTTGAATGATTCAGTGAAATCTCTCCAGGAATCCAATAAAATACTGGAAGAAAGGTATCAAATAGTTCTAAAAGAAAACACAGTGATGAAGCAAGAGATCTGTGAGTTGAAATCTACCCTTAATGATCTTGAGCAATATTCTAGAAATTGCAACATTGAAGTCAATGAAATTCCTGTAGTTGAGAACGAAAATTTATCTTCAATTCTTCAGATTGTTGCGTCACAAATTGGTTTTGAAAAACCTCTTAATTTGGCGAAAATCCATCGTGTTCCAACAAGATCTGACAGTAAAAGACACAAACCCATCGTCTGTCAATTCAACCTGAGGTCTGACCGTGATGAATTTATGGGTCTGGCCAGAAGAAAGCGTGATCTTGACATTAAATCCATAAATCCTGATTTTATAAGCCAAAAATTCTACATCAACGATCATCTTACTCCCCACAACAAGTTCCTTCTTTTCAAAGCCAAACAATATGGAAAAGAAAACCGGGATTTCAAGTTTATTTGGTGCCGTGAGGGGAAGATCTTCATGAGACGTGACGAAACTAGTAAAGTGCTAAGAATCAAATCTGAATCGGACATTAGTAAAATAAATGGCTAAGTTTAATAATATTGATGCTCATGGAGATTTCTTCCTTTCCGGCACCACTATTAACTCTGGTGATATTGAGAACTTTCTATGTAAGTGTAAATGTTTTCATATTTCTGTTTTTCACTCCAATATTAGAAGCTTACGTACCAACTTTGATGAACTTGTATGTTTTCTCTCAAATTTAAAGTGTTATTTTGATATTATAATTTTAAGTGAAATCTGGATTAAGCACGACGAGACACAATTTTTTAGCATACCTGGCTACTCTGGTGTTTTTCAATGTCGCGAAGTTAATAAATCAGGTGGAATTGCGTTATTTATTAAAAACAATTTAGCAGATTTTAAACAAGTTTCTATTTCAATGTTAACTGCTGAATGTATATCAGTGTATTCATCCCTTCATGAAATTCAAATTATAGGCATTTATAGGTCTCTTCAATTTAAATCTGAGGTATTTCTTGAAGAATTTGATGATTTACTAAAGCGTAATAAAATAAAAAATCTCTACGTTATCGGAGATATAAATATAAACATTCTTGAAAATTCTACAGCATCCGATAATTATCTTAATATTATATCAAATTCTGGCTTGAAACCAGAAATACATGGCATAACTAGACAAGTAAACGAAGTGCAGTCGTGCTTGGACCACATTTTAGTTCGTATGAGTAATAACCTTAATATAAAATCTGCAATTATTTTATATCCGATTACTGACCATTTCCCTGTTATGTCTAGCATATGTATTAAATCAAAAACTTTCGGTGACTCTGTTCGTACTAAATGTAGGGTAGTTAATATAGGGGTCTTTAAAGACATTGTATGTAATTCTGGATTAAATTTATCTCTAGCTAATGGTTCAAATTGTGATGATATTTTTCGGAACTTTATGTTTAACGTTAATAATGTTTTATCCCTCTCTGAAAATTTTTCTATCTCCAGGAAAATTACTATAAAAAAACCTTGGATAACTTTAGAAATTCTGGAACTCATTAATGTGAAAGAAAAATTATTTAAATTGTATCGAAGAAATAGATTTAATCAATCCATAAAAAACCAATATACTTCTTTCCGAAATAGACTCAAATCTAGACTGCGTACTCTAAAATCTGAGTATTTCCATAATAAATTTTTGATATCTGCTAATACTAAAGATCAATGGAAGGTAGTAAATGAAATATTAAATGAAAATAAACTTCCGACTTTACCTTCTCATGATAATCTACAAGATTTAGCCAATGATTTTAATTGCCATTTTTCATCGGTGTTTAATACTTCCAGTATTAATATACCCTCAGATCCTCTAAATCAAAACATGCTATCAAATGTAAATAGTTTGTTTTTTGGATCTGTAGATAAGATAGAAGTTTCTAGGGTTATAAATTCTCTTCCAAATAAAAAATCAACCGGGTTGGATAAAATTAATAAAAGTATGATCACTATATTATTTGATTGTTATTCTGATTTCATAACTAATCTTATCAATCTTTCGTTTGATGAAGGCATATTCTTTTCAGATCTAAAAACATCCTTAGTAGTACCTGTTTTTAAAAAGGGTAACAAAAACGATTTAAATAACTATCGTCCGATTTCTCTTCTGAGTATATTTTCAAAAATAATCGAAAAAATTATGCATAATCGTCTGATCAATTTTTTGGAAAAGCATCATTTATTAGCTGATAACCAATATGGTTTTCGTAAGGGAAGAAGCACGGAATTAGCTTTAATGAATTTTACAAAAACTATTTACTCTAATGTGAACAATAATCTTAAAACTGCTGCAATTTTTCTAGACATAAGCAAAGCTTTTGACACCGTCAATCATATCCTTCTTTTGAAGAAACTATATTCCGTTGGTATTAGAGGAAATATATACTCTTGGTTTGAGTCATATTTAAGCGGAAGAAGTCAATTGGTTAAAATTAATGATGTTTGTAGTCGAGAGCTATGGATAAATGGTGGTGTGCCCCAGGGATCCATCTTAGGACCCTTATTATTTTTAATTTTTATTAATGATTTTTGTCAGTTAAATTTAGGTTGTGATATTATTACTTTTGCGGATGATACCGTTCTTTTGTTTGCAGCTGATAACTATCTTGATTTGTTTAAAAAAATGGAAATAGCACTTCATAAAGCAAATACTTGGTTTGGTAAAAATCTTCTTAAGTTAAATGTATCTAAAACTAAGTTTATTGTATTTAATTTATTTTCAAATGAATCTACTGTTGATAGTTTAAAATTACATGAAGCTACATGTAATATGTTTTGTAATGACTTACCTTGCAATAGCATTGAGCGGGTTGACTCTATAAAGTATTTAGGGCTTCATTTCAATAGTAATTTAAAATGGAAGACTCACACTAACTATTTATTAAATAAATTACGATTTATTAATTTCAAATTATTTAAACTTAAGCATATCATCGACCATAGGTTTTTATGCACTTTATATTTTTCTTGGGTCCAATCTATAATTAGCTATGGTATAACTTGTTATGCTTCTGACTACTTAAGTAATATTAGACCTTTAATCCAAATACAAACTAAAATTTTATCTCATATAAATTGTAATTATTTAACTAGGCCCATTTTGAACGTACGTGAACTCTTCGTATTCCGCTTACTTCTTTTTATTTTTAATAACAAATCTTTTTATCAAATTAAAACCAGTAACTTTGAAATAAGGAATACAAAAGGAAATTATTTTATACCTAAAACTAACAAAGAAATATTACATAAATCTCATGTATTTTTAGGACCTTATCTATTTAATAAATTAAAAGAAAATCTTAAAACAACTAACAATAAACTTGAATTTAAATGCGGCATATATAAATTTTTAGGCGAGCAAATAAATACAGAAGCATTATTTCATATTTTACAATAGAGTCAGTCCAGCTTTTGTTGCAATTTTTTTTTATTAATTTCTATAGGTATCAAGGACGAGCCTTAGGCTCATGTGATACCACATATTTATTTTCTCTCTTTGTTGTTTCGTTGTGTGTTTATTACTTTTATATATTTTAATGCTCTTTGTATGTTTTGTTTTTCTGTCTTTGTCGTTTTTCTGTCCTTGTCTTTGTCCAATAAATTTGATTTGATTTGATTTGATTTGATTTGATTTGAAAATGGAACTAAGCTTATAAAGCATTTATAGTCATAAAAATCAATTTAACCTGGGTTTTCTAATAAGGTCACGGGGTTGCCAAATGCAAAACATAAACTTAACATTTTAAATATGTTTTTGAAACAATAAACAGGTAATAAAATAAAATAATAGCAAACAGAGAGAGCCCTTTTTATTAATAATATAATTAGTATTTAATTAATAATATAATTAGTATTTAATTAATAATATAAATAGCTTTTAATTAAACGAAAAATTAGTATTTGGCGCAATGGTTTCTCTTTGAAACTGGGGTCCGGAACAAGACCCTCTATATACATGGCCACCCAACTCCGGACGATGACGTCAAACGTGAGTGAAAATTGCCATGTTAAGTCTATGGAGTGATGTCAAAGATGAGTGAAAGTTATGACGTTGCACGGCCTAGTTGGGAGGCCTTTATATAGAGGGTCTTGTCCGGAACATGCTTTAGTAAAAAAAATAATAAATAAGCAAATGTAATGTAGTTTTTTGCAATGATTAACCTTAATATTTATAACATAATCCTAATCACATTCGTATAATTATTAAAGGATATATATAATGTAGTCAATATTTTAAATGGAGTAATGGAGTTGAATCAATTTAAATTATATCGATCAACTCGCAAATTTTTTTTTCATAGACTAGAGAGCTACCGCCCACTGCTCGCTATCGCTCGCCAACCCCCGTTAACTGCTTACGCAGACACTTTTGGACCGCTTCGCAATTCCTCACAAAACCCAGCTCACTGCACTTACTCACTTTATAAAACATCCTTAAAACAGGGGTAGTATTTCTCCGGGGTACACTCTTAAAACGATTGTATCAAAATTGAGTAAAAAGTACACAAAAAGGCTCCTATCCAAGTACTCAAATTTGAACACATGAATATACTCATTATGAAATGTGCATACTCAAAAATGAAACATCGTGAGCTCATTTTTGAGTTCAAGCACAAGATGTTTCATTTTTGAGTATGCACATTTTCAGAAATGAGTATATTCATGCACATCCTCAAAAGAATCCGGACAGTTTGATACCAAATATGTGTTATACGGATCAATAATTAAAAAGCCTTTCTCTGGAAACCGTTCACCAAAAACTTTTTTTTTAGAATAGAGAGATAATAAAACTACGTAGATAATTTACATAAGCTATAAGGTGAGATTTCGAACCTTAAAAAAATATTGACCTAAGACATAAAAATACTTAAATCTAAACATTTTCTTGAAACATTTTTTTTTCAAATTACTACTATTTTAAACAAAAATTAAATTTTTCAAAAATTTCATCATTTTAAATTTCAAATCTGTACATAAAACAATTTGAGGGTTTCATCAAATACACACAGAATAATTTTTAAATTTATATTAATTTTAATTTTATTCAAAAATAAGAAATAGGGAACCCCTCCATATTAATAAAAAAACCTTTAAAGTTAGTCATATTATTTAATGCTTGATATCCTTAACAGTAAAATGCAACCAGAATTTCTATTTGTTTATTTAAGAATAAATCTTGTTTAATACCAGAAGTGGAAACTTTAAATGCTTTTTTTTTCTCAAAATGTTCTTTTCCAAAATGAAATCCAAATTTGTAGAAATTTGGATCTTAAAAATGTCATAACTAACTATATTTCACCTATTGCAAAGACACTTGCTCTATTTATACTTTGTAATGTTATCGAGAGCCCGAACTATATTTTTACATATACCATATAATAGGAGTGCTTGATTATATAAAAAACATCTGGATTTTTTAAACTCCGGTGGTTAATTTTGCTAAATACCTGTATATAATTATATATATTTTTGTCAACTCTTTAAAAGTTTTAAAAGTATAGTTCAGGCTCTCAGTAAGTGTGTTGGTGAATAATAAATTTTTAAAAAGTTTTAATTTATTTTATAAAATTTATAGCATTTTACAGAAATGATCTTTTTTGCCATTTTATGCTAAAACATTACCTTTATATCTAGAAATAATTACTTTAGTTAAACATATTTAGTTTTTTTTTATAAAACTCAAAATAAAATTAAAAAATTATATTTCAAAGTGTTTTTTTAAGTTGTCGAACCCATTCGGGCATCCTTGCCGTCACCTATACCTTGTTTATTTTTATTAAGAATATAAAAACTTATATTAACACAAACCATCAATTTTTTTAAATTTCGATGAAAAACCCTAACCATTTACTATGATGTGAAAAATTATATTTCGAGTATAAAAATTCACCTAATATAGATTATTATTTTTTTAAATATTTTATGTGTACCTATGCTTTAAGCTAAACTGAAAAGTCTCATTAGTTCGGTTAATTTTTATAGTAACTATTCTATGCAACTTTAAAAGATAAATTAAGTGTAATTTTAAAGTATAGACTGTCTTAATTATACTCTGTTCATTTTGAACTGGCGCTTGAAATTATTTCCTTCCCCGACCACCGATCGGTAACCATAGCAACTATCTACGTCAATGTGACGAAGAAGGCTCACTATTGGCTGCTCGAAGAGTTAACTATATGGTTACGCTTTTCTAGCGTGGGGGAAAGCACTATTTCTGAAGCGCCAATTCTAAATGAATAGAGCAGCGTTTCTCAACCGGGGTTCCGCGGAACCCTGGGGTTCCGCGAGGCTTCCTCAAGGGTTCCGCGAGGGATCCGAAAATCTTTTTTTTGTAGTTCTGGTTTACATTTTGGAATAACCCTCTAAATAAATTAGGCATCAGCCAGCAAAATGTGAGCAAGTGTTTTTCCATTGAACATTTTCTTCTGAAGCCCTTGGGTGTTTGTTCTACAAAGAGTTTGAAAAGAAGATTAACACTGGTTTGGAGGGGAATTTCAAAATTAATTTCTGAGGAAGGACCCCTGCCCCCCTTGAAATTTTGGCGCTAATTATATTTTCCCCCTTGAAAATTCTGTGTTTTACAAGGAACTGTTCTTTTCAGATGTAACCCAAAGGTTCTTAAAATACACTGAAACTCTACTTTAATTTCTTAACTCTCTTTTAAATTTCTAGGGAGAACTCCCAAACTTCTATCTAAAATTTTGACGTCTGTTATACAGCGATTTTCCCTTGAACATTCTGCTGTCTCAAGTAGCTTTTCTCCTTGGGTGTTCCACAGGAAAAAAGTTTGAAAGGAGATTAAACTCTAGTTTAAAGGAAAATTTTAAAAATAAATTCCGAGAGAGGACAAAATAGCAAGAAAAAGTATTGTTGCATGGCAGTGGCATATATGAGGGTGGCCGAGGGGGGCCCTGCCCTCCCCCGAAATTTGGACTAGGCATATCTAAATACGTTAAAACCCTGTTATTTAGGGTCAATTTTTTAAAATTTTCTGGGGGAGAGCCCTCAAACCCCCCTTTAGTACATGAAATTGTATTATTTTCAATTTCTTATAATACTTTCATGAAAATTGTAATCCTACCTAAAAATGCAAATCCAAAATTTGGACTAAATGTACCAAAAACGAGTTAAAACCTAGTTTTTAGGGTGGGATTTCTAAAAATTTTCTGGGGGAGTACCCCCAAACCCCCATTTCTACTCGGAACTTTATTAATCACAATTTTTATTATATTAAGTTCTCATAAATGCAAATTTCACATAAAAATGCATTAAAAAGCTACGTTAAACCTATTCTAAATATACTTTTGAGGTGTTGAGTATTAATTTTGGGCCCCTCCCGAAATAAATTTCCATATACGCCACTGTTGTATGGACGCTAGGGTTCCCCGGAGCTTGATCATTATCAAAAGGGTTCCGTGAGAGTAAAAATGTTGAGAAACGCTGGAATAGAGTATACTTGGGTAAGTGAAGTTGGGTTGTTCAGTGAACAACCTTCGATGATTTATTATTTAAAATGAATGTTTTGTATAAATATCATATTAGAAATACTTGATCCCTTTCTTTCAAGGGATACGTGATCACAGGTTCACAGGGATCAAGTATCCCATTACATGATAACTTTTATTTTTCTATTAATTAATAGATATAAACTGTAGTGAATCGGATAAATAAGTATAATATTGTGTAATTGCAATGTTTGAACTTAAATTTTCAGGTTTTTCACTATTATTTTAAATAAATATAATTATTAGAACTCTTAATTAATTTTGTTATTGCATGTTAAGAAGAGAATAAGCTTATTTTTGTAATTATGATTGGGTTTCTTGTATTTTTAGTCCTTTATAGAACTACTAATTTAGAAAAAAGTTAATATAATATAATAAAAGTCAATGTGTGTATGTACAGGGTGTATCTGAAATGGTGCAACAAACTTTCAGGGAGGATAGGGATAGTAGACACCTAGACGAATCAGAATCACCTAGGATTCGGGGGTCCCTGACCAAATCCCAGGGAGTTAAAAAAGGAGCGACACCCCTAAAAAATCATTGAAAAATTCAATTCGTAGAACTACTATTGGTAAAAATTTAATTATGGTCTCAAAAATTGTGGTTTAATATGATCTTTACAATTATCTCAAAAGTTTTTACTTTCAAATTTGTTTTATTATGAAAAAAGTTAAAAAATCACAAAAAAATGTGAAAACTCTGCCAAAACCTTATTTTGTATTTCGAAATCATTTCTTTTGATTTGATAATCTGAAAGATCATAGTTGAAAACCATTAAGTCCAAAGTTTCACGTAAATACAGTCAATATTTTTCGGTTGTATCCTGTTAAACCTGCTATTGGTTGTATCCTGTTAAACTGCTTGAGATCCTGTTAAAGTTTGTTTTTTGCGTGCTCAAACAGTTTCCTAGAGCTAACAGAGAAAATAAAGTTAAAACAGAATAAGGAACTTGCATGATTTTTTTTATTTTTTTAATCTATTCTTCACGCAAAAATAAGCCACTACACAAAATTTGAGGCCGATTGAGAAATTTTTCGATTGCAAAAAAAATGATCAAAAATCGTGTTTTTCGAAGCAACTGAAAACGCTTAATTGCATGCACAGTGACGTCACTAATGTTTGCCTCGGATTCTCATGTTTGCCTTGGATTTCTGACCTCCACCAGAAGTGTCTAGAAGGTAAATATTTATTAAAACACTCATATCGGACAATTCTAAAAAAAGAAATCATCAACTAAAACATAGAAATTCAATTTTGATTTCGATGGATTCTACGTCACTGTGCATGCAAACACACTTCGCGTTTTCAGTCACGTGTTTTTTTCTCGACTTTTAAAT
Source organism: Tetragnatha versicolor (assembly GCA_024610705.1). NCBI lineage: Eukaryota > Metazoa > Arthropoda > Arachnida > Araneae > Tetragnathidae > Tetragnatha > Tetragnatha versicolor. The sequence continues at coordinate 45,221,961 of JANDEH010000007.1, forward strand.
TAAAATATTTAATTACTTGTACACTTTTTTGAAAATTTGACAAAATATTTCATTTTTCTATACAAAAAACCATACGAAACACTTGAAAGTTTATGAAAATCTGACACATGCAAGTTCCTTATTGGGGATCAATATCCCCAGTCTCCCCTACTTTTGGGTACTGCCATGTCCCCACACAACACAGGTACGTCTAACTTACGTCTAATAGATGTAAGTTCTAGACGTAAGATACGTCTAGAATACATCCAGCGCTCTACGTAACTAGCGCTATTTTACGTCCCGATGTCACAGCTATAGACGTCTGATGTACGAACATTATATGTACCGCTGGACGTAAACTGTGCGTGTTCTGGATGATCCATTTTACATCCAGTCCAGACGTCTAATGTACGTACCCCCTGGATGTAAACTGGATGAATCGTTGCTCGTCTATATTACGCACATTTTACGTCCAGTACAGACCAATGATTGAAATTTTAAATACTAATTGCTGAGATACTTGCAGCAATAAGCAAGCTCCAAAATAAAATGGAGTTAGATTACTGCTGCAAGCATCTCAATTATTTAAAATGTCAATTTTATTAATATTATTCTGTATTAAAATTAATTTTTTTAAATATTTCATTTTTTATAAAACAAATACTTCACTACTCCATTTTATTGATTTCATATAAATACTAATAAAAGTTTTAAGCATTCTATTATATATAGTATTAGAATGTTATTATATATTAGACTTTTCATAGATGTAGAAGTTTTAGAATATTATTTACATTTAGTCAATCAAGCTTTCATTGCATTTTCAGTCACCAAACTATGTATAATGAAACATTAAATTAATGCTTCATTAAATCAATCAAGGTTAGTAAACTTTGCCTACACATTTTTAGCATAATACAACCATTCTGAAAAGAATTGTTAAACACTTACCTGGTTATTTGCAGCTCCAATTTTGATTTAAAGCAGCTTTCATAAAATTTTAATTTTAATTTCACGAATATTTCCAAATTCAGTACAGAACAAAAAATATTAAAACCTTAAGTGAGTTGTATGCAAGAATTTCCAATTTGGCTTCAATAATGGAATTTTTTTTAATTATGCAATTTTTAAAGTTTTAAAACTGTGAAATTGATTTCTCAAAGATAGAAATTTAAATTTCTATGAATTTCGGAATGCAGAATTAATACTGTATGTTAACAATTGTCTTATAATTCATTTTTATCTCATCTTATAAATATACAACTAAAACCCATTGAAACTCATCTTAAATAGAAATCTAATTATTAACTAGTACTGAGATAATAAGCAGAGATCATTATATATTAGATACAACTTTTAGAAAATAAATACAAATACAAATATTGTCGACCAGCTAATAATTGCACTTTGAGACTTATATATACACAAGATAAAAACAAAAACAAATAATGCAAACAACCTCTGAAGTAAAATAGTTTTTTTTATTTGAATTGCCCATCATTTTCAATAAAATAGAATTGAAAAGTAGTAAAACAATAAAGTAACATAATTTCAAAACATAATACTATTCAATGCACTAATTTACATCGGCCAGAAGTAGAGTTCTAAATTATCAGTAGTAATCTTAGAGAATACTCTTGAGTATATTCTCTGTTCTCCGAGAGGATAATTTTCAAGAATATTCGCCAAAAACTACTAAAATTAAATAGGAAAATAAGGTAAAAGGTATAGAAAAATTAAAATAATATTAAAGATTATACAAAAAAAGTCATTCAAAAAAAGTCCGTTAACATCCCCGCTATAGCCAATATCTTTTGAACGCCATGTGTTCAAATATAAACAAATTTTTTCGTTTCTTAATGATGAACTGAACAGTTATTGATCTACATAAACATTTTAATCCATGTATTTGAAATGATTTAACAGGTTTTCGACTTTTTCGTGTCCAAAAGAGCATGGCTACTTATAGCAGGAATGGAATTGCACAGGATATATGTATAAATTGTAACAGATTGGTTGATAATTGATAGGTTGTAACAGATTGGTTGATAATTGATAGGTTGTAACAAAAACCAATTAATATGGTCTTTTTACTGAAACCCCTTATTACATTTTTACACTGTCAATCTAATCGTTGGGACAGATTCTATCTATATGACCAACCGTAATCTATATGAGGTGGTAAAATCCTATTTCTTGAGTAAGCCTTGGCGTGTTTTTTGCTATTAAGTTTCTTTTGGCGCCAAATTCAAGCTAAAAACATAGTAAAAACTACTCAAAACTTAATTAGGAAACATTTTGTAACATAATTTAAAAGTATTTTTCACTTGATTGACGAATTTTTAAGACTAATCTTTATTACTACACTACAATATTACATATTAATATAATTTCGACATCTTGTTTGCCCTGCGATAAATTAAGCAATGTTATTTAATGTTATAATCACCTTTTATAAGATCCGCGTGATTGCGCAAAAAACATATATTCTAAAACGCCATTGAATATCAAGGTTTCGGCGAATATCCGCTGGACAGGGGGAAGGGGGGTATGCCTAGGTTCAACACAATCCTCACTCCAGTGACACGATAAAAACAGCGTCAGTTCATGCTTTATTGAGATCTAACCCAGTAATAAAATTCACTCGATACGAACAAGGAAGTAGAAATACGATTAAATATGAATTACAAAGAATGATATATAGATTGAAGCATAGTTAATTGGGTTCAACACTAGAGTATGTATAATAAAGATTTTATTCTGAATTAACACTCAAACATATACCACCCCCTTGAAACCTCGGAGGGTGGTTTCAACACCATTTAATTATAACGATCAGTGGGTAACATGAAAACTTTCTAAACTAATCTCCTCTAAAGATTATGATTACAATTGATACACAAAGAATTATGAAATAAGAAACACATACATACCGTTGAACTTCGGACAGGGTTCAGAAATCGAGACAGCTTGTGTTACCACCCCATTTTTTGAGAGAGCTCTGAAATGAGCTCGAGATTGATGGCTTTGGTAAAGGTGCACACATTTGGTTAAGAGAGGACCCACAAAGTCCACCCCAACCACCACAAAACACTGCACTTGTTGATCTACTCGAAAGGATGGCAAATCTAACATAAATTGTGGACTTGCCTTAGCATTTTTAAGGAGGGAGGTTTTGCATAATTAAAACAATTTTATTACGGATTACAAAAATAACGCAGGATGAACAGTCTCTCGCGGGAGAAAGTTTCCACTGCAGCTAGAATAAAAAAAAGAGACAATGGCAACTAAAGCTCATGCTGCCATCTCTCGAAGAATAAGTTCCATTATGTATCGGGCATTCTCTGATCTAGACCTTCCGTCTCATCCTCTTCCTTCATACCTTATGCCCGGCGTCGAGCAAAAGCATACCTTATGCCCGGCGTCGAGCATACTCATCAAGGGAGTTCACACAGTCCATGAAATTAAGGCGCAGTTCATAATAGCAGTCAGAGTTCTAAGTTAGCGAGGGATTTGCTATAACGCAGTTCACAAAAGCAGTTTTCGAAATCGAAAGCACAGAATTCAAAAAATAGCAAAGGGTTCGCTATAACGCAATTCACAAAGTAGTCTAAGTCAATAGCGACGCATTCGCTACATCGTTCAAGTTCAAAGTTCCACAAGACAGGAGCAAGAGTTGCATGTCACGCGGCTCCCAACGCGAAAGCAAAAGTTCACAACGCGAAAGTTCACACAGTCCATGAAATTAAGGCGCAGTTCATAATAGCAGTCAGGGTTCTAAGTTAGCGAGGGATTCGCTATAACGCAGTTCACAAAAGCAGTTTTCGAAATCGAAAGCACAGAATTCAAAAAATAGCGAAGGGTTCATAACGCAATTCACAAAGTAGTCTAAGTCAATAGCGACGCATTCGCTACATCGTTCAAGTTCAAAGTTCCACAAGACAGGAGCAAGAGTTGCATGTCACGCGGCTCCCAACGCGAAAGCAAAAGTTCACAACGCGAAAGTCTGATCATAATTATTCAGAACTCATTCGCAATAAAATAGTTTAAATCTTGAAGCAGCTGGGCTATATCCCCCTTGTCTACATGATACACTTCTGAAGATGATTAAGAAGTTCTATATCTATCCGTCACTTAGTTCATTAACAGATAGGCACTCACGGGATCTGTTAACAGGCGAATAATCAGATGTTCCGTCACAGGAGGGGAAACTAGAGGGGTCACTGGCAAAACTGACAGAGGCCGCAGACTCGTCCACACTGAGCACTTCTCTAAAGATGTCTCGTCACAGGAGAAGGCGAAACTTTGTTGTTGCTGCAGGGATAAGCTTTGAGGGGTTGACCTGTTTAAAGGAAGAGGTTTTTCAGAAACATTTTATACTTTTGAATCAATACCTTGAAATATGAGAATATACGACTAGTATAATGGCTACAAAACTATGAATCTGAAAATCAAATTACTCAATTTATTACCATTTAGCCGTTTTTTGTATGTACCTACTATCTGCATTCGTTTGATTCAGACCTATTTTTACTATGTACATCCCCCCAACAGTTCTTTTAAAAAAGCATTCGTTCATATATCTTGACTCTGTTAACTTACTTTTTAAACCCAAAAAGATCGATTACAATGACAAAGTGAAGCTTGTAGAAGCTTCAAATATACCAGTCACACTCGCTAACATAAATACAAGAAACAACAGTGTGTTTGAAATGAATTCTTTCGGCCGGACCGAAACGCACTAAAACAAATCAAACAAAATCGATTTATCTACATATTGAAACAAATCGTAATAAAATGGAAATGTAAAATAATTGCTTACCTTTCAGACTTCGAGACAAAAACACAAACAGCATTCAAACATGGCGATGGCGGAGGAATAGCCGATGCCAGATTCCAGGTGATAAAGTTACGTCCAGAAGTTACATCCAATGTACGTCCATTGGAGGTAACTTCTGGATGATCTATTTTACGTAAGTTTATTACATCTAATGTACGTCTGAGAAGGATGAAAAATATATCAACCAGGAAGTACGAACATTAGACCTCTAATAGATGTAAGTTCTGGACATGTCCAGGCTGGATGAATTCTGGATGAAAACTAGACGTAAAATAGACGAATGTGCTGTGTGGGTCAGTACACTAAGGGCTAAAATATTCTTACCATATAAAAATGGCATTTTGCTTTTTATCGCAGTATTAAATCTAAAAAAATAATTCTTAAAATATACTTTCCTTTTGACTTTAAGTACTTTTGAGGGAACAAAAATGACCATCATGGGAATCCGATTCTATGTAATTTTAAAGTTGGTGGGGCTTGTAAGTACCGTCAGTAGATAAAGGTTTAAAGCAAAAAGAGAAGAAAATCCTCAAGAGATAGTCCAAAATATTTCTCGGCACACTGTCCCCAGTATTCCATCTACTAAATCAGGGGTGGCCAACCCAAATATTGTTTAGGGCCACTTTGGAAAACCACAATACTCTCGCGGGCCGCATATAAAATTTTAGGATATTAGGTGCACAGAATGACGGTGAAGTAAATTGAATAAACTAGGTATATAAATTAGGGAGTTTCTTAGATCCTTTACTCAGGTTGACAGATTCCTAAATAAAATATTCATTTAAATTTACCTTAAGGAGCAACCCCAAGAATACCTTCTGGAGTATATCCATAGGAACTAAACAGGAATCACTCGAAACTATGGAGCCTGTGGCACTTATATAAATTTATTTCGGGAGGACCCAAATTTTCTCTAAAAATTGCATCGGGAAAAAGTACACCCAAATCTTCTTCTCATGCCCCCATGCATATTTAATTGGTTCAATGCATAAATTAAAAAATATTTTTAGTTAGGATTTGCACCTGACTGAACTAATATCCTAAAAAAGTTGTGAACAATAGAGTTCCTAGTACTAAAGGGGGATCTAGGGGTCCTCCCCCAGAAATTTTTTTGGAAAACGACTCTAATTAACAGACTTTAACGTGTTTTGGTACCCTTTGTCCGAATTTGGGGGGGCCTTAACTTACCCTAAAACTTTAACTTTTGACTAAAAAAATTCTTGCGGACCACAAAATTATTTCAAAACGGGCCGCATGCGGGCCGCGGGTTGGCAAAGCCTGATCTAAGAGGTATATGGGGGGGTCGGGGGTTCTCCCCCGAAAAAACTTTGAATTTTAGTGTGCTAAAAAGTGTTTTGAAGCTACTTTTTAGAGAGTTTTCAGAGAGCTTCGCGGGCCGCACAAAATGACCCGGAGGGCCGCATGCGGCCCGCGGGCCGCGGGTTGGCCATGCCTGTACTAAATCATTGGATGTGCTTACGTGTCTTCACTCCGCGTGAAAGTTCTGTAAAAGGATTCTGATTCTTGGTAAAAGTCTTCTATAACCCAATCATCTTTCTGTTGATAACAGGACTACACCATTGCGATCATCCTTCAGACGCACAAAAGATGATTGATCAACCCAAAGAACACTTTATATCTGTGGTACCCCTATTTCTCTATAGAGTCAGCTTGTTTTGGGGAGCATCATCGACCTTTGGAGGGGGTTCTACCCTTTTGTACTGCTCCCGAGAGGGTTGTATGATGATAAAAGCTGAAAAACCAGACATCCTATATGAATAAGAAAGAGGATGAGCTGAGAGAAGGGTAATATTCTGGTTGGATGATGATTACCCAAGGCGTATTAGATTTAAGATAAGGAACTGCGATACATGGTATAACAAAGTATAAATACATAGGATGTTTAAAGGTTAGGTCTTGTGTCGTTTCTTAGAAAGCTCCTTAAAATTCGCTTTCAATCCCTAATTTACGGTATGATGTTTCCAATTCAAATGTATCTAAATTATTAGGAGTTGTTGTAATTAAGATTTTTAATCCAATAGGGTGGGTTGGGGTAAAGTGGGTCATGGGGTAAAATGGGTCAGTTTTAATTAACTCGATATAAATCAAATTTAAATTGAATTTTTTTCTGTAATTTTTTAAATTATATTCTTTAATCTGTTGGCAACCTTTTTCGACTGTCAAAAATTAAGAATTATGAATTTGAGGACTGAAAAAATATTTAATTTGAACCGTAAATGATGTCATTGAAAAAACAGGGTTTACCAACTTCGAAATAACTATACAGGGTGTATCTGAAATGGTGCAACAAACTTTCAGGGATGATACTAGATAGTACCCATCAAGAAGAACAAGAATCGGTATAGAAAGGGGGTCCCAGACCAAATCATAGGGAGTTAAAATTGGAGCGACACCCCAAAAAAATCATTGAAAAATTCAATTTGTAGAAGAACTACTATTGGTAAAAACTTAATTATGGTCTTAAAAATTGTGGTTTAATATGATCTTTATAATTACCTCAAAAGTCTTCACTTTAAAATTTGTTTTATTATGAAAAAAGTTAAAAAAATCTGCCAAAACCTTATTTTGTATTTCGAAATCCTTTCTTTTGATTTGATAATCTGAAAGATCATAGTTGAAAACCCTTAAGTCCAAAGTTTCACGTAAATACAATCAATATTAAACGCTTGAGATCCTGTTAAAATTTGTTTTTTGCGTGCGCTACCAGCTGTTCTGGAAACAGCTCTAGAAAACTGCTTGCGCACCCAAAAAACAAACTTTAACAGGATCTCAAGCGTTTAATATTGATTTGTATTGATTAATGTATTTTTTATTGGAATATGTTAAACTATGGCCTTCTCGTCATAGTGTGTTCTGCTAAACGCATTTGGCAAACTGCGGGTGTGGCGCGTAGCGCTAGCAACCCCTTAAGTAGCGTGAAGTGGGTTGCACGAATACTAAAACAGTAACATTACAAAGTCTTGCTCGAAAGATTTAAAGTAGATCATACAGATCATTACTCAGATTATTTTTACACGTTTTCATCGACTCATTTCCTTTTTGGTCTTCCCGAAAAAAAATCTTGTTCCAGACAAAACATCATGACAACGACTGTCTGCATTTATCACATCTACAAATTATAATAAATAAGTCATTTTTCCCATTGTTTCTCAAAACTAAAAACAAAACGATAACACCTCTAAACTTCTCCAAACTCGATAAGAACTATAAGCAGCAATTACCATAACAAGCTATTCTCTCGTAACAACCAACCAAAAAAGAAACTCGATCCATAAAATCGGTATCTTTAACCACCAAATACAAAACCGATCCAAGTCAGTCACAACACATTAATACTTAAACACTTGTCGCGGCAGTTATCGTCTTTCGAATCGATTCTTCTTTGGAAGCGTGACTCCCTGTTGTAACTCTAATCGCTTGCATGGGTGAGTTAAGAGGCTCTATTAGTCCGTGACGCAACTATCAATATTAAATAACCCGCTTGATGAATTAGCGATTGGTGGCCAATTAAGGGTCGATTGCGGCGCGAAAAAATGCCTCCAGGGGGCGTTATTGATTGGGACGGCTTTGGAGAAATTAGGCTTTTTGGTGTAGGGTTAGACTTTTACAACCCTCGGTTTTATGGCTGAAAAGGCGTTCCTGAGTAAAAAGGTAGGTATTAGCACTTAAAGTAAAGGGTGGAGAGCTAATTGTGTGGTTTTAAGGTTCACTTCCACACTCCTGTCCCGGGAGGACCTTCCCTTTGTTTTTTGGGGACTATTTGACCACAAGTAGCATCAACGACCCTATTGCGCAGTAAAACCGATGGTTGAAAGACTAATTTTGTCCCAGTGAAATAGTTGAGAGAAAGATCATAAGAGAAATTCGTGGAATTCTTAGATGCAGTTACGTTTTAATGAGATGCTCAGAATCTAAAATTTTGCTATGTTTAGTTGAAATTAATCTGCTGAGCTAAAAAAAGGTTATCGACGCTCCTATAAACTAATAAACCAGAGGTTTTCTTCAGGATCATTACTAGTTACAATACAATGGTATACACAGTTGCAACTTAACTTGAGTCTGTAGAAATATGCTTAGAGCAACCAAAGAAAGTAGTAGTTCCCCGCGAGGTGTCTGAATTTTGAGTGAAATTTAGAGCTTCAATTTTGAATAATGGTTAGTTTTTAAATCCACTTATATTAAGCATCTTTTCATCCCGATATGCATAAAATTTTCAGTATTATTATTTTTTAAAGTGGCGTAACGCGTAGTAGTACAACTCGCTTTTAAACTCGCCAGCCAATAAGAGCTTCTAGCAACCCAGCAGGCTTTCTGTTAACTCAGATTTTCTTTCGAGTGGACATGACGCCAGGCTCAACTTAAGTTGCATTCGAGTATACAACTAAAGCTATTAACTAAACGATCTAGTAGTACGAATAACTTCAAATTTGCTCTTGTTTACAGAGAAACAGCCGAACATGGGGTCCAAAATGCTATTTTCAACTGTCATCTCATGATAGAGGATAGCACTGCGAATGTGTGTGATTGACTGGTGGGTAGGCAGTACAATTTAGTGGTCACAGCTGTGATTGGATGTGGCGTGTTTATTCAATGTGTCACTTTAGTAGGGTTATTAGAGGATTTGAGAACTGAGATTCTTTTTCTCCTCCTCTCGTGAAGTGACAAAGGAAGTGAAAGTTTCATGGAGTAGATCCCAGCGCTACCAAGGGCCAAGGCCCTCCGATCGTAAGGCATTGTTGTTGTTTTATTTCGATTTTAATCATTGCATAATATGTAATGCATATGGATGGCCCCGGACTCTGTGTACTGGTACTCCGTACTGCTCTTGTGTTTGCTATTGGATTTGCAAAATTGTAACATTCCTTTAGCATTGCGTTGCCAATGGAAATGAACCCTAATACCAGGTTAACACATAAAAAGTTAAACTAGTTTAAAGCTTAAGTCGAGCATAAATTACATGCTCGACTTAAGGTAGATTGGAACTTAAACTAGTTTAACTTTTTATGTGTGATTCGGGTATAAGGGTTCAAAAAACATTCTTATTTAACTTTTAAACGAGAGATGGAGAGGGAGACTAGAAAAAAATATTAGTGAAAATAAACAGGCTTTCCAGGAAAAGAGGTAACACAAAACACAGGAAAAACTAGAAAGCTATAAAGGTGGTAGGGGAATAAAAAACAGAGAACGATTTTTCAGAACTCACGTTGCTCTTGTGTTTTCTTACTTATACTTAATAGGGTAATTAATCCCAGTAAAAAATTATCAGAGATTTACTGACGTTAGATATCCAATAGGAAGAATACAAAATAGTAATTAAATTACTAGAGTGAAAAAAGTGGTCCTAAAAAGTTGCTAATAAATGATTAATCTAATGACCGTCCGCCAATCTAAAACACATTCAATCCCACCACATCAAAATGTATCTTTCCTAGTACCTTCCTTGATTACGCATTCCGAATTCAATTAGCAATGATAATTCCTATACCGAGGCGCAAATGAATGGGCGCAACAGAAAAAAACGTGCAAAAATTACCCGAGATAATAGTCGGTCCGCCGTGAAGGCCTAAGTACAAGGCGGTATCGTCACAGCAGCTTCTTGTTCTATTTATTTTCCAAAGCGAGTTCAAGCTGGGTCTTACGTTTGATTGTGTTTAATTAATTTCGGCGGCTGTCAATATTCGCCGTTGCGGTGGCGCTAATGACAGCTTGGAGGTGTCAAGGGCTGTCGCTCCCTAGACGCCGCGCTGACGCTCCTCTGTCTGTTGCATCGTGAAAAAACTTCGAGAGACATTTCGTGTCGGCCCTTTTTGTAGCTGCGTGTTGGAGGTGTTAAAAAGTTTTGTGTATGTTAACTTAGTGATATGATGGACCAAAGACTCCCTATCTTATATTGAGGGTTCTCTACTTGGATATAACGTCGTGGACGTGATGGTAGTTAGGGTGTCTTTTATGTACAAAGTGTTCTTTTAAAACCTTAGGTGGTTAAAGTACGAAGCAAATTAAAAATGTAAAATTTTTTGTTGAAATTTTGTTTTGTACCTATATATTTAAAGCAGGCGTCTTGTACTTCCCTAGATTTAAAAAATGAGAAGACATTGTTGCCTTTCTAAAAACGACAAACATCTGAAAGTTTTTTCTACTGTTTTTGAAGGGGTGTTTGAAATATATTTGCTGAACAAATTCGATGGGATAAGGAACAAGAAACATAAAAGTTATTCCAAAAAAGGAAATCCATTATTTTCATGGTAATCTATATTTAAATTCCATCTGGGTCTTATAGTGGATTGGAATATCAATTCTTGACACTCCAAAGGCAGAGGAATAGCCTAAAAAATTCAAGAGGGTTATAGGAATTTGGGGGCGTTATGGGGTAAATTTAGTCCCTTTTCTATGACCCTAATGAAAATATCTGACTTTTTGGGAGGGGATACATCCCAAAATCATCTACTCTTTATCTAATTTCCTAAATCTAGGAGTTATCAGGAGCATCAAAAGGATAAATGATCATATTCTTTATGTGAGTATTGGTTGTTACGAAATTTTTTAATTACATATTTTAATTCCAGATGTTCCCGACTCCTGTAGATGCCATATTCCATTTAAAAAACTTACTATCATGCGCTATAAAGATTGCTAATACGTCAACAACATGAAGAAAAAAATCCAGGAGCAGAACTATTCATCACAAAGTGCAATAGTCATGAAGAACTCACGAGCTTAGAGAAGGTAAGAATTTTCTAATATCGATTTTTTTAGAATGATTTTGGTGAGCGATTTCATACATATAAAAACAAACTAATTTATCTATCATGATATCAATATAAATTTATGTTCTTCCTTGACACTTCCTTCAAATGGCAATTATGATTATACGTGATTCTCACAGCACTTCCTAAAAAAGGAAACTAAACCAAACGGCCCATCAAAAGTATACGACATAAAGGAAGAAAAAGGAACTCGTAAGAGAGACCAACCACCAAAACTAGAACTTCCCATTTCCAACTCTTTTCCAAATGCCAATCATCATAGTTCTCCAATAACGGAGTCGCCATAGCATAAAAGCTGCTATCGCATGGACAGCAAACAGTGGGCATAATCGCTCTAAGATCCACCAAAGCGTAGAGTCTGTCCAGCCGTGAAACTATGCGACAAAAATGGGAATAATTCCTCCAGAATGGACACTCCATCGATGAATTAGAGCACATGAGAGAGCATGAGAAACAATCTTCCCACACCCTTGCTGTTGCACCTCGAGGAAGTACAGAACGGACAGAACGTAGGGTGAGATGAGAGAAGAGTACACATCGATTCTATCTTACTTAAAGATGAGTGTGTCAATATTTTACTCTGCAGCACTTGCTTTTCAGAAGTCATAATCCTAGGTTGGTTTGGTGGTGAGATTCACTGAATTTTGCATTAGACTCAAAGTCAATGCTTTTTCCCAGGTTTCCTTCGATTGACACAACTTACAAAGTTGTTTTTTTCCTCGAATGATAGATGTTGCAACCATTTATGGCCACCTCCACAATTTTGCCATGCCTCTGAAGGGGAGGAAAATAGTCCCCAGAGACCTAGACAAATGGTAAACTACGCCATGACAGACCACAAGATTTTTGGACCCACAAATTTAACAAGCATGTTCTCCGCATATACTATCTGAGTCATAATCATAGTCAAGTCAAAGTCAAAATTTATGATATCTTTATTGATAGATAATTTGATGGGGTATGCCTCTAATCAGATGTAACAGCAAAGTGTAGCCTTCATTATAAAATAGAATCCAGTAAGTTTAGTGCTTATCTGGGTCCTTCAAGAGAGCCGTTCTGTGTAGAGCTAAGACTCACCAAGTCACCAATTCCATTTTTAATGCCGGTAGAACCATAACTTTCTTTCATTCATTTGTTATTCCAAATAGTAGAGTTTAATCAAAAATAGATTATTCTGATGCATTGCAAAACGAAATTTAAATATGTTATGAAATGCTTCAATATATGGGCCATTCTGTATAACATTTTCCAATTTGTATTTGGCTGTGTAGGGTTACCGCTGATGCGCATTCTATTTTCTTCTAACTCTGTGGAACAGAATCTTGCCTATGGGCGGAAAGGACGAAAGCGGAACGATGATAGTCGCTACAGTTGCAGTTAGATCACATCGCGGTGCGTTTATTGGATTTAAGGATCCTCGCGTGGGAAAAATGCCGATTTCTGCCTTGAGGTGGTCAAGCCAAGCCGATTATTCGGCATTTTTCGCTCAAATCGATTCAAAGTGAATAACATGGGAATCAGCTGGACTCAGCAAATTTCCATGATGATGGGGGGTCAATATTCATGAGAATTTTATGGGAAGATGCTTCGACAGGTGAAGTGTGACGTTTTTGAGTAAATTTGTATGCTTTAAGATGTGTTTTTTGGGTATGTGAGACCAGTATTATGTTCATGAAGGTGGCCATTGGTTATTTGATATTCTTCGGATAATGTGTTAGGTTACAAGCATAGGAATTTTTTGAAGCAAACAAACCATTTCAAGGCGGAATAGCAAGATGTTGCTTCTTTTCTATAAACAAGTTCAGATGCATTAAAAATTGAATCCCTACCATCCAAACATGAAATCATTCGAATTCTCTTGAGTTATCACGTAATAAAAATATTTCTTATAGCATTCTTTGGAGTTTTGGACATTCAGATAGAATTCATGGAGATGTTTTCTATCATAAATGCTTCAAGAAGAATTCTTATCTAATTTTTTAATTATGAGAATCGACTTATAATAGGTAGTTCAAAAATAAGATATAAGTCTAGGTAAGGACACCATGAAAATTTTTTAAATTCACGAAACTGTATCAAGGAAGAAAAGTTTCACTCGTGTGTATAAAAGTTAAGGATAATTGTATTTTTTTGGTAATGACATATCTTTGTTCCATATCAATGAAACTCCTGATACAGGATCATCTAAGGGAGGGAATGTGTGGTTCTCCGGATAGCATTAGTATGATTTTAAGGCGATATTAAGTGACCTTTTCAATCTTCGTTTTGGGAGAATTTTAGTTCTTAGATCTTTTATTGGCGGGTGGTTACCATATTTTTTGAAGCTTTCAATATGTGTTTGTTTCTTCTTAAAGACCCTGAAAATTATATTTAAGGAAATAATATTTGTGTTATTTTTCCCAAAACATTAAATTATATTTAATTTTTGGACACGGGTGTAATTTATAATTGTTCTTAAGGATGCTTGTTGTACGTTTATCTCTACATTACTTTTTTAATGGTAGCTACTTTTATACCTAAACTCCTTCCACATTCAAAACTTCAAGCACTCGCACGATTTATTTCACAATGCGAGCAGCATACCATCGAACATTCCGTTAAGCTATGGACCCGTTGGTGTCACATATTTGGGGAAAGAAAGAGGTTGAGAATTCTTTTACAGTCACTAATCACTGACAAAAATAGCTAATATAATTTCACCACGGGGTAGTGGGACTGCACTGCCTTTTGAACCTCTGAAAATCAACTACTACAATAGAAATAAGAAGTATGACTACATGTTGAATTGAGAATTGGTTTCTTACCGGTGTTCTACGCAGCTGGGTGTGAACCATCTCTGTGTAAACACAATACATCATAAGAACCCTTCAAATGTGAAGCCTCGACGGAAGTCTTTAGGGACCACCCGCGATGGTTCCTCTGTAACTCCCCGGGAAACTACCTGGGTTTAGGACAGGTTACAAGATGAATTTCCCGATCACTTACGTTTCGTTGAAAACACAAATGATGCCACTTTCACCCCAGAATGCACTCAATGGATGTCACCGTCGGAAAACGCATCTGTGTTATGACGATTGGGCCCCGTTTGACTCTTCTTTGAAATTCCGTGCTTCTGGTTTATTATTAATATTCAAAATGACAAGTTATACGAAGAGGGGAACTTCAACCAAAGATGATGTGGTGAATGTGCATTTGCCTTAATAATCTGAATTGAAAATCCAGACACCGGTTTCATAACTTCATAATTTTTTAAGTGATTTAAAATTATTCCACATTTTATTTTTTAATATAAAAAACTAGGAATATACTTGCTTTGAATAAGAAACTGTAAACGGGGGGGAAGAAGTTTGTTTCATCTTTTTTCTCACTCATTTAGCCTTCATCTAAGAAGGAGGGAAAGAAACGAAATTTAAAGCGTTTACCTCATTTCTTTTTGTTTAAACGCTTCAATTTTTTCACTCTCCTTCCAATTCCTTCTTTTAAAGAAATTCCTTTTTTAATTTACCTATTTTTCATCGTGGAAAAATGACCCTATTGCAAATGCTTCAAACTTTTTTAACATGCATTATAATCAAGGGCGGATCCAGGATTTGTTTTTTTGGGGGGGGGGTAAGAATTTTCATAATCCAATTGAATCTTCTTGATTATCTTTATATGAAAAGGGTAATGAATTATACTGCTCCAACTACTAAAAGGAGGGTCTGGGGGTCCTCTCCCGGGAATTGTTTGAAAATTTTACCTTAAAATAACAGGGTTTTAACTCATTTTGGTGAATAAAATGTCATATTATACAGTGTAAAACTTTTCATTTTTGGGGGGGGCTTCAACCCCATAGCCCTCCCTTGGATCCAATAATGATTATAATAAAAATCGATTTTTGAGGCCAAACAATATTGAAAATTGAAAAAAAAATTGAATTTTTTATTTTGAGTGATGTTTTTATTCTTTCGATTATCTTCTAATTTAAAAATATTTTAAACGGATATTTAATTTAAAAAAAAAATTAAATGGGATGTTCGTATGCAGCACCGAAATATATCACATTTAATTATCGTATAATAAGTCTATCACTATTTTTTATTTCTATTTACTTATTTATTTTATTACAATTATTTTTGAAATAAAAAAAAATTCCCATGGATCTTGATTTCATCCGATTTTAGCAAGATTATTATTAAGGTCATTTCCCAATAAAAACCTTTGGAATTAATTCTACTGGAATTTGATTCAGGTTTGGTCACAGATTGTCTGAAACATAAAAAAACGATTTTGCGGGGTTTATGGGGAAGCATTGCCTCTTCCCAAAGTTTTCAGGATATTTTATTTTTGTTTATATGGTAAAGGATGTTTTCAATACAATAAGAAACATCACAACCCTATTTATCTAAAGTCTCCAGCTTTCTCCTCCCAGGCCCTCGTCCTTAATCCAACCCATGACTATAGGACACTCAGCCAAAATTTTAAAATATCTTCTACCCCTTTCAGTCTTGAATGTCCCAAACTTTTTATAGGCTTCAATGGGAATCTTAAGTGGTCTAGGACTGAAAGAGTTAAGATGAAAAAATCTTGCTTTCAAAAAATTTCTTCAGAAAAAAAATTTCCTAAATTAACCGGACTTTTTCCTAACTCTTCCAATCAGAGCACCTGCAAAGCGAGGACACTGACCACCTCCAAACTCCGATTGAATCTTCTAAGGTTCAAGAGAACAAGAGAACAAGTGGCATGCGACAACCTCTCATTCGAAATAGCAACAGCTCATTCCAGCCGTCTTAGTAACGAATGCCCAACAATGCACAATGATTATTTTACGATGATTCCTACAAAACCCCGGCGAGCGCTCAATCCTATATAAAACGCCATTATCCCTCCCATTGTTCCAACGGACTTCCTGAGAAGAAAATATCGTTTTTCGCCATCTCCCTCCCTATACTACAAGAAAGGGCGGTGGCGGCGATGCGTGGCGATAAAGGGACAGTTCTAATTCGATGTCAAGAGTTGTTCGATTCTGGACACGTGGGCGAGCGCTCAAGCGTGCTGTTTGACCAGTGGACACCCACTCCTCGCGATGGGTTTCCTCGAATAGATCGAGTAATGAGGATAATGGGAGCTTGTGTGATGATGAGGAGGGATAATGGGAGTTTGGGAGGAGAGATCTTGTATGATCAAAGGAGAGTAAGGAGAAAAATATGGAAAGTGCAGTAAGTGCCAAAAATTAATTTTTACGTTAGGTTAGCCTTAAATTAAAGAATGAGGAGTTATAATTAACAAAGGCAATATTTTAAATCTTGAAGAAATGCAGAATTGAAAAGTTAATTTAGTTAGTTATATTTGGTGATAAATATCCTTCAATTTGTTCAAACAATTATTCAGCAACAGACAAAATTATTGGCATGACAAACGATAGCAAAAATTATTGGTACCAATCCCTCTCTATCTCAATCTAAGTATCAAGATGAGCCTAGACATATAATAATTCAAAAATTATGAAGTTTGGTGGAGAAAATTAGCATAAGCACATTAAATTGTTTAAAAGGTTGATACAACTCCTCCTCGATTGAAAAGATCAGTGTCTTGATTTTTAACACCCAGTTCTTAGTATTTTCTACATAACAGAGCGTTTTGCGAATCCAAGAATTTACTTTATAAACCTTTAATTAAAAAATGTTGTTTAATATCTTACTCAGCAATTTACAAAATTATGCATGACACAATTTTATGACCATTGTAAAGGCAACCAAATCTTAAAATTAATAATGTTATACTCCTCGTTTCAAATTCTTCATAATTCGTCAAATGTTTTTTTTCTGAATCATTTTTATAAAATTTGGTTTTTTTATTCATTTATTTATTTTTTAGCCAAAATGTTTTTTCTTAACTTTAGATGTATCAAACTATTATTAATTATTTAAAATAGTGAAGTGAAGCATTTATCACCATGTATTAAAAAAATCCTCCCCCCAGGAGTTGCGAATTCAATATTTTTAACGCCTCTCGATATTTGGCACTTGCCTCGTTTTCCATTTCGGAATTAGGCAGAAGAGAATGGGAAGGCAGCATTTGCTGGGAGCGTTCCAGATCAATTATTCGAATAAGGAGGGTTTTGCCTCTTTTGGAACAGGCCGTAAACCCGATTTTTGAATTTTGGAACAATAATGGCATATGAAAGGAGGAACTACTGTCAGTGATATAACAAGTTTGTTGTGATTGTCTTTTCACAATGCTTCCATCATATAGGGTTTATTTTAAAATTCTTTGAAGGAAAACAGTACTGATTTTATCTTGAAATAACGGGTCGTATACTAATAATGCAGGTAATATTTCAATAAGCTTGGAAAGGTGGAGTTAAATATCACGTATTGTTGTAGAAACTGTTTTTTTCATATCCGAACGAGGATGCAAGATTGTTACTATGAATCAAATTTACCTTTCAAATTATATTATTTTTGGTCATTGTTTACTTGAACATTTTGCGAATATCAGTACCTTGTAAACTAGTACTGGATATTTTGAGTTGGGTTCTTTTTGAATCACTGTTATAACTTAGAGTTTACAGTGGTTCCCAAAGTGGTAAAATTGGGGGTCCACAGTAACTTCTAAAGGCAGTGGCGTAGCCAGAAAAAAATTTCGGAGGGGGATGTTGATATTTCGGGAGGGGATATGGGGTATTTTTAATAGTTTTCTATGGTCAAAAAGGAAATTTTCTGAGTTTCGGGGGGATATATCCCCAAATCCCCTCCTCTGGCTACGCGCCTGTCTAAAGGGTCCACAGCGACTTTCAGAGGTCCAGGGCAAAATTTCGTCACGATGAAAAATTTTGATAAATTTCAAAAATCAACACTATTATTTGACTTCTGCTATATTTAGCCTTAGACATTGGTGGTAATTTTTTCATGTGTAACTTGTTAAACGTCAATAATAAAGATGTGTTTTCAAGGTTTGAACCCAGCTAATCTTAAAGTGCCTAATTTTTAAAATTTAAACATCCGTTTGTTTATATTTTAATATTGATAATCGCTTTTTACGATTGGATATTTTCATTATGGTTCTCCTTTCGTGAAACTTAACTATCAGTATTTTTTCTGCTATGGAAAACTCAAGAAATTAATTTCAAAATTTATAAATGCTGTTCAACATCATATGTAAATAACCTTATTTTTTAATGTATGTATAAAAACAACACATATTTTTTAATGCAAGCCATTTTTTTTCAGTTTCATCAATCAAAACTCAATTTCCGTAATGTATAATTTGATTTCTTTTCATAGTTGAACTTAATTAAATATTCCTTTTCAACATGTCATACATTAATTGTAATTATTTCTTTTATGATTTGGTAAATGAATAACTCACTCTTAAGCCATTAACTTTCACAAACTTGCGACCAAAACATATTGTTAAAATTAAAAGTTTTTGTGTCTTGAAATGTAGAGATATTAAAAGTTTAGATTTGCTTTTGTTTCAAACTTTTTAAATGTTTGAAGATTTTTATAATTTCGTTAAAAGTTAATATTATCGTGTAAAAGTAAAATTAACGTGTTGGCAAAAATCTAAAGATATTTTTAAGCATGTAAAAGTGTGAAATCAAATGCTTATCAATGCACAAAAAGCACTTGAAAAAATTACAAAATTTATGCTTGGTTCATAATACATATCATAAACATATGATTTTTAGCCTTTTATTTAACGGTTTAAGACAGGGGGTCCTCGGGGTACGAAAAATGTCGTCAGGGGGTCCACGGCCCAAAAAAGTTTGGGAACCCCTGGTTTAAACTAACAAAGTTTTCAACATAAATATATTTGAATTAGTGAAAGATTTCAGTTAGGAAACCTATTGGCTTTTAAGTATCAGTATTATTAAGTATCATGTTTAAGTATCAGTATTTATGATATTAAAAGTGGAAAGAATTTCTGTTCTAAAAAAAATACAATTGGTGCAAATTGTGAATGCTAAGTAATTTGTTTTCAAATAGGAATCTTGTGGGTAATCATTAAAACTCCATAGAAAAAGGAAGAAATGAAAAAGAAAAACACGCATAAAGGTTTGATGCATTAAAAAGACTTTTTTCATACAAATTCTAACAACTCGGTTTAAATATCAACAACAACATTAAGGATTAATCAAGTGTCTCCTTTTAATTTTTTTTATTCAGAACTGTATTTGTAAAAGAAATTCAAATATAAAATATCTAAGTTTAATTTCTTTTAGGAAAGTATTAAATTTTTTCATATTTAATTAAACTTAAATTGAATAGTCATTTTTTAAAAAAGGGAATAAGTCCAAAAAATGACAAATCGACTTTTTGTGCTTAAAACAATCTCCATCCTTTGCTCTCCACATGAGTGTATAAAGAGTGGAATAATACCTACCCCCTATAAGGAGATATAGCTCCTTGAAGTTTCTAAATCGGAGTCCATTCATTTAATTTTTACAATTAATTTGGAATTAAAAGTTGATTTTTCATTCTGTTCTTATTCTTTGTGTTGTAAACTAAGCCAAAATAAAATTTTCTTCTAATTTAAAAGTGTTTTTAACTTTTCTTTTTTATCCAGGGAATGTTTACTCCATTAATATATACTTACTCCATTGATACTGCCTTTAAGGACTCAGTTTCATAATAATTATTTTTTGGGAAGGGAATAAGTCCATCAACTTTTTTCAACTGAAAAATATTTTTGAATGTACTTATATTTGTTTTGATGATTGCCCCTTTTTTCTTTATAGGGTCCGGAATTTACAGTGAAAATTTGGCGGTTGTGCAGGAAAATTCCATTATTTCTTCAGTTTTTTTTTCGATTTTCTCAAAATTCGGTTTTTGAACTTATTCCTCTTTTCAAACTGACAATTCAATTGTAATACAAAACAATCATTACTTATAATAAAAGTTATTACCGAACATTGAGTACCTACTCAACCCTTGTAATTCTTACAATAATGTTTACAGGTGCCACTTAAAATTGTTATTAATCATTAAGCAGAATAGTCTGCTATATGTATAGAAATGAAAATAATATTAGATAATAGTTATAATTTTTACTAATTACTAAATTAGTTACTACTCAACCATTGTAATTTTTAGATTAAATGTTTACAGGAATACAGGTGCTACTTAAATTGTTAATAATCGTTAAGCAGAATAGTCTGTTACATATATATTAAATGCAAATTATATTAGATAGTTATTATAATTGTTACTAACTATTAAATTAGTTCCTTCTCGACCCTTGTAATTCTTAGATTAAATGTTTACAGGTGCTATACTTAAATTGTTATTAATCATTAAGCAGAATTGTCTGTTACATATATTCTAAATGCAAATGATATTAGATAGTTATTATAATTTTTACTAACTATTAAATTAGTTCCTACTCAACCCTTGTAATTCTTAGATTAAATGTTTACAGGTGCTACTTAAATTGTTATTAATCATTAAGCAAAATAGTCTGTTACATATATCTTAAATGCAAATTATATTAGATAATTATTATAATTCTTAAATTAGTTTCTAAATAGCAATCTTCACATAAATTGTTATTATTTGTATATAATAATTACCAAGTCACTCAATTCACTCTTATTGAAAAAAAAATCGGGAGTTACACGCCCAAATTACTTTTATCAAGCTGATGCAGCATTTTAATAGCTGCGAATTACACGCCAGTCCACCGGAGCAGAATAAATAGGACCCGACCTCCCCTGCCTATTCCCGTCTGCCGCTCATAGTAGATAGACTTGCGTGACCGCCTATTATTTGTAGCGAGGCTCATCAACACCACCTGTTCCCCCTCCGAAACAATCGCAAATGCAGCAGGGACATATGCCCGAAATCGAATCAACAAAAAGATCGATTATGAAGGAGTCAATAAGGGACTTATCGGACGGCTATTAAGCGGATAATTAACGCGGTGGCAACAGAAATCATGCACCGGAACTGAAGCGAAGTGAGTGGTTACGGCCGGCTGCGCGGTTTAATTTCACTTTTTGGAGGGTGTTGCGCACAAGTGATCGCATCATTGTTAATTTCTTTCTTCCTCTCACACAATGGCGAGTCTAGTAGCTAAGTATTACTTTGTAATTGGTTTCTTTAGTGTTGTTTTTAGTGTAATGGAACACGGCGTGTTCAATTACCTGTTATCGAGAAGGGAATTTTTTCTTAATCTTCTTTTCGAAGTCTATTCATAGAAGGTGGAAAAAAGTTTTTGCGTTTATTGAGTGGGTTAATTCCATTTGAATTAATTACGTTCACGCTGTTTTAATGATTCGATCAATGTGGGGATAACGTAATTAATTAATTAATTATCTAAGATTAGTTTCTTTGCAATTGGGTTTATTAGCTTTAGTTTAAGAGAACGGCCAAAATAATTACGGCGCTAATTGGTATCTAAGTCTCGATATTATCCGTTCAGCGGAAGTATTTATTTATTGACTCAAATCCTAGACATGATCATTACAGATATCATTTATGCTGTAGTTGAACCAGGCGCGGATCCAGCACGGCTCCAAGGGGGGGCACTTTTCCAGACAAGATCCCCTTGTGGTACCATTGGGGGAATGGGAGTCCTCCCCCAGAAAAAAAATTGAAATTTGACGTGTAAAAGTAGGGTTGTAACTCATTTTTAGAAACGTTTTGAGTTTAAGGGGGCCCTTTTCAACACTAATACCTTTACTTTTTGACCCAATATGTCAAAATTTTTGGGATTTCCTAAAAATAAACACTGAATACCGCAGTTTGATACTAATGGGGGGTATGGGGGTCCTCTCCCAGAAAAAATTTTTATATTAGACCTGTAAAAGTTGGGTTTTTACTCATTTTGAGAAAGGGGGTCACTTTCCAGAGTGCCACCCCCCTGGATCCGCGCCACTGAGTGGAACAGAAGAAACTATCACGCAGAGGAGCAATATACAATGTCTAATTTGCTAAGGGATAAAACACACACTTTGAGGTTTTCACTCGTAATTATGCTTCATAAAGTATCTAACTTTGTAAAAAAGTAAGATTTAACACAGTAAAATTTAAAATTTAATACACGGTAAATTTTAATTATCTAACTTTGGTTTGCTTGTTTGTAAAACCAGATGTAACAAAACACGTTTTGAATATGAATAAATTATTTTTGACTGATGGGTGAAAAATACCAAGATGTGCAAATGACAATGTCAGTGAGCGATAAGTTTACAATGTGTTGGATCAAAATATATAATTGTTTGTAGTTGTATGGTAAAATAATAAGAAAATCATATTAATGTCTACAGATAATATTTTTGATTTAAAACCATGCACAAAATTTTTTAACTTTAAAAAAACCTTACTTTTTTGTTACCGGAAATTTTACATTTTAGATATAACCTTTTGCATTTTAAGATGCAAAGCATATTCTCAATTTAACAGAGATAAACAGACACATTCTTCTTAAGCATAATGCCGACTCCGCTTTTTATTTGAACTGACTTATTTTTTAATTTGAACTCACGTAACAATAAAACACGAGCACAATACTGTTGCCATCAATGGCGGAATATTTAAACAAAAACAACTAACACACTAGTAACAATTATTTTCTTTAACACTTTCCCTTGTTAGCCTGATTTTGTTTTAGAACAGTCCCATAGTCCCATTTGATGACAGAATGTCTCTAGTTTTGACTTCATCAGAGGTTTGGTTAAAATGTCAGAAATCTGCCTCTCAGTTGATATCTGCTCAACATTTAGCTTTCCTTCCAACACTTTTTCACGCACAAAGAAATGTCTTATTTCAATATGCTTAGTCCTTCGATGGTATTCAGGATTGTGTGAAAGCTTAACAGCTGCTCTATTATCCACTTGAAGGATAGGCACCTCTGTCAAGTTCAATATGCCTTGAAGCAGTCTACGGAGCCAAATTACTTCTTTGGCTGCCTCTGATGCTGCAATAACTTCAGCCTCAGTTGTTGAAGTGGCTACAATGGCTTGTCTCTGGCTGCGCCAAGATATTGCTCCACCAGCATATATCATCACATACCCAGATGTTGATCGACCTGTTTCAGTACATCCACCAAAATCTGAATCACTATAACACTGAAGTATTCCTCTTGTGGTTGTTTCACGGTATGTAATTCCATATGTAACTGTACCGGCTATATAGCGAAAGACTCTCTTCACTCGCACGATATCCTCTGCTGATGGATTTTCGAGTGATCTTGAAAGAAATCCCACACTGTACGCTATATCTGGTCTAGTTCCCACCATCAGGTACATAAGAGCACCAACGGCTTGTCTGTATGGAAATTTGGGACTTGTGGTGTCTTGAGGCTTTTGATGTGTTCCTGAATCTTTTAACATAGGTGTTGCTACAGGCTTACATTCATCAAATCCAAAACGCTGAAGGATTTTCTTTGCATATCCTTTTTGACTTACTGTTATGGAGTTGTCACTGTGACACTCAATTTCAAGACCCAGATAACAGGATACTTTTCCAACAGAGATCTTGAACTTTGCCCTCAGTTCCTTGATGAACATCTCAGAGTCATGTTGGTCGTTTGCAGCAACTAATCCATCATCTACATAGAGTGCTATTAAGAGCTTCTTACCCTTCCTCTCACGAATGTAGAGGCATGGATCAGCCTCACTTGCAACGAAACCAAGATTTGTTAGAAACTTTCCAAAGCATTTATTCCAGCAACGTGGCGATTGTTTCAGGCCATACAGACTACGCTTAAGTCTGCATACTCTTTCTGTGTTATCTTCAAAACCCTTCGGTTGCTTAATGAATATAGCTTCGTCTAGACTTCCATAAAGAAATGCTGTTGACACGTCAAACTGTGTCAAGTGCATTCTCTCTTCTGCTGCAATACTTAATACTGTACGTATGGTTCCCAATTTTGCTACGGGGCTATATGTTTCACTATAATCAATGCCCTGACGTTGACTGTAACCCTTGACAACAAGTCTTGCCTTGTACTTGTCGATACTGCCATCTGGATGAGTTTTAAGTCTGTAAACCCACTTACATGGTATAGCTCTGGCTCCAACTGGCAAGTCGGACAGCTCCCACGTCTGGTTTTCTTTTAAAGAACTCATTTCACTATTCATGGCCTTTTTCCAGTGTAGACTATCCTTACCGTCAACTGCTTCTTCAAATGTCATAGGAGTATCATTCTCACTTAGAAATGATTCTGCCTCCATGACGTAATCTTCAAAACGTTTGGGTTTTTGAAGAAATGATCGGTCTCTTAGCTGTCTGGATAATATGGGTTCAGCATCTTCCTCTTCATTGTCAGTCTCAGCATCCCTTGTTTCTTCTTCCTGACGCTTCAGATCTTCCTTACTTTCTATTTGCTCCTCTTCATTCTTTCCCTGGTTCGTCTCTTCCTCTACTTTGTCATGCAAGGATGGTTTAGTGGGGTCGTCACAAATGCCTGGTCTTTCCTGAAAGATCACATCTCTGGATAGAATCAAACTATGACTTTCCTTTATCCAGATTCTGTAACGCTCGTCTCCATCGTATCCCACAAGGTAGCCCTTAATGGCTTTCCTATCCATTTTCCTCCTTTTTTGAACCGGAATATGAGCAAAACATGTAGATCCTATTACACGTAAGTGCTTCAACCTGGGTTTCTTGTTAAGCCAAAGCTCATATGGACTTGCATCTTCTACTGATGATTTTCCAGTTCTGTTGAGAACATATATGGCTGAACTTACTAATTCTGCACACATTGCTTTAGGGAAGTCTGCTTCAGGATTTGCGTACTTAAAAGTTCTGGCCATTTCGACTATGGTGCGAAATTCACGTTCGCTACTTCCATTTTGCTCTGGAGTATAAGGTGCAGTCAGTCTCTGGGTTATTCCTTTAGAACGCAGAATTGTGCGAACACCTTCATTGTCAAACTCTCCTCCGTTGTCACTAAGGAATTCTTTTATTTTATGTCCTACTCTTTCGGAGTGACTAATCATGTCTTGTAACATGTTCTTAACCTCTGACTTTTCCTTCAAAAGGTAACCATATCGAAATTTTGTGAAACTATCTTTAAATACTAGTAAATACCGTTTCTTTTGGAAAGACATATCAAATGGTCCACAAACGTCAGCAGAAATTAGTTCACCCGGCCTAGAAGCCTTCATCCTGATACCGAATGGTAACCGATGTGCTTTCCCATAAATACAAGGCTCACAAATTTCTTTATCCATATTTACACAGATACCGAGTTCCTTTTCTAAAACTCTTTTAACATGACGTTTATCTTGGTGACCCCATCTTTCGTGATATAGTTGTAACTGTGAACTTTCCACAATAGCAATGTGCACCTCGCTAGGTAGAACTGGCTCAAACTCTGCCTTAAATAATGTGCCATTTACTTTTCTAGATCCTTTTAGCACTACTTGACCATTTACTTTCAATCTGCACTCTGTAGAAGTTGACTCAAATAAACTATTTGGGTTTTTATCCTGGGAAGCAAGGACCGAAAACAAATTTCTACTAATTTTAGGGACAAACCATACATCTTCTAAAATGATTTCTTGGTGTTTTCCATCAATAGTAGTTCTAACTTTAATCTTGCCTTTCCCTAGTGCAGCCAACGTTTCATTTCCAGCAGCTTTTACGCCACAAGGATTATTGAACCTGACAAAGTCAAAAAAGTATGAGGAACTGTTAGTGACATGTCTCGTGGCTCCATTATCCATCCAAAACGTTGAATCGGTGTTGGTCTCTGCTGCATAGGCTTCCTCGCAAATGGACATCACTGTACTGTTTTCCGACACTGCATTTGCTTGGGTATCACGCTTTGCTGGTCTTCCGTCAGCAATCCACTGTTTGCAATCTTTAACCCAGTGGCCTTTGCGTTTACAGTAATTACAGGTATCTCCTTTCCTTGACTTGGATTTAAATTTGATATCTTGTCTTTGTCTTTCTGGTCTTGCCACTATAAGTGCTTCCTGAACAGCTTTGCTACTGTCTTCAGTTTTGATAAAATTTCTCTCGAACATGCTTAACTGAACTGTTAACTCTTCAAATGATTTCTTGTCCTCACTTGACAACAACATCCAACTTGATTTGAATGTCTCAAAACTGCTTGGTAAAATATGTAAAATTTTGCTTACTAACATTAAATCTGGCAATTTATTTTCTTTTATGGACTGGAGGCCATTGTTTAACTCGTTCCATAAACTTCTAAGCTTTGCTATGTGAGTTGAAACATCCTCTCCTTGTATCCAACTAAAAGCGAAAAATTCTGTACATATTTTAAATAACTGATCTTTAGAGCTTGCTTCAAACTGTTGCCTTAATGCATCAAATGCTTGATAAGCTGTATCCTTGTCCATAATTTTCTGATAAACTATGTCTGTGACAGTGCTTGTGATCATAGATTTGGCGTAGCTATTGGCTTTGCGGTAAATATCGCTCTTTTCTTTATGTTGCTTTTTCTCAGCTTCTGTGGCTTCTGCAGCTAAAGGATCTGGCTTCTGCAGTTTTCCATCTATAACATCGATTGCGCCCTCGTGATAATCCAAAACATCGCGAATTTTACGTTTCCATACCGGCCAATCTTTATCACCTGTCAACGGCCTTATGTGCCTGCTAAAATCCATTTTCAGCAGTAAACTTCTGTAACTAAGTCGTACTAACGTTGTTAGAAAGGCGTTTTACTTGCGCTTCCTTCCTTCAGCTCTGAATATCAGCTCAGCGACAACGAAACTTGCTACGACGAGCCTGTGTCTCTTTTCTATATGACGGCTTACTTTCGCTATCTCCCGCAACTAAGCAGTACAGCGTTCACAAACTGGCGTACCTTCAATGACGGTTTCTATCACTTCTTCCCGCAGCTAAGCAGTACGGTGAAAACCGGCCATGACGACAGCTTTTTCCTTAGGAGTGCATCTGCCGTAAACTATCTTGAAGAACTTTAGTCCTTGTCTATCTGTGCGCATGTTGAGATCGTACAATCACCCATAACCTTTTACATTTTAGATATAACCTTTTGCATTTTAAGATGCAAAGCATATTCTCAATTTAGCAGAGATAAACAGACACATTCTTCTTAAGCATAATGCCGACTCCGCTTTTTATTTGAACTGACTTATTTTTTAATTTGAACTCACGTAACAATAAAACACGAGCACAATACTGTTGCCATCAATGGCGGAATATTTAAACAAAAACAACTAACACACTAGTAACAATTATTTTCTTTAACAGGAAATATTTAAATAAGACACTAAGTAAGTCAATTTTTCTGGACATTTTTGAATGAACTTGAATCATTGCCAATGAACAAGGAAATTCCTAAATTTCGCCAAGCTGGAATACTATCAGTCTGTTGGTAAAATTGCATGACGCAAAAAAAAAGCGATTGGGTATCACCAAATTTACGGAGTAGTTAAGCCAGAAGTGACTTAGTGCCTTTCTCCTGTAAACTGACGCTATGTAAGTGTAACAAATGCATAATGGTTTATAGAAATTAGTACTAGCTATCAGTCAACAATAGATATTACGACTATCCGTATAAAAATCTGATGCAGATACTGCCTCAGAGCATAACAATATTGACAATCACCCCCAATACCAATACCCTCATTACACCCCCCCCAAAAAAAACACCTCCGCTTTCCCCCCCTCAATCGCGTGAGGCACATCACGCCGGGAGCCACGCGCATCAGACAATAATGAATTATTTATTTCAACCATCCCTGTGTAACTCTAACGCACGCCATCTCTTTGTAGCGGCCTAATCCAAGAACACTGGCAGTGGTATTATTAGCATTGTCATTATATCCCGGCTCGCTCATTTAACTCTTGGCTCGTGCAGCAGCCATTTGTACCCGGTAGGTGATTAGTCAGACGGGTGTTTAACGGCCGCCAGAAAGCGAGAGATAGAGTTGAATTGGACAGAGCGACACGTTTGCTTGTTAAGAAGTAGGCTATTCATATTTAATTCGGAAAAGGTAGGAATTGGGTCTTTTGCTGGCTCATTAGGGATTTTTTTGGGTGAGGGGGTGAAAACTCTATTAAGGGGATGATGAGGTTTTTGTTTGTCGTGTTTTGGAGGGTATGTAACTGGTGTTTGATGGAATGGGTTAAGTTTAAAGTTTTTGCATATTATAATTTTGATGGTTGCCATTTTCTTGATTTTTTCGCTTTGTTGAAATTATTATAATTTCGAAAGCTTAGCATAAACATGGTGCGTAAATAGCGTGAAGTGATCACTTTATTTCCATGCGATTTAAAACTCATCTGGTTGGATGAAAAGTTAAAAGGTTTAAGTACAATTTATGGATGACGAATGATAAGTTTTCATCATTAATACCGAAAACTTAATTTATCAAACTTTTGGGAGAGTCAACTATGCTATTACTGATTTACTAATGCTAGTACTTTACAACGAACCCCAATGTCGTAATGGTAGAGCATCTCGCTGCCACCCCACAGGCCCCAATTTTGTTTCCAGATTGGGCAAGCCTTTCATCCTTTAGGGGTCAATAAAATGAGGACCAAGTTAACTTGTAGAAATAAGGGGCTTTGCATCAGCTGGCTGTTACTTTTAGTCTCACGTTCTGTAACAGCTCTGCTCATAGCCCCACCCAATGAGGTTGGTTAAACTGAAGTTTGAAGGTCAAATGACCTAGGCAGTCTTTAAAAATTTAGTATACTTGTTGTTGTTTCTCATCCCCCTGGTCTAGCGGACCTAGACCAGGTCCATATCATCAGTCCATTTATCCTCAAAAAATCAAAAAACAGGACTGGATTAATATACGTTGTCCTCCCTTGGCGGCGGAGATAGCATTGCGAAAGGCAAAGAAAACCAGTTTTGCCCATTGTTTTCACTGCCTATCCGGGGAAGACAGACATTACCATACTACATTTGGAAGCAAAGGGAAAGTGTCAATTCTTATCAAAAACGCCCATAGAATAAAAAGTCAACTCTCAAAAGAAAAATTAGAATCACCATTAGAAAATGTATCATTGTAAACTTCCTGTGTTGGTTATTCTTATATCCACTTATTGGATTTAGACTTAAAATGTTGAAAATGTTAAGACAGGTATTTTGACGAAACGAAAACACTTAATCCATCTCTTGCTCCAAATTTTAACTTTTAACTGTATTTTGTATTCCAAAAATAACAAATAAAATTCAAAGCATTCATTTATTTGGCATAAAACATTTTCTCCCTCTATCTATACAGCCATTTCTTTTATCCCTATATGAGAGTCAAAAAGTTGCCAACACCATATAACGCGAACATTTGTATCAACATTTGCAGCAAAAGACTACATTTTCCCCAGTGTTCATGATCAATAAAAAGGAAAGAGAAGTAGCAGCTCAATCCCCATCTCCATAAACTCACCCAAAAAAGAGCAGCTCAAGGAGCTACTCCTAATTCAAGGTGACAAAAGGGAGCAGGGCGCTAATGCATTCGTTAGGGAGGCCATTAGGGTGGTCGATTAGGAGAGGGGGCTATGTTACCGGATCCTCAGCCGCTTGTTTCACGCTCAAGGAGTGAGGAATGGGCTGAGGGAGAGGCCACAAGTCATAATGGAAGAAGGGGTTTGAGAGGAGCAATGTGTGGGAATTGTGTCTTGAGGACTCTTGAATGCTAAAATTTAGAGTTATAGCGATTTTGAGGTGTGCTTTAGAGTTTTAACATAAACATAAAATATGTGTTTAGCACGGGTAAATTGGGCGAGAATATTGAGAAAAATTGTAGAAACAATATGATATAATTTTGTATTACATAAGGAATTGTTCAGTTTTCATGTAAAACGTAATTGTGCTCTATTAATTCAATATAAAACTAGTTTGAGGTTTAACGGTAATACTTTTAGACATTAATATATCTATGTAATAGATTATAAAATTATACTAATAGTACTAATATTAAATGTTATTTATATATGAATAACTATTATAAAAAGAATATTAAAAGTAATTCTGTCATTAGGAAATGTAGAAATGAAAAATGTGGAAATTATTTAATTCGTTTGAGTTTTAAAATTTTTCGGTTTAAAGGATAATTTAATTTTAACAATCTGTGTTAACCCTTACATATAAAAATAAAAGTTAAAAAAACCTTTACATATAAATTAAATTAATTTAGTTATACCCTTACATATAAAAACAAAAGTTAAAAAAACCCTTGCATATAAATTAAATTAATTTAGTTATACCAAAGTTGATAGTTTTCTTTTAAACTATCGAAATTTACATATGCTACGAGGCCAAAGCTATAAATTTCAAAACTGAATGCCCTTTATTATACCTATTTCTCAACTTTATCCCAATTATGGCCCTTGCCTCATAAAACCCCTTCAACCAACTAACTAACCAACCAACCAACCAACCAACCAACCAACCAACCAACCAACCAACCAACCAACCAACCAACCAACCAACCAACCAACCAACCAACCAACCGACCGACCGACCGACCGACCGACCGACCGACCGACCGACCGACCGACCGACCGACCGACCGACCGACCGACCGACCGACCGACCGACCGACCGACCGACCAACCAACCAACCAACCAACCAACCAACCAACCAACCAACCAACCAACCAACCAACCAAATCTATCATACATAAGATCTCAAACAGGAAGATAGAAACTTAATTACAGAGTTTAGAAAACATATGAAATTTTTATTTCTCTCCTAATAATTTAAACTTAGTGTTTTTAGTAGTTATTATTAAAATTCGTGTAATTTTCCCTACAAAGTGTTTTTAGCATGAGACAGAATTTTAATCATCACAATACATAATCATCATATCAATTAAACCTTGTAAAGTAGCGCCTATTATTATAAAAATGCTTAAAAATTTTATTTTAATTAGTTTAAATTTCACTTTAGATTCTATAAGATTTATTAAATATAAAATCAATAAATTGCACAAAATTAGAGTAGTGATTTAAATCAATTACTTTTGTTGAATTAATCAAAAAAACATTTAAAACTCCATCGCATTTGTTTCTCCTGTTGTTTCTCCCTCCCTGTAAAACCACTTTTACTGGTAAGGTAGTTTTACCGCAGCAAAGCCACCTTCTGCGTCGGGAACTCTTTTGTGGTACAATTAACTTTGATTTCTCCCCCACGAAACTTGATTATAGTAGTATCTCTATAATGCATTACATGATTTTTTTAGCTTCTGTAATGACTTAAAAAACAAAATTGGTGAAAAATAATCTTCATTTAAAAAATGGTCGGCCCGCGGCCCGGTACCATTTGATCCACGGACCGGCACCGGTCCGCGGACCGGGGGTTGGGGACCACTGCATTATAGTACATTATTGCTATAAATATAAATAAAAATGGAACTTCATCTTAAAAAGAATATTCTAATTATTTCTTGAATTGTTCTTCTATTTTCCCCTTTTCCCCATATTTACGTAAATCTGCATCATTAACATTAGAAACCTAATAATCAAAGATGTTTTCAGTTATAACGTCTTTTCGTTTATACGTCGTTTTACAACGGTCCCTTGAAAGACGTATAACGGTGCTTTACTGTACTTATAGTATTTGTTTCAGTGATTGTTCTGTTTTCTAAATAGGGTTCTACTTTCTTTTTTTCCGGTTTCCTTAAAACTTTGTTTTTGGATTCATCTCCTTTTTCAAATGGACAATTGATTTAAGTTGATTTTATTTTTATGAATTTTTATATCTGTCTTTCTTTCTTTCCTTAATACAGTCGACTCCACTTAATGTGATCACAGTTAATGTTATCATTCGGATAATGTTTACAAAATTGACTGCCCGATCACTCCTATTTATATTAACGCAAAATGTATCAGTTTATATGAACGTTTAATGTTATCAAAATTTGGGGAAATCTTTCAAAAACCTCTTTTTTTCCGTTGGAAGGCCAATTTCAATGCATAAACTTTCAAAAGGTGTTTTTAATGTAGTAGTGATACATGATTCGCTCTTACATTTTTCTTTAAGAATATTTAAGTTGCAAAATACATACTAGAAAATCGTTTTAAATTCGTAAATTAGGGCACTACAGTTGTGATTGTAATGCAAACACTCGTGTTACACTTTGATCTTACACTCGTGCAACTTTGATTAATAGAACCGCTTATTATTATCAATCGAATATTGTTATCACTCTAATCTTGGACAAATGTGATCACATTAAGCGGAATCGACTAAGATCAATGGTCTTCAAATCCCATAGTTTCTCCCACTCCTCTTAAAAACACCTCCAAAGTTTATAATACTGATTCTTAGAAGTAAAACTTTATTTTCTTTTTTCAGATCTTTCAACAGAAAAAATTGTGATTTGCAGACCCCAATAAACCTCTCCTCCATTAAGACGACTTTTTGCTTTGTGTACAGCCCCCCTTTTTGCCCCAAAAATCCCAGCGGCGCGCGGATCACTCCTAGGGTAACCGACGCCGGTTGACAGCCGGACTGTCAGCCGGATCCGTGGGCTGTGAAACCGTCACTCCGCATCCATCGCCTCACGACACCCGATCCCAATAGAAGACCCTTTTTAAATATTGTCATCGGGCGACCTGTCTACGGGGCCGGTAGTCAACCGACGTGAGGAATTGGGTGGTAATTTGATGGGAGGGGATTTTTGGATTTTCTCCTAATAAGTAATATTTTTTAATGGCGTTTGCCATTTTTTGCATGCCTTTAATGGCGGGTATGAAGAAGTAGAACATTCTATCTGCAAAACCTTATTGCAATTATAAAGTAATGAAAACTTCCTCTTCTTGAAGAGTAATTATATTTATTCCATTAGTACAGTCAAACCTGTTTTTGTGCGAGGAATAGGGACCGCACAAAAAATCGCATAAAAAATTCGCACCTAACTTCGCCAGTAGCTATAAAAAATAGTTTTCGCAGCACATTTAAATAATCCTTTTCTATGCGGTGAATAGGGACCGCATAAAAATAGTCTCACGTAGGACCGTAGCGAAAATCCCTCAGTATAGCTGAATTGAAAAAATCGTTATGTTCGGACCGTAACGAAATCCCCATCCTACCGCTGAATTGAGAAACCGTTTCTATACCTACCGTACACTTTTTTTTCAGTTACCATGTAGTCGGCATCGACTGTTGCTTCATGAGACCCATGTATGTCTTCGGTAGCCAGATGTACAAGATTATTTTTGTTCTAATTTGAAATTTTCATACACCGCACAAA
Source organism: Tetragnatha versicolor (assembly GCA_024610705.1). Taxonomy (NCBI): domain Eukaryota; kingdom Metazoa; phylum Arthropoda; class Arachnida; order Araneae; family Tetragnathidae; genus Tetragnatha; species Tetragnatha versicolor. The sequence continues at coordinate 45,255,695 of JANDEH010000007.1, forward strand.
AAAAATCTAAGGGAAAATTCGTACAAAAAAGTCGCACAAATAAAAAATCGCACAAAAAAGGTTCGCACAAAAACAGGTTTGAGTGTAGTTAATGATGTTCTTGCCACTGAGGATGCCCTCCGAAGAAGAGGGCAAAATGTTTGGAAGAAAATTCCAATCGACACGACCATCTATCCCGGAAAATGAAATAAATAATTAGTGAAATTTTTCAAATGAAAAAATATTGAAAGAGATCTGGTATTTATGATTTCTGATGAAAATGGTAAATAATTATGTTCCTATCTAAAACTTTTTTTATTTTAATAAGTTTATAGTGACTTATGTATGAAAGTATCAACTGCTTACTCTAAGGAATCACTATTTAAGAGCGTGTCTGTGTAGGTAGGATTTGTATTTTTTTTAAATAAAAAAAAGTTTAATTAAAAAAAGAAAACAATCATACGTTATTATCAATGTTAATAAAATCAGAAATGAAAATTAATCATAAACAAAAATTACATGCAATGATGATACTAATAATAAATTAAAAAAACCATTAATCATAAATACCAAAACAGGATAATATGTGAGTGAAACATATTTTTATCAAAATATAAGTACGTTTTCTTAGGAATTCAAAATGTTCTTTAAATCCATATAAAAATAACTTATGATGGATTTTTTAAGGATCAAATTGTATTAAATTAATATGAATTTTAAAAATAAAAATATTAACTGTGATTATTTTAGGCTTCTAATTAAATATTATAATCCTTTAAATCTGTCAAAAGATTTCATATTATAAGTTGTACGTATATTGAATAGAGTTCTTGTAATCGAAATTAATTAGAGTGACCAAATATCATTGGTCATACTTAACTCACATTTCCGGTGCTATAGCACCGGAAATGTGTGTGTGGGATTGCATTATTTTTCTCATAAAAAACCTTGGTGTTGGTTAAAGTACCTCAATATTATCATGCCGCTTGAAATAACCTCGTTCCATCTAAGATCAAAGAAAGTAAGAAGTGACAACAAACCAGAAACATAAGTTTCTATCAAAGGTGTCAAGTCTGACTAACAAGTTTACAACAATTGGTAAAACGTGAAAGCAGGGAGCAATTTAAACCAGAGAAAAAAAAAGGCAAAAAGGTGAATTCTTTGTATTTCCCGAAAAGACCACTAGAGACAATCGGTAAGCCGAAAACACGACCCAAATAATCTTTTTCTAAAATAATGCACAATCAGCAGGGTATTTTACACACGGTGTCCTGTTTCACGAATGACAATCCTCTTTTACAAAGATTGCCAAGTCGGAAAATTGACACAGTGATGTGCCGTAAGTCATCCCTATGGCGAGAATTTCGAACTTCGGAGTAAAGTGATGGGAAATGCAAATCTCTCTCTCGACTGCTATTGGGAAGTAGGCAGAGATCTTTTTTGACTACCGGTAATTGTTGGACAGTGGTCGAGGGAAGAACGTGGGAATTGTAGCAAGGGAGACTTTTTGGGAAAATATCGTGCTTCAAAATGCCAAAATACACAATTCATAACTGTTTATATGATACAATCTTAAATTAGAACCTATAGTTAACGTGAATTTATGTATTTTTTCTCCTCATACCTCACGTATTCCTTTTCTTATCATTCTACATCTTTCCCATATTTATTTTTATTCTACTATTGTGTTTTCTTTCATTTTTCAATATCTTTCACTTGATTCCTCATTTAATTTTTTCTTTAGTGTCCCCTTTCCCAAGCTGCACAAACGTTCAATTCAAGATTAGTATGATTTTCGTCATGTATGGCCAAATTTAGTTTATTTCTAGTTGCAGTTACGTACACACTTGACATATTTAGTATGAGCTGTTCTATTAATGTTATTTCTCTTTATCGTTTCCCTCTCACTCAGTCTTTCTGATTTTCAAGAAGAAAAAGAAGATTAAGAGAAGGAATTGAACCTATATAACATTACTTTATTTATCTTAAAGAGGTACAACATCAAGTCATCATTTCCCAATTCAATTAAAAACCAATCTCCATAAAAAAAACTCTGAATTTCATAAGTGTATATTCCTATAAGGGAGAGTAGGGCACATTAGCACAAAAAGTGCATTTCAGCATATTTCTCTGGATCTAGATGAGATATTGAAACAAACTCGGATTCAAATGAAAGTTAAGACATTTCCCAATATTTTAGAATAATAATTGGTCGCATTCATCTAGAATTTCTAACCTATATAATCAATCTAAAAACTAGAAATTTCGTGCGAATGTACCCTATGGGTGGGGTAGTTTCGCACACGTGTGGGGCACATTCGTACACATGCAAAAAATTATACAATAATTATTTTTACAAACTAAAAAGTTTATTGCAGTTTAAAGTAAGGATAATTAAACGAAATATTTGGCACTTTTACATAGTTTTCCTCTAAATTGATGATTTTTTTTAAAAAAAGAAAACAGCTTCAGAAAATATTGAAGTGAACAGAAGTTTTTGATCAGGAAAACAATTGTAGTAATGAAGAGTATATTGCACATTGACATACTTCACGTAATATAATTAGTTAGAAAAAGTTCAACCAATATTTTAACTGTCAGGTTTTATTCGAAAAAAAAGTGAACCAACATCTCGCTTATTAACACCTCAAACTGACGGTTGGGGAACTTTTGATACGATATTATCTTTTTGTATGAATGTTGAACCATTTCTTATTGGGAAAATAAAAGTTTCATCATTAATTTTAAATAAGCAGCATTCAATTCCAAATTTTCTATTTGACCAACATAAAATTTTTTATTGTTAGTAGCAAATTCTACTAGAATAAAATCACTTAAGTCCAAGTCAATTGGTATTAAACAATTTATCAGGGACATTTATTTCTTCAATGTTTAAATATGGGTCTAAATTCCTTAAAACTGAAGCTTTCTTTAAGATGTTATTTTCTATTATCACCAAATTTTGATCAATAAAAACAACTAAACTTCAAGTTATTAAATATACTACACATAAACATATAAATAACTTTCATAATCAAAAATGGAAAGGATGAGACACATTCGCACTATCCGAATCTGCCCCATCTTCTGAATAAAATGCTGAATGTCCACTTGAGAGTTATTTTTGATTGATATTTTACGCCAACAAAATGACAAGAAAATTTACTTTGCTGTTTCTAACGCTAGCATATTTCTGGTACGTATAAAAAATGGCTCAGGGCTTTGAAAATTCATGCAGGAGGTGGTAGCCATGCTTCCATCTACTGGTATTTTTTTCAGATTTTTAAATTAATAATTACTAGGGGAAATGCCGTCTGTCCGAATGTGCCCCATGTGTGAAATAGCCCCACTCTCCCCTACCTATGTTCATAAAACCTAATACTATTCTTTGTACAAAGAAATGTCCTAGACATCAAAATAATTTCTGTAGGGCAAGCATTTTTATCTTTGTAACGTTCCCTTCATGTTTTTGTTTTTCGAAGTGTCTATATCCACGAAAGTTGACCCATGCTAAAGTATTAGCAAAATTCGTTAGAGTTGTTACTTTCGTGGAGCTAGACAGAGCTTTTATTTTTATCAATATTAAATTTGTAAATGAGAGATGTGTCCTTTTTGTAAATGAGGTATTCTAAACCACCAGAATTACCCAAGGTATCAACATTTCTATGGTGTACCTAAGCATTTTTATCCTGAAACATTCAACTCCTGACCTTATTTTTATCAATGTTAAATTTGTAAATGAACTGCGGGTTTCCTTAAAGGCATTCTAAACCACCTGAATCACTAAGGACCAGACTCAATTCCAACCTTCTTAAATAAAAGAAAAAAAACATCACATTTCATCCCCAAGAGTCTCATCCTCCCAGTTAAGACAATAACCTGAGGAATGCCACACCGTAACCCCACACGCCCGAACCACTCACTGCAAAATCCCAACCTTCCATCCATAATGCATCATCCGCATTATCCGGTGCTTCCCAAAACCTATATCCAATTTACGCCGCTTGCTTTTTGCACAGAGCCCTGCTCAGCCTGCCATTTAACAAGACCGAAACGCAATACACTCTGCATTAGCGACATATTAGTCCGAACGCAGCTGCTCAGGGTCTCTGGTTCCCCGTCCCACCCAAGGAGGGTGCGACACCCGATACGTCGTAATTACGTTGCAGCGACGTCCAAAGAACTACCTGTTTCTGCGTGTTAATCTGCTCGCAGCACCTTGTAAGACAAAACTACGCGGAAAGGTGAGATAGCGCTGAGGCATTCCGGCGATGTGACCTCTTTACTACTGTTACGGCGGTAACTGGAGGAGGGCATTTTTTAATGGATTTAGAGGTGCGATTGCTGATCTGATTGGGTTGCTAACAGGATGATTGCCCGCGCGAGGCTTCGCTGAGGAATGTTTTTGTTTGGTTTTTGTATGGGCTAACTATAGTCTGTGTAATTAAAATCGGCGGTTCCCCAGTCTCTCCACCTTTTCCCTGTGCTTTGCCATGGTTTCTACCAGTCTTATTTTTCCCCACATCACGCCAAGCCCACAACCGCCCAAGATTGTCATTGAATCTAACTCGAGTTGCAGTAGCCAATGAAATAATCGGAACACTTTTTTCATTATAAAAGAAAAACTAATCATAGTAGTCGTACGAAATTTTAAACAAATATACAATTATTTTTTTCAAAAAGATTGTAGTCGTTTTTAAAAAATCGGATTAGTTTTATAATTATTAAGATTCTAAGTTTCAATTTAATTTCCCTGGCTGCCTTTACTGATATGCAAAAAGCAAAACCGCTTACGTTTTCTCCTTCGTTACCAAGGCGACGAACATTTTCGTGTGGCCTTTATTCTCGTTTTAAGATGATCCAGTTGTTTTCATCAGCAACTACAGATTGATTTCTAATATTTTTCTTCTTTTTGCAACGCTTGGGGGAGGATTTTTTTTGTAAATCCACAACATCCAAAATTTAAAAAAGTAGTTTTAGAAAAGTTTTACCATTTACAAAACCACAGGCTTACCACAAAATGGCTAATAGTTGAAAAAATATTTAAAATAATACTTAAATTTCGGAAGAGGAATATTTTTTATCTTTTTCTATGTAAATACACTTTTGGTTCAAGAAATGTTTTCCGAATCGTCTGCTGTCAGTACACATTTTTTGTTGCCAGCCTATCAATAGTTATATAGTAAATTGAGGCATTTTCTTGAATCCTTTGCAACGCTACGAGACAATACAATTGATTCCCTTTCTTTGGCCATTACAATTTCCTAGAAGTGAAAGCTCTCGTTTTAACGGAATCTAGTAATGCAAATGGAAACATAACATTTACAACGTAGAAAATATTTTAAAAAAATACATAATTTTATAAATATTTTTGATTCTAGAACTCGTTTAAAGCTTATTTTAATGAATGTACGGATGAAATATTTGGTGAAAATGAACAATTTTTCATTCGATGAGTTTTTTATTTAATTGTACTTCAAGATTAAAAAATACTAAAACATTGTTCAATAAGTAATTTCGCTAATGAAAAATACAATTTTTTCATTAGGGGCGGGAAAGAAAATTTTTTTCTATCATAATGCATAACTGAAAATTGTTCCGTTATTGCAAATTACGTTCACTTTGATCTTTTTATGGAAATCGTCCAGACTTGTTACCTTAACTGCTGCTACTAAATGCGGGAACCCCCAAAAAACAGACGACCAGCGGTGCCAGAAAGCTGAGCTCTGCGTCCCTAACGCCAATTCACTAACTACCTACGACTTGATTATTTTAAGTGATTCCGTGACGAACGGGAGATAAACATCGGCCAGTTATTAACACAAACATCACAGTGACAGCTCCATTCCCTCAGCCATAATGGCCGGCTTAAGAGGCCGCCTTAAGAAGACCGATGTTTTTTCCACAAGAAGGTCCCCCGAGAGATTTAATTGAATAACACTGCACGTCACTCAATGCTCAGACAATGAATGGTAAGGTCCATCTTGCCTTTTCTGATAATTGCCGACTTTTTCGAACGGTGCAATTTCTGGTTCAGTCACCTGGTGGGAACGATATGAGGGGTAATTTTCGAACTTTTTTTTCTGTGAAGGCGACTTCCGTTCAATTTCACGCTTTTAAGGGGATGTGGTCATGCTTTTGCATTTAAGTGGTCCTTTGGAGTTAAGTCCGTTGGTTTGTGTCTCTTAAAATCTCTTAAGAGGCCATCTTTGTTGTTTAAAAGACCTGGCTAAGTGAATTTAAGTTCAATATCTTTGAGGTGAAAAGGTAACTTATGGGGAGGATTGTAGATTGTAGTGAAATTAGCCTAAAAGGAGTTTTAAACTAAGAATTATCACCCTTATTTGTAAAATATATTACTTCACAATAAATTTATTTTTACAAAAATATTTTTGAAGTTAAGATGAAAATGAACTTTAAAAAATTATTTACTTTTTTTATTTACTATTTATTTATTACACATATAAGGTTAGGGGCCATTCATTAATTACGTAAGGGCCCCGAGGGGGAGGGGGGGTTGGAAAAATCACTACATACCCTTACTTGGGGGGATGGGGGGGTCAAACCAATTCTTACGTAAGATTTTCCAAGTTAATGTAAACAAATACCAATTAAATAAAACTGTTGAATCCATCTTCCAGTTGTCAAAAGTCGAAACAAAACAAAAGCAAAAAGAGAAATCTTTATTATTTTTTTTTCGACCTTTTTTTGTTAATCATTTTGTGCGCTAACATTTTATTATTTTGAAAAAAAAACGAAATGGAATCTTACGTAAGAATAGGGGGGGAGGGGTTTGAAAAATCTTACGTACCCTTACATGGGGGTAGGGGAGGGGGTCAAAAATTGCCAAAATCATCCTTACGTAATTAATGAATGGCCCCTTACATAGTAATATAAAAGACAAAGGAAAAACACTTATAGTCACCAGGGATAACTTGATCCATATTGGTGACCTTTGAAAAAAAAGTACTTTGGTTTGTTATTAGGAAAAAGAAAAAGCAATATTTAACTATCCAGAATTAATTTTACAAAACTGAAGATTCTTTGAACAAAAAATATTTACATGGTTGGAATAAGAATATCCTCTGCATTTAGGTTAGTACGATTAGCACTTTCAATAAGCTTTGAAAAATTATTTACTTCACTTTGTTATTAGGAAAAAGAAAAAGTACAAGAAAAGTTACCCATATATGGATAACAAGAAATGAATCTGATGAAAGAATCATGAAATATTTTTTGTTCAAATTAAGAATCTTCAGTTTTGTAAAATTAATTCTGGATAGTTTAATATTTCTTTTTCTTTTTCCTTATAACAAACTGAAGTAAATAATTTTTCAAAGCTCATTTTCATCGTAACTTAAAAAATATTTTTGTAAAAATAAATCTATTGTAAAATTTTATTAGAAACATATTTGAAATGTCTGAAATGTAAAGAAAAATACTAAACCATACTATATATAGGTGTAAACTCTCAAGCGTCATCTCCAACCGTGGACCGGTTTCGTCCTTGTTAGGACTCATCAGCACGGTATAGGATGGTAACGCAAGAGAGAGGAGGGCAAGTACTAGTCTAGCCGACTATAACTGAAAAAGTGGTGACCATTGATTAGTCCTCCACTCATCTGCTGGAATGACAATGGCATTCCTAGGACAGATTTAATTCCAGAAAGGCAAGGTACATGAAAGGAGAATTTCACCATTTATTGCTGGTTAAGCGGACAATAGGTGTAAACTCTCAAGCGTCATCTCCAACCGTGGACCGGTTTCGTCCTTGTTAGGACTCATCAGCACGGTATAGGATGGTAACGCAAGAGAGAGGAGGGCAAGTACTAGTCTAGCCGACTATAACTGAAAAAGTGGTGACCATTGATTAGTCCTCCACTCATCTGCTGGAATGACAATGGCATTCCTAGGACAGATTTAATTCCAGAAAGGCAAGGTACATGAAAGGTACTCCTTTCATGTACCTTGCCTTTCTGGAATTAAATCTGTCCTAGGAATGCCATTGTCATTCCAGCAGATGAGTGGAGGACTAATCAATGGTCACCACTTTTTCAGTTATAGTCGGCTAGACTAGTACTTGCCCTCCTCTCTCTTGCGTTACCATCCTATACCGTGCTGATGAGTCCTAACAAGGACGAAACCGGTCCACGGTTGGAGATGACGCTTGAGAGTTTACACCTATTGTCCGCTTAACCAGCAATAAATGGTGAAATTCTCCTTTCATGTACCTTGCCTTTCTGGAATTAAATCTGTCCTAGGAATGCCATTGTCATTCCAGCAGATGAGTGGAGGACTAATCAATGGTCACCACTTTTTCAGTTATAGTCGGCTAGACTAGTACTTGCCCTCCTCTCTCTTGCGTTACCATCCTATACCGTGCTGATGAGTCCTAACAAGGACGAAACCGGTCCACGGTTGGAGATGACGCTTGAGAGTTTACACCTATTGTCCGCTTAACCAGCAATAAATGGTGAAATTCTCCTTTCACATACTATATATATTCGAAGAAATTAGAAACAATAAGAACTAAAAAAAGAAACATTTTGTAAATGTGATAAAATAAGTCAAATGACTTTTATAAAATCTTAGATTGCATCAAATGTAAAAAAAATCTTGAACAATTTTGAATAAAAACACTTGTTACACCAGAGCACCTTATAATGTCCAATAAACCATTTATAGTATATATTCCATCCTTTCTGTTACATTAACCAAATCTTTTTTTAAATCACAGGCATCCTTTCATTCATTTCCTATACTGATTTCGAATTTAACTGCTGGTCAGAGAATGACATCGGCTTAAATGAAGTGTCCTGAAAAGCACATAACTATAAGCTAATTCTATGTGTGTGATTTCATTCAGATAAATATCTTAATTTTCTCTTAAAATGGAAAAATCTGATATGGAAATTATCAACCCTTGATAATTCGCTTCAAAAAAAAGTTTTACCATTCAATGCACACACTCCTACTCTCTTCACATCCTTCCCATCACGTATTCCACCCCCACCCCAAGATTTCCACCTAGTTTACGAACACCCCTAACGGAAGACCGAAACAGCATGTCCAAACGTGCCTCATTGTCTCCCACTATCTCTGCCCCCGCATAATGATTTTTTCCTTCATAAAACCCTTGATTACAGGGATAAAGGAAATAAATACCCCAATGATCATTCACAAAGTCACATATAGCGACAACAAAGGCGGGTAATCCGACTTAATTTGCCCTCATTAGAGCGGTCAAGTCAACCCCACTTCCGCCCTGTGCCACCTGCCCGGTACGTGCTGACCACGCGTCCCCTCGTGACCGGCGCCCGTTCGAAGATGATAATATGAACTTGAAAACAATGATGAACTTCGGCATTCTTCCTTATTGTTGTGGTCATTTGCGTCATTTTCATCGGGGGTCAAGAATCGGAATTTTTTTGCGACAAAAGAAATTTTTCGTCGGACAATCGGTGGATTGTTCGCGTGTGCCTGGTGATTGAAACAGGTGGTTTTTGGTGGGCGATGAAGAGTAGAAGATGCGGAAGTTGTTGTGGGGATGATCGCTGGGGTGAGGTTTGATTTTTGGAGATGATGGAGGTATGAGAGGTTATTTTGGGAGTATTGTCCTCGTTGTGTGTCGTTTCATGCTTTATTAAACTTGGGTGGTGGTTCTTTTTTTGGGAGATAGATGGCACGGTGAGTCGTGGAAGGAAAAGAAATCTCCATTGACTGTGAAAACAGCATCTTTCTCTCTCTCCCTCTCTCTCTCTCTTCCTCTCTCTCTCTTCACGACATATTGTTTCTTCAAATGAAACTGAGTGATGTATCGATCGTAAGAATCAATCGGTGTGACACTATGGGCTACCTCCATAAAGAGAGGAAGGTATTCCTAAATCCCTCTTTTTTTCTTAGATTCGATCAATTAATATTTCAATTGATTTATTGAAATAAAATCCACACAGGTGTTTCTTCTTTTGTGAGCAACCTATTTTTTGTTGGAGTATAGAAAACATGATTTAAATGAAAGGTTGAAGATTCTTTAAAAAGGTGTTCTGCCTAGGTCTCTCCTAAAGAGAACAAGCTAATTTATTTAATGAATTAGATGAAAAATGCATCTCAGAATTATATTTATAATTATAAATGTAAAGTAAAAGGTTTAAATCAGAGTTTAATTCATATGATTCGAAACCTGAAAAGATTATGGAATCTTCTATGTCAAGAAGGAGTGTATTACATTGAGCATGAGTTAATCAATAATTTTACTCGGGATTAACTTGGATTAAGATAATGAACCTGATACTGCAACAACAAACTGAACAGAAGTTACTGATTATCGAGAGTTATAGGTTTTAAACCATATTTTAGAATCAGTTTAAAACAAGTATAAAAAATTAGATATTAGATTGATTTTCAGATTCTTTAAAAATAAAGACTTTGAACTTCATACAAGTGACTCTTCATAAATATTTTTCAAATACTTAATTAATTCAATCAATTTTCATTTTCCATACTTCTTGTTAGCATAAGTTGCTCTGATGAATTATAGAAAAAGTCTGTTCAGTAAAATTTGAAAGCAGGTCAGTGAGAGAAGAGGTAGATGGAAAAATGTTTCTTAAATTTCCTTTTTCTATTTTTTTATTCTGTAGAAGTTAAGCTCTTCATCTCCCCTTTGTGATTTTTTTTTCGCTATGAAAGCGTCTACCTGTCTTATTATGATATTTATTAAAAAAAATATATTCGTTTATGCTTGAACATTTTCAAGTAACGTCAAAATAAATGGGTCCAAAAACCTTAAAAAAAATAAAGGATTTTTTAAAGAAATACGAAACAGAAACAACACAAGAATTCTTAACATTCCGTCCCATCTCACATTACCGCTCTAAAATCTCCTCTCCGACCGATAATATCCAAACAAGCCTCCGTCTCGCATTACCACTTAACTGCCTGAAAACAATACTACACCCGATTCAATAGAGCTGAATGGAAAATGCCCTCTTGTTTACCCCGCAAGCTGCAGAAGCAGCGGGGGTGGTGGACAAATCGAAGGTGCGTGTGCAGGGGTGAACAATTCACCACGGCTCACTTCCCCACCACAATGAGGGGGAGGGGGTCAAGAAGCACTTCCGCTGACCGCACGCGGGGCACTCGCCACCGGGGGGTCATCGCAATTTGGAAAATCTCCCCCATTGTTCCATTTTAAGTGTTGGTGACCATAGATTACAATGGCCTTTTCGCTTATTATGATTACTCTTCTTGTTTTTCGGGTTCTTAGTCGGTTTCCGTTTCCGCACCTCGAGTTAAAACTCCGCTTTGTCGGTTTTTGAGTAGTGTTGAACTTCCTGCTGGACGAAGTAAGGTATCTTTTTCTTTTGTTTCGAGGGGAGATAGGGATCGAGAGGAGGATTTTCGTTCGGTTTTCGGGTTGTAGTAAATGGAGGGTGAAGAGGCGTTTGTGGTTGTTCAGAGGAATGCAGTAGCTTAATATAGTGATGGTTTGATGGTGAGGTGAAAGTTCAAAATGTGATCTACAGGACGCAAGGAAAGATTTATGATAACAAGTATCAAAATATCTTCTGAATATAAACCAAAATTTTACAGTGAAAACCTGACAGTAATTCATTAAAATTCTTTTAATTATTCATTAATAGTGTAATAATTCATTTTTTCTTATAAAAATTAAATCATGACGATTCCTCCTATCTAATTCATAAAAGATTTTTCGTCTTCAAAATGAGAAATAATGCTTTAAGCTAGAATATTATAGAGAAATTCTAGCAATTAAAGAGTTTTTGTATTCTTTCTCAATTTAAGGTATCCGCCTACCCCTAAAATGACGATTTTCGAATTTTTCGTCGAAAATTTTTTTCTTACTTTTTCGAGTAGTTTAGACTTTTATCTTTCCAAAACTGTTTTCATTTAACTTATAGGTGAATTAGAATAGAAATTACAGCATTTTTAAAACAGATAGTCGTGTGTGATCGTATACAAATATTAACTTTGAAGCTAATTTTCTCGGAATTAAATTTTGCATAAAGCAAGAGTGAGTTGGGCAAGAGTGAGAGGGGTTTTTATAAAAACTCACTTAAATTTTACACTAATTACCCCATATTTTAGAAAGTAATATAATTAATTTTGTTTTTTCAGCATTGATCAAGGCTTTGATGTACATTTAAACTAAAAAATAAAAAATAAAATTTGTAAACCAAGTATTTAAAAAAAATGGTCTCAAAGGTAGGCGGATACCTTAATTCAAAATATATCCAGTCACCTTAAAATTAAAGATTAATTTCTAAAAGTTTCCATTTCTTTTTTTAGCACTTTTACCTAATTATTCCATACTTGTTAGTTTTACATGATAGGCAAACTTTATTTACCTGATAATGAAAGGAGGATATGAAGCCTATTAAAAAGAAAATGGAATAAAATTTAGAATTTATGAAATTATACACGATTTGCAAGGTAAAAAGTTTGATATTTTGTTATAATTAATATATAGGCTATTTCAGTTGAGATTTTTACAGATAGTGTTTAATTATTTAAAAAAAAAATCACAAAATTTGAACTGTTTTATGATTATAAATTTAAAAAATGCTTGGTATTTTAATGATAAAATAGCTGTTTGATTAGCAAAATGAAAACAAAAATATATAGACAGCTCAATTTTCAAAATTTTTTGCTAAATCAAACTTTTTCTTGATCGTTCTTTATTTAATCAAATGAAATTTACTTGTTTAAAGAATAAGTTATTATGTCCTTGTCCATGTATGTGGTTCAAAACTACTTTCAGATTGGGATACAACTTTTTCTAGTGATAAAAGTTTTATTGTTCGTCATCCCATTAAAGTTGAACCTCGTACTCAGTCGTAGGAGGGAGGTCAATTTTAAACTCCTGCTCAATCGATTCTCGAGTGAACTTCCTGGAATAGAAAGGATGTTCTCCCCGTTTCTTTTGTTTCAAACCGAGATTCAAATCTCGGTGTTTTTCGTCCAGTTATGGGTTTTAAATAGTGTTTAAGGTAGATTTTAGGAGAAGGTAAAAGGGGACATAGGTGACAGAATAAGAACAGATGAGATCTGAAGGATAGGGTTTAGGTATAGAAATTGCATTACAAAAGGGGAGAATAATAATATGTTCGTGTTAGGAATGACTAATGGTGGGAATCGTTTTACCGTAGTTTTTCAAGATCAAGGCAATTGGAAATCTAGACCTACATCTTTTAAGTTTAGAGGTGACAGCTTCTTATTCATATGGAGAGCTATGGAAATTGAAAGGGTCAGGGAAGTTTTCTTAACGGAACATTTGCGTTTAATGAATGTTATCTTTTGTTTGCGATCAGTACAGATATACGATGGAGGTTTTGCATTGAAAAATTGTATACTTAAGATACCTTCTTTTATTATGTATTTTTTATTTAAGTCATTTTTAATCTATTTTACTAAGAATAAACAACTTAAGAAAGCGTTAGTTTATAATAAGGTTCTTGAGTCTGTAATTTTAAAATTATTAAAATTAATAAAACAATTGAGGATACTTTTTTTTGTCAAACAGGAAAAGTAATTTGTTAAGAGTAAATTTTTTAAATAAATTTATAATTAAAATGTTAGATTTTAGGCGATATTACTTAAAAGACTTCATAATACCAAAGTTTAAATCTCCTAATCAATAATAATGTATTTTTCTTCACCACAACAATTTTGGTCCTATTTGTTTTTTCTTCTATACTTATTACAAAATTATCCCATTTATTTTTTATATAAAGAAACGAACCTATGCGTAATTATTATTTCCCGAGCCTGCTATTTATCCCAACCCAGATAGAACACCTCTTTCTGTTTAATTATGTTAGTTCCCACTCAGTAGTATAGACAGTAATATAAATTAAACTGATGAAAAAAGCAGGATTTTTTCCATAGTATATTATTCCCCTCCTCCTTTTTTTTCATCAAATATTTTATTCATAAAGAGTTTTAAAATTGATATGTTCATTTTAATATTAATTCCATAGTTTTCAATCATAAAATATGGAGGCATCATTCAATTTAATTCATATGCGTAATACTTGACATTATCCACTGCTTATTTTCACATTAAATATCACTCTCTTATCCCATCCCATCAAATATTGTATTCGTAAATGCTATTTTTAAACTGATCTATTCTCATTAATGTTACAGTTTTGAATCATGATAGAGTGAAGTGTAATTCAATTTAATGAATATATTAACCCATGACATTTTCGCATTAAATTCCTCTCCCTAGATCCCCATCAAAAACTAAAATTTATTAAATATCCACCACATAAAAAAGCAAAACTGCAATTCCTCAAGCCCAATACAGCGTAAAATAAGACACTACCGCTGTCGTCAACGACAGAACGCGAACAAAACAAATCGCAGAAGATGCTTCTATAGAAGCTGTTGCAGGTAATGTTCCTTGAAATAAGCCAAAAAGCAAAACCTGTAATTCCCCAACTAAAGTGGATTTACCGACTCGAAATTATACACGCAGGCGGTATTTAAATTACCCACTTCCTTTCTCGTTTTTCTTTGCAAATTTATCAATTCTTATTATTGAAATTTCTTTACTTTAATGTGGCATCGGTTCCGATTGAAGAAGCTAGCGATTGTTTTGGGGTAAGGAAAGATGTAATAAAGGTTTTCAGAATTTCCTTTTTGGGTAGATTTGCAGGATTGATGGTGATAATCTGCCAGAGATTCCCAAACTTTTTCGTGCAGCCTAAACGGCTTGTATAGTTAAAGGAACGAACTTTAACATATTTAATGGACATTCATAAGGTTAATGTTATATAAAACTAAATGATTATTTTTAGGGGGATTTGTGTGCTTTTGAAAATTTTAGGACAAAAGAACATTGAAAAGAAAAGATATTCTCCATAAAGATATATAGGGGAGAACGGGGCAATTTGATACAAGGGGCACATTGATACACTTTCAATATCTCAAAAACTATCAAGGATATTTAGGTGCTGTTTTTATAAAAAGTGTCCTTTAGTTGTCTGAGCATAACATATGAAACTGTTAGGCTCTGTAATAAGTCTATAAATTTTAGTAAAAGAAACGAAACTTTTTTGTTTTTCAACAGTAAATTTCTATGCAAAATGTAAAATCTTCTTGAAGAAGCTATTCTACTTGGAAATTGGAATACAGAAATATGTAAATTAAAAAAAGGTTTTTTGTTAAAAAAAATAGGCCAATTGATCAGGCGCGGATCCAGTACGGCTCCAAGGGGGGCACGTTTCCAGACAAGATCCCCTTTTGGTACCATTGGGGGTATGGGGGTCCTGCCCCAGAAAAAATTTTAATTTGACGTGTAAAAGTAGGGATTTAACTCATTTTTAGTAACGTTTTGAGTCTAAGGGGTGCACTTTTCAACACTATTATCTTTACTTTTTGACCCAAAATGTCAAAATTTTGGGGATTTCCTAAAAATAAACACTGAATACCCCATTTTGATACAAATGGGGGGTATGGGGGTCCTTTCCCATAAAAAATTTTGAAATTAGACCTGTAAAAGTTGGTTTTTTACTCAGTTTGAGAACCTTTTTGGGTCCCCAAGGGGGGCACTTTCCAGAGTGCCACCCCCTGGATCCGTCACTGCAATTGATACACTTTGAGGTAGGGTATTTTGATACACTCGTTGGGCTAAGAAGATCCCCTTTTTGCGTTAGGAGATAAATATCTCCAGAAATAAAAAAAATCAGTTAAGGTAAGTTAAGGATATTGTCACTTTTTTTTAATCTTTGGGTTTTTAGTGTTTGAGATTGGAAACTGCTTGCATTCTAATATGTATTTATAAACTTTCTAAAATAAAATGCAGTTGATAAATACAAGACCAAAGGATGGAATCAGGGACATCTGAGAAGCTCTTAGCACATTTACAGGTAACAAAGAACTGTATTTAAAAAGTGACTAAGTAGTAGTATAAATTGCTAAAAACTAACCAGTAAATTGTTGTCGTATTTTTTAAGTTTGGGATGCTTTTAGACAAAGATTTGAATTTTATTCAACTAATTCAGGAACCACTATACCTATTAAAATTAACATCTTATTTCCTTAATTAGAGATTTGTTAATAATGTCCATTCATCAAATTCTTTAATTATTTTTATTTCTGAATGTTAAATGGAAAAATTATTTTTTATGCTTGAAAAAAAGGGTTAAAATATGCTTCAGATACAACTCAATAAAAGTAAATTTTTCTTTTTTCAAAACTTTTGTTATTAATAACTATTTTTGAGCAATTTGATCACTGTATCAAAATACCCCATGTAATGTATCCAACTGCCCCACCGGTGGGGCACTTAGATACAAATTTTTTTTTTTTACAAAAGTCGTTATATTTTAATTTTCATTAAACTTATACTACTATATAATACTTTAATCGATTTCATAAAATTGAATCATTCGTGGATATTTTTTGAAAAAAATATCTGAAAAAGTCATTTTTTCCTTCTCAAAAAATTGATTTGAATTTTGCTGTATCAAACTGCCCCACTTTCCCCTATTTATGGTTCTGGAAAATACTGTTAAAATCAATTTATAGTATGCAATGAGTTGAAAGAAGGATGTTTATTAACTATTATAATTTTTTGTAAGAATATAAGAAGAGGGATAATAAGTAAACTCTTAAATTAGGGTAATATCTATTTGTATCTGTTTCTTATTCTCACCATTTGTGACTCTTTTTTCTTCTCTACCAATTAAAATTTCTGAAAGGAGTAATTTTGAAAGATTTAAGGAAGCCGAAGAAATAAATGGTGATAAAACTTGTTAAGAGTTTGAAATATTTATTTTCAAATAATTGTACACAAAAATTTAAACAAATTATATATTTTTTTAATTTTAGAAATATCGGAAAGAATTTTAAATGCATTATTTTTTTTAATTTTATAATGTTCCTATCAACCATTTCTATAATATCCAAATAAATCACCATCAGAGTAAAGCTATGTCTTTATATCTTTCGTTGAACAAATCACCCACTCGAGATTCACGGATTTCGCTCCAAGCTAAAAACACATTGAAACACGATGAAACACTTGATATCTGGAAAGCAATATCTAGTGTCATATAAAAACATACATTTTTTCGGTTTTGTTAATTTCAGGAATCCTAATCTCGCTAACATGTTCTGAAAACTAGATTTTTTTTCTTGAGGGGGAACAAGATACTAAGGATCTAATATATTCCTTGTCACTTTATCTTAAGTGATATGATTACTATCTTCTTAATTCGATATTCTTTTAGTCTCATCCCTCAGTTTCCTATTTTCCTCGAAATTTCACCTCTAACCTTCAAGCGTTGGGTTCTTAAAAAGTTTTAGTTTCATAGACGTATATTTTACTTTCACCTCGAATATCTTTTTACTAAAATATCTTTTCGTCCTTTTATGCGTCAACATCAAATTGACAAGCGATTCTTGTGTGATTAATGCTATACTACCGTCACATAATTTGCCAAAATAAAACTACTCTAGTATCCAATGGTAAGAGAAAGATAGTTTTTAGTCTAATATAATTTTAAAAATTTTAAATAATATTTGTATTAAAAAACATGATCTTATTTGGAATTCCTTGAAAATTTATTTAAATTAAACAAATTAAGTTATTCATTTTTTCGAAAAATGAATAGAATATTTTAGAAATGTAATAATGTATACAATCGAATTCCCCTTATAGTGAACCTAGGATTTATATAGTGAGCTTTTTTGGATGTAGTGAACTTTTCACCAGTCCTAATTGGACTCTGTTATGAACTGATGTCACTTTGTGAGCTCAAAGTCAACTATTGAGAAATTAAATTTCACTTATAATTTAGCAGGAGTTTCCCAAACATAGCCCTTATTAAGGGCTATGTTTAACTATTTATAGGGGCTATTATTTAACATGGAATACCTAAACATTCATATTTTAAATAAGGGCCCCTTAATTAAAAAATGAATGTTTAGGTATTCCATGTTAAATAAAATTATTTTCTACATTACCAGAGGGAATTAATAAATTGACGACTTCTATGGGAAAACCACATAATCATCTATTAACATACAAACCAGTTTTCTTATGAGATTCCTCTTGTCTCGTTTGGGCGTATTTAGGGGATGTGGCAGGAGGGAGCAATGTCCGCAACCTTTTCAGGATATTCAATTTTTAAAAGGTAAAAGAAGTTTTCAATGCAATCATAGACCGCATGCCCTCCGTCTAGCATGCATCCTTTATAGGGTCTTCCTCCTAAATACGCTTATAGTTCCAAAGGAAGTATAACATTGTATAACAGTAAAAATTAAAGATGTAGCTTCTTTTAAACTCTACCTTGGGAAAAAAACTCAACACAATAAATTCAATTAAAACTTGGTTTAAAATATACTTTTGTCGCCAGTCAGGGATCCTTCTCACGTAGTACCCAGTGCAGTATCCGTTAAAAAAATAAGCAGCAACGAATCAGAAGTATACATTGTTTATATATAACATTTAAAATGAAACCTGCAGCTTTCTCATTCTTTCTTTCGAAACAAGCTCAACACAATAAGTTTTTAAAACTCCAATTAAAACTTCGTTTTAAAATATGCCATTTTCATCAGTCAAGAAACCGGTCTCACGTAGTACAGTAGCCGTTGTTAAAAAAAACATAAGCAGCGATGAATCACAAAAGTGGATGGAAAGCCCGCCCCTTCATTGAAGAGTAACGAGTTGGGATGCACAGAGACCAAACAGGAAACAACCGTTCTACATCTGCTGTTTCCTTCTTCTTCATGAATTATCTTTCTCTCCCAAGGAGGTGGTGATACGTCGGAAATTGTAGCCTCGCAAACGACCGAATCACGATCACGGCCTCTGCTCGTCATAAAATAATCAGGGCTTTATATTACGAGTAAATGTGGGATTAGGGGAGACAATGGGGGTGGGAAAGGTTTTCTTATTGGATTTCGACCGCATTAAATCTCCCGGTGATGGTGTGAAGTGGAGTTTGTAAAGTCATAATTCGTTTTTTTGATTTTTATATTTTGAAGTATGGAGGAGGAAGTCATACGGAAGTGTTAATGTAGAGTTGTAATGGATCTAGTTTTAGGGGCTCAAACTGGGAAGTCAAGAGGGAATTTTTTCTAGTTTTTGATCATAAATATTTTTTATCTGTATTTTAATAATGATCGGGGAAGGAATTTTCAGTGATCATACAGGTTCAATGATCAATGTATGATCATTGAAAATATCTTCCCCGATCATAATTTTTTTTAAATACCATTACACTAACACTAAGAGAACTCCATTCTTTGGCTAAAAGATTAATATTGCACGCTTTAAAACTCATCCCACGGTGTAGCAAGTGCTCCAATTTCTATCAAATTTATGGTGTAAGTAGTACGGATTCTGCTGTACCTCATGCAATAATATTTTTCATTTTATTATGTTTTGTTTAAACGGGCCTTGGCAAAACGTCCTTTTGTAACGCTCTTGTACTACATAAGGTCCTAGCTCTTTAACGTTGTATTTGCGCCCCCGCCTTTCCTATTCGAAATATGCTAGTCCAGGTCCCCTCTACCTCCCCCCAAAATATTGATGATGAATTCAGAATCACCCTGTATATCAGTTAGACAGGGGATTTCCTCTAAAACGGACTAATGTATTCGAATGAAAATTGGCAATTGATACGGACATTTACAAGAAAAAGAAATAATTATAACATTCGGCTCATTTTTTAATCTTTAAAAATTGGAAGTAGGGGGTGTATCGCCATGATTAAGGGATGTAGGGAATCACGTCTCTCAAATTGAGTTGTGAGGGGAAAAATCCATTAAATTATCATCTGTGGTGTGAACCTCAAAATCTCCTATTAGTTTATCTTCCTCAATTTTTTAGTTAGTGGCAACGGTAAAGTGTCGAAACTAATCTAAGGAGAAGTATCCAGGTCAAGGTTGAGTTCTTCGAATTCGGAGGTGGGAAGAAGACTCAAGAAACAAGTCAATAACAGACAAAAGGTTCATCATCATCGGAGGTTTCTCAGCTGAATCTCTCTCCTGATGGGTCAATCGATGTCTCTCCGCAAACAAAGAGAAACCAAACGTCCCAATAAGCGTACCATTACGTCAAAAAATAAACTCACTCAAGAAGGTTAATCTGATTTTGTCGGAACCATCAACCCCGATCGGACGCGTTTTCCCCAGAACAATGCCACCCCCGCCTTACGACCCTGAATGTCCCCCATTGTCGGCTATCTGCCTGGACATCGGCAGATTAAATCCCCACGCGAGGAATATTCCACCGCGGCCGGATGTGCAGGACAAGATAAAGCCAGCAAACGACAAAAGGGAGAGGGAGGACAGACCCGCAGTAGAGTCATTATGACTATAGACAGATCTTCGAATATCTTCTCCTGTTGCAGAAAGCATGGGTCATCATCTCTTAGACCACTAGACTGGCAGATTAGACGGATAGGGCAATAAAAACTCGAAATTGTGAATTACTGTGACTAGGTATGTGAATAACGATTGATAGCCCGTTCCCTACTACAATTCAACTTCACTCTGAAGCCTTCTATGCTACACGCACTCGGTATGAGATTCATAATAACTAGCCTTATTAGAAGGAATGACACTCTTCCCCAGGAAAACCAATTATAGCTCTCATCAGCATCTTTTCGTGTAGGATCTGTAATATGCATGAGGGAAGATTTCAGTGTAAAATATACAGATGTTGGAAAAGTGCTATTAATCGTGACGTCAGGACATAAGTCACAATGTTTAGATACTCTGGCCTTATTCGTCTAGTTGCCCCTTGTTCAATGTGCATTAAATTGTTTCGCTGTAGCATGAGATACCTTATTATCTACCTTTCATATTATCCAAAGTTATTCAAGAAATCATATCCAACTGTTTAGTCCTGTCATAGGGCCATAAAACCTCAAGCAAACCAAGCCAATTCAGTTTTAACTATTACAGAAAATTTTTTCCATAGCATTTATAAAATTGGAAGTCGTTCCTTCCAAAACCACGGTGTTTAAAAATATAAAATCCTCAACCAATCAATCAAACCAACTTGTACGGATAATTTATTTTCATTGCAATGATTCATTGTTTTCTCTCATGTAAAAAATTGTCTCTTGTGAAAATATTTTTTCTGGGAGAAAGAGAACGATATTCTGAAATCCTGGGACTGCTCTTGTAACAGGTAATTTTTCCACTAACCGTAATGTCACGTATGGTCACCACGGCGAAACGCTGTCTCCACATAATCTCTCTATGGTCCCATCGGAGCGGGACCGTGGTGGGCGCCGGAAGCGGCAATTTGGAGTCTTTCCATATAAATGAATGGTAATTCGTCCGGAGTCTTCTTCTTTCTTGCTGCTTTTTTGCTGTTAAACTGGACGAGAGGACACTTTCGAGGAGGGGGTGGGTGGAAAAGGTTTTTGCGTGAGGGGGGTTAATCGTCCACAGTTGTGATCGCTTGGATGTGTTCGGACAAAAGGACGGAATGAAATGGCGGGGGGGAGAGAGAGAAGCTGGCTGTGTCGGTTGTGATGTAACTGTGCAAATGGACGATGTTTAGGAAGTTTAGGAGGGTGAACACATCCTCATGTGCAGTTGTTGAGTTTCTGCAAAATTTTGGACGTTTTAGTACTTTTCATCAACTGTTATAGTAAGTTGATACTAGAATAGCGATCAACTGACATAAAACTGTGTGAACAGTAGATTAGAGTCCCTCAAATTCCCCGAAATCATAAATTTTAATCATAAATTAAATAAAAATAAACCTTATGAACTATAATCATTAGGAAGAGAAGGGTTCTTCACCAGTACCTCTGGTTAGATGATTGTGTGAGAAAACTCCAGCTCTCAAGCGTCGCCTCCAGCTCTCAAGCGTCGCCTCCAGCCATGGACCGGTTTCGTCCTTGTTAGGACTCATCAGCACGGCATAGGAAGGCAACGAAAGAGAGCGGAGGGAGAGCTTTTAGTTAAGCCGATAATTATTAGGGTTTCCAAATGGAAACTTTAAAATGCACAATTTTTTGAATCGTCTTACGTGTTTTCCTAGCAAACCAGCAATGATGACTTGCAAAAACTGTACTAACTCGAAATATGAGTGGTATGATATAGAGAAAACTTTTTGTCCCATATTAAAGTCTTATAATTCCCCCCCCAATAAAAAAATTGTCTGATTTTAGCCTTTTTTACGTTTAACAAATAACTATGGGCACAACAAAAGAAAATCAAGAAGAAATTGGTTGAGTAATTTTGTAACCATTCAGCTCCAAACATGGGAAAGTGAATTAGGAAACACTGTACTTTTATAGTAGAAGCAAGGAAACCTCGTCATCCCAATATTCCTCTTACTTTTCATTGCATTTTTCCAAAACAGCAATTGCTTCTGTAATACGCGTTCATTCCAAAGCTTTTGCGTGTTGAACTTACCTGGAACATCTTAAAAACGAAATCTATTGGACTCCGGGAACACTAAATAACTGTATGAGAATGTAGTCAGGTGCTCACGCAACACCCGTTGTTCTTAATAACTGTTATCATCGCTCTAATTTCCACACCCGCTTTTGTTCGGGTTGGGCGAAGGAACCAAAACTTCCCAATCCAATTTACGTGGCTATTTATTATGAATGAACAGAAAATAATTTCTGAATGTAAGTATTGGTAGGGTTGTAACAGGTGCAGAAGTGTTTGATTATGGTTGAAAATTTTTCGTTTGGATTTGTAGGGTTTTGTCAGGTGAGGGAAAATTCATGGAGAATTCAAATTATTCAATGGTCTGAACCTATAGTGAGTTTTACTAAAGAAATTTCCTTTCGATATTCATTGAGCCATGTTAGCCTGTGATATTTAAATATGTTGGTGAAAAGGTATCAATTTTTTTTAATTCGTATTTTTATTGTATGGAGAAACTGGTTTCAAATAAGAAAAATATATTTAAGCATAATTTGCTATCTCCACGACACCTTAATAACCACACAACCTAACCTGTTCTTTATAGTTGCCAAAAAAACTATAAAGGAATAGACGTTTCTACGGATCAACGGATTACTTAGTTTTCAATGTAGTATCTATGCAGAATTACAATTGTGTGTTGGTTTTGGCATGACCCAAGCACTCCAAAAATGCACCTTGGTGAAAATGACCTAAAAGCAGATTGACTTTTTTGGTGTGATAGCAACCATAAACTAATTTTTGCTGAATGTAAGAGCAATAAATGTATACGAATGTTTGGACAATTAGGTTATCATAGAGTTCATATTCACATAATCGGTGTTGACCAGCTGCTAAAGAAAGAAAAACTAGCTTTTCGCTGATTCTGATCGGTGGAATCCTTCTTTGACCAAGGATTTAACACCAACACTGATGGTTGTGAATATGGCTGTTACACTCGTGTTTTAATAACAACGTCAAAGTTGAGATTTTATTTTAGTTATTTTAAAAGATAAAATCTTCTAAGGATAAATGGGACTTGAAAACTAGGCACAATTTTCTTTAAAACCTAGCGTCAAAAAGCGTTTAAGAGAATTCGACCACGCTCCTCTCTCACACGCGCGCTGCTGTATTCATCACTCTTACTTAACCTAAGGTTAACCTAGAATTAATCTTTTTCGACCATTCTGATTGGCTTAAAACTTGTTTCATCAACTACCAATTAGAAGTTTAGATTCCGGGTTAACCTTAAGTAAGTGGTGAATACGGTCGTTAAGTTTGAAATATGTTCAGGATAAGTTATTTTATTACAACGTTTTTATTAGGTCACTTTCAATCTTGTCTGTCCGTCTATCTGTCTGTTCGGGAGGAATTTAGTAATCAATTTTAAGCATACTTCCCCATGAGCTAGAGACTTGAAATTTTGAAGATAGTTCAGATCTGAATGACAATACGATATTATCTTGTTAGTTCAGTTCAATTTGCTGTCCCTGAACCCCCAGGGGAACTTAAAGTTTAGAAGTTCAACTATAGGACCTTATTGTTAAAAAATCATTGTTGTGCAGTTTGCCTCCTCTCGTTATAAAGATGGCTTTAGAAGTGTTGTATATAAAATATTAGTAAAATGAAAATCTGTAAAAATAAAAGTAATACACAGTACATGCAGTACTTCATGCAAGTTTTGTATTTGTAATACATCTAAGGGACTGACTTTATCAATTAGTTACTGAAAAGTATGTCACCAATATATTTTTTAAAACACTTTTTTATATTACTAGTGTTTCAAAAATTTCCAACGTCATCTGAATAATAGCTAGAGGCAAAAACTGTGCAATGATTTTAACAAAACAGAGTAAATCCATGTGTTATAGTTAAAGTTCAGAAAAAAACACTTTTTAGTTTTATTAAAAAGAGAAAGGAATCAAATTCTTGGAAGGCGTTCAGGGGTTCAGGTCGCGAATTCTAAACTTTACACAACAAAACTAAAAACCAGAAAATAATTAATGAAAAAAAACCTTTTTAAAGAACAACGTTTTTAAAATGCACTAAAAAGTATAAAATAATTTTTTGCAACTCCTTGTAAAACGAAAAACGTGGGGATCATGCATTAGATATTTAATCCAACTTAATTTCATCATTCATTAAAATAATTTTTAACTGTGGATATAATGGTAAATAGAGTGACAAGAGTAGTGGCTGTAAATATTATTGCATGATCCCCACGTTTTTCGTTTTACAAGGAGTTGCAAAAAATTATTTTATACTTTTTAGTGCATTTTAAAAACTGTTCTTTAAAAAGGTTTTTTCATTAATTATTTTTAAATAGGAACATAAACAAGTAGGATTGAAATTGAGTAGAAATCGAGCTCAAATTCATTATATCATTGTTAATGTAGAATAGTATATTGTGCGCATAGTCATTTGAAGCAAAATCAATAACTTTGTATTTCCCCAGTCCCCAATTACATCACCCCCATACCATATCCCAATTAAGCCCCCAACACGTGCAAAACTACATGTCACCCCCTAAAAACTACAAAGCACCCATGTAGGCTCAGGCACCCATGAAAATTGGAGGGAGGACTGTTGATTTACATAAAACAATGCCATGGCGATCGCACACATGCCTCTTCCCCTAGCCATGCGTTAATGATACAATTTGCGCACACTCTTCCCGCGAAGCGTGTCTAATGCACGGCGCAGCGCAGCGCGGAGCAGCGACATCTGCTACGTGCGCGCGCGTCTATATCAATCGTCGTTTCGCGGCCAATTGAGCGGGCCGACAGCTGGCTGATGGGTGCCCCGCTGAGGAGAGGTGGTGCTGCCCTCTGACGGGGGACTGGGGAAGCGGGCTGGTTTGAGTGAGGGGAGACTTATTGAAGTGTTTGCGCTGGGAGAAAATAATGGCAAATCGTTTTCGATCTGGTTGAGGAGAGTTGTTTGAAGCTTCTGTGTTGTCGTCAAGCTTATGTTTAACGAGTTTTTTTTCATTTTGCGAAGTGCTTTCTGGGTGGAATGTTTTTCTTTGAATAAACAATGGGTGATCTTGAAGTTGAGTTTCTCGCCTTTTCCTTTTAATTTCATTGGTCAGTTAGATTGCTGAGTTTTTAAGATAGTGATTTTTTATCAGTTATTTATTTATTATATTTTCATAATTTGGTGACTTGATTTACATAGCAGGTTACATTTTCTTCGAAAAAAAGCTTTTTGTGTTTATCATAAATAATGAAATTTCACTAACATTGCTTTGATAAACAGAATACCTAACTGGTATAGTTTATTAATTTGAATTCAGGACCACCATTTATTATGTTTAGTACTAATTTTTTCATCAGCTATCTACTAAAATAGATCAGTGTTATTTTTTTACGCCAAAGTAATATTTACATCGTTGACTGTTCCTCGATTCCGTGCGTAAACAATTCCAAAACCCGTTAGTTATCCGTGTCACTGATTCCCATTATCCGTGTTTAATATTATTACTTTTCATTTATTAAGACTTAATATAAAGAAATTTATAAATTTTAAAATTGAATAAAATAAAGCATTAAAGAATGGAAATGGTATCAATTTAAACTTATCTTGACTTCTTCCTTGACTAATAAATTAAAGGTGTTTAAAATTTAAAAACAACAGTATTTCATTATCGTTTATCTCTTTATCATGTATCAGGTCATGTCACATTTGCCCTTCTATGAAAGGCCGGACATTCTTCAGCTGTAATCAATATTTTTCTGGTTTAGCTTGGTAGAATAGAAGGCTTCTACAACTCTATAACATTCCCAGAATTCCTCTCATATACACTCTTGATATGAGATGCTTCACATAAGAACCTTAAAGATATCCAGGATATGTGTGTGTTTTTTGGACCTATTCCAACAACAAAACACCAAACATCAAACTGAGGAATCCCACACTACAAATCGAAGCACTTTCGCTTTAGGGGGTTCCCTATTGATCAACTGACTTTTTCAATCCATCCTCAGTACTAAAAAAACTCAGTAGCAGCTCCATTCAGTAGCATACAACACAACATCTCCCCCTCTCCCAACAAATCGGAAACTACACAACGAGATTCGAGGAGAAGAAGAAACCCACTCCCCAGAAGGCGTGAAAGTGAAACCGACGACGTTTTCCCACATTTTCGCTCGGCGGGGGTGGACTACTGGAAAAAAAGAACGCCCGCCACCCCCTAAAGAAATGTTTCCTTTTTGTAGCGATCGCCTCAAAAAACTCTTCGGATTTATGGATTCTCTATTTTCATTGTGGAGTATGTATGCCCACGGGGGAGTCGGTGTTGACAAATAATAATAATAATATCTCCTTTCGTTTAGTTAGGTTGTATTTCCGGAGTGGAGTCTCGTATTTGCGTTTTTCGAACTGGATTCGAGGGTGCCTTTCTTTGTGACGGAGTTCATTTCTGTGTATCAATGCCGTCTGCTGGACAAATTGTGTCCTTTTTTTTTCACAATGTGAAAGATGAGTTTATAAACGAGATCCGGATGTGTGTGTGTGTGTTTTTTTCGTGTAAAAAGTGAGTTTTTGCGTCTCCCCTGTGGTGCTATTAGCACTTACATCTGTGAAGTGCGAGTTGTTTGTTGTGTTTGCATATTATGTAAAGGAATATAGAGTGCTTGTTGACTGCATATAAATCCACCATCACCTACAATAATTCCTGAAACTTTCTGGCCTTTAAAGGTTTCTACGCAAAAGTGGTTAAATACGAAAAATTCATATGATCAAATGGAGTAATGTAATCTACCAATGAAATAAATAAATTCAAGTTCTGAGTTCGATGAAATTACCTGGACCAGAAATATCGATTTTAATGGGATGATTACGATTTTGAAGGGTATGGCAATTATTTTATTGCTTTTCTAGTTTATACAAAGTTATAATTATTTCCATTTTGCAGAGAAAAATATATCTAGATAAAAGACATTTTAAAATAGAATTATAGAACAATGTTTGTGTTGTTAATACCACATTGTTTAGATTCAAAATTGATATAAATTTAACTTTATGAAAGTTCTAAAACACGAAAAAGGAGTAATCTATTTTTTAATAAACTTACATTAAAAAAATGTGAAAAACTTTTTAGGGCTTAAAACATAGGGAACAGATTCAATTCAAAAAAAAAATTTTTTTTCTTCTCCATTAAAAACTATGTATAATCATAAAATCTTTATGAACGTTTTAATTACAATAGGAATTGGTATCGAAAAATCTTAAAAGAATGAGAAAAAAAAAATATCTTTCAGTTACGAAAAGTACTTCAAGACTTGATTGATAAACACTAGAAAACGGCTCTTTTTCTGCACGAAGATAGCAATCTAAAGGATGCAATCTCTCACACAGACGATTTGACACATCATTACACCCAAAGAAACATGTTAAACACGATAAAAACGATAAAAATGATCAGTTAATCCATTCCCCCTTCTATACATCCCAACCCGTCACAACCCACGTCTTTAATTGATTCAAAACTCATAAATAAGCCCTCGCCTACCACCAAACAAAACGAAGAACAATAAAAAAAACTCAATCAGAACCACGCCTGTTTTCGGAGACGCACTCAATAAACCGTCACACTCCAAGCATGAGTTATTAGCTTGACAAATCGCATTTAAAAACACATCCAAGTCCCCTTTCTCACACATGGAATCACCACAGGTAAGGAAAAAACCTTTTAAAAGTCTCCCTATGGGAATCCAGCCGCAAATTAGCCGCTGTGGCAAAATCAATCTCCCTCTGTGACTGCATCTTCTTTGTTGCCTGCTCCCAGGTGTTCGTTTCCATTATTGCGCTTCAAAGCGTTCCGCCCGGGCCCGAGGAATTAAGCTATTAGTTGGCGGGAGGGATGTTTTTGTTTCGGCCCGATTTATCACCGGGACCCCCGTTTATCGGTTGGGAGGGGCCTCGGTCATCCGTCAGGAGAAGGCGTTGTTATTGGCGCTTTTAAGAGAAGATGATGATGAAGATGAAGACGGCATTAATCTGGGTGTATTGTTTCGCCGCCCATCTGCTACCGTGCTCCGCGGGAGGCAGATCCAGTTTCCTTTTTTGGACGGGTAATTCAGACGTTCTTCTCTCGCTCCTGGTGTTGAATATGCTCGGGAACGTACGTTCTGCTGCAGCTTTTAAAACATTAATTGCATTCATGGGGAGTATACGAAGAAAAAACTATGTTTTACCGCTTTTAAATACATTCATTCCTTGCTTGTATCGGGGTTTTACTTCAGTAAGAGAAGAGAAATATACGATGGGGCTTGGTTTATAAACACCCAGAATTGATGGCGAAAGTTCAGATTGGCAAATCCTTGTTTGATATTTTAAGCAGGTTTCAGGTAACCCCATGAATATTATGTTAATTAGGGTTATTATTGTTTTTTCTTTTTGATTCTAGTCTTACGTAGGGCCAGAAAGTATGTTTGGCTGCTTTCTAAACATTATTGACTTTCATCAGGGCTTTACTATTCTGTAAGGTAAGGGGACATCCATAAATTACGTGAGGTCAAAACGGGGGGGAGGGGTTTGAAAAAATCTCACCAAATCTCACCAAACTGGGAGGGGGGGGTGGATTAAAATCTCACGTCAACTTTTTAAGTTCGAAATTATACGATTTTCTTTTTTTAAATATGAGAAAGGAATACACACAGATAAGATACTGCAAATTATTTTTAAAAAGTTGTAGGTAAATCTCACTCGGGGGGAGGGGGTCCAGCAAAATCTCACTAAATCTAATCAAGGGGGGAGGGGAGTCCAGATTTTGGAAAAAACGCCTCACGTAATTTATGGATGTCCCCTAAGGAGAAAAAATTTGACTACGATTTGCTCCATTAATTGAGATGCAAGGACATAATCCAAGTTCAAAATACAAAATTTGAGATAAGCGACAGGACTCGGGTAGCTTTTAATTTGTCTAAGTCAAAAGTTCATGTATCTTTTTTGTCTTTTCTCGCTAGCTAGGCGATTAGTGCAATCCTAAAACGTGCCTTCCATTATACAAGATTTCATAATACGCAGCCACCTTCCGAAGAAAGACAAGTTATACCTACCTTCTCCATAGGATTAACACAGCTCCGTTAAAGAAAACTTTCAACTAATTAAAACTACGTTGGTTGGACTCTTAAGGATTTTAACCACTGTCAACGGAGTTAAACCGTTAAGTTAGCGAAAGGAAGTTAGGGAATATTTCCCTCCAACAAAAGTTCTATTTATAGCAAAAGAAACTATCAAAATGTCTTTATAAAGGAATATATTTGTAATGATTTTCTTGATTTCTGAATTCACTCTTTCTTCCTCTAGTTTTCTCGGAATACCGACTTCAGAAATTCCAATTCCACAGATCAAATCTAGCTTACTCTGACAAAACCCATAACTATAGAATCAAAACAAAAAAAATCTCCAATTTTGTGATTACTTTAACAGCTCTCCGCCGACTCTATTCGACTGTCACAGCAGAGATGGAAACAACGATAACCACAATCACTGGCCAAAACACAATTCCCTTTTTCTGAAGACCAGAATTTTTAAGATTTCTCCACTTTTGAAATTTCTTCAAGCCTAACTCCATCAGATAAGAGATCTCCATTGTAAATTTCCCTTGATCGGCCATTGTTCTCGGACGTATCAAGATAAAAGCACCCGCTTTATATTTTTATTAAAAATGGAACATAATAAATAGCCGCTTTTCCCACAGGTGGAAGCAACCCCTCTGCCCTCCCACGTACGAAGAAAAAAACGTTCGATCGTCCCCCGTCCGTTCTCACAGCAGTATCCCCAACGGAATTTTCCAATTTCCGATTAAGAAGCTACTGCTGCAGGGTTGCCAGAAATCTAATGAAAGGTAAGAAAAATGGCTTTTTAAAATTGCCGAGATTATCTCCTCAAGCATTCAATAGATAGAGCTGTGGATGCCGTCTGGTGGGTCCGTCGAACTTTTTGGGGATGAACGAATGTTCCTTTTTGTAATTGTAATAGTATTGCGAGATTGAAATATAAGTATACTCTATTCTTTTGTAGGTATTTTTTTAAACCTGTATGTTATCTAAACACGTTTCTCCTGAACTAATTTGAAGGAAAGTTATTCTTCATTAATTTTTCTCGCAACTTAACTGAGGGTCACTTGGTGTAAGTGGGACCCCTTTTTGGCCTAGTGCATTTTTGGAGCTCAATAGAAGAATTTTGAGCGGGTTAAATTTGAACATATAGACTAATTTCGTTAAAGACACTATCCATAAACAAAAATTTATAAGTAGTTTCTAAAATAAAGCTTTACATTTTTCTTAATTGGTCTTTATTTAAAACATGAGATGGGTGTCCCACTTACCCCAAGTGAAGGGGTAAGTGGCAGGGTTGGCTGGATTGGACCCATTTTTGGGTTTTTTCAAGAAAAATCAAGATTTTGGCAGTTCCTTCAAAACTTAATGTGTTTTTATCAAAGTTTAGGATATTTTTAAAATTTTGATGGGTTTTTTTCAAAATTTAAACTAGGTTTTAAAAATTAAATGGTGTTTTTTCAATTTCAGAGAGTTTTTTTTTAAAGTTAAATAGGTTCTTTCATTCTCAGTGGGTTTTTTCATTATTGAATGGGGTTTTTCAAAATTTAGGACGTTTAAAGTTCAAACTATATAGATATAAAAAATAAGGAATATTTTTTAAATTTCAGTGTGTTTTTACAAAGTTTAGGATATTTTTCAATTTTAGTGGGTTTTTCAAAATTTAAACCAGGTTTCAGTTAATAAGGGATGTTTTTACAATTTCAGTGGGTTTTTTCAAAGTATAAAAAATTTGAAAAAACCCACTTAACTGTGGAAAAACTGACATTATTTTGACAGAACACATTTAACATAGAAAGGACTCCCTAAAATTTGAAAAGCCCCACTTACACAACAGGAGAAAACCACTTAATTTTGAAAAAACCCACACTTTTTCCGAAAAAACCCAGTTTTATGTGGGTTTTTTCAGGGTTTTATTGAAAAAACCCAACCCACTTGTTTTTTTTTTTTTAAAACCCGGGTTTTTGCCAACCCTGGTAAGTGGGACACCTCCTCTTCATTTATATGGGAAGTGAGCAAAACTTAAAGATAAGTAAGTGGGTCTTACTTGATAAAGTACAGAAATTTTCACCACAATATATTTATTGTAACTGTAACAATGAGTGAAAAATCTACTCACATTTAAATCAATATGACAAGGTAAGAATAGAATGAAAAACAAAATAAGTATTTTAAAGAATGTTTTGAAAGGCCAAAGGGATATGTTTTACTATAGAATAGTGTTTAAAAACATAATAAGATTAATCAAGATTTATTTTGGCACTTGCGTTAAATATTGTAATATAAAAAAGAAATCGGACACACTAAATGAATATAAACACTATTTATGAGATATTTCACTTTACTCACCATAACTTAAATTAAAACGCAAATTTGAATTAAAATGTCGATCAAGTTATTTATAAATTTTAATGAATTTTGAAGTGGTGAGTAAAAGGTCTTGTAAACTATAAATCGAAATTTTCTGAAAATATTGGGGGAAATTGTCCCTATAACCCCCCTTAAATCCGCCCATGTCTGCAGTAATAGTTTATCATTTGGGAACCTTTTAGAACCACTAATATCATAATAAGGGGTCATTTACTAGATAAAGAGGGGTCCCACTTACCCCAACCATGCTAAAACTATGGGGTAAGTGGGACCCCCCTCTTAAACACTTCAAAATTAAAAATTTTGAAAAATTTCAAATTACAGTATGTCAAACTCTGCAAAACAGTTCAATAAACATTAAAATGTAATGAAAACTTACCTGGAAATACTTCTTTGAAAAATGAATCTAGAACTCTCCAAAAAATACATTCTGGGATTCTATTTTAAGTTAGTTCTAAAATCTTTAAAATAAATGAAACAAATCTCAAATATATGCAAAACTCATCTGTGTGACAAGCTGTAACATAATCCATGAGAGTAAGTGTGAAATTTCTTGTACATATCATAGTTTTAGGGGGGTGTCCCACTTACCCCAGTGTCCCACTTACCCCAAGTTACCCTATAAGAACACTAAGAATTAATTAGAAAATAAATAAAATTTA
Organism: Tetragnatha versicolor; assembly: GCA_024610705.1. Taxonomy (NCBI): domain Eukaryota; kingdom Metazoa; phylum Arthropoda; class Arachnida; order Araneae; family Tetragnathidae; genus Tetragnatha; species Tetragnatha versicolor. The sequence goes on from JANDEH010000007.1 coordinate 45,288,183, forward strand.
TAAGAGGTGTTGAATTTTAATTAAGACTACGACCTATTGAACTGTATTAGGATAATATGTTAAAAGTCTGTAAATAGTTGGCTAAGTTTTAATTTATAAAATTAACTAATAGAGGTCAAATTAATCATTCTTTTCACTTAGTTAATTGATATTTTTAAGATTCAAACTAAAAAGTGTGGCACTTCGTTTAATGAAGATCCTAGATTTCATCAATCATTTTTAAAATGAATTAAGCTAGTAATAGAAATTTCTATTAAAACAAACCATAAACGATGACTGAATGAGCTTGATTAAAAAAATGGTGAAAACATCAAACAAATTGATAACTAAGAAAAATTTTAGTCAGAGACTTTTTTTTCCATGAGGGCTATGAAGAATGGAAAGTTTTCTTGAGGACTCTAAAAATTCACTCAGTACCTAAATAAGAAATTAAAACGACCAGCCTTCAAAATTCCTATATACAGTAGGGTGGTCCAAAAAAAATTTTTTTTGAAAAGTTGAACTCTCACCCTCCAGTTTGGTGACATTATGTGAGTTAATGCCCCTGTTAAAATATTAGATCATTTAAAGGTTATTTAGAGGTAGCTCAAAGGCTTTGAAGTTTTAGCCATTAGCGTCTATGGAAAAACGCATGTTTTCGGTAAAGGAATTTACATTTCAATTGATGTAGGAGTAATATGTGTTATTAAAATGTATATTTGTTTTAGTCATAACAAGATATGTATAATTTAAGTTTTTAACAAAGATTATTCCTTGTCTGGAACTCTTATAACAACTTCTCGAACTCTAAATAACAACTTTTCATCCAACTCTAAATACTAACGTCTACTTCCACTCAAAGACATTAACATCAGCTAGCTAAACTCCTAGAGCATGTAAAAAATGCTATTTACTTTGCCTTCTTGACTTTGTGATTTGAGGAGCAATCACACAAAAACTCAAGATAATTTCTCGAATAAGCATTGATCTTTTTGTGTGAAACTCCTTCTCAGGTATTTACTTCAGAGCTCCAGGTGCCTTCCATCATATACAGTGGATAATAAAGAGTATTTACTGTTTAAAGATACGGCTGTTTCATCAACAGTTTAAAGTTTAAACTAAAACCAAGAGAGAAGAAGGCTTTAAAAGAGTTTAACCTGTTTGTAGCATTTTTATACAAATGAAGCACTGGTTCATTGCTACTATCTCAACAGAAGCTCCTGTTCATACTCATAAAATTGCATTGATTTAATTATAAATTGCATTGAGGAGTGACAGACTTCACCGTTACAGGAGGATATCTTTTGTTTTGACATCAAGTCGTTTTAATAGCTTTTGTATCGTTTCTTTTTAAACCTTGTTATAATAGTTATAGTTTAAACTTTAAACTGTTGATGAAACAGCCGTATCTTTAAACAGTAAATAATCTTCATTATCTACTTTACATGATGGAAGGCACCTAGAGCTCTGAAGTAAATACCTTTTGTTAGAAGGAATTTCGCACAAAAAGATCAATGCTTATTCGAGAAATTATCTTGTCTCAGTTCACAAAGTCAAGAAGGCAAAGTAAATAGCATTTTTTACCAGCTCTTACAGTTTAGCTAGTTGGTGTTAATGTTTTTGATTGGAAGTAGACGTTTAATTAAGAGATGGATGAAAAGTAGTTATTTAGAGTTATGCGAGTTCCAGACAAGGAATAATCTTTGTCAAAAACTTAAATTATAATTACCTTGTTATGACTAAAACAAATATACATTTTATAAACACATATTACTGCTATATCAATTGAAATGCAAATTCCTTTACCCAAAACATGTGTTTTTCCATAGACGCTAATGGCTAAAACTTCAAAGCCTTTGAGCTACCTCTAAAAAACCTATAAATGATCTAATATTTTAACAGGGGCATTAACTCACATAATGTCACCAAACTGGAGGGTGAGAGTTCAACTTTTCAAAAAAAAAAATTTCTCCATAGACAAATGGACCACCCTAATATACAGGGTGTTTCAAAATTGCGTTGCACGGCTTTTATTCGGAACCAGCGCCTCCAAGGGTCATGGAAGGAAGATCTACCCCTAGGTAAGTGACCCTGGAGAATCCATTGAGATGACATACAGCGCCCCTAGCGACGAAATTAAAAATAAAAAAAAATAATTTAAAAACTAAAGGAGATAGAGCAAAAACAAGACCCTCTATATAAAGGCCTCCCAACTCGGCCGTGCAACGTCATAACTTTCACTCATCTTTGACGTCACTCCATAGACTTAACATGGCAATTTTCACCCACGTCTGACGTCATCACCCGGAGTTGGATGACCATGTATATAGAGGGTCTTGGCAAAAACCTCAATGAGAGTATTGTTGCCAACGTCAAGAAAAACTCATTGAAAAAAAATTTGATCAAAATATCTTGAATATTCGCGGAGATATTAGCATGTGAAAATAGCACTTTTTCGGGGGTCAAAAAATAAAAAGTTTGCATATTTGCAAATTTTTTTGATTTTTTGATTAAATTTTGTGTTCTTTCAACTAAAAAAACACAAAACTACACAATAACACTGAAAAATTTGCAAATATGCGAACTTTTTACTTTTTGACCCCCGAAAAAGTGCTATTTTCACACGCTAATATCTCCGCGAATATTCAAGATATTTTTATCAAATTTTTTTTCAATGTGTTCTTCTTGACGTTGGCAACAATACTCTCACTGAGGTTTTTGCTCTATCTCCTTAAGTTTTTAAATTAATTTTTTTACCTTTTAAATTTCGCCGCTAGGGGCGCTGTAAGTCATCTCAATGGATTCTCCAGGGTCACTTACCTAGGGGTAGACCTTACTTCCATGACCCTAGGAGGCGCTGGTTTTGAATAAAAGCCGTGCAACGCAATTTTGAAACACCCTGTATATATATTATCAACAAACTCATAATTGACAAATTGACTATAAATAATAAACGCTGTGAATAAATTAAAAAAAACACTAAAAATCATTTAAAGGTAATTAATATAAGATTCTTCTGATAAATTTCTTACGAAAAATTTAGGCCTTTAAGAAAGATTTAAATTCTTAAGAAAATATTTTTCTTTCCACTAGTAATTTTTATCATACTTTAAGTTTCATTCATTCATAATTTTCATCTTTTCACATCACACCCTGGACCCTGGCCTGTTTCCTAAACGGCTATCTTTTTTAAGCCTTCCCCTTCCGAGATGTAAAAAAAGATGTAGAAAGTTAAATACCGTACATTGAATTGAAATGGCAAAAAACACATTAGGGTGGGTTTGTACTTTGGAGTGATGAAAACGGGGTGACACAATTGTAACGTCCAAACTTCCTATAGATACTGACGAAACTTCTACGTCATATCGCCAAAAACCAATGGAAGGATTAGATTGTACATCGATGAGGAAAACAATAGGAAATTTTCTACTGTATCAAAAATACGATCGCGTCGTTTACCCTATCTTTCTCGGGTTCCCCTGTAAATGGTCCCTTACACAAGAACTTTTCTTAAACCATTAGTAGTTGAATCTAGTGCCTGTGCCTGTTAATTACGAACACCCAACACAAGCACTTCATAAAAACGAAAGCAGCACACACACACGGACACGAGTGGCGCAAAGTCGCACGGTATGGCACCTCTTCATTCGAGGGTCAGTTCCTGACCCGGGGCAGACCAAATGGCCGGATGCCGCTCATGAAGCCGGGCACTGGACTGTGAAATGCGTCGTCCGGCTAATGGCTATGTCGTCTTCTTCCGAACGGCGCACACTTTTATGGGAATTAGCATAATCACGCCAAAGAGAGGCAGAGTTTTCACGCAAAATTGAGTTAAGTGCTTGGATTAGGTTATCCTTGAAGCAGGATTTTCGGTTATTAAGCGTACGCTTTTGAGTTAGTGGGCTAAATGCATGCTGAAAACGTTTAGTGGTGTAGCGCGAATGGCTTTATGGGCCGTAAGAGAGTGATTAGAAGACGTAATTGGCGAGATTTGTATTATCAAGCGCCTTGTGACGACTGTCGAGCTCTTGTTCAGTGGAAACGAGCAATGCTATTTCCTCTGGGATGTTAATCAACCTGCAATAATTGTAACTGCTTTCGCAAAATATCACTTATTTCATACACATTTATCACTTATGAACCCCATAAACAAGAGGATTGCAGTGGAATCCCACTTTTACCTTGTCTGTGGTTTTAAACTGAAAATGACAATTGCTGGGGAATAACAAAGCTGCATATTTGTAAAGTGAGAACTACACAAGTATAGAATAGAGAATTTAATAAATTTTGTTCAGGTTGTCTGACCGAAGTAGATATTAAGCTTTCAATAAATTAAAACCAACTGCCATACATTTTTAATAATGGATAATTTAATTGAAAATTAAATTGTTTAAACGTTCACTGTATGTGTACAACAAAACTCATAGAAGACGCATTATTTGAAAAAAGGTGTTAAAACGACTATTTTACGGTTTTACAGAAAACTCTTAACTGCTTAACAAACAAACTGCAATGGAGTGCTCCAGGAAGACTTTTTTCCAATTAGAACCTAATAATCCAAAATTGATGAACTTCCTGAAATTATTAAGAGGAAAATGTCCGCATGCCCCCCATTAATTCGGCAATGGTAGGAAAAAGCATTTCTTAAAAGGTTACAAATTCAACTTATCATTCGATTCCTTTAATTAATACATCCCTTTCTTTTCCACTAAAAACACAACACAAAACTCCTACAACCCAACATCTTCAATTTGTACGCGACCCCCTCTCTTCGGCTAATTTGAAAAATATTACTTGTAACACTTCGTTAAAGATAACAGCCGTACACAGCGAGTCTTTTGTCAGAATCACCATTGTGACTCTTTTTATTTCCTTTCGATCGAGACCACCACCGGAAGTTAACAACTAACTTTCGTGATGATGCCTCCATCCCCCCCTCCCTAAGACACGACAGCCATGAGCAATTATCATTATCTCATTTCGGCGCTTATCGCCCATTATATTAGCGGCCTTATCAATTATCCGTTTGTGTAAGCTAAACGAGTGATAGGATTTTCCCATTGTCACGAATGTGTTGGTTGCCGCCGGCTGTATTAAATGGTCTTTATACCGCACGGATAGAGCCAGGCGGGTAATGAGTAGCTTTTCTCTTTGGAATTAAGCGATGAGCCTTCGAATGATGTGATAAATTGATTTTGGTGATATGTGCGGTTGATTTGGGTAAAAAGTTGAGAAAATTATGGGTTCAGTTTCGTTCTGCCTTGCTAAGTATCGCCAAGCTGTTTTATACGTCAAATGTTAGACATATTGTCAAAAATTGCAAATAATTGATTAAAATATAGAAAAAGTTGGCACTATTTGAATATTTGGCGTCGAAAACAACTTGGTGATATTTAACGAGACAGTTAACGAAATGGAACCAAATTATGAATTTTTACTCCTTTTTGATAGTAAGCCTTCGCTGCTCTCAATTTGAAAAGGAATAAAATGAAAAAAGTATATTTTTAATATGTTTTAGGTTCATGTTCGTTATTTATCGCGTTAAATTAAAGCAAAGCTGTATTAGATGCCAAATATATCACCATAACTAACAAACTTACCAAATAAATATCATCTATATAATAAATATTGGTGGGAATAGCAATAATTTTGCCGATATTTAAATGCTTGGCGTCCAAAATAGCTTTACGGGATAGATAACGACTTTTAACGAGACAAATAAAGGAATAGTACGAACCGTTTTCTAGCCTTGAAGTTGAAAATCGATAGCCTGCTTTTTATTCTTAAATTTTAACAGTACTGCATAGACACTGCTTTTCACTTCAAAAACATTTTCCATCCTTTGATGTGTCATGATGGATATAAATATTAAAAAAAGCTTTACGATTCATAGCAGAGTTACAAATTTACTCATCATTCATATTTAATACTAAATTTAAAGACTGCATCTCCAAAGACTTTTTTTGACCAAATTTTATAAACATAACCGTGGAAAACTCCAAGAAAGCAGCAAAAAGAAAAGACACTTTTGTCGAATCCGTCAAATACTTACCTTCAATATTTATTTCCCACCTCCAGTATTAGTATTCTTGAGCGATCGCCGTGAGGAAAATTGAATGATGAAGAAAACTCTTTGAGTGCAAAAAGCTATAACCATTTCCTATCACTTGTGAAAAGATCCCTCTTGATATCGTTATGAATAAATCACCGTGCGAAAGCGGAACCAAACACGTACACGTATGAAAACGATATTGTAAATATGGCAAATTGTTGCTTTCCTCAAGAGGAGCAAATTCGGTTTGGACATCTTTCAGCGCAGCATTTCTCGAAATTCGATTGTAGGAAGCATTTTCAGGGTAAAGTGTTTGGAACTTGATTCAATTCGCAAACTGGCGATGAAGAGATACCCCCTATAATATGCAAGGGACTGTATATACAAGGGGTCAGCTGCAAAGTGCATCTGTAAAAAAATTCGTGATGGGTTAACAAGGCAGTTACAAATGTTTTAAATGCCGTTAATTGATCTTTTTTTCATTGAACTATTATAATAACACTTCTTTTGATTATTCCTATCTGAATAAATAATAATAATAATAATAATAATAATAATAATAATAATAATAATAATAATAATAATAATAATAATAATAATAATAATAATAATAATAATAATAATAATAATAATAATAATAATAATAATAATAATAATAATAATAATAATAATAATAATAATAATAATAATAATAATAATAATAATAATAATAATAATAATAATAATAATAATAACAATAACAATAACAATAACAATAACAATAACAATAACAATAACAAAAATAACAATAATAACAATAATAACAATAATAATAATGACAATAATAATATTTGTATATTTGTTTTAAATTAGAATATTCTAAGAGAGTTAACTGATGCAATGATGATTCCAACAAGGGGAAACATATTTTCCACCCCTTCAGCACCCTATTTTTTAATTCCTACTTTTTTGTGATGTGTGTGTGTTTGTGAACATTTCTTTTTTATCCATTCATTTGAGGGACTTTATCACACATCTCGACTTGAATGTATTCCTTCCTATTTTTTTCTGGAAAGATACACCGACTCTGGTGTGGTGTCAGTATATAGAGATAAAAAAATAGATAAAAATAATGATTAGTTTTAAATATTACAAATGAAAACGACATTTTTTTGCCACTGAAACCATTTCTGGAACTTCCAATTAAAACGGCATTCATTTAATCTTATTTGAATTTTTCATTCCTTTGTATACTGCAGTGTACAAAAGAATGAAACGTTGCTGAAATAGCTCGACAAGAAGGTTACTTAAAATTGAAAAATACATACATGTTGGCATACATGTTATTTCTATCAATGTTTACACATGTTATTAAGAGACTAAAAAAATACATACAATATCCCCTCAAGAATGATTATACAATGACTTTTCATTGCTAGGTCAAAATAAAAGTCTTCTCCAATTGAATCTACGACAAAGTATGTTTTCTTCACCCTGAAACCGACACTACAAAGAAGCTGGCTTCACTAAGAGCACTTCAGAACACTTCTATGGATACCAAACCACCCTACACCATAATCCACATTCCTCCCAACCCAACAAAGCTTATACAAAAATCCACCAACTTCAATAAAAGATAACTCCATCTATTAGTCCTTGATTCCAACATCCCAAAGTATTCTTCATTCAGCCCACCACAGTATCACTCTCCCTAGAGACCCCTCAAGGGGTCCCCATTTCTGACCTCTCTCTCCCCGAACTGACCACCCGCTGGGTCCCCACCTGTGGGAAAGCCTTCCCTCCAGATGGCAACAAAACAGCCCCTTATTAATTGATCCGCACCGTTGGTCGAAACCCTTGAGTTAAAACTTCCGTTTAGCATAGAGAGGAGGGGAGACAGTTATTAAGCCTTGATGAAGGTGCAGTCAAGTGGAGGCAGCAGCCATGCTTGACGGAAGGAGAGGATCAGACGAAGTGGATTTTTTTCCGGGGCCATCTTAACCTCGTTTCGGGTTGAGGGATGTGTTTTCGCTCCTTTTTTGTGGAAGGTGTTGAGGGGTTTGGGTGATCGGGAGAGTTTCTTATTCAAAGTGATAGTGAGTGAATGGATGGCTAACTCAGATTTAAGGTTGATAACTCTTTTGAAATTGGTGGTGATCTCAGTTCAACAGTTTTTCAACTGTTTTCACATGTAAATGAATTAAATAGCAATATACTAAAAATCAGTTGAACATTCATAACCAGAAATTAAATTTTGGAATTTCAAATTTAAAAATGGTTGAATTTTTTGTGAAAACAGCGATAGAGGTTGGTGTATAATGCGTGTTTATAGGCAATTTTCAGTGTTGTAAACAAATAGTTTTATTTATAGACAGAAATGATTATTTTAAGTAAAGAAATTAAGTTCAACTCATTTTCCATTGAAAAATCAAAACACAGCTCTGGACTATTATCTGAACTGATAACACTTTTAGTCGTATTCTAAATCTAAAATACGACTTAAGTGTTATCGGTTTTCATACCAAATGTGTCTCATTCATAAAATACGAAAAAGTTTTTTACCTCAGAGGTGTAAAACGTACTTCACGGAATTAGTAAATCGACCATTAGAAAAGTATCAATCAGTAGTACAAGGTATTTCACAATAAAAGTATGAGGTAGCCTAATAAATCTTATCCTTAAATCCATCAGACGGATCTAGCACATGCAATGATCGAGCAATTAAAACCACAAGACACCCTTTCGAAAGGGTATTTATACTTCATTAAAACCACTTAAAGAAAGGTGTCTTTGAAGCACATCAGACCAATAAAACACAAATTAAAAGAAAAAACTACGAAAGAATTAGGCTTACCATACGTCCGGGATTACCCCGGACAGTCCGGGGTTTTTAGAGCTGTCCGGGGAAATGTCCTGGGTTGCTAAATGTCCGGGGTTTCATACATTTACGATTTGCCATACTTTTTTTATGAAAAAATCATGACCAAACTCATTTAAAATTGCCTTTTTTACGTTTTCTAACGTCTTTATTACTTCAGAAAACTTACTTTCAGTGAATTTTGTGATAAAAATTAAGTCAATCAAACAATTTTTGAAAAAGTAGTGTTAAATGAAAAAATAAAATTTGATATTTTTGTTTAATGTTTATTAGTTTGAATAGTTTTTATTCTTTGGTAATTTGATACGGCACTTATAAAGAAATTTCAAAAATATGTCCTGGGTTGGCCCCGAGAAAATATGGTAAGCCTAGAAAGAATCCACCTTCCCGTAAAACAGCAACCCGTTTTCCCCGAAGCGCCATTTCTCCAATTCCCACCAACATTAAAAAAGAAAGCGAAACCACGACACACAAGGTCTTCCACAATCCCAACCCACCATGGATCCCAACTCCGTAAATGTTCCATTTAACCCGGTAAAGGAACCGCTGGTCTTTTACGACGACTTTCCAGAGCCCCCTGGTCCGTCCGACCACCAATATTTCAGGTCCTTCGGCAACTGTGGCGATTAGAAGGCATTTAATGAGGCCACCCACCATATTATCCCTCATTAGAAGGACGGAACGTTTAGTTATTCCCACATTTTGTTTTCCTTTCCGAACAAATGAGACTTTAATGGGCATTTATAGAAGCCACGGGATCTTTTGAAGTGGGTTGCCAGCTATTTAGCGTTGAATTTAGCCAAATGATGACAAGTAGGCCAAATTTATAAACCTCCTTCAACAAGTCGGAAAAATATTTCACCCACGCATTCTTCTCTTTTATTCATAGTTTTAAGAGTTCTCGGTAAATTTTATGTAACATGCCTTTAAAATATATGTGTTTATCATTTCTATAAAAATATTCTTTCTTTTTCAATCTTTCCCTTTTCAGCTGATCTGACGTTTGAAGGACTGTAAGATGTCTGCTCCCTCCAAATTTGCTTTCACTAAATTTGCAGATGAAAATAATTTTAATTTCTTAGAGTAAGATTCCCCAAAAAAGTATGTTTACTTTATTATCTGTGGCTCAAAAGAATTTTTGTTTTGCTCAACACACTATACTCACCTAAGCTTAAAAAATATTACATCAAAAAACATAATTGCGAATAAAAATAGAACCATAATTTAGAAAATAGTTAAAAGCGAATAGAAATGTATAAATTGAACAATTTGTATAAATATAAGTAAGGAGATATTCGTGTACTTAGGGCCATCCCATAGTCCACTGAAAATAGCGAAAAATAGGGCCGAACCTCAAACAAATTGCAATAGAAGGTTTCTCAACGGTTTTCACTTAGAAATGACCTCAATAATAACATACTAAAAATTGGCCAAAATCGGCCGGGGGGAAGTTTAATTTTTTTTAAATTTTTAAAAAATGGCCGAAAAAAAATTAAAAAAAACACCAAAACAATAATATAGACATGTGATTTGAGTTTTAAAACCGAATATTGCCTTTAGTTTTGAAAAAAATTGAAATTTTAATTTTTAAAATTAATTTGAAAAATGAACTATATGAAAAAATTAAAAAACCCCTAAAAACCTAACAAAAACATCCAAAGAGATAAATCCAACGGTTTTCATTTAGAAATGACCTAAATATTAACCTACTAAAATTTAAAATTTTTACGAGTTAAAGAAGTTAAATTTTTTTTCAAATTTCCATTTTTTTTTGCGAAAAATGCATTTTTTTTTTCAAATTTGTGCAAAAAACTTTAGAGGCTTTTGAAAAGGTCATTTTTCTGTGGATATTGTCCACAGATAGTTATATAATGGAAAACCGGTGGAATTGACCCTCAATGAATTAGTTAATTATTTTATTTAAAATTTTGAAATTGGTAAAATGTAGCACAAATTTCGAAAGAAGTGAAAAAGGTAATTCTTTGGCATATTAACATCAGAATTTATGTAATTAACAATAAATTATATTAAGAACACATAATTAACAAATTAATTATTTTTTTAAATTTAAAATTTTAAAAATTTTAAATTTTAATAAATTTAATATCATAATATAGGCTTGCAATACATGTTTATAGGTTGATTTTTAATCCTATTACATAAAAAAATATTATCATTGCAATAAAAACTGAAAAAAAATTGAAAAATTAAAAATTTTAAAATTAAAAAAAATTCTTAATTACATCAAACTAGTCTCAACAACTGGAACAAATTGCAATAAACGTTTTTTAAACAGTTTTCATTCAGAAATGGTCTAACTAACAACATACTAGAAATCGGACAAAATCGGACAATGGGAAATTTAATTTTTAATTAAAAAAACTGGCATTCTGGAACAAAAATATTAAATTTTTTCTAGAGGCATGTAATACATGTTTTTAGGTTGATTTTTGATTCTGATGCTGAAAAATTGAATATTTTTGCAGTAAAAATTGAGATCGACATCAAAATTTTAAAATTGAAAAATAAATTCTTAATTATGTCAAACTAGTCTCAACACCTGGAACAAATTGCAATAAACGCTTTTTAAACGGTTTTCACTCAGAAATGACCTAACTAACAACATACTAGAAATCAGACAAAATCGGACAATGGGAAATTTAATTTTTAATTTTTTTTAACTTTTTAACTGCTAAGGATTAACTGCAAAGATTGAATAACTAGGAAAGAAATTTCAAAATGTAACGAACCTGAAATTGTCTATTAATTTATGCAGTTCTCTTTATTTAATTTGTAAAAAGTTACTCCTATTGTAATCTGTGAATTTAAAAAATATATGCATTGGTGTAGGGAATAGTTTTACATTTTAGGGAATAGTTAAACATTTTTTTAACTCTTTTCAAATTTTACTCCAAAAATATTAAATTTTTCAGCATCAGAATAAAAAACTAACCTAAAAACATGTATTACATGCCTCTAGAAAAAATTTAATATTTTTGTTCCAGAATGCCAGTTTTTTTTAATTATTGGGTTGTCCCATAAGTTCTGTTACTTTTTACGAAGTTTTGTCTTTGAAAATTTTTTATGAAAAACAGGTAATAGGTGGAGATTTCAAACAAAGAGGATTTTGATATATGCATATTTATGAACATAATGTGTGATTTTATAAGTTCTCGTGATATTAATTCTTTTCAAAATGGCGGTTTGAAAAAAAGACCAAAAACGACGATTTTTGCGTAATTTTTTTCTTTTGTTTAAAAAACTAGGAAGAACGCATAATTCATGGCTAAAAAAAGTTTTACTGTATATTCGAAATGTTAAGATTAAGATGTCATAGTTTCAAGGTGATTCGATAAGTTTAAAGTAGGAATTTTTCACTTTAAAACTTCATATATTGGCAATTTCACGTGTTTTTTAAAGCACACCTATTGTTTTCTAAGCAGCTGGTATGAATCAAATTAAAGGCAGATGTTTTTTTAACCATAATGCTTATTTCAACGGTTTAAACATAGAAAGGATCTTTTCATAATATCGTTGAATTGATTTATTTCTAAATCCCAACGAGTTGTTTTTATTGTAGTGTTTTCGTATATGAATCAAATAATTGCTTTGTAGTCCAGGCAACGAAGGGTTATAGAGGGAAGTTCTTGGAACACAATTTTTGACTTTAGAACTTTGTTTGGACTAGTTTGGAGGTAAACATATCAAAAGTCCTCGACCCTAGCCCCTGAGCTTAATGTAGGGGGGGCGTTTAAAAGTCTCATTTTTCAGTTTTTGGCTTATTACTCTTAGAAAATGCATCCCCACGAAAAAGTTTCAATTATTTTTTTTTAAAGTAGATAAAATTACCAACAATTTAAGACCATTCTCAGGTTTATAGGTCCAATAGATCCCGAGTTACATCTCTTCAAAAATGGAAAATTTGTTAAAAAAGTTCGAAAAATTGAGTAAAATTCGTATTTAAAGCAATTTATTGGCTATATTACACTTCTAAGAGTGAAGTAAGGGCTAAAACCTTATAACACAATTATTTAGCTTTAATTTAAGCCCTGAACCAAGTCTGCGAGATCAATATTTCTTACGCTATCTGAAAAAAAAAACAAAAATTGGGAAAATGGGATTTTCCCAGAAAGGGGACCTAGAGGTTTGAGAGTACAGTAAAAGAGAAGAAAAGTGGTATAAATTAATATACCAATATTGAAAACAGTATTTATTTGTTTGAAGTATTCCATTTTTACCTTATAAAATTTATTAATTACCTATTTCTTAATTATTAATTATTTTCAATTTAATTAATTTTTTGTTCTATATTTATTGAATTTAAAAAGTGATCATCATATTTATGAATTTTGCATACTTGTCATATATAAATTACAGCTTATAACATTTAGGAGGCATAGGTTCATGTTGGTATAACGGTTAAGAGGAAATTTTGAGAGGCTTTTGTCCCCTCCAAAAGGAACGGATAGGGCTATGTTGGTGTAAAAAAGGAAGAACACTGAAAAAACAGCAGGCTACAGGTTTGTAGGAATACAGTAAAAGAGAAGAAAAGTCGTAAAACATAAAGGACATGACCACTCTATACAAAATGAAAGCTGATTAAATTTGCCCCAAGTTTTACTCAGTACAAGTGTAGGCCCGATAACCAGGTTACTCACACTTAATTAAAGAATATCTAGACATGAGAAAATATTTTGCTATGACCATGTTTGTGCATATAGGATAGGCATTGTGATAGTTTTACAAAACAACCGTTTAGTGAAAACGAAGTTTATTGGCATTGAAAAGTAAACATAATACATTACAATAGTAGGTATCATTCAGTTAATTTCTTGCTCTCTTAGGGCGGGGAGGACCTTGATCCTCGATTTTGTTTTCATCTTCTGTATCATCCTCTCCATCGGATCCCTGTAGGGAAACAGTTAGAGGATCCTCCTGTTCTTCTTCACTTTCGGAGTCAATTTGAGAGACCCCATTCAGGCAGTTCCCCTGGCAGTTTTGGCATGCTGGGGAACATTTGAGGCTTGCTTTTTAACAACCACACTTCGCGCTGGCAGTCTTTCACGCATCGGCAGAAAATTGTTTTTAGGATATCGTCCGGTGCAGGTGCTAATTCACTATGCACTGGGACCAGGCAGTTATTCTCCATCTTCCATCCATACATCTAATTCCAGCCCGAATTACAAGTTTGAGGGGGGGCAGGACAAAAGACTCACTTGGGGCCTTCGACATGTCTTAAAGTAAAATTTAAATTTATTAGACTTGGAATATCACAGCACAGACGACATTTAATTTACAGAAGAATATTAAATTTAAGTAAAAATGCTAGAGGGTTTCGATATGTTCAGCAAGGAATCGAATCGGAATGGCACTCCCGGGAAAAATCAAAACATGAACAGCTTCAAAAAAGTTATAGAGTAAGAACTTTTGATCTCACAGACTTGGTTCAGGGCTTAAATTAAAGTTAAATAATCAGCTTTCATTTTGTATAGAGTGGTCATGTCTTTCATGTTCTACGACTTTTCTTCTCTTTTACTGTCTTTCTACAAACCTGTAGCCTGCTGTTTTTTCAGTGTTCTTCCTTTTTTACACTAACATAGCCCTATCCGTTCCTTTTGGAGGGGACAAAAGCCTCTCGAAATTTCCTCTTAACCGTTATACCAACATGAACCTATGCCTCCTAAATGTTATAAGCTGTAATTTATATTATATATGACAAGTATGCAAAATTCATAAATATGATGATCACTTTTTAAATTCAATAAACATAGAACAAAAAATTAATTAAATTGAAAATAATTAATAATTAAGAAATAGGTAATTAATAAATTTTATAAGGTAAAAATGGAATACTTCAAACAAATAAATACTGTTTTCAATATTGGTATATTAATTTATACCACTTTTCTTCTCTTTTACTGTACTCTCAAACCTCTAGGTCCCCTTTCTGGGAAAATCCCATTTTCCCAATTTTTGTTTTTTTTTTCAGATAGCGTAAGAACTATTGATCTCGCAGACTTGGTTCAGGGCTTAAATTAAAGCTAAATAATTGTGTTATAAGGTTTTAGCCCTTACTTCACTCTTAGAAGTGTAATATAGCCAATAAATTTCTTTAAATACGAATTTTACTCAATTTTTCGAACTTTTTTAACAAATTTTCCATTTTTGAAGAGATTTAACTCGGGATCTATTGGACCTATAAACCTGAAAATGGTCTTAAATTATTGGTAATTTTATCTACTTTAAAAAAGATAATTGAAACTTTTTCGTGGGGATGCATTTTCTAAGAGTAATAAGCCAAAAACTGAAAAATGAGACTTTTAAACGCCCCCCCTACATTAAGCTCAGGGGCTAGGGTCGAGGACTTTTGATATGTTTACCTCCAAACTAGTCCAAACAAAGTTCTAAAGTCAAAAATTGTGTTCCAAGAACTTCCCTCTACACCCTTTTTTGAGCATTCGTTGCCTGGACTATTGTTCGCTTAGCATAAGTTCAGCGAGTGTAATTCTGATAAGCTAAAACTTTGCGCGCTTGCATTGTGCGCACTACTTTCTGAACTTAAGTTCAGATATAATTTAATATACTGCATATTTTGAATAATTGGTTCTTTCCTAAGTTTTTTTATTGATATTGATGCTTCTTTCGTGAAAATTTCTTTGAAATGACTAACATTACTGAGGTAAGCTTTTTGCAAAAGATGTTATGTTTGAGACCGAAATTTCCTAAGTTAAACTTATCGAATTATCTTGAAACTATGACATCTTGAACTAAACATTTCAAACTTACAGTAAAACTTTTTTTAGCCATGAATTATACATTCTTCCTAGATTTTTAAACAAAAGAAAAAAATTGAGTGAAAATAGTCGTTTGCGGTCTTTTTTTCAAACCACCATTTTGATAAGAAATAATATTACGAGAACTACCAAAATCACACATTATCTTCATAAATATACATAAATCAAAATTCCCTTTGTTTGAAATCTCCACCTATTGCCATTTTTTCATAAAAAATTTTCAAACACAAAACTTTGTAAAAAGTAACAGAACTTATGGGACAACCCAATAAAAATTAAATTTCCCATTGTCCGATTTTGTCCGATTTCTAGTATGTTGTTAGTTAGGCCATTTCTGAATGAAAACTGTTTAAAAAACGTTTATTGCAATTTGTTCCAGTTGTTGAGACTAGTTTGATGTAATTAAGAATTTTTTATAATTTTAAAATTTTTAAGTCTATTTCAGTTTTTATTGCAATGATAATATTTTTTTATGTAATAGGATTAAAAATCAACCTATAAACATGTATTTCAAGCCTATTATGATATTAAAATTTATTAAAATTTAAAATTTTTAAAATTATAAATTTAAAAAAATAATTAATTTGTTAATTATGTGTTCTTAATATAATTTATTGTTAATTACATAAATTCTGATGTTAATATGCCAAATAATTACCTTTTTCACTTCTTTCGAAATTTGTACTACATTTTAAAAATTTCAACCAATTTCAAAATTTTAAATAAAACAATTAACTAATTCATTGAGGGTCAATTCCACCGGTTTTCCATTATATAACTATCTGTGGACAATATCCACCGAAAAATGACCTTTTCAAAAGCCTCTAAAGTTTTTTGCACAAATTTGAAAAAAAATGCATTTTTCGCAAAAAAAAATGGAAATTTGAAAAAAAATTTAACTTCTTTAACTCGTAAAAATTTTAAATTTTAGTAGGTTAATATTTAGGTCATTTCTAAATGAAAACCGTTGGATTTATTTCTTTGGATGTTTTTGTCATTTTTCAAATTAATTTTAAAAACTAAAATTTCAATTTTTTTTCAAAACTAAAGGCAATATTCGGTTTTAAAACTCAAAAATAACCTTTAAACATGTATCACATATCTATATTATTGTTTTGGTTTTTTTTTAAATTTTTTTCAGCCATTTTTTCAAAATTTAAAAAAAATTAAACTTCCCCCCGGCCGATTTTGGTCGATTTTTAGTATGTTATTATTGAGGTCATTTCTAAGTGAAAACCGTTGAGAAACCTTCTATTGCAATTTGTTTGAGGTTCAACTCTATTTTCAGTGGACTACCACTTTTTTTAAAAAAATAATATTTAATTTTAAGTATTTTTTCTCAGCTGGGTGAATTGGAACTCCAATTGTCATGTTATGAGCCATTTTTATATCTTTCAGGTGAATGATGTGGCTATTATTTGGTAAAAATAGTTTTTCATAGGTGTAAAGTTACTTTTTAAAGCTTAGCTCATATATTATTTTTCAAGGGTAAATCAGATATTTTTTTTATTTTAGGAATAATTTCGTTTTTTAAGTTAGAAACAAAATGAGATATTGAAGTTCCAACCCCACGTGTTTTTTTGAAATAAGAGATTTTGTACAAAACTGCATGCATTGTACCTAGGGAATGATATGAATAATAAAGTATTAGTATAGATCAGGGGATCCCTAATCTCTTTTTTTTATTGAACGGGTTATGATAGAAAGACAGATCTGAGTGCACAGATTAAGGAATAAGAGTTTCAGAGAAGGATCTAAAAAGTATTAAAGAGTTCGTTAAAAATGTTTAAAAACACTTTATTTCTCTTTCCATCATAAGCTTTTAAACTAGAACTAATTAAAAATTAGGGATTTAGTTGTTTTTCTACTGTAGGGGTAGTAGTTTATCATGTTAGGGGGTATGTTAGTTTAATTGTACAGAACATAGTTCTCATAAAATTTTATATAATATGTCTTTAAAAAAATGTTTATCATTTTTTAAAAATTAATTAAATTCAAAGCAAAAACAAATTTAAATATTATCAGATTTTTACATAACTATTCACAAAATTGTACTGGGAGTACCTACGAGAAGAAATTATAGTGAAAATATTTTAAACCTTTTTAATAATCAAAAAATAAAATTTTACAGCTGACGTTTTTTTTCACGTTACTTCTTGGTCGGACGTTTGTGAATAAATGAGCGATTTGGAGCCACACTTGGCAACCCTGTTCACCTTCTCATATGAAATGCTTAATCGATGCCTTTAAATTCTTGAGGTATGACTTAAGGATAAATGAAAGGAATATAGTTTTGAGTCAATATTTGTCTTGAGTTTTAGGAAAGATTTCCTTCTTACTGTCCATTTCCCAGCTAATGGATCACCATCACCAATAACCCCTTAAAAAGTATAATAATAGTTCCACTCACTGACAACACACTTTTTGACTTGGTTGTATGCATATCTGTCTATGTGGAATCTTTTTAAAGAATTGTGATTAATTTAAACATAAATAATGATAAGTAAATTACACAAAATTAATAATTTCGTTTGATTAAATTCTTATAAGAAATTATGCTTAAAATCATTAAAAAATAGGATTAATAGTTTTAACTGTGGCTAATGTATCATTATTTTAACATACGTATATATGTGCAACTTTAAACATTAAAAATCCATCATAATTATTTGAACGTTTTTAGAAAATTTTTCTAATGTGCACTTAATTTGAATTATATGCGAGTAAGGGTAGTTTATGGCACAAATCTTATAATTTTCTACAGGGTATTACTTAAATTAGTATTTAATAAATCATTAAAATAATTTTAAAATATGAAATATAATTAAAAAACAATTTTTAAAAATTATATATGAACTAAATAGGTGTTTTAGAAGCAAAAATAATACCAAATAATTTGCTCCCTAAACCAACCCAAGACAGGTAGATCTTATATGTCTGATATGAAAAAAGTGTACAGGTGAAATGAAGACTTTTCATAATTATTTTTACTGTCAAATTTCTATCTAAGTAATATAAATTTATATTACGAGTTATACTTTTTTTAAAATTCACATTTTAATAGTATTTAATTTATAATGATATCAAGGATTGAAAAAAAATACTAATCTCAATATTGAATAACTTTGTTGTTACTCTGTTTAAACTCACAATCCACACAAATTATTTTTTCTAATCCGATTTGATTGAAATGTAAACCGTGTAAAAATAAATAGATCCGTTTTCTCAAGGAAGTCATTTCCAAAAAAGCAGCAATTTACAAAGTTTATAACTGCATAATACCTAGAAAAGTGTTTCGTTAAGTGAAGTGTGAAAAACGTGGGAAGGAGCAGAAAAAAATTCAATTGGTCCTTTTTAAGTGAATAATTGAACTTACACTAAAAACAACTTTAGTAGATGTAAAAGCTTTTTATAAGAAATTTTTTTTATTTTGAATAAAGCTACCCATGTTTATCTTAAAACTACTCATTGTTTTCAGTTTATCCAACATGGAAGGTGGAGGTGTGACAGTATAAATAAAGCAAAATAACAAGTAAAATAAATTTCTATTTTCGACTACTGGACCAAAAAATCGAAATTTACTTACTTAAAAATTTATATTTAATGGTAATAGAATTATATCTATTATTCGTTAGTATTCCTAAAATCGTTCTATTATTCTCTTGAAAGTTTGCTAAAATTGATATTAAAGCCAAATTATAAAAAATTAAAAATGTGAAATGTTTGTTTGTTAGAAATATTTTTTGGGGGGGTTTCAGCTTGTTTAAACGTTATTCCTTGCATTTTCAGTTAACAGATAATTGAATTAATAAATTAATTAATTATATAATGATTTATTAATCAATTATATTACTATAAAAATGCAAGATCCATGAAAATGGCAACTGCTTGGCAAATAAAAAAAATAAGTTATTTTTTGAAAAATAAAGTTTAATTTTTCTGTAAGAAAGAAAATATATAGAAAAAAATCTGTCGGTTCTTTTTCTTAAATTTTAGATTACACTGTTCAACAATGAAAAAATTTCCCTGATGAAAATAGTCATTTCTTATAGATTTTGGTTCGCTGAATACGAAAATCACCATTAAAATTCTCAATTGACTCAGGATTTTCGGGGAATAGCCCCTCCCCCTTTTTACGTTTTTCGACGACTTTATAACTTTAACTCGATTTTTAGGGTCAAAAATCATTGATTTTGTATTCAAATTACCCCCCTGGGACAAGAAAGGTTCAAATTAATAAAATATGATAAAATTACAACAAATGAATAGGTTTAAGGGGTAATTACCCCCCTAAAAACGCAAAAAAATCGTTAAAAATAGTAGGATTTGTTTTACCCTATTTATTTCGCTTATTTTTTACCCAATTCCCGTTTGAAGGGTCCGAACCCTTGACCAAGGACCCAAATTTGATGGCAATATGCAGCAATGATTTTTACTAAAAGCGGTTTAGCTTTTAACGCCCCCAAACTACCACGGAAGGGTTCAATGTCGCCCTTAGAGTTAAACTGCTGTGCAAAATAAAAGTCAAAATGCCACCGACTGAATTTCAGCTAATTCTTGTGTAAAATGACCTGCTGAAGTCATATATGAAACCCATTTTCCTCCATCACCTTCAGTTTTTAAGAGGATGCCCCCTAATTGTTATCCACAGCCGTGCATCTATTAACATCTTGAAACATGGAATCCTCACTCCCTAAAACCAGTCAGTTTTTAAAGAACTGAAGAGTTTCTACTTCAGATAGACCCCAAAATATAAGAAAAACGTCATTTGTAATCTTTTCAAAATCATCAATATTAATTCCTGAGCTCGCGAGCACCTTCGCGATTCTGGAAGACTTCCGAGCTCTTCCGCGGGGGCTTCTCAGCTGCTTTTAGTAAAAATTATTGCTCCTTATTCTCATAAATTTGGGTCCTTGGGGAAAGGTTAGGACCCTTCAAAGAGGAATTGAGTAAAAAATAAGCGAAATAAATAGGGTATAACAAATCCTACTATTTTTAATGATTTTTGCGTTTTTAGGGGGGTTATTACCCCTTAAACCTATCCATTTATTATAAATTTATCATATTTTATTAATTTGAACCTTCCTTGTCCCCTGGAGGAAATTTGAAGACTAAGGAAATGCTTTTTGACCCTGAAATTCGAGTTTAAAGTTATAAAGTCGTCGAAAAACGTAAAAAGGGGGCGGGGCTGTTTCCCGAAAATCCTGAGTCAATTGATAATTTTAATGGTGATTTTCGTATTCAGCTACCCAAAATCTATAAGAAATGACTATTTTCATCAAGGAAAAAATTTAAGGTAAAATTTGTTGAACAGTGTTATTTATTGCAATTTTCCTAGGTCAATATTTGAGTAATTCTAAAAGTAAATCATTGGACATTATTTGCAATTTTTAGATGTGTGTGCTTTAGAGGAATTTTTAACTTTTTCAATGACCTAATTCCTGAAATACATTATTTTTTTATACCGATTTTATTTTTTACCTATTTAAACAGATTATATAGATATTTATTACTGAAAATTAGTAGTAGAAAAGCATGTTAAGTCTCTGTTACCTTTATTCTTATTCCACTTCTAAGTGAAAAACGATGAGAGAGTGTTGGTTGCAATTTGTTTGAGGTTTAATTGTCTGTTTCATTGGGCTATTTTATAGATTAGTATCTAAAACAAAAGAATCACTATCGACTCTCTGGGTGAAATAAAGTTTTTTAAATACTTTATTATTAACATACAATTTAATTATTAATTTTACTTCCCTTCTGAAATATTTCGTTGTTTATAAATGAGAATTATTTCTTAAAAAATCTAGTTTGTACAAAAATTTAGCCTGAAATCCATCCAGAAATCTAAATTAAATATTTATTCTACAGTTTTTTAAAGTTATTTATTTTTATTTAACCTAATGTAAAATGAGATGGCTTCTATTAATTTGTATATGATTGATATTTAGGTAAAATGGGTAAATTTACTTAAACAGGCATTTATTTGGAAAATTTTGGGAACTTCTTAATAGAAGCTTAATGCTTACAATAATAGAGTTTTTGGTTCCTGAGAAAATTTTATGTGAATTTATTAACATCTATCCGATTTAAATGTGATAACCTCCAATACTCAGCATGAGTACGTTCTCAGCATTCAATTCTATATGTTTTGATCTTGATTGAGATCAATTTAACACTTAAAACTGTCATTTCTCTGTTTACTAAAAAAATAACAGGAACTACTAATCCACGTTAATTGACGAAAATGTAAACACGTTTCCTTCCTTAGTGAAGTAAATAACGATCCATAATGAGCAGTAACTACGCGAAAACAGGCAATACACTAAAACGAGTGATTGCCGACAGGAATGTCAACCAAAGCGTGGGAAGCGATCTCGCGATCGGTCATTTTTTGTGTCAAAGGCGACCTTTTTTTCTCCATCTTCGCTACATTTTCTCTGCCAAGTCAAGCAGAAGAAAAGGCAGTTCCATTAGTTCCACCATCGTCGCTCCCCCAAGATGTGAGAAAAATCCTCTGGCGAGCAGCGAATTCAGAGGAAAATGATAGAGCAATCGGAATGTGATACAGCCTATGATACGGCTAATCAAATAAACAAAACGAGCAGAGCCGGTTGTAGTGGAGTCATCGCGACATTGAGAGAGAGTGAAGCGTGATTTCGTTTTCTGCTTCGTTGGAAGATGTGAAGGGAGAACGATTTGTTTTGGAAGGCGTTTTAATGCTTTGTTAGTTTTGAAGCGATGGACCTGTGGTGAATCGATATAATCGATTAAGTGTGTCTATTAATGCTTTCAGTTCTAGCCGCCCCAAATTTTATACAAGATTCAATAGTTATTTTTCTGACGGCTTAGGATTGATAGGGTTAATAACCAATATTTAATACAAAATAATTAATTCTAATGCAACTTAAATGGGCAATTATAAATAAAGATATGAATTTACTATACTTGTAGTTTTAAAAAAATTAACATTATAAATGTCATTTATATTATACTGTTAATTTTTTTCTCGTGTTAACAAGCGTTAGTATACATATTAAAGTTAAGAATAAAAATTTTAACATTAAATGTTCAATTAAGGAGGTTTACCAAAAAATTGGCTGATGAACCTTTTTAAAGAGAATTATATTTTCTACTTTGGGTTAAAAAATTTCTCCTTTTATCTTTGAATTTTTCACAAAATTCGATTTTAAGATTATTATTTATTCAAATGTTGATTAAGAAATAGAAGTCACATACCAATTCAAGAAGTTAACAATCAGAGAAATATAACTAATTTTAAAATCAAATCTGAATAACGAATATAATATAATTTCGGTCTGTTATTAATACGATTTTATGTTCCAAAAGGTCAAGTTAGTAAAAAATATTTGATTGAAATTTGTTTTTCAAATCTATAAAAGTTAGATCATAGAATCAATTGATTTAATGGTGATTAAAAATTAACCCCAGTTTTAAATTTGTTTAAAAAGGAAATACAATTATTTAAGTTGTACTTTTTTATTTGAATCAAATCATTAATTTATTAAATTATTCTTTTAAAAATATCCCAGTCGAAAGGCTTTTATTCCTTGTCAAGATTTTATTTCTGACTGATTAGTATCAAGAGATAAATATTAAGTAATTAGAAATTTTAGTAAAACCTGTTTTAATAAGAAAAACTATTGCTTGCGTAATCTATGAATCTTAAACAAAACAATACAATATTTCGTAAACTATTTTTAGACAAACCAACTCGTGATTCCTCATAAATTTCCCGTTCAAAAATAAATACTTACGAATAATCTTAGAAAAAATTAATATCCCTCACACAATCAGAGCTTAAATCGGAGATAATATTGTCTCCAATTGAGGAAGGCGTTTAAAAGCCATCTGGAAAACAAAAATCTCGTACTCCATTAGTTGCCCATTCAAGCTTGAAATTGATATTGACCTTGCGATGCGCCGAAAACAAAGTTTTTAAGGGTAATTATTCCTCTTGGATGAGCATTTAAGGAATTAGCTCCATAATGTATCGGCGTATCACTTCGCCCGTTATCTTTCCAATTCCAGTAACATGAAAGACTTTTAACAAGAGGAAAACGAGTTATTTAATAGACAATGCCGCGGTGAAATAACATCTGGGTATCAAACCCTTCACTTGGGGATTAACTTTGAAGTTGCGACACTGAGTGGAGATGGGTTTTCGTTGAGGGATCGTCTATAAATTAGTGAGAGAGGCAGTCGTATCTCGTATAATATTTATTTTTTTACTTTAAAACAACGAAGAATTGGTATATTAATGATTATTTCAATCAAACGAAATTCCCAAGTCATTAAATGTAATTTGAAATATCTTTTTATCCCTATCTATTTCTATAGTATTGTTTTTAATGAATAATTATTGTGCTGATACTTATTTTAATCACTTTATTCCAGAAAAAATAAAATATTTATCTAATTAAACGCCATTTAATGAAGAAGTTATATTTAGAGTTATTACAATTAAAAAATATTATTTCAAAGACAGAAAAAATGAGTTCAATATTACTTTGTATTGATACTTATTTCAATTAAATATTATTATAACAATAGCTAGAATAAATATTTTTTATGGATGTTATTAAAAATGATAATTCAGTACAGTACGAGACTGTTTGGTTATATTATATTTTTTAGAAACATTTGGAGATTTATGACAAAAATTTTACATGTTTATGTTTTTATAAAATACAAAAAACAATTCTTTAAGTCTCTAACAGTTCAATGCATGATTTGTCTATTTGCTACGACAGCTGAAAGGAGAAATACCTTACAGCTTACAGTGAAGCAATATTGGCAAAAAAAATAATTGTAAGTATTTCTTAAAAAATAATAAATATAAAAAATAGGGAATATTTAAAAATATAAATAAAAAATAGGGAATAAGTTTCCCTCCTTATTCCCTATTTTATTAAACTAGTCTACTATGCAAGATATTTCCTTCACCCACTTGAAGCAATTCCTTCTTCTTAAGAAACTTTAACCTTAATACAGACCAAACAAATTTTTTCTGTCTGAATCCCAGTTTTAAGAATAGAATTAAAAATTTAATACTATCTTGATTTTTTTCAAAGAAGCTTCTTACAAAATGAATTTAATGAAGAATATAGGTCAAATAATTATCTACATTTATTGTCATTTAATTTGTGGATATGCCCTTTATTTATCACGGTATTCACTGTTTTACGCATCATTTGATGGTGGCATACTTAGGTTGTCGCGTTGACAGGAAAATCGAAGGAGGAAGGTAAAGAGAAAATTAAACGGCGGTTACTGTTTTTAAAGAGCGTGCTGCTGTTTTGATTGTCAAAATTCCTAGGCGAAATTATGCATCTTTTAAGGCAATTGTGGCATCAATTGTGGAAGATTCAAATTCCATTAAGTTCAGGAAAAAATGTTTATTGTTAATAGGGGGAAAGATGGGCCTTTTGGGAAATGGACCACTTTGGGACATTTCACTTTTTAGACGTGATTTCACAGTTATGATCTCGTTCATAAAGGTGCTAATAAAAATTAAACTGAAATATTCTGTTCTACGAGTTTTGAAATCTGGATAATTATTTACATCAGTTTTCTTGTTAATATTTTGCATAGGGCAAAGTTACAATCACTCGTAGATTGAAAATAATTCTTTTAATAAAAAGAAGTGTATTTATGTTACCATAATTTTGTTGATATTGAAATCAGTGAATCCATTAATATTATAGAAAAGTAAAAGAAGCTATATTATTGAAAAAAAACTAAGTAATTTAAGTGTTTAGAGGATTATGATTTAGAAAAAAGTATCTGGAAGGAAACAAAAAATTAGTGTTTAATGTCACTACAAAAATGAGGAAATTAGTGACAATATTTTAGTTAAAAATACATTTGCGTCCAATTTTGCCCAATTTGGACTTATTCCCTCTTTCAAACTGACGATTCAATAATAAATTTTATCTTAATAACAATTGAATACTTCCCTATCAACTACAAAAGCGCTTTCTTTTAACACTGACCCTCACGTTTTGTCATTCGAAACATTACGCCAACAGGACCATCACGCAATACAAACGTCACTAGCTTTCGTGTCCTGTCTTTTGGCTCGTCGCCGCCTTCTCTGCCTAAAAAGCATCACGATCTCGAATAGCTTATATCCCTTGACCGACGCCATGGAAGACGAACGCCTCGTAAATCCAAAGCGCATTGATACAAATCGGAGTGAGACAATGACGCTCGAAACGAGAGTTTTCGGTAATCTTTCAGGACACAATGGGAGATTTTTTTACTGAGGGGCTTATTCTAATATGACGTCGAATTCCTGCTTTAAAAAATACCGGAGATCGACAGTGCTGCCGGAATTTGTTTTAAGCTCTTTATTTATCTTTAATTTTCTTCTACCGACCGTTTTTAAAATGAAAAAGTACTTTATAATGTTTACAAAAAATTTTATTATGTGGACAAACGCCAGTGTTTTCAGTTATCTTATCTTTGTGATAACTATAGGACCAGTGGACGAATCATAGGGACGAATCATAGGGAAGAGGCGTTATTTTGTATCTAATGATGTGATTTGTCGTATTATCGAAACAGATCAGATAAGTAGAATTGTTTCTTAACTTGAATTCATAAGCAGGGATCTAAAGGGTCTGAAATGCACCAAAATAGCGTTTTGGAATATATTGCGTTTTCTCTGCCCCCTCTCTCTCATTCTCTTTTAATTTTCCACACTCCTTATTCTCACATTTTCCTTTTTTATTCTTTCACACTCCTTCATTTTCTATAGAAGCATATTTCCTTTGATATTTTATGGTATAAATGGTTTTGATCTTTTCTCAAACCGAAAATATCGAGGTATCGAAATATTTCTTAAACTTAAAAATGCGTTTTATGGCATTGATCATGTAAACAATGGCTATAAATAAAATGTTTTCCAACTCCAGTCAAAATTATCATTTTTTAAAAAAAAGTGTACTTTAGGATTGACAAATTACCCTGACATGTTACAACTAGGTACTCCAAACTTTACAACAAAGACACAGTTTATTCTACAAAAATAAATTTACACACATCATTATTCCCTACTTACTGAATCTCAACTACGTATTCGTCAACATGTTGAATTCATAACTGCATTTAACCATGACACAGAAAGGAAAACTTTGCAAATAAGTTTATGATAGACTGATAGCTATTACAACACAACTCAATAGCATTGCGTTCAATGAAACAAAAAGTAGAGAAAACAAAAAACAAATTACTTTCCAACCAAAAAGTTGCTATTCACTTGATAGCTGTTTACCGATTCTAGACAACATTTCACCTTTTCATCCACTGACATTGATTTATCCCCGTCTTCGATGCTATCTCGGCCATAATGACTTTATAATGCGCCACCTTCACGGCATAGCCATTGCACAGGAGAAAAAAACCTCTTCATTCGCGTTCATACTGTAATATTTGGTCTCTACTGCTGGGCATGCAACGTTAAAACAGAAATTGCCCGGAAAATGCGTCCATTTATGTCATTTTTTACGCACTGCGATTTCGGAGAATATAAAAAAGAAACAAAATACGGAATCATCATAAGATACAGAAAAAAAAATCCTCGGCCAGATAAAAAAAACTCCGGCATATTACAAAGTTTTTCTTATCGTTAGTCAAATGTAAAAATGGCCGGTTATTTTTTGATCGTTCGCTTCTTTTCGCACAGTATGTACCTTTATCCAATTTTCTGCGATCGTATCGCGAGATATGGGTGTGGAACGTTAAAGTCTGTAATTTAACCGTCGATGGAAAACGATTTGATTTGTACAGGGTTTTCCGAGCATCACCGTTCATGCGTAAGAGAAAAACAGCAACAACAAAAACTATTTTTAATGAGAGCTCTTATGGCGGATCGGTTATGTTTACTTCTCGATTTTGTTTTCGTAATAATAATTCCATTTTTATCTTCGGTCCGTCTCGCTTGGGTTCTAAGGTAAATGAGGGAAGTGGATATTAGGGGCTTTTTGTAAAGGGTGGGAAAACATGCGTGGATTATTCTGTGTATGTTGTACGTTATTAACAATAAACGAAAGTTGATGTTAGGATCAGTCGCATAAAGGATGAGACGCAAGCGCTGGTAATGAGCCGTTAAATGCGACTTATAGTCGTATTCTGTGGTACATTTCAGCGGTTAACCACCAATCAGAGGTTTTGACTCCCGGTTAACCGTTGGTCAAGTTAACATTAAATACGGCCATTAACCGCTAGTCAGAAAGTACAGAATACGGCTATTAGTGCGTGAGTGAGAAAGCTCATCTATTATTTGCTTTAGTGACCATAACCATTAGGGTGTTTCTTATTTTTAAAGTTTGTAAATCTTTATTTGACGCCCCAAATTGTTCCATCATACAAATAAATGATTTTTGGAAAATATTAGCTCAGTCAAAAAAATTTAACCCGTGCCTCAAAAGCCTTAAAGTTTAAAAAAATACTGATTTTTTTACAAAACCTAAAAAAACAAAGATTAAACCCTCTCATCTTCTTCTAGATTTTTTATGAGAATCTAATATAGTTATAGTTATAATGTTAAAGATTCCATTCTTCTATCACCCCTCTTTCGGTAGTAAAATTTTTTAAAAGTAAAAATAACTCTTGTAAAGTTGTTTTTCCTGTATTTTAAAACAGCTAATAACTCCAGAACTATACAACTTAAAAACCTGAAATTAGTGCCCATTTTGTGTGTAATTTTATTATCTTTGATTTGATGTGCAACATAACTGCCTTTCTTAAAAATTGTTTTTCAAAATTAAAAAAAATTAAATAAGATTAAATGAAAAAAAATTTTACTAAGTAAATTTTAAGTTTTTCAACTAACAAAATAAACATTTCTGCCAAATTTCAAGTTGAAAAAAAAATTTGATCATGTAGAAAAAATTAAAAATTTTCGAAATTTTTGCAAGTCCCGAAACATTCCATGTAATTTAACAAAAAAGCGATTCACTCATGGGTCATGGGGAATTCAAAAACTCCCTTGAGGGTGTTCATACGATTTGTACCATGCAAAAAAATTCACTTAAATTTCAGAAAATACAACTATTAGCCATCAAGAAGAAGATGGAAGGGTTTAATCTTGGCTTTTTTATGTTTTGTAAAAAAATGAGTTTTTTTGAAACTTCAAGGCTTTTGCGGCACGTTTTATTATTTTCCGAATGAGATTAAATTGTGCATACATTTTTATTTTCTATAGTGACCCAAAACTAGGGGGCGTCACCAACGGAGTTCCCCCCAAAAAAATTTTCCATACAAATAAGGACCACCCATAAGCATATTAAAAATCATTCGGGGTAAAAACCGGGCACAAGATATGCAAAATTAGCTTCAGCCCATTAAAAACAACTTTAAAATAATGGGATAAAAATTTTCTTCCATGTTTTGTTTATTTGGATCAATAAGAGTAACAATTGCCAATTTTCGGGTCTTAAAAAGTAATTTTTATGATTTTTTTAACTGTGACAGCTTTTCCTGCCAGTCATAGTGAAAAAAAACCTAAAAATGAAAAGTTGATAAAACTTACTTGATAACTGAAGAATTTTATCTAAAATTGCATAATTAAAAGGGATGGTAAAATCCCCGGAGAGCCCACATCCTTGGCGACAAACCGAAATAAAGCGCTAAACCAGAACAAGATGGCGCCAAGCGAAATCGAGTGTACAGTAGAGCCCCGATTATCCGCGCAATTGGGTGGCAAGGGTACCGCGGATAGCGAAAATCGCGGATAACCCGAAAAAAGACGAAAAATGATGTGAAAACACGAAAAAAATATTTCAGCATAAAAACTATTTTTTATTGTACTTAAACATGATATGTAAAACTTTTAAAATAGGTGCAGTACAGCAGAAACCTTTGCTCTACATCTAAAATGTCTCTAATCTCATCTAAAATTTGCTCTCATCATTAAAAACTTTTTTCCTGGCACTCGCGGATAATCCGCACCGCGGATCATCCGCTCGCGGATAATCGGCGTTCTACTGTATTAAAGTAGGGTTACCAATATGGCGGAATTATCGCCAACTTTGGCAAGGGTGTGGACTCTGCTAGGATCCAACTAAAGGGATTACTATATCTCTCTTTAAAACGAAGATATGTCTGTCTGGGCTGGTGGCTGGGTGTTTACTAGGATGGTCGTGGGGACTAACATGGAGAATTTTTTCGACGTATCTTTTGGGCCACTCCCTAAAAAAGGTGACATTTGTTAAAAAAAACTAATATCCTGAAAGTTTCAGCTCAAAAAATAATTAGATCCCTTCCCCAAGCGTCAAAACTTTGAAAAAATAAATTTTAAAAGTTTTTACCTATAAAATCCGAACCGGTTATTGTGTAATTACAAAGTGATACTTATTTAATTTGGTAAATTATTAAATTAGCTCACTAACTTTAAATTTTTGTCGGCATAAAATGGTTCATAATCTGACAATAATGGTATTTGACTGGGTACTTATGAAATTTAAGTAATTTACAAGGAAAAAATTTTTGATTTCCTGTCTTCAGATGATTTTTCTCTGATTGTGATTATATATCTTAATATTTCTCTTATTATTTTACCATTTTTATGATTTTTATCAAATTCATCTGAATTACTATATTTATCTTTATAGTGCCGGATTTTGGATATTCTTTTCTCAAAACGACCACAATTACTATCACCACATCATTAGCTACTCATATTATCATTCACAGAGGAGATAATAATCTGTTTAAAATTTATCTTATTTTTTTATAACTTCCCGATTCAAAATCACTCTCCCGAGAAAAAATGCGTCCAGTGTTGATATTTAGCCTTAAACTGAAACAATACATGTAATAAAAGTCAATAACAATACAGTTATGTAATAACCTATAATCTATACAAAAACCATTAAAATGATAAACAATGGAAAATATATAAGCGTATTAAGTTCTAGCAGGGTCCTATCATTATTAATTACATGAAATTTTTCACATAATTCCTTTCTGTTCATAAAATTATCGATAGGGATAATTTAATCACGTGTCTTACATTTACCATCATTAATGGGTATTTTGCTATGATAATTTCCATGAGAAAATTTTTTGTTAGATGCTGTTGAGTTAAAACCGTTTGTTTCTTAATTTTTACAAAAAAATGGGTGCAGGGACAATGGGGGGGGGCTAAAATTCTTGATAGTTACTTCTGGACACTTTAATGGCCCAAGCAGCACAGCATAAACGTGCAAGATTCGTCCAATTTTTGTGATGTATGGCCAAAATTCGTTTACTTTTTTGTAGAAGTTACGTTAAGTTGATATATTTGGTATGTGCTGTGCTACTAGGGGGGACATTTTTGATGAGTATCTATGAGTACTATGCACATAGGAATATTTCAACCTTTACTTTTAAAGTTAGTTTATATGGGAAATGCGACTTTTCTCTCAAAACTAATATTTCGTGTCGCAAAAAAACTGTTGTTGATGGAGAAAAACAACTTGCATATTTGAATTCTATTATAGGACGACCCCTTTTTTGCTCTTGGGCTAGAAAAAAAGTTGAATTTTGTTCACTAGTGTAATTATACGCAACATTTACCATACTACTCACCCCCAAACGTTTACCTTATGACGCTTTCCAATGAACCAAAGCAAAAAACTTACGAGCGACTATAGAACAGAGCAGAAAACCGTTTGAAAATTACCATTAAACGCTTCTTGGACAATCCGTAATTCCCCCATCATCATCATCATGTCACCACGGTCGAGGGAACATAAAAAGACGCACACAATTACCACCCACCTTTTAATTGCTATACATCGCGAGGGGGTCTCTCGCGGAAGTCCGCAGCTGTTGCCACCGGACGTCGGGGAAATTCTGCTGGCCATCTGCAGCCCGGGGGCATTCCGAGTGTCTCTCGCGCCCTTAATTGTTCGAGTGTCACCTCACACGACTTCCCGCGCATGGCAGGCACGTGACCGAGCAATTAAGGTATGTTTCGCGCCACTTTTTAGAGGAAATCCGTGATGGAGGGGGTTTTCTTGTTTTGTAGTTGTGGGGTATGAAAAAAGAGAGTATTTGAACTTATCTTTTTACGTGGAACTTGGAATTTTTTAAATTTTTTTATAGGTAAGTCTAAAGTGTGGTCCTGAATTCTAGGTACATACTTTGGAGGTGAACTGTACACTAACTTAAGAGGAAGTCTTTAAAATGCGAAAATAATAAAGTTTTTGATTAAAGTTTGGGTTCAACTCCGTTATTTATCTCGATAAATACCGACAAGCTATTTTAGACGCCAAAAAGAGAAATTTTGCCAAACATTGTGAATTGAATATTTAGCACCTAAACAGCTTTGTGATTTTAAACGGGATAGTTGACAAAATTTAATCAAAGTTTGTATCATGAATTTAATATTACCCTCTATGAGATCATATTGTTGCGAACTAAAAATTCCGTTGTAGCCAAAGAAAGTCCCCTTTAAGGAATAACTCCCAGTAAAAGTGTTTTACGGCGGGAGTATGCTATATACAGGAAAGCCAACTATACTTTTTCTCTAACTATGGAATCGAAATGTAAAATGTATACAAACCATTGGCTTATAATATTTTTAACATGTTCAACTGCAATGTAAACTGCTTTTAAATTGTAGATTTAATTTTCAAATATTTTTTCTTAATTTTTTAAAAATTTTGATCCAAAGTTTCCTTGAATTGGGGTAACTTTAGTCCAGACCTCAAAAACCAAAAATTTAAGGCATTGAGTTTCGTTTAACCAATGCTATACTGTTTAGGTGATGCTAGATTGCCTATAAATAATAATAATCTATCTATTAAAGGTTAATTTCATGTTTAATTTATAAGAAAATCAAGCAATAAACATGTTTTCGTATACAAAACTGATTTCATTTTGGAGTTAAAGATATTTTTAAGGAAAAAACATAGATGAACATTGAACAGCATTTTAACATCCTTGGTATATATTTTAATGAAGTGGTTTATTTAATTGGGGAGAAAAATACCCCTTTGGAATAAAAACCGATATTCCTTCGAACACCATCGATTTCATAATAACGTTACCATCTTCACCATACTATATTTAAGTTTCGGTTAGTTTTAATTTGGATGTATTTCGTGTTTACAATTAATTTCTCATCCATATTTGACCACTGCTTCTTTAAACTTCATGTGTGTTTCACACTTCAAGTTAAGTTCAAGTTACAAGTTATAATGAGACTTGCGCTGACTGAAAAGTCGCTTCGTCTTCTTCTTCCTGATGTTTATATTTCCTTGTGTGGGCTATAAAGATTTTCTACATAATGTCTGCTATTGACTTTAAGAAGTTGATTATGGCTTTGGTTTTTTCCTTGGCATTTTCATTAGTCACTTTTAATATTTCTGTAAAACTTGTTGAAGACGTATTTATAGATTCTATAAGCTTTTTCCTTTGATTGGTGAATTTTTTGCATTGGAGGAGTAAATGATCATTAGAATCTACTTCATTACAGAATGAACATAGAGGACTTGTTGCTTTCCCAATCTTAAATAAATTTTGTTTTGTTAATAAAGTTTTAGTTTTTAGTTTTGCCAGAAGAACATCCATTTTCCGATTGGAGGAAATTAAATAAACTTTTGAGGTATCCTGTTCCAAATGAGCGAAGTCTGATGCATATTTGCTTCTTTTCCAAATTTCTTCTTCTTCTTTTATAATTATATGTTTGATGTTTTTTACTAAATCTTCAGGAGCTATTATTTGCTTAATAATGTTAGTGGGAGCTTTTTTCGCTTCTTGATCGGCTTGTTCGTTTTCAGGAATACCTTTGTGACCTGGTGTCCAAACGATCTCTAGGTGTCGAACTGTTTCAAGGGCCTTATTAATGCAATTGTTCAAATAAAGTATTACTTTTGGAGATTTCATGTTAATTGAAAAAAGGGCCTTTAGTACTGATAAACTATCTGTTAATATTATATATTCTTGGTCTGCTTCAAAAATTTCCTGAACTGCCATGATAATCGCAACCGCTTCAGCTGTAAAAATGCAATTTATATTTGGGATAGATCCAGCAATTACTTTGGATGTTAATGTATTTATCGCCGCTACTTTGGTATGTGTTTCATTTTTTGAGGCATCTGTTGAAATGATTATTCTGTTTCTCATATCTTCATATTTGCAACGGTTATAATGACATCGAATTTCTTCGTTAGATAAGTTTTTATTTTGAAAGCTATAATTATCTAAACTAAGTTTCAAATTAGGATGAGTATTAATTTCTAATCTTTCATTAATTATGTCTCTTGTATTTAAGAAATAAAAATTCATTAATTCTTGAAATCTGTATTGTATTGAGTGATGCCGACTCAACCGGGGAGGATCACAGGAAGTTAACAGGGATTCACTCAATGCTGAATAGTTTCCATGAGATATTTGTTTGATTCCAAATTTTATGAACATAATTTTATGTCGATTCTTGATTGACATTTGATTTGCTTCTTTGTATAAGAGGGGAATAGGGGTCCACTTAGGAAGGCCTGTAGCGATCCTCAAAGCTTTGTTATAAATGATCTCTAGTTTGTGAAATAGGGATTTGCTAGTGCTATTAAAAATCTGACAACCAAATTCTAAATTACTTCTTATTGTTGCATTTACAATATGTGTGAGGTGATATGAACGTGTTCCCCAGGAGGCTCCTGCTATTGCTTTTAGAGCATTCATTTTTCTATTCACTTTTTTTGTTAAATGAATGAAATGTTCTTTAAATGATAAGTTTCTAGAAAAATATAACCCTAGGATTTTCACATGCTCTTTCCAAGGAATTTCCGTGTTCTCTATGAGGAGGTTTCCATTAGGAAGTTCTTTTCTGTTGGAGAAGTTAATTGCACACTTATTTCAGCAGATACCATTGGACCAAAGTTACCCCAAATCGTGGTCCAAAGTTACCCCAACGTAATAAAACTTAAATAATTGTCAATGAACGATGTGAAACAAAATAATTGCATTGGAAACTGTTAGATGACTTTTTAACTGACATAAAAATATAACCTAGATGTTTTAAATCTTGTTCCTTATCGCCTTTCCAAAGAAAAGTTGTGAGGTGAACAAAAATCGACATTTTGATACTACTCTATACTCTAGTTGTAAGACTCCTAATGATCGTATTTTTGGAATATTATAGACACCACTTTGAGGATGTTATGGCAATAATTTCACCTGTTCGTCCGAAGCTTGACCCAAAACTTCCCTTAAGGGCCAAATTTACCCCATTTTACGGAATATCATTTGTGAAATTTAAATATTTGTCAACTATTTCAACTACTCGATTTTCTAAAAAGTGTAGTTTGTAACGTGACACCATACAAGTTTGTTCATTGGTTTTGTGTGCTTCTTATTGAAAAAAAAATTAAAATTAAGAGTAAGAGCTGTTAATATTTGAAATCCATAGTAAGAAACAAATTTATAAGTTTTCTATGTCATGCTATACTTTAGAAAAAAGAGTCATCAAGCTGTAAGTAGAGGGTTAGAGAAAAAAGTTTAGTTTCTTTTCCTGCATATAGCATACTCCCACCGTAAAACACATTTACAGGGAGTTGTTGGTTAAAAAGGGCTTCACGGCTAGAAGTGGAGATTTTAGTTCGTAACCTCATGAGCAGGAGTCTTGTAACGAATAATTTCATGAAATTTGCGTGCGTTTTTTATTACAACGTTTTTATTAGGTCGCTTTCAATCTTGTCTGTCCGTCCGTCCGTCCGTCTGTCTGTCTATCTGTCTGTTCGGGAGGAATTTAGTAATCAATTTTAAGCATACTTCCCCATGAGCTAGAGACTTGAAATTTTGAACATAGTTCAGATCTGGATGACAATACGATATTATCTCGTTATTTCGGTTCAATTTGCTGTCCCTAAACCCCCAGGGGGACTTAAAGTTTAGAAGTTTAACTATAGGACATTATTGTTAAAAAATCATTGTTGTGCAGTTTGCCTCTCGTTATCAAGATGGCTTTAGAAGTGTTGTATAAAATATTAGTAAAATGAAAATTTGTAAGAATAAAAGTAATACACATAACATGCAAGTACATGCAGTACTTCATGCAAGTTTTGTATTTGTAATACATCTAAGGGACTGACTTTATTAATTAGTTACTGACAAGTTTGTCACCAATACATTTTTAAAACACTTTTTTATATTACTAGTGTTTCAAAAATTTCCAACGTCATCTGAATAATAGCTAAAGGCAAAAACTGTGCAATGATTTTAGCAAAACAGAGTAAAGCCATGTGTTTTAGTTAAAGTTCAGAAAAAAAACACTTTTTAGTTTTATTAAAAAGAGAAAGGAATCAAATTTTCTTGGAAGGCGCTCAGGGGTTCAGGTCGCGAATTCTAAACTTTACACAACAAAACTAAAAACCAGAAAATAATTAATGAAAAAAATCCTTTTTAAAGAACAACGTTTTTAAAATGCACTAAAAAGTATAAAATAATTTTTTGTAACTCCTGGTGAAACAAAAACGTGGGGATCATGCATCAGGTATTTAATCCAACTTAATTTCATCATTCATTTAAATAA
Organism: Tetragnatha versicolor; assembly: GCA_024610705.1. Classification (NCBI taxonomy): domain Eukaryota; kingdom Metazoa; phylum Arthropoda; class Arachnida; order Araneae; family Tetragnathidae; genus Tetragnatha; species Tetragnatha versicolor. The sequence goes on from JANDEH010000007.1 coordinate 45,324,407, forward strand.
TTTTTTAACTGTGGATATAATGGTAAATAGAGTGACAAGAGTAGTAGCTGTAAATATTATTGCATGATCCCCACGTTTTTCGTTTCACATCAAGGAGTTACAAAAAATTATTTTATACTTTTTAGTGCATTTTAAAAACGTTGTTCTTTAAAAAGGATTTTTTTCATTAATTTTATTAGGTCACTTTCAATCTTGTCTGTCTGTCTATCTGTCTGTTCGGGAGGAATTTAGTAATCAATTTTAAGCATACTTCCCCATGAGCTAGAGACTTGAAATTTTGAACATAGTTCAGATCTGGATGACAATACGATATTATCTCGTTAGTTCGGTTCAATTTGCTGTCCCTGAACCCCCAGGGGGACTTAAAGTTTAGAAGTTCAACTATAGGACCTTATTGTTAAAAAATCATTGTTGTGCAGTTTGCCTCCTCTCGTTATCAAGATGGCTTTAGAAGTGTTGTATAAAATATTAGTAACATGAAAATTTTTATGAATAAAAGTAATACACAGTGCAGTACTTCATGCAAGTTTTGTATTTGTAATACATCTAAGGGACTGACTTTATTAATTAGTTACTGAAAAGTTTGTCACCAATATATTTTTAAAACACTTTTTTTTTATATTAGTAGTGTTTCAAAATGTTCCAACGTCATCTGAATAATAGCTAGAGGCAAAAACTGTGCAATGATTTTAACAAAACAGAGTAAAGCCATGTGTTATAGTTAAAGTTCAGAAAAAAAACACTTTTTAATTTTATTAAAAAGAGAAAGGAATAAAATTCTTGGAAGGCGTTCAGGGGTTCAGGTCGCGAATAGACGGCATTAGTCATGACGTCACTTGCTTGTTTGGATACTTTGATTCCATCCGTGATTGGTCCCGTGATGGAAGTAATTCCGTACGGAACCAATCACAGATGGAATCAACGTATCCAAACAAGCAAGTGACGTCGCACTAATGTCGTCTATTCTAAACTTTACACAACAAAACTAAAAACCAGAAAATAATTAATGAAAAAAAAACCTTTTTAAAGAACAACGTTTTTAAAATGCACTAAAAAGTATAAAATAATTTTTTGCAACTCCTTGTAAAACGAAAAACGTGGGATCATGCATTAGGTAATTAATCCAACTTAATTTCATCATTCATTTAAATAATTTTTAACTGTGGATATAATGGTAAATAGAGTGACAAGAGTAGTGGCTGTAAATATCATTGCATGATCCCCACGTTTTTCGTTTTACAAGGAGTTGCAAAAAATTATTTTATACTTTTTAGTGCATTTTAAAAACGTTGTTCTTTAAAAAGGTTTTTTTTTCATTAATTTTTATAAATAAATCTTATATATTCATTGATATCATCTAATAAGTGCTATTTGAACTTTGAATTACTTTGCTACCTTGAAAGAACGAAAGTTCTCACTTGAAATAAACAGTCATATTTTCAAAGAAATTGAACTACGTTAACCTTTCCAATCCTACAACGGCTAAAATTTCCCCTTGATATGAATTAAAATAGGAGCCTGTTAAAACGAACTAAATAATCTAAAATAAAAAAACCGCATTACACCCATATACTTTACACGACACCTGATTTCCCAGCGCATGGTCGGCACGTGACCACTTTGCAAATAATCGCGTTTTCGCGCCACTTGGAGGAAATCCGTGACATCCGATCTGCCGGAGTAGGTGACAGGATTTTCGCTCCTTTGGTTTAAGTGGAGAGGGGGTCTTTTTGAGTGGGTTTTTTTAATTGTGCGCTAAATGGGTGAAGCCATAGAAAAAAATGTTTGGTTTGGCTTCGGTGTTGTATTCGTTAACGGATATGGTGGATAATAGGTTTCTTTTTATTAGGGAGGGGAAAACCGGACATTCCTTATCATTATTGACCTGACATCTGTCGTTTATTAGGAAATAGGGTCTATTGAATTTGATATAACTATACTGTAAAATGCATTTGTGTTTTTTAGATAAGATGCTATCATCCCATATTGGCACTGTTCCAGAAATGTTACCCCAATTTTCAGAAGTCGTTATTTTTAAGGGCTCCCCATCTTTTCAACTGTGTTTTCATTTTAATATGAAGAACACATACCAAAGACTTGAGCCTAGTGTTTAAGGCATAGACTTCGGGATCGTTAAATCTGTGGGTCCGAAAGTCCTGTGGTTGGTCATGGCTCAGTTTATCATGGTCTCTGGAGAATATTTACCTCCCCTTCAGAGACATGGCAAAATTGTGAAGGTGGTGATAGATGATGGCAGCATCTATCATTCGAGGGAAAAACAGCTTTCCAAGTTGTATCAATCAATAGTCCAAGAAAGTTAGCTCAAAAAAGGGGTTGAGGTGGAACAAATTGTAAAAGAAAGTTTGATGGGTGATTCTTATAGTAAATTTTCCGTAGAAAACTATGGTGAAACGTATACCAAAATTAACCTCGTCCTTTAGCCAATATGGCGGATTTTCCAAAATGGCGGACAATCGTTTTTAACTTATAACTTCCTAAAAAATGTTAATAAAATTATAAATTTTGCAGTAAATGATTAGAATTTAGTAGCAAAAACAATGGGACACTGGTTTTTTCTCTTACGATTTGTCATTTATCCAATATGGCGGATTTTCCAAAATGGCGTCCACTAACGTTTATAATAAACAACATTATGATGATAAATTCGTAATTTTTTCAGGATATGGTAAGAATTAAGTCATAATAATATTCATATCAATTTCTTTTCCTCAATGTATCAAATATGGCGGATTTTTCAAAATGCCGGACAATCGTGTTTTACTAATATGATAAAATTCGTTAATAAAATAAAACTTTTGCTGTGAATTATTAGAATTTAGTAGCAAAAATAATGTGGAACTGTTTTTTGTCTCTTACGATAAGTCATTTATCCAATATGGCGGATTTTCCAAAATGGCGTCCACCTAATGTTTAAAATAAATAAATTATGATAATTAATTCGTAATTTTTACAGGATATGGTAAGAATTAAGTCATAATAATATTCATATCAGTTTCCTTCCCCTCAATGTATCAAATATGGCGGATTTTCCAAAATGGTGGCCACATATTTAGAGCCTTTTTATTTTTAACGTTTTTACATATAAATAAATTTTATTTTGGCATAACATAAGTATTTATATATTAAATTACCTATAAAATAGTATATTAACCAAGATTTTGCGATACATAGAAATAATTTCCAAAAAGACGGCCCCATATTTCAAACTTAGTGGTAAATGGTAATTTTTGAATTTCTACCTACCTTAAATATTATTTACCAGTAAATTTTAGTAAAATATAAGTATTCTGCTTATATTTTACCAAATAACATTTAATATTTCTAATCATTAAGAAAAAAATTAAAAATTAAAAAGGCTCTAAATAAGTGGCCGCCATTTTGGAAAAATCCGCCATATTTGATACATTGAGGGGGAGGAAACTGATATGAATATTATTATGACTTAATGTTTACCATATCCTGTAAAAATTACGAATTAATTATCATAATTTATTTATTTTAAACATTAGGTGGACGCCATTTTGGAAAATCCGCCATGTTGGATAAATGACTTATCGTAAGAGACAAAAAACAGTTCCACATTATTTTTGCTACTAAATTCTAATAATTTACAGCAGAAGTTTTATTTTATTAACGAATTTTAGCATATTAGTAAATCACGATTGTCCGCCATTTTGAAAAATCCGCCATATTTGATACATTGAGGAAAGGAAATTGATATAAATATTATTATGACTTAATTCTTACCATATCCTGAAAAAATTACGAATTTATCATCATAATTTTTTTTATTATAAACATTATTGGACGCCATTTTGGAAAATCCACCATATTGGATAAATGACAAATTGTAAGAGAAAAAACAGTGTCCCATTGTTTTTGCTACTAAATTCTAATCATTTACCGCAAAATTTATAATTTTATTAAAATTTTTTAGGAAGTTATAAGTTAAAAACGATTGTCCGCCATTTTGGAAAATCCGCCATATTGGCTAAAGGACGAGGTTAATTTTGGTATACGTTTCACCATCGTTTTCTACGGAAAATTTCCTATAAGAATCACCCATCAAACTTTCTTTTACAATTTGTTCCACCTCAACCCTTAACTTTCTTGGACTACAAAGGAAACCTGGTAAAACGTTGACTTAGGATAAAATATTTTCCCCTGGGAGATTTCCCCTATCTGCCTCTCCTATGAGATTTCCCCTATCTGCCTCTCCTATGAGATTTCCCCTATCCCCTATCTGCGTAAGATGAGGAAGAATCTCCCGGTTGGTATTAAAAATAGCCTTTGCTTAGAAGATTTAAATTAGTAGTTTAATAAGAAATTTTAAAAAAATTATGTTTTAAGGCTGTTATATAATTTTCGGCATAAAAAAACATTCGTTGTAAAAATATGTTGGATTGTGAACAGCAGATGGAATTACGGTACTTGTGACCTATGAAGTTAAGATATTTTTATTCTTTTTTTTCATGGGGATTTATCAAAACACCCGTCCAGCTAATCCAGAATTATCGAAATTGCTAAATATTCGAGTGGGGGGCGATCTTTGCAATCCAGGATTTTTTTATCACCTAACAAATTATAACTTGTCTTCATCTTCGGGAGGAGACTGAGAACTGCGGAATCTTGAATTATAAAAAGCACATTTCCTCAGTTTTCATCTATACCTACGGAAGACAGGCAAGCTTTACATACAAAGTGATGAGAATATTTGAGGGGGAGAACAGGAACAGCAAAACCCTCCTACCCTAGTAATAAGTAGGCTATTACGGTAGTTTGGCTAATAACTACAGTAACAATCCCTATTAGTACGTAATAGGGGCAGTTACACTACACTAACCCCTAGTTACAATAGAGTACCCCAGAACCCCAAGTAAAAACCACCACCAAGTGTATGAATACACACAGAAGTGATTCGTATTCCTTGGTCGAGCGCCATTAGAGGTTAATTAGCAAAACGCTGGGCGTGCTTCCCTCGCTTTGTCATTGTGGAGCGGCCATCGCGGCGTGACGAAGGTCGGCAACTGAGCGCACTTCCTCGCTTTCGTTTTTCTTACAACAGCAGGAAGAGTCGCTAGCGGTGGTTGGAAATTGACTGCTATGATTCTCTTACCAGGCCCGGATCAAAGGGGGGGCACTGTGGACAGTGCCTCCCCGTTGGACCCAAAAGGGTTCTCAAAATGAGTTAAAACCCTTCTTTAACTTGTCGAATTTCAAAATTTTTTGTGAGAGAGGACCCCCAGTGGTACCACGAAGTTATCTTGTGTGATACGCTTTAGAAAACCCCCAACTTAACATTCAGACTTTTTGTGTCAAAAGGTAAAGGGGATAAACCCAAAAAGGTTTTCAGAATGAGTTAAAATCCTACTTTTACAAGTAAAATTTCAAAATTTTTTCCTAATATACCTATTATTTCCTATTATTAACAACCCCCATACCCCGTCTGGAAAAGTACCCCCCCTTGGAGCCGTGCTGAATCCGCACCTGTCTCTTACTAGTATCTCGTCCTCTAGTGCGCGTTTGGGATCTATTTTTCTATGCATATTTGATTACGGTTAATCAGATATTTTTGTATTTAAATATTTAAAAAAGGAATGTGGTATTTTAGTGTCCAAACATGTTAAATAACTATGTTTACGCTTTCCATAAACTTTTTAAGAGCAAACCAGATGTGACGTTACATCTTTATCATTAGTGATTTTCTCAAACACGAGCCGTATTGGTATAGTTCTCAAGAATTTTTTTATCTACTCCATTCAAGTAATCTTTCTGTACAGCCGTATATTTAATTACTTTTCTAAACATCCGGCTTGCCCTTTATTATGTATATTGTTCTCTTCTAAACAAAAAGAATAAAGCTTGCCTATAAAATAAAGTTTAACCTACGATGAAAACCCATCCTTGAAATTAACATTTAAAAGCACTCAAAATCATTTAATGGGCGAGCCTTATCTGTAAAAAAATCTAAACACACTTTTCATTTAATCTCAACGTATGAAAAAAAATCAGAATCGTCAACACTAACGGTAAGAAAGAAGGACGGACTTGAGAAAAGCTGTTGAATGGAGAATACAATGCATGGCATTGCCAGCAGTTAATCTCGGAGAAGCAGTAAGTAAAATGAGCATTGTTTGCAATTAATAACCCATGCTTTTTATGAAAGACCATATAGTAATAGCCATTAATAAAACAGTTTAAAAGAACAAAGTTTTCCTTCTAATCTTAACCTTTCACGCTGAGGTACTCACGAAGGCTAACTCTTTCCTCAGTCATTGTCACGCTGTTAAGATCCAATTGTCAACTCAGATTACGATCTGGAGAAAGTGGCTCGCGTTAAGAGTTATCGCGTTTATAGAAGGAAGAATGAATTTCTGTTAATGTAGTTTTTTATGAGAGGTAAATTTTTTGTGGGTTTTCAATCAAGATTAAATAATAAAAGCTATACATTATTTGTTTCAAAGCACAATGGTTTTAGCATTGTAGGATACAGTGTTTAAATTAAACTCCTAGTTTAGCTTCTGCGTTTTTCAAAATATGTTAACTATTGTAAAAAAATTGGATTTTAAATGTGCAAGAAAATAATATCCAAATATATATTCATACCAATAAATATAGCATTGAACTAATTATGTTTTCTCTTAATGATTTGTGAACATTAAAAATACTTCACTGATAACTATCACTGGGTACTTTTCCTTGAGACAATTTTTAATTAATCGAAAATGGAATACATTCCATTTTTTTCGATTAATTATATTGATCTTAAAAATAAAACAAACGTTTAATACTGTGTACACAGAAAAAAAACGAGTATAAACATAGTTTCCTCCATTTAATATTTACCTTGGAAAAATCTAATTATTTGAGGTCTTTAAATTACATTGAGTTTCAGAAACATATGGATCTTCATCATATAGTACATACGACAAAGAAATTTTTCAACTAAAAAGTATGTTTCACTTTAGAAATAAATGTAATAATTATAACATTAGATTACAACTAAAAGTGGCGAAGCATATCTATTTCTTAAATTTTATATCTTTGTGATTTTATAGCAACTTTATAATACTGCATTTTTCTCTGAAAAAAAAAACATTTGACCACACCTACCACCTTTCTTCCAGCCCCAGAATCCAGTAGCGAAAGATCTAAATGATCAAGAGGAAAAACCAGAGAATCACACCAGGTAAATGGAGAAGCAGCGTAGCATTAAATTACCAATGAGCGTCTGTCTAATGTTGGAAATTAAGAATCGAACAATAAAACCTGGACGAGAACATAAAAATCTGAGATGGTTGAAAGTAACAAGGGGTCGGCCATATATTTCGTCATAACTTTCAAAAAAATACGCAAGCATTGATGGAGGTTACAGTGATACTTTTAAAGAAGATGATCTTAAAAAATTCACATCTGATAATTTGAAATATGATGTAATAATAGAGGTATATATATAAAAAGGAGGGGTGTAAAAATAAGAGATGTTTAATGATGTGTGTAAACAGAAATTTCATTCAATCATTTTTATTAGAAATTCTGGTACTATTCCAGAATCCCGGCGCAAGTGATGAATGAATGATGAAACCGCTGGTAACCCTTGTTTCTGTTTCGGAAGGTCAGGTGTGAGCTGTCGCCAAAAAATCTGCTTGGCGAGATTTGCGCCGGTAATCTAAGAGAGTACCGAAATTGTTTAAACGAAAGCAGTCGCTTAAAGTTACATCCAATTTCAATGACACCAGTCATAGGGTCAGTCGATGTTTCCAGTAAGCTCTAAAATTCTTATTAGCCTATATATTAAATAATATTGTATTTTATTCTTTCCTTATTCACGCTTTCTTGCTGTACTGGGCATTTACAGATTTTCATTTGTTGGTGCTCAGGTTACTGTGTAAAGAGCAAAGCTATCAAGTTTCTTTTAATTTTTTTTAAACATTTTCAAGTGAAAATAATAAAACGTTGCCATTATAGTTCGATTAGAGATATTTTTGCCCTACTAATCCTTAAGTTCCAAAAATTTTCGGCGCAATGTTAAAGAGTGCCTGATTTGTGGTCAGGCGCGTAGCGCTATGTATCGTTACTCAAAACCACCACAGTTTACTGAATCTTCTTAAAATCGAATGGAAGTTCCCGTGGATAAGAAAGAACTCTTTAAAATTTTGTGTGGTAGTTTTTGGACGTCCCCAGCCTTTCATTCTAAGAGAAAACCAAAAAACGCAGTTATCCGCCCACGTCCCCACCCATTGGCGAATAAAGCGTCGCCAACGCGCAGAACGACTTTCCCACCGTATCGCTCCCTCGGCGCGAAAGCGTTAAATTACAATCAGTCAAAAATAATGGGGTGCGGAGCCGCCTGATGACCACCTAGGGACGATCCAGTTTCCGGTATTTCACGGACGGTCGTTAAGTGCTATTTGTTATTTGCTTTTCCTGCAAGAAAAAAAAGCCCCACAAGTGAGCCGAGACACTGGCGCTGTTTGTTCTCACGGTAATGGATTAAGGGAGGCGGGGTATGGAAAAGAAACCTTAATAAAGAAGAATAAAAGGAGAGAAGTGTTTAGAAAAAGTAAACACTCACTCGGGAATTTACACCTGGTGTCTCACTTTTTTCAAGGACGATGCTGGTTTCCACTCTTTTTTTCTTTTGGTCGTCTTCTGTGAGTGAGCTTTCATTGTTGCTTTAGGTCAGGGGTTCTCCGGTGTGACCGCCCACGGACTCGGTTCATTGTTTTTGTCTCTTGTTGGTCGGAGAAAATTAGCCATACCCCCTAAAAACGTTTCATGTTTGTGTTTTTATAACCTTCGTTGGTGAATCTCTCATTCTGTACAGAATGGGTATGGTATAAACTGTAGAGAATCACTTCTTTAAGTTTATGAGGAGAGAAATTGTGTCATCTGTATTTCTGTATATGAGCAGACACATGCATCATTTCATTGCAGTATTCGTAAGAAAAGTTGTTGATGGAAACTGGCTTTGAAATGAAAGTCAACCCTCAATAGAGGATGATATCCATTCGTCCTCATCAGGGATGTCTGGCCTTACTACTGGTCCTGCCACTGCCAGAAATACAGTCGTTCATAATGCGGACAGATTTCTGAGTGCTGTGCATCCAATATCACATCCTCTCCTCCAATAGAGCAGTTTAGGCTTTACAGGTTCCCAATCTGAAAAGATATATAGAAATATGGTTAGAAACCGTTTGTATCTAAAACGGAGATTCACAAAATTTTAGACTCATTTGTTTCCTTTTTTTGGAGTTTCATCTATTGCTATTCCATCAACCCCTTTTCACAGGTTTATGTGTGGCATTAAACACCTAACCAACTAACCAACCATCGAGCTAAATTTTTATCATTGAGGAATTTCTATTGGTCTTCCTTAAATTGTCCATCAACTTTTTTGTCAATATAGACCTCTATCAATTCTTAGATTCAGATTAAGACCCCATTAACATAACAATAGATAAAAACAGATAATAACAATAATCACTTGGTAGTCGATAAGAATGATCTTTATCTGGGTTTTTCCTAACTTTTTGGCCAAAGCGCCAATTTGACAACTTCCTTATGATCTTATAGGAGAATAGGAACCTAAAGAAAACCAAAATTCACCAATAGATTATTTTTCTTGATTAGGTTTGTATTAAAGTTAAAAAAACATTTTGACTCTCGTGGCTATAAAAAGTTAAAGCATTTGTCACATTTCACAAAAGTTAAAACTGAATAACTATTTTAATGTTGTTCATTATCTCAAATCCAACCAAATATTTTGGAAATTAAGTTAATAATAAAATGTTTCTCCATTCTATTGTTTCAAAAATTTGAATTCAGGCCTATTCTTCCCAGCATTGAGAAATATTTGCATTTGGACAAATTTTAAGAAACTAAGCTTTCTCAAGCTTTCATCGTTTTTCACAAGTAAAACAGCTCACGGTCATTGTGTTTTGAAATCGCGTTCTTCAAGAAAACCAAGTTTTCTCACCCTCTTCTTTACTTGAATTGGGTCACAGATCCATAATTTTCTGTCGGCGTAGCTTTGGTAAAGTACTCTGCTGGAGTAATTTTGTTTCCACAATGCTTTCAAAATATACTATTTTGCATTCGTTGTCACCTTTCTCACCGGGGAGTAAACTAGAAAAATTTACAATGCTTTCAACATGTAATATTTTGAATTTTTTATGCTTTTTTTATTTGTAGTAGTTTTATACTCTACTTCAAAGGTGAATAAACTACAAAAAGTAGGTATACCTTAAATTATATTACGGTTATACAGTTTTCCAACATGTAGAGTCGTTGTTTTCTTCTATGTAAAATAATTCCCATGCACTAAAGCAGGGTAGCAATGGTGTAGTCTGTGCTCTTCTAACTTATTGACCATCTTTTTATAAAATTGATTAGTTAATTAGAGTATGGGCCAGGCAAGATCACATTGAAAAAATATGACAATAATTATTATAAGAAACCCTGAGAAGGAAGATGGAGTTGTGGTAAATGCATGCCTCTTGAAACATCATTTAAGTATCATCAAAAATGGAACATCCTTAAAACAGACTAACAGAGTGTTTCCCATTTCGAAGAAAGTAGAAAATCCTTTTGGTAAACATATTATCTAATCTAATGCATCATGATTTTCTGCAATTTTTTTCGTGCATTTTTTTAACTCGCGAAATTGAAAATCAAGGGATATACATAAATAAAATAATCATCTTTGGAATATTTAATCCGCTGGAGCTAATTAAATAAATGGATACTTTTGAGTACTTGTCAGAAAACTGAAGGGTAAAATATTCTCACAATACGAAAAAACTATATGGCTTTCCATCGCAGTTTTAAGTCAAAAAATAATACACTTTCCATTTGACTTTAACTACTTTTGAGGGAACAAAAATGACAATCATTGAAATTCGATCTTAAATTGCAGCTGAAAGCACAACTCCAGTTTTAAATCTATTCGCATTTCCTGCTAAAACACTCATTATAGAACCCGTGCTGCCTTTTATCATGCAAGAGGAAAACTAAAAGAGTGTTCTTGCAAAGCATCGCCAGTCTATTCGTAAAGATGGTTATTTTATGTAATTTTAAAGTTGGAGTAAGCCCCGGCAAGTGTCATTCTTAACGAGCCTTTCTTAATCTCTATCTTTTCGTTTCTTTATAGAATTTCTGTTTTACTTCTGTATCCCAGAGCGTTTTCTACTCTTGAGCATCATTTGCTCTTTATTATCCTTTTAATCTTCTTCAGCATCTCTTTGCTCTTGATCCTGTCTCATTAGGAGGTCCGCTGGCCACCTTGTTGGGAACCACTGCCTCAAAACAAGTGGAGATATGTCCAGACTTTCCCACTTATCCAAGTCCAGTAAGGTCCAGATTGTAGTTTTTAGTTACATTTTATATAAAATAGACGTGATTATACTACAATGCATAACAGGAGCCTGAAATTGGGACTAGGGGTTCCCAAAACGAGTTTTAACCCCTGTCCTAAAAACCCTGTTTTTAGGGTCAATTTCCAAACATTTTTTAGAGAGGAACCACCAGACCCCCTTTTGTAATCTTATCTATACTATTCACAATTTTTCTTTCATCAAGATGCAAATTTCACTTAAAAATGTGTTACAATACTGCTCAGCCAACGATAGTAAACTAGTCCAAGAAAGTTAGCTCAAAAAAGGGGTTCAAGTGGAACAAATTGTAAAAGAAAGTTTGATGGGTGATTCTTATAGGAAATTTTCCGTAGAAAACGATGGTGAAAAGTCTACCAAAATTAACCGTGTCCTTTAGCCTATATGGCGGATTTTCCAATATGGCGGTCAATCGTTTTTAACTAATTACTTCCTAAAAATCGTTAATAAAATTATAAATTTTGCAGTAAATGATTAAAATTTAGTAATAAAATTAATGGGGAACTGTTTTTTTCTCTTACGATAAGTCATTTATCCAATATGGCGGATTTTCCAAAATGGCGTCCACTAATGTTTATAATAAGTAAAATACTGATGATAAATTCGTAACTTTTACAGGAAATGGTTAGAATTAAGTCAGAATAATATTCATATCAGTTTCCTCTCCTCAATGTATCAAATATGGCAGATTTTTCAAAATGGCGGACAGTCGTATTTCACTTATTTGGTAAAAATCGTTAACAAAATAAAATTTTGCAGTAAATTATTATAATTTAGTTGCAAAAATAATGTGGAACTGTTTTTTTCTCTTACGATAAATCATTTTTTCAATATGGCGGATTTTCCAAAATGGCGTCCACTAATGTTTATAATACATAAATTCTGATCATAAATTCGTAATTTGTACAGGATATGGTTAGAATTAAGTCATAATAGTATTGATAAAAGTTTCCTCCCCCTCAATATATCAAATATGGTGGATTTTCCAAAATGGCGGCCATTTATTTAGATCCTTTTTATTTTTAACGTTTTTCCATATAAATAAATTTTACTTTGGCATACATAAACAATTATATATTAAATTACCTATAAAATGGTATATTAACCACGATTTTGCGGTTCATAGAAATAATTTCCAAAAAGGCGGCCGCATATTTCAAACTTAGTGGTAAATGGTAATTTTTGAATTTCTACCTACCCTTAACATTATTTAACAGTAAATTTTAGTAAGTTATAAGTATTTTTGCTTATATTTTATCTAATAACATCTAATATTTCTGATTATTAAGAAAATATAAATTAAAAATAAAAACGCTCTAAATAAGTGGCCGCCATTTTGGAAAATCCGCCATATTTGATACATTGGGGAGGTGGAAACTTTTATCAACATTATTGTGACTTAATTCTAACCGTATCCTGTAAAAATTACGAATTTATCATCAGAATTTATGTATTATAAACATTAGTGGTAGCCATTTTGGAAAATCCGCCATATTGGATAAATGACTTATCGTAAGAGAAAAAAACAGTTCCACATTATTTTTGCAACTAAATTATAATAATTTACTGCAAAAGTTTTATTTTATTAACGATTTTTAGCAAATAAGTAAAACACGATTGTCTGCCATTTTGAAAAATCCGCCATATTTGATATACATTGAGGAAAGAAAACTGATATGAATATTATTATGACTTAATTCTAACCATATTCTGTAAAAATCACGAATTTATCATAAGAATTTTACTTATTATAAACATTAGTGGACTCCATTTTGGAAAATCAGCCATATTGGATAAATGACATATCGTAAGAGAAAAAAACAGTTCCACATTAATTTTACTACTAAATTTTAATCATTTACTGCAAAATTTATATTTTTATTGACGATTTTTAGGAAGTACGAGGGTTGTTTTTTAATTAACTTCCATTTTGCTCCAGAAAAAAAAGTAGTAGGAATTTCAAAATAATTTTGCTACTGGTAGATAGGTACATTCTTGAGGATCAATTTCCGTCATTACTGGAAAAAATCGGACATTTTTTCTATTATTTATCGAATTTACAAGCGCGCTCCTCGAACTTATTTCCCGCCAACCCATAGAGAATTTCTCTTCCTTTAAACTCTATTCGAATTAACAATAGACAATCGGCAGGCAGGCAGGTGAATTTTGCAGCATGCTATTGTGGATGTTTAAAACCATATGTTTTGCATCTGCCAAGTTCCAGGCATTGGGGATTCTGGAGTTACAGCCATAATAAACAAGGCAATATCGATAGATTCGCAGGCAAAGTATGCGCTGAGGGGAAAAACGGCTGTCCGAACCGATGCGAAGCTCAACGAAAAATCAAACTTTTCATGAAGCGGAATCGAAAAACTTGTGAAATGGTACGGTAAATGGTCTATTTAAAGGTGATTAAGATGAAAAGTAATTAAAGATGTTTGTAATCTTCCGTTATAACCTTATTTTTAAATATTCATTTGTTTTTTTTATTTTTAAACTATCAAAAACGGGAAAATTTCGAAAAAGAGGATTTCTCTATGGGTTGGCGGGAAATAAGTTCGAGGAGCGCGCTTGTAAATTCGATAAATAATAGAAAAAATGTTCGATTTTTCCAGTAATGAGGGAAATTGATCCTCAAGGATGTACCTATCTACCAGTAGCAAAATTATTTCGAAATTCTTACTACTTTTTTTTGAGGAGCAAAACGGAAGTTAATTAAAAAACAACCCTCGTAATAAGTTGAAAACGATTACCGCCATTTTGAAAAATCCGCCATATTGGCTAAAGGACAATGTTAATTTTGGTAGACTTTTCACCATCGTTTTCTACGAAAAATTTCCTATAAGAATCACTCATCAAACTTTCTTTTACAATTTGTTCCACTTTCAAACCTTATTTTTCGTGGACTAAAGGGTCACGTGATTTTGCTTTAGTATTTTTTATTTTATTTAAAATATACTGATTTTTTTATGTATATGGATGGTCAAACCACAGAGTATAGAGCTTAACAGAGTGTTCATCTCCATAGACGCTAATCTGAAGCTGTCACTCAAATCCAAATCGGAACTGGCGGGGAAAAACAACACCGATGAAATTAAAATGCCGCTTTATAGAAGTTCCATATCATATTAGGAATCACTTTTGCATTTAGCTTTTTCTGATTGGCTGCTAGTGAACTGAATTATAATCTGTGAGCTGAATTAAATTAATTACCTAAAGAGGAAGACGGCTGTTTGGTTTGGCATCTCTGTTAAGCTCTATACTCTGTGGGTCTAACTAAGGTTATAGGGAGTAAATGTCTCTTCCTCTTTCGATCAACTACCCCTCAGCTTCTTCCTTTCTCCCCTCCGCCGAGTCTGTCAAAATCACGTGACCCTTTTACAATGAGGTATTCTCACGTTTTGGGATTAAATTTTAATAAAATAGTAGATAAAAAACCATGAAGAATGACGTTTACATCATGTATTTTCGTAGCCTAGTTTCTGAGATATAAATTTTTGAAATTTCGTTTTTTGTTTTGGCGCGAAAACACTTTCGAATCACAAATCATGCGCTGTGAGGTCACATCCAATAGGAGCCAGTTTTCTGATCACGTGAAAACAGAAAACACAATGGTTTTCATGCGCTGTGACGTCACATCCAATAGAAGCCCGTTTTCTGATATCGTGACTTTTCTGACGTTTTAGCAAAAATAAAATTGAATTTTAAATTATTTAAAACACATTTTTGAACTTAAAAATCAGAAATTTGGGAGTTTTAGACCATAATGTATCGAAAAAGTATAAAATCAAGCAAATCCCTCACTCATGCAAATACCTCATTGTTGGTTAAGCAGTAATACATTAAATATATTGAAAGTTCATAGGAGGGGCTTAGGATATTTTCTGGGTTCTCTCCCCCGGTTCAAAAGATCTAGCTTTGTGCCTGATAATGACTATTTGGGCCCCTCCCGAAATAAATTTTTCTAAATTATTGGACTAAGATTTCAATGAAATACTCTTTAATATAAGAATGGTACCGGTTGCCTCTTCTTCTAATATGAACCCAGGTTACCTAGAGCCTTAGACTGGGAATTCGGGTTCCCCTAATGTGGAGTCCGTTCATTTGTTTAAACGAATCGTTAGGAACGCATCCAAAAAAAACCACACATCACTCTTGCAATTAATCAAGGAATACTTGACCTTCACTGAACTTTCTTCGGACAATCACTCACCATCGAGACCCCCTCTCTCCATTCCATTAAACTAGACGCTACCGACCATCAGTGTCTTTGTTTGTACGATAACATCATCGAAAGGCGTATAAAAAGGGGTCTCCCGAGAGAGGTGGCATTTACCGCGTTTCGCACCTCGTGGGAAAGCGGCAAAAAGCGATGGCCGCTGCGTGATTACACGGTGAGCTCTCCTAACGATCGTCGGTAGGCTTTCCAAAAGGGAGAAAAAGAACGTTCGAAAACTCTATTTGCTCGCCCGGCCCACCCCCGCAGTCCGGTCGTCTAGCTGCTGCTGGATTATTTTGTTAGCTAAATTACCTTTTGTTGGGAGAGGTGCTTCTGTGGAGGTTTTTTTTCTTCTTCTTCTGCCGTCTCGTTTCTCCATCTGTGGTGGCGATTAGGGCATTGTTTGAACTCTACTGTGACCTTTTGGTGTATTTCGAGGGGTCGGAATTAATCTGTGAAGATGGAAAGTTCGAGGGAGGGATGGTTTAATTGTATTTTGATATAATTTTGAGCTGTCCACACGCGCGGAGTGTTCTTATAATCAGGAGAAGAATTTCAGAGGATGAGATGAGAAAGACCTCGGATTACAGAATACGAAACCCTCACAGGGTGTTCCCGTGCCTCCGCATGGTAACCATAGCAACCAAAAGAGAGTGAGTCAAGAACAGGGTGAAAAGATTACGTGACTTAATGGGGAAAAGTTCTCGTGAGTTTGATATTGTATTCAAGATTCAAATTTTCAATAACTTTCTGGGGAAGACCAACTCCATACCCCCTTTCCAATATGGAGCCACTGATAATTCTTTGTTTTTGCTGGCTTAAGTACTTAAAAAAATATGTTTTATTACCAATGAGAACTTGGAATCTAAGTAGAGATTTAAAAGTACTTAATCTTTTTTCTATGCTAATGAATATTAAATATCATTAACATAGAGAAACAATTGAAATAATGAGAAAGAAAAATCTTAGCTACGGTCATGATGCAGGATATTTTATTTTAAAGGAATTTTATTTTAAACCTTGTCTTTTCTGTAAAATGATTTCATTGCACCAGCTTGTAAAAAGGCACCTGTCCAATGCAATAAAGTTAAGTTTTAGCTATGAAATCCAGCTCTAATAACAAAAATTTTAAATCTATTTTAGTTTATCCTTTAAATTGAAAAATGAATAGTTCGAAAACTTAATTTTTTTCACCCTTACAAAACAGGGTAAGTTGATCCTCTCCCCATTTCCTTACCTTCTCCACATGATTGATAAGCTGTCTGAAAACGGAACGAAATTTTTCTGAAAGTTAAAAATTCAAACAAATTTTATCATTGTAAATATACCTATACAGAGAGAAGGAGAAAGAAAATTTTAAAACTAAATTTACGACCGAACGACAATGCCGTGAAATAAGAAGTTAAAAAAGGACATAGAATAACAATCGTCGACTCAACTTCTGCAGAAATAATAAATAAAATAAGCAGAAAACCCTAAGAGAGAAAAGACCGTTCTGTGTGTGAAATAAAGTAGTGACTGCGACAGTCCGTAAATCTAAAGCATCTGCGGGCATTTATAAAAGAGAGAAAATGGCAAAAAGTTCAACTCTTTGGTGTGAAGCATCATTATTCTATTTTGTATATCATTGTATGCATATTACGCATTGTGCGGCTTACATTTCGCAAATGTGGAATGGCGCTTGTGGACGGCCGTTTTTTCGGACCGCCATTCTCTGTCCAGACTGGGATTTAAATTAGTCGTTATTATTACTGTTATTGGAGTGTAAGAAAAAGATTGGTAGAACATGCTCGTTAGGGAGTCACGATTTCAGAATTTTGTACCCTTTTCAGGGGTTGTTAAGAGCACCTCTACGTGGAGGTTTTCTCTGGTGCTCGAAAATTGCTTCCAAGGCGTTCTCTCGAGAATTTATGTTACACAGTTGTCGGAACTTTGGATTCTGGATTCGTTCTCTTGGCTGAATTTTCGTAAGAATGGCTCCTCGGCATCGAAATCTGAATTTTTTTTGGAAAGAAAATGTAAGAGTGTAATTTATGAGTTGGGTTGAGTGGTTTGTTGAGGAACAAAGCAACTGTGCAATGTTCCTGAAAGGAGTTGACCAATAATTTGGTAGATTTTAAATCTCACGTTAAGGTATCCGCCTACCCCTAAAATGACGATTTTCGACTTTTTCCTCGAAAATTTGTTTCTTACATTTTCAAGTAGTTTAGGCTTTTATCTTTTCAAAACTGTTTTCATTTTACTTGTAGGTGAATTAGAAAAGAAATTACAGCATTTTTTTAAAACAGATAGTTGTCTGCGATCGTATCTCTCTATTCTAAAAAAAAGTTTTTGGTGAACGGTTTCCAGAGAAAGGCTTTTTAATTACTGAACCAAATGACACATAATATGGTATCAAAATGTCCGAATTCATTCCGGATTTCCGAGTATAGGCCCTTCGATTTTTCAAAAAAATTCTCAATTTTAAAATATTTCCATTTTTTTAGATTTCGGATAAGGTCGCAGTTACAAAGCAAGAAACAATGAATTTTAAAACAATTGAAAACATATTTCACTGGTTTTTTATTATTCAAATAGATTAAATTATCATCTTTCTATTTATAACACGAATTTAAAAAATATATTTTGGGTTATTTTTAACAATATTTATATTTTGTTGTTCAAACGGTTTTAATTACATTTAAAAATAATGTATAATTAATTTATATCTTATTTTTAAGTAATAAATTGATATTTTTATATTTATATTTGTCGTAGTGGCAACGTGACACAACCTAATCATTACTATATTTACAATAAAACATAAACTCGCTTTCGGAAATTTTGAACTTTTGCATTTATTTTTTACAATAATTATTATTTTTTATATCTTTTTGCAGGTATGTTTTTTAAGGTAGGAAAATGTAACTTTTTATTTCATAATGCCAAAACGCAAAAAAACTAGATAACACGGGTGAATATTTTAGAAATAAAGATAAAAATCGAAAATGTTAAAAGTCTAGACATTCGTGTCATTGCTATGAAACTGATACAACTTCGACGTTTGTTTGTTCTAATGAAGATAAAATTCTAAATTTTCCCGATGTTTACGATAATTACTAAATTTTTCACAGCCAATCGATGAAAATCATTACAAATTTTAAGAAAGTTAAATTTATTCCTGAGATGTCTCAGTGCTTCTTAATGAATCTGTGAAAAAACATTACCTTGATGGGGAAATAGTAAAAGAATGTTTACATTGCTCTGCTGTTAATTTTATTGGAATTATAGGGCGATCCTCCAATTCATGTTACTATAGAGGAACTGTTAAAATTCCGCCACTGAATAAATATCCGTCATTTTTGAAAGAATACCCCGGAGAAGTACTACCCCTGCTTTAAGAATGTTTTATAAAGTGAGTAAGTGCAGTGAGCTGGGTTTTGTGAGGATTGCGAAAATTTCTGCGCAAGCAGTTAACGGGGGTTGGCGAGCGATAGCGAGCAGGGGGCGGTAGCCCCCTAGTATACAAAAATAAACTTTGAAGCTAATTTTCTCAGAACTAAATTTTGCATAAAAACCCTCCACTATTTACATGATTACTCAAAAACTATCCAAGATATTCACTCCAAATTTTAAAAGTATATTAATCAAACTGTTATTAACCAGATAGACTACAGATTTTTATGCTAGTTTATCATTTTTGTTAAATGGTTGTAGAAATTTTGAAAATTTTCACTTACCTTTGCATTTTATGCTGTAAAACAATTACATTTCAAAATATGTCTTAGACCAGTGTTTCCCAACGTGGGGCGCACGCCCCACCGGGGGGCAATATCATTTTCTAGGGGGGCAATTTGAAAATTTTCAACCAAATTGCCCCCCAGGTGGAGGAAATCCAGGGGGAAAAATAAAAAAAACTTTTTAAAAAGAAGTTCATCAAAATCTGATCCTATTATCCTATCTGAGAATGTATGTCTGAAATCTGGACCAGTGTGTATCAAAACCAAGTTGAAACCCTGTTTTTAGAGTCTAATTTCCAAACCTTTTTCTGGGGAATGACCCAAGATCTCTTTGTTTTTAGAACGCTTATATTTGAAACTTTTTTACATTTGGTTCATCAAAATGCAAATCTTACCTAAAAATTTATATCCAAAATTTCCCAACAAGGGGTACCAAACTAGTTAAAAACCTACTTCCTAGAGTCCAATTTCAGAAAATTTGCTGGGGGAGGACCCCCAGATCCCCCTTGGTACTTAGAACTTAATTCCTCCAAACTTGATTTAGTACTTTAGCATGCAAATTCTACCTAAAAATGTTCTGAAAAGCTTCATTAGACTTATTAAATATAATATACATAGGAGGGGGGTAAGAAATAATTTTGGCTCCCTCTCAAAATATATTTCTATATATGGAGGGTTCAGAATAGAAATGAACAAAGTCCACTTTAGCTATTTTTGAGCTACAGACGTTTAAAGTTAAAGCTTCATAGCAAAATTACATGTTAACGCAACAGAACTTGCTGCTGCCAAGCGGATATTATCAGAACTAGGACTTGGTTCACTGATGCACTGAAATTTTACATAGTTGGTGCATGTTACAGCGTTGCTAACTCAAAAATGACAAAAAGTGGACTTGGTCCATTTTAATTCTGAGCCCTCCATATGCCACTCAGACCGGGGGGCATGGAAAATTTAGAAAGGCTTTGGTGGGGCATGGACCGAAAAAGGTTGGGAAACACTGTCTTAGACAATAGTCCATTCTGAAGATAAATGTTATACGATACTTGTGTCCAAAGGAAATTTAAATAGGGGTAATAGTTTTTGGGTAAGAGTGAGAGGGGTTTTATAAAAATTCAGTTAAGTTTTACACTAATTACCCCATATTTTAGAAAATAATATAATTAATTTTGTTTTTTTTAGCATTAATCAATGTTTTGATGTTCATTTAAACTAAAAATTAAAAATCAAATTTTGTAAATCAAGTATTTCAAAAAAATTGTCTCAAATTTAGGTGGATACCTTAAGTACTCTTAAGTTCGAAACACAGAGTACCAGAACAGAGTCCACATTGAGTATGCCTAGTGTGGTGGCGCTGAGATCTCTTCTTACTCTCACGAAACTCATGCTTCCCTTTTCAATCACGAGAGGCGGAGAAAACAAATCTCAATCCTCGAATCCTCTAACACCCCTCCAAAAGTGACAGATTGATTGAGCACATTACAGCCAATCACTACATTGACCACCAAATGGTGCTGTCTTCCCATGAATTAATTACAGACATTTGCAGTGCTGTGATGCTCTCTGCCTCGGAGATGAGATTTGAAAATATCCTTTCGTGCTATTTGTTCGTTTTTTTACTGTGATTTGAAGCAATTGACTATATCCGTCTGAGCTTGCAATTGGTTACCAGAGATACTACACTAGTAGAGTTTGTAATGAGATATGATGATAGTGAGAGTTTGTTTACAACCAACTTTGAAAGTATTGATTGGTTGAAGATTCGGGGGAAAACAGAAGTAGAAATGACGTCACGTAGGTACCACCTCCAAATCTACCAAAAGTATTTTTGAATATTAATTTTAAAAAACTAATGACAAAAAATATCTAAAAAATTGAAGAAATGCGTTTTATAACCCATTCAATGATTTCCAATAGTTGAAATCTTGAATTTCCACAAGTGGTGCATTCCCAATTAATTATACAGTTAGTGGCTATTAAGATTTTGATTAAATTATATGTATGCATGAGAAACATAGATTTTAGGAGCATTATTTAGATGAGTAAGGTATCCGGGGATGGTGAGCGATAGTGAGCAGGGAGTATAGCTCTCTATTGAACTGAAAAACTAATAAAGTATAACACAAATGCTATGAGGGGTATGGTTTACCTCCTTTAAACGATTCAGAATCACATAGAGACGTGTCAGAAATGCACTCCTAACTATATCGAAAGGGGCCAGGGTTTGAATTATCCTGATTATAACTCTATAAGTTATAAAATCCACCAAACTCTATAAGATTGGGCTTGAAACCAGCAAAATATCTGGTAAATCGGACAGTAATGTTGCCTCATGGAGCGCGTCCGTATACAATACATTTTTCGGTATTTTTCCATTACGGTAAACCAGTAAGATACTTCAACTTCTATCTCAAGCCAATTTGATGAATTTTGGCTCTTTTTTTATTTCGCTCACTTTTTGAGCTTTCCTAAATTCTACGATTATTAAGAATTTGTTTACTTCCAGTTGCCATCTACTATAAAAACTTAAATAATTTAAATTCAAACTCATTTTACTTTAAGTAATACTACAGCGACTAGAAGAGGATAGTGTCTTTATCGCCATATAATCGTATAAAAATTTCTGTTTCCGAAAAGGAGGAAACCACCAGAGGGAGTTTGTTGATTGTTTATTTGGTTACATACATTTTCCGGTTTGTGTGCTTGATCACAAGGATCCGCTTATAAACCTTAGGGAGTTTGGTTTCCGCCGTCCCGTGTGCTCTCGTCGGGTTCGATTCCCATCAGCCTCGCCCTGGGTGTATTTTTTCTCTCTCCTAGTAGCACAGCTCATACCAAATATGTCAAGGTTACGTAACTGCAACAAGAAGTAAACGAAATCTGGCCATACATGAAACAAATTGGACGAATCTTTAACGTTTGTGATGTTTGAGATGTGTGTCAGTAAAAAATTTTATTTGTGTCTGTCTTACTTGATGACGGTTTATAAGCGGATCCATGAGATCAAGACGGAAAATATATGTTACCAAATCCAATACATTGAAATCGCATTGTGAGTTCAAATACGAGTGAGTTAGAAAACATTTAAATTCTTTGATAGAGGTTTTAAGTACACTGCTCACAACAATTAAAGGATATTGGTAGTTTTGGTACATATTGGCAAGCAAATAAAATATTTGCAGTGGTTCAAGCATTTTTCATTAACTTAGGGCCATTTAAAAGCTAAATCCATGTAGTTATCAAAATAAAAATTTTATTTTTACTTTCTTTTATCAAAATTGGAAAATGCACATTTTGTGTAGTTAAGCAAAAAAAGTGAAAAGTCAATCAATACTTAATTGAAAACCAATTTCGCTTGGGGTTTGCTTTTTCCTGACTTAAGGGGACACATGACACAAAATGCATCAAATTTTCGATTTTCCAATTTTGCATTTAAAAAAAAGTATGTAATCTTACCTTTCCAAAAATATATAATATGTGTAGTTTTGAAATATGAAAAGCTGTCAAAAAACGCGTTTACTTTTATATTTGTAACATTTTTTATAAGCCTTTAAAACTTTAACTCCATTTTTCTCAGTTTCAATTTTTTTTGATGTTTTGGTACACTTTTAAAAAAATCTATTATAGTTAGAGATTCCAAATTTTCCCTACATATAAACCTTACTAATTTCTAAAATAATACCCTCTGAATAACCAATCAGAGTTATATTTCAATAGAAAAAACGTTTTTTATGTCTTAAATTTGATGGATTTTTGAAACCTAAATTTAAATTTTTTTTAAATTTATTGTTGTGTAGCTAAAACAAAAAGGATGCTTATTATTATCTATCAACTTATAATCTATAGCTGGTCCAAATTTTAAAGTAAAATGTGCAGTAGTTTTTTTAAAAATGTATACCTTAACAACACTTAGTTAATATGTATCGTAGAAACTATATCCATTTTAACTATGAATTTAAATATAAAATTATTTTTTTATTTTTCTTGTGTTATACAGGGTGTTCCTAAATTCGTGGTACAAACTGGGTAGGGTAGGTAGAGGGGACCTAGACAAGCATATTTTGAAAAACTAGAGGACGCAGATGGCACCGTTAAAGAGCTAGGACCTAATGTAGTGGGCGAGCGTTACAAAAGGACGTTTTGCCAAGGCCCGTTTTACGAAAAAAAAACATAATGAAATGAAAAAATTTATTGCGTGAGGTACAGCAGTATTCGTACTACTTACACCATAAATTTGATAGAAATTGGACCACTTGCTAAACCGTGGGGTGAGTTTTAAAACGCGCAGTATTAATCTTTTAGCCAAAGAATGGAGTTCCCTTAATGGTATTTAGAAAAATGATGATCGGGGAAGGAATTTTCAAAGATCATACATTGATCATTGAAACTGTATGATCATTGAAAATTCCTTCCTCGATCATCATTTTTCAAAATACCATTACACTAATTTTAAGGAACTCCATTCTTTGGCTAAAAGATTAATATTGCATGTTTTAAAACTCACTCCATGGTTTAGCAAGTGGTCCAATTTCTATCAAATTTATGATGTAAGTAGTAAGGATACTGCTGTACCTCATGCAATAAATTTTTTCATTTCATTATGTTTTTTTGGTTAAACGGGCCTTGGCAAAACGTCCTTTTGTAACACTCTCGCACTATATTAGGTCCTATCTCTTTAACGGTGTAACTGCGACCCCCCTTTCTATACCAATTCTTGTTCGTCTTGATGTACTCTACCTACCCTACCCAGTTTGTACCACGAATTTAGGACCACCCTGTATACAGGGTGTATCTGAAATGGTGCGACAAACTTTCAGGGATAATAGTACTCATCAAGACGAACAAGAATCGGTACAGAAAGGGGGTCCCAGACCAAATCCCAGGGAGTTAAAAATGGAGCGACACCCCAAAAAATAATTGAAAAATTCAATTTGTAGAAGAACTACTATTGGTAAAAACTTAATTATGGTCTCAAAAATTTTAGTTTAATATGATCTTTAAAATTACCTCAAAAGTCTTCACTTTAAAATTTGTTTTATTATGAAAAAAGTTAAAAAAACACAAAAAATGTGAAAACTCTGCCAAAACCTTATTTTGTATTTCGAAATCCTTTCTTTTGATTTGATAATCTGAAAGATAATAGTTGAAAACCCTTAAGTCCAAAGTTTCACGTAAATAAATCAATATTAAACGCTTGAGATTCTGTTAAAGTTTGTTTTTTGGGTGCGCAAGCTGTTTTCTAGAGCTGTTTCCAAAACAGCTGTTAGCGCACGCAAAAAACAAACTTTAACAGGATCTCAAGCGTTTAATATTGATTGTATTTACGTGAAACTCTGGACTTAAGGGTTTTCAACTATGATCTTTCAGATTATCAAATCGAAAGAAAGGATTTCGAAGTATAAAATAAGGTTTTGGCAGATTTTAATTTTTTTTTGTGTTTTTTAACTTTTTTCATAGTAAAACAAATTTTAAAGCGAAGACTTTTGAGGTAATTTTAAAGATCATATTAAACCACAATTTTTGAGACCATAATTAAGTTTTTACCAATAGTAGTTCTTCTACCAATTGAATTTTTCAATGATTTTTTTGGAGTGTCGCTCCATTTTTAACTCCCTGGGATTTGGTCTGGGACCCCCTTTCTATACCGATTCTTGTTCGTCTTGATGAGTACTTTCATCCCTGAAAGTTTGTTGCACCATTTCAGATACACCCTGTATAAACTACAGTATCTTGACTGCTTTCCATAAAAATTTTAAAGATGGGAATGCATTTTTAATAATGTTTCTGAAAGAAATTGGTAAAGCTAAATTTCACGTATTTTGGCTGTCGAAATGTCTTGTGTCCCCTTAAAACAACGTTGTGGGTCTGTTTGTGACCAGGTTTGTTTGGTTTTTTATGAGGGGCTGGGGTATTTTCTCCATTTTCCCCTTTTAGAGCATTTTTCAGCACCTGAACTGTTTGGGAGGTATTGGAAGGGCAGCAATTCGTTTCTCAAGCATATCCTAGACTTGTTCTATTGGATTCCTGTCGAGAGAACGTGCCGGTCGATCCCTTTCTAGCGATTTCTTCATCTTGAAGAATATCTTTAACTAGGGTAGCACAATGTTTTCTGCAATTACCATCCCTGAAAGTTAAATTATCCCCGATTTCTTCTGCATGAGGGGCAACCAGATGTGTAAGGATATTGACCTTATTAACCTGAACCACCAGAAATGGTTCCTTTGGATGTGGGGTCTTTATTCCAGAGATAGAGATGGTGCTCTATATCATTACTCCATATCTTCAAATCTGACTATCAGTTCATCCTGATAACTTCTGATTTTTGCCTGGAGGGTACAAGGAACACAAAATAACCCATTTTTTGTGCATGAGGAAGTCAGATTTGAAGATGTGGAGTGATGATATAGAGCACCATCTCTATCTATGGAATAAAGACCCCCCACAGCCAAAGGAACCATTTCTGGTGGTTCAGGGTAATAAGGTCAATATCCTTACACATCTGGTTGCCCCTCATGCAGGAGAAATCGGGGATAATTTAACTTTCAGGGATGGTAATTGCAGAAAACATTGTGCTACCCTAGTTAAAGATATTCTTCAAGATGAAAAAATCGCTAGAAAGGGATCGACCGGCACGTTCTCTCGACATGAATCCTATAGAACATGTCTAGGACATGCTTGAGAAACGAATTGCTGCCCCTCCAATACCTCCCAAACAGTTCAGGTGCTGAAAAATGCTCTAAAAGGGGAAAATGGAGAAAATACCCCAGCCTCTCATAAAAAAACCAAACAAACCTGGTCATCACAAACAGACCCACAACGTTATTTTAAGTCAGGAGAAAGCATACCCCAAGCGAAATTGGTTTTCAATTAAGTATTGATTGACTTTTCACTTTTTTTGCTTAACTACACAAAATGTGCATTTTACAATTTTGATAAAAGAAAGTAAAAATAAAATTTTTATTTTGATAACTGCATGGATTTAGCTTTTAAATGGCCTTAAGTTAATGAAAAATGCTTGAACCACTGCAAATATTTTATTTGCTTGCCAATATGTACCAAAACTACCAATATCCTTTAATTGTTGTGAGCAGTGTATTTGTTTTCAAATTTCAAAGGAAGATTAACAATTACCTTTTGTATATTTTAACTAGTCTATCAATCTCTAATTAATTATTGAAGATTATTTGAGAACCCGATTGGAACTACTCAATGGCGCTAGTGTTCTAGCCGTCCCGATGCCATCAACTTTTTTCCTACCTTTTTAAAGCATTATTTTGTTCACGGTCGCAACACTTATCTTCTTCTAGGCACTAGGAATACTTAGATTGTATGGATGATTTTATTCATTTAATTAATTGAAACTCATTTTATACTATACTCTTGATGAGCAGCTGTGTCACTGGCTGGTAAACACTTTTCAAAATTAAATTTTTCCTTACATATTTTCCTTAAAGGAGATCATCGGTGAAAAAAATTTTCAAATCCGATCACTAGTTAACTTTTAATTGAAATAAAAACTACATGCGCAGTAGCTCAACGCATTACGTCAGGGTTGCGGAATACGTCATCGTTCGGAAGCAGAAAGGGGGAAATTTGAGCTGTCGATTGGTTGGGGAAGTTTGAGCGATCGGCGGCTCCTTTATACTTCACAACTGTGACGTCACGCCCGGTTTTTCTCAATTGGAACTTTTAAATGAGCATTGCAAATTAATTAGTTTATTTAAAAAATCTGAAAAATAAAAAAACTGGTTATTTCGAGCCTTCGTGATGATATACATTATACAGTAGTCAAAATCCTTAATTTCAATAGGTGTTTACTTCCCAATTACCAGAGATCTATTAGGTCAACCGGACAGTTCTGACGCTTCATGGGGCGTCTGTATACAATGTATTTTTGGTACTTTTCCATTAAGTTAAACCAGTAAAGATGCTTCAACTTATTGCATATTCACAATAGTTGCAAGGTTTTCATACATTAATATAATGCACATGCGTCACAAAGAAAGAACATATTAAAGAATTAAGTTATAAAGTTACTGAATCCCAGCTGGAGCAGTGGTAGGATGCCTGCGTAGCATGCGGCAGTTCGTAGGTTCCATCCCCAGTTGTTATTTTATTAAAATTTTCAAAAAACAGCAAAAATCAAGTCCAAAACAAGATTAAAAATAGTCACATCTGTTCTGACTCAGCTACGTTACGTTCACGCTAAATAGCGCCAAAAAGCATGAGCGGAGGTGAACCGTGGGGGGGGCAAACTGGAAACCTTGGGGGGACAATCTGTCGTTGATGGCTTTGGGATCATGACTTTTAATAGTAAATATGGAATTTTCTCAAAAAGTGGGAGGCATTGCCTTCCCATGATCCCCTTAAACCGACCCCTGTTCTGCTGTACAGACGGTTCTCAGTTCAAACCCCACTAACTTAACTCCCTATTTTAGTGGATTTTAATTAAATTTTAAACACTGACAATTTCACCTTACACTTTCACCAGTTGCTAGATCCGAAACATCCTTTATAGCTCAGTTGGTAGAGTCACTGTTTTACTTATTGTACATAAGGTACTTAGTTCGAACCCCACTGACTTGACATCCTACTATAGTGCATTTTGCACCTATTAAATTTTAAACACTGACAATTTCCCTGTACAGTTGGATCAGTAGCTTGTTTAAAAACGTCCTTGATGGCTCAGTTAATAAAGTCGCCTTACTGATGCACAGAAGGTTCTCAGTTCAAACCCCACAAACTTAACTCCCTATTTTAGTGCATTTTACAGCTAAATTAAATTTTAAACACTGACAATTCTACTGTACGCTTTGACCAGTAGCTGGACCCAAAGCGTCCATTGAAGCTCAGTTGGTAGAGTCGCGGTTCTAATTATTGTACAGAAGGTTCTCAGTTCGAACCCCACTAACTTTACATCCTACTTAAGTGCATTTTACACTTAAATTAAATTTTAAAAAGTGACAATTTCCCTGTACAGTTTGATCAGTAGCTTGTTTAAAAACGTCCTTGATGGCTCAGTAGGTAAAGTCGCCTACCTGCTGTACAGAAGGTTCTCAGTTCGAACCCCACTAACTTTACATCCTACTTTAGTGCATTTTACACTTAAATTAAATTTTAAAAAGTGACAATTTCCCTGTACAATTTGATCAGTAGCTTGTTTAAAAACGTCCTTGATGGCTCAGTTGGTAAAGTCGCCTACCTGCTGTACAGAAGGTTCTCAGTTTGAACCCCACTAACTTGACATCCTACTTTAGTGCATTTTACACTTAAATTAAATTTTTAAAAGTGACAATTTCCTTGTACAGTTGGATCAGTAGTTTGTTTAAAAACACCCTTGATGGCTCAGTTGGTAAAGTCGCCTTCCTGATGCACAGAAGGTTCTTAGTTCAAACACCACTAACTTAACTCCCAATTTTAATGCATTTCACAGCTAAATTAATTTTGAACACTGACAATTCCACTATACACTTTCACCAGTAGTTGCTTCTAAAGCGTCCTTGATGGCTCAGTTGGTAGAGTCGCGGTCCTGGTGTACAGAAGGTACTCAGTTCAAACCCTATCACTACCTTATCTTCCTGTTGTCAATGATGTAATATCTGCCTCTCTCAATGCTTTCAACTTTCTTAATATACTAGTTGTCTTCTAACATAACAAAAGCAAAATGAACTTTATTTTCTATGAGTACCTGATGTTGCATCTGACCTAGGGGACAAAAACTGGTGACCGAGTCAAGTCCGTTCACCCGTCGAAGATGTCGGGGTTCAGACGAGAGGAGGTCATCCTGGCGGATCTGATCTGCTCCCCGGGGGGTCGCGGGCCTAGGGGGTTCTTCGGATAACCCCCGAAAGCCCCTTCGCCCTGGGGGCCAGCGGAGAAAGGTCCGTCAGGAAGCCAGTTTTGCCTAAAATTTTTTATCCTAGGATACATTCCGCAATTTGTGGACGGTACCCTAATAGATTGCAATATGGAAACAACCCCCAAAGTTAACAGATTGCAAAATTTTGACTCCATTACCCGTCTTCAGCTACGATCGCACAACACAAAATTTCATTGCTGGATACCTATGATAACCTGACTGCAACTGCAACACTTAACTGCGACCGTAACTGTATCAGTCAAAATATTTTAAAATGAAAGTCTCCCGTCGAAGATGTCCCGTTGAAGTCTCCAGGATCTAACCTCCAAACTTTGGAGCCATACATACATACATATTATACCACTAGGCCAACGGCTCCATATTTTTACGAAGGCGATGGTTAATGTGAATTTTATTTTAAAGCTTTCTTCAAAGTAAGGACTTAAGCAATTTTGAAATCCCACAAGAGATTGATACGGGAACCTTCTGCACTGAAGACTGGTACTTAACCAACCAGGCCACTGGATCCACGTCAGAAAAAAGGCAATGGATGAAATGAATTTCACTTTAAAGCTTTCTTTAAGTAAAAACTTTAATTTATGAAAATTTCAGAATCCCGCCACGATTTGATCCGGGAACTTTTTGCACTAAAGACTGGCACTTAACCAACCAGGCCACTAGATCCACATTAGCAAGAAGACAATGGATAAATGTATTTCATTTTAGAGCTTTCTTTAAAGTAAAAAACTTAATTTATAAAAATCTCAGAATCCCACCAGGGTTTGATCCGGGAACTTTCTGCACTTAAGGCTGGCACTCAACCAACCAGGCCAATAGATCCACATCAGCAAGAAGACACTGGATGAAATGAATTTCATTTTAGAGCTTTCTTTAAAGTAAAAAACTTAATTTATGAAAATCTCAGAATCCCACCAGGGTTTGATCCGGGAACTTTCTTCACTTAAGGGTGGCACTTAACCAACCAGGCCAATAGATCCACATCAGCAAGAAGACACTGGATGAAATGTATTTCATTTTAGATCTTTCTTAAAGTAAAAAATTTAATTTATGAAAATCTCCGAATCCCACCAGGGTTTGATCCGGGAACTTTCTTCACTTAAGGGTGGCACTTAACCAACCAGGCCACTGGATCCACATCAGCAAGACACTGGATGAAATGAATTTCATTTGAACTCTTTCTTTAATAAAGTAGAAACATTGACTAATGAAAATTTCAGAATGCCGCCAGGATTTGATCGGGGAACTTTCTGCACTAAAGACTGGCACTTAACCAACCAGGCCACTGGATTCACATCAGTAAGAAGGCAATGGATGAAATGTATTCCGTTTTAAAGTGTTTCTTTAAAATAGAAAACTTTAGTAAATTTATAAAAAATCTCAATATTCCGCTAGGCGTTGAACCCAGAACCTACAGGACTTAAGGAACTTATCCAACCAGACTACTGAATCTACATTAACAAGAAGACAAAGGATGAAATGTTTTACATTTTAAAGATTTCTTTAAAGTAAAAAAAACTTTAATTAGGAAAATCTCAGAATCCCTCCAGGGTTTGATCCGGGAACATTTTGGATTGAAGACATGAATTTACCCAACCAGTCTACTGGATCCGCATCAGGAAGCCAATGTATTTCGTTTTAAGTCTTTCTGTAAAGTAAAAAAATAAACCTAACACTCCAGCTATGGTTGGATCCAGGAACCTTTTGCACTGATGACAGGCACTTAACCAACCAGGCTATTGGATCCATATCCGTTTGGAGGCAATGGTTAAGTGTAGTTCAAAATCGTATCTCCTTATCCAACTATTATTCTCTTTTACACCACCAAGAATACTCCTGAATATCTTTCTCTCAAAAATTGCAACAATATTATCCTCCGTTTTTGTCATTGTCCAAGTCTCGAAACCATAAGTCAAGATAGGCCTGACAAGAGTTTTGTGATAGGGCGAAATCCTCTAGTTCTAGTATTTAATAACCTTTTCATTGACCAGGAGGACCGTTTTAGTCACAGTAATTACTATTGTGATAAAGTATAAAAATGATTTACGTTATATATGAATAAAATTATGCTTAAACATCAGATCTTTTTTCTAATTATTTGAATTGTAACCATAAAATATTTCGAAAAAATTTTAACAGAACTAAATCATTAAGTTCGTAATAACCTCGAATCAACTAAACCTTTTTTGTCAGATAATTGTTTTCAACATAAACACAATTTCCACTTTCTACTTTCAAAATTTAAATACTACATCGTTTTACATAGACTAGACTTGAGGGAGATCATATCTGATCAATTGGCATCGTCGGCTTCAGAAAATTGTGAGGGACGACCCTAGGATTTGAATAAGGATGGAAAAAAAGGATATTTCTTCCACAAAAGAATTAAATTACCGCCGCCCGTTTTCAAAAATCCCCCCTTGAGATCAAGCACACACGCTGAAGAATATGTGTCTAAATCTAAACCTAAAGTTCTTAATTACTGAGGTTAAAAAAGAAAGGTAAGACCACAGAGAAAAATCCTAACCAGAGGGTCCAAAACGATTTATTCAAAAGTTGGATGGATATGAGGGCACCACGAGGAACTATAAATGATTGACAGAGTGATCGGCAGTAGGGGAGAGGAGGGAGGAATGGGACAATTTTCACTAAATATTTTTTTATTCATTATCCCCTGCTTATTCATAGATGCAAATGGTTGGATAATAAACTTACATGTTTTAACTTAATTTTTTAAAAATGTACAGTTCTTAAATGTTGTTTAATTTTATCACTTTTGATCATTCAAATTAACAAGAATTTTGTCCCATTCCTCCCTCATGGGTGGGAGGAGTGGGACATGAGTATGGGAGGAATGGGACACTTTTGAAAAGTAAAGAAAATTAGTAAAATGTAATAATGAGAAAGGGCCTAGTATTTTACCTACTATTCTTTTAACCTTTGCCCACATTTTTAAACAGCTTTCAATTTTATATCTATAATAGAATAATTTAAAAAAAATATTTAGTACACTTGAACTCTTTCCCATGGTGTTAAGAATCAAAAATTGAAATACAATGTAATACTTGGAATTGTTTATTCAAGAAAAAAAAGCATTTCAATTGAAGCGATAGAAAGCTATCAGAAATTAATATTTTCAAATTTTGTTTACATTTTTGCAGATTTTGTTTACATTTTTCAGAGTGTCCCATTCCTCCCTCCACACATTGCTTTTAAAATATAACTTGTCACATAAACTATGCTGGTGTTAGGCTTTATGAAATTGCAGATTAGCATAAATTATATATTTTAGATTACAATGGCATTATATAATGTTTGTTCTACAAATTACATGAGAAATGAAATAAAACTCAAGATAGACTGGATATTAACTTTGGAAGTGGGAAAATCAAATTTTTACAACTATAAACAGAAACTTGCTGCTGGATAAACTAAATGAAGGAAATAACAAGAAGCTATAAGAAGGCCATCTAATGACCAAATTGGAAATAAAATAAACTGATTTATTTTTCCAGAATTTCAGCTGTCCCACTCCTCCCACTGTCCCATTCCTCCCTCCTCTCCCCTACATTTTGATGACCAAACCTGTGATTGGCTGTCACTCAATCTTCTATTTTCGAAGGAGAAGGAAAAAGTTTTTCTCAACCAATCAGGCTTTTTAACCCCGCCTCTCATGACGTAGATGCGATCACAGCGCCAAAATATCCCCATATCCATCCAACTTTTCGATTTCCATTAGCGCCTATGGCGACGGACTCTCTGTTCTAGTACTCTGTGGGTAAGACACCATTGAATTAAGATTAACACATGGCTAAAACTATTATTGAGGCAATACGAATTGAAAAATAGGACTCCCAACTGAAATTTCTGTAGAAAAAAAGAAGTTGAGTTTAGATGTCAGGTTACTCGAAATAAATTTCATAATCTCCCAGGGAGACCTTAACTGTACAAAAAAATAACTTCCCCCTCTCAAAAAATTAGAATTCCCTATTAAACTGCAATGCGATCGTTCAACATTCGTCCAATTTTCGTCATGCATGGTCAAATGTCGTGCACTACTAGTAGAAGTTACATAAACTTGGCATATTTGGTATGAGTTATGCTACGAGGGTTATGGTTAAGCTACAAGATATCTCTTTGGACTGTAGAAAGGATGTTTAAGGGAGAACAATAATGAAAT
This sequence comes from Tetragnatha versicolor, assembly GCA_024610705.1. Taxonomy (NCBI): domain Eukaryota; kingdom Metazoa; phylum Arthropoda; class Arachnida; order Araneae; family Tetragnathidae; genus Tetragnatha; species Tetragnatha versicolor. The sequence continues at coordinate 45,357,813 of JANDEH010000007.1, forward strand.
TTGCCTTGATATTTCCAATCTCCCTACCCAGATAGGCAACTCTTTTCCTGAAAGCGTTCTATTGAATGTTCCTAAATCAGAGGTCAAAAGGTTTTTTTTCCAAAGGTAACCTTACTAGACAAACTACAAGGGAATTTTCGTATGGAAAATGTAATTATCCCATCCTTTGTTTTATAAATTCATGTTATTATAATACTAAATGTAAATAATTTCGAACTAAAAATCCTTTTATTTGTAGTGGTTGATCTTATGTAAATATTTTATCGTTAAAAGCTGACAAAAGATGAAAGTTTGTACAGTTGGGGAAATAAAAAACGACTCAGTTGCGATTTCTGGCGAACCACTTGGGTTAGGAAGACAAATGAGGTGTCATTTTTCATTGTTTAAAGTATTCTTTAAACAAAACAATTTTCGAGTCCTTAGGGGGTCGTCTTCATATTAAACGAAACACTAACTTTTTTTTTCAATGGGGACCCCCAATTATTATAATATTTTCTGAAAGGCCATCCCTCAAAACCCCTAAATACCCAGTTTCATCCAGATTGATTCACAATTAAAATTTTTGAAAAAATTAATTTTTAAAATCATGAAATATTTTGATGGTAATCGATTCAGGTAGTAATTTGATGTATAAAGCCAAAATTTCAATCGATTTCACCGAATAGTTTTTGATAAAAACGAACGAGAAAGAATATTCGCGGTATGCATTCGGCAACGGTATACCGCCCCTTAAGATTAAAGTTCGTTTTTATTAAAAACTATTCGGTGAAATCGATTGAAATTTTGGCTTTACACATAAAATTACTACCTGAATCGATTACCTTCAAAATATTTCACGATTTTAAAATTTGTTTTTTTAATTTTTTCAAAAAATTTTTAATTATGAATCAATCTGGATGAAACTGGGTATTTAGGGGTTTTGAGGGATGGCATTTCAGAAAATATCATAATAATTGGGGGTCCCCGTTGAAAATAAAAAGTTAGTGTTTCGTTTAATATGAAGACGACCCCCTAAGGAATCGAAAATTTTTTTGGTTAAAGAATACTTTAAACACTGAAAAATGACACCTCATTTGTCTTCCTAACCCAAGTGGTTCGCCAGAAATCGCAACTGAGTCGTTTTTTATTTCCCCAACTGTACACCATACAAATGGTCAGCAGCTGTGGGCTCAGTCAAAAATGTTAGATTATTTAACTATTAAACTTACTACATCTTTCTCTTTGTGTCTGGCGCAATGTTCTGCTATGGATCCTGCGCCATTAAAAGTCAACCCATGAACCTTCTATCTCCTAATTCGAGATGCAGGACGTGATACCAAATTTATTATTTTAGGTTACTATTTTTGACCAGTTTCTCTGTACTTGATCAAAAATAGTATCCTTCACCTTATCCTAATGAGTAAGAAACGAATTTATCAAATCCATTTTCTATAAAAAATTTTCAGCTGCAACTGCTTCAAACCCAATCTTTGGTTTGAAGCAAGATAATTTAATGAACTTTCACATAACAATGTTCTGCGATGAAGGAATTGCCGTGTGTTTCATTGTTTTAAAAAAAAATTTTCCCGATAAATCTGGGAAAAATTGTCATTGTTAGAAACTAGTTGATTTCATTATCATAAAAAGGGATCTATTATACTGGGTGTTTTAGATAAATGTTTCATATCTTCTAACTTCTTCTTTCACAACTTCTTCATAACTCTCTTACTTCTAAAAAGTGTTTCATAACTTCTAAGACTTCTTTCATAATCCTCTTGGAATGGGGGTCCGAAATGCACCCCTAAAGAGCGAGGGGATAAGCGGGCATGGGAGGTTGTAAAATTCCTTCTGGAAATTGACACTTAACTTTTAAAATCGAATTATCGATTTAGTTATTTATTTCATAAAACCAGTAAAAGAGCTGAAAATGAAATATCAGCGTCTAGGTGTGCCCTAACCCCTCCTAGAAGTTATAAAACCTTTATCTGAAACACCCTGTATTTTCGGGTGTAATAGTTGATTATCGTAAAGCCCTGAAAGTGTTTCTTTTTTTATAATTCGACAGTTTTCACGAAATTGAAAATGAATAGTCCATTATATCACACACTTTGGAGACCCTTCATTGAATCATTATCAAACTGATAAAAAAACACACCAAAACCCCCCAAAATGTGTTCCGTGGATCCCCAGGGACCACTGAGGGGGAACCATTGCTCTAGTCTAGAAGGTAGCAAATTTAAAGCAGACGGCTTCATGGACCTTGCTGAAACTTTGAAGATCAAAGAAAAATTCGAAGCGGAACTTTTGGCAAATATTACATTCAAGTTTAATTTAATTACTTGACACAGAACTTTTTACATCTGTGTATAACAGAATCTAATTCCTCACTATTATAATTCAGTTTTGATAGCTGCAGTAAGCTAAAAGCTAGGATCTTGACTTAATTTTAAAGCCCAATATTAGGAATTCTATAGGTGATTTCAATATTTTGAAAAGTTGTTAAGTTTGAAACTTGCAGCTTTTCTCCTAAAATTTGTGTTTAAAAAGTTTTATAAGTCGTTTTCTTACAAAGCAGATATTTCGCTTCTTAAGAAATAAAAATAATTTGGGTTTTATATTGGAATTCATATAATACTTTTAGATGAACTGAAAATTGTAATATTAGATACTTAAGTTAAAATAAATATTGTTATTTCATCTATACGTTTTGATTCTTTTAAGTTAAGAAATTTAATTTCAGAGATTGTTTTTAGTAGTATTCTAATAAACTTTTTAAAAATATTTGCAAGTATTTTAAAATGTAAATATTTAAATCCAAGTACCCATTTTTAAATAAAATATTATAAAATGAAACAAGAAAATATCTAGAAAAAAATTATTTATTTAATTCCATTCTATATGTACAATAGTTTGACTGAACTTTTATGGCATAACCATTTCATAATACCACGAAGTTTTCAACAATTCCTTTTATATTCTCATTGATAACACAATTTATGAATCATGATCGGAAAAACATAAAAATATTATTCATGATGATATTGCCTTTTAAATTAAATGCCTTTAAATAAATTAAATGCCTTTGTAAGAGGATAATAATTCTCTATAAGACATTCATAAAAGTGATAAGCAGAAATGATAAGGAAAGTATGAAATGTATTTTTTAGGAAACTGTCACTCTTAAATTTTTGAGATTTATGTTTCATTTCAGAGCTATTTCATTAATTATATAATTCATTTTGAAAAGTTAATAAAGAAAATATAATATTATTTTCCCGATGTAATGAAGTATAATATTCAGTAATGTATGTTATACGAAAGGTATAAATTAATCATGAGTAATATATTCACTTCTTAAAAAATGTGAATGAATGAAAAGAGAAAATATGATTTTCTGATGTTATTAAGTAGTAAACAGTATTTTTAATAGACAAAACAGGTGGACATATAATGAATAAGTATTAAAAGGTTATTTCCATAAATATTGTCTGGGAGAACATTGTTAACAGATATAATTAAAAGAAATAAAATTAACAGAATAAAATTTAAAGAATGGAATAAAATCACATTAAAAAACTTATGGGGTCATAGTAAAAAGATACCACAGATTAAAAAACTTCTAAAACGAATCTTTATTCTTTTCTGCTGATAAAGGTTGTTATTAAAAATATTGTTCGATATAGCATTTTAATCTGCTAATTTGGAACTTCAATTTATTTTTTGAATATTGAAAAGAAAAATACAGATACAACAAAAAATGAGTTCTTTGCGATCAGTGTCACTGCAAAAGTTAAATTATTATTAACTTATTTTTGATGAGGGTTTAACAAAATGTAAACCACATAAAAATTATTTATGTACAAGCTTTATAAACAAACAGTTCTCGTTAGAAATGTTAATTCAATACCTATACAATGACTTTCTTCAACATAAATATACAGCCAAATAAAGACGAGAAATATATTACAACGGAAAATATGGCAACTTTATACAGTGAATTGCTTTGTTCGTTTTTTATATACAGGACAAGTTTTCCCTCAGTAAATGAGAAATGGAATGATCAAAACAAATAACAAATTCTTATCCAATCACTGCACGAGCCTTTCTTGTATGAATCAAACAACAACACTTATAAATAAAAAATAAGTGCACAAGGTTCATTCAATGTGAATTTCTTCAATGAAAATCGCAATAAAAATTTAATGTAATTAGAAAGTATCAAGTTTATTTATATTTTTTTTGGTTCAATTCCGTTGTCTGTCCCGTTAAATATCGCCTAGCTGTTTTGGTCATCAAAGACCAGAATTATATCCAAAAATTTCAATCCAACCATATAAAAACATTCACCTACATAAAAAAAAACAATCATAAATATTCGGTTAGATGTAAATACCTGGCGACCAAAACAGTTTTGCGATATATACAGAGAACGAAATTTTAACTATTTTTTATCAAAATATTTTATGGAGGTATTATAATTCAAGTAAACCCCAACAGAATTTAACTATTACACACACTTTTAGTTCTCTTTTATTGATAAAAACTTAAATAACCCCAGGCTCGTTCAGTGACAAGAAAAAAAATAAGGATAAGTTCTCGATGGATCTTAAGTTTAAGTCAGAAATAACTCATTCTGTATAAGTACAATTCCATCATCTCAAATAATCATTTCACCATATCACTGGCATCTCAATCACTGGGGCAGGACTGAAGACTACGGTACGGATTAAAAACTTAATGGATATTGGTCTTCTTTTCATGAAGTGTTGGTCTCAATTTTGAGAAGCATCTTTGAAAAAATTAATTTCATATGTTCTTAAAACGTTAGTATTTTAAATCGTATATTCTAAGTACCCTCTAATAAATCCATATTATAAACTATAGAAATTTGCTTCATCAAAGTTATCAATGTTATAATTGATGCTGGTAAGCGAATCAATTATTAGATGACTCAGAGGAAATAAAAAAAATAAATTAAATAAGTAATAAATATATAATAATAAATAAGTAGGTAATAAATTAATCACAGCAACTAATATTGAGGTTTAGATCCTAATACTACATTCACACATGAAAAGTTAATCTAGTTTAAGTGTTAATCTAGCTTAAATATAGCATTGTCGCAATGCTATATTTAAGCTAGATTAGCACTTAAACTATATTAACTTTTCATGTGTGAATGTAGTGAACAGTATTTGATTTACTGGACAACTGCATACAAAGTTGCTAAAGCCTTAGTAAAATTTCATTAATTTAATAAATAGAAAGTAGTCATTTAGGTTAAAAATGTACCTCACGGTATTAATTTGAATAATACGGTATTAATTTGAATAAAAGTTTGAATGGAGTCATGAATGAACATTACGCTAAGTATCCATTGAATGTTCAAATAGCTATTAACTGATAATTTAATCGGTCAAAAAAGGCTTCTCAAAACCCAACTTGTCTACAATGCACACAATTAGTATCATTTCCTGGTCAGAACCCCATAGAAATCTAACAAGCAACTGCATAGTAAATTCATTCATTGTTACGACTCACCACATATCCATCCACTTGATTCAAAATCAACCAACAACAAACAGTTCGCCAAAAACAAACATACCGCACTCCCCAGTCCAAAACCGCCACTCAACATCGATCAAATAAATTAATTAGAAGCACCACTGAGTCCATTGTTCGTTAAGGGGTGTTCAGCAGGGAGGCTCCCTGCCGAAGTAAGGGGTGAGCGTGGAGGCGGAGGAGGGTGGGGAGGTGGGCGAAGAGGCACTCCCGGAGGGAGGCGGGAAGGGCAACGGGGCGAGGGAGGCCGCCGGCGCCGAAGGGTACATGCGGTAGGCCAGGGGCTTCTGGAGAGCCACCGATGCCTGCCGGTAGAAGTCCATGCCGCTGGGGAGCGGTAGGCTGGCCGCCGCGTAGTGGTTGATCCAGTAGGGAGAGGTCTGCAGCATCCGTTGGACGGCCGCGTAGTTGCCGGCTTCGGCGAGCAGTTCCAGGCCGACTGCCGTTTGCCGTTTCCATTTCGTCCTGGAATGGAGAAAAAGAGAGTTAAACGATTGATAGGAAGGTTCAACACTGTTTATAAATATGGCTATGAATAAATTATTGCTAGAGGTAGCATGTTACTATCTAAGCATATATCATCGATTTCAGATGAGCAAGTATTAAACTATGGGATATAATTTAGGATGGGGAAGTTTAAATTTATATAACACAGACGAAAGTGTGAATTCGGAATAACAATGAGAGTTGTTCAGGTAATGTTGTTTAGTTAAAAGTTAAAAAAGTTATGTATCTTGGATTAGAATATTTGAGGACCCATAACTTTTTATCCAGAATAAAAAATCGATTATTTAATTTTAGATTTACTCCACTAGTATACTTATTTTTTAAAATCAAAAAGAGAACATCCTTTGTTTTTAACATCTTTATCTAAGAGTATTTTTAGGACCTTTAGGCGACTGATAACAGAAAGTCTAACATTTTAAGTATATTTAATAAAGTATCAAGTCATATTTAAGGTATCAATGAAACCAGCGTGAAGTTTCGGGAGTAAAAGGAAACAAAAATAGGTAGAATTAGCCAAGTTCAAAATCGTAATATAAAAGTGTTTCAATGTAAAATAAATTTTCCCATCAAGGTTAAGCTCTAAAATATCAATCAAGCATGAAGTTAGTAGGGAGAAGAAATCGTTGAGTGAAATTATAGAAGTAAGAGAATATGGAACTTTGAACCACATGCTTTTAAACTAAAAGTTGTAGTTAATCCCTAGCGTTATTTCACAGGTCATGGCATTTTCAATAGCTATTTATTCAGGTTTAATTTAGTAAGTAGTAATCTTTGTTCCTATGGTCAGGATATTGAAACAGTAGAACATATTATATTTTATTGTAGTTTATATTCTGAACAAAGAAAAAAATTGAAGAAAGAGTTGATATATTTGGGGTATTCTTGGCCACCTGCTTCATCACATTGCTTGTAAAGTGATCCGAAAATGTTAACGCTCTGCGGAATTTTGTTTATAGTTTAGGAATTTAAATTTGCTCTGTTCTTTTGAAATTGTATTTTGTACTTAGCTACTTACTACATCTGTAAGCCTCATGTTATACCATGTGGAGCATGAGGAGTTGTAGAATTTAATTAATAAAAAAAATCCCTAGCGTGCATAAAATAGTGACCTATATTACCGAAAATAATGTTTAAACTTCTATTAAAGAAACAATTAATTTCATACAATTTCATAAGAACCTTAAACTGTCTAACGATTTCATATCAAATTGCTAATCGTAATGAAATTTTACTGCAGAGCAAATATAGTGTATGAATATGTGTTTCTAAAAAAATCCAAACTGTTAGTGATAAAATCATTTCAAGGTATCAGTAGCTTCCCATAAAAGATACCGATACGACAAGCAAAGTGCTTATGATAAACGACGATTTTCACAATAGTGTGTCCCAAAAATACCACGGCAAAGTAAGAAGGGACAGTTCTTCGATAAAGACGTCAGATATACGACTCAAATTTAAAAGGGTTTTAAGAGAGCCATTATTTATTCTCCATTTCACAATAATACTTCTAGAAATCGGTTCGAATAATGTAACATAAAAGTAAAATGACAATGCTGGGATAACAGATTTGCAGCTCTTTTCTTTCTACAAATATGTGTGAGACCAACTTTCTGTAGAGGAACAATGGGGCTCGTAAAATCAGAAGCACTAAATAGAGGTATCGATAGCATCGAAACGGTAGACAAAGAAATACCCGCTTAAAAACAAAGTGAAGTTTATCGTGTATTCTTAAACGTTATGCGATTTCTTCTCTGATCCTTCCTCTTGGATCTGCTTTTTTGTTTGTTCATCCTGTTCTCGAAGTGAATAAATTTTTAAATAAGTAGTGAAGAGGTTAATTTAACTGCTTGAATATTCATGAAGGACGTACTTAGTAATTTTAAGTAATTTTAAGACATGATATTAGGAGATTAAGCATGTGATTCGACAGGATAGTGTTTTTTGTTACCTACTAAATTTTATGACCTGAAATAAGCTAAAATAATGAAATTGCAGCGTTTTAAAGGAAAACAAAGTGTTTTATTTCAGTTTTTGTGGTTAAAGAGGTTGGAAAAATCCCTAATGATAGCATTGTCATTTTCCTTCTATTCAATTTCTAGAATTATTTTAAATGCAGATTAGTTAATAGTTTTTTTGGGGAGGGGGATTCATCTCCATCGACGTCACATTTTCCTTCACATTTTGACCCTCACTCTTCCCCACTGGCTAATACAGATGGTCGAGGTTTACCAGACCCCCTTCCTCTATGTCACTCTCTCTCTCCTACCAACAATATATGTAGCACAAAGGTTGACAATAACCGGAAAACTCACATTTTTATTCAAATTAGAAGTGTATCCCATCTAACTTCAAAGTAAACTCTCAATTTGGAAGAACAATTTTGGCAAAGATGTCGCTTACACCTCTGTGTAAGACACATTATCAAAAAAGAAGTGGTTTGGTTGGTTGGTTGGAGTTTTATGGCGCATGATCCAAATCAGGATATTATGCGCAAGAAGTGGTTTGGTTTTTAGTTGACTCCCATTGTGTATAGTGTCCCCATTCAAAACCCCCTCATCCTCCATGAACAGCCTCTATGCTAGAGCACACATTATAAAAAAATCGCCAAGTATACCAATCCACCCCGTATACAGAACATGTTATCCTTACCTCCTGTTCTGGTACCACGTCTTGACCTGCGTGTCGGTGAGGTTGAGCTTGGCGGCCAACTCCATGCGGTCCTGCACGCTCAGGTACTTTTGGCGCTCGAAGCTCTTCTCCAGCGTCTGTAGCTGGTGGTCAGTGAAGGCTGTCCGCGCCTTACGCTGCTTCTTCACCTTCAGGTTGTAGGGCGGGCTGCTGGACGGGTCACCGTCGAGACCATCGTCTGGAAAAGAAGAAAGTACATTAGTATCGTGAAGGGATACTACCGATAGTATATTTCTAACTGATACTGCTATAAACAAATTATCGATTGAAGAAGTATACATCATGAATTGAAATTTCCATGAGATAATCCAGAGAACTCCTTATCGTTAGGAGATAGCTTAAGAGAAGTTTTTGTGGGGCACACGCCCCATCGGGGGGCAATTTGAAAATTTTAAACCATTTGCCCCCCAGGTAGGGCATGGACCACCAGGATTTATTTAATTTCCAAGAAGGGTTTTTGAAAAAAATATAGACATGGGGGCACATGGAAAATTTAGGAAAACTTCGGTGGGGCATGACCGAAAAAGGTTGGGAAACACTGATTTAAATTATATTTATGTAATCAATATCATAATCTATATTAATAACCTGAATGGCAATGAAATTTCAAAATAGAAATCGGGCTTCTTCCTATCAGTATATATCAACTGTGAGTTGGGATTTTTGTTGAAAAATGTAAGTGGAATACATCCATTTAGGCAAGATGGTCTGATGGATGGTTAGTCATATAAAGTATCTGTTTTTTTAATGTTTGTTTTTATTTTAACCTCCATCTTGTTAAGAGTGAGAAAAGAGAGGAAGAGAATGAGAGAGAGAATAAGTAAGACTTTAGGAAAGAGATATTGAATTACAGAATGAATGAGGAAAAGAGAACCAACATTAACTTCAAAATTGAAATACAGTATAACACAAAATACTAGTTTCTAATTCTAGTAAAAGTTATGGGTAGGTTATAATCGCTTTGTCTGAAATCATACTTAAATGTGTTTGTGTTTATATTCTGAACTATTAAGAGCATTTAAAGATATCGCTCCCTTTAGCAAGTTGTAGGAGCCACACCCTTATGAAAAACCAAACAAAATACGAGGTCATAAAAGACTAGCAATCAAGGTGATCAAACCACTATGTTATTTGCATTTAAAATGACAGTAGTAGGTAGGCAGCAATTTCAAATGGATGAAATTACCAGTCATCAGTATATGGCATTGAGATTCAAACTTAATAGATTTAAAAGTTTGGATAAAATTTATGTTTGAAATATCAGTTAGATTTGATTTGAATGACTGATGCTTAATCATTTTTACTTAAATATTACAACCACTACAGGAACACTTAAGTAATGAACATTCCTATACGTTAAAATAAAGCCCTGGATGAAGCTACGTTACTTTGCTATCCAGGGTTTTAATTGATGTCGGAGACAGTAATTTGTGCTTCCTATTACATATTCAATCCTAAATAGGCGTATAGATATTACTGGTAGTGACTTCTCAGCCTTGCTTCAAGAATTGAATGCCTTTCTTGTCACAATATGATCTCTTCTTGCTCCATAAAATAATAACCAAACCGAGAATTGTTAGGAGTTAAACTCTTAAGTACATATACTAACCATTAGGGACCTGTGCTTACTAATATACTGTGTTGCTTAGGACCTTGAAAGTAATTATCTGTAAAACACCGTTGGTATCTGTATCAAAGTATCAAAAATTTGATACCCGAAAGATCCAAAAGTTGATATCCGTACTAAAAGCTGATATCTGTACCAATTTTTTGGTATAAATACCAACTTTTAATATCCCGAATTTGCTATAAATTAAATACTCTGTCGGTTTGGTAGTGGTACAGAACTCTAAAAATTATGTATACAAGAAAAAATGACATACCAAAAGTAGGTATCGGTTCAAAAAACAGGTACTTACACCTAAAAAGTAGGCTCGTCTGGAACCCTTGGCCTCGAGCCCAACCCAACCATCCCCCCTCTCCAACCAACCTCACAGAAAAGTGTCTCCAATCCAAACCCCGACACATCCATTCGAATTCATCAGAAGAACCCCATTAAAATTCCCCTCACAATGACACTCGGACTGGCCCCAAGAAGTGAGACAAAGGTCGGTGCAGAGGAGCAGCTAGCTGATTACAGGGCAGTCGGTGACAAGAAGGGCTACTGGCGCCACCGGCGGAAATTACACACCTATAGTCCGGCCATCTTCGGACTGACAGTGCTCAATTACCGGGCCTTTTTTGCTCCGCTTTCGGGAGAGAGGTTATTATAGAGAGAGGCTGCCGTGTGCGGTATGTGCAGCGGGTATGGTTTTTGTGTTGGGATGGCTATTTTTTTCCCTTCTCTTTCTGAGGCGTTTAGTCCTGTTTTGAGTTGATTGGATTCTAGGGAGACAGTTTGGGTAAGTTGGTGGTTGTCGAGAAGGGTTGCAATTGGGTCTGTCTCTGGGTGAAGCACATATGTTCAAGATATGTCCAATTTTTGTCATGTATGGCCAAATTTCGTTTACTTCTAGTAGCAGTTACGTAAAATTGACTTATAAGGGCTACATGGGTGGGTCTCTGAAGGGAGGCAGTGAAATGATTTGGTTCAGTAGCCCTTTTTGTGTTATAGTTCTGTAACTACTGCTTTGTGGAATATTTCAGAAGATACATGGGAATTCAGTCATGGAACTCTAAATTGTTGTAAGACAATAGTCTAGTAGCCTGTCGTAAAAAGCATTGAAGAAGTGTTATACGACCAATTTTAAAGAAAGTTAATATTAAAATTTAAGTTTTAAACTTAATTTTCTTAAAAATAAACCAAAAATCCCGAAATTGTTAAACAAAATCTTTCTTTGAATTACAGTATTAAGAGTTTTTCTTAATTTCAAAAGTTTAAAATCCCATAAAAGTAGTCTAAAAGACTATGCAGCATGTTTGAACAATAAAAAAAGATAATTATTTTCTCTCATAAAAAGGTTTGAATATATTGAATGAATTATTAAACAAATAGCATATAATTAGGTCTAATAATGACTTAATCAACTCCTACAACAGGTTTAGTAGGTAAAAATTTATATTCGTTTGATATAAATTTAGATAATTATTTTTCTTTACTGAAAAACAAATGCCAAATAAAAATAACACCACTATAATAGCATACAAGTAACTATCAAATGGTAAGAAGAATTCTTAAAATATATTATGAAATATCAGCTAATTAACTCTAATTACAAAGTATAATGTTAAGCTTAATAGCGTACATAAATAATAACAGATTACTTATTTAACAAATGGAACCAATTCGGAGAAATCTCCTTCATACTGGATTTAAACCCCATTGCTAATAAAACAATTTAATTTCCATCATCAACCAAAAATATCAATTTCCGAAAGTAAAACCGCAATATCAAAAACACCAAAAGCAAATAAAACGAAGAAAAGTCAACCGCACACCAAAAACTTTCCCGACCCGATAATTGGAACGGACAAACTTTTCCCCTCCACGTAAACGATTTCTTTTTACTTTCCAAATTGCTAAATAACTGCACCCGTAACCACCTCTCCGCCTTCTGCGAACTGGATGGAATAAGTTCCACCTCGCTTTCGTATAAAGGAACCGTAAGAGTAGGAGCCGCGGTGGCAAAAAAGCGGCCCCGAAAAACCAAATAAAGAGGAGAGATGGAAACACCACCGTTATTATCGAAGACTCGAATCGTTTTTCTCGCCACCATCTCAAAGGAGGGGCTATCCTTAAATTAATTCACACAAATTTCACGGATCTGTTACCTTTTATGCAAGTTACAACATTAAAGATAATCGCCTTTAATATTTCCATTCACTTGGAATGTTAATAAATCTATAGCTAAATATGTCCAAATGTTATCTGACTCACGTTGTCCGATTTTTCCTTAATTATAAAAGAGATAGTGTTGATCACTGCATCTCATCAGAGTTTGATATAATATGCTGGTCCTTCCCCTGCGAAAAAAGGAATAACGAACAACGTAGAGATAGTGGATCATAGTTCAGTTCAGATCTTTATCCTCTCAAGCGAAAGATCCCGATATGCGGTTGAAATTTTAATATAAGTAATGTGGTAAAAAAGCATTTTCTTTTTTGGCTTAACTTCCTTTTTTATGTCTCGATAATTAGTCGGATTTTGAATTGGATCGATGTATAAAATGGGGAAATTTAAACGGATTCAAAAATTTTGGCGAGTTAAAAAATAATTATTTGTTTTCTTTTAAGAAAAATACAATTTAATTCATTCAAAGAACGAGAAAATCTTTTTCCCTTCTTACTTTGTGTGAGGCGATCGGAAAGTCTTTCTGGAAGTGTCGCAATTTATAGAAGGGCCCCTTATAAACTCCCCCGCCAACCACCGATTCCACTGAGGATCATATTCTTTTTTTATTTTCCGCCATTAGAATTTGCGGCTACGACCGTTCGAGGACATTAGGGAAAAGCTTTCTGGAGGGGGCCTCCTGATGAAAAAGAAGGCCCACCCAAACCGTTTGAAGCGCCGTCGCTTTTGTGGAGGCTTTGATTTAAACTACTCTTTTAGTAAAACGGATATTTTAATGGGTTTGGAAACTTTTTGCGGCCCATTTGGCCTTTCTTTGATGACCCTTATAACTTCATTTCTTTAAAATTTAAAGTTACTCTAGAAAAAACACCTTTAAATGATTTAATTGCTATATGACTTTTTGATAATTGTTCATGCCCTATGAATTAAATTTTTTCTTCTTCAAAAATTTTAAAATAATTCAAACAAAATTATTATTGAGATTTCATTGATTGAAATAATTATTCTTCCAATAATTGCTACAAATTTACACAAAAAGCAAAATAAACCTCACGATTTCAAATAATGACCTATATTTTAAAAACTCAATGCTTCAATAAATATCCAATATTTCAAATACGATAGAAGTTAAAATTAACTTTTTAACAACATTTTAATGAGACATTATTTATGCATATATTCATACACATGGTACCAAATAAAAGATAAAAAAGACGACGTTAAAAGACACAAGTACGAAAAAAGGTAAAAGACATAACAGCCGTTTCGAAGGCCAGAATGGCCTCCCTCCTCAGAGGAAAAACAAAATACCTTTGACCCAAAGGGAATTTTATCTAATGGTACCAAATAGCTTTTCAAACAAACATTTAAAAAACTAGCGCCTTTTTTTAACTTAACAGGTAAATCGCTTTATAAGGATACTGACACCTCAACTCACCCTTAAAAGAAACCCAGAATGACCACTGAATCATCACACGCAGGCGTTTGTTCAACCGAATCTCATCATCAAAGCAGAAAACTATCTTTCATTGTTTCCAATTTTAAGTAACTTATTGCCGAAGAATAAATAGCCTTTATTCATAATTCTACTAGTTATACCTTAATGATGTTTTGTGACCTATATATATGTTCTCGCTTATTACTAGAAATATTGTCCGAGTGTTAGGTTCTCCGCTTGGCTAAGCAGGGGAACAATAGATGCTTTCCCGTTTAATGTCGGGTGAAGTTAGACTCTAATAGCCAAGACCAGTTTTTTGATACGATTCATAATATTAATGTAATTTCCACCCTTTTGAAGTATAGTAAAGAAGCGTTATTACTACGGGTTATTCGGATTTTTACTTTTCTAATTATATGGGTATTTTAAGCGTGGGATGAGTTGCTTATTGTTATTGGATTGGATTGTTTTAGGAGAATATAAATTTGATGATTGGGATTGTTTCAATGATGTTTTTCAAAGACATTATTCATATTTTTTTCCTCTGGAAAAATAATCATAAGGTAGGAAAATAATTTAATTTGTTCCTAATTTTGGAGTTGAGATTATTGGTTTCCAAGATGGTTGATATAAACATGGAGGAAAAACTTGCAAGAAATCCCTAAAAAATATTCTAATTGTGTCATAAAATTTTGTTTAAGATTACGTTTTTATACCAGACATCAGTGAAAGAAGAGGTTAGACATGTAATTGGCTTTTGAATATACAATAATTTGAACTGATTTTTAAATTCGTATTGATTACTTTTGAATTACACATAATAGGTTTTAGTTACAAGTAAATTATAAATTTCTGTTGCCATTTCATAGGTTGCACTGTTTTTTATAAAGACCTGTGGCCCTCTTAAATAAATCTATCCACAAATTTAAACTTCAGCCATAAAAGTCTAAAAAAATTATTTTCTCTTTTTATACATTCCTGTTTTAAAACAATTGAGGATAATCAACAATCAATTTGGATATTACATTTAGTAGGTACAACATAAGAATATTTTACCTTAACATTAAATTCCCCAAGTGCTATATTATATGATTCAGACCCGTAGATACTTTTGAATTATTTTATTTGGGGGGAGTATTCAAAGTTATTTAAGGATTCCCTCAAGGGTATGCTGTATTTTAAACATGTTAACACTTTCATAAAATATTTTAATCTGTTGTTGTGCTTCATTCGTACACTTAATGTGATCCCAAAGAGTTTCACTCTAAATACTCCTCATAATTTTCAAGAGGGGAAAACAATATAAAAACAGTGGTTTAATTTTTTTCTGGGGGGAGGTGAACCCCCCCTTGGAGGGTGGCCAAGGCATGATTAGTGCCTGCCCACTCGTCCTAAGCAGGCCCATATGGCGGCGTTTGTAAACAGTCGGTGACCAGCGCTCTAAAACAAAGGGTAGGCACAGGAAGGCCGTGGCGGCACGCAAGCGTTTAAGACGTCTTCCCACGGTGGGCCGCTTCCGGTGGGGGTGCAGACGATAATTACCGCAGGTACCCGGCGGTCGTGCTTTGCTGACCGCCCAGTCAAGGATGAAACCGTCGTGGGAAGGAGTGCGATACCGGCTGACCGGCTGGGGGGTCCCGTCCCTTGACGCAAATAAGCAATTACTATTGAAGGAAGCTAATTTGGTTGAACAGAAAAATCTCTTTTAGTTCGGAAATGCCCTTTTTATTCTCTTAAAATAATAAATTAGAAATTGCTTTTACTTTTTTTTCAATTCAGCGCTGAAACTAAACAAAATGAAGACTAATTTATTTTTTTAGAAAATTTTGAAGTTTCAGTCTTGAGAATAATGACGACAGAAATTTTTTTTCCTAGAAAATCATTTTGTAGGAGTTAATTGTAAGAGTTAAAAACCACTAACGTTTTCTCTCAATTGTAATTCTAACTCTTACAATTCTAATTCTTATCTCTGCTAGCTGGTTTCCTTGTAACTTATAACTTGTTTTTTTAATATCCAAGATACTTCTCAATAAATGGAATTCAAGAAAATTAGCTTTACTGACTTCAATGATTACATTATAGTAATTTTGGCCCGTAGGAATATTCAGCATTGTTCAAGTTTTACTTACCGACTATAAGGAAATATAATTGGCAATTTCAAAACGAAAATTTATCTGTTATTTGGATAAGCTATGGGAGTTTACTTTTTCATAGCTTAAACTATTTTCTAAATTATTATTAAAACTATCTCACCGTCTGAGAATAACATTCTTAGGAGAAAGGTTTATTGTATGTATGTGATCATTCGATGTTACTTAAAATAAGACCGATTAAAATAAATTTACACCACCTTATTATAACCCTTACAAGCGAAATCAACACCCATCACCCCAACCACCTTCTCAAAACGACATCATACTCAAGTAATTGTTCTCTCAAACGCATGAATCAGCTAATACGTCACTTAGCAGTAGTATATAGGGAGATCAGCACCAAGCGTCAATTCAACCGCAATATCAAGAAAGTCAATCGAGAGGAAGTCCGATCATTGTTGCTGTGGCTAATTGTTATTGGTAGTAATGGACCATTTGTTGGCCTTTTTGTCTCCGATAACCACCGCTCAGTCCGTGCGAAGGAGATGGGGTCGAGCGACCACTGGTGAAAGGTGAGTGAAACGTTTAGACGGATATTGCTCAGACTCAGATCGAAAGGAAAGATTGATAGGAGAATGGAGATGTGGAGATTGAGAGAGAGTTCTCAGTAAGGATCAGTGCTGTGGTCAGTGATTTGAAGATCTAATTGTGTGTAGTATAGAAGTTTAGCGAGGTATTTGAATTCTAAACGTAAAGTAATTAGAAGTACTGCTGGATTTAGGAGCATATGAAAAGATATTTGGTTCTTAAAAGTAATTATTTTCATTCGATTTTACTCATAGTAACTCTTAACTAGATATTTCATATTTTATAGGTTATAAACTTTCATATCTCTAGTTATGATGGAGATAATTGTGAGTAAAGTATTCAGGGATTTTTAGGATATAATTTCTAAGAACGTAGTAAGAAGAAAATTTTCATGAAAAACACCTTTTCCCAATTTTTACTCAAGTTAAGTATTGCAGGGCTGTATCTAAAAGGCGGAGAATGCTGAGGGGATTTTAAAGGTGGCTAATTTAGTGGAATTTGGCTGTGACGAGAAACCTAAATTCATGTTTTTCTAATATTTTGTTCTTTTGAATTTTTATTACTTTCTCATTATTTTAGAACCATAAATGATTTTGTATCAAATGTTCGATTGTTTGAATGCATAAATTTGTTGATCTTTCACTTAAAAGAACTTTAAAGTAAAGTAATGGATTTATATATTAAATACCTTCGGTGCTACTTTGATATACCCCCCCAAAAATTACGCTCCAAATCTGGCACTCCCTACGGACTGTTTCTTGTTTTTTGTGTATAATATACACAAAAAACAAGAAACAGTAGTAGTAATGTGTAGCCTAGTGAATTACTTGAAAAAATTGAATTTTGAACTTTAATAATTCCAAAACTAATGAGAATTTTCGGAAAAACTAAATTACAATATTTTTATAAAAAATATTTTTGTTCTTGGTTCAAATATCAAAGTTTTACTATGATTAGTTTTTCTGTTATATTCCAAAAATGTTTCAGCGATTTCATCGGTTCAAAGGCGTTTAAAACAGGTATTTTGCTTCGCGAGAAAAAAAGTCGCCAAATTTCCGATTTGGGGGTGTATATCAAAGTAGTTCCATACCTTCAATACCTAAAATTATTGACTTAAGCTTATCGAAATTGAGCTCATTTATCCAGCCAAGCGATATTGAATAGTTCATTTCCCCCACTCCAGCCATAAACACATCCAACACGAGTACCCTCGACAGGCAAAAGTGCAACCGTATCCGCGTAAGGCAAACAATACACGAATGTCAAACATCCTGGTACACGACACACGCCACCCTCGACACAAGTCAACTCCTGGAGCCACCCCCAGCAAACATCACCGACACGCGCCCCCAACACCCCCGCAAACAACACGCGAACACTGTCCCCCCTCATTAAATCCGTGTCCACCGCCACGTGCCCCGCGCACGCCAACTGACCCCCCTTGGTCATTATATGTACCTGAAACACCGATTGATTCCATCAGGCTGTGCAAATACTGCAGACCTCATTAGGATATGGTAGATACAGTCGCATATATAAATTGTTTGTTGGGGAAAAGTCCGGCCGTTGTCGTTAATTGGGTGTGTGACGGATCCGGATCTTGCCGGACAATGGGGTGTGTGGGCAATTAGCCGTTAATGACCACTTGGCGGGGTTGTTTCGATGGCTCCTTTTCGACCGTTGTGGGCGATGACTTTCGACATCTGTCGCTGTTTGGATTCGTATGCGTAGTGTCGGATTCAATGATGGTGCCATTAGAAACGTCGGTTGGGTGTGTTTCACGATGAATGAATGAATGAGTAAATGCTCTTTTCATGTCTAGGTGTCACTTTGCTCGGGAGATTATCACCGCCCGATGAGGAACAATCGAGCTGAAACGCGCTGAACACCCACCTGTTGTTATTTGGATCCGGCTCAAGCCTTGGTTGACCAAGTCTGTGAGTAGGGGGATAGAGCAATTAAGATTGATGAGTCTGTCAACATTTGGGACTTCAACCACACGTTTGAACTGTGTTCTGCTATAAGCAACTGTGAGCAGATAACTATAGAAAATCATAAGCTTTTTTAGGATTATTGTTCACTTGAAGTCAAAATATGTCCCTAAAGCATTTTAGAGCAGTCCTAAAAGATAAAGATTTACATTTTAATTTATAGCTATGTTAACTCATGCCGTAAAATTTTAACAGATAACAGTAATGTTCTGTGAGAAACCTATCTACCAGGAAATATAGCATCTGAAAAAATCCTGGCAAACTATGGTCATTATAGCTAAACTATGGTCCAAATAAATCTTTCTTCTCTTAAGTCAGCATTACATTTCAGCTTGAATCGATAAAATTTATAATTATTTCAGACTAGCAGCCATACTTACAACTATCAGTGTCTGGGTTAAATCCTTGGTCAAAAAAGGATTCTACCAATCAAAGTCAGGTAAAGGTTTTTTCCTTTATCTAGAGATTAACATTAAAGTTGAGGGGGCTAAGAACCCCTGGCGGATCAAGGGGGTGGCACTCTGGAAAGTGCCCCCCTCGGAGACCCAAAAAGGTTCTCAAAAGGAGTAAAAACCCAACTTTTAGGGGTCTAATTTCAAAATTTTTCTACCCCCCATTAGTACCAAAATGGTGTATTCAGTGTTTAGTTTTAGGAAATCCCCAAAATTTTGACATTTTGGGTCAAAAAGTAAAGGTAATAGTGTTGAAAAATGCCCCCGTTAGACTCAAAACGTTTCTAAAAACGAGTTAAAACCCTACTTTTTCACGTTAAATTCAATTTTTTTCTGGGGGAGGACTCCCATACCCCCAATGGTACCACAAGGGGATCTTGTCTGGGAAAAGTGTCCCTCCTTGGAACCGTGCTGGATCCGCGCCTGCTAAGAACATGGCTGTAAGACTTTCTTTCAGACTAAGTTATGTTAGAGTTACTTTTTTAAATCTATTTTATTCCTAATGATAAAAAGGATGCGTTTTGTATTGTGATATCCTCTTGCCAAACTCCAGATAAAAGGAATTTCGAATCAAGTTCATGGTAAATTAAAGATTTCTCTTGAAACCAAGCAGCGACTGCTTTCATAGGTATTCCCAACTATGAAAAAAGCGTGAATCCCCACCAAAAAAGGCGTCAAACGCCCAAACCTTCCAGACAAGGAGAAAAACCCCAACACACAGCCTTCCCGAGGCTTGACAAAGCGTAACTGAAAAGCAGAGACACCCCAACCATCCTCTCCAAAAAAGGACCCACGCGATGGACTCCATTATTCGAGGCACTGGTGGGTATAACATAAAAGTTTTTAAACTGCGCTTTTTCGTCCTTTCCAATCCGGCGGTTGCTTACCGCCGCTTCGTCGAGCACGGGTGTAACAGGTTATTTTTGGGCACATCTCTTTTTCCAATGAACAGTTTTCGCCACTAAACTCATCTCATATTTTGCCGATTAAGTCGCTTTTCAGGAAGTGGACCTTTTTCTTCTTCTGCCTCGGTTTTGTCTTCGTTTATTGGACCTTCATTTTTTTGTACTGCCGGTTTTTTGCATGAGTTACTCCGAATGAGGTTTTGCTTTTGTAAGCCACAAATGGGATGGGAGTTTTATGCTGGTGAAACGGAAGGCTGGACACGTTTATGCGTTATTAATTTATTTGGATTGGAGTGGAATTCGTATGAGTCGTTGGAGATTGCTGACATATTGCTCGTAACTCTCCTCTAAAAACCATTCCACATCCATTAGGTCATACGAAAAAATCTATCAATTATTACATATAAAATTCCAAGTATTAAAATTTTTTATATTTGTCCAGATTTACCTTTATCTACTATCCACCGGGAATCAGTATGAAAAAGCAATGGCGGTTCATAGTTTTATACAAAATTTGTATTATTGAACTTTACCTAATATTTGGATTTATGTTCGACATTCCTTTGTGAGTACTACAAAACATTTTGGGACCATGAAAACTGTTTCAAGATTTTAGGGAATACAAACTAGAGAAAAAAATATTAGATTATTGCTTTTTATTGTAATACTTAATAATCTTTTTTTCTATCAATCTTTTCTTTTAATCTATTTTTTTATAATCTTTATAATTAAAAAATTCGTCAATCTGAATGAAAAAAATAAGTGTAAACTATTTAATTGAAGCAATCAAACTCAAACATTGAAATGAATGTAACACTCATTAGAACAAAATCACTCATATCCCTAAATTAACCCCATGTTTGTCAAAGCACTTCACAGACAATATTTTATCTATTAAATTTCCCCCCCAACAGTATCGGTCAATTATTGTCGGATATACAATAAAAACAATGTTAAAACAAAAATGGGGAGACTGTGTTTGGAACTAGGATTACATATTATTTTGGAACTAGGACATATTTAGGAACTAGAATTACAATTGGGATTACAATTATTTTTTTTCGGGGGTGGGGGAACACCGAAATTCCAGACAAGTTTCTCCTAAATTTTTTCTGAGAAAGTCACTGCTTAAAAATACTGTATTATTTTATAATCAAAAATATATCAGTTACATTCACAACCCTATCAACAATCATTAAAGGATGATATGTTTACGAGTGGCCTCTATGACATAGCAGAAAGTGACGAACTTGAGTGCAGAAATCCCAAAACACCTTCGCTGTGATGGGATTCCCAAAAGAGAACCGCAACTAACGCTAAGATAATAATCGGCGTAATTTCTCATACCACACCTTCTGCAACTATCCGTAATAGATATAGGTCACGAGCTTGGCTGATCATGCTCAAAATTTTACAGCTTTCTCTCTACTTTCCCACGCATTGGATCGCCCATTCATACGTACAGCACGTGTTGATAATGGATCCACTAGTGTTTGTGTTTCCCTCGTGTCAAGGGTAGTATTTTGCGTTACGAGAGAGTGAGCGGTTTAGATTCAGTAAAATGATTTATTTGTTGAGAGAGAATTTTTCAGTTTTGATTGGGTTTTGTTGTGGATATTTAGGCGCTTGAATGTGAGATTTAAAAGATTATTAGGAGTTATGAAAGGAGGAGTTATTAGAAAATTGATTCTTATTTAAGAGAGTGTAAAAGCACACTCTTAAAATAACTGTCTCAAAACTGAGTAGCAATTACTCAAACTGGATCCAAATAAAATTTACTCAAATTTGAAAACATGAATATACTCATTTCTGAAAATGTTCTCATTCTCGGAAATGAAACATCATGAGCTTATTCTTGAGTTAGTTCATGGCATTCTCATGAATCAAGCTCAAGATGTTTCATTTTTGAGTATGCATATTTTTAGAAATGAGTATATTCATGTTTTCAAATTTGAGTAAATTTTAGACAATAAGAAACAAAAAAGATAGAAATAGAGGCGAAAGATGAAAGGATTAAGTAAGAATATAAAAAAGTAGAAATTAATTAGAGAAAGGATGGAAAGTATATGAAAAAGAGAAAGAGGGCGAGAAAACTAAAAAAAGAAACATTAAAGAAAAATAATTCAGGAACAGATGTGGATCAACATTAAAGTTACTTCCAACTACTAATGTAGGTAATACAGACTCGATACTTTCAAACATCGAGTATTTTAAGAGATCGATAACTTAAGTATACTTGATACATTAACGGCTGTATTCTGTGCTTTCTGACCTGAGGTTGAACAGCAATCAAAGTAGGATTCCCCCAATCAGAGTCGGCGATTCCTTCTTTGATTAGTGGTTAACCGCTGATCAATTAGCACAGAATACGGCTATAAGAAATCCATGCAACAGCAACACATAAAACTGGACCACTTTCATCATCAGTGTAGCCAACTATCTCATCCATCTTCTACTAGATCACTCTCCGCCTTCATCGCCCTGAACCGCCACTTAGCCCGAGTGCCCTCCAGACCGTAATTCCAGGGTGCACACGCGCCACCCTTCGATGTGGGGCGTGGGCGGGGGCAACCACAAAAACCACCGGCGGGGGCAATGGCTGCCCTCGGATGAGGGAAGTGCGGTATGGAAACCCTACGATCGACGGACACAGGGGGTTTGTTTTGAGGCTTCGCGGTTCCTGTGTGCGCACCTGAGGTAAAAAAAAGAAAGGGAACTGATCGACGTTTTTAGTTTGGAAAATGGGTGGTAAATAGAAAGTTGGAGTTTCCGTTTGTGTGTTGTGGTAATTGTCGTCACTAAGAAAAGATATATGTGAGGCGGAAAGCGAAAAGGGACCTCTTGTCGGCGTTCGTCGAAATGGAGTTATCATTTTTTTCTCAATCTATACAGATTTATGAAGATTTTAACACCATCACCCTCCTTGTAGCTCAAAAAATGACGAATCGCCAGTAATTAAAAGTTTTAATAGAATAAGTGGATTCGCGAAAAACGACCTTAAACTTTCAAAATGCTACCCTCTCGTTATTTTTCACAGTTAAGGAATGATTCCAACAGCTAAAATTCGGTTCTAAAGAGTCCAAGGATCGATAATCGAGAGAAAAAAAATTCGATATAGTTTTGACCTTCTTCCGGGTTTTTTGGCTTTTTCTCGAAATCAACTTTGCCGACAAGAGGTCCTTTTCGCATTCCGCCTCACATATAAAGATTTGTGCAACAATATTTTGAAGTCATATATATTATTAATTGTATTCTGAAAATGTATTTTTAAAACATTTCGATCAAGACAAGAAAAATATTAAGGCAGTTGAAATAACACGCATAAAATTATGTGTCAATTACAACATACAAAATTTTCCAAAACACAGACACTTACTGTATTTAATAGTAGGAAGCATTATAACTTCATACCTAGCACCTATTGTGTTATTATACGTTTTTAGTTAAAGATTTCATTCATTACATGTTAATATGCGTTATGAGCTATCAACATTTAACGAAGTTTCAATTAACCGGAAAAATTCTTGTGACTATAGAAAAAGATGTGAGATAACTACTTGAAAATAAAGATAGTCAGCAGTGGCGTAGCCAGAAAAAAATTTCGGAGGGGGATGTTGATATTTCGGGAGGGGATATGGGGTATTTTTAGTGGTTTTCTATGGTCTAAAAGGAAATTTCCCGAATTTCGGGGGGGATATATCCCCAAATCCCCCCCTCTGGCTACGCCCCTGATAGTCAGCATGAACAAAAAAGAACATGACTAATACTGAAACAGCATAACATTTCACCAGTTTCAGCTCAATCTGACCGAAACCTAACAATTTTCTCTAACATCCAATCTCTCGAATAACACCTAACCTTGCATCGTTACCCACAAGACTCCACACTTGAGACATAAACGTTGTGAACACTTTCCTCACACTCACACACATAAAAAAGAGCCAAAAGCTGCCCCTTCATCCAGAAAACTCTCAAATGCCCGTTTTTCAAATGCAGTCCTCTCCTGGGAAAGCTAAACCAGCCAAATTGACATAATCAAGCCTAATAGAATATTTCATCGGCCTTCGCTGTAAACAAGGCACGAGGGCGTAAAATTGCGGACCCGGGGAAACTGT
Organism: Tetragnatha versicolor; assembly: GCA_024610705.1. Lineage (NCBI taxonomy): Eukaryota > Metazoa > Arthropoda > Arachnida > Araneae > Tetragnathidae > Tetragnatha > Tetragnatha versicolor. The sequence continues at coordinate 45,381,921 of JANDEH010000007.1, forward strand.
TTTTGTGCGCGCCGGCTCGCTTGATCGGTCATTCGCGTAAATCCGAGCCGAAAACACGTAAAGTAGGAGAGTCTTGGGCGATGAATGCTGTGTATACTCGGAACTGGGATCGTAAACTATCTGTCGGGATTCATTGTGGAAAATGTGCAGTGGAAAAAGGCTAAAGAAAGAGCGCTTATTTCAGAAAAGTTTGCTGTATCTGATATCTTTTATATAAGAACGTGTCGTCACATTACACTATTTGATTCATAGTTAGCTTCAATAAGAGTAAGAACCCTAAAATTTTTAAAAGACAGAAATGGTGAAAAAGGTAGGGGCCAGCGGATCTCACTAGGGAAAGGGGGCAGTCAATTGAAACATTTAGTCAACTTTTAGTTAAAAGAATATGCTTTTTTTCACGAATCAATATTTTTTAGCACGAGTTCAGAAAAAATGCACAAATCAACTCATTAGCCAGTCGGGATGATAATAATGATTTTATGAATGTTCCCCAGTCTCACACCTACATTTTTTTAATCAGATTTGGTAAATTTTGGGGAAAATATCTCTGACTTTTGAATTTCTTTAAACGTATGATATTGATATAACCTTGATTTTTAATTTTAATTAAACTCCCGTTTATCAAATAAAAGGGATAAGTTTGGAAATTTTATCAAAAATTACTTATCTTGGCAATGCTAAATACTTAAGCATGTAATTATTTTTGTCCCACTATATCCCGTACAAAATAAATACGAATGCAGTGCAGACCAATGGACAATTCCCGTATTTTTTAAAATTGGATAAAAAGCAATATTTCCAGTAAAACAAATGGTTTTACTTTCAAAAATCAGGTTTGAAAGTTTCAAAAAAATTTCTTTTATTAGATATTTGAAAATAAAAATAGCTAAATTTGAGATGCCGTTGAAACAGGCGTGACGTAACTGGACACAAACAAACATCAAGAATTGCCGAAAGGATATACCTGATTGGATGATCGTACTGTTATTCATGCCCACTGACGTCACACAACTGTTTGTGACGAAGCAGCCGTTTTCGTGCCTTTTTTAAAGATAAACTTTGAAATTAAATTAAAAAATAACTAAACATGGGAATTAAAAAATTTTTACACCAAAATTCCTTTTTCATCGATCTCTTTCGAATAAAAAATAATAAAATGCGGGAGTTGTCCATTAATGTTGAGTCATCCTAATTTAACAACACGATAATAAACCAAGTGTTAAACTCTGATTGTTCTGACTGAGTAAACTAGAATGATTCACTCTTCTTAGAACCTCAAAACATGCACTGACATCCGTCAGCATGCCTCTTTAACGCAGACAAATTATATCTACACTAGCTCCAATTGTTCTATCTCATCCTTATTGAATAGTATTTGTAATACCGGCACTATGTCTTTTTCCTTTTCCATCTCCAAATACAAGTTTTTTTCGAGAAAAGACCTTGAAATACCTCACGAAATAAATCGATGACAGCTCCACCGAAAGAGCAGCCGATTAAATCTCGAATACCAAACCATCACAGGAAAAAAAACTCGCCCACCTCCGATACCACCAGGTATCCGATTTCCCAAGAACTCAATCTTATCTCTCACTCCGATCTGATTTTCGGGAGAGACAACGCCAAGATATAAAATCCGATCGAACCGGACGACACAAGTCGAATTCAATATCCTCTCTTAATGATGTCTAACAGGTGTGCGCGTGGCATCCCCTTATTCCATTTTCTTTGGTGCCTTTTTTCTTTAAAGGTCGAGCATTAATTCGAAAGGAGGGTCGTGTTTCGAACGTGTAAGTTCGATCATTAGAGAATCGGCAAGGCGATACTCGAGCTGATACGATGTCAAGTTGTCACACAAGATGGACGTATTCTTTAGTCGTTATTAATATCGTTTTTTGTACGGAATATTGGATGTCTGCGGTTGGGTAGGATGACTCTAATATACACGTCAAAAGGGGGAGATTTGTAATGCGGTTATTGTTTTTTAGAGTGCGTATTAGTGCCCTGAGGGAAGGGGTTTTGTGTAGTAATTTGATGGCGGGTTTGCGGGGAAAACAATGGAGGAATTATTGACAGGGGAGAGATTGCATTGCTTTTCGTATCTCGTGTGTGTTTTGAAATCGATCGATTCGAGGGAAGATTAAGGGATTGTTTCATGGACTTTATCACTGCTAATGCACTTATAACTCTTTTTATTTTATTTGTCCTATTTAGATAAAAATATCTATGAGGTAATTTTAATTATATATTAAACTACTATGTAAAGAATTACTTCTCGTTTTATATATGAAATAAAACAAACCCTTGCTTATCAACCAGATTAAGTTGATCCACCATAACCCAAATATTCTCCCAATTTTGATTATACTACCTACAGAGATGAAGCTGATAATCAGTCTATATAAAAACCAACAATATGAAAACCTCATATAAACAAATAATAGAGAAAGGTGATTATTAAAGTTCGGGTTAACCCAAAGTTTCAGTTTCTGAACAAAGATTGAAATTAACACAGTTCCTGAAAATTGATTTTTCAGTTCCTGAAGTATCAAAACTACACCTACTTGAATGAGTATAAAAATATTCAAATTATTTCGCACCTTTTGGTGAAAAAGCACTACCTCAACTTCACTCATCTGTTCCCCCTTATTAAAGAATTAAAACTACTACCAATTAAATACTTAAGTGCTACCTCTTAAACTTTGACATTTGCGTGTGTGGTTTCTACTTTCATCTTACACTTAACCATTAACAAGCATTTTAGTTATCCTTGAAGACATCATGTTAAAAAAACAATTAAGTTAGAAGTTTCATTAGATTTTTTTAAAGCATCTTCTAAATAATTGAGTTTCAAAATACTTGGTCTAAAAATAACAATGATGTTTCAAACATTTGCAGTAAGAACTCTAGGGTCAAAACTTCACACTATACAAGTAAGTGGTTAAACTGTTAACATTTCAGACAGAATTTACAGGGAAAAAGCGTAGAACAAGTTTTGAACTTATTGTTATAGCTTTTAATAAGTTACTAGTGGTCACTGTAAAATAAAAATTTGACCTAAGAGTACCTTTGCAAGGTATCAAATAAACTATAAAAATTATTATTCATCTCTCATGGAATAATATTCAAAACGTTTTGAAGATAGTATGAAAAGAACTTCACAAGTATTGTGTATGAGTGATCTGTGGGCTGCACCCCAAATGAGTAGTTATGAAAGAACTTTCGAAAACGGGCTCTTAAATTTCAATATTAAAATAATTTTTAGATTTTATTTAATTATGTTTTACATACCTACCCGTACATTGTTTCCCCTTTTAATGCAGAAAAAAGTAAATCCTTCATAAATTAATCTCCTAAAGGAATTTCCGAACTCAGCTCTGTTTACGTTTTGTACTTCTTTAAAAAAGCAAAGCAAAAAATTGTTTTCAAAATATAATGGATCCTTTTATCGAGTATAATAACACAAACAAATAAGGTATGCCTATACTTAAAGCACAGGGCTTCCGAAACCTAAAAAAAATTACTGAAAATAAATTTTTTAAAACTTCTCCCGCAAACAGATTGAGAATAATTTCGAAAAACACTCAGGTAAACAATAGCCTGTTCCTTGACGCACAACATTCAATTTCTTAAATTTTATTATCCCAACATCAGTCACCATTCCTTAATTTCTATCGCATCATATATAAATTGAGTATTCTTCTCCCTGAAACCGAAATGAAATCGTCTTTCCAAAGTGACGGCCCCAAAACCAAACATATCATCAAGGACAGTGCCCATTTGGGACCAAGGGGAAGCCAGTCCTCTCATTTGGGTACTCAGCCGACCCATAAACAATGGGCTCGCCGCTTATAAAAAACGGTGCCTTACCGACAAAATGATTTCGGAGGGAACACCCCCTTTGCCTGAAGTGGAATCTTCCTCTTTTTTTTTCTTTATAATTATCATTACCTGAAGTGGCTCGGTGAAATAAAAAAATGAATGAATTGGTGGTGGTTCAAGGTTGGTGTTTTTGGTGATGACTTTTCGAGAGCAGGCATCGTTCTGAGTCCGCCACCCCCGTGATACGCTCGAGTGACGATCACTGTGACGATTGAGAAGAACACCCAAAGGTGTTTATAAACCCCTTAACGATTAATGGTATAAAGAGAATTAAGCTAGAGGTCTTTATAGGATCCAAAACAGGCTTGTGAGTCAATAACAGTGTTCAGTTTAGATCAATAAGGCTTACAGTATGGGGCTATATCAGATTTGTTTGATTAAAAAATGTTAGGTTTATGATACCCTAACCTAAATTATTGCGAAGATTTTTAATTATGCAACAAATGTTTCCCTTGGATTAAAATATTGAGATATTTTTAGTTTTCAAAAATACTCAATTATTAATTTTGCCGATCGGTAAATTAAATTTTTCGTGTTAAAAGACTACCGTGGATACTTTTGGAGAAATGAGACCAAATTTTTTTAATATTTGGAACAAGAACAAGCATAATATGAACATAATATTTACTTTTTGAAGTACAATTACTCACCCGGCTCAAAAATTTAAAATACATTTCCCCGTATGCACCATTCCCGTTTACTGCAATTAAAATACCACTTAAAGAGACAGGTTTATTGATTTTTAATATACTTTGAAATTTACGCTCGGCCATACAAATAGACCGTGTCCGATGGTTCCAGGGTTTCTGCTATACATAAAAAGGAACTTTACGAACCAAACATTCATTCGATTGATAATAATAAATAATATATGGGTGTTTCCCTCTCAAGTTATCGCCTATAACGCAACCCTTTTGTAACACTACCTTCATTGTCCCGCATTTTGCAAAATCCCAAACAAAATATTGCTGTATAAAGAAGGATCTAAAGCAACATTTATCGCATTGCGAATCACCACATCACACTTCAGAGCGCGAACAAGCAATAGACGTTTACTGCTCTCTTAATAACAGTAATTATCCCGACTCCTGAAGCACACGAGCTTTACAATACCAATTAAATTAAAGTACGTTGCCTCTCTGTTTGAATTTAGATAGGGGGTCAGCAGAGAGAAAAAACCTATTTCGATTTTCCCAAACGTCACGTTCGAATCAGACAATGGCGGCCCGGGGCGCAATGCAGTTGCCATTAACCCAATATGAATAATATCAACTGCCATTTAAACGTATCACGTTTTCGGCTTCCATTCCTTGGTGATTATTGTTATTTCTCCGTATCGGGACAGTTTTCCCAGGTGTGAAAATGACAGCCTTAACTGATTGTCGGCTGACGGTAGTGACAGCCGGTCATTTGGTGGGTGGGGATCGAGATTTTTAGTAAATGCTGTTCTGACGATCCGCTTTCGGGATCAACTGCAGCGAGCTTGTTGACTCTAAGTGCCTCTTTTAATAAGCTATATATCTACTTTGAATCGCACCGACGATTATTTTGTTTTTATCTATTTATTTAACAGAGGACTGGAAAAAAAATTAAGTGCAGGAGTCGAGGGTGTATAGTATTGTAAATTGATTCGAATCCAGATTCTACGATAACTTCTCTAATATCTCCACGTGTACAATAAAAAATTTTAGTGGTAGCGTTATACGCAATATGAATTAACACAAATTATTTTAAGCAATAAAAATTGAAAAAAAAAATTCTGAAAGTTCCCTTAGATTGTTTCTCCTCATCTCTTTCTTTTAGACTTTTCTTTTTCTATCATTAAGGTGGAAAAACAAGATATCGATGAAAAGGTTTCGACCTTTCTGCTAAGCATTTTAAATCAGGATATTATTATTCCAATTGTAAGAAAAATATTTTCACTAAATTTTTTAACAACTTTTATGAAAAAAATCAAAGTTTACAGTAATTTTGATCATTTGAAACTTAAGAATTTAATGTTAAACTTATTATAATTTTAAATGGGAAATTAAACTTACAATGCAAACTCTCCACACATAAATAAACACATTTAAAAACACTTTGTCCTCAACTTTATAACAATTTATGGAGTTGAGATTATGTTCTGAATTAATTGCTGTACAAAACGCTTTTGTTAGTATATTTAGTGTTTATAAATTGTGTTACTTAGAGTAGAAAAAAGTGATTTACGAATTTGCAGTGAATTTTTTTCTTAATGAAAGATAAATAAAATTATTAATTGTATTGATGAAAAATATGTACCATTCAAACAAGTAAACAATTTATATAAATTAATTTGTGATATTTCTATGCATAATTTTCTCACCAAGTCCTTCCAATTAAGGATGTTGAATTTATCTTAATTATTATGTTTTTCTAGCAAGAACAGGAGAAACCACAACTTTATCGACTTATTAATAAAAACTTGGTGAAAAATTTTTTTTCTTTTCTTCTGAAAAAGGCCTTTCAATAAGTTTAATGTTCTTAATCTAATGAAATAATACTAAAAACTTCTATTTTTTGCAAGTATTGCTTTTTTTAGTATTGAACTATATTTATCATAACATCAATCTTAATGTATCAAAAACTAAGAAATCTTCACATATAATTTGGTTTATCCTTAATAAAAAAACCGAAAAACTAAATTCTGAACATTTTAAAATTAAGACCGAATTAAAGTTATAGAGCTTTGTATAAAATAACTCATTACTTATTATTTTAAAGTAATAAAATTCTATCATAATACATACTGAATACACCCTATTCTAAAAATTGCTTGCTTGAATCTATAAAACTTTTTGATTGATGTGTATTGCGATTGTGTTAAAATTATGTTGCGATTGTGTTGTGAGAGAAAAAGAGTGTTGCAAAAGTGATGATAGAATATTAGACATAAAATATGTTCTTATAGTGTTTGTGATCCAAATTTTAAGAACACTCTCAGATTCAAAGCATTATTTTGTCAATGCATATTTTACAGCATTGTTTTATTATGTTCTTGTGTTATTTATTATGTTATTGTGATAAACATGTCATGTTTATCACAACACCAATATAGGGTGTTAAAGTAATCTACCTAACAACACAACTAAAGTGTCATTGATTTGAGGAAAAAGTTGCTCTTAAATACGTCCAAAATGTTTTCATTATAGTGTGGACTGATAGCAGTGTATTAAAGAAAGAAATATGCACAACAAGATATTCCTTTCTTGGCAAATCACGCGAAAACGTGCAATAAGATGCATCAACAGCACCTGTACTCCTTTGATTCTTAACACTGACTGATAGAGCGCATTGTCCAAATGAAAATCCCAATAAAATACATCACTACATCAGGTACTAAGGGAGACGCAAAGAAAGAGTACAAAAGGGTTTAACAACTGAAGAGGTTTATTTGTTGGGGGCGTGGAGAGCAAACAAGCGGGGTGCGGAACCCCTCTATCTCCTTGGGAGGTAAGGGGAAGAAGCGTTTTCCCGCTTTGTAAGCTGATTTTATTGTTGCCTTTCCTTTTAGTAGTTCTGAAGAAGTTTCCTTTGATTTGATACTTGATTTTTAACATCATTTCAGTGAAACACATGTGGGGAATAATGAATTTTAATATATTGACTTGAAAATTCCTAACCTTTCATAGAATTTTTTAAATTTTATTATCTTTTATAATTTAACATTTTTGAATAAATAAATATATATTTTTTTGGGGGGAAGGGTGTTGGGGTAATTATTTTTGCTGTGGGCCGAACTTATAAAGCTTTTAAATGCATTTAAGTTAGTTGACATATTACTCAACAATTTTATAATATTCTCATCAGAAGTTTCATCATTTTCAAATAGGATATAAGCATAGGATTAAAAATTTTTTTATAAGAAAATCGTATTAAAACCTCTAATCGTGACAGAAGTACCTAAAATACACAATTCGTATGTTTCAACATTTCAATCATGTTAAATTTCTTTTTCAAACACCCAACAATAGTCATTTTCACAAACAATTTTGTGTATGTGTACACTTTGAACACAAATTTTCAACGTTCAAAGAATTCTCTCTTTTGAAATTACGAGTTAAGAATCATATTCACGTTTGAATTTGAATCAAGGAGTACTGGGAATTTTAAAATTGATTGAAGATAAGACCTCCCCTACCATAAAGAGTTTTGACAACATTATACTTATCCAAGCACAATATCGTAGTTAAGTAGTAGTATCAATTGAATGTGTGCAAATAACTAAAACAGCGATTGTAAAATAATTATAAAGATATTTTTGATAACATTTATCACACCATTGAGTTCTAGAAGTAAAAGTCTATGTAAACAACTTTTTGGGATAGCAAAACAAAGGCTAATTAAAATTTCAAACTTTATCTTCCATATTTAAAGGTTGGTTTAACTTAGAAATTTGTGACTAAAGACAGATTTTAGTAAGACATAATAATAATATAAAAAGACGAACATAATAAAATATCAGAATTGATCAATATGAAAATACAATAAACTGATCTTTATGGTTTGTAGATTCGAAATATAGTGTAGCGACTATAACTTGTGTGATTTCAAAACTAAATATTTTGATTTGCACTTATTTCAGATAGTCGTATTAACTGTTCAACAGGATTAATCAGGATCATATTAACTGATTAACTGGATTAATCAGGATCATATTAACTGATCAACTGGATTAATCAGGATCATATTAACTGATTAACAGGGGCAATAAATGATCAATAGATTCATACAGGAGCATATCGACTGATCTATAGGTCATTCATACAGGAGCATATTGAATGATCTAGACTAGAACGTTCATGAAAATATACTTGTGCGACTGGGACATGATGTCAACTCAACATAATCAAACCTTTTGACAGCTATCGTTTTGGACTTTCACTGGCTCGACTCTAAGGTGATCACACTAAATTAGACGATTGTACTCACCGTTTCCTGCGTCCCTGGACATATCCTCGTCATCCGATCTGCCAGCATCGTCGTCTTCTTCGAGCGGCGGTGAAAAGTTCCCGTTGGGCCGCGCCCGAATGTCCAGCGGCCGGAAAAAGGGCGAAGGTTGCAGGGGATGGTGGTGAATAAGGGGCCCTGGCGGGCTGGCCCCGAGCGGAGGGCTGAACCGCCGGTGGGGCTCAGGGGGCCCGCTCAAAATGTCCTTGATGAGGAAGGAAGAGGGCGCGGGGGAGCCGCCGGCCGGCGGACTCTTGCCCTCGGCCTCTTCGCTACTCGCGTGCCGCTCCGGAGGCATCGGCTTCTGCTGCAAATCGACGGTCATGGCCCGTTGGCCTGGCTGGAATAGTGAGCCCGTAATGGTCGAGCGGAAATTAATCGGAATCGAGCCGAGTAGCGTGATCGTGCACCCGCCAACTCTCGCCGTCGACCAGCGTCTGAACTTGGCGGTTCCCTCTCTCGGCCGGCAGCCGCGAGAGGAGGCGGTCCCGCCGCTTGCCACGCCCATCCAATCATGCGCTCGGTTTCGTGACGTCAGGAGACGGAGAGCGGAATGGGCCAATTATGGGGCGGTGCACGCCCCATTGGAGGCGTATTGGGAGGAGAGGCGGCGGAGGTTTTTTTCCTCTCTTCTAGGGGTGACGTTTCCTGTCGTAATTTATCGCTTTCTTTTGTTGTGCGTGGCGTTGATGTGATACTAAAATGAGATGGGACTGCTTGAGGTAAACACAATGCATTTCTTTTGAAGTGCAAATGACTTTCTATTGGGAGGGGATTTTTTTTCGTTGGTGTTGGAAGTGGGGATTTTTTAAAAAGCTTTGTTGGAAGTGAATTACACTTATGAGGTTTTTGGCTTTGGTGCATTTATTAAACAGAAAATTATACACTGCGCAAACTTCTTTATAAATTGTCGAGTTAAATCTATTGTGTAAAGAGAAAAATGTTTGACATTTTGGAAAGTAATTACCTGTTTGCTTTTATAAGTATTTTACTTTGAGAGTGTTGTTTCATTGAAAATTAGCTGTCATGAAATTAATTTAAATAAATTTACACACTTCATCATCATTCACTTTCATCACTTAAAGCAATCTGATACATTTTTATTAGCTAAGTTTAATTCTCCAGATTAATGAAATGCATTTATTTTTTTAGGTATTTTTTGTGAATGAATTAAAACTTGAACAGGTCTTCAACTATGTTCAAGCATATCTAACACTCTTTAACTTCAAAAATATATTGCGGAGAAACACCGTTAAAGAATTTTTCTCTGACCTTTAAAAACTCATTTATATGTCCCTTAAGAAATAAAATATGTTGACGTTTGTAGCATACAAATTATGTGTGAATCAATTAGATAAAAAAGTTGGCAGTTCAATTTAGGCTGCTTATAGTTTAAATTTAAATTATCAAATACTATACGTATAAAAGAAGAAAAAAACATTAATTATTAAAAATTTACTGATTATAATTACATTTATTTTTAGTCAATTCTAAAATTATAAATTTATCAACATTAAACTTAAAATTTTGATGTAAATGTTTTAAATTGATTCCCTCGCGTCTTCATGTGTTTACGTGAGTGATTAAAAACCTAAAGTACAAAGAAGGTGAAAAGTTTTAAACAATTTTACTTTATTGGGGGCCTTTCAAGTATTGTATAAGCATGTTTTTGGTCATTTTTGACCCCCTCCCACCTTGTCAGCAACGATAAGCAAACCTTTAACTCCCCCTCCTATACTCCTTGTAAATAGAATAGAAGGCTCGTCACCATGGTAACGCAATAGAAATGCAATGGGAAAGGACTAGTAGTGAGCCTCCGATTCAAATTACACAGACTATAATTACGCAAGAAAACTGACCGGACCCCCCTTCGTTCTTTTTTTGTACAAAATGTTTTTCAGCAGTGCCCAAAAAATGCAACGTTTTTCATATTTTTTTATTATTGATTGAATTTTAAAATTATTTATGCTTAATTATTTATTATTAACTTTCGAAAATGAGGTGTTTGTAACATATTACGTAAGCATCACCCTCTTCCCAGGAAAAATAAGGAAACAGAAAACCTCCTCCCCTTTGGTAATATTTGAATGGCCCCTAAATGGAGGTATGAGTTTTTAAGGTAATTTTAATAAGGTAGTTAATAAGGTAATTAATTATGAGTTTTTAAGGTAAGGAGGGAGGTAATTTTCCCCCTGTTAGCTTCAACTTCAACGTTTCAATTAAAACGAGATGTATTTATTGTGATAATAATCAAACACGCATGCGTTTAGCACCGCCAACATCATTTTCTATTTTCTTGTCTCCTTTTAAGCAATAGTAACATGACTTTTCATAAATTCAAAAGTTTAACCCAGAATAATAATCATTTGACTTTTATACTGCATTTGAATTATTGAACATTTTATTGGTGAGCATGCGGCCATTACAATAGTAGCACGTGGGCTCACTATTCCAAGGATTTCTTTATCCTCTGGCACTTTACAAGACGGACTATTTGTAACTCTTATTGATGATCATTGTCCCCTAATACCTGCAAACATGGATCCTTCCATCCGTATCAAATAGTACACCCCCTGCCCTGTACAGTAATCCATTCAAATTGACCGCTTTTGGGTCTTTAAGGTCGGGAATTTCGACCCCGACCAATGTCCCGCTGAGTTAAAGGTGTTGACTGAATCGAAGATGTCACGGTACTAAGAATGCTATACAAGTGCCCCCTGGTAAGCTGGTAAATAATGTTTATCTGGGAAGCAGTAGTGTGGGAAAACGAAGCAAAGTAGGCAAACGGAGAGGTGTATTAGTGAAGATTTTTCTGCACTAATTGTAGTTTTAGGATTGATGAAACACCAATTGATAAAAATATATTTAGAAAGGGGGAATATTAGTGGGATTTCTTGGCCCTTTTTTGTCTATTATGCGGTATCGCAAATATGATAAATTTACTCGGAAGGGATTTAATTTAACAAAATACCTTTCCTGCTTTTTTTCGAAAATTCTACTCGTAGCACCGTAAAATAATGGCAAACGTTCCTTGAAAAAAAAGTAGGCAGGTTGGTTGCTCCTTTTTTTCTGGGAACGTGAAGAAAGTATAAAATTTGAATTCCTTTCTGAGGAACATTTTATAATTTTACCGTAACTTTCATAATTATTATAGAAAAAAATGGATAACCCAGCTGTCTAGTTTTTCCAAGGAAGGTTTAGGATTTTTCTACAGTGAATATCACCTTAATAATAATTATCTCACAATTCACCATTTTTTACTACGGAACAATTCAAAATAAATTTAAAATTAAAGATCATAGGGGATTAGCCAAGAGAGGGGATTTTGATATTGCTACAGTCCCTTCAAAAAGTGAAAAGTTCAAACATTTTGTCCTTAAAAACGACAAAAAGTACTCCGTAAACCCCATCCAAAATCACAAAAACTATCCGAAAATGTTTTTCTAGATACCTTCAGTTAAAAATTAAAAATGTTAGACTCAGCTGATCAACCAATGGTTTTAATAAATCCGAATCCATCACACTGATCTATTTTATAAACTAAACAAATCAAAATAAAATAAAAAATTTTACTATCACAGACACATAAATACACACACAGAAATAAAAGGACATAAAGCGAAAACAAAGAAAGTAGAACAAGAAAACACAAAGTACAAATAACTCATAATTTGATCAACAAAAATAAACCAAAGAAGATAAATATTTTTGTGACATCATTCATAAGAGCAAAAGCTCGTGCCCTGATTCAACAATGCATTGTTAACATTCCTGAGGATTTATGATTATACTGAGATCAATATTATGACTAATTTATTAATGTTGATCGGCTTAAAGCTAATAATTGAAAATAATTAAGTATTTTGATAATATAACTTTTCCTATTATACTTTGTATATTATCCATATACTGATCTTATTATTATTACCAATATCGTCACATTTTAATCTCATCAGACCCGAGAAAAAATATAAGTTTGGTTCATGCCCCAAGTGTCTTAAATAATTGTTTAGATTAGATCCTCCTAAAGGTAAAAAAGAGGCATAGAAAAACTATTTATTAATAAAATTTTTGAATTTTTAAATAAAATTTTTTGCCTAGTTAGAATTGTTTGATGAATTTGAGATATATTTTTGCTAACCTACTTTATACATATTTTTCCAAAATTATAATCTTAGAATAATATCAATCCCGAGATTATTTTGGTGTGACAGATTATACAGATTGAACTATAAAGATAAGTGATAACGGCTGAAAAATGATCGGACTCATGGAACAGGCATGTCGTGCTCCCCACGTCAAAGGTCAGTTGACCTTTTTTCCCACAGATATTTTCATTATCAATAATTTAATACAAAACATAAATCTGCATAACTTGACAGACCGCATGCCTTTCTCACACACATACACACCCAAAACATTGGACTCACCAATGCTGAAACTATGTATTGCGATGATAACAGCCGATTATAAACATTTTTAGAAAGGTCCATGCGGGAATTTAGTCATATTCCGGTTTTATAAATTTTGGGGGTAACTTTTTCCCACGATAAGCAAGTTTTCCCATCAGTTAGGCGGAGCAATGGTTGACTCAGGCACAGCAGGTGTTATTCTAGGAGGAGTGACTTTGATTTCACCCATATTCTGCAACATCAATGTATGAATAGAGAAAAAACTAGTCTTTAAAACTAGTATTTAATTTTTTTTCGATTATTCGGATTTTATTTGTAAAAAAACACATACATAGAAATTTATTTTTTAAATGGCTACGTAAAAAATTTTGAGAGCTGTCACTTGGCTTTGTAGTGATTACCGTACCCTTGGGGAACCTGTAAGTTACGGGGTAACCAATACAAATTGTGAGTGCATTAAATTTTTAATAAGCAAGCATAAAAATCATTTAATTAAAATTAAAATATCTACTCGATGTAACAATTGCATTAAATAACAATAATTCTTAAGGAAATTTCTGGAATTATTTGAAGTTAAAAAGCAAATATTTTCTTTTCGTTTTTGGGGGGAGAAAAGAGTAAAATCACTTTCTAAAATTAAAACTATAATTAGCATCTTAATTTTCGAAGAAAATATTTTATGGGGACCCTATGAAACAATTGGATTAATTGTAGGTTCCTAAATGGTAACATTTAAAGCAAATAAAATGATAAACTTTTTTTCTATAAAAATATTTAAAAAATTATTATGAATCAGAAATAAATTTGTCAACAGCTGTAAAAGAACCTTTTAAAAATATCTATCAATACCTTAACTTGTGATTATCTTAAGGGCGGATGATACCAGAACTGCAATGTATCATGACCTACGAATGTCTAATATTTTTATAATATGTGTAATAGATATTATTAATGATTGTTAGAAACTTCAAATGCAGAAAGGAACATATCTAAATACATAACTATTACCAAGGCGCTTTAAATTATAACTTTACTAAATATAATTTGAAAATGAACAATCGAAGTAAAACACTCAAAAATAACTAAAAGATTAAAGTGTGTGTGCTGTGTAGGTGATCTAAGAATGTTTAAGAAATTGAACTAAGTATGACAAATATGCTCCGGAACCACTTCCCCCCAGTGTATAGGGCAGTTGTTACTCCTTTTGAGCTTTTTCAAAGAAAAGAGAGGGGATAAAGGGTGGAGGTATAAAGGTGATGGGAGGAGGAACGGGGTGAGGGAGTCAATCCCTTTCAATGCTGAATAAAGTGACAGCTTAGAGTGTCAACTAAACGATATTCTACATGGGTGGTATATACGTTGAGGAAGGTGACCAGAAGAGTGTGGAAAAGAAGAATGGAAGTTTGAAATAACTAGAAAGTGTATTAGGGAAAATTTATTTAATTTTTTACTAAGTTTTAGATTACACAAAATACAAGAGCTATAGATACTAGGGAAATTTTTTTAATTTTCACTTTAATTTAAGTGAGTTCTATCTAATCTTACATTTTTCTTTCAGATGAATATTTATATCAGAATTTTAATTTTCAACAAGAAAGAAACGTTTCAAACAAATAATAATTTTAAAAATATAGATTTAGTTTTCCTACTTATTTAAGGCTTTTGCAACCAGTAGCGGATTTCTAAATAGGCTAGCTAGGCTATAGGCTACGGCGGCAAATTTTAGTAGGCGGCAAGTTTTCGACAGGATAATTTTTTTCTGAATAAAATAGGAATAGAGAAAGGAAACACTAAACATAAGCTCTGGAAAGAGGGAGAACGTCCTTTCAGATAAGCAACTGCAACAACAAGGAACTGATGTTCTCTTTGTTACCCAAAGGGTATCTCAAAATGAGCCAAAACTACTTTAATGGGCAATTTCCAAAAAAATTTCTGATGGAGAACCCCCCTCTCAAATTTTTATATCTGTTATACAGTGTTTTTCCCCTAAAAATTACGCCGCCCACGAGAAACTTTTCCCTTTTGGTGCTCTCTCCATAAAGTTTGAAAAGTAGATAAACACAAGTTCGGGGGAATTTCCAAAAATATTTTTTGGGGTAGGACCTCTGGCCCCCGTTAGACGTTTTTTATAACTTTTCCCCCCAGAAAATTGTGATTTTCATTGAACTGTAAGGGTCTCAAAATAAGCTGAAACACTACATTAAAAGGCAAGTTTTCAACATTTTTCAGGGAGTGACACCCAGAAAAAATAATAATTTCCATTTCATAATACTATAAACTTTTTTCCTTGAAAATTCTGCCCCTTTCAGGTGCTCTTTGGGTTGAATCTAAAAGGCTTCAAAATGAGCTAAAACACTATTTTGAGGGGGGAAATTTTAAAAAATTTTCAGGGGGAGGACCCCCCCCCAGACCCCCCTTTTACTTGGAGTTGACATTTTAACACAATTTTGAAATTTAGTGCACCAAAATTAAAACCTTATGAAGTCATCTCACCTATAACTTAGTATTCCTAAGATTAGACCTCAGAAAAGATGTTGAGTAACCCCCCTAAACAAAAATCTGGCTACGGCACTGGCAACCACCCTCCCCCTTTCAGTTGCTTACATTAATATTTAAACAGCCCATAATAGCAATTAAGTTATTTGTTAAACTCAGCCCCCCTTGACAAAAATCCTGGATTCGCCACTGCCTCCCCCCGAACCAAAAACTGAAATGACGCCCCTGTTTAGTTTTGTAAGTATAGTTTTATCACATAGGCGGCAAATTTTGGTTCAGCCTATAGGCGGTACATTTGGAAATCCACCACTGTTTGCAACCAAGCAATAATTTCTTTGATTACATAAATTGAATGTCCCAGTCTTCAATATGGGAAAATTCATTCGTAATGTTTCTTTAAAAAAAGGTCAGTGCTTTCTGAGAAGAAAAACTTTAAACTTTCTTATTATGTGCCTCGAATTTTTTTAGTGATTTGTCTTTACTTTTTTGTTGATGATGATGCTAATAAATGGGTTGGTTAAGTAAACCTCTTATATCGCCGGCTTATAATAGAAAGGCACTAAGTCACTTGTTGAGAATCTTTTGAAGGGTAGATCAACACCAACGAACAAATAATTTCCAAATTGTTGTCAAGCTGAATAGTGACTTATCACTGTTCAGGTGAACATGGCACACGACGCAAAAGAATGCG
Source organism: Tetragnatha versicolor (assembly GCA_024610705.1). Classification (NCBI taxonomy): domain Eukaryota; kingdom Metazoa; phylum Arthropoda; class Arachnida; order Araneae; family Tetragnathidae; genus Tetragnatha; species Tetragnatha versicolor. Next base: position 45,398,373 of record JANDEH010000007.1, read on the forward strand.
ATCGGATAACGCCAAATCTAACCTGACACCCTACCAGGCGGATTCAGGGGGGTGGCACTCTGGATAGTGCCCCCCCCCTTGGGAAACATTTTTGGGAACCCAAAAATGTTCTCAAAAGGAGTAAAAACTCTACTTTTACAGGTCTAATTTCAAAATTTTTTATTGGGGAGGACTCCCATACTCCCCATTAGTACCACAAGGGGATCTTCAGTGGTAATTTTTAGGAAATCCCCAATAGTTTGACATTTTGGGTCAAAAAAGTAAAGGTAATAGTGTTGAAAAGTGCCCCCTTAGACTCAAAACATTTATAAAGATGAGTTAAAACCCTATTTTTACGCGTCAAATTTAAATTTTTTTGTTGGGGAGGACCCCCAATAGTACCACAAGGGATCTTGTCTGGAAAAGTGCCCCCCTTGGAGCCGTGCTGATTGCCCCCTAATACAGAGTAGTTGAGGCAGGAGTGACTTAGTGCTTTTTTCTGTAAGCCGACGATACGACGAGTAGTTAAGACAACGCTAACGTTCAACACATGGGACTACTATTAAAGAAGATATTGATTGTTTCAGATGATGTATTAAATACATAGTATATTCTAGTATGTTTTTTTTGCATAACAACTTCAATATTTTTTAAGCCTGAGGCAAACACAAGGAAAATCACAAATCGTGACTACTGATTACCATAAACGTTCTAACAAAACTGACTGCTATGATCTGAGCAAACACACGACTTTCCTCCTTTCTCCCATAAATAATCGATTTAATTATTGCGTTTTAGCCCCCATTCAAGTATTCAATTGACTCCCCAGCGTATAACAAGAGAACAGGGAAACATTAACGCATAAACCAGGAAAAGCGTAAACGTTTTCCATGAGCTCTGCAAATACTATGATGTTATGCGAGGCAATGGTGTTTGATCATATGCTCGTCTAGCCTTTTCGTGTTGGGCATTTATGAGCATGATCGGTCATTTGTATTATTAAGCTTTTCTGCGACAAAGAGGGAAAACTTTGAGTGATACCTGCAACTGAGCTAACAGTGGGACAATGCCTTGTAAAAAACACAGGACTAGAAAAATTAGTACACATTTGAATGGTTCTCCTTTTAACACAGCATTGGACATAAAAAAAGAAAGAAGAAAAATTCAAGTATAATAAATTTTTTTGGAGACTAACTATAACTGGAATAAAAAAAGACACTTTTTTATTTAAGAAAGTGAGAGAGATACTATAAACCGTATTGTGTTCTACCTGACCTGACCCACGGTTAACCAGCAATCAAAGAAAGGATCGCCGATTGTGATTGGTGGAATCCTTCTTTGATTGGTGGTTAACCGCTGCTCAAGTTGCACAGAATACGGCCGTATGTGCCCCCATCCTTGTGGCTACACCCATATAATTCCATTTGAAAAATTACTAGATAATTAAGAATCAATACTTTAAAGCATCGATTCCCACATGACTATTGAAAACACAAATTCATTAGATAAATATCTTGCCTTCATGAAAATGCAGTATAAAGCTCTGTTGACAAGATTTGCACAAGAAGCTAGTTATTTTCCCCGTTAATGCGCATATGAAAGCATCCAGAAAAGAGGATATATATGCACCGAGAAAATGATATAAAATGTGCCTCCTTTTTGTGGCTCTCTTGACACGGATGGATGAGTTGTCATATCCCTGAATCAAACAGAGATTCCGATGACTTACTTCAGCGGTCGCGTTTAAGCTGTTTTCAGTTGGAGCACCTTTTCTTCTTCTACTTTTAACGGATCCTTATTTATTTGGGAGTTTCATGCTTCTCGGATTTTTATGGCTTTTCATTTTCCTTTCGCTTCTTTGGCTTTTATTGCTCCTTATTTATTTATAAGGTTAGCAACGGGACGTATAAGGGATTTGAGTATTTATTTTTATAGAGGGTTAAGTTATTATTTGAGAAATTATTAAGAGTTAAGTTGGCAATGTACAACTTGATTTTTTATACCTTATAAGCTATAATAGTGGCTATCATAGTGTATGTATAATATGGTTTATTTTTTACACACATGAGGGAATCCTGGAATGCATGCAACACATTAAAAAATTTCCTGAAGTACAACAGAAAATGGTAGAATAGGACTGATACTTAAAATGATTTGACAGAACCTTTTACATTGCATTGAATTCAGTATATTATCGATATCAAAAAGTCAAATGAAATTAACGTAAAAAATAGATAAGTTTAATAAATAGAGGCTTTTCAGGGACTAATAACAGCTACTGATAGGAATACTGATGCTTAAGAAAAAACCTGATTTTACGTTCTAGTATTTAAAAATTTCCCGCATTTAACGTTTGTTAGTCCCAAATAATATCCTATACATTTTGTGACCTCCCAATCTAATCTCTTTTTTAAATGAAGTTGGAACATTTAAAACAATACCTATATAATAGTTCTTGAAAAGGCTGTTACAAAGAAATAACCAGCTAACTCTAACAGCTTTACATGCAAGTTACAGATTTCCAATTCTTGAAACTACCATACAGATTGAATTTTCAAGCTTGAATCAAGATGATTTACTCGATTACCAGCAAACAAAACCAGAAACCAACTTTTTTAATAATCGAATTTAAAAAAATCTGAAAAAATTGACACCCCAGGCAGCTAAAGAGCTGTCTGGGTGTCAATCAAATTTCAAATAATTCACCACAACTTTGAACTGAATAGACAAAAGAGACCAAACTGTAAGGGATACGGAAATCAAAAATTTCCTTTTATCCGCTATAAAAAGCCTTCAAAATTTGAAGACTCATCTATAGAGCACACAAACCAGTTTGCCAAAACGAAATTTCCCATTACCTTAGCATTTACCCCATCCACATGGCCATTTAAGCTACCCAAATGGCGGCGAATTTCATCGCAACAGTACCACTCCAGACACCGGCTACCGTTCAAGTAGCGGGGCACTTCAAATTACAGGCTGAAGTAGGCAGAGGCTCTCTTCAGCAAAGGGTCAATTTGGACCGCTTAAACGTTTGTTTCCCCCAGTGCATTCACACGTTGGTGGACCCCGGAGAAACCCGTTTATTAACCATCAAGTAGATCTCTGGCTTCGTGACAGCTCATCTGGTTAGGGCGGAAAGCGATGGTTCGGGCAGAAAATAAGCTGCTTAAGGGGGGTCGGTCTAATATTACAAGTATGGTCATCCTCGTATTATTCTTTCACTTTTGAAAGGTCCTGCCTTATTCTGGGCTTGCGTTGCTGCTTTGTGATGCATATAATTCCAATTCTTTTAGGGAGCACTAACACTTTTGTAACACTTTGATTTCCTCAAAATGAGATACTGTCTGTGCGAAAAGGAGATGACAGTACGTACAAGGCAGGTGAATGAAAGAATATCAGAGATTTCCAAGGCTGAAATTTGAGTTGTGGCTGTGTAATTGAGAAAAGAGTGTTTTTCGAGCATCGAAGCAAATTTCTACTTTTGGGTAACTTTCCTTCTCTTGCACTTCAGGTATGAAGCACAACAACACTGATTTTATGTATTATAGGCACTAAGAAACCTTCCGAACTGTTTTTTCTTCGTACGTCCTTAGAAAATGACCACTACATATCATTCTATTTAATTTTATGAATTTAAAAATATCTTCAGATTATCTTTCCCTCATTATTTCTTATTCAGGGTATTTCTTCTGATCGTAACGCAATTTTTACATAATCCCTTTAAATGGAAAACTGTTTTTTCCTCTCTTAAAACCGAAACAGCAAGTGATAGAATGATTGCCTCATCTCCTTTACAGAAAAGGGTTTTCATCATTTCATGGGGAAATAGCATTTATTTTTAAAGTAGTATTAGTCTGAGAGTGCTAACCAGCAGTTTATCATTAGCTTTCTTGAAGTGGTTGAAAACAAATTGATTCTGTATTTTTTCTCCATTTCTGAGCAGAGATTTAATGGAAAGTATGAAAAGAGCAGTATAGAGCACCAAAGTTTCTCTTTAAATTCTTCAAATAAATCTTATTTTATAAGAATACTTAGTCAGATAACTTTGTTTGAAAATGTTTGTATCAGGGAGATGAAAGAAAACAGAGTAAACACATAAATGGTGTAAAAATTCTTCGGGACCTTAAGACTGAACCTTTTCGTCTTAATTTTTTCTTGGGAAACTGCATGTACTCAATATGTCTATAAGTAGACTTGAAATTTTATAATATAGACTCAAAAGTGATTGAAATACGTATAATTTTCCAAAATGGTACAACTTAAATTCATTTTCGTCAATCATTCAAAGGAACATCAACTACCAACTATAATATTGCTAATTTTTTCCTTAAACCCATATAAACCTCCTTACAAGAACCTTGTTAAGTGCATCAAGCACACAGTTAAGCCATCACAAAAGCCGAATTCCAAAAGTTCAATTGGGAAGACTTGGGCGTGAATAATAACACGTCTATATGAATCTCAATGGACGGACTCACCCGAGAAACAGTCTAATCGTATCTGTCGCAGCAGCTACACGGGACTCGTCTAATGATCGCTTGTGGAACATCACAGAGACCATTAGACAGTCTGAAGAGAAGCGATATAGTAGTTTTGAGGTTCCTTTTAAATCTTGTAGAGAAGTATAACACTTTTTTGAGGTGCGCTTTCTGATGTCTCTTTTCTTGACAGTGATGGCTTTTTTAGGAACGCTATTGCCCGGGAAAATGGTCGCTTTTTTGTCCATCCATTTGGTCCGGTGCGTCACGGAATTCATTTTGAAGTGCCGGTGACATTTATGGCTTAATAATGTCTTTTGGCATACAGAGAGCTGTGAGGTTCACATTATCTTAGGCGAAAATAATAGCACTTCTTATGTTCTCCTATTCTGGAGATCGCAGGGGAATGTAATTATATCTTGTTATAGCAGCTGCTTGTTATGCTTCATTATGATTTAAATTTCATTATGGAGTTCTGATTCTTGCTTTTAAATTAGCTTTATGTGAATTGAATTTTTCGAGTACTTTCAAAAGTGAAGGGCTTTCTTCCTTCAAGGTAAAAATTCTGAAATTTCAAGTTTAAAAAAATATTTCCGATTTTCTTTCTTAAATTTAAAGATACTTCGGTGGTTAAAGGGCCCACTCTATACATTATGGAGTTATAACCCTCTGATGCCACCTACCAGAAATAACAATGGAAAAAATAAGTTTTTTGGCTTATTCATGTAGTTTGGGGCCAAATAAAATAAAAATGCAAAAAAAATTATTACAAAAATTTTAAAAATAATTTTGAAATTGGGTAGTGAACTGAAACTTTATACATTTTTGTACCTGAAGGTGATACTTTTGCTGCAATAACTTAAAAACACGCTGAAAAATGTTGTTTTAGACTGAAAATTGAAGTAAAGCTTATGTTAAACATCAGCTACCGCCGACAGTAGAGGGTTAAGCACTATTTTTACATCATATGCAAGTTAAGATAGGTTCTTCGGACCCTTAAAACATACGAAAGTAAAAAATTGGAACTTAATTTTGGAAGAAAATGCTTTGCAAAAAAGGAGAAATTATCCTTTTTTTAAACTTTGATCATGAGGATGTTATTTGACTGGCCATCAATAGTTAATGGAAAAACAGGTAAATATCTGACAATTTTCTGAACAGTTACCAATGCATCACTAAATTAAGACTTTTGACGTATTAATTCGAAAATAAAGTGCTTACATCTTCAAACATAGAATTCTATCAACGTTTAAAGGAAATCTTCAAAACTTTAATTCGAAAATAATTACTTCATTAAAATCAGCCGATAAATTTTCAGCAATTGCCTTCAACTTTTCGAATCTCATTTAAAACCCAATAAAAATCCCCATTCAACTGATCTCTTCGCATGAAAATCAACGTTTTGAAAAGCGATAAATAGCATGCATCACGACAGTTGTTCCTTAAAGTGTGTGGTGAAAAAAAAGGAACAACAAAGATTGGAAGTGTCCTTCGAACAGAACAATTATCCAATCGTAACGAAAGGTGTCAGTTTCGTCGTCCAGTTTGCCGAAAAGAAACGCCTTTCTCGAAAGTTTATTGGATTCAGTTCAGTTCACTTTTCGTGACGCCGTTGCCGTTCGGAAAAGTTTAATTACGATTAGAATTCCACTTCTTTTCGTTCAGTTTTTCAAAAATCGTTTGAGCGTTCGCCCCTTTCGCATTCGTTTTGTTTCATTTAGGATTTTAAATGAACCTAAGGATTTGTCATCGATTCGCGCCATTTTTTTCCTCCTCCGAATGGGTTCGGAAAAGCCTGTTTTGTTGTGTCGTTAGTCTCTTTAATTGTTCCGCCATGTGTGTAAAATGAGGAGGGGAGTTCAATTAAGTGATTGCTGTCGTGTTTTGGAAATGAGAATGGGTCCATAACTTATTTGGAAGGGGAAAAAACTCATCTGTTGTCGCTTTGGTTTCAGAGTCGAGTATGAGCTTTTATGAACCAGAATGGTGTAACTTTTATAGAATAATAAACAGAATGTGTAAAAATGTTCATGATGAGGAGTTGTTACAGAGAAAAATCGGTGCGTTCTTACCATTTTCAAGTAAGCCATATACGACTATAATACCATATTAGTTACCAAGCCATGTATTGCTTTTTAGAGTCTGATATATAAGGCGATCCGGTGATATGAAATTATTATGACCGTATCTCCACCCCGAATTGAAAATCATAAAAAAATGGGGTAGTTTGATACACCAAAATTCAAATCTATTTTTAGAGTAGAAAAAATGTCAGATACTTTTTTTCTAAGTATATCTGAGAATGACTCAATTTTATGAAACCAATTAGAAAAAAATATAAGTTTAATCAAAATTAAAATGTAACGACTTTTGCAAAAAATGAATTTTGTATCAATATGCCCCACCAGTATGGCAGTTGGATACATTACATGGGGTATTTTGATACAGTGATCAAATTGCTCAAAAATAGTAGTTAATAAAAAAGTTTTGAAAAATTAAAAATGTACTTTTATTGAGTTGTATCTAAAGCATATTTTAGCAGCTTTTTTTAAACATAAAAAATTATTATTCCATTCAACATTCAGAAATAAAAATAACTCAAGAATTTGACAAATGGTCATTTTCAACAAATATCTAATTAAGGAAACAAGATTCTAATTTTGATAGGTATAGTTGCTTCTGAATTAGTTGAATAAAATTTAAAAGTAACTCGAAAAGTCAAATTAAAAAATTCGACAGTAATTAACTGGTTCGTTTTTGACCATTTCTATCGCTACTTTGTCACTGATTTTTTTAAATAGTGTTATCACCTAGCTTAATCTCTCTATTCTAAAAAAAAGTTTTTAGTGATCGGTTTCCAGAGAAAGGCTTTTTAAATACTGAACCGAATGACACATATATGGTATCAAAATGTCCGAATTCTTTCCGGATTTCCGAGTAAGACCTTCGATTTTTCAAAAAAATTCTCAATTTTAAAATATTTCCATTTTTTTAGATAACGGATAAGGTCGCAGTTATAAAGCAAGTACTGTCATTCAAATTATTATGTATCCAATCACAACGACCGATTGACGCTATATTTTAAGATGAAACACGTTTTTTCACCTTTTAAAAAAGTACTTTCTTGATGAAATATCACTCAGACTGATAAAAACTGATTCTAAAAACTTACATGAACGCCATTTTATACTAAAATTTCACACTTTTTGTCCAATATTTATAATTTTTAGTCTGATTTTATCGAAATTAATTGTAAACATAGAGTGATGTTTTGTCTCTTATTATTTTCATTTGCTTAAACGGTATTGTTTAAGAAGTCTGGGTTTAAAAAAATATTTGAATTATAAACACTAGGCACATTATACTACTAACGAGTTACTTTAAGATAATGGCTTTTGTTTGGTCCGAATATTGATAAACAATTATAATTAGTTATTTTTATAACCATAGATCAAAAATAATTAAGATGGATATTTTTAAAAACATTTCGTTTATATTTTTGATAAGTTCGAGTTAATATATATTTAATCTTTTAAGGGAGATTTATTCATGGAGGGTATTTGGGGAAGTATTTTTGGAAAGTTGGTTGACGTTTTTTCTGTAAATTGTTTAATTGTTTTATAAAGTGTATTACGTTTTAGTTGGAATTTGTGGGAATTGCGAAGCAATTCCAAAAGGTCCAGCGTCAGCAGTTTACGGGGGTTGGCGAGCGATAGCGAGCAGGGGGCGGTAGCTCCCTAGTTTACTAAATAAAAACACCATCGTTAAAAAAATACACCGCTGCCTTTATTCAATTTTCTTAATATTTCTTCAAATATTATATTTACAAATCTCGTGATCTTATTTTCTTACTGCTGCCAACATCACTGTTATAATCTGGCGTCTGGCGATAACATTCGACCATCCTGACGAACAATCGTCCTCGATGAGATAAAAGATTCATCTTCTTCGTCGACGTACCGTCTTCCATTTTTTTTCGTTGATGTCACCGTCTTCGATTTCTTGGTCTCCCAAGTCGTCGTTGTTGTCATCATCATCCAAGTCGTCGGATAGAGTTCCACCTCCCTTAAAACACCAGTTTATCATTTGACAGTCCAACGTGGCTTTCTCCTTGGGGTCAGCATTTACTTCAGGCCCGTAGTCTTCTTTCTCATAGTGCTGGTTATCTTCAACTTCGGAACCACCGTCTTTAATGTACTTGGTCGGTTTCGTCTGACGACCACCACGTTTCTCAGCTTTTTGACCTTCCCTTTTAGAAGCATCACCTTCAGAACAAGAACCTATATTATCCATCTTTTCTTCAGAGCTAGAATTCTTGGCATATTTGGATACAGCAGCTTTGCCTCGTCGTTTGTCAGGGGTAGCTTTAGCTTTTGGCTTCGCAGGTTTCCTTCCACGTTTCTTAGCTTTAACTTTCGGAGCAGCCTTCCTTTCCTTCTTCTTAGGGACATCTTCCTCTTCAATGTAAGATCCATCATCTTTAGCTTCTATTTCTTTTTCAGCCTCTTTCTGTTCAGAAACTGCATTATCAGATGATTTAGATTCTTCCTCCTCCTCTTTCTTTTCGGGAGTTCCTTTCTTTTCATTCTTCTCTTCAGGTTGATCTACGCTTGAATCGGCTTCCACCTTGGTTTCTTCGACTGCCTCTTCAGCTTCTGCACTCAGGGTAACTTTGGCCATCTTCACTTTACGCTTGACTCTATCAGCATCATCTGTTGTTTCAGCAACCTCAGTTTTCATCTTTTTCTCTTCTTCCGTTTTCTCAGGACCTTGAGTTTCTTTAATTCTATGTTCAGCCACTCGTACTTCTACTTGTTTTGCTTTGCTTTCAAACCGTTCCAAAAATGAAGCTTTTGTATCGAACTTCGGAAATAGATTGCGAAACTCAACACCACTTTTGCTTTCTGGCATTGCCGATGCATTTCCTCGCTCATAACATAGACTTTTGCTTTTAATTCTTAATATATCTATACGTTCATTAATTATTCTCTCCAACAATACTTTAGAATACTCTTCCTCATAACGTGAAGATTTTTAAATCAAATCTTTTAAATCTACAACTCTCATTCCATCATTAACTTCCTCGCCTGATTCGTATGCTAACTCAAGTAAATCCACTTTCTTGGCTTTTTCCAAATAAGACATTTTTTTCACGTAATGTACCGTAAACTTAATATTCAAATTCAAATATACGTTATTCAAACAAGAGAACGTACCCGTTGACTTCGTTAAATCGTTGAACCGTTGCCTTCGTTAAATCGTTGAATTCGTTAAGTCGTGGACTTCGTTAAATTGATGTTTCACGTTTATCCTTGACGCTGAATTCGTTAAATAGTTGACTTCGTTAAATGGATAGTTCACGTTCATCCTTGACGTTGAATTCGTTAAATAGTTGACTTCGTTAAATGGATATTGCACGTCTATCCTTGACGTTTGACGTAGTTGAGACTTTTCGTTATTCGTTGCGGCGTTGATCGTTGACGCTATGTGCGATTACCATCCGTTTTTTTTTCTCCAGAAGAAGATCCGTTTCATACAATCGTCGTCTATAGGCTAACTGGTGCAGCGTTCTTCATCCCATTAATCAAGTTACAAATCTCGTGATCTTATTTTCTTACTGTTGCCAACATCACTGTTATAATCTGGCGTCAGGTGATAACAATGGATAATTTTGATACATGTGAAAGTGCAAAGTACTTCTCAGATGCTTCAGAGTCCCTTTATGTGTATAATTGTGCCCCAAGAGTGTACAAAAGTACCCCACATCTAAGTGTATCAATTTGCCCCATTTGTTGTTTTTGAACAAAAACCTTTATTTAAAAAAAATTGACAAAGGTTATTTAAAATTTAAGGATACTCCCTGTTGGTAACAAGGATAAATTTGTTTTTTGAATTTAGAGATATCTGTATTCCAAGTAGAAAAGCTTAAAGAATATTTTGCAATTTACTTAGAAATTGACTTATGGAAATTTTTGACGAAAAAAAGTTAGTTTCATTCACTAAATTTTTTAGACTTATTACAGAGCTTAACGGTTTCATATGTAATGCTTGGACATATAAAGGCCACTTTTCGTCAAAACACGACCTAAATAACCTTGATAGTGTTTGAGATATTGAATGTGTATGAAAGTGCCCCTTCTATCAAATTGCTCCGTTTTCCCTTATTTGCTATTGTGTATCTTCAAAATAAATCTCCGGAATATTGGAATGTTTTGATAAGTCACAAAATCTCGAAAACTTCCGAATCAAATCAACAAGCATCCTTAAAAAGATTTATTTTTTTGGAGATTTTAGTACATAGTAAGATATTTTTAAATGTTAACCAAATTAGTATTTCATGCAACATACAATAAATTCTATTGATCCGCAGAGGTCTCGATCCCCCCTCTAATACTACTTAACAATATATACGAGCCGTCAACCTGAAAAGACAACTGAACTAACCTACAAGCCAATACACTACTTTCTACCTTATATGTAAACCGGTGTAGGATAGAGTGGGGCAATTTGATACAAGGGGCACATTGATGCACTTTCAATATCTCGAAAACTATCATGGTTATTTAGGTTTTACGAAAAATTGCCTTTTTATGCCTAAGCGATACATTGTCTATGTAATAGGTATAAATTTGAGTGAAAGAAACTAAATTTTTTTCATCAAGAATTTCCAAAAGTAAATTTCTATGTAAAGTGTAAAATCTTTCTGAAGCTACTCTAGTTGGAATACAGATATCTGTAAATTCACAAATCAAGTTTATCCTTGTTTACCAAAAAATAGAGGGAACACTTAAATTTTAAATAACATTTGCCAATTTTTTAAATAAAGGTATTTGTCCAAAAACAACAAATGGGGAATATTGATACACTTTTGAGATGGGGTACTTTGACACTAGTGGGACAAATTGATACAGTGTAAAAGTTTCCATATTTTGCGTTTGGAGATAAAATATCTCTCAGCAATTAAAAAAAATCAGTTAATGGTAAGTTAGATCTACAGAGAAGGATATTTTTGAGTCTAGGTTTTTTATTAAGTGTTTGAGATTGGAAACTGCTGGCATTCTAGCTAATGCAGTTGATAAATACATGACCAAGCGATAGAATCAGGGACTCTGAAACATCTGAGAAGTCCTTGGCACTTTTACAGATAACAAAGAACTGTATTTAATTAAAAAAACAGTGACTATGTAGTGTTATAATTGTGGCCAAAAACTAACCATTTAATTAGTGTCGTATTTTTTAAATTTCTGGATGATTTTCGACAAAGATTCCTTTGAATTATATTCAACTAATTCAGGAGCAACTATACCTATGAAAATTAGCATCTTATTTCCCAAATTAGATATTTTTTAAAAATGATCATCTGTTTGAGTGTTGAATAGAAAATTTGTGATTTATATTTAAAAAACGGTGACTAAAAGGGCTTAGGATCACTCTTAATAAAATAGCTTTCATTATTTTCCAAAACTTTTGTTATTAAATAACTATTTGTGAGTAAAATAATCACTGTATCAAAATACCCGAAGCAGTGTATCCAACTGCCCTTTATGTATTTTAATTTTTATTAAACACATATTTTTTCTAATTGGTTTCATAATGTTGAGTCATTCTTTGATATTTTTTAGAAAAAAAAGAAGTATCTGAATTAAGTCATTTTTTTCTACTCAAAAAATGGATTTTAATTTTACTGTCTCAAATTGCCCCACTTTCCCCTATTCTTATGGAAATTAGTGAAATACATATTATTTAAATTGTATGATCGAAAAAAAAATTATCTACAGCTGTTCAGTTCTACAGCTGTTATCTACAGTTCTTCAGTAATATACTAGTTGGTACTAATACTCAAACAATCAAATCGTGATGGTCTGTTTTGGAGCATTAGATTTTTTCTTGCCTACGTCACAATAAAAGACGACATCATTGGCCAATTTCAGTAAATCCATCAAACCAAAAACCATTTGACCACACTACAACAACCATTACCAAAAACCTTCACCACCATATTGCTTCCATAACGACTTACACCCAAGACAATTGAACGAATCTTCCGAATCCCTACCACAAAAAAAGCCTAGAAACGGGGGGGCAATCCGGTAGCCCCATCATATAACAGACCCCGTAATTTCGACCTAATACGATTACTGTCAAAGCGATTGACCACAGCGCACGCGCAAGCGGTAGTTAGAGGGTCCCCTCACCTGTGATTCCTCCCCGCTCCGCACCTGTCGCTAGAGGATGCCCTTTGTGGCGGAATCGTCTGGGGGTGACCACCTGTAATGGCCGAAACGTGGCGGAGGATGCTATAGTGGGGGTGGACCATGTCGGTGGATTTTCACGGGGAAAATTAAAGGAGGTTACTATGTTTTTGTAATTCGTGGATTGAGTAGGTAGTTCTTATATTCAGCAACACCATATGAATATTTTGAGATTCATACCTGACGATATGTGGATAAGGAAATACAGTGGCAACTTGGATAGTTTAAATAAGAAGGAACTACTAAAATACTTTGAGTTATCAACGATTTTTTTATATCTTATATGAAGTTGAAGAAAAATATTTCCAAAATTATATTCACGTTTTAAAAACAGAGTCATTCGAGTAATCCAAGTTGGAGGTTGGCACTGTATAATTTTAAAGATTACAGTGATAGTGAGTTCTGTTTATGACCACATTATAAACAAATGTAATGCTAATACTTGACAATTATTATATCTGAAATTTTAGTACATGAAGTGATTCAATAAAAGTTATTTCTTCTTAGTCATTTATTTCTTCTTAGTTATTTCTTCTTAGTTTCAGAAATTTTCAATAAAGACTTTTATTAGAGGAACTTATTAAAAATATAAACCCATCACTATAACCAATTACAGTTTATAATTTCTACTCATAAAAAGCAGTAAATGTAAATGAAATAAGTAAATAAATAGAACCAACCCTTTTTATATGTATTGGTTTAATTGCAATATAATGTTTTGGTACAATTTGAGTTTAGTTCGAATTGAGAAATTAAGCTTGTTACATTTAGTTACTTATATTTCTTTTTAATCTAAAATTTAAAATTCATATTTTCATAATGATAAATGCTTACTGAACCAGCTTTTTTCAGAAATTATATAAGAAAGGAAAGTTATACCTTTTTTCACATTTAATGGTATTCGTGATTTTTAAGTATCCCAAAATATCGAAGGCCCTTTTTAGATCCCCCTTGTGTTTCTTGATCTAAACATTTCGTGAAAAGAAAAACTTTTGAAGAACATTAAGGGTTAAATGAAATTTAGAAAGCTGAACCAAGCACTTTCACAACCCGAAAATAAGACATTTCACAGCCAATAACGCTGCGTGTTGTTTATTATCAGTGAAAAGTAATAAATAGACTTCCTGCATCCTTCCAAGTGAAACAATGGCCGCTATCGCGACCCATCAGAAATGGTGTGAGCAACGAGATGCTACACTTATGGATGGTTCTGCTCGCCGGGACATGGCGTGACACTTTTTCAAGGGTTGTCGATGGTAAATAAATAGAAATTAGCCAGCTGTTGTCGGTGCGTGAAGCATAGAGACAAAATGCGAGACTTGTTATTTTACGCTCAGCGGGTTATTAGCGTTGTGTTGTGGCCACATATAAGAGGAAGCTGAACAATTACTCTTATGAGTGAGATGATGATCATTTTGAGGCTCAAATGAATTTTATGCGGTTGAGTTTGCTGTCACGAAGGAGAGGGTGACGATGTGGAGTGAAAGTTATGTGGTCGAACCAAAGATAAAATGAGTTGTTTTGCTGTTTTACAAGGTTTCCTAAACTTAATTGTTTCGTTTTCATAGCAAAAAACATTATAGATCATAATTAAAAGTCTTATTACCAATATTATTTTTTTAAATGCGCAAAAGAAAAATATAAAATATATCTCCTTTCATCGTGTAGATTGTTAACTAATTCCAATACGAAAAAAAGAAGAAATTACCCCGATATCTCGAAGTCGAAGGGACACTGAAATATATTCGAGATATTGAGTCTTCGAGATAACGAGGTTACTTCAAATTTAAAATTAGTTTTTCTTTTTAGTGCAGGAACTTATATATCAACTATTTGTATATTTCCAGTATACATAAGAATGCAAAATATGCTCGTGTGTTATACAGACCAAATTTATGGGTGGTACCTATACATATTTTATGTTTCTTCATTAGATGTGTAAGAATTATAAAATTAGTATAGTATGATTTTACCCCCTGTGAACTTTTTATCATTTATAAGGACTTGAGTTCTTGAAAATATCGTTAACTTCATTAACGAAAAATGTGTAAAATGCGGGCTACCTAAATTGTATTGATACAATGTTGAACTGAAGACTGTTCCTTGTCAGATCATCCGCTTACGTATTGTCTTAAATTGGATAACATGTTCATAGTGAAATTTCATTTAGCAATATCAAGACCATCGCCCTTCAAGAATCAAAAAGTAAATAATTGAGATAGAGATATTTCAATCTTCATTTTTTTTCTTTTTCGTAATACGAAATTTTCTCTAAAGGTTATTCTCTCTACTCTAACACCCACAGTATCACAAGATGGACTTATTTGGTGCTGCTATCTTTTACATTTCACTGATCACCACCATAACAACACCCAGAGAAGAAACTCAAAAGACAGCCCTCAACGCCATTTCCACTTGTAGGCGTAAAACGCGTCCTCTGTATCAAATGACACCGTGCTCGGCATACTCACACAGTGGCGTGCGCGCTGCCTAAATGCCAATTAGGTGTCGGGAAATGGGCAGGTTGTCTTTTGTCCCTGCTCAGCCACCGCCCTTCCTCTTTCTCTGTTGTGCCCCGTGCATCCGGGCGATGCGATGCCCGGGCAAGATAAATGCAGAGAGATGGAAGCATATTGATAGACATGCTTCGGCTTTTCATTTCTGCTGGGATTAGGCGCTTGGCTGAGCGATGGTATTTAAAAGGGTGTAATGGGTGCTTAGAACGTGTTTCTGTGGTCCATGGAAGCCGATTTGGACTGTGTGTGTGTGGGTCAGTGGTTTTTAACCTTGTTCATCGCTCCTTGAAATCTCTGAAAGAGAATAATATATCTAGAAAGGAAAAGTAATGTTCTTCGTCAAAAGGAGTTGGGTTGTTTTGTTGTAGTATCATGCGATGGGAGATGCAAGAGTGGGTGGTTTTGGGTATGCTTCCCTTCTTCGAAAAAAACACGTTAATCTTTTGCTAATTTTTTGAGAAAAAATGATATATACACTAATTCATGAAATCAAAATTTAAAAAAATATTTACTCCATTACCTTTAGGAAAAAAATATTAACCGATTTCATTCTTCTCTCTTTCATCCTAATTTATTTACTTTGAGACCAGAATAAAATCATGGCGTCTTATGTGTAAAAAAGTTTAACATCTCAATTGGCTGAAAACCTGAATTTAGCAGGACACGATATTTCTACCTATCACACTGTATTCAGTATAATATAGCTTAATTGTTCTTAATGTTTGAGCTACTTTTGTGCTTTGTTCAGTTTCCTCAATAAAGAAGATAAATCCTGATCAATGACTGATCTTGAACAATCCTTTTTGGAAATTAAATAACTAAGATACTCTTTCAAGCGTAAAGTGTACTACTTCCTTCTGATATGTTTTGCGATTCCATACTTGATTTACAAAAAGAAGGGCCAATAAACCAACCAGACATTTCTACACACATATTTAGGAATACCTAAAGCTCGTAATGCACCACATAAGGTAAATAAATATAAGTGCATTGGACCATGCGTGATACTCAACCCCCACACACAAACAACATATTAAGTGTAATTTCCATCCGGAGGTACAACATCATCATCTCAATACAGCACCATCACATTTCCTATATCGGACCAAACACATCACCACCACCACCTAATCGACAACAATTTGTCCCTCACTTCTCCTTTTCGGTGGTTTCCTTCCTTCCGAAAAACTAATGGAGCTCTCCCAGTAGCCAAAGGACCCCTTACCTGTTCGATCAGGTGGGTGGTAGCACCCCCACGCGCCCTCGCTTCCTTCCATTTGTTATTTGCCGCTGCCGTGAGGGGGTGGTGATGGTGTTTTTTTTCTGTTGGGGGTGGTGTGGCGGAGCCCCCTGAGTTGACTTCCTTCCTTTGTTCTCACGCGCCGGGGAGTGGGCAGTTCGATTGGATTAGGCCGTTAAGCCGATTTGGTGGCTGTGGGAATCGGAATCCGCTTACAATGCGAGCGGAGTCAAGTCTGTGATGTGTATATTATGTGGTGGTTGTGTGGTCCGTGGTGCGGGTTTTTATATATTTTTGAGAGGGGCCTTTTATTGTTGTGTGTTTTCGACTTTCATCGAGATATTTTGCATATGCAGGGGGAGTTTATCCATACTGGGATTCTATATCGTATTCTTCTAGCGGTGCCATATTTTTGATAGAACCAAAACGCCCTTTAGCAAAAGTTGAAACCTTTTTGAAGGCTGAACTAAAGTTACTAATTGTAAATGAGATCGATTCATTGAAAAAATGACGTGTATGATATGATTAACAACACTATTGACAGTATACTTTGAATGAATTCAAAGAAAAATACTTTTCCATTTGTACTTACTTAATCCATAGACTTTAAAAATATTAGATAGGCAGATATAGATTTGGATAAAACCCTAGGCTTATCTTGAAATGTCCACTTCAAAAATCCTGAAAATTCATAAAATTGCAAGGGTTATAAAATAAAGAATAGCGTTAATTTTCAGCAATCTGCGAATTTTGCTTTAAAATTTTAATGACTAAACTAGGAAGGAAGAGCACAAAAAGTTTTCCAAGTATCACACTTCTCCACTCATAGATGTCGTTGATAAGCATAGGATATTGAGAAAAAGTATCGAGAATGCATTTTTAAACATGTTTTAAATCTGTATATTTCACATGTAATAAAAGCTGACTCCTGAATTTAACAATTTATCTCCAAAAATACTTGTTAGTAAAGAAATTAGGTTTGAATATTTTCAAATCAAATTTACTAACAAATGCCCGCCATAAATTAAATGAATATACTATATTATATCACAAAAAAGTAATATAACAAAACCAAAAATGCGTCATTCCCTTTAGTGTGTGATTTTCTGAAATGATGCATATTTTGTAATTTATTTTAGACAGCTACATAAAAATGATGAACTATTCATTTATTTTGCTAAATTTCCTAAAAATAATCAATATTTGTTTATTACTTCTACAAAAATTGATATTTATTTTTAAAAAACCTTCATGATTGATCTCACCCACAATAATTGGCTTCACTGCTTACCACATAAAACACTGATTCCCCTCAACTCAGTCTACCATTAGTGATACTTTTCTTTTTAGGCATCAGAAACGCTCGACCAAAGATCTTTTGTTAAAAGTCGAAGATAACAGTTAGGAAGGGTGGAGTCTCCAACGCTAATGTGCCTCAAAAAACCCTCCTGGTCAACTGCTGTCGATAACGAATTCTTTGGTCATTAGAGGATGATCGGATCATTTAATCGGAACTTCGACAAAGAAAAGATCTGTCCACAGTCTGTCAATTCGGTCATTACTGGCCATTGTTGTGATTTAATTAGTTACACAGGTTTACACTTAGACATTAAAGAGGTGTGACATTAAGTTCCTGTGACAGCCTATTTCCTTGTTAGATTCATAAAAAAATGTGTCTGTGTGTGAAGTTAGTCCCAATTTTTTAAAAGATAAAAAATACTGTCCTCTAGAATCCCAAGTGTTAGCTTAGTGACTGGACTGTTGGTCTTCAATGGGGTCAACTAAGCTCGGAAGGTCGATAAGGGGTCAAAGATTTATGGCCCGTAAAACATTGGTCTAAAATTCTAATTAATTCTATTTTTATAGTTATGGCTATCAATGTCATGTTATTTATAAAACATTTTTCTGTAGTTATTTTAATAAACAAATATGGAAATTTTTATCATGTTTCAATATAAAGTTTTCTACAAGAATTAACAAAGCATTCAAGGGTCTTTTATCACTCAGAATTTTTTTAGGAAAATAAATCAAAGAAAATATTTTTTTAAACCTTAGGAATGAAAACAAATCTATTCACCTAGTTGAAAACGCTTTGCTTTTGCAAAAAAGTACGGAAAATTTATGTTTATTAATTTTTCTGAGCTTCTCAAAGCTATTTTGCTCCAGTCAGAATTTTTTAAGTGATTAAATCCTATTAATTAAATCTAAAAAAATACAGAAATTTTTCATACTTGAAAATTTTACTATCAAGAATTTTTTAAGAATGAAACATTTTACACTAAAGAGAACCATGTAAACTGTTTATAATATAATCACAGATTTTATATTTCAATACCTTAAAAACAGATATTTTATACTTAACTGGAAGCAAAATGAATTATTAAGGAGTAATTAATTTACAATTAATTCTATCAAACACGATGCATACAAAATACGAAACATATAAACTGATTAAATAAAGTCAGAGATATTGATTAATGTGTTGGCCTATTTATCGCCTTCACTCACAAACAAACACAAATCCAACAAAACGCAGATAATTTTCCATTAATTCGCGACAGAAACTATGTAAACATTCTTTAAACCGAAACAATTACCCCTCGTTCAAACACAACACACTTGTCAGATCTCATTAAAAGAGTGAAACGCAAAACGCACACGCATACAAAACGCCCGAAAAGAACAATCAGAGCCCTCATTATCCATTTATCCCTCCCTTAATTACCTGGCTAAACAGAGCACCTCCATTCACTTAAACATTGCATTAGTATAATAGAGGACGCTACTACGGCCTCCTTCTTTTTTATCCATCACAATAATAATTGGAACAATGTGTAATATTATTCCATGAAAGCCAAAAGAGAGAGTGAGTGAAAAGGGCTCAAAACACTTTCCATTTCTTTGGGTTCTTTGCTATTATGGCTCGTCCCTTTGAGCCAGAAAAGCGAGACCAAATACATTCAGTTCGCTCTGAAAAGGAATTCCAGTCTTTTTTATCCGCCTCTATTATGCCTTTTGAATGGGGCGAGCACGTACGGCTTGTAAAAATGATGGGCAATCAACGTTCGGCCTTTCAGTTTTTGACCACACCGTGGGATTAGGGAGGCCTTTGTGTGCCAACAGGACATTTATTTTGTGGGTTTGTGAGGATTTTTATATTCCCTATCGAAATTTCTTTTGTGCGAGTTTCCGTTTTTGCTAATTGATACGAAATGGACGGGTTGAGGTTCCGAATACAAAGGCCGAGCAGGGCTGTTAGAGTGAAATGTTTTCCAGTTGGGTGCTTTTTCGGGCAGAATTAAACCTTGGGTTCCTTTGGAGGACAGGATGCATCGCTTTTACATAGAGCTGATTACCTCGACTTAACACTTGATTATTCGTGTAGTCGGAAAACTGGTGAACTCGGTTGGGTATTTTGTCTAAACTAGATGAGAAAAGAGTAGGTAGATAGTCTTTGTATCCGTTCTTTACTATAGTTTAACAGTTATCTTAATTTCTTATTTCATTTTAAAGCTAAAGAAAAATTCAGGTAAATATCAAGGAATATCTTTGTCATACCTTTAAATTTAATGTAATATACCAACTCCAACAAGTTTTACTAAGCATTTATTTCAAAATTTCAATGAGCTTTATCCAGAAAATACACTCTCGATTTGAGTTATTAAGTGAATAGGGTACAGTGCTGAAAATACAAGTATTTTAGATAACCAAAAAATAGAAAACGACAAAACATTTTTATAGAAAATGAGGTTTTGAGAAACATTAAAACACACATTAGATCAGGGTATAAAATGAACTTATCAGAAATTCACTTTTTAATTAACTGAGGTTTTAGATAAAGAAAAAATGCATAAAAAGAAATTGATTGAAAAAGTATTACTTATTTTTTACTCTTAGTAGCCTTTGCATCTCTCATTGTCACGTTTTTTTACCCAGTCGCTTGTAGTCTTTCATACATATTTATTGTAGGCACGAACTCTTTATAATGTATCAAATGTAGATGGCAAACTGTGCAAAATAATATAAAATTGAAAAACGACGTTTCATTTGCACATAATTTATTTAAAGATATTAAAATCAGACATGTTTCGAGGGTATACTGAACCCTCTTCGTCAGTGAGATGACGATGTAAGAAAAAATGTACAACATGGCTATCAGTAATATATACAGGCAACAACAAGAAACACAGTTACAGTTAATACAGAAACATATTTAAATTGAAAAGAAAACTATGAAAATACAGATACAGAAAAATTTTATGGTGATTCACATCCAAATTTCAGAGAAAAAAGGTGCACTTGACAAGTCATTTACAAGATCATTAGAGAACTGATTAATTGAAAGTTACTATATTAATCAGTTCTCTAATGATCTTGTAAATGACTTGTCAAGTGCACCTTTTTTCTCTGAAATTTGGATGTGAATCACCATAAAATTTTTCTGTATCTGTATTTTCATAGTTTTCTTTTCAATTTAAATATGTTTCTGTATTAACTGTAACTGTGTTTCTTGTTGTTGCCTGTATATATTACTGATAGCCATGTTGTACATTTTTTCTTACATCGTCATCTCACTGACGAAGAGGGTTCAGTATACCCTCGAAACATGTCTGATTTTAATATCTTTAAATAAATTATGTGCAAATGAAACGTCGTTTTTCAATTTTATCTTTATAATGTAAGTAAAAATGGAGAAAATTCTAAGTACTCAAAATAATCAGATGTCTATGAAGTTACTTATGAAACAATAATATAATTTCGCGAGGTACCAGTAAGTGATATTTTATCGCTGGGATTCAGTATTGCATCAAAATTGTATCAAATTAAAAATTTTAAGATAGTAATTTTCCAAGGTGTTTCACAAAAATATTAAGAAAAATGGATTCTCTGAGAGATTAATCAACAAGGAGAGAACTACCTTTAGAAACTTAACCATAACGAGACTCAACAACCATAAAATTGAATTACATCAATTCAATTTCAATATTGCACAGCTTACACAACTGAAATTACAACATCCTTACAATCGACATTCAAAGCCATACCAATCCATGTCCAGACCTATACGCACGAATCGGCCATTCCCATAAATTAGCCATATCTCTCCTACCGAATACTTTTAACAATACCCATTCCATAAAAGTTGTAACCCCATAATATCTTACCAGTAATTGAAAACGAAGGAATCTATTATCCTCCATACCTAGGAGGAAATCACACCTGTAAGTAATTTCCTAGCTGATTCGGCACGGAATCGTCTCATACAAATTACCCTATATTAATATCCCCAGTTTTGTATGCCGTATTAATGCCCTTAGTCTAAGCTCCTAATTTGGCCATATGGCGAATTCGCAAAGTCGTCATTTTCGGTAGAGCTCATGTATCCCTTAATAGGACCACACCCTGCATGATGCCATTATTAAGCGCATAAAACCCAGACGTGTCCCCTCATTGGATGACAGTCGTGTCTGTGGTCACGTTTAATGGCCAGATTTTTTTCCTAACAGATTTCGCTTTCTGCGGGTAATATTTGAACTTTGTTCCCTTGTGGTGGATTATTCCCGTTAAAAAGTCGTTATTATTTTTTGGGAAGTATGCCGGAACTTTCTATTCTCCGATTTTTTTTAAGTAGGCTAGTTATTTTCGGGTCAGGATGTGTTATCAAAATGTGAGATCTCATTATGGAGAATTTTTTGAGTAGAAGGATTAATATTTTTAAATAAAAATAAGTAGGTTTACTGCAGGTGTGTGGAGTTTAAATGCTAGAGACCCAATATCCATCAAATTAAAAATTCGTTATTAAATTCGGATCATTAATTTTTTTGTCAAAAATATCACATTTTTTACTTTTTACAAAGACTTTATAACTTACAACCATCATGGTTTAGATTAAAAATTATTCAATTAAAGTTTTCCCTTAAAGTTTTACCCATCACTTGAACCATTAACTTTAACTCTAAACTTTACGTGGTGAATAATTTGAAAATGCAGTTTTTATTAGGTAGGGGAAAAGGGTCAATTTGATACAAGGGGCACTTTGATACACTTTCAATATCTCAAAAACTATCATTGTTATCTAGGTCGTGTTTTTACGAAAATTTGCCTTTATATACTAGGGTGGGTCAAAAATATTTTTTTCACATTTTCCCAGGGGCACAGCGACAAAAGGGTGCTAAATGGTCTCAAACTAACATGTGTAAAATATTATTCGATTATAATAACTCTTTTTGCCTCCGGATTGGCCTCAAAGTTTCGATTAATATATAGTAATTTCATGCAAAAATGGACGAACGAAAATCAAGCTTTTACCTTGATTGCACAAATCCGTCATGAATATAAATGTGCACAATGGTATAAAAATCATCATTGAAGACTATAAAATAATTATAAATGAAATCAAAGTTGAAATACTTGACTTGTAATATACAACATATTTTGAAATATCTCAATGGTTAGAACTGGCAATCAAAAATTTCTTGCTGGAATCATAAAAATGAGCGAAACCTTTATTGTCGGTTGAGTAGGATGGTAAAAACATTACATTTTTAATAAAAATGGATATGTCAGAAGGTGGATACCTTTTTTGGGTTATAGGTTTCAACCCCATGGAAAACATTTGGATAATAGTTTAAAAGTTGGGATTTCCTTGAAATTTTTTGGCATATTAGGAATAGTCCAACCCAAGTATCCCCATGTGATTCCCTATGTCCAAAAATAAATTAAAACCACATTTTAAGAGTCAAATTTTGAAATATTTTCTTAAGAAGAGCGGTAGATCCCCGTTTTCAGCATAAACCTCAGTATTATCCCTTAAGTTTTTAAATATGCTACAATACTTTTCAAAACTTACTTGTAATTATCCTTAAAAGTTAAATTTGCTATATTTTAACTTTTATGAACGCATAAGGGAATGCTAAGAAGCTATTTTGGGTCAATCCTCAAAGAAGTATAATTTCATGGGCCTGGGTTTCAGTCAATTGCTATAGTAAAAAATTAGGTAAATCATGACTGAGCAAATCATAACTGATATTGCCTATGAACGAACTATCCATTCGAAAATTGTTTCAACATATTTTTGCGATCATATTTGGATCCCAAGACCAGCCAGTGAAATAACTGTCCGCTGAATTTCGAAAGCGCGGCATATTTATGAAAAACACAACTGTTTCTATTTAAAAAAAATTAAAAATACCGTTTTATACTGACCAAACTTGACGGAGAATGTCTATGAACTACCAATATTTAAACTCTGTACCACTGAAAATCCACTATAAAAAGAGATTCATATTCTATTGCTCTTGTTAATATGATAGCATATTATATTGCCACTTTGGCAGTTATTTTTGTAATAATGCATGAAAGTGACTAATGTGATTAAAATTGCTTTTAAATACCCTTATTTGTGAACTTTAATAAGTTTTCAACAAAAAAAGTTTAATTCATAAATTTTTTTAAAAATATTAAAAATTACATATTTTTGTTCTATTTGAGGCCAATCCGGAGGCAAAAAGTGTTATTATAATCGAATAATATTTTACACATGTTAATTTGAGACCATTTGGCACCCTTTTCTTGTTGTGCCCGATAGAATTTGCAAAATTTTTTTTTCGCCATAGGAAAATGACCCACCCTATTATATACCCAAGCATAACATATGAAATTGTTAAGCTCTGTAATAAGTATATATATTTTAGTGAAGGAAACTAAATTTTTTTCGTCAAATTTTTCTAAATGTAAATTTCTAAGTAAAATGCAAAATCTTCCTGAAGGTATTCTTCTTGAAATACAGAGATCTGTAAATTCAAAAAACAAGTTTATCTTTTTTACCAATAGGGGGTATCCTTAAATTTTAAATAACCTTTGACAATTTTTTAAATAAAGGTTTTTGTTCAAAACAACAAGTGGGGCAAATTGATACACTTGGATGTGATGCACATAAAAGGTGCGGAATGGGACGATTCGGCGCGGGCTGTTTGGGCGCCGGCCCGTTTCGGCGCGAAACAAAAATTTGTTTCTTCTAATTTTTAGAAGTATTATGAAAGAGTTCTCTATTTACTTTCATTCTTTTTCTGGCACCGAATCGGCCCCGAGCCCAAACGGCCGCGCCGAATAGTAGTAGACCGTAAAAGTGCCATATTTTGGGATACAAAATTCCTTTTTTTTTTACAAAAGTATTTATTTTAATTTTTTTATATTATTTTTCGAATTGGTCTCAAAAAACTTAATCATTTATAAAAATTTTTAGGAAAAAAGTATATGAATAAGTCATTTTTTCTACTAAAGATATCTATTTGAATTTTGCTTTATCAAACTGACCCAATTTCCCTATGTATTAAAAGGGGCGAGTATCAGGATGGATAAAAAATTAACAATTTAATATGAACAAACCTACATTATTATCTAAACCTCTCTACGAAACGTTTTCTGGCTTCATTATGGCGTCGTTTGGGTCTGAAGGTTTTATTAGATAGTAAAATGATCCACCATAATAGGTAGTACTCTTGGAGGTAATAATAAATATTCAACCTTAATAGGTATGGTTAGTTAATGAAACTACTGTTGGGATGAAATGTTAATGTGAAAGATCTCACCCACTTTTTAGAACTAAGAGTTTAAAACACACAACCAAAAAATTTTACATTTCGATCAGAAATATCTTTAAAAAAACACCTCATTAAGAAAAAGACTTCCTAAAAGAACTCTTGACGGAATTACATTATTCAAATTCGATAAACTCGTCACCCTTCATAACCTGGCCTGACAGACACTAATACCACAGTCACTTCCCAATCATACTCAACAACTCTTTCATTTATTTAAAACAGAATATTCAACTAACCAACCATTCCTGAAAACTCACTCAGTCATCAAAGCCAAAGCGATGATACTAATTAGTAATTAGCTAACCTCAACGGGCACACAGAAGCATAAAACCTCAACCTTCAAAAAAATTCGAACAAAATAAAAGTTCATTCCTCCCACCCATCATAATAATAATACCACGACCTCGCCAATCAGAAGAGATCTCACAGCTCTAATTGGCATCTGCTGAGAGCGTTACACCGGTAGCGCTGACGGCTCTATCGGCACTGATTTTAATTGACCTACCGCATTGACGCGCAAGGGTAGTTTACACGAAGCGGAAATATTAAGCCGGCGAGGAATGACAATTGGGAGCTGGTTTCCCGGAGTTTGATGGGCCTTTTTTTGATTTAGGGATCGGACCCCATGCCGGAGGTGGAGGAATTTATGGAAGTTTAGCTCGTTAATTACGTTTCAGGCTATTAGGGTTTCGGAAGCACCGGAATTAAGGAGTTGATGATTCTCGGCCGAATTTATTAAGTTTTATGGTCGTGGGTTTTTATGTTCTGTGCCGTGAAAATGTCTATTAGGAATGACATGGGGCGGTTTTTTGGTCAATTAGGAATTGATTGCACGTTGTTGGCATATGAAATATTGTTTTTATAAAGGAAGTTTACCTCGCTTTTATGATTAAGTTCCAATCATTAGTTTTGGAATAGCAAATGCACTGGAATGTTTACCAAAGTTTTAGAGTATGTTTTTTCAATTATAAAATTTAGTGATTTTAAATGATTTCATAAGTTTAAAATTTAAAAGAATAGATATATTTTTAATCATTTTAAGTCTTTAACTTTGAAATCATCCTTTTAGTCTTATTAAATCTGCATTTACTTTAGCCCCTCCATCAAGTAATTGAAGAAAACTTAATTTTTTTTTCGATTAAAGAAAATGTATATTTTTCTAATAGTCTTAAGTTTTAAACACTGCTTTAGTCTCTTTAATTCAAGTACAGTGGATTTAAATTTTTACATTAAAAAAGTAATTATATTAGGCATGTAAATTTCGTGTTTTGGATTGAATAAAACGTTATTTGAAGGATATAACTTAAAAGGGAACAGTGCAACAGGAAAAGTTATTAAAATCATGAACTTCTGTAAATTTCATTTTCTCTGTGCCTAGCAATAGTCTTGGTAGCCCAGCCCCGACTTAGGAAAATATTTTACTTTTTAATTTTGAGTTGAAAAAAAGGTATAAAAAAGGTATTGTAATATTGTACACATCAATTGTATATTATCTACCAGTACCGGGAAAAGGCAATAAGCAGAACCCAAACCTGTTTTGGGCTTCTTGTTTTTGCTGCCTTTCTTTTGGGGTCGGACTGCTGCAGAGAAACTCCAGCAACTGTAAAAGTGTTTCACTGCTAGCATCCATTTATCGCAGAGAAGTATTGAAACAGGGTGTCCTATTAGGAGCTCTATAAGGTCACTGAAATGTGTATTGGGGGCCTTACAAATACTTTGAATCTTAGAAATGAACTTGCATAAACACAGTTTTCTACGTATCCGATGAATTCAGTCGTAAAAATGCCATTTAATTTTTTCCCCTCAAGTTAAAATTAGTAGTTCAGTTGTATACATGTGAATAAAGTGGATTTGTTACAAGAGAAATTAATCTTTTAATTACTTTTCCCTTTAAAAATCTTAAACCAACCGAATAAAATATATAGGGGGTCGTTCAAATATTACGTAAGCACCTAAGGGGGGAGGGGGGACTTGCTCTTTGCTTATTTTTTCTGACAAGGGGGAGGGGGATAAGAGTGATGCTTACGTAAGATGGTGCATTTTTGAAAATTTCTTGTTTCTTGAAAATTTCAAAATTCAACCAAAAATAAATGTAACAAAAAATTGAATTAGGAAATCTGATGTAAGCACTTCTTTCTGGAGATGGACCACCCTAACATTTTGAAATTGTAACCCCGAAAAGTAGTGTTTCGACTCGTTTTTGAACCCTTAGGGTTACAACCAAAAAGGACAGCTCCTTGTACGAGTCACCTAATTTTCAAGGAAAAAAACAGTACTTACTAATAGGGATGTCAAAATTTCGGGGGGGGGGGGTTCGGCAGTTTCTTACGTAATCATGGTGGGGGGGTTGAGGTTTGCTTATCTTTGCTGAAAAGGGGGGTGGGGGGTTAAAAATGACCAAAAAAGTGCGACAACATAAACGATAACAATAAAAATATGGCTACATTTAATTTAAGACAATAAAAAGGTTTTAAGATTATAACCGGATAAATAATGAAATTATACTTTTATGTTTATAAATTTGATCTATACTGAAACGTTCTTTTATTGGATATTACGGTTTAATTTTAAGGAGAATTCCTGATTAGCCCAGGGTAAAAAAATTGCGATTTTAAGAGTCAATATTTTGTCCAAACTCTGTTAATGCTTTCGGTTATTTTAAATTTTTAGCTTTTTAATTAGTTTATCTATTAATGTTTGATATTTATTGTAATGAAATGAACTCAAATTATTTATCCAAAATAATCAATAAAGTTTTATGTTACGAATCTATTATATAAATTAACCTTCATCAAATAAAGTTTAATATATTTCTTCCTACTCCACCCCTGTTTAAGAATTTTGGTTTCTTACGAAATGCTATTTTAAAAACTGTTTGAAAGTTATTACAACGAAGAAATTACTGAGTTATTGTGGAATCGAAAAGGGAATGTTTCAAAATGAAAAACTAAAAGATTGAATACATGTACATGAATACATTAGTACTTTGAATATTTAAAATAAATTTTACACCATTCAGGGGTATCCTACAAAAATATCTAAAACCATGCATTAATAGAAAAATTGGTTTGGTTACCATAAAAGTGAAATAGCCAAACTTAGGTTAAATAAATTCTGAAAAAATCCTATTCCTTTTACAAGTTATGAAACCCTTACATCCAAAATAAAAAGGTGTTACGTTCTTTTAAGTCCTAAATTCGTCTGATAAAAACCATTTAACTTTGAGAAAAATATTAAGTATGGTAAATGCATAGAGCAAATTCTGATAAAAAGAAATACAACCAAACATTTTTATACCAAGTATACCTATATGATCTTTCTTCAATCTCATAGAAACGTTCCCGTCCAAATAGTTGACATTTACTTCTAATATTTACAAAGCCCAAAAGTAATATTCATCCATAATCTGCCCAACAAATGCTTTTACTCGAGAGGTAATGAAGGAAAGAGGAACCTTTCAGAAAAGATCGATTTCCAGATCACCCAAAATGCATTAGCGGCACTCAAACCCTTCTTCAACAAACATCAACTTTGATAAAGAGATCTCGATCCATTAATTACGGTTTCGGTTACATTATCGGAACATAAACAAGAAGCAGCCTCTCCCTAGCGGGACCGCGAAAAAGCCCCATTGCAAAACCTCGATCCCCGCAGAAAAAGCATCAACCTTCAAATTATCGCTGACGTCTGCAAAGGAGGTACATTTCTTACTCGCTTTACGGTGGAGACTGCCCCGTAGAGAGGGTGGGTAATTGAGAAAGCGATGGTCTCAATCCGGCGTGGTCAATGTGGTGAAAAAGAGAAAATACATTCTGTGAAAAAGTAAGGGGTAGAAAAATCGCTACATTTTCTCTAGAATAACTTGATGGGAGAGAGGGAGAATGCACCCTTTAATTCATAACGGAAGAAATCGCAACAAATAAAGAAAAAGACAGATAAATGGTGAATTCTACGTAAGAAATTTTTAAAATTAAGTTTTTTTAGTCTTAAAAATAACATCGCTATTAGTAGCTGAACTGCTCTCTTCATCGTCATTTTTTGGGTTTTTGTTAATTTTTCCCTTTCCTAAAACAAGGTTAAGAATTTTTGTTTTCTCTAAAACAGGATAAAACCTTGTTCCGCCATCCATTTTTACTTGGAAAACGTTCTGCGTTCAGGAAAAAAGTTTACGTTAAAGGATAATTTTCATTGTTATGAATATGGGAGATTTATAGGACTTTTTTTATTAAAAATACTTCGAAATATGAAAGATGAACCCTTCTCGTTCGAATTGAATATTTGCATCTTGTTAAATGAGCCAAAACATTTGAAGAAAATAATCATTGCTTTAGAGGAAGCATAAAAACAAACAAGTCCCGGCACTTGAAGTCTCCATCTTTTCCTGCATTCTATTATGTATCTCCAAACAGAAAATTAACTGGGCTGTTCTGATACTCAACTAGATAATTCTCACAAATCCCAAAAATTCAATTTAAGTTCAATAACTAACTCACTGTTGACTGCAAAATAGGGGGAAATGATGACGTTCACCATACATCCTTTTAAAGTGTATACAATGAGACCTAGAGAAAAGTTTTCAAACAAGAACTTCAACAGATAAACGTGAAATGACCTCCAAAATTAAGCGTCTGATTTCTAATAAAATAGCTTTTGATTTTTCCCCCTTAAGTTTAGAAATAACCCATCACTCTAACTAAAGACATCTAACCTAAGCAAGTGTGATATCTCCTAAAAATTCAAACCTTTTATTTTATATGAATTGTAGTGTTTTTCTCGTAATATTTTAGTTACTTTTGTAAGCCCCGTGTGATACATTGTGGTACACTCGGGGAGCTCTTTTCTGTTTTACTAAAAAAAACCAAAACTCTACTTTAAATGGAAAAGTAAAATATTTTGCAAATTCATACAAGCAGGCTTTTTGGGTGACCATCAATATCATCACGGTAACATCTATGGATAAAGACAATCAAAGTGCACGCTATTTTTCCTTACTCTACTAGACTGCCATATCACCCACCGACGTTTTACTCCTCTAAGTGGATTTCTCTGTTCTCCTTGACGACTAAACCGTTATGGCCATCGATTCGACAGTGAGGGATTTTTTCCCCTCAATCCGGATTTTTTTTTATCTGGGAAAGGCCCTGGATCGCGCCTGGGGTTGGTTCTTTTGTTGAAACAGGTGGAGTTCCGGTCCGCTGGTGCCGGAATGCGGGGATACAAATTAAAGAAGTTTGTTAATGCTTAGTGGGTGTTAAGAGGCTGTTTATTGAAAGACTAAGAGAAGGGGAGGGAGTTTTAATTAAGGAAGGATTCTTTGCTAATTACGTCCATTGACAATACATGTATCTTAAGCTTTTTATAGGTAAGTATTGTGTCTTGGACTGCATCTCTTATGGTATAAAAATAAAGAAAAGTCTTTCTGACTGCCTTTGATCGGTAACTTACTGAAAGAAAACGGATAATTGCTAATAGGATATATAGTTTAAAAGTACATTGCCTGACTATCTGTATTTGTTCATAGTACCACGAATTCTTTTTTACTTTTCTATTATGGTTGGTTGTCCTTTCACTATGTACACACATGTAAGAAGTAATATTTCATAGCTAGAAGTACAATTTTATTTCAGTAACTTGAGGAAAGTTATGACACTTTAGATTAGTGGTTACCATAGAACTCCTCGTGTCACTTACATCTTAAAAGGATTTATCTACAAACCAAATTTATCCTCTACCCATATAAACCTTTCATCCACACCCAATTAAGTGGTTAAAAGTAATTTGCAGTCATTAATGCAAATAATTCGTCACCTCCATTCATAGTGTGTTAAGAGATTAGAGAGAAAGAATTTATTGAAATATGAGAGAGAGGAAAGAGGATGATAAAGATGGAGAGTATGTGAGGGAAAGTAATGTGGAGAGAGGAAAAGGATAAAAGAGATAAAGAGGATGGGGATATTGAAGGTGAGAGAGACCAAGAGGATGAAAGTTGAAGAGGATAAGAGGGAAAAGGAGGATATAAGGATGAAAAAGGTAAAAGCGATCAAGAAATATTAACAGGATGAGAGGAATAAAAACGATGGGATATACATAAAAGATGAGAAGATCAAGAGGATAAGAGCGACGAGAAAAAGGTAATAATGAGAGATAAAGAAAAGGAGAGTATTGACGTAGTCGCATAAACTTAAGAGGGGAACATGGGGTAAATTTAGTCCTTTTCTATTGTTGTAAAAGGGAAATTTCCGATTTTTTTAAGGGGGTGTTGTTATCCTTAAGCCCTTCCCTTGGCTACACCAAGGAGGAGAAAAAGTGGAAGATTAAGTGGATAAAAATGATGAGAGGGATAAAGAAGATTAAGAGAATGAGATGATATAGAGAGGAAGGAAGGTTTAAAGAGATGATATTAAACAGATGGTTTAAATTCAGAGGACATTTATTGAGAAGAAGACAGAGATAAAGAATAAGTGAGAGCGGTAAATTTATTTAATCAAAATGTAGTAATATCCACCAAAACATTTTTTCGTGAAATAAAATTAAACTAATCTGATTAATATGACTCCTTTGTCGATTAAGAAAATAAGCATTTCATATAAAGAAACTGAAATAGTGTATATGTTACGGGCAAAGTGATTAATTGGGCATTATTAATAATGCCCAGAGTGGAAGCGGGCAAAGTGATAAATTTCATTCATAAATTTCGTTGAATTAATCACATTGCCCGGACATCATTAATAACGCCCAATTAATCACTTAGCCCGTAAAATATATATTACAAAAGCAAAAATATTTTAAAGCTAGAAAATGTAAGAAACGTTCTTAAAATGGTAGTTTTTATTTCCTTAAATGGCTCTTTGCACAATTGCGTCGTTTATTCAAGAATTATTCCTACGTTTTACGAAAACATCAAACACAAATAAACAGCCCATAATCGCCATTAAACATCTTCCCAAAACGATCAAAGTCGGTAAAAATACCAAAACCATTCAACTCACCCCACCAAGGAAAATGCCTCAAATTAACCTTAAAAGTCCAAATCGCCCCCCATTTCCAAACCCTCCCCTCCAAAACACACACAAAAGCGAAAAGCATTCGCTCCCAAATGGAAAGCATAGGCATCGACATGCGACCGCAGCCGTTGAATATGCATTAGCTCGTCAAAGCGGAGCGCTTCCATTAGTGCATTGTATTAGGCGAGTTAATTAGCTGACCAAACAGCGGATTTTCGTGTATAAAGGATCTGTTAAACAGCCTCTCCGGCCAGATAAAAGGAATGGGAAAGCGCCGTTTGATTTCCGGATTGCCGATATGGGGGATTGGATGTCCACTTCGTATGAGGGGATGAAAGGGGCTTGCTTTCATGTGGCCAGTTCGATTTAAGGAGATGTTTAGAACACTTAGAGGGAGGATGGGAGGGTCGATGTGTTTTCGTTCTGATGAAGAGGAGGTATGAGTAAAGTAACGGTGAAAGGAAAAGGTTTTAAAAGAAAAGGGAATTAGAGATATAAGTTAGATGGCATGGTAAAGATAAAAAACAAGGGTGGATACTTGATGGGGTACCTAGGTCTTTAGACATTTAAATCCAGAATAAGTGGTCTTACTGGGTGAGGTCATAAGCAAATAAATTACTGAAAGTGTGACTATGGAAGTCAAAATCAGCTCTGTTACTTAGCCTGATTACTTAGCCCTTTTGTATACAATGCATTTTGTTATGTTCAAAAGTTAACGTTTTTATCAGTATTATCTTTACCCTTCTGGAGGAGGATCTCATGTCACCCCCTGGATTTAACCGTGACTACTCATTAGGGGGTCAAAGCCACCCGAAGAGGATATTTTTGAGATCCCTTCTTCATTCAGTTTTTCTGGTGAAGAGAAGGAGGGAAGGAATTAATTCTTTCGTATAGTTGAAAATGTGCTATCGAATAACATAAGATTGAGTCTATGAAGGTGATTATGATAAGATTGTTTACACATGTAAGATATGCTATGGAATTTTCTTATAGTTAATAAACTATATGTAAATGTATATATATTATAACTTTATGGTTACAATGCAAAATACACTTACAATTCATTTAAGCCTCATATAACAACATACACAACATCTCTCTCCCCTTTGTTTACTCCACCCTTCCCCCATTCACAACAGCATCCCCTCAAAAACATCATTCATTTCACGGGCCACTACCCCCGAAGCCCCCCGGAAGCAAACGGGCCGAGGAAAGCCGCAAAATTAACGATAGCCCTCTTTCTTTTGTGGGGGGTGGCATCCATCTTTGGATCAATGGTCATCTCTTGCTCCACAGAAAGGGTTGAGTTGTCGGGGGTGCGTAATGGCAGCTAATGGCCTCTGGGCCATGCCATCCGAGCCGGAAACACGTCACGCGGACTTCCGGGAGAGAGGGGTGGAGTGGGTGGAGGTCAGAAAGCCGAAGGAGCAGCATTAAGATTATCGTAATTGTTTAGATGTTGCTATATACGTTGGGGGTTTTGTGATTGATAATGGGTTGGAGTGGAATGTTGGAGGGAGCCTTAGGTAAGTTAGGGGATATCTGCATCAGCATCTTCAAGAAAATATTGTGGCACTATTGGAATTGCAGTTATGAAAGATAATTTTTCTATGCGGTAATGACGTCTTAACATCCGAAAAATATGTCACTGCTAGATTTCTGAAATTTTATTTTCCATTATTTTGTCTACGTTTGTTCGTTTAAAGAACTGTAAATAGCTTAACTGATTGCGAAGTTTATATTGGGTACTTTGGGATTAGCAGGCGCAAGAATCGAGTATTATGCAATATTGCTAAAATTAATAAAATTTCATAGTTAAAAATCATTAAAATACCTCAATTAGCAATGTTTTTTATTCTTGTTTTTATGTGTAAATAAAAAAAAACGTAGCTAGTAAGTCCAACAGGAGATATTTTTGCCTGGCTAATCCTAAAGTACCTTATATTCTTCCAAATGCTTTTAACGATCATCACATTAAATAAAGACCATAAGGTTTTTAATGTACCGGCAAGTTTTAAACTATGGCGTTAGAACTACAAAATTAGGCTGCTTTTATGGAACTCTCAAAAAATATCTTGGGCAGCTATGATAAAATCCAGTTTAAACTAATTTAATTTTTTCTTGAAATAATTTTCATGAAGGTTTAAGGCATTAATAGTAATTAGTATTAATTAATAGTAAACTTGGTTGTTGTTTTAAAATACCATTGTTGCAGTTCAAAAATAAGTGTAGAGAAAAAGGCTAAAGTCTATCTTCATGAAATGTTCTTCAGGCATCACAACTCTTAAAACATACAATAGGAAAAGTCATACAGAATATATTTAAAAAGCAGATATACCACGATTAAAGTAAAAGTTATGTTCTATCTCATTTCACTGGAAATGCCCCCTAGGCTCTACAAAAGAACTCAACAAAAAACCACCCGAATCCCCTGTCAAACCCACACCAACGACTACGGATTACCAAGAGCAGTAGTTTTAATAATAAAAAGCTTCCTTCCGACTTGTATGAATAGGAAAGTGGCAAATTTAGGCAACCATGCGAAAAGCAGCATTATAGGATGAGATGGTAAAGGCCGATAGCGTTGTTTCCAAGGCAGCTATTTCCTTCTCCAAATTACAGCTTTCGTCCCTGTGATAGCTTGACAAAGTAAGATCTTTTGTATGCATCGCCGTAAAGGGCAAGTTGTGTTTTTTTTAAAACGCCACTTTGTGAGTGATATGCATCTTCGTTTATTCACAAGCCATTGCCTTTTTGAATGCGTTTATTTTGGAGATGTTTAGAGAGGAGAGTTGTGTCTGTGATTCGCGAAGATAAGTTCGCTGACCAGTTTTTGAAATATTCTCAAAATAGATTTTCTTATTGGACTGTTACATACGCAAAAGTCAATCCATTGAAATATTTTAGAGAAAGGTTTACAAATAAATTTGCACATACTTTTGCTTCCTAAATAACATTTGAATAATAAGTACAATACATGTCAGTAACTTTATTGGGACTATTTCCTTTTACTTTTAACATGAGTGTTTTGTTCAAGTTATATACTACGGAAGGATCTCGCAACTTTTTTAAAAAAGTTTCTGAGTTAATGTGGGCATTTAAATTAAAAATGCCTTAACTTAAATTTTAAACAAAACGATGCATTATGTAATGACCGTTAAGTTGGTGGCAGTACTTATATAGGATTTAAATGAAAACAAATAATATCAAATATAATTGGGACATTAATCAATCTTTAGAATTTTTCCAGTGAATTTTCCCTGTTTCTGATATAGCAGAATGCTTTTACTTCCTTTACTTTGATTAGGATGGATTCATAACTAAGTGCCAATGAAAAATACGTTTCAACCATAAAATGTGCATTAAAATATCTTGCAATCAAAAACCGGTTGAGAACAAAACACCCGGAGTTGACTTCGCTTTGTAAAAAAGAAAAATGCCTTCTAGAACACACGTTTTTTTACACTCCATTCATTTGGTTGATGCGTTTCGATACTTGGTCATACAATTTTTTGTATCTGCATCTGGCCCTAAATACCTTTGAGAAAAACGTCAAAACTAGATGATTATGATACCTATAAATAAAACAGAACAAAGTATCGCGATATCAAGATAGTCCCCCAATAACAAAGCTCCCATGAACTAAAATCATAAGAAGCGTAAATAAAAAAACCAAGTCACCCCTTCAGCAAAAAGCCTCGATCCGCTACATCTCTTCACGTACACACAAAAGAGATTTATGCATTGATTCTTTGCTTTCATCATTACAGCTCAATCAACTACTTTCCTCCTCCCCTAGAAAAAGAACGCAAGCATTCGAAAAACATTTGTCAGCCGCCATCATCAAAGGCAAACAACAAGAAAAGTCCCCTCAGCGCCTCCAATGAAGTAACTGACGCAAAAAGGCACATAATGAGCAAACGATACCATCCAAATCCACCCCTGGTGACTTAGTGACGCCCCAGAAAGAGGGTATGACAACCTCTCCATCAAAACGGCAATCGGGATTTATTTACCATCATCCTTTCTCCTGATGACTCCAGGAGAAGAAATAAGAAAAAAGGGAACACACGCATACACATACTCCCGATCCAGGACCTAACAGGGCGGCAATCAATAAGAGCACAAAGAGTTGGATTTCTCCAGAGATTGCCCTCAGAGTTCTTATGTTACGAATGCGGGCTTTAGAAAAACAAGCAATTCATCTGTGAAAAGGCCAAAGCAGATATTTTGACGTGAATAAGGCTTAATTCTTCTCTACGGCCCCGTTTACTGTCCGAGCGATGGGATTTTTTTGGGGGTGGGTTGTGGTTTTTTTTGGAGGGTGAAATATGTGTGCCTTGTGGGTTTGTTTGAATGAAGAAAGAAGTTTTTGGAGGGATTTATCTAAGGAAGTCGTTTTGAGCACAATGTGGTTTCGTACTTTCGCTTTAATCGAATTATTTTTCATTCCGATGGGGTTTCAAGTATTCGAATGCTTACTCGAAGAAAAACATTCTTTAGAAAAGATTTCTAAGGAACATTTCGAATTGAAAACAGACATTTCGTTTTTCTTTTTAATGTGTGTGAAAAATGCCCGCTCGTATATTTC
Source organism: Tetragnatha versicolor (assembly GCA_024610705.1). Classification (NCBI taxonomy): domain Eukaryota; kingdom Metazoa; phylum Arthropoda; class Arachnida; order Araneae; family Tetragnathidae; genus Tetragnatha; species Tetragnatha versicolor. The sequence continues at coordinate 45,435,039 of JANDEH010000007.1, forward strand.
CTGTTTTTCCCCTTATCCAAGAGGAAATTCTGCTATTTTGAGTAGATCTGGAGTTCTGAGTTTGTAACCGGTAAATTTTCATTTCCTAGCTTACTATAATGGCTTCAATTTACCTATAGTTTTGCAAGAGGTTTTCATATAGTAATTGGTTTAAAAATGATAACAAAGAAGCATAGTGATTTTAAATTGGTAAAAATTTTTTAAGATAAAAAGTCCTTATTTTTTTAAATCTTCTTTTCCATTCTTTTTTTTATCAAATATCATGTAAATTAAAAGACGTATAAAGCACAGTTTACACGTCTTTCAAGGGCGTAAAACGACGTTTAAATGAAAAGACGTATAAATGAATGACGTATAATTTAAAACGTCTTTAATTCTTAGGTTTCTAATGCTCCTAATGCAGATTTACGTAAATACAATAAATTTGAAGTTTTCTAAAGAGAAAATTACTTCAAAATAGTTTTTAAACTAAAAATGATAATTAAATTTTGAAATATTAAAACATTCAACATAAAAATGAAACAAACCATACCTTTTTAGTTCATCCTAAAGGTTTATTTTATTTTCATATCTCTTGAGTTATATTGCACATCCTAAACACCACACCCGGATACATTGCATTGTATATGAACATCAAATCTTCAATTTATTACTCTTTTTTGGAAAAATCCTTCATTTAGAGATTTAGACAGTGGGAAACGACGTATGTATAACCGATATTGCAAATAGTATAAATGAAGAATTTTTGCACTAAAAAAACAAGAGAGAGGAATAGGAATGTATTGGGAGTTCACGAAAACGACGTATAAATAGAAAATTCGCATAAACGAGAAACGTATAATGGTGTATAAAAACTACTAAACTCTTTAGTTGTAAGTAATAAGAAAGTTTGGAACTTAAACTGATCTGATTTATAAATTATGTATCACCAAAAGCAGACATTTTGGAAATGAACTATCCAAATATAAAAGATTTATATATTCTTTTGACTTATTCTAATAATTTTGTTTTTTTTTGTTAAAAATTTGTGTTGCCCTAAATAAGCCAAGATATTTATATAATAATACTTTAACGGTGTTACATTTATTTGAATTTAATGATTTTTCTCCTCACACAAAAATTTTCCCACGTATTGAAAGAGTCACTTGATTTGAATACCCAAATTACCTTCTATTGAAGAGAAAGGATAAAAGTTGATAACTCATACTGTCCAATCATCCACAAAAGCCAGGAAATCCGAAATCCAATAACCCTCTATCCTGTGGTTATCAGTATACATAACCGAAAAACCTTTATTCGCCCTCTTTAAAGATATTACGCCGATAAATTACACGAACAATGTTATTCTTAACCACAGGTGTCCTTTTCATCAAACCATTTATTCACGTGCTCGGTATATACCTTCGCTTTGTACCCTCTTTCACACACACACATGCTTTTCAAAAAATCAAAAATACACAACGAAAACAACAACAATAATCATTCGCTTTCATGTAGTACGACCATTATTTTCTGTGATCCTTTTCACCGCAAAACACAGCCGAGCTCTTCAATCGCCGTTGCCATCCGCCGCTGGAGAAATGAATGAATTATTAAGCATCGCGTGTTGCTGGCACCTAGCGAGGAGCCTATTGTGCGTTGCACGCAGTTAGGTTTCTAACTGCACATAAACGAGCCATCGAGACTTCTCTTGTGGGGAACAATGCTTCAGATTTTGCTTGCTGCAACGTTGCAGAGCTGTTTAATTTTTTCCGTGGGAGGGCGAAAACTTCATTTTTGTGTGTTGTTAACAGAAGGATGAATGGCGGTTACAGTTTCGAAGCTGCGTGCACCGGCTCTTTAATTATTTTGAACGATCGTTTGCGTAGATTTATTCTTGTAATAAATAAATGTTCTGCCATTGATTCTATAGTTTGGCTGTTTATCGGTTTCTTTTTTCCAGAGATTTTTTGAAACTTGCAACTTATTATTGTTATTTGCTTGACAGGTGGTTATACAGTTTTAGCGGACATGTTAATAAAAAATGCTTTTGATCCTTCTATGTTTCATTTTACACTTTTATCTTCATTATCACCATACATAGGGGAGAGTCGCTGAAATCGGGTATGTCTCCCAAAGCGGGTAAGGGCTCGTATACTCCCGGATGAAACCCGAGTGTCAAAGTATGTGTATGCCGTGATTAACCAAACACTCCCAAACTTCCATCAACTCTTATAGAACATCAGATTTGTAATATGAGGTAACTGGGCGCAATATAAAAAAATTACGATTCTGTTAAAAAATTAAGATATGTTCCTTTTGAATCGTCAAAAATAAGTACATTTACCATGCGGTTGATAATTTTATATTACTTTGACACAATATAACTTTAAAATACTGTGAAAGAACCGGCTTTATCCAACTCTAGCATGTATTTTTATTTGTTTGATAATTCACCTATAATTTAAAATCAAATTTTTTAATTTTAATCAAACAATAAATATGATTTTTGAGCTTTCAAAGTTTGCATACCCGCTTTGAGCTACACTCCCCTAATGTGAGTCTAAAAATTACAACTTTGACAACTTTTATCTATATATACAGGGTGGTTATAAAAAAAAGTAACCCGACTTAAGGGCCTCTAGAGGCCAAACCGTTCATCGGAATTGAATGAAATTTTGGTGGAAGACGTTTTGAGGGATGGGAAAGAGAATGGTATGAGTTGGAGCAGTCTAACTTTATCAGTTACGGTTAAAGTGAAAAAAATTTTGAAAAATCCCAATGTAACCCCCCCTTTTTTATTAGCGCTATGTGATCCCCGATGTCTAAAAACACAAATAGAGTTGAAACGGCACCTCTAAGTTGTAAACTCGCTCCTAGAGAGGCAATTGAAAACAGCTATGAAACTGTTATTTTCGTAGCATCTAGACTAGTGAATTGTTAAGAAATTCTGACTAGTGAATCAAAAAATAACAATGAAGTCAGAATTTCTTAACAATTCACTAGTCTAGATTGTAAACTCGCTCCTAGAGTGGCAATTGAAAACAGCTATGAAACTGTTATTTTCGTAGCATCTAGACTAGTGAATTGTTAAGAAATTCTGACTAGTGAATCAAAAAATAACAATGAAGTCAGAATTTCTTAACAATTCACTAGTCTAGATGCTACAAAAATAACAGTTTCATAGCTGTTTTCAATTGCCTCTCTAGGAGCGAGTTTACAACTTAGAGGTGCCGTTTCAACTCTATTTGTGTTTTTAGACATCGGGGATCACATAGCGCTAATAAAAAAGGGGGGTTACATTGGGATTTTTCAAAATTTTTTTCACTTTAACCGTAACTGATAAAGTTAGACTGCTCCAACTCATACCATTCTCTTTCCCATTCCTTTAAAACGTCTTCCACCACAATTTCATTCAATTCCGATGAACGGTTTGGCCTCTAGAGGCCCATAAGTCGGGTTACTTTTTTTATAACCACCCTGTATATAAAATCCAAATACCACTGACTGATTCATAACACTCATCACGAAATCTCCAAAACTGCCGGACCGATTGGCTTGAAATTTGACACAGACCTTCCTTTCATCCATTAGACGCGCACGCACTAAGAAACGATTTTAAAATCGAACGACTCCTTCCCTGCTTTTCGGCGCTTTTTCGACTCCGTTTTACCCATTGAATTAGCATTGTGCATTGTTGAAATGCATAAATTGCAGTGTTTACTTCTCTATCTTAAGGCGACGTCTTGCCTCACTTGAATGAATATAACTGATTAACATTAATACATATTTTATTATTTACAACAAAATTTATGAAGAAAAACAGTGTGAATACCTGTATTTAAATATTATAACAGTTATCAGAAAACCGAAGTAAATTAAAGTAATTAATTTACTTTCTTTAATAATTTTAATTTCTCAAAAAATATATTTAAATAGCAAGAATTTAAAAGTTTCCAAGGAAACAGAGCTAAAATTTCATTGCTTCATAGCGGAATTGGTTTACTAGACTATAATCACTAGATTTTTATTATAACTAGCAATCTTTTTTTACTCTTTCAGAGAAGCTTTTAAAGAAGTTGGTTTTATTAAAAAGAAGACAAGCTTACTTGATAACTTTTTATCGAGGGATTTTTGAAATTTATTTTATTTTGAAATTTATTTTTTGCGGAATTTTAAAAGGATAGCGGGAATACTTTAAGAAAATTCTGTTTAAGATTTTAAACACTGGATTTCAAATGACAGAGATGATTTCAAGTAGATTGTTTTTATCACATAGGAAGGATAAATGTTTAATAGACAAAAAATCGGGATGGAATGAGATATCACAGTTGGAACTGGGATGAGAAAAAGGCACCGGGAATACTGGGATGAAAATTATCGGGAACACCGGGTTATGAAAATTATCGGGAACACCGGGTTATGAAAAGGTACCGGGAAAACCGGGATATGAAAAGGTAGCGGGAACATCCGGATATGAAAAGGTACACTTTAAAAGGTACATTTTAAACACTAGATTTAAAAAAAGAGATGATTTCAATGTGATTGTTTTTATCACATGGAAAGGATAAATATTTGATGGAATGAGATGTCACAGTTGGAACTGGGATGGGGAAAAGGAACCGGGAATACCGGGATGAAAATTATTGGAAACACCTGGATATGAATATTATCGGGAACCGGGGGTATGTAAAGGTACCGGGAAACCTGGGACATGAAAAGGTACCGGGAACACCGGGATACGAAAAGGTACCGGGAAAACCGGGATATGAAAAGGTAGCGGGAACATCCGGATATGAAAAGGTACCGGGAACACCGAGATATGAAAAGGTACCGGGAACACCCGGATATAAAAAGTTTCCGGGAAAACCGGGTTATGAAAACTATCGGGAACATGAAAATCGGAAATGAAACTATCGGGAATATGAAAAAGTACTGGGGACACCGAGGTTATTGGTGATTCGAAAAATCGGACATATAACTTGGGAGAACTTTAAAAAAGGAATTAATACACTCCACCCGTGCAAGGCCGGGCAAATCAGCTAGTGTTGTATAAAACTGCAAGAATATAATCAACAAGCATACAATTAGTTTTAATGATTTAATGAGTGAAAGATTTTTATATGCCCTGGGGAAATCTGTCACGAAAAGGAATATGAGTATTAGGCTTTGATATCCATGGGATGTTGAGTCAATAAGTTTAGTTTTTTAGTAGTTACATTGAAATAATGTGAAATTTATTGTTTATACATTTTGTAAATAAACAAGAACACGATGTCTAGAAATAATATTTAACGCTCAAAGAAAATCCTTTGTGTTATGTTTCATATACCTTTCAAGAAATGTTACCTCATTTTCCCCGCGTACAGTTTTGAAAACATATTTAGCTACTTAATTCGATGGCAAAAATACCCAAATCACAAATACTAGCAGTTTCCGAAAATAAGGTTTTCCCCCCCAAAAAAAATAAAAAAAATCTCCGCTATATTATATATATATAACCCCTTGGTATTTCCATAACGTTATTGCTAACCTTATCATAGGCGACAACTAGCGCAGGTTGTATTTAACCTTGCCACAAGCTAACAGGTTGTCAATGACAACCTTACAAAATCCTTAAATGTAGAACGCTAGAAAGATATAACAAGGTTCATAAACATTTACATTGCTATCTGGATTATCTGGGTATTTAACTACCTGTTAAAAGCTTTATGTATTTTTACAGGTTACTGTTATTTACAGAACTGCGAGATTTTGCACAAACTGTGTGTATAAGAAACATCAAAAACATTTTTTTATATTTTAGAAAGTTTTTCGGGAGGTTAACCTAATTTAAGTATTTAAACGTGTACATTTACAATGATCTCAACTAAACTGAATTGTAATAAGGATTGGAGAAATCTATAAATATTAGCCAGAATGCTAGATCATACGTGTACTTTAACATACTTTGAAATCCACTCTAAGTAAAAAGTTAAGTAAAATTTAATTTCGCACTAAAAGCAATTGTCTCCGAGATACAGCAGAACTAATTGTTTTCGGAGGAGATGAAATATCTGTAAGTAAAATTTCTATTCATACAGAAGTAAAAGCATAAACCAGAATCCTCTGGTAATAGGTATTCATGAAAGACTATCAGAAAAGAAACACTTCATTTCCCATTGGCTCCGATTCATGATGAAATGTAATGGAGTGCAGCAAAAAGCTCTACTGCGAAGCGAACTTAAATGCCTGGAGAACGTGTTAAAATATTTAAATCTTTCCGGAAAACAATTCTTCAAATTCAGATCCTCACATTCCAAATTAGCTTTCAAGTTTAAAGAGACTTTAATCATTTATTATGTCCTTAAAAGGTTTCAAACGACACCTGAGAGACCCATTTCGGATTATTTTTTTAGCTTTTGATCTAGGAAGAAGCAAAATCCCCCATTAAGATCTTAAATGAAGAGTGAGGCCTCGCACGAAGAGGAAAAGTAAGTGGCTCATTGGAAAAAGGGAAAAAATAATTGGCGTCTTCAAGTCGAAATCATTAAGTATTCACGCATTCAACTGAATTTTTTCCCCTCTCCTCTGGATTCTAAGAAATAATTATTCAATCAGGCATCGTCGGAGGAAAAAAAATCTCAGGTAATCTTCGCATTCACGGCAAACTGCATTGTGAAATAATTTAAGTTGCTTATTCTTCATAAAATATGCATTTTTTTCTTTTTTTCACCCTCTTTTTTTCAAAGTGAAAGGGAAATTAGAAAGTTTGAAGGTTTAAAGGTAGGAAGAGAAAATTAGTTTTTAAACGGCATTCTATCATTTGATTTGAGTTCAAAGACTTGAAACGTGTAAAAAATTAACATGCCTTAAGTTGAATGCGATTTCGAGGAATAGGTTTATTTTTATGTAATCACGGGTAATTGTTTACTTGTGTTAATGTTCTTTTGCAATGCGGATTTTTAAAAATACGTGTAGACTTCATTAAGGTTGTTTAGTTGGACTTATTATGGATTTCAGACTTAAAAAACAAATTTAGAAAAAGCTTAATTTATAGCATGGTTTTTATTGCATTCTACCAATGCTTTTAAAAGTAATTTTAATTTTATAACAAAATTCATTGAGTAATTAAGTAAAGGGAAATTTATGTTAACAAATTATAAACATGAGGTCTTAGCTAACTTGCCCTTAATTAACCTAAATTTCTTGGCATCCTTTACAGAAAACGTTTTTAATTTGTAATATTTTTTAAAACTTTTATTTAACACGGAATAACTAATTTTTAAGCATGGAAATCTTTCAGAGCTGTGAATTAATAATTCTTTGAAATGCACTATTCATATTAATTTCTCCCCTTTCTTCTAACATTCTTTTCTTTCTAACTTTTTCCTGTTGGATGAAATTTTCCTTTGCCCATTAATGAGGTTTTACAAAAACTAGTACATCTTTTTCAGAAAAAAGTGGAATAAAACATGAGAATGTTGCAATTACATTTATAAAAAATGAATTCAAGCTAAAATAAAAGATTTGGGGCTAAAATGTTATGGGTTGTTAATAAAAATAATTCATCTATTTTATTTACATGTATGTTCAAAATTCTCTGTTCGGTTGTCATTACAAAATTTAAAAAAGGTAGAAAAATAAGATTTTTTTATGAAATGCTACAAAATAACGTAACAGCTTTGCACAAAGATGGCTAAAAATTTTTTTCCTGCTTAAGATTGTTCAAAAATAAAATCATTTTTAGAACTATACATCTTTCCAGTTGTATTCGCCAGCTCTCCAGTTTCTAAAATGAAACTTACTAGTAGAAACTGATGCATGTGCGGGATTGCGAAATGCAAATTTTCCTGACTTAATCCAGGGCATGAGTCGAGCCACTACTCTGCGGGATGCAGATCAACAAGCATATATATAGGAACTCACAGTGTGCTAAAGATAAGAGAATCATCGTGATTCTGTATTTAGATGCTGGGTGCATCATCTTTACTTTATTTCTTAATAAAAATGATTAGACTACAAAGAGCCTTCTTCCTGAGTCCATACCCAACAATCATAAAATCAATAAAATCATTTTTAGAACTATACATCTTTCCAGTTGTATTCGCCAGCTCTCCAGTTTCTAAAATGAAACTTACTAGTAGAAACAATAAAATCAAAGCAATTTAAAATAAACCCAATCAAATATACACAACTAAACTCTTCTCAAGATACCACCCTATCCTTCAAATCACTTCCAATTCGAAACCTTTCTCTCTCAAACGCACTAAATCACTCTTCCGAAATCCCATCACCCGACTTCAAAACGAATCGAAATTAAAACGTCATTTCATTAACCAAAACACGGAAGTGCTAATGCATCATCACCAACCTAATGAAAGGAAACTCTTCAAGACCCGACTAACCCAATGATGGTCCTCCTACAGCCTCCGAATGACGATGAATCAGGCATAAAGAATCGGACGACCTCCCCAAGGGGACCAACTCTTCGAGAAGAACGTATGGAGTGTCCACTTTGCGCCATTTAGTCCATTAAGCGGTGTTGCACGTCCAGCGAGAGAGTTGTGTAGTATGTGGCAGTGGACAACGGCTTCAATCTTTGATGCTATGGCCTGAAAGGAAGAGGTAAACTGTTTAGGGGTGGGTGTGAGGGAAATGTCAAGAGGGTGAGAGGGACACTTCGTCGGGGGAGTTTATGGAATGGGTTGCGATGCCATGTTGTCTTTTTCTCGTGGGTTGTTTCGAAAAAAATCACATTTTTTTAACAAAATCAGATAAATTTCTTCAAAGAAGTGAAGGGAATTTGGACACTTTGTCTGCAGTTTTCTTTAGAAACTCTGCAATTTTTTATAAGACCTCTGGAATGCCTTTAAAATGTATTCAAAGCTGCTGTAAAAAATAACTGCAGACTTACGTGCTGAAGTCCTATTGCTACAAAATAACTACTGACTTCTTTGAGAAAACTGCACTTTGGCGATTTTTTGAAGGAATTTTGGACATGTTTTTTTGCTGGGGAGGAATCTCCCTTCTTAAATCTCATTGAGAAAAAAATGAATTACTTTCTGAAAAGATTGAAAAGGGTATTTGTTGATAGGAGATACAGATATTTTATTAATCACGGCTAGCTTCCTTGAACAAACATTTGTAGTTTAACACACACGGGATACAGACACACACTGGACATCGAGGGGGGACAAAGACGAAGCACAGAATATATAGGTAATTTTGCATTTATTACGTTATTATTTTATTTGTGTAATTATTGCAATTATAGCTTGTGAAGTAATAGCTCACACACAGAATATTTGAAAGTAATTAAATTATTCTTAGAAATGCGTATGATGAAAACAAAAAAACTTATTTTGAGAAAATAAAATTATTCCCAAATTCTTGACATCTTAATCAGTAGTCAAAATAATTAATTTTATTCAGTTATTTAAAGGATTTTATTAATTCTTGGAAAAAGTTAAAATGAAACACTTTTTTAAGTGTGATTAAGAGTTTTATAAAAGCATTCCTACTTCAAAATTTAATTCGACTATATTACTCCCTAACATTTTCCTTACATTATCTACTTTATACTCAAGCAAAACTTAAATGAAAGTTACATGCTTTAAATAGCAAATTAAATTGGATAAATTTCAGAAGCTTAAAATTATTCACAGCTTTCATACCTTCCCTACACAGCAAAAACAACCGTTCCAAAAAAAGCAATTCAAACTCCCCCTTTCCATTTTCTCAAAAGCAATTCTCAACAATTGATAATTTTTGCTTTCAATAAAGTACTCAATGAATGAAATTTCGATGCATTACAACCTTTCAAAGAATCGAATAAATGCACAGGGAGTGATTACTTAGGAGTCCATCTTGAATCTTTTTCAGTGCACTTTATCCGGAATGGTGCAGGAAAAGCAAATGCATCCATCTGACAACTTTTCTCTCAAATTATATCAAATCGATTTTTAGTTTGCTTGTAAATTGATTTCATGCAAGTGCTTTTCTAAGCACAGTTAATCGATTGCTTCTTTCTGTCTGTAGAAGTTCTGGAATAAACGGCATTAGAGATGCTCTTTTAAATGCACCATGGGCGAGGAGAAGTGAAAAATGGTCCCATCTAAGTTTCTGAATTAGTCTAACTTTTCAATTTGTAAGAGTTTTCCTGTTTTGAGATGGATAAATGAAAATAGCTGGGATCTCAGAAGTAAAAATGGCTAGTTTCGAAGTGTTAGAGTAATGAAACTGATGTTTAGGCTTTGAACTTTTCCATTTCGTTCGCAGTTTTCTCAAACTTGTTTCATGTGAAGGAAGTGTTAAATGAGAGTGTTATCTATTATCTATAATGAGTAAAAACGAATATCACGTCATTATAGTATGTATCAGCTTTCCAGATGTTGATATTTTTATTTTTTTAAGAGAGTTAAAGTTACTTTTATGCCTGAATTGAGTGCATCTTCTTTTAAAGAAAGTTTCGTGGGAAAATACTTTAAAACAATGTCTTGAAAGTTTGCATTTTTAACTTTTAAAATTAAACTTACGCATTTGCAAAAAAATGTATGAAAAGAATTTTTGAGTAATCTCAACAACCTTCCTAAAGCTTCATTATAAAATTGAGCACTTAGTTTATTGTAATGCATTTAAAAAATTTTTATTTTTTTCTTGAATCAGTCACCCAGATATTTAATTAAATATATTACTTGAAAGAGAAAGTTTTCATAACTTTTAGTTCATTTTACATTCATGAAATTTTCTGAAATTATGTAAGGGTATTGAATAAATTTAAAAATTTTACCTATTCGCCATTTTGCATTTTATCGAATGTTACTTTTTTTACATCACCATAAAAATATTTGTGACTTAAAAATTCATACCTCAAATAGAAGACCCTCAATAATATTTAATATTCCTCGTTTTCATAAAGAAATTTTCAAAAAACATTTTTTTTATCTTGCTCCTAAATTATATAATTTCTTGCCTATAGAATTTCAGAGTTTTCCATCTCCTAATATTTTCAAGCGATCATTATTTAATTTTATTTGTAACATTGATAATTTGGATGTTTTTTTTTGTTTAAATCCAGAAGCATAAAATTTTTAAGCCTTGCTGTGCCTTTATTTTCTTTACTTAATTCAATTAAAAATATATGTAGTTATTCTAATTCCGTTATTATACATATTGTTTTCCCTACTAAACTTAATTATTTATCTCACCATATTATGTTACTTTTTATTTTTTCTGTAAAAATTGTAATTTTTCTTTCGCCTATACAGGTCTTTGTTTCCTTCAGGCGAATCATAATTTGTTTTGTTCATTCTTTGTGTAATGTATGTGTCTATATAACAATAAAATTGATTTGATTTGATTTGATTTGAATTTGAAACTATACGATTATTTAAAATATAGATCGATTAATAAGATTGCATGTAAAGAAGGGATAAATGCATTAAACCAAATTTAGAAAATGTATGTGAGATTTCATAGGTTAAAACCGCAATGGTGGATCCCAAAGTAAAATTTTGTTATAATAAATATTTGTAAAAAATGTAGTAGTAGTAAAAATTTGCCTAAGTGAATATTTGTTTAAATATCAAGAAAAAGGTTCATCCCGAATAAAACATTTCAATGCCACCAAAACAATTCAAATTTAAACATGAAACATTTTAGTGCCGATATTATTTTACCATTGAAGCGCCAAAATACAATCGTACTATGCAAATTTCAGAAAAATACCTAAAAAAGTGATTTGAAAGACTTAATCTTCTCAGACGCAGAAAGTGGCTTCACTGCGTCAAGAGTGCACTCAAGGAAAAAGTGGTTCTACAGGCGTCGGTATAACACAACACTACTGAAAACACTATCGGCAGTGTAATCGGTCAAATAACTAAGAATTCAAATTAATTTTTTGTTTGTCGTAAATACTAAATAAAAAAATCGGCTTTTTCTACAAGTCGATACAAATAAAACTAATTTGGACTCTGAGCGAGGCTAGATTTAGTCCCAGGGTGTTGGTCCGGATCAAAATCAGCCCCAAACGGGCATTTATCTCAATCAGCATCTCGAAACAAGCTCCGCCACTTCATCACCTCGGAACCGAAACCTGGTTAGCCATCCAGCGGTTAGCTAGGGATCAAGCCACCCGATCCGAACCCCATCTGTTGGGGAAAGCGTCGATCCAAAAGGGCCGATCCGTGGATTAGAGTGAGATAACGGACTGATGTAACAGATGTCGACAGGCAGGGACAGCCCCTGCAGTAACCGGAGAGTGGCTAAGTGGGGAGATAGATAGCATCGGGGCGTTTTGCTGGGGCGGCGCTTGAAAGCGTTTATGCTAATATGCGCCCTTTGGCGGCGATAAATGCGGTGCGTTTGTTAATGTATCGCTTTCTGCGCCGTATGTTGTAGTACAGATGCATGCACATTTTGGGTAATGGATAGATTTGTATCGTTGATAGGGGAGTTGAATGGAAGTTTGGGTAAGCGAGGGATTTGGTGTGTTATTAGATGTATATTGGGGTGGTGTGTTTTCCAATTGGGGTGACTGATTGCCGAATGTTGTACGAAAATACAAATATTTTTCTTGATAACTTACATAATTTTGATCTTGACATAATCAGACAAAGTAGAGAGACTGAAAAAAATTGCTTCTTACATTAACATATTAAAGCTGAAAGTTCAAGTTTAAATAATTCCTAAATATTTACTTTAAAATTTACTACTTCAAAGGGGAAATATCAATGAACAATTGAACAGTTAAGTGCTAAACACTACAAATTTCTTTACTATATGGATTGTTACATCGTAAATTGTTGTGTTTTTAACCAACTTGTTGAGTGATTCCCTGCTTAAAGTTTCTCTTCCCTAGATATTTAGTGTACCTAGTTTTTCCTATACTCTATTTTGATCAAAATGATACTTACTAAAATATTATTCAACCAGCTTGTATCTATGTATGTTACGGGCAAAGTGATTAATTGGGCATTATTAATAATGCCCAGAGAGGAGGGGGTAAAGTGATAAATTTCATTGATTAATGCCATTGAATTTATAACATTGCCCTCCTCCACTTCGGGCATTATTAATAATGCCCGATTTATCACATTGCCCGTAACATATGTATCACGATTTTTTTAGTAAGATAGAACCTATATTTTATAAGTGTTTTATAAAAATGTTACGTAATTATTTCTTTTCTATATTTTTATTCCTTTACGGAATAACCATCAATCCTTAATACATGCCATATTCTACAGTTTTTAATACCTTAACCCTTTCAGACCTAGCCGCCCCAAATTTTCCATTGGATTCAATTGTTATCTCGGGAGGCTTAGGATAGAAAGGGTTAATCTCATTTTTACACTTCATACAAGTATTTATAGGTTGGGTATGGTTCTAAAAAACCTTATAATATTCATCAAACCATTTGAAATTCAACTGATAAAAGAATAGTTCTAGCACTTGAATCATCACAAATTTTTTTATTACAAGATTCATTTTTGTAGACAATTCTTCTATCACTGTGTATTACGATGAAAAATGTTTAACCAATCGTATCTTAAAAGTACTCGAGAACCCCATTTCGGGTGAACTCTCCCTCACACATTTCATTATTTATCGCCTTATAGATCGCGTGTTCCCCGCAGTAGAGGCGAGTGTCTATACGGTAAATATCAGGTTTTATTCGAAGAGAAAGCCCTCAACAATGGCCCCGCATTCCTAACCAATAAAATAAATCTCCTCACGTTAGAGGGAAAAGTTACCAACTCAATGGAGAGCTCGAAAGTAAATAAAGCCGATAGAAAAGCAATTTCTGAGTTTAAAATTTCATCGGATTCCGCTGGTGAAAAGAGGCCGAGCCTCGGTGACAAATGCCCAGTCGGCTCGCAGCGGAATATTTATTTGAGGGAAAAGCCAGACATTCAAGGCAGGAAAACGAAAAGTCCAAAAAACCTCAATATTTCATTCGGTCTGTTACTTGCGCCCTCCCTCAATCACTCAATACTTTGAGGGGCCGCACAGAAAAAATAAACAGAAAATAAAAAATATCTCTCCCCATTCACGCCGCCTTGAAACGTGCTACTCGAAAAGCCGGGTTTTTGAAATTTTAAACTCTCCAAATCTCGGACGGACGCCATTTTTTATTTACGCGGATAGAAGCCGGGGCAGGAATTTTGATTTAAAACGTTTCCAGCGGTGGTCAGATCTTTCTTTGCTTTATGAGAGGGATGCCGTCGGATTCAATTGGTCCTTGCGGTCGCCATGGAAACGCGTATCGATGTAGTGGACTTGAAATGTGATTGAATGGAGGATGGGGATAAAGGAGAGCGACATGGGGAGGGAGAGTAAGGACACCTTAAAGTGACAATTTTACAATTTGACTTTTGAAAATGGATCACGGCGGCGGAATCCCTGTGAGGGGAATCCGAAAAGGAGGTTTTTGGTATTGCCGTTGCGAAGCGGAACTAACCGTCTAAGAAATATAAATACGTTTAACGTTTGAGGCTTTCTTTGAGATTGTGAAGGGGCCATTGTGTTGGCGTAGAGGGTCCGCTGCATATGCATTGTGGAATGCCAATATCGGTGGGGCGATTGGAAGCATCGAAGTCATTGTGGTGACGGAATTGATTTTTTTAGAGATTCCGTTTGATATTTTTCTCGTTTAAAAATACTTCATTGGATGGGTGTTTTTCCTAGAATTTAAAAGAAATGGCTTGAACTATGATACAACTTTTCAATTTTTGATCGTTCCTACTGAAAGCAAACGTTTTAAATCAAAGTGGAGTCTGTTTAGTCGTCGGAGTCGTTTTAAATCACTGGAATCAATTGATCTGGAGATTATTTTTTCATTATTGCTTACATTATTCTAAAATGTATGACAATAATCACGACTTTTCATCACATACTTTTCATGATCACTGAAATACTTTTAAAACTGAATCGTCGTGTTATTGAGGGGATATTTCTCAATAAAAGACCACTGTTTTAAAAGCTATTATACGAAATATGCGCATCGATTAAGAAAGTTTCTCCAAAGCCTATTTCATCAAAAATTATTTTACATAAAAACTATCATCTCTCAGGATAAGCTGTGAACTAAAAACATAAACATACTATAACCTTTTAAAGTGAACCTTATATCCCGGTGATTCTGGATTTTCTATGGAAAGGAGTTAGTGATAATTAAACAAATAGCAAAGAACTCCAATAAATACATTTGGTACGATGTAAAATAAAGTTTTACAATGATCAATGTCATCTAACATTACTTTAGACTACATTAACATTACATTAATTTTATTAACTTAAAACTGGTTTTGAAATGTTGTCATAGCAATCTTTTGTTAATTTTATACTGACAGGTTGTGTAGTATATACAATTATAGGTGTTCCCAAAATAATTCACAGTCACCATCAGTGTTCACCAAACCGGGTGAAATAATCACAAACACAACCCAAACAACAAGATAGACATGGGAGTGACCAGGATCTATTCTGCATCTGTCCTGACCCCCCACACAGATCCTGGACACTGACCCGGCACGCGCCGCCACTCAAACAACACTCGTCACGCGCGAAACGCAAACACGACCGCGCGCGTGGCAAATCACAGGTGCGGACACGTAACGACAATACGCAACTATCAATTAGTGCGGTGTGCGCCTCATTAGCACGCTCTTCGCCCGTTGTCATGGTAACCGAGGGCGCGTGCCGCTATTGATTCGACTGACGTGGGCTGTGATTGGTCGGTTTGCTCGCGGCGGGCGGGAAATGAGAAAGTTGATGCGGGTGTGGAGGATAATGTTTAGGATAAGTGTTGTGTTGAGTTGTTTGTTATAGTGGAGTGTTCTAAAGTCAATTAAAAGAAATTTGTGGTTTAAAAATGTCGGGTGACTACTAAGCAATCAAGGCTAGATCTTCAGTTTTTGAGAGGATAAGTACTATAAAAATCTAAAAGGATGTTACAAATTTCAAATCCAGAAATATTTTAATCAAAACGTTTGATTTAAAAATCTAATGATCACTATTGCTTTTTAATGATGAGAAATTTTGTAAGAAATTTATCTTTTACAATAGCTGAAGCTTTTGGGATCTCTTCAGCATATGTCTAAAGAGTAAAATTTAAGTTTTATACCTAATTGAATTTTTTTCAAAGCAATGTATTTTTAAAGAATTTTGAAAAGTAAAATTATCTACTTTGCAATGCTATGTAATAAAACTCTTTACACTCTGAATTATTTTAACAAACTAGTGTATTCAACAAACAATTATAACTTCAGACGTTTTTTTTAATATTTTTAATTAATATTTTCTTTGCTTTTTTTAATATTTAAAAAATTTGCAAGACCTTAGAAACAGAATTTACCAAAATAACGAAATACCAAAAATAATATGTAAGCTCTTTTAAAGACTCAGAAGACGCAACCAAGTATGTTAAAAAATACATAACATCGTTTGGAAAAAAAGTTTGCATTTAAAAAGAATATCAGAAAACATTTGGCGGGGTAAAACCCAATTTTCTTTCCTGCTCCACTTTTATAAACAAGCATTCAAAATACGACTCCTACCCCTCAAAATAATACAGCTTAAACCTCATCATTATTCTCCAAATAATACTTTAAACCATCATCACTCTCATATACAAAAAAAACCCTGATCAACCTCAAATCCAACCTGACACCCGAATTAAAAACGACAGAGCACACCAACCAAAAACCATCAAAAAGCAACCCTACCAGAGCAACAAAACAACAACACTCCAACAAAGACGAAACAAAAAAAATTAAAAATTAATCTCCTCCCCAGGAGAAAGCAAGAAGCTAAAAAGAGTCTGCTCCTCTGGAAAAGAAAAGCTTATTTTTTTCCAATCCCTCCCACTTGTTCAGGCTTGTTAAATATGCATCGGGCTCCTCTCTTTTTGCATATTTGCGCAAGCCGGGCCTTTATATGACTCCCGGAGCATGAAATATGTCGCCATGGCGACGGGATGATGAAGAAGACGCCAGCACAGATTTGATTTCGCTTCCTCCCGGCGCTATTTGCATAATCTACCAAACGATCCGGGTGTTGACGAGCCCTGAATGGGAATAAATTGTTCGAACGGCCGCGAACGATTTTTCTTCTCGAGTGGCCTTCTCCGGCGATTGTGTTGTGCCTTCCTTTTTGTCGATGTGATTATAGAAATCTGATTTTTGAATGATGTCAGCTTGTTTTTCCTCTTTTCGATCGCATTATTTATGCGTTTATCAACTTTGTGTTGTTTCAAACGGAGAGGGAAAGAGTGGAAGTGCTTTTTCTCCTTTTAAATCTGGCGTTTATGATGGAATCAGACAATTTAAATGTCTTTCTCTTAAAAATACGTGCTCTTAAAGTATGTAAAAAACTAAAAATAAATACATGGAGAACTCTAGATAGTTATAGGTGTCCAGATTACCCATTATTAGATGAATTTATGGTGAATTCGGATTACTTTTTGTTTATCCTTTCATTGTCTTTATAATGTAGATCTATTACGTAATATAGCTGTAGTATATTATGCAAAATGATAAGAAACAAATATTTTCCAAAATTAAAAAAAATGGACAAAAAGTTCAAGCTATTTGAGCATTTGAGCGGTTCTCGTTTATTTTAAATTGAATAAAAATTTTAAAACATTTAAAAAATCCATTTAAAAAACTTATTTAAATCACTGAACTCAAGAATAATCGTTAACTCTCTAAATAACTGGATAATTTTAGAAAATAAAAGGGATGTAGTTTTTTTATACCGTCGTGGTCATATCCAAGTTTTTAGTTATTTCAATTTTGCTTTTCAACTCAAACTCCGATATTTGTTTTCAAAATTAATAAAACTTTCTGAATTTAATTTTTTAATTATTTAAAATTACTATCAGTGGAGTTCTTAAAAATCAATCAGTGGACTAACAATATTTAATATTATATTCGAAACATAAATATATACAACAAAGAATTCCTAAGCTAAGACATCAGTAAAAGTAATGGAAGTGATCTAAATAAAGTAAATATTAAAAAATCAAGCACTTGAAAAATAATTTTTGTAAAAAAATTCTGTTGCGTTTTAGTAGAATATAGACCAGTGGTTCCCAACAGGTGGTCCGCGGACCACTGGTGGTCCGTGAGGCCTTCAGAGGTGATCCGTGAGAAGATTTTTAAATAACTTATCCAAAACATGTGTGGAAATTTTAAAAATATAGTTTTCCTAATCACACATTCCAGGAAATAGTAAAAACACAACAGATACAAAAACGTGAGTAAAAAATCGTGTCTCATAAATAAAAAAGGTTAGGTTCTCTTTCTCTCCCATGAATTATTTGTTCATTTCTATTATTTTGTACAGTTTTATTCAACAGTAGTTTATTACAGACAGAGAGTAGAAACGAAATGTGATGATGTGGAAAAGTATTTTGCATCAGATTAATTAAAACTGAGAGGCGTCGGGTTGGGGCTAATAAAGAATCGAATGATCGGACTTATACTTGGTTTGATATGAAGCGAAGCGTGGAAGTGTTAAAAGATAATTCAAACTGGGATGCTATGGTCTGACAGAGGGTCTTCGAGAAATCGTGGTATGAAAAGAGGAAATTTCTGAGATACACGCGAAATAGGTTTGTTCGAAGATATGAGAAACATTTATTGCCGAAAATACGAAAGTTTTTAAGCACATAAACTATTTTCTATTTTAATCGCTCCTTTGAAATAATTATTGACTTTTGACGCGGTTTCTTTCGGGAGAACATCAGCCTTGCGTACCTCGCCTATAGATTTTCCTCTGCCACAACTCACAGTCAGTGCATGTCCTGTTTGCTTTTTTGTGATCAACAGAATTCCTGGTTATCTCATTCGTCCTGCAGTTTAAGTTTAAATTTATAAGTACTTTCTTTCAAATTTAAATCTACTAATAATATATTACCTTATTTGTTGGTTATGAAAAAGAAGAAAAATAACTATTTTATACTGTTTTTTTAAACCTGTAACTTTTGTGTAGCTGTGAACCCTTCCAGGGTTAATAGATAAAAAGGCTTGAAAAAAATGGTTAAATGGTCCTATATGAAAGGTATATTTTTAAATAATTAGATATAAAATTAATGTAATATATATTTTTCTTTTAAGTTCAATAGATTATTTAATTTTCTGAGTTCTATTTAGAAACATTGTAAGACTCGGTTTCCCTTACTTCAGAAAAAAAGTCAAAATTTTAGACCCTCCATGATGAATGAATGCACTGGAAAAAAGTTACAATTTTGAAGATACAGTTAGGGATAGGGATGGTCCGCGGAGGTTCAAATTTAAGTGAAGTGGTCCGCAGACATATTTGAGTTGGGAACCACTGATATAGACGCAACGGCCTTGCAGTGTTTGCCTGTAAAACTATTTCCTAGCAAGCAAACATTAGTGACAGAAAAACAAACTTTACACCCTCAAACACTTAGGGGAGACAACCATGTTATGATAAGAAGGTTCAAGAATTGACTCAAAATACATCCTGTAGAGGTGAAAATGGCCAATGATGATATTTTTTATTTAATATAATTAAATAGAAATAATTTTTTAATTCAATATTAAACAAGCCAGTAAAATTATCTTTATAAAGAAAATAAATTTAACTACCAACAATAATTAACTAAAACACAATTAGAATGACACAAGTAGAATGTGTTTTGTTATGAAAAGTTATTAATAATAAATTTATTAATTGTTTAAAATGAAAAATTTAAATACAGGATGTAATGATTATTATTTTTTTTCAATTTCAAAGATCCTATTTCTCTTTTATGAGAAAAATGAAAATAAAACAAATTAAAGATGATAAATGTATACAATCAGGTGTTAAAAATTTTTTTTTCTGTTTTTTTTTTTCATTTTTGCAATATTGTATCGGAATTTTCAATCTGAAAAATAGATTCAGAAATACAAGACTAAATTAGGCTTGTTTTTTCTTTGTAATATTACCAGTAAAGCGATACTTTTATATTATATTTGCAATTCTATTTCCCCATTAAAAATAAAATAGTGATTCTCTAACAGTTCCTTAAATCAACACACAATTTTTTTTCTATCCCGCTATTTTTAACGGACGAAAATCCCCCTCAACCACTTCCCCTATTTCATAATCACATATGAATTCAGCTACTCCAGCCAATGAAAAAGGACTTAAGTTAGACTACCAAAAAAGTACTTCAGTCACGGTAACCCATCCGACCATGCGAAATCTCACCTCCTCAACTAGCATACAAAGTCCATCAGTCAAGTGATTTCATCCAATATTCATATAAATATCCCCATGTATAAATTTTCATAAAAAGAATCGGTTTAAAAAGCTTCCCCACCAAGGGTGGACAAAAAAAATCTCCCTCCCCCTTTGATAGTCCCCATCATCACCCGACCCCCTAAATCCTCCCCTGTTATTCCGCGGTTGTCGCAACAACATATTTTGCCTCGGTGGCGACATGCCCAAATTGGCTAATTCGCCCCTCTTCCACTTGATCGGGCCCCTCGACCCCAATGGGGTGGGAGAGGGCTGTTATGCAAATGGGGGTGAGTGCATTAGACGTCTCGGGTTCGCGTTAGTCACCTTTTCGGACTTGTGACGATTTCGATCACTGACTGGGATTAGCGTATTTTGTATTGTCCGTTGGAGATTATTGTGAATGGGATGGATAGGAATCTATCTGCTGACCGCTTTTGAGGTGTCAATGAGTTGAAATGGCTGCCTCTAGTGCGAATTGAATAGGTAATTAGGTTTTCAGTGTTTACTAGTATTTAATTGAACTACATTCAAACGGTGGAATCAGGGGAGATAAAGGGTGTGCTTTGGAAGTGGAGTTGAAATGGCTGCCTCCAACTACGAATTAGCCAAATAAGTTTCATAGTATGTTAAAAAGTTCCCTATACCCAAAATGTATTTAGAAACAAAGTGAGAAAAATTGGAAAAGGCACAGTGAAATCTCATCAGTTGCGATATTTTTAGATAATAAAGATGAAAGAATTTTTTCATTGAAGTATTTGTTCCATCGTTTTGTTTTTAGTTTTTCAATTAGTTTTTTAACTAGTTTTTGCCACTAGGGACGCTTTAAGTCGTTTCAATGGATTCAGTTGGGTTACTCTTATTACCAGGGATGCACCTTTCTTCCATCCCCTTAAGAGACGCGAGCGTTGGTTCCGAATAAAAGCCATGAAACATACTTTTGAAACACCCTGTACGTATATTTTGTTCCCAATTTCAAAAATAAGTAGTGGTTTCTTAATGGAAATGATATTTTCGGTTCTTGAAATGTATTTTCGGCGTAGTTTTGGACAAACTACATTTGTATTTGTCCTGATCTAAAGTTAGCATATTTGAACCGTTTATACGAACTTACCAGGGTTTATTCCTTTCCAAAAAGCTTTTCAAGGCCCAATATGAAGGTGGCAAATACCCCTCCCTCTTCCTCTTGTATTCTTCTATTATTATTGTCAATCCCCTAAAATCTCGCGAAACCTTCCATAATCCACCACGCATCTCCACTGACCCGTCGTTTTCTCAAAACTGACCACTTCACACACTAAGATCACATTCCCTTATAAATAAATTTCCTCACACAATTCACCCCCATAGAAAGCTGTCCACTCCCTCCCACACCCTTCGATAATCCCCCCCCCCAAAACGCGAGCGCGCGTCTCCCTCACCTAATCTCCAAGAAAAGAGAAACAGGAAACGGGAGACATCTCCAGGAGAAATCGGGAGCAAGGGAGAGAGAAAAAGGATCGAAGTGTCTCTCCGGAAGCGATGATCATCTTTCAGGCTTCCAGCGTCATTAGGGCCTGAAAGGGGAAGAAGTCGAAATGAAAAGAGAATTGGGACAAATCCCCTTCTCAAAAGAGGATGACAAATGACAAGAGGACGCAATCACTGGCTCTTAGTCTTCCTCTCCCACTTGAAAATGTCTCAGCCGCAGATTAGGCTCTGTTTACTCTGCGGGGAACGTGATCTCTTCAAGCCTCCTGTCCTCCCGGACGGGATGAGAGGAAGAAGGGCGTAAGTCGCATATTTTGCCAGTGGTGGATGCGGAGTTGTGAGAGTCGGGGACGTTGAAGGTGGTTTGTTAAAAGTTCGTTCCTTTTTTGTGTTCCAAGAAGTCAAGTACAATATTTTTTGGGAGAGAGACAGTTGAGGTTTTTGTGTATTGCATTACTCAATTTGGTATTGCTTAGTGGAACAGAAATTCTCTGTAGGTAATGACATGAAATAAATGTCAAGAACATGTAATTTGAAACGGAATGGGACGATTCGGCGCGGCCGTTTTGGCGCTGGCTGTTTCGGCGCCGGCCCGTTTCGACTCGAAACAAAAAAAATTTCTAATTTTTAGAAGAATTATAAAAGAGTTATGTTTATTTTCATTTTATTTCTGGCGCCGAAACGGCCAGCGCCGAATCGTCTCCGCACCGAATAGTAGTAGACCGAATTTGCTACGAACTGAAAACATAAAAGGATTAAAATATTGAGATGTCTGCCACAAGAACAGTGAAGCTGTAGTCATTAAATAACAGTTTCCGAGTGTTTCAAGTGTAAAATTATGGGATGAGAAAAATTTAATTTTGAAATGAATGACTATTCAATTGATCCTCCAGTATTTTTAAAGAAAATGTCAAAGTAAATAACGATTGTCAAATAATTCATAACATTATTTCTCTCAAGTTTTAAGTTACTTGAACTAAAAACTTACAGTGAGAAATATTAATTTCTTTAAATTTAAAAGAATGAAATACATGCGTGTTCAGGATTCCTATTAATTAATTTGCCTAAGAGAATGTAATTGCCATTAAGCTTTTCGTTACTTATACTTCATTAAACCCAATAAAAAATTAACTGCAGAGAATATTTTAATATTAAGAAGCAGAAAGAAAATAGTCTATGAATGAGTCGAAAATGAAAACAGGATGTGAACGAATGGTTTAGAAGGATTGACTTACACCACTGAGTCTCTTAACTATATGCATCTGATAATTGTAAAAACTGGTGTATCAACATTTCCAGTAAAAGTAAGATCTTCAAAGAGCTCTTACCACCACCAACTTGGCGAAAACAGACTTATACACCCCTTTTCCTCTGAGCCAACTCAATATCTCTAGATTTATCAATATAGACTCTGACACGTCCGTCGCAGCTCTTAGTTGGAGGAGAAAGTTGGCTAATCTGGCCGTAAGTGCGCCATTGGCTGCTCGGTAAGGTGGCAATTTTCTGAGGGGGCTCCCCGGAGGGATTTTTTAATACTTTTTAGCCATTTTCGGTTCTTTTTTCCTTCGCTTCCGGAAGAAAATTGGTGGAAAAGGATCGCTCTCTCAACCAGTTCACGCACGAGGTCGGAGTATGGGTGGAAAGGGAATTATAAGTGGAGAGAGAGATGGGGTATGTTACTGGGGAGTTGGGATATCATCAAGGTATTAGGGGGCTTACTGTTGCTTTTAATCATACGTTACTGAGTTTAAGTGATTATAGCGCTGTTTATAGGTTTTTTGGGAGATAGTTTTTGTGTGGAATTGGGTAGGGGAAGTTTAATTTGGGTGTTGGGAGAGATTAAAGAAAGTTCGGGGGGTAGAAGTAGTTAGTATAACTGATTTCTACTACGATGTTTACTATTTACTGATTTAGGGGTACGATACTCAAATTACGTATCGTAAATTTATTCAATATTGTAAGGATATTTTCTGAAGAAAAATGAACTAAGGGTGTTTTTGTATGTTGTAGGGATTTTTTTAAAAATATTATCCTTTTTCTATGCCTGTTTTGCTTGACCGCCTTGATATTTATCTTATATGAATGGAAAGAAACAACACAAAACACTCTTCTCTAAAATAATTAAAGGGATATTATAATGATATAAAGGGATATTATATTGCGTGAGATCCTTATATTCATAAAAACAACTTTGATCAACGAATATTTAAAATAACAATATTTTTATATATGAGATGGAAGTAAAACACACCTTTTTGAGTGACTGGAATTTTTAATTCAACAAATTCAGATAAAAGTAATTTTTATTCAATGGGAAATTTTCCAAAATAATTCTCTGTATTTAATGTTTAGGTTTAGTTTAAATTACTTATAGGTAAATTTCTTCTTACATATAGGAACAAAGCAAATTATATTACACATCAACGGGGAAGAGTGAGATATTACTTTGAGTCTCTGTATCTCAATGAAAAATATTTGGACAATGCTGATTTTAGATATTTTGGTCCTCCTTCTATCTCTCCAAAAAAAACCTCGAATATGTAAAAACGCCGAATCATGGCCTCAAAACCACTTAACAAACAGAAAACTTACCTCATTCCTTCCTTTTAGATTCCCCAAAACTCATATCAACGATCAATACCAACAGCTACAAAACCCTAAAACCCCACACACCACCCCAGCAAAGGTATAAAAGCGTTCCCTAATCCCTCAAAAAACCCTCTTAATAAGCCTCCCCTTAAAAAAAAAAACTTAAAAATCAGCCAACCTACCCCATTCAATCCAACCCCCATTGTCCAAGGCTAAATAAACCGACAATTCTCCCAAACGAGCAACCTACCACCCCCTCGATAAAAAAATAAGTGACTCCTCTGAGCATCCCGCACATGAAAGGGAAAACGAGAAAGAAAGAAATGAGAGATGAAAAAGCATCAGCCTAATTTACGATAATCGAGGGCTCTTAAGAGGATTAGTTCCACGCCGCCATCTTTGGTGAAAGGGCGGGAACGGGCACGTGCGGGGTCGCCCCGGTGGGTAAAAGGATGCATCTGTTCCCCAGTGTGGTTGTGTAATATCGCTTACATCGAGGCTTATGAAGTAGTTTGATGTGCCGCCTCAGTGATAGGCAAAATTCATTGTGTACGTTGAAATTACGAGGTACCAAAAAGTACATGGTAATAAATGATATTGAAAAGTCTATAAGTTAGTATTACAACTTAGGATCACAATGGTTTCTTAATTTCTAAATGAAATCCTTTACGAACCTCGATCATTACTTTGCCTCACTTATCTTACACAAAGGATGCCTATTTAAATTAATATATAATTAGGATTACTTCAATATTGAATCTACAATTCAATAACTAGGTATTATTACTTCAAGCGAAATACAATTTTAGCAGATGGAATTATTTTTTTTCTATAGTTTACTGTCTCTTTTTTGAGAGAGATATCAATGTCTTGAGAAAGCTGAAGGATATGATGAGATTGATGAAGAAAACCAACAGGGGGTGAGAAATAATAAGGATTAAGATGATGAAGATGAGAGAGAGAGAGA
The DNA here is from genome assembly GCA_024610705.1 of Tetragnatha versicolor. Lineage (NCBI taxonomy): Eukaryota > Metazoa > Arthropoda > Arachnida > Araneae > Tetragnathidae > Tetragnatha > Tetragnatha versicolor. The sequence continues at coordinate 45,460,282 of JANDEH010000007.1, forward strand.
TAAAGAGGATGAGTGGGATAAATAGGTTGCGAAAATGTGAATAGGATTAAGAGAGATTGAAAGCATCATGCAGAAGAATTGCAGGAAAGGGATACAATGGGAAGAAAGGATTAAGAGAGATGAAGCGATTTAATTTTAAAAATATTTCTGATATTCAACTAACAAATACTAAGAAGAAGGATGGCGAATTAGAGTAGATGAAGATTAGAGTAAAATCTTTTAATTTTATATAAATTAAAAATTGAATGAGTTTGCTACATTGTCTCGGTTTATTGGTGGTGTGAAAATCTGAAGAGGTTATGTAATTAGGCATGATTAAGTAGAAATTAATTATATAGTTTTGTAAAAGGTTTAATTATACCCAGGCCTTCAATATTTAAGCATGGCCTTTCTCCTTTCTGTGTCTTATACCAGACACTTGACATCACCCAATCACTCTTCCAAATGCTATCAACAACAGATCAGATCTTTGCAACAGATCAGATCAAACTTAAAACCATGGAGATCATGGCGTGTTTTCAGTTGAATGAGTTCTGTTGAGAATGTGTCCTTCGTGTGGTCTGCAGGTGACCCATCCCGCGCTAATGGAGTCCGGACGACATTTTACTCGCCTGAGAGGTCGCCAATGTGCCATGGAGTGCAGTGGGTCGCGTTTACAAGCCCCTAGTCCGCTCAGCCGGAGAACAGCACGCAAAGCATCCGGTCTACAGGAATCGAGTGGGCTTCCCTCGAAAGAAAAATATCCGAAGAATATCCGGAAACGGGCATTTAGAAAGTATTTCTTACGGGCAATCTCACTAGTTTGGTATCGTTTTGAACTGTAAAAAAATCATCAAGAAACTGAAAAACTTAGGCAGCAAAAGTTGCCAGAGCTTTTCTATCCAAAGGATTCCTCTGGTCACTAAACTTTTTCTGTATATAATGATCTTTAGACAGTTTTTATGAATCTGACCAAAAGTAATATTCCATTTGTTAAACTACATATTGTCTGTCAACAGACTGCTGTTTCATTTTGACCATACCAACAACTTCAGAAATGTTGGTGAGTTGTGTTCTAAAATAGTTTGGCAGAAAAAGTTTCCAGAAAACCTCTATACAGAAAAGTTCAAATCCCTACGTAGGAAAGATATGAAGATGAGAGGGAGGAGAAAGATAAAAGGGATGACGAAGATGAGAGTAAAAAGGATGAAGAGAGCAACAGAGAGGATAACGAGAGATGAAGAATATGAAAGAGAGTGATGAAGAGGTTTATGATGAAGGAATGAAGGTTTTAAAACTATGAGGCCACATCTTTATAAAAAGAACCACATCTCGCTCTTTAACCAAAGTTTTATACTTCTCAAGCCAGCAGGTTTAAATACTTCCTGTTTCCCGAGCGGATTTACAAGGAGAATCCTTGATAGCAAATAGAAATTTTTAGGGATATGCTATTCCTGATTGCATTATAAATCAACATTACCCCTTCTGTTCGTCAACCAGTTCCACTTCACAGCGCTTTTTTATTTTATATCATCAGAATGAATTAAATAAAACAAATTCTGTCTAAAATTTACACCCTTAATTTCATAACGGCTTTACACATTTCATAATGAAATCTCACACCAAAAAAACACCACTCATTATCATGTAAATGTTAACACACCACTCTCCCCAATGTGCTCTTCACACCAAATTAAGAGCCCACTCTCCCTCTCCAGAATAGCGGAAAAAATTAACTCTCCATCTCCATACGCACGTGACAGTTTTCACTCGAGTTGTCTAGCAACGGTCTCTCCCCCTCTTCTCTTTTTTGTCCATTATTGTCGGTTTGCGTATCGCGCTTATGTTTGCTTAATGGACCGAGGAATATGGAGTACTACAATCATCTGCGGTTGAGGGCTGCTGCTGCAGACAGGATGGGATGTCGTGTGGATTCAAAGGGGAAATATCTCTGCGGTGAGGCAGTTTTCTTTAAACTGTTTGGTCGAGAAGTTTTACTCCATGAAAATACATTTAAGAAGTGGTGGGAATATTGCTCTTGAATTTAGGGACTGGTAGCTCGGTGGTTTGTTTCATGGATTTACTGAAACTGAAACTTGCATGCTTGCATCCATGTGGTGATTCTTAAAATAAAAGTGGTACCATAGTTGTGAACTGTGTTCCATAGTTGTAAAATGAAGTAAAATTTAATTTTTAAGCAAAAAAAACCTAGAATATTAATGTTTAAAGACGATCCCTTCAGGAAAAAGCTTTGCACAGTTTTTATAATACAATAAAGCACGAAATTTGCATTATAAAAATAAAAATTTAAGAGCCGGATAACGTGATAAGAAATTTAAAGAGAAATATAGATTGGTCAGCAGATGGAAAAAAAATGAAATATAGAAGGAATAAGATGGTACTCAAAAGATGGCTGGATAAAGAGAATAATAAAGAGAGTAAGAGATAAGAAAGAACAGATGAAATAATGATATAAAGAGAGACCAAGAGATAAATAGTTTTTTATGGTTTTTTAACACTAAGCTCCCTAATAAGAGACATTAACATTCCCTAATAAGAAAGAAAGAGGGGGTGAAATAGGGAGAGCTATAAAAAGATGAGAAGATAAGAAAGAATGGGATAGATGGGGAGAGAGAAATATTGCAGTTAGTGAACAGAAAGATCGAGAAAGATGTAGACGAAGATTCACAAAACGTATTTTAAAACCCACCCTCAAAATAATTAAGGTGCATTCAATCCTAATTTATTAGCAAAGCCTACTGTCCTAGTTTCCGGCTTTTCTTCCACACACACAGGCGCTAAACACTTCAATTTCCCCAACGCACCACAATTCCTCGGGATAGCTCAAGCAGAAAACCCCGGCCAGAGAGAGAGAGGAAACGCGATAGTTTAAAGCGGCGGCGGCATTAATTCCGTGGGCCAACGGCGTGTGTAATCGCGGTATGGGCAGCGGAGAGCGCGGCCAACCACGCTTCCCGCCGCCGCTGTCACGACGAAGGCAGATGCCCAGAAGAATGAGAGGATCTGTCCTGCCCGAGTAAGAAATGGGCTACGCTAGGGGATGCATGGGATGTGAGCCCTGCGTGGTCATGAAGTAATGGTAGAAAGGAATTGGGAGGTGAAGGGTTGGGAGGTGGAAAAATCTGGATCAAGAGGTTGTATCTTAGTATCACAATCAGAAGAACGGTGGTGGGATACATTAAAATAAATCGTATGAATGGGCTTGATGGAAATTCAATGATTAAGTTTATTTTGAAGTGAACGTGTTCCAAAAATTTACCCCCTGGACGCCGTCATGTTATCTAATGAGATATTATAACCTTATTCAAAGATGAAGTGAGTGAGTCTCTTTTGAGGTTATAAGGTTGTCTCATCATAAGCGGATTTACGGGTAGTTATAGAGGAGCAATTAGGGTCAGCAATGCTTCCCTCCTTTTAAACCGTTTCTACGGGTCTCATAGACTGTGGAATTTTTTTACATAAATGTAGGAAAAATACATAGGTAGGTAAATACATAGGAAAAAATTCTTCTAATGCTATCTGGATCATAAAAGATTCATTTACACCATTAGTACTAAAAAGAAGTTGCTTTAGTCAATAAACTACAAAATGAATAAATGTTTTACGACAATTTTCGTTTATTGCCATGGAAAGGGTATAAAAGCACATGCAACATTATATGCCACAAAACATAAGAGTATCTACACCTACAGTATAATCTCGGACCCAAAAACCAGATATCAAAGTTCAAGGTATCGAGGTTATAGTGTATTACAAATTTTTTGAGCTTTTTGCGTGCAAAAGAATTAACACAAATGTTTCAAAGGGTAAGGAAGGTCGATGTGCCTTCTATAACTATGATTCTCTCCCGTGTCCTGCCAGGAAGACGCATGTCGCCCTCCATTATCGCTGGCCGTGAACAAGGAGGAGCGGCAGAATTTATATGGATGAGGGTGCTTAATCCCCTGGATGACGTCATGCAGCGCCAAATTGGGGAGAGGGTGACCCGGGAATTAAGCGTGTCCGAGTAGTTGTCACTCGAGATGCGGGGGATTGTGGGGACAGAAGCGTGGCTTTTCAATTTGATTGTGGCATTACTGGACATGATGTTTTGGTTTGAGCATTAACTACATTAGTTCTTTTGGTGTGAATGGATTATATTTAAAATACTAATCTTGCATGTAGATTTAGGGTCAACATATTTCTTATAGAGTGGATAATGGAATGTGAATGTCTGAAATTTACCTCCATCGTGACCAGGAAGAACTACATTTTCTTCAAATTGAACATTTCCCACCCGAAGTACTTTTCTGGGTGGCGCCATTGGTTAAGAATTGACAAAACAGTTCATTGTATTGAGATTATTCAGTTTTCTCCAGATTTCTAAGTTTGGTTTTAACTACGTAGCATAAAAATCTGGATACTTGGATTTCTAACTAATTCTTGGTTTTGTGTTCGTTTTTAAGTTCATTATGATTATTTTTATGCGCTATTGATGGTATTATTATTAGTACTAAATTCAATCACTGGACTCTATACAATAAAATTATCGAATTTATTCATTTACCAGCATACTTCAGTTTCACAAATACTTAAGTTTTCATATACAACGAAATTTATGAATATCCTCTATAGTAAAAATCAGTTTCTTCAAAGCTCCTCCGCAATACTACAAAAACCTCGACCTAAAAAGGTATGTTAAAATACAACACACAAGCCTCCTCTTTAGATCTCCATCTCTATACAAACCTTTTCCTCCAAGTTGCAAACCCCCTTATATTTCTACCAAATAGCATCCTCTATTCAAAGCGTTCCTTTATACAACTAAATAACCATTCTTTAGAAACTAGACAAATTAAAGTTCCAATTTTACAATCAACCACAACGGATTTGTCAAATTAGTAAATCCTCCACTTCAAGCTAAGAAAAGGTAATGTGTCCATGTAAACTTCAACCATAATAGCTTTGTCGGGACTCTAAATGGTAAAAGGGCATTTATCCAAACAAAATAAAAGCAGAAATGTGTTAAGCAATGCATGAAATATATTTCGACACTGTAAAAGCACTCTTACAAAATAAAGATTTCCTTCCTCTTTCCCTAATCCATTGACTTATTCGGGACACAAAAAGGTAAAAAACATCTACTTATCCAAACAAAAAAAATTAAGCAAACAAATTAAACAAAGATTTGTTAGCAATCCAGAGAAAACTCTTACTTCAACACTAAAAGGACCCATACAAAATTCCAGATTCATTTTCTTCACCCACCCTTAGGCTTTCCGGGACTCGAAACGCTAAAGGAACACTTACCTAAACCTAAACCAACAACAGAAAAGTTGGTTAAACAATCCAGAAAACTTCAGCCCATAAAACGCAAACACAAACTGGCATTCTCCCCATTCTCCCAATTTGCTTTCCATTCAACTTTCCGCCCCAGCAACGAAAACGGGACGCTTTAAACGAAACAAATAAAAAGTTAGAATTCGGTAACAATCCATAAAACTCTTATTTGAACTCTAAGGCTAAGCGCGCACTAGATACTTTTGTCACGACGACTTATAACACTAGGTCACTCGAGAGCAATGCATCTCTATGGCGAGATTCTTGGCAATCGGCCAAGTGTCTCGTCGCCTATGCGCGCGCTCTAGCTTCTTGCAATAGCCAGGGTGATAATTTTGTCTCTGTCGCCGTGACAATAGTCTCTAGTGCGCACTTAGCCTAAAAGCACTGTTACAAAACTCCAGATCCATTTTCCTCGTCCACTGGCTTTTTCGATCGGGTAAAAAAAAGAACATTTCCATACTAAGTAAATGTTCGTTAAACAGTCCAGAAAACGTCACCCCAGAAAACCCACACACAAACTGACGCCCTCACCTAATTCAACTCTCCATCAAGCAAGAAAACGGAACGCTTTAACAACCGTGGGGCGGCCATCAGAAGAAATCACACCGCGTCTCAGTAGGGCCAACGTCGGGGGGCACCTGCGCCATTACCCCGCGTTTAAAAGATCTCCTCAAGGCTCCGGGGGCTCACCTTAACCGGAGGTGACAGCCTTTGTCCGGGGCGGAAGAAACAGCCCTAATTGCATTTCGGAGTCGCTGCGACGGTCACAATGGGGCGCGTATCTGGGGCAGCCCCGCCGGGGCTCCTCTTCATCTCATCACTCATTAACTCCCCGGGGCTTGACCGACGCCGGATGTGTCTAAAGCGATTTAAGCCCTTCCCCACTTAATGTCCCCGGATCACTTTACAACGGCGCCCCGATATTAGATCAATTACGCCTAATAGGGAAGAAAGCTACCCGGGACTTCCCTCCGCAGTATAAAAGACGCTCCGTAAATAAGCATTACCGAAACTTCTCCCAGGAGGGTTTTTAAAAGGGAAGGAATAAGGCCTTTTATTCTGCGTGCTACGGGGGTAAACTAATTAAACTTTTAAGTCGTTTAGCTTAAGAGCCTGTTGATCCGATTGGAACTTCTCGCGGGGATGTCGTTGCGATGATTGGGTTATAGGACGAGTGAAGTTTTAATGCCGCCCGTGATGAGGCGTTGTCGGGTTGTTTGTGAAGAGGAGTGGGGCTTTTTGGCGTTGGTTCGTTTTGAGTGAGAGATTTCGCGCGATTTTCGTGGTAATTGGGAGCGTTTGACATCTGGAATGCTAATTGACCCTGGAGGTTCTTTAAAAAGACTTTGCTGTGTATTAGTAAATGCTAAATGAAGAGATCATCTTAAAGGTAATTGTATGTATACTAGTAGGATTTCTGTGTAGCCGTAAAAGGACTCTAAAACTGTGTGGATATCTCTATTTGGATCTATTTAGATAAAGAAGGGATGTTTTCTTTAAGTGTGTTGGAGAAACGTAATATTTACTAATGTTACACCTCCCATTACTTTTGAAACGCCAGAAAATGTAAGGATCTCTCATTTGATTTAGCTCCCTCTACTGTGGGTTAAGTTTGTAAAGTGGCGAGACTAAAATGCACTGCTATACGACGTTTTGAAAGATTCGTCAAAGGTTCTCCGTCGCTATTTCATTTCTTACTTCCTATTTCTCCTTCTGACGTTCAAGAGCTGGATAAGGGGTTTAATGACTGGCTTGATCTTCTAGAAGAAAAACCTCGATCCTATTGAACATCTTATTGGAAACAGTTGGACCATCGCATGAATAAATGGTGATTGTTAGTGTTTTATCACTAGGTCCATTTCCTTAAACGGAATTCAAAGTTCACCGAACAAACACAATCTTCCTCCAATCAAATTGAAGCCCATCCACACAAAAGCCTGAGAAGATTCCTTTTGTTTTCACCTAATTCACAAATAACCGTTCACCGCACGCCGCCCCTACGGGATACCGCCCCTGCCACTATCCAGGAACCCCCGTAGCTTCCTCACGGTGGGAAAGGATGCTAAATCCCACAGTGGCCAGCGGCTGCATAAATCGTCTACTCAGGTGAGAGAACTCAAAATGTAAGGCGGTGGTTAGACTTTAGGCCTGATTCATGGGCGCTAAATAAGCGATCGAGCAGAGAAGCGCATGGGGTCTGAGGAAGTGGTAAACAAAACTGAATTGGAATCGGAAATAGTCAAAGAGGAGGTTAGGGGTGGGAAAACTACTATCGAAGGTTTTTTCGACGTTTATTGCGCTGGAAATCGACGGGTTTTGCTCTCGTTTTGCCCGTAAATTCCTGAAAAGCCCCGGTGGAGTTAGGAAGTTAGAGAGCTGCGCGGGGATATGCAAATGTGATTGTGGGAATGAGGTTGAGATTTTGTTGTTAATGATTGAACTAATGGTATTGATTGGTTTGGGGGGATTTTTTTTCTTATAGGAACTAATGTTTTTCGTTTCGTGCGTCTGGGAATTAGAGTAGTTAACCCCTGTGAGACTAACATACCGCGGAAGTTAATTTAAGTGGAAGAACTATTTATTTTTATATCTTAAAAACCTAGATAACATTAAGAGTTATTTTGTGAACTATTTAGCAGAATCGTTTAAGTATACTCCTTCCCATTGTAATTATTTCTTTTTCTCCCAAAAGGATGATTAAAATATTAATCGCATAAAAAATCATACTTTCCCATAATTCTTTGTAAGTTGTTTTGGGAAGTATCGTAAAGATTGCCATTTAAATGTACAAAACCAAGAACCCCCTTTCAAGCTTATATTTTATTAATTTTTCATCGCTTTGTTTAATAATGGTTAGTGCTACCTGCCTTTAAATATTATGAGACATAAAATAGATACCTAAAACTTTTTGTATTATTATCCAGAACTCCAAATATGAAAATTCAATAGGCCTAACACACCTTTTATTAATAAGAAAACATGTCTTTCCTTGGAAGTTAATTGCTTCATTCTGCTTTTAAATCTCGAGTTGATGCATCGCTTATCTCTCTTAAATATGTAAGATTTCCTGGTATCATTCTTTCTATGAAATCAATTTTAAAGGAAATCCATTTGGATTGCAATATAATAAGAAGGCAAGAGCCTACAGACATAAGACCACATGACGCCATCTTTTCTAGAGTGACATTCACTTTCATATCTGGCTCAAGAGATTCGTATAAAAAGAACAACTTCAACTGCTCACTTGATGTTTTGAAGAAGATACGTACTACCATAAGCAAATAAGTTGTTATCCTCTTCAAAATGAAATCTCTTCACACTTCTGAAGATTAAAAGGAAATTCTTAGAGTAAATGTCTTAGTTCGGAAGTATCACTACCAACGGAACATTTCAAAGTGAAAATAGCTTATTCAGAGATAATGTTTTCCGCCTTACATAATAACGCCTCCCATCTTCTTTATATACGCATATGCAGTGAGACGAAAGTGCCTAAATTATTTCCTCGGCCTTTTTTGTACGTCTCCACTCAACTTGAATAAGGGATTGGTCGCAACCAAGCCATCAAACCTAATCTTCGTCTTCAAAGCCCGCCTGAAAGCTTATAAATCGAGTCCGCGTGTAATTAAGTTACCGCTCATAAATATAATCAGCAGCTAAACCGGTCCATTCGGGAGAAAGAGGGACGCCCGCTAATAATATTCCGGCGACGGAGAAGAAGAAGAAAAAAAACAGCACCGCCAATTTGCGACACTCCGAAACGGATAAAAAAAACCAGGGACGCACACTCACATAATGTAAATGCGCAAAAAAGCGGTCGGCGAAAAAAGCAATTCAGATGATACAATCTGGAAGCACCCGTGGAAAAAGATGGTAACAACACTAATAACAACGCGCGGAAAAAAACCCGGCCCGATCCCCTCGAATTAAGAAATTCAAATTCCAAGATAATTTATTTACGACTTTCCGGCGGGGATCGCCATAGCAACGCGTAACCGCATCCGCGTTTCGCAGCATTTACTAATTATGTAAATAACGGAAACAGAAAACTCCAGAAATCGAATCAGGGATATTTTTTTATATTCCGCTCCACCCCATGGGCTGGGGATTTTTTTAAACGCGAGGGTTTTTATCTCGCTTTCTGTTTATCTTTGTTTTTTTTTCCGCGCGCGCCGCGGTGCTTACATATTTCATGCTCCAAGAAACATATAAAACATTTCTGCCCCTCCGGAGGGCGGGTCCGCTTTTTTGCTCCTCGGTGTAAGGAGAAATATGCAAAAATCCGCCGACAAAAAATCGCAATGATAACTGACAGTTAATGGGTTTTCTATACCCAAGTAATGCATATTTAACAGGCATCGAAAAAGCCACTTGTATGTACTGCCGTCCGTTTTTTAACGTGCGTTCTCTCCCCGGCAAATGCATTTTTTATGCTTCCCTTTCACTTTTCCTTTGATTTATTTCTCCGTTTTTTATGTGCGTTTTAGTAACGCTGCGTCGATTTTTAAAACGCACCTTTTTTATTGCTTTTATTATTAATTTTTCAGGCTCTCCCCCCTCTTTTTATTTCCGGGTATTTCGGTTTTGTTTCATTTCTCCAGCCCGTGCGCTCACTGTAGCCGACCCCGTCGCTCTCCTTTTTCGTTTTACCGTTAGTTTTTGCTCCTCTTTTTAAAAAGGAGGAGACGGTGAGAGTGTATAATTAGCTTTAAATATCTCTAATATTCATGCATTACGCCGTGAGAGAGAAAGAGAGAACTCTATTAGACTAATGGGGGAAGTGGTGGCGCGTGCAAAAACAGACGATATTGGGGGTGGAGGAAGAAAAAGAAAAAAAAAACATATCTGCTCCGACGCAGAGATTTAAAATAACTGACGGCATTCCATTAACTTACCAAGAATTTGATGTAGTGTAAATTAGACACCAAAAATAATCAGAATAAAAAGACTTAAAGACCCGTATTTGTCACTTAAATATGTAAAAAGCTTCACGAGCGACTACTGATGTATGATGCATTAGGAAATTTAAAGATGTTAATTATCTACTTTTGGATTTTTTTTGAATTAATTATTTAGACGTGGGGATTTTTTGATAGTTTTAGTTTTTGAGGGGCGAGAATTTAAGATGCGACGGTTTTTTTATGTTGTTTGTTTGTTTCTGCTGAGTGGTGATTGGAGAAGTGTATTTTTCTCTTCAACCCTGGGACATCGGGGATTTTTTTTTAATGCTGAGACGTTTGAGATGTCTTTTATGTGTGTGGGAATAGATAGATTTAGTTTAGACGTCACTCTTGTTTTTTGTCTGATAAAAATACTGAATTAAGTGCATTAAATTATTCGTGTTTTCGTATCAAGCTTTCGAAACAACTTCTAAAGGGTTTTTTTATTAAGTTTTTATAAGTGATGATTTATTCCACAATCATGCTTTTTTAGCAAGTTTTGTTACTAACAACACCGAGATAGTGTAATTTACTGGTGGAACTTATTTTTTTACATTTGTTTAAAGTTTTTAACCCCATCTATAGAGCTTGACAGTTCCTGAAATTGTGTAATGTTTTTGCAATCAAGTTACTTTAAAATGAAGGGACATAAATCCAAGTTTTCTTTTTTCTGCAAGATTCATTATGCAATCTCGATTCCAAAGATGTTTTTATAGATGCAAAAGTTTAATGAACCCAAATAAAATCAAACTTTTGTTGTTATTTAAAATAAGCATCTGTTACCTTTTTATGTTCAACATTATTTTACCAAAATCATGTTAAGACTCAAATTTAATATTTTCCCTTTTTCAATAGCTTTTTATGTTTCCCAACTTTCTTTCACATATTTATTCACTCCATCACACGCTTTTGAAATACCATGAATTATTTTACCATCTGTAAATATAGTACTACAGTTCTCCATAAAACTCTCCTAACATAAAAAATGAAAGGAAAAACATAAATATAAATATTAAGGGGGTGAAATGAAGAGAAATAAGAAGTTTGGAAGGAATAAAAGCTCATTTAAACTGTTTCACTTTTAATGTCCAAGAAATCACACGTTTTCATTGAAATCGGAAGAGTAAAAAGGACAATTTACACTTGTCAATTTGGGAGGTTCTATCGAATCGAAGAGCAAATGTGATAAGTCTTAATGAACCTTTAAGAGGAGAATAAGAGTGAGAATGAAAACCAGAGAACGAGATTAAAGGGGAAATGAGAGATGGAAAACATACAGTGTTTCGAGCGGATATTCAATAAGGATGGTTCTCAATTGTAATATGAAATTTACGGGTACGAAGTAACTCATCTAACAGGAGCTACCCTTTTTCTTTAGTGATGGAAACTCGATCTAGGTATAGAAGATAATCGGAAGAGTGTTTTATTAATCGTAATTTATCAACTTAGGGTTTACATTTTCCGCCACTGGAAATTTCTTTTTTCAACTCAATCACACAATCTCACAAACAAGGGTTACACTGACACACCATTTCAACAAAAATCGACGATTCCTTGATTAATTCTCCCCATTTTTCGAACCTCCAGTTCAAAAAAAAGAATATAAAGACGGCGAAGAAAAAGAACCTTATTCATTCATTCTTCGCAATCGTTAAGAGAAAGACAACAAGGGGGTACAAAACTCACTCTGCTTAATAAACGTTCCGTCATCATTTTTTGAATTTACCAACGCCGACCGAGGGTCGCATTTATGGATATGTCATAAAGCTAATGGCTTGCACCAGAACGGAAAATGCGGTTCCCTTTTTAAAAGATCTCTTCTGGAGAAAAGAAGGGGAGGGGATCCAGAACTACTCCCCTTCGTTCTGCTTTCTATGGGTCTACCCACACTGGAGTGACGTTTGTCGCACGATCCATTAAGATCCTTATCAAGCGGAGGGGAGATGTACTAGATGCGGTTGTGGAAGTGAAAAAATTACGTTCGTTTTCTTACGCTACTGGAGTAGTTTATGCCTTGTCTTTTCAGCACTGAGAAATGCAGAAGGTGTACCAATCCACCTTTAAAAAACAGTACTAGCTTGTATTGTAATTTGAAATAAAGAATCCTCAGACGCACTTTTGTAAAAATGTATAAAATATACTGTTTGTTTTGATTTTTATCATATAACTTAATTAAATCATAAGCCTTTAATCGAAGCGAATGAATATAGTCCGTATGAACCGGCAACAACCTAGGTTTTTTTAGGGGGGGCTGGAAACCGGTTTCCCAACCTGAGTTGCTATGACAACACAACGGCTGTGATTCGGTCACCGTAGCCTTTTCTCTGCTGACAAGTTAGGGTACGGTCACCCTGAGCGCAGGATCAACTTATCACCCGATCTCTAAGTGTGGTTAGGTGTGGTCAATTAGAGAACAAAAGAGTGGGGTAGATATCCACTGCCCGATAAGATCTGCCTGTTGATACGCCCGATTCTGGGCTCGCGGTGACCGTGGCCTTAGGGTGAAAGGTGAAACGTAACCATTGCGCATGGCCCCTCAACTCTCCTTCTTTCTCACCACCGTTTGATAAGGGTCTTAATGGGTCGCGCGACAGTTGTCACCACAATGTGGACAGACCCTATGAGGAGGGGTGGGGAGGGGCGTAAGACGATTACTCGTCCTTAATCGCGCCGGCGACGAAAAATGATTTTCCGATTAATGCGCCAAGCTTCGTGTCATTGCGGACATGGTAATGAGGCAGAACTTCTCGCCAAGAAAAAACCGCCAACAACAAGCGAAACAAAAAGAGGACCGAGGAGGAGAAAAAACGGAAGGAGAATTAATAAAAAAGGGGTTTTCAAAAGAGGATTCGACTTACTTCCCTCCCATATATATACGCGATTACGCCCCATAATAAATCACCGGCTTACAAAGGGGGTATTTCTTGGAGAGAGCTTTTTTTTTTCTCCGAAATGGCATTCAGTCCATTATTTTGGTGAATAATCGCCCCACTTTGAATATTTCCGCAAGTGAGTGAGATGCAGTTATCACTTTTCTATTGGTCGTTGATCATTCCCTTTCGCACTTATCGTTTGAAGGGGGAGGGTGCTTCTAGGGGGTGCTACCTATAATGAGGTGGGGGATGGATGTGTTTGGAGAAGATCCGACTGCAATTAACATGCTAGGTTGGGTGAGGAAAATGGACGGAAGGGGTGTTCAGACTGTTTGCTCAAAATGATGATCGGGTTGAAAAATTCGAAAACCACGCCATCTTTTTTTATGAAATGAAGGAGACTTTCTGTATTTAAATTACTTCTTGTGTGAAACAGAAATGGTCGTTTTAAGAACAATAAAGGTAATTAAAATGTCCACTTATGAGAATATCTGGATGTGTTAAAGCGTCATTTGCGATTGGGTTAAAAATAATGCCCAATGGGTCACGCTAATGCTTTCAAGTCTATCAGCCTGTCCGTAAAAGCGAAGTCACTAAACTGCACTAAATCATCTTCATTGCTCTATTTTGTTATTTTCACTTTTCTTAGAAAAAAGAGGCTAATATTTTTGTCATATTATAGAAAACACAAACCTTCTTTCTATTATTTTTATTAGAGAAATAAAGATCAGATTTAGCCATACAATGCCATAAAGTTTAATTTTTGCATGATGTAGCTTTACAGCGTTATGCTAATCATAGAGACAATGAAAATCCCCATGTACTAACTGATCAGGTTCCCTAGAGATTTTTAGAGCATGGCTGGGCAAAAACTATGCAGTTAGTATAACACTTTTTTTGAACTCGTTTTTGTAAAAGAATTACCCATCATGGTGTTCCCTAGATACTCTATTAAATCTAAACAACTAAGGAAAAACCTTTCGTGAACAATGAATTTTGGAATTCAACAAATTATTGATTTTCTTTCTATTCTACAAGAATAACTAAATCTATATAGTGTTCTCCAAATCTATTCATCTATCTTTTTTCGGGGAGGAATTTTATTTCCATGAGAATGAACTCATGAACTTACTTTAAACATCACACCTTAAGAGAACCAACTTATATAACCAAAACTCTCAAAATTTTACTACGTAGTAATAGTGAAACATACTTTGATGAATTTTCAAAAGTAAAATCTAATCTTAATCATATCTCTTTTGTATTTTTTAATTCATCCGAGTTTTATCTTTTTTATCGGATTCTTGAACTTTTCTACATTTTTTCCTGTCACATAAATCGACATTTTTTCATCAAACGAGATATTCTATAAGTGTATGGAACTCAAACATTTCTTTGTTTCCTAACAAAGTTAAACTAAATCCAAACTTTACCGGCTAATTTAATCTTTCGGTGAGAAGTTCATGTACACTCACAGAAACATCCGACCCTATTATATTTTTCACCGATAGCAGATGTAAAATCAAAGAACACAATTAAACACATCTACTAGGATAATCTATATTTCACAACATCTCCCTTCAACCTTATTACCCAAACTCATAAACACTCTTAAAATGCTTCCATATCCAGCCCCTTCAAACGATTCTTTGACGAATCCAGCAGCCCGGCTGCATATTTCATGTTCCATTCAACCTTCCCTAATCAAGTCCAATTCGGTAGCCATTCTCCAATTAAGCTGTAATGAGGGCTTGTCGTGAGAAAGGCCCCGGGACACCGACACCTGTAGCGATGCCCCTTACGCGAGAGCACCTCTTTGGAGGATAGCTGAGGAAATCGAGAGATCAGGTGGTTTTAATCACCTAATCTTTTTCGATTTAATTATCCTTTTGAGTTGTTAGGGATCGTCGTTAGCTACTGAAGAAGTAAGGGCTGTTGTTGTAGATTGATTAATGCTTCAGTTCGAGTTTGTGGTTAGGAAGTAATGAGGTGCATTTACATTGTCGTTGTTAGTTTCTGGAAAAAGTAGCGTGGGAATTGCATGAAGCGTTGATTGAAGTTCAGAGTTCGGTAGTTAAAGGAATATATAAATTTTAATTGAACGTTTGCATTCCTTTTTTTGGTCATGTGAATTTTAAAAGTAATAGTTTAATAGTTTGTAAATAATTAAATCAATGCAACTTAGACCTAATACTCAAAAAACGATAGTGTAAGCATTCCAAAAAATTGGAGAAGAATAGATACTTTAATAATGGTATTATGTTTTTGTCACATTAAAGAATTATTGAACAAGTAAAATATATCTGTTTACAAAAATACTGAGATGACTATGCTTAATTGAATGTTTGGTCTCAAACGTTTACATTTATTCAATTGGTCTTATGGATTAAAAAGTAATAGTTTCAAAGTTTTTAATAATGTATTCAGAAACAATTTAGGCCAAATACACGAAGAACAATGGTATATGAGCTCCGAAAATGAAGGAAAATAACTATAGGTATTTAAATAATAGTACCACGTATAATGTTTTTGCAAGCTTCAAAATTATGAGAAAAACATGAGTTTACCAACATACTGATGGCTCTTCTTAATGAAGATCCGCAAAAACAAGTTTAAAACTGTAACTCTTATTTTGACAATCTTTTCATACGGAAAAAGTTTTTAATACGTTTAAAAATGGTTTATTTATTGCCAAAACTAATCTAAAGAGTAAAAATGGTTCATTAGTTATTCATATCTGTTGTTTAGAAGAGTTAGTTCAAAATAACTCATTATACATACCAAAACATTTTATTGTTTAGTTATGTTAAAATGATCAGTTATAAATATCAAACATGTTGACAAGCATTTTACCTAATTTGAATATCAAATGAACTCATTTTAAAAATCGCGTTCTATGTTAGTTCAAATCAAAAATTTATATCCGTGTCTTTGCTAAAATTTTAAGGGGTCTTTCAAAAATAACAGTAGGAGAAGCAAATTTCTCAAATTTTTATTTTTAGTAAAGGGATATCTTTTATGAGTATAATGGGCTTGTTTTCATTTATTGTTATGTTTTGTTCTATGATACCAGTTTGGGCGATGTGAAAATATAGTAATACTTAACAACAATCGCTAAGCAAAAATTTTATGAACGAAAAGTTTAACATCTTAACGTTTTACATTATTTGTAAATTTCCTAAAAAATTTTGTTTCTTTCTTGTTTTATAACCTTTGCTAGTGGAGATAAGCTTCCAATAGGAAATATTTTTACTTAATATCTAATATAATAAAATCAAGTGTGGGTATATGTGTTTGTCTTTTATACAAATCCACAGTTTACTTCCGATCTGCACCAAACTTGGTATACCTACGTAAAAAAACTCAGAAAAAAACATAGGCTATGTTTCGAAAACTTTTAATGACCCCTTGACCCTCTTTTGACCCTTTTTATGGTCATTTTGCTGAAATAGCTTCATTTCCCCTCAAGAAGAGATCTGCTTACTCCATTGTTACAAAGAAAATTTAATGCTAAACAACAATTTTTTAATAGAAACACTAGGTACAAATCTATTTAAAAATTATATTAATATTTTAAAAATCTATTTCAATGAAATTTAAAAGTTATGTGTAGTTAAACATATTTTTATTTGACAGTTTATCTAATTTTTATATTTTAAAAGCTTTATGGAATATCATTGTTGTTAAAATAGTCTCCATGGAAACGAGGATGTAAAAATAAAAGGTGATAATATTTTAGCTTTTAAGAAAGTTGGTTAACAAACAAAAAACTATTGAAACTCCCTTTCAACTAGAAAAGATTGATTTTTTTTCTTAATTTGCAAAATGGAATAAGTTTTAATTATTGACTAATTTCACCGAAAACGTTAATTCCTGAAGATATGATTAATCAAGGGATCTAAGCAATTTTAAATACTTTTTAGATTAATTTTTCCCCGATGTAAATGTGGAAATCATTCAAAAATTATATTTCTTGAGAACTGAAGGAATTTTAATCAACCCGGGAACACCGGGATAAGAAAAATTACTAGGAACTTCGGGATAGGAAAAGTTACCGGGAACACCGGAATATGAAAAGGACGACTGGGATACCGGGATGATTGGTAAATGCTGATTATACAAAATTAGAAATGTATTTGGGAAAACTTAAAAATGAGGCGTTTGCTATCAAAACCAGCATATCCATATATGGAAATTTTACAGGATAGACAAAAAACTTCTCACGTCCACAGTTCTGAAGCTAAATTTGCTTTTTAAATTTTTAATTGTAGGTATAACCACCTAGAATTCGATTAGTTTTTCATTTTCATTCCAGTTGCATTACCTTGGGCGTAATTACATTAATTAGGTTGGAATGAGCTGATTTTGATGCAAAAACATGATTTTTCATGCTTTTTTACAGTTTTTTTGTTCGATAAAGCTGTGTGAAATTGGGTTTTCCAGTTAATATTTGTGTCTTTACGAGTTTTAAATAAATGACATTCACTTAACTTTTTCAAATCATCTGAAATTTCACAGTTGAGATCACAGTTTTTACCCTTTAATCTAATTTTCGGTTGGAATGAGCTGGATTTGAGCTATATCCCTTCGCCAGGTTATGAAGGACCCTCTAAATTTTCAAAACATGCAAAAAAGGGGATTTCAAAAAAATATGGAATGAGCTGGTTTTGATAGCAAACTCCATAAATAATAAATTTATGCTCTTCACCCGTGCAAGGCCGGGCATATCAGCTAGTTAAACATAAAGTTTCTATTGATTAAACATACATGTTAGTGTTAACGTAATTAATTTTTTATAGTGTGCGATAGTATTTCTAACTTGAATAAAAAAGACAATGTCAAAAGTGAATGTTTGGTTTTTCTGCATCTTTAAAAGAACAATACACGGTATTTTATTTTTCATACTCATTAATTTGCGATATCTTAATGAGCACATTAAGATTATAATACTTTTAAAACAATTTCCTTTCATGGTAAATAGCAGGGCTGGTAAAGTTCACGTAAATGCGCTAGATTCGGAGAACGATAAGCGTTACCGAAATGATTTTTGGATTTTCGTTCTTTGGAGAACGTTATTGCTTGAACAAAAATGCGAGTTGCGGGAACGTTAACTTTATTCCGAGAACGAAATTCACTCAGGATTTTCGTGAACGTTATTCCGAGAACGAAATTCACTCGGGATTTTCGTGAACGTTATTCCGAGAACGAAATAGACTAATTATTTTACGAGAACGAAAATATGGGAACAAAAATCGCGGTACCGGTAATACCCCGTTCGCACTGCCGCTAAAGGGCCCTTAAACTTTAAGTGCACTTAAACTTTAAGTGCGTTTTCTTAAAACAGCGTTCGCACTGGCAAAGGGTGATTGAGCACTTAATTGTGGAAATCTAAGAAATGTTTAATTTATTATTATATAACTTAAAACTAATAAATATAATCACCAACTTTTTAAAAAAAATAAAGTAAAAATGTAAAAATACATAAATAATTATTAATTGACAGACGATTTAAGAAAACTATTTCTGAATTTCAAATAAAAACAAAAACGAGACAAGCTGACTGGATTGTAGTGGGATAAATTGGATCATATCAAGGTAAATAAACTAAATTTTTTTATTAAACTAAATTTAATCAGTTTTTGGTCCATTGTTTTCCATATTTTGATGTACTTTTATTTTACCAACTGGGTCTTTTTGCCTTAAAAATCTAAAATATCTGGATACAATGGATATATTAGTTTGGCATAGCAGAACACGAAATAAATTTTATCATATTCATAACAAGAATGTTCTGAAAAGATTTCTTGATTGAATTTTTGTTTAATATTTTGATTTCTTTTTATCAGCAGCTGTTTTTAATTACATTTACACTATTAAGTAATTAAAAGCAATGAGCGGAGATATTGAAGTACAGCATTGTTTAGCTCACGGTTCAATTTTTGATGGGCTTTTTTGTGTTAAATTATTGTACTAATTCAAAGAACCTAATAACCTATAAATATGTTCGTAATTGTGTCCAGTTTAAACTGTTTTAACAGTGTCCTTGGTCTTTATTTGAAGAAATATCACCGAAAATAAATTTTTCCCATCCTGGGAAACATTGTGCGCCGCCATCTTTGTTGATTTTCAAACACCCTTAAAAAATGGGGCGATTTTGTTATTCCTAAAGTGTGTTTCTATGGCAACTAAGTGCGAAATGAAAATAGAGGGTCTTTTTCCTGCCAGTGCGAACGGGGTATAATCGAACCCAGAGGTAATATCGTTCTCTGAATTTCGTTCTCACTTATTGGAGAACGATTTTTTCTGCATTAAAACGTTCTCCATTATTGTTCTCTCTTTCTCTCACCTTTATGGGGGTGGTGAGTGAGAGTGTGGAGTGGTCCGTAAACTTATCTGGAATGGTCCGCACCTTACCGGAAGTGGTCCATTTATACCGGTAATTGTTAGATTTTAACCGGAAATGGTCCTTATTTAACCGGAAATGGTCCTTATTTCACCGGAAAGGGCCCATATTAAACCGGAAGTGGTCCTTTTTAAACCGGAAATGGCCCATATTAAACCGGAAATGGTCCGAATTTAAACAGAAGTGGTCATTATTTAACCGGATATGGCCCATATTAAACCGGAAATGGTCAATATTAAACCGGAAATGGTCAATATTAAACCGGAAACGGTCCACATTAAACCGGAAATGACCCAAATTTAACCGGAAGTGGTCCCCATTAAACCGGAAATGACACATATTAAACCGGAAATGGTCCAAAATTAACCGGAAGTGGTCCCCATTAAACCGGAAATGGTCCAAATTTAACCGGAAATGGCCCATATTAAACCGGAAATGGCCCACATTAAACTGGAAATGGTCCTTATTTAACCGGAAATGGCCCATATTAAACCGGAAATGGTCTGAATTTAACCGGAAGTGGTCCGTGTTTAAACGGAAGTGGTCTGTATTTAACCGGAAATGGTCAGAATTTAATCGGAAATGGTCCTAATAAAACCGGAAGTGGTCAGAATTTAACCGGAAGTGGTCCTTATTTAACCGAAAATGGTCCAAATTTAACCGGAAATGGCCCATATTAAACCGGAAATGGCCCACATTAAACCGGAAATGGTCCATATTAAACCGGAAATGGTCCATATTAAACCGGAAATGACCCATATTAAACCAGAAATGGCCCATATTAAACCGGAAATGGTCCAAATTTAACATAAAGTGGTCCGTGTTTAAACGGAAGTGGTCGGAATGTAACCGGAAATGGTCATTATTTAACCGGAAATGGTCCGTATTTAACCGGAAGTGATCCGAATTAAACCGGAAGTGGTCAGAATTTAACCGGAAGTGGTCCTTATTTAACCGGAAATGGCCCACATTAAACCGGAAATGGTCCATATTAAACCGGAAATGGTCCATATTAAACCGGAAATGGCCCATATTAAACCGGAAATGGTCCAAATTTAACATAAAGTGGTCCGTGTTTAAACGGAAGTGGTCGGAATGTAACCGGAAATGGTCATTATTTAACCGGAAATGGTCAATATTTAACCGGAAGTGGTCAGAATTTAACCGGAAATTGTCTGTATTCAACCTGAAGTGGTCAGAATTTAACCGGAAATTGTCCATATTTAACCGGAAATGGTCCGATATTAACCGGAAATGCTCCTATTTAACCGGTAAGGCTCCTATTTATCCGGAAGTGCTCAAATTTCAACCGGAAATGGTCCACATTATACCGGAAATGGTCCACGTTATACCGGAAATGGTCTGTATTTAAACGGAAGTGGTCTGTATTTAACTGGAAATGGTCCATATTAAACCGGAAATGTTCTGTATTTATTTTTATTTTATTTATTCATCCACAACCATACAGACCTAAGTCCATTTACATGGCAGGAAGGAGCACTACACAATAAAAGCTAAAATACAATAAAAAGCACACAAGAAAGGCATACAGATAAAAAGTACACACAGAAAAGAAACATACATAGAGAAAAAAAATCAAAAATTAAAACATTGGACCAAGTCATTTTTTAACTTAAAATGAGAATCAAAGAAAATATCACTATTGATAGGCAAATTGTTAACTAATTGAAAAAATACATACATTGATTGATTTAAAATATAATTTTTAGTAAAAAGTGGGATTTTAAAGACAATTTTATTTCTTGTGGAATATTGAGGAATATGGAAATTAAATTCAGTAATTAAATCAGGGCTATCAATTTCATTATTTAATAGTTTGTAGAAGAATTTAAAAACAGAAATACATCTTCTTTGTTCGAGGGATTTACAGCAAGGCATTATATGAGCAGGTGGCCGCGGTGGTGCAGTGGTTAGCGTGTCTGGCTACGATCATTACCGACCCAGGTTCGATGCCTCGCGGCTCCTGCTTGGGTAGCTGGTCATGGGTCAACTCAGCCCTTCATCCTTCCGGGGTCGATAAATGAGGACCAAGCTTGCTTGGGGAATCAACTGGGGGTCCAGCGTCGGGCTAGCCACTCGGCCTGGACACACGCTAGTTATTAGCATCCCAGGCCCAAAAGGCTACAGAAACGGAGATGGGCACCACCTGATGGGCCACTAGGCCCGGGCAGACTTTGATTTGATTATATGAGCAGGATTACAATTCTTAAAATAGAGAAAACGAAAAAACATATTTTGAATCCTCTCTATAGAATTAATATGGAACTTACTTGAGGGATACCAAACAACACAGTTGTATTCCAGAACAGAACGAACTAAGGTACTGAAAAGATTGAACAAAACAAAAACATCGGAGAAATCATAAGTGGTTCGGATAATTCGGTAAAATTCGGATAATTTCCGCTTAAATTGGGACGTCTTCCGGTTAAATACGGATAATTTCCGATTAAATACGGACCACTTCCGATTAAATAGGGATAATTTCCGATTAAATACGGACTATTTCCGGTTGAAATTCGAGCTCTTCCGATTGAATAGGACCATTTCCGGTTTAATATGGGCCATTTCCGGTTAAAAACGGAAAATTTCCAGTTAAATACGGACCATTTCCGGTTTAATGGGGACCATTTCCGGTTAAATTCGGACCATTTCCGGTTAAAATAGGACCACTTCCGGTTAAATACGGACCATTTCCAGTTAAATAAGGACCATTTCCGGTTAAATAAGGACCCTTGCCTGTCAAATTGGAACCACTTCCGAATAAATATGGACCATTTCCGGTTGAAATTTGAGCACTTTCGGTTAAATAGGACTATTTCCGGTTAATATGGGCCATTTCCGGTTAAAAACGGATAATTTCCAGTTAAATGCGGACCATTTCCGGTTTAATGGGGACCATTTCCGGTTAAATTCGGACCATTTCCGGTTAAAATAGGACCACTTCCGGTTAAGTAAGGACCATTTCTGGATTAATATGGACCATTTCCAGTTTAAAAGGACCATTTCCGGTTTAATATGAAATATTTCCGGTTAAATATGGACCATTTCCGGTTTAATGTGGTCCATTTCCAGTTAAATACGGACCATTTCCGGTTTAATAGAGACCATTTCCGGTGTAATATGGGCCATTTCCGGTTTAATATGGGCCATTTCCGGTTAAATAGGGACCACTTCCGGTTAAATTCGGACCATTTCCGGTTTAATATGGGCCATTTCCGGTTAAATAAGGACCATTTCCGGTTTAATGTGGGTCATTTCCGGTTTAATATGGACCATTTCCGGTTTTATGTGGACCATTTCCAGTTTAATGTGGGCCATTTCCGGTTTAATATGGGCCATTTCCGGTTAAATTTGGACCATTTCCGGTTTAATGGGGACCCCTTCCGGTTAAATTCGGACCATTTCCGGTTTAATATGGGCCATTTCCGGTTAAATATGGACCATTTCCAGTTTAATGTAGGCCATTTCCGGTTTAATATGGGCCATTTCCGGTTAAATTTGGACCATTTCCGGTTTAATATGGGCCATATCCGGTTAAATAATGACCACTTCTGTTTAAATTCGGACCATTTCCGGTTTAATATGGGCCATTTCCGGTTTAATATGGGCCATTTCCGGTTCAATAAGGACCACTTCCGGTTTAATATGGGCCGTTTCCGGTTAAATAAGGACCATTTCCGGTGAAAATCTAACAATTACCGGTATAAATGGACCACTTCCGGTAAGGTGCGGACCATTCCAGATAAGTTTACGGACCACTCCACACTCTCACTCACCACCCCCATAAAGGTGAGAGAAAGAGAGAACAATAATGGAGAACGTTTTAATGCAAAAAAAATCGTTCTCCAATAAGTGAGAACGAAATTCAGAGAACGATATTACCTCTGGGTTCGATTACCGGTACCGCGATTTTTGTTCCCATATTTTCGTTCTCGTAAAATGGTTAGTCTATTTCGTTCTCGGAATAACGTTCACGAAAATCCTGAGTGAATTTCGTTCTCCGAATAAAGTTCACGAAATTCCTGACTGAATAACGTTCTCCGATTAAAGTTAACGTTCCCGCAACTCGTATTTTCGTTCCTGAATTTCGTTCTCCAAAGAACAATAATGCTGCTTAGATTTGCGTTAACGTTAACTCTAACAATGAATCGTGTCTTTTCGTTAACGTTCACAGCCCTGGTAAATAGTATACTAAGAAAAACCACCTTTAAGAGAAACAGAAAACTGATTCATATTTCAGGGAAGTCCTTTTTTTAGTTGAGCAGTATGTATTTGAAAGTAGGGACCCCTTTTGGGTACAAAAGTACTTAAGGGATGGAACTTTAAGTTTCATTGAAAAAGTTGTCAAAAGTAAAGAAATTTCAACTAATGTTTACTACAGCACAAGTTTCAAAAGTCAAAAACTTTTTATATAAATATATGAGACACTTTTTTTATTAAGTTTTAATCAGTAGTTAAACCGTGTAACAAAATATTTCTATCAGATTATCTATTTTGGGAAATTTCATGAAATAAGTTTTTCTTGTAAATAATACCTAATCTTTAAAATGTCTACCAATGTGTATTTGAAGTTTAAAAAAAAGTTAAAACCAGTTTCTATGTATAAATTGTAAAGGTTATAAGATCCCTGATCTAATTCATTTTTAATCATTTGAATATTATTCTGTTGTAGTCTTCTTGCTTAAATATGTCTCTGAAATTTACTTTTTATCCTTATATACTGGTAAAATGAAGCCATTTTAATTTTACCGCAATACATAAATACTCCCTATCCGTATCAGCAACAACCGCAAAATCATTGAATGTTTAAAACAACACACATCAGGAGGCAATGCGCAATTCACAAATAACAAACTACGAATCTTCATAATTCATGGCGTTTTCCTTCGCCACTCATCATTAGGGAAATTCTCCGTCACAGACCCGAATACAAAAAGAGAGGGCGTTCTCTAAACTAGTTCCCATATGGAGTAAAAACACGGCCATTACTGCTTAAATATTTGATGCGAGTCATACGGTAAGCGCTAGTTTTGTAAGCGACGCTTTCCCACGGTTGACTTCGGCGTCATTACGTCAAACTTTGGTTTTTAGAAATTTTCCCCGCGTTTAATGCAGAATGTCTCTAATTTGCCTCTAATAACTTTCGGCGTAGGATACTTATTTGTCATAGTTACGGCCTGTTGTTGGAAAAGCGGTTGCACGATGTGGTCGGGTTTTTTTGTTTGTCCGTTTGTGGTGATTTTTTATTGGCTTTTTGAATTAGATTTGTGTTTAAGATATTACACTCAATTTGAGAGTCAACTTTTTAACGAACTGTGTTTAAAATAGTCAAAACTTCAGGCACTTTAAGGCTAAGCGCGCACTTGAGACTTTTGTCACGGAGACTGAGACAAAATTATCACCCTGGCTATTGCAAGAAGCTAGAGCGCGTGCATTAGGTGACGAGACTCTTGGCCGATTGCCAAAAATCTACCATAGAAATGCATTGCTCTCGAGTGACCTAGTGTTTATGGTCGCCGCGACAGAAGTCTCTAAGAAAATGTGCTTTTAAAGTGTTGTTAGACACAGAAAATGTGCTTTTAAAGTGTTGTTAGACACAGAAAATGTGCTTTTTAAGTGTTTTTAGACACAGAAAATGTGCTTTTTAAGTGTTTTTAGACACAGAAAATGTGCTTTTTAAGTGTTGTTAGACACAATATTGTTATCCCCGGAAGATATTATAAAAGATCTAAGTCAAAAAAATAGAAGAAGAAGCAGATAAAGAGTGGAAAAAATACAACATGTATGCAGAATTTACACACATGGATAATCTGAATTCAAAAGAAAAATTCTCAACATCGAACAGAAAAGAAGACGTTATGATATCTCGATTAAGAACAAAAACCATTCCAACGAAAGCAAATCTTTTTAAATATAATCAAACTTCAAGTCCCAAATGCAACTTCTGCAACGAGATGGATACCAATGATCATATGTTATTACATTGCAGAAGGTACTCTAAACAAAGAAACAAACTAATGAAATCCCTCAATATTACATCACCAAATTATACTGAAATCTTGAAAATGAACAAGATAAATGCAAGGAAGAAAACTCAAGCCATAATCTCATTCCTTAAAGAAATTTCATAATTACAAACTGATCATTAATAACCATTGATAACAAAGAAGACGAACATTGGAAGAAGAAGACCAAGTAGCTCCATCAGAGTTAGCAAATGTCTCTAGTGAACCAACAAGAACCAAGAAAGACACAGTAAATGTGCTTTTAAAGTGTTGTGATTCTAATTTAAGAACAGTTTCAGATTCTAAACATATTTACAACACTACTTTAGAACTCATTCCTGGATAGAACACATATCCAACACTTTTCAAACATATTAAGATCACTACCACAACGAAATGAGATATTAAAGTGTTCGACCTAACAACACAGCTGAAGTGCTGTTTATTTAGAGCCCAAAAAAGTGTTCTCAAATGTGTTTATAATGTGTTAATTTTGTGTGTATTGTTGGCAGTGTCTTATAAAGTTAGTTAATTTTCATCAAGCGTTTTTTAAAGGTTTAAGCTTCAAGCTTACAATAAACAAAAAGTATCAGGTGGCTTTGCGTGACTTATTTCAGATCAGACGAAACACGTTTTGAAAAATTCGCTCTTCAATTTCAGTGCAAAATAAATTTTTAGTAAGAAAAGCTCGAATTTATTCCGAAAACGTGATGTTTACAAAATATTTTTATCTGCAGTACATGTTTCTGTTAGTCAGTTCGGAACATGAGCAAAGTAAAAATATAACTATTTTTATAAAGACACACGAGGACTACCTGGAACCTGCGTACAAAATGGAAAACATGATGAAAGTGGTTTTGAGAAAATTTCGTTTCAAAAGGAAATTTAATAGCTCGGTATTAAATTCTCTGTGTATTTTTAAAAAGGAAAGGAGTGTGATCTTAACACAACTTAAAATTTTATTCGTAGATTTACTAAAATACTCAGTTTTAAGCTCCGTGTTGAGCTTCCTTATATAAAAATTAAAAATAATATTTAATTAGCTTTTGAAAATTTTAATTAATTATTTCTTATGAAAGTTTTGATGGTTAAGGTAAAACTTTAAAAACAATTTAAGTAATTTTTACAAAATATTTAAAACTCCCGCTTGGAAATAATTTAATGTAAGGATATCATGATGTTTTCTACTTTATCACTGTATAAAAATATCTTAATAATTTAAGACTTTCTTAACCGTAATTTAAAATACAGGGTGTATCTGAAATGGTGCAACAAACTTTCAGGGATGATAGTGGACACCTTAGACAAGTCAGAATCACATAGGATTTGTGGGTTCCAGACCAAATCCAAGGGAGTTAAAAATGGAGCGACACCCCAAAAAATCATTGAAGAGTTTAATTTGTAGAAGAACTACTATTGCTACAAATTTAATTATGGTCTCAAAAATTGTGATTTAATATGATCTTTAAAATTATCTCAAAAGTATTCACTTTAAAATTTTTTTTATTGTGAAAAAAGTTAAAAATACCACAAAAAATGTGAAAACTCAGCCAAAACATTATTTTGTATTTCGAAATCCTATCTTTTGATTTGATAATCTGAAAGATCATAGCTGAAAACCCTTAAGTCCAAAGTTTCACGTAAATACAATCGATATTAAACGCTTGAGATCCTGATAAAGTTTGTTTTTTGCGTGCGCAAGCAGCTGTTCTGGAAACAGCTCTAGAAAACTGTTTTCGCAAGCAAAAAATTTCTAATACCATTTTTTTAATTACTAAATTTCTAAATACCATTGCACTAACACTAGGGGAACTAGAATGGAAGTCTTGAAATTTTTTTACTCAAATCATCTCAACTCTTATCTTTCTATAGGAGAAAATCTTTAGGAGACAAATTTAATACATGAAAAGTCTTTTTCAAAATGCTTTTGTCCCAGATTTTAGTTAAAAAATAAATGAAAACTTCTTCATGCATCAATTCTTTAGTTCATTAAAACCACTTTTTCATCAAAGATTCACTAAGTTCAAAGTTAGAGATCACTGGCTATATAACCGGACTTTTGTTTGGGTAATTAATTAACTTTGGCTGTATGAACTTGGTAAAAAATAAGTGTTATTTTATCAACCTTTACCAAATAAACTGGAGGCCAATTTGAAACTTGAATATGGTCTATAAGAGGACGGAATAAAGATTTTAATATATTTTGAGAAAAACTGAATTTAGTAAGCATTCCTACTACATCCATGATTTGTTGAAAATGGGAGGCAAGTGTTTATGATTGAATCGTTTCTTTCAGAAATCACTCAAAAACGCCAAATTTATTAGTTTGAGAAAAAAAAGAAAATCCTCTGTTTTTTTCTCCAGTTTCTCTACTGTAGCCCAAATTTAGATACGTCTTACTTTAAATACAAGATTCTGAGTTGTATCTGCCATAAAAAAAACTGTGCACTTACCCCTACACTGCAAACTATCAACAAAAAACAAATAAATGTATTAATATATTTTAGCCTTTATACAGGGTGATTCAGAAATAATCATCAATATTTTGGGGGGAGGTAGAGGGGCCCTAGACAAGCATATTTCGAATAGGGATGGTGGGGCGCAGCCTTACCGTTAAAGAGCTAGGACCTAATGTAGTGCGAGTGCTTTTCAAAAGGCCGTTTTTAGAAGGCCCGTGTGACGAAACAAAACATAATACAGTGAAAAAATCTATTGCATGAGGTAAGAAAGTATCCCTACTACTTACACCATGAATTCGATAGAATTTGAACCACTTTCTAAACTGTAGAGTTAGTTTCAAAAGTACAATATTAATCTTTTAGTCAAAGAATGGAGTTCCTTTAATGGTATTTAGAAAAATGATGATCGGGGAAGGAATTTTCAATGATCGTAACATTGATCATTGAAACTGTTTGATCATTGAAAATTTCTTCCCCGATTATCATTTTTCTAAATACCATTAAGGGAACTCCATTGTTCGACTAAGAGATTAATATTACACACTTTAAAACTCACTCCATGGTTTAACAAGTGGTCCAATTTCTGAAGAATTGAGGTTTTAAGTAGTACGGATACTCCTGTACCTCATGCAATAATGTTTTTAATTTTAATATGTTTTGTTTCGTCACACGGGCCTTCTAAAAACGGCCTTTTGAAACGCGCTAGCACTACATTAGGTCCTAGCTCTTTAACGGTAAGGCTCCGCCCCACCATCCCTATTCGAAATATGCTTGTCTAGAGCCCCTCTACCTCCCCCCAAAATATTGATGATTATTTCTGAATCACCCTGTATAAACAACGATTTTTTTTCGTTATCAGGTAAAACTCTTTAACACCTTATTATGCTGGGATATCGTTTTGAATATGTTTCAAAAGTGTAAGAAATGTCTTCCATTCAGAATTGTGTTCTAAGAATAGTGTTGTAATGCGTTTAAACCCTGAAAGTGTTTTTAATTTGGAATCGAAACACTATAAGCACACATTTTGTGAATCTGGATTTTTTAAATAACACTTCCGCAACACTAATCTTTTCGCACACAAGAAAGACGCAATAAAATCAAAACGCTTTTGATTATATTATAAGTTTCCCTAATTTTTTTACAGAGTTGAGACAGAGTTTTATGCATTTGCAGAGGAAGTTTCTTTTTTCGTTTTTACATCTAGGTTAATTATGAAGAAATTTACACAATTGAGGAGCAAACAATCAAACCATGCTTTCTCCTTCAAGTACAAATTTTCAGGAAACACAGAAAACTAATAACTTAATAAGTAGAAAAAAGATTTTTTAAAAAACGCTTTTATTGAAGTGTTCTAAAAGGTCAAAAATAATTTTTTCGGTTTGACAAATAATTTTTTGGGAAGTAGAAAATAACTTTTTGGTAAGTAAAAAAACTGATTTTCTAATCACTAAAAATAAAAGCGTGGGCGCTAGTAATTTTTTAAATTTAAATTTTTTTACAGGACAGTAACAGTAACATCCCTGACGAACGGGGATTCGAACCCCAGACGTACGGCTTTGAAGTTAGATGCTCTTACCACTAGGCCATTACGTTGGCATTTATGTATAACTTTATATAAATAAAAATACCTAATAGAGAATTTAAAGTGAATCCATCCCACTCAAAACTCATGAATGAGAAATTTGTAAATTTAACCTCATAGAACATAGAATAAAGAAGTTATAATAAATAGTGAATTAAGAATTACTAGCGCCCACGCTTTTACTTTTAGTGATTAGAAAATCAGTTTTTTTACTTACCAAAAAGTTATTTTCTACTTCCCAAAAAATTATTTGTCAAACCGAAAAAATTATTTTTGACCTTTTAGAACACTTCAATAAAAGCGTTTTTTAAAAAATCTTTTTTTTACTTATTTTATTTTCTACTTTTTAGTCATGGTATTTTTTAACAAAAACTCACAAGAAAAAATGTATTTATTTCAACCATATTTAATGTTATGTTAGGATGGAATTTTAGTTTCATGAAAACAAAAATTTTTCACATATCTGACAAGTAGAACAATCCTCTGACGACTCAGCAGGACAATCAACTCCAAAGTTAATTAAAATCTATTTAATTTTGCTGGGTACGTTATAATAACAGAGCTGAGCGGGAAAAATACCTCGCACAAAGAATATACCTCGCTTCCGCTCAATCGCCGATGAAATCCATCGATATCAAAAAGATTCACAATAAAAAGAAAGCATTCAATAAAATAAAAAAAACAATCGTAAAAAGCTCAGAATTAGTGTGTGTGTATCAAAGAGCAAACAGTACCATCCAGTCTTTTCAGTAGTCAATAAATTATAAAAGTACATATTATTTCTTCTATCGCCATTCCTCGGGATGGGACACCTATTTTCGGCGATTTCTCGCTCTTCGGGCGATTTCTTTCTCGCGGTTATTATCTTAAATCGCTAATTATCTTAATTGTTAATTGGAAGGTAAAAAATCACATTTTGAAGATTAAATATTGTAGTCATATACCTAGTTTATTATCTTACAGGTTTTGGGAGCCCTTGGCTTCACGGAAGTGTCTCAAATATGAATTAAAAGGATAACTAAAAACACTCGTTAATTATCTAAATTACGGAGGTTTTGACTAGTTGATGATTGAATATTGCATTGTCATTGAGTTTCCACCACGGTGCAAAGTTTCAGAACTTTATATCGTTTGGAAGTGCCTGAAATATTATGTACAAGAATCCGGAAAGAAAAAAAGTGATTAATCGTCTATAATTATCGTAATTACTGTGCAATTCTCGTTTTGACTTTTGAATATGATGCAGTTATGCCTTATAAACAATTGTGCACGGTTTAGGGAGAATAGCCCCTTGGGAAAGGTCTCAAATTCTGGTTTTTCTGTTAATTAAAAATACTCGTTAATTAACTTAATCCTTTGGTTGTTTGACTAGATAATGGTTGGATATTGGAGTGTCATGAGGGTTACACCGATGTGTAAAGTTTCGGGGCCCTGACATATCGGGAAGTGCCCGAAAATCGAGTTTTAAAATTCCACCCGTAAAACGCCGCCAAAAGCAAGTAGAATAAAAGCGTTTAAAAAATAACTAATTTAAAAACCTAATTATCGTTTGTTTAGTTCTATAACGAGTAACTGAGAAGATTTGTAGTCATAATTTACCTAAAAACTTAGAATTAATTATTAAAAAATGCATTTAAAATTTGGAGAAATCACGTTTTGATCGAAGATATAGGAGGAAACATGGTTTGAATGTTTCAAACATAGACAAAACACTTTTTAATGAAAAAAAATAATCCTACTGGAAAAAACTGGAAACTATATAAAGAAAAACTAACCTACTGGAAAAACTAAACTGGAAAAATATAAATCACTGAACCCCGGCACGCTTTCCCCCGCCAGCCTATACAGTGCAAGGAGTGGGGGATGAGATAGTGTTTGACAGCGAGTAAACAGATTCCCTCTGGGACGCTTCCACCCCCTTTTTTGTATAGTGAAGGCTGCAAGGGGACCACGTGCGGGAGATCGAATTACTCCAGACTGGATTTTTCAGTTTGAGTATGCGGAGGCCCTAAAACTTGTTTTAGTTGAAGATAATAGCATTATTTTGTGCAGTTTAATGTGGAGATCATGAAAATAGCAGTAACTCAATTTTTATTTTTTTTTGGAGAAAACACGGTTTGACTGTTTGCTCCTCAATTAAAGTTTATAACAGTAAATAAATAGTACATAGTATAAGAGTAATATTGGTAGTAAACTTATCCCGAATACCAAATATCTCATTGTAGTGTAAACAATCACATAAAACGACTCATTTTTATACATGGCATTTAACTTATTTTTAAAATATACTGTTTAATTACTGTTGCAAATACTGACGACATGACAACTAAACTTACACCTTTAAAAGCCATAAAAATTCCCTTTTACAACATTTAACACCTCTAAAAATGCTATGCAAACTACCTCAGCAAGCTTCTCTTCTCGTTCCCCATCAAAATATCTCCTCCCTCCTTGAATAATTCCACCCTCATTTCTGCACATATCGCAAATGGCGAATCGCCAGCATTATCGTACACACAACAAGAAACCTTAACACAGCCCTCCGAATAATATGCAAGCGAGTGTGACACGCTCAGTTGTCTCCCTTAAAACACTGCCAATGCTTCTTTTGTCTTGTCATTTCCCTTGCAAAGTGGCAGCGTGATCAAGTACACGAGTAAAAGCGCTCGTCATCAAAATTCATCCGCTCCTTCTAGGCGTACTCTACCGTGCGAGAAATGTCGCGCGCTCTGCCTTTTATTTAGAAGCACTTGGGGCCTTCTAAAACCGACTCTTATATACCTTGCTTGTTTTGTTTTGGGGGAGAGTCGTGGCAGTTGCTTGGTTAGTGCAGTTGCGGTTCAATAGTGTGAAACTACTGAGATTATCAAATAACTTCAATTTTCCAATGGCAATTTTCCAGACTGTTACCTTTACCTTTTGACACAAAATGTTAAAATGTTGGGTTTTCTAAAAAGTATCACGCAAGATCCTTTTGTGGTACCACTGAAGGGTTTGGGGGTCCTCCCCCAGAAAAAATTTAGAAATTAAGCTTGCAGAAGTAGGGACTGTAATTTAACTCATTTTGAGAACCTTTTTGGGTCCAAGGGGGGCACTTTCCAGAGTGCTTCCCGCCTTGGATCTGTGGCTTTTTTCATTAGGTGCTAAATTATTAAAAGTTCGAGAGGCTCCTTATGTTATCAGTGCGCTTCTTTAAAAAAGTTTGCTGATACAGGTTGTTTCAACAAGTCCGCCCAAACTCGATACAGAAAGACTCCTTGTGTAGAGTAGATAAAGTTTGCCCACAAAGAAACGCAACGAAAACTTTGATCCGCAACGAAAACTTTTATTTTTCGAAAAATGTGACGTTATATCCGATAAAAACTAAAATCCTTAAGTTCCATGGTACGTGCATGCATAAGCAATTGATATTTTTAGTATCATAGAGTGCCAAACCTATCTAATTAACCATATTTTTACGTTTTCCCTACTTCTTATTTTTAGCGTATACCGGATATGACTTCCTACTTTTTTCTTCGAAAACTACTGATCGAAGAAGTAAAGTTCTCGAGGCAATTTTTATATACCTCCCAAAAAGAATCTAGCCATGCAGATTTATAAAAAAAGAAAACTGTATAATTGATAGGTTTAAATTTGATCGCGCAAGATTATCCTAAAAAGAGGAAATTACTGTGGGATGGCTCACCTGTTATAAAATAAGTAGTATACTTCATAAAACTAAAATTTGCGGTAATTCACAGCTCAGCATTACAGTTATCAGGATAATACTTTTAGATAAACCTAAGTGTTATTTCAAGAGAAGGGCTGAAAAATTTTTTCCTAAAACTTAAAAAAAGAAATTGATTAAATGGCGAATTCGTTGGGAATAAGAAAATCATCAATTTCAGTAAATTACGTTCAATTAAAAGTAATGATCCCCATGATTCTGTTCTCATTCCCATTTTTGTTATGTGCATATAACTTGACATGTTATGGATTTAAAGATATTTCGGACGAAGGACAGACCCAGGACATGACGAAAATGTTATTTTAAAAAAATAATCAGGAAGGTATCAAATATGAGAGAAACATGATAGTTTGGTATTAGAAGATGGCTGCAATGTATCTTGTCAAGTTTCCCTCTGGAAACACAAATGGAAAATTCCAAGCAAGAAAAAATTAAATAATTTACTTGACTTTCCCCTCCCCCATCAAAAAAAAACATTCTTTAAAACTCAGTTTTCCGGCTGGACTGTGAAATCATAAATGCCTACTGATACGAGGTAAAAGTGCTACTTAAAACGCTATTGTCGCATGACCGCAACTGCGACGCATTATTTCAATCTCGAGCCACATTATAGATGCGAAGAGGCGAGATTCCTATACATATGGAGACACACGATGCATTAATATTTCACATTAGGCGGAGGCAGATTGCATACCCGTAAAACCCGAAGGCTTGAAAAAGAAAGGCAGCTAATATAGGAGGCGGCACTCTCTTTTTCGGGAGGTGAGATTCAGAATCGCCGCCGCTGACTCCATTTCAGGCGACTAAAACAAATGAAGTTTCCAGAAAAACATTTTTTTTGTGTTGTTTGAGTAACTGAATTCATAAGTTTTTTGTTTGTATCAAATCAAGCAAATAGATTTGAGTTATAACTAAATCATTTTGTACTTTTCTTGTTCACTTTTAATCAACCGAATAGTTTAGTCACATATTGACTAAAGTTTGAATTTAATTTGTGTGATAAAGTTATAGAGTCAAGTAAAATTTACATTTTGTATCGTAATGCGGTGTCATTTTTAGTTAAACGATTATTTTAGAATAGCTAAAAAAACTCATACATTTCCCTGTTGAATTGAGTAAATTAAACTGTTTAAAACTTAAAAATGAAAAATAATTTACTTTTAAAATTAGTAAATATTTTTTTTTCACGAAAAGACTGTGATTTTATAATTTCAAATTTTTTGTACTTAAAAGCAAGATAATTCTAGGAATAAAATTAATGCTAGTAACTTCCTCGATAACTATAGAAACAGCTTTGTAAATCATGTACGCTTTGCGGTGAAGCTTGGATAATCCAAGTGGCATATGACAACAACAACACATTTCTCAGATTCTAATCTATATCCCGAAGAAGTGTTGTGCGTCTATGGTTTTATGGAAATGATATTTAATTTATTTCTCTATTACCTGATATTCATTCTTCTAAGTATCCTGATCCCAATTTTTTAATAACTGAAGAAATATCGGTATTCCATTCAATTTCTATGCAACAAACATTTAAGGCCTTTCAAGCGCATGGATATAAAGATTATGAACTAATTATGAAACCTCTTTGAATTCAATTAATTAATGAAATTACAATAAAAATAACTATTCGAACCTCTACTCCCTCTACGTCATGGATCACGGGGGACGAAGTTTCAATACTCTTTTTACAATCTTACAACATATCATGATAACCTGAGCATTTGCCCACACGACTTCTCTGGAAACAAATTTCATATTTAGAATCGCTTCAGTTCTCTTCACTCGAATCAAACTACGCGGAAGCGCAGACGAGATTTTTCCCTCCATTTTTTCACACATTATAGCGTCGAACATCCAATATGCGAAAGTGCATATTTCCTATACCAAGCCAAATCAATTCATGTGGATCAAATTTGAAAACCGAAACTTAAAAAGCAAACTACATGGTGCGAGTGTTTGAAGTTATGACTCGTTTTGATGTATTTGCAGCGTGTGAAGCATTATTTTCTACTCAGTTATATCCATGGGAAATGACCGCAGAATTCGTTAGCGGTCAAATGTGACGAAAACTCGCGGTGCACCTTCTTTTATGCACTTAAGATATTATTCAAAAGTTAGTGACATTGAAAAAAATTTTCAAGTATTTTCCTATCTGCTAGTTTATTTGCGTTCCAAGAAATTTATTTTTTCACATCCCTGAGAAACAATTATAATTTTGCATTTATTCAATGCTGGAACCAACTTCTACATATAACATTTAAATTCCCAAGAAACTGTATGATTAATTTTTATCATTTTGCTTTATACAAAAAAAAGGTTTACCAATTTTTTACTTTAAAAAATTGTTAAAGTAGTTTTAATTACTACATAGTTGCTTTGGATAATGTAAAAACTGTCACGTCAATAATGAATATTTTCTAAATTAAGTCTTGAAGATCAAGCATTTTGAATTTGGTATGACAGCATTTGGTAGGAGAATAAAAACTACTTGTACATTAATTGTTTTATTTATGTTTTTGAAAATTGTTTAGGTATCAACTGATATTATATTTTACTGATAAACATCGTCACAATGTCAGGAATATTATTCAATATCATCGGTTATTTGGGTAACAACTTTAAAATGATATTCACTCATTTACTTACATACAATATAACCTCGTTATTAAGAACATGATATCTCGAGAAAAAAATACTCCCCCTTTGAATTTTTTTTCTATATTTCTCTTATTATCTCAAGAAATTTTGGGTCCCTTAGATTTCGAGTTATCGAGGGTATACGGTATATTTTTTAATTTGTTAAAAAAAATTAATTAACTTTAATTGGCTTGATATTTAACTTACTACTACTTGAAAAAAACCAAAGAAGTGAAATATGAAAAAACATAATGAGGGAGATAGAAATAGAAAAATAAAATAATAGAAAATAGACCCCATAAAAGTGTTCTCAAAGCTTCCTCTCATCATCTTCCCTCATGATTTATCAAATGAAAGCATAAAAGGCATTTCAGGGTAACGCCTTATTATGATAAAAAAGAAGAGATATCCACAAAATTCCGCCTCCCTCATCGAAACATTTCCCAACGAAAAACCGCCTCATCCATTTACACCGCACATAAGATTATCATATAGGCTTTCCATAATGCGACTGCTCATACATAAAACATTAAAAACGACTCTGAAATTCCCCATAAAAACCTATAAATCCGATTTGTATGGCCATTGACTACCTCATTATACATGTAACGAAACTTCCCATCGCAGAAATCAATTTTCCGTACTTTCATATTCGAAAAGACCATCATATTACCAGAGGTCAGATTCCCCATCGTGAGAAAGCATAGCCTGGTTATGATACCCTGAACCGAAGCGTTGCGAAATGCATTAAGAGAAACATATTCATCAACACATGCAATTCCCACGCTAGAGTCCACACTGATTATGTTATTAGATAAACCTTTTGTCTTGAAATGCTTCGGAATTGTAATTTTCCTCGGCAGATGACTAGAGCCCGTTTTTTGCCTCTTCACACCATTCCATCGCCATTAGGTGCGGACCTTCTGGGGTGTTGAGGTTTTTTCTCTCCTTGCCCTGACCCGAGGGTAGTAGCATCTTCTCATATTATTCTCTCGTTATGAAGTAGGTGTATGAGAAAGCATGCGCGGGCATAATCACGTGTGAAATTTCTGAATTTCGATATATCCCGGGTTTGTGGTGATCCGTAAAAGTTATGGTTATGCCCAGTTTTTCGTGGGATGATTATGTTTAGGTGGGTATATCTCGGGTCGTTATGCTTATGTTTCTGTCTGTTGGTGGTTCTAGTAAACCGATATTGATAGTGGGAGAGATAGATTTCTCGTTTTAATGTCATTTATGTTTAATGGAAGGTGGATCAACTTCTGTAAAGGTTCCCACATGTTATGAAAAGTGGCCGTTGGAGGCAATGGACTGTTTTCGACGCGAGTCAGTTTCTCTAATAGCTTCAAGCATTTCCGAATTTTTTTTTCAGATTAAATTATTTTTTAGAGTATCACCATCGTTCGAGGGAAAATTAGTCAGCACACATCGTGAAATTTTTACACCCATTTTCCATCTATCAGTTCAAGACAACATTTAGCATCCCTTAGAATAACCCCAAAGCTAGTTTGCGGCCTGATTATCTAATGTTTTGTCAAGTACTTCAAAAACTTTCGAAATTGTTAATCATGAATAAATTCAAGGAAGTCTCCCAAGGAAATACTGCTTTTATAAGCAAAGAAGAAAGGGAGTTCTTTTAAAAAATTCAATCTGTAATTTCTTAAGGAACACGTTAAGGAATAAATAATTTATTAAAATGACACATCTACAACTGCATGAATTAAAAATAATTGAAACTCTTCTCTTAATCATAAAGCTTATCATAAAATAATAAAACTTTGCTTTAACACTGTAACGAGGTGAGAAGTGTGGAGTGTTCTCAATAAATAGAAAAGCCAAAATAAAAATAAAAATAACAATTTATTAAAATATCAATAACAAACAATATTAACCCTACAATGCATGACTTTTTAAATTCACTTGAAAATCATTTATGTGACTTCTATTATGGTGTACATTAGTAAAAAAATACTAAAAAAATTTAATTTAATTTTTTTCTACTTTTTATTGGCAAAAAACTTTGTCCTTGTGAAATTAATTTGTGTCTCTTGTGAAATTAATTGTGAAGTGAAATAAAACCAAATGCTCTAAAAATATAAAAAAACAACTTATCTTTTCAAAACATTTTTTGTTCAAGCTGAAAATTTTTTTTATTTTAATTTATATGGTCCTTTTATTTTGGCGTTTTCTGTGTCTTGACTTTCGTTTCACTAGCTACTAACAAATGTCTTAAAATGGTACCCCTGCTGTGATCTACTGGCGATCTAAAGTGCTAATACAATGAAATGTTATATCTATTGTACTTATTGCATGGTGTTGCCGTTTGGAAATGAAAGTTCGAGTAGGAAATGGGGAAAAATGTCGTGTTGCCAAATGGCATCAGTATGCACGGTAGGGTTAACAAAAGTAAAAAAAATAACAAATAGCCTCGTTAACCAAGCTCATTAGGAGCTGGTAGGGAGACTGGTGCCGTGCAAAAATAAAGTACCTTAAGTTACTAAAATAAATATAGGCAAGAGTTAGCAAAAAGTGAAGTGTATATAATAGAGAAGCATCAGCAAATCCTTAAATTGCTGAGCTGGTGAACAAGTGTTGCCGAAAGCTCAAAGAGAAAAAAAGGAAAACAGCTGAACGTACTCAGTGCAGTTGTGAAGCGGCACCACAACACATTTAAGAACACTTTTTTGTTACCAAAAACTACACTTTAGTTAGATTGTTAGGCAAAACACTTTAACAACACCTTATTGTGTTGTGATAGCGTTTTAAGTATGTTTGAAGAGTGTTAGAAATGAGTCCTATATCCATATATGTGTTACAAAAATAGTGTTATAAAATATGATGTTTAGAATCTGAATTTGTTCGAAACTTTATAAGTCTGTAATTTTTATATATAGGAACACTTTCATAGCCCTTTTTTCTCTCTCTCTCTCAACACAATCAAAACGTTTTGGAATAGAATTGTTCATTATGGAGTTTACTTAGCGATGCAAACGTGTTTCACGCATTTGCAAGTGTATTAATAATATAGCATTTAGATAAACCTTTCAACCTTCCATTTTGAAACACTACTCTAACTCTTTACACTTTCCTGAATTGTTTCCATCATCCTTCATCATACATTTCCAATCATTTTATTTAATTTTTCTTTATAATTAAAAGGATGAATAAAATTGGCATACTAAATGTAGCAAAATACATAAAATTGTTGAAATTGACCGAATTTACTAATTTCCAAGGAAATCCAAAACCGCCCCAGAGCTTAAAACAAAGCAAAGATTCACCAAGCAAAACATTCCGATAACCCCTCTGACCTTCCATTCCCAAAACACTCCCCTCATATCAGCATTAATTTCCCTACATCCCCGCGCTTAAACACATACCCACCCACACACGGCAATTACCGTCGCCCGGGGCTGATTGTCACATAAATACGCCCCTCGGCGACGATTATCCCGACCATTCTTTCTAAAACGGGGCTGCAGCACTCAAAGAATGGGGCTGCACCGGCAAGCAAGTTTTAAAACCTTTTGTTGCCAAAGAAAAAGACCACGGATCATTAAGCCCTTCGCCGCAGTTCATATACAAAGCACACATTCATTAATTCTTCTAACGCTTTAATGAACGCTCGCACCTTTTCCACGGAAAAGCAATTTCGCCCCTTAATGGAATTTAAACTTCTCTCTCCCGTTTTATCCCGTTTAAGCGGAGGAGGGAATTTTTCGGGAGAATTAATTAGCCGGGAGAGGTGGCGTTATTAATGAGGGAATATTTGCACCCCCCTCCCTCCTTCCACTGGGTGATTGATGTAAAAAGAGTGGTCTCGAGCCTTAATTAGGGGGCTTTCGTCCCCTGTGATGGTTTTTAACGGTGTCGGTTCTTAAATTTGAGAGGTACTACTTGGGCCTGCTGGTGGATTGAAAAGTGGACCAAGTCGGTTATGTAAAAAAATGGCGGTTAGAATTTGAAGAATCTCGTGCGAGTAAATGAAAGGCCAAGGGGATAAGTGACAGTAAATAAAAGGTTTACTATGAGTGGTAGAACTGTTAAAAAATAAAAATTGAATTCATCAAACTTATGAGTTTATGACAACAAAGTTTGATATTTTGACTTTGACTTATCACTTTAGCTTAACTACTTTTAAAATCCAAGGGAAAGGCAAGGCGAAATAAAAAAATTGCTAGTCAACTGTCGTTCTCCCACATTGTCATTTGTACACATTAGTTTTCTTGGATTTTCAAGGTTATCGATCTGGAATTATAAATTTCACTTCAAAAAGTATTTTACACAATTTACTGAACTCTAAATTGAACTCATGGAAAAGCTTTAGTTCATTTGGAATTAAATATATTATATAATTCTAAAATATGCATTCCATAACTTATCCATCTGATGTGACATCCTCAATTTTTAAAAAAAAATTGAGGATGTCACATTTTTTTCAAAATTATTTTCGGAGTTAGAAATGGGAAAACCTCAACAAATATTAGAAAATTCTTAAAGTTTTTGCACATAAATCTAGAATGCCTCTTTCCAATAATTACCTCAAAATATCTTTATATCCAGTAGCTTATATCTAGTATTTAGCTTCACCTCAAAGGTTACTCTAGTAAAAAAAATATAAAGATAATGGTTTGAATGTTAACTACTTTAATGACAGTTCATGATGAATTAAAACTTGGAACGATATCTCATTCAACTGAAATCCTATTTACAAGTAAAAAGTAGGG
Source organism: Tetragnatha versicolor (assembly GCA_024610705.1). Taxonomy (NCBI): domain Eukaryota; kingdom Metazoa; phylum Arthropoda; class Arachnida; order Araneae; family Tetragnathidae; genus Tetragnatha; species Tetragnatha versicolor. The sequence goes on from JANDEH010000007.1 coordinate 45,500,981, forward strand.
GAGGGTGGGGACGATTGTAACACGGGGCAATTGTAACACTTTGATTTCCTTAAAATGAGAGGCTGCCTTGGCGAAAAGGAGATGGACAGTTCGTAAAAGGCAGTTGAATGAAAGAATATCAGAGATTGCCAAGGCTGACATTTGAGTTGTGGCAGTGTAATTGAGAAAAGAGTGTTTTTCGAGCATCGAAGTAAATTTTTACTTTTGTGTAACTTTCCTTCTCCTGCTCTGCATGTATGAAGCACAACAACACTGATTTTATGTATTGTATGTACATGTATCCTAGTTTTATTCTGCTTAGTTTCAAGATGATACTGTTGTTAGTTTCGCGGAAAACGAGGGTTGAACTGAAAATAGCAACGTGGGGTCGATTGTAACACTTCAGCCGGGGACGGTTGAAACATGTTACAACTGACCCCAATGTAGAAAATAACATGTTTCAAAAGTATTTTCGATGTATTGCTTTATAGTTCATATACTTACCCTTAATCTAATTATGAATTTTTAAGGTTTTAGGATGCCGCGATCACGTAAAAGGAAAACTGATTAGTCTAGAAAAAATGGAGGGAGAGGCTGTTGAGGTGTCTGTGTCTAAAAAGTCTATTAGAAGTGTTGCTCGTGAGCACGATATTTTTTTGTAACATTATACAGATTCTGTCAGAAGAAAATAAAAAATGAAAATCCTAAAGTGGGTTATAATCCACACAATTAAGTTTTCGATCAAGGGCAGTAAGAGGAACCATTTTTCGTGCAAAAATGGTCCCACGTTCGTTGTACTACAGGGGAATTAAGTTATGAATACCCTAATTCCCCTTGTGAATAATTATTTACTATTATTTACTCATCAACATTCATTATTATTTAAAAATCATTATTTGTGTGAAAAGTTTATTATTTCCATTCTAGTCTATGTATTTAATTATTATTTAACAAGAAAATATAAATTGCTAATAAACTTAAATGATTTTCTATCTATTTTTGTGAATTTGTGTTGTGTTACAATTGACCCTTCAAGTGGGGACGATTGTAACGTTTTTCGATGTTCGATGTTTTATTTACTAAACTGCAATGCATGTCCACCGGACGGTTTTCATAACAAAATTGTAATTGAGATATATCAACCTATTTTCATACCAATTTTTATAACTCTAACATAAAAAATGGCTTAGTTTGAGATCAAATAAACAATTTTGTTACAATCGTCCCCACCCTCCCCTATATCTACTTATTTATTTTAAAATTTAGTTTAGCATAACAAAGTACATAGTAAATGGTATGATGATCCTTTTGTTTTACAAAAGATTCAATGATTAACAACTTATAAGGTGAAATACCTATTTTATTACAAATATAATATAGAAATCTTCTATTTTCTAGCTTTATTATTAAATCTTTCATCGAAAGAAATAACTAAGTTCTAAACCTAAAATTATAACAACTCCATAAACAAAAATGTTCATATTTAACACATATACAAATACATCTTTTTACTCAAAACCAAACTGAAAATATTGAACCCATACATTAACTAAGAGACGCTTACTTATAAAACTTAAATAAAACATACGAGACACCTTCTAATAAATTTTGACTCATCCCACTTTCGAAATCAAAGAAGTCAACCTTCTGGGAAAAACGCTTGGAAATTGAATAAGTGCCTCTGCTAATTGAAAGTGCAAATGGACGACAGTTTTTAATGTCCTTAAACGACGTTTTAAGAGTTAATTGGAAAACTTAGTCGAAGATATTAATTTTTAATATGTGTTTATCGCCCATGGAGTATTTTAAAACGGGACCTATTTAAAACTTGTTAATTTCCGTTTACTAGATAATTGCTCTTCGTTTTCTTAGCGATGGAGTTTAAAAGGGTGTTTAAGTTAACTCCTAACTTGCCGTAGTCATTCAGGTTTAAAATAACAAGGGAGAAAGTATAGTAAAGTTAATAGCTTTCAACTATAAAAGATTTAACATCAAAGCTTTTTATTATAATGCTCAGAACAAGCATTATTGATTTCGAAAGAGATTTTCGAGATTTTCTATTACAGTATTGCAGGGGTCCCCAACCTTTTTGTACCTAAGAGCACATACCAGAATATCGGTCGAATGGCGGGCACCCTTTATTTTTTTCCAAGATAAATTTATAGTTGGTGGACAGAGTTAATAATTTACACTACTTGTAATGCACAAAAAATTTAATTTTAAGAATTAATTTAATATATGAATATAATAAGCATTAATATTCATTTGTAAAAGGAATGATTACTAAATTGCTGATTAATTGCAAAATGATTAAAAATTTGCATACCATTTAATGGGATAATGGAAACCTGAAATATTTTATTATTGCACACAAGCAGCGCGCGCACCTTGACCAATCGACGGGCGCCATGGTGCCCGCGGGCATAGGGTTGGGGACCCCTGCAGTATTGGATATTTTAAAAACTTATTTTAAAATTTGTTTTCAAAAGAAACAAAATCTTGAAAAATCCTATTTTAACCTAAAGAAATGTATATAAAAAAGAAAGCGACATTTCAGTATATAATAAATGAAATGAATAAAAGTTATCAAGCTACAGATTATAACTTGCCAGCTTTTTAACCACAGTAAAGGCCGGTTTTAAATATGAAGAAAACTGGGGCCATAAAAATTTTAAATTCTCATATCTATCCTATTTAAACATACTTATTAATTCGGAAAAACTGGGGGGTACTTAAGACCAATACATATTTCCCTTGGATTCGTTAGGGGCCATTCATTAATTATGTAAGGGTGATTTTGGCAATTTTTGACCCCCCTACCCCCATGTAAGGGTACGTAAGATTTTTCAAACCCCTCCCCCTATTCTTACGTAAGATTCCATTTCGTTTTTCATGTTAGAAAAGGATCAGTTTAACAAAAAAAGTTGAAACCAAAACTAATAAAGATTTCTCTCTTTTTGCTTTTGTTTTGTTTCGACTTTTGACAGCTGGAAGATGGATTCAACAGTTTTATTTTTTATCTTAACTTAATGCTACTCCAATAAAAAAGATATATCTGATATACCTTCAATTTTTTTTAATTAAAGCTTCGATAATATACCGAGATCGTCAGCATTTTTAAGTTTTTCTGGGGTTATTCAATAGTAATATTAGAATAATTGGAATTTGTTTACATTAACTTGGAAAATCTTACGTAAGAATGGCGTCGACCCCCAAGTAAGGGTATGTAGATATTTTTCCAACCCCCCTCCCCTCGGGACCATTACGTAATTAATGAATGCCCCCTTACCACCTAAAACTTTTCAAACCTTAATTTATGGAATTTATAGCATGATCCTCATTTTTAAATTCTAAGCAGAAAAATATTAAAAATTAAGATATAATTGACCCATATCCCCCTTAAAATACTTTGAAAATAACAATATCTCAATCCCTTAAGTAATTGCCAAACAATTCACGGCTAAAATAACAAGAATACAATTAAAGTATCCATCATTTCTGCTTTACATTAGAAAACAACATTTTAAAAAATTAAACAACTAATAATATCTCTTATCTAAATACCCAAAGTTGCTAAAAACTAGTCCATACATAGCATGATGTCCCTTCTAATCTTCCACCAAGGATCTTCAATACAAAAACCGAAAAAACGCACAAAAAACAGCGAACAAGAAACGAAATCACCCAAGAATCACGAACATACTAAATCCCGCATTTAGAAATGAGACGAAAGTAGGCAACACACTGCTTAACATCATCATTTATACGTTTTAACGGCCTCATATAAAATAATTATCCCCGCAAACTCCACTAGACATTTCGGATCGCGTGAGACACTGCGAAGGGAACAGTCGCCGAACGTGAAGACAGCGAACTGCTCTTCCTTTCTTTTTCCATCGCAATTAATGTTGCCAATCAGAGTTTCCGTAACTTTCGTCCCATCTTTTATTCATATTTCAATTAATCCGAAATATGCGGAGAGCACGCCACGCGGTGATTAACTGTGAGATTCGCCTACAAAACGCACATCATCGAGGAGTGTCGGGATTGATTTTTTTTGTGAGGAGTTGTTCTTTTGTTCTCAGGGGAAGGCTAGTAATAAAGATATTACTTTACTTGCGAAAAGTTTGGAAGTTGTGTATTTGTTTTTAATTATTGGTTCACATGACCACTTGCTGTTAATTTGTTCAGAAGAAGGCCATCAAGTTTTTTTTAAATATAAATAATAATTTCATTCTCATCATTTACGTATAATTGAATTCTATACACCCTAGAAAATAAATAAAAGTATATATTTCTAGATATTGTTAAATGAGAAATTATTAGAGCAGAAAATGTTGCTTTCATGATCATATAAGATTTTTCTTGCTCTAAAATACTTTTATCAAAACACTTATGTTTTGTGAAGGGGATCATCTCATGCGGATTCGTAGTTTCAAATGTTTCATAATACCTGCTTACACTAATGATTCTTCTTAAAATCGTAAATAATTATTTAAGTAAGAAGTTTATAATATTGTTTATATCAATGATAAACCAAAGTTTCTCTGATTCAAAATTTTAAAACTTCCATCAAACGTACTCGATTTTTCTATTGTTTTGATTAAGGAAGTTTTCATAGTGCATATTGTCAAAAAAAGGTAAGAGAAACTGGATAAATTTATTAAAGTTGGCCACCAAATGTAATCTTTTCACATTTTAACTCATTTTTATTAAATACTAATAATAAAGTTTTTATCTTAGTAGTATTAAAGTGAAGATTTTAAAATTTTGATAACTGAAAACTTTTTAAGTTTGAAGTATAATTGAGGCGGTCCGTGCCAGAAGGGCGAACTCATATGATATGATGAACATAGGTTCGCCCTTCTGGCATGGATCGCCTCAATTAAATCCAGTATTCTCATTATTGTTTTATTTATAGAGAAGTAATACAATTGCATAAAACTTTATCTTATTTTAGATTTATTTAAAATTTAGGATTAAAAATCAAAATTAAGTCTTACGTTGTAACATAATCAAACCAACTAATTAAATCTAGAAATAATTAATTGCAAATCATTCACGAAATAATGATTTCCAAACTATCTATCTTGATACTTATTTATTATCTAATCATATTTTTCTTTTAAAGGCAAAATAGCAACAGTTCTACGGATCATGAAATGTTTCAAAAAGAAAAAGAAAAATCTTTCAAGCATATCCATACCCACATTAGTTTGTATTTGCTTCGAATTAATCTCTCCTAAATAATCATTAAACATTCACCATCAAAACCCTTACAATGACAGAACAAAATCCCAATGAAAAAAAAAGCAAATTACAACATAACAGCATGACAACAATCAATAGCCCTTAAACGCGAGAGGAGAGTCCGAATAAAAGGCTAATCAAATAACAGTCTTGGCAGCAGTATCGATATATCGATGGAGATTATCGGCGGCGTGGGTGGTGTAATTGCCGCGAACGCGTGCTTCGAGGGAGGCAGTCAGTCGTGATATCAATGAGGAGAGGACGCAGAGTGGATTTAAGTTGATTGGTCGAGGTGCTCAGGGCTCCGCAGGGGCCGTATACCAGCTTATATCTGCTTTATTTATGGAGTTTTAGTCTTTATTCAATATATAAGAAATAAAATAGGTGTTCAGGTTTGTTTAGTTCTGTTTCAACGCATTTGATGTGGTTATTGTATATAAATATTGTTAAATAAAACGGACTGTGCGATAAAGTTCCATCTAAGATGTTTGTTGCGTATGATATATCTTTAACTCATTTGAAACAGTAAATATGGAATATCTTCAATCAAATTCTATAATAACTATTTTATAATTTCAACAGATGTTTCTTTCAATGAAGAAAGACGATCCTATATAGAAGCACATCAAAAGTTATGAGTGTCTCTCTCTTCTACTTTAATGTTTATGAACCCTGGCTACATAATATCTTTTGGTTTATGAATTTTTAAACCTAACATGCTATCTTTTATTTTTTTATATAAGGTACGCATTATCCCCACTGAATTAAAATGTATACCATTATGGGAATATGAGTACATCTCCTTATCATTTCATCTTAACGTAAAGTGATAAAATAATCTAGAAAGAAATTCTAGCATGATGCGTGTGGGTTATCATTGCATCAAATTACTATCATCATTGTCGTAAATACATCATTATAAACTTCAAACTCAGTACCATTGAATACTAAATAAAAAGTTATGAATAGATTTTATGTATGAGTCTTTCAATCACTAAATACGAATGAAATTTTGATAGACTTACAGAATGCGTTCAGGAATACAGCATCAGCACGAAATCAACTATTTCAACTTTTTCATCCTCCTTCTTCTCCGCCTAGAATATTTAAAGAACTTATCAAAAACACACAAGCAAAGCAATAAAAGCAAAAACACATAAATAACCACCTAATTACACTACGGGAGAGAAAACCATGACTGTCAAACTGAAGGAAGATATTCAAAACCCTCAAGTTCAAGGTCTACAAATTTTTCGTCTTGGAGAAGGGTAGCTTTGCGGCCGCCCCCCGTCCCCATAAAAACCCTCCCCTGAAGTGCCGCTTCCATTAGATTACGCCCCATTCAGCCCTTGGACAGATGTAGAACGGGAGACCACACAGTTGTGATTTCCAGCCATTATCCCACCACCAACTACGAAAACGAAGTTAGTATTGTCCCTCTCCTCTCTAAATGCCCCCTCCACACCTACTCCCCTCACCTCCCACCTTCCATGCAATGTAGCTTTCAACCACATTTATGTCTATATGTCCGGTTGAAGTAAGGATTACTATGAATTAATATAATTATAATTCCTATTTCTATGTTTAATTTTGATGTTATTGCAGTAAACATTCATTTACTCAATAAGGGGGAGAAGATTTAAAGATTTAATACATAGTTCAAAAACTTTTAATCCCTAAAAAGATTCACTGGATTTTTCAACCTCATTTAAACATTTTTGCTATATTTGTAAAAATATGGTATATTTTTATGTAAGTAAATCTGTGTGTTTTAGAAATTTTTGTAGTCGCGAATAAACGATAGAAGATTATGCATTACTTCATTTAGGGTGTTTTCCCATAGGTGATCAGTAAATAGGGCATAAAAAATAATATTCGTGCTTAAGTGCTACTGATTTAGTGTAAAACTAGAGTAAAAAATATTAACTTTGAGTTAAATACCTAATAATTAAAACCATGGTGTACTTATTATAATTATGTTATTCTTAAAATTATTTTTCTGTTTATGCAATAGTTTAGGCATACAATAAGTATGATATTTACTTATTAGCATTAAGTTTTAATGCCTCAAAAAATTTTAATGACTTAAAAGCTTAAAGATTTATATTAAGTATAAAGAATATAAAAAAGTTATATATGTTACGAGGAAAGGGATTAATTGGGCATTATTAATAATGCCCAGAGTAGAAGCGGGCAAAGTGATAAATTTCATTCATAAATTCCGTTAAATTCATCACATTGCCCGGGCATTATTAATAATGCCCAATTAATCACTTTGCCCGTAACATATATACTAAATTTTATTACAAACTTTTTAAATGATATTTCCAATCGATAATGGTGTATTGACATTTTTAATTTTATTCCTTTTTGTCACGTAGATATAAAAAGCACACTCAGCTGATCGTTTCAAATAAAAAGAAAAATGGCAAGCATCATTCTTCATTGCCTTTCTATCAATATGAGCAACCACCATTAATAAAACCACATCCCAAATTTTTACTCATATCAATCCCACTGTGAGTCCACACAAAAAAAACTCCCTAAATCTATATTTGACGATGAATAATGCAAGCGCACTCCCATATTCATTATAGTTACAGTCATTTTTCTCTCACCCCCGCCAATTTGGACCCTCCCGCCCCCCAAATTCGATAAATGCATCAACGCGTGCCTCAAATTAAGTCCACTTCAGGGAGTGATAATCGTTTGGAGGATGCACAATCTCTGCCTTCTGTTCACCATCCGACCCCTCCACCCCCACTGAGGGCAATCTAGGGGGCGGATTGGGGGAGGGTTCGAAGTGGGGGAGAGCCCATGAGAAAACAATGAAGGTTATTGGTGGTGACAGAGATAGCATTGGGTGTCTTATGCTGGTTGTCAGGACATTTGTTTAACAAAATATTTGGAAGTATATTGGTTGTTTGAGGGGGTTGTATAGGAGAAGGTTTACTCGAGGTTATCAAGGAGTGGTTTTTTCGGAGGAGGATGTGAAGAGAAATGGGAATAAAATCACTTAGCAAAACTATCTCGTGAAAGTTGTTGATGAGTAACTCCCGTTGAAGGTTTTTATTTGTGTTGTTTTTCCATCCACGCAGGACTCCTTTGTAAAACTGGTTTTTCCTTGATAGGAGAAGGTATGTAAGAAAGCGAACTTATGCGTCGTACTTCGTGGAAAATGCTTAGGTAGGCACTACAATTAGTTTTCATAGTAGTACATGTTAACTTAGGGTAGAATTGTTGTATTTGATTGCTCGGACAAATCAAATTGGTCTTTTTTTTCTGGATTTTTATAAAAGTGCTTTATAGAAATAATGCAATCATTAAAAAATTATGCAAAACTTACAAAATTTAATCTTGCTTAAAACAATGTAGATAAAACAATAAGTTTTTTGTTCAAGAATTAATAAGAAGAAGATTCTTATGAAGAATTATAAGAAGAAGTTAATAAATAAGAATAAGTTTTAATTAAATATGCATATTTTTATAAAATTTTTGAGGAAATAAAATGGGATAACAAAATGTAACGATCATTGATTTCATATAAATGTTTCTTTTATAATTTAGATAAATTAAGTATAAAAATAGACGGATTTTAGAATACATTTTTCCCCAAACATTTGAGATAAATTGTTATCCTTATGTTATTTTGCAGAATTATTTTAGAACTTTTGGACATTTATAGGATAAGAATGACACCAAAAAGTGAATGCATAAAATAATTCTTTAGAAATTATAAAGAAAGGACCTGAAAATACAAAGGTTCCCCAAAACTGAAAATCATACTAAGGCAAAATTAAATCAAAAATTACATTTAACTTAAAAATTACCTAAATCACCCTCAGCAAATACGTTCGGAGTGGTGGGAAACAAGAGATCCAAAATTTTGAAGATTAGACTATCTAATGGCAAATAAATTCTATCAGGGTAAAGAAAGACACATCAACTCGCCTGATGTAACACAACCAAATCCATTCACACTTATATCCCAATCCTTAAACACCAAACAATAGGACATAAGCGCACCATAACGATATCCATAATGAATACTCCCTCTCCAAAGACATTAACTCACAGATTATCCAGGTCACCGCAATAATGACACCCGCAATAGAAAAAAAACACCTCCCAAAAAAAGCGAGCAGGACGTCATAAAAAAACGACCGAACCTCCATTAAAACCGACAATCCTCCCGTGCACAGCCCACTTGGAAGATTAAGCATCTCCACTGCTGCTGCATCATTATCGCCCCACAGCACTGTTTGCATAAGCTGTGGCGATGGAACAAAAATGGCTTCTCTTTCGTTATTATTATTATTGCTCGTATAATAATTCGGCGGAAGTGAAGGTTATTCCCGATTTCTCTCTTGTTCTCCTCCCCCCTCCCATTGTTCCGGTATGCAGAGGAGTTGTAATCGGCCGTCCTTTCAAAAAACCACCGCTGTCACATTCGTTTCTTTTCATCTTTGAGGGGAGGATTGTGGGGGAGGGGTTTTTAGGGAAGAGTGGGGTAAGTGAGATAAACTTTTGTAGATAATGGTTAACAGTAGAACGGCAATTTCTTTTATGAGCCTTAAAAAGACGGATGAATAAATTAAGCGTTTTAAGCCTTGAGGAGAAGATTTCAGCTATGGATACTCAAAAGCTCATTAGAGGCCCTTACATCATCAAAATAACTGACGTTTGTAATGGAGTAATATCGTCGCGCTGTACAAGCATCCAATCATATAAAAAATTTTACCTGCACATATTTTTATCAAAGTATAATTTTAATACTTTAGTTGAAAAATATTTGAACATTTATTTAAGAAGCCTATTTGATTTCAACTTGTTAATTTATCTATACAAATGCCAAGGTTTTGACCTCTAAGCCTTTGTCTTGCCTCCCAGTACTTCGAACAACAAAATCAAAGGAACTAAGTGCAGAGCACACATCAGTATGGTTAGAGTGTTTGTGTTTGACTTGTCCCCAGAACAACACAGAGGAGAATCCTTCCCACCAATTCAGAATAAATGGGCATTCAGACTCATTCCTGCTAAAAATAAAGTTTATTTATAATTTTTTTTTAATTTTAAAATGATTTAGTAATGGTTTTCAAAATTGTTAGTAATGGTTAGGTTAGTAATGAATAGTTAGTAATGGTTTTCAAAAATTGTTTAATAATATTTTTTACTATAATATCTACATGAAAAGTAAATTGAAAATTGATTGAGTATTTTATTTCGTTTTTGACTATTAAAAAATTAGTTTTATAATTGGGAATACAACATATAGTACCTACAGGATGGATCCAAATGAAGAAAACTGATACAGAAACGGTTAAACCGTTATTGATGAAAGAAAACAAACTGAAACCGTTTTCATGACTTATTCATAACCAAAACCCACTCACCACCCCATTCTCCCCACAAAAGCCCACCCCTCTACGAACAAAACCCCCAAACCACCACCCCCATTGACTTACACCACTCTCCCCGTCATCCCTTCGAATCATGAAAAATCCAGACTACCACAAAAAGACGGAAGCCCGCGGCCGGCCAAAAGGAACTGGAACTAATTTGGAACTGTCGCTCCCCCTTCCAAAAGAGAGTCGTAGCAGCAATTGTCGCCGTCATATTCGCTCTGTCGTTGATGTCCCTCGGTGAAGTGTGGAGGATCGGCTTTCTGCTCGAGTGCGTGTAACGGCGCACGTGCGGCGTTTTTATATGCAAGTGTGTGCGTTTTGATGTTGCGGGATTGTGCCGAATTAGTTCCAGTTCCGATACAGTAAATGTTGTAAATGGTTTTGCTAAGGAGTGGGGTATTGTTGAAATAAATGACGTGCTGTTGTTTTGTTGTTGAAATAGTTTAGGGGAAATAATGCTCCCCATGGTGTTTATAACTAAATTATAAAAAATGTATTTATTTTACCCAGACATTATTAATTATCTCTAATCATTGTAAATGTGATAAAAGCACCAATAAAGTTTCTGATAAATTTCTGTGGGGGAAAATGTTTTTAAAAGGAAGAGTTTTCATAGACCAAGGCAAGAAGCATACAGAATCGACACAATGACACTCCAGTGATTTTATTTTTTCAATTTATCCAATTGTGTAATCTAAAAACCTTGAATAAAAGGGGTTTAATAAGCTATTATTCAAAAAATATTTACAAGCATGACAAATGCCCCAAACTCGAGATCTTTCAAGCAAACCATGCACATGTAACTCTGATTTTTTCATTTAAAGCTTCTAGAAAATACTCCCTAGTCGAAAATAACAAAACGGACATCCATCAAAAATATCCCTCAAGGGAATTCAACGAAATAGAACATTATTTAGAGCATCCAGCTCAATCGATGTGGTCTGAGAATTCATCTCAAAAGGAAACGAAAAATTTCTCAACCCCATATTAATAATCCTTTATGCAAATGGACGTCCATTCCTTTTGACCGCAGCCCTTCAAGCAACATTACCCACAAGTGGTTGACCACTGTCCGGTAATGCCTCCGATTCCGCCCGCTATTGTCCGCTAGCTGTGGTCCATTTTGGACTTTGCATATATCTGTGTGATTTGGCCAGAAACCAATGTTAATGATCCGGACAGAATGTCCGGCCCGGAACAAGTAGGGCATTAGGGGCGTCTCAACAGTAAAAACGATGCTAGTGTGTTGGTATTTCTGCTGCATCGATTTTAGATTTCTGCGTTTATGCTCTGTGGGTTTTACTGCCCAGTTGTAAGCTGTCCAACTGAGTGGAGTTGAGAATTCAAAACCACAGGTAGAGAGAGTATATTTTGGTCATGGTATTATGTACGGCATTCTTACCATCAATAGATCCGTGAAAAATAATGAGAAAACGTGCAGTGCCGTACAAAAGTAGTGGGCCACAAAGTTGGAGATTTTTTTTTTCATTTTCCGCCGATTTTAAGGGTAAATTTGGCCATTTGATTATGTACGGCATCTGTACCATACAGTTTCAATGACTCTTCTAACCCATAATTCCGCAACGCCCTACAAAAAATCATGCTACAAGGGGAAAAAATCGAGGGTTGCAACTCACTCCTTTTCGGTGGTCTGGGGGGCCATTTGAAAAAAGTACGACATCTGTTCCGAAACATTATCCAGCACTCAAAAGTACTATTAAAATTAATGCCGTCAAAAAATTATTGTTCATTTGAATGTATATCAGTAATTATCTTAATTTCATCGTATACTTGATTATTAAAGCTGGAAGGTCATTTGATCCTGTACGGCAACTTTTGTTTCAACATGATATATTGGGTTGTCCCATAAGTTCTGTTACTTTTTACGAAGTTTTGTCTTTGAAAATTTTTTATGAAAAACTGGTAATAGGTGGATATTTCAAATAAAAGGGATTTTGATATATGTATATTTATGAACATAATGTGTGATTTTGGTAGTTCTCGGGATATTATTTCTTTTCAAAATGTCGGTTTGAAAAAAAGACCAAAAACGACGATTTTCGCGTAATTTTTTTCTTTTGTTTAAAAAACTAGGAAGAACGCATAATTCATGGCTAAAAAAAGTTTTACTGTATATTTGAAATGTTTAGATTACGATGTCATAGTTTCAAGATGATTCGATAAGTTTAAGGTTGGAAATTTTGGATTTAAAACTTCATATATTGGCAATTTCACGTGTTTTTTAAAGCACGCCTAATCTTTTTCTAAGCAGCTGGTATGAAGTAATTAAAGGCAGGTGTTTTTTGAACCATAATACTTGTTAATGCATTGAATTGATGCTATTAATGCATTGAAAGTACCTTTTCATAATATCATTCAATTGATTTATTTCTAATTGCCAAGGAGTTGTTTTTATTGTAATGTTTTCGTATGAAGCGAAGAAAATTGCTTTGTTCGCTGAGCGTAAGTTCAGCGAGTGTAATTGTGATAAGCTAAAACGTTGCGCGCTTGCATTGTGCGCACTATTTTCTGAGCTTAAGTTCAGATATAATTTAATTTACTGCATATTTTGAATACTTGGGTCTTTCCTAAGCTTTTTTATTGATTTTGATGCTTTTTTTCGTAAAAATTTCTTTGAAATGACTAACATTATTGAGGTAAGTTTTAGCAATAGATGTTATGTTTGGGACCAAAATTTCCTAAGTTAAACTTATCGAATTATCTTGAAACTATGACATCTTAAACTAAACATTTCAAATATATAGTAAAACTTTTTTTAGCCCTGAATTATGCGTTCTTCCTAGTTTTTTAAACAAAAGAAAAAAATTACGCGAAAATCGTCGTTTGTGGTCTTGTTTTCAAACCACCATTTTGAAAAGAAATAATATCACGAGAACTACCAAAATCCCACATTATGTTCATAAATATACATATACAGGGTGTCCCACGAGAAGTGGCCCAACCCCTTTAACTTTTGAACCCCTACCGATATAATCATGAAAGTGGGGTCTAGGTATAGTAAAGTGACCATGCCCTATCCGATGGGACAACTTTCAACGCCCTCTAGCGGAAACTTTAGGAGTTATAATTTTTATTTTAAAAACTATTTGAGGTATGGGAAAAAAGTAAATTACTAAGTTGTAGAGCATCATCGATTTAGTAGGAAAAGACACCTTTAGCAGAAAATTATCTTCAATAAAATCCCTAAAACGCACGCTCAAATAGGTTGAATTTACGTAGATTTTACGTCTTAAAACGCTCCACACGAGGCAAAAATGAGAAATTTTCAATTTAATGAACTAAGAATAATTTTAGACATTTACTTAAATCATGAAAATAAAATTTATCATTTTCGCCTCGTGAGGAGCGTCTTAAGATGTAAAAACTACGTAAATTCAACCTAATTGAGCGTGCGTTTTAGGGGTTTTATTCAAGATATTTTTCTGCTTAAGGTGTCTTTTCCAACTGAATCGATGCTGTTCTACAACTTAGTCATTGACTTTTTTCACATACCTCAAATAGTTTTTAAAATAAAAATTATAATTCCTTAAGTTTCCGCTAGAGGGCGTTGAAAGTTGACTCATAGGATAGGGGATGGTCATTTTACTATACCTAGACCCCACTTTCATGACTATATCTGTAGGGGTTCAAAAGTTAAAGGGGTTGGGCCACTTCTCGTGGGACACCCTGTATCAAAATCCTATTTGTTTGAAATCTCAACCTATTACCAGTTTTTCATAAAAAAATTTTGAAACACGAAACTTTGTAAAAAGTAACAGAACTTATGGGACAACCCAATAGTTAAATACAATTGTTATATAATATTGCCGTACAAAAGAAACTGTTCTAAAAATTATAGAAAAATACAAAAAATTAAATTTTTCAAAAGTTTCAATAATCATAGATCAATGAAATTTTGAAATTTTCTACATATTATCGTGGTTTTAAATAGTATTTAGGTAAATAATTCAGAAAAAATGATGCCGTACATTTTAATGCAAACCATATTTTCAGGCTGATGAAAATGACACTACCATTTCAAGGGTACTTTATGCCCGTTTAACGAAATAAAACATAATAAAATGAAAAAATTTATTGCATGAGGTAATTAAGTATCCGTACTACTTAAACCAGGAATTCGATAGAAATTGGACCACTTTAAACCGTGGGGTGAGTTTTAAAATGTGCAATATTAATCTTTTAGTCAAAGAATGGAGTTCCCTTAGTGGTATTTTGGAAGTATGGTATTAATGGAAGGGGAATTTTCAATGATCATAAAATGATCATTGAAACTGTATTGATCACTGAAAATTCCTTGAAATGCCTTTAAATTGAAAATATTTATAGAAAATTGTAAATTTTCTTCATTAAACGGGTTTAAAAATATGTTTCAAAGGAGACAGTTAACTAGACTTTCTCATTTACTAGATCTTTTCTATAGCTTCAAATTTGTTATTTTGTTCACTAGACTTATTAATTTACTAGAATTTTAATTATAGAGCTGTCCTTTAAAAAACCCCACTCCAAATTGTACCCTAAAAAACCCATCGAGATATTTTAAATAAATAATTGAAATAATTTTAAATTCTCATTTGCCCTGTCTTTGTATGCCATTAAGAGTGGCAGGAACGTAAAAGCAAGTCAAAAACCGTTTATTTACTTAGTTTTTTGAATAAATAGAAAATGTCGATTTTGGGCTAAAATATGATTTAGTTATGCAGATTTTGATGCTGTAAAAAATAAATGTTATGAAGACTTTTCAGCATTTTTCACTTGGTTTTGTGTTATCCCGTTATTATGAGAATAAAATACTAAAATTTCAGTTCAGTCCGCCAATTAGGGACATTACGGTAGTCTTTGAAATGAGGGGTGAAAAAAACCCATAGGGTGCCTAAAAAACCCACTTTTCCTTTTGTAATAAATGATAAAATAAATAAAAAATTATGCAAAATATTTAATATTATTCATGATATACAACTAATTATGCAAACAGAATAGTTGTTTCAGTAATTCTCGACTTTTTTTTCGGTATTTTTGATAAAAACTCAATGATACCAAAAACAGCCATTTTTCATGAAAATATAGCATTTTACCTAGTTTTACTCGAAAATGGGTTTAGAGAGTTAATAGTTGTAGTAATAATATTGTGTAGTAATTTGTATTGGAGTAGTAATATTGTGGGTTTAAAATAAAATATCAGTGCCAATTACCGTGTTTTAAGCTTTTTTATAAAAGTTATATTTATTATTTGTATTAAATAGGTCCTTTTCATCAAAATACAACAATAAAAACGTTATTGTCGTAGTGTTTTGAAAGCAAAATTCTTGAATAGAAAAACTTATCACAATTTAATTTTAAAAAGAATTTGTAATAAACTTGGTTTTAATTATCTTAACTATTCTCTTTTCTATCAAAATAAACCTTTCAATCATATTTTTTCTTAATTTTTTGAGTATTTTCAAGAGTGGATTTTTTTAGGGTACATGGGTTTTTTTTAGGAAAATTAGGGTTTTTTTTATTCTTACTTAATCGTTTGCCAATTTGTAACGGAGAGTAGGAATTAAAAATACTAAGCATTAAAATGTAGTGGAGGGTGAGCCGTTACAAACCAATTTTGTTCGATTTAATTATCATATTTTTTAAGCTTTTAATGAAAGAAATATGAAAATTGGGTTTTTTAAAGGACAGCACTATATAGTTTCAAATTTGTTTCTTTTTTCAACATGAAAAAAGACACTGGGATAGGAAAAAGACAACCTGGGATACAGGGATGATTGGTAATTGCTGGTATAAAAAATTAGACTTTTCATACACAATCGCATTAAATTCAAATAAACTATCTGAATGCCGTTTATAAAAATATCGTACCAACAATCACCCTAATAGTCCAGTAACTTGGTGTCAAAAAAGGGGTATTTCAGGAAAAAAATACAGTAGTTGTTTTTTCAACGGTTTTATATGTTTTCAAGGGTGCTGAATCCGAATCTGAACTTTGCATACAAAATTTCCCAGTGCATTTTAAGAAAATTCGAAAAAACCCTGAAATTTCACCTCATTTTTTGATTTTTTGTTTGTAGAATGGAAAGTATGGGTCTCTCATGAAAACTTTAAATACAAAAAATAATGAAGAAAAATAATGAAGAAGCTACAAAATTGTCAATTACAACTTTTTTTTCAGACTAATAGTTTGGCAGCTAGAGCGCGCTGAAAATAGGGCATATTTCGCTCTGGAGGCGAAAAATCCAGAAAATCAAACTAGTGAATACTAGTGAAACTTTGAACTGAACTAGTGTTTTAAATTAATTTTAATAGAATTAATAGAAACTGAATTTTTTATTGCCTAAAAAACCTGCGTTTTGGGGGAGGAAATTCCTAAAGAACATTAATTTTATCAATAATTATTGGGATAAATGTAGGATTATATCATGTAAGACATTATTAAAGTAGTTTATCTTAGTTATCTAAATCAAAATCTGACTTTTTAAGGAAGATAATGGTCATTTTCTGGATTGCGAAATATGCCCTACTTTCAGCGAGCTCTAGCTGCCAAACTATTCGTCTGACAAAAAATTATAATTGACAATTTTGTAGCTTGTTTTATTTTCTTTATTTTTTGTATTTAACATTTTCATGAGAGACCCATACTTTCCGTTCTACAAACAAGAAATCAAAAAATTAGGTGAAATTTCAGGGTTTTTTCGAATTTTCTTAAAACGCACTGGGAAATTTTGTATGCAAAGTTCAGATTCGGATTCAGCACCCTTGAAAACATATAAAACCGTTGAAAAAACAACTACTGTATTTTTTTCCTGAAAAAACTACCAAGTTACTGGACTATAAAGTACATTTCGTTACATGGTTTTTTCTGGAGTTTTCTCCCTCCTACTGACCTTTGAACCAACAAAATTGTACGGCATGTGAGAAAATACTATTTGTGCATAAAATACTTTATCAATAAATTAATTTTATGTTGTGTTAAATGACCCCCCAGACCACCGAAAAGGAGGGGGTTGCAACCCTCGATTTTTCCCCCTTGTCGCATGATTTTTTGTACGGCGTTGCGGAATTATGGGTTAGTAGAGGCATTGAAACTGTATGGTACCGATGCCGTACATAATCAAATGGCCAAATTTACCCTTAAAATCGCCGGAAAATGAAAAAAAATTTCCGACTTTGTGGCCCACTACTTTTGTACGGCACTGCGCGTTTTCTCATTATTTTTCATGGATCTATTGATGGTAAGAATGCCGTACATAATACCATGACCAAAATATACTCTCTCTACCTGTGCTTTTGAATTCTCAACTCCACTCAATTGGACAGCTTACAAGTGACGGCATAGTGCTGAATCTTATTATTTTATACCCTTATATCATTCTATATAGGTCTTCTGTGGTGGTTCAAATGACCCATCAATTTTTAACATGGGCCCATGGTCTAATTGTACAATCGTTGTTTCTTGATTCATCTTTAGTGTTAATTTTGGCATTATAAGTTTCAAATGAAAACAAAATTTTCATAAATTTTTTAATTTTGAAAACTTTTTAGTAACTATGTTTTGTTTTGTTGTTCAACCAATTTGTAAAGATGCTAAGAAAAGGATAATTTGGATGTAACTAACTGGGGGATTTTTAAGAATTTCTTTGATCAGCTTTCTTTCACCAGCTGTTAATAATATATGCAGTGTCGATTAATTATAGTAATTAAACAAGTAACTTGTGTAAAACCCTTGCACTTTTACTCATTGGGCTTATTTTAACTTTAGTTTCTTTAAATGTTCGAAACAAATTTTACAACAGACACTTGCACCCTTAGTTACTTACAAACAAAAGAGACAGTTTAATTATTTACCTCTTGCTCAAAATTATAAATTGAATATGGTACTGAATGAAAGCAAACTGCACCAAACTTAAAAAGAAGAAATGAGTGGCATTTTAAATGAATTTATAAATTTTTTAATCATCCCTATTCATTAACAAAACTAGCAATGTAATTTATTCTTTCATCTTTGTCTCTTTAAGTTTCTTTCTGCAAGAATTGTATGCTCATTAGGGTGGTCGCAAGAAATCAACTTTCGTATTTCTTCGGTGGCAACCCCCTAAAATATGCCAATAGGCTAGAAAATAAGATTGGCAAAGTTTCAGCTGGTCAAAGTTATGAAAAACAGCGATTTTTAGCAAAAAAATCGTAGTTTTTCGGCTGTAAAACTGAAAACTGAAACTATTCGTCTCAGAAGCATAATTCTTATCTCATTTGATAGTAAATTTTATTGGCTTGAAGTTAGACCCCATTCACATTTTTTAACTCAAAGTGATAGGGGGCATATTAGCATTTTTTCAGGTGAGATCGAAGAACAACGCCTTGAAAGTTAGCTTTCCTGCAAAACCCCAAAACACATATTATTGAACCAAATCAAATTTTTAGATTTTTATGTTGGTATTTTTCATTCTGTACATTGAAAAGGCTTCAGTTAGAGGTATTTTCAAAAGAATATGCTACAATATATGAATTTGAAATATTAAAATTAGGGGTAAATTTGAGGAAACAGAAAAAGGGAAATAACACTAGTGTTTAAATGTGAATTATTAACAGATTCTTATATAAAATGACCCTCTGAATCCGAATCTGATGCCCGTTTTTCTCCATCATCCTCAGATTTTCGGGGAACAGCCCCTCCCCCTTATTTACGTTTTTTGATGATTTAATGACTTTGAATTCGATTTTCAGAGTCGAAAAGCATTACTTAAGTCTTTAAATTACTCCCAAGTGGACAAGATAGATTAAAGTTTCTAAAATATGAAAGTTTGAAGAAAATGGAAAAGTTTAAGGGGTAATTAACTCCCCAACATGCAAAAAAGTGAAAATAGGTTATTTTGCATTATTTTTCTGTTATTTTTTTAGCCATTTTATTTCTAGAGGGTCCTTACCCTCCCTAAAGGACCCTAATTTAATGAAAATATGCTTAAATATTTTTCAGTAAAAGCGGTTCAGGTGATAGTTCTCCTGAAGCACCCGCAAAAGTTTTCAGAGGACTATAGGAATCACTTTCACATTTGTGTCTTTAGGAATTAATATGCATGCTTTGGAAAGTTTTATAATGACATGGTTTATGTTTATGTATTTTAGTGAAAATTCTGCAGTTCATTAGTAACTGAAGAGGTATATGAGGGGAAATTCCATGTTTCAAGCTGTCAATGGACAGATATACAAAGCTGAGTATTACAAGCATTTTAGAGAAAAAAAAGTGAGAAAGTCAATAACAGAATATCTGTAATGACATTCTGAATTCAAATATGACACCTTTTTCGCTTCTAACCAACCCTAGTATACCAGTTAAACTTCTAAGTTCTGAATTTTTATCATCAGCCACACACATCTAATAGCAGCTTCAAATATATAATTACACTTTAAACTTAGGAAATGCTTAAAATACATGAACAATTTCATTTTTAAACTTTCCGAAGAATGAATATTAATTACTGAAGACACAAGTGTGAAAGTGATTCCTTTAGTCCCCTGAACCCATCTGCGGGTGCTTCAGGGGAACTAACACCTCAACCGCTTTAAATGAAAAATATTTAAGCATATTTTCATTAAATTTGGGTTCTTTAGGAAGGGTAAGGACCCTTTAAAAATAAAATGCGTAAAAAATAATGCAAAATAACCTATTTTCACGACTTTTTACATGTTAGGGAGTTATTTACCCCTTAAAATTTTCCATTTTCTTCAAACTTTCATATTTTAGAAACTTTAACCTTTCTTGTCCACTTGGGAGTAATTTAAAGACTAAAGTAATGCTTTTCGACACTGAAAATCGAATTCAAAGTCATTAAATCATCGAAAAACGTAAACAAGGGGGAGGGGTTGTTCCCCGAAAATCTGAGCATGATGGAGAAAAACGGGGACATATTCGGATTCAGGGGGTCCTTTTACATAAGAATCTGTTAATAATTCACATTTAAACACTAAGTGTTATTTCCCTTTCTGATGTTTCCTCAAATTTACCCCTAATTTTAATATTTCAAATTCATATATTGTAGCATTTTCTTTTGAAAATACCTCTAACTGAAGCCTTTTCAATGTACAAAATGAAATATACGAACATAAAAATCTAAAAAATTAATTTGGTTCAATAATATGATGATTTTTGGTTTTTGCAGGAAAGCTAACTTTCAAGGCGTTGTTCTTCGATCTCACCTGAAAAAATGCTGATATGCCCCCTATCACTTTGAGTTAAAAAATGTGAATGGGGTCTAACTTCAAGCCAATAAAATTTACTATCAAATGAGATAAGAATTATGCTTCTTAGACGAATATTTTCAGTTTTACAGCCGAAAAACTACGATTTTTTGCTAAAAATCGCTGTTTTTCTCAATTTTGTCCTCAATGATGCGGGTCTTAATACTTATTATCCGATTAAGCTGAAACTTTGCCAATACTATTTTCTAACCTATTGGCACATTTTAGAGGGTTGCCATCGATGATCCGGTAAAAAAATTTTTCCTCATGTACCTTGCGACCACCCTAATGCTCATTTTATTTTTATAGCCCTCAAAATATGGGAAAATTGTTGCCACTTTATTACTTTTATTTAAAATTATATATGCTTTATTAGCTTCAAAAGAAGATTTTATTTCCCTCTTTTAATTAAATATTTTAAATTACACAGGTAATTAAAGCAGTCAAATGAAAGTTTTAAACCATTATTTCATTAAATATTTAACTTTACTGTAACAACTTTGAAAGGAGCATTTTTATAGCTAAAATCACATTTTAACAGAACTTTAAAATAATGTTGTAAAAGTTGAAAAAGGAATAATAGAATACTATAAAATTTAGAGGTCGAAAACAATGACAATTTTTATGAGTTTTGCACAACTCTGAAGCAATTGAGTAAATAGTTTAATGAAGTTTATATTTGACTGCAGATTTTTCCTTGATAGTGTCATCAAAGTGATCCATACCACATCAAAAGGAAAACTTTATTGGAACAGGTGAAAAAGAAGCAATGATAAAATGTTATTAGTTTAAAAACTGTTTATCTTTTATTGGCAATAAGTTTTTATAACTTGTTTCCTCCCTTTTTTGTAAACCCTAGCCTGACTGAACTGAATCAATAATATCAGAAAAAAATAACAAGCAAGACCAGATAAGCGATGTTTTTAGCTATTGTGAAAACCTACAATTCTTCTATTAATTGTGTTACAACTTTTTTTCTTCAATTTTTACGAAATCCAGTCGGTCTGAAGTGAAACAATAGTATATGCTAGGGGGCTCCGCCCCCTTCTCGCTATCACTCACCAACAACCAAAACTGCTTTCCTTTTCAGATCGCTTCGCGATCGTAGCGCGCTTGTTTTATCTCAACTGTCCAGCACAATCCTGGGCTCGGTGGCTTAGTTAATGCAATAATAAAGTATAAAAATAAAACTGTTACTGAAATATTGATTTTTCGCTCATCAATTATTTAATCGAAATCTTTAAAAAACATTTAGCTAGTCAATTAATTATAGTCAACCATCTTAAAGAAAAAAATATGTTACTTTAGTCAGGGTGCCAAATGGCAAAAAAGGGGGTCAACCGTGTATTAGGGTATAGATAAAATTTTATTGCTGATTTTAATAGGTTATGATGTCTGGATTAAAGAACCGATTGATGCCACTTCATAAGAGTTGAGCATTTTGAGGAATTTAAGATGGCGTCCATGATAGTCACAAAATAAGTTATATTTATACCTTTACTAAAATATGGCATGTGGGGTATTTTTTTTATAAATAGAAAACATTTATTTAGAAAAAAAAGAGTTTAAATTGATCCAAAATACCTTTATTTTGAAAATAATTATGATGGAACCGTAATTTGGGTACGAAATATCCTTATTTATTTAATGTTTATTTAATGTTGTATAATATGAGCTTATTTTTTCCTAAAACATTATGCTCCAGTTAACGAATTACGTGTGGTAAATAAATTTCAGTTTGCATTTTGACCATTCTTTGCACAGTCCCCCCATAAATGTTTACAGAGAAACATATGTAATCCAAAGGTTAATACTTTGCCTTTGATATCAAAGTAACATTGAATAACAAACTCTTTCAAATAAAACTTCGGTTTTCCGGGCATGTAGGCCGTATTCTAGTAGATGTAAAGTTTCCAAACGTTAAGAAAACTCTTTCAATCTAAATTTTAATAACAATTTTTTAAATCAAAGTTTCAACTCAAGTTTAAATCATCTAAAAGTAATCTGAAGTAACATACAAACTTCTAGCTTCTTCTTATTCGCTTTCGTTCAAAACTTCCTAAAGTTTAGTGTGATGATTGCAGTATTTCCCCTCTTTCTCACATAAGGCTAAAGAAAATGTTACTGGAATGACAACCACATCGAATAGTTGAACAGGGGTCTTCCTCTTCAGTTATGCGTTGGTTATGCAGGAGCTCTTAGCCACTTCCAATATACAGCCTGGGGTGATCCTAACACTGTCAGGTATTGTAATCAGTATTACTTCCTTCTCTTAATTTTTTTGCCATCAATATAGTGTTTGATCTACATTTAGGAAAACTAACTTAGGATGGGATAACCATCCAAAAATGTTTTCCAAAAAGGGTATTGTAAAATACATGTAACAAATATAAAAATTAAATTTGTATTGAAAAACATATTAAGAACAGTCCCTTTCTCAAATTTTTGGCAACACCTGTGTACAACACTGTCTTTTTTCTCTCACAACACAAACCCAATACAATAAAAACCCTTTAGATTAGAGTATTCATTATTGTGTTCCTACTTGTACCTACTTGTTCCTACTTGTGTTCCTTGCAAAAGTACCACATAGTATAGAGTTTAACAGAGGATTCATCTCCATAGACGCTAATGGAAATTTTTTTTAACAAGGGTTTTCCCATAGACAAACTTCATGTGCATCGGACCGCCTCCTTTATACCACGTCACTCCTGCAACGCCCACTGAAGCTGTCACTCAAATCCAAATCGGAAGTGAAGGGAAAAGAGCAGCACCGATGAAATTACAATGCCGCTTGATAGAAGTTTCATATCCAATCAGGAATCACTTTCTCGTTTCACCTTCTCTGATTGGCTGCTAGTGAAATTAATTATAATCTGGGAGCAGGAATTAAATTAAGTACCTAAAGAGGAAAACTGCCGCTTGGAATCTCTGCAAGCTCTGCAAAAGTACATCCCGCATTTGCAGTGAAGAAGAGGAAAAATATTCTTTTCATCATGACAAGGTTTTTTAACTTCGGCAGAGAGTATATTTTAAATAAATAAATAATTATTTAAAATTTGTACAAATTCACCTGAAGGTAGGGGCCCGTATAGGTAAATTCAACACACACACAAGGACAATAACATCCATACCGGACGGGGATTCGAACCCCAGACGTACGGCTTTGCAGTCAGATGCTCTAACCACTTGGCCATTACGTCTTATTTAAAGTAAATGTATAGACTGCCATCCTTCCTCCCAGCTATCAAGCTGTATCAAGCAATAATTTTTAGAAAAAAAGGTAAAATTCACCATATAAAGACTAAATACCCTTCTCAGAGATAAGAAAAAAATCCCCAACTTTAACTGTCATCGCGGTTATTATATATACACATTTTTGGCTTATTCCCCGTCTATTCAGGACACTTTGCAACATACACACGAACTCCCACTCCTCAGATAGGGTTTCTCGACATTAAAAGACGATATATGAATGCCAAAACATCTCACAGCCGAAAAAGAGAACGCGTCAATCAGAATGATCTGGTAGGGAAACTCCCTCCCACAAGAAAATCACACCCCTCGACACTTAAAAAGTGACATCAAATCCCTCTCGGCTAAACTGGCAGCTTGGGACTCGCGGATTATTCATCACTTCCAAAAGTGATGTATTCATCATTTCGCTGGAAGTGATGAATAGACCATGATGCCGGAGTGCGGCTCACAAAAAGACCCGGCCGGATTCATCACTCTCGCTGATCTCGCATTCCGAGGGGCGGCCAATAAAAAGCGATATTAAAAAATTCCCTCCGACGGGGGCTGGCAGGGAATTACGGGTAGAGCGATGGTTTCGCTAGAGGGCAACATCCACCCCTTTGCCCCGAGCAGAGTTTTGAAGTGTCCTTAAACTTTGGATTAGGGTTAAAGTAGCAACTTAATATTAGATAATATTATAGCTTTCTTCTTATAAGTAAATATAATTGATTGTCTTACAATTTATGTTCTATCTCAATCAAACTTCCGGTGAAGGTTCCATGCATATCACACAAATTAATTGGTATTACCTGAAACTATAATACTTAAAACTACTATACTTGAAGGAAAATTCGTGATTCATCAAAACTTGTAAATAATTTACCATATTAAAAGGGATTTTTTATCAGTTTTACAGGCTAAAGGGGGTTTTTTATACATTTTTGTATATTTATTTTTCATCTGTGTTCAATCTGTTGTTTTCAGTTTTCTGTGTTTTTATGCGTATTTTCCTGTTAAACAGAAGCGATAAAACTTATGACAATTTTAGTAAATAATGGAAACTTTTTATCATAGTCAATAACAGGAGTTGTACAGCGACTTAAAAGAGTTTTTAAATAAATCTGAGTAGAAATTTAATTCTTTTTTCAGGGTTGAAAAGTTTCTGCTAAAATAGAATAGGAAAAAAACATTTTCGAAACTCAATTCTAGTTCATTTTAGACTAATCCAAAAGAGAAATCAATTTTGAGAGTAAAAACAAGGTACTCTTCTGCTAGCCATGACCGTAAAACTTCTCTCAAAGCCATTTTTGAAGCCAAAACCTAAATACTGCCAAAATAATATTGTTGTCTCAAATAACTCATGAATTACGAATTAAATAAACATTATTTTGCAGTACTATTTTGAATCTTTAACGTCCAAAATAGCTTCGCAATTTCCCAAGGTATAGATTTGAAATCCCTCTCTCTCTTTTACAAAGAAAATTATTCTGTTTAATGCTTTTTCTGTTTAATGATTTTCCCTTCTTGAAAATCTTCTGACTATATGAGACTGCAAATGTCATTAGCATCTATTTTTTGACACCCTCCCATGGCGGGTTACAGTGGAAGGGTGCTCTAGCGATCGCCCTCTCCACGGAATTACATAGCGCGGCCGCTTTTAAAATTTCAAGAGTGTTTTGGGAAGATATTCCTATTTGCGACATGCAGCCATCACTATTTCCCTATGAATAATGTAATGTCGGCGGCCGGGACTCACTCAGGCTTTTGCCTCTTCGCATTTATTCACCGATGATGCCATACGCGATTCGAAATCAATCGCGGCAACAAGTAGCAGCAGCAGCCGCGATGCAGATTGCCGAAAACCATCTGTACGCAAATGAGGAGGCCTGGACGCATATTTACTTAGGTGGATGCAGGTTTTATATGCGGGGAGCTGCTTTGCATTTTCTTTTGACGACGCCATTGATGTTCGGTTCAAAATGCATTTGACTGGCTGAGGCAGAATCGAATTGGAAACGTTTCCTACTTCTATATAAGCATTACACAGAAAGGGAATGCAGATCTAATTTTTTTATTCGGCACAGATATGCCGATGATAGGACACACTGTGCCTCCAAGCGTGCTTGTCTGTCGTGTCACACAGGGGAAGATGTGATCATTTTTTGAATAAATCGCATGCATAATTTAGAGAGTGAGAAGGCTTTTGGGACTTCTTTACGGAGTTAATAACACTCATTCGTCCTTTTTAAAATTCGTTCAGTTGATTGAAAGATTCATTCGGAAGTTTCTCTTCTTCCGCTTTTGGTAATTAATTAGAAAGGTTAGATGTGAGGTGATTATATAGTTCCGCCCTGAGATTACATGATAGACTTTAATAAGAGTCGAAAATTTATTATATAAGGAAGATATTAGTATAAAAAGAAGAATGCTAAAGAGAAAAAATTAGTTAAAGAGATAATTGGCATAGTTAGTGGAGAAATTTTTGGATTGCCCTTTCTTATAGGAATTATATACTCATTGGGTTTTTAAAAATAGGTAGGTCCATGAAAGTTTGAGGTTAAATATGAGGTAGTAATAAAGAACTAATACAAATAAGTCAATACGTTATTTTAACAATTAGTCCATTTGAATTACGATTTATTTTTATGCTTTCACTCAGTTTAATTAAAAGGAGATGCCAAAACAAGTGTATGTATTTGAAATTTATGCAGAAAACTAAACTAATATTAATTAAAAACCATCTCGATGATGGTAAGCGACATCGAATGATCGGCGAAACAAAAACAAAACCTTAACACTTGTCATCTGGTCGTACCTACTATTACAATAAAGAAAAATACGAATCAATTCAAATTAATAAATTTTCTTTTGTACAAGCTAACTTTTCCCTATTTTTAATAACTGTAATAGCTCAGATCCCCCAGATACGATCCTCTTCTGCCAAAGGTCCATTCACCATCCCTATCAGAAAAAACACAATCCCATCACTTTTTATACACTCCATAAACGGAACAATAGAAAGTATAGCAGATCTTGACCTTTCCCCGAGGTCACAAAATCCCACTCACCCCAGAACCAGACTACACATCGCTCTTCTTCCACCATCCATACCAACATTAAAAAACCACTTGTTGGGCGCCCCCACATGGGAAACAATCACTCCAATTCGCCCCCGTCCCGAAATAATAAACTGGGCAATTACGAAACTCGCCCAAAAGAAGAAGGTGGCCAATCAGGAGCGAAATTGGCCGTCTTGCGCAGAAAGGCGAGATTCAAATTACAAGGGGAGAGCGCTTAATTTGCAGCTGCTGGTCTTTCTGATTGAAGTGCCCGGCGCCATTAGGACTCGTAATGTCTACATTGCCGCGGGCCATGAACCCGTTTGACTCCGCTACTGTTATTACTGCTTCACACGGCGAGAAGAGTTCCGACGGTCTTTTCCAACATAAATGGAGTCTTTCTTTTGGTGGGAAGGTTTTGTTTTCCGTATATCGTATGGGATGGAGAGGAGTAGCTGAGAAGGGGCAGTGCCCTGGTAGACGTATTGTAAGATAAAATAGTCAGTTTTCAAATTCTAATATCCTAATTTCAGTTTTAAATTATTTAGTGATTTCTCTTATCGAAGAAAAAAGAACAAATTGTGTGTTTTTGTTGGAAGTGTATCATGTTATTGATGAAGCTACAGTTTTTGTTGTTATAATCCCACGAGAGAAAGAAACGTTTAGATTAAATACAAAAGTCCATGAGGATCTGAAAACAAGTGTTTTAGAAAAAAAACTTCGCCAATAGTGAAATGTAAACATAATAAGATGTGTCCTGCACAATACTATACTTAGTGCAGGTTACATGGGAAATTTACCATTTGAATCGAAGTTGGTGAAAACATCTGCATCAAAACTTTCACAGCAGAACAGGATTAACGTCCAGTGAGTCTTATCCGTCTTGCCCTCTATGGTCTCGCCACATATAGTTCACCATGGAAACAGGACAGCAGACACATTCTCTGAGTGGTGTCTTTAAACCCAGGTGTCGGCCAAACTTTTTTAACACTAGAAGCTCCGGCTAGTGCCTCATACCTAGAACCCTCAAATACAGTCATTTTGACCGCTAGGCTTTTTTCACCGAAAATAACCTTTAAAGTTAGAAATTTGCATGTGATGGTGATAGACATCGTAAAGAACATTGATTACATGATATTTAAACATATTTTTTGATTTTTAAATACCAATTTTGTGGAAAATTATGGAAAATCCACTATTTTACACCATTTTAACATACCTATAAAAGCCTTAGTAAAGTCAAAGAACGTTTACTACACACATACTTTTAATAATTTTTGCATGTATCAGAAGGTTGGTACTGTCCATACTTTGCATTTCGACCCTATGGGGACGACTTTATGACGTCACTAACTCATGTTATATAAGAAAAAATAATAGACTTTATATCCCCTATTTCTTTTTCAATTCGAATGCAAATTGATTTTTACCATTTATTTTACTAATTTTAATTTCATGTCCAACCTAAATACACAGTATAACTATGATTAGGTACAAAAAATTCTCACCTGCATTGTCCAAATCCGGCATTTGCTGTGCGTATCCTAGTCGTTTTATTTTCGGCATAATCGCGTATAAAATACTTATTTTGAGTCGAACCGTTTTCTGAGCACACTAATATGCTCTTCTAAAAACATTTCTAATAACACTGTTTCAAGTTTCAAATGCGTTTCAATGGAAATCAACCATCTGCTTATTATAAAATGAAGTATCATGAAAGATATTTGACATGTATCTTTATTTTCACCCATAAAAAGCTTTTGAAACATAATAAATCGATTAGGCCTTGAATATTTTCATCTTCAAATGAAGGAAATAATAAATATTTCGTTCACAAAATGATAAACCTGGCGTGGGAATTATAAAAAGCTCTCCTAAGGGATGTGCAACAAAATAATGATGTATTTTATGATTTTCTGGAGTCAAAACCATACAATATTTTCAATTTTGTGGAGGAACCCTCTTAGGTACCACGTGGAACCAAAAGATAACAAAATTTAAGCGATCGAGTTGAAATAAGAACGTTAAATACTCAGCGGTCAAAATGACTGTTTCTGAGGGTTCTAGGTAGTTCTTTAATTATCTCCGGAACCCGTTTTGCAAACTAAACCAAATTTGGACAGCAATAATAGCAGCAAAAGTTAGGAAAAGTCACAAAAGTAGAAGTGCGTAACCCAAATATTTTAGAAGAGAACGCGTTTTAAAAATGCAAAACGGTCAAAATGACCGCCCCGGAGCTTCTAGTGTTAAAACTTCGTCCAAAAATAAAGATATTATAAATCAGAAATTATGACGAACTTCTCCAACCACACTCCTGATGGGTTTTTTTGGAAATCTCTTAACAATACCGCCTCACAGTTATTGGTGACAGAGCTGTTCTGGTCACCATCAACAGACTCATGAGTGGACACATCGGGAATCAGTTTTATCCACTCCACTTTATTGCAACGAACAACTCCAACACATTAAAACACTAATTATCCTGCTAACCTCTTCATAGAAACAAAAAAATAAATGTTCATTCCGCCATTAATTTCGCTCTTTCCACACTCACACACAAAACAAAGTAAAAGGAACAAAATTAGTAAACAAATATTTTACAATCTAAACTCTTTCTGTCTACTTCTAAAAAAAGGAGGACAAGCATGATCAGCAAAAACTCCCCTCTCAAAACCATAGACAAAACTGTCTCTACAAGACTCCATCGCATATCTACGTCTCCAGCCTCCCTCACCCAGTCCCCCTCGATCGAAGTCGCCTCCCTCATGGTTATTCAGCGGACAATGAATGTTTCATCGGATTCCATTCATACGCGTGGCCTAACGAAGCTTGAAATGATGAAAGGCGAGGAGCTAACTATCGGCTCGCCTTCCATAATTCATGGGCCACTTTTATCCACTTGGCTAGGAGGAGGGCAATCACAACATTAATCCCGGTGATTCATTTTTATGGAGCCCGCTCAATGAGGCCCGTAGTTATGGAATTATGTTAATGGGCTGTAATGGCCTCGCTCGCTCTTATTTGTCTTTCCGCAATGTTATTATTATTAGTATGAGGGATGGGGTATGGCTTCCTGTTTCGGATTTGGGGTTGGGGGTTTCACCTTGTGAGAGTGGAAGGGGTGCTGAAGAGCAGGGTGAGGCTCGAGAGCAAATGGATGGTGAAGTGTACAGTAATGCTTGGGAGCAAAGAAGTCTTCAAGTGCAACAAAATGGCAAATATCGAAAAAGATGCTGGAGAGTAAAGGACTGTTTGAGAGCATAAGACAGCAACAAGATGATAAATATCAAAACGATGTTTGGTAGTAGAGTGTCTAAAGAGCAAATGAATGCTGAAGAGTGGAGAGTAGAAGAATGCTTGAGAGCAAAGGAGTATCCAAGACCAACAAGATGATAAATATAAAAAAATGTTGGCTAAAGAGTAAAGGAATGCTAAGAAGCAAAGATAATAGGTATAGAATATGTAAAGAAGAAGCAACTACTAAACTATACTTTTTTCTTAATGCTTTTACCCCGATAAGGCAACAAGAAATTTTCTTACTTCATCATCTACAAGATTATATATTTTAAGGTTTCCATGTTGATAGATAGTGTACCACAACAATTTTCGGCACATAGACGTGCAAAAGTAATACCCAGGCGCGGATTCAGGGGGTGGCACTCTGGACAGTGCCCCGCCCCTTGGACCCAAAAATGTTCTCAAATGAGTTAAAACCCTACTTTTACAAGTCATATTTCAAAAAAATTTCTGGGGGATGCCCCCATACCCTCTCAGCGGTACCACAAGGGGATCTTGCGTGAAGCTTTTTAGAAAATCCCCAACATTTTGACACTTTGTGTCAAAAATGTGATGGTCTGGAAAAGTGCCTCCCCCCTTGAAGCCATGCTGGATTCGCGCATGGTAGTACCTAGTGTTTTTCTATTTAGCATTATTTACTCTTTATTACTTTATTATTCCTTAATTTAAAGTTAACCGTTGGGCTCCAAAAAGGGAATATATAACATTTACTATAAAGATAACAAAAAAATACGTAAATAATGCTATTGAAGCTATCTTAAAACCTATTTAGGTTCATTAATTTTCCTAAAACTATAAAGCAACACATTTTGGCAAGCATTAAATATTGACCAAAGACTTTAAAACCCGTGCTAATCTTCAAACTGCCAGTGTAACCACGAGAAAGTGCCAATGGAGAAAAAAACGTCTTTCCACAACCACAAAGGCCCAAACGAATCTGCCACCCCGCCATTATCTAATAGGCCCAAACAATAGCAAGTCTTAATGCTAAGTCTCCATTGAAACCACTTTCTCTTTGGACTCCTTCCAAAAAAGCAAAGAGGA
Source organism: Tetragnatha versicolor (assembly GCA_024610705.1). Classification (NCBI taxonomy): domain Eukaryota; kingdom Metazoa; phylum Arthropoda; class Arachnida; order Araneae; family Tetragnathidae; genus Tetragnatha; species Tetragnatha versicolor. The sequence goes on from JANDEH010000007.1 coordinate 45,532,491, forward strand.
AAAACTTCCCAAGAGCGGAAATTCGAGAGCCTTATTAATTGGAGGGCTGGTCCCTTTGTTCGAATGCATGTAAGCGACCACATTACATGCGCCGTGGCGAATCTTCACTGGCAGAATCGTCATGTGTCGTCCCCCTCCGTTCCGGAGTCTTTTGTCCACTCGAAATGCGCCTTTTGACTTGACTTTAAGCCCTTTAGAAACAGTTTCTGGCTTCTTTGTGTGTCGGCTTGCTCAAGCGAGTATTATTTATCTTTTAGGCTTTTATGTGGAAGTAAAAACGTTTTACACGGGCCTTTAACAAAGGCCCTGCTATGAATCATGGCCGACGAGCGTGTTTGCAGATTGAAGCAGCTTCTAATTATGTAAGTAATTCCAGTTTTAAGCGAGAGGGTTGATTAGGGAGTAGATATAACCAACAAACTGAAGAGGAGGAAAATTAATCACACCCTCTAGGATTTTTTAATTTTTGAAAAGGATACTTTTAAGAAGCGTTTCCATTGTTTGGAATATAATGGCGGTTATTTTTCAGGGCAAATAATATGAATTTCTTGAAAGATTCGTAGGGCTAGCTGTTTAAAAGTTTCATTTTATTGGGAAGAGTCGTTTTTCTCTGGCTTGTTAGGGGGTTGATTCATCCTTCTGAACTCATTCAGAGAGTTTGCGGACTCTCTTTTCAATTCTTTGATATCCGTGTCATCATGGACGCTTTCCAAGTGTGATATGTTAGCTTCATTCACCACAAAGAAGCAATTTCATTGGAGACTAGTTATAAAATTCCGCAACTTGGTAGTGCTGTGTTTAGAGATTTAGTTGAAAATAAATATTTTCTAAAACTTCCTCACTTATTTGCATTTACTTTAAACTTAACAAACTAAATTACATTAACTTATGTGACTTTGAAACATTGTTTCCCTCGTTTAGACTTGAAAAGTCTTCTTACTGCATCTGTGAAGTTTGCATTTTAACAATTGTTGGGATCCTGCGTTGGGGTGATTTCTGCAAGTGTCCTCTATCTGCAGTGTGGAGATTAAGGGTGGACGCCATTCCCAAATATAATTAGACTATCCGCAGAAAAAGGAATTTTTTGGACAAAAAATTAAGAAAATGTTGAAAAAATATAAGAAGAGTCCTCACAAATATTTGTTCTAATTACAGCACTGTTTACCTATTTACCGCACATCATTTATAACTTATCAAACTTGCTTTGGTAGAAACTAACACACATAACTTCTGACAAATAAAGTTTGTGGCAAGGAAGTTAGTCCTCTTTTATAACTACTTGTTCAAAGCAATAATAAAATTGATAAACTTTTAAATTAGTCTCAATTTGATGCCCAATGAAGTGTTAACCTTTCGTTTTAAATAATATGACGGTGAAATAACTTATTTTCCTAAAAGTGTTCATTTGGAGGTCAATTTGTTTGAGGCGGCATATTGACAAGTTCTCAAACTAATGTGGGGCACTCGTTTCAAACAAATACTTAAGTGGATTAAAAAACAAAACTTAATAACCTTGTTTACAGAACACGTTTTCTTATCCTAATTGTCAATTCCAGGTGTTTTTATTCCTTTGAACAAGTTATAATCGTAAATGTAGTACTTACGATTCAAATTATACTTGCGTGAAAAATCTTTAATCGTAATTACTTTGATTAATGTCTTAAATGGGTCTTACGTTCAAGGATATACACAAGTCGAAGTTCAAAATATCTTTTAGCTATTTGTGTTTTCTTTATAAATGTGAGAATTTTCGTCACTTTAACTAATTAGGGACGTTTTCATTCGTTGTTTCTGTGAAGCAAACTTTGTTGTTGTGAAGTCTTTTTATGTTCTAGTTTCTCAATATTTGTGTTGTATTATTTATCTGTGATTTTCCTTTAATTGAAAAATGAACCTAAGGGAAAGTGAACTCATTAAAAGTTTTTAAAAGCTATTTTGATTGCATTAAAATTATCCCTGTAATAACAAGTTTGAACATAGCTATCAAAACTTAACTGTCCCCAGGCAGAAGAAAAACGCATTTCAAATAAACCCCTCGTTCTGATTGCAGAGATTAAGCAAGTCAATCAGTCACTAATTCAAAAAGGCTTATTTTCCAATCCTCAACAGACAATCACGTTTTATCAGAGAACTAGATTTCCAACTCAGTCCTAAATTTAAAAGTTCCACTTAATTTATCGTCAATTCTTCTGATACTTCCACCTTGGGACGCCTATCGCCATCAATAATTCCATCGATGATCCCCGTTAACTCCTCACAATCGCCTAATTACCTGCACTTAAATCGGGGTGGACCTTTTTGCGACTAATCGTGCCATCATCTTGTTTCTCGTCGTCGTATTCCAGTCGGGAGAGTCTCCTAATTGACCGTAATGTCAGCGCATTTAAGAATAAATGCCGTGCGAGGCTTCTTTTTCCGCCCTAATAGCAAAAAGGCAGGGAGGAGTTTCCCTGCGCAAAAATGTCGGGTAATTGTCGGAGATATGCTAAGTCGGGTCCCCTGAGCCGGCTATCATCAAAGGGCGGCACTTAAACCGTTGCCTTTCTAATGGAACAGCAGAAGGGATTATGAAGGGGATAAAAGGGGACGTCCGAGACTAACAAAAAAAGAACGCTGCTGCTGAGATTCGCTCAAAGAGCATCCTTTATTCGCTGCGAAATCGTAGGTTTAAAAAGCAGTAGAGATACCTTCTTTCCCCTTTCTTTGCAGCCACCGTGCCAACGTACTATCCTGCTACTCAGTGATGGAAGTTTTCAAGATTGTTATCCCTGTTCTATGTTGCGGTACTGTAATCTGACAAGACTGACTGAACGAACAGCTAAAAAGAACGTAAATTTTGCTTTCCTTAGTAAATTTTGAAATCCTTCTGTGATTCCTTTATTGGTTTTCCGGAATTGCAAGTGGAAACGTTCCCTTTTAGATGATTTTTTGTCACTGTCTCTTCTCTATCGTTTTTCTTTTCTCTGTCTTTTATCCTCTCTTACTTTTCAGTACGTGAATATTGTTCTTCCCTTATTCTTTTTCGTCTCTTTTTATGTAAACGAAAGAAGCAACTAAGAGAGCATTATCAAAAACCTTAGCCTTCTGTCTACATGCTGAAGACTGGTTGTATCCTTTAAAAAACCTGATGGAAAATATCCTAACTTAAGGCTCATTTTTTACACGCACTTTCACTTTCAATGTTCATAAGAAGTTATCCTCACCGAGGAATCAGACGTATTTTCAGAAGATCGAAACGATGCTTTACTCTTGTCACTTTGGATGACTCCTCTAAAATGAAGATCGAAAGAGAAAAGTCTAAATTAGCCTTAAAATACTTCTTTTAACACAAAAAATATTGGAGTGATTACTTTTTTAAAGGGCAATTTGTTCTTCTGATACTGAAACATATCGCTCATAATATTTTTCCATCGAAAAAAGAAAGTGACGAAAGTGCAAACTTCGTCCGTAACACTGGAACTCTCCAACATTATACGTCATCTTCAATTTCTAAAACATATATATCTGCAGACACTATATTTTGATTGATTCGTAAATTTTTCAATCGAATGGGAATGGTTTATTTACACAATGAAAATAAATTTCTTTAATTAGGTATCCAATCCCCAGAGATTTTAAATCACTTAAAGTAAAAAATCCCTTTTAGAGAGAAGCTAAGTCTCTTTGACTGAGTAATTTCTCTTTCCTTCTCTTTCACGTTAATAAATACTCCATCCTCTTTATCTGATAGTTTTCTTGAAAAAAGATGAATTTCCTACCCATCTCTAATGGTCCTTTTCTCATGGTATTCGTATTTCTCTGCACCTTCCTCCTTGTAGACCACGCTGGTTCACAGCCAATGTGCTCTCTAGTAAGAGACAACTCTACGTGCAAAACAGTCGACGAGTTTCTTCTTCACAGCGAAGAGTTTTGAGGAATCGTGCTGTTTAATCAGTAATTTGATGTGCTGAAGTTTTGAGAGGGGGCGTTTTCCCGAATCGGGGAAATGGGAGGAGACGGAGAAAAAGGAAGGCGTATTAGGGGGTAATTCCATCCGGGAGGAGTTCAAAGGGACGACGAGAATCGGGAAAACTTTCTTTTCGGATTCATTCATTCATTCCATCAGCGTCGTCTCATCACCCATGCGACATCAATGAAGACGATTACTTGAACTTTTTTATTCGCCGTGACTCGGGCGAGGTATATGTATTCGGGTGAATAACACATCAGATCCAGCTAACTGTTGTCTTTGTTTCTAATATCCATTAAAATTCGGACAGTTTTCACTCTCCCGAGGGAGTCCTTTCTGTGATTGACAAGAACCCCCCGGCAGATGGCACTGTGAATGGGATATCCTTGGGGTTGAATCAGTGAGGGAATTATAGTTTTAATAAATACAGCATAAAAAAGGCGCCGTGTAGACGATTTAAGACGTCAGATCAAGACGCAGGTACTGTCGAACCAACGATAGTAAAAGGGTCACGTGATTTTGTCATACTCGGAGGGGAGAAAGGAAGAAGCTGAGGGGCAGTTGATCGAAAGAGGAAGATACATTTACTCCATCTAAACTTAGTTATACCAAGACCCTCTATATACATGGCCACCCAACTCCGGACGATGACGTCAAACGTGAGTGAAAATTGCCATGTTAAGTCTATGGAGTGACGTCAAAGATGAGTGAAAGTTATGACGTTGCACGGCCGAGTTGGGAGGCCTTTATATAGAGGGTCTTGGTTATACCCTCTATATACATAAAAAATCAGTATATTTTAAATAAAATAAAAAATACTGAAGCAAAAATCACGTGACCCTTTTACTATCGTTGGTTCAACAGAGTACTACACAAACTGTTTCAAAAAGGATAACTTGTTATCAATCCCAATCCTGGACAAATAATAGAAAGATCCAAGGTTTTTCATAAGTTACTAACAAGGATAAAAGAGAGAACCAATAAGATATTCCATTAAGCTTATTGACTTATTTTAAGACTCCTCGTTTAATTATAATAAGATATTTTGATATTATTTTATGGACTCGTGAATAAAAATTAAAATCCTCAATTCAGAAGGTGTTAGATCTTTTGATCGTTGGAAGACATATCTTCTAATGATCTAAAGCTTCTATTGATCAAGCCAAAAATAGTTTAGGCATACCTAAACTATTTCTGGCTTATTTGAATTTCATAATATGCATGGCAGCTCTCGAAATTGAACTACGTATTTAATTTCATCAAGATACAGCGAAGCCTTTCCACTACCAAGTCATACCGTGTCCAACTAAACCAATGCCCTTACTGACTACAAAGAGGCAGTTAAAAGCTGCTCCCTCTCATCCAACTCCGACACTAATCCTAGAAAAGGAAGTGCGTCCGCCAAACCGTAAATCCATCTCCCCATCATAACGGGCTGTTACTCGCAAATTAATTGAACGCAGAAGCGAGTGGCTGGAAACACCCATCATAATAGTCGTCTAGCATGTCTTTCGAAGCAAACGATGTAGAAAGAATCGGGCCCTGGGAGGGAGGTCCCCCTTTGGGTCCCGGACCGTGACAGAGTGGCACGCGGGTCCGGCTCGCGACGACAAAGAGACCGGCTTGACGTCATCGTGATGTCATAATTCGTTGGAGATTGACTTCACGCGCCGTGGAGACTGAAATTGCCGCCATTTGCCGATCTAAGATAAAAATCTGCATTGAAGGATTAGGATGGGAAGGGTGTAACTTTTAAAGGGGCTCATCTAATTTTTGTCCTTTAGAAATTCAATTGGGAAGTATGTTTACCAGACATCAAGGGTATGTGGGACCACTGAATCATTTTTAGGAGTGATATGAAAATCTCTATATTCCAAAATGTTCTCGAGAATCATCGCGGATTTCACGATGCACAAGTATGAGTAAATCGAAATAATGCTCATGGACTTTTCACTTCCGATCTTCTTTATGGATGATACCTCCGAAAGGACAAGTTAGTGTAAAGGCTAATTCAGACACCACTTTTGATATTCACATTTTAGTGAATTTTAGAAAAGTGTGAATTGGATTTTCATTCTTTACTTACTCCTTCATTTTTATGCTAACTAGCCATTCCCATCAGGAGTGAATCACCCAGAATGAAAAATGGAAGGGAAACAGTGTGAATGAGCCTACATTTACAATTTTTCACTTACACTGTAAAGATTAAACACACACTTTTCGCTGTGGATGATTCCTCCAAATGAACACCAAAAGTGAAAAGTCTGAATGAGCTTTGAAATTGCAGTTTCACTCTTCCGATTTCCTACGCAAATGTGCGATTCCTTGGTGAGGATTAATCATGATGAGCACTGAAAGTGAAACGGTGTAAAATGATCCTTAAGTTTGTGTGACGTTGGTATTAGGTATTAATACACCGATAAAACTGGGGAAGTATTTAAAAATAGGCAATTAAATACACAGTATTACACATTTTCAGTTATTAAAAGGTGTTGTTTTTCAAAACCTTGGGGGGGGAATAAATTGAAAATAATGTATTACTTACAATAAGAGTTCAGCAACGTTAGTTGACCCTACGACGCGGCGTCTCTAAAAACAAAGTAGATCCCATATCGGTGTCTGAATTTCGAGTGAAATGAAGAGCGTTAATTTTAAAATACGATTATTTCGTTAAACCCAGTGTATTTTTAATCACCATTTGCGTACCGAAATTCCTATTAGCAACCCAACAGGTTTGTGTTTACCCACTTTCTCCATCCGCGAAGTGACGTACGGGGTTAAGGAAACGTAGCTGTCGAGTATAGTCATTTTATCAAGTGCAAATGTGCAATCTGGATTTGGTATATTTACGTATTATACCGTCGACCGTTCAGCAGCCGTTAAATTCAGCGGTAATACAATGCTATAGATTAGTCAAGAGGATTTGATAACGTTACGTAAGAACCCTAGATTTCTTCAAGGAGGAACGAACACCGCAATCTTGCATAGCAAAGAATTCTATGTAAATGCTACTTTTTTACTGGTGACAAACAGAGTATGTGATAGTTTGCACAGAAAAGACACATAGCTCCATAATGGATATCTTAAGTAATATATCTGAGAAACTTATGTTTGTGAGTGGAAAATAAAACCAAATTTCGCACAATGTTTAAGGTAATCTGTCGTTTCTCCGAGTATGGTCATACGGAGACACATTGAGTGTCATCCTTCTAAATTATCAAAAGGGTGACTCCAGGGGAGGACCATCCCATCCTTCCCGTACCCCTCATGCTATGCCACCATGGCGATCTTAACCCCTTAACAGTGACATTTATTTCAGAAAAATTTACCAAAAATGGAAAATTTTTTAACTGTTAATTTTGTTCTTTATGTTGTAATTAGTGTTAGAAAATAATTTTTTATATAAAAATCAAAATTTATATGCAATTACAAGTGTATTAATTATTTTAGCATAGGGGAGAGTGTTGTACCTATGGACAAAAATCACGTTTGGATTTTTCTAAGACAGGTAAAATCACATTTTGACCATTTAAAGTGCCCAACTTATAGTCCTAACCTTTGTGAGTAGAGATATATTTTTTATTAGTCAAAATTTTGAAAATTGGATTTTTAATCATTTATAAAATTTAAATTTGTGTCCAAAGGTACAACAACCTGTTGTACCTATGGACAGACCCAGTTGTACCTGTGGACACCCTTAATAAGGGAAGATTTAGTTGAAAAAAGCTAAGAATGAACATTTTTATTGATGAATTACCTTTTAATAACCTATTTCAAGCCTTTTTAAAATTGAAAATAGATTTTTTAAAGTAATGTAGTTTTAGATCGTAAATGATCATTAAAACGAAGTTGAATGATAAAAGTCTTGATTTTTTACCAAAAACACAAAAATCACATGGTATTTTCAGATCAGAATTTAAGGTAATAGTTTCATCAATCATGCTGATTGATCTGACAACTTCACTGATCCAAAAAAACAATTCGATCGACACTTAGTTGTGCAAGCATTTGGTAGTAATAACAATACTAATTTGGTGTTAAATCTTCTTCAGTGGAAATTTTAAGTTTTTTTAATCATCATACTTAAATGCGATAGGGTGCTTAGGGTTTTATACCATATTTTGCATTAAATTCCAAGTAGAATCATAAATTTAAAAAGTAGTTTATATCACAAAATATTTGATTTTTCATCTAAAATTCACTTGAAAATAATCGCTGACAAATAGATTACCATTTAGAAATAGTATAACATTTATTAAAATGTATTCAGTTAAATGAAACCTGATTCTAAAACGCCGATTAGCTACAGACACCCACAAGAACGTGTCCGTAGGTACAACACTCATGGTGTCCGAAGGTACAGCATCAGGTGTTTTTGCATTCAAAGTTCTATAAAAGATAAAAGAATTGAGATCTGACGATTTCTAATATCAAAACTAAAAAGTCAAAATCTCTGGGATTCCCCCATATATCCCATTTTATCATATCATAATCATAGAGGAAGAAAATAATTAATGTAGTGATGCACTAAAAAAAACTTTGAGCACCTAAAAACAGTATTTTTATTATAGAAAATTTAAATAATATTTTAAACAGCTGATTTCACGTTAGCAACTAGATAGTATCTGTTTACATTCAAAATCGACCACAAATTCAAATTTACATTTTTTCCCGAATTTTAAAATGAGGTGGCTGAAGGTACAACCGTCCGTAGGTACAACACTCTCCCCTACACATAAAAAGTATTGGATTACACACACATCTTATTAAATTAGGAGGAAGATTATCCAAACATAATGTCTCACAATCTCTAAACGACGAAAAATCACTATCATCATTGAAACGAACTCAGTTTGGGCTTCACAAAACGGAAACGTTAATTTTTCTCCCGCCCGAGCTCAGCTCGGGCATTACAAATTCTGCACGTAGTAGTTGCCCGAGCTGAGCTCGGGCGACACTGTTAAGGGGTTAATTAAAAAATTACAAGTAGATTGAAACTCAATATCGATTTATAGATTTTCTTAATTAAAAAATAAACATGGTTAACCTGCCGCACTCATATACGAGATGTAGCGCCATACCAGCCTAAAATACTTCACGCCCAGTCCAAGACCAGTAGCGCTCCAATTGGCTCCCAAGGCACGAATTTTGGCAATTATATTTCGTTTAGCCAAGTGTAAAATATCCCGCCACGTGTCACCGTGGCGAGCAAATCATCGGACTTCGCCAACCTCGTCACGTCCATGCTAAGACGCCATAAGTGGGTTAGTGCGTGATCCATGAATACTTGATGAGAGTCTTCAGCCCCCCTCTCCCTATTTCCAGGAATTTAAGCGTTTTACGTGACCACGCTGAATTATCCGGAAGAATCCAGGAATTTATGCTTTTAATGGGAATCTCGTATCTGGCAAATTTGGAAGGACGCGTGTGTAGTCACGTTTTGAGACTGTGCTTATAGCAAGCGAATTTTCGTAGATACTATTTAAATGCATTTTAAAACGGATTCTTATGGAGCATTATTAAAGGATTAGTAATTATTAATCTGACTCGTATGACCTTTAAATATTTGTCTTGCCTGGTATACCCGTCCATGGATATTGTTTTGATAAAAAAATTATTTTCATCGAAATGGTAGGTTGCTTCTCACCTATTTAGTTGTATAACAGCGGAGTTAACGTTCTTATCCCAAAAAACGCTTGAAATACTATGGAGAAAATGTGAATTACAATGTTAAAAATAATCTTTACGGTCAAGTACAATTAAAATAACCAGAGAACGTTATTCCATAACATTTTCGTTATTTTGTTTGTGACGCTTCCCTATCATTCTCATTATTCAGGTCGAAAAATAATATTTTTTTAAATGTAATCAAATCAATTTAATAGAGTTTGATATAAAATTCAACCAAATAAAATGCAGAAGTGGAAAAATATTACATTTGCACCATTATTCAATTTAAAAATATTTTTGAATGTCCCTGCTTATTTTTCAATCCACCACACTCTGTGATATACATATTTTTTTTCTAGTTTCCCAACTTATTTTCAATTCCCCCTTTATGATATACAGATTTTTTTTCTAGTTTCCCAACTTATTTTTCAATTCCCCCTTTATGATATACATATTTTTTTCTAGTTTCCCAACCATTTTTTCAATTCCCCCTTTATGATATACATATTTTTTTCTAGTTTCCCAACTTATTTTTCAATTCCCCCTTTATGATATACAGATTTTTTTTCTAGTTTCCCAACTTATTTTTCAATTCCCCCTTTATGATATACAGATTTTTTTCTAGTTTCCCAACCATTTTTTCAATTCCCCCTTTATGATATACAGATTTTTTTCTAGTTTCCCAACTTATTTTTCAATTCCCCCTTTATGATATACAGATTTTTTTTCTAGTTTCCCAACTTATTTTTAAATTTCCCCTTTATGATATACATATTTTTTCTAGTTTCCCAACTCATTTTTCAATTCTTCCTTTATGATGTACATATTTTTTTTCTAGTTTCTTAACTCATTTTTCAATTCCCCCTTTATGATATACGTATTTTTTCTAGTTTCTCAACTCATTTTTCAATTCCCCCTTTATGATATACAAATTTTTTTTCTAGTTTCCCAACTCATTTTTCAATTCCCCCTTTATGATATACATATTTTTTCTAGTTTCCCAACTCATTTTTCGATTCCCCCTTTATGATATACATATTTTTTGCTCATTAATTATAATGAATTACAATTCTAGTGATTTTCCTCTAGATCTTCAACGCATGTCGAGACACCTCGCATAAAAGAAGGGGGCTCCAAAAGGAAGCTCAACAAGGCTTATTACAGAGCACTTCACAACAGAGAAAACTTGTTACTCACTCCCCTCGGAGACTTCTTGCTCGCCCCTCTCCCCTGCAAAAACGGTCGCCTAGCAACGGGCCTCGTTCCGCCATTCTCTAATGGCCCCAAATGGAGCCAAAATGGGCCAGCCCCCGAAATTAATTGCCCACTTTCCGCAAACCGAGTGGACTTTGTAGTCGCACCAAATGGGATTTTCATGCAACCTCCGATTGGCCGGGCTGCGCTCCACTGGACCCTGCCCCCTCGACCACTGACCGTTCGATCGAACTCTGTGGTTAGTTTAGTTTTTTCTTCTTTTTTCCCCTTTCAAAAATTTTTTTTAGACCGACTTGGATTATATTAGATCTATCAATTCACTTACTTGTGCAAATTAGGCCGGTTTCGGGTTTTGGCTGTGCTTTCTTTTAGAACATATCTTTATTTGGTAAGTGTAACACCTAATGGTAATGAACGAAAAAAAATGTGTAACTGAATAAAAATTAAAATGCAATATTAAATTGTTTATTTTTTAAACATTAATGATAAATCATAAATTATATATTACTAGCGCTAAAGCGCTAGACCCGGCTTTGCCCGGGCGCAGTAGCCCCGGGTTTTATTTTATTTTTTATAAATATCATCTGGTGCGTTACAGATGGGCTTCACCAGTCCATTTTTAAAGAAGATTATTCTGGTGTGTTACAGATGGGCTTCGCCAGTCCATTTAAAAAAATTCTTCTGGTGTGTTAGAGATGGGCTTCGCCAGTCCAAATGTGGAAATAGTTAAATAAAGGAGCCACTTTTATGTTTATGTTACAACAATGGATTTTAAACTGCAACAATCGAGAATATGCCTACAACAATTAAAGTTACATCTTCTCTTATGATATTTTCAACAATGGGGGTTTTCCATGAAGTAAGGCACGAAATAGGGGTTTTTGAGCATAAAATTGACCAAAAAAGTTATTAGGATGCATCGATTTTAATTTTTTTTTATTCAGAAACCTTCCTTGGAGCGAGTAGATCAACGTGGTATAGTTTAATAGTTAATGTAGGTTCGAAAACTTTAAAACTATAAAGGACATACATACATACATACATACATACAGACAGACAGACAGACAGACAGACAGACATACATACATACATACATACATACATACATACATACATACATACATACATACATACATACATACATACATACAGACAGACATTGATTTTTATATATATAGATAAGAGAGAGCTTACATGTTTTTTTTATTATTCCCGCCACTTTAACAAAGTTTTCAATCTAAAAAGTAGAATAACAGGAGTTTGAAAGTTTAATAATTAAATTAAACATTTTAAAGGTTAAAACATTTAAAATAGGTGTCTTTAATAAATATTTTTTGAAAATTTCATACTGGATGCGTTGGCATGCCTTTCTTAATTTAAAATTTCTTTGATAAAAAATATTCATAATCTTAAAACAGATGCTGTTTTAAATTGAAAAAAGTAGGAATTATTTTACTAAAGCTTCCTTCACTAAAAGGTTGTCAATTTGCTATTTTATAATTTTTTTTAAATGTGCTTATATTTTTATTGTATTAATTAGCTGCATTTCTTCTAAGAAAACCTGTTGGTACTACTGGTACCGGTAACCCCTTTTTTCCCTTGTCACAAAAAATTAGTGATGGGCAGGTATCGATACCAAATACTTAAGTACTCGATACCTATAGGTATCGAGTGTATTCGATACCCACAGGCACAGGTATCGAGTGTATTCGATACCCACAAAAGTATCGATACTTTATTCACATATTTCGTTTTAAATTTTTCAATGAAGTAATCTTTATAATACCTACCGTAGATCAAACGCAGCCTGTTTCCGTTTTCATTTTGCAACGCTCAAACCCAAGCCGTTAATCATCCGCGAGAGAAATTTGACGCGGCTAGGTTTTTCCCCCGCCAAATCCTTCGCCTCTATCCACCTCCAGACCCGTAGCTACGGGGCTTTTTGATGTATCGCTTTCAGTTTTTTGAATATTAGTCTGATTATGGATAGGCCCTAAAAAAATTGTCCCTTCAGGTTCGTTTCCCGACATTGAAAAAAAGTACTCGATACCTGAAAATACTCGATACCTATAAGTATTCGATACCAGAGTATTCGATACCTATGAGTATTCGATACCAAAGTATTCGATACCTAAAATTATCGATTTTGCCCATCACTACAAAAAATCAAAGATTGATAAACCCTCCCTTCCAAACTTGATATCATCTTTTGAAAATCCCTAAGGCCTAATCCGAAGATTCTCAAACTGTTGGTTGATCGCAGATTAATTTTTAGTATAAGTAGTCGCAGGGTTACTGCAAGATTTTGAATTTTTCTTTGAAGCTTCGAACGTGAATGTTGACTTTGCCACAGAGTAAAGAGAAACTTGCTTCCCTTTAATGTACTGTTGATGCAAAATACTTATTCAAATTATATAAATATTTTTTTTAAAACTCTTTTAAATCAGTGTTTCTTAATTAGGACGCACACCCTGCCGGGGGACAAATTACTAATTTTGGGAATTTGCTTAAGTTATGTTGTAACTGCGCAAATAATACCCAGTTTCAGAATTTTTTTTAAAGTGGGACTCATTGTTTAATCCCCCTTTTTTTAAGTGAATGTTCGATATCAAATTTAAAACTTAGATCAGCTGAGGTTAAAATCCTATCACATAATTTTATATATTAACACTACATCTAATCACTAACGCTTGCAGAATATAGTTGAGGACCAAAAGTCTCTTAATTCTGTTGGGAACAGGTGGCAAAATTAGATGGACTTGGGGGAGGAAATTGGAAAAAAGGCTGATATAAAGTTTCTGCCCTAGTCTAGTTAATGTCTGAAAAAATAAATACCTTAAGGTATGTGCCTTGTTGGAAATTTTTTTTTCAAAAATATGAAAATATATATTGACATTTTTATATCTTTGGTTGTATTTATGTTAGAATAGGGTGTTTTTTTTAAACGAAAGTTCGAATTTTTTTCGGGGGACCCCCTAAAAAGGTGCCATTTGATATAAAACTAATATTCTGAGAGTTACAGCTCAAAAAATAATATTTAGACCCCGCCCCCGAGCGTCAAAGTTTCAAAAAAACTCTAAATTTTGCACGTTTTTAGCTATAAAATCCAAACTAATGGTTGTAAAAATACAAAGGGGGTCTCATTTTGTAGATAATTTATTTAGCTTTAACTTTTATAATTAAAACTTATTTGTGAAGCTTACAGATTATAAGATACGAGGGGTTTCATTAACTCCCCACGCAATATTTATTTTTTAAGAAGTGCCAGGAAATTTCTTTAAATTTGTCAACTACCGTAAAATGGTTCAATAACATATAAATAATAGTTTTAGACAACATAGGTACACAATTTAGTATATTAAAGAGCAAAAAAATATTTTTTCGTACGTACCTGTTATTTTTTTCACAATCGTAAAACAATTCAAATAAAATATATAAAATATTTTTTCAATTACTTATTAAATGAATAAATGTGTTAAAGTTGATAAACAAGCAAAAAAACCAAATTAATATTATTTTTACTTTTTTCTAAAATATAGAAATTTTATTTTCATCGCTTTGATAGTATTTTTCATAAAATCTCCCTATTTTAGTAGTTTTGAGAGCAGTATTCGACACGACCCCTATCTGAAGTTTTTAAATTTAAATTGAACTGATGTAAATAAAACAGTACAAAGTTCGAGTTGATGATAAAGAAGTCAATTCAAAACTAATTATCATTAAAAATATTGGAAGTTTCATTTCTATGCATTAGAAAAAATTCAATATATCTTCAAAGAAAGGTATCTTGCAAGTGCTTGGTATTTATTAGGCTTGATATATCCAACCATCCCCCCCTAGGTACCATTGTATCATGTTAGATGTAATGCAAAAGTCCAATATTGCGTAAAAATTCTCCTTTTTAAATACAATTGTATCTAGCCTTTAAAAAAGGTAGCTGTAATCAGAAGTATCTGTGGTATTCTACTACACACCTTCATTACAGTTTGGTTTTCTGAGCTAGATGCAACATTAGTTGCATATCAAGAAATTAAATGTGCAAAAACTGTAGTTAGTTACGAAAAAAATGCAGAAATATCAAAACTAGCATTATTATTTTTTAATAGTTTGTGGTACTTAAACCCCGAGACTTTTGAATTCTCAGAAAGCTAAGCAGAAATTAAAGGTAACATGCTTTTGTGTTATGAGGAGGAACTATAAAACTAGCTGAAGACTGTGTAAAAGTAGAATAATAATAGTGAGAGTTAATTTAAGTGTCTAATTATCTTTTCAGCAACGAAATCGAGTTTCATCACTTCATTTTCATTTACAATGAACTTTTTCAAAAGATTTAATATTTCCATTCTACTTTTAAAGGTCTGATAAAGATATTTGAAATACTGACTGGCATTTTCATACAATAGAGGGCTTTTGTATTACATTGTAGCATGATTTTTTTGGACACCTAGTCTAATTTTTTTTTGGGGGGGAAGGGGGGTGGCGTTTCCCCTACCAACCCCTTTGATATATCAGTAGAATACCACAGATACTTCTGATTACAGCTACCTTTTTTTAAGGGCTAGATACAATTGTATTTAAAAAGGAAAATTTTTCACGCAATATTGGAGTTTTGCATTACATCTAGCATGATACAATGGTACCTAGGGATGTTTGATGTATCAGGCTTTATAAATACCAAGCACTTGCAAGATTCCTTTCTGAGAAGACATTCTGAATTTTTCCTACTGCATAGAAATGAAACTTCCAATATTTTTAATGATAATTAGTTTTGAATTGACTTCTTTATCATCAACTCGAACTTTGTACTATTTTATTTACATCAGTTCAATTAGTCATTAAAAATCAAATTTTATTTTTTTCGGAATATGCAAGAAAGTAATTTAAAATTTTTTGTTGATAGATATCGAAAGTTAAAGTCATTATGCTATTTTATCTAGGGCAAGTGGAAAAATGCTTATCAAAATCTTTAATCTGGCAATGTGAAACGACAAAATTCTGAAAACTTTGAAAGTTTAAAATGTCCCTAGTTTTAATTGAAATATAAATTTTCAGTCTTGTTTTTTATTTACATCTCGCAAATTATAAAAAGAAGTTAAGAATATCATTATCGTAGAGCGTTGGTCCTATCCTTGTATTTTTTTTTTTGAAATTATTATTATTTATTGAAATACAAACAAAAGAACAAGAAAATTTACAAATCCACATAGTCACCTGGGATCTCATGGTCCATGTAGGTGACCGTAATTATAAGTAACAAAAATTTAAAGTAAAAACTAGGAGAAGAGAAAAAAACACAGGAAATACATACATGAGGTGGATATAGTGGCAAACAGGGCGCCAATAAATTATATTTTTGCCATAATGATGAGTTAAAGTGCTTAAAACTATTTTAAATCATACATTAAACAGAACAAAAGAAATCATCAATATCCTCAATAGTAAACAGATATTCTTTTAATTGTTTTTTGAATAAATGTTTTGAAGGGCTATTTTGAATATGTATAGGTAACTTATTAAAACACTTAGGGGCTATGTAACAAAAATTTTTACAGAATATGGACTTATTAGGTTTAGGAACAAAGTATAATATGTTAGGTCTTCGTAGGTTTACGACATTGCGTTTTTGACAAATGTTGGGGTTTAGATAGAGATGGAGGCAAATTTTAAAATAAAAAAGATGGCGAATTGGAAGTATATTTAAGGAATTGAAGTAGTTAATATTATTTGTGTGTAAGTGCGCTTCATTACTTAAAAACCTCAGGAATCTCTTTTGCAGCCTCTCAATTCTTTTTAAGTTGATCATGTAATCCCCTCCCCACACAACTAAACCGTAATTAAGTTGTGAATGAACCCAAGAATAATATAAATTAATTAGTAATTTATTATTTATCTTTTGTTTTAGGTAATAAAAGTTACACAGTACATACCTTAGTTTGTCTAGTTTAAATTAAAATATTTAAATTTAAGAACTTCAGATAAGGGTCGTGTCGAATACTGCTCTCAAAACTACTTCTAAAATAGGGAGATCTTATGAAAAATACTGTCAAAGCGATGAAAATAAAATTTCTATTTTTTAGAAAAAACTAAAAATAACATTAATTTGTATTTTTTTTCTTGTTTATCAACTTTTACACATTTTATTCATTTAATAAGTAGTTGAAAAAATCTAATATAATAAAATTGAATGTGTGTATATATGTTTGTCTTTTATACAAATCCACATTTTTCTTCCGATCTGCACCAAACTTGGTATACATACGTAAAAAAACTCAGAAAAAAACATAGGCTATGTTTCGAAAACTTTAATTGACCCCTTGACCCTCTTTTGACCCTTTTTATGGTCATTTTGCTGAAATAGCTTTATTTCTCCTCAACAAGAGATCTGCTTACTCCATTGTTACAAAGAAAATGTAATGCTAAACAACAAGTTTTTAATAGAAACACTAGGTACAAGTCTATTTAAAAATTATATTAATAATTTAAAAATCTGTTTCAATGAAATTTAAAAGTTTTTTAAGTATAGTTTAACGTATTTTTATTTGAGAGTTTATCTAATTTTTATATTTTAAAAAGCTTTATGGAATGTCATTGTTGTTAAGATAGTCTCCAAGGAAACGAGGATGTAAAATCAAAAGGCGATAATATTTCAGCTTTTAAGAAAGTTGGTTAACAAACCAAAAACTATTAAAACTCCCTTTCAACTAGAAAAGACTGATTTTTTTCCTTAAATTTCAAAATGGAATAAGCTTTAATTATTAAATAATTTCACGGAAAACGTTAATTCCTTCCTACAGATATGATTAACCAAGGGATCTAAGCAATTTTAAATAATTTTTAGAATACTTTCTCCATGTAAATGTGTAAATCATTCATAAAATTGTATTGCTTGAGAACTGAAAGAATTTTAATCCATCCGGGAACACCGGGATAAGAAAAATTGCTAGGAACATCTGGATAAGAAAAGTTATCGGGAACACCGAAATATGAAAAAGACGCCTGAGATACCGGGATGATTGGTAAATGCTGATTATACAAAATTAGAAATGTATTCGGGAAAACGTAAAAATAATAAATTTATACTCTCCACCCGTGCAAGGCCGGGCATATCAGCTAGTATTTTATATATTTTATTTGAATTATTTTACAATTGTGAAAAAATAACAGGTATGTACGAAAAAATTTTTTTTGCTCTTTAATATATTCAATTTTGTACCTATGTTGTCTAAAACTATTATTTATATGTTATTGAACAATTTTACGGTAGCTGATAAATTTAAAGAAATTTCCTGGCACTTCTTAAAAAATATATATTGCGTGGGGAGTTAATGAAACCCCTCGTATCTTATGATCTGTAAGCTTCACAAATAAGTTTCAATTGTAAAAGTTGAAGCTAAATAAATTATCTACAAAATGAGACCCACTTTGTATTTTTACAACCATTAGTTTGGATTTTATAGCTACAAACGTGCAAAATTTAGAGTTTTTTTTGAAACTTTGACGCTCGGGGGCGGGGTCTAAATATTATTTTTTTGATCTGTAACTCTCAGAATATTAGTTTTATATCAAATGGCACCTTTTGAGGGGGTGCCCCGAAAAAAATTCGAACTTTCGTTTAAAAAAACCACCCTAATGTTAGAAACCAATTAATTAAGCTTTTTTATATTTTAAAGCAAAAAATATTTTTTATTGATTTAATTTAAAAAATCAATAAAAATTAAGCAATACATATTACAGCAAACCTTAGAATTAAAAATCTAATTAAGTTTGAGTTATTTTCTAACTTGTAAAGGAATTTTCAAATATCTAGGAAATAACCGAGAAGGTTCTTCTTTTCTTAATTATTATAGATTTTTTTTCTTAAGACTTAATGTTTTTCTTAACATTTTCCCCTATTTTACACATAGACAGGCCACTAGACTAACTTACAATCATCTAAATATAATGATTTTAGGTCATTCCTTAGAATATACAATCAAAAATATTCATACCAAATTTCATAAAAATACAAGCAATAGATTTTGAGAAATCATGTTTACCGTAACTAAATTTATTAAAAAAAACCTGAGAAAAACGAATTTGTATTGACATTTTGCATATGACCGGCATGGGACATTCTTTCTTTAACTAGCTATAACTTTTTTCTAGTGGCTATAGAATCAAAAGTAAGATAGTTTTAAAAAACTAAAAAGCTGAACTAAATTAAATTACTAGTTTTGGTCGAAATTGACGTTTTCAACGTAGGCACATACCTTAACAAAATATGAGGTGGGGTCACAATAGATTCTTTTTATAAAGAGTTGGTCGGGATGTTCAAAAGTTTGGGAACTTTGCCCCAAGCTGAAGGAGGTGCGAAATAAATAGTTATACAACATTAGTTATAAAACATTATACTAGACAGCAACTTTACTTGACCCTGGGCTGAGAGAAAACAAAGAAAGTAATTCCCAGCAATTCTGAATTTTGATTGTGTTTTTTATCACAATTTTTGTACTGAACCTCCTCCTAACAACCCAACAGGAACAGGCTATCAGTTTTTCCTTCCGCTTAGTGACGTCATAGGGTCAAGAAGCATTGCAGTCTAGTATAGATTTTCTTATCCAAAAAATTCGTACTGGAAAAATTACTACCCTCAAGTTCTTTTCATACACAAAAAAGAATATTCTAACCAGAGAAACTCAATTCACCCTCAGCCAAAAACGGTTCCGTCCATTCTCATCATCCATAGACTTCGCTCAACGAAAGAGTTTTCGATTACCCTTCACCCCCTGTTTGGAAACAAATATTTCCTTGAAACGCAGCCAGCCGGGGCTTCCTTCCTCCTCCCCCATCAACAGTTCGCTGGGCAGCATAATAATTCGAACAACCGGGGCTTCTCCCACTTCCGGCAGTAAAAGCGAAACGGGAAGGCCATTACTTGATCGGGGCATTAGTGCAGCCCCGGCGGAAAAACATGTTTAGACGGAAAGCCGCAGTCCAGTAAACGGGGCTTTTGCGCCCTGCCGTACTTCCGGGCGGGAGAAGCGAATACATTTTCTGCATTGGGAGTCTAAGAATGTGCATTTTTTCACATAGACCGAAAGAAAATTTCCACCAAGGGAGGGAATCTTTCCTGGAAAAAAGTATGGGACTTTCAAGGAGTGGGGATCTTCGGGTTTAACCCTAACGATATCAAAATTAGCCAAAACCAGTGGCTGGTCCAGGGGGGTGGCACTCTGGAAAGTGCCCCCCCTTGGAGACCCAAAAAGGTACTCAAAATGAGTAAAACCCACCTTTTACAGGTCTAATTTCAAAAATTTTTCTGGGGGAAGACCCCCATACCCCCATTAGTATCAAAATGGGGTATTCAGTGTTTATTTTTAGGAAATCCCCAAAATTTTAACATTTTGGGTCAAAAAGTAAAGGTTGAAAAGTGCCCCCCTTAGACTCAAAACGTTTCTAAAAATGAGTTAAAACCCTACTTTTATATGTCAAATTTCAATTTTTTTCTGGGGGAGGACCCTCTAACCCCCAATTGTACCACAAGGGGATCTTGTCTGTAAAAGTGCCCCCTCTTGGAGCCGTGCTGGATCCGCGCCTGGACTATTTTTAAGGGTAAAAATCCCAAAAGTTTTTGAAGGAAAGACTCCTAACCCCTCTAGAAATTTAAAAATTTTAAATGTGCTGTTTTCCCTTGAAAATTTTTTGACTAGCAACTAGCAAACAGTGGTCCTCTTTGGATGTAACCTATATAGTCACAAAATGACACAAGACCCTAAACCCAAACTGTCGGTTTTAGCCGAGTCTGCTCTGACTGGTGGATTGAAATTTCTCTTGGAATCATAATTTAAATTTAAAATACCCTTATCTGCTAATCTTTCAAACGTTGGTTTGAATCATTCTGGTCGATTTCCAGGGCATTTATTTTTCTTGTTCTCACTGCATGAAAACTAATAGCCATATCATGAGTTAAAAACTTTTTCACGTTTAACGCTACGATATTACAATGCTTTCATTTATTTTTTTTTCAGGTTTATAATTCGTAGACCTAACGAAATAAGAAATAATTTATTGGGAAAGAAGAGCTTAAATAGTTTCTTTGAAGGCTAGAAATGTGATTTTTATCAATCAAGTGAAAGAAATTTCTTGCAATTAAGAAAATTTGTAGCCTAACATAATCCTTTCGAAGAAAGCTTAAGTATTTTAGTCTAATAATGTCTTTCAGTTTATTTTTGAGGTGCAATATTAATGACTAAATTTACTCTACTTAAATCATATTTTATCTTTAATATGCTTCTAAAACTGATACATAATCTCAATAATTCTCTTAAATATAGTAATTCTTCCATTTATGAATTTTCCTGATTTGTTTCCATTACATAGCATTTATTGTGCCACTTTGAAACCTTTTAGAGTCTAATTGGAACAGTTTTCAAAACAGATTTCTGAATATTGTGTGCTCTATTTAGATTTTTCTTAACTTATTTTTTGATTATCTAGGTTTCTGGTTATTTTTGTTGAGGTGTTATTCCCTTTAGTGATTTACTTTTCAAATATGAAATTAATATACAGGGTGTTTTGAATCCATCATTGATGTTTTGGGGGAAGGATTATCTGGAACTAGGAAATAGACAAGCATATTTCGAATAGGAATAGGGGCAAGCACACCGTTAAAGAGATAGAACCTAATGTAGTGCAAGAGTGTTTCAAAAGGACGTTTTGCCAAGGCCCATTTAACGAAACAAAACATAATAAAATAAAAATTTATTGCATGAGGTACAGAAGTATCCGTACTACTTTCACAATAAATTTTATAGAAATTGAATTACCTACTAAACCGTGGGTGAGTTTGAAAACGCGCAGAATTAATCTTTTAGCCAAAGAATAAGAATGGAGTTCCCTCTATACCTCTTAGTGTAATGGTATTTAGAAAAATGACGATTGGGGAAGGAATTTTCAATGATCATACAGTTTTTAAATAAATAAGGGATCGTTTAGGATCATTGAAAATTCCTTCCCCAATCATCATTTTTCTAAATACCATTACACTAAGGTAACTCCATTTTTTTGGTTAAAAGATTAATTATTGTATGTTATAAAACTCACCCCACGGTTTAGCAAGTGGTCCAATTTCTATCAAATTTATGGTGTAATTAGTACGGATACTGCTTTACCTCATGCAATAAATTTTTTCATTCTATTATGTTTTATTTCGTTACACGGGCCTTGTCAAAACGTCCTTTTGTAACACTCCCGCACTACATTAGGTCTTAGCTCTTTAAAGGTGCGGCTGCGCCCCCTCCCCCATTCTTATTCGAAATATGCTTGTCTAGGTCCCCTCAACATCCCCCTAAAATATTGATGATGAAATCAGAATCACCCTGTTTATAATGATATTCAAACAGATCCTCAAATACTCGAAAGTGTTATATGATGTTAATATAGTTTTTACATTTAAATAATGTAGCATTAATATGTTCTTAATTAAATACTGTAGATGTGTATAAGGTAAAAAAACAATAAATTTCAGTACCAAGGAATTAGGTTAAAAATCTATATAAAGCATATATATTTTATTTCGTCATGAAGTATTTTGTTTGAGTTATTCTGAGCTGCATAAAATACGTTATCAAACATTTTATTTTAACTTCCACATTTCTCTTATTCCAGTTTACTTCCTTAAAAAACTATAAAATGGAGAATGATCTTCAAGAAGGGATTAAAGATTGTTATAAAAAGGCTTGAGAAGATATCTGCAAACCATTTTTACACTCACTTAACTAAACTGGAACACTTCAAGGCTATACCTTTTTTATGGGTAGGATGTCCATTGAAAATTATTCTCATACTTCTTACCACAAGTGCAAGAGGTATGGAAAAGGCTTGGTAAAAGGTATAGCTGTCAACATAAGACAGTAAAATTACGAAACTCTACGTTAACAAATTTCACATTGATTGAAATATTACAAAATAAAAAAAGCTATTTAAAAAGCTAAATAAAGAAAACTAGGAAGGTGTGAAAAATAGAAAATTTTGGCTATAAAGAGAAGAAAAAAAGTCAGTTAATTGTGTCAGTTTACTTTTTATTCTGGTAGATTTTACCGTTATATTGGTATAAATGTTCTTCCCCTAATTATCTATTTCTCCACCCAAAAGTGCTTTTGAATTTTCCTAATCATAAAATTTGAGACATTATGAAGGTATTGAAATTTGATAGAGTTGCCAGCTTTCCACCGCTAACCTGATCGACGGTTAACTGGGAGTCAAACCTCCTGATTGACGGAAGACTAGTGTTCTTTCTTGAACTGCCAGTCAGAAGTATCACTGCCGGTTAAGTTAGCGGTGAATGCGGCCTTAAAGTATATGTACTACAAAGGCAAACTGAAACAAAGCGAAAAAAAATAGTACAGACATTTTATTACAAAGTCCATAGACTGACAAAGGCATAATGTACAAGAAGACAACAAAGCTCAACCGCCCTCTACTCAGTAGAGTATCTCGGAGAGGAAGGAGGCGTAGACTGGGATGTCGTTCGCCACGGACACGTTGTCAAAGCCGGTGACCTGGGCTGCATTAAGGGCCTCCAGGGCTGCCACCAGGGCTTGGAACAGGATCGAGATGAACTGCTTCTCGGCAGGTTGGTCGGAACCTCCCGTCCTCACTCCAGTCATCAGCGACGACAGTTCGTTGAAGAAGTTGTTGAAGTCAACGGTGTTGGCTGAGGGGTTGACCCCAGAGGTGATGGACTTGAGCAAGGACTGAATGTTCTGCTCGCCCACCTTCGAGGAGAGGTCCGGGAGGGCTGAGCGGGCCTGCATGAAGGTCCCGTAGACGTCGTTGCCGCAGTTCTTGTCACCCTGGTTGGGCTGCTGCTGAGGCCCGAAGAAATCGGGCATCATGCCTTGCAGGTCGGAGTAGTCCGGGAAATTGGGCAACTCGTCGGCGTCCACCATGGGACTGTCGCCGCTCTCCACCATGAACAGGCTGTCGGACTGCTCCTGCGTGGGGGCAGGGTCATTCAGGTCTCCGCCGCGAGAGAATGGGGATGGAGCCTGCACCAGTGAATCGTCGGTCCCGCTTCCGCCACGGGCGAATGGGGATGGAGCCTGTACCAGTGAATCGTCGGTCCCGCTTCCACCACGGGCGAATGGGGATGGAGCCTGCACCAGTGAATCGTCGGTCCCGCTTCCGCCACGGGCGAATGGGGATGGAGCCTGCACCAGTGAATCGTCAGCCCCGCCTCCGCCACGGGCGAATGGGGATGGAGCCTGCATCAGTGAATTGCCGACCCCGCCCTCCGGCTCATCGAAAGAGTACGAATCCGAGTAGGTGTCGTAGGACTCCGAGTACGAGCTTTCCTCGTATTCGTAGTCCCCTGGGTAGTCACAAATGCTACCGGGAGCTCCGTTTAGGCCGGGGAAATTGAAGGGTGATTCGAAGCCACCGTCGGGGTTGATGGCAGCGGGACCGCTGGGGTAAGCACCCACAGGGAGGTAGCTGATCAGCCGAAGCATTTCCGGGAGATAAAACACGCCTCCAGAGGGGTAGTCACGGCGAGGGAAATTTATCTTTAAGTTATCGTATTGGCCGTTAAATCCTGGAAATAAAAATTGACCGTCACTGCCTTTTAAGTCACTCTCAGGAATGGCATCCATGTTAATGGATTTGCCGGGGAAAAGAGGTTCTATGGCCTTTATCAGCTCCGGAAAGCTAAAGCTACCGGTGAACAAATCGGTCAGATCTTTGGGGAGATCTTTCAAGGGCAAGAAACCGCCTGGGAAGTTTCCGGGGGCACCTGGGGAACCTGGATGGCCAGGATAGACAAATGGACCCTTGAATCCTGGATCAAAGTCGTCGGGAAGGAGGCTGAAGTTTAAGTAGCCAATCGGATCTCGGGGGTCTTCAGGCGAGCCGAAACTGAAATCTGGAAAGGGATAGCCGGGCATTTTCTTAACGTTCAACACTCCGTGAGGACCGGGTGAGTCGGAACCGGAGGGGAATCCAGGGAAGTCAAAGTTAAACCCTGGAACTGATGCAACGGATTCATCAGTGTCGGGCTGTTGACTGTCGGGCAACTTGCTAAAGTCAAGGAATCCGACCGGACCTGAGCCACCCGGTGCGTCGGGGAATCCGGGAATGTGGAAAGACTGACCAGGGTACCCCGAAGGATTGGGAGAGTTAGGGACATTACCAGGACCGTATGGAGCTCCAGGTAAACTACCAGGGTAGAGAGGATTACTGGGGTTTCCACCAGAGCTACTTGGTGTTGTTGGTAAGTAAATCCTTACTATTTGTCCATCAGGACCGGTTTCAGCTCCTGGAGTAGTGCCAGGTCCTGCTGGTCCTACTGGTATGGGGCTGCCATCAGGACCTTCAATTGAACCAGGAGTGCTATAAGCTGAAATAGGTATTACGTATTTTCTGGGCTTGCCATCGGGGCCGGTAACAGTTCCTGGAGTTGAACCAGGACCAGCGGGAACAATTTGTATTGGATTACCTGGTTGGTTTCGAACCCTCATTGGAGTTGTTGCAGGGTTCTGTGATTGAGGAATGGTAGGAAGAATTATCCTCGTGATATAGCCGTCTGGACCGGTCTCTGCACCTGGGGTATTTCCTGGACTTTCTGGACCGACAGGAATCTTTTTACCATTCGGATCAGAGATGTATCCTGGAGTGCTGTAGGCTGATCGAGGAACAATGTATTTTCTTGGTTTACCGTCAGGACCAGTAACAACTCCTGGAGTAGATCCAGGACCTGCAGGCACAATTTGGATAGGAGCTCCAGGAGTTCCAGGAGTTCTTATTGGAGAGGTTGAAGGATATTGAGATTGAGGAATGGTGGGTAGAACTATTTTTGTTATTAGGCCATCTGGACCAGTTATTGCACCTGGGGTGTTGCCTGGACTTTCAGGACCGACTGGAATCTTTTTGCCGTTAGGATCAGAAATGTAACCTGGAGTGCTGTAAGCTGATCGAGGAACAACGTACTTCCTTGGTTTACCATCAGGTCCAGTGACAACTCCTGGAGTAGATCCGGGACCCGCAGGCACAATTTGGATAGGAGCTCCAGGAGTTCCAGGAGTTCTTATTGGAGAGGTTGAAGGATATTGAGATTGAGGAATGGTGGGTAGAACTATTTTTGTTATTAGGCCATCTGGACCAGTTATTGCACCTGGGGTGTTGCCTGGACTTTCAGGACCGACTGGAATCTTTTTGCCGTTAGGATCAGAAATGTAACCTGGAGTGCTGTAAGCTGATCGAGGAATAACGTACTTCCTTGGTTTACCATCAGGTCCAGTGACAACTCCTGGAGTAGATCCGGGACCCGCAGGCACAATTTGGATAGGAGCTCCAGGAGTTCCAGGAGTTCTTATTGGAGAGGTTGAAGGATATTGAGATTGAGGAATTGTTGGCAAAACGATCTTGGTAATATAACCATCTGGACCAGTTTCAGCACCTGGGGTGTGTCCTGGGCTCTCTGGACCAACTGGAATCTTATTTCCTTTAGGATCATCGATGAAACCTGGTGTACTATACGCCGAGATTGGAACGATGTACTTCTTCGGTTTACCGTCTGATCCGGTTACTACACCAGGAGTAGATCCAGGACCGGCTGGTACAATCTGGATTGGGCTGCTGTCAAAAGGCTGTGTTGGTCGGAAAATAGGTCTTCTGTGATGTCCATGATGGTGGTGATGATGACGATGTCTGTGTCTATGAGGTACATATATTTTGTAGATATCACCGTCTGAATCAGTTTGTACGCCAGGAGTAGTACCTTTTCCAGCAGGTACGATTTGAATGGGCTTGTTGTTGGGGCCTGGAATAGTGCCAGGAGTATTGAATCCATCTCTCGGAATTACAAATCCTACCGGATTTCCTTTATCATCGTTTATGGGACCGGGTGTTTTCCCGTCAGTTGCCGGAACAATCTGCAAAGGTCCATAAGGGCCAGAAACACTTTCTGGACTGGAATCACTTTCTGAATTACTGGAAGAGCTATCACCACTGTAAGGATAGTACCCACTGTCTGAACTGTAAGGCATGTATTCAATATCTGAGCTATAAGGGAATGATGAACTATCTGGATAGTACAAATCAGAACTAAAAGGCACAGAACCAGATGAACTTCTACTATTGTCTTCAGGGCCAACAGGGTTTTCAGGTTCGCTCTTCGGTCCTTCGAAGCTGCTCGGTGAACTGGATCCATTATCTGGTTGAGAATTAGGTCCCAAGGGATTTCTTGGATGCTGTCTGCGTCCAGGTTTGGGAGTGCTTGGAATGTAGATGGTACTAATGTCTCCGCTGGAATCAGTGTGAGCTCCTGGGGTGGTTCCCTTACCGGCAGGTGCGACATGAACGGGCTTGCCGTTTGGTCCTGGGATATCTCCTGGTGTACTGTATCCGTCTCTGGGAATGAGGAATTCAGGGCTGCCGTCTGAATCAGTTGTATATCCGGGAGTCTGACCAGGTCCTGGGGTTGCAATGCGAGCAGGTTTGCTCATGCCGGACACTGGAACGCTTTCAGGACTGGATGGACTGGATTCACTTGAGGAAGGAATACTTCCTGTTCCGGAAGACGAGGTTGGATTACTACTAGGACCAAGAGGGTTTTCAGGTTCGCTCTTCGGTCCTTCGGAGCTGCTCGGTGAACTGGATCCATTATCTGGTTGAGAATTAGGTCCCAAGGGATTTCTTGGATGCGGTCTGCGTCCAGGTTTGGGAGTGCTTGGAATGTAGATGGTACTAATGTCTCCGCTGGAATCAGTGTGAGCTCCTGGGGTGGTTCCCTTACCGGCAGGTGCGACATGAACGGGCTTGCCGTTTGGTCCTGGGATATCTCCTGGTGTACTGTATCCGTCTCTGGGAATGAGGAATTCAGGGCTGCCGTTTGAATCAGTTGTATATCCGGGAGTCTGACCAGGTCCTGGGGTTGCAATGCGAGCTGGTTTGCTCATGCCGGACACTGGAACGCTTTCAGGACTGGATGGACTGGATTCACTTGAGGAAGGAATACTTCCTATTCCGGAAGACGAGTTTGGATTACTACTAGGACCAAGAGGGTTTTCAGGTTCGCTCTTCGGTCCTTCGGAGCTGCTCGGTGAACTGGATCCATTATCTGGTTGAGAATTAGGTCCCAAGGGATTTCTTGGATGCTGTCTGCGTCCAGGTTTGGGAGTGCTTGGAATGTAGATGGTACTAATGTCTCCGCTGGAATCAGTGTGAGCTCCTGGGGTTGTTCCCTTACCGGCAGGTGCGACATGAACGGGCTTGCCGTTTGGTCCTGGGATATCTCCTGGTGTACTGTATCCGTCTCTGGGAATGAGGAATTCAGGGCTGCCGTTTGAATCAGTTGTATATCCGGGAGTCTGACCAGGTCCTGGGGTTGCAATGCGAGCTGGTTTGCTCATGCCGGACACTGGAACGCTTTCAGGACTGGATGGACTGGATTCACTTGAGGAAGGAATACTTCCTGTTCCGGAAGACGAGGTTGGATTACTACTAGGACCAAGAGGGTTTTCAGGTTCGCTCTTCGGTCCTTCGGAGCTGCTCGGTGAACTGGATCCATTATCTGGTTGAGAATTAGGTCCCAAGGGATTTCTTGGATGCTGTCTGCGTCCAGGTTTGGGAGTGCTTGGAATGTAGATGGTACTAATGTCTCCGCTGGAATCAGTGTGAGCTCCTGGGGTGGTTCCCTTACCGGCAGGTGCGACTTGAACGGGCTTGCCGTTTGGTCCTGGGATATCTCCTGGTGTACTGTATCCGTCTCTGGGAATGAGGAATTCAGGGCTGCCGTTTGAATCAGTTGTATATCCGGGAGTCTGACCAGGTCCTGGGGTTGCAATGCGAGCTGGTTTGCTCATGCCGGACACTGGAACGCTTTCAGGACTTGATTCACTTTGCTTGGGTTTGGGAGTGCTTGGAATGTAGATGGTACTAATGTCTCCGCTGGAATCAGTGTGAGCTCCTGGGGTGGTTCCCTTACCGGCAGGTGCGACATGAACGGGCTTGCCGTTTGGTCCTGGGATATCTCCTGGTGTACTGTATCCGTCTCTGGGAATGAGGAATTCAGGGCTGCCGTTTGAATCAGTTGTATATCCGGGAGTCTGACCAGGTCCTGGGGTTGCAATGCGAGCTGGTTTGCTCATGCCGGACACTGGAACGCTTTCAGGACTGGATGGACTGGATTCACTTGAGGAAGGAATACTTCCTGTTCCGGAAGACGAGGTTGGATTACTACTAGGACCAAGAGGGTTTTCAGGTTCGCTCTTCGGTCCTTCGGAGCTGCTCGGTGAACTGGATCCATTATCTGGTTGAGAATTAGGTCCCAAGGGATTTCTTGGATGCTGTCTGCGTCCAGGTTTGGGAGTGCTTGGAATGTAGATGGTACTAATGTCTCCGCTGGAATCAGTGTGAGCTCCTGGGGTGGTTCCCTTACCGGCAGGTGCGACTTGAACGGGCTTGCCGTTTGGTCCTGGGATATCTCCTGGTGTACTGTATCCGTCTCTGGGAATGAGGAATTCAGGGCTGCCGTTTGAATCAGTTGTATATCCGGGAGTCTGACCAGGTCCTGGGGTTGCAATGCGAGCTGGTTTGCTCATGCCGGACACTGGAACGCTTTCAGGACTTGATTCACTTTGCTTGGGTTTGGGAGTGCTTGGAATGTAGATGGTACTAATGTCTCCACTGGAATCAGTGTGAGCTCCTGGGGTGGTTCCCTTACCGGCAGGTGCGACATGAACGGGCTTGCCGTTTGGTCCTGGGATATCTCCTGGTGTACTGTATCCGTCTCTGGGAATGAGGAATTCAGGGCTGCCGTTTGAATCAGTTGTATATCCGGGAGTCTGACCAGGTCCTGGGGTTGCAATGCGAGCTGGTTTGCTCATGCCGGACACTGGAACGCTTTCAGGACTTGATTCACTTTGCTTGGGTTTGGGAGTGCTTGGAATGTAGATGGTACTAATGTCTCCGCTGGAATCAGTGTGAGCTCCTGGGGTGGTTCCCTTACCGGCAGGTGCGACATGAACGGGCTTGCCGTTTGGTCCTGGGATATCTCCTGGTGTACTGTATCCGTCTCTGGGAATGAGGAATTCAGGGCTGCCGTTTGAATCAGTTGTATATCCGGGAGTCTGACCAGGTCCTGGGGTTGCAATGCGAGCTGGTTTGCTCATGCCGGACACTGGAACGCTTTCAGGACTGGATGGACTGGATTCACTTGAGGAAGGAATACTTCCTGTTCCGGAAGACGAGGTTGGATTACTACTAGGACCAAGAGGGTTTTCAGGTTCGCTCTTCGGTCCTTCGGAGCTGCTCGGTGAACTGGATCCATTATCTGGTTGAGAATTAGGTCCCAAGGGATTTCTTGGATGCTGTCTGCGTCCAGGTTTGGGAGTGCTTGGAATGTAGATGGTACTAATGTCTCCGCTGGAATCAGTGTGAGCTCCTGGGGTGGTTCCCTTACCGGCAGGTGCGACATGAACGGGCTTGCCGTTTGGTCCTGGGATATCTCCTGGTGTACTGTATCCGTCTCTGGGAATGAGGAATTCAGGGCTGCCGTTTGAATCAGTTGTATATCCGGGAGTCTGACCAGGTCCTGGGGTTGCAATGCGAGCTGGTTTGCTCATGCCGGACACTGGAACGCTTTCAGGACTGGATGGACTGGATTCACTTGAGGAAGGAATACTTCCTGTTCCGGAAGACGAGGTTGGATTACTACTAGGACCAAGAGGGTTTTCAGGTTCGCTCTTCGGTCCTTCGGAGCTGCTCGGTGAACTGGATCCATTATCTGGTTGAGAATTAGGTCCCAAGGGATTTCTTGGATGCTGTCTGCGTCCAGGTTTGGGAGTGCTTGGAATGTAGATGGTACTAATGTCTCCGCTGGAATCAGTGTTAGCTCCTGGGGTGGTTCCCTTACCGGCAGGTGCGACATGAACGGGCTTGCCGTTTGGTCCTGGGATATCTCCTGGTGTACTGTATCCGTCTCTGGGAATGAGGAATTCAGGGCTGCCGTTTGAATCAGTTGTATATCCGGGAGTCTGACCAGGTCCTGGGGTTGCAATGCGAGCTGGTTTGCTCATGCCGGACACTGGAACGCTTTCAGGACTTGATTCACTTTGCTTGGGTTTGGGAGTGCTTGGAATGTAGATGGTACTAATGTCTCCGCTGGAATCAGTGTGAGCTCCTGGGGTGGTTCCCTTACCGGCAGGTGCGACATGAACGGGCTTGCCGTTTGGTCCTGGGATATCTCCTGGTGTACTGTATCCGTCTCTGGGAATGAGGAATTCAGGGCTGCCGTTTGAATCAGTTGTATATCCGGGAGTCTGACCAGGTCCTGGGGTTGCAATGCGAGCTGGTTTGCTCATGCCGGACACTGGAACGCTTTCAGGACTGGATGGACTGGATTCACTTGAGGAAGGAATACTTCCTGTTCCGGAAGACGAGGTTGGATTACTACTAGGACCAAGAGGGTTTTCAGGTTCGCTCTTCGGTCCTTCGGAGCTGCTCGGTGAACTGGATCCATTATCTGGTTGAGAATTAGGTCCCAAGGGATTTCTTGGATGCTGTCTGCGTCCAGGTTTGGGAGTGCTTGGAATGTAGATGGTACTAATGTCTCCGCTGGAATCAGTGTGAGCTCCTGGGGTGGTTCCCTTACCGGCAGGTGCGACATGAACGGGCTTGCCGTTTGGTCCTGGGATATCTCCTGGTGTACTGTATCCGTCTCTGGGAATGAGGAATTCAGGGCTGCCGTTTGAATCAGTTGTATATCCGGGAGTCTGACCAGGTCCTGGGGTTGCAATGCGAGCTGGTTTGCTCATGCCGGACACTGGAACGCTTTCAGGACTGGATGGACTGGATTCACTTGAGGAAGGAATACTTCCTGTTCCGGAAGACGAGGTTGGATTACTACTAGGACCAAGAGGGTTTTCAGGTTCGCTCTTCGGTCCTTCGGAGCTGCTCGGTGAACTGGATCCATTATCTGGTTGAGAATTAGGTCCCAAGGGATTTCTTGGATGCTGTCTGCGTCCAGGTTTGGGAGTGCTTGGAATGTAGATGGTACTAATGTCTCCGCTGGAATCAGTGTGAGCTCCTGGGGTGGTTCCCTTACCGGCAGGTGCGACATGAACGGGCTTGCCGTTTGGTCCTGGGATATCTCCTGGTGTACTGTATCCGTCTCTGGGAATGAGGAATTCAGGGCTGCCGTTTGAATCAGTTGTATATCCGGGAGTCTGACCAGGTCCTGGGGTTGCAATGCGAGCTGGTTTGCTCATGCCGGACACTGGAACGATTTCAGGACTTGATTCACTTTGCTTGGGTTTGGGAGTGCTTGGAATGTAGATGGTACTAATGTCTCCGCTGGAATCAGTGTGAGCTCCTGGGGTGGTTCCCTTACCGGCAGGTGCGACATGAACGGGCTTGCCGTTTGGTCCTGGGATATCTCCTGGTGTACTGTATCCGTCTCTGGGAATGAGGAATTCAGGGCTGCCGTTTGAATCAGTTGTATATCCGGGAGTCTGACCAGGTCCTGGGGTTGCAATGCGAGCTGGTTTGCTCATGCCGGACACTGGAACGCTTTCAGGACTGGATGGACTGGATTCACTTGAGGAAGGAATACTTCCTGTTCCGGAAGACGAGGTTGGATTACTACTAGGACCAAGAGGGTTTTCAGGTTCGCTCTTCGGTCCTTCGGAGCTGCTCGGTGAACTGGATCCATTATCTGGTTGAGAATTAGGTCCCAAGGGATTTCTTGGATGCTGTCTGCGTCCAGGTTTGGGAGTGCTTGGAATGTAGATGGTACTAATGTCTCCGCTGGAATCAGTGTGAGCTCCTGGGGTGGTTCCCTTACCGGCAGGTGCGACATGAACGGGCTTGCCGTTTGGTCCTGGGATATCTCCTGGTGTACTGTATCCGTCTCTGGGAATGAGGAATTCAGGGCTGCCGTTTGAATCAGTTGTATATCCGGGAGTCTGACCAGGTCCTGGGGTTGCAATGCGAGCTGGTTTGCTCATGCCGGACACTGGAACGCTTTCAGGACTGGATGGACTGGATTCACTTGAGGAAGGAATACTTCCTGTTCCGGAAGACGAGGTTGGATTACTACTAGGACCAAGAGGGTTTTCAGGTTCGCTCTTCGGTCCTTCGGAGCTGCTCGGTGAACTGGATCCA
Organism: Tetragnatha versicolor; assembly: GCA_024610705.1. NCBI lineage: Eukaryota > Metazoa > Arthropoda > Arachnida > Araneae > Tetragnathidae > Tetragnatha > Tetragnatha versicolor. The sequence continues at coordinate 45,565,465 of JANDEH010000007.1, forward strand.
TTATCTGGTTGAGAATTAGGTCCCAAGGGATTTCTTGGATGCTGTCTGCGTCCAGGTTTGGGAGTGCTTGGAATGTAGATGGTACTAATGTCTCCGCTGGAATCAGTGTGAGCTCCTGGGGTGGTTCCCTTACCGGCAGGTGCGACATGAACGGGCTTGCCGTTTGGTCCTGGGATATCTCCTGGTGTACTGTATCCGTCTCTGGGAATGAGGAATTCAGGGCTGCCGTTTGAATCAGTTGTATATCCGGGAGTCTGACCAGGTCCTGGGGTTGCAATGCGAGCTGGTTTGCTCATGCCGGACACTGGAACGATTTCAGGACTTGATTCACTTTGCTTGGGTTTGGGAGTGCTTGGAATGTAGATGGTACTAATGTCTCCGCTGGAATCAGTGTGAGCTCCTGGGGTGGTTCCCTTACCGGCAGGTGCGACATGAACGGGCTTGCCGTTTGGTCCTGGGATATCTCCTGGTGTACTGTATCCGTCTCTGGGAATGAGGAATTCAGGGCTGCCGTTTGAATCAGTTGTATATCCGGGAGTCTGACCAGGTCCTGGGGTTGCAATGCGAGCTGGTTTGCTCATGCCGGACACTGGAACGCTTTCAGGACTGGATGGACTGGATTCACTTGAGGAAGGAATACTTCCTGTTCCGGAAGACGAGGTTGGATTACTACTAGGACCAAGAGGGTTTTCAGGTTCGCTCTTCGGTCCTTCGGAGCTGCTCGGTGAACTGGATCCATTATCTGGTTGAGAATTAGGTCCCAAGGGATTTCTTGGATGCTGTCTGCGTCCAGGTTTGGGAGTGCTTGGAATGTAGATGGTACTAATGTCTCCGCTGGAATCAGTGTGAGCTCCTGGGGTGGTTCCCTTACCGGCAGGTGCGACATGAACGGGCTTGCCGTTTGGTCCTGGGATATCTCCTGGTGTACTGTATCCGTCTCTGGGAATGAGGAATTCAGGGCTGCCGTTTGAATCAGTTGTATATCCGGGAGTCTGACCAGGTCCTGGGGTTGCAATGCGAGCTGGTTTGCTCATGCCGGACACTGGAACGCTTTCAGGACTTGATTCACTTTGCTTGGGTTTGGGAGTGCTTGGAATGTAGATGGTACTAATGTCTCCGCTGGAATCAGTGTGAGCTCCTGGGGTGGTTCCCTTACCGGCAGGTGCGACATGAACGGGCTTGCCGTTTGGTCCTGGGATATCTCCTGGTGTACTGTATCCGTCTCTGGGAATGAGGAATTCAGGGCTGCCGTTTGAATCAGTTGTATATCCGGGAGTCTGACCAGGTCCTGGGGTTGCAATGCGAGCTGGTTTGCTCATGCCGGACACTGGAACGCTTTCAGGACTGGATGGACTGGATTCACTTGAGGAAGGAATACTTCCTGTTCCGGAAGACGAGGTTGGATTACTACTAGGACCAAGAGGGTTTTCAGGTTCGCTCTTCGGTCCTTCGGAGCTGCTCGGTGAACTGGATCCATTATCTGGTTGAGAATTAGGTCCCAAGGGATTTCTTGGATGCTGTCTGCGTCCAGGTTTGGGAGTGCTTGGAATGTAGATGGTACTAATGTCTCCGCTGGAATCAGTGTGAGCTCCTGGGGTGGTTCCCTTACCGGCAGGTGCGACATGAACGGGCTTGCCGTTTGGTCCTGGGATATCTCCTGGTGTACTGTATCCGTCTCTGGGAATGAGGAATTCAGGGCTGCCGTTTGAATCAGTTGTATATCCGGGAGTCTGACCAGGTCCTGGGGTTGCAATGCGAGCTGGTTTGCTCATGCCGGACACTGGAACGCTTTCAGGACTTGATTCACTTTGCTTGGGTTTGGGAGTGCTTGGAATGTAGATGGTACTAATGTCTCCGCTGGAATCAGTGTGAGCTCCTGGGGTGGTTCCCTTACCGGCAGGTGCGACATGAACGGGCTTGCCGTTTGGTCCTGGGATATCTCCTGGTGTACTGTATCCGTCTCTGGGAATGAGGAATTCAGGGCTGCCGTTTGAATCAGTTGTATATCCGGGAGTCTGACCAGGTCCTGGGGTTGCAATGCGAGCTGGTTTGCTCATGCCGGACACTGGAACGCTTTCAGGACTGGATGGACTGGATTCACTTGAGGAAGGAATACTTCCTGTTCCGGAAGACGAGGTTGGATTACTACTAGGACCAAGAGGGTTTTCAGGTTCGCTCTTCGGTCCTTCGGAGCTGCTCGGTGAACTGGATCCATTATCTGGTTGAGAATTAGGTCCCAAGGGATTTCTTGGATGCTGTCTGCGTCCAGGTTTGGGAGTGCTTGGAATGTAGATGGTACTAATGTCTCCGCTGGAATCAGTGTGAGCTCCTGGGGTGGTTCCCTTACCGGCAGGTGCGACATGAACGGGCTTGCCGTTTGGTCCTGGGATATCTCCTGGTGTACTGTATCCGTCTCTGGGAATGAGGAATTCAGGGCTGCCGTTTGAATCAGTTGTATATCCGGGAGTCTGACCAGGTCCTGGGGTTGCAATGCGAGCTGGTTTGCTCATGCCGGACACTGGAACGCTTTCAGGACTTGATTCACTTTGCTTGGGTTTGGGAGTGCTTGGAATGTAGATGGTACTAATGTCTCCGCTGGAATCAGTGTGAGCTCCTGGGGTGGTTCCCTTACCGGCAGGTGCGACATGAACGGGCTTGCCGTTTGGTCCTGGGATATCTCCTGGTGTACTGTATCCGTCTCTGGGAATGAGGAATTCAGGGCTGCCGTTTGAATCAGTTGTATATCCGGGAGTCTGACCAGGTCCTGGGGTTGCAATGCGAGCTGGTTTGCTCATGCCGGACACTGGAACGCTTTCAGGACTGGATGGACTGGATTCACTTGAGGAAGGAATACTTCCTGTTCCGGAAGACGAGGTTGGATTACTACTAGGACCAAGAGGGTTTTCAGGTTCGCTCTTCGGTCCTTCGGAGCTGCTCGGTGAACTGGATCCATTATCTGGTTGAGAATTAGGTCCCAAGGGATTTCTTGGATGCTGTCTGCGTCCAGGTTTGGGAGTGCTTGGAATGTAGATGGTACTAATGTCTCCGCTGGAATCAGTGTGAGCTCCTGGGGTGGTTCCCTTACCGGCAGGTGCGACATGAACGGGCTTGCCGTTTGGTCCTGGGATATCTCCTGGTGTACTGTATCCGTCTCTGGGAATGAGGAATTCAGGGCTGCCGTTTGAATCAGTTGTATATCCGGGAGTCTGACCAGGTCCTGGGGTTGCAATGCGAGCTGGTTTGCTCATGCCGGACACTGGAACGCTTTCAGGACTTGATTCACTTTGCTTGGGTTTGGGAGTGCTTGGAATGTAGATGGTACTAATGTCTCCGCTGGAATCAGTGTGAGCTCCTGGGGTGGTTCCCTTACCGGCAGGTGCGACATGAACGGGCTTGCCGTTTGGTCCTGGGATATCTCCTGGTGTACTGTATCCGTCTCTGGGAATGAGGAATTCAGGGCTGCCGTTTGAATCAGTTGTATATCCGGGAGTCTGACCAGGTCCTGGGGTTGCAATGCGAGCTGGTTTGCTCATGCCGGACACTGGAACGCTTTCAGGACTGGATGGACTGGATTCACTTGAGGAAGGAATACTTCCTGTTCCGGAAGACGAGGTTGGATTACTACTAGGACCAAGAGGGTTTTCAGGTTCGCTCTTCGGTCCTTCGGAGCTGCTCGGTGAACTGGATCCATTATCTGGTTGAGAATTAGGTCCCAAGGGATTTCTTGGATGCTGTCTGCGTCCAGGTTTGGGAGTGCTTGGAATGTAGATGGTACTAATGTCTCCGCTGGAATCAGTGTGAGCTCCTGGGGTGGTTCCCTTACCGGCAGGTGCGACATGAACGGGCTTGCCGTTTGGTCCTGGGATATCTCCTGGTGTACTGTATCCGTCTCTGGGAATGAGGAATTCAGGGCTGCCGTTTGAATCAGTTGTATATCCGGGAGTCTGACCAGGTCCTGGGGTTGCAATGCGAGCTGGTTTGCTCATGCCGGACACTGGAACGCTTTCAGGACTTGATTCACTTTGCTTGGGTTTGGGAGTGCTTGGAATGTAGATGGTACTAATGTCTCCGCTGGAATCAGTGTGAGCTCCTGGGGTGGTTCCCTTACCGGCAGGTGCGACATGAACGGGCTTGCCGTTTGGTCCTGGGATATCTCCTGGTGTACTGTATCCGTCTCTGGGAATGAGGAATTCAGGGCTGCCGTTTGAATCAGTTGTATATCCGGGAGTCTGACCAGGTCCTGGGGTTGCAATGCGAGCTGGTTTGCTCATGCCGGACACTGGAACGCTTTCAGGACTGGATGGACTGGATTCACTTGAGGAAGGAATACTTCCTGTTCCGGAAGACGAGGTTGGATTACTACTAGGACCAAGAGGGTTTTCAGGTTCACTCTTCGGTCCTTCGGAGCTGCTCGGTGAACTGGATCCATTATCTGGTTGAGAATTAGGTCCCAAGGGATTTCTTGGATGCTGTCTGCGTCCAGGTTTGGGAGTGCTTGGAATGTAGATGGTACTAATGTCTCCGCTGGAATCAGTGTGAGCTCCTGGGGTGGTTCCCTTACCGGCAGGTGCGACATGAACGGGCTTGCCGTTTGGTCCTGGGATATCTCCTGGTGTACTGTATCCGTCTCTGGGAATGAGGAATTCAGGGCTGCCGTTTGAATCAGTTGTATATCCGGGAGTCTGACCAGGTCCTGGGGTTGCAATGCGAGCTGGTTTGCTAATGCCGGACACTGGAACGCTTTCAGGACTTGATTCACTTTGCTTGGGTTTGGGAGTGCTTGGAATGTAGATGGTACTAATGTCTCCGCTGGAATCAGTGTGAGCTCCTGGGGTGGTTCCCTTACCGGCAGGTGCGACATGAACGGGCTTGCCGTTTGGTCCTGGGATATCTCCTGGTGTACTGTATCCGTCTCTGGGAATGAGGAATTCAGGGCTGCCGTTTGAATCAGTTGTATATCCGGGAGTCTGACCAGGTCCTGGGGTTGCAATGCGAGCTGGTTTGCTCATGCCGGACACTGGAACGCTTTCAGGACTGGATGGACTGGATTCACTTGAGGAAGGAATACTTCCTGTTCCGGAAGACGAGTTTGGATTACTACTAGGACCAAGAGGGTTTTCAGGTTCGCTCTTCGGTCCTTCGGAGCTGCTCGGTGAACTGGATCCATTATCTGGTTGAGAATTAGGTCCCAAGGGATTTCTTGGATGCTGTCTGCGTCCAGGTTTGGGAGTGCTTGGAATGTAGATGGTACTAATGTCTCCGCTGGAATCAGTGTGAGCTCCTGGGGTGGTTCCCTTACCGGCAGGTGCGACATGAACGGGCTTGCCGTTTGGTCCTGGGATATCTCCTGGTGTACTGTATCCGTCTCTGGGAATGAGGAATTCAGGGCTGCCGTTTGAATCAGTTGTATATCCGGGAGTCTGACCAGGTCCTGGGGTTGCAATGCCAGCTGGTTTGCTCATGCCGGACACTGGAACGCTTTCAGGACTTGATTCACTTTGCTTGGGTTTGGGAGTGCTTGGAATGTAGATGGTACTAATGTCTCCGCTGGAATCAGTGTGAGCTCCTGGGGTGGTTCCCTTACCGGCAGGTGCGACATGAACGGGCTTGCCGTTTGGTCCTGGGATATCTCCTGGTGTACTGTATCCGTCTCTGGGAATGAGGAATTCAGGGCTGCCGTTTGAATCAGTTGTATATCCGGGAGTCTGACCAGGTCCTGGGGTTGCAATGCGAGCTGGTTTGCTCATGCCGGACACTGGAACGCTTTCAGGATTTGATTCATTTTGCTTGGGTTTGGGAGTGCTTGGAATGTAGATGGTACTAATGTCTCCACTGGAATCAGTGTGAGCTCCTGGGGTGGTTCCCTTACCGGCAGGTGCGACATGAACGGGCTTGTCGTTTGGTCCTGGGATATCTCCTGGTGTACTGTATCCGTCTCTGGGAATGAGGAATTCAGGGCTGCCGTTTGAATCAGTTGTATATCCGGGAGTCTGACCAGGTCCTGGGGTTGCAATGCGAGCTGGTTTGCTCATGCCGGACACTGGAACGCTTTCAGGACTTGATTCACTTTGCTTGGGTTTGGGAGTGCTTGGAATGTAGATGGTACTAATATCTCCGCTGGAATCAGTGTGAGCTCCTGGGGTGGTTCCCTTACCGGCAGGTGCGACATGAACGGGCTTGCCGTTTGGTCCTGGGATATCTCCTGGTGTACTGTATCCGTCTCTGGGAATGAGGAATTCAGGGCTGCCGTTTGAATCAGTTGTATATCCGGGAGTCTGACCAGGTCCTGGGGTTGCAATGCGAGCTGGTTTGCTCATGCCGGACACTGGAACGCTTTCAGGACTGGATGGACTGGATTCACTTGAGGAAGGAATACTTCCTGTTCCGGAAGACGAGGTTGGATTACTACTAGGACCAAGAGGGTTTTCAGGTTCGCTCTTCGGTCCTTCGGAGCTGCTCGGTGAACTGGATCCATTATCTGGTTGAGAATTAGGTCCCAAGGGATTTCTTGGATGCTGTCTGCGTCCAGGTTTGGGAGTGCTTGGAATGTAGATGGTACTAATGTCTCCGCTGGAATCAGTGTGAGCTCCTGGGGTGGTTCCCTTACCGGCAGGTGCGACATGAACGGGCTTGCCGTTTGGTCCTGGGATATCTCCTGGTGTACTGTATCCGTCTCTGGGAATGAGGAATTCAGGGCTGCCGTTTGAATCAGTTGTATATCCGGGAGTCTGACCAGGTCCTGGGGTTGCAATGCGAGCTGGTTTGCTCATGCCGGACACTGGAACGCTTTCAGGACTTGATTCACTTTGCTTGGGTTTGGGAGTGCTTGGAATGTAGATGGTACTAATATCTCCGCTGGAATCAGTGTGAGCTCCTGGGGTGGTTCCCTTACCGGCAGGTGCGACATGAACGGGCTTGCCGTTTGGTCCTGGGATATCTCCTGGTGTACTGTATCCGTCTCTGGGAATGAGGAATTCAGGGCTGCCGTTTGAATCAGTTGTATATCCGGGAGTCTGACCAGGTCCTGGGGTTGCAATGCGAGCTGGTTTGCTCATGCCGGACACTGGAACGCTTTCAGGACTTGATTCACTTTGCTTGGGTTTGGGAGTGCTTGGAATGTAGATGGTACTAATGTCTCCGCTGGAATCAGTGTGAGCTCCTGGGGTGGTTCCCTTACCGGCAGGTGCGACATGAACGGGCTTGCCGTTTGGTCCTGGGATATCTCCTGGTGTACTGTATCCGTCTCTGGGAATGAGGAATTCAGGGCTGCCGTTTGAATCAGTTGTATATCCGGGAGTCTGACCAGGTCCTGGGGTTGCAATGCGAGCTGGTTTGCTCATGCCGGACACTGGAACGCTTTCAGGACTTGATTCACTTTGCTTGGGTTTGGGAGTGCTTGGAATGTAGATGGTACTAATGTCTCCGCTGGAATCAGTTTGAGCTCCTGGGGTGGTTCCCTTACCGGCAGGTGCGACATGAACGGGCTTGCCGTTTGGTCCTGGGATATCTCCTGGTGTACTGTATCCGTCTCTGGGAATGAGGAATTCAGGGCTGCCGTTTGAATCAGTTGTATATCCGGGAGTCTGACCAGGTCCTGGGGTTGCAATGCGAGCTGGTTTGCTCATGCCGGACACTGGAACGCTTTCAGGACTGGATGGACTGGATTCACTTGAGGAAGGAATACTTCCTGTTCCGGAAGACGAGGTTGGATTACTACTAGGACCAAGAGGGTTTTCAGGTTCGCTCTTCGGTCCTTCGGAGCTGCTCGGTGAACTGGATCCATTATCTGGTTGAGAATTAGGTCCCAAAGGATTTCTTGGATGCTGTCTGCGTCCAGGTTTGGGAGTGCTTGGAATGTAGATGGTACTAATGTCTCCGCTGGAATCAGTGTGAGCTCCTGGGGTGGTTCCCTTACCGGCAGGTGCGACATGAACGGGCTTGCCGTTTGGTCCTGGGATATCTCCTGGTGTACTGTATCCGTCTCTGGGAATGAGGAATTCAGGGCTGCCGTTTGAATCAGTTGTATATCCGGGAGTCTGACCAGGTCCTGGGGTTGCAATGCGAGCTGGTTTGCTCATGCCGGACACTGGAACGCTTTCAGGACTTGATTCACTTTGCTTGGGTTTGGGAGTGCTTGGAATGTAGATGGTACTAATATCTCCGCTGGAATCAGTGTGAGCTCCTGGGGTGGTTCCCTTACCGGCAGGTGCGACATGAACGGGCTTGCCGTCTGGTCCTGGGATATCTCCTGGTGTACTGTATCCGTCTCTGGGAATGAGGAATTCAGGGCTGCCGTTTGAATCAGTTGTATATCCGGGAGTCTGACCAGGTCCTGGGGTTGCAATGCGAGCTGGTTTGCTCATGCCGGACACTGGAACGCTTTCAGGACTTGATTCACTTTGCTTGGGTTTGGGAGTGCTTGGAATGTAGATGGTACTAATGTCTCCGCTGGAATCAGTGTGAGCTCCTGGGGTGGTTCCCTTACCGGCAGGTGCGACATGAACGGGCTTGCCGTTTGGTCCTGGGATATCTCCTGGTGTACTGTATCCGTCTCTGGGAATGAGGAATTCAGGGCTGCCGTTTGAATCAGTTGTATATCCGGGAGTCTGACCAGGTCCTGGGGTTGCAATGCGAGCTGGTTTGCTCATGCCGGACACTGGAACGCTTTCAGGACTTGATTCACTTTGCTTGGGTTTGGGAGTGCTTGGAATGTAGATGGTACTAATGTCTCCGCTGGAATCAGTTTGAGCTCCTGGGGTGGTTCCCTTACCGGCAGGTGCGACATGAACGGGCTTGCCGTTTGGTCCTGGGATATCTCCTGGTGTACTGTATCCGTCTCTGGGAATGAGGAATTCAGGGCTGCCGTTTGAATCAGTTGTATATCCGGGAGTCTGACCAGGTCCTGGGGTTGCAATGCGAGCTGGTTTGCTCATGCCGGACACTGGAACGCTTTCAGGACTGGATGGACTGGATTCACTTGAGGAAGGAATACTTCCTGTTCCGGAAGACGAGGTTGGATTACTACTAGGACCAAGAGGGTTTTCAGGTTCGCTCTTCGGTCCTTCGGAGCTGCTCGGTGAACTGGATCCATTATCTGGTTGAGAATTAGGTCCCAAAGGATTTCTTGGATGCTGTCTGCGTCCAGGTTTGGGAGTGCTTGGAATGTAGATGGTACTAATGTCTCCGCTGGAATCAGTGTGAGCTCCTGGGGTGGTTCCCTTACCGGCAGGTGCGACATGAACGGGCTTGCCGTTTGGTCCTGGGATATCTCCTGGTGTACTGTATCCGTCTCTGGGAATGAGGAATTCAGGGCTGCCGTTTGAATCAGTTGTATATCCGGGAGTCTGACCAGGTCCTGGGGTTGCAATGCGAGCTGGTTTGCTCATGCCGGACACTGGAACGCTTTCAGGACTTGATTCACTTTGCTTGGGTTTGGGAGTGCTTGGAATGTAGATGGTACTAATGTCTCCGCTGGAATCAGTGTGAGCTCCTGGGGTGGTTCCCTTACCGGCAGGTGCGACATGAACGGGCTTGCCGTTTGGTCCTGGGATATCTCCTGGTGTACTGTATCCGTCTCTGGGAATGAGGAATTCAGGGCTGCCGTTTGAATCAGTTGTATATCCGGGAGTCTGACCAGGTCCTGGGGTTGCAATGCGAGCTGGTTTGCTCATGCCGGACACTGGAACGCTTTCAGGATTTGATTCATTTTGCTTGGGTTTGGGAGTGCTTGGAATGTAGATGGTACTAATGTCTCCACTGGAATCAGTGTGAGCTCCTGGGGTGGTTCCCTTACCGGCAGGTGCGACATGAACGGGCTTGTCGTTTGGTCCTGGGATATCTCCTGGTGTACTGTATCCGTCTCTGGGAATGAGGAATTCAGGGCTGCCGTTTGAATCAGTTGTATATCCGGGAGTCTGACCAGGTCCTGGGGTTGCAATGCGAGCTGGTTTGCTCATGCCGGACACTGGAACGCTTTCAGGACTTGATTCACTTTGCTTGGGTTTGGGAGTGCTTGGAATGTAGATGGTACTAATATCTCCGCTGGAATCAGTGTGAGCTCCTGGGGTGGTTCCCTTACCGGCAGGTGCGACATGAACGGGCTTGCCGTTTGGTCCTGGGATATCTCCTGGTGTACTGTATCCGTCTCTGGGAATGAGGAATTCAGGGCTGCCGTTTGAATCAGTTGTATATCCGGGAGTCTGACCAGGTCCTGGGGTTGCAATGCGAGCTGGTTTGCTCATGCCGGACACTGGAACGCTTTCAGGACTGGATGGACTGGATTCACTTGAGGAAGGAATACTTCCTGTTCCGGAAGACGAGGTTGGATTACTACTAGGACCAAGAGGGTTTTCAGGTTCGCTCTTCGGTCCTTCGGAGCTGCTCGGTGAACTGGATCCATTATCTGGTTGAGAATTAGGTCCCAAGGGATTTCTTGGATGCTGTCTGCGTCCAGGTTTGGGAGTGCTTGGAATGTAGATGGTACTAATGTCTCCGCTGGAATCAGTGTGAGCTCCTGGGGTGGTTCCCTTACCGGCAGGTGCGACATGAACGGGCTTGCCGTTTGGTCCTGGGATATCTCCTGGTGTACTGTATCCGTCTCTGGGAATGAGGAATTCAGGGCTGCCGTTTGAATCAGTTGTATATCCGGGAGTCTGACCAGGTCCTGGGGTTGCAATGCGAGCTGGTTTGCTCATGCCGGACACTGGAACGCTTTCAGGACTTGATTCACTTTGCTTGGGTTTGGGAGTGCTTGGAATGTAGATGGTACTAATATCTCCGCTGGAATCAGTGTGAGCTCCTGGGGTGGTTCCCTTACCGGCAGGTGCGACATGAACGGGCTTGCCGTTTGGTCCTGGGATATCTCCTGGTGTACTGTATCCGTCTCTGGGAATGAGGAATTCAGGGCTGCCGTTTGAATCAGTTGTATATCCGGGAGTCTGACCAGGTCCTGGGGTTGCAATGCGAGCTGGTTTGCTCATGCCGGACACTGGAACGCTTTCAGGACTGGATGGACTGGATTCACTTGAGGAAGGAATACTTCCTGTTCCGGAAGACGAGGTTGGATTACTACTAGGACCAAGAGGGTTTTCAGGTTCGCTCTTCGGTCCTTCGGAGCTGCTCGGTGAACTGGATCCATTATCTGGTTGAGAATTAGGTCCCAAGGGATTTCTTGGATGCTGTCTGCGTCCAGGTTTGGGAGTGCTTGGAATGTAGATGGTACTAATGTCTCCGCTGGAATCAGTGTGAGCTCCTGGGGTGGTTCCCTTACCGGCAGGTGCGACATGAACGGGCTTGCCGTTTGGTCCTGGGATATCTCCTGGTGTACTGTATCCGTCTCTTGGAATGAGGAATTCAGGGCTGCCGTTTGAATCAGTTGTATATCCGGGAGTCTGACCAGGTCCTTGGGTTGCAATGCGAGCTGGTTTGCTCATGCCGGACACTGGAACGCTTTCAGGACTTGATTCACTTTGCTTGGGTTTGGGAGTGCTTGGAATGTAGATGGTACTAATGTCTCCGCTGGAATCAGTGTGAGCTTCTGGGGTGGTTCCCTTACCGGCAGGTGCGACATGAACGGGCTTGTCGTTTGGTCCTGGGATATCTCCTGGTGTACTGTATCCGTCTCTGGGAATGAGGAATTCAGGGCTGCCGTTTGAATCAGTTGTATATCCGGGAGTCTGACCAGGTCCTGGGGTTGCAATGCGAGCTGGTTTGCTCATGCCGGACACTGGAACGCTTTCAGGACTTGATTCACTTTGCTTGGGTTTGGGAGTGCTTGGAATGTAGATGGTACTAATATCTCCGCTGGAATCAGTGTGAGCTCCTGGGGTGGTTCCCTTACCGGCAGGTGCGACATGAACGGGCTTGCCGTTTGGTCCTGGGATATCTCCTGGTGTACTGTATCCGTCTCTGGGAATGAGGAATTCAGGGCTGCCGTTTGAATCAGTTGTATATCCGGGAGTCTGACCAGGTCCTGGGGTTGCAATGCGAGCTGGTTTGCTCATGCCGGACACTGGAACGCTTTCAGGACTTGATTCACTTTGCTTGGGTTTGGGAGTGCTTGGAATGTAGATGGTACTAATGTCTCCGCTGGAATCAGTGTGAGCTCCTGGGGTGGTTCCCTTACCGGCAGGTGCGACATGAACGGGCTTGCCGTTTGGTCCTGGGATATCTCCTGGTGTACTGTATCCGTCTCTGGGAATGAGGAATTCAGGGCTGCCGTTTGAATCAGTTGTATATCCGGGAGTCTGACCAGGTCCTGGGGTTGCAATGCGAGCTGGTTTGCTCATGCCGGACACTGGAACGCTTTCAGGACTGGATGGACTGGATTCACTTGAGGAAGGAATACTTCCTGTTCCGGAAGACGAGGTTGGATTACTACTAGGACCAAGAGGGTTTTCAGGTTCGCTCTTCGGTCCTTCGGAGCTGCTCGGTGAACTGGATCCATTATCTGGTTGAGAATTAGGTCCCAAGGGATTTCTTGGATGCTGTCTGCGTCCAGGTTTGGGAGTGCTTGGAATGTAGATGGTACTAATGTCTCCGCTGGAATCAGTGTGAGCTCCTGGGGTGGTTCCCTTACCGGCAGGTGCGACATGAACGGGCTTGCCGTTTGGTCCTGGGATATCTCCTGGTGTACTGTATCCGTCTCTGGGAATGAGGAATTCAGGGCTGCCGTTTGAATCAGTTGTATATCCGGGAGTCTGACCAGGTCCTGGGGTTGCAATGCGAGCTGGTTTGCTCATGCCGGACACTGGAACGCTTTCAGGACTTGATTCACTTTGCTTGGGTTTGGGAGTGCTTGGAATGTAGATGGTACTAATGTCTCCGCTGGAATCAGTGTGAGCTCCTGGGGTGGTTCCCTTACCGGCAGGTGCGACATGAACGGGCTTGTCGTTTGGTCCTGGGATATCTCCTGGTGTACTGTATCCGTCTCTGGGAATGAGGAATTCAGGGCTGCCGTTTGAATCAGTTGTATATCCGGGAGTCTGACCAGGTCCTGGGGTTGCAATGCGAGCTGGTTTGCTCATGCCGGACACTGGAACGCTTTCAGGACTTGATTCACTTTGCTTGGGTTTGGGAGTGCTTGGAATGTAGATGGTACTAATATCTCCGCTGGAATCAGTGTGAGCTCCTGGGGTGGTTCCCTTACCGGCAGGTGCGACATGAACGGGCTTGCCGTTTGGTCCTGGGATATCTCCTGGTGTACTGTATCTGTCTCTGGGAATGAGGAATTCAGGGCTGCCGTTTGAATCAGTTGTATATCCGGGAGTCTGACCAGGTCCTGGGGTTGCAATGCGAGCTGGTTTGCTCATGCCGGACACTGGAACGCTTTCAGGACTTGATTCACTTTGCTTGGGTTTGGGAGTGCTTGGAATGTAGATGGTACTAATGTCTCCGCTGGAATCAGTGTGAGCTCCTGGGGTGGTTCCCTTACCGGCAGGTGCGACATGAACGGGCTTGCCGTTTGGTCCTGGGATATCTCCTGGTGTACTGTATCCGTCTCTGGGAATAAGGAATTCAGGGCTGCCGTTTGAATCAGTTGTATATCCGGGAGTCTGACCAGGTCCTGGGGTTGCAATGCGAGCTGGTTTGCTCATGCCGGACACTGGAACGCTTTCAGGACTTGATTCACTTGAGGAACTTTCAGGAAGCCTTGAATCACTGTACGGAGAGTAATCATCAGGATTACTGATGTCGTATGGATATTCGGAGCTGGGGTAATTATCTTCTGAACTTGGATAACTTTTCGTCGGTACGATTATTTTGTAGATATCACCATCACTGTTTGTTACAATTCCTGGTGTTGTTCCTAATCTTGCAGGTACAATTTGTATTGGATTTCCTTTGGGGCCTTCAATAGATCCAGGTGTTCTGAAAAAACCTGGGGGTATTATGAAACGTAACGGGTTTCCATCGCTGTCAGTGACTGTTCCTGGTGTAGATCCTCCTTGTGCTGGTACAATTTGAATAGGGTTGCCACTTTTAGGATTTATAAGTGTTGAGGGAGTCGGCCGATGGTGACGATGATGGTGTCTGTGACGTCGATGATGATGATGTCTAGGAATATAAATTGTCTTTATGTCGCCATCTGAATCTGTCCTTGCTCCAGGAGTTGTACCTTTTTTTGCTGGAACAATGTGCACATTTTTTCCATGATTACCTGGAATATCTCCAGGAGTTTTTCGTCTATTTTCTGGTATAATAAATTCTGGGCTACCATTAGAATCAGTTGTGTAACCCGGTGTTTGTCCTTTTTGTGGTGTTACAATATGGACTGGCTTGTTGTTTCCAGAAACTGGTAAACTTTGCGGACCTGAGTAGTCTTCAGGACTAGATTCTGAACTAAGACTTAGAGGTTTTAAGGGAGTTGTTTGTTGATCGTAAGACAATGTTGGTAAAACAATGCGAGTAATTTGGCCATCTGGTCCAGTTTCGGCACCTGGAGTTGACCCTGGACCTTCTGGTCCAACTGGAATTTTTTTTCCATGAGGTCCTGGAATGTATCCTGGGGTGCTGTAGGCTTCCCTTGGTACAATATATTTCCTTGGCTTTCCATCGGATCCAGTTACTGTTCCTGGTGTGGATCCAGGTCCGGCAGGAACAATCTGAATAGGTCCACTGGGGCCCGATACAGTGGTTGTTTGAGGTCTAAATCGATTAGGGCCTGGTTGTTGAGGAAGAGTAGGCAAAACAATACGAGTAACTTGGCCATCTGATCCAGTTTCGGCACCTGGAGTTGATCCTGGACCTTCTGGTCCAACTGGAATTTTTTTTCCGTGGGGTCCAAGTATATATCCTGGAGTGCTGTAGGCTTCTCTTGGTACAATGTATTTCCTTGGCTTTCCATCAGGTCCAGTTACTGTTCCTGGTGTAGATCCAGGTCCAGCAGGAACAATCTGAATAGGTCCACTTGGACCAGACACAGTGGTTTGCTGAGGTCCAATTCGATTATGTCCTGGTTGTTGAGGAAGAGTGGGCAAAACAATACGAGTAACTTGGCCATCTGGTCCAGTTTGGGCACCTGGAGTTGATCCTGGACCTTCTGGTCCAACTGGAATTTTTTCTCCATGAGGTCCTGGAATGTATCCTGGGGTGCTGTAGGCTTCTCTTGGTACAATGTATTTCCTTGGCTTTCCATCGGGTCCAGTTACTGTTCCTGGTGTGGATCCAGGTCCAGCAGGAACAATCTGAATAGGTCCACTTGGACCAGACACAGTGGTTTGCTGAGGTCCAATTCGATTAGGTCCTGGTTGTTGAGAAAGAGTGGGCAAAACAATACGAGTAACTTGGCCATCTCGTCCAGTTTCGGCACCTGGAGTTGATCCTGGTCCCTCTGGTCCAACTGGAATTTTTTTACCATTTGGTGCTAGTATGTATCCTGGAGTGCTGTATGCTTCTCTTGGTACGATATATTTTCTAGGTTTACCGTCAGATCCAGTTATTGTGCCTGGAGTGGACCCGGGTCCAGCAGGAACAATCTGAATAGGACTTCCACTGTCGGATGGAATTTTAGTTTTCTCTGGTTTTGGTCCTTCATGTTTTGGATGATGAGGGTGGTGATGATGATTATCATGTCCTAAAGGTTCACTTGGTTGAGTTGGTAGCAATATTCTAGTTACCTGTCCATCTGGACCTGTTTCAGCTCCTGGTGTGGTTCCATGACCTACTGGTCCCACAGGAATTGGTCCGTTAGGGCCCGGAATGGTTCCTGGTGTGCTGTACGCTTCTATCGGTATAATATATTTTCTTGGTTTTCCATCTGGTCCTGTTATTGTTCCTGGTGTAGACCCTGGTCCCGCTGGAACTATTTGTATAGGCTTCCCTCCTTCGTCAGATGGTCTTGATCCTATTTCGAATCCTGGACCATATGGTAGTCCCTTTACTCTTACGGGTGATCCTGGACCTTTTGGGAAACCTGGTATTCCACCTTGTTCGCCTGGCCCTTGAGGAGTTGTTGGAACAACAATTTTTCTAATGTTTCCATTGTGATCGATTTTTGCTCCAGGTGTAGTGCCTGGTTTCTCAGGTGCGATGCGAATGGGTTTTCCATCTGGACCTGTAATTTTTCCCTTGTGTCTGAAATAACGGTGGGGAATTATGAATTTTACTGGATATCCATCAGAATCTGTCACAGTTCCGGGTGTTGTTCCTGGACCGGCTGGTACTACTCTAATTGTTCGTCCATGAGGTGCTTTCAGTAAATGAGAATCATCAGGGCCAATTAGTAAACTTCCGGGGCCCTTAGTAGTAGTAGTTGGACCTTGTGGAATTACAATTTTTGAAATTTGTCCATCAGAGTCGGTTATAACACCAGGAGTAGTTCCTTCTCCTGCAGGAACTATTTCTATTGTTTTTCCATTTGGTCCTGGAATTGTTCCAGAAGTGGATCCAAATCCCTTCGGCAGTAATATCTTTTCCAAATCACCATCGGGTCCAGTAACAGTTGATGGGGAATCACCAGGTCCTCCTGGAATAATTTGAATTGGTACTCCATCTGGACCCTTAACTGTTCCTGCTGGTCCTGGTTGTGGTACAATTATTTTATTTATGTTGCCATCAGAATCTGTCACAACTCCAGGTGTTGTTCCGTCTCGAGCTGGTACTATACTTATTGGTCTGCCTCCTGGTCCCTCAACAGTTCCTGGAGTGGAAGCGGCACCATCGGGTAGAATAAGTCTAATGATGTTTCCTGATGGATCTGTCACAGTAGATGGTGTAGTTCCAGGTCCACCTGGTATGATATTTATTGGTCGTTTTCCAGGTCCTTGTGGAACAATACCTTGTGGCCCCTGAGTTGGAATGACTATCTCAGATGGATCCCCATCGGAATCTGTGATTACTCCAGGTGTGGTTCCTTTTCCAGCGGGAACAACTCGTATTGGCTTGCCGTTGGGACCTCTTATTGTCACCGGAGTCGTTGATCCACCTGGTAAAATAAAATTGATGTTTCCATCTGGGGCAGTTATTTCACCTGGGGTATTACCTGGACCACCAGGAACGAATTCAATTGGTTTGCCATCTGGACCTACAACAGCTCCTATTGGTGGGGGAGTAGGTACTCTTATTTCAGTTATTCGACCATCAGGTCCAGTCACGATTCCTGGTGTTGAGCCTGGTCCCACTGGCACTACTCTTATTGGTTGTCCTTGCGGTCCAATCACTTCAGTCGGAGTTATACCGGATCCTTCTGGTAGTATGTATTTCAAGATATAACCAGCTGGGTCAGTAACTGTACCAGGTGTGGGACCTCCTGGTATGAGAATAACTTTTTTACCATCAGAATCTGTTACTGTTCTTATACCTGGAGTAGTTCCTTCAGGGTAAAGTATTTTTTTTATTCGTCCATCATGACCAGTTACAATACCCGGTGTAGTTCCATCTCCTACTGGTACAACACGAATTGGATTACCTTTAGGTCCTGTTATGTATCCTGGTGTTTGTCCACCTGGTATCAACTCAATCACTTCTCCAGATGGTCCCTTCAAAGTGAAACTTAAAGATTCCGGACCTGGTGGTCCAGTTGGAACGAACACCTTCTCAATATCCCCATCTGAGTTAGTAATTGCGCCAGGAGTTGTACCATCTGCGGCAGGAACTATCTGAATAGATCGGCCCCTTGGGCCTCTAACTGTTCCTGGTGTTATATTGGCTCCTTCAGGTACCAAAATCCTAACGATATTCCCATCTGGATCCGTTACTGCCCCTGGAGTGGAGTCTGGACCTGCTGGAACTATTTGTATAGGTTGTCCATTAGGTCCTTCAATAGTTCCTTGAGCTCCAGGTGTAGGTACGAATATTTTATTCACTTGACCATCAGGACCTGTCTGTGCACCTGGTGTGGTACCTTGTCCGGCGGGAATAATTTGTATTGGTTGACCATTAGGGCCTTCCACACTTCCCGGAGTCTGACCAGCTCCAACTGGCAATACCACCTTCGAAATGCTTCCGTCAGGACGTGTGACGACACCAGGAATGCTTCCTTCAGGTTGAAGAAGGATGGGTCCATTTGGACCGCGGACCGCTGTTCTGCCAATGCGACCTGGGGTAGGAATAATTATTTTCCTAATTTCACCGTCATCTCCAGTTACCGTGCCTGGTGTTGTTCCAGGACCAGCGGGAACTATGTCGATTGGTCCATTTGGACCATCAACAGTACCTGGTGTTGTTCCGGAGCCTTCGGGGAAAAGAATTTTAGCTATGTTGCCATCAGGTCCAGTTACTACACTAGGAGTGCTTCCAGGACCACCTGGAACAATTTGTATGGGTTCTCCTTTGGGACCTGTCAAGATACCTTGGGGTCCAGGAGTGGGCAACAAAATTTTTGATACTCGGCCATCAGACCCAGTGATAGCTCCTGGAGTGCTACCAGGTCCTACAGGTTCGATATCGATGGATTGTCCGTTCGGACCCTCAATACTGCTTGGATTAGTTTCTGCACTTCTAGGATATACTATTCTTTGAATGGTTCCATCAGGACCTGTTACTGCTCCTGGAATAGGGCCACCTGGTATAATTACTATTGATTTTCCATCGGGACCTCGAATAGTGCTGGGTGTTTGCGGACCAACAGTTGGACCATGAGGTACTATGATCTTCCTCAAGTCTCCATTGTCGTCAGTAATAGCTCCTGGGGTAGTTCTGAAACCAGCTGGTTGAATAAGTATCGGTTTTCCGTCAGGACCCATGATTTTACCTGGTGTGATTCCGGCTCCCGCTGGGAGCACAACTTGTAAGTATTCTCCATCTGGACCAGTTACCAAGCCTGGGGTGTTACCTGGTGAACCAGGGACCACAATTTTGTTAATATTTCCATCTTGATCGGTAACTATTCCTGGAGTAGTTCCAGGGCCTGCACGATCAACTCTTACCGGTCGTCCACCTTTACCTCTAACGAATCTGGGGAATTCATTTCTTGGATAGGGTTCTTGTGGAACAATTACCTTCGATAACTGGCCATTAGGACCATTGATGGCACCAGGAGTAACACCTGGACCAGCTAAAGATATGTCAATCGGTTCTCCATCCAAACCTAAAACTGTATCTGGTATAGCTCCTGAACCTTCTGGTAAGATTACTTTCTCTACACTTCCCTGATAGTCAGGGATAACACCTGGGGTAGCTCCGCCTTCCACAACCGGTATTTCACCAGTAGCATACTGATCAGGAGTGCCAGACTCGGCAGTTGCATATTCACCAGTAGAGAATTCCCCAGTACCGAATTCTCCTGTTCTGTAATCTCCATATTCTCCAGTAATATATTCCCCTGTAACAGACTCACCAGTTTCAAATGTTGAATATTCACCTGTAGCAGACTCACCGGTTTCATAAGTGTAATATTCGCCAGTGTAAGACTCTCCAGTTTCGTAAGTGTAATATTCATCAGAGTAGGATTCATCAGTTTCATACGTGTAATATTCACCAGTTCTTGATTCACCGGTCTCGTATGTTTCATATTCACCAGTTTTAGACCCACCAGTCTCGTAAGTTTGGTATTCCCCAGTTCTAGACTCACCGGTCTCGTAGGTCGTGTATTCTCCGGTTTTGGACTCACCGGTCTCGTAGGTCGTGTATTCTCCGGTTTTGGACTCTCCAGTTTCATATGTTTCGTATTCTCCAGTTTTGGACTCTCCAGTTTCATATGTTTCGTATTCTCCAGTTTTGGACTCTCCAGTTTCATATGTTTCGTATTCTTCTGTGTTGGACTCTCCAGTTTCATATGTTTCGTACTCTCCAGTTTTGGACTCTCCAGTTTCATATGTTTCGTATTCTCCGGTTCTGGACTCTCCAGTTTCATATGTTTCGTATTCTCCGGTTTTGGACTCTCCAGTTTCATATGTTTCGTATTCACCAGTGTTGGACTCTCCTGTTTCATATGTTTCGTATTCTCCGGTTTTGGACTCTCCTGTCTCATATGTTTCGTATTCACCGGTTTTGGACTCTCCAGTTTCATATGTCTCGTATTCTCCGGTTTCGGACTCTCCAGTTTCATATGTTTCGTATTCTCCGGTTTCGGACTCTCCAGTTTTATACGTTTCGTATTCACCAGTTCTAGATTCACCGGTCTCGTAAGTTTCGTATTCACCAGTTGTGGACTCACCAGTTTCGTACGTCGTGTATTCTCCAGTCGTAGACTCGCCGGTCTCGTACGTTTCGTATTCACCAGTTGTGGACTCACCAGTTTCGTACGCCGTGTATTCCCCAGTCGTAGACTCGCCGGTCTCGTACGTCTCGTATTCACCGGTTGTAGACTCACCAGTTTGGTACGACGTGTATTCCCCAGTCGTAGACTCACCGGTCTCGTACGTTTCGTATTCACCAGTTGTGGACTCACCAGTTTCGTACGTCGTGTATTCCCCAGTCGTAGACTCGCCGGTCTCGTAAGTCTCGTACGTGTATTCAGTACTACCGCTGTTGTCGCCGCCTCCAAATATTCCATCGATTGTTCCAGAGATTAACCCGGGGTCTTGCAAGTCTCCGGAGGGTCCGTTTCCTCTTTTACCTTCGACTCCCTGACCGAGGCCGTAGTTTGAGGTGGTGGGGGCGGCGTCTTGCAGGTTTCCGCCTGCACCTCCAGCTCCTCTGACGCCTCCTCCGATGTTATCCGTTCGATCTTGGAGGGGGGACCCGCCCATGTCTTTGGTGAAGTAAAAGACCTCGGTGAGCCGCCTCACTTCCGAGATGAAGTAAGGGTTGGAGACTCCCGTGGTCTCTATGAAGGCCCCTTGGAGTGCCTCCAGAACACAGCTTGTCTTCTGGAAGAAGTTTCCCCTGGAGACGTCGTCTGCGGTCTTCTCCGCCACTGCCGACGCGAAGCCTGCCGCGCAGGCTTTCAGTGTCTCGGGCGGAGCTTTCTGTAGCTCAGGGAAGGAGCCGAAAGCCTGGGTTAGGACCATGATGATCTCCTTGTACTGTTGGATCTCCTCTTGAGAGAAGTCACCGCACATTCGAAGGTAGGAGGTAAAAAGCTCAGCAAAGTCCTTTCCGGTGTGTTGGTCAAGCAAAGGGTCATTTTGTACTATGCCGATGCCCGGGCGATGGGATTTCTTGGCTGCCGTGAGCTGAAAGCCCATGACAGAAATAACCACTAAAACATGGGAAATCCAGCCCATGTTTGCACACGAGCTACCCTAGAGAGTTTCTCTCAACTCACACTTAGGACGGCGCTTATATATCCCATGCCTGTGTACGCTTTAAGGATTTCATTGCATCGTATTTTGCTCCTTTATGGATCTGTACACATTGATCCAATCTCCGTAACTGATAGCAATCGATTTCTTGCCGATAAAGGAATGCAATAAACTGAAACGTTTTACGGCCCTGTTGTTTGCCGAGCTGGAAGGATGATGTCGACCCTCTTTTAAGACGTCCGATAACTTTTCATCTTGTTTCCGAGTTTTCCACTTATTTTTGATAAAATGGGATGTCAATTACTTTGAGGAAATAAGAAAAAAGTCGACAAACATATAACAGTAGTAATACCACTTCTGATAACTTTAAATATGTGTCCAAGACGAATATATTTCTCGAACGATAAAAGCCGACACTGAAATACGCTATCGCGAATAATATTTTTAATTTATATTGTTGATTAAAGGTTCGCACTCTCAGTTTTTGTCTACGTGATTTTCATCACCTTGGGGAAATGGAATGATAACATAAAAATTTATAGTCCTTCAAATTGATCATAACTGTACTCAATATTCAGTTCAATAGATTCCAGGTGATACACAAGATTTGAAAATTATTTTTGTCCCAAGAAATCAATTAAAAGGTAATTGTTTTTTATGTGAGCTTTTATTTGAGTTCAAGATTGGTCAAAATAAAATCTAGATCTACTTGTAATTTTGTTTCATGCGATGAAGTGTTATGAATAGTATGTCTGTAATTTGATTTAAAATCTTTCAGTAATTAAGGGATGATTAAGAGTTTTATGACCCTCGGTTTTATTGCTCAAAAGACGCCTTCTGACCACTTCTGATCAATTAGGGCTCAAAAGGAAGTAAAAAACTTAAGTGTCATAAAACTCTGCGAAATTAAAGATTAAAGTTTGATTTCAAAGGCAGGTAGGAGGTTAATATGTTTTTCCAATGCAATTCTACTCTCTGTAAGACCAATGAAGTTCTCTTAGAGGAATTAAGTATTTTTTTTGTGAATAAGATTTTTTATCCGCATGAATACATTTTAAAATCTGGTATTTTGGTATTTACTTAAAGTACATTGATTGTGTCTTTTTTACCCTCAAGATGCACTTGCCCCCTCCCACTCTTCTAGAAAAGCTATCACTTTTAGGGATAGACAAAAATTAGTTTCAGTTATAATAATAATTTTGAAATAATTAAAGAGGTATGGTTAGGAAAAAAACGTAATTGCTTAGGTAAAATACGTACAACTTTAAAACATTTGAACATCCTATTGACTATAATGTGTACAGTAGGGTGGAGCGAAAAAACTTTTTTTGGAAATTTAAAATGCCTGATGTGGGAATAGGTGCCATTTACGATAAAACTTATAAATTCAAAACTTGAGTTCGATCAATTAATATCTTCAGGTTCCACATTCACGTTAAAGTTTCGATGTTTCATCAAATTTTACGTAAAAATGGTTATAAATTATTTCCACACAATTTCAGCTCCATTTTCAAACCATAGCTGGTTTAATTTATATTCTTAGGATGTCAAACAACATTTTAAGACCTTCTAAGGACCTTAAATGGAGGGAACTTCCAATTTTTCAAGCCCGAAATTAGGGCGCATGTCCTTAAAATAGGCTAGCGACCGAAAAACAAATTTTTGAATATCGGTGCCAAATAGAACTCAAAAGTTGCGTTTTACCCTCATTATTAATAGAAAAATAATAAAAAAATTTGTAAAAATAATTTAGGTGTGTTTTGGTCCCAGAATTTGAAAAAGTGGATCTTTTGCATAGCGTACAATGGGAAAAGTCTTAATAAATAAAATTAAAGTTTTAAATGTAATAATGTAATATAAACTTATAATTGCCTTAATTTGGTGTCTTAATCGTCAAAAAAAGTATTTACAAGGGAATTGCAATGTGATTTGAGCTAAGAAGTTAAGGCATACAGCTTAGAATCGCCGAATGAGAAAAAAATTAATTTTTATACTTATTTATAGTTACTTTTTCAGACAAGAGCATTAAAATTACTTATAATATATCCTAAATTTTCCCTAATTATATCTAACACAAATCATAACCTTTTATTTGATTTTTCGTCGCTTTAAATTTGAAGACTTGTTATAAAAAGTGATAGTTCAGGTTAAAGTTTGGAATAAAATTCCTATAATGCAATATAACGTTTTTTTGTCTGTTTTCTGTAAAAATATCAACATTAGTGTTTAAAAAGCATTTTATGCAAACAAGAATGTGTATTACAGACTAAATAAAATATTTGAACTTATAAGTTTATACATTTTGGGATTTTTAATTTTTTTATTCAAATTTGCAATTATAGGCTGTTAACTTGATTTTAAAAAAATTTATAACGAACTCAAAAGTATTACTGACTATTAAGGCACCAAATTAACTATAAGTTCTTTAACTATAAGCTTTTAGAACATTTAAAACATTGATTTTATTTATTAAGACTTTTCCCATTATACGATATGCAAAAGATCCATTTTTTCAAATTCTGGGACCAAAACACACCTAAATTATTTTTTACAAATTTTGTTATTATTTTTCTATTAATAAGGAGGGTAAAACGCAACTTTTGAGCTCTATTTGGCACCGATATTCAAAAATTTGTTTTTCGGTCGCTAGCCTATTTTAAGGACATGCGCCCTTATTTCGGGCTTGAAAAATTGGAAATTCTCTCCATTTCAGGTCCTTAGTAGGTCTTAAAATGTTGTTTAACATTCTAAGAATATAAATTAAACCAGCTATGGTTTGAAAATGGAGCTGAAATTGTGTTGGAATCATTTATAACCATTTTTACGTAAAAATTGATGAAACATCGAAACTTTAACGTGAATGTGGAACCTGAAGATATTAATTGATCAAACTCAAGTTTTGAATTTTTAAGTTTTATCGTAAATGGCACCTTTTCCCACCTCAGGCGTTTCCAATTTCCAAAGTTGGTCATTTTTGGCTAGTTTCACTCCACCCTAGTGTACAGGTAGAGTAATGAAGGATTCGGAAATGTATTTTGTATTTCAAATCATCAATTGATTGATTTTCAATATATTTCATTAATTAAGGATCATAAATTAAAATACTTGTGGGTGTTAAACAATCCTTTTAGAATAAAATTCATTTGTCCTGTTAAATATCGCCAAGGTATTTTAGACACTAAATCAAAAATTTGCCAACTAATAGATAATATAGAATTACATGGTTAGATTGATGACCATAAAAATTTGTTGATATAATTTGGCACCTAAAACAGCTTGGCTATATTTAACGGGACAGTTCACGGGATTTAAATAAATACATTCTCCGTTTTAATATCCCTACTCGACAAAAAAAATAGCGTCAAAATGCTTCTGACACAAATCAAGCAAATTCTTATGTAACATGACCCCCTGAATCCGAATCCAACCCCCATTTTTCTCCATCGGGTTCAGATTTTAAGGGAGCAGCCCCTCCCCTTTTTGCTTTCTTTGATGACTTAATGACTTTGAATTCGATTTTCAGGGGGCAAGAACAATTACTTTAGCCTTTAAATTACACCCGATGGAATAAGAAAGGTTAAAGCTTCTAAAATATACAGATTTGTAGCAAATGGATAAGTTTAAGAGGTAAGTTTACCCCCTTAAAAATGCAAAAAAATCGTTAAAAATTATAGAGATTATTTTTGGCTATTTTTTTCCTCAAATTTTTTACTCAATTCATAATTAAAGGGTCCCTTCCCCAAGGACCCAAATTTAATGAATATATGCAGCAAGGATTTTTGCTAAAAGTGGTTGAGGTGTTAGCGCCCCCGAAGCACTCGCGGAAGAGACTCTATGAATCGCGCTGCCGCTCGTGAACTCAGGAATTAATATTCATGTTTTGAAAAGCTCAAAAATGACATTGTTCTTATATTTCAGGTCTATCCTGAGGGAAATAGTTCAGTTTGTTAAAAACTGACCAGTTTTAGGGGATGGGGTTCCATGTTTCAAGCTGGTAATAGATGCGTGGGCTGTGGATAACAATTGAGGGGTGTCCTATTAAAAATTGAGGGGGTTGGAGGAAAACGGTTGTACTATTTAAGTTCAGGAGGTTGTTTTAAACAAGAATCGACTGAAATTTAGTCAGTTACAGTTTGATTTTTTTTAAATAGCAGTTTAACCCCAAAGTACGGCATTACACCCTTCCGCGGTTGCTTCGGGGGCAATAACACCTCAACCGCTAAGCAAAAATTCTTGCTGCTTATATCCATTAAATTTGGGTCCTTGGGGAAGGGTTAGGACACTTTAATTATCATCGACCTTAGAACACAGATAGACGGAACATGCGCGCGCATCCCCATAGCGGTGAGCCAGTGCTTGTGTTGAAACATCTCCAATCCCAAAGTCACGTGTAATAGGAGCTCTGGGAACGGGATTCGTCGGTTCAATTCTGGCCAGCTGGCTTTATCACGTGATCGGCGTCACGTGATTGAAATGCTCCAATATCTATACCTACTAGGTCACGTGGAATGGGGAAAACGGCGGAACATGTTTCAACGCAGGCCAAGCCCGCTTGCTCCGTCTATCAATTCCAAGGTCTATGTTAATTATGAATTGCGTAAAAAATTAGAGGAAAAAATAGCCAAAAATAATCTCTATAATTTTTAACGATTTTTTTTGCATTTTTAGGGGGATAATAACCCCTTAAACTTATCTATTTGCTACAAATTTGTATATTTTAGAAGCGTTAACCTTTCTTGTTCCATCGGGTGTAATTTAAAGGCTAAAGTAATAGTTTTTGCCCCTGAAAATCGAGTTTAAAATCATTAAGTCATCGAAAAACGAAGAAAGGGGAGGGGCTGTTCCCCAAAAATCTGAGCCTGATGGAGAAAAACGGGGGTCGGATTCGGATTCAGGGGGTCCTTTTACATAAGAATCTGCTTGATTTGTGTCAGAAGCATTTTGCCCTATTTTTTGTCGAGTAGTGTATTCAATGATGACCGTAATTTTTGAAAAAAAGAACAATGGAACTCTTTGAAATTCTGACAAAGATGTAGGTGATTTATCAACAATTCGAAATACTATTTGTGGTCACATTTAATTTGAAAGTAGTAAATTTATCTTTCAAATATTTTCTATGCCGATTTGAAACTTGATGCGAAAATTCCAATGGGAATCACTGGGGGTTTCTTATAAATATTATCAAAAAATTCAAAATAAAAATGTATTGAAGTTTAATTAACTTTTTATATTTCCCTGGCCTTCAAATTGAAACCAATACTATCCTACAGAATTGATTCATCAAGTCTTTACTACTACTTAATGATCGTAATCACTAATCAGTAGGGGAGAGTGGGGCTATTTCGCACATGGGGCACATTCGTACAGACGGTATTTCCCCTAGTAATTATTCATTTAAAAATCTGAAAAAAATACCAGTAGATGGAAGCATGACTTACCACCTCCTGCATGAATTTTCAAAGCTCTGAGCCATTTTGTTGTATACGTACTAGAAATTTGCTAGCGTTAGAAGCAGCAAAGTAAATTTTCTTGTCATTTTGTTGGTGTAAAATATCAATTAAAAATAACTCCCAAGTGGACATTCAGCATTTTATTCAGTAGAGGCACTACTAAAGTAAGTTTCTAGAAAGGTTTTATCTCCATGCTTTAATTATAAATATCTTGTTGGGACGTGGTAAGCTTGAACTGGTAGATGGGGCACATTCGTACACCAAAAGATGGGGCAGATTCGGACAGTGCGAATGTGCCTCATCTTTCCCATTTTTGATTATGAAAGTGATTTATATGTTTAAAAATGCAGTATATTTAATAATTTGAAGTTTAATTGGTTTTTATTGTAATTGTTTCAAAATTTGGTGATTACAGAAAATAACATCTTAAGAAAGCTTCAGTTTTAAGGAATTTAGAACCAGATTTAAACATTGAAGAAATAAATGTCGCTGACCAATTGACTTGGATTTAAGGGATTTTATTCTAGTAGAATTTGCTACTAAAAAGAAAATTTTGTTATGTTGGTCAAATTGGCTTTTTTCCGTATTATAATTTATCTTTATCGTAATAAATCTCTATTCAACACTATAGCTAGACCATATAATACTAGATGTTGCGTCAAGAAGAAGACTAACTTATGTAAATTTGCTGTTTTAACTTTCACGCATAATTTTTGTATTGAGATCTCGCGTTTTACTTTTTATTTAGATTGTTGGAAATAGGTTTAATAAATGAGTTGATTTACTTTTGAAATAACTTTTAATTTTACATTTTAACTATTAATTAATTAACATTAATCATTTATCATTATCATTAATTTAACATAGTGGCGCCCAACGTGAAAGTTTAAATTGGTGAAATGACAGAGTTAGATTTAAAACGGTTAAAGATGGTAAGAGCTGGTTTGCGAGCAACATTTACAGTCTGCGGTAATCTAATTGGGTGCTACTTTGATATACCCCCCCAAAAATTACGCGCCAAATCTGGCACTCCCTACGGACTTGGTTTGCTGTTTCTTGTTTTTTGTGTATATGTAGTAGTAATGTGTAGCCTAGTGAATTACTGGAAAAAATTGAAATTTTGAACTTTAATAATTCCAAAACTAATGAGAATTTTCGGAAAAACTAAATTACAATATTTTTATAAAAAATATTTGTGTTCTTGGTTCAAATATCAAAGTTTTACTCTGATTAGTTTTTCTGTTATATTCCAAAAACGAATCCATCTTTGCGAGAAAAAAAAGGCGTTTAAAACAGGTATTTTGCTTGGCGAAAAAAAAAGTCGCCAAATTTCCGATTTGGGGGTGTATATCAAAGTAGTTCCTCTAATTGGAAAGTGCTTAACGGAGGCAAGTGGAAAAAAGATTGAAGTACTGAAGGCTCAGCTAGCGGAAAAGTTTAGAAGGATGGAGGAATGTCAACAACAGATCACTGCTGCTATTTTGGAACAAGATAATGGCGAGAAGGATTTTGAGGAGGATTTCAAGGTAGCGGAGGAATATAGAGACCGGTTTCAAGAATTAAATACGTTGATGAATAGATCGCTTGTTGAAGCTGAGAAGACATCGGGGGATGCAGAGGTGAGGAAATTCCAATTACCGATCATTGAGTTAAGGGGACACAAGACATATCGACAGCCAAAATACGTGAAATTTAGCTTTAACAATTTCTTTCAGAAATATAATTAAAAATGCATTCCCATCTTTAAAATTTTTACAGAAAGCAGTCAAGATACTGTAGTTTATATATAACACAAGAAAAATAAGAAAATTAAATATTTTAATATTTAAATTTATATTTAAAATGGACTTAGTTTCTACGATACATATTGACTAAGTGTTGTTAAGGTACATTTTAAAAAAAAACTACAGCACATTTTACTTTAAAATTTGGACCAGCTATAGATTATAAGTTGATAGATAATAATAAGCATCCTTTTTGGTGTCGCTACACAACAATTAATTTTAAAAAATTTTAAATTTTGGTTTCAAAAATCCATCAAATTTAAGACATAAAAAACCCTTTTTTCTTTAGAAATATAACTCTGATTGGTTATTCAGAGCATATTATTTTAGAAATTAGTCAGGTTTATATGTAAGGAAAATTTGGAATCTCTAACTATAATAGATTTTTTTAAAAGTGTACCAAAACATCAAAAAATTGAAACTGAGAAAAATGGACTTAAAGTTTTAAAGGCTTATGAAAAATGTTACAAATACAAAAATAAAGGCGTTTTTGACGGATTTTCATATTTGAAAACAACACATATTATATATTTTTGGAAAGGTAAGATATCATATTTTTTTTTAAAAGCAAAATTGGAAAATCGTAAATTTGATGCATTTTTTGTCATGTGTCCCCTTAAAGAAGTTCAGCGGAGAGGCCACAGAATTTTTGGGGTTTTGGAGTCAATTTAAAAAGATAGATGAGGATAAAAGCATAGCTAAAGAAGATAAATTTCAGTATTTGTTACAGGCGTTGGTGCCTGGTTCGAGGGCCGCAAGATTAATTGCGATGTCGGGAAGGTCCAAGACAAGTCTTCCAGTTCTTTACGATAATCTTGAAGGGAAGCTTAGAGCTTTGGAGGCCTTGGGAAAGACCCAAGAAAAGTACGGTGATTTTTTAACCCCCCTAGTAGAGTCGTGTCTTCCCGAAGACATTCTTGTGACCTGGGAGAGGAGTCGACGTGGGAATCAAAGGGATCGCTCCCTGGAAAGTCTGATGAGTTTTCTAAAGGAAGAGGTCCAAAGTGAGGAGATGGTTTCGCTTGCCCGGAATGGGTTTGGAGCGCCGGGAACCACACGTGGGAAAAAAGAATCTGCTCCGGATGAGGGTTCGGGAATGTCAACCGCTTCAGCGTTGGTGAATTCCTATGGTAACGGTTTATCAGTTAGGACAACGTTCAATTGCTTATTTTGTGACAAGGGCCACCCTAGTAAGGATTGTTTCGCAGCTAGAAAAATGACGATAGGGTCTAGGAAGGAAGTTATAATGAAGAAGAGGGCTTGCCTTGTATGTTTAAGAACTGGTCATATTGCTAGGCTTTGTAAATTTAAGACTAGATGCATGTACTGCGACAGTGATAATCACCATTTTTTGATATGTAGGGCTGGCGAGGATAGGTCTAAAACTGAAAACATGAATTCGAATGTATTAACTGGTAATTGTGGAGATTCCAATATATATCTAATGACTTTAATAGTAAAAATAAAGACATCTAGCGGCGAAGTAAAAGTACGAGCCATTTTGGACACCGGATCCCAGCATTCATATATCAATAATAGACTTGCCCAAGGATTAGGTTTAAGATGTACGAGAAAAATGATGTTAACCCTTTAGTGCGCACATTTTCCAATTAATGTCAATATTTTTTGTTGATTACTTATGAGCCCCAAACACTAGGAAAAATACTAAAAAAATTCCCTCTTAATTATTTTTTTAATTATCGGCAATTATTTAGTCTTTGCATATATGCAAAGCTGCGCATTTAGGTCTATTTTGAACACACTATTATAAACAATGGAGTTAAAATTGAATTTCTTTATTTAAGCACAAAAATACTTATTTCAACTTGTTTAAAGCTTTTAATCACTTGTTATCTTTATTTATACTTAATTTAAGACTTAAGACCTGTCTGTACATCGAGGTCTGGCTTTTTTTCGGTTGTCAGGGTCAATTTTTGAGGGATTTTGAAACAAGTCTATCGGATTTTTTTTTGAGAAAACTAAACTGTAATGTGTTAAATGCGAACTTAGGGATATTAAATCCTGTATTTTTCCTAATATTCTGTTCACTATCAGTTAGCAGTACAGAAAAAACGTGGATCCAACGCCCAGCATTTATCTACATTTCTACCTGTAATTTTACTAAAAATAAAAAAAATTTCAGAATAACCACGTTATAACTAGTGATGGGCAGGTATCGATACCAAATACTTAAGTACTCGATACCTATAGGTATCGAGTGTATTCGATACCCACAAAAGTATCGATACTTTATTGAAATATTTCGTTTTAAATTTTTCAATGAAGTAATCTTTATAATACCTACTGTAGATCAAACGCAGCCTGTTTCCGTTTTCATTTTGCAACGCTCAAACCCAAGTCGTTATCATCCGCGAGAGAAATTTGACGCGGCTAGGTTTTTCCCCCGCCAAATCCTTCGCCTCTATCCACCTCCAGGCCCGTAGCTACGGGACTTTTTGATGGATCGCTTTCATTTTTTTGAATATTAGTCTGATTATGGATAGGCCCTAAAAAAATTGTCCCTTCAGGTTCATTTCCCGACATTGAAAAAAAGTACTCGATACCTAAAAGTACTCGATACCGTTAAGTATTCGATACCAAAGTATTCGATACCTATAAGTATTCGATACCAAAGTATTCGATACCTAAAATTATCGATTTTGCCCATCACTAGTTATAACACAGTATTATAGCTACATTGATAAAAAATAAAACCCAATAAACCACCCAGAGTCAATTTGCTCTTTTTTACACACACAAAAACACATCAAAACGAAACCATCAGCCTCAGACAAACGCACTGCTATCATCCCTATAGCAGAATAAAAAAAGAGAAAAAATATAAAAAAATCATAACAATTTGAAAAGAAACCTCATAACCTCTGAAGGAATGTTTTGTCTTGCCACGTGTGAAGTTTCATTCTCATGGGATAAATCCAAGGTCATTTAAAAGTGCATCTTTCACACTATGTCTAGTGTTCTAGAAATATGCCCCCTGGCTGGGCGATAATGAGTTAATAACTATATAATTCTTACACTGGTGGATCCAGAGGGGCTGACGCTTATATTTACCCCCTCTGGAACTTGTTAACAAATGTTGGTAAAAAATTAAAATTTTAAATTAACTAAATTTTTTATAAAAGGAAACAAATTAAAAGTTCTCACAAAAAAATCTTATCCACCCTCAAGAAAACTAATATCGGTATTAAAAAATATATACCAACGATACAACCCATAAACCATGTAAAATTTGCCTAAAATAATAAAATAGATCCATAGGAACATTGAGACAAATATCTTAAAATGAAATGTGAAAAGCAACCTAAATGCGCAACTTTGCAGATATGATAAGTGGTTAAATTCGGCCCTAGAGAATCAAGAAATACTCACTTTGAAGATTCAAAGCCAAATATATGACAAGAAAGGTCCAAATTTTGATATAAAAAATTATCACATCGATCTGAACTTTTTTACTAACTTTTAATTGCAATCAAATTAGCCTGAAATCGGTAATCTGTGATTTCCGCGATCTTCAATACTGTTGGCCTTATTACTTGAGTGTAAAGCCATAAATTAGCAAACTCATGCCATACATTTGAAAACACTGCTAAACCGCGCATTTGAGCATCTAAGTTTAAAATAGTGATGGGCAGGTATCGATACCAAATACTTAAGTACTCGATACCTATAGGTATCGAGTGTATTCGATACCCACAAAAGTATCGATACTTTATTGAAATATTTCGTTTTAAATTTTTCAATGAAGTAATCTTTATAATACCTACTGTAGATCAAACGCAGCCTGTTTCCGTTTTCATTTTGCAACGCTCAAACCCAAGTCGTTATCATCCGCGAGAGAAATTTGACGCGGCTAGGTTTTTCCCCCGCCAAATCCTTCGCCTCTATCCACCTCCAGGCCCGTAGCTACGGGACTTTTTGATGGATCGCTTTCATTTTTTTGAATATTAGTCTGATTATGGATAGGCCCTAAAAAAATTGTCCCTTCAGGTTCATTTCCCGACATTGAAAAAAAGTACTCGATACCTAAAAGTACTCGATACCTATAAGTATTCGATACCAAAGTATTCGATACCTATAAGTATTCGATACCAAAGTATTCGATACCTAAAATTATCGATTTTGCCCATCACTAGTTTAAAAGGAGGGGGAGAATTAGCTTGGATACATCGCTTTGCATATATGATAAGCTGCGCACTAAAGGGTTAACTCATGACCTTTTTGGGGGAAGGAAGATTCCGGAAAAGGTGCACGATTCTTATAATATTTTGATTAGCGACCTTAAGGACACATTTTCTTGTCAGATCGAGGTACTTTCTGAAGATCGCATTTGCGGGAATGTACCTAGAATGAACGACGTTGACATCATGAATGAGTCACCGACTTTTTGAAAAAACGCCTAAATAAGGGACACCCTACTGAGCAAGAAGGTAGAGGAAAAGGTGAAGAGACCACTGGAACCGATGGAGGGGACTCTTCAGATCGTGCTGTAGAACTTGACCGTGCTACGGAGGTCAAGACCACTAAGTGTGGACGGAAGATAAAGCCTGTTCAAAGATTCAAGTTTTAATTTTTTTTTCTCTGATTTTAATTTAATCTGATTAATTTTCTGATTTTAATTTTAATTTAAATTTTGGAATTTTGATGTTTATAATATTTGAACGCAAGTTTAAGATTTAGTTTTGTATTGCTTTTGGCTTTAGCCCGCAATCCAAAAGGTGGGAGTGTGTTAAAACTCACCTCTCTAACTAGGACTCTCTTGGCTATTTAAAATTTAGGTTTTATGTCTTGGCAACAGATTCAGTTATTAAGGTATATTTTTTGAATGTAGCAAGCAGAAATGGGTTTACTTTGAAAACAATAGTGCAAATCATGATTATAATAAAATAGTTTGAATATCTATAAGTTGTAGTTTTTACATTGTGGCATTGGGTGTGTACATTGGACAGATTCCATAATCGAGGTTTTCGCCAAACTTGACGAGATCGGATTTAAAAGCGTGGAGGAAATCCCGCCAGCATTACACATTGTTGCATACATTAAAATGGTCATCGCCAAAATTTGGCGGAAACCTCGATTACGGAATATTACCCGAGTTAAATGAAAGGGGAATAATTTTGTCGGATTTGGAGGAGTTTGGTTCAGAGATAGACCTTTTGCTTGGAGCCGATGTGATCGGGAAGTTGTTTATTGGTAGCTCAACTAGGTTAAGTTCTGGTCTAGTTGTGTTTGAGACTCGATTGGGTTGTACGCTAGCGGGGAAGAAAGAGTCAAATAATTGCACATGCAGATGCAGGGATGGTAGAGTTTTGAGTTTGCATGTCAAGGTTACCGGTGTTTCTAATGTCAAGGGTCAAGATGACTTTATTGTTAAGGCTACAAAGATCCTCGCCCAAGGATGTTTTAATTTGAAGGAATGGGAGAGTAATGTTCCTTGCAAGTATACTTCTAAGAGTTCCGGAGTTAGGAGTATTCTGGGAGTTTTGTGGGATTTGGACAGGGACACTTTCAAGTGTAACGTTAATCGCAATCTCGATTTTGGGGGAAAATTGTGTAAGCGTTCTCTCTTGGCTAACGTGCAGAAGATTTTTGACCCAATTGGACTATTATCTCCCGTTGTTTTGACAGCTAAAATTTTACTGCAAAAAACGTGGGAACTCAAGGTGGCGTGGGATTATATCTTACCAATGGATATACAAAGGGAATTCACCCAATGGTTGAATGGGGTGAGTTTGTTGTCAGAGGTTGAGATTCCCAGATATTGTGAGGTAAATGAGACATCTTGATGGTACTGTGTTAGGTTTTCATGCTATAGTTCTATTGTTCGATTGATGTCATGGGTTTTACGGTTTGGGAATAATGCTAAAAAGGGGACACTTAGGAAGTTTGGAGAACTGGCTGTTAAAGAAATAGATTATCACAACTTGAAAAAAATCTTGAACACATTGAACTATATGTTGTCCCCACTCTGACTATGATCTATAAATAAGTTTTTATTGTATTTTTTAAAATTAAAAAGAACATGAATAATGACATTTTATAGATTGTTCACGTTGCTATGGTTACTTTAAAATTGCTCAAACACTAATTTATAAAATGCAGGTTCTTACTTGCGTATTAAAAACATTCAAGATGCATGAAAACCGAAAAGTCATATAGAGCGTCACTTACGGGACATTTTTTAAAAAAAATTATTTCCCCCTCAAAAAAATCAGAAAAAAAATTCAATTGCAGTGCTAGTTTACCCTATAAAAGTTACCTTTAGAAAAAAATAATTAGACATTTTTGGTAATATCGAGTGTTGTTACGTTAAAAAAACCATATTTTCCGTCACTTACGGGACATTTCATACTCATAATTTTTATAAGCTAAAAAAGTAATTTTTTATGGTTTTTCAAATGTTTGTAATGTATAGGTCTTTTTTTGATACCCTAAACATGCCCCTAAAACCAAAAATTAGTGGATTTTGATAAAATTTTAATATTTTATATTCCTTTGAAATTATACTATTTTCCTCACAAACGTTGAACACGAAGTCGGCCATTTTGTTGACCCTCAAGTACCAATAAAGAAAAACACTAATTTTTTTATTTTATGAAAAATAATAAATTGGGACACTTAAGAACACTACCCTTATAAATTAATGATAAAAATTTTATTTTTATATTTTAGAAATTTTTTTCGTACCCCGTGGAAATAACGTACGTGTGGTACGTGTACGTGGTACGTGTACGTGGTACGTGTGGTTCGGCATAAATGCCGAAA
Source organism: Tetragnatha versicolor (assembly GCA_024610705.1). Classification (NCBI taxonomy): domain Eukaryota; kingdom Metazoa; phylum Arthropoda; class Arachnida; order Araneae; family Tetragnathidae; genus Tetragnatha; species Tetragnatha versicolor. Next base: position 45,600,607 of record JANDEH010000007.1, read on the forward strand.
AGCTGTTGTTTCGGATTGAGCAGGCTTTGTGTTTTCCTGATCCCAGCGCAGTGCCAATGGTTAATGCTTATCGTGATGTTGAGGGTAAAATTCGTGTAAAAACGCGTATAACAGATAGAATTGATCAACCTTATTTTATTTCATCCATATTGTTAGCAGATAAGAGGGTTCTGACTCGAAGATTAATTGAACACTTTCACACCACTAACTGTCATGCTGGCACTAAAATTTTATTGAGAATTTTTCGGGAGAAGTTTTGGATCGTGAGGGAACGGCTCAGCCGGGTGCTAACAGATCTCCTCAATCGAACACTTGTGAAGCGAGGCGATGTTGTTCTGATAGGGGAATATTTAAGGAAACTGATTGATTGGCCTTTAGGAAGAGTGGAGGAGCTGATACCTGGCAAGGATGGATCCGTTAGAGTAGTCAAGGTGAAGACTAGTTCTGGTATACTAGCACGTCCTATACAGAGACTTTATCTTTTAGAATTACCTGCCGATGAGTTTTCGGATTTTCTGCGTAAAAGGAGCAAGGGAATGAGTTCTGATGACCTATCGAATAACTCTGAATCAACTTCTATTCTAGTCCACTGAAAATAGAGTTGAACCTCGGACAAATTGCAATAAAAGGTTTCTCAACGGTTTTCACTTAGGAATTACCTCAATAATAACATACTAAAAATCGGCCAAAATCGGCCGGGGGGAAGTTTAATTTTTTTTAAATTTTTAAAAAATGGCCGAAAAAAAATTAAAAAAAAACCAAAACAATAATATAGACATGTGATACATGTTTATAGGTTATTTTTGAGTTTTAAAACCGAATATTGCCTTTAGTTTTGAAAAAAAATTGAAATTTCAATTTTTAAAATTAATTTGAAAAATGAACTATATGAAAAAATTAAAACCCCCCTAAAAACCTAACCAAATCATGAAAAGAGATAAATCAAACGGTTTTCATTTAGAAATGACCTAAATATTAACATACTAAAAGTAAAAAATTTTACGAGTTAAAGAACTAACTTTACGAGTTAACAACTTTTTTTTGCGAAAAATGCATTTTTTTTTCAAATTCGTGCCCCAAACTTTTGAGGCTTTTGAAAAGGTCATTTTTCGGTGGATATTGTCCACAGATCGTTATATAATGGAAAACCGGTGGAATTGACCCTCAATGAATTATTTAATTATTTTAAATTCTGATGTAAATATGCCAAAGTATTACCTTTTTTCACTTTTTACTACATTTTACCAATTTCAAAATTTTAAATAAAATAATTAACTAATTCATTGAGGGTCAATTCCACCGGTTTTCCATTATATAACTATCTGTGGACAATATCCACCGAAAAATGACCTTTTCAAAAGCCTCAAAAGTTTGGGGCACGAATTTGAAAAAAAAATGCATTTTTCGCAAAAAAAAGTTGAAATTTAAAAAAAAATTGAACTTCTTTAACTCGTAAAATTTTTTACTTTTAGGATGTTAATATTTAGGTCATTTCTAAATGAAAACCGTTTGATTTATCTCTTTTCATGATTTGGTTAGGTTTTTAGGGGGGGTTTAATTTTTTCATATAGTTCATTTTTCAAATTAATTTTAAAAATTGAAATTTCAATTTTTTTCAAAACTAAAGGCAATATTCGGTTTTAAAACTCAAAAATAACCTATAAACATGTATCACATGTCTATATTATTGTTTTGGTTTTTTTTTTAATTTTTTTTCGGCCATTTTTTAAAATTTAAAAAAAAATAAACTTCCCCCCGGCCGACTTTGGCCGATTTTTAGTATGTTATTATTGAGGTCATTCCTAAGTGAAAACCGTTGAGAAACCTTTTATTGCAATTTGTCCGAGGTTCGGCCCTTTTTTCCGCTATTTTCAGTGGACTATTCGCACAGTTACCAGAGTAGGACGAGTGGTGAGACCTCCGGAAGGGCTGGTTTTGAACAGCCTAGGTCTTGAGTTGTCATCCAGCAACGACGAAAGGACTGATTTTGAGCCGTCTGCATTTTGAGTGGCCATCCAGCAACTCAAAAGGGGGAAGATGTTGCGTCAAGAAGAAGACTAACTTATGTAAATTTGCTGTTTTAACTTTCACGCATAATTTTTGTATTGAGATCTCGCGTTTTATACTTTTTATTTAGATTGTTGGAAATAGGTTTAATAAATGAGTTGATTTACTTTTGAAATAACTTTTAATTTTACATTTTAACTATTAATTAATTAACATTAATCATTTATCATTATCATTAATTTAACACTAGAGATGTAGCAACATATCAAATTCCCAAATTTTCTAAATCAATTTTTTGTAAGCATTTCTTTTACCTCGCATAAAATTATACAATAGTTTACCTCTAAATCTAACCTCCATTAATAAATATTCAGAGTTCAAGAGAAATTTATTTGAGTTAATAATTAATATCGACGACCTGGATTTATATTTTTCACTTCAATGAAGCATGTTTTAGTTTTAGTTAATGGTTTACCAAGCTGCTGCCATCATTATTTACGGGGTTATTCACTGTCCATGCGATCATACGATGCGATTTCCATGCGATCGTATGATGTGATGCGATCGCATGCTACCAAAGGCTCATTCTGTGGTCTCAATCGTGCGAGGCGTGGCTTCAGATCGTTCACTTATTGGTCAACTTCTCTTGTTGATTTTAAATACTTTTAACCAATCACGGTACTTTTTTTTGGGATCCGGCCGTTTTTATTTAAAGAAAGCGAAGCAGATTGTTATTTTGTTTATTTACACGTGTTTCTGGAGCTGCATTAAATTGCTTTGATTTTTGTAAAAGGTTAAGATTAATGAGTAGAACTTTCTTCCAATTAATTTTCGCTGACCAAAACTGAGTATAATACTCTAGTTCTTTTAACCCTTTGCGGCGCAGTGGTCGCGTTTTGAAACCGCTACTTTGCGATTTTTTATCTCCTGTTTAAATCATAGCAAAGTTCCAATTTTTTTTACCAAAGCTAAATTTTACTTCTCTTGAACCTTCGTAGATGGCATCATGAATCAAGCAAGGGTTTTTATATTTAATACGAATTTCCAAACGAAAGCTGTTTTAAGTAATTAAAAATAAACTCAATTTTTAGCGTAAAAGATAGTCAAAATTTTTAATTTAACCATCAAATTCTGTTATTTGGGTCAGAAAGAACCGTAATATAATTTTTTTCTAGGTGAAACACATTTTTAACACCCCTTTTGAGCCCCTCGAAGTTGGCGGGTTCGTAAAGCGACCACTGCCCCGGATGGGTAGAGGAAATCTTTCTCCCCGATAAGCGAGCGCCTCGAAATTCGAAACCTGTTCCTCAACACCCCTCTCTAAATACTATATTGTTTATTACTCCTCTTTTTTTATGGGGGTACTCTAAGGGGGGGTTGAATGAACATTAGGATTGCTTACATTGAAACTATCAGCACTCTTTCTGTTTTTTTATTTGATTCATCTGGAAGTGTTTGAGAATTACGATGGTTTATGAGATTCAAGTTATTTTTCATTCATTGAGATGAGAGTTGGTGGGTTATTTATTTCATTTATGGTTCTGCTGTTATGTGTTTGGATTTGATTTATGAGTTTGCTGCATTGATTGAATTATTCATCGACTTTATTCAGTGTTTAAAGAATTATTGTATCTATGTTTCTCAAATAAATATACATCATAGAGAAGAAAGTCCTTCCTGTTGAACAAATTCTTTACAAAAACAATATACAAATTCACTGCTTGTAAATAGGTTTTTATATTCAGTTTTCTTGGAAAAAAGAATGCTTTCAAATATTTATTAGTATTTACTGAAATTCAGAATGTGATTTCAAAGAATTATTAAGAAAAATAACCAATATCGCTTTGAAAACGTATATAAAACAAGCGAGACACTGTTTCACCATAGCTGAACCGATCATTTTTTGTAATATTATTCCAATTTTTAAAAAGAGAAACGACATTTCACATGTTTTATAATACTAAATAAATTATTCTGGGATGACAGGTAGCTCATAATACAGAAAAGAAAAGATTTGGCAGCTTCATAAATCGTTGAAAATAAACTGATAAATTCTACCCGTTCAAGGCCGGGTATATCAGCTAGTATACTTTATGCATTGTCATTATAAACATTTTAAAGTAAAACAACTTTATTTATGGTTCATTTTTGAAATTTAATTCTTGTTTGAAGGTTCAGGTGTTATTGAAAAACGTCTATCGAAAGAAACCAAATAACGCCGCAATAGGACAAAAAAAGAGAAAAATACCCCCAAAAATAATAAAGTTATTCTGAAGCATCTTTTTAAAAGTAAAAAATGATATTATTTTCCATTTAAGGTATTTTTATCCTTTATTCGAGTCATAGACAGGTTTTACGCATGGGGTACTATTAGACCCCACGAAGGGGAATATGTGACTATTTTTTCAAGAGGGTAGGAAGGTTTAACACCATCTTCAAAGCAGACGAATGAAAAATGGCGGTGCAAAAGAAAAACAAACGGGAAAATTCAAAGCGGAAATGAAAATAATCGAATCGAAGACTGTTTGTTGAAAGATGAATATCCATGTGGCGGGGTGTTTTTTTTTTAGCTCTATTTCACTAAATTAGCTTTCCTAGATTCACACTCGAGTTGATTAGTAATTTTGATTTTTTTTAAATGAAATATGAGTTCAATAAGTAATGTTCGGCACTAGTTAACTAAAAGTAGTTGAAAAAGTAGTTAACTACTAGTTAACTACTTTTGGTTTGAGAGTAGTTGAACTAGTACAGTTTAACTACTTTTTTCACCATCCCATTTGAGGAAATGTCAAGTACTGCATATGGGTTTTAAGAATAATGGAGCCGAGTGCTGGCTGCAAGGAGTAAGGGTTAAGGAGGGAGATACGGTCAAGGATCTTGGGGTGATAATACACAGTGACTTTAAAATGGGTCACCAATGTTCTGCTGCGGGTAAAAAGGCAAATAGGTTATTGGGGTATATCAAAAAGACTAACTTCAAGGGATAAGAATATAATATTGCCATTATATAAGGGCTTGGTAAGACCTCACCTAGAATATGCTGTACAATTCTGGGCTCCATATATGAGAAAGGATATAGAAGTAATTGAAAGGGTTCAGCATAGAGCTACAAAAATAATTAAGGGAATGGCACACCTAGATTACAATGAGCGTTTGAGTAGGCTCAACATGTATATGTTACAGTTAATGTTCATAATGGGGTAATGTTCGGAATACCTAGGTAAAGTATGAAATATTTTGTACTTTACCTTAGGTAATTCTCATTTTACCTTAGTTTTTCAGAACATTAACTGTAACATATACACTAGGGTGGGTCATTTTCCTATGGCGAAAAAAAATTTTACAAATTCTATCGGGCACAGCAAGAAAAGGGTGCCAAATGGTCCCAAACTAACATGTGTAAAATATTATTAAATTATAATAACTCTTTTTGCCTCCGGATTGGCCTCAAATAGAACAAAAATATGTAATTGTTCATATTTTTTTAAATTTTATAAATTAAATTTGTTTGTCGATAACTCTTTAAAGGTCACAAATAAGGGTATTTAATCACGTTTGTCACCTTCATGCATTATTAATACAAAAACAACTGCCAAAGTGGCAATATAATAGGCTATCATATTAACAAGAGTCGTAGAATACGAATCTCTTTTTGCCAACAAGCAGTGGATTGTCAGTGGTACAAATTTTAAATATTGGTAGTTCATATACATTCTCCCTCAAGTTTGGTCAGTATAAAACGGTATTTTTAATTTTTAAAAATAAAAAACAGTTGTATTTTTCATAAATATGCCGCGCTTTCGAAATTCAGCGGACAGTTATTGCACTGGCTGGTCTTGGGATCCAAATATGATCGCAAAAATATGTTGAAACAATTATCGAATGGATAATTCGTTCATAGGCAATATCAGTTATGATTCGCTCAGTCATTATTTACCGAATTTTTTGCTATAGCAATAGACTGAAATCCATGCCCAAGAAATTATACTTCTTTGAGGATTGACTCAAAATAGCTTCTTAGCTTTCCCTTATGCGTTCATAAAAGTTAAAATATCGCAAATTTAACTGTAGGATAATTACAAGTAAGTTTTGAAAAGTAATGTAACTTATTTAAAAACTTAGGGGATAATACTGAGCTTTAAGCTGAAAACTGGGATCTACCGCTCTTCTTAAGAAAATATTTCAAAATTTGAGTCTTAAAATGTGGTTTTAATTTATTTTTGGACATTAGGGGATATGGGGACACTTGGGATGGACTATTCCTAATATGCCAAGAAATTTCAAGGAAATCCCAACTTTTAAACTAGTATCCAAATGTTTTCCTTGGGAACCTATAACCCAAAAAAGGTACCCACCTTCTGACATATCCATTTTTATTAAAAATTTAATGTTTTTACCATCCTACTCAACCGACAATAAAGGTTTCGCACATTTAAATGATTCCAGCAAGAAATTTTTGATTGCCAGTTCTAACCATTGAGATATTTCAAAATATGTTGTATTACAACTCAAGTATTTCAACCCTGCTTTCATTTATAATTATTTTATAGTCTTCAATGATGATTTTTATTCCATTGTGTACATTTATGTTCATGACGGATATGTGCAATCGAGGTAAAAGCTTGATTTTCGTTCGTCCATTTTTACATGAAATTACTATATTAATCGTAACTTTGAGGCCAATCCGGAGGCAAAAAGAATTATTATAATCGAATAATATTTTACACATGTTAGTTTGAGACCATTTGGCACCCTTTTGTCGCTGTGCCCCTGGGAAAATGTGAAAAAAATATTTTTGACCCACCCTAATATACACTGGAGAGAAGAAGAAGGAGGGGGGATTTGATTCAGCTCTTCAAGTTGGTAAAGCAAGGGGATACAGAATGTTTCGACTTTAATAGGGATAACAGAACAAGGGGCCATGGGTACAAATTGAATAAGACTCATTTCAATCGGGATTTAAGAAAATACTACTTCTTTAATAGGGTAATAGATATATGGAACGCATTGCCAGAACATATAGTAAATTCGAAGGGTGTATATGAGTTTAAGCTAAAACTAGACAGTCAGTGGGAATGGGTGAATTAATAAAAAATGGACCAGCCTTGTTGGGCTTCGAGCCTGTAGCTGGTCGACAAAATTTGTATTTGTATTTGTATTTGTACTAGTTCCAACTACTTTCAAAAAGTTCAACTACTTCAAAAAATATTGAAAGATCAAAATTTTAAAATTTAATAAATAATTTAAATTTAATAAATAATTTTAAAATTTAATTTAATTTTTTTTATGTTACATCTACTCTAACAATGCCATATTTCGTGATACATTTTCATATTTGGCAACCTTGAAATATATTTCATCCCAGCAATTGACATATAAATGCAACCCTTAAAGTTGTGGTTTCCTTTTTATTTTTTTATCTTGTGCTCTGTTTAAGTAAATCATAGCATCAATGCATCATATCATAGAAGGAGGAGGGAGGAGAGGAAAAATTTTCCAATCAACACATGCAGTTTTTTTCTTAAAGCAGTATCAGGTGGGTAGGCACTTTCAAAAAGTTTAACTAAAACTATAGTCAGTGTAACGGATGAACACTAGGGAATTTTTCATCTTTACTATAGAAGTTACGTATGGAAGTGAAAAATTTCACTAATTTTCATCCCCGCCAATTTTCGTTACAGACATAATCTGTCTTCCAAATGCTTAGAAGGGGTCTAAGGGTTCTTTCCTGATAAAAATTTCAAGTTAACATGCTTAAAAAGTGTTCGGAAGCACGAAAGACCATGGCGGGGAAGCAAAGTGAAATCCTCTCTACAAATTAGGAGAAGTTCAGGGTTTTCTCTCCTAGAAATTCCAGCACTTTGAAACAGCACTTTGACACCTCCAGCTAGGTTTACGAGGATTCTAGATGTTTTTCCTGCATTAAAAATTTAGTAAGGCAATACTTAAAGTTAACGGCCCAATTTTGTGCTTAAAATATTGTTGTTCAGGCTAAGGGGGTTAGAACCCTTAACCCCCCTTATATACGACACTGTACTGACTAATATAAATACAACTTAAAAAACTTTAAGACACCAAAAACCTGTATACCTATCAAAAATTGCCGGATCTTTAGCCATGATATTTTTGCTATAGGTAAGAAAAAGTAATCGAAAATTTGGGGGAAAATATCTTATGAAATTGAATAGACTAGTTAACTAGTAGTTAACTACTTTGGGAAATAATCAACTACTAGTTACAACTACTTCCAAGAAAGAGTAGTTAACTAGTAGTTACAACTACTTTTGCCCTGACTAGTTGGTAGTTAACTACTTTTTAACCAGTAGTTTCCGAACACTATCAATAAGTATAAATGAAGTTGAACTTGATAAGTTGATAGTAAAGTTGATAAACACAGCTATTTCGATATTTCGAGTCAAATATAACCTCTAATAAGTAAACTTTTGAATAACCTCTTAAAAGGTTAGATGCAACTACACTATGAAAGATATTAAAGTACTTACGTAAATGTTTTTAAGTATGATCGAAGCTGCATGTAGTCCCACCATATATTAAAAAACAATCAAGACCAGTTTTTTACTTATCAAGACCAGTACTTTTTCGAAGAAATTCCCGAACAAGAAAAAATAGTAAGCATTGCGTAACGAAGTCAAGAGTCAAGGTTGTCATAAAAAGATACATTTACGAATGAGTGTATTTACTTGGTACAGATCATAAATGAGCTTTAATATGTTTCTTGCTTTGGAAAGAAATTTAATAATATACTGTGGTTAGAAAAGTAGAAAAAAAGACAATAAGCTTTTTCTATTAATTTTTTATTTATCCACTGCCATATTGACAAAGACTATTTAAATGGAAGGGGACAAAAAATGACACACAAATACAAAATGTCAATAAAATCCTTTTTTATTTAATAAATTTATCAAAGTAAACGTTCCTACAATAAGACTATTTATTGTTATTATAAATTGAAAGGTTGTTTCGTTTTTTAAATAATCTATCTATTCCAATTATTTAAATAATCGTTTTTCTGTCCATGCCCCACCAAAGCCTTTTTAAATTTTCCATGCCCCCAGGTCTCAGTAGCATATATAGAAATATATTTTTAGGAGTGGCCCGAAATTATTTCTCAGCCCTCCCCTCCAAGGAAGTTTTTCAGAACATTTTAGGGTAGAATTTGCATTTTTGAATTTGAATTGAAAAATTGAATTTGCTAAAGGACTTAATAAAAACAAATTATGAGTAATTAAATTCTAACTACCCAAGGGGAGTCTGTGGGTCCTCCCCCAGCAAATTTTTGGAAATTTAACTCTAGAAAACAGGTTTTTAACAAGTTTGGTACCCCTAGTTAGAATTTGGGATATAAATTTTTAGGTAAGATTTGCATTTGATTTGGATGAACTTTATGTAAAAAAGTTGCAAATATAAGCGTTCTAAAAGCAAAAGGGGATCTGGGATCATCCCCCTGAAAAGTTTTGGAAATTTGACTCTAAAAACAGGGTTTCAGCTTGGTTTTAATACACTTGTCCTAATTTCGAGGGGGGGCAGGGCCCCTTCAGAACCACCCTTATAATACGCCCCTGAGAGATCTTTTTCTTTCGAAAATACTTCTTGGAAAGTAAATAAAACCTGGTGGTTCATGCCCCACCAGGGGGGCAATTTGGTTGAAAATTTTCAAATTGCCCCCTAGAAAATCATATTGCCCCCCGGTGGGGCGTGCGCCCCACGTTGGGAAACACAGCTCTATTCTAAAAAACGTTTTTGGTGAACGGTTTCCAGAGAAAGGCTTTTTAATTACTGATCCGTACAACACATTTCTGGTATCAAACTGTTCAGATTGTTTTGAGGATGTGCAATAAGCCCTTAGAATGTATAAAAAAATTCTCAATTTTAAAATATTTCCATTTCTTTAGATTATACGGATAAGGTCGCAGTTTCAAAGCAAGTACTATCAAACAACTTTATTCATCCAATCACAACGAACAATGGACGCCATATTTTATAATGAAACCTGAAAAAAATTTTACCTTTTTAAAAATGTACTTTCCAAATTAAATAGCATTAAATTACCGACAAAAGAATTCTAAAAACTTACAGGTGCAATATTTCATGATAAAATTACACACATTTTCTCTGAAATTTATAATTTTTGGTCTGATAATCGAAATTAATTGTAAACATTCAAAAACCTCAGTTAGAGTATTGTTGTCAACGTCATGAAGAACTCACTGAAAAAAATTTTATCAAATTATCTTGAATATTCGCTGAGATTTAGCAAGTGAAAATAGCACTTTTTTAGGGGTCAAAAAAGAAAAAATTCGCATATTTGCAAATTTTTCAGTGTTATTTTGTAGTTTTGTGTTTTTTTAGTTTAAAGAACACAAAATTTAATCAAAAAATCAAAACAATTTGCAAATATGCGAACTTTTTCTTTTTGACCCCTGAAAAAGAGCTATTTTCACATGCTAATATCTCGGCGAATATTCAAGATATTTTCATTAATTTTTTTTCAGTGAGTTCTTCATGATGTTGGCAACAATACTCTTACTGAGGTTTTTACTCTATCTCTTTAAGTTTTTAAATTAATTTTTTTAACTTTTTAATCTCGCCGCTAGGGGTGCTGTACCTAGGTAATTTCAGTGCATTCTCCAGGCTCACTTACCTAGGGGTAGACCTTACTTCCATGACCCTAGGAGGCGTTGGTTCCGAATAAAAGCCGTGCAACGCAATTTTGAAACACCCTGTATGTTGTGTCAAAAGAGTCATGTTTTAGTTATGAGAGTCGTGATAACCCATCCTCAATTTATCATATAGCTTGTTGGGTATGTTTAAAACACAATCTGTATTTCCATAAAATTATAAATCTGACTTCTGCAATTTTCTTGAGTTTTCCCTCTACCCAACCAGAGCCGTAACCATCATACTTTTGTTTCGGGGACTCAACTAACTATTAGGGTGGGTCAAAAATATTTTTTTCACATTTTCCCTCGGGCACAGCGACAAAAGGGTGCCAAATGGTCTCAAACTAACATGTGTAAAATATTATTCGATTATAACAACTCTTTTTGCCTCCGGATTGGCCTCAAAGTTTCGATTAATTATAGTAATTTCATGCAAAAATGGACGAACGAAAATCAAGCTTTTAACTCGTTTGCACAAATCCGTCATGAATATAAATGTGCACAATGGTATGAAAATCATCATTGAAGACTATAAAATAATTATAAATGAAACCAAAGTTGAAATACTTGACTTGTAATACAACATACACTGGTGTTCAAAATTAAGAGAATTTGCACATTTTTTCGATTTCTCCAGATCTACTCGATAGATTTTGATGAAATTTGGTATGAACATAGGTTGATATAATACCAAATAAATAATCATTCAAAAATTGTAATACATGCGCAGAAATAATAACCGCCAGAGTTGAAAGGTATGAAATAGCGGTTCCAGAATAGAGCAAATAAGTGGGTTTATAAGGGGTATGACACCCTCTCACTATCATGCATGCCTCCTTGAGTGATTTTATAGCGTGAATAAGGCAGATAATAAAATTTCCTGTTCATTAAGCATACTTTCTTAGAAACCCCGTTTTGGGGCTCTGAACGGTATGTGGAGGTGGGTAGCAAGATGCAATTGCTTTATATAGAGTCCCTCATACCTCCTCTAAAGGGGCGAAGTCTTTGAATCTGGCTGCCTATTCCATATGGCGAATGTCTTCCGTTTTAATAAAATTGCTAACCTGATGAGCTCCATTAAATGAAGGATTTCTATCGGTTGAAAAGAAATTAAGACCGATAGAACCCTCCAAAAGGTGAATAAAGGTCTCCAACATATCAACACAATACCTTCAACCACGATTTTCTCCTTTTAAAAGATGTAGTGGGTTTGGCATAGACTTAACAACATTCCTACAAAGAGCACCAAATTTCCGATTCCATAATGGTCAGTTTCTCCTACATTAACGGACTGACAGAGCATTCTGGTTCTTTCCACATGAGATTGCATCGAGAATCAATGGTTTAATTCTCATTTGAGACCTAACAGAGAGGAAAATATTCACCCTTTGAATATTACCTTATTGAAGACAATTTTTTGCATATTTTTGACAAGTTTCAGATCCGTCCCTGCCTTTGAAAGAGGAAAATTGACAGTTTCAGGTAATGTGTTGATATCTTGGAGACCTTTGTTCACCTTTTGGGGGTTCTGTCGGTCGTAATTTCTTTTCAATCGATAGAAATCCTTCACTTAATGGAGCTCATTAGGTTAGAAATTTTCATTAAAACGGAAGATATTCGCCATATGGAATGGGCAGCCTGATTCAAAGACTTCGTCCTTTTAGGGGAGGTATGAGGGACTCTATATAAGGCAATTGCATCTCGCTACCCCCCTTCACATACCCTTCAGAGCCCCAAAACGGGGTTTCTGAGAAAGTAGGCTTGATGAACAGGAAATTTTATTATCTGCCTTATTCACGCTATAATATCCCTCAAGGCGGCATGCATGATAGTGAGAGGGTGTCATACCCCTTATAAACCCACTATTTTGCTCTGTTCTGGAACCGCTATTTCATACCTTTCAACTCTGGCGGTTATTACTTCTGCGCATGCGTGTGTATTACAACTTTTAAATGATTATTTATTTGGTATTATATCAACCTATGTTCATACCAAATTTCATCAAAATCTATTGAGTAGATCTGGAGAAATCGAAAAAATGTGCTATTTCTCTTAATTTTTTCTAAACATTGAGATATTTCAAAATACACTGGTCAGTGTATTTTGAAATATCTCAATGTTTAGAACTGGTAGTCAAAAATTTCTTGCTGGAATCATAAAAATGTGCGAAACCTTTATTGTCGGTTGAGTAGGATGGTAAAAACATTAAATTTTTAATAAAAATGGATATGTCAGAAGGTGGGTGCCTTTTTTGGGTTATAGGTTTCAAACCCATGGAAAACATTTCGATATAATAGTTTAAAAGTTGGGATTTCCTTGAAATTTTTTGGCATTATTAGAAATAGTCCATCCCAAGTGTCCCCATGTGATTCCCTAATGTCCAAAAATAAATTAAAACCGCATTTTAAGAGTCAAACTTTGAAATATTTTTTTAAGAAGAGCGGTAGATCCCCGTTTTCAGCATAAAGCTCAGTATTATCCCTTAAGTTTTTAAATAAGCTACATTACTTTTCAAAACGTCCTTGTAATTATCCTTAACAGTTAAATTTGCTATATTTTAACTTTTATGAACGCATAAGGGAAGGTTAAGAAGCTATTTTGAGTCAATCCTCAAAGAAGTATAATTTCATGGGCCTGGGTTTCAGTCAATTGTAAAAAATTAGGTAAATCATGACTGAGCGAATCATAACTGATATTGCCTATGAACGAACTATCCATTCGACAATTGTTTCCACATATTTTTTTGCGATCATATTTGGATCCCAAGACCAGCCAGTGAAATAACTGTCAGATGAATTTCGAAAGCGTGGCATATTTATGAAAAACACAACTGTTTTTATTTTGAAAAATTTAAAATACCGTTTTATACTGACCAAACTTGAGGGAGAATGTATATGAACTACCAATATTTAAAATCTGTACCACTGAAAATCCACTATAAAAAGAGATTCATATTCTACTGCTCTTGTTAATATGATAGCATATTATATTGCCACTTTGGCAGTTATTTTTGTATTAATAATGCATGAAGGTGACTAATGTGATTAAAATTGCTTTTAAATACCCTTATTTGTGAACTTTAATATGTTTTCGACAAAAAAATTTAATTCATAAAATTTTTTTAAAATATTAAAAATTACATACTTTTGTTTTATTTGAGGCCAATCCGGAGGCAAAAAGAGTTATTATTATCGAATAATATTTTACACATGTTAGTTTGAGACCATTTGGCACCCTTTTCTTGCTGTGCCCGATAGAATTTGCAAAAAAAATTTTCTCCATAGGAAAATGACCCACCCTACTAACTATAGTATATTTATTCAATAAGATAACTTAAAAGTAGTATTTAAACTATGTTCTAAATCATGTTGAAAATTTACAGCTACTCCAAGTAATAAAGAGGGGTCTATAATAGGATATCCCCCATAAAAGTGTTTGAAAATTTGGCTCAAAAAGTATTATTTTAGTTCATTTTGAAACATTTACGATTAAAGCCAAAAAGAATAGCTCATTGTAAACCACAGAATTTTCAAGGAAAATATTGTCAATTGAAGTCAAAAAAAGTTCGAGGGGTACTGGAGAAAATTTTTTGAAATTTGCCCCATTAAACTAGTGTTACATCTCATTTTGAATCTCTGGGGAACACTCAGGTTAGCTTGAATGTCCCCCAAGGTAACTCGCAAACCCCTAGAAAGGTATCGGGGACCCCTGGGGGTCCACGAACCACAGTACAGTTTGTCTCTCTTCGCTATACTTCACAGCAGTCTTTCATTCTACGTCACGAGGCGCGGAAGAATACTCCGCGCTATGCATTCGTAAAATTTAAAATGAACAACGTTATTACGACAAATAATCGCTATAAATGTATAAATCAAAGAAACCTGTAGTACTACATGTACAGTCTACATGGAAAAATATTACTTAAAGATTGTTATGAAATCTTTCAACAACCTGGCTCAGGGAAGGAAGAATTCCTTCCAGAAGCAGAAGAATTCCTGAAGCAGGGTTTTCTTGTCTGACATTGTAAAAACCTGTGGCTCTAACCTTGCACAAGGTTCTTCCGCAAGGTTACGAAAAATGTTGTAAATGTTAACTGGCGTACCTTTTTCTTAGGTTGCCATGAAGTTTTTTTTGGGTTATCGGGTTGCAAATAAAACCTGCAAAAAACCTTTTTTGGGTTACAATGCAAGGATAAAAAAACCTTCAAAAAACCGAAAAATGCTACCTGGGGTATTTCTTTAATAAAAATCCTCTTTAAACTCGAAATTCAGGCACCGCGCTGGGAACTACTTCCTCTCTTTGCTCCCAACATATTTCTCCATGGACAAGAAACATTGCGTTTGAGTATAGGCGGCTCAGTATTGCAAATCTTGTATTATGGAAGGCACGTTTTAGGATTGAACTAACCGCCTAAGCGAAGATAGACTAACTTAATAAGAACCACTGCGTTAAATTAAACAAGTTGAATGTTCTCGCGTCCTGAGCCAAGAAACTGTCATTGTTAGCAAGTGCGCCCTCATCCCACCATGAAAATTGGAACTTCAGAGTGAAAGAGCGAAGAAAAATCAATATCTTTCCTTTCTGACTGAGTAAATAGAACGGCGAGCCGAACAAATTGCGGCAGAAGCCCTTGATGTGGAAAACGAACTCAATCTTTGTGTCACTGGATCCATGAATTTAAAATGGAAGTCCCCTATAAATACTTTGTTAAACATATTATAAATTTAAAATGTTTTAAGCTGAAACGTATAATTGATCAAAAGCATTTCTTACTATAAAGCATTTCTTGCTTGGGTTCAATCTTTAATGAGTTACGGTATAACATGCTTTGTTTCAGATTATTTCGGTTACATTAAAGTAAACCTCTTAATCAATTACAAAACAAAATTTTATCTCATAAAAAAGGGCTGTGATTTATATGTAATTAAAAATCCAAAATATGTATTTATAATATGTGTTTATTTTAGCGAAATATGTATTAAAAATGCAAAATATGCAATAATAAAAAGAAAATGTTAAGTAATTTTTTAAAGGGGCTCTTCAAATAGTTGGAAAGGGTAGTAGGGAAGGGTGGTTTTCGCTATTTCCCGACGAGTGAAGGATACTTTAGGTCTTAGGTAAGACATTAAGTTGAGAAGTTATGAGTAAAGAAGTTCCGAGTATTAAGGGAGGGTATGGGGGTCCTCCCCCAGAAAATTTTGGAAATTTGTCCCTAAAAACAGGGCTTTAACTTGATTTTGGTACACTTAGTCCAAATTTAACGGAGATGGGCACCGCCTGATGGGCCACTAGGCCCGGCCAGACTTTGATTGATTGAGTCCAAATTTCGGACATTTTTAGGTACGAATTGGAAAAACTTAACTGTAAAAAAAATTTTAATAATAAAAAGGGGTTTAGGGGGTCCTCCTCCAGAAAATTTTTGGAAGTTTAACCCCTAAAAAACAGGGTTTTATCTTTTTTTGCTACAACAAGTTTGAATTTCCGGGAGGGCCAGGGCTTCCTCGACCCCCTTATATACGCCCCTGATTTTAAAAAGAATTCAGTTAATAGTTTTTCAACATCTTTAATCTCATTGACTTGTATAGAAATTAATATCAGGAGAGGACCTCCCCCAGAATAAATTTTAAAAAATTAACCCTTAAAAACAGGGTTTTAGCTCGTTTTGATACCCATAGTCCAAATTTAGAGTACACCACGAATCCATATTTTTCGTAGATAGAAAGGTGTCCGAGGGCTGGATGAGGGGGTAAAAAATAACAGAAGCAGGCACATTTCGTCAAGTGCTCATTTTTTTGCTGTCTTAAAAAAACTAAAACCATGCGTCTACTTTTATCTGACAATCCCAAATTCGCAACCTTATAAAAGTTAAATTCAGCATTGTGTGCACTAATTTTAACTACAATTTGAATGCGTATTTCAGTTTACAGGTTATTTTAATTTGAAAATCGGTCAAACGTGTGATAATTTTTGAAAAACTTGAAAAGGGATAAATATGTAATAAAAATATGTAGTTATAGGTTGAATAAGTAAAAATATGTAAATAAACCAAAATATGTGAAAATATATGTATACATATATTTTCAGATACACCCTGTATACAAAAGTTCAATGAATCTAGCACTTTTTTACTAATAAAATTCATTTTAAACAAATTAAAATCAAATTTTTAGTGTCATCGGATTTAAATTCCATTATTGATTTGAATTGGAAATGGGCAGGAAAAACTACAAAACAAGATGTAATACATGATGTAAACACCATTCTTCATGGTTTTTTATCTACTATTTTAATAAAATTTAATCCCAAAACTTGAGAATACCTCATTGGATGTATTGCTCTCTATGCTAAATATGGCCCAGCCCCTAAAAACGCTAAAGTCCTCAACAGGTGACCCGAGTACCACTTCAAGTATGTATTCAAACGGAAACAAAAATAATATTGGTTTTATTAAAGTTAAGTTTAAACTTGATTAAAAATGTTAAATTTTTATGATGACTAGCTGTTACAACCCGGCAAAGCCAGGTCTTACAGCTAGCCTTCTTTCGCACTGATGTGAGCTCTGTCGTTACTACCTTACGTTCATATTTATTTACACATTCCCTAACATTAATGGGCAGTTTTATTTCTTTATCATCAAAAGGAGTTTTGCCTCTGATTTCACATTGAAATATCACGAATTTATTACATTGAAATAATTGTCATTTAATTTCGGCCGGCCGCCAGCCCAAACCACCGAACCGCGATCTGGAGAAACTTATTCTTAAATGAAATCTTACTACCCCTATGCATTCTCACAAAAGCTTTCATTTTTAAATTTTTATTTGATTTTAATTTGCCTCATTGTTTGAAGTTAAATGTTTATCTTTTTTATTGTAACAACCCTTCTTTATAAAAGGAAAGAAGAAATACTTCAATCAAACCTGTAACAGTAATTTTTTATAAATTCAACACGGCTCTAGTATCCCGTTGGGATAAATCTAGTGAACCGTCAAAACTTTGAAAATTAATTTCAAAGTATATTTACTTCACGCTCTTTAAAAGACGTTTTGCCTGTGTTGGTAAAAATATTAAATAAAAGCAATGGTTCAAATTAAAATCAATTTATAATTAAAAAATGGAATGCTTTGGAGGAATTCGACTTAAAACTGGCTCATCTAGGGGTGGAAAGCTTCCGTTTCAGACCAAGTTTTTCCAAATCGGATTGGGGGTTTGGGCTGGCGGACGGCGGAAAGAAACCTCTCCATGGACTTAACACATCTTAACATGGGGGAAAAACTAAAAAATGCATAATTTTGAAATGGAAGATTTTGGAGGAACGTGAAATACTATTGGCTCATCTAGGGGTGTAAAGCTTTCGATAAAGACCAAGTTTGTCCAAATCGGTTCAGGGGTTCGGCCTTGGCGGCCGGCGGAACGGAACCTCCCCATAGAGTTAACATTGGAGCAAAACGAAAAGAACGCATAATTTTAAAATGAAAGGTTTTTAGGGATCGTATATTAATGGCTTATCTAGGGCTGGAAAGCTTTCGATCAAGACCGAGTTTTTCTAAATCGGTTTGTGGGTTCAGGCTGGGGGCCGGTGGAAAGACCTCCCATTGAGTAAACATGGGGTCAAAACGAAAAGAACGCATAATTTTAAAATGGAAGGTTTTGGAGCAATGTGACTTAAAATGGGCTCATCTAGGCGTGGAAAGCTTTCGATCGAGACCGAGTTTGTCCAAATCGGTCGGGGGGTTCGGCCGGCCGCCAGGCCGAACCCCGAACCGATTCTGACAAACTCGGTCTCTATCGAAAGCTTTCCACCCCTAGATGAGCTAATAATATAACACGTTCCTCCAAAACCTTCCATTTTAAAATTATGCGTTCTTTTAGTTTTGCCCCCATGTTAACTCTATGGAGAGGTTCCTTTCGGCCGGCCGCCAGGCCGAACCCCTGAACCGATTTGGACAAACTCGGTCTTGATCGAAAGCTTTCCAGCCCTAGATGAGCCAATAATATGTCACGTTCCTCCAAAATCTTCCATTTTTAAATTATGCGTTCTTTTCACTTTTCTGTAATGTTAACTCTATGGAGAGGTTCCTTTCGGCCGGCCGATAGGCCGAGCCCCTGAACCGATTTGGACAAACTCAGTCTTGATAGAATGCTTTCCACCCCTAGATGAGCCAATAATATAACACGTTCCTCTAAAACCTTCCAATTTTTAATTATGCGTTCTTTTCGTTTTGCTCTAATGTTAACTCAATGGGAGATCTTTCGGCCGGCCGCCAGGCCCAACCCCTGAACCGATTTGGACAAACTCAGTCTTGATCGAAAGCTTTCCACCCCTAAATGAGCCAATAATATAACACGTTCCTCCAAAATCTTCCATTTTTAAATTATGCGTTCTTTTCACTTTTCTGTAATGTTAACTCTATGGAGAGGTTCCTTTCGGCCGGCCGCCAGGCCGAACCCCTGAACCGATTTGGACAAACTCGGTCTTGATAGAAAGCTTTCCACCCCTAGATGAGCCAATAATATAACACGTTCCTCCAAAGCATTCCATTTTTTAATTATAAATTGATTTCAATTTGCCCCATTGTTTTAAGTTAATATTTTTACCAACACTGGCAAAACGTCTTTTAAAGAGCGATAAGTAAATATACTTTGAAGTTAAAATTCAAAGATTTAACGGTCCACTAGATTTATCCCATTGGGATAATAGGCACATTTAATTCAAAAATTTTACTGCTTCAGATTTGGTTGAGGTATTTCTTATAATAATTTAAGAATGGAAGGTTTGGGAAAATGCCACATAAACTCGGTTCATTTAGGGGTAGTAAGATTTCATTTAAAAACAAGTTTGTACAGATCCGGTTAGGTTGATTGGGCTGTCGAATTTAAATGGCAATTATTTCAATGTGATAAATTTGTGACAATGCCATGTGAAATCGGAGACAAAACGTCTTTCGAAGATAATGAATTAAAACTGCATATTTAATGATAGGGGATGAATAAATACGAACAGGTAAGTAACGAACGAATCTCGCTTCAGCGCCAAAGAAGGCTAGCTGTAAAACCCGGCTTTGCCGGGTTGTAACAGCTAGTAATATTCTTAAAATTTATGTTTAATTTATTATTTATTTTATATAACGATTTTATACTTTTAATGTTCAATTTAAATATAGATTTTTAGAAATGATATTTACTTTTTATTAAGCTTATGAAAAACAGGCAGAACTTGCATTTCAAAGGTTTAAAATAAAGTCTATCCAACAACTCAGTGAATGTTTTTATTAATTTAAAAAAAAGTTATTAATTAAAATTAAATTATGAATTACAAATTATAAAAATCATTTAACAACTTTCAAAAAGAGTATTTTAAGGATTTTTCTGGGTTATTCATACGTGTATCGAAATAATATATTATTCAAACTGTTCAATTGCAAAAGTTCAAATTTAAAAGGCGACATACACAGCATCGGTATTAAAACCCATAAGAAACAATACCTCAAACCATTCAACGTCTTCAGACAAACATGGCGAGGGTAAAATATTTATTTGTTTTCCGAGTCGTCAAACCTCACTAAAGTAAAAGTGCTGACATATGAGCGACATTTACAGATAATAAACCTGCTGATTATAGATTAAAATACGGTGGACATCAAGTATGAGACCGCCTATCTGTATGTACTCCACCAATCGGATAACTCCTTTCGATAATACCATAGTCATTTATTTTTATATTACGAGCGAAATTTGGATCTGCCCACGCACGGATCGTGTTTTTCCCAAGTCCTCTTTATAGGCAAACACATAAGATCCCAATATAATAACTTATAGTGCAGTTAGAGTAATATCAAAGGCGACAGAATTCCTTTCACAAGGGAAAGAAATGAAAGACATCAGACTCGTAAAGACGTTCGGAGAATATGACGTCTTCTCAGTAAAAATTACTCCTTACGTAAAGCGAGTAACAGGTGATGAAGTTCTGTGCAATCTCAAGACACGTGAACCAAGTCACACATTCTGCAGATTTTGTTCCATTGGAGCTATGCTAACAAACAATGAAGGAACATTAAAGAGGAG
The DNA here is from genome assembly GCA_024610705.1 of Tetragnatha versicolor. NCBI lineage: Eukaryota > Metazoa > Arthropoda > Arachnida > Araneae > Tetragnathidae > Tetragnatha > Tetragnatha versicolor. The sequence continues at coordinate 45,621,360 of JANDEH010000007.1, forward strand.
AAATTATTTACCGGACACACTTCCGTCTTTAACTGAAACTATTCTTTAAATGGTTTTACATATTGGTGTAAACGTTCGAGAAATTGAGCAGCTTTTCAACGTATTTGAGATCTAATGTTATGTTTGAAAATATCCAGAATATGTGTGAAAATTTATCTATGTACTAGATGAAAATTGCAAGGATACCCAGAAAGTAAGTATTCCTTTTGTAAAAATAATGAGGAGCATAAGAGGAATTAAGGGGTTATTTATTAAAAGGATAAAATTTGAGTAAGTAATTCAATGGTTTCTGTGGTATTTTAACATGGATTGCCTTACTTTAACTATGATGTGGTCAAGTTTTGTCATATTAGCTTGATGAGGACCAACAATTTTGTAAGCTAAAAATATCATTGGCCGAAAAATCTATCTCGAAATTCATTGCTCGTTTATCATAAGGAGGGAAAATAATGAATAATTTAATAATTGAAAAAATAGGATCCCTTATTCATGAATGTTCTTAATGTACTAAAGGTTTTTGCATTATAATTTCCATTTAATTTTTATTGTTTCAAAATGTTATGATTTTATAAAACTCTTGTAAGCTGCCTCCTTTACAAACTTCAGTTACTTGCTTTTGTTGATAGGTTAACACTTTTCCATTGATGAATTCTTAGGCAAATTTTAATCCTCTGCTAAAATTTACTTTTTGAATAAAATTTCACAAGATTTTTAATTCACACAAGGTTTATTGAGGGGAATATTTTTGGGGAGGGATGTGGCCCGAGGGGGGTCTGCTCATTCAAATTCATTCCCACACATTCTATTCTCTTAAAATTAATTTCTTTCTAAATTTTAAAAACTAATCGGATCCAAAATTATTTTTTTTATTTCTAAATGAAATATAATTTGGATTGTAAATTTCAAGTGTTACAATATTTTATACATCGTATTCAATCGATTCCCTTATTTTATAAAGCTCAAGTCATTTTGAAACCATATCTACCACTACTATTATATATGCTTCTGAGCTCTGCCTCCTGCTTGCTATCACTCACAAACCACTAAATATTTCAAAAACTAATTACCTTATTTTTTAGCATTTGAAACGAAAATGACCCTCCTACATTTTTCTACAAATGGTCAAAAGGGCATACTTTTCCCTATTTTTCCGTTGAATAGTTTGTGCGAGTATAGTGATAATTTTAAAAGTTCAAAAATGAAATTTTCAAAATCAGCGGCGGCGACAGAAGTGGACGCTTACTTTTTTTTAATAAGAGATATTTTAAATAATGTGCTTTAAATTTCCAAATTTTTAACACTACTTTATTAGGAGTTGAAAAAAAATTAAGCAGTTTGATTAATTTTTTAACTACAACGGAAATGATGCCGAAATATTGCCGAGGGTCCGACGTCGGACCGAGCTTCTCCATGCTTGGAGGACAGCTTCACTCCAGTGCTCTTCCCTTGCTGCCGCCTTCCCCCCTCTCTGGGCGGGGGGAGAGTGCTCCCTCACGGTTCATTGGTCACGAAGAGGTTAATCAAAGCGGAATCTGATAGGCTGCTCCCTGCTGAGTAACTATTCGCTCGTTGCAACTTCGAACGTGTTGCGGAGGTGATATATTTATAACTTCAACTGTGGTTCGGAAAAAAAATTTTGTTTGTTAATTTCTCTCTTTTTTACCTCCCCTCTACTCAAACTGTGAAGTGCTAACCCTCTCGTAAAGTGGATGAGGGTGCAAAAATTAGAATTTTTTACTTAATGAACACTGACTTCAGATAAATTTAGATTGTCAGAACACTTCTTTCTATTTTTCAATTTGATAGAAAAATAATCCGATCGAGGTGTTTTAAGTTTTTATTACAGATAGCAAATATATAAAACTAAATAAAGCAGTACCAATATTCCTGAATTAAAGTCACACTGATATACTGCGCTACCTCGATACGTACGCTTCTATACCCTTTATCCCTCCCTAGTGTTTTCTGGTTTTTCTTTTCTCATCCCCTCTGTCACTGTTTCTTTCTAGTTTTCTCTTTCATTCACTATCCTTAAATTTGTCTGATAATCTCTTTCATCCTCTTTTTTTCTCTTCTCTTCTTCTCATTCTGTATTTTATTTGGAGTTACCTTCCCGCACCCCCGTAGTTATCGTTCAACTCTCTTAATTCGCCAACTATAATTTTTCATACTCTCTTTCTTTTGCGCGTTTGTTTTTCTCTCTGTTCTTTATGCGTAACAAGCAAAATGATCCATTCGTAATAAATTAGTGTCCAGTAATTGAATTTGTTTCCTAAGTGATTTTTATAAAACAAAGTAATTAATCAATGCTTAAGAATATTATATTCCTTAAAAAAATCATTTTCATTTTTCAAACAGAACTTAGCTAAAAAAAATATTGCTGTACACAGAGTATAAAAAATGCACTTTTAAAATTTGTAAGACCAAAAGAGTCGATGTTCCCTCAGAACCAACCAATTCGTTTCATCTTCTATCCAGGCAGTTGGCTAGCAGTGCCATCTGGTTATAAAGGAGGCCTCTAAATCTGTGACGGTTTTGAAAAATAGAGTAATTTGAGATTCATTGAAATAAAAGCAGGGCCGGACTGGGAAGAAATTTCGACCCGGGCATTTTAAGTCTGAATCGGCCCACCGCATAATTTTCATGGAAAATATAACTTCATAGAATTAAAAATTTCGGGGGGGGATCGTAGTACCTCCCCAAGAAATTCTTTTGTAAATTGACCCCTAAGAATATAGTCTAAAATCCACCTTGAAAGTCCCTAATTGGATACGTTATAAACTCAATATTGACTTTTAATTCTTTGTTGGTAAATTCAGTAGGTAGATAGAATTTCCATCTTGACGAACTTAATATTAAAAGAAATTGTGAACAATGTAGTTCAAAATAGAAAGGGGGTATGGGGGTCCTCCCCCCAGGGCCTGATCATTGCCTAGGCCTACAAGGCCCGGGCCTAGGGCCCATGATTTTAAAGGGCCCCAAATTGTCTGAAAAGCATAAATTTTGTTTCATAACAGCTACGTCAATATTTTTGTAGTAATTGTATAAATTGTTTATACACAAGAAACCCATTTGGAATTTATCATAGGGCAGTAGTTTGATTGTAGTAGTCACCAGAGACCCAGTAGTTCACCCAAAGTGATTTTATTTAAGAAAACCAAATAATTTATCATTATCAAACCACAATCAATTATACGCGCAGTCCATTTCAAAATGAGTGATGTCCTTCCAAAGTTGAAATAACTATTTTTTACAATTTACAACTATTTTTTTCTTAATATTTTGCCATGAAAGGGCCCCCTAAAGTATCTGGGCCTTGGGCCCCAACTTGCCATGATCGGGCCCTGCCTCCCCCAGAAAAATTTTGGAAATTTTACTCTTAAAAGTACTGTTTTAACTCATTTGGGACCCTTTTGGGTGACATCCGAAAAGGTTCGCTCCTTTTATGCCGTAGAATTTTTAAAGATTAAACCAGGAAAGTTCGTAAAATATTTTAAATAATATAATGTTTTTGAATTCAGTAATTTATGCCATCATTAATGAATTTAATTGCTGGTAAATTAATGGTTTGGTGGCCGCACAAAAAGAATTCGTGGGCCGCTAGTTGGAAATTCCTACCGAGTGCGGATTCATTTTTACAGGATCTTTTTCATTCATACCACTGTAAAATATTTTGGTTGTAGGCGGCCCTCAAACGGCCCTCGATGATTAGCGGCCCACCGGGCATTTGCCCAAATGCCCGCATGGCCAGTCCGAGCCTGAATAAAAGAAAGGAATATTATTCTTTATCTTTGGATTGACAAGATGGTACGGCACAACGGTACAAGACAGTGACGGTATTTCAAATTTAATATTAATTCAATTTTATCAAAAAGAATGAGAAAATTATCATCTTTTAAAAAAGCAATAAGCAATTAATTGTTAATCAATTCATGTAAGATTTTATTTTTAGGTAGCCTGAACGGGATTTCTGAATTTATCCCCTTGGCTACTAATATGTTCTTAATTTCTGTATTTGTTTTTCTGCTCTTGTGAATAAAGATTATTATTATTATTATTAATTTAATCTTTTTTTTCTGAGAAAGGTATTAAGGGCGGGGACCGGGAAGAGGCACACCCCCCAAAAAAATAATTTGGATTTGGGTGTAAGCAAGGAAAAATTCTACTTTACTCTTTCTTTTTATACTTCTCTTACTTTCTTTTTACTTTACTCTTTAGACTCTTTTCTTTTGTGAATATTAAGTGCATCAATATGCAAATTGTTCCAAAAATGTAAAAGTATTAATAAACTCTGTTGAACTTTTAAAATTATTTAAGAATAATTTTGGGTACCTCTCCCCTGTTGCTTAACCAACGATTGTAAAGTATCAAGTGATTTTTTATTGTAGTATTTTTTATTTTATTTAAAATACACTATTTTTTATGTATAAAGAGGGTCTAACTATAAAGTAAGAGGGAGTAAATATATCTTCCTTTCGATCAACTGCCCCTCAACTGCAAACTGCTACCTTTCTCTCCTCAGATTCTGCCCAAAATCACGTGACCCTTTTACTATCGTTGGTTAAGCAGTAGTCATGTTTATGTTTTTTTCTTCTCTATAAATATTTCATTTCTATTGTGACTAGGGAGACAGCCTTGCTTTTATTTTTCTACGCCCATACCTGAAGACTATCTGCAACTATAACGGCTATGAAATTCCTTTCTGTCAGCAAGAAAAATTTACCCAAAAGTTGTATGGAGCAAACGACGTTGGTGGTCTCGATCATCCATAACCACGAAATGTCATTTTATGCGACACGAGGACAGAAGGCAACAGTAAGAGCATTTATATACCTTTTACTCACTGTCCTGCGTGTGACTGCGAGGAAAAAGGGTTAAGAGCATTTTGGGGAAAGGAAGATCCTCCCTATATGGAAATAAGAATGATGAGAAATTCGCACGTGTCGGAAACTCATCCACTACTAGTACTTGAAAATGCTAGAAAGAAGATAACAATAAATAAATTCCTAACGGCATCAGGGTTGAAACACCCTACGCATAATAATAACAAATCCATCCTAAATTTTTTAAAATTAGGTTGATTTGAAGTAAAGTTTGATGTTGGTTATTGACAACATTTCTTTTCTAACTAGAATAAATTTAGGAACAAAAAAACACCCAAGACACCTATCTAAACTACCATAAAATGGGGTAACATTGGCCCTTAAGGAAACCAACCTTTGGATATACACATACAGGGTGTTTCACAAGTCCGTTTCGTGGCTTTTATTTGGAACCAAATTCTCTAGGGTCACGGTCTACTCGTGGGTAGTAACTGACCCTGGAGAATCCATTGAGATGACTTAGAGCTCCACTAGCAACGGAATAAAAAAGTTAGAAAAAATCATTTAAAAACTAAAGGAGATAAAGCAAAAACCTCAGTGATAGAATTGTTGCCAATGTTATGAAGAACTCACTAAAAAATTCATGAAACTATCGTGAATATTCGCGGAGATATTAGCATGATAAAATAGCCCTTTTTCAGGCCTCAAAAAAGAAATCGTTCGCAAATTTGCAAGTTTCTTTTTATTTTTTTATTAAACTAGGGGGCTCTGCCCCCTGCTCGCTATCGCTCACCAACCCCCGGAACTGCTTCGCAGTTCTATGAAGATCGCTTCGCGATCTTAGCGAGCAGAGCTCGCTTGTCTCAACTATCCAGTAAAACCTGGAACTTGTCTGCTTAGTTAATGATCCTTTAAAATCGAAACCTTTTATCTCTCTAACTTACCAATAACTTAATGCGGACCATAACTACAAAAATATCAAAATAAAACTGTTACTAAAATATTCCTTTTTAGTTTACCAATAATTTAACCGAAATGTTTTCAAAAATATCCAGCAAGTCTACTAATTATCATCAACCATCTTAGAGAAAAAAAACATGCCATTAAAAAGCTTTTAAATTTATAAAATGCACGTCTGTATCTAGTGAATCATCGGGAATAAGAAATCAGTCTCATAAAAATAATCGCCTGTTTCTCTAGTGAACGACCAGAAAGAGAAGAAAAAATTGAAACTTGGTATCTTAATAATTCTAAAACTAATTCGAATTTTTTAAAAAATGAAACGCCAATCTTTCTATAAAAAATATTTGTATATGCGTGTTTAAAATATCATAGTTCTACTGTGATTAGTTTTTCTATTATAACGAAAAAACCGAAAAAGGGTAAAAAATTTCGAAACTTTAGAATTTAAGTACTCCCAAAATACTTCGAAATTCGAAAAAAGGGCGACGAGGTGCACAACTTCATACCTAAGAGTATGTGTCTGCAAAAAATCATGTTTCTGCTGTAAATAGATTTTGCTGGGGGCGAACTCGCAGCCGAAAAAAATAATTTTCGACTTTGACATTAAATAACTCCAGAACTAATTATCTAATTAATTAGGTTTGGAAACATAAATGACCCTCATACATTTGTCTATCAATGGTCAAAATTTCGTAATATTCCTTCAAATAGTTTTTGCGTAGTGATAATTCAAAGTGTTCAAAAATATCATTTTCTGAAACAGCGGCGGCGGTGACTGTTACTTTTTTTAATATAGGGGGCTCTGCCCCCTGCTCGCTATCGCTCACCAACCCCCGGAACTGCTTCGCAGTTCTTTGAAGATCGCTTCGCGATCTTAGCGAGCAGAGCTCGCTTGTTTCATCTTAACTATCCGGTAAAACCTGGAACTTGGCTGCTTAGTTAATCATCATTTAATATCGAAACTTTTTATCTCTCTAACTTATCAATAACTTAATTCGGACCATTACTACAAAAATATCAAAATAAAACTGCAACTGAAATATCCTTGTCAATAATCCTTGTTTTACTTGTCAATAATTTAATCGAAATGTTTTAAAAAATATCCAGCAAGTCTACTAATTATCATCAAACCATCTAAGAGAAAAAAAGCATGCCATTAAAATCTTTTAAATTTATAAAATGCACGTGTATCTAGTGAATCGTCGAAAGTAAAAGAAATCAAGAAATCAGACTCATAAAAATCGGCTGTTTCTCTAGTGAACGACCAGAAAGAGATGAAAAAATTGAAACTTTGAATCTTAATAATTCTAAAAATAATTCGAATTTTTTAAAAAACAAAACGCCAATCTTTTTATAAAAAATAATTGTATGTGCGTTAAAATATCATAGTTTTACTGTGATTAGTTTTTCTGTTATAACGAAAAAACAGAAAAAGGGTAAAAAATTTCGAAACTTTAGAATTTAATTACTCCAAAAATAATTCGAAATTCGAAAAAAGGGCGACGAGGTGCAAAACTTCATACCTAAGAGTATGTGTCTGCAAAAAATCATGTTTCTGCTGTAAATAGATTTTGCTGGGGGCGAACTCGCAGCCGAAAAAAATAATTTTCGACTTTGACATTAAATAACTCCAGAACTAATTATCTAATTAATTAGGTTTGGAAACTGAAATGACCCTCATACATTTGTCTACCAATGGTCAAAATTTCATAATATTCCTTCAAATAGTTTTTGCGTAGTGATAGTTCAAAGTGTTCAAAAATAAAATTTTCAAAATCAGCGGTGACGGCGGCGGTCACTGTTACTTTTTTTTAATATAGAGAGATTTTGTCTCCATTCAACTAAAAAACACAATAATACTTAAAAATTTGCAAATTTGTGAACTTTTAGCAACATATCTAAACAGTATAAAGTTGGCTAAAGGTAATTAATTCAATGTATGAACTTTATCCTTTTTGAAGTCTGGGCCTAATTTACCTCAATTCAGGGTAACTTTGGCTCAAAATTTCAAAAAAAAATTATTCAATATTTAAAACTTAAATCCACACTTTAAAAGCAGTTATTATACAGTTGAGCATGTTGAAAATAATACAAGCCACTAAATTTGTCATTTTTTATTAACTATTTTTATTTTCTTTTAATGTGAAAAAAACACTCCATTTGGGCCAATGTTACCCCATTTTACGATACCATTTTTCAAAATAAGTGTCTAATTATTAGATAAATATCGAATTCTACAGTAAATCTGAATTATATTGGGGAATAAAATGAAAGAGGAAAAAAGAAAGTGCTGGAAAAACTGTCAGGTCTAGCTCTCACATTGTGAGTGGTAAATTAAAAGCAGCCCCACATTTCAGATTAGTTCATGTAAATTCAACTTATTGTACTGTTCATAATTTAAAAAATTAATTTCATTAAAATTGAAAATTTTAAAAAGAGCTAAAAACCCTTCCTAAAAGCGTGGTGGGAAGGTTTTTTATGTTAACTGCAAAAATTGTGGTCCTTATAATAAGGTCTTAGACTTATTATTGTGAGACAGTTATTATTGTACTTATAATTGTGAGACAGTGTTTTTCAAAGTATAATTTTTTTATTTTTGAAATAGTTATTTAACTAAAAATTTTGAAATTTCACCATGCTTTTGCCCAAAAGGTTGTTAAAAATCAATTACAGCACTCACAGTATAAAAAATGTCGTTTATGCTTAATTTTTTTTATAAAAACTTAGACGGATATTTATTTATGAGTCGCAGTGTAGACATTTGTTTCGGGGGGGATCAGAATCATTTCTTAGGTTTATTGAAACAAAACGCGTGCATAAGTAAGTACCCAGCCAAAAAATTATGCAAAATAGAACTGCTTCAAAAAAAACTGAAGGAAATTGAAAAAATTTGTCTTTCGGACCCAGAGACAAAGGCATGACTAACTAACGCAGGACTTCCAAGACCAACTAGCGCACAACAAAAGAACGATCAATAACTATTTACAAAGCAAGAGTGGACAGGAACAACCGGAAACACCCCTTTGCAGAATGGTCCTATTCACACAGTAGTGCCCCAGTTATGACAGGTATATGAAAGTGGGGTTGATACGGATATAAGAGGACTGTTTTCTTGGATCTTTAAATCCTCCATTTTAAAACGGCAAGTTAGTCAAGCCCTGCCAATAGCCATCATATATACTCCTCCCCCTTATGACAGACCCACAGGACCCCACACGAAGCTTGCCACCTTCAGTTTACCAATACGAACGATTCAGCATTTTGCTTCACTGACTAACATAAAATTATTGTATCAAGAGGCATATTGTGCTCAGGGACAGTACACATGGAATGCATCTTCCCGGCACCTTCGAGAAAATGAACATATCGATGCAGACCATACCAATGGGGATCTAGTGTTCCTTCTCAAAAATATTTCTGACCCATAAAAGTTAGGGAGGTACGACCTTACATGTACATACACAAAAAATTAGATTTCGATAGCCTGCTTTTCTTTTTAACAAAAAAAGCTGACACGACAACGTCTCTTTAATGAAGTTAATTTTATTCTTCATTCGGTTCACTTATTTCAAACATTTATAAACAGTTAAAAACTAAAAAATCCCATAAAATAATAAAGGCCTTTTTTTATTTAATATCTGATTTTCTTTCAAGTATGTCTGTATAAGCGAAATTTCTCAATAAAAAAGTTTCTTAAAAATGCAAACAAGAAAGTCCTGCCTCCGCTCATAAATCTCCCCCAAGGACCACCTAGAGAGTTCTGACAGATGTGTGTAAATGCAAAGTAGTAGGAGCGTCACAATGAAAATATTAAACACTTACTCACAATGGATACCAAGAGGATATACAGTTCCAGGTGGGAAAATGAAAAGGACTAAGAACCTGACTTCCTAAGTTGTATAGAATGGTGATAAAGAAAAGTCAAAAAGGGGGGCTGGGGTCTTGGAAGAGTCTCGTGTTACAGAACTATAAGAATATTTTCATATGACTAAAAAAGACCCCATTTCAAAAAAGACAACCACATTTGGCGCTTTATCCGTTTCTTTTTTTCTTAAAGAATTCTCCATGCACTTCATTTTTCTGGAGGTATACGGTATACTTCTTTACCACACGTTTATGTATTTTTTGTAAATTGATTTTGCAGTTTGTAGTATCAGGTAGGTATGAAAAAAGTAAAGGTCTTTATTTAATCTTAGTTTTATTATCATTTTAAATGATATTTTAAAAAATAGTGGAAACACAGTACAGGTAAATGGTCCTATAAAAATAGTTTTGGTATTTAAAAAAATATTTTATAAAAAGATTGAATTTTATTAGGGCTATTAATATTTTTTAATATTCATGTATTATTTCATTATTTAAATTAATTTAAGGTTACGAACTTAAAAAAGGTTAGAAAAATTCAAAAGATTAAGGTTAGAAAAATTCAAATATGCAACACCATTTTAAATTGAGTTATTGATTACGTAACATGGTGAGTAGAGTCACGGAGTACTAGATACTGTAGTAGTATCTAGTAAGCTTTGGTAGAGTATATAGTTAACATGGGTGACAAGAAATAAATTAGAAAACACGTCTTAATTTTATGTGTCTAGAGTAGAGTCGTTAAGTTTTGTATTTTTATACAGTTGTTTATTTAAGACTTTCATAGAACTTAACAATAAGCAGATGTATAAAATAATTGTCTATCTAGAAATAATCTTCAAAGAAAAACCCAAAAACCTACTCTAATATCGAATGAAAATTTGAGAAAATGCTTTCAGCTCTTTGCTATTTAACCTTTTTAACGTAAAGCCCCTTTAAAAGGGTCATTGTTTCTATGTATGATAATATAGCATGACCAGGGAGCTAGGTGAATGGTAGAAATTAACATGAATCTGACACAAGTAAATAGTAAATTTTTCCCTAAAATGGAGAAAGACTTATTGAAAATCGGATGAAATGAAAAAGGAGACAGAATATAGAACGTTATCTAATCCCGAAGGTAAGTGGTTCCCTCACACATCCAACAAATAAAGTTCGCTAAACCCGTCCACCTCTCTTTGCAGAGCGAAACGATATGCAAACAAGCCTGAAAAGGATCTCTCCTCTCAATCCCTGAAAAGGGGAGGAAGCAAAACTCTTTTTTTTTTTCAGCAGCCACTCCAAAAGTCAGGGTCCTACAAAGAAACAAGTCACAACACACAGACTCCAAATCTGCACCATTCATGTGCAAAACTGTCCTGCAAAGGGAATAAATTGGCTGCTTTTCCCGCCTTTTTAATCCCAAAACGCCACAAAGTCAACCGCTCACTCCTTTCCTACTGTGCATGGCACTTTTCTTTTGGAAACCGAGTGCTTTTAGGCACATAAACCGGAGAGTGTAGCATTCACACGGCCGGGGATCTACTTATGGTCCCGTATTGAATTTCCATCTTTGAGCCTAGGTGGGAATAAAACGTTTTTCAGGGCATGAGGCCTCACGGAGTTAAGTAGCATTCTAAGCGGATTGAACGACGACGGATGCTATAGCACACTTGAGTGGCTTTGGGGAGACATAAGTGGCTGAAACCCCTAATCCCTCGGCAGCCTTTTCACAGTAGTGTCGATGCTCATTGAACTGGATTAGGAAAAGTCACATTCTGCTTCTGGGGGCGATACCATGGAGGTTGCCATGCCAGAAAAGACGCCAAAAGGGAGCCAAAGAAGCCTAGCAGAGTTACTTTCAGATTCGAGATTATACCAGATACGAGAATTCCGTTAGCATTCCCACTAAATATCGCAAAGCTCTTTTAAGTGCCATATATTCAAATATCTATAAAATTTTTCTGATTTTTATTGATAAACTGAACATATTGATCAAATTAAACATTTTAATCCATGAGTTTAAAATTATTTAGCAATATTTCTACTTTTTGGTGTCCTAAAAAGCATGGCATATCTAGCGGGAACGCTAACGGAATTGAACCAATAAAACTTCTCTTAATAGCTAAATTATTGTTTCACATCAACAATAACACTATAGCCAACAACTTTTTTTCTGGTTCATGAAAAAAAAGGGGTGATCCTAATAGAACTTTTTACGCTGAACTCAAATATGCAAGTTGTTTTTTTCCATCACACCCTCGGTTTTTTTGTGACACTTATTTTGATCTATAAATGCGGCATTTTACATATAAACTTGATAGTATTCGACTTACTTAAAGGATAAAGGTTGAAATTTTCTTCGGTGTATAGGATCAAAAATGTTCCATTAGAGTGCACAGGAGTATAACCAGCAGGAATTATAACCCCTCCTTGTCCCTGCACCCCCACTTTTGAGTAAAAATTAGGAATCAAATGGTTCTGACTCAACAGCATCTAAAAAAATTATCATGGACCAAAATCATAGGATAAAGATCCATAATGATGGTAAATATTCGACAAGTGTTTAAATTTACAGTAACAAAAATTTTTAATTATTTAAAGGGGTACAGTACAGAGCAGGGGCGTTGCGAAGGGGGGGTCCCCGCGTCCGGACCCCCCCCCCATGGGCTCGACCAAACCAGGGTTGGCAAGTTTCTTCCGAAGTGGAAAAACCGCGGAAAAAACCACGGAAAAAACCGTCCGGAAGAAATAGGTTTCTTCCATGTGGAAGAAACTGGAAGAAACCTCTTTTTTTAAAGAATTAGCTTTAAATTTTCAGGTATTATAAATATTTGTCTCACAAACACTCTTATATTTACATAAAAACTTCCAAAATGTCCTTAATTATATGCACCTATTAGTTAATGATTAAATTAGTAAATGTAGGTTTCTTCCAAACTATGAAAAAAATGCTATTAAATAATTTGAAAAAAAACCCCTTTAATAAACAATATTTACACTATTATTAAATTTAACTAAGAGGAATTAAAAGTTAAATATATATATATAATTTTCAAAAATTAATTACTCTAATTATTTAATTAAATTATATTTATGAGTTCTTTAAATTATGGTTTGATTTATTCAGTTAACAGATTTAAAATACTAATAAAAAACTAACTGGAATTAAAAGTTAAATATGTTATTTTTAGAAAATTCATTACTCTAATTAAAATTAATTAATTGTAATTAAATTACATTTATGAGTTTTTTAAATTGTGGTTTAATTTATTCAGTTAACACAACAGATTTAAAATTTAATTTAATTAACCGGAATTAAAAGTCAAATATAAAATTTTTTTAAATTTAATTACTATAAATAAATTTAACTAATTATAATTAAATTACATTTAAGAGATTTTAAAATTATGGTTTGATTTATTCATTTAACAGATTTAAAAATTGGGTGCTTCTGTAAAGCTTTTTGTTAGTTCCTTCCAGTTTCTTCCATTTCTTCCGGTTTTTTCCAGTTTCTTCCGGTTTTTTCCAGTTTCTTCCGGAAGAAACCCAACCCTGGACCAAACCACCTTTTTTGCATGCTAAAATCTAAAATTTTCAGGGGGAATCCCCGGTATCACCATAACAAACATATTAATTGAGGGACGATATAAGGGGAGGGGGCGATAAAGGGTACTAAACGAGTAAACCAAACCCTGTTTTTAGGGTCAAATTTCCAAACAAATTTTGGGGTAGTACCCCCAGACCCCCCTTGTGACTTGGAACTTTATTATAAAGAACTTTTTTTATGATGCGTTCGTCAAAATATAAAACTCCTAGCAAATAATAAATTCCTGAAAATATAATGTTCGAAATTCCGATTAGGTGTACCAAAACGAGCTGAAAACCTGCTTTTTAGACTCCAAAAAATTTCCAATTAAGATTTCCAAAAAATTTCTGGGGGAGGTCCCCCAAACCCCCATTAGGGTAAAAAAATCTTTAAAAAAATTTTTAATCACCCCTTAAGGGAACGTACCCATACTACGTGACCCATTTTTTACCATTTTTGACCCCCCTCCCCCCCTTGGTGACCATCCGTAGTATATGCCAAGACCCCCCCTCCCCCTCTATTTTTCACGTGGTAATTCATAAATACGGTTTGCCATCATTTTTCGCAAACAGAAAGTTTAAGAAAAATAATTTTGCTTAATTTGTCTAATTTTAATAATTAATTTGGCTAAATTAGTCTTAATTTGGCAAATTTCAACAATTAACTTGGCTTAATTTTGTCGTATTGATTAGAAGAAATTGACTACGTGACGAAACCCTAAGCCCCCCCCTCCCCCCTGTGACCGAGAGTGGTATTTTGAAGACCCCCCTCCCTCCCCTGAATGGGTCACGTAGTATGGGTACGTTCCCTAAGGTAATTCGAACACGATTATTTTCAACCTTTTTAATATTATATTCGTTGAGAAGATTCAATTTGATTTTCAAAATTTTTAGCCCCCCAAAACCGAATCCCGGATCAACTACTGCCTCAGAAACGTCAGTAGTTAGAAAATGCCGGTTCACTGACATTGGGGCTCTGGGGCACTGTGTGGGCTGATACTTTGGGGCTCTGTCTGGGCCGATACTTTGGGGCTCTGTCTGGGCCGATACTTTGGGGCTCTGTCCGGGTCGATACTTTGCGGAGTGTCTGGGTCGGTGATAAGGACAAAATGGGGCTCTCGATGATAAAAGATCGGTACTTTGCGGCTCCCCGAGTAGAGGGGAGGCTAATTAAGAAGATTAATTAGCAATTAACAGAAGGCGTGCAGGTATTTTGCGGAGTGTCTGGGCAGGTACTTTGCGGCTGTCTCAGTGAGCAAAATGTGACTGTCTGGCCAGGTATTTTGCGAAACTGACTATAAGGGCAAGTACTTTGCGACTGTCTGGACTTGTACTTTGGGGATCTACCACTAAATTGTGGTTCTGACTGTCTGGGCAGGTACTTTGCGGCTGTCTGGCCTGGTACTTTAGGTAAAATGGGTTAAATGCGGCTGTCTGGGCCAGGTACTTAGGGTAAAATGGGTTAAATGCGGATGTCTGGCCAGGTACTTGGGGTAAAATGGGCAAAATGCGGCTGTCTGGACTTTGCGGATATGTCTGAGCGGGTACTTTGCGGCTCTAGGACTTTGCAGCTCTACCACTATACAGGGTGTAAAGGAAAGTCCCTTTACCCTGTAATAAGTTGCTAACGGAGCAAGCTAAAGCTATGCAGTTAAGGTAACGGTATAGTAAAGTTACTATGCGCAATCGAATGCGACCAACCGCAGCGTCCTCTAGCGGATATTTTAGGAGTTAAAAATTTTATTTTAAAAACTATTAGGAATTTGTTAAAATAGTCAATTACAAAGTTGTAGAGCAGCATTGATTTAGTAGGAAAAGACACCTTAAGCAAAAAATATCTTGAATAGAACCCCTAAAACGCGCGCTCAATTAGGTTGAATTTACGTCGATTTTACGTCTTAAAACGCTTCTCACGAGGCGAAAATGAGAAATTTTCAATTTAATGAGTTACGAATAAGGTAAATGTGGGTATAGTGGACACTTTAAGGAAAATTTTTGCTTAAATTCTTAATAAATACCAACCTATTTGTTTGGAAACGGTTATCATCCTATTTTTAGGTTAATTGGATCTTCTTCTTTCGATTTTGCTATTAAAAATTTTAATTAGATTCGGTAAAGTATTTTTAATTAATTTTAAAAAAGTACTCCAAATTGCATCTATAGTGGCCACATAGATGTAGCTTTTGTTTCTATGGTGGACACCTCTTGCATCTGTAGTGGACACCTCTCTTTTTCTGCCTGTGTGAGGGGTTTATGCATAAAATTGAGGGGTTATTTTTGGTATAGTCGTTTAGTTCTAATTAAATATTCCTTCCCAACGAAATTTATATTAGATCCAATCAAATTAGCTTTATTTAAAAAAGACTTGATAGTTTTCACCCAAAGCCTACGCCGTAGCTGATTTGAGAGGAATTTAGCATGTAACTCAATGTTTTAGAAACATTGGTTCCCGAAGCCAGAATGAAACCAAATTCATACAACACTCATTTTAAAGCACAATCAACAGTTTATGAAAAAAACTGATTAATATTAAATATTATTTATGTTTCTTTTAGAAGCCATTGTAGTGGCCCCTATTGGAAAATCTAAGATTATGTGTTGGTAAAGTGGCCACCCCCATAAATTCTCGTAAAGTCAAAATTTTCAAATAAATTTTATTCAATATCATTTTATACACTCTTCTTTATCTAAATATAAATTTAAAAGTCAATCAAGCGGTAATAAATACAAAAAATCAGTTCCGAAATACTCGTTTCCTTACGTGATTCAATAAGCAAAATCAAATTTCAGTGACTCGGCCGATGTTGTTATTTTCAAATATTTAAATATCCTTCCCATGCCGATCTGTAGTATCGGTGGTAGTTTACCAGCTTACCTGATTGTACAATCTACTATGCCTATGAATTTTGACGCTGTTTGATGCCTCTAACTCATTATATTTATAATTAATCAGCTATGTGGCCACTATTGGTGCAGTGTCCACTATACCCTCATTTACCTTACTTATATTCATTTATTTAAGTCATTAAATTGAAAATTTCTCATTTTCGCCTCGTGAGAAGCGTTTTAAGACGTAAAATCGATGTAAATGCAACCTAATTGAGCGCGCGTTTTAGGGGTTCTATTCAAGATATTGTTTTGCTTAAGGTGTCTTTTCCTACTAAATCGATGCTGCTCTACAACTTTGCAATTGACTATTTTAACAAATTCCTAATAGTAAAACAGATGCCTTGAGACGAGTAACATTTTGGTCTTGACCACTGGTCAATATATCTTGACCAGTGGTCAATCCAGTTTTTATCGCTGTTTTCAGCTTTTCCAACCTTCTCTTTCTGTCTCGCTGTTATTTTTTTTAGGGGGGGGGGGGTCCCTGTCCTTGTGTTACTCCCATTTAACCATTGGTAACTTCTGAATTTTTCGACTTAATAACTTTTATTTATCTGGGAGCCTCTCTAACGGCATAATTAGCTGGTCAATAGTCATAGGAACATTTTTCGCTTAAACACAAATTAAAAATTTGGTGTCCTATTATATTGTCAGTTTTGGTTAAAATATAAAGTCAAAAATTCAACAGTTACCAACGGTCCAAAGGGAATAACACAAGGTCAGGGACCATAGGCGCCGACTTTTATGAAATATTGGGGGGGCCCAGTACTAGACAATGAAGGAAGATATTAGTTATTTCATATAACAGCGGTTCTTAAACTTTCGATCGTCACTAATGCTAGACATCTCCCCCCAGATTTTGAACATCCAAAGGCTTATTCCTAAAATTAAAATACCCCTAAGGAATTACTCAAATTATATTTCACTAAAATTTTACAATTACTTGAAATATAATAGGGGGTCTGGGGAGTTCCCCCAGAAAAAATTTTAAAATTTGCCTCAAAAAGTAGGGTTACAGCTTATTTTAAGAAATTTTTGGTTCCACCAAAACATAACAGTTCCTCACTAGCAAATCCAGGTGGGGCTAGGGGGCTCAAGCCCCCCCCCAAAATGAAAAGTTACTCTACATAATATTACATTTTATGCACCAAAATGAGTTAAAACCCTGTCATTTTAAGGTCAAATTTTGAAATTTTTCTGGGGGAGGACCACCAGACCCCCTTGTTACTCTGTTATTACAACTATATTTTACTTAGTCTGTCAAAAAGCAAAAAATCTACATCCGAAATTCGAATGAGGTGCACCAAAACGAGTTGAAAAAGTGGGTTTTTTGACTTAAATTTCCAAAAATTTTCTGGGGGAGGACCCCCAGACCCAGACCCCCCTTTTGGTAGTTGGAGCAGGATATTTCACTACCTTTTCAGTATTAATATTAACAAGAACATTAAATTGGATTATGAAAATTCTTAGCCCCCCCCAAAACCAAATCCTGGATCCGTCACTGCAGTTCCTTGTAAAACATAGAATTTCTTAGGAAATTATTACAATTAGAGACGTCGAAATTTCGAGAGGGGCTGGGGGTTCCCCCCAAAAATAATTTTGAAATTTGAAGAATGAGTGGATTTTTACCGCCTTTAAAATCAACGGCACAGAGCCGTAACTAGATTTTAGTTTCGGGAGGGATTTTGACTAAATATTTTTTCTGAAGTATCTACTTACGAGTACTTTTTTACTTCATTTGTACATTTGATATTAGTTTTGTTGAAATTAATTTCAAAATTTTATAAACATTGAAAATTCCAAACGAAGCGATATTTGAGGGTCCTCCCCCCAAAATTTGAAAATTTCCACCACAAAATAGAATTTTATCTCGTTTTGAAGCCTATTGGGTGACACCCTTAGAGCGCCTATGGTGAAAGAAGCAGAATTTTTAAAGAAACCCAGTAGAATAAAATAATAAATAGTAGAATGAAAAGCAAAATTTTGAAAGGGGCTTAGGGGTTCTACTTCAGAAAAAATTTGGAAATTTGTCCCTAAAAGTAGTGTTTAAATTCATTTTGTAGACTCTTTCTTCTTATTTTACACGAAACAAGGATTACACCTCAAAAATCACGGAAGTTTGAGAGGAAAACGGTACAAAATAGATTTTAAAATTTGAGGGTGGCTTGGGGGTCCTCCCCCAAATTTTTTTGAAATTTTTACCCTTGAAAGTAGTGTTTAAGTCATTTTGAGAACCTTTGAGAAGACCAAGTGAAGGGGACCAAAAGAACGACGTCCAATGCATTGCCTTCTTTAGTTCATGAAAGAAAATAGGTAGATTTTTACTAAAAATATTGGGGGGGCTTAGCCCCCCTTTCCAACATTGGGGGGGCTCAAGCCCCCTCAAACCCTATGGAGTCGGCGCCTATGTCAGGGACCCCCCCCTAAAAAAACAGTGAGACAGAAAGAGAAGGTAAGAAAAGCTGATAACAGCGATAAAATCTGGATTGACCAGTGGTCAAGACCAAAATGTTACTCGTCTCAAGGCATCTGGTTTGAGCCCCCACATGACCTACTTCACTGCCGAAGAATAGCAGTACCAAAAAGCTAACTGGATTGACCAATGGTCAGCCCGAATCAAAAATACATGCTATAAATATAGGAAATACAAAATATCAATTAGCAACTTCAACATTATTTTACACTGATTTTTATCCAAAAAGAGCAATCTTGACCTGTGGTCAAGCAACATAAAACTTAAATAGAATGCCCTTATTTAAAATTTGAGACCAATATGAGTTATCTGGCAACTTACATGCGGGGCAATTGATTGTCAGGATTTTGACCTGTCGGGCAATTGGCTTGTCGGGATTTCAACCTGTCGGGAAAATGGCTTGTCGGGATTTCGACCTGTCGGGAAAGTGGCTTGACGGGATTTCGATCCTGTCGGGATTTTGGGATGTCGGGATTTTGGGGTGTTGGGATTTCGACCCTGTCGGGATTTTGGGGTGTCGGGATTTTGGGATGTCGGGATTTCGGGGTGTTGGGATTTCGACCTGTCGGGAAAGTGGCTTGACGGGATTTCGATCCTGTCGGGATTTTGGGATGTTGGGATTTCGAACCTTTCGGGATTTTGGGGTGTTGGGATTTCGGTTCTGTCGGGCAAGTGGCTTGTTGGGATTCTGACCGGATACCGATTATTTTACACTTTAACGGGCTGCAGATCGTTATTCTATGAAATAACTAGTTAAACCATGAAATACAAGAGAGTTTTACACTTAAACGGACACGATCAGTTATTCCATGGAATAACTAGGTATTCTATGAAATAACGGATTTCATACTTTAACGGTAACATATATAGTGTATGTTCTGTAGTGGTAGCCTCATAACGTACTTTAAATAAAAGGTTAATGATTGAAATTTCTTCAACTGTTGGGAAAATCGTATATATTTTACAATTTTTGTATAAATATTTAAAAATTCTCTCATTCATACAATGCTTTCAGAAAAAAGAATAATGGAATAGTTTTTGTTTAGGTGATTAATCATATATTCTCACGTTTAAATCTAGAAAAAGGTTCTATGCGAATAAAATAAGTAATATCTTCAATTGAACTATAGTAAAATTAATGGATTTATCATTTTTAACTTGAATGATTCTAACATTCTATGAAAAAAAATCAACTCCTCGAACAGAATTCGTAATAAAAGTATATTTTATTTTAAAAAAATGCTTAAAATATTGAAGATCTTATCCAATATGAACATAATTAGTAATTTTTAATCGAAGTTTTAAAATAATTCCACCAATAGGATAACGTATTATATGTCAAGTGGTCTGAAAATGTATTCTCAATTTTTCAAAGTATCCTTTCCTGATTAAAGTAAAATAAAAATAATTCCACCAATAGGATAACGTAACGTATTATATGTTTGGTTGTCTGATAATGTTCGTTCATTCTCAATTTTTCAAAGTATCCTTTCTGGTGAAAATACTGTATTTTCAAAGTTAAGGATTGTGATAGGAGAAGCATTTTGTGTCAAACTGTAACTAAAGTGAATATTGAGCTGTAAATTTAACGAAATAGAAATGATTGTAATGAAAAAATATATATCTTTTGAAAACCCTCTCCCCTTGGTATTGCTGGAAAAGATGCAATCGCTATCAATCCCAACGGAGGTTACCCCGTTAACACCACACATATTGCTCTGTGAAAGGCAAGGGGGCGGTTCGTTGGTGCATTGTTAAGGGAGTCTCAATGACAGGCGAGTAGTGCAGTCTACATTTGAGTTTGTGATTGTCTTGGTCTTTTATTCCGGTAAGGGCATTTAATAAGTGATATATTACAGCGGTTAGTTTGTTCATTTACCTTATAATTTTATGTAAAATAACTGTTAATAAACCTTTGTTAATAACTTTAACTATCAATTAATATTATCTTAAAATAATTTAGAAAGTCTCAATTTAGCTTCTTGTTGTTGCATGAGTTCTAGAGCCCCAATATAGTGGAAGAGCTGCAATTTACTAATTTTGTTCAAATTACAGTTAAAAGCGGTTACAGTTTGTTAATTAACCTTATAATTTTATGCAGTAAAATAATTTTAACTATCATTTAGCTTTCTGCTGATTGGCTGGTGGGTCTTAGAGCTCCGATATATAGTGGTAGAGCTGCAAAGTCCTAGAGCCGCAAAGTACCTGCTCAGACATATCCGCAAAGTATATGCCCAGACAGCCGCATTTTGCCCATTTTACCCAAAGTACCTGGCCAGACATCCGCATTTAACCCATTTTACCTAAAGTACCAGGCCAGACAGCCGCAAAATACCTGCCCAGACAGTCAGAACCACAATTTAGTGGTAGATCCCCAAAGTACTTGTCCAGACAGTCGCAAAGTACTTGCCCTTATTGTCAGTTCCGCAAAATACCTGGCCAGACAGTCACATTTTGCTCACTGAGACAGCCGCAAAGTACCTGCCCAGACACTCCGCAAAATACCTGCACGCCTTCTGTTAATTGCTAATTAATCTTCTTAATTAACCTCCCCTCTACTCGGGGAGCCGCAAAGTACCGATCTTTTATCAACGAGAGCCCCATTTTGTCCTTATCACCGACCCAGACACTCCGCAAAGTATCGACCCGGACAGAGCCCCAAAGTATCGGCCCAGACAGAGCCCCAAAGTATCAGCCCAGACAGTGCCCCAGAGCCCCAATGTCAGTGAACCGGCATTTTCTATCTACTACTAACGTCAAGATTTTCTATTTTTTTCCTTAAAAATTATCTGGCTTACAAAAAGCGGTGCTCCTCGGTTATTACCTCATAAATGAAGTAAAAAACTCCTTTTAAAAATCAAATTTTCAAAAAATTTCTGGGGGTGGACCCCCAAACCCCCCTTTTTAATATGAAGCTACTGCAAACTCTTAATCTGTTTCTTGACGTACTGATCTGTACTTCATAAAAAATTATGTGGATCAGAACTTTCAATTGAAGTAATACGTAATCTTAATTATTAATAAATTATTAACTATATTAATTAACACAGAGAAGAAATTAAAAGTAATGTGAAAATTATAACTTTATTTCACTAATTGTAGAAACTTTTTGATATCCAATGGTAAATATTTCGCACTGGACCCCCCATAGGAAAATCCTGGCTACGCCACTGGTACAGAGACATTCCATCACGGATAAAAGAGCTCTACAGGGTGTCCCATAAATGTTTGGTCACACTTCTAGGGGGGATAGTAGACACCTAGACGAGTCAGAGGGTTTGGGGGTCCCAGACCAAATCCCAGGGAGCTAAAAATGGAGCGACACCCCAAAAAAATTATTGAAAAATTCAATTTGTAGAAGAACAACTGTTGGTAAAAACTTAATCAGGGTCTCAAATTTTGTGGTTTAATATAATCTTTAAAATCATGCTAAAAGTTTTCCCTTTAAAATTTTTTACTACGAAAAAAAGTAAAAAAAAACACAAAAAAATGTGAAAAATCTGCCAAAACTTTATTTTGTATTTGGAAATCCTTTCTTTTGATTTCAAAATCTGAAAGAGCATAGCTGAAAACCCTAAGTTTCCAAAGTTTCACGTAAATACCATCAATATTAAACGCTTGAGATCCTGTTAAAGTTTGTTTTTTACGGTGTGAAAACAGATCGAGAAAACAAACGTTCAGGGAAAATCTACTGATGCTCGCTAAATTTCTCGCCATTATTTGCGATATGAGATTCCTCGCCAACTTTCGCCAGCAACAGATCGCCCAAGCAAGAAAAAAATCGGACAGTAAAAAGTTCAATTTTTTCAATTTTTAAATAATTTTAAATTTTGTATTTTATATTTCAATTTAATTTTGTATTTAAATTTTGTATTTTTGAATTTTGTTTTGTATTTTATTTTTATATTTTAGTGATGTTTACGAATATCACACCAACTTTTTAATAAAATTTAGAATAAGTGTGGAAAAATTGAAGCACTTTTCTCGATAATTTTGTTTTTTATGCTTAAATAGAGAATTCGGCTTTTTTTCCCACTAAGGGGCCTACAGACGAGCAACTTGGTCATCAATCTGGGTTGATGACTGGGTTGATGATTTTACACGGATCTCCAATCTGGTTGACAACCAAAATGTAAACAATGAGAAAAAATTAATCAGATTGTAACAAATTAATATATTTTGGTATTTTAAATGCAAAATCATATTTTATTTAATTATTTTCTCGTGCTAAAATTATATTTTTATAATTTTTAATGCTTAGTTTTTGTTATTTTCCTAATAATATGTTCCGATTAAGCTCCGTCCACCAAATTGACGATCAGATCATCAATCTGTAATTAAATCATCAAAGTGTATATTTGTAAACGGCCTGTGGCGCATGCGCTGTAGGTCTCGTGGTTACGTAGCGTAGCAGTCTCGGCGCTTAGTGATGGAACCAATGGAACGCCGGGCCGTGGAAATTAGAGTAGAGTTAAGTTGAAAAAAGGCCGTCCAAATATACAGTGCCTTAAATCATCAACTTCCCCACAGACGGCCAACTTGGTTGGGGGGAAAATAGTTCGAGGAGCGCGCTTGTAAAATCGATAAAAAATAGAAAAATGTCAGATTTTATTCAGTAAGGTGGCAAATTGAACCTGAAGGCACTGAGCTATAAAACAAACTGGAGTGACAACCTCCGATACTATAACAAGCGATTGATCGTGCCAGCGCGGAAGGTTAAATTGCCCCGATTGCTTAAGCAATCGGGGCAGCGTATTTCCGTTTTGCGGTACTTTCTTGGCGAGTTTTGTCAGTTGGCGCCACTTTGAGATAAATATTGCAACCCAGCCAGATACCGCAGATGAGGTTACTTGTTGCTGTACTCGCGCCGCGGTACTTCTTGAAATGAAGAACGTAAAAAAATCGCAAGTGCAGCACTACCGATTAGCGCTTTATACGCTTTGCTGTAATTTTTGTAATGAAATTGTGTTTTATTTTATTAAGTGTTCTTAGAGGAATCGTGCGTAATTTTATTCTGTTCGCTACTTTGAAAAGTAAGAAAATTTATTTGCTTTCTTGTTTATGATTGTAATGTTAATTATTAATGTGCTGACAGGGTTTAGTGCTAATCATTAATATTATGTTCAAGGTAAACCAAAAAACAGTTAAAACTAAATTTTAAAATTAGTTATTTGTAAATTGTAATATAGAATCGTTTATGCCAGAAACAAGTTAAACACAAAATTTTTGCTGTAGAAAGGGGAAACACTGTTCAATTATTCTTTTTTTATGGATGTTATTTACTTAATTATGATACTTATTCAACTGACTCTCTGAAAATCTGGCATTTTTCTGAGGTTTAGATTTCTTACAGCTTTACAACTTAAAACTGGATTTTTTTAAAGTTATTTGAAAATTGTAAACTAACCTCAAACACTATTTTATATTTATGTATAACAAAATTAAACTAAATATTTTTTGGAAATGTGAAAATCATTTGTCATTAAGAATGCAATAATAAAAAATTTAAACTAAGCCTAGAAATAATCTCAATATTCATTAAGTTCAAAATTTAATTTTCATGAAGCTTGTCTAATCGGTCCACCAATTTTAATGGTTCGTATTAAACCCAAACAAAATTCCGTGCAGTAAGACTGAATTATGTCCCCCAGAACTGAAGAGTGACACCCAAAGGTTACCCCATAACCCAAATTAAAAAACTGATCATCTAGAAAATTTAAAGCAACTAATAAGTTGAGTTCTATAAATTGAAAACATTAGTTCAAATTTGAGAAAAAATTGAAAATTAAAAAGAAACTGTTGAAGATATCTTGCTCCTGGATGGTATAGTGAACTTGCGAGACTGCGTGTACTTTTTTAATAATTATCTAACATTTAATAATTTTCTAACTTCTTCCATTTCAATATCTGCGATATTCGTGTGTTCCGTCAGGCGGAAACCGCGTGTTCGCGTCTCACAAATGCTTACAAGTGGCGCAACGACCGCTGCGGTGATTCTCGCCAAGCGACAAAACTCGCCAAGAAAGTACCGCAAAACGGAAATACGCATCGGGGCAAGCTGGAAGGAAAGTTGGAAGAGCATCTCCTCCTTTAATCCGCCCATGCCAGTTTTTCAAAATATTATGAGCAAAATTTAGAATGGTCGTTTCATTCTGTGCATACAACTGTGCTAACAGATGGAGCTAGAAATTTAAAAGAAGATGGAAATCCTTTCCGCGTTGTGATGCGGTTTCAGCACGCTAACTAGTCACTCTATAGCTCAGTGCCTGAAGGATGTATCTAACTACCACCAAGTGCATTACCTGCATAGTGCAGCACCAAAATTGTTTCGTGTTTCGAAATTCCTACTACTTTTTTTTCAGGAGAAAAACGGAAGTTAATTAAAGAAACAACCCTCATATAATAAGTCTTCATTACTATAATTTGATTTTTTGAAATTTTTTTCGGCCATTTTTTTTTAAATTTAAAAAAAATTAAACTTCCGGTGAGCCGATTTTGTCCGATTTTTAGTATGTTATTATTCAGGTCATTCCCAAGTGAAAACCGTTAAAAAACTAAAGGTATCAATTTTTTACCGGTTAAGTTACAGATTGCCTGGTAGTCCACTGAAAATAGAGTTGAACCTCGGACAAATTGCAATAAAAGGTTTCTCAACGGTTTTCACTTAGGAATGACCTCAATAATAACATACTAAAAATCGGCCAAAATCGGCAGGGGGGAAGTTTAATTTTTTTTAATTTTTAAAAAATGGCTGAAAAAAATTTAAAAAAAAAACAAAACAATAATATAGACATGTGATACATGTTTATAGGTTATTTTTGAATTTTAAAACCGAATATTGCCTTTAGTTTTGAAAAAAAATTGAAATTTCAATTTTTAAAATTAATTTGAAAAATGAACTATATGAAAAAATTAAAACCCCCCTAAAAACCTAACCAAATCATCAAAAGAGATAAATAAAACGGTTTTCATTTAGAAATGACCTAAATATTAACATACTAAAATTTAAAAATTTTACGAGTTAAAGAAATTAAATTTTTTTCAAATTTCCATTTTTTTTTGCGAAAAATGCTTTTTTTTCAAATTCGTGCCAAAAACTTTGAAGGCTTTTGAAAAGGTCATTTTTTGGTGGATATTGTCCACAGATAGTTATATAATGGAAAACCGGTGGAATTGACCCTCAATGAATTAGTTAATTATTTTAATTTCTGATGTAAATATGCCAAAGTATTACCTTTTTTCACTTTTTACTACATTTTACCAATTTCAAAATTTTAAATAAAATAATTAACTAATTCATTGAGGGTCAATTCCACTGGTTTTCCATTATATAACTATCTGTGGACAATATCCACCGAAAAATGACCTTTTCAAAAGCCTCAAAAGTTTGGGGCACGAATTTGAAAAAAAAATGCATTTTTCGCAAAAAAAAGTTGAAATTTAAAAAAAAAGTTGAACTTCTTTCACTCGTAAAATTTTTTACTTTTAGTATGTTAATATTTAGGTCATTTCTAAATGAAAACCGTTTGATTTATCTCTTTTGATGATTTGGTTAGGTTTTTAGGGGGGTTTTAATTTTTTCATATAGTTCATTTTTCAAATTAATTTTAAAAATTGAAATTTCAATTCTTTTCAAAACTAAAGGCAATATTCGGTTTTAAAACTCAAAAATAACCTATAAACATGTATCACATGTCTATATTATTGTTTTGGATTTTTTTTTAAATTTTTTTCGGCCATTTTTTAAAAATTTAAAAAAAATTTAACTTCCCCCCGGCCGATTTTGGCCGATTTTTAGTATGTTATTATTGAGGTCATTCCTAAGTGAAAACCGTTGAGAAACCTTTTATTGCAATTTGTCCGAGGTTCGGCCCTTTTTTTCGCTATTTTCAGTGGACTATGGACTAATGCAGTGGTGCCCAACCTTTTTCTTCACGAGGGCGACTTTGCTTATGAAAATTTATCTCGCGGGCCACATAAGAAACACTTTTTAGAAATTTTCTAAACATAAAGAAAAATTACCAGTTTTCAATAAAATTGCATCTGTTTGGAGGATACTGGTTCTTTTAAATTTGGCTCCAAATTTGTAACACTTATCCTTAAAACTGAATTAAGGTGAGTAAGTCTGTAAGCCGAGATCGAACACTAGTTTTTGTTCTTTTCTGAACAGATAATGTTTTTTCCAAAACACACAGTTTGTCCACAGTCTCCTTGCATATAAGACAATGGTTTATTTTCTCGCTGAAAGAAGAAATATTAATTTGTCCACTTTTCTTGTTTTTTTTCACAAGTTTCGGCACTCCGATTGAATCTTCAACTTTTTACGATCGGACATCTTTTCGAAGTTTGGTTCTAAAAAGATCCTTATAAACTGAATTCAAATGGTTAACTAACTGTGTATTGGAAAAATATTTATCCAATGGCGAATTCCCCGTATCTAGAAAAAACCAAAACAAAGAAGTATAAAAAAAATTTTTATCTCGCTCGATTTCGTGGTTTTCTTGGAAGATTTCTGAAAGTGGTTTTTGTTTTTTACATTTAACGAGTCCGCGGGCCACATGGATCAGCCTCGCGGGCCACATTTGGCCCGCGGGCCGTAGGTTGGGCACCACTGGACTAATGGAACCAAAAAGGTTTTAAAGAAATAAAAAGGAAGGCATATGATTTGAAACTTAATAACATACTAGATGGCAGCACACACTTTGACGCATGGACGCAGCTGTGTTCTACGCTAGCGCAAGAATGGTTCCAGATTTGTTCACCTCTTAAAACATATTAAAACTAACAATCGATTGCTTTTGGTGTCTTTTTAACATTAATCAAGTAGATTTTTGTAAAGGGGTGGTGTCTTTCTATCTTTCCTATAAAATTAAAAATACCTAAAACTTTAAACAATATTTTAAAAAGAACAATTGCTCCAGCAATTAAATTAAACTATGTGTCTTATAAAATTCAATATTATTCTAAAATAAAATATTCCCCCCAAAATGTTCAATTACTTTGCTACTACTCTGTTTCGCTACTGAACATCACTTGTAGCGATCTATCTGTTACATTTTTCACGTGACTCCTGTAGAAAAATCGTTACAGAATCTGGCAACAAAATTTTGAGCAATGTTTACTTGACGAATCTGTTTCGTAATTTCGTTAGCAGACATCCTCATCTCTGTAGAAGGCGTATATTAATATTACTCTCCTAAGGAACTGAAACATTTTCGGTGAATTAATTATAAGGATATATGCACTCCCATCTTCACAAAAGAAATAAATCATCTTATTTGTCAAAAAGTCAATCTCTTGCCGGTTGGAGGCGTCAGCTTAAAATATGGGCTCACAACTAAGAATTCTCTTTTTGTCTTTGATTTTTCTTATAGTTACATTATTGCAGTCTATTGGAGCAAATGTACCTTACGATATTATACTAGACGAAAATGCAAAGCGTATGCACCAGATCGATTGTCTGAATATATTAGTCTTCGTACTTTTACTTATTTTAACCGTTTGCACGATCTGGTTTTTCAAGCGTCGTCGAGTTAGATTCTTGCATGAAACTGGTCTGGCAATTTTCTATGGTAAGCAAATCTTTTGATCTTTATTTCATCTGGATTGGAATGCGTACTTATTCACATTTTAAACGACATATGTTTATATGTAATTTTAAGCCGAGCGCCAGCTCCAGGTTTTATGATAAATACCCAAAGAAAATTGAATATCATAATTAAAAAATGTTAAAATATTTCCTTTAGCCAGAATTGTTGCTTTAAATGTTTGCTGTATTCTTATGAGTAATTTGTAAAAATGTTGCTCATGAAGTCCAATATTAGCAAGATTTGGGTACGTGAATAATCTTCCAGAGTTCCTTGGCCAGCTGCTTGTTCCATGCATGCTTGCCAGAAGCAGTGGCGAATCCAGTAGGGGGGCTGTGGGGCTGCAGCCGCCCCCAGGAATAAGACATTAAAGTTTTGGTAATAGCAATAAAGCCAATAAGAAATTTCAACACGTTGCGGATATTCGGTGGTGTTACCCAAAGAGATCCAATATCCCAAAAGATCTCCAATTGGGGGGAATCTAAATGGCTTCAAAATGAGGTAAAACACTATCCAGAGGGCAAATTTTCAAAAAAATTCTGGGGGAGGACCCCCCGACCCCCCTTTTACTTGGAGTTCACAATTTTATACAATTTCGAAACGTAGTGCACCAAAATTAAAACCTTACAAAATCATCTCACCTAAAACTTAGTATTCCTAAGATTAGACCTCAGAAAAGATGTTGAGTAACCCCCCTAAACAAAATTCTGGCTATGACACTGGCACCTCCCTCCCCCTTTCAGTTGCTTACATTAATATATGAACAGCCCATAATAGCCATTAGTTATTTCTGAAACTCAGCCCCCCAGACAAAAATCCTGGATTCGCCACTGGCCAGAAGAGATCATGGATTAGAAAAAATAGCTTTAAAAAATTTCTTTACGAAACAGTTTTTTAAACCTGTGGAATGTGTAACTTCATGCTCCTTTTGTAAAAATGGAATAAAAGGGTTATAACCAAAATGCTAAAATTCCAGTTGGTACCTAAAATTTTGAGTTCAATTAATTATCAAAATTTGGTTTAATTCCATTAGCGTTCGTGCTAAATATCGCCAATCTCATTTGAACGCCATATTCAAATATCAAATTTTTCTGAATTT
Source organism: Tetragnatha versicolor (assembly GCA_024610705.1). Taxonomy (NCBI): domain Eukaryota; kingdom Metazoa; phylum Arthropoda; class Arachnida; order Araneae; family Tetragnathidae; genus Tetragnatha; species Tetragnatha versicolor. The sequence goes on from JANDEH010000007.1 coordinate 45,650,622, forward strand.
TAATGATAAGCTGAAACAGTTTTTGATCTAATTAAACATTTTAATCTATGAGTTGGAAATTATTTAGCAAGTTTTCTTCTTTTAGATGCCCAAAAGAGCATGGGTATTTAGCAGAACGTATATAGAATTGAACCAAATTTTAACACCTAAGTTCTTTTAATAGCTTGATAAAACTTGCTTGAGCTACAAGTGAAATCTTTCTTCCTCTTTAAACTTAAACTAATATAATTCAGAAACATATGGATATGTGAATTAAAACAAGAAGCCTTTCTAAGTGAAGATCCCTGATGGTTATGTTGTTTTCCCTCAAAACTGGTTTCCCTGTCCCCTCTCGTTTTAGAGTAAAAACATCATCGGTTCTTGCGTATTATGCCGTCGACCGTGCCACTTAATCCGAAAATGTTATAAATCCCATTGACTGTTCTATAGCTGTCCCGCTGAATTCAACGACTGCTGAACGGTTAACGGTATAATACGCAAGTTCCACATCATCCATCCTTAAGTTGTACTGTCTGATGTGGGGGATACTTGAACCACCCCTAATTTTTCATTCCAGTTCTGGTGACATGTGAACATATTTATAGTAGAACATAAGGTGAAAAAATCACATACCTTAGTAGAACCATTGGTACTTCTCTAGAAAGCCGGCGCAAATCTCGCCACATTAAAATAGCTTTATTTCTGCTCAAAAAGAGATTTGCTTACCCCATTGTTACAAAAAAACATAATGGTAAATAACAAGTTATTCAAAGAAAAGCTATGTATAAGTATGTTTAAAAATCATATTATTTATCTCAAAATATATTTCAATGAAATTTAAAATTTTAAAACTGATAAGTATAGTTTAAAATATTTTTATTTGAATGTTTAATTTTTAAGTAAAAAGGTTCATGGAATGGCATTGTTGTTATTTTTTACAAGCAAAGGGTTACAAGCGGTGATATTCCGTTTGGAGCTGGTTGCATCATTATTGGCGACTCTATCGCTTGCGCCGGGATTCTGGAGTAGTACTGAACCATTTTATCGTGTAGCCACCATAGGTTGTTTTGACCTTCTGAAGAGTAAATATTTAGAGGAGTGTCTTTTTATTTTTTTTGTAAACGAAGTTTTGTTTTAAGCTGGAACAACATAGATAGGTTTAAATGTTATTATATCAGGTTTATTTTGAATCTAAGTTCAGTAAAAGATATGCATGCATTATTCATTGTAAAACCCCCTGAAATGAAAATGGTGCTGGTGGGGATACTTGGAGCCACTTAGAGTGGGGATACTTAAGCCGTAGGAAATCTTATGGTCAAAATTAAAAGGCAAAGATAGAAAGTTACTTTATTATGCAAGGCTATTTACTTGTCATTTTACTTTTTGAAATGCTTTTTTGTTCTATAAGCTCTATTTAAAACTATATTTTCAAAGTTTGAATAATATCATTGACGACCGACGCAATATTTGAAATTTAATGGTGAAAAATTTTTAATTTATTATTTTTTTATTGTTATTTTTAAAATCACTTAAGAAATTGTGCTGTATTTAGAATATGTATTTACAGTTGTTTCAAGCATCCTCTTTACATGGCTCATGTATTCCCACCATCAGGATACTTGAACTAAACTAAACTCATTGGCGCAACAGTAGGGTGTCTCAAAAAAAGCCTTTTTTGAAAAAACCTCGGTCCCCAGGGCTTTTCCCATTCCTTTTGGTCCCAAAAGATAGTGTGGGAAGTTTTAGCCCCCTAAGTCAACTCTAAGGTTTGCCTGTAGAGCCCCAAAGTTTGAAAAAAGTGGAAAAAATGACCAATTTTCAGAATTTTTAAAAATTATGTTTAAGATTGATAATGCTAATAAAACTGGTTCAAATGCGTCTATAGGACTTATTTAGATGGTTATTTATATGTATTAACTGTACCCTATAGCCCCTATAATTTAAGATTAAAACGTACTACTTCAGGACGTTGCACACGCCAAAGCTTATAATGCACTACCGGTGGACGAAATGAATTAAATCCGAATTTCTTCGAAGGAACTCCCTCAAATGATGCCATTTGGGGCTAAAATGATATTATAAATTATAAAAACCAGTGAAATAACAATTTTGAGCCCTTCCACTGAACTTTTAATGTAAAAAGGGCTTTTCTTCAAAATTTCTCGTTTCCAGCTGATGAAACCCAAAACTTATGCTAAAAAAGAGGTTTGTTGAACTTTTTTAGATACCAAACATTTGATCCTTTATAGGGGTTTCATTTTTTCAAGTAGAATTAAATTTTAAACAACACAGATCGGAAATGACAAGAATATTTCCTATACCTGACGTAAAAATCGATTTTCTTTTTTCAAAGTTAGGAAAATAGTTTAATTACTTGTGAATCTTGGTTGAAATGTTAAAGAAAGAAGTTTTTAATTAAAACTTTCCTCTAATACAAAAATCCTCTATAAAAGGAAGTAATTTTCCAAACTTAAAAAAAGAAAATAGATTTTCACGTCTGGTATAAGAAATATCTATGTCATTTCCGATCTGTGCGCTATAAAATTTAATTCTACTTATTAAAAATGAAACCCCTATAAAGATTTCAAAGTTTGGTATCTAAAAAGTATAACAACCCCCTTTTTTAGTATAAATTTTGGGTTTTATCAGCTGGAAACGAGAAATTTTGAAGAAAAACACTTTTTACATTAAAAGCTCAGTGGAAGGGTTAAAAACTGTTATTTCACTGGTTTTTATAATTTATAATATCATTATAGCTCCAAATGGCATCATTTGAGGGAGTTCCTTTGAAGAAATTCGGATTTAATTCATTTCGTCCACCAGTAGTGCATTATAAGCTTTGGCGAGTGCAACGTCCCTAAGTAGTATGTTTTAATCTTAAATTATAGGGGCTATAGGGTACAGTTAATACACATAAATAAATATATTCCACCAAAATAAGTCCTAAATGACACATTTGAACTGGTTTTTTCGCAGTATCAATCTTAAAATATAATTTTTAAAAATTCTGAAAATTGGTCATTTTTTCCACTTTTTTCAAACTTTGGGGCTCTACAGGCAAACCTTAGAGTTAACTTAGGGGACTGAAACTTTACACACAATCTTTTGGGACCAAAAGGAATGGGAAAAGCCCTGGGGACCGAGGTTTTTCGAAAAAAGGCTTTTTTTGAGACACCCTAGCGCAACAGCCCTAGTGGGCCAAGGCCTACGATGCCCATCTTTGTTTTCGTGACTGTGGGGCCCTGGGGTGCAAGTTGTTAGGCATGTGTCCCGGTTAGGTGGTCATTCTAACGCGAGACCCCCCCAGTGTTTAGTTCCCAAGCAAGCTTGGTTCTCATTTTATCGACCCACTGAAGGGATGAAAGGCTGAGTGGACCTTGCCCAGCCCGGGATTTGAACCCCGGGCCTGTGGTATGGAAGCGCGAAGCACTACCACCGAGCCACTGGGCTTTCCAGGATACTTGAGCCACTGTTTAAAACAGTGTTTCCCAACCTTTTCCGGTCCATGCCCCACCAAAGCCTTTCTAAATTTTCCATGCCCCCCCCCGGTCTCAGTGGCATATATAGAAATATATTTTGAGAGGGAGTCATAATTATTTCTTATCTTAGCCCCTCCCTCCTATGTATATTTTTATTAAGTCTAATGAAGCTTTTTAGAACATTTTTAAGTAGAATTTGCATGCTAAAGAAACTAATTAAAGTTATAAGTAATTAAGTTCTAAGTACCAAGGGGGGTCTGGGGGTCCTCCCCCAGCAAATTTTCGGAAATTTGGCTCTAGGAAACAGGTTTTTAACTAGTTCGGTACCCCTAGTTCAGGGGTCGGCAACCTGCGGCTCGCGAGCCGCATGCGGCTCTTTCGATGTAAAGTTGCGGCTCTCCAGTTCCATGCAAAAAAATTAATAATTTTTTTACCGAAACCCTTAAAAAATCAGTAACATATTCATACCTGCCAACCGTTCCGATTAAATCGTATTTGTTCCGATTTTTCACTGTTGTTCCGAAAATACGATTTCAGTACCAAATGTTCCGTTTTTACGTCCCCTGTCCCGCCATTTTCGACCTGCTCGAATTGTGCAATAATAAGGCGTTTAGTCTTAGTGAAAGGGTGTTAAGTCTAGTTCTTAAGAACAAGAGTGACTCTCAGAGTTTCATGGACTCTGATACTCTACAGTCTACAGGCATTGCTAGCTGCATAAATAGTAATTCTGATCCATGCTATAATAAATCTTTCAGTGCTGACCTATTAAAAAGGGCAAAATCAGCTACTTTTGTAGCACTTAATAAAGATTAATTTTCCTATTTTCCAAACAATGTTTGCTTATTTCAATGTTTCATTTTAATAGTACTTACTAAGTATTTTTAAATCTTTCTTAGTTATTATGTATGAAATTCCCAGTGTTTAACATCTTGAGTAATTTTTATTATTCTATTTGCAGAAATTTAAACCCAGATAAAAGAAAAAAAATTAACTTAAAATTATATCCTACTATAAATGTAGATAGTTATTAGTCAGAATATAAAGGTATATAAAACACTTAGTCCTCTTAATAACCATAAGATACCTTGGATAAGGGATAAAATTTATGAATTAGAAGCTCTTTTTTAATAATACCCCTTTAACACATTCAAAATGTGTTGAGCGTGCTGTTCCTATTTCTGTTTCTGAAATGTTGGCAGGTATGCATATTCTTAAGTACCTAATCAAATCAAAATTCCAAACAATTTCGGGAGAGGACTCCCAAACACTCCTCAAAATTTTGGAATATGTGCTGTTTTCCCTTGAAAACTCTGTGACTTATAAAGAGTGATCCTCATTTGGTCATAATAGAAGTTCTAAAAAATTAATTAAAAACTACTTTTAGGGGCAAATTTTCAAATTTTTTCGTAAGTGGGACCTCCACCCCGTCTCTAAAGTTTGCTGTTTATTATAATTAAACTATCTTTCTTTGAAAATTCTGCCACTTAAAAAATGAGATGTGCTCTTTCGGTGCAATCTAAAAAGGCCTAAAAATTATCTACAATGCTATTTTGAAGGAGAAATTTCCAAAAAAATTTTCTGGGGGAGGACCCCCAGATCCTCCAATTTTTCTAAGAATTTACTTGGTTTACAAAATTTTGAAATTAATTCACTAAAATTACGTATTTTACAATGTGTATGTAAGTCATCTAAAACTTTATGTAAAAAAGTACCCGAACCTGAGAGGAGGTACCTCAGAAAAAATGTTGCGTAAAAAAAATGCTCCCCAACTAAAATCAAATATAATAAGCATATACTATAACATTGAAGCAAAACTATTAAGTGGCTCTTTAAAAACTGGGAAATTTTGTAAATTGTAACTTTTGGCTCTTCCGTTTCAAAAGGTTGCCGACCCCTGCCCTAGTTGGATTAAATTTTGGATATAAATTTTTAGGTAAGATTTGTATTTTGATGAACCTAATGTAAAAAAGTTTCAAATATAAGCGTTCTAAAAACAAAGAGATCTTGGGTCATCCCCCAGAAAAGGTTTGGAAATTAAGACTCTAAAAACAGGGTTTCAACTTGGTTTTGATACATATATACTAGTCCAGATTTCAGACATACATTCTCAGATAGGATAATAGGATCAGATTTTGATAAACTTCTTTTCAAAAAGTTTTTTTTTAATTTTCCCCCTGGGTTTGGACCCACCTGGGGGCAATTTGGTTGAAAATTTTCAAATTGCCCCCCTACAAAATGGTATTGCCCCCCGGTGGGGCGTGCGCCCCACGTTGGGAAACACTGGTTTAAAAGAAAGTGTAAATAGTGTTTAGACATAGAAAAATAGTCCAAATAAAAATCATTACCACCAATGGCGTAGCTAGCCTGGGTGTCACCGGGGGTGGAAGCTCTCAGTGTAACCCCCTTTTGAATTGGGTTATAAAAAAATAATAAATAATAATTTGCGTCACAAGTCTAGAACTGAGGGTTTTAGGCGGCACCACAATTTAAATTTGTGTTCTTATGGCATTTAATTTATTATTTCAAAATTGAAGGTTATAATTTACCATTGCCTTTAATTTTCCAACTTTGCAACAACGAGTTATGATGCAAGTTATTCTCCTGCCCAAACCAGTGTCCTATATAGAAATTTATTTCAGGAAAGGCCCAAAGTTATTCCTCAGCATCTCTCATACATATTTAATAGGTTTAATGTAGCTTCTTAATATGTTTTAGGCAGAATTTTATTCATAAAGAACTTCTTAATAAAGGAAAAGTTGGATATAATTTAGTTTGAACAACCAAAGGGGGGTCTGGAGGTTCTCTCCCAGAAAATTTTAGAAAAATGGACTCTAAAAAACAGGTTTTTAGCTAGTTTCGAAGCCTTTTGCTCGAATTTTGGATACACATTTTTAGGTGGGATTTGTATATTGACAAAAGTTCCAAGTACAAAAGAGGGTCTGGGGGTCCTCTCCCAGAAAGTTTGACCCTAAAAACAGGATTTTAACATGTGTTTTTGTATACCTAGTCCGAATTTCGGGGGGAGGGGGCCGGGACCCTTCCTTCCTTTTATACGCCCTTGTCAGCATATTCGGATAATTCAATCCATTGAGATACATTGAAATTTCTTGCAGGAGGGACCTAAAATATTATTCGTAAAGCATTTTTAATAGGATCAATCTAGACTTTTCATTCATTAATTGTAGGTTAAATTTGCATTTAACTGTACGTAATATAAAAAATTGCAGATAATAGAGTTCCAAGTAACTAAAGGTCTGAGGGCCCTCCCCCAGAAAATTTTTTGAAATGTGATCTTTAAATAAAGTGAGCAAACTTATATTGGGTGACACCCCTGATAAACCCCTTCTTATGCGACAAAAATTTTTAAACGATGTACTCTAGTGACTAGCGAAACCAGAAGATGAAACAGTTGGGCAGACCTGGAAAAAGTTGTAACCTTCCCCCGAACCTTATGTATTGCTCCTATGGAGCTGGCAGGGTTTGTAGGTTCGGGAACTTTTTCCAGGTCCGCAGTTGGGGTTTCAGAGTTTTCCTGAGGTAAAATGTGAATTTAAAATTTACTCGTTTAAGATTTTTAAAAATAAATATCTGATGGACTTTTTTCCCTGCCAACCCTTTACCTTGGTTATTAAAACTATTCAGACTGCAGGGGTGCATCTAGAAAGAAATTGGGGCCAAAAACGGCCCCTTCACAAAATTCCGATCCTCGAAAACAGCCCCTTTACAAAATTCCGGTTCCCAAAAACGGACTTTAATCAAGCTATATGCACTCGCTAAGTGTAAATTTATTTTAAAAAATTATATATTTACAGAAATAGGACCTTATTTTAAAATGAAAAATTATTTTCACAAAATTCAATACCATTTTTCATAAAATTCAATTCCGTTTTTCACAAAATTCCTGAAAACGGCCCCTGGCAAAAAATCCTGGATGCACCCATGGACTATAGAGTTTGAATGTCACCTCCCAGCTAGCTGAATGGGTGACACCCGGGTTGATCCCATATAGCAGTTTTCAGTTGAATTTGTTTTGTTGAACAAATTGGAAAACTTTGATGTCCCCCTTAGCCAAAGGGATGACACCCCTCTCAAAACGGGTTGATAACCAACTTAATAATTTTTTTTCGATTAATAAAAACATTTTTGCTTAAACGATCGAGAAAATTTGTATCATTCCGAGTACTCTAAATAAAGATCGATTGGCGACACCCCTGTTCATACCCCTAAAAACTGTTAGTTTTTTAAATTTAAATCAATTCTTACACTTCCATTTCTTCGTAAATTCATACATTTGCATTTAAAACTACGTTTGAAATTTTTAAGTATGGGTGGGTGTCACCCCTCCTAGGTATGGCCAAATGAGTGTTTTCCAGGATGATAAGGAAGATGTTCAAAAAAGGAAGGCATATTTACCAACTTAGGGGAAAATTCGAAGACTCAGGTAGTCACATCTCCCAGATAGTCTGAGACGTGACACCCTAATTTATTTCATTAGTTGAGTGAATTGTAATTTTTTTCAAGGAAAGCATGCAACTTGAAAAAAGTGCAAAGTTCACTAGTTTGGTTGGACCGCCCCCTCCTAGCTACGCTACTGATTACCACTTAATTTCAGAGAAAAATATTAAACTTTCATACACAATTTTTCTTTTAGAAGAAAACAGTCTTCAATGAATTAAATTGTTTACTGCTAAGGTTGTCATAACTTTAAATAGAGTCTGAATGCTTTTGAAAAATAAGGTCCAGAGAAAAAAGAATGCCTATTACTTTTAAATTTGTATTTTTATTCATATGCATATTTTCGTTGGTGATTTTTTTGTATTTTATGGATGCAGGCCTTATAAAAATCACTGGTACTTACAAATTATCCTGTTGACCATTCAGCGGTCATCTAATTCAGCCGCAAAACAATAGAACAGTCAATGGGCTTTGGTAAGTTTTCTAATTCAGTATCACTCTCGACTGATAATACGTAAGAACCAAATAAATTTTTGAACGGGGTAGAAATGGTTTGATGAAATTTAGCTTTTATGCAATTTTGGTCCTTAAGTATTATCCCATTGACTGTTCAGCGACTATCAATATTAGCGGCCCAGCTATAGAACAGTCAATGTTCTTTGATAACGTTTTCCGATTCAGCAGCACAGTCAACAGTATAATACATTACAACCTGCAGTTGTTTTATTGGTACTTTTGTATTTTTAATTTTGTATTTTATTGCCAACTGTGCCCCTGAAAATGAAAATGTGTACCCAAAGTCCACTAACTGTTCTACTGCTAAAAATGAAGGGTAATGGGAAAAAACAAAAGTACTCCAATTTATTTGTTTGTTTTTAATTTTTTCTTTTCCTTTTTGTCTGTAAATTAATTTTAAGCAAAACCATTGTTTTTTTTACTGAGATACATTTATAACAATTTTTCTAAGTTTAGGCATATCCTTATCCATGTTCTCCCTTCACCACATCTTTTAACAAATTTCATTATTACTCAGTTTAAAGTGTGATTTAACTCTCAAGGAATTTTTCTGTACTTGCCTTTTATTCATTCTTTTGTTTGGTTTCTAGGCTTGATAGTTGGGGCAATTATTCGCTATGGGGGCCAGAGTTCTGAAACCAATCATATAAAAGTGGTTGCTGCTCCTGGATATGGAAAAGACTTGATAATACCTCCTGATAATGTGTATTTGCCTATGCAAACCATCAAACAAACATCTGGTAATATTTCTAAGAAAGAAAACAAGACATATGCTTACTCATTTAGAGGAGAAATCAATGATGTGGATAATAAAAAGTTGGATCAAAAGGTATATTTTTAACTGTCTGGTTTTTTAACATGTATGATGCAAGTTTTCAGCTTAATAACTTTTAAAACTTCTGAGTAGTGTATTGATTGGATTTAATGGCAATAGTTTATTAAATGAGGTTGTTTTTTAATGATTTTTGTTAAAAGTCATTTAAATTATAAATATTTTTACAAGATCTGGGGAAATGTTAAAAGTACATTTTAATAAAATACAACATAAAAATAACTGAAAAAATTCTAACTTTCTAATCTTGAAATTTTTGTTTTATGGAGAAAAAACCTAATACAAATTCTTAAAGAAGCAAACAAAGTAATTTTAAAATTTATGCCATTAATTATTAGCAAAAAAATTAGTCTATCTGCTTTTGAGTTATTTATTTTTAAATGAATTACTTAAACTAAAATGCTAAGGATTTTGAAAAAGTTTATCAAACGTTTTAATATATTTTTGCAGTTATTTTTTTGTTATTGTTATTTTAAAAGCATTGAATTGGTCTTAGACCAGTAATTCACAATCATTTTCTTTTCAGGCTACTTTTGATCCTGAAATATTTTTTAACATAATTTTACCTCCCATAATTTTTAATGCAGGGTACAGCTTAAAACGTGTAAGTAAACTTTGCTTGCTTTACTTTATTGCTTCCTTCTTTAATTATTTTTCAAATCAGACTATTGATTAATTTCTAAACTTATGTAAAACTCATGCTATGTTTTCAGAAATTCTTCTTCAGGAATCTTGGCACCATATTTACATATGCTTTTCTGGGAACTACTATATCTTGTTTTATGGTTGGGTAAGATGCTGTTAATTTGTAAATCCGACTGTAGTTTTATTTGCATGCTAAATTTGTTTCTTTTTTCCTAATATATCGTTAGCTTCACTACACCTTTCAATTTTTTGATAAAATATGCTTTCAGGGGTGTCATGTTTGCCTTCCTTCAACTTATGCCAAGTTTAGAGTTTACCTTTAACGACTGTTTGTACTTTGGGGCCATGATATCTGCTACTGATCCAGGTATCTATTTTTATCATGTTATTTTATCCTTTATTTCAGTTTTACTAAAACAATGGGTTTTCACCGTCCTACTTTGTAACAATATAAGTTGATTTTGTTTTCAAAATATTTTTTCAGTTGACAAGTAACCTTAATAGAGCAACCCCTTCTAGGACCAACATAGTGCCTTCGTTTTGACTAGGAAGTTATAATAAAGAAAATTATCGCTATAACAAAACAATTTGCACTTTTATTACTGGTTATTCTTATGAAGGGATTTCTATATCAGGGGGGAGTTGTCAAGAGGTTCTACCGGACCTGGAAAAAGTTGTAACCTTCCCCCGAACCTAATACAATTTCCCCAAACCCTATGTATTGCTCCTATGGAGCTGGCAGGGGCTTCCCCCGAACCAGGTTCGTAGGTTTGGGCACTTTTTCCAGGTCCGGGTTCTACTGTGTTTAATCAAATAAAACATGTGAAAAGCACCAAATGTATGTAAACAAAAAAATATTAGTTCTTTTGCAGAACTAAGTTGAATAAGGTTTGAAAAACCATCAAGCTGTTTTCGTGAACAGAAAATAGCCTCACTTAAGTTAATTTCCTCATCAATGTACAAAAAATTTTAACCACCCCTGATGAAAAGAAAGGATTTGCATCTTTTCTTTTCCTGTAGTCATTCTCTGCTACACTCATCTTGTTTTACACTTTAGATGAATTATCTTTATCAGAGTTCTTTATGAACAACCACGATTTTGCCACATTTATATTGTCATCCAAAGTCAATTCCATTCAGGACCCTCAATCTCAAGACTAAAAATTCATTAGTTTAAAAGTTTTTATAAAAAATTCAAGTTTAACTTTTTAAATTATTTATGATTTTTTCGTTGGTGTTAAGGTTTAAGGGATCAAGAAAAATCTTGAAATTATCCAAACTGCAATGTTCTTAATTTTAAGCCATTAAAAGTTATTTTTTAGTTTAAATAGAATTATGATTCAATCCTTTTTATTTACCCTAATCATTAATTTTTTCTAAATTTAGTGATTGGTTATTGTGTCTTTTCTGATGGACATCTAAATTTCTTGTTAACCTGTTATTTATTTGAAATTTTCTTTATTTCTAGTTACTGTTTTGGCAATATTTAGTGATTTACATGTGGATGTCAACCTGTATGCATTAGTTTTTGGTGAAAGTATATTGAATGATGCCATTGCTATTGTTCTGGCTGGGTAAGTCCTTATTTAGCTTCCTGGCAGCTCTCATAAGGCTTTATCTAATTTTTTCAGATTTTTACAATAAATTATATTTTTTTTAATTTAATAATTTTTAAGACGTTATCTCTTTTTAAGACAAGGAAAACAATATCCATCAGAACTTCAAATCTTTCATCATGCTGCCTTTCCATAATTATTTTTTTAAAGAATAGCAAATTTGATGCTCAATTTTTTTAAATGATTGTAGAAATTTGATTTGGTATAAATCTATATTTACATGCTTTTCTATGGATTTGTTTCCAAAAAAAATTCTATATACAGAATAAAATGTTTTCTAAGCATTAAAATAAGCAGAGATGGTATATAGAGGTTCATCATATGGAAGGTGAAATATTGACAGTTCTTGTATTGTATTTGTCTAAGTTGAATATTTTTCTTAGCTCAATTGGAAACTATGCAGAGATGTATGGGAGTGGAGAAGATGGATTTCAGTCTACTGCTGCCATAAAGTGTTTAGGAAACTTTGCATACATATTTATTTGTTCCTTTCTTATTGGATCTGGGACCGGATGCTTGACTGCTGCTATATCCTTTAGTTGTTGACACTATAAATGGTTTAATGCACTTTTAGGAGACTGTCCAAATTCTAGTCAGATCCAGAGGTGCAGAATATACCCGAACGATGTTTGGGGAAATTCGAGTAGTTGTGGGGAAATTTTTGACCAAGATAGAAATAAAAAAAATTCAATCATCATTAGCTGACTAACATCATTAGCATTTTGGGTAAAGACTGCATCATAACCTCTATTATCAACAGAAATCAGGTGAAAAACCTCAGAATTATGGATGTAAAATTAGAAAACTACGAATCTGCGCTAAAAAAGCGCAGTTTTCAGGGTGAATACTTGAAAATTGGCTTCTCCTTGCTTTTTGATTGGTATGCTGGAAAAGCAAGGTATCTGTGGTAGGATGGGTAATTTTCACCGTAAATTGTGTTCTTATTTAATCACTTCGATGTATTTTACTAAAAAGTTGAGTTAATTAAGGAGAAAGTTACAGATACCTCAGATTTGAGAAAAAAAAGAAATTTTCAAAATACTACAGTAGATAATATAAATATTATTAAAATTTAAATTTATGGATTATGTGAAAATTATTGAATCTGAAAGAAGTTTAATAATTGAAAAAAAAACTTTTTTTCAAAATAAAATCTCATTTTGGCCGAAATTTTGGAGGAAAGTAATTGTGTTCTGGAGAAATTTTGGGATCTGAAACATTTGCTGCACCCCTGGTCAGATCATGATTATAAGTTTGGTCATAGCTAAGCTTTAAGCTTTGGTTATATGTAACATGTAAATGATTATCTTACATATGATATATTGTGTGATGTGGTAAAGGTTGAATTGCTTGATCCTCTTGTTTGAGTTCTTGTTTCACTTAAGTTAAAAATTATGTACAAAAATTACCTTGATACTTAATGAGTTTTTTATACTAGACAACAACGTTATTTGACCCTACGACGTCACTAATAAACAAAGTAGTTCCCATCGCGGTGTCTGAATTTTCGTCAATTCGTCTGAGCGAAGAACGTCAATTTCAAATTACAATTATTTTGTTAAACTCGTGTATATATAGCAGGGGTTCTCAACCGCTGGGTCCCGACCCCCTGGGGGATCGCGGGCATCCCTAAGGGGGGTCGCGAAACAAAAATTAAAACAGTCATATTTATAGAGTTATTTTTTATACAGACAACTATTTTCAAAACTTATAGATTATTAGAGGGAATAGTTCGTTTCATGCATGAACTATTTTGAATAAGAGTAAATATAGGATGCATCGGCAGCATATTGCGAGTGAAATGACAACTAAATGGTAGATAATTATTAAAAACTTAACATTTTAGGTCTGAGGGGGTCGCCATAATATTTTCCCTGAAAAGGGGGTCGCGGAGTCAAAAAAGTTGAGAACCTCCAATATATAGTGTCTTTTTATCTCGATTTGTGTACCGAAACTTCTCCTAGCAACCTAACAGGCTTTGTGTTTACTCACTTTCTCCTTTCGCGTAATGACGTACTGGGTTCAGGACAGGGTTGGCAAAACCCCAGGGTTTTTTTGGGGTTTTTCAATAAAACCCTGAAAAAACCCATATAAAACTGGGTTTTTTCAGAAAAAGTGTGGTTTTTTTTTTCAAAATTAGTTGGTTTTCTCCTATGTAGTAAGTGGGCTTTTTCAAATTTTAGTGAGTTCTTTCTATGTTAAATGCAGCGTTAGAAATTGGGAGATAAATCCACTGGTCCTGCGGACCAGTGTTTTACCAATCTTACTGGTCCGCAACAAAAATTACTGGTCCGACAAATTAAAAAAGGACCAGATTAAATATTATTATAAAGTAACTATTGAACTGAATGTGAGTACCAAATAGAAATGTTAAAAATTAATACATATTCAATAATAAGTTACCAACTGTAAATATGAAATTTATATAAAATAAGTAATAAAATAAATTTATGAGAAATAAGCAATAGCTCCAAATAATCAATTATTTTAAAAATATCTTATTAATTAAATACCTTTCTTGATTAAATAATATTTCACTAACTGACATACAAATAAAATAATCTCCATTTAATAAAATTTCTCTAATTGACATTACAAACTGGATACAATTGCACTTATCGGCAAAAAATAAGAACTTTTCTTGAATAAATTATATTGCACACAAAGTAATATAACTTCGAATTACTTTTACATTGTTAGTTGACAAACTGGTTGTAATCTGGCTTATTTAATGAAATTAATTTTTTTGCCTTTTTCTCCCGATTCCAAGCAAAAAAAATTTGCAGGCTAAAACTGGAGGGTGGGATATTTTTCCACCACTGGTCCAGCGGACCAGTGATTTTCTGATTCCACTGGTCCGAGCCGTTTTTTGGTTGTCCCGGACCAGCAATCCAGTACAATTTCGAACGCTGGTTAAATGTGTTCTGTCAAAATAATGTCAATTTTTCCATACTTAAGTGGGTTTTTTTTAAAGTTGAAACTTTTTATACTTTGAAAAACCCACTGAAATTGTAAAAACATCCCTTATTTATTAAAACCTGATTTAAATTTTGAAAAAACCCACTAAAATTTAAAAAATATCCTAAACTTTGAAAAACCCATCCAATATTGAACGAAATATATTTAACTTTGAAAAAACCCACTGGAATTAAAAAATTCCTGCCTAATTTTTATATCCAGTTTGAACTATAAACATCCTAAATTTTGAAAAAAAACCATTCAATAATGAAAGAATTATTTATTTATTATTATCTTTAGTTCTGTTTTTATTTTGTTTTATTTTATGGGTGTTATAGTGTTTGTCTTGTAAAATTTTAATTACTTACTCCTGAAAGCCCCGTGCTATACATATTGTGGTGCATGGGGAGCTTTTTGTTTTGTTTAAATAAAAAAATAATAATAATGAAAGAGAACCTATTTAACTTTTAAAAAACTCACTGGAACTAAAAAAAACACTATTTAATTTTTGAAACCTAGTTTAAATTTTAAAAATATCCTAAACTTTGAAAAAACTTATTAAATTTTGAAAGAAATCTATTTAACTTTTAAGAAAATACTGAAATCTAAAAAATCTTCCTTAATTTTGTATTAACTTGTTTAACCCCTTAACAGTGTCGCCCGAGCTCAGCTCGGGCAACCTATACGTGCAGAATTTGTGATGCCTGAGCTGAGCTCGGGCAGGTGAAAAATTAACGTTTCCGTTTTGTGAAGCCCAAACTGAGTTCATTTCTAGGATGATAGTGATTTTTCGTCTTTTATAGATTGTGAGACATCATGTTTGGATAATCTTCCTCCTAATTTAATAAGATGTGTGTGTAATCCAATAGTTTTTTATGTTTATGTTAAAATAATTATTGCACTTGTAATTGCATTTAAATTTTGATTTTTTATAAAAAATTATTTTCTAATAATAATATAAAGAACAAAATTAAATAGTAAAAAAAATTCCATTTTTGGTCAATTTTTCTGAAATAAATGTCACTGTTAAGGGGTTAAACTTTAGCCCTACAATGCATGATTTTTTAAATTCACTTGAAAACCATTTATGTGACTTCTATTATGGTGTAAATTAGTAAAAAAATAATTAAATTTTTTTCTACTTTTTATTGGCAAAAAACTTAGTCCTGGTGAAATTAATTTGTGTCTCTTGTGAAATTAATTGTGAAGTGAAATAAAACCAAATGCTCTAAAAATATAAAAAAAACAATTTATCTTTTCAAAACATTTTTTTTCAAGCTGAAATTTTTTTATTTTAATTTATATGGTCCTTTTATTTTGGCGTTTTCTGTGTCTTGACTTTCTTCTCACTAGCTACTAACAAATGTGTCAAAATAGCACCCCTGCTGTGATCTACTGGCAGTCTAAAGTGCTAATACAATGAAATGTTATATCTATTGTACTTATTGCCTGGTGTTGCCATTTGGAAATGAAAGTTCGAGTAGGGAATGGGGAAAAATTTGGTATTGCCAAATGGAAACAGTATGCACTGTAGGGTTAAACGTCTTAAATTTTGGAAAAAAAACCATTCAATAATAAAAAAGAAAAAAATCCCAATTTGAAAAACCCACTTAATTTTAAAAAATTCATAAGCTTTGAAAAAACCCATTCACAATATTGAAAGAAATCTATTTAACTTGGAAAAAACACTGAAATTTAAAAAAATCCTCCTTAATTTTTTTTATCAAGTTTAAACTTTAAACCTCCTAAATTTTGAAAATACCTATTCAATAATGAAAAAACCTTAATTTTTGAGACCTGGTTATAAAATTTTGAAAAAACCCTCTCAACTTCAGTTCTTGTTATGTTACTTTGTTAAATGTTTTTCTTCAATATTAAAACTGCCAAAATCTTGATTTTTCTTTTTAAAAGACCCAAAAATGGGTCCAAAATGTGGGTTTTTTGAAAAAAACCATTGGGTCCAATCCAGCCAACCCTGGTTCAGGAAACGATGCTGTTGAGTATAGATAGCTATAAGCAGGGCTCGATTTCTAAAAAAAGAGGTACCGGAACGGTAAATTTGTTGGTATCAAAAACTGAAAAAGCAAATACTTTTATACCAAAACCTTTAGCGTTTATTTTCAAATTTAAATTTATAAAATAAATTAAAATGTGTTGTATTAGATTAGGAAGGGTGTTTATTAATTGTATAAGACGATGAACTCTTTATACACCTTTTTTACAGTGGATTATACTTTTTTTCCACAGGGTTCCTCTTGTAGGAGGTGAGACCTACCATCAATATGAACCATTAGTGTTGTGTATTTTGCCAATTTAAAAAATATAATGCGTAGTTGAAGTCCTTAAATGGTAGAATTTAAGATGTCGCAAATTTTCTTTGCAAATTTGCCCAGCGATCTGGCAAATCTGGTTCAAATAAAAAATAATTAACACCAGGAGCGGATTGTGGGTAGTTCGAATGGGGGTTCACAATCATGTTTTAAAAGAACGATTAAGTAAAAACCTTACAATTAAATCACAAATATTGTTATTTGCTAAAAAGGTAAAAAGGCATTAAAAATATTTTTTTTAATTTGAAATATGCCTTTTTTATATTTTTTTGGTGTGATTCTTAATGTTATGAACTTAATCTGAACACAAATCTGGTAAGCTGAGTTCTAAGTACAAAAAGGGGATCTGGGGGTTCTCCCCCCCGAAAAAATTTTGGAAAGTTGACAATAAAAACAGGTTTTTAATTCATTTTAGGACATTTTTTTCGTACATAGAAAGATATCCGCTGGCCTGATGAATGGGTATCGCGGGCCGTAGTTAAGAGACCCCCGAAATAGAAAATATTTTTTTTTCCGAAAAAGAGGTTCCGGAACGGCGTTCCGGCTGAAATCGAGCCCTGGCTATAAGAGTTGTATAGTGAAGTAAGGAAAACCCATATGGAAGGTTATTTTATTTGTTCTAGTAGAGTTGAGGGGATGTTAAATAAATTGAAATATATGTAGATTAAATCTTAAAATAAGATTTGATTTACAGAAAAGAATCAGCTTATAGTTTGATCTGCTGTAGATGGTTATGTAAATCTTTATTGGTCATTTAATGTTTGTTTTCTTAACCAACCTTACTTGACAAAATTTACTCGCTTATGTGATTTCCCCCTCCTGGAATCCAGTCTCTTTGTTCTTATGTCCTACAGTACTTTCTTGATGGCTGAAGCTGCAGATCTAACAGGTTATTAGTTATCTCTCTTTTTAATCATTAAAGTCTATATCTTTATTTTATTTTAAAAGTTGCTTTATTGTTGAATATTACTAAAAGTAAAGACTTATTGATTGAACTATATTTTTCACTTTTATCAAATCTGTTCATTGTACAATTTCTTTTTGCATTTATTAATTATTGAAAAGTGTGATGTCTTTTAACTTTATGAATTCTGATTTTTAAAATAGGCATAGTTGCAGTTCTGTTCTGTGGCATTTGTCAGGCTCACTACACTTACAACAACTTAACCTTGGAATCGAGAGCTAGAACAAAACAGGTAAATTATGCAAAGAGACTCTGCTCAACATTATTCAATCATTATTTCTACTAACAAGAAAGGTGTATGAATGTTTTCTGACTGATTTTGTCCTCTTTTTATTTCAGTTGTTTGAACTGTTGAGTTTTGTAGCTGAAAATTTTATATTTTGCTACATTGGAGTGTCAATGTTCACTTATCAGAAGCACTATTGGCACGCTGGATTTATAATAACAGCTTTTGTATCCTTTTCATGGCTTTTTTCCTCGATTTAGAAATATTTTCATTTAATTTTTTTACGAATTATTTATAAAATATGCATTCATAATTCCATTTTGTATTATTGTACCAGTATAAACTACAGTAGAACCTCTTTTCAATTACCCCACAATATAGCCACCCCTTCCTTACAATGAGTGAAAACATCCATTGTTTTAACATAGGAATAGATTTATTTGTTATAGCGACCTAATGGTGTTGGTCCTGGAAGGAGTTGCACTATCAAAGAACTACTGCAGATGTTAACATTATAAACAGTTTAAAAGCTACTCTTTTTAACTTCCTAGTTACCATGTAAAGCTACTCTCAAAGTAATAATTTTTCGACATAGTTATTTTTAATGCTTCATTGGGGAGTGTGGAAGTATTTTGATTTGCCTAATGAGTTATTATTAAAGCTGAAATCCTTAGCACTTTTTAGATTGCAATTGCAGTAGGTAGAGCTTTGAATATTTATCCCCTTTCTCTCCTTCTGAATTTAGGACGTCACAACAAAATACCATTAAGTTTTCAACATGTCTTGTTCTTCTCTGGTAAATTGTCCTTGGTTATTGTTCTTTAATTTTTTGCTTGCTGTTATAGTCCGGTCGCCAAATGAGAAAATAGGCTTGAACCTGGAAATGGAGTCCAACTAATATTTTATGATTGATTCTAGTACTTTTTGATGTACTGAAACATAATACGGCGGGTGCCAGAGTGGCACCTTTGAGCAATTCCAAATATCGAACGGCAAAGTTCTCGGGGTGAAAAAAGTAGAAATCGGGAGTTATTTTCAGGAAAAAAATAAGGTAGTCGTTTTTTCAACGGATTTTTATGTTTTTGAGGGTGCTTAATCCGAATTAGACTTTTTCAGCCAAATATTCGAACGGCTTCTTTGAGAATTTTCGAGATTTTGTCAAAATTTCAACCCTTTCTACGGTTTTATGCTCATAAAACATAAGTTATGGGTTTTACAAAAAAAATTTCAGGCAACAAATTGAAGTTTAATAAACAAGCTACAAAAAAGTCAATTGAAACATTTTTGTCAGACAAATAGTTTTGCCGCTACAGCCCGCCAAAAGAAGATACAATTTTGGACGGATTGGGGAAAAATTCAGGATGTAGTACCTGCATCTCGTGATTGAATGAAGTTTGGGAACCTACAAATGAGTGTTTTTTTAATTCGTATGATTGATACTAGTACAATTTTATATACTGAATCATAATATGAAGGGTGCCAGAGTGGCACCTTTTGTCAACTTTAAGTATCGAAGGTCAAAATTCACTGGATGATAAAAAAACACCTATTTTATTGCTAGTGAAAGGGAGTCGGCTGACCAAAATTAAATATCAGTAAATGTTTATTATGGGGATACTTTGTGATATAACGGTAAACTATACTTTTTCAACATGATTAAAAAGAAATTCAATATAAAATATGTTTAGAAATAGGTAGTAAATAGGAAGTGTAGTTTACTTTAACTTTAATTCAAAATTATAGATTATTTTACACAGTGGACATTTCACTGTCACTATCTTTAAATTGGGCTTCATTAGTTTTCAAATTGCCACACAATTGGCCACCTTCGCACGTGCAAAATTCTGTACAAGACAGACCTTGTGCACAACTGCACCTTGCTGTTGAACATGGCTTCTCACTTGAACAGCTGCACCTTAAACTTTTCAGCAATTCTGGTGGTGCCAACCCTTTGTTATCTGGAAGTTGAACGGGTACCAAAGAGTGCGTTGCTTCATTCTTTGCCCATCCAAAATCAGTGGGATTCAAAGGTGGAGGGAACGAAGATGCTGCTGTGTTCCAGGTGCAAGCTTGCAAATGGCATCGTTTTATATGGAGTTCAAATGCCTCTGTTGTCGGAGGGAGGTGCTTAATTTTAGGAGGAATTTTCTTTGATGCCCACACTTTGTATCGAACATCTGACATGTCGTGAGCCTCCTTCTTGTAGCCGTAGCAATGTGCGATGAAGCTTGTGCACTCTGTTATGCATTGAAGATTCTACACAACCTAAATGCTTAATTTCAATACCAGATCTCAGAATATGTATAGCTTTATATTTTCCAATTCCAAAAAGTTGAGAAGTGGTATCACAACCAGTGAGACAATGCACTGCTAACAATGAGTTTGCTAGGGTTCCTAGGTTGTAAACTGTTGTTGCTATATCTGTGACCTTGACCTTGTCAAATGACTCCATCCACATTGCGCATTTAAAATTGAGCTTTCTGTAAAAGTGTACAAGAAGAATAAAAACGTCAGTGTCATCAGACAAAATTTTGATCCTGTTGGTTGCACACCTTGACAGAAAAATAGCTTGCTGTACAATTGAATCGTCAGTTTGAAGAAGGGAATAAGTCCAAAAATCAAGTTTTGAGAAAATCGAAAAAACTGTATAAGTAATGGAATTTTCATTGTATAACCGCCAAATTTTTACTGGAAGTTCAGAACCCTATTTAGAAAACAGAGCAATCATCAAAACAAATATAACTGTATTCAAAAATATTTTACAGCCAAAATAAGTTGATGGACTTATTCCCTTCTTACACCTTATGAAATTTTTCTGATGAAAAAATCTTTCAAAACCCTTAAAATCACATTTAAATTATATTTCTCCTTAGTTTACACCACAAAAGGGTGAAATAAAAAGAATAAGACAAATGAAATTCAAAATTATAGTGAAACTGGGTTATTAAAGCAGTATCAATGGAGTGAGTGAATATGAATGGAGTCAAACATTCCCTACATAAAAAAAAGTTTGAAAAACATTGAAATTAAGAGAAAATTTTATTTTAACTTAGTTTACAGCACAAAGAATATGAGGAGAAAGAAAAATTAACTTTAATTCCAAATTAGCTTAAAAAATACAATGAATGGACATCGATTTCACAACTTCAAGGGGCGATATCTCCCTATAGGGGTTAGTTATTGTTCCCCTCTTTTCACCCATGTGTAGAGCAAAGCTTAGAGATTGTTTTGAGCACAAAAAGTCAATTTGTCATTTTTTGGACTTATTCCCTTCTTCAAACTGACGATTCAATTATGACATCTGCTTCTTCATGGTGAGTTTCCAAATCTGGGCTAGGAATTACAACACCAGGAGTTTGTAATTCTGTTGGGGTTGTATCAGTGCCAGTAATGACCAATTTATGTGGAAGAAAATTTTTATGTTTTAGTAGTTGCTGCCAAATCAGGGTTATTAGTTGTATTTTATTGCATGAATTGGTCAATATACTATTGCGACTTGGGAGAGGTGTGTCGGCTGTTAGTTTCATGAAGGTACTGTCTACTCATCTTTTTGATCGTGTTGCACTTGTAGGACTGTATTCGAAATACCTATCAAATACAAGGTATGTGTCCTGTTCTGCAACATGCTTCATTATAACCACAATTAAATTGTGGATGTAAGTTTCTACTGTACCAAACTTTGGCCAATGAGCATGCCACAAAAGAGCTCTAGCATCTATAATTAATGCATTAACAAATTCCACCTTCGGTGACACTTGAACTCTTAATAAACTCATTAATTGTGATTTCTGGGAGGAGGGATTCATGTCCCCAAATTCATTGAATAAAGCTGACGGGACTGGAGACAATTCATAACCAAACAAATTTGGAAGGCTGCATATTTCAACATTACGTGTCATCAGTTGTAGGGCTCGTGCGTAGATAGTCTCCGTGTTATAAACTCTCATATGTTGTATCGCCATATGTTTCTTGTCATTTGACAAAGTGACAACTTCCTTCTTCAAAGGAACATAAAATCCTTTCAGCAGTGATTCCTCAAATTTTTGTCGTTGCTTATCTCCAAGGCATACGGCATCATCCACATTTACTTTCGTGTTTCTAATACGGCCACTATGTATATTAACAATACCATCAGGGTGGTCTTCAATGACAAAAGGGTTTACACATGTTTTAAGTTTTTTTCTTATTTTCTGCCTATCTTCTTCATCAGATTTAATTCTTGCTGCACCTTCCTCTTTGTGAAACGTATGCACCTTCTTTGATTCTTCGCTATCTATCATATCTTGTACATCTTTAGATAGACAAAATGTGCCACTCTGGCACCCTTCATATTATGATTCAGTATATAAAATTGTACTAGTATCAATCATGCGAATTAAAAAAACACTCATTTGTAGGTTCCCAAACTTCATTCAATCACGAGATGCAGGTACTACATCCTGAATTTTTCCCCAATCATTCCAAAATTGTAACTTCTTTTGGCGGGCTGTAGCAGCAAAACTATTTGTCTGACAAAAATGTTTCAATTGACTTTTTTGTAGCTTGTTTATTAAACTTTAAATTGTCAATTGAAAATTTTTTGTAAAACCCATAACTTTTGTTTTATAAGCATAAAACCGTAGAAAGGGTTGAAATTTTGACAAAATCTCGAAAATTCTCAAAGAAGCCGTTCGAATATTTGGCTGAAAAAGTCTAATTTGGATTAAGCACCCTCAAAAACATAAAAATCCGTTGAAAAAACGACTACTTTATTTTTTTCCTGAAAATAACACCCGATTTCTACATTTTTCACCCCGAGAACTTTGCCGTTCGATATTTGGAATTGCTCAAAGGTGCCACTCTGGCACCCGCCGTATTATGTTTCAATACATCAAAAAGTACTAGAATCAATCATAAAATATTAGTTGGACTCTATTTCCAGGTCACATGGCATGGCGACTGGACTATTATTACATTTCAATACATTTCTTCTGTATTGGGGGTTGCTTTTGTGTATATTGCTAAACATCCGATTTTTAAAAACCCTAATGTTTTTTAAAAAATGTTTAACTGTTAATTAAAAATGTAAAACAGCTTTTTAATAGTTTTATAACATGTTATTGCCAAAAATATAATATTTCATTAAAATTATACAAGCTTTAATGATGTTTTGAAAACACTCTTATATGATCATTTCTCTCTATTATTCAAGTATTTTTCTCAATTTTATGAACAAGCACTAAATAGTTTAAAATTGATCTTTTGACCCCTAAAATTGATCCATATCAACTTTTGGTGGGTGCTAAGTTAACCCTTCACTGCACGGTGTGCCGAATTCGGCACATACCAATAAAACTCCTCAATTTTCCCACGTGTGTTAAATGTAAGTTATCTGAGTTTCGTGCCACATCTTGAACATTCATATATATGATATTAACTACTCAGTGTGGATCTAGATGGCAGCTTCTCACTGATTATTAGGTTTTTATGTCTTCAAAACAGTTGCATCCATTTTGTATGCAATCTAAGATTCTGATTGATCTTTTTTTTACCAGTAAACCTTGAAAATATTGCTTGGTACATTAAGTGACATTTATACACAACATATACTTCTTATTTAAATTGATTTTTCGTAAAAACAATTATTACACCAGCTGTAAATCATGTTTTTAGGTTTGTGCCATACCATAAAAAACCATATATCTTAATGAAAAATTAACTCTGGAATTTTTTAAATATTTTTCCTGTATTCGTGGCTGTTAGAAGATATGAAATTATTTTTTTCAAAAGAAACAAAAAAATTGTGCAGTGAAGGGTTAATATTTAGCCCAAACACCATTAAAAGATGTGCAGGTCTGATTGAAATACATCCAAATTGCACATTTCTCAAAATCCCACCCCAGTATATATAGTTAACCCTGTGTAACAAATGTTGGTAAATATATTTTAGCATTAAGTATGTATACTTATCCTGGAACTCTTTGTAGGTTTGAGGGGAGCGATGGCTTTTGCCTTAGCTATTCGAAATACGCTGTCAGAACAAAGACATCTCATGTTGACAGCAACGTCACTCATAGCTATTGTGACTGTCATTGTGTGTGGCGGGCTTTCTACTCAACTGCTAGCATGGCTAGGCATTCCGTAAGTAGCTTTCAAAACCCATTGATTTTGATATGTCAATGTTTTTCTCTTTATTTGTCAAGAATTGAATGGTTGCAGAGCTTGACAAATTTTAGAATTTATATTGCCCTGTCAAACTTGTTGGGTTAAAAAATACACTATCAAGCATCTTTTTAAATACTTCATGTTAATAAAGACATATATTTGGATAAAGAATTGACTTAAAAGAACTAATATCTACATTAAACTTTTTAAAATTGGAGACCATTGTGTTTACATCCATGCCAACACTGATTTGAGTTTGGCATTTTTTTGCATTGGTAATTTGTAATGTTGCATTGGTAAGACTTAAAACACAAGCTAGAGTGAAATTATATTGTTTTCTTTAAGAGAACTTATTCATTGGGATTTTGAGTTTTGAGAACATTAAAGTCAGGGGTGTTTATCTCACACAATTGTTATGATTATGGGGATTGTTGTGGTTTTAGCTTGGGGGCAATTTAAACCATTGAAAACAGTGGTGTAATTTTTTTGCCTCAAATAAAAAAATGTAATAAATCTTTTTTTTTGTTGAATTTTCAGAGTTGGAGTGGAAGAAGATCATGAAATGTTACAGTTTGGAAGTCTGAGAACGGTACATTTTTAATTACTTTATCTCCTAAGGAGCTTTCCGAGATTTTATATGATGCAATAAATTATTACATTATAACCTTGATATCTCAAAATCGAAGGAACTGGAAATTAGTTAGAGTATTAGTTAGTATCTTAATTAGTATTTTATTTCAAGGGGGTGGGATTTTTTTGAACTTTAAAGGTTTTTGAGCTATCAAAGTTCATGATAACGAGGGTATACTGTATTAAAGGAAGTTGTGTTGTGAGCAATTTTTGAAACTGCTGTGTGAAATGTGTTATAGTGCATGCTGAGCTAGCTTTTTATGATGCATTGCCACTTAAAATTTGCTAAAAATAACCTTTATCTCTTTGCATGTTTCTTTATCCCCTAACTTTAAAAACTTTAAGCTGGCACCTTGTCTCTCAGAACAGATACTAGTGAATTATTGTTTGCTTTAATAAATGTAATATTTGCTGTGTTGGAATTACCAGTGGCTGTTTTTAATGATTTTTTTAAGTAACCATCATAATTTCTGTTAAAAATCTGTGTTATTTTTTCCAATTTAAGGATGTATTTGTCTTAAATTTACTGTCTTGAGTCGGGCATAATGTCCTAATATCCATGCACCATAAAACACCAACCAACCAATTAACTAAGGATGTATTTAATTTTTTTGTATTATTTCTCACCTTTAGTGTTTTTGCATTAATTTAGAGTAATGTGTAGCCATCTTTAGCTTTTGATTTCTTAGTTGTTTTTGAAAGTCTTTGATTAGTCTTGTAAATAATTTTAAATACCTTTGAAATTTATTCGACTTTTAAAGAGCTACTACTCAACACTATCATTTTTATCTTTGACCTTTTGTTCAGTAATTACATATTAAATGTGAATGAACTTTCCAAAGAATATGCATGTTAAGTGTTTCGAATGCCTTTTAACAAAATCATTTATACTGTTGCATGTTTTTTAGAATTATAACACAATTGATCCTGCAACGGTAAGAATAATATTTTTTTTTAATTTGTTGTGAGTGCCTTTTTCTATTTATGATTTGTGAATTTATATCTCAGCTTTGAAAGTTATATAATTTGCAATCAAATACACAAAGGCCTACACTTTTTAGCATATGTATTTTATTTCGTGTTTTTTCTACTCTAAATGTAATGAACTTTAGATGGTCAATTAACATCAACTTCCAAATCCTAATAACATGCATTTCATAGTTTTTTTATCTGAGCCAACTCCTATTTTATCTAACTTCATCTATGCTTTTTATTGCTCTTATTGTAACTAATTTTATTCTTGTTTGCTCTAATTTTGACAGTATTTAGTTTTTATTATATAATTGACAGTAAAAGTATCAAATTTAAAAATATCAAAATATTTCAAGTTTTACTAGGAAAACAATATCACTTTTGTATTAAAGATCATACATTTTTTTAAGTTGATCAATTATTTAATATTTATTTTTACTTTCAATAATCAAAATAAAATCATAAGCAACAAAATATTTAATCCAGTTAAATAAATTTACCTGTATAATATCTACTTTAACTTGATAAAATGCTTGGTGTTAGCTTTGTCTTGTTTAGTGCTTGATCAAGAAAGTTACTCTATAAATTTTATTTACTAAAATCCTCTGCATGAAAGCCTCAGTAAGTACCCTCTATTCCCTTATATGCAGACCTGGAAAAAAAGCCCAAACCTGGTTTGGGGGAAGCCCCTGCTAGCTCCATAGGAGCAATACATAAGGTTTGGGGGAAGGTTATACAACTTTTTCCAGGTCTGCTTATATGGGCCTCTGAACATAAAAATTCAACCAATCAGTTAAATAAATATTAGTTTACTTAATTGAATTTGTAAGAGTGAAACATTGTATTTAATTCGGTTTATTACTACTATGCCTAGGTGTTCTTTAAAGCTACACAAATACTTGTCTGCATTTAAATAGTTATTCATCTATTGCCTTCCCATGTTGCTAAAAATTATCTTCCCAAGAATGCAATTATCTTAAAAATATTAAATTTTTGCTAGCTTCCTGTTATGAATATATTAAATGCATCACTTATATTATATGCATTTGAGTATTTTTTCTATTTCTTCCTTCTTTTTATATTTAGTTTTGACCAATTTTGTTCTTTTTAGACTTCTCAAGTGACAACACCCACTGATCTTCGAAGCCCTCCCCCTACACAAACCTTGAAAACACCCTATGAGAAGGCTTGGCTGGTTAAAAAGTGGTACAACTTTGACATTCGGTATCCTTTTGTGAGATATACTAATTAGTGCTGTACAAGCTCGAAGAAAACAGTAAAAGGCATAAAAAATAAACTATTTGGAAGCTATCATATTTTTAAAACTTTAATTCCATATCATTATAAGCTATTGATATTCTGTATGTAATATATTTTTGAGGAAAAAACAGGTGTTTTTCTCACTATTAAGTTTTCTCTTAACTCTAAAATAGCTATATGAAGCCATTTTTGACTCACAGTCGCCCCACTTTGATAGAGACATTGCCACCTTTCTGCCATACGGTGGCAAGATTATTAACAAGCACACAACAGCTTTCAAATGTAAGTAGTCTCTTTTTTTGTGTTTAAATTCTAAGTAATACAAGAGAGTAGGTACTACATCTAATAAAAACTCTTCATGGGGACAGAGATATAGACAAAATACTAAAATTTAGAATAGTGCAAATTTCAAAACTTTGCTAAAAATATGAAGATATCAGAAATCCGAGCTCTCTATACTTTACTGATAAAAAATGTCTGAACTAATCATATTAGTAACTTAATTATGGGACAAATTTTCTACAAACTTCTCCAGATGGTGCTACCATTTTCAAACCATATTTTGATCCGTTGTAACAGGAATTGGCTTGTCAAAATGTGCTCAGAAACTGCAATTTAAAAATATTAATTGTGTGATTTGAAACAAACTGCTTACAGCTATGTAATGAAAGGTTAGTAAGCTTTCCTAGAAGCATCAGTGCGCTGTAAAAACATTTATATATTAGGAACTATTTATCACTTTTCAGGTACATCTCATTCTGTTGTGTGATTGGTTTAAGGGAGCAGCCAAAGCGGGTTCCCATTGGAGGATTTCCAGCTGGGTGGCTCGGGAATGTTTTTGTTTTTCACTCAGAATTTCTCCCATAGTAATTGTTAATTATACCACTCGATCGAATTTGTTGTTACTAATGCCACTTGGAAGACCCAGATTTCATTTCAATCCTGAAGGCAATGCCTTAACCACTTAGGCTCTACCTACTGCTTTACAATCAAATTTAGTAGTAAGTGGTGACGGTAATCAAGAAATTAAAGAACTGAAATTTTCCCAGTAGGAGCTAAACTTCATATACTTCTAAAAATGGGTGGGGCGTACATTAAAGAACTCATTAATTAGGTAATTTAATGATGATAAAAGGTTGAAAAAATTTAAAATGTACTTTAATGAAGACTCTTTGGTACAAATCATGGAATAAAAATTAATTAGCACTCTGTCAGAATGTTTTGTGTGAGAATGAAAATCTTTGACTTGTCCAAAGACTTGGATTTCATTAAGCTTTTCATATCAAAATCATTTGGATTTTTTTGTTATACAATATATTAATGTACTAAATATTTAATTACATATTTTTATTGTAATTATAGTTTTTAAGTCTAGCTAAACATAAGCTTTTATGCATTTAAATTGTATCCCAACTAATGTGTTACAATATTTGTTGCTGTTTCCCCTCTATTCCTCTTAAATTTAGGATAATTTGAATTTTTTATTGATCCTTCCAGCTTTGTATTATATGAGTTTCACTCTAGTTAAGTTTTAACTCTTGGTGTATGAAATGAATAATATATTATCATAAAGGAAATGTGTAGTGCAGGTTTTTTTTGTCACAGTAATTTTCCGGGAAATTACTTACTCAAATGTGTTTCTTTTGACTTAGAATGAAAATGTCAAATGTGATGACGAAGACTCAGATGCAGATTTGTGTCTGGATGAAACTGTCCCATATGGAGATCGCTCTAATGGACATCCTGGCATTTCAACGGTAATTTAAAGTTATAATTTTAAGAAGTTTTATAAACTTATTTAAATACACATACTTGTAAGGTGTTATTTATGACAGAAGTTTTATAATGCTGTTTTTAGTGTATTACTTCTTGACTCAAGTACAAGTCATTAGACTAGACCCAATTTCGAATGTCAATTCATGCAGACAAGTTTTATGCCTGAATTTTTTCTTTAAAAGTTTTCTATTTCATTTCTGCTTTATGCAAACAGCCCTGAGATATACTAGTTTAGATGGGAAAAAATCTACCTTTTTTTAGTTTTAGATACTAGCATATTTATAGAATGACTTTGGTAAACAATAATTTTCATCTGGAATAACCTGTTTCATTTTATTAAGTTTGAGCAGTGTTAATTTTTGGCATTCTGAGATTGGCTGCTAATAGGTGAATTAAGCCTCAAGTTTAAGGATTTAAGTACTTGAGTTTTTTATTCCATTTACAATAAGGATGAGTAAAATATAGAACATTAATGAGTCAAACAAGACGATACTAATATTTGAGTTGTAGAAGCAGGAAGAAGGAATGAAATTTAGTCTAGATAAATTACGGCTTATTAAGCAGGCAATTTCAAATTAATAAATCTTGAGGGGTGTTTTTTGGAGGGTAAGTACATTTCAACTTAAAATGTTATTTTTGTCTTTCAAAATAACTCAGGGTTCCTTGATATCAACAAAATAAGGCTTACATGTGTTACTAAGCTCTGTAATTCAGGTCAAAATTGACCTCAGCATTATTTTGAAGTTTCAGACTTAAACCTGCACTTCCAATTATTGTTAAATAGATCTTTTGTACTTGAGTTAAGGTTTTTAGAAACTTGTTTTGTTTGTAGGTTGAACTGGAATTTCCAATAGTGTGCTCATCCAAAGAAATGGGGTAAAAATCAAATTTACCCATTTTTCTATGCACTTGTTGCACTTTTACAATAGCCTGGTTTTTAGGTAGAAACCTGTTAGATTGTGCTTTTCCTATGCCAGTTCATTCAAATATTACAAATGTGAAGGATTTACATTTGTGTTAAATAGTTACTTTGTGTTAAAAATCTCTTGGATAAGTACAGTTGATGGTTTTATTTTAATTGAAATGGTTGTATGATTTTATTACACTTTGTAATGCTCACTTGTCTGTTTATTTTCAGAACTTTTAAAGCAATGCAATGTTCTCTGCTCACTGCTCACTTTTTATTTTGAATTTTATTTGTAACATACTTGAACATATGGGTTGGTTCTAAACTTAACTAATTCTACACTTGACCAAATTTTAAAATTGATCTATTTGAAAAGTTTTCAAACTTTCCACGCGATTCTTGTTATTTCTTTAAATTTGGCATTCCTCTATTTAAACATAATCCATTAAATTATGTATAGGTTCATGCTAAAACTCCAGAAATTGATATAGAATTTCTTGTCTTCTTACTTAGTCAAGATATAATCATCACCTTAGAATCAAACACTACTATCTCCGTTCGGCAAACTTCGGGGATCCCGATCCTTGGCAACTTAAAATCAGACGCCAATTCAAACCACTACCCATAAAAAATCCACCAATTAAATACCACCAAATCAAAAAATAATAATTACTTCAGATCGTTGCAGGCGCTCATTTGATTGGTTTGTCACTTTGCCAGCTCGATGATGTCACGCTTACGAACCAATGAAATGAGCTTTCTCACTTGCAATTCCGAATATTTCCGAATCAGACCAGAAGGCAGCATTATTTGATTTTAAGATGAAGAAAATATAGCCCCTGATATGGCAACCTGCTTACGATATCAGACCGTCAAGATTAACATTGAATCTAGCTTGTTTCGCAGCAGCCAATGAAATAATTGGAACTCTTTTTTCGTTATAAAAGAAAAACTAATCATGGTTGAAGTACAATATTTTAAACACATATACAATTATTTTTTACAAAAATATTGTCGTTTCTTTTTTTTTTAAATTCGAATTAGTTTTAGAATTATTAAGATTCAAAGTTTCAATATTTTCCCTTTCTAGGACTGAAGTGAATTAACAATGGATAGCAGCAACCCTTTAACAACGCCAAAACCGCCAACAAAACGAGCAGAATGAACGACTAAGCTGCGTGAATTTTCAGAGATAGTAGTTTTTGATTCTAAGGCGACGTAATATAGGTTATAAAATTAATTTGATGCCAGATATCTAAAATGATTTTGTAAAAAATCTTTTGTGGCAAACAAATTTCAATAGAAAGGATCATTTCCTAGCTCTAGTTAAGTACTAGATCACACTTTTTTACTCTCATCATAGTTTTGCATGTTTTCCTTTCAATGGTAATAAAATAATCAGGGATCTGAATCACCCATATGTCTAATTTAATTTTTTTCGTAAAGCATGTTTGAAGTATTTACATGGATGCTTATTTCTATTTCAGTTGAGCATATCTACTGTACCTGCATCCAAAACACTTAACATGTTAGTATAATTTTTGTTTTAAGATGTTATTAGATTTTCTTATTAGCCATTTTGGTGCTTTCTTATTATTTTGTGAATGAAAACTTCTGCTTTTTTATCATTGTTTTTTGCAAATTGTGCACTATTTCTTCTGCTGTGATTTCTTTTAGAAACTCCTTTCTTTCTTCTCTAGTAACCTCCTCAGTACCTTCTCTTTTGTAATAATGGTTTGCTTTTTTTGTTTTATACTGTTAGATAGGTATAGTCATTTTGAAATTTGAAAAAAAAAATTAAAGAGGTAATGCTTCATTAAATTTCCATTTTTAACTGCTTTTAGAAAAATGTTGGTAGACATTAGTAGACACAGTTATTGGTGACTACTAATGTTAAATAGCTTTTTCAGTTTTTACCTAGTTGCCTTTATTGAAAATCACTTTTGCATCCAATTTAAAATATTTTTCTTTTAAACCAGTTTTTTATCATTGCTTTATCTTTATATGTGTAGCTTATAATAACATTGGTTTTAGTAATGCCTGTCTTTCTCAAACTTTATAACAAATCACATAATTTACAAGCTCTACTGTGCTTTTACTAATTCATTTGTGTTATTATGAGTTGTATTTAACTGTAGCTGCCAAACATAATAAGATTTATTAAAATTTTAACTAATAGATGTTCTTAACAGCATAATGACTAATTAATTAGAATAATAACCAATAAATATTCTTAGTAGATTTAAATACAGTGCTATAATAATAATTAATATATATGTACTACTCTGATATAAACACTGGCTTCATTTTGTTACTTTATTGGGTCTAACTGCATCCAAG
Organism: Tetragnatha versicolor; assembly: GCA_024610705.1. Lineage (NCBI taxonomy): Eukaryota > Metazoa > Arthropoda > Arachnida > Araneae > Tetragnathidae > Tetragnatha > Tetragnatha versicolor. The sequence continues at coordinate 45,682,651 of JANDEH010000007.1, forward strand.
GCTGAAATCTGCTATGCTACCCTTGGTGTCTTTTCATCTTAAATCAATTTCTTCTTTTTATTAGTTGGAAGGATGTCTTATTTAAGTTCTATTTATCCTTATGAGAAACCCAACACCCAGAAGGGTTTTGGAATTAATTTTTTTGTGGAAACTCTTTCCTACATTGTCCTTAATCCCTGTGTAGAATTGGTAGATTTCTGATTAATTGAGTAAACTATACTGACGTCTCTAAGTGTTTTCATATCAGTTAAAAATATTCTTCTGAACATAAATCAATTTTTGACCATCATTTTATACATTAACCCTTTCAATCCTGTTGTCATTGAATACTGTGGAAAACTTGGGTTGCTAAGACTGAAAGGGTTTAAGAACTTAAGGAAATTTAGTTGGATAAAAAGCAAATAGAAATAGTGTTTGTAAAATTGGATCAACTATCAGCTAGCAAAAAGAATCCCTTAAACTGTCCAGTTGTAACATTAAGATACAGTAGAACTCCAATTATCCTAACTCTGACTATCCAAATCACTTTCATAATTTTAGAAAAAAAAATTAAGACCAAAAATTTACTGCTATTTGCAAAATAACGATTCTGTCAAACAACTTTGTCCGAGATGTTTAGAAAGCAATGATTTTCATTTACAGTATGGTTTGTACAGCATTGTGCATTGTAAGTACGCTTAGCATGTTAAAGTGTTACCTTTTTATTTAATTAATTAAATGCTCTTTCTTTAAGATAGTTTTTTCTCCCATTTTCAACATAGATACAATAATTATTTAAATAGACCCTTTTTCCCGAAAAAATCCAATTATCCAAATAGGGTCTGGTCCCAATTGATTCAGATAATTAGAGTTCTACTGTATTAGAATTAAATAATTAAGATTAATGTTATGCACCCAAAGTGACGCCCATCTTAAAGCCTGTGTGCAGCCTGCAAAGTTGATTTGTTTGGCATGTTTATATGTTTGCTCCCTTGTTTTGAAACTGCTGAAGGACTAAAAAGTTATTAAATAGCAATTCAATTTTAAGTTTGGTTTCTGTTCTGGCCCACGGGGCAAAAAAAAAGGATGGCACTACTGGTGTGTAGGCACACACAAAAAGGCACTACTGATGTGTTAATCTGGTTTTGCAAAATTAGATCAACAATCAGCTTACAAAGAGAACCCATTTAACTCCTTATTTTAATCTTAGTAACAACTTGATTGGCAAATATTCTACTGAAACATTGCTGTCATTTTTATTATCTTTTCATTTTTTTGCTCTTTCAGGGGTCAGGTGCCATAAGTGATGGAGAACTAGGCCTAGCTGGCCGTCTTTCAGAATTTCCAAATTCCAGAGTAAGAATCCCTGGGCCTTCTGGAGACTTTGTTTGATTCATACACACAATGATTAATTTCTCGAGTGATCCTTGTCAAGAGTGAGACTCCTTTGATTTTGTGATTGAGGAATATGCCCACTTTTTTTTATTTGTCTTGTATGATTGTGCACACGCCACAAAGCTATCAGGAAGTCGGTAGGATTTCTGCTAAAGACGATGTTTCTGAAGAAAATGGCATAGATGGGTCTATATATGCAATGTGTATACACTGTTTTTTAGTTGGTTCAGTTTCCCTTTGATTGTTGTAGCTATAAAGGGCTAAGTCGCAGTGTCATAACTGGAGAACTAGGTCTTCTTGATGTTTGGTAGAGTAGAACATTTTTCACTCTGAATTTTTATTTTAAAGAATCAAGATAATTCAATGTGCAGAATGTCATTTCAATTGTGTGGTCTTGTTTTCTTAAAATTTTCTTTAATTGCATTATGGTTTTTCTGGTGATCTAGTAGTCTAGTTATCTCTTGATGGTCACTGCTGCATAGCCTGATAGAAAACATGTTTAGCTGAGTCTTTGTTTTTACCTATCTAAATTGAAATTGCACGTTTTTTAATTGTTATAATTATTGTCTTTTGATACAAATGTTAATTTTTCAACAGACTGGAAATATTATTTTTCGGATTCAGCTCAATTCTCAAGTTTTTAGAAATTTTTTTATTGTTGTTTCAAATTTAGTATAACTATAAAATAAAGAACTTAGTCTTTAAAATACCCAAGGCTGGCCTGGGACTCAATTTTATGAAAGGAAAAAAATCATAATCAATACAAGTTTGATTTTTTACTTATCTCGTAGAATACTGACTGACCTTTTAAATGAATTTTTATGTTAAGTTTTTTATTATCATTATTAATTTTTGTACCATTGATTTCAACTGTATCTTGCATCTTTGTATTATTGAACTCTAAAAAATGGTTTCTATGATACAAGCTTTATAGTGAAATATGTTCTTAAATACTTTATAAATTTTACACACTAAGTGACCAGCAATTCTCTAAGTGTATATCAAAGAAAAATATGTTAGTTCTTGTAAGTACAATTGAATGATATGATACAACCCTTACTCAATACAAAGAAACTTTTATGATCTTAACAGATTACACAAATTAGTAGATCTAATTTTTTACTGTTGTTTATCAATGTTTTGCTTTAATGTTTTAAATTTATTTTCTCCCTGTGTTGCTGTCCTTTTTATTACTTGTACGTTTTACTCTTGGCTTGCACTGTCTGTAATCAAATTATATTAGTTAAAAAATCAAAATATTCTACTTTAAGAGTACTTACTAATTATTATTAGTTTTGCAATTGATAGAAATATAAATAAGGTGACAAATCAAACACAAATTATCATAAAATATTTTGTCAACTAAATGTTAAGTATCTGTCGAAAAAAAATCTAATTATGTCCTTGGAGGTTATTTTTGGCAATAATTAATTTCAATAGAATGCTTTTTGGCAAACTTTATTGATCTGTATATAAATCTTATGAACAGGAAGTATCTTAAAACTGTTGTAGGACGTGTATTAAAAGGGAGCATTAACATACCAAAAAACTGAACAGTGAGGCCCACAAAATTGCTTCAATTATAAATTTATTACAATTTTTTAAAAACTGGTTTTTGTGACACACACAAAAAATGTTTAGGTTCTGAAAAAGGTTACTATTGCATCATAAACTAGACTCGATTCTTAAAGTTTTGTAGGGGTTTCCTTTCAAATTATGTAATTTTGTATATGGTTTTAATTACTATTTAGAGCACTTTTCCTTTTTATTTATTTATTTTTGTTATTAGATATGCCTGCTGTTGTTTTTAAAAAAGTGTAATTTTTTTATAAACTGTGTTATGTGTTTTGAAGAGTTGATGTCCTGATCTGGTTCTTTAAATATATTTAAATCAAAACAAAATTATGCCTCTCAGTAGATGCAGTAAAACTATTTCTCTTGTTTTAAAAATGCATTAGGCTAAAAACTTTATTTTTGTTATGCTAAAAAATGCAAATAGAATGTCCTAGCTGGGACCACGGGATTCATTCATAATGGACAGTAATTATGCACTTTTTGGTTCTGACAAGTTTTACTGTATTTATATTGAAAAGTGCTTTTTTTAAATTGGCAGATTTCATTGAAAATAGCCTTTATTAAAACTATTTCAACATTGAAAGCAAAGTAACCCTTGAAAGTTACTGATCTGGATAATGTGGGGAACTGTAGAAATTATTTGTTTTAAAATCCACTGTATTGATATGAGGCATGCTTTTTGTTGTGTGTATTTATTACTGTTATCAAATCAATATTATTTTGTGTGTAATACATTTTACTCTCTAAGCAAAGATTTTCAGTAACACAACCTATAGGTTTTTTCTCTTGGGGTTTATGAAACCCTCGGTTGTAATGAAAAGAGAAACTTCCTTTCAACTTAAATCAATGAAATAAAGCTAAGCCTTTGAATTTATACACATGCTTGTTAAGAGGTAATACAGTAAAACTTGTGTAACTGGAAAGTGTATAAAATACAAATGTTCATTATGAAAATATCCCATGTGATCCCAGCTAGTTGTAACTATTTTGCATATATTTTTTTTAAACTGAAATTCGTGAAAATTAGTTCAATTTTTTTACTTATGGAAACAAGTTTTACTGTATTTCATTTGTTTTTGCTATCCATAGATCCACGTAATTACAACGCAGATTTTTAACTTGTGAATTGGTATTTAAATTTTTTATATAGTACTTGTGCTTTCCTTTCCTTCCAAGGATATCTATTTCATAATTTTTTTGCAAGTGCTCAAATTATTACTATAAGAAATAAAAGAAATCATTTTAAGTCGCTAGAAAACTATGACTGATGGGGAACTTCTAATCATAGATGAGCCAATTTAAGTTGAGAAAGAATAACTATACACTGCTTGGCATTAAATCTAAGTAAAGGCCTATTCAAATCTGATAATTTATTTTAAGTGTTTGTATTGTTTTTTATTAACTGTGATATGGAAATTTCCGAAAACCTTTGCTAATAAATTCTTTCTATCCATTGCTTCATTACATAGCTGTATTGCCAATTGTTTTAATCAAGAGTTGTATCAATTTTAAAAATTAGCCTATCACATCAACCAGTTGTAAATCTGAGTGTCTTGGCTAATTGAAGTGGAAATATTACTTATTAAAAATGAGAGAAATATTTTGTGGTTGCCTTCTAATTTTTAAAAAACAATGTATTGGCTTTTAAGTCAAATCTGTGCAACTTCTGAGAAAGCTTGAACTATAGTTGATTGCATATTTGTGAGGAATTGGACTTAACCTGGATGTCTGTTTTTTTAAGTATAGTTTGAACATTCCTCACATCTCGACTAATCATATTTTGCAAGAGTGGTCTATTTTGTTTAGTATTTTAGTTGATTATTTATAGTAGTTTCTCAAGACTGTACATGGTTGAGCATGGAGTCTATTATTTTTTAGATAATTTTATTACCATAAGTTATTAAGTTATGCATATAGTGCTGTGTTGTAAAGACGTCCACATATCAGTGATTTTATTCAGTTTCTTTCAATGAATTTACATGTAAAGTCTGCTAGCTGTTATTTAATGTTAAAAGAAAAAAATCCATCTGTTTTATTATTGTAAGTAGTATTGCGGTACCAATGACGGTCTACTACTATTTGGCGCGGCCGTTTGGGCGCGGCTGTTTTGGCGCTGGCCGTTTCGGCGCCAGAAATAAAATGAAAGTAAATAGAACTCTTTCATAATCCTTCTAAAAATTCGAAGAAAAACATTTTTGTCTCGCGCCGAAACGGGCCGGCGCCCAAACGGCCGCGCCGAATCGTCCCATTCCGACCAACGATTATCGAAGATCTGATATATACCCATTGCATCAAAGCAGAAGAGTAGCTTAAAGCAAGTGGTTTGCACTCTAGTCATTGTAAAAAGCCGTTATTGTAATTACCTCACACTTGCTGCCACGAAGATGTGAAACTCCTTGTTAAGCAAATCAATAAAAATTTCTTTTCATAACGTATTTTTATATTTTATGAAAAACATTCATTTTTACACACAAAAAATACTCTATTCATATTGAATAGGTCGATGAAAATATTTCCATCTCCCATCACCGAATCAGTAACCATGGCAACTCTCAACGTCAAAGCAACGAAGAACTCACTATTTTTTCCCACCTTACTTCCGTAAAAATTCTACATAGTATGGCCTTTACGGAAGGGTCCGTTTGTTAGAGTTCTAGTTCTGGGGTGGATATGCTATTTTGGTGGCTCTGGCTGGATGTTGGGGAAAATATCCCCTTCAAATCTGTTGATAAAGAAATAATTCTGAACTGAAATTTGTAACCTTTCCTTTTTAATCATCTTAAAAATCGATCAAAAACAATCCCCTTTCCATAGTTAAAATCTGTATCATGCATTACTTTCTGTTTAGAAACATAAATAATTATGAAAGGAGTATTGCACCATTATCGCTGGTTAGCGGACAATATGGTCTAGCCGATTTTTACGTGGCATAACGTTATAGTCGGCTAGACTAGTACTTGCCCTCCGCTCTCTTGCGTTGCCTTCCTATACCGTGCTGATGAGTCCTAACAAGGACGAAACCGGTCCATGGCAGGAGGCGACGCATGATAGTTGCAAGTTTACACATAAATAATCATATTTCTGCCCATCAGGCGGTGCTCATCTCCGTTTCATTAGCCTGGGGTGATAGTTAGCTTGTGTACAGGCCGAGTGGCCAGCTCGACGCTGAACCCCCAGTTGGTTCCCCAATCGAGCTTGATCCTCATTTTATCGACCCCACAAAAGGGTGAAGGGTTGAGTTGACCCATGACCAGAAACGTAAAAGCACAGATGAAGCCATTATTTTATGCCAGAAAGAATTGTACACGTCCATTGTCTCAGCTTGACCAATTTTGAGGTCAAGCCTGCGAGCTGAACTGAATCAAGAGAATCCCATAAGTGAACACCATCCCCAATGTTGTCAGGATCAGGGACTTCCTGAGGACGAATATTCCTCCCCCAGTCAAGTACATCTTCTGGCTTCTCGCGGCCCTCAAGAGTAGGTGTAGGTCGCAGCTCGGCCCAGAGACCGTTCCCCGGCGCCACAGGGCGGTCATCAGGGCATCCCCCTCCCCCGCAACGATCGCGCCCCCTACCGCCAAAGCCAGGAACACCGTCATGGCCATGACGAAGGTGACCATCGCGAACCCCCTCGCTAGCCACGACCGGTAGACCGTCTCGCGTACGATCAGCAGGTTGAAGCTGTTGAAGAACCACGATAGGGCGCTGGCTAAGGAGAGAAGTACGCATGGGGAAAAGGCGTCCTCGACCCTTCGCCGGGCGGCCGCCGCCCGACGAAGAAGCCCCAGCCGGGGCTTCACCCTCACCCGCTCCACCACCCGCCGCAACGTAGCGAACGCGTCCACGCATAATAGGCTGACAACGCAAGCCGCGGACACGCTGGTAGAGTACACGAAGACCGCCGAGAGGCGGTACGCGTTCAGGAACGCCCTCCGCCACGCCCCGTCCAATCGCAGCCCGTACGCGTCCAGCGGCTCCGGGAACCGCCGGTTGTGGCCCCGCCCGAAGTAGAACGGGAGCTGGGCGAGCAGGACGACCGTGTTGAGCAGCCCCAGGAGAAGGGTGAGAGGGAGGGACTTGGGGCAGCCCTCCGGTAGCCCCGCGAGGCTCAGGGCGCGGAAGGCCCACTCGATGCGCCCCTGCTGAAACGTCACTGCCAAGGAGAGGGCGACCCCGCTCGTGTTGAGGATGCAGTAGGTGAGGGCTAGGGTGGGCTCCGGGAGGATCTGCCACATCGTGATCACCGTGAAGATGTAGAGAACCACTTTCAGGATCGTCAGGACTTGGCAGAACGTCCGGCAGCGCTGCCTGTCGGACACTAGAAGAGGCAGGCCGATGAACCGTCCGGCTCCAATTAAGATGTTGAACATGATTCTTCCTTTGCGATTCCTCATTGGCTTCTTTCAACCTATATTGAGGTATTAAAATGCTTGCTTGAACAACCAGTACAAGGATCCTTCAATATCTCATGGAAGGGGACTGTCCAGTAGGGCGTATCACGAAAAACTTTTTTCGAAATTCAAAAAGGCATACTGAAAAAAAGGTTGCCTTAGGGGTCACATATTCACCATGAAAAATTTCAGCCCGATCAAAAAATGTTTAGGTCCCCCGGAATTGGGTCAAAGTTTTGGAAATTGCCTCATTTTTCAATAAATTGACCAAAACCTCCAAGATAAAATTTTTATATAAAGTTCATAATTTTTCTAGGATAATCTACTACCATACCTTATACTTTGCAGTTGGTTTCATATTTTTACTACTCTTCGTTTAGAAGTAATAATTTTTTTAACAATACGAGATAGGGTAGGTGGGGGCAAAGCCCCGCAGTTTTTAGTATTTTTAACATTGTGATCGAAAGGGGGTAGATAATCCCGAAATTTCCATTGGAGGTGTTAGATTGAGATGTTACCTACAAAACCAATCCAAATTTTTACTCTTATTGATAGTATTTCAAGAGAAATTGACAATTTAGTTGAAAAAAAATTGCGGGTCTTTGCCTCGAAAAATGGGACAAAGACACGCACTTTTGAATCTTCGTGTCCAAGTGAAATAAACATGGATAAACAAAATGTGTCATTATAAAAACACTAGAAATAATCATCTTAATACAGTATTAGAGCCCCTATTATCCGCGGAATTGGGTGGCAAGGGTACCGCGGATAGCTAAAATCACGAATAACCCGAAAAAAAGACTAAAAATGAGGTGAAAACACCGAAACAAAATATCTCAGCATAAAAACTATGTTTCATTGTACAAAAACATATTATGTAAAACTTTTAAAATGTGTACAGTACAGTAGAATTATTTGCTCTACATCTAAAATCTCTCTAATGTTGGTCTAAAATGTACCCTCATCATTGAATTTATTTTTCGTGGCAATCGTGGATCATCCGCTCGCGAATAATGGATTTCTAATGTATTGTTTTAATATTTTTAAGTGAACCAACAATATTAAACATAAATATAATCCGTTTTAATGAAAATTGTCAATCTGTTGTAGCAACTCATTTCAAAGTGCCCAATATCTTTCAAAGGGGAGAAAAAAGGGTTTCAGTTTGAGGATTGACATCTCGGAAACCTTTATTCAACTTTTTAGGGATCCTGTAGGTTCTAATTTCCTTTTGGGGTGAATTTCCAAAGTTTTGAAGATGCGGGTATTTGCCCCAAAACACCTGCGGGTATTTGCCCCGTTTCACTTTATTTTGAAAAACAAGCCTTATTATTTTTAGAGACATGTTAAGGAAATTCTTTCAAGACGAAAGTGAAGTTCAAATGCTATCTTATCATTGGCTTATTTGTTTGTAATTCTTCTGAAGCCCTATTTTATGTTATGTTTAAGTAAAATATCGGAAAAATTACATCAAAATGATGAAGAACAAACTTACAGCATTTTTTCAACTCGTGAGTGACTTAGGGGTACGAACTTTCGTAGAACGATAGGTCACAGTAAGACAAACCAACCACCTGGTTTTCAACTTTTAAATAGATTATTAACAATTAAAAATCGCGGTGCGTGGTTTTGCCCCGTGCGGGTTTTTACCCCCACCTACCCTATTCGTGAAGTTGTTTTTCCTGCATTACTAAAGTTACCATAAATAAAGTTCTATCTACTCTAGAAAGTTGTAGTTTGTGTCATTTTGATAAGTATTTTTTTAACATCTTTTGTGCCCTGTATATATTATTTTGGTTTTGTTTTTCCCGAAACGCCCTGTATCTCTCTATTCTAAAAAAAGTTTTTGGTGAACGGTTTCCAGAGAAAGGATTTTTAATTACTGATCCGTATAACACATATTTGGTATCAAACTGTCCGGATTCTTTTGAGGATGTGCAAAGTGCCTTTAGAATTTCTAAAAAAAAATCTCAATTTTAAAATATTTCCATTTTTTAGATTTCGGATAAGGTCGCAGTTACAAAGCAGGAAACTATGAATTTAAAACAATTGAAAACATATTTCACTGGTTTTTTAATATTCAAATAGATTAAATAATCATCTTTCTATTTATAACACGAATTTAAAAAATATATTTTGTGTTTTTTTAACAATATTTTTATTTTTGTTGTTCACAAAGGGTTCAATTGTTGTTCAGACGGTTTTCATTATATTTTAAACTTATATATAATTAATTTATTTTTTATTTTTTAAATAACAATTTAATATTTTTATATTTATCTTTGTAGTTGTGGCAACCTAATCATTACTATATTTACAATAAAATATACACTCGCTTTCGGAAATTTTGAATTTTGCATTTATTTTTTATATCCTTTTGCAAGTATGTTTTTAAGGTATTAAAATGTAACTCTTTATTTCATAATGACAAAACGCAAACAACTAAATTACACGGGTGAATGTTTTAGAAATAAGGATGAAAATGTTGGAAGTCTTGACATTCGGTGTCGTTGCTATGAAAATGACACAACTTCGAAGTTTGTTTCTCATGAAGATAAAATTCTAAATTTTCGCGATGTTTAAGATAATTACTACATTTTTAACAGTCAATCATTACAAATTTTAAGAAAGTTAAATTTATTCCTGAGATATTTCAATGCTTCCCTTAATGTATCTGTGAAAAAACATTACCTTAGGGAAATGGGTAAAAGAATGTATAAAGGAAATGATAAAATTCCACCACTGAATAAATATTCGCGTTTTATGGGGAATTGTGAAGCGGTCCAAAGGTTACTGTGTCAGCAGTTAACGGGGGTTGGCGAGCGATAGCGAGCAGGGGGCGGTAGCCCCCTAGTTTTCATAAAAAAATTTTAAATTCTAATCACAAAGATCAATGGAAGGTAATTAAAGAAGTTCTTGGTGAAAAACAAAGTATAGTTTTACCGACAAATAACAATTTAGAAACTTTAGTTGAAGATTTTAATGCTCATTTTTCTTTGGTTTTCAACACAAATGGTGGTAATCAAAATATCAGTCTTAATAACATTGATTTACAATCTAACGTGAATAGTTTTTTCCTAGAATATGTTACAGATTTTGAAATATCAAATGTCATAAATTCGCTTCCTAATAAAAAATCCACTGGAATAGATAAAATAAACAAAAATATGATAAAGGTACTTTTTAACTGTTATCCTGAATTTATCACATATCTGATTAACCTCTCATTTCAACAAGGTGTATTTTTTTCCGGTCTTAAAACTTCTATAGTTGTTCCAATTTTCAAACAAGGTAATAAAAATGATTTGAATAATTATAGACCGATTTCCTTACTCAGTGTTTTCTCAAAGGTAATAGAAAAATTAATTCATTCTCGTCTAGTAATTATAAAAATAGTACTGATTTGTCGTTTACACTAATATTTTTTAAACTCCTATTATATGAATTTATTAAAAGAAATTTATCCATAAAAATGCTCAATATCCTCAGATAACAGTAAATAATTTAACTTTCATATGTTTACTAGTAATTCTAGCTATCCTAATTAAATGGAAATTATTTGATTTATCCTTTTTCAAGACAATTTTTTGATACAGAGTGAAAATTCTAACTACAAAGGACAAGTAAAACTAACAAAAAAAGGACAAAATTAAAAATTACAAATAAAATAACATTTATTTTACATAATTACCAAGTAATTTCTATGTTAAGTATTAAGGGATACATCAAGACCCTCTATATACATGGCCATCCAACTCCGGGTGATGACGTCAGACGTGGGTGAAAATTGCCATGTTAAGTCTATGGAGTGACGTCAAAGATGAGTGAAAGTTATGACGTTGCACGGCCGAGTTGGGAGGCCTTTATATAGAGGGTCTTGGATACATACACTTACTTATATTACATACATATATTTTTATTACTTTGTTTATGAAGAAGCACCTGAGAAATTCCATTTGTTTCGAACTTGGGAAGGAATTTCCTGTCCAATTAACCTGGATTTAATTAATACATTCCTATTTCTGAACCCACAAACACGAAGGGAAGCTTCAGTATGACTTCCTTCACAATTCTTTCAACTGCTTGGGTGTTCGAAGACATTTTAAACTCCTTTCTATCACTCAATCCAGTTTCAACGATTAGCTCGACTTCTTCTTTTTACTTAAGTTAATTAATTAGAAGTGGTGGTTCAGTTTCCGTGTTTATGATGTCAACGATATCATCCGCCTCGAAATTTACTTCAGGGGGTTTGAAAACCCTTTTTTCTAGGGAATCTCTTTCTCGAGCTTCTTGTATTTTATATTTTCCATTTACAGAACTAATGTTTTTTTGGAGGATCAAATAACATTTCTAAAAGAAGATTATCTGGGTGCACCATAAAGGTGTTCCATTGTAAGGTAGATTTAAACATATCCATTAGATCATATTTCTAAGTACCTTATACGAATTACCTAGGAAAAATGGTTTTCATACCCCCTCAAGTAAATTTCGAGGCGGATGATTTGACATCATAAACTGGGACGTAAACTGAACCACCACTTCTAATTAATTAACTTAAGTAAAAAGAAGAAATCGAGCTAATCGTTGAAACTGGATTGAGTGATAGAAAGGAGTTTAAAATTTCTTCGCACACCCAAGCAGTTGAAAGAATTGTGAAGGAAGTCATACTGAAGCCGAAGTGTATATTTGGACGGCCAAAACGGCTAGTGGCGCATGCGCTGTAGGTCTCGTGATGACGTAGCAGTCTCGGTGCTTAGTGATTGAACCAATGAAACGCCGAGCTGTAGCCTAGCCGTGGAAATTAGAGTAGAGTTTAGTTGAAAAAAGCCGTCCAAATATACAGTGCCTACTGAAGCTTCCCTTCGTGTTTGTGGGTTCAGAAATCTATATATATATTACGCTTAGCGTCAAGGTTAGTAGAGAGAGAAGGTTGGCTCATCCGATGTAAACAAAGAATGCCCGTGACGTCGATAGGTGGCAGTGAAAGGCGCGCGAAATCATTTCCATAGCGACATTGTGCAGGTTTTGTAAGATTGTTGTTTATCTGGTTATTTCTCTCATAATCCGTTGTTATCATTATACATTTTTGTATTTTGCTTGATTTAAGCATATCGATTAAGTTTCTTCAAATGTTCTTTAACTGAACATAATTCAATTCTGAATATTTTGTTAACTTTTGGATTCAATGTTGATCAATGATTTGTTGTGATATTGTGTGTGAGTGTGTTTACTCCTGAAGTCAAACATTTATAAATTCTGCTTATTGAATGAACATTAACTTGGTCAACTTTAATATATCTATTCCCCTATTAATTTTGATCATTGGTTTAAACTGAAATACTTAGCTATGTATTTTTTTTAAACTTTTACTTTTGTTTTCAAAAAACTTGCTGAATGTTGCTAAATCACTTGAACAAAATAGCATTGCCATTGGGCTGTATGTAGAGCTAATTTTGATTATTTCTTTTATATTATTTAAATATTCATTTGTTATTAATTCTTACTATGGAGTAACTCTCGATAAAATTATTTGTGTTGTTTGAAAGATATGACAATTGACCATTCATTTAAATTTACAAATTAATTTTATTTTAAAAATTATTTATTAAATGTTATGATTGTGATAGTAGTATGAGGAAAGCTAGATTTGATGCACCTTGAATTATTAGAATTATTTTATTAAAAAATATTCCTAAGACTTAAATTTTGTAATCAAACCAGACACTTAATTTAAAAAGAAAATATTCCCTTATAGCCAAACAAAATAAACTAAGAAAATGCATTTTATAAGAACTAATAAATGTTTTTTATGTACTTATGTTTGTTTTACTAGCTGAAAATTACCTTCAATCAGGTAAGGGAACGTACCCATACTACGTGACCCATTCAGGGAAGGGAGGGGGTCTTCAAAATACCACGCTCGGTCACAGGGGGGAGGGGGGGCTTAGGTTTTCGTCACGTAGTCACTTTCTTCTAGTCAATAAGACAAAATTAAGCCAAATTAATTATTGATATTTGCCAAATTAAGACTATTTAAGCCAAATTTATTAAAAATTAGACAAATTAAGCAAAATAAATTTTTTTAAACTTTCTGTTTGCAAAAAATGATGGCAAACCGTATTTATGAATTACTACGTGAAAACTAGAGGGGGAGGGGGTCTTGGCATATACTACGGATGGTCACCAAGGGGGGGAGGGGGTTAAAAATGGTAAAAAATGGGTCACGTATAGGGTTCTAAAAAATCGTTCGATTCGATTCCGGAATCGATTCCTGGGGTTCGATTCTTTCGATTCTTCGATTCGATTCCTGGGGTTCGATTCCAACCTGGAATCGATTCCTTGACGCCAGAATCGAAAAAGTAGAATCGAAAAAAAAATTCCAAATCGAAACAGTAACCTGCTCACATGTGTCCTTCAAGGTCGATCCCCGAATCTCCCACGCCCACCCCAAATCAATGAGTTTTTTAACCTCGCGGAGAGAAAGGAGAGGGGTCAAGGCAAGGGTCATCCGGGGGCAGGAGGGCTTGTTTGTTGTTTTGCTTTTTGCTAGTGAGGGAGAGGAGAATTGGAGAACATGTTTTCGTTCAATCAGGCTCGGGCCCGCCCGGCCCTCGCTCCCACACACGATCGGGCCATCGTTTTACATGAAAAATTCCTGAACTCAAACTTAAATTTCGAAATCCATTTTTTACGCTCTAAGAATCGAAAGAATTTCCCATTATTAAATTTTTAATTAAGTTATGTCATTGACTCCATGGAATCGAAAGAATGGAACGATTCTTTCGATTCCATGGAGTCAATGACATAAGTTACTACAACTGAAGTCGATGAATTTTTCACACGCGCGTCATCGGCTCTAGAATCAAAAGAATTTCCCATTATCAAATTTTATATTAAATTATGTTAGACTCCAAGGAATCGAACGATTCTATCGATTCCTTAGAGTCAATGTCAATGACATAAGTTACTAAAACTAAAAATTTGTAAATTGCTCCTATTTTTACTTTCCAAGAATCGAAGGAACTTCGTCATCAAGTTTTTATTACACGTCATCGACGCCCAGGATTTCAAATATCCAATATTCAGTTAGTTCATGCAAGGAATTTTTTCGATTATTTCGATTCCTGGCCCAGTAATGAAAAAAAATCCTTACGATCCCTGGGCCAGGAATCGAAAGGAATTGTTTGGATTCTTTCGATTCCTGGCCCAGGAATGAAAAAAAATCCTTACAATCCCTGGCCCAGGAATCGAAAGGAATTGTTTCGATTCTTTCGATTCCTGGCCCAGGAATGAAAAAAAATTCCTTTCAGTCCCTGGGCCAGGAATCGAAAGGAATTGTTTCGATTCTTTCGATTCCTGGCCCAGTAATGAAAAAAAATTCCTTACGATCCCTGAGCCAGGAATCGAAAGGAATTGTTTCGATTCTTTCGATTCCTGGTCCTTTTGGTCCCTGGGCCAGGAATCGAAAGAATCGAAAAAAAAATTCCTTCCTATTCTTTGGCCAGGACAGGAATTGGAAGAATCGAAAAGAAATTATTTTCGATTCCTCCTGAATTGAATATTTGATGATTTTGAAATATCTCCATTTTTACACTGCTTAGATTTTATACACGAATGTAAACAAATTTCATTTCCCTTCAATGAATAAATATATTGAGTTCCACGATTCCATGAAGAGATTTTTCGAAAGCTTTCTTTCAAGAGTTGCTAAGTTCCCGATATGGAAAAAAATAGCTAAATGGTCAAAAAACGATGGTTTTTCGTAAATTTCTCTAGAACCAAGCAATGTAGAGCTTCGAGTTTACGAAATTCGAATTTTCGGGACCAAATTGGTCTAGAAAAGAGAATACTGCACAATCTGGAGAGTCCTGAAAAAGGAGCAAATGGTCCTGGATCGTTTTGGCGGGAAAAAAGTAGGAATTTTAATTTTCACTCACCCCCTAATGCGATACATGGTTCGATTCCTTAATTTTAGGATGCACATATACCAAAATTTCAGAAGCCTAGAGCAAGCGGTTCGTGTGTTATCCGGGAAAAACGGAGTTTTTGGATTATTGGTTTTTCAGGAAAAACTCCCAAAATAATTTAATCCATACCTAAATGATTTACATATCCGTAATCTGTGAAAAATTATCGATTTATCCATGTAAGACACTTGGGGCGGGGTCGAATTTTTTCCGAAACTCTCTTGACACGACTTGTCCCAAAAAATGGAGTGTTTGGCATTAAATACAAGTAAGCCCCAATCTTGTTCTAAAAATCCTGGAAGACGTAACAACCACCGTGGATTCCCGGAATTCTGGAAAAACTTTGCCATAACAATTAGTTACTATAAAAAAAATTAAAAAATAAATTTATATTAATATTTTCGGATTTATAAGCTTTCTTTGGACTTGTGTTTTTTCGTCGAAATCTGAACTTTTTTTCAAAGTTCAATTAGTGCCTTAATTACCAACCGATTTTCACCAAAATCGAATATGAGGTATATGGCAGGGTATATTTTTGAGATTTTAAGGTCGAAAATTTAATATCGTTTTTCAATTTTTGTAAAAATTACGATTTTAGTGCGACTTACGCACGAGTCCATTGACCCTAATTTTTGTTCTAAATTCACAAAACTCCTGATTCTGCAAGATTATGGAAATGTAATGAAGGTTCAAAGGTCGCCGACCCAATGAAAATTGATTTAATTGGTTTTTGAGCGATTCTCTACTGCACTACCGAATCGCTCTTTGGAAAGGCCCCTATCACGTAATTCCCGGTCTAGAAAATTCGATATGTTGCTCTCGGACCCAGGTGTATTACTAGAATTCTTTGTCGAAATTCCTCGGAAAGCCATTAAATAAAGTATTTTTTTAAGAAAACATCTTTCCCAATAGTACTGCAGTACGCAAAACAGGGTCTCAGAAAAGTGTCAAGTTTCCTAAATAATGTTCAGAAACAGAACCGTTTCGAATTCCAGATCCTGGTACTACTCCTAGACGTAGAAAATTAACCGACCATCAGTCGAATTTTTATAATTAGTTTTATTATTGTTTTTTAATTTTAAAGTAGCGGTATCGAAAATCCTTGGTTCGGAGGTACTACTTCGTTACAATTACTGCTTTGTTTATTTATATTAAACTAGCTGATATACCCGCCGTTGCTCGGGAAAAAAAAGGATTTTCAATCTAGGTGATAAAATAAATAAGAATTATTTTCTTCCCTATATTCCTTTCCTGGGCGTCATTTAGGGGCAATAGGGTCAACTGGCTTTCCGCTAGAATTCTTCTTTTATGCTTTACTTCCTTAATACATAAAAAACTTTAAAAACACCACCTGTTAAGAATTAATGTGTGAAATCCTCATTTTTAAGAGTGATATTTTCAAATTATAAAAAAGTGGAAGGAGACCCTCTTAGCCCCCTTATTTCAAGGTGCTATATCTTTATTCCCTTCACAATATCCTCCATATATTTCTCCAATTCGTAATGCATAGTTGTGGCAAAATCTTCCACCTTCGCTTCAAAATAAAGGTAGAGGTCTATTATTGAACAGCAATTTCTATTGACTTAATACTTATTTTTCCCTTCATCCCTGTTTTCATAAAATTCAAAGCAAATAAAAAATAAATACACTTCCTTAAGATGTAAATAAAACCTAAAGAAACTTCGGGAATTAAAGTGTTAATAACCGGTTTTATTTTAATTAAAATTTAAAAAGGTCAGGGGGAGACCCCCTGAACCCCCCTTTGTTGATTTATTTCCAACATATTCGCTAAAAGAAATCGCCTTCAAACATAAAATAAATGTAAGCAGTAGCGGATTTCTAAATAGGCTAGCTAGGCTATAGCCTACGGCGGCAAATTTTAGTAGGCGGCAAATTTTTTACGGCAAAATTTTTTTCTGAATATAAAAAAGAAGAAGAGAAATGAAACACTAAACATAAGCTCTGAGGAGAACGTCCTTTCAAAAAAGCAAACTATGTAGTTTACAAGGAAATGTTCTCTTTGTTACCCAAAGGGTCTCAAAATGAACTAAAACACTACTTTAATGGGCAATTTTAAAAGAAATGCCTGGGGGAGAACCCCCAAACTCTCCTCTCCAATTTTGATATCTGGTTATACAGTGTTTTGCCCTTGAAAATTATGCTGCTTACAAGAAGCTTTTCCCTTTTGGTGCTCTCTCCATAGAGTTTAAAAGTAGATACACACAAGTTTGGAGGAAATTTCCAAAAATATTTTCTGGGGGAGGACCTCTTGCCCCCGTTTGACGTTTTTATAGCTTTTTCCCCCAGAAAATTCGGTGGTTTTCAAGGAACTGTAAGGGTCTCAACAGAGCCGTGCTAAGGGGGCGGTCGCCCCGGGCGCCAAATTCCCTATAAAGGGTGCCAAATTCATGTTTGAGAACTATGTTTTTTGTATGAGTTGTTACTCTTAAAAATGTATTTCTGATTTCGTTTTGCTTTCCACTTGAGGCTCGGGAAGTGGATAGAACAATAGAACACGGACACTCACACGCCTTTTGTGAGAGACGCCATGGGGGTAAAAGAAGACTTTTTTTTGTTTGGTAAACGCCAGATGTGTCCACTTCCAGTCTTCGGTTGCAATGTTGCTTTAAGACACAGTAGGGGTGACGATTGACAGAGAATGGGGTAGGACGTGTGAAAGATTTATGGACCAGACGGACTAGGAAGGTTTTGTTCTGCCTGGGGCTTACTTCAAAGGGGGTGCTGTTGTGATAACAAACATTTCAGGTTTCTTGACCAAAGAATTCCATGAAAATCTTGAGAGCTCAGGGATGGAAAGCTCGTTCAATTAGTTCCATGGCACCTGCTCAAAGGGGTCATAAATAAATCGAAATTAAAGGATTCCGCTTCTTGAGCTCTTCATCAGCTATTGGTTCATTGAAAAACTAATCCTGTGTATTCGGGGGTTGGTTTTCATTCCCTTTCATTGAATGTGTTCATGATACCGCTCCCATACAAGCTCTGTTTTGCTTCTCAATTGGCAGTATATAGAAGAGTTTAGCCTTGAACAGAGGGAGACCTTCTAAATTTCTGTATTGTAAGTTCAAAAATACAAATTGGAACATCGTTTTCTGGTAAGTTCCTATTTGTTTTTCGTATTTTATTATATTAATCAATAAATTTCATAAAATTAATTGGATATTCATACTTGCCAACATTAAGGTTTGTCCGTAAAATGTTCGGATTTTCGTTTAGTTTACGGTCTTACTGATGGATCGGAAATTTCTGCGGTTATTGTGTTTCTTTTCACTTCAAAATCAGATTCCTCTGCCAATCCCTGTCCATATTTGATTTTCACAATTTTGAATAGTTTATTTCAGAAACAATATAAACCCCATTGGATTAACACAGCGTTTAACTTGTTTCTGAAATAAACGGTTCAATTTTGGTCTTTTTATTAAATTAATTTTAGACTTTTTTGTAAGTCTTGGATTCGTCGCAAGTCTCCTGAGTCTTGATGGGCACTCTCCTGGTAAGTTTGCCTTATTGCAATGCGAAAAGAACAACTTAACCCAGATAAGACCCTGAAAGATGCTTCGATGCATGAAACTTGTTTTCAATCAATTTTTCATATTATTTTCCTTAGTAGTAGTTGATACAAGCGATCATTTATGAAAACATTTACTAGAAACTAGATGAAAGAAAATATTTGTTTATTTCTTAGAAACTATTGCAGATTTTTAATTATATTTTATGCAATTTCACATACTGATTTATAATTTCAATTGTTTTCTTGAGTTAAAACACTAATTTCGAGGATCAAATTTTTTAAAAAAGGAAAAATTCTGGTAGAGAACCCCCAATCCCCAAAATTTGACGTTGATGCCTAAATGAAGAGGTCTACTTTAGGTGTTTCCCCAAAGTGTGTCGAAATAAAGAAGACTTCCATTTCCCCTCCAAAATTTTACGTCTATTTATGATTATTTTCCTTTAAAATTCAGTTATTTTTATGGTCTCCAAATGAACTAAAACACTTTTTTCCCAAGACATTTTTCAAAATTTTTCTGGGGGAGATCCCCAGATTTACTTGAACTCACATAAAAAAATTTCGACAATTTGTGCAACACATTCAAGAGCTTCTTTCAAGTGATTAAAAGTTTAACGCATAAATAATGGTACTCGTTAGGGGTACATTAACGTTAAAAACGTTGAGGTAATCCCCCCGAAACAAAAGTCTGGTTATAGCCCTAAAATTTTCCCACATAAAAAATTGGACATAAAAGGGTTGGTTTCAAAAATAAAGGGGGCGCCAATGAGCCACCTTCGCCCTGGGCGCCGTTTTACCACGTCACGGCTCTGGGTCTCAAAATGAGCTGAAACACTTCTTTAAGAAGCAACCCCCCCCCATTTTTACTTCGAGCTTACATTGTTATATTTAGTGTAAAATATTACTTTTTAGTGATCTAACATATCAGGTATAAATACACTCGGGACCTTAAGAAGACATTCAGAAGTTCAGTTAGACCGTGCCCCCCAAAGAAAATAAGAATCCAAAAGTTAAGTCAAGGAAGGGCCGTATCCAAGGGGGGCCCCGAAATTTTAACGTCAATTTTTTACTTACTGTTTTTCCTTAAAAAATCGTCTTAAAAGGCCTACAACCCCTACTTTTAAGGTTGAAAATTGAAAATTTTTCTTGGGGAGAAAGAACCCCCGACCCTCCTTGAAATTTTGAAATCTATAATTAAAATCGTTCCTTGAAAATGTTGGGATTTACAAAGAGTGGTCCTCTTTGGGTTGCTTTAACCCCCTCCCAATAAGAATAAGCACTAACAGTGAGTAAGAGGGGAAGTGGGAACTCGGGGGTTGGAAAAAGGGAAACACGACTCCAAAACGAGTTAAAATCTTGTTTTTAGGGTCAAATTTCCAGAAATTTTCTGGGGGAGGACCCCCAGACCCCCTCCTTTAGAACATTGGAAGACGATTTTGATATTTAAAATCCTTAGCCCCCAAAGACTAAATCCTGGATCCGCCGCTGTCTACTTACCTTGGTCACTAACAAAATCGAATTAACTTTTAGGAAAATTTTTGCCAAGACCCCCACGAAAAAAATGTCTAGTTACGGCCCTGAGCAAAGCTATCAACACTTAAGCAACGACGCTCCCATGGTAACAGCGGTCGCAACTTTCTGAGCGATCGCAGCGCCAATTTTCCTCCTGGCGAACGTGCGAGGAGTTAGCCGGTGACGGAGGGCTGCCCGCGCATGCGTGGTTATACCTTCCTTAGCATTGATTGCCATTCCTTAAAATTTATTTTGTTTAGTCTTGTTGAAGAAATAAAATAAATTGGGGTTCCCATAAATTTGATCATTTTTATTAACGTATCATTGCTGATTATAAAATATAATAAATATTGAAACATATATGAAAAAACCTTTTAATTTGAAACCATTTTTTTTAATTTCATCACATTAAATCATTAAAAACAATAAAATCTAGCCTTTAAGTTAAGACATAAAATGTTAATTTTTTTAATTAAAAAAAACTAAAACTGCAATAGTATATGGTTTTGTTTAGCAACTTTATTCTGTTTTCACAGAATACATAAATCGTTAATGATATTTAAAATTAAAAAATTAGGATTATTGTACATTTTTATGTATCCAAATATTCTTAATAGGATATTTCATTGGTGCAGGAACATAATTGTTTCCTCCAAAAGAAGATTTTATTGTAAAATAATACCAAGTTGATTCAGTTACTGAAATTCTTTAAGTTTCATTTTTTTTCACATAATTCATGGATAAAAATTTTAATAAAATTATACCCTATTTTAATCTTCCTTTCGTACTTAAAGCTTATCTTTTAAGTGGACATTTTCTTCAATTATCAATTAGATATAGGTATTTTTTCTCGAATTTAGCTAGCTTATATAAAGGCAAGATTGATAGTGTTGCATTTGCAAATTTTTGGTTGGTTGACAATATCAAAATATTCCATCTCTTACTTCTAATAGAAATAATTCTATAATCAAAACCTAAATCCTTGCAAAGAAATTTAAAATGTCCCTTTAAAGAAAACTGGAAAGTTATTTACAATATGTAAGGTGATGGGGCAGATTTTACAAACACATTCTTAATACTCCAGTTTGGAAATAAGAAAAAAGTGAGTCTGTCTAGGATTTTTTTAAAACTACATATTTTGGGAAAATTTAAATCAACTTGGAAAAAAATTAAAATGATAGTGTATAAATTAACATGCACATATACATAATCTTCAAAAGATCAAAAAAATAATAAGAATTTTGTTTAGAATGACTAATTAATTTTAAATATAGGATAAAACAGCTTATATCAGAGAACTTTCCTATAGAAATTTATTTTGTGAAGGTACCAATAAAATGTAGTAAATTATCCTTAAACAGACACCTGGAGTAACTTGTAAAACTTTAAAATTATATAAACTAAATCTTGGAAAAAAAATATCTTCTAATTACAAGAAGGTTCTGAACTGTAAGAATGTTAGCACAACAATTTATCAATTATTCAATGTTTATTCAATGACTTAAATATAGTTGAATTGTCACTATTTGATGGTCACAATTCTAAGGAAAAATATTTTTTAAAATTACTAAATACAGTGATCTGTTTTTCACTATCAGAATGGTTATTGTCATCAAAAGATAACTCAGAAATGAAGAGAATTTATCAAAAGGAAAAATGTTTATTTGACTACATTAATCGACACTAATTCTTGAAATACATGACATTTTATTAAGTTACATCATTTTTAAATTCTTCACAATCTGCCCTTTTCAATATTCGTTTCATGGATTTACAAAGAACAGCATTTTATATGAAATTAAAAAAACAATTATTATAGCAAGCGATTACAACATCGAAATAGTAATTACAGGAAAAAATTTAACATTATACTAATTTACTGATTGCTATATTAAATGACTCATTGAAGTATGAAAGGTTTACTTATTTGCATTCAATGATATTTATTTTATCTTGGTGTAAATTTCTAAATTTAATCTCCTGAAGATAAAAACTTTCATGCGAAAGATACAGAAAGATGCGAAAGAAAGATACAGTACTTCTAGTTGAACAAAAAACAAGCGAATAAGAATTCTTAAAATATGGGATTTCCTAATTCTAGAAAAATGCGTAATTTAGCTAAATAAGAACTATAAAAACAGTCAAAATGATAAATATTTTTATCCCTGTTTCAATTAAGAATTACAAGTAATACGTAATTTATAACTATGGCAAAAAATATCTTACACAAAATTTAAAAGAAACGATCTCTTATTTTTTTTACAACTGAAAAAACAATAAAAAGCTCCATTTAAAACAAAGTAAACAACAGCTGCTAATAAATATATAATTTGTCGAGTAAGATAACTTTCACTGGGATCTAAAAAATATTAAATATTCAAAATATTTACCTTCGTAATTCCAATCTTGAATTGACCTGAGCTAGTCTATAATTTTTTATGTTGATCTGAAACTAATGATTAATCAAAACTTAATCAAAACAATACTCAATTGAGTGACGACATGGGGAAAAAATGGCGGCAAATTTTGAGCTCTGAGATTTCTGTAACTCCTCGCACGCTCGCTAGAGGACGCCACTAGAAAAAAAGCGACTGGTCGTCCCATTGAATTGTCTTCGCTTAACTATATAACGCTTTGGCCCTGAGTCACGGCGTGTACCAAATCCACTTATGATCTTTGCCCCCCCAACCCAAAACTGAAATGAAGTCCCTGTATAGTTTTGTAAGAGGTATAGTTTATAGGCGGCAAATTTTGGTTCAGCCTATAGGCGGCACATTTGGAAATCCGCCACTGAATGTAAGCATCATTTGAATTGACACCAACCATCTAAAATGCTTCTGATGAAATACTATTGTTATTTAAATTTTATTACTTGTAAAAAAATTTAAAAATTTTCGGTTAAATATTTTTTGATTATTGCAAAAAATTTATTTTATCACAAATTATTTCTTTATCAGATTTTTTTTTAAATTCTACTCGCTATAAAATATTTTTAAATAAATATTTACAACAATAGTGGTTTTGCGTCACTTGGATGGAGCAATAACCGTTATCAGTTTAACATTGAAGCTACGCATAAGAATTTAGAAAAGGTCCAAAAAAGACTGCTTGGAATGCTTTGATTTTAAAAATTCTTTTTTGAAAACCTTCCCGATAGTGTGAGGAACAACGTGCTAAAATTTCATACCAATCGCATTAATAATGTGGGTGCTAGAATGCAAAAACTAAAAACTGGAGTAAATATTCAAACTCCCGTGCAACCCCTCTAGAATGGAATATCGAAAAATCCAGAAATTACTTTCTTTGAAATATTATTAAGAATCTATTACTAACAGGTCGCTTCGAAATATCAAATTATTAGTATATTTTTCTTCGAAAATGTAAAACTTTGTTTATGCTCAGAAAAAACAGGTTTTTGAATTTTTTAGACCCCTTAAAATTCGAATATCGAAAATTTGAAAAATGCCTTTCTAGATATTGTATATAGGTACCTTCCTGTTAAATTACAAAGATCTGGGGTCATTTGGAACGGAGCTAGGTTCAAAAACGTAGAAATCACTCCAAGCATCCCTGTGGATCAGAAAAAAGGAATTTCGAAAAATCCCTTCTTAGTGCGCGCTTACACCGTAAGATCTTTCACCACACCAAGTTTCGAGTCTTTAGCCCCGGTAGATTTTGCTGTGCGTTGATAGGTGAATGAATCGATCGATCGATCGATCGATGAATGGTAAAGCTCTTTTATTATTATAGACAATAATCTTGTAAAATCATTTGGTAATAATAAAAATTAAAAAAAGAAACAATGATAATTATTAAAATTAACTAAATAGTTAATTATTAATTATTTTAATAATTTAATTTAATTAAAATTTAGAAGGAAACATTAATTAATCAGAAACATAATTAGACAGTTTAATTACTTAATAATTATAGGTTTTTATTTGAAAAAAAAAAGGTTCAATTCCTTGGAATCGATTCCTGATGGAATCGATTCCTCGAGAGGTACGATTCCTAGGAATCGATTCCAAGCCATTCGATTCCGATTCGATTCCGGAATCGATTCCTTCAGAAATATTTAGAACCCTAGTCACGTAGTATGGGTACGTTCCCTAAGTTTGGTGCAAAATGCCCTAGAGTGGGCCATGTGCCATAAAAAGTCAATTAACCAACCAATCAATTGGGTAAGTAAATTTATCACTAGTCAGGGAAGTGTAATATTTTCACGTCAACTAAATTCTAATGTTCTAAAAGATATTGCCTTCTTGAATCGGTTAACTTCATAGTTTTGCTGAACTGTAGATTTTAATTGTTAAGGATTTTCAGCAAAATGTACATGCCAGTGTACTGATGCCTCTTCCAAGGTAAATTGATCAATAGTCTGTATAGTGCAATATAATTTCATGTCTATTATTAAATTCTGTCTTAATCTGTTTCTTGAATATTAGATTTTTTTGTTAAGTTTTCAAATTTTATTAAGGAATATTGTTGATGTTTTAATTTTTAATAAAAAATATATTCACTAAATGCTTCTTTCATTATTTCTCAAAGTAAATTTTTCCACTTTTTACACCAGGTTCTTTTTTTGTTCAGTATAAATAACAGTTGTATATCCAGTTTTAATAATTAAACAGTGAGTGGAAAACCAAAAAAAAGCAAAATAATATGAACTTCAATTCTAAAATGTAATATTGATTGCATTGGAAGTTAGAGGGACCCAGAAAAATCTTACACATGTCCAAGTAATAAAAACAAAAGTTTTAATGCTTTATTATAACACCCAACCAAAGGGTTACTAATTATTATGCATAAAGGAATTAAAAAATACTATAGTGATTTGTTGCATAACATTATTTAAAACTTTTAAGAATGATTATTGGAATATGTAACATTCCTCAGTTCTATTAATTTTTTTATTGATTGGGATGGCATGTGGATAATGTATTGGGTATTTTCCCATCTTGATAAAAACTATTATATCAAATTTATTTAAGTCAGCAGGACAGAAAAGTTGTACTGGTAATTAGGGATAATTAAAAAATGTAAATAAAAAGGTTTAATCCAAATTTGTCTGAAAAGTTTCATTCATGGGGGAAAAAGGGCAAAATGATTTGTGTTTTTTGCCTCATTTTTTTAATAAACTGATTTAATTTTACTTTAATATTTTTCTTAGTATTTCTTCAATATGTTATAAAATTAAATAATAATTATACAACATTTTTGTACTTAGAAGTATAGTGACTAGAATAAGTCACTATATTGAATACTTAGAAGCTGTACAATTTCAAGAGGAGTGATGATAAGTATGAGAACTTATGCATAAACAAAGCGAGATTAATAATATCCAAAAACGTTTAAATTGCCAAAAAACAGTTATAACGGAAGAAAAATGTGTGGTATATTATAACAGGGTATTTTGACTCAGGTAGCAGAAGCAATATAACCGGAAAAATAAGCAAAAAAAGAAACTAAATCGATCGGATTTGCCCATTGAAAGTCATGGGTATTGAGCAGTAGAAAAGCGAGCCGCGCCTGGCCGCGCCACTTTCTCACGTCATAGATCACGTGGTTAAAGCGAATGAGCCAACCTTCTCTCTCTATAAACCTTGGCTTAGCGTGGTAGCGTGGCAAGCCCTTATTACTTACCCGCCGTTGGCAACGATCGGTTTGTTTACACTTTGCGAATTTGTGTTTATGTTTTCCGCGTCTTCCGATTCACGAGATTCACGACACCTTTCAACTTTTTAGTTGTGTCATGGATTTTTGTATAGCAGCAATTTATTTTCGTAATCTATATATATATTACGCTTAGCGTGGTAGCGTGGCAAGCCCTTATTACTTACCCGCCGTTGGCAACGATCGGTTTGTTTACACTTTGCGAATTTGTGTTTATGTTTTCCGCGTCTTCCGATTCACGAGATTCACGACACCTTTCAACTTTTTAGTTGTGTCATGGATTTTTGTATAGCAGCAATTTATTTTCGTAATAACAAACGTAGAAGAATCTCGAGAAGTAATGGAAACTCCCGAGCAAGCGAGTATTCGCAGAACTAATCGGACCGAGTCTGATGGATTGCGGCGTGCGGCAACTAACATTCCTGAAATTTCATTGTTCACGAAGCATCATTGCGGAGAATTAGCTATAAAATGTTTCCATATTAATGATTTTAGTTGAAAAAGCTGTAAGGATGAAATACTTTTAGGCGTTGAAATAGCACAGTAATTTTGATGGCGATCGAGGTACGTCGGTAATTTTGATGGCGATCAAGGTACGTCGGCAACACGCAATTGGTTAAGCCAAGGTTAAATATAAGCAGAATTTAAAATTTACCCACTTTTGCAAGCATGAATCACTAAATTTGTGGCCTAAAATTGCCTATACTTCAAAAAACACAGGTCACTGCAATAAAAATATGAGTGATCCTTCCTAAAGTGTAGCCCTTTATTTACGGAAAACTTAATATTGAAGGTAGAGAACCATACACATCAATAGCCAAGCACAATTTGGAAACACTTGAGTGTGCGGTAAATAGCGTACACCCACGATTATTTTGCAGAAACAATCGAAAGTTATTTAACCATACAGCTGTGGGTAAGTGGTATTTTCACAGCGACAGTCATATTAAGAAATTATGTAACTTTCATGGACATAGTGTTTAACTTGCCCATTCTTCACATGAAGGGGTAAAAATTTTCTTACTATTAGCAACGTGGAAAAAATTTTGATTTTAAGGATTTAATCATTTATACCATATTATTTGTTTGGTGCTATATATGCTCTTATTTCGGCCTTGCACTGTGAAAGAAGTTATGTTGAATTTTCAGGGGAACTGTTTGTACACATATAATTTAAACCCATTCACTAAACTATGATTTGATGAATGGTGCCCTCAAATGTGCTAGACTAACAAAGTTAGTGACCGCTTAGCGAGCAAAGCGAGCCAGGATCGCGAAGCGATCCTACGCGAACTGCGAAGCAGTTCGCGCGGGGGTTGGCGAGCGATAGCGAGCAGGGGGCGGCAGCCCCCTAGTAGGAATGTATTAATTAAATCCAGGTTATTGGACAGGAAATTCCTTCCCAAGTTCGAAACAAATGGAATTTCTCAGGTGCTTCTTCATAAACAAAGTAATAAAAATATATGTATGTAATATAAGTAAGTGTATGTATCCCTTAATACTTAATATAGAAATTACTTGGTAATTATGTAAAATAAATGCTATTTTATTTGTAATTTTTAATTTTGTCCTTTTTTTGTTAGTTTTACTTGTCCTTTGTAGTTAGAATTTTCACTCTGTATCAAAAAATTGTCTTGAAAAAGGATAAATCAAATAATTTCCATTTAATTAGGATAGCTAGAATTACTAGTAAACATATGAAAGTTAAATTATTATGTACTGTTATCTGAGGATATTGAGCATTTTTTTGGATAAGTTTCTTTTAATAAACTAGGGGGCTCCGCCCCCTGCTCGCTATCGCTCTCCAACCTCCGGAACTGCTTCGCAGTTCTTTGAAGATCGCTTCGCGATCTTAGCGAGCAGAGCTCGCTTGTTCCATCTTAACTATCCAGCACAACCTGGAACTATCCTGCTTTGTTAATGATAATTTAATATCGAAACTTTTTATCCCTCAAACTTTTTAATAATTTAATTCGGATCATTAACACGAAAATATCAAAATAAAACTCTTACTGAAATATTCCTTTTTAGCTTTTCAATAATTTAATAGATAGGGGGCTACCGCCCCCTGCTCGCTATAGCTCACAAACGCCCGTAACTTATACGCAGCTCTTTACAGATCGCTTCACGATCTGAGTGAACAAATCTCGCTAGTTACATTTTAACAGCTATGATAACAACCCTCATCCGTATAAAAAACGCTTTTCTAAAACCCAATTATATTTTTCTCTTATCACTAATTTCTCTATTTAATCTTTAGCAGAGTAAAACAAACTTCCCGCGAATCCTCTTCCTTTCATCCGCACAAATAACACTCAAAAAAGCTAAATTATTTATTTCTCCAGTAGTTCAAAAAATATTGCAATACCTTTAAATGATTGGGTCCCTACTTAGAGGCTCGAAATTAATTCCCCTTCCGGAAAAACTCCTAGACCACGTGACTTTCCGGAGTCACGTGATACAAAACTCAAAAAGTGCTACTTAGATGCCAAAAAATACCTCTGCCTTCCGGAATTCAGGCGGGATTTTTTTCAACCGGAAAAAACTGCGTGAAATTAATTTCACTGTGGGGAAAAGTAATGGCGGACAGTATAAACAATAATCCCAATCGGACCTTCATTTGTAATTAAAATCAATAACTGTATTTTTTACCGGAATAGGCTGCACAAGGAATTATTTTTTATTAATAAGATTCTTCTGACAAGAAATTGGACTAAAGAAATGCGAATAATATAACGTGAAAGAACAGACAACAACAGGAACAGCATATTCTGTGGTGAAAGGAAAAAAAGGTAAGCTTTTTTCTATAATAATTACCTTGTTATAAGTCACTATAATTGTTATTAATTAACTTAATATATCCTATTTACTTATTCAATAATCGGGGATTAATTGGTAAAACTATTTTGCCTCGATCAATCTAACCATAATTTATTGAAACGTAACTTTGAGATTGTCCTAATTTCGTTTTTCGTAGATGTCTTGACAATTCTTCCACCTTAATATTATCATAATAATGAAGTACTTTATAAAATAAGGTGCTGAAATTTTTTTTTGAATAACTTCCAGAAAACTGTAAGAATACCTAACTCTAAATTCTAATCATATTATAAAACATACAGTGATCTTAAAAGAGTGCTTTAGCTTATAAATATTCAATTATATCAGTTGAAAAGTAATTATTTACTTGAAAACACAGTAGAACTCTTCATTATTATTTGATATTATGTAATTAATTGATTTATGAAATGAACTACTACAATGTTTTCAAAAATTCCAGTGGTAGTAAATTCATGTATTCCATTCTAGGTTCTATTTATAGTTGTTACCACACCCTTTCTTGATGTAATGGACCTCAGACCCCTAATAAAACTGCTGCAAAAGTAAACATGGGGTTTTCTAAGAAGGTAAAATAACCTTTTTTTGTAATGTGAGTGTTAATAAGTAGAAAAGAATGCTTTTATTAGTTGTGTACTTTGCAAGGGAAATGTTTGATTAGTTTATAGTTTTGCTGATAAATATTGTGATGATTAAATGTTATTTATGTTACCTGGCATGCTTTAGATAAAAGGGCTTTGTTGGTTTCATTTGCATTCTTTATCTAGTCATATGTTTTTGTCAAAAAGAAAGTTTAAAACATTAAAATTATAAAATCCAAATTTTAATCAAGGATTAAACTGATTAGGTTTGTAAAATTTTAAGGCACTTGCGTGATAAGTCATTGACCAATTTGCCAACATTAACACTGTTTCTAAAAAAAACTTTAACGCTCTACTCATCTATAATCATTTTCTGTTTTTGGAAAGTTTTAATTTAACATTGATAAATTGAAAAGTTGACAGCTTAGTATTAAATTTGAGACCACCTACAAACAACATAAAGGACATTGTAACAAATGAAATTATTAGTGATAAACCTATCAGCATTTCTATCAGTGTCGTATCATAAGGGCCATTGTAAAGAAGTTCTAATGTACTAAATATAAATACAAGTTACTACTGATTATAATACATCTCTTTTCCTTTTTCATGACTTGGTTCCCCTTTTCTGTATGTTGTCCTAAGCTACAAGAAACTAATGTTTTTCATTTTGATGCCTGCTTGCCTTTTGTACATAAAACTATTTAAGAATATTCAACACAACTTGTATTTAAAGCCTAAAGACTTTTTACTATGTTGAATTTAGGCACTATAACCTAATCTAAACCTATATAATCTGATTTAAATTTAAAATACCAGGTATAAATTTAAATGGCTCAATAATCCTATTTTATCTCGCCAAAATCCAATTCACCGACAAATCATTACACCGAAAGACTATTTTCCCAGCAAAACATTTCTCAAAATTGGCCATTACACAGACAGAATATTTTAAAAATTCCAGAATTTTCCATATTCTTGTACACAGGCAACAAGTTTTACTGAATTCCAAAACACTGTCAGATCAATTCACCAAATTGATTGTTTCGCCTGTCTTTTTGGCCAATGGTCAAGTCATGTTAGGGTTATGGAATCGAGGGAAATATCTTGTCGGTGAAATGGCTTTTCATACTGGAGGTAATGTCTGTCGGTGTAATAAGGTTATTCAATAAGACAGGAATTTTTTCTTTTGGGTAACTGTGTTTCGCTGTGGCTTTTGGTGAGATAGGCTTGCAATTGTTATAGTAAAATAATGTTAATTTCTTAATAAAAGCTCATGTGCTTATGAACAACAGCCTCAATGTGGAGTTTGAAGTAATTGGTTAACTGCATTAAAGTTTTGGTCAAAACTTACCTTCTCTCCCTGAAACGGCAAAAAAACTAAAGTGAAGAGTATTTTAAAATTAAGTAAAATCTTAACCATTTCCTATAGGGGAAATGTAAACAAAAAGGACATGGGGAGTGTATTAAGTTATTTTGAACAACTTTTATAATATTCTTTGTTTCTTTTATACAGGCAACATCTATCCGAATAACCATGACTGGGTAAACCCATCCTCAACAATAAAGGATTCAACGATTCATCTTTTGAATGCATGGAACTTCATATCAATATCATTTTAAAACTATGGGACTTATTTTTCTGACTCTAGCATGCCTTGGAGAGTAATACTATTGTATGGAAACAACTGTAAACTTACACATGTTGATTAAAAAAGTTTTACAATTGTTGATTCTGAAATGATTGATAGTTTTCCAATAAATTGTTTGTTATTTTTAAAAAAAACTTGAAGATTATTTTGTGTGTTCAATTCTTGTAGCTAAGAGGAAACGTACTATAAGGGTTAGCCAGGTTCTCTCTTATTAACTTATATTGGCAACATTTTATATATAAATATAAAAAAAATTAAAAGCAACAGGGAAGGCATCATGTATTTTAACAAACTGAGAATCATTTCCAAATATTAAAATAAAATATTATTACTAGCAGGTTGTTTAATTTCTCGACACTCACCAGGCTCATTAAAGAGCAGAGTTTCTCAAACTGAGGGTCACGACCCACTGGTGGGTCGCCAGTCAATTGTTGGTGGGTCGCGAGAATATTTTGAATTTTCTGAATATATAGTGTATTTTTGTTAGTTTTTACAGATGTGTTATTGACTTTTGAAATTTATCAAGTTACCATATATAGTAAAAATAAGAAAAATAACCTACTTGTGTCGAATGCAAAATACAATTAATGTAAAAACATACTATTTGTCACATTAATGCGCTTATAATGCAAAACTAGCTGGTTATTCAAATAAGATTTGATTATAAACGACAATTAACCTGAACGGGACAAAGTCCCCTTGGTGACGAATATGTTGTATTGTATTTTCTGCACCCATGTTGAAAATAAAGTAAACGTAGGACTCCCCATACACACCAGGGAGAGCAATGCAATTTTTAAGAATTTTTTTAGAAAATAATTTAACTGCAATTAAGTCTTGCTAATTAAGTAAATGCTATTAAATGAAAAATGAAATGAACGAGGAAAGTAATGCTATTGTGTGTTATTGGTTAAACATGTAGATTAATAAAGTTTTGCAATTCTTGATTCAGAAATGACTGATAGTTTTTAAATAAATTGTTTCACTTAAGATTTGTTATTGTTATAAAAAATATTTCAACATCTTGTTTATTTCTTTTACCAAAGAGAAAACAGTATACTCTAGGGTTAGCCAGGTTCTCCAATATTAACTTATAGTGGCAACATTTTATTTTTAAAAAAATTATATGAAATTATAAAAAAAATTAAAAACAACAGTGAAAGTATCTAGGATTTTAATAAGCTGACTATAATTTGCAAATATTACAATAAACCTAAATATTATAACTATACTCTGCTCATTTAGAATGGGTGCCTGAGACGTAATATATTAGAAGCAATTACTACTGTAATAATCATCGAAAAATTTTTCTTGTGCAGGCAGGGGAAACAGAAGTAGTTAAAATACAGTAAAAAAAATTTGGTCCCTGAAGTTGTGTGATGAGCGTTATTAGACGTTTTTGATCCTGTTTCAGGCGCCAATTCTAAATGAACAGACTATAGCAGTGTTGTTTAATATTTGCAAATTTTGTTGAGTTGATTAAAATTCTTTACGCTTTCGCCACTAGGCTTATCCTAGAGTAACGAGAGTTTATGATGGTATTTAATAACATAAGGTGGCATCATGTGAGCTTAAATTTTCCACATCTAAAGATTAGTGTTCGGCAACTACTGGTCAAAAAGTAGTTAACTACCAACTACCAACTAGTCTGGGCAAAAGTAGTTGTAACTACTAGTTAACTACTTTTTCTTGGAAGTAGTTGTAACTAGTAGTTGATTATTTCCCAAAGTAGTTAACTACTAGTTAACTAGTCTATTTAATTTCATAAGATATTTTCCCCAAATTTTCGATTACTTTTTCTTACCTGTAGCAAAAACAGGGGAGTCATTTAGTCATTTAAGGGGGGCAGGGTGGGGCAACCGCCCCCCCCCAAGGTTTCTACTGTTATGTGAAAAATAGCGGCTAGTCCCTTGAAAATTCTGTAACTTCCACAAGGAGCTTTGGGTGCAACTCAAAAAGTCTCAAAAGGAGTTAAAACACTACCTTTAAGGGTAAAATTTCAAATAAAAATTTCTGGGGAAGGATTCCCAGCCCCCCTCTAAAATTTTACGTCAGTGGTTATACAGATTTTTCCTCCTTAGAATTCTGCCATTTACAAGAAACTTTTCCCTATACGAGCTCCACAAAGAGTTTGAAAGAGATAAAGCACTAGTTTAAAGGGGAAATTTCAAAAAATTTTCTTTTGCATACCCCCAGCCCCCCTCTATAATTTTGACCTCTGTTAAACAGTGTTTTTCCCCTTGAAAGTTCTGCCGCTTTCAAGAAGCTTTTCCTTTTTAGTGTTCCCCAAAGAGTTTGAAAAACAGATAAAAAACGAGTTTAAAGTGGTAATTTCCAAAAAAATTTTGGGGGAGGATCCCCAGCTCCCCTCTAAAATTTTTACGTCGGTTACACAGTTTTCCCCTTTAGAATTTTGCCACTCTTAAGAAGCCTTTCCCTTTGGGGACATCCATAAATTACGTGAGGTCAAAAAAAGGGGGGGAGGGGTTTGGAAAAATCTCACCTAGGGGGGAGGGGGGGTCGATTAAAATCTCACGTGTCAACTTTTTAAGTTAGAAATTATAGGATTTTCTTTTTTTAAGTAGGAGAAAGTAATATATAAGAAGAAAGGAGAATAATTTAAAGGTTGTAGGTAAATCTCACGTGGGGGGAGGGGGGTCCAACAAAATCTCACCCAGGGGGGAGGGGGGTCCAGATTTTGGAAAAAACACCTCACGTAATTTATGGATGTCCCCTTTAGGAGCTCCCCAAAGAGTTTGAAAAAGAGATAAAACACTAGTTTAAAGGGGAATTTCTAAAAAAAATTCTGGGGGAGGCCCCTTGATACTTTGACGTTTATTTACAACTCTTTCCCCTAGAAAATTTTGTGGTTTACAAGAAACTGTTCTCTTTGGATGCAGTCCATAGGGTCTCAAAATGAGCCAAAACACTACTTTAAAAGTCAAATTTTCAAAATTTTCCCGGGGGCGAACCCCCAGACCCACTTTTTCCTTGGAGTTCATGTCAAATTTTGACATTATATGTAATATCATTCAAATACTATTTTTCAGTGTTCTAACACTTAACCTATAAATGTGCAAATGTGCTCGTTAGGGGATACCTTAAAAATGAAGTTGAAGCAACCCCCCCAAAAAAAGTTAGTTACAGCATGATTCAGACCCATTTAAAAAAATCCTTGCCCCCCCCCAACCAAAAACTGAAATGACGCCGCTGCGAAAATATTATGGCTAAAGATTCGCCAATTTTTGATAGGTATACAGGTTTTTAGGTGCAGGGGTGGAAAATCTGCGCCAACTGCGCCAAACTGCGCCGAAATTGGTTACCTGCGCCAATCTGCTCCAAAAATGGCAAAATTCCCATTTTTGCGCCAAACTGCGCCAAAAACGCGATAATCCGTTCAATCTGAATCAGTAACCCTGAAAATCCAACTCAACTGATAAAAAAAGAACCAATCCTCAGCCACTATGATCGATTCTCTTCCCGCTAGGATCGCTATGAAACGGGGTGGAAATAGGACGATTGTAATGGTGGATTTCCATGCGGTCGGCAAGAGAGGCAAATACGGCAAAAGCTGCGGTTTTCTTTCCTATTTTTCGTGCTGTACGTTAGAACCAGTTAGAACCAAGGCTCAACTGGATCCTGCGCGCTGTGGGGTGCGCGTGGGGAACAGGCTATAACACTTGCTTCAAAAGTTGGGACCTGAGAATCGGTTCGAAAACCGTCGGCACTCAGCGCCTCCCTGTGGTGGAAGCGAGAATTAAAAGTAGTTTCGTTTTTTATCTCCGTGCTGCGTCTGCTTTGGAAAATGAGGCTTGAAAGTTTTCTTATCAGAGGGCATTTTTTCTCTCAAAATAAATATAACAGAACCATTTTTAGATAGAATCGGATTTAAATTATGAGTTAAAACGATTACAATTTCACTGAAATTGTTTAATTATATTAAAATATTTTAACCTATTCAATTAAAAATATGAAATTTTTTATTTTCAAATGTGTAAATAATATTTTTAAAACCTATTAGAGCGCATTATCATAACAGTTTAC
This sequence comes from Tetragnatha versicolor, assembly GCA_024610705.1. Classification (NCBI taxonomy): domain Eukaryota; kingdom Metazoa; phylum Arthropoda; class Arachnida; order Araneae; family Tetragnathidae; genus Tetragnatha; species Tetragnatha versicolor. Next base: position 45,717,784 of record JANDEH010000007.1, read on the forward strand.
ATTCATCATTGCTATTTTTTGTATTTTAACTATTTTTGTTAAATAAATGTTTTTAAAATTATCGGAAATATAAGTAATTTTATTCTTAGATAAGATATTAATTTTTTATAAAAATAAATCCTGAAAAGAGCTAATTTAGGATATATTTTACCTTTAACAAGATCGAAACGACTGTTCGTGTTTTTAGTCTCACAGGCAATAAGGATTTAACCTCATTTAATAACTATTTGAGTGTTTCTGAAAGACATTAACTTCATACACAACTGAAAGTTTTAGAACCGTAAAATTATATTTTATAGTTAAATATTGAAAGAAAATTAAAATAATGACTATAAATCTCAAGATAGGAGGTACTCTGTGAAATAAAATTTTATTGAATCTTATATACACATAACAGACATTATGTAATGAAAAAAGGACTATTTCACACACTGAAATGTTTTTCAAACATTTTAGTATAACTTTTAATTTTTCTTAAACATGTTCAAGTTTTATACATTTTTAAAAATAAGATAACAAAATAACAATGTTTTTAAATAAAACGGTTCAAAAATAAATTTTTATAAATGTGTTAAAAACAGGGTAAGCTTTTTTAAGGAAATTAATTGTTAAACAGTCTTAATCAACGGTCATAACAGTCTAAAGAAGTTCATAGAAACATTTCACACCTTCATTCACACTAAAAGGGAAAAGCTTCTTGTAAATAATTAATGATGCCGGAATTAGATTTTTCTGCATATTTTAACCTTTTATTTAGTGCAGACACCTGTGCTCGAGATTTGAAAATATGGGTATTCAGCTTAAAAAATTTGTTACTTTGGGCTAAGGGGTCTCAAAACTGAAAAAGCAAATTCTTTTTAATATAAAAAGCATTTATTTTCAAATTTAAATTTAGAAAATAGATAATTATCAGGCCCAAAGTTATATATTTGCACAGGGGGAGGAGACTTGGAATTCCCTCTAAGCCCTTTTATGCGTGTTTACATGTTTAACGTTCCTGTTTTATATTTTTGTAATATAATCGAGCCCTGTATATGCCCATGAGTAGGTTCAATGTACTTTCTAATGGGTAGAATTTGCATCTTAATAAACTTAATATAAAACAAGATTTGAAAAATAGAGCTCCAAGAACTTAAAAAGGGTCTTGGGGTCTCCCAGAAAATTTTTGCAAATTTTATCCTAAAAATCAAGGTTTTAGCTTATTTTTGAACACTTCGTCTGCATTTCTTTTTCGGTAAAAAAAATCAGAAATTTATGGAAAAATCAGAATAAGTGAAAATTCTAAGAAAGCTGAAAAAGTCGGAAAATCCAATAAAAATTGGAAAAATTTCTCTTGCCTGATAATATAAATATCTCTGTATAAATAAAAGGCTAACGGGCGATGTGTGTATGTGGGTGTGTGTGTATGTATGTCCGGGGTAATCTGTTGAAATAGGCCACGGACCGAAACCAAACTCGACGTATAGACGTATTCCGAGTCGGGGAGTAACTTGGGATAGTTTTCCAAGCTTTAAAATCGAATAATTACGAGTAATTAACGAATTTATAGCCCGAAACGCTTATTTCTCCATTTCTCTACTAGAGTAGACTGCTCGACTCACTATTGTTAACTAGATTAAAACCTTCAAACATTTAATATTTTAACAGGAAAAACTCGATAATTGTCCATTTAAAAACTATATCAGCTATGAAAACATCAAAATAAATTCAAATAATTAATTTTGAAACGTTAGTTTCCCCTATTTTAAGATATTTTCCTTTAAAATTTAAATATTTATGGAAAAGTGTAAATTTTCTTCATGGAAAACGACTTGAAAATAAAACATTGTTTCAAATGAAGCGGTTCACTAGACTTTTAAATTTTTATTATTGTTTCAAATTTGTTATTTTTGTTCACTAGACTCATTAATTTACTAGGAAACATTGCCGAGAACACCGGGAAAAGGAAAATTACCGGGAACATCGGGATAGGAAAAAAAAGTACCGGGATTACCGGGACATAAAAATTACCTCGATCAGCGGGATAGGAAAATTATCGGGAACATCGGGATAATGAAAATGATCGGGAACATCGGGATAAGGAAAATAACCGGGAACATCGGGATAGGAAAAAAAGTACCGGGATTACCGGGACATAAAAATTACCTTGATCAGCGGGATAGGAAAATTATCGGGAACATCGGGATAGGAAAAGTAACGGGAACATCGGGATAGGAAAATTACCGGGAACATCGGGATAGGAAAATTACCGGGAACATCGGGATATGAAAAATTACCGGGAACACCGGGATAGGAAAAAGACGTCTGGGATACCGGGATGATTGGTAATTGCTGATTTAAAAATTATAAATATATTTTTAAAAAATTTAATTTTAAAAAAAATATATACAATCCACCCGTGCAAGGCCGGGCATATCCGCTAGTACTCAATAAAAATAAAGTACTGTTTAAATCTTTGAGACTGTGATCTACATTGTAAAGACTAATTCATTCCCACCACACAAGCCTGTAATCACTAGAAGAGTATTTTGAATTGACTATAACCAAATAGCAAGGATTCTTTTTAGAAAGATCAAACACCTTATTTAAGATATAATGCTATAAGATCATTTATATCTAATGTGATGGAACCCAAATATTTAGAAGTGAACAGGGCTAGATTTTCAGAAATTTCTGTAAAATAAAAAGTTGAAAATTGTAATAAAATGCTATAAAAACTATATGGAGGGAAAAAATCCACTAAAATATTATTAGTTCTTATTTAAATCCAGCGGTTCTATACTGCTCATAGATAAATTGCTTTCAACCATAAGGCTGACAGAGATGTGTCAAAAGGAAACTCATGATATGAAATCTTTTCCCTCTTCCTATCTGATTTACAAAACGGCACACAACAATAAGCCATGTTGAAGGAAGTCCCTGCTTTCAATTTACAAAAAAACATCATCGAAAGAATGAAAATTTTAATAGAAATTACAAAAACAATCAACTGTTCTAACTGAAACCAATAGTAAATATGAGTAAATAACAGTCGGGACTCAGCGACATCTAGCGGCGAGAATTTTCTCTAGCGAGGGAACCTATTTGCTATTGTTCTCGATTGAAATGTTACAGCCTGGTATGCAAGAGAGAGCGCTGCCAGATCCAGTCTAGCCTTGGTTAGAACCAATCAAAAGCCTCGAATCTTTCCCGGCGGAAAGACGCTCTCGCCGCAAAGTGGTCACGTGACACGATCTTCCCGCCCGAGCTGCCGGCCCGACGGATATTCGCTGATCAAAACAAACCTGAAGTAAGTGAAATTTAATAAAATTAGTGTAAAATTCATATTATCTTTACCTTCTTACTTCTATTTTTATTAGTTTTTGTTTAAAGATGCTTAATACTGGTCTTAGATTTTTGATTACGCATGTAAACTTTCGATGGTAAAAATGAGTTCAAAATTGATTACTACGTTAGCTATTTTATGTTAAAATTCGCGGTTTGTTAAATAAAACAACTTTAATATTTGTTGCCTTTACTTCTAGTTAGATTTTGATTTGATATGGTTTTTCTCGTTTCGAAATTATTGATTAGTCATATAAACATAAACTTTCTAATGTTGAAAACAAAAGTTTAAAGTTTCATTATTACTTTAAAGTTTTGTGTCCTCAGTAAGGTTTAAGGAACTTCTTTTTCAGACTCAAGTTGTTGATTTTAATTCCTTGTAGTGTTTTAGTTGTATCAAGGCAATCAAGTATACTTAATGCTAGGCTCCAAATCTTTCCATACTAAACTAATATAAACACACACAGAGTTAAGATATAACTAAGAGTTCTTATAGGTTAACATGTTTTTGTGCTATTCTAATATTAAGTAAATTTTCATTGCAGATGTCTGGAATGTTAGCCACATGACATCTGCAGCGGACGGTGAAGACTTCACGAGTTATAAACAAGAACCGGTCGGTTACTCCACTGAGACGTAAACAACGATTGCACTGCACCAGCTGATATGATCGTAAGTAGTACTTATGGTTTTTTCATTCCTATACACACATTGGTATAATACAACCTCAATCACTGGTTCAATTAGGTTAACGATCCAGCTAAATACCATTAAGCTCTTTTGAACACCATAAATTTAAATATCGACAATTTTTTTGGTTATTTTTGAAATAATTGAATGGTTAATTTTAACAATCCGGGCCTTAGCAAAAGTTAGATGATAAATGGTTCTTCCAACTTCACGATGCAACCCTGAATTCTAATACGATGTTCGTTCCGCGAAGTGCTTGGCAAGCATTGTCGAGAAAGCATTTTGCAAGTCGCCAGGGCCCGGATTCTTAAAATTTACCAATTGAATAGTAATTAGCATAACCAAACATCTTAATCTAAATTTGTGTGTGCCAAAAGAGCTTGACAGTATTTAGCCAGCCTGTTAATAATAGAATTGTACCTTTTCAATTACTTGACTTTGAACATGTCTCGCCAATCTATATATATAACTCCATCAACTACATTTTAGTACTTTATGATTAGCCGGGTGCCAGCTAAGGGTAGGTGGATGATAAAAAACTATCAAAATGTTAACACATAATATCTAATTTTGTAGTGTTATTGATTTTTACTTTGTGTAATGAGTTAAAATATCGGCCTATTGGCAAGTTTAGTGGCCGGCTAATCATAAAGCACCCAACATCATACATGTATAACAAAATAATATTGTTAAAAGCAACACAGTTAAGTGTTTTGATTAATTTTTTTAAATATTGGCTTCAATTCCGTTAAAGGTCCCGCTAAATACCACTATGCTCTTTTGGTCACCAATAGCAGGGGGGATTAGGGGATATAATCCCCCCCGAAACTCAGGAAATTTCCTCTTTGACCAGAGAAAACCACTAAAAATACCCCATATCCCCTCCCGAAATATCAACATCCCCCTCCGAAATTTTTTTCTGGCTACGCCACTGACCATTAGGTAGAAATATTGCTTAATAATTTCAAACTTATAGATTAAAATGTTTAGTTAGATCAATAACTGTTCAGTTTATCAATAATAATCTGAAAAATTTGTTGATATTTGAATATTTGGTGTTCATAAAAACATGGTGATAGTTTAACCTTTAACGGAATTGAACCAAATATTGCTGTTGTTCTTTTGGTGATTTATTTTAAAAAAATTAGGCTCTTGTACCTGAACCTGGCTAATATGAGTAATTAATACATTAAATTATCTGGTATTTCTTAATTTCACTGCGGGAACAAGTGCCATGCAGTATTTGAAATCGGGGAAAAATCAATTATTAAAATATCATGACTAGCAGTGGCTGCATTTAGCTTTTCAAATATTGTTTGTTTGTGCTGTGGTGATGTTATTTATCATAGCTTACTAAGCCCAATTATCTAAATTTATATCTGGCTAATATGCCTATGATGTCAATGATAGTCCTCCTGCAATTTTGTCATTTTGCCTTACGATTGCAGTTATGCTGTAACGACAAAATTGACGATTGCAGCAATTTGAGTCTTTTTTCGCAAAACCGTTTGTCAGGTGATCCAGGGTCAAAATTTCTATATAGATTGATGTATAACTCGAAATGGCCAAATTGTCAGTTATGTCTTGATCATATTGCGACAATCTCTATAGAGAGACTAAGGTTTGGCAAGTAATGTTACCTGGGTTACAAATAATTTTGAAAATTCTTATTCTGGTCTAAAGAAAAAATATTACTACTTTTAAATTCTTATCTTCAGGAACACATTTTTGCATTTATATAATTTGAGTACACAATCTCCTTAATTTAATTTTCTTAACTTTCCACAAATCTGTTTTTAATTATTAGCATTAAAACCATTTCACATCACCTCTGCGCTATTTAAAAAGTAAAATTACCTATAAAAAATGTTGATATAGTTTAAAGAGATTGTCAGCATAGGATTGAATGTTTACAGGGATGAGTAGGGAATTTGGGATTCCTCCCCAGAAGGATTTATAAATGCCTGATTTATTTAACTAAAAAGAAATACGCCTTTTACATTTCAGCTCCCACTTTTTAGATATTCATAAACTAGTGAATTCATTTGTTTTGTAAATTATTATTAGTTTCATTCATTATTAAAAAGGGTTCTGAGGGTTTCTGTATAAGTTTTTGCAATTTTGACTCTTAAAAATCAGGTGTAACTTTCTTTTGTTGTGCTTGCATTTTTTGTTGTCAATTTAAATTATATAATAAATAATAAAAAAATAGGGGTTTTTTTCAATGGGCTTGTTGGTTAAAGACTTGTGTGCATCTTACAACATGCATTCCTTGTTAAACTCAGATTGGTTTCAACAAGTTCTTTTTTTATTTATTTTTTAGGGTTATTTGATATTTCTAATTTTTATTATTTATTTTTCAGGACCTATTGCATTAGCAGAGCTATATCTATTCTATCAGATGACATTTCTTGGTTATGCTGCAATTGTTTTTGGGAGTACTTGGTCCTGTGCATTGACTACATGAAACATGTGTACATAGACTCAATTTACCATTTTCATACTTAAGTAAATTTTAAACTGCAAATTTAAGGTTAATAAGATAATTTATATTAGCTTATTCAGTTAAACTTCTGTGTTTACAAAAAATATAAATAAGTTCTTATTCATATACTTGATGCAAGTGAAATGTTTTTTTGTCATTTGTAACTCTTACTAAGTATTTATAATGCTAAAATTAGTTTACCTATGCTTTCTCATAATATTTAATGAACTATAATTTATGAATATATGAGAGTTACCATTTCAATGTAATTTGATTATATGTAATTAATAAAATTCTTGAGTGCACTTCTGTTTATATTGTTTCCTTCTTTTAGCACAGCACACTTTTTTATTTAAACAATAAAATAATGAATATTTTTAATGAATGAATGAATATTTTGTATAGATTTTTAAAAAGCAGATACAGTAAAGCACCGTTTATACGTCTTTCAAGAGACCAACGTAAACCGGAGCATAAATGAAAAGACGTATAATTGAAAACAGTTTTGATTATTTGAATGAATTGGGACTTAGCGAAAACGACGTATAAATGAGAGACTTATAAACGGTGCTTTACTGTATATATAAACTGGCAAATATTAAATTTTAAAAAATCTTATTTTCTGAATACATATTTAATCATTTATAATATTTGTAGTAAATTGCTTTAAGGGTTCCTATTGAATTGTTTTCTTTGTAAATATTAGCATGGTATATAATAAAAAAAGTTCTAACTCAATGAGTAAATATCGTTTCACAGCTTTTTTTTCAAAATGTTAATATAATAATTCAGGTATTCATATTCTAATAAAAAATAGGAAGTAACTGAAGCTAGCAATTAAATTTAAGAGTAAAATTAAAAACTCTACACATTTTTCAGCTGAGATTTCTTTCAATTGTGGGGAGTAGGCTTAGTTTTTAGCCCTAGCATCCCCAAATTTAATAAAAGTGACAGTAAGTGAATGAATCATTTTGCTAAACTTAGTAATCCAGACAAAATGTTTTAACTTTCAGCAACTCAAATTAGTAGACAAAACCTCCCCAAATCAATTCTGGAATTAGAAATTTTTATGAATGGATATAATGAAAGAAAAAACTAGGAAGATTGTGAGATACCTAGATTATACAATTTTATAACCAAATTTTGAAAATATGGAATTTGAGTGATTATAGTATTAATAATGAACAAGTAAAAAATGTATAAAGGCAAGGCAGCATATAAATTAATAATCACACCAGATTATGATTATGTGCCCAATGTAAAACTATTTCCTTAAAAAATAATTTTGGAGAGAAAAATACTATGAAATCGTTTATTAACAAAATTAGCAGATATTTTAGTTTTTAATTGACTATCTTATCTAAACAAGCATTGTATTTTCCTCATCAGCTGAAAATGAAAATTTAAAACATTCCAGCTTAATATTATTTTGTTTAGTCAAAAAAAATTAAATTTCTATCTCATTTGGTTTTGAAAACTTAATTAAATTGCGTGCGATACTTTCGACCACTTCAGCTGTATACAAAAACCAAAACCAATCGCGCCGGAATCGCCGCCCAAGTAGAATCGCACGGACGAACGCAATCAGACGCGGCAAACGCGTTCACTGAAGTTGGCGACTCGCAGGAAAAAATCCCCCGCCGCCGACGCACTGGCCTCTCTTGCCGACCGCATGGAAATCGGCCATAACGGAGTACGTTATGCGTTGATTTGATTTTTGGCAGTGTTTTTTGGTGATAAGCAGGGTTTCATACGCTCCTTGAAAATTAATTTCATTTTCAAGCACTGGAAAGTGGAAACTCCTTGAATTTGGGTTGTGCTCCTTAAAAACTCTTTGATTTTCATCCTAAATCGCGATATTTCGCGAAAGTTTCGTGTGGTTTTTTTTCCGGGATGTTTCGTTGACGGCCGCGGGTGCCGATCCAAGTTGGCTTCTTACTGCGTCATTCTTCTTCTTCTTCTTCATTGGCTCCACAGCCCCTTGTGGGCCAAGGCCTTCTTAAGAATCCTCCTCCATTCTGTTCTCTTCTTGGATAGGGTTCTCCAATTGCTAATTCTTAACTTTCTAAAATCCTCATCAACACAGTCCACCCATCTAAGTTTGGGTCTGCCTCTTAAACGGGTCCCGATTGGTTTAAACTGAAAGATTCTTGCTGTTAGAGAGGAAGGGCTCAACCTGCAGAGGTGTCCAGCAAGTTTCATACGGTTGACTTTGATAAAGTTGATGATGTTTGCCTCTCTATAAAGGCTATACAGCTCGTTATTGTATCGGTGCCTCCATATGCCATCGATGTTTACAGCACCCAAAATCTTTCTTAAAACCTTTCTTTCGAATAGAGCCAGCCGATTTTCATGTGATCTTGTCATTGCCCAGGTTTCTGAGCCATATGTGAGTATTGGTCTGATAATGGTTTTATACAATAAAATCTTAGTCTTCCTTTGTACTAACTTTGAGTGAAGAAAATTCCTCAATCCATTAAGACAGCGATTAGCAGCAACTGTACGCTGTTTTATTTCCAATTTTTCGGAATTTTTTTTTGCGGAGTGTTCCGTTTTTCCGCAACTTTCTTGGACGACCGCGGGTGCTGTTTCAAGTTGGCTTCTTCTTGCGTCATTATTGCGATGTAGAAAAAACAACTTTACCGTGGATAGAAGCCCACAAGTCCGGTGTTCCGGAAGCCGGAAGAATAGCAATTTTTCGGAATTTTTTTTTGCGGAGTGTTCCGTTTTTCCGCAACTTTCTTGGACGACCGCGGGTGCTGTTTCAAGTTGGCTTCTTCTTGCGTCATTATTGCGATGTAGAAAAAACAACTTTACCGTGGTTAGAAGCCCACAAGTCCGGTGTTCCGGAAGCCGGAAGAATAGCAATTTTTCGGAATTTCTTTTTGCGGAGTGTTCCGTTTTTCCGCGACTTTCTCGGACGTCCGCGGGTGCTGCTTCAAGTTGGCTTCTTCTTGCGTCATTATTGCGATGTAGAAAAAACAACTTTACCGTGGTTAGAAGCCCACAAGTCCGGAAGCCGGAAGAATAGCAATTTTTCGGAATTTTTTTTGCGGAATGTTCCGTTTTTCCGCGACTTTCTTGGACGTCCGCGGGTGCTGCTTCAAGTTGGCTTCTTCTTGCGTCATTTTATTGCGATGTAGAAAAACAACTTTACCGTGGTCAGAAGTCAACAAGTCCGGTGTTCCGTCTAGTGTTCCGGAAATCGGGAAAATAGCTACTTTTCGCGAAAGTTCCGTTTTTTCCGGTACTGCTTTTCCTACGGACTTACGGACGTCTGTTGAAGTTAGCTTCAACGGCGATGCAGAAAAAACAAATTTACTTTGGTCGGACCAGCCTGATAAGTCTAATAAGATGATTTTTTCTCCATTTTATTTAGTATTTTCAACTTAAGAGAATTTTCTAAGTTGTAAATGTTAATGAATGGTCGCTTTATAGCAACTTAATAAGTTGATAATACAGTGGTTTTTTAATCTTGTTAGATTATTACCTGTTTTAGGTATCTGATCTGATTCATAAGATTCTAAAAATACCTTCAAAAATAATAATTTCTTACTTTTTTCTACTTAACTAAAAGTTTTTGACAATATCGTTTTTGCAATTTAATTTTTACTTAAATAATTATTCTGTTAACTAATTTCCTTTATTTTTAATTGATTTTAGTTAACATTTTGACTTTTAAAGGGGTTTTAAAAACTGATTCAGGAATGCAGTGTGTTTGAATCTGTGTAAAAAATTTGTCTTTCTTACGTTATGTAAAACAGTACTCCTGGAATTTAAAAAAAAACTCTCCTTGAAAACTCCTGCAATAATCCTTGATTTTGATTTCTGAAAATTTGTATGAACCCTGTTGCATTATTAAAACGTAACTTTTAGATTCGCCTGATGCAGATTCACTGTAAACTGATACGGAAAGGAAATTTGCGTTGATACAAAACCACTGAAAGCTGATACAAAAATGCATTTTGACTTGATACAAAACTGCCCTAAAGCTGATACAAAAATCATTTTTGGATTTTCCACCCCTGTAGGTGTCTTAACGTTTTCTATGTTGTATTTATATTACTCAGTATAGTGTCGTATATAAGGGGGGTTAAGGGTTCTAAACCCCCTTAGCCTGAACAACAATATTTTAAGCACAAAATTGGGCCGTTAACTTTAAGTATTGCCTTACTAATTTTTAATGCAGGAAAAGCATCTAGAATCCTCGTAAACCTAGCCTAAAATCGCTTTTCAAAGTGCTGGAATTTCCAGGAGAGAAAACCCTGAACTCCCTAATTTCTAGAGAGGATTTCAAAAAAGGGTTACATTTATATGTCAATTGCTGGGATGAAATATATTTCAAGGTTGCCAAATATGAAAATGTATCACGAAAAATGGCATTGTTAGTAGATGTAACATATTTTTTAAAATTTTGATCTTTCAATATTTTTTGAAGTAGTTGAACTTTTTGAAAGTAGTTGGAACTAGTAGTTGGTGAAAAAAGTAGTTAAACTACTAGTTCAACTACTCTAAGCCAAAAGTAGTTGAACTACTAGTTAACTAGTAGTTGCAACTAGTAGTTAACTACTTTTCAACTACTTTTAGTTAACTAGTGCCGAACATTACTAAAGATTGCACAATATGGCTCTAAACGAGTTATAAAAAATAACTTTCAGTTTTAGTCATGTTGACTCAATCCTTTAAATGCAAAAATAACTGTCCATGTGCCTCCAAAGGAAAATGGAGTGTGAAAGGAGTTTTATTTGTTTCATGTAGTCTCTTGGACACAAAAGGTGTAACTTGAATGCAACTCGCATGGCAGCATGTTAATAGCAAGGTTATATAGTGTTGTGGTTAGATTAGAAACGTCATTTTTGATTTGGGTTGAGTGTTAGAAGAAATTTGGTTTAACCAATGGTAAAGTATGAGTTACAAACAGGGAAAGCACTATGAAAACACAATACAAATTTAAAGGAATTAAGATTAGAATTTACAAAATCATACTTCCAACTACTAATATAGCTTTAAAAAAGTAATATAACAATCAATCTCAAATATTGCAAGATCACAATAGAGACTTCCAGTGCTTCCCCTCTAAGCAATTCATGCTTCGCCACTGGGTAGAACTCACTATTTATCTTGCAAACTATTTTAATAATGAACATTCAACTAGGATTTAGTGTCGACTTACTATTTGTGGTGTCGACGTGTTTAAATTGAAATGTAAATTCACCTACCCTACGACAATCAGGAACTTCTTCAAAGACTTTCAGTAACCTAGATCTGCATCATTTTTCAAAGCGAAACTACACCATATGATTGACAGCAAACTAACCAAAAAAACAGAAGGCAGGCCGACCTTCAAAAGAGCCTCTCCCTCGGAGGGAACGAGCATAATGGCTGATTGATAACACAGAAAGTCTTACAATACATTTCGCCAAATCTAGACACACTTGACCTGACGGCCAATTATAGGTAATGAAATCATGTCCGTAGAACGGTGGATTCACCGAAATTCTTTCAATGGATTCAGGGAAATAGCTTTTCCAGTATACTAAAATTTTATATAATATATACGAGACAGAAAAAGGGAAAACTTTTGAGACCAGTGACACTCTCGCCAATGCGATAACGTGTAAGTACGGCAAACCCGCCGGAGAAGCAGGAGGATGGCTCTTTCCCGTTACCACCCTATAGTCTTTTTCGCCTTGGCGAGTCTTTTTTGCATTAGCGAGAGAGGCACCAGTCTCGAAATATTTACTAAAGTGAAAAACTCTTTAAGGCAGTGCCATTTCACAGATTTTGTTTTTTATACCAAGAAACAAATTATGATGGAATTCATCCTCTTTAGTGTAATCATGGGTAGATAAATAGGAAGAAAACAATTCTATCATCTTCCAATTTTAAGAAATCTAGGATATAAAAATGATGCAGAGCTATGAAGTTTCTTTAAAGGAGGTGACCAGTAAAGTAAATCTGAATAAAATTAGTGATGGGCAGGTATCGATACCAAATACTTAAGTACTCGATACCTATAGGTATCGAGTGTATTCGATACCCACAAAAGTATCGATACTTTATTGACATATTTCGTTTTAAATTTTTCAATGAAGTTATCTTTATAATACCTACTGTAGATCAAACGCAGCCTGTTTCCGTTTTCATTTTGCAACGCTCAAACCCAAGTCGTTAATCATCCGCGAGAGAAATTTGACTCGGCTAGGTTTTTCCCCCGCCAAATCCTTCGCCTCTATCCACCTCCAGGCCCGTAGCTACGGGGCTTTTTGATGGATCGCTTTCAGTCTTTTGAATATTAGTCTGATTATGGATAGGCCCTAAAAAAATTGTCCCTTCAGGTTCATTTCCCGACATTGAAAAAAAGTACTCGATACCTAAAAGTACTCGATACCTATAAGTATTCGATACCAAAGTATTCGATACCTGTATGTATTCGATACCTAAAATTATCGATTTTGCCCATCACTAAATAAAATCAACTTAGCTCAATATGATAATCATACTTTACAATCAAACACAGACAATAAATTTAATGTTTTTTAATTTCCCCCATAGATATTAATGTCTTCATGGCTACAAATTAAAAGAAACTTGAATACATTTATGCCATATGCCTCTTTAAGATTGAATTGAGATCTAGTGAAAACAATAAGAACAGGTATCTCATAGAAATAAAAATAAACCCAGGTATTTCAAATTCCTGGTGATCTTCCAGCAATGTATTTGACAATTAAAATATTAAAAATTTGCTACTTATAAAGTTATAACACGGTAACAGCGTTTGTTTACCTCTAAAAAAAATGCGTAAGAATTGACAACAAATGCTGTGATTGGTCGCCGCGAAATCCGGATGGGAAATTTAAGTAGTCTCGAACCCAAATGCCCTTCTATAATTCCAAGACCTATTTCATAGTGAAGAAGTGATACCTCGTAAACGACAACCTTAGTCAGATTTACTATGGAAGAACCTTTTCCGCCAAGGCGATTATTCGCCAAAAAGGAGTTGAATATTCATAAAGTTACTTGAGCTTGCAGTTTAGTCGGAGATTTTTAAAATTAAGACACACAAATCGGTATCTGCGACAAGAAATTTTAATTTTACTTAAAAGTGCATTTTTCTTTCTCTATATTTTGGATGATTGGATAGTTTTATGTAAAAAATAGATAATTAAAGAGTTGTAATATTTAGGAATACTGGTTATTACAATGAACACAAAATTTTTTTTGGATCAAGAGTCCTGGACGATCTGAATTTCGGAGAAACTCAATTTCTAAAAATTTCTCTTAAATGGTTAATTTATAAAGTCGTCAATTTATTAATCATTTCTCTAAAAATTGAGTTATGTAATCTCCACTGTGGAGACTATATGGTGAAAGGGCATTATGGCTAGAGTGAAAAGCTGGTGTTCGATCAATACAAATCCAAACAATACCTACTGTGGGGTTTTTGATCAGATAATTGCGTACACTGATTTTAATTTCATTAATTATCCATCTCGACAATCAATTTTTTTTAATTTACACTTGGGGGTTGTGACTAAGTTTTCATCATTTTGTATCGGTGTTGTTTCATTTGTAATTCTATAAAACTTTTAAAAAATCGATCGGTCAATCTGAATCCCTAAATTTTATTAGGCATTACGAACTACGCAGTTAAACTTCAAAGTTAACTACGCTGTTAAATTTTCTATAATTCTATAATTAAATATAAACATCTACAGGAGCTTAAATCAGTGATTCCAAAAGAGTATCACTCTTACTATGACAGTTTGCCCATCCTTGATCCAGAAAGAAATTCCAAAAAAGCAAGAAGAAATCAAAAACAAGATGAAATCAATTAAACTATGACTCAAAAGCATTGATGTTATAATTTGTTATAATGTTTTTGTTAATTTATTAATAAAATCTGTGTATTTTACTGGGAGGAATTCTTTTTATTATTTATTTGCTTATTATATTATCTCTATCATAGAAATGATAACGTTTCATTTTAAATATAAATTTTTCGATTCTATAAATGAGAGATCAAAACTTATAAAAGATCGGATGACACTTTCATCACTTTTTTTTCACAAATTCCAAGTTTGTAGATAGCTATCAAGAATTTCGGATTTAGCGCAATTCATTCGGCGCCAATAGTTGCTATGGCGAAAATCACCTTCCAAAGTAAAGCTAATTCAGGTTGTCGTTTACGAGGTATCACTTCTTCACCGACGATATGGCCCTAAGTGGCACTTTCTTTAGTTCCGGAATCTTGGTCTTGGAATTTCATAATTCCGGAAGTGGGAATTTTTCCCCGGGGAAAAATTCCGGAGGCCATCTAAGTAGGCACCTAGTCTGAACTACTATCGCTAGCAAACTTAGAGAAAATCCGTGCTCGCGACAATCTAGTGAACAGGCAAATATAAAATTTAAAACATTAAACACGTCTGATAAAGACCTACTAAAACTATGAAAAAAATGAAACTTTGATGCTTAATAATTCTAAAACTAATTAGAATTTTTTAAAGAATTAAACGCCAATATCTTTCTAAAAAATAAGAGTATAAGTGTTTTAAAAATCATATTGATACCGTGATTAGTTTTCATTTAAGATAGAAAAAAACGAAAAAGCGTAAAAAATTTCGAAAACTAAAAAATTAATTACTCTAAACCAAATTCGAAAAAAGGGCGACGTAGTGCACATCTTCATACTACAGAGTATTAGGCTGCAAAAAATCATAGTTCTGCTGCTAATAGATTTCGCTGAACTGGATCACAGAGAAAAATCCTAACAGAGGGTCCAACACGATATATTCAAAAGTTGTATGGGTTTGAGGGCGCCACGAGGAACTATAAATGATTGACAGAGAGATCAAACCTGTGATTGGCTGTGACGCAATCTTCTATTTCGAAGGAGAAGGAAAAAGTTTTTCTCAACCAATCAGGCTTTTCCAACCCGCCTCTCGTGACGTTATGCGATCGCAGCGCCACCCAACCCATCCAACGTTTCGATTTCCATTAGCGCCTATGGCGACGGACTCTCTGTTCTAGTACGCTGTGAACTGGATTACGCGGCGAAAAAAGAAAAACTTCAACTTTGACCTTAAAAATACCCCAGTAATAATTATTACATCAGTTAGCTTTTTGTTCGAGAATGTGCCCCAATTATTCCTCTACAAACGTTTCAAATTTCATAAATTTCTATCAAGTAGTTTTTGCGATATGAGAGTTCAAAGAGTTGAAAAATTAAATTTTCTGAAACAGCGGCGGCGGTGACAGTAACTTTTTTTTAATATAGAGAGATTCATATAATAGGAGTTTAAAAAATATTAGTGTAAACGACAAAATTAGTACTATATTTATAATTATACAGGGCGTTTCGGGTAAAACAAAACCAAAATCATTTGTACAGGGTACAAAATATGTTAAAAAATAAAATACTAATCAAAATGACACAAACTACAACTTTCTAGAGTAGATAGAACTTTATTTATGGTAACTTTAGTAATGCAGAAAAACAACTTCACGAATATCTCGTATTGTTAAAAACTTATTCCTTCTAAACGAAGGGTAGTAAAAATATAAAACCAACTGCAAACTATAAGGTATGGTTGTAGATTATCCTAGAAAAATTATGAACTTAATATAAAAATTTTATCTTAGAGGTTTCGGTCAATTTATTGAAAAATGAGGCAATTTTCAAAACTGACCTAATTCCGGGGGACCTAAAAATTTTTTGATCGGGCTGAAATTTTTCATGGTGAATATGTGACCCCTAAGGCAACTTTTTTTCAGTATGCCTTTTTGAATTTCGAAAAAAATTTTTCGTGACACACCCTTCTGGACAGCATCACGAAAATTAGGGGCCCCTAATCAACTGGTAACGAGTCTTTGATTTTGAAGATATTCCATTCCGGAAAGGATTGTTGGATAAACACCACTTAAGTCCTACCCCTAATAATGTGTTTAGTGCTTTGATGAAGAAATATTGTAAATTTTTATAATAAAATAAAATTTAAACTTATACGTGGGGCAACCCAAATTTGAAAGTTGTCTGCTTCTGCAATAATTTACTGAGAAAGATGACATTGTTATCGTATTTTAGGAGAGAGCGAAGTATTGCATCTGTTTCAAAATGTTACTTAATAAAATTAGTTAAAGGTTACGATGTTACGAATCAAGTGTCACATCAGGGGGTGTCAATCGAATGAGAAAACCACTTGTGACAAGTGGGAATGAAACCAAGTTGTTATCATCATAAAATTTTCTCTAAATTTTGTATGTCTATAAAAACATGAAATTAACCAACTCATAAACTTGTGTAGAAATGTATACGGTAAAGTTGTTCCGACTGCTAATTTAAAAAATATCTACGTTCCCTTGCAAAGATTTTTATCTCTTTTCATTCATAAACCATAAACGAGTTCGTTGAAACCTAACTCGCACTTTTACATTTTATTTGTCTTTTAGCGGAATCATTCGTCACGTAGTATTTCAGTTGAAGTTAGAAATACAAAAAAATATTACATTCTAGAGGAAAGTTATCTTAAATGACTCTTTAGATTTAACATCAAGAAATAAGGGGCGATTAGTCATTTAATTAATCTTGTTGTTCTTGTTGGTTCACTAGAGACATTTGCTAACTCTGATGGAGCTGCTTGGTCTTCTTCTTCTAATGTTCGTCTTCTTTGTTATCAATGGTTATTAATGATCAATTTGTAATTGTGAAATTTCTTTAAGGAATGAGATTATGGCTTGAGTTTTCTTCCTTGCATTTATCTTGTTCATTTTCAAGATTTCTGTATAATTTGGTGATGTAATATTGAGGGATTTCATTAGTTTGTTTCTTTGTTTAGAGTACCTTCTGCAATGTAATAACATATGATCATTGGTATCCATCTCGTTGCAGAAGTTGCATTTGGGACTTGAAGTTTGATTATATTTAAAGGCACTGTATATTTGCACGGCCATTTTTCAACTAAACTCTACTCTAACTTCCACGGCTAGGCGTACCATTGGTTCCATCACTAAGCGCCGAGACTGCTACGTCATCACGAGACCTACAGCGCATGCGCCACTGGCCGTTTTGGCCGTCCAAATATACACTTCGATATTTAAAAAGGTTTGCTTTCGTTGGAATGGTTTTTGTTCTTAATCGAGATATCATGACGTCTTCTTTTCTGTTCGATGTTGGGAATTTTTCTTTTGAATTCAGATTATCCATGTGAGTAAATTCTGTATACTTCTTGTATTTTTTCCACTCTTTATCTGCTTCTTCTTTTATTTTTTGACTTAGTTCTTTTATAATATCTTCCGGGGATAACATGTTTCTGATAACTGTTGTAGGTGCCTTTCTTGCTTCTTCATCAGCTTTTTCATTTTCGGAGATGCCGTTATGTCCTGGTGTCCAAATGATTTCTAAACTTCTGGCTTTTCCCAGGGATTCATTAATGCAATGCATGAGTTGGAGAATTATTTTGGAAGATTTTGAATGTATGGTTTTTAGGGCTCTAATTACTGAGAAACTGTCTGTTAGGATGGCATAATGTTTGTCTTCTTTTATGAAATTTTCTATGGCTATCACTATCGCTATTGCTTCTCCTGTAAAAATTGAATTTAAAAAAGGAATAGTTCCTGCTAGAACTTCTGATGTGTTTGTATTGATTGCTGCTACTTTTAAATATAAGTCTGTTTTAGAAGCATCGGTCGCTATGATGATTTTTTCTTGTAAATTTTCTTCTTTGTAGGCTTTAAAGTAATCTTGTATTAGTTTGTCTGGGTTATTTTTCGTTTGAAACTTATATTCATTTAAACTCAACTTTAGGTCAATATGTTTTTTGAAATTAGTTTTGCCTTCTATAATTAACTCCGTATTAATTGAATAGGTCCTCATGATCTCTTGGAAGTTATATTGCATTGAAGGATGTCTTTTTAATCGTGGCTTTTGGCAAGTCTCTTGGAAAATGGTTTTTAATGTTGATTTCTCACCGTGCGAAATATGTTTTAATCCTAACTTTATTAAAAGGATTTTATGTCTTTCGTATAGGGATAATTGATCAGCTTCTTTGAGAAGTAACGGAATGGGAGTCCAACGTGGTAGACTTAAAGCAATTCTTAAAGCTTTCCTGTATATGATTTCTAGTTTATTATATAATGTTTTGCAGGATGAGAAAAATATTTGGCTGCTATAGTCTAATCTGCTTCTGATGGTTGCATTTACTATATGCATTAAATGGTAGGTTCTTGCACCCCATGAAGTTCCAGTTATTGCTTTTAACGCGTTGATTTAATTAATTATAAGCCCAATAATTTATTACTTAATTTTGTGTAAATAAGTTTTTTTTCGTTAAAACCGTCTTCCTCCCCCATCAAAAAGTTATAAGGCATTGAATACAGGCACACATAGTGATTATGAAAACAAAGATTTATGTCTCACCAATTGCAAAGAAAGTTTTCTTTCACTTGTATTCCACAACTAGAGGATTAGAGAAGTACGATGGTAAGATTACGAGTGGTAAGGATACTGTAGTTCCCAAAAGCAAAGATTATTGATAGATGGTACTTCGTGATCCTAAAGATTTATCAATTATTCCAGGTAAACAGTTCGACATCAAAAGTGTTCTTAATATAACTCATACGAAGAGTTATAAATGAATATAGAGAGATAATTAAGTGGGGTTGCTTTAATCAAGTGGTAGTGTTTGACCTGAATGCGGATTAATCAATTTTGTCTGAGTTGGTGGGGTCATTTAAAGCGGTTTGTAAATAACTAATTCAGTCCTCTCTAATTTACCTCAATCAAATTTCTTGCCATTTTACATCTAGCACATAATAATGCAAATAGTATTCCGACGTAAGGCAAATATTTTGTCTTAATAAAAATCCTATTAGTGATTTTTTATAATCTAATGTTACTTTCATAACGCTGTGAAGTAAATAATTTTATAGATAGTTAGAAAAAATATAAGTGAATAGAATATACATAAACCAAATGAGCATTTATTTAAGATATAAAATATTTTTCTTTGAGAGGTTCATAAATAGCTAAAAAATTTTTTAAAAATATTAGATGCTTTGCTTAAAACAGTGGTTCCAAACTCGTGGTCGCCCGTCAACCCCTTAACCATAAATTGTATTATAAACAGACCACCTTTACTCCATAGATCATTTCACTTTAACTTGATGGAATATAAGATGGAGAGAAAAAGAACGAGAGAGATGAAAAGGATGAGGGATGGCAAGAAAGGAAGAGAGCGAGAGACTTAAAGAGAACGAAAAGGATGAAGAGTATGAGTGAATGGAACGAAGAAGTGAAAGGAGAACATATGTAAAAAGAAATGAAATTCAGAGGATACATGAAGATGAAGAGAGTATATTTATTTAATTAGAGAATAATTTCAGATCCTTTATTAAATAAAGTAAAGTATAAAAACGAAGTTCTTCTCGGCGGGAATCAATCTATCTATCTATATATAACTAAAAACGTTTGTGGCTGTGTGGGTGGAGGACACATCTCCTCCAAAACCACGCCGAAGGCGTGGTCAAAACTCGGTACATAGACGTATCTCGAGGTGTCGATTGTCACTGTCAAGTTTTCCAAGCTCGAAAATCGAATAATTAAGAGTAATTAACGAATTTATAGCCAAAAACGCTTATTTCTCCATTTCTCTACTAGAGTAGATCTGCTCGACTCGCTATTGTTAACGAGATGAAAACCTTCAAAAATCAAATACTTTAACAGGAAAACTCGATAATTGTCCATTTAAAAACAATATCAGTTGTAAAAACACAAAAATTAAATGAAATAATTTATTTTCAAACGTTATTTTCCTTTATTTCAAGATGTTTTCCTTTAAAATTTAAATATTTATGGAAAAGAGTAATTTTTTTTTCATGGAAAACGACTTAAAAATAAAACATTGTTTTAAATGAAGCGGTTCACTAGATCTTTTATTATTGTTTCAAATTTGTTATTTTTGTTCACTAGACTCACTAATTTACTTGGAAACATTGCCAAGAACACCGGGAAAAGAAAAATTACCGGGAACATCGAGATAGGAAAAAATATCGGGATTACCGGGACATAAAAACTACCTTGAACATCGGGATAGGAAAAAATACCGGGAACACCCGGATATGAAAAAATACCGGGATTATCAGGACATAAAAATTATCGGGAACATCGGGATAGGAAAAATTACCGGGACCACCGGGATATGAAGGGGCGCCTGGGATACCTGGATGATTGGTAATTGCTAATTTACAAAATTATAAATGTATTTTGAGAAAATTTAATTTAAAAAAAAATTATACACTCCACCCGTGCAAGGCCGGGCATATCCGCTAGTATATATAAAATCCAAATACCACTGATTCATTCATTCATTCACTGACACATACTCATCACGAAATCTCCAAAACTGCCGGACCGATAGGCTTGAAATTTGACAGAGACCTTCCTCTCAGCCATTAGACGCGCACTAAGAAACGATTTTAAAATCGAACGACTCCTTCCCTGTTTTTCGGCGCTTTTTCTACTCCGTTTTACCCATTGAAATAACATTATACATTGTTGAAATGCATAAAATGCCGGGTTTACTTCTTATCTGAAGGCGACGTCTTGCCTCACTTGATAAAATATAATTTGAAAACATTTTATAATTTACAACGAAATTTAAGAAGAAAAACAGTGTGAATATCTGTATTTAAATAGTATTATAACAGCTATCAGAAAACCGAAATAAATTGAAATAATTAACTTTCTTTGCTTATTGAAATATTATTGAAATAATTAACTTTCTTTAAAATTTTAATTGTCTCAAAAATAAATATATTTATGGAATAGCAAGAATTGAAAAGTTTCCATGGAAACAGAGCTAAAATTGCATTGCTTCATAGTTGACATGGTTTACTAGACCATAATCACTAGATTTTTTTGTAACTAGCAATCAATTTTTACTTTTTCAAAGTAGCTTTTAAAGAAGTTTGTTATATTAACAAGAAGACAGGCTTTTAATAGTTTTTTTACTTGATAACTTTTTATCTAGGGATTTTTGAAATTTATTTATTTTGAAATAGAATTTTTACAGAATTTTAAAAGGATAGCGGGAATACTTTATGAAAATCTGTTGAAGATTTTAGACACTGAATTTCAATTGACAGATATTATTTAAATTGGATTGTTTTTATCACATAGAAAGGATAAATGTTAAATAGACAAAAAACCGGGATGGAATGAGATATCACAGTTGGAACTGAGATGAGAAAAAGGCACCGGGAATACCGGGATGAAAATTATCGGGAAAACCGGAATATAAAAATTATCGGGAACGCCGAAATATGAAAAGGTACCGGAAACACCGGGGTATGAAAAGGTACCGAGTACACCAGGATATGAAAAGGTACCGAGTGCACCAGGATATGAAAAGGTACCGGAAAAACCGGTATATGAAAAGGTACCGGGACCTCCGGTGCCGGGGATAAAAAGGTGCCGGGAATACTGGAATATGAAAAAGTATCGGGAATACCGAGATATGAAAAACTTTTTATTTGAGTTAGTTATTTAAAAAAACTAACTCAAATCTTGGTAATTAATGCATGTTGCACAAGGAACTGAATTAACATTTCGTCTTCTGAAAACGAAAGACGCAAAAAAGTTGCGTCATCTTGCGCGTAACCGAAAACTACCAATGGGAAAACACACACGCTGACGTCACAACACACCCACCTGGAAAAAGGACGAGGTCAGTTCTTTTCCTTCCCACTTGCCCTGGTGAAAGGAATCGGGAAAATTCCTCTCCCACTCGAAACTAATGATTTTGCTACTTTATAGTTTAGTGGAAAAAAATAGAGCTGTTTTATTGTTTAAAAATAATTTTTGAGTTTTAAGTGATGGCATTTAATGGATGTTTTCTCTTGGTGGTTTTTGTTCTCAAACTCCAATTATAAAAACTAGAAAAACTACTTTTAGCCTCATAAACAAACCTATGATTAATTCAAGTTTTTAAGAGAACATCAGTAATTGACAAACCAAATAAATATGACAAATGCAGAAAATTAAATTTCGGTACTGGTGATATCATACATTAGATCATCAAAAATATACAAATCAGACTGAATAATATATCATAGATTCAAGATCTCTCACAAACAGAGGCTTTGTTCAACTCATAATTTAAATGTTGGAATGTAAAAAGAAAAAAGTTACTCTCGCAAAAAGTTTCAATGCAATATTAAAGAGTATTTGTGGTAATTAGGTTTAGATGAACGGGATTATAGGGTCATTCAGAATCAAATTGGTTTATGATACACACGAAAAACTAACTCGTAAAAAATAGTAGGTATGTGAAATACTAATTTACACTACTTGGCAAAAATAATTTTAAGCCCTTTTTGCTGTTTTCTACGGGGAAATTGACACTAAGTGTTATGCATTCAAGCTCTTCAAAAATAATGTAAATAATAAAAAAATTTTGAAATTTAATTTTAACCCGATCTTGCTAAAAATTTTATTTTGTAAATTTTTTTTACTTCTTAGGGATTCCGAATGTAAATAAATTCACGCATTGTAAAGAGTAAAGAAATGTTAAGTTCTGTGAAATATATTACCCTTCAAAGACAATTTCTTGTCTTATAGGGCTACGAACTTCATAATGACAGACATATTTCATCATAAAAGTGTAGTTTGTGTTCAGCTGTTCAACTACGTTAGCATCTTCATTTGAATAAGGCAAGAGTGAGTATACTACTTTATTTGCTAAACACCAACGTCACTCACTGTACTCACTACTTTTAAAGAATTCATGTGCAACCTTTTTAAATGTAAAAGTCATAGAGGAAGATCCTGAAAATTATGTATTTCAAAATGATTTTGATGTAAGTCTTCAAAGAGTGTGTTAATACAAAAGATAAAAAAATCATCTGAATAATGAAAAAATATGTTTGTTTTATTTTGTATTTTAATTTTAATTTCTTCCATCGAACAATGATTAATGAAAAAACTTTTTAGAAAGCAAAATAATCATTATTTGATTTTATGAATCCCAGAAAAAATTGTGTATATTTATTTACTTAGAATTTTTTTGTGTCTTGTTTAAAATTTTTTTACCTAATTGTTTTAAATAACATTTTCCCCTATGCTCCCGAACTTGGAAATAATCCTGTCTGATACTAAGGAGACGTTTTATGGTTTTATAAACTAGATACACAGGGTATCCCACGAAAAGTGGAACTTTTGAACCCCTACAGATATAGTCATGAAAGGCCAAAGGGGGGTTAAGTATAGTAAAGTGACCATGCCCATGCCCTATCCCAGCGTTTCCCAACCAGGGTTCAAAACCCTGATGGGATTCCACGAGGATTCCTCAAGGGTTCCGCTGCAAATTTCGAAAAACATTTTATATTTATTATTAGATTATATTTATTTATTTATTATATTATTAGAGGAGAACCCCCAAACTCCCCTCTAAAATTTAACCGTCGCGTCGGTTATATAGTGTTTTTCACTTGAACATTCGGCTGTCTCACAGTGGCGTATATAAGGGGAGGGTGAAGGGGCCCTGGTCCCCCCCAAAATTTGGACTAGGTGTACCAAATCCAGTTAAAATCCCCGTTTTTAGTCTCAAATTTCCGAAAATTTTCCGGAGGAGGACCAAACCCCTCTTAAGTACTTTATTCAAAAAAATTTTATAAGTTCATCAAAATCGAAACCCTACCTCAGAATGTATGTCTGAAATTAGGACTATGACTAAGTGAATCAAAACCATGTTTAAACTATGATTTTAGGGCAAACTTTCCAAAATTTCTCTGGGGTTAACCCAAGACCCCCTTTTGTACTATTATTTACAACATTTTTTACATTAAGTTCATCAAAATTCAAATCTCACCTAAAAACTTATCCAAAATTCCAGCCAAGGGTACCAAACCTAGTAAAAAACCTGTTTTTTAGACTCAAATTTCCAAAAATTTTCTGGGGGAGGACCCCCAGACAGGGGCGTCATTTAGGGGGGGCAGGGGGGGGGCAACCGCCCCCCCAAGGTTTCCACTGTAATATAAAAATAGCTGCAAGTCCCTTGAAAATTCTGTAACTTCCACAAGGAGCTTTGGGTGCAACTCAAAATGTCTCAAAAGGAGTTAAAACATTATTTTTGAGGGTTCAATTTCAAAAAATTTCTGGGGGAGGACCCCCAGCCCCCCTCTAAAATTTCTACGTCTCTTATTTAGTGTTTTCCCCCTTGAATACTATTCTTCTTACTAGAAGCTTTTCTCTTTAGAAGCTCCCCAAAGAGTTTGAAAAAGAGATAAATTACTAGTTTAAAGGGGAATTAAAATTCCTGGGGGAGGACCCCTAGCCCCCCTTAAAACTTTGACGTTCATTTACAACTCTTTTCCCTAAAAAATTATGTGGTTTACAAGAAACTGTTCTCTTTGGATGCAGCCCAAAGGGTCTTAAAACGAGCTAAAACACTACTTTAAGAGCCAAATTTTCAAAATTTTCTTCGGGGTGAACCCCCAGACCCCCCATTTTCCCTTGGAGTTCACGTTGTCAAATTTTGACATGATATTACCTAAAAAATGAAGTTGAGGCACCCCCCCCGCCAAAAAAAACCTTGTTACAGTAAGGTCCAGACCCATTTAAAAAAAATTCCTTGCCCCCCCCCAACGAAAAACTGAAATGACGCCCCTGCCCCCAGACCCCCCTCTTTTGTAGTTAGAACCTAATTGCTAAGAACTTCTCTTATGTTAGGAAATTTAAAATGCCTAGACTTAAAATTATTCTACCTAGAAATGTGCTAAAAACTACATTGGATCTATTAAATATATATGGGCTGAGTAATAATTTTGGGCCCCTTCCGAAATCAATTTCTGTATACACCACGCCACTGAGTGTCTCAAGAAACTTTTCTCCTTAGGTGTGTTCCCGTGCTCTACAAAGAGTTTGAAAAGGAGATAAAACACTAGTTTAAAAAATTTCTGAGGGATCTGAGGGCTTTAAATCTACGTAAATTCAACCTAATCGAGCGTGCGTTTTAGAGGTTTTATTCAAGATATTTTTCTGCTGAAGGTATCTTTTCCTACTAAATCGATGCTGCTCTAATACAACTTAGTCGTGACGTTTTTCACATACCTCAAATAGTTTAAATAAAAATTATAACTCCTAAAGTTTCTGCTAGAGGGCTTTGAAAGTTATCTCATCGGATAGGGCATGGTCACTTTGCTATACCTGAACCCCACTTTCATGACTATGTGGGGGCTCATGTCCACTTTTCCTGGGACACCCTGTATAGTTAGTAAGCCCTTTGCTCACCCTCCATAATAACATCGTTCGTAAATTGTCCTTAAATGTTAAAATACGTTACATAAAGTATAATTTTTTCCGAAACCCAGTTTATTTTTAATTTTCATATAATAATAGCTTATAATAAGACGGACTAAATTGTATTTTTATCATTGTAACTCTAAATCAGTGGTTCCCAAACTTTTTTGTTCCGTGGACCCCCTGACGACATTTTTCGTACCCCGTGGACCCCCTGTCTCTAAGGGACCGTTCAAAAAGTAGCTAAAATATTATGTTTTTTATATAAATTTCTAAACCACGCATAAATTTTGTTATTTTTTCAAGTTTTTTTTTCGTGCATTTGATAAGCCTTTGATTTTATACTTTTAAATATTAAAAAAAACTTTTTTTTTAATTTTTGCCTTCACACGATATATTTAAGGAAATTATACAATCGAACATCTAAAACGCTTGAAATAAAAACAAATCTAAACTTTTAATATCACTACAGTTCAAGACACAAAAACTTTTAATTTTAACAATAAGTTTTGGTCGCAAGTTTGTCAAAATAAATGGATTATGAGTGAGTTATTGATTTGCCAAATCATAAAAGTTCAGAAATAACTAATTTATATATGGCATGTTAACAAACAATATTTAATTGAGTTCAACTATTAAAAGAAATCAAATTGCCACTGATATGATTACACAACAGTTTTAATGAAATTATAAAATCAAACATTTAAAAAGTTAGAAACAAAAAACAAATCTAAACTTTTAATATCATGACATTTCAAGGCACAAATACTTTTAGACAATTTTAACAATAAAAATTTTGGTCGTGAACTTGTCACAGTTAATGGCTTATGAGTGAGTTATTCACTCACCCAATCATAAAATTTCAGAAATAATCACAATTAATATATGGCATGTTAACAAACAATAATTAATTAAGTTCAACTATGAAAAGAAGTCAAATTATGCATTACGGAAATTGAGTTTTAATTTATGAAATTGAATTATGCGCCGCTGGTTGGGGGCTCACCGCGATAAGAGAGAAATTATTCCATTGCCAGTGTTAGATTGCAGTGCCGAGTCCACTGCAAGACTCGGTAATAACTATGGTGATAACCAACTTTTCATATTATACTAAAATTTGATTATAAAAAAGACAAAATTTTTTAAACTTATCAGTTTTCCATTTTAATGAAATTTTCCCCATGAACCTCTGAAAGTCGCTGTGGGCCCCCTAGAAGTTTCTGTGAACCCCCAATTTTCATTTTCATGCCGGTGGACCCCCTGGAAGTCGCTGTGGACCACTGGGGGTCCATATGGACCACTTTGGGAACCGCTGCTCTAAATTAATCTTTATAATTTAAACAACTACCCCCACACGAACAAGAAAAATCTTCAGAACACGTAATTTCCTTAATATTTAGATACTTTTATTCAAAGTTTGAAGATAGCTGGTTTTCATTAATTACAAAGAAACATGTAAGAATTTCAAACTAGTCTTTATCAAACCTTTCCAATGGAAATCCCACCCACCTAAAGTGCTGCCTACGTTTAAGATCCAGGTTCCAGGTAGTAACTCCCAGCAAGATCACGATGCTTATTATTTTGTTCGCAAAGTTATTAACGATTCCGTTAGGTAAAAAGGCATATTTATCATTAGAAATCGACATTATTACTATATTAATTACTTTCACATCCTCAACCATCAAATATCATTCTCAAGAGAGTGGAACTTGGGATCATTGTGATGAAGTCGTCTTCCGAGCGTCCTTCCTTATCTGTCCTCTGCGGCACCGTCATCATCAGCAGAGAGTATCCGATTCCTTCCATAATGGGAAATTATGGGATGTTATGGAACCATAAGTAAGGCTCCCTCCTTGATTAAAAGCGACAGCATTTTTCAGAAAATGAGGGAAATCACGTACGCACCCTTGAAACGAGCTGCTAACTTGATTCATTCAGTTCTCACCCTAAGAAGTGTGAAAGAAGAACACATAAGATCATATATAAGAAGTGGGAAAGTCAAGCTTTTTTCCAGAAATCAAATTCCACTCGACATTTGATTGCCAATACATATAATAGTTTTAAAATGTAAACAAAGTAAGGAATTTCCAAATATTCTGCATATTCTCCTGCCATGGATTTAACTGAAAGAATGGGTGAACCCGAGATCAACTCCTCAGACAAATAAAAAAAAGAGAGAGAGAGGAATTATATGCTTAATGTAAATAAAATTCTATACTCTAACCGGGGGAAAGAACTCTATACTCTAACCCCCGGAAATCGCGGTGATTAGTGCAACTTAATAACTCTGGAAAGAACATCCAAATAAATTCAGACATTAAAAAATAGATAGACTAGACTAGATAGTTGTTTTAAAACCAACAAAATTTTGTATGTACTGATAATTATTTGGTAGTAATCTGGATGAGATATTTGCAATGTGCCCGAATCAGATGAGTTTGGGTAGATTCTCGGACTCCCAGAAAGCCTATATGAAATAAATATTGGGTACACCTGAATGGGAAAATGTACTGGGAGAACACCGAGATGATAATAGGTAATACACTCTTAAAACGACAGTCTCAAAACTGAGTAAAAAGTACTCAAACTGGCTCCAATCCCAAATTTGAAAACATGAATATACTCATTTCTGAAAATGTGCATACTCAAAAATGAAACATCTTGAGCTTGAACTCAAAAATGAGCTCATGATGTTTCATTTTTGAGTAGGTACATTTTCAGAAATGAGTATATTCATGTTTTCAAATTTGGGATTAGATCCAGTTTGAGTACTTTTTACTCAGTTTTGAGACTGTCGTTTTAAGAGTGTACATGATAATTTTGAGATGGCAATTGATAAAACAGAAAATTAGACATGCAACTTGAGAGAACTATGAAATAAATTAAATTGATACATTCTACTAAAAGCAAATAAGCTATAGTATTTATTATAATTCTCTCTAAAACAGTGGCGAATCCAGGATTTTGGTCCGGGGGGGCTGAGTTTCACAAATAAACTTATTGCTATTATGGGCTGCTCAAATATTAATGTAAACAACTGAAAGGGGGAGGGGGGTTGCCAGTGTCGTAACCAGATTTTTGTTTAGGGGGTTATTCAACATCTTTTCTGGGGTCTAATCTTAGGAATATTAAGTTTTAGGTGAGATGACTTCGTAAGGTTTTAATTTTGGTGCACTAAGTTTCAAAAATTGTGTAAAAATGTCAACTCCAAGTAAAAGGGGGGTTTGGGGGTCCTCCCCCAGAAAATTTTTGAAAATTTGCCATTCGAAATAGTGTTTTAGCTCATTTTGAAGCCTTTCATATTCCACCCAAAGATCCCAACTCATTGTAAGCGGCAGAATTTTCAAGGAAAACAAGTTTATAGTATTATGAATTGGGGTTTAGGGGTTCCTATTTCAGAAAAAATTTTGAATTTTTACCCTTAGAAGTAGGGTTCCGTTTCATTTTGAGACCCTTTGGGTAACGCCACCGAATGTCCGCAACGTAGTGAAATTTCTTTTTTGCTTTGTTGCTATTACCAAAACTTGAATATCTTATTCCTGGGGGGGCTGTAGCCCCACAGCCCCCCCTACTGGATTCACCACTGCTCTAAAACACTAAAAGCTTTTAATTTATATGCTTTCCAAATTTCAAAGTTATACCCTGTTAACCTTTACCTGCACATTACTCCAGTGGAGATCTTCTAATGTATCGCAATTTGTGGACTATATCTTCATTCTCCTCTTTTTAAAAACTGGGTGAAACGAACTACCACCTTTCTTTCCTCTCGAACCCTTGAATCGGACATCATCTCTTATATAAGGGTTTATGCTGTTTTAACGATAAAGTTATGTCATTTCTCAGTTCTTCCAATCATCGAGATGTGCCCAATTACGACTCGTTATCAGCTGGAAAAGTAGCTAACACGAATGAAAGAGAACTGGATCGCACGTACAAAACTCATCGAAACATGAAAGAGAGATTGATTTAATATTTTTCCAGTTCTCTGTTGAAGACCATCAACACTGTTTCGTGTCACTTTTCATTGATTTCTTTCGTTCGGTTCGATAGATCAAAGGACTGATCGTCAATGCAGAAGAGACGTGACTTAAGCGTCGTTGGTCGGTCATTAAGGCAGAGGACTATGATGACAAAAAAGAACACAATAAACCAGTAGGAAGTAATTTCTATTTTGAATGAGAGTTGGGAAAATTAAATTAATTTTAGTTTATTAATAAAGTTGCAGACTGCAGAGGAACGGGAGTTTAAAAGTATTAGAATTATCTCTTACCCTCTCTTTTACCTTCTCATCTCATCATCTTATTTTATCTTTCTTTCAGTTTTATTATCATCTCTCCCTCGATTATCTCTTTTTATTTCTCACTCTCTGTCTTTTTTCCGTCATTCTCTCTTTGTTCCAATTTTAATACAATAGCTACTACTTTCTTTTAACGAATTTAAATATTTTAGCTTAATAAATGCAGAAATTATGTAAAATTATCAGATCGGTTTCCATTTCCCTACACCTACACTCAGTTGCCCGATAGCTAAATATTCCTGCCGCACCGTTTGCCCGACATATACGTTTTCCCGACCTATATATCAACAACCACCCTATACATTGGTCCTATATTTTTAAAAACCCTATCCTTGATTTCAGGTAGGGTATTACATAGGAATATGGCAATGGTGGCAAGAATCTTTAATCCTTCTTTGAACTTGCCACCAGTGCTATTCTATTAATTTAACCACAAATCCAAACTACATTAAAGAGAAAATAAAGTGAGTAAAAAATATATTTTATGCTCATATGTTCTTATTTCTTTTTAAACCGCCAAAAATTAAAAACAAGAAAATTTTACCGCATTATTTAATTTACCAAAAAATTATTTCATATTAATTCTGTAGAATTTACATAATTCCTCAGCTTGGTCGTAGGCTTTTATCACATTCAATTGACCTTTCAATAGTTTCAAAACTATTTATAAAGCAACAAAGATATTTTTTTTGTCCAATGATTGATGGATTATCATTTCTCCATACATTATGAAGAATTTATAACAATTCAAAGTAAGTAAAAATTGTTATTTTATTCTTTGTATCTCCAAATGAAATATCAAATAATTTCAAGTATTAGGTAACTTTACAAAGCTTGAAATGTACTATTATTATACTTTTTAAGTTCATTTAATTTTCCTTATTACTCGTCATAGGCAGTTTAATAATTTCTTAAACATACAAAATCAATATTAATTCAGGATAATATTATTACAATTTAAAATTCTCGCAAAACTTATGACCTATTAGTACACCCCAAAAGAAACCCTATTTGGAATCAATATATTTAGGTAGGTTTTATTTAGTAGGGTGGGTTGGGGTAAAATGGGTCAATTTTAAGGTACCTTCACATTCAAAGTTTTATTTCATCAAAACTATTACTTTTTAATGATTTCTTTCAATTCGATCTTGACACTACAATCCTTGAGAACATTTTCATCTAATTTTATCAAATATTTTTTAGTTATAAGTTGCTTAAACTTAGCATCAAAAGTAATGACCTATTTTACCCCAATGTGGGGTAAAATGGGTCTCATTGCAAAAAGATGTCAAAAATATATTTATTACTAAATATACATGAAAGTAAGAAAAAAGGCAATCGGCTAAGCCGTTTTTATCTGAAAAAATTTGTTTTAAGTTGCACTTTAATGAAATTGTAAAAGTTCGAAGTTAATGAACATTGTTCAAATTTAGCAATTAAAATATTTCGTTTGGATAAAAAAATAAACTTGTATGACAGTTCAATGTATATTTGAAGGAAATAAGTTAAAAACATTGTTTGAATTAATACAGAAGGCCTCCGAACTATGACCCATTTTACCCCAAGTACAAAATATTGTTATAAAAGATAAAATATTTTATATTTTTCTAAGCTGATTGGCTTGAAATGTCTCTCAGACTTTCTTTTATGGAAAAATATTACAAAAGTATGCTGTAATTTATTACAATATATAGATATTTTGGAAGTTAGTAAACCCTGTTTTTAGTGTTCGGCAACTACTGGTCAAAAAGTAGTTAACTACCAACTACCAACTAGTCTGGGCAAAAGTAGTTGCAACTACTAGTTAACTACTTTTTCTTGGAAGTAGTTGTAACTAGTAGTTGATTATTTCCCAAAGTAGTTAACTACTAGTTAACTAGTCTATTTAATTTCATAAGATATTTTCCCCAAATTTTCGATTACTTTTTCTTACCTATAGCAAAAACATCATGGTTAAAGATTCGCCAATTTTTGATAGGTATACAGGTTTTTGGTGTCTTAAAGTTGTATTTATATATGTCAGTACAGTGTCGTATATAAGGGGGGTAAGGGTTCTAACCCCCCTTAGCCTGAACAACAATATTTTAAGCATAAAATTGGGCCGTTAACTTTAAGTATTGCCTTACTAATTTTTAATGCAGGAAAAACATCTAGAATCCTCGTAAACCTAGCCAAAATCGCTTTTAAAAGTGCTCAAAATCCAGTTTTAAAAGATTTTTACTGTCACACCGTCGGATTAGGTAATGAAAGTACTTTAATTACAGCAGGGGCGTCATTTCAGTTTTTGATTGGAGGGGCAAGGAATTTTTTTGAATGGGTCTGGACCTTGCTGTAACTAGGTTTTTTTGGCGGGGGTTGCCTCAACTTCATTTTTAAGTTAACACGTCAAAATTTGACAACGTGAACTCCAAAGAAAACTGGGGGGTCTGGGGGTTCACCCCCAGGAAAATTTTGAAAATTTGGCTCTTAAAGTAGTGTTTTAGCTCGTTTTGAGACCTTTTGGGCTGCATCCAAAGAGAACAGTTTCTTGTAAACCAAAACCACATAATTTTCTAGGGAAAAGAGTTGTAAATAAACGTCAAAGTTTTAAGGGGGGCTAGGGGTCCTCCCCCAGGAATTTTAATTCCCCTTTAAACTAGTATTTTATCTCTTTTTCATACTCTTTGGGAAACTTCTAAAGTGAAAAGCTTTTTGTAAAAGGAATGGTTTTCAAGGGGGAAAACACTAAATAAGAGACGTGAAAAATTTAGAGGGGGGCTGGGGTTCCCCCCCCCCGGAAAATTTTTGAAATTGAACCCACAAAAGCAATGTTTTAACTCCTTTTGAGACATTTTGATTTGCACTCTAAGCTCTTTGTGGAAGTTACAGAATTTTCAAGGGACTTGCAGCTATTTTTCACATTACAGTGGAAACCTTTGGGGGGGGGTTGCTCCCCCCCTGCCCCCTCTAAATGACGCCCCTGAATTACAGTGTACATTATTGTACAATTAAAATTTCAACGAATCTGTTATACACCAATAAAATCGTTTCATATTGTAACTACAGCCATTTTATGCATGCATTCATTGTCGTTGACAAATTCATTGTCAACTGTAAAAAACATTGACCGTAGCATTCGTGTGCTAAATATTAAAAAAATTAAACATAAAATAATATAATCACAAATACTTCACGATAAGCAATCGAAAAAATTCGTTAACGATCCCCGTATCTTTCAGCAATTTTAATAATTCAAAGATCAAAGAAATAAAAATTACAAATTCACATGAAAGAACTTACCTTAAATAATGGTCATTGATGATTTCACTTTGTCATCTGATACGTACGTGCAATCCAAACGCTAGGTCAGAACTAGCAAAATGAAGCTCTTTTAAAACCGTTAATTTCGGCGCTCTTAATGCTTTCCTTTTAAATTTATGCCCAGCTGTGAAGTTTACTCAAAATATTCGCATCTATCCGTTCATATTTTATCCTTTTCTTCCGGTCCTACCCACCCGTTATTGCTTTAAGAAAAAAACAGCACGCGTTAATTGGAAAATTTTTCCTCTCCTCCCTCCTCCTTCTATGATATGATGCATTGATGCTATGATTTACTTTAACTCTACAGAGCACAAGATAAAAAAATAAAAGGAAACCACAACTTAAAGGGTTGCATTTATATGTCAATTGAAATATATTTCAAGGTTGCCAAATATGAAAATGTATCACAAAAAATATCATTGTTAGTAGATGTAACATATTTTTTAAAATTTTGATCTTTCAATATTTTTTGAAGTAGTTGAACTTTTTGAAAGTAGTTGGAACTAGTAGTTGGTGAAAAAAGTAGTTAAACTATTAGTTCAACTACTCTAAACCAAAAGTAGTTGAACTACTAGTTAACTAGTAGTTGCAACTAGTAGTTAACTACTTTTCAACTACTTTTAGTTAACTAGTGCCGAACATTACCTGTTTTTTCGATGACATCATTTACGGTTCAAATTAAATATTTTTTCAGTCCTCAAAATCATAAATATTAATTTTTGACAGTCGAAAAATATTGCCAACAGATAAAAGATTATGATACAAAAAAATGAGCAAAAATTATTCAATTTAAATTTGATTTATATCGAGTTAATTAAAACTGACCCATTTTACCCCAAGACCCACTTTACCCCAACCCACCCTACTAATTGTAAGAAAACTATAACAAGCTCGTTACAACGTTATGGGATTTCCCCAGAAAAAAGAATGCCCTCGGATGTCTAGTGAATCAAAATGATTCGTAGAATGTGTTGAATACGTGATCTGGTACATAAAGGTTGAAGCTGGGGTTGATTGCACTCATATTCGTTGCCAATTAACCGAGCAATCGGTTCAAACAACTCTCCGGGATTTTTACACCTTATTCCCAAAATGTCATTTCAAAACTGTAACATTATTGCGTAAAAGAAGAGACATTTTAAAACTTTAAAACACACGTTGTTCTTTATGAGGTTTTAAAAATGTTTGATGTATTGACTTCGAATATTACGTAAGCACTTTTGGTGCTTATGAGTGATTCTAACGAAAGAAGCTAAAACCTTGCGATTTTTTATTATTACTCTTTGATTGGGGTATATTCTATTAATTGACTGACTACTATTGATTCCAGCTTTATAAAATTTATTAAATTAACTATTTATAATCTGTAAATAATCAAGACTATCGTAGCTAAAAAAATAATGGAAACATTTTTGCATCTACAAAAATCACATTGCAATGCAACCCATATTTAAAATTAAATTTTTTTTTCGAAAACGTAAATTTAAACGTTTCTTATTAAAAAAAACCTGTTCTTTTTTATTGTTAAACTAACTACTAAATATTTTTAATGTGTAACAAATGATAGATATTATCAGTTTTTCGTAATTAATATAATAATTAAACATTAATACATTAATAATGACAGCATAATTATAATTTATTTATTTTGAAGAGGAAACATTCTACTTAAAGTATGGGAAGTTTTAGAATATTATTTTATAAAAAAGGGGAAAAATCCACACTCAAAATTGGACGATGTCACTTAAAGAATAAAAGAAAAGAGGCCATTTAGGAGACAGACGCTGATGGTATGCGTTCCTTAAAATATCCTAAAATGGTTGAGGGGAAAGCCATATAAATATCCCCCCCCGTAAAAAATACCCATGATTTTTAAAAACGCATGTTAAAGGTCCGTTTTAGGGGCTTAAAGGTGTCCCTCCCCACCGAAATATGGACTTAGTGAACAAAATTAAGTTCAAACCCTGTTTTAAGAGACAATTTTTCGAATATTTTTTTGTGAAAGGGTCCCCAGAAAACCCTTTTTGTACTCCCCCACCTCAAAAATTTTTCTGGGAGCGAAAGACAATCCTTTCCCTTATACAAGCTCCAGTTTAAAAAAAATATCGCAATCAGTAAAAAGCGATCGAATATCTGCATCTTCTGAGGTATCACACGCCTGCCTTTCCAAATCCCCCAACCACAACCGCACACAAACGAAAGATGCGGAAAGAGCATCCTCTCCTCCCGCTCCTCCCCATCCCATGCTCCCCCGCGCGCTCGGAGGAGCAAGAGATAGATCCGATTTCCAGTCCGAAACCGAAACCCTCGGAGAGGATAGGGACTGACGAAACGGACGGGCAGGTGTTCAAACCCGGCCTACGGAACGACTGTCACGTAAGCCACGGCGGTATATAGCCATCGCTCCGGCGGCCGGCGCTGGACACCTGACCCGGCAACGGAAGTGACGATGTTACCATCCTCCCTCCTCCTTCTCCTCTTCTGGACACTGTCCACCGCGTCTCCCCCGCTGAGATGGCTGTGAGTACTCGAGCTGTTGTTTTTACGGGACCACATATTTTATTGCGTTATATTGTTGTTGTTGTTGTTATTATTATTACTATCTGCAAGATGTGTTAGAGCGATGGAGCGTAGATTGTAGTGAAATCGGAGCGCGTGTTTGATTCAGCCAGCCGGCGAGCGGTCGTTTGGAGCAGATGGTTTGTTTTTTGGCGGCGGGTTGGGTTGAGATGTTTTCGCCGGCTGTGATTGTTCTGTTGTTGGGAGATTCGGAGGTAGGTTTGGTATTTATTTCCAGTTGATTTAGAAAAGGTATTTTTTAAAATTAATTTTAAGAATTTATAAGTAATTTTGTTTGGTAATCAATAATGCGTGAAAAACTATTCTACAAAATCATATTTTATTTAAAAAATAGAATCGTGCGAAAAATATTTTTACAATACTTTTCTTTATGAAAATTTTTATTATTTTCAAAAGGAAATTAATCATTTGCCACTTTTAAGCATTTGTCATTTATGTACTCATTTATATTTGTGTTTACAATAATTATTTATATATATTTTTTTGTAAAAATAATCTTGCCAAAATTGTTTTTGTAAATTTGTATAAGTTGAAAGTTACTTTATTTAGACAAGAATCAGAAACCATTTTCAAAAATTGATGTTATTTTAACATTGAATGTTAAACTATAAAGTAAAATTTTTATTCTACATCTAAAATTAAAAATATTTTTCAAGTGTGTTAAACAATTATTTCTTCGATGTATTATTATTAAGATGTAAAGTAATTTAATCTTAGATTTTAGACACTCAGAAGCAGTTAAAAAATTCAAAACTATTTAGAGATACCTCCAATGATAAATTGCATTGTATTTTGTAGCAGATTAGATGATTTTTTAAAAAATATTTTTAAATAAACCTTAATTAATTATAGTTAATTTCTTCTATCTAGACTGGAAAGTTCTATAATAATAACTTCTTTTTGATGAAAATGTACAGTCGGTTATTTTTAACTTTTAGAAATTAATAACTTATATTAACTTTATTAACTTTTATAACTATAATTAACTTATTTAATTCAATCTACATTTGTTGAAATTATTCTTCATTAACATATCTTATATTTCATTTGTGGGGAATTTAATAAACTTTATCTCTAAAGTAATTTTAACTATGCTAAATGTTAAAAACTTTTTAAAAAGTATTTAACAGTTTATTGTACCATTTGCATAAATATCCATAATAAACCAAACTTAAGTTGTAGGACTAAAGTAATGTTTGGGCATTATAGATATAAAATGGAAGCTTTCTAAGATTAATTATTTGCTGCTTAAGATTTACATATTACCCGTTTCATTAAATTCAGAAAATATATTATTAATTAAATAACATCTTTAAAATACAAGCTATAGTTTTATTTCAAAAAACATTGCAAAATATGTTCATAGTTCAAGTGCGTTGACAGTAAAAATAATTTACATTATTAAAAACATTTATAGTGAATTCTAAAAATTACTCTATATTTGTGGAAGACTGTTATAAAAGTTATTATGTATCAATACAAAACAAGTGATAAATATTTAAGGTGTAATTGTTTCTTAGATATTCACTATAACAAAATAGTTCTAATGATTTAAGGAAAGCAAAAATATTTCTAAGATGACAAAGACTGACTAATGACTTTTGTCAAATAAAATGGTGAAGTTTATTAAACTTAGTGTAGTAGTTTAAAGTCCTAAGATTGATTGATTGAGAGATTTGCATAAAACTATTCCCTACTTTTGGTTTCAAAGATATGCTACAAAAATTTATTTAGAATATTTTATATGTAATATATTGATTTAAATTTAATTAGATACTTTTTTAGTAGGGTTGCTTCCTTTATAAGATTTAATTGAAATTTTATTTTTCTGTAAGTAATCTAAAATATGCAATAAGTTTGCGATAATATCAATTAATTCTTTTTAATTTTATTTAACGAAACAAATACTAGTTATAAAATAGACGAAAATCGACTTACAATTGGATTTAGATTACACTTCATTTCAACAGCATATTGACAGTTTCGATTAGGCCTTCAAACATATAAACCAGTTAATGCTTTTTTATTAAATTGATCATTAGACTATCTTTTTAACGTTTTTGTTGGTTTACTTTTCAAACAGAGCGTAAAATTGATTTCTGAACATTTTAACACTTTTCTTGTTGAGTTCAGTCAATCTACTTCAGGAAATTACTCTAAAAACAAGTTTTACCAGAATTTGAATGAAACGCAATGATTGTAAAAAATTAAACAGGCATTTAATATTTTCTAATTACCTTGATACTGATCAAATAAACTGAGTTATTTCGATATTAATGATGTATTTTATGCAGATTTATGAAGTTAAAAGATTAAACAAGAATTGAAAAAAAAAATTTTAATTTTCAAATTATCCAAAAAAATATTCAACCTGTTTTAAAATTTTTGATTTAAGGATTTTTAAAAGGGTATTTTTCTTAAATATTTTTGAATCATAAGTGTTTGTGATGTAATGTTTTAAATAAATTACTCCTGATTATTATAGATGAAATTAATGTTAAATTCTTCAAAATAAGATTACCCACAGTTTGTAAAGGAATGATGAAAATTATAGAAATAGCTTTTAAAAGTGGACAATCACTATTAAATACAGTACAACTTGATCATACTCCAATTTTTGTCAGCTAAGTAAATATACAATTTGTTTTCTGGCATAAACTAGACAATAACTAATAAGATTAAGCTTTATTTAATTTTAAATAATCTTAATATCGTTTACTAAATTTAAGTGCTAAATTAACAGTAAATAATGTATTTTAAAATAAACTATGCTACTAACCTCAAAATATCGCAGCTATAAAACAGGTTTCAGAAAAGTTCTTACAACCAATATAACTATCTAAATATTAGAAAAACAGCGATATGTCTATCATTGAAATCTAGCCGTCCGATAAAACCTTAACTATTTAATAAAGAGTTTATGAATGAAGTTTTGATTGAATGGATTGTTTATTCAAAATAACTTGATACAACCATTGAAATTCAATTCCAATTTTTATCTCGGTGTAATCTTTAAACTGACCACGTGACCTGAAAGAACTTGATGTGTTAGTTTAAAGTCAAAATTTTTGCAACTATACAAGTTTTAGTAGCTTTTTATATTACTTTGTGAGTAAGTATATAAATATTAAAAAGACAAAATGTATCAAAATAATAGTTTTTTTTAGTTCTGTGTCTTTTTCACATAATATATGGCAGCAAGCACGATAGTTTCTCCGTCCTCAATATCCATACATGGTGTATAAAAGTTTATAACAACTTTTATGCATCAAAAACAACTTACAACATTAAAACAACCTTAAACTTATTTTTCTTTCAATCGTATATTTTTTAAGAATTTTTCTTATCTCACAAATCACAGTGATATTTTAAATTTATTCTATAATTGTACTATTTTTACGAATAGATTTGGGGGAAAAGGATAATCTAAATTTTTTCCGAATCCTTTTTTACTTCTTTTTAGTCAACCCAAAGCACAATATTAATTATCATGGTATGGAGTTAACACAGAAAAAACACAAATATATTAAGGTTATCTTGTCAAAGTCACAAGAAATCCAATTTATAAATTAATCTCAGTAAATTCTGATGTTTACTGAAATAAATATTTTCCTTACTTACACCATTAAAAACTTTTCATTCGAAGTAATATGTTAGTTAATAGGACAGAGCTAATTTAATTACTATTAACTACTACTATTATTAGTTATTAATAATTTAAAATGTATTTTAAGAACAAGATAAAAATTCTAATGATGCTAAAAATTATGGGATTATTTTAAGATGGTTGTCCAAAGTCCGTTCCTGGTGTCAAAATATCAAATTGTTCTTCAAAATCCATCTA
The DNA here is from genome assembly GCA_024610705.1 of Tetragnatha versicolor. Lineage (NCBI taxonomy): Eukaryota > Metazoa > Arthropoda > Arachnida > Araneae > Tetragnathidae > Tetragnatha > Tetragnatha versicolor. The sequence goes on from JANDEH010000007.1 coordinate 45,757,601, forward strand.
TACGCCATTTGATAATCATCGTGCTTATTTTATTTTATAATGTAGGTTGCAATCAAAAGGCTGTGATCTCACAAATCAACTTTTAAATTTTTTGTTTAACCGAAAGTAGATTACATCAAGTAATAACGAGAAATATTTAAACATTCGTATTATATATTTCGGTATGAGTGTGAGTAGGTTGTAGGAATAAGCTTTTAATTTATCAAATCTGACATTATAATCTGTTGAGATAATAATCAAAGAAAAGTGTCAAGACTTTTCTTTATTAGTAATCCCGTCAAATTGTAGGTAAGTGCTTATTACTGGGTGTTATGCAGATTTATCAAAATTTTTCTTTCAATTGAATGTAAAATGTCTGTTCATAGGTTTTTGATGTTTTTCTAAGCCCCAATTTATGTGTGCAATCATGACAATTTCCTTCTTAGAAAAATCTTGCTTAATCTACGCTTACAATCAGTTTCAAAATACAGCACAATCTGTTAAGAACTATCTATAAGTTCAGATGTAAATATATTTTAGAAATTAGTACCTCAAGGGATATTTTATAAAAGAGCTATCCCTCTTCTTGATGTTAAAAAAGCTATTAGAGTATTCTGCATTGGGAAAAAAATTTCACATAATTTTTAAAACTACTCTTGTTTCTAACTTAGGTAAAGGCTTATTGTTTATGCTTTGAAAATCTTTAGTTTTTAGTTAAAAATTTTATAAACATGTAAAATAGGAAATATTCTCATTTAAATCTTGCCAAGCCTGATTGTGAATGATGTTTTAATGAGATTTTACTGTTTGCAAATGTTTAATCTTTTAGTATCCTGAAAGATTCATTATAGAATGGAATGGAATTTTAAGTTATTCATTTTGATACATGAGTGCAACCAAAATGTTCATTTAAAAATTGAACCATCTAGGCAAAAAATTTTCTTATCCTCAAAAAGAAATTGATTAATAAGTAATTAGTATTTTTCAAAAGAAGTTTTTAGACATCATAGGGATATTTCTCCTAGCTCATAACCGGTAGTTTCACAGACATGTTGAATCAATTATTTTAAACAGTTTATGAGGTCTCTTTTGGTCTGATCATTACTGAGAAGGAGAACATTTTAAATGGTATTTGAAAAGCATTATAAAAAAGATTGTATACTGAAAGGTTATATTTATATTCTTGAGATCTTGTATGTGGTCTACCGAAGAAGATGTCTTGTAGAGGTTTCTGCCCTGATAGGGCCGCGTAGGATCTTCGGTTGTAGATCGAGATCTTAAATTGAAGATGTTTTATGGTGGAATTGGTATAATTAAGTACACCTCATCCTAATTCAACGAGTTTGTCTTTCCTTGAGCAAACACTAAACACTGCTTCTCTTATCTTAAGAATTGATGGAGTGGGATGATACTTATTTCGTAGGTGTATGTTTCAGGACTATTTCTCTATTTTTATTTGGTCTAGATAAAGTGATCCTGAATGTTGAAGCTTAAAAATGTAAACCAGAAAACTTTTTTGCAGCAACAGATTTATTTAACTTTAATTGATTTACTCTTTGCAACTTTTATGGGACAAAATTTGTTCTCATGATTAAATACTGTTGTGACTACTGATTTACAACTTTTACGGGAATACTTGTTTGTAAATAGTTAAAAGCCGTTGCGAAAGCGGGATTTACTTTAGAAATTTTACGGGAAAACCTGTTCCCCAATGGTAAAAAACTGTTGTGATTACGGTTTTACTTTGTAACTTTTACGGGAATACTTGTTTGTAAATAGTTCAAGGCCGTTGCAACTACGGGATTTACTTAAAAAATTTACGGGAAAACCTGTTCCCCAATGGTAAAAAACTGTTGTGATTACGGTTTTACTTTGTAACATTTACGGTTTTCCACAACCAACCCAGCTGCCAGTTAAAAACCGTAAATTTTACGGGTTTTTTTAGAGTGCAGTTACTGAAAAAGATTCTTCTTTATGTTTCGTTCAGAGACACGATATCCTGATTCATTTGTCTGATAAAGTTTCCAGCACAGTATTGCAATTCAAATAACTTTTCGATTAACTGAATGAGAGAGCTCAACACTAATAAATACACAGTGATTCAACTAATTTTTTCAAGTGCCCTCACTTAAAAATTTAGTATTCAAAAATTCAAAGTAAATTTGACTTGGTTCATCGAATGCAAATCTGAGTGAATCTTGGGAATAAAACGATGATATATTTTTGAGATAAACGATGTGTATGTATGCTGTCACATACATTGGGTATAGACACAACTTTTAACCTTTATTACCCTCGCAATCAACTTTTATTAATAGACAGCTGATAAAATCCACATATATTTTTGGTACAACTCCGCCATACCGTTTCGAGCACCATTAATTAGAAATATCGCTGAAAATCGTAAACTAAATTTTTAAAAAATTTATCGATATTTAAACATTTAGAGTCCACAAAAATATTTTACAGCGAAAATAGATCAGGGAATCGTACCCGAATTTTCACCGTCGCCATTCCGGTCAGTTCTGGCCTCACAAAAAAAAATCACCTACTAATGAATTAGGCGCTATATACGAATCGCTTTTCTCACATCGAGTGTAAACACATCGCGATAAATTTAACGATCCAATTTCTCTGCGGTATCGTTCCGCAATCGATTATACGGCCATTAATCGCCCAGCTATCGATGACAGCGCGTGTCCGAAGCGATGACAGGGAGTCAACGGCCGCGAACATCGCCGTGAGAACCGAGAGGGTGTCGACAGCCGTCCACCCTGCGGTCAGGGGGCCTTGTCGATGACCAGAGCGATGAAGGGTTGTTAATGGTGTGAAAAACACAAAAAATACTGCTTTGTATATTTGTAAAAAGTCTTTTTTTATTGATGACGCTTGGTCATTTGCTGTTTGAGGAAACACTTTTGGTACTTTTACTTTATCTATTGAATACGTTTTATATCAGGTTGTTGGAGGGGATGAGGCAAACTCGACATATCTGGGGGAGGGCATGATAGCTTTTGAAGGTTCTCTAAAGATTTTGTAAGAAGATTTAAAAATGTATATTGATAAATAACACTGGTCTACAAAAAAAAACTTTTTTTCTGATGGCGGGAATATTAAAGCTGTTTTTGTATATATTTCACCTCCTGATTCCGAATATGGCATCCGTTTTTGCTCATCAGCTCTAGTTTTTAAGATATTCGAAAATTAAGTTTTTTTTCACTTTTGACCTACCTTTTATACAATATGGTGCTATAAAAATGACTTAAAAATAAAAAACCTAACCACCCAAGGCTTTTCCTATTCCTTAGGGTCCCAATAGATAGTGTATAAATTTTCAACCCTCCAATTTAATTTTAAGGGGTACCTATAGGGCCCTAAAGTTGAAAAAAAGTCGAAAAATTGGCCTTTTTTTCAGAATTTTTAAAAAAATATTTTTGAGTTTTCTAATTTGATAAAACTGGCTAATATATGTTTTTTAGAACTTATTTAGACCGCTAAAAATATTTTTACCTTAAAACTGCACCTCTTTAGAGCGATTTTTTAGTTTTAAGGCGAGAATTAGGGTCATTTCGCTCAAAAACGCTTGATGCCAATAATGGTGGTTGAAACGAATAAATTTCGAATTTTTCAGAAGTAAGTCATCAAAAAAGATGTCCTTTGATGTAAAACTGAATTTCACATGATAAAGATCAGTAAACCAGTTGAAGCTCCTCTCGAGCTTTCAAGCCCTAAAATTTGAAAAAATTGGAAAAAATGCTTTTTTTCACTGATCTGTATCATACGAAATTTCAGTTTTATATCAAAGGACATCTTTTTTGATGACTTACTTCTGAAAAATTCGAAACTTATTCGTTTTATTCACCATTATTGGTACCAAGCGTTTTTGAGCGAAATGACCCTTATTCTCACCTTAAAAATAAAAAATCGTTCTAAAGAGGTGCAGTTTTCAAGTAAAAATATTTTTAGCGGTCTAAATAAGTTCTAAAAAACATATATTAGCCAGTTTTATTAAATTAGAAAACTCAAAAATATTTTTTTAAAAATTCCGAAAAAAAGACCAATTTTTCGACTTTTTTTCAACTTTAGGGCCCTATAGGTACCCCTTAAAATTAACTTGGGGGGCTGAAACTTTATACACTATCTATTGGGACCCTAAGGAATAGGAAAAGCCTTGGGTGGTTAGGTTTTTTATTTTTAAGTCATTTTTATAGCACCATATTGTATAAAAGGTAGGTCAAAAGTGAAAAAAACTTAATTTTCGAATATCTTAAAAACTAGAGCTGATGAGCAAAAACGGATGTCATATTCGGAATCAGGAGGTCAAATATATGCAAAAACAGCTTTAATATTCCCGCCATCAAAATGAGTGTTGACCAGTGTAATGTGACTTACCTCATTGTAAAGCTTCTTGTGTCTGATATGATGAAGATTTTTTTAGGTCATTTTATTTAGCTGTTTATGGGTCAATTTTTCAACTAATATATCTGTTATTTTAAAGTTCTTTTAAAGATCTCATCAAGTATACATCAATTCTTAAAATGTGAAGTGACAATTAATGGTTTGAAACTTAAAATTATGTAATGAGTACAGCCTTGGGTAGTATGTGATATCTGATATTGATAAATGTGAATTTAGATAATCTATCTATAATAATAAAAGAGCTTTACCATTCATCGATCGATCGATCGATTCACCTATCAACGCACAGCAAATGCTACCGGGGCTAAAGACTCGAAACTTGGTGTGGTGAAAGACCTTACGGTGTAAGCGCGCACTAAGAAGGGATTTTTCGAAATTCCTTTTTCTGACCCACAGGGGTGCTTGGAGTGATTTCTACGTTTTTGAACCTAGCTCCGTCCCAAATGACCCCAGATCTTTGTAATTTTACAGAAAGGTACCTAGATACAATATCTAGAAAGGAATTTTTCAAATTTTCGATATTCGAATTTTAAGGGGTCTAAAAAATTCAAAAACCCAATTTTACTGAGCATAAACAAACTTTTACATTTTAGAAGAAAAACATACTAATAATTTGTTATTTCGAAGCGACCGGTTGGTATTATCTTCTTAAGAATATTTCAAAGAAAGTAATTTCTGGATTTTTCGATATTTCATTCTGGAGGGGGTGCACGGGGGTTTGAATATTTACTCCGGTTTTTAGTTTTTGCTTTCTATCGCCCACCTTATTAATGCGATTAGCATGAAATTTTAGCATGCTGTTCCTCACACAATCGGGAAGGTTTTCAAAAAAGAATTTTTGAATTCAAACCATTCTAAGCTGTCTTTTTTGGCCCTTTTCTAAATTCTTATACCTAGCTTCAATGTTAAATTGATAACGGTTATTGCTCCTTCCAAGTGACGCAAAACCTCTATTGTTAGAAATATTTATTTAAAAATATTTTATAGCGAGTAGAATTTTTTTAAAATCAGATAAAGAAATAATTTGTGATAAAATAAATTTTTACAATAAATTAAAACTATTTCACCGAAAATTTTTAACTTTTTTCCATTCAATAGAAATTTAAAATAGCAATATTTCATCAGAAGAATTTTAGATAGTTGATATCAATAATTCAAATGATGTCTACTTTTATTTCATGTTTGAAGGCGATTCTTTAATGAATGAGTTGGTAATAAATCAACCAAGGGGGGTTCAGGGGGTCTCCCCCTGATCTTTTTTTAATTTTAATTTTAAAAATCGGTTATTAACACTTTAATTCCAAAAACGTTTTTGTCAGTCAACCAAGGGGGGTTCAGGGGGTCTCCCCCTGACCTTTTTTTAAATTTTAATTTTAAAAATCGGTTATTAACACTTTAATTCCAAAAAAAAATTTCTGAATCAACCAAGGGGGGTTCAGGGGGTCTCTCCCCGACCTTTTTTAATTTTAATTTTAAAAATTCGGTTATTAACACTTTAATTCAAAAAGTTTTTTTGTTTTGTTTTAGATTTCAGGAAAGTATTTATTTTTTATTTGCTTTGAATTGATGAAAACAGCGGGATGAAGGGGGGTTGATAAATATTAAGTAGGGAAGAAAATAATTCTTATTTATTTTATTACCCAGTTTGAAAATCCTTTTTTTCCCGAGCAACGGCGGGTATATCAGCTAGTATGGTATAAAGTTGTACTTACAAACTCTTTTAAAATGATTTTTATAAAATTTACTATTAGGTGCATTTTAGACATTCCAATTGAAAATATAAAAATAATTTTTCCCTGGCACTTAGTAATGAAGTTTTCCATTTCTCTATAATTTTTTATAAAAGGATAACTTTTTAATTTTATCAATTATCTTATCATTAGCTATTCTTGTTTGACACATATTTAAAAATAAACAAATCTGAACTCCTCTTCATACTAATTGAATCATCTATGTATATTATTAAGACACTTTCTAAATCCACGAAAGTAACAACTCAACTATAACGATTTTCGCTATTAAAACCTACGGCACTATCTAGCTCCTCGAAAGTAACAACTCAACTCTAACGAATTTCGCTAATACTTTAGCATGGGTCAACTTTCGTGGATATAGACATAATCTCACTTTCTTTTCACCACACAATACTGGAATCAAGAGCTCAAATTCCTACAAAACGTTTTTATCGAATTCGCTACTTTCAAAAACACACTAAACCCATTCGTATTTTATTCCAGGGGTTTCCACAACAACAAGATACCCTTATCGTGGGAGAATCCCTCTACCTGCGTGAAAGCCTTCAAGCACAACCTGTTGGCTCCGGTGCAGAAAGCGGCGTGCAAGCGCAACCTCGCCCTCATGCCCGTCGTGGTGGCCGCTTCCAAAAGGATCTCGGAGGTGTGCCAGGCGACGTTCGAACGGCATCGGTGGAACTGCTCCTCGATAAACTTAGCGCCCAAGTTTGGACAAGATCTGGCAAGAGGTAAGTGATATTGCCGCCAATTATCGACAGCATGCTTTTTAAGTGGTTCAGTAACAAATTGACAATGGATTGAAATGCCTAACAATGCAGTTTTACTGTTAAATTTTAGAAAATCTCAGAAGACTACGATGTTGTTATTATCTGCTCATTTAGAATAGGCGGATGACACGTAATGTATTAGAAGAAGTAGCTATTATAATTATTATCGAAAAAATTTCCTTGTGCGATGACAAAAGGCAGCCTAAAAGAGAAGTACTTAAAAATACTGTAAAAGAATCTGTCACTGAAGTAGCGTGATGAGCGTTATTAGACGTTATTGAGCGTTTTTGATCCTGTTTCAGCCCCCTATTCTAAATGAACAGACTATATGGTAATGGTATAAACAGAGATAACATACGCAAGTCCCTAACTTCTTCACGCTTCGTAAATTTAAGAAAATAAACCTTTTATATCGAATGTTTTTAAGAAGACTTGATTGAAACTTTCAGAATAGTAATATTTATAGTAGAATTGTAAGAAAACGATATTTTAATCAAACGAGAAGTCTATTTTCCAGAAAAAAATTAAACATATTTAAAGGTTTATTTATTTTAAGCTTCTCTTAAAATGTCTACTTTAAATTTTTATCGTCCCCCATCAATCAACAACAGCTTCATATAATCAGGGAACATTGATTTCTTTGAGAACCACTGAAAGAATTATCAATATCTTAAGAAATTCTAAATCTATAAACTGCTTTACACATTGAGTTTTGGTGGTAGTAATTCAAAACTATCAAAAATTGTATGAAAATAAAGTATGTAGAACTTAAGACATCCCAAAAGAAAAATTTAAATAATGAGATTGAGATTCAATTTCGTTGAACTCTCTTTAAACGATTTTCCAGCCATTCTTGAATAATATAAGCTCTTTCTCACTAAAGATATTTAATTTTTTAAAAAACTCCCCAACTTAAGAATTAATAAGGGTACATTTCGTTAAAGATACAACCAACTAGTTTGTGCCACTATGACTAACTATAAATGGGGAATAAATACTATTTAAATTCGAAACCAAACAAAAAAAGCAGAAATAAAAAAAATCTCTACATGCGTTAAACTCCAAATGGGCCTATTAATTACATGTGACATCCCCACTTTAAATTTCTCAACCATATGATTTCACAAGCACCAAGATAAAAAAAACCATGGCTTCTATTCAACCAACCGAGTGCCACGAAGAAAACGGATTTGCATAAAAACTGGGCTTCCTGTGGAGTAATTTCTCCGCTAAAGAAAACCATTAATCTGGGCGCTATCAACGTCTGTCAGAGTGTTCTCAGTCCCTCTAGCAAGCAACTCTTAATCACAGATAACAAGGAACACGAGATTTACGACCATTGTCAAAACAGAGTCGTGAGAAAAAGACGAAATGTTTATGTGGTGGCTGACAGAAGTGATGGGGAGCGTCTAATGTGACACTTGAATTGCCGGAAATGACTGAAAATATAAGCAGAGATCGCGGTCTTCGCTTGGTCGTGTTTTTTATGTGGTTTAAAGTGACCTTATCCATAGATTGAGTTATAGGAAACGTAATGTTTATTATTAAGAGGGAATAATAATTTCCATATTTTAATTTGAATTTTTATGTTTTTATTTTTATTAACTTTAACACGTTTAATGAAACGGTAGATGTATTGAGAACTCTTTTTCCAAGCATTCTCAAATACACTTGACAGATATATGATTTAAAATAATACTGAAAAACGGTTTGTAAATAAACGAAAAAAATATTTATATACTTTTTAAAAAGAATGAACAAAGGAAGTTTTTTACACAAACTTGTAAATTAAAAAAGTATTAACAAATTCATTGTTATTTAATATTCCGGGGATTAACTATGGGTTTTCAGGGGCCATAGACGTAATCAAGATTAGCACAATATTGTTTCTTCCTTTTCAAAATCAGTATACAAAATTTTAGTTTGTATGTATGACAGAATGCAATAGGTTAGATTCATTTTGCATAATAAGATTGAAATTTTAAAAATAAACTTTAGATTTAAATTTATTGCCTAAAAACCGCACATACTTTCGGTTTTTGAGGTTTATTTTTCTGATAAAATGATTTTTTTCCTTAAGGTGCTATTTTTATTTAAAATACATAGCAATATTTTAATTATTCTAATTTAAATGAAATCAATTAGTTATACTTTGACTGCTTTACCATATACCATGCATTTACTCTAAATTAGAAAAAATATCGTTACCTATTACCCAACTAACTGTCCTAGTTATGATAAGTGCGAAATGCGGTTAAGTTTTCTCCATGCAAGTTTGTTTTTCCTAACATAAAGTACTTTCGCAAAGAAAGTAGTTTTACAGTATTAAAAAGAAAAGCAAACATACAAGCACTCCTTAGTTTTATTTAAATTTTTTTATGAATAATTTCTATTATTATCCATTTGTGGATGTTAGTTTAACTCCAATCATGTGTTAGATACGGGAAAAGTAACAAGTAAGCTCTTTTAAGGGTATGAAAATAAGAGAGTGCCAAAATATAAAACACATCAAATAAATAATACAAAGTATATGTTATACCTTCTTTTTAATGCTTTACTGATTACTTATTTTAGATATTTATTTTCTGGTCTAATAAAGCATTTTATAAATTTTTTCTTTATACCTCTATCGAAAGAATCTGTTTTTTTATTTCACATGCGAATTGAAAATTTATGTTTTTTCATCAGGCATTCAAAAATAGTTTTCGACCTCATTCATAAAATCGTGATAGTATCTTTTACGTACAGAACCCATTCGTTGTAGATACAGCTGTAAAAACAACTCGTATCTGTCGGTAACGGAGCATTTATTGATGAAAGGCATTTTTAAAAAGTAAATGTCAAGGAAACGCAAATAGAAAAATTGTCACACACACATGAAAATATTGTGTGTAGTAGGAAAATATTTTCAAACGCAACTGATGGAATGCTGCTCCAGTAACCATGAAATTGTTATTGATTTTAAGTAAAATTAGAAATTAAATTTCAAAACATTTTTATGTCTTCCAACTCTTGAATCGCTTGAATTTGTTTCAATGGAAAGTTCTTAAACACACAAACTGAGTAATAATAAAAATGTGGGCGAAATATTATAAGTATCCATCCAAGGTATTGCGAATGGAAAATTGACTAGATTATTTTATAAAAGCTTTTCATAAAGAAAAGAAACATAATTTTTTTTGTAATAACAAAAAATATGACGAATAATATTTAAGAAATTTTGGATGATTTATCACGAAAAATATCTCAGAAGAGGAACTCTGACATGAATATCCTTGCTTAAGAAAAATAAATTTGAAGATATTCCGGTCATGTTTCCTCTTTTAGGAATTTCTATTCAGATATCCTAGTTAACTTTCCATAAAAATGTTCGTATTTTATTAGGAATACAAGTTAAAAGGTGAAGAAAATACTTCAAAGGAATTTAATTTTTCAGACGGTTTAATTATTTATATAAAGGGTTTTAAAGAATGGTACACTGGGTGCCCCATCTCAGGAGTAGGATGGAACAAACCGGGTATTTTTATCTTTTTTTTTAGTTTTCGGGTAAGTAGTTATAGATTTTTAAAATGTGTCATACTTTTTTCGGACACCCTGTACTTTATCTGAAACATTACCAAAAGGATTAATTACCCTAAATATAGCTTAAAAATAATGAATTCTGTCTAAAATATATTGGGTGGAACACATATTAAAAGTATTATTTTTATAATTATTACTCAATTCATTTTGAATAGGGGCGCGCCAGAAAATATTTCCTTCCACCACAACCACCGAATCAGTAACCACGGCAACTATCAACGTCAAAGCGAAGAAGAAGACTCACTACTTTTTCCCACGTGACTTCCGTATACCGGTAAAATATAAACATCTCCCAAAAAAGCGCCTTATATTTTCTAGCCAGCCTCAACTGCAGTAGAAAAATACAACCAGCTTATCAGTCTCTGAGGCTGCACGAAGAGCGTAGCTATGGTTACGCTTTTGGTGAGGGGGAAATCAATCACTATTATTTAGGCGCCAATTCTAAATGAACGAAGTATAATATTTATTAGGGCATCTTATAGATGTATAATCGCATAAAAAGTGCTACTTGTATACTTTCTCCAACATCGGAATTAATGGTCCTTTCCGTGTGTTTTCAGGGACGAGCGAGCAGGCGTTCGTGTCAGGTCTGTCGTCCGCGGCGCTGGCAGTGAGCGTGGGGCGCGGGTGCGCCGAGGGCCGCGTCAAGACGTGCGGCTGCGGGCAGCAAGCGCGCGAGCCCCCGCCCTCAGACTTCAAGTGGGGCGGCTGCGCGGACAACGTCGGCTACGGCGTCAAGGCGGCAAAGGCATTCTCCTCAGAGCCCTTCGACCGACGCAAGTTCAGGGCCAACGTCGACGTACGCCTACACAGGCACAACAGCAGGGTCGGTTGGAGGGTGAGTATCCGTCGTTATTAAAACAAGGGAGTAGTTGAGGGAGATCCTAGGACCTTCTATTCCCAGTAAAACCAACCGCATTGGGGCAGGCGCGGATCCAAGGGGGCACTTTTCCAGATCATCACCTTTACCTTTTGGTAAGAAATGGAAATTCTTAAGAATTTTCTAAAAGTATCACGCAAGATCCCCTTGCGGTACCGCGGGGGCATGGGGGTGGTATACCATGGGGGTATAGGGGTCCTCCCCCTTGGATGCGAGCCTGCATTGGGGAGCAGAGCTGTTACAGAGCGTGTGACGATATTACATTCAGCCGAGGAAAAGCCCCTTTTGCATTCCCAAGTTAATTTGGTCCTCCTTCAATCGAGCATCTCAGAAACAGGGGCTACTTGGTAAACAAAAAGCTTCGTTTTGGATCCCTTTTCGTCAGAGCTGCTGTTTTCTTTCTCATTAAAAAAATTTGGGAATATAAGCGAATTTACAAATTCAGATTTAGAAAATACATTTATTTAGTCCAACAAAGTTTAAGATATCGCGACTTAATCACGACCAGTCACAATACAAGAGAGGTTTCAGTTCCCTCTAAGTTTTGGTTTCGGTTCATGCGTAAATTCTGAGCACGACTAATAACTGCTTTGCGGAAAAAGTAGTTTTAGGGTTTTTATATTCTAGAACTGAGCGTCTGAACTGTCGAATTGGTCTTTTAATATAGTCTTTAACGTGTTATTCGACGCCTTTAATATTCATTATTTCTTATTAACATGATCAGTTATTTTTTAAATAATCTAGGAAACCTCTACTTTAAAGTAAAGAGACCTAAATTTTATTTTACTCACGTTTTAATACTTATAGTATTAACTATCATCTTTGAAAATTGTTCAGTGTGTGTGTTACGGTGAAAGACCGAAATCTTGAGAATGTCGACATTCACCGGTGAATGTCAACAACCACATAGTCGCTTATCTGTGATTGTCGACATACACCGGTGGTGATTGTTGACATTCACCGGTGAATGTCGACATTCTCCAATTTCGGTCATTCACGGTAACATATGTATCTGTTTAAATGATAGTCGATTTTGTCAACCAAAAATCAGCTAACACATCAGTCTAATGAATTTGAGAAAAAAACTTGAGTTTCGATGAAAGAAATCCCTTATAAAGTAGTCTATAGAGGCAAAGATAATCAAACTGTACAAAAATTACAACGGTGTTTGTTTTGGATCCCATCCTAAATAATTTATCCTCCCAGAATGTGATTTACATTTCTAAATAAACTGAAACTCAAGACAAGCGGAAACCCCGCTGCAACGAAATCTTTCATTAGTTTGGTCAGTTTTTTTTAAGTCATTTTTCTCCAAACATATTGAATTCCATCCTGTCGTCTTTTGAATATTTATATAACATAATCGAATAGCACAACAATCCTTCAGAAGTAGTCATCCATAAGACACAAATTCAACACAACTTACAAAGGACGACCTTGCTCCTTGGATTTCTTTTCGTCAGAGTGGAACAGCAGTCTTATTTCCTTTTCACAACTCTAATATTCATACGTCAATCAGGACTTTTTTATTGGTGATAAGCCAAACCTCTATGATTCATACTATCGTAATTCCTTTTGTTAATAACATAGATTGGATTTGCCGGGATTTCTATGAAATGCCTGGTTAGTTTGAGAATCACGTTATGCTGATAAAAAAATGACTGTGAGAACAATTATCGTTATAAAACAAACAAATTATTTTCCTGGAGGATATCTACAACTAATGTGTGGTTACACACTCCTGTTTTTTAAACTAACATCTTTGAATGTCGTACACAAAAAATCTCCAAAACTAGTAAAACCTCCAAACACAGCCTTCAGAATGAACCTTGATTATTCTTAGGAGAATCTAGCCTTTTTCTAAATAGAAGTACATGTGTTTCCATTCAATTTTTCAGAATCTTCATAAGTTTAAAAGTCATTAAAATATTTTAAACTCTTTTATCACTCAAAGATAAATTTGTTTGCAATTGACTGCATGGGTAGATTTAGAAGAAAGACCGTGAGGGATGATGCTGCTGCCCCTGATATTGCACGAAAAACACCCAGTACCTACCATTAAAAATAGAATATCCTGAAAGATTTGAGAGAGGGGCATTGCTCCCATTGTCCACAATCCCCTTTAATTTTATCAAAAAAAACTAGTGATGGGCAGGTATCGATACCAAATACTTAAGTACTCGATACCTATAGGTATCGAGTGTATTCGATACCCACAAAAGTATCGATACTTTATTGACATATTTCGTTTTAAATTTTTCAATGAAGTAATCTTTCTAATACCTACTGTAGATCAAACGCAGCCTGTTTCCGTTTTCATTTTGCAACGCTCAAACCCAAGTTGTTATCATCCGCGAGAGAAATTTGACGCGGCTAGGTTTTTCCCCCGCCAAATCCTTCACCTCTATCCACCTCCAGGCCCGTAGCTACGGGGCTTTTTGATGGATCGCTTTCAGTTTTTTGAATATTAGTCTGATTATGGATAGGCCCTAAAAAAATTGTCCCTTCAGGTTCATTTCCCGACATTGAAAAAAAGTACTCGATACCTAAAAGTACTCGATACCTATAAGTATTCGATACCAAAGTATTCGATACCTATAAGTATTCGATACCAAAGTATTCGATACCTAAAATTATCGATTTTGCCCATCACTAAAAAAAACCTTTGCTGAACCATTGAGAATATTAAGAGAGGAAAGGAACCGCAGAGAGGGTGAGGCTAACTTTTACAACCCTCAGTTTTATGGCATTTTAGTTTAACTTATACTCCTCTAAGTTTCTGCAGTTAATTTCGAACAAAAGAGACCCCCTCCTCAGACGGAGGTCAGGAAGATTTCCTATTGTTCTCTTATCTCCCCCACTCCATAAAGCAGGGCTTCACTTGACGTTGTAAAACTCTAGCCTCATCCTGATGGGGGATTTACACCACCGCTGCAGGAGCTGCAAGTCATGCAAAAAGCGGCAAATTTTAGTACCCGCTACTCACAAAAGATGGCGCTCGTCAATTGGTTTATTGGAATAACAAATTCCCGTTTCTTGCCGCTTTTACCGCAAACCGGTCTTGCAGCAGTGGTGTAAATCCGCCATTACTCGGCCCTTAGGGTGCGTCTAGAGTTTTACGATGGCTGTTTTATGGCCCGCTTACTTGGTGTGGTCAATTAGCGAACAAAAGAATACCCCTCCTCTGAAGAGGATACTAGGGGAACCCCCCTAACCCCACAAAGAGATGGGGGAGATTCTTACGTCATGGCAAGCGCAGGACCAGGCGTAATTTCTTTGGTGATGACTTATCCGCGCCCATCACACAAAAGGGAAATTCCGAGAAACCCCCTGGTTTGTGGTTGCCCTATTGTGTGATGGGCGGAGAAGTCATCACCAAAGAAATTACGTCTGGTCCTGCGCCCAGGGTGACCGTTGCCTTACAATAGGTGACCCTCCTCCGATCGAAACGTGTCACCTCCGCGTAATAGCATCTCTCAAATTACCACCTTATCGATCGCGAGGCAATAACTCTCACTCTCCGGAGCTGTTTACGCCCTCGGAGGTGCGGACAGCCTCTACGTCCTCACCCTCGCTGCGAACCTCGCTCCCCTTATCACTCCACTGAACTCGCCGACGAAACAGCTTCATCTCCATTCATTCATGTGTCCGACTCGCTGTATATTGGCCTTCGTGGGTGACTTTCTTTCTGCTGGTGGGTTATCAAGAGATGAAGCTTCACACTTCAGCAGATGTCTCTTTGGTCGGCATCCCTTTATGAATGCTAAACGGGATCCCTTAACCTTTTTAATCTCACGATAAATAGTCCTTTGCGGCCCGATTGACTTGAGTCGCACTTTTCTATCTGGCGGTTTCCATCCAGTAGATCGACGTAGTGTGGAATGGAATTTCAAACGTCAGTAATGACGTCCGGGGAGCGAATTTCAACTCAATATCACTTAAAATCCACTGGGAAAAATTAAGACGAGCTCGACCCCACGTGGAAGCTTATCTGGAGATGTAAATCAACCACCAACAGTGACGTTTCAAAAATGAAATAGTTTGCCCATATAAATCTAGGTGGTAGAGGTTCAGGTAGGGTTTTAGTACAAATCTATCGCCCAAGGATTAAACAGTTTTTTTATCGTAATACTTATTCATCTCAGTTTTCTGTTAAAAGCAGAGCAATTAAGAATTCTTAACTTAAAAATTTGAAGAGGTTAGTACTCAATTGTAACCACAGTGAGAATATGGTCAGGGTACTAAACGTCAGAAATGACATCTACAATTATTTGAGGGAATCTTAATATACTGGGAAAAAATTCTGTGCACGCTCTCTAGCATGCGCTGAAACTTTTTCATTTGCTTCAAATGATCTGGAGCTGTAAACTGACCTCCAGAACAATCATTTGAGTGAAGAGATTACGAATTTAGATCTAGATGTTCGTGTTAAGAGAATGACCTCAGCTTCTCTACTCCTGATTTCGCTACTAATCCCACCATCCACCATAAAAATATCTTAAAAAATTTTAGATAAACCACAGACTGAGAAAGAATTGGGAGTTTACAGCAAGTTATATGTATATTAAACCTAAATATTTATGGTATTCGTTTTCACCCATTGAGGGAAACTATCTCAATTCTCATCCTGTGTCTTCTTGGCAGGCCGTGCGTTCATCTGTGCGCCTGCAGTGCAAGTGCCACGGCGTGTCGGGGTCGTGCGAGGCTAAGACGTGCTGGCGGGCCCTTCCTTCCCTCTCCGAGGTGGCGTACAAGCTCAAACTCAAGCATCGGGACGCCGAAGAGGCCAAGCCCACCCCCGTGGGGCGGAGGACCAAGCTGCTGCCCTCGGCCACCGTCTTCAACAAGGACGATTTCGTCTACACCGTCAAGTCCCCGGACTACTGCGTCTTCGACCCCCACTCTGGCTCCGCGGGCACCAAAGGAAGGTGAGCTCTCATCATGTGTATATCTGTAGTTTTTATGTATTCATTATGTTGACAGTAATAAAGTGGTGTCTTGACGTTTGTAGTGCTGTAAGACAGCTAATGTGACGTCACTTGTCTCAATGGGATGTATTCATTTGGTCTCGCCGTACCGCAATAGATCTGCTATGAGAAAACGCTTCCTTAGCAAATTCGGTGTTCTTGCTTCCACTTCTTTCATTACGATATAATATGGCCATGACTTGTCCTTGTTCTAAATACCAATCAACCAAACATTCCTTTGCTTTTATTTGAGACCCTTATTTCTAGTACCACTTTACTATTTAGATTCAGAGTCCTTTTCCTTTCGAGACGTTCTCTGCTCTTCAAGATCATCCCTTTGCTATTGAGCATCTCTCATCTTCTTGCTCTCGTTACTCATCTCTCTCCTTCAGCATCTGTTTATACTCTCTTAAGCATGTTTGACCATGAAACCTTTTATACTCATGTATAGCTATACCTTGCACGGAAATCTTAGACTATTATGGGTGGTTCTTAATTTTTTAAGAGCAGCACTTGAAAAACTAGCTACCTTAACGGAACACTGTTATTTGCGAGACCCTTATTCCTTCTTTCTAGTACCACTTTACTATTCAGATTCAGTCTTTTTCCTTTCGAGACTATCTCTGCTCTTCAAGATCTCTTTGCTCTTGAGCCTCTCTCATCTTCTTGCTCTCATTACTCTTATCTCTCCTTCAGCATCTGATTACTCTTAAGCATGTTTGACCTTGAAACCTTTTATACTCATGTATGGCTATCGCTATACCTTGCACGGACATCTTGACTATTCTCTCAGGGTGGTTCCTTATTTTTTAAGAGCAGCACTTGAAAAACTAGTTTAACGGAACACTTTCAACGATCTCATGGACCCCCGGATGAGAACCGGGAAGCACTTATGTACAATGGTTGCTATTGCTCAGCATCCTCCAAAACCGATTATTCCGTTATCTTCACGTTTAAACAAGTATCATAAAAAGTTGACATATCTCTGGTAAAAACCTTCGCACTAATGTTAACATCCACACTGTCGTTTCAGGGTATGCAACAGCACCGGCACGGACTCATTCGGTTGCGACGCCATGTGCTGCAAGCGAGGGTACCTCACTACCTGGGTAGAACGCGAGGAACGGTGCGGGTGCAAGTTCAAGAGGTGCTGCTACGTGACGTGCGACACTTGCAAAGTCAGCTCCCACCTCAACCTCTGTCTGTGACACTCTATGGCTTTGAACAGCACCAACCTATAGGAGGGAAAATGATTCGAAATTGATTCCCTCATAGTATTTCTCAGACAGCACTGAGCTTTTGTCGCTCCCGGTGAATCAACATTTCCAGGGAAGCGGATTCCCCGCCTAGTGATAGCAGCTCTAGTCTTTGAGTCAATGCCGTTTAGTACAAAAGAAGCATGGAAACAGTGACAAAATCCTTGGAGAAGAAATTATCGTATCCAATTCTATCGAGGGTAGACCGAACGAGACAATAGAGGCTTGAATTCTCTGTGTGAGGAGAGGTCGACACAGATGGCCATTCTGGAGAACTTATCATCTGACAGCCAATTCGAGACCCGATTGCTTTTTTTAGGTCGTTGTGTAGAATGAAGTCCCCTCTGGGACAAAATAATTCAAAGGTAATCGCGGAAAAGCATATATCTACAGTCTGTCTTCTTATGGGGATGAAGGCCAGAACTGTCCTTTTGTTCGAGTATACTTAGGTAGTGTAGTGATTGCCCAACAAGATCCACTAACAAAGAAATGCTTCAACTATGAAAATGGATATAACTATTGAACCTATTATTCACAGGTAATCAATGTATGTGAAGGGATGGGACCACACGAGGTCAAAGTAATAATTTATTGCCTTCAACAGCTGTATAGCTTGTCTTGACTGTTTGTCTTTGCCAAAGAGTATTGACAATCCACTGCAGTAGAGCTAAAAATCTATATAAATATCCTAATATACTTAATTTTCTTACTAGAATCCCAATGTATGTTACCAATTCTGAACTTAAAACAATAGCAACTATTTTTGCTAAACAAGCTCTAAATTTTATCTACTTATGCAGTTGTTCCAATTTTTACAGCTATTGCATTTATCACTTTTGTTCATTAAATTTTATGACACATCATGAGCATACAAAATTTTGTGATACAAGCTCTGCCACTGCCTTTAGAACATTAAAAACCTTTTTGTAAGTCTTATTAATAACATTTCTGGTCAGATACAGTAACTGATAGGCACCCATCAAGCTAATTTTATCTTAAACACTAGATAATTTGTATGAAACAATCTTTCAATATTCCAAATATGAAACTGGTGAGAGTCATACATCCATATAAGAACAACTTGACAGCTTAGAAGTTTTGTCTTCGATTGGATTTAAATGGAGTAGTGGTATAAGTCTGATACATGAATCAGATGCAGTCACAAACATCATTTTCTTAAAAAAACATTGTGATTCATGTGGCCACCTCAGGGTTTTGATCAAACACATTCCAGATAGAATATCTTGAGAAAATTTGCTCGAGACAAATGGAATAATGCTGTGATATTCATGTGTGTGATAAAAATGTTTATGTTTTATTTATGTACTTATGTCAACGTCGTTTTTTAAATTGGTGCAATCATAAGCAGACAATGAGGAAGTTGCATGATTTTTTTATATTTTTTTTAATCGATTCTTCTTGCAAAAATAAGCAACTACCCAAAATTTGAGGCCGATCGAGAAACTTTTTGATTGCCAAAAAAATTAACAAAAATCCCCTTTTTACAAGCGCGCAAAAACGCCAAGAGTTTGGATGCGACGTCATCTTACAATAGGCATTGTTGAAAAGCAATGGAGTTGATGGTATTATTGTTGACGTCATCTTACAGTTTAAACAATAAACGTTTTCAGTCACGTGTTTTTTCCTCGACTTTTAAATTAAATTATTTAATTACCTGTAAATTTTTTTGAAAAACTGACCAGAGATTTCATTTTACCATACAAAAAACCATACGGAACACTTGTTGTGACACATGCAACTTCCTTATTAGTATTATGTAAATATTCAATAGAAAGCTTTCAAAAATTAACTTTAAATTAATTTTTTAGGAACAAATGATACAGCAGCTCATTATTTTTAGCATTTCATGTACCATGGATTCGAGTGACATTAAATTGCATTAATGAAATTTGCAATGTAATACAGTAACATCCCGCGTTATAACGAACTTCGCGGGACCGTAAAATTTCTTCGTTGTGACGGAAATTTCGTTGTAACCGTACTATCGCTAATTCAAATAAAAATGGTTGGGGACTTTCTAGACTTTCGTAATAACAGGATTTTTGGTTTTATCGGTATTCGTTGTAACGGGATTTCACTGTAATTAAGTTTTCCAGTAGTAACCTTACAAATCACTCAATTTAATTATACTTTAAAATTACTACAGTGAAATCCCGTTATTACGAAAGTCTAGAAAGTCCCCAACCATTTTTATTTGAATTAGCAATAGTACGGTTACAACGAAATTTCCGTCACAACGAAAAAAATTTTCGGTCCCGCGAAGTTCGTTATAACGGGATTTTACTGTATTACATTCAAGAAAATCTGGTTTTCTTAGTTTGCAACTTATACTTTTACATTATAATCAACATATTTTATGTCATGAGATCCACAAAACAATTTTTAAACCCGTGTATTATGTGTTCATTAAATAAAAACTTATTTATTTTTGATTAAAGATTGTTTTTAAATATGTGGCTTTATTTTTAGAAAACAGAATATCTAATTTTATACCGTTAGGGTGCTTATTTACAAATATATGCCTAATATTCTAAACACTTCAACACTGTAAACATGCAGCTGAAAGTGTTTTCAAAACAATTAAACTTTTTATGAATGCTTCCGTATGAATCCTTTAAAAAAGATCTAAGGAAAATGAAATTAAGAATTTGCAAAGCTCACTGTCCCCATCTATCAATATTTATGGTAAACAATAAATTAGGAAAAAGAAATGTTTTACATTTCAAAATACATCTCATACTTTTGGAGTATAATACAGGGTGTCCATAAAACATGTTCCTCTATTTAAGGGTCTCTTGCAAGCAAACCATTAGAATAGAGGGAAATTTTGGTCGAGGATGAGGACGAGAATGATATGGGGTAGAGCAGTTAAACTATCAGTCACAGTTAATGATTTTTTTCTCCTGGAGACACAAATGAAAACAGCTACGAAATCGTTGGTTCTGTAGGAACTGGGCTAGTGAATTGTTAAGAAAATATAACTAGTAAATCAGGAAAAAAATTAGTGAACAGAAAATTTAAGTTTCACTTTCATTATCAGTTCACTAGTTTTTTTCTGATTTACTAGTTTTATTTTCTTATCAATTTAATTTTAATTTTTTTCACATCAAAGATCACATTGTAAAAACAAAAAAAGGGATTAGATTGGGAAGTTTGAAAATTTATTTCACTTTAACCATAACTGATAAAGTTTAAAGTTTAACCCTCCACCTCATCATTTTCGCCCACATCCCTCAAAATGTCTTCTTCCGAAATTTCATTCAATTCTGATGATGGTTTGGTTGCTAAAGGCCCTTGAATATGGGAAGTTATTAGAAAGCATGCCCAAACCATTAAGAAATTTAGGAACAATAAATTTGGAAGGAATACAGAAATATTTTCCCTATTACCTAATGAAAATGGATCACAAGCAGAGTTAATACTTAAATGTGTCTTATTTTGCTTACTTTGAGAGATAAAAACAAATTTAAAGTAATAATGGTAAATTGACTGTGTTACAAATCTAGAATGAACAAATACTATGCAGTTCAGTTAAAATAAAGAAAAATTTCAGTTGACTGGTAAGAAATGTTTAATAAATACCTTTGAAACATTTAAAACTGATTCTTTTGTACATAATCTCTAAAATATATCAATAAATAATTTAAAAACAAAAGCTTCAACTTTGGTACATGATAACAAAACTATTAAATAGATGGACCAGTAACAGGAACACTGGAACTCACCTTTTCAAATGCAGAAGCTCTTTTTAAAACAATGCAATATAAAACTAAATTACTAGAGGGTATTTTATTTACTCAACAAATCTTTAATGCAAAACAGAAAGACTTAACAAACCTCATACAAAACAAATCTTAGGGGAACTCGGTAATATTCCAATATAATTTCAACACATAAATTTTTAACAGAAATAATTATTACTAACTCTAGCTTCATGTATTTATTTCAAACATTTTTAAAGCCATGTTTCTGCCCATGGTGTTGACTGAGTGATGAAAACATTGAGCTTAGAAAATTTTCATTGGAAGATACAAACGATCATTTCAACTAATACAAACATACAAAGGCCACAACAATGGTTGTCACAGTCAAACTAACTTCCCCTAACCTACCACATGAAGATAATCTTGGAAGATTCCTTATCCTCAACATTAAATTCCAATCAAGTGTTTACCAGTACGTATCTGTCCAAAAGTCCATCTTACATATTCAGATAATAGGAACATACAAGAGAACACATATATAATTCATTTGTCACCATAAGTGCTGTTTTGAGATCTTCACATCTGAATTACTTAATTTTTTTGTTTTGGAATGTCAGATTGCACTATCCAAATAAAAACCATCAATAAGACCTTAACATTTTGACAAATGACGGTATCTTAAAATGGAAGCATATAAGAAATACCGAGAGAAATCAACTAGTTCTATGATTTGCATTACTTATAAATTTTATTCCCCATGAAAAATTATTCATTCTATTTTAACAGGATTTAATATTTGTAAAAGAAACTATTTGACCTTTTTTTTCAAGAATCTTTTAAAATCTCAAACTCTAAACAAGCAAATTACTTATAAAAATACTGACCACACAAAACATAGTGTTTATACTCAGCCAATGGAAAAATACAACATTATTGAATGTATTGCAGCTTCAATGATTTACAATGAACTTTATAAAATACAAGTTTTACCATGAAATATACTTCTGTAAAAACATGAGTATATGCATAGAAAAACAACTTAAATCTATCATCTCACTGATTATTTTCTGTTAGTAAAAGTACCTCCTAGAATGTTATTCCAAACCTAAAATATAATTGACAAACTGTACACCTGTGAATATAACTGGTTGCCAAGCCACTAAATAACGAATAAAATCCAAAAGGCTTCCATAAAACACATGGGGCTTTTCCCATCTAATTATTTGTTAAGAAATTATTCATTGTACAAAAAGTGTGTAATTTTTTTTCAAAGCAGATACTTTATAACCCTTTCCATACAGCAAAAAAATCAGTTTAGTGTGGTTCATTACCAGGAACAGTTATTTCTCCTCCAAGTGATTATTACGATGAAATAAAATTTGTTGCCTGAAGGTCTAAGAGACGCATTTAAGATCCCATAACGACGTTTCAACAACCCTGATGTTACAAGCTAGTGTTTAAATTTATTGATGGGTCAGCACATGTCCTGCCGTATTGAAAGGGTTAAGCTAGTTTTTAGAGTTGTACTTAAGTATAGGGATACAAAAGAATGACAACCTCCTAAGGTAGTACAAATTATTCTTTTCCTGTCCAACTTTAGTTGCATATGCCTAATGGGAAATAGTTAATGAAGGATGAAAACGAAAAATTATTTTAAAGTGGGAAGGTCTCAATAAAGATCTGGTAATTTTGAATGGCAAGTTAATTAAATAAAATTATTTTGCTTAGCAAAAAAAACTATATTTACATTACATTATATGTACATTTAGTTACCTGTTATACTAAGGCAAGTTCTGTTACAAGTTCTTAAATACAAATCATTATCCCCCAATAAAGTTACTTTGAACTCCCTTTTAAGGTTACACAAACTGTGAATATAATATTAATCTTAAAAATTAATAAATCAAATGAAAAGCATTTAAATGCAGGATAAGAAACACTGGTAAAACAAAAGGATACGGATTGCAGAACATTCTTTTTAAGTCTACCTTTTCTTTACAATATGGACAGGTTTGCTTCTTTCCTACTATACACCAGCCTCGTATACAAAACTCATGAAATCTGAGCTGCAATTAAGGAAAACTGGAAAAAAAATTTGAATGAAACAAGAATTCTTTGAGATACACAATTTAGTCACAACCAAAATAAATCACATAATATGCAATCATGCCTTTCCAAGACAATTTTGTCTGCTGCCAAAATCAATATTCAGGCATTTAAGGGGGTATTCTAGTGTAGAATTTCAAAAAAATCGATTTTTTTTTTATTTTATATTTTCAAAGTTTAACTATTTAAGAATATGTCTACGAGAGGATTTTTGAAAATTTAAATTCTTTTCGGAGCTATAGACATTTTACTGACCCGGCCTCCAAACTGGTTCGGTTGCAGAGTTGGGCACTCACGCGAATGAAAATTTATTCGTCAATCGTACGAATAAATTCAGCTTCGAATAAATCAATTGCGAATAAAGTTATCTGTCACCGGCGATTGAATTTTTATTCGCAATTGAAAATTCATTCGCAACTAACTTTATTCGTGGATGACGAATAATTATTCAATTGCGAATAATTTCACCAGACAAATAAATTAATTACAGAAGGTACATATAGGGGTGCAAAAAAATTCTCAGGGTTGGTACGGAAGGGTCCACTACTTTACCGGAGTGGTCCGTAAATTTACGGAAGTGGTTCGTAAGTGACCGGAAGTTGCCCGAATTCAACCGGAAGTGGTCTAAATTTAACCGGAAATGGTCCATCTTTAACCGGAAGTGATCCGTATTAACATGAAATGTTCCACAACTTACCGGAAGTGGCTCGTAAGTTACCGGAAGTGGTCCGCAACAAACTGGAAGTGGTTCGTAAGTAACCGGAAGTAGTCCGCAACATACCGGAAGTGGTTCGTAAGTCACCAGAAGTGGTCCACAACTTACCGGAAGTGGTTCGTAAGTCACCGGAAGTGGTCCGTATTTAAACGGTAATGACCCGTATTTAACCGGAAATGGTTCATCTTTAACCGGAAGTGATCCGTATTAACAGGAAATGTTCTGCAACTAACCGGAAGTGGCCCGTATTTAACCGGAAATGCTTCATACTTAACCGGAAGTGTTCTGTATTTAACCGGAAGTGGTCCGTATTTAACCGGAAATGGTCCATCTCTAACCGGAAGTGATCTGTATTAACAGGAAAGAAGGTCTGATGTATGAAGCAGGAATGGCAGATTGAATAAAAGTAAGTATAATATATCATTTCATGACTTTGACAGCGAAAAACTTTACGCGAAACTTTAAATGCGTTTTTCTCAGAACAGACTTTTTCAATATATTTGTCACGATTTCTCGAGTTCTACTGGACCGATTCACTTGAAATTTTCAGAGAATCTTCTTTATAGACCTCTCAAGAATTGGAACTAGCCTCATCCCCAAATTTCAATTTTGACTATTTTTAAAAAATTCGAGAAACTCAAAAAAGTGGTAAAAAAATCGGTTTTTTTTCAAACAGTCGCCATTTTGTCAAAAAAAAATTTTTTCACTCATCGCTAGTTCTGATTCTTGCGACATCATTTCAGATTAATAATCTGTTTTATTTTTTCATTTCAGATGACTAGGAGGGTTGAAATCATGTCAAAACTCATCTGCCAATTTTTTGACGCCCCCCACTTCTTCGGCTGCCAGTTTTTTAAATTTTTGACTTTTTTTTTTTTAAATTTTTTTCTGTACTCTTGAAACATTAATAAATAACTGATAAAAAAATGGATGGTAAAAATATTGATTGATTTTTTTTACGACACTTTAAAAATTACCTAAAATTCATGTCTCTACACTAGAATACCCCCTTAAATATAAATGACAGCTTATAACTACTAAATACAATTTTAATTACCAGGATTCTCATATCCTTCTACTTCTGATTACTTGTTTGGTCCTGGTGTGTAGGTTTAGTCACAGCAAAATGCATTAGCGGTAGTGTAGTGTATGAAAGCACTTGTAGATTTTGCGTGGTATTGAAAAACTTCAATACCACACAAAATCTGCATTTAGCAAGAAGTCATTGAAAACGAAAAAAGAACATAATATTTCAACTATTTCAACCTTCATAAAATCAAGAATTTTGTAAATTGCAATAAAAAAACTATATCCTTAAACAAATTGAAAGCCTGATTTTAATTAGAATAAATTTAGCTTTTGAATTACTTAAACATGTAATAGTAACTTATTTTTTAATGATAATTTCGTATAAATTGCATGAAAAAATTATAAATTTACAAATTTAATAATGTAATGAAAAGGATACGTATGACCACAAGTTAAATTGTATGTTTTTTCAACAATGGCATTAGAATTATCTTGGACTAGAATGACATTGCCACAAACAGCACAAATATTTGGCTCTAGCTGCCTGTCTGGAATTCCTGAAGTTGTATAATACTGAAAGAAAAATAATGAAAAATGAAAGTTAACCAACATTGTTTAACAAATTACACATAAAAAACAATATATTTAGTACCAATTTGTAACAAAGAAACCCTCTTTAGTATAAAATTGCATGTTTTTACAAGAAAATCTACAAGTATTTCATACCATGTTTTACTTCACTTCTACACTAATAGTTAAAGTAATCCTAAATATAAATTTTATTAATGAATGGCTAATAATCAGTCATTCTAATAATATTTATATTAATTCTAATAATATTCATTCTATTAATATTTATATTAATTCTAATAATATTCATTCTATTAATATTTATATTAATTCTAATAATATTCATTTCTTTTTTTCTCTCAAAAATTAAGTTTCAGTGGTTAAAATGTTTGTTAGGTACTACCATATTACCCTTTGGACTGTTTTACTAAAAACTGTAATGCATAGTCAAACCCCATAAACTATGACAGTGTAACCAATGGTTGACAGGATAACACATAAGATTTGCTCTTTTTCCTTTCTCTTAATTGAATGCATAATTTTTATACCTTCTTTTAATTTATTACATGGTTAGAAGTTTAGTTAAATGACAGGGTTCCATTCCTCCTGATTTTAGCACCCCGGCCATTGCCTGGTACAGGAAGATGACAGATAATCTAGGTTCTACTGCATTTTCAGATATGGGTGTTCTTTGGTTGAAGCATTTAAATTCTTTACAAATAGCCATTTAAAAGGCAGTCTTTATTTCACAACTTAAATGTAGTAAAATACAAGATATAAATAAAAAAAATCATACCCCTATTGTAGCAGCCATTTTGTCTGTTATAATTTCAGACACATCTCTCCCCAATACTCCATAGTACAATCCATAGAAAAGACACATTAAGCCACAATCCATCCATGGCTGGGGTAGACTTCGAAACATAAGATTAACTCCAAGGAGAGTTAAAAGAACAATTATGTAACCTATAACACCAAGTCCATAACTTATCATGTAGATGAGGTAAAACCATTTGTAAACTAACCTGAAAATCAAAGAAAAGCAGTTTTACAATTAACAAATTACAGAAACTAAGACAGTATTTTGAAACAATTTTAATAAAATTGGTTAGGCAGAGATAATTTTTTTAAACTCTGATATTTATTTTAATCCTGGTAAACCATTTGATTTCATTAACAGATTAGAATCTTTGAAAAAAAGCCTAAAAGCTGGCAATCTATTATATTTGCAACACTTCAAAGAAATAATTATTAAACATATATTTACTTAATTAGCTATGTTTAGAACTCATTACTTAGAAATTAAGGATTTCTTAAAATACTTTTAAGGTTCTATTTGTTTTAAAGCCAAGAGGATAAAATGTTGAATTTAAAAAGATAATTAAATTTAAAATCAGTTAAACTATTTATTTAATCACTTATCTAAACTACTTAAATTAATGTTTGTTGGATTTTAAGCAAGGATATTCTTTTCTATAATGAAAAAACATTTAGGTATCTTATTTTTATAGATAGTGTTAAATGGTCTAAGATAGTATTTCTCAACTGGGGGTACGCCACAAATTATTTATTTTTCAACATTCAATGATTTTAATTTTTTTTGTAGAGTTTTCTTTTACCTCTCATACATTCTCGGACAGTTATTGACATTAGTTAAAACCTAATCTTGCCCAAAAATGCTCCTTCGCTTAACTTTGCTGACAAGGGGTTAGGGGGGTTAATAAATGACCAAAAAAAGTACTTACATAATATTTGAATGGCTCGGCCCCTATTCACTCACAAACTAACAAAATCATGAAAAATTCAAATATTTCGTGAATGTTTTTTTGCAAATTTATCACTAAAGCCAATGTGAATTTCATGAGGCATTTTTATAAATTTATTTTTGAGAAGGGGCAGATTTAAAGAGGGGGAATTTTTGTGAAGGGGCAGCAAAAGAGCCCCAATTTTTGTCTGGATCAACCCCTGATATTATAAATTCTGTTTCTATTGAAACTCAATTGAGTGTAAAAAAATTAATAAACACAAAATACTTTAACATGAAAGCAATATTATATGACAAGAGGGAATTTCTACAGACCTAGGTGTCATTCCCTCTATGGGTTTTCGAAGAGCTCTACTTATGACAATGGCTGTAAGTATGGTGAAAAGAATCCATATGTATATAAAGCGCATCCAATGATGATTTATTGAAATTACAAGTGGTATAATCCACATTGCAAGCAAAGAAACTCTCTGGAAAAGAAAGGATACAAATCATTATGATACACATACAGTCGAGTCCGCTTAATGTGATCGCATTTGTCCGAGGTGAAACTGATAACATTATCCGATCGATAACAATAAGCGATTTCATATCAAAACGCAGTAAACACTGTAACTAGATTATTTGCTTTAAAATCAAAGTTATGTAATCGTAACTAATAGATTGGAAACAATCTTACATTAAATAAAAGGGGAAATATAAGAATAGCACAATTAATAAAATTAAAATAATTGCTTACTTTGTATTTCTATTAGAGTAGAAGAATTTCTCCTTTTGTTGTACTCCATTATATCCTTTTATTTAAAAAAATCCCTTAAATTAATCTGAATTCCAGTAAACAAGGGAAAAGCAAAATCTCTTATCAGAAACATCTGCAATTCGGCGATGGTTCCTTTCACCAATCACTAGCATGGTTCGGTCCCCCCCCCCTTTACCCATTTTCTTTCAATATATGCGGAGCATCATATATTTTCTCTTTCTTACATAATAGTGCAACTGTCTGATTTTTACAAAAAAGAAGCGTCAGATGCCTTAGGGTGGGGCAGAAGTTTACTTATAAAAACTTGACCTTCAAAAGGAAACTCGAAAGTGGAAGTTTTTAGGGGATATGGACAAATTTTGATAACATTAAGCGGCGTGTTGATCCATAGTTGATCACATTAAACGATGAATTTTATATTAAATTAAATAGGAATGATCGGGACCTGTTGATTTCGATAACATTATCCGATTGATAACATTAACCGTGATCACATTAAGCGGATTCGACTGTATTTATTTTACATACATAATAATATACAGAAATGTTTAAATAGTCCATTTTAAAGAGTCCAAAATTTATTGCAATGTAAAAGTAGTACGAGGGTTGTTTTTAAAGTATAATAAAAACTGCTTTGGAAAAAAAAAGAAACATATTACTTTCTCAACAATTTTATTTATTAAAGCCTATAGCTTAATCTAATTTAATTATTTCTACCAATATATAAGGCACTAGTTTTTGAATACCCTCTACATCAGTGTTTCCCAACGTGGGGCGCACGCCCCACCGGGGGGCAATATCATTTTCTAGGGGGGCAATTTGAAAATTTTCAACCAAATTGCCCCCCACGTGGGGCCAATCCAGGAGGAAAATTTAAAAATTTTTTTTTAAAAAGAAGTCAAATCAAAATCTGATTATCCTATCTGAGAATGTATGTTTGAAATCTGGATTCAAAGTCTGAAAATCAAGTTGAAACCCTGTTTTTAGAGTCTAATTTCCAAACCTTTTTAGGGGGATGACCCAAGATCTTTGTTTTTAGAACGCTTATATTTGAAACTTTTTTTCATTAGGTTCATCAAAATGCAAATCTTACCTAAAAATTTATATCCAAAATTTCCCAACTAGGGATACCAAACTAGTTAAAAACCTGCTTCCTGAGAATCAGAACAACTTCCTATAGTTCTAAGATACAAAGGGCAATTACTGAAATTTGGCATAAAACAGATTGCCAATGGAGAAGAGTCGGATTTAGCAAAGAAATTCCTTAAAATCTCAAGAAAACCAATATTAAAGAGACATCCACCCAATACATTTACATTTCAGGAAATAATGGAAGGATACGAAATAAATGGCAATGAATAGTCGCAGCAAAGATGGACGAAACCAAAAGGAAAAATGTCGAGATAATAACGGATAGATACGAGTTTCAAGACAAAAAAAAGTAAAGATGAAATAAAAAGCTATTTCAACGAATACAGAGAGAATGAATTAAAGAATAAAATAATATACGCCACAGATGCATCTAAAACTAAAACTGACACCAAGATAGCAGCAATAAACAGAAAAGATCAAACCAAAAAATCCGGAGCAATAAATCCCATCAACAGCATATTCACTGGAGAAGCGATGGCAATAGGTATAGCACTAGAAGAGATCATTCAACTAAACAGGAAAACTGAAAGAAATTATGCCATTCTAACCGACAGCTTATCAGTGCTCAAAGCACTAGAACAAATAAGACAGAATTCCCCAAAGATAATAGTGGAAATTAATAACCTATTAATCAAAATTGCAGCAATAGACAAGAAGATTGAATTAGTATGGACCCCAGGACATATGGAGATAAAAGACAACGAGGAAGCAGACTACGAAGCAAAAAATGCACCTGACAACATCAGACGAAAATCCATTTCCCCTGAAGATTTAATAAAGGAAATAACAAGAAAAATTAAGGAAGAAAACGACGAATATACTACAATAGCTTTAAACATATTGATAATTTAACACACAAAGACAAACTTATAGCAAAAAATAGGGAAATAGACACTTTATTAGCCAGACTAAGAACCAAAACCCTTCCAACAAAAGCAAATCTGTTCAAAGTAAAAGTAGTCCCAGACCCCATATGCAATACATGCAAAATCATAGACACAAATGACCATTTACTACTACACTGCAAAAAGTACAGCAAACAAAGGAAAAAACTTATGGAAGACATAAACGTCAAATCAAATGCTGTTTCGGATATACTTGACATAAATAACGAAAATAAAGACAAAAAAATAAAGGCACTATCAGAGTTTCTAAAAAGCATAGAAAAACAGCTAAGCTAAAACCAAATTATGGAATCTTTCTAAATAAAACAGAAAACAAATGAAGAAGACGAGGACGAAGCAACTCGAAAAAGTAGGCAAATGTCCCTACATAGCCAAATGGCTAATAATGAATGAATGAACCTGCTTCCTAGAGTCAAATTTTTAAAAATTTGCAGGGGGAGGACCCCCTGACCCCCCTTGGTACTTAGAACTCAATTACTCATAACTTGATTTAGTTCTTAAGCATGCAAATTCTACCTAAAAATGTTCTGAAAAGCTTCATTAGACTTATTAAATATACATAGGAGGGAGGGGCTAAGAACTAAGTTTGGCTCCCTCTCAAAATATATTTCTATATGCCACTGAGACCGGGGGGGCATGGAAAATTTAGAAAAGCTTTGGTGGGGCATGGACCAAAAAAGGTTGGGAAACACTGCTCTACATAAAAGAAACCCTACTGTGACAGTTGTTCCACAATTAACAAAATCGTAAAGCATCTATCCTGTTTCACTCGTTATTTGAATAAATCTTTAATGACTGACACTTGCCGTTTATCTTTAAAAACTCTCTTTTCAAACAATTTCATCAGTCATTACTTTTTGTCAATGAAATTCACTTATGCGATGATGAATTTTAGCAACTTTTATATCTTTAGCACTATGAAAATGAATCCCCCAGCAATCTTATTTCACAAGCAGTTGTTTCAAAAGCATTGCAAAAACCAATATTTACTAGATTAATACACACAAAACTGTAAAAAAACCACATACTTGATATGAACGATTGTATCTTTTCTTCCATTCTACTAATATGATTTGTGAAATAACTACAGTGACGAGAAGTATGAGAATCATCCATGCATGCATTGATTCATGACCCTTATGTTTTTCATGCATCTGCTGATGTAGATACCTGTGAAAATGAAAAGAAAAAAAATTCAAACAAATAGTTAGAAAAAAAAGTGAGTAAAATATCCCCTTAATATCAAAGAACAGGATACTTCATTAGAGAAATCAAACAAATAGCGAATTTAAGGTTACAATTCCTTTGAAAATCCCCCATCTGTTTTAAACACCAAATTTTCAAATATTGTCAAATTGTTAACATAACTGCATATATTTTTAATCAGTTAACGAGTACGTTTTGGGAGTAGTTCTTATTTTGTAAAGAACACAGAAGCTGAAATGAGTATTTTCAACTGAAAAGAAGACCACCTAATCCGTTGTTTGCCCAGTGAAATTTTTTTTGTAGGATTAGAATTTTGTGAAGGGTCTGCTTTTGAGAATTGGAATTTCGTGAAGGGTCTGTTTTTGATAATCAGAATTTTGTGAAGGGGTCTGTTTTAGAGGATCAGAATTTCAAGAAGGGTCCGTTTTAAAGTTCGTAATTTTGTGATGTGAAGAGTCTGCAAAATGGACCCGATTTCTTCTTGGATGAACCCTTGTATAACAATACTATTACTATCAGTAAGTTTGCAATTTCTTTGTGATATTTTGAATTTTTTGCTTTTAAAACAGCTTGGCTGTTTTTAATGAGACATATAAAAGAATTGAACAGATATATAACTCTACAAAAAATCCTTCATAGAAAATAAGAGGGAAATATCATCCAACAAATATTTACAAAATTACCGACAAGTGGCAAAAACAAACATAATATCTTACCTTGCCTTCTCATCAGCAGACATTCCATCTAGATTTATGGTCTGTAACAAAATCAAAGTAATTTTAAATCACTCAGGAAAGTATGAGTGAAAATAAATGTGCATTAGTCAGAATTATTCAGAAGTTAACAGTAACACAAAGACAATGTAAGTACACACAAATTATCTATTAACTAGTCAATTTAATCTTCCTTTAACAACAAATATTAGGAAGTTGTACACAGCATTCTTGAAAGTAAGACTCAATATTTGATTAGATAGCCAAGATTATAGATTCATTAACAAGGGTAAAAAATATGCATTTCTAAGGTGGTTATACTCCTTAATCACTCAATACCTAAAATTAATAGTAATTTTAAACAATCTTTATATATTTATCAACTATCTATACTTAGGGCATGGTTGTGAAATGTACACAAATAAGAGTTAAAATGCAATGAAACATATTGAAATGAAAATATCAAAGCTTTATTTCAAGAAAAGATTTACCGTGGATTCCATTCTGGAGGATGTGGTGGAAATCCACAATCAATATCCTTAGCAATAATCACGTAAACAGCCCAATCCTCTAAATATCAACAAACTTACGAAGTGAGGAAAAACATTTTTCAATTGCCATGATAGAGAAAATTCAGAATTTGGCAGTATCAGCGGTATTCTTCTTCCACGTTAGATGAGCCACATCAGCCACATTTTTACTTTTAACCAACACAATCTTCACTTTGTACAATATTAAATCAATGAGGGGGTTCAAAGTGCTAAAAATGTTTTTCTGAACCAAAATACCCCTAATACAATAATTTTTTAATCAAATAATGATGGATGACGTTTCAAAAGTTGTTTCGGTTTCTAATGGCAATCATTTTTTAACCATGTGGCAATAACATTTTGGAAAGGTTTGTTTTGGAAATTTTGAGCAGCCCGAGCAGCTAAATATTCAGTTTCTGTTTTAAAATGGATCTGAATAAAAAAATATTACTTTCTAATAAATTGAAAAAGGTACCTAGTTTATTCCCCATCCCATCTATTTTCTTAAAATATCTTCGATTATTATTTTGTATTTCTTTCAAAATTTTATTGGGCGATATGTTAGAATTGTATTGATATATTCGCTATTTAATGATTATTGATTTAAAAAACCTCAAGGCATTTAACAAATTGAAACTGGTTGAACTGATTCCTTTCAAAACTTAACTCTCGATGCTTATGAAAAAAACTTCTTTATAAGTTCTTATAGTATTTTGTATTTTAATAGTGTTTTAACTTTTTTAAATGTCGCACAATCATTAGCATGCACTAATACATATTAAATATCTAGAAAATTTCCTGGAATATATAATAAATTCGATTAAAAATCAAAAATTTTCTGGAATAGGGGAGAGCGAGGAGGGATGGACATTTTTTTCCAAGAATATTTTTTTAAATTTAGTTTTCCTTGTACAGATTTGAAATTTTCAAAATAACACATTGAAACATTTTAACATGTTTAAAAAATATAACCAATGTGATAGCAAACAAAACTGAAGATTTATAAACGAATTAAAGTAACTCTAAAAATGTATGATTCATTTTCAAACATATGGTTAAAAATCACAAAGACAGAAGTATTTTACACATTCCAAAGATTTATTGTAAAAAATAACAGTTATTTTATCGTATACTTACTTCAAAAATCTTAACTTAAGTAAAAAATACAAAATAGTTTAAATTCCTCTTTAATTTGAAAATTAAGTTTCCAACTGTAATACTAAACAGTTCCAAAATCAAAATATCTAAAGAATTGTATGCAATTAAATGCAGTAGAATTGTATGCAATTAAATGCAGTAGCTTGTATTTAGGTAATGAGAGGAATTGGGCTTCCTTATCCCATCCCACCTCAAGTCATAGTGTTCCATCCCAACCTGATAGCAACAGTTTTATAAAATAGGTTCTTATAAAAGAACTGTGGCTTTTAGGCTTAACTCAACTATTTATTCATAAAGAATACATTATTCCATTTAGAAAACAATATAAACCGTTAAGAAAGCAACCAATGAGATAGAAATTCTCTTTAAAAAGTGTAATTCTTAGTTACTTTTGCTAGTGAAACCATCTTTTGCTAGTGAAACAAACTTTTTCATTTGCAACTAAAACAGTAAACAGCCAAAAATATGAGGCTATGGTGGCTTTACCTGGTGGAACACTCAAAAACTAATTTTGTTTTTAATTATAAGATTTATTGAAGGTATCCCCTCCCACCCAGTGTTCCATCCTACCCCTATCTCCCCTATATAATAAAATTGAATTTTCGGGGAAAAAAACTAACAAGCATATTATTAATTTATGTTTTTCATTATTTGGTTTATAAATAAATTAGAGTTGTATCAAAGTTTTAAATAGAAAAGTTAAGTAAAATTCAAGTTTAAGGGACAAGATACTACATGTTTCGATATTTTCCAGTTTCCTTTTAATAATAGGTGAAACTCTATTTATTTTCTAGAACTTTTCCAGCTTGACCAAGACTGTTGGTTACCTTTCTGGATGGGAAACTGAAAATGAAATTTTCTGCACTGGAGTCATAGGAAACCCTGATCATTTGTTATCTGGCTTGCAAGTCATCGGGTTCTACTGTGTACTAAATGAAACAGCAGAAGCTGAAAATGATTATAAAAGCATTTGTGAGCAGAATTTCAGTTCTTTGAAGGTAATTTAGTCAAACCTACACTTCATATTACTTCTTGGATTAATTTTTTTAAGGTTAGATTTGATGAAATGAAAGATTCTTAGGTTAAAGGACTGAATTTGTTATGTTCAAGAATCTTTGGCGTAGCTTATGGAATAAACTCGTATTTTAGAAAAATGTCTTGCATAATTTGGTATTTTTTACAATGTTTATTTCAACAATAACAAATGAATATCCCCTCATGGGGCACTCCTTGTCGGGGTGTGACGGGGCACACTTTTGACAGGAGTGACGGGTGTCACAATCCCGAGGGTCCCCAGTGTCCTTGTGCCTTTTTAAAAGGCCTATCTGAATACCCCAGTATTTTTGTGCCTTAAAAGGCCAATCTTCCTGAGGTCAAGTCAGTCTTCAGCCCTCGTGGTTCCTCAGTCAAGTGAAGCTGCATATTACCCTTAGCCATGGACCAGTCGCAAAAAATGAATATTGAGCAGTTGACTATTTCATCTACATGAAAATGTCGCCAAATTAATAGTGTTTTGTTTTTCTGAATTATGTAAATTGTTTCTACTCTAGTGACAGTTATAGCATTTGAAATTGATCAGCAGCTTAATACAGTTTGACCTTGAAGTTAGGTCACTTGACCTTGTAGAGCTCGCCGTTAAGGGTAACTAGATTTCTCCTTTTGCTCTTTTCTTGGCAAAGGCAATGGACCGCAGAAGCCGTTGAATAAGCCTCCAATTAAAACAGATTCTTCTGTCAGTGACTCCAGACCACATACACTTTTTATGGGGAGCTAAAGATCCTTATCTTTTGTAAACGAGTGCATGCTTTGTGTGGGGTTACTGGAAACACCATTCAATGCCAATTGTCGTTTCCATGTAGCTAAGGGGTGACATTGAGGACTAAGGTGAGACATTGAGGAATAGACATCCCTTTTCCAGAAAGCCCTTTTTCACTCGATGGAATGACCAGAGGTCCCTTTTTTGTATCTACCACTGGCTTTCCCAAGTCCCACTTTTTAATTTGAGTTTTGCCAAGCGAGAAATTGTGGGTGTTAATGGTCAAAATTTAAAAAACAGCAACAATTTCAGAAAATTTGTATGTTACGGGAGAAAAGGGGTGTGTCAACTTTGGTGTCCTTTTGGCGAGGTGAAAATAGCTTGGCAGGTATCTTTCCCCACCAATGTTCCGTTTTTTGGGGTTGCCTAAACAACAAGTTTCTATTAATTTCAAGCTTTGTCCAATTTATTTTAATTTTAGGGTGGAATTATTTGGTATTATAAGTGTATAGATTGAAAAACAACGTTTATTTTTACACAATTTATAAAATTTTTTTTTTAAAATGTAGACAATTGTTTCGGGGATCAATGGATCCCCTTCTACAACAATTGTCTACATTTAAAAAAAAAAATTATAAATTGTGTAAAAATAAACGTTGTTTTTCAATCTATATTAACATTTGCACAAGATTCTTTTCGCTATTATAAGTGTAGTTAATAATATTTATATGAATACTCAATATGTTTTTACCAGTCTAAAAACATCTTTTTTTTAGATTGAATTAGAGAGTCTAGTTGTTCTCTTCATTTCAAAGGGAAGTAATGATATTCGAGCCAAGTACTATTCTCCATATTATGGGGAATTTAATGATATCTGTATTGAAGACCTGACTTACAATCCTGCAATTTTGATAAGGGCTAAAGGGGAAATACCATTGGTTCTAGAAATGACATCAGATCCAGGTATTTATTTTTGAATATTTGATAGCATATTCCATACTATTTATATGTCAGTTTATTTATTTGCATCTATGATTTAATATTTTATGACCATTAATTTGTGTCTGTGTGATTATGGGCTTTTCCTCATTTCCGGCTTTAGGGGGAAGCATTTTTTTCCTATTTTTGAACAGGGTATTCAATTAAAGAATTATTAAATAAAGTATAGCTTCAATATCTCGAAAACAAAGAGACCAAAAAATTATTCAGTAACCAGGGAATATGGTGAATACTTTAGATATCAATGTTCAAACGAGGATTTACTGTACTATATCTTGGAAAACTTTTAACACTCAGGATTTTTTCTCTTCAATTTGTAAAAAAGAATCAAATCCAAGAAAAAATTTATAAGTAAGGAAATTTAGATGTTTAATATTATGAGCTGGAATATTCTTGGTTTATAGAGATTTCTTAAATCGAAACATGTTCCAGTCCCTCTGCTCTCTGGGTTATGCTATGTTTTTATTTTTTTTATTTGTGCTCTTTTTTTAATGTTTTCAATTTTTCTCAGTTTTAGGTTTTTTATACTGTGCTTTTTTACAGAAACTTTAAGAGAAAATATTGAACTGGGTATAGAAAGATTGAGAACTACTTTCCAGAGTCAAGTTGCTGCTTTTATTTTAAGAAATTCAAATTTCATTCTTCACTCAAATCAAGACTACTCCTCAGATAGTAGTTTGAAATGCAAAGACTTGATAAAAATG
Organism: Tetragnatha versicolor; assembly: GCA_024610705.1. Lineage (NCBI taxonomy): Eukaryota > Metazoa > Arthropoda > Arachnida > Araneae > Tetragnathidae > Tetragnatha > Tetragnatha versicolor. Next base: position 45,794,998 of record JANDEH010000007.1, read on the forward strand.
ATGTCTGAACAAGAAACAGAGAAGTCAAAACATAAAAAGAATACCCAAAGAAAAGTAATAAATTAAATTTAAACTTTAATAACAACCTGTTAAAAAGCTACTTGAAAAATTATTAAAATCAACCATTCTGATTATTTATTAATACTGTAAATTATTAATAATGATTACCATCTTAATGTGTATGTCAAACAGCATTATCTATGGGTTTGCTCAACTATTGAGTTACAAAGATGCCTGTGCAATAAAAAACTATTATTTTTGTGTAGTGTTTTAAAAAAAGCATTGCTTGAAAGAGCTAGTTTGGTATTGATATTTTCATCAAAATTAGGATTTTGGTGTTTTCAAAATCATAATGCCAACTGTGTCTGCAAATCTAAGAATCATCCAGTTCAAATTTGAGCATATCTGTGCATTTTTAACAAGTGAATTAATTACATTGGCAGAGTTCTATTCATGATTTTATTGTTTGTCAACCCTGATACAATATGCTTATAACAAAATACTCAATATTTTTTATAATTTGTTAACAATATCTCTTTATTAGCTTCCTCTTGAGCTGGATATATTAATTCAAATAAGTGGAGATGCTGCTCTTGAGAACACATTTAATCATTCTGTGGTTATCCACTGTCAAAGGCGTATGTACTTAGTAATTTCTTTATAACCTGTTTGCAATAGCTATGTGATTTTTAATAATAAATATAAAATTTTTTCTACTTGGAAATATGTTTTTATTTTCAGGCGAGTTTCAGTGTGCATCAGTATCCTTACCAATTGATGTAATTGCAGCCACTCTTGAATCTACTTCTATTAGCTCTCTTCACAAACTTCTGCAAAATGCAGTTGATCAACAGTTAGTTAAGTTCAGTCAATGTCTTTTAAAATATTCAAAGGTGAGATATCCCTCAGTCTGGGTGATTACTTTTCAGTTTATACATAAACAAAATTTTGCAATCATAAAAGCTGTAAGTTAAAACTTCTTTTCTAAGAATTTTTTATTTTGCAATAGCGTTTGGATATTGTTTCACCTGCACCATATCATTTTTATGCAGAAGGCTGGGAGTTTCCTATTACTCTAATCTATCCTTTAGAAAAATCTGATAAAGACTTAGGTGATTATCTCTTCCTTTAAATTATAGTATAAGTTATGTTAATAATTAGTTAACTACTTTTTAAAAATATTTTATTTGTTAAAATTCTTCAGATAATTGAACCGTTGATGAGTATCATTACTGAGTTTAATTCTGTTATCTGTCCTATTAAAAGTTATAAAATAAATAAGTTGGCCAAATAGTTGCCTAATTTTCAAAATTGACATTCATGAAACTTTTGGTGTTATTTAATGGGTCGGAAAACGGAATTGAACCGATTACAGAATAGTTTTAGTTAGTAATTCAAAATATTTCATTCCACTTGTTAATTTTTAATATTAAATATCTATAAAAAAATATAAGAAAAATATCTATAAAATAAAGATCTATAAGGAAAGAAAACTATTTTTTGATAATGATATACATTTTAAAGCATGAAATATTTATTTATCTATCTTTTAATTTCAGAAAAATATAGAAAGGTCCTTCACGATGAACTCCTTTTGCCATTGGATAAACCTTTTATCAAGAAGCTGAATGCATGTGAATTTTCTTTGACTAGTTCTTCTGGTCATCTCTTGAATCCACATGAAAGCATTAGTACTTCTGGTGGTAAGTCCTTAGAATTGTTCTCCAATTCAATGAAATAGGGAGATTTCTTATTGATGATTATTGTTTATACAGTTACAGGGGGCACACCTTCTCTTGTTCAAGGGAGGTATAGTTATCACCACTACATGCAAGATCATATGAATGATAATGGATGGGGATGTGCTTATCGCTCTTTGCAGACCATTATTTCATGGTTCAAATACCAAGGGTATACCGATAGAAATATTCCTACTCACACAGAAATACAAGAAGTATGTGTTTTTTAATGATAATTTTTTATTCAATAATAGTATATTCAAAATCCATGGGTTAATTTTATACAAATTGATGTTTTCAAATATTAACTCGAGTAAATTTCTTTGTTTACCAAGCTTTAAATTTTAGCGTTTAAACTAGAACCTTATAAGGAATTGTAACTTTTTAAATGTGTAGTAAATACTAAACTTTTTCATGTAAAAAGTAATCTTTATAATTTCCTTCTTTACATAGGCTTTGGTAGCAGTTGGTGATAAACCACAATCATTTGTTGGAAGTAAGAAATGGATTGGTTCCCAAGAAGTTAGCTTTTGCTTAGATCATTTAATTAAAGTAAGTAGCTTATTGATTGGTGTCTGTGTGAGTTCATTTTATATTATTTTGTTCTCTTGTTGGATAAAAGAAAAATAACAGTTTAGATTACAAACCATCTCCCTCAGATTTATTATATTTTTCTATTTAAACATAAAAATTGATTCTAGTCATTTTCTCTTCCCACTACATCTTGTTGTCATTGACTTGTTATTTTGCAGGTTCAGTCAAAAATAATGTTTGTGAGTTCAGGTGCTGAATTGGCAAACAAAGGCAGAGAGTTATTCAACCATTTTCGAGATCAAGGGACCCCAATCATGATAGGTAACTAATATCAACCTAACTTATTATATTTTCAGGGGACAAAGTTCCTCTTGTTCCTCAAGTTATATTCCTCTTGGGGACAAAGTTGAGTTTTTGTTTTTAAAATATTCAATACAAAAGAGCTTCTGGGAATATTATATTACTCCACTATATCCCCCTCTTTTCAGCCCTCTGTATTTTTCAACATAAACAGTGAAAAAATCTTAGTTTGACCCATTAGGGACGGTTGGTAAGAAAAGTTGCCAAGGGACATTTCATTTTTTACTGACTCTAAAAGAGGACATTAAAAGTTTAAATGCATGATAACAGCTTCTAAAGAATGTATTTATTCAGATTAAAATAGAAATTTATACCTTCCATGGCGTTTTCGCGGTAAAATCGGTTAGAATGAGAGCGTTTCACTACATTTTGGAGAAAGCTGGGAGATCATTTGGAAAACGCCAAATTAATCCAATGTTTTGGTTATTTTTGTGACTTGTTTCTATTGCAGCATATTCACAAGATCCCATTCTAAATATTATTACCAATTATAGCTGTAATGAGGGTATTTAAATTGCCAATAGCAAGGGTTTTCTTCTACTGGCAACTTTTCTTGCCAATCGTGCGTGGTGTGGTCAAAACTTTTAAGAGTTACTCATAAGTAGCTTTTGCAAATTAATTATTTTTTTATGTTTATTTGACTTCTTATCATAAATGTAGATCTTATTTATACTTTAGCATGATGAAATGCTTACCTTCGATCATAATTTTAGTAGGTCTCTTTATAGATTTCAGATTTTTACCTACTCCTAACACATTTATTGGTTCAATCTCATACTAAATCATTTCTGGATACATTTATTTTCCTTGAAAGGGTTTTCTGGAAACTTACAGTAGTCAAAAAATAAAATAAAATATCACTGGAGTTATTTAACCCATTTTGAATAGGCCAATACCTAGTTTTTATTGAGCTGATGAGTAATCTTCAACATTTTCTGTGGGGAATATGAGAAATCTGGAGCCATAAAGATGAATATTGTAATTACGATGACTTTTTGATAGAGAATGACTAACAAGAACTTAGAATTCCAATAAGAGAAAGATCTTCGGAAGGCAAAAAAATTAACCAAAGCTGTTAAAAAACGAAAGTTGAGAATATATATGACTCTGACTGGTAAAAAAGTCCCTATGTCAAGACTGGGAGATATACAGGGTGTCCAATAAATAATGGGTCACACTTCTAGGGGGGATAGTAGACACCTAGACGAGTCAGAATCACATAGGATTTGGGGGTCCCAGACCAAATCCCAGGGAGTTAAAAATGGAGCGACACCCCAAAAAAGTTATTGAAAAATTCAATTTGTAGAAGAACTACTATTGGTAAAAATTTAATTATGGTCTCGAAAATTGTGGTTTAATATGATCTTTAAAATTATCTCAAAAGTCTTCACCTTAAAATTTGTTTTATTATGAAAAAAATTAAAAAAACACAAAAAAATGTGAAAATTCTGCCAAAACCTCATTTTGTATTTAGAAATCCTTTCTTTTGATTTTATAATCTGAAAGATCATAGTTATAAACCCTCAAGTCCAAAGTTTCACGTAAAAACCATCAATATTAAACGCTTGAGGTCCTGTTAAAGTTCATTTTTTGGGTGTGCAAACGGGTTTCCTATAGCCGTTTCCAAAACGACAGTTGGCAGAAGTAAAAAACGGACTTAAATCATGCTTCAAAAGGCTCTCAAGCATTTAATATTGACGGTTTTACGTGAAACTTTGGACTTAAGGGTTTTCAACTATGATCTTTCATATTATTAAATCAAAAGAAAGGATTTCGAAATACAAACTGAGGTTTTGGCAGAATTTTCACATTTTTTTGTGGTTTTTTAATTTTTTTCATATTAAAACAAATTTTAAACTTCTAAACTTTTAGACTTCTGAGATAACTTAAAAGATCATATTAAACCACAATTTTTGAGACCATAATTAAATTTTTACCAATAGTAGTTCTTCTACAAATTGAATTTTTCAATAATTTTTTTGGGGTGTCGCTCCATTTTTAACTCCCTGGGATTTGGTCTGGGACCCCCAAATCCTATGAGATTCTGACTCGTCTAGGTGTCTACTATCCCCCCTAGAAGTGTGACCCATTATTTATGGGACACCCTGTAAATAAAACTATTTTAACCTGAAAGTTTGCTAAAGTACTGAAATCAAAGGGTTTCGACCGTTCCGACTTAAAAAGTACTAGTTCGGCTATTCTTAAAGCCTGAAATTAGGAGCATATCAATATTTCGGACGGCACAGGCCCTATTCAGAAGGGGGAAATACCCATTCTTGGACCCCCTATCAACAGTATAGTTCCCATTCACTTTAAATTATGTATTATTTCTTTAAATTATGCATGAAAATATTTTATTATCAAAATCGTAAACATTCCAATTAGTTTTTTCGACTTTTCATTTGTCTGAGTTTGGACCCCACTAAGGACGGTTGGCAAGAAAAGTTGCCAGTAAAAAATTCATAAAAATTATTTTTTGAAAAATCTGAAAATGGGCATTTCTTACTATATTCGGTCCAAATGAACAAAATATGAAAGAAAAAGTTACTTATTTTCATTATTTTAAAGTCGTCCTTAATGGGTTAAAAATAACTTGACAAGAATGCCCTTATGATTGTATCAAATTTGTAAAGCAGTGTATGGAATGTCAGTTTGTAATAATTTACTATGCTTAAGGTGGTGGAGTTTTGGCTCACACTATTCTTGGGGTGGATTTTAATGAAGATACAGGTGATCTTAAGTTCCTCATTTTGGATCCACATTATACAGGAAGTGAGGATCTTAGCATTATTCTGAGCAAAGTAAGTAATGAATTCATAAAAAGTTTTCTTTTTCCCTGGATCCAAGTTTTTTTTATCCTACCAAGTTTTTAAAAATGCATACCTTTTATTACAGAACTAGTTTGGCAGATAATTTATTTTACGTTTTCTTTCTTCAGAGAAAAACCAGCATAATGTTAGATCATGTAGTTGATCAGCTTTAATGACAGACAGGGCCGCCGATAGGGGGGGGCAAAAGGGGCACTTTTCCCCAGGCCCGGGAATTTTCCCAGACCTATAGGGGCCCGTAAAGAATCTCCATCTTGGGATACACTACTAAACGTTTTGAAACAAGAATACCCATTCATAGATTTTTCTCCCAACTACCCCTTCTTCCTGAGAACGGGCCCCGGGCCCCCTCCTCCCTGGCATGCAATCTCCAGCGTTTCCTAACTAAGATAATTACCACCACTACCACACACACGCTGCAACACATTCCAAGAATTGTCACAAGATAAGGGCCCGAACCGGACACCCCCCAACCCTATTTGCGGAAAGATCTTTCGTTAGCCAGAACAAACAGGAAATGAGGCCCCTTTTCCTCCCCTTGACCAAATGGAAAATACCACAGAGGACAGCGGAAACAATTTTAGTTTCAAGCCATTTACCCATGCAGACCAGGTGGATGAAGTTGTAGAAAGCGTTAGTTAAACGTGTATTCTGTTTATAAAAATCGTCAATTTTTTTAAAAGCAATTAAGTTTTTTCCCGATTGTTTGAAAGTTACCGTACTTGAAAAAGTTGGTAACGTTAGTCTTCTAAGATGACCGTACCGTAGGTCTAGGTGAGTATTCTATTCATTTTTTATATAATAGAAATTTCAGCTACCAAATACATTTGAAAGTATTATACATCTTTTTATTTTTCTAGTTGTTTCTGTCTCTTGTTTTACATATGCTGGAGGGTTGTTGTTTGTTTAATTTTCTTTAAAAAAATTGAAGTTTTCGATAATGAAAAGTTTTGTAAACCATAAAAAAATTTACTTAGAGAACAAGAAAATATATTCCATTATTAAATGAAAATAAAATATAAGAATCGGTTGAAAGAGTATACGGATTTTGCATTACACTAGTTGTTTTTGTCTCATGTTTTGTATAATGTTGGTGTTGGGGGTTTTAAGGGCATTGCTATTTGCTTAATTTTCTTTTTAAAAAAATGAAAATTTTCGATGATGAAAAAATTTAAATCATTAAAACAAGAAAATTTATTACAATATTAAATAAAAATAAAATTTAAGAATAAAGGATTTTTAAATTTTGTTAAAAAGTAATGTATATTGTCTGTGTCATTTAACAGGCTGTCCCAAAATTAAATAATATACTCTTACAAAATTAATAAAAAATAAAGGAGATAAAAACATACGGTTTGTTGACTAGCCTGGGAGTTTTTTATACGAAATTTCATACTCCACACCCACAGAGACTTAAAAAATTAAGGGTTTAGGAATGCTACAATTTAAATGTTTCTTATTCACAAATCTATTAAGCTTAATTTGCCAAATTGCTTTAAAATACGCAAAATACGCCAAGAGCTTTACTACGCTCAGTTTTACAGGGTAAAAAAGCATGACAAATTGGGTAAAAAACACCAACAATCTATGTGTTTGAGGGTTCCCCCTAGAACCCCGTTCTAGCAGTGGCGGATCTACGGGGGGGGGGGCTTTCGGGCTGAAGCCCCCCCCAAACGTTTAATATTTTACTAAGTTTGTCAAAACGCAAAAAATCTATATCCGAAATTCGAATGAGGTGTACCAAAACGAGTTGAAAAAGTGGGGTTTTTGACTTAAATTTCCAAACATTTTCTGGGGGAGAACCCCCAGACCCCCCTTTTAGTAGGATAACTCACTACCCTTTACGTATTATCATAAACAAGAAAACTCAATTGGATTATGAAAAATTCTTAGCCCCCCCAAACCCAAATCCTGGATCCGCCATTGCGTGCTAGATGGGTCATTTGTTAACTAATTGAGCCATCCATCCAGAGTGTTCTTTAGGATCATAAAACTAAGGGTGGTAACGATTTAAACTGGATCTAGGTAAGGGGCTTGGACTGGGGGGCCCGCTTCTCAACTTTGTCCCCGGGCCCGGCTTGGCTCTCGGCGGCCCTGATGACAGAGGCAGCTAAAATTGTCTAATTAACTGAACCATTATTTAACTTGCTTAAATTTTACCAAAGTAAATTCAGCATAACTGTTGGGAAAATGTATATTTTCTTCAGTATAATTGAGTACAAAAAAAAGAATTTTACCCTTTCAGGATACTTTTGAACTAACACATCCCTCTTTAAATCAAATTTGAAGGTATAAATTGTTTAGATACTTTAAAAGTGTGTAGCGTCTAGTTGGAAGAATAAATTATGATCTCACAGCGCTTTTTTTCATGTTCATTATTTAGCCAACTTTAATAATATAAATATAAATAGTTTTACTCACATGATTCCTGCTAATTAGTGTTTCAGTCTTAATTTTTCTTAGAATTCAAATTACAGTCAACTCCTCTTAACCTTCCTACCCTGCAAGGGGTCTATTTAGACTCCAAACGCACTTTGACACTTGATATCTCCCATGTATTTTTGATCTGACAAATTCCAATGCCAGTATTCATTAACTACGCTAAGTTTTACAATGGAGTTATTCAATTTTTACAAGAAATTCTTTTGAAAATTGACCCCTAAGAAACAGTCTAAAATCCACCTTGAAACCCTAATCGGATACGTAATAAACTCAATATAGACTTTTAATTCTTTGTTGGTAAATTCAGTGGGTAAAATTTCCAACTTGAACTTAATATTAAAAGAAATTGGGAATAATGTAGCTCAAAATAGAAAGGGGGGTCATGGGGGTCCTCCCCCGAAAATTTTTGGAAATTTTACTATTAAAAGGACTGATTTAACTCATTTGGGACCCTTTTGGGTGACATCCGAAAAAGTTGGCTCCTTTTACGCCGTAGAGATGAAACTAGGAAAATTCGTTCATAAAAATATTTTAAATAATAAAATATATTTTTTGAATTCAGTAATTTATGCCATAATTAATGAATTTAATTGCTGGTAAATTAATGGTTTGGTAGCCGCACAAAAAGAATTCGTGGGCCGCTATTTGGAAATTCCTGCGAAGTGCGGATTCATTTTTACAGAATCTTTTTCATTCATACCACTGTAAAATATTTTGGTTGTAGGCGGCCCACAAATGGCCCTCAATGAGTAGCGGCCCACCGGGCATTTGCCCAAATGCCCGCATGGCCAGTCCGAGCCTGGTTGCAGCAAAAGAAAAACTCATACAACTGTCACCATGACTTCCTGTTGAACAAATTATTTACAAAAACTATAAATTCATGGCTTGTAAATAGGTTTTTATATTCAGATTTTTGGAAAAATAAGAATGCTTTCAAAGATTATTTACTGAAATACAGAATGTGATTTCGAAGAATTATTAAGAAATAGAACCAATTTCTTGTTGAAAACTTACATAAAACAAGTGAGATACTGATTTCCCTAACATCTGAACTGATCATTTTTGTATTATTTCAATTTTAAAAAGGGGAATCCACATGTCTCATAACAATAAATAAATTAAGGTATTTTTACCCTTTATTAGCATGGATATATATTTAGACCCCCGATGGGGAATATGTGACTATTTTTTCAAGAGGATAGGAAGGTTAATGTGATAATAAGTAGTTTATATTAAAAAGTGGCAAACACTAACACGAGTGTGCATTAAATTCTCGACGATGTAGTCCATATTGAAGTATTTAAAATGATTTTTATGTATTTTACAACTAAAAACTTTTTTATAGAAAAATATAAGAGCGGATCAAATAGCATTAAATTAATGACTGGTTTTGAACCAAAATTGGCCTTTAAACTGGAAAAAGTGAGGTTTTTAGGGGATTTGCACCAATTTTTGATAACATTAAACATTATATTTTACATTAATTTAAATAGGAGTGATCGGGTACGTCAATTTTTGATAAATACAATCCCGTTGATCACATTAAGCGGAATTTACTGTAACTTGTTAGGGGACATCCATAAATTACGTGTGATGTTTTTTCCAAAATCTGGACCCCCTCCCCCTTGGTGAGATTTTGCTGGACCCCCCCCTCCCCCCAAGTGAGATTTACCTACAACCTTTAAATATAATTTTCTATCCAATTCGTTTGCATTTTGTGCCCCACAACACCTAAAACTTTTCCATTATTAATGATGTGGGGGAAAAGGACATCATTTGGCCTAAAAATCACCACAGTATCTTATCTGTGGGTATTATTCCTTTCTCATACTTAAAAAAATCGTTTAATTTCTAACTTAAAAAGTGGACGTGAGATTTTAATCGACCCCCCTCCTCCCCCTTTTTAAACTCGCGTAATTTATGGATGTCCCCTTATACATATTTTAAATTGGTCTTGCAAAAACATGAAACAACAATTAGCATTTAGTAGTTGTTTCAGAAAATGTTTTTTTAATATCAGTAGTCACATAGTTCCAAGTTTATGGTCGAACTTTCCGATAAGTTTCCAAATTCAGAATTCGATTTGCCTTACTGACTTGGACAATGTAACTGTACCCAAATGAGTTTATTCTTTTCTAATCAGAAATTACTGCTTAACATTTTTTGTTACAATCATTAATAATGTCCTATTATTCTTAGGGTTGGTGTGGTTGGAAAGGAATTCAATTTTGGGATCAAAATGCTTTTTACAATTTGTGCTTGCCCCAACGCCCAAAAGAGATATAACTGTTTGAAGCAGTTTATTTTTATGTAAATACTGCATGATTAAACTTGTCTAAAATACTTACATTTATTATGTTATTTTCAAATGTACAGTTTATTTGCATTGAAATATCCATCAATAAAAGTATTTTTTATATACGTAAGGTTTTCATGTACAGAAAGTTATATAGTATAAGCAGATATAAATGACAGAAGTTTAAAATTATAAAATGGGAAACACACAAATGTTTTAATTTTAAAAATATTTAGTGCTTTTATTTGTTTTTCACAGTAGTCTCCAGGTGTACTCAGGACAGCCTAAGCTAATTTCTTTAGAATAAAAATAAATACAATGAAAGATACCTAAAAATTCAACAAGCACCAAAAGCAAGCTACGTTCAGTCAATTTGGAGCATAAAACTTGTTTGAAGAAGAATTGTGTACAACAAGCAGCTTTATTAATTCTCCCGTTCACCATGACATTTACAATTGGATACCCAATGAATTTTCTGTACAAGCAATTTTTCAGTTCTTTTTACAGAGAAGTGAATTCAGCAGCATGTGAATGCATTAATACTGAAAATTGTCCACTGTACAGTAATTGTATTTCATGAAGAAAGAAAATGATAATTCTACACACATTTAGAAATTTGGGGAACAATTATTACACATTGAAGAATCTGTCAGCTTATTAAGAATGAAAGACTTTCTCATTGGAATTGATGCTATTAATCCAGTCTAAAGTATTAAAGTGCGGTTCCATTAAAACTGTCATGCATATTGCTGCAGGAGGACACATGAGAATTAAAGGTCTTGGAAAAGCACAGGTACAGACTTAAAACCAATTGCACATCCTTATACTACAATATGCACAACAGTAAAGCAGCCATCAATTTGACTGCACTCCAGTGTAGAATCGTCCACAAAACTCAGAGCATCCTAAATCTATAATTATATCATACACTAGACCTATACACGTTTTGAAAAGTAAAACAAAATACTAATCTAGGAGAGTAAACCTGGAGTGGTAATAATGAAAGAAAACAAACTGAAAAAATTTCAAAACAAAGCTAAATGTAATGATAATAGCAAACAGAAAAAAATGCTTTCAACTGAAATGTACAAATGATTATTCACTTCCAAAAACAAATTTTAGATGACCTCCTCTTAGCTAGTAATATAGACCATTACAACACAATATACAAATTGATGAGTATCCTAAAAGTTTAGGGCAGGGTACTTTCAACATACCTTAATATATAAAAGTAAGCTGGTTTTCACATTGCAAACAAAATACATATACATAACACAATTCACGACCTTGCAGACACCTGCAACGCGGTCATATACGGCATAAAATGTCGAATAGTTTCTGATTTTGACCAGTTCATTGCAAAGCACACAAGGCCACACCCTTACACGAGAGCACTAAGTGCAAACACCACTAGCTCTAAAATGGGTTACTTCTAAGAATCTTTTTTAGGTTCCTTTTCTTCGTCATCGTTAAAATTTAACCAGCTCTGTTCGACAATGGTTGCAACCCTCTTCTCATACTCTCTGCGGTTTTCTTGATATAGCTGGGCAGCTAGACTATTAGCAGGACTATTAGGGTTTGGCTCATCCAGTAATGACTGAAAGAAATCATGTAGTGAGTATCTAACACAAAATCAGTGTTTTATAAATACAGTAGAGCCCCGATTATCTGCAGAATTGGGTGGCAAGGGTACCGCGGATAGTGAAAATTGCGGATAACCCGAAAAAAGAATAAAAATGAGGTGAAAACACGAAAAAAATATTTCAGCATAAAACTATGTTCTATTGCACAAAATATGTACAGTACAGCAGAAACCTTTGCTCTACATCTAAAATCTCTCTAATCTCATCTAAAACTTGCTCTCATCATTAAAATTTTGTTTCTTGGCCCTCGCGGATAATCGGGGTTCTACTGTAAGCATTTTCTCAGATTAACACAAAAATTTCAAGAAGTTTGAAAAAGTTAACTCCCATTTCCCAAGTAGTACCAATGAATAGGTTTTAGTTGCTTACACTATTAACACAATAATGTATGCTATATTATAATACTACACAATATACTAACACAATAATATATAATATTATAATACGTTTCTACAAAATAATTGTACTCCTGTTTGAGTCAGAGGATTTATAGAACTCTAACATATTCCTCAACAGGAATTTAAGTTATGATTGCTATTTTTGCAAAGATGAACAAAGAATAGCTAACGTAAGTTTTTTTTGCAGTGATGATCGTGAATGTATTAAAATGTTCCAGTCTTTCTAATTTCAAATAAAGAACATAAAAAACAGCCATTTAGAGTAAAATTAAAATAAAGAATCAGTTTTCAATACATTTAATGAGCACATTGAATGTGAAATCATGGGTGAAAGTGGAAAAATTTTCAGGACAGAATATGATAAAACTTTCTCAGATACCAATGCTTTTATTATTTCCTAATTACCTCTGGGTTGATTTTTCTGATTTGAAAAAAAAATTGCTAGATCAGATTTCCGTCTCTAGATGGAACCGTAGATGCAATATAATCAATAATATATGTTGTATTTCTATAATGATTGAGTTGCTTACAACTTACTATTACGTTAACACTTAAATAATTAGTTTATGTGACAAATTGATATTTTACAGTTGATTTAATTGATGATGAATCCAGGACAAAACTATTGTAATAGTAATTGTTGCTGTTTTAACAAACATAGGTTTATACCTGTATAGATGTCAATATAGCAGAAACATCATATGTAGGACTCCACCGATTTTGCAGAATGTCCAAGCAGATACTACCATCAGCATATACTAAAAAATATTACAAATTATCAAATTCAGCAGTTAGATTTTTTAAAATATAAAATACTACATAGCCAGAGGATTGGTACATAGTTGAAAAACCCATGTGTATCTGAAAGTAATTAAAAGTACTAACAAGGGGAGGATCCCAACGTGTCATCACTGATTCGGTTCATTTTTGGTGTGTAAGTAGTGCATGACTAGGACATCAATTTGTGAAAATATTAAGAAGCAACTCTCAAAAGTTTAGGAGAAAATCGCGATTAAAAATTAACACGTAGTTATATATCTGAGAAAATTCGTGTCTTGCAAGCAGATCGTGGCAAAGAGGTAAGAGCTGCGACTCCCAATCCAAAGGTCCCGGGTTCGAGCCTCGGTGGGTACCATAATTTTTATTTAAATTTTCCACACAATTAAGAGCACAGATACGAAGTTAAGTAGTACATACATATTTATATTCATAATTATCAATTTTAAAACATTTTTTAAATATTTTTTTCTGGGAAAAAATATTTTGCTATTTATACAATTTTTATAACTGAATAATTTCGTATCTGTACTCTTAATTGTATGGAAAATTAAAATAAAAATTATGGCACCCACCGAGGACAGAACCCGGGACCTTTGGATTGGGAGTCGCAGCTCTTACCTCTTAGCCACGATCTGCTTGCGCGTTACGGATCTTTTTGGATATATAACTACATGTTAAAATTTTTAATAGTGATTTTCTCCTAAACTTTTGAGAGTTGCTTCTTAATATTTTCACAAATTGATGTCCTAGTCATGCACTACTTGCACACCAAAAATGAACCGAATCGGTGATGACACGTTGGGATCCTCCCCTTGTAAGTACTTTTTCCCTGGACCTTCATAAAAATTTTTTATAATAAGTTAGGACCCCATGTAAAATTCAGGGTTGGTACTTTTAAGGTGAAAAAAAATTCCATGACTTTTCCATGACGTTTTAAGGATTGAAGTAAGCTGCTTTCCAGCTGCTGTGCCGAAGTATGCACTAGCGTGTTGTTATTTAGCCTGTTTTCCAGTCTTTCAGAGTCAATGAGATGGTTGCAATTTAAAAGAAATCTGATATTGAGACTTCTCATTAGCTCGGAAAGACTGGGAAACGGGCTAGTTAAGTACTTCTTAAGAACTTAAACGCAACGAAACTGCTAGTGTGTTTATTCTCCGGCCGCCACAGTGGAGAATTGAGTTAGCAAGCACCTGATTTCATTACCTTGCAAGGAAATTTTGCTTCGGGTTAGTACGAACGCTTCTGAAGCGAATTTCAGCCGTTTTGCCGAGTTTTACTATGCCTTTTACAGGTTTTTCATGACTTTTCCATGACTTACAAAAAATTTTCAAATTCCATGACTTTTCCAAGCCTGGAAAAGGAAAAACGAAATTCCATGACTTTCCAGAATTTCCATGACCCGTACGAACCCTGAAAATTACTTGCCCATCCCTGATTTACATGATCAAAAACTATTATTATAGGAAATGGGTCTATTTCAAACACACTGCTGCAGTTTGACTTCAGAAGCAGTATGCCCAGAATTTCAGAAATTTTCGTATTTAAGTAATGAAAGAACATAAAACAAGTTTTTAACAATACAGTAAAACCTCTCTGAGCGACCACCCCTTCTAACGACCGGAATTAGAAGGCACCGATTTTTTCCCCTATTCTCCTAGTGTTAAAATACCCCAATTAGCGACCATTAAACCCCCTCCCAGCGACCAGTTTTTTAATTCATAATAATTTTTTTTGTTTTTATTAAGGCTAAGAAAAAACATAACTAGAACCGGGTCATCATTCTAAATTATTATTTTACGTAAAAGAATCAAAACAAGAACCCACATTTCATTTTTATATTCTTATCTTTTTCTTAAATTCTTATTTTTTACCTTATAAACCAGAGTTTTTTTAATTAAATTTCAAAGTTATGGACGAAGATCCATTCTTTTATATCTTTTTTGTTCTGATACTTTTTTCAATCTGATACGAATGTGATTGAAAATAAAGAGGATTTTGTCACATTAAAAGACTAAAAAATAAAGATTTAAATTTTAATTGAATTTTTTACTTTGGATCAAGTTAGATCAATTCTAAAAATTCATTCATTTAATTAGTCAATTCCATATTAAATACGTACACCATTTGGTTGTTGAGATGATTCAGGACAGAGTTTTTTAAAATCTTGTTTGTTCTAACAAGAAATTATTAAAGGTATCTCAAGATTGGAAAATGAGAATACCATTGCTTTTAGCTTGCTCTATGAACACAATGAAATATTCAACATGGATAAGACTGCACATGTTTTTTTTAGAGATTTACTTAATAAGCGCAAAATGATTAAATTGGCCGACTTCAGAGGAATCAGTGGAGGTGCATAGTAAGCTATTTTAGTGTTTTTTTATCACTAATTGGTTGAAAAATGTTTTGAGTAAGTTCTAAAGCAACCTCTTTCTATTTTTAAGATGACCCCTTTTGAGCGACCACCCCTCTTAACGACCGAGTTTTCATGGAACGGAGGGTGGTCGCTCAAGAGAGGTTTTACTGTATTTATATTTCTTGTTTGAAAAATATTACAAGAAAATAGTTGTATTTTATTGACTTAAAAATATTTAATAAAACATTAGTAAAAAGGTATTTAACTATTCATTCGAATTCATTTTTTAACAATTTATGCAGTATTGCATTAATTGATTTACTCCCCTCCCAGTCAGTTTTAAAACAGCTTTAATAATCACTTTGATGATCACTTCAAGAGAAAGAAAACAATTTTTTAAAAAATTGTCTGGTTTTTGGACATTTTGAAATTTACAAGAGACCTAAAATTTTTGAAGCATCAACATGTTATGAAATGAATCAATTGGATAAGTGAGCAAAAGATGGTGGTTGAAAGATTGAAGTTTCTTTACCATTGGGATGAAACATTTTTGAGACAAATCTCACTGTTGGAGGCTTGTTGGGATATTCTTCTGTAAATTCTAAAGTAAGCTTGAATGTCCCATCTTCAAATGGAGTATCATGAGGTCTATGGAAATAAAAATAAAAACTATAAAACAAATAAAAACAGAGAATGCATATTTTGTATCGAAAATATATATCAATAGAAGGGATCAGTAAATGAACCAAGCATTCAAAGCTTGGATAATAGATAAAACATGAACATAATTTATTAAGAATGGGTCTGATGAAAATAAAGGTTCTAAGTTTTGGGATCTCCTGAAATAAAAAAAGGAGCTACAGATAACAAGAGGAGAATTCTTCACACCAAAATAATGCAACTGGGGTATTTTATTTTTTTCAAACTGGTATTCTTGTTTTTCCTTAAAGGAAAGTCTGACATGGTTTATATATTTTCACATAAACACTTCATGAAAGTGGGCCAGAATTTCATGAGGGGACATCCATAAATTATGTGAGGTGTTTTTTCCAAAATCTGGCCCCCCTCCCCCCTTGGTGAGATTTAGTGAGATTTTGCTGGACCCCCCTCCCTCCCCCCCAAATGTGATTTACCTGCAACCTTTAAAAATAATTTTCTATCCAATTCGTTTGCATTTCACTTAAAAAAAAAGAAAATCTTATAATTTCTAACTTAAAAAGTTGACGTGAGATTTTAATCGACCCCCCCTCCCCCTTGGTGAGATTTTTCCAAACCTCTCCCCCCTTTTTTGACCTCACGTAATTTATGGATGTCCCCTGATGCAATATAAGAAACTAAAAAAAATATTTCCCAATGAACCAAACGAAAAATGACCCCTTAACAGAGCTGGAAAAAGTCATAACACTTGGGGAAATGAGGAGGGCACAGTGCCAGTTAATCCATGTACGGTGAACCCCAAACAAAACCTGAAAAATTTGGCCTTTGAGTGAAAATATTACGCAACGTGTTGTTGGCAACGCAGTTTTCTCTCCTAGACAAGTTGCATACAACCAGAGATAAAAAAAACGAACGCACGGGCGTATGTTTTTCCTCAATGCATGTAATGCCGGAAAGCCCGTATACAGTCAGTCTGCAGTCAGTGTATTGGGGTAAGAAATTTCCCCTACGCTACGCGCCCGCGTAACAGCTAATCGAAATTTTTCTTTCAAAGATCATAGAGATTAATTTCTTCCTTAAAGAAACCCAGGATGAAATCTTCTTTATAGGAGTAGAAAAGCACATTCATCTCCATTTTGTGGAGATATACGAGACCGAAATAGCCGCACATTCCTACAGAAACACCGGCAAATTATTCCGAGATCTCGGAATGCCTTTCGGACGAAATACTTAATATAACTCCAGATATTCGCACATGGATTGGGATTTTTCCACAAGAAAAATGTTAACGAATAGGAGGAGACATAGCGATGATATACTATTTCATCGCTGTAAAAGGATATTCTCAGTAAATTCTCAATATGGTTTTGATTTTTTATTAAATCGGCACAGCGCTTGACGCCTCAAGTTCTTCAAGCTGTAGTAGTCTAATAAAGACACGTCCAAAAATGACGCGAGGTGTTTTTTTCAAATTTTGTAACCCCTCCCTCCCACTTGGTAAAATTTAGCCTTGTTTGTTTCATTTTGTTGGTAAGACGCTTAACATACACTTCACAAAAATTTGATTACAAATCCATGTTGAAATCAAGAAACATAGCCTATATCACGACTGATAGGATTGATTTGCGGTTTTGACTAATATGCTCTTTTTTTCCTACACTTGTGCTAAATAAAAAGATAAGAGAAAAATTGTATATTTTCTAAACTAAAAGTTCAGGTGAGATTTTAATCGACCCCTTCCCCCTTTTTGACCTCCCATAATTTATGATAGTTCCCCAACTATATACACCATCGCAAATTTACACTTGATAGGGCCTGCTTTTTTAAGTATCTGTACTTAGCTCCCTGTAATGTGCTAATTGGTAGCATAATATCAAATAAAAAACTTCTCAGTAGAATCTCTTAAAACCACCCTTTCGTTACAACGACCGGTAGTTGAAGTACCGATTATTATTTTATCATAGATATGTTATTTTTAATTCGTTACTATGCGTGCCCAAATTTCATTCCGAATTCGTAAAACTTGGCTTTTATCAAGAGGCTGCAACCCAAAAAAAGGGTAGGGGGAGAATTTCAGATAGCCAAATTACTTCAAATGAGAACGTTTTTAATGTTTTGGAATGTTCGCATAGATTGCTTTACATTAAGCACCTGTTGTGAATGTGTTATTCAAGGTAGTGGAATATCCATATTTTATTTCTTTGTTGTTCTGATTATTCAGAATTAGAAGTGTGGTCATCCCAACTCTCTTTAATCCGCATTGCATTCATCTCGAATGATCCGATTGACAAAAAAAGGGTCAGGAAAACGAATAGTCGTGTTGATTCAAGAAAGAAGGGAGGAACACGACGCGTTTAATGTTGGTGAACAAGAAGAGGACAGCGTTTTCTTTTCTTTTTTTGTCAAAGGATTTCACCAGCTGACTACATAACGAAAATAGCAACACTAGTATAAGGAACGTTAGGGTTGCTTCACAGCGCGCACCTTGTGACGAAGGCCACTTCTCTCGCTTGCGTAACGAGTGAAGGGCGTCAACACACGCAAACGAAAATAGCCCCGGCTTAATTTCAAACGACCATTCTGACAAATGGAATTCATAGGAGCGTTTGTCTCGTGCAGCTTTCCGTAGAAAAGCATACTAACACCGCCCACAACCCCCCAGGAAAAAAAAGGGATGGGTTTTAAAAAAATACTCAATAAAACAGCCACAAAGTGTTTTTTTTAAATTGGGTGTAAAATTTCATTAAGAACACCAAGATCAGGGTTGCTGATTTTAATTTAAATTAGATTTTTTTTAAATCAGATTTTTTTTATTTAAATGAATTACTAGTTCTGAACTTCATGAAACTGGTTAATAATATACTGATATTGTAATTTCAATGTGATATAAAAATTTAGCATTATTACTTAATTAACCCAATTTTAATCTATTTAATACATTAACTAATTGAATTAATAAAACAATGCAGTTCACTGGCATCTCACTGGTGAGAAGCCCATTCGAAAAGGGTGAATGAATAATTCTACTGAATTACCAAAACTTTTATCTTTCTTTTAACTATTTTTGCCAAATTGTGATATTAATATTAGGTTTGAAAACAAATTGTGACAATGATTACTAAAAACACCATGCCTCATTTTTGTGAAAAAATTAAAATCAATAAGGGGGGCGGGGTTTGGAAAAATCTCACCAAGGGGGGAGGGGGGGGGGTCGATTAAAATATCACGTCAACTTTTTAAGTTAGAAATTAAACGATTTTTTTAAGTATGAGAAAGAATAGTACCCACAGATAAGAGTCTGTGGTGATTTTTAGGTGGAATAACAGGGTGGCTACAGAATCTGAGGAACAAATTTCCCTGACTTTTCCCTGACTACAATTTTAAAATTTCCCTGATATCCTACATCTAAATGGTTTTCGGCTTTTCCTAATAATTTAAACACTTTTAGCTAGTTACTTCAGACGAAGATATACTTCTATCATATAGATATTTTAAATAAAAAATTATATAACTTTTAAAAATATTAATAATGTAAAATATTAATTATAAGGATAAAATATTTTTTATATACAAATAAATAAAAAAACTATCAAATATGATTAAATATTAATGTTTTTTCTTTTAAATTTTCAGCTATAAAAAGTTAACTAATTAGTATATTGTGAATTGGAAATAGAATTTATTTATTTATTAATGCTTATAACTGGGCCGTAATTAGACTGGTTTAATGGGGGTTACTTGACATTTTTTAGGGTACAATGAGGTATTCTCACGTTTTGAGATTAAATTTTATTAAAATAGTAGATGAAAAACCATGAAGAATGACGTTTACATCATGCATTTTCGCAGCCTAGTTTCTGAGATATAAATTTTTGAAATTTCGTTTTTTGTTTAGGCGCGAAAACACTCTCGAATCACAAATCATGCGCTGTGACGTCACATCCAATAGAAGCCCGTTTTCTGATCACGTGAAAGCAGCAAACACAATGGTTTTCATGCGCTGTGTTGTCACATCCAATAGAAGCCTGTTTTCTGATAACGTGACTTTTCTGACGTTTTGGCAAAAATAAAATTGAATTTTAAGTTATTTAAAACACATTTTTGAACTTAAAAATCAGAAATTTGGGAGTTTTAAACCATAATGTATCAAAAAATTATAAAATCAAGCAAATCCCTCACTCATGCAAATACCTCATTGTACGTCAAGTTTTATTTGACTTGTACATTAATTTTGGTGAATTTAATTCAAAAATTTTGTAAACAATGTGAATTCCCAATAAAATAGGAGGGTCTGGGGGTCCTCCACCAGAAAAATTTTGGAAATTTCCCCTTCAAAAAAGCATTTTTTAGCTCATTTAAAGTAATTTTTGGACTACACCACAAGTGCACCGCTCAATGAGGAGCGGTATAATTATCAAAGTAACCCAGCATAGTATAATAAACAACAAAATTTTGAGGGGAGTTTTGGGGATCCTGTTTCAGAAAATTTTGGAATTTCGTCCCTTAAAGTAGTGTTTCATATCATTTTTTAAACCCTTTATCCTTCACAAAATAAAGATCACTCCTCATAAGTCACATAATTTTCAAGGAAAATCAGAGCACAATATATTTATTTCAAAATTTTGAGGGGGGTCTGGGGGTCCTCCCCCAGAAAATTTTTGAAATTTTTACCCTTAGAAGTAGTGTTTTGACTCATTTTGAAACCCTTTAGATTAATTTGCCCCTTGAGAGTCAAATATTGAAAATTTCCCTGATTTTTTAAAAAGTTTTAAGAATTTCCCTGATTTTTCCAGATGAATGAAATTCCCTGACTTTTCCCTGATCTTCCTGATCTGTAGCCACCCTGAATAATGTCTTTTTCCCCCACATTATTAATAATTGAAAAGTTTTAGGTGCTGTGAAGCACAAAATGCAAACAAATAGGATAGAAAATTATTTTTAAAGGTTATAGGTAAATCTCACGTGGGGGGGAGGGGGGTCCAGCAAAATCTCATCAAGGGGGAGGGGTGGACCTGGAAAAAGTTGTAACCTTCCCCCGAACCTAATACAATTTCCCCAAACCTTATGTATTGCTCCTATGGAGCTGGCAGGGGCTTCCCCCGAACCAGGTTTGTAGGTTCGAGCACTTTTTCCAGGTCCGGGGAGGGTGGTCCAGATTTTGGGAAAAAACACCTAACGTAATTTATGGATGTCCCCTTATGTGTTAATTTCTTTAAAATAATAATTTAATTAGTGATAAATAAGAAAATTCAGTAATAATTTATTGACAGTCATGCACACAGATAATAGAGCTCTATTATCAGTGGTTTTGTATATGAAAAAATTAGTTTGGAAAATGACTTAAATTATAAAAACAAGTTTTCGATAAAAATCATCCGCATACTTGTATTTTAAAATTTGATACCAGGTAAAAAAATAAGATTTTAATTCTTGTTTAGTTTATCACAATTATTGATTCCAAACCCTGCTATTTAACCCTTTTCATCATAAACATTTTTGTTATTGGTAGCAAATATTTGATATTGAAATTGCAGGCAATTTTATGTAGGGTATCAAGCAGTTTAAAAAATTGTAATGCAAATAATCATAAACCATTTTTAATGCATACAAATAAATTTTTTATTTAAATTGTGGTAGTTTTACATTTTTGGTTTAAGGTAACTGCCTGCGTTGAAATCGTCATTTTCGCCAAAAATATCAAATATTGTTTTATTTTATAGCCTGTTTAATAAGCTTTCCAAAACTACCTTACCTTAAACTCTAAGTAATCTAGAACAGAAGTTACAGCTGTTTTAGTACCGAGTAGTCCCAGGATTAACATGCAATTTTAAATTTAGAAGCCGTATTCTGAAGAATGACATTTTTATATATTTCGGATCACGGTAACAGTGATTACTCTTAAACTACTTAAAATATTCTGATGCTTTTTTTTCTATTTCACTCCTCATATTATAACGCATGTTATCTTCTACAATCTAAGAAAAATATTTGAATTAAGGTATTTTTTAAAGTGTGTAAACTTGATTTAAATGATTTTTTTCATGAATTTTTACTTTTTTCGATTTCAAGTGCCTGTATTTCTTTTCTATTTTAAAAATCTCAGATTTTTTGTAGATAGTAACACAGATTAGTGTCTTAGGATCAAAATCCTGCAAAAATTTTAATTGTACCTATAAAAGAACATTCTCAGGAGTTGTTGGCGCAAATTGAAATTTTAGCCTTATTTTCATTGAAATTTCTCGATATTTTAAAAAATAATTTTTTAAAAATTCTTTTTTGGATGATTTTCATTGTTTTAGAACATTAGCTCTCAGAAAATAGCAATTAAATAATTACTTAGTTAATATTTAAAAAAAAAGGCCTCCCAACGCAGGCAGTTACCTTAACTTTAAATCAAGGATTTTTTTAAATCAAGCAACCCTTCCAACCGATGCTTTTTAACTTAACCATCTGTTTCCTAGAAGGTATAAAAAGCAACTGTTTTCATAGCAAATTAACTTTGTTAGTTTTTGCTGGTTTTAAGGAAAGGGAATAAAACATTCCTTAACAAAATTATTTTTATAAAAAAATGGAATAAAACCATTTCATAAAAAGTATAAATTACATAATTATTAACTGGTTTTTATATCCAAAGGTTTGTAATAGGTTTTTAAAAAAACTAATCATTGTTTTTATGAAATAAAATTCGTGAACCCTTCATCAAACCGGTTTTCAAGAAATGAAATACGCTTGTTTTTACAAAATATCACAAAATGAGGTGAATCTAAACAAGATTCTCAGATCTCCAATTGAGAATAAACCAGGGTTCATACACCTTTTGAGAAAAAATAATCAAGGACTTTCAAGGCCTTTTCAAGGATCTCAAAAGTGCAATTCAAGGCTAGGGTATATGCCCCAAACGCAATCGGTACCGGGACAAAAGCATTTATTATTACTAACCAACTAATACAATTTTCATTATATATTGCATTAGTAACAGCGAAAATATATTTATCTACATCTACATATAATTGACTATTCTACATTGTACAAAATTTAAAAGTTAAGGTAGTCAACCAAGTGCATTGTTACTAGAATATGCGTTTTGTTAGTTACGAATATTTTACATTTAAGTGTATACAAAAAAGGTTTGTGTTGGAGAAGGGGGCAACAATATCCAATCAGATAGTCTCTAGATCCAAAACAATTAAGGCTCAGTCAAAATTCAAGGATTCTCAAGGTTAATAGGGTAAAATACGCTTGTTTATTTAGAATAGGCGGCTGAGACATAATGTATTAGAAGCAGTTACTATTGTAATTATCATCGAAAAAATATTCTTGTGCGATGACAAGGCAGCTTAAACAGAAGTAGTTAAAATACTGTAAAAGAATCGGTTACTGAAGATGCGTGATGAGCATAATTAGACGTTATTGAGCGTTTTTGATCCGGTTTCAGGCACCTATTCTAAATTAACAGACTCTACATTGCATTCATTACTATAAAATTTTTATACTTTCTGGCAGGGTTGGCCGGTTTAAACCAAATGGTTTTTTACCAAAAAAAACACTTGGTTTTTTTTAGAAATTATAAAATATTTTCAGGATTTTTTTTTAAAGAAAGTGCTATTAAGTATAATCTTTTGCACAAAATTAAAAGGTCAGATTTATCAAAAAATTGACATTTTAAGGTTATTAAAAATCAGAAATCTTTTAATTTAATGGTTTTAATTATTGAATTCTCTCTATCTAAACTTAACCTTAAATGCTTAAGTTAAACTTATTATGTTGCAAGAGATAGTTTAATTTATTAATTTCCTTTAAAATGAAACATTATTTCAAAGAATAATTAACATACACAAAAGTTATCTGTTTTTTACTGATAAAAGATGGCTTGGATTTTAATTAATTGATAAAATCAATTTGTCTTATTTGTCAGTCATACAAACCAGTTGGTTTTTTACTAAATTAATAAAAACCGTCGATTTCTTTAATGATAAAAACTAAAAACCATTTGGTTTGTTTATAAACAGATAAAAACCAGTAGGGTTTTTTACTAAATTAATAAAAAACCGTTGATTTCCTTAATCGGATTAATTATCTCCATCATTTATCCAATTTCAATTAACATTAGTTGCTTACATTTCACTTTTATTTATTTAAAAAATGTTATTTTCTCTTTCTAAAGAAACTTAAGTTAATAAATTTTTCCATATATAATTAAGATAAATAATTTGATTATTTCAACCATTTATCCGAGGTAAATTAACACCAATTTTTATTCACCACAATAATATTAGATAGTCAAATTGGAATATTTTAAAAACAAAAATTATTTTTAAAACAAATTAATTTAATTTTAATTAAATAATTAAATTACTTAATTGAAATATACAAATCATTTATCAATTATAAATAACCCCTGAAATAAATGTCTCATTTACAACTCAATTTCAAACATCTCACTGCTAAAATAACTTATTCTGAAAAAAATTCTAAAAAAACTTGGTTTAAACCAAAAAAAACCTGTTTTTTTGTTTTTTTTTTAAAAACCAGGTTTTTTGCCAACCCTGCTTTGTGGGCTTAATACATGCTTGAAGCTTTTGATCAAGAAAATTATTAAATTCTTTTTAATTTATGTATGACACAAAATGTATAAATGAACTGAATCACAGAGAAGTATTTAATGATTTCAGGCCTCGTACAGACCCTCAAAAAATTTCAGGACACATTTTTATAAAAAATTCAGGACAAAATTTCAGGACATTTTGGATATTATAATATAGCGTTTACTTTTTTTATGTAGCGTTTACTTTATAATGTAGCGTTTGGGGTTCTCCCCCAGAAAAAATTTTGAAATTTGACCTGTAAAAGTAGAGTTTTAACTCATTTTAAGATGCTTTTAGGGGCCAAGAGGGGAATTTTCCATCTTTATTTTTTGACAATAATGTCAAAATGTAAGGGATTTTCCAAAAAGTATCGCGCAAGATCCCCTTGTGATACCTCGGGGGGGGTCTGGGGTTCCTCCCCCAGAAAAGATTTTGAAATTCGACTGGTAAAAGTAAGGGTTTTAACTCATTTTGAGAACACTTTTGGGTCCAAGGGGGGCGGTGCTGTCCATTCTTTTTTTTACACCATTCTGATTTTTTTAATGAAATAAAGTTTGTCCCATGGAACCCCTAAATTTTTTCGTGGAACCCCAGGGTTCCGCGGAACCCACTTTGGGAACCACTGGGTTATGCACTCCATAATGTGTTTAAAATATCACATAAAAATTCCTGATAAACATATAGATCTTGCACAATTAACTCTACGCATGAAGAAAGTAAAGTTCTTTCAATCGAATGTTAAGATTCTTAGAAATGATGTGATCATTAATATCTTCCCATTATATCAAAACACATGGAAGAAAAAAAATGAAAATCTCTTGGTTATATATCCCAATTGCACAATATTATCACAAAACAATAGCTTACAATAGATATTGCACTCTAAGCATTCAGATTAATTCTAGTCTTAATCAAAATAAATGAAATTCCTCATCACTAATGAAAAAATTAGGTTAAAAACCTCAAAATGTTTAAAATATCCCAATAAAAATACCTGGTAAACACACACTTCTTACACAATAAAAACTAAGCTGTCTTGGTATACAATTGATATTTAGACTTTCCAAAAAATATCAGGAAAATCGGGGTAAATTACGTTTTTTCAGGACTTTTCAGGACGCTTTTTTAGATTTCAGGAAATTAAGGAATATCAGGACATGTACGAGCCCTGTGATTTAATTCAATTGCAGGTTTTGAAAGCAATTTTCTTGCATCTTTTGAAAGAAAAGGTCATAATAAATTTTGGTGGTTGTATGAACTTCTACAGAATTGTGTGTGCATTTTCACTTTAAATGTAGGAACTAGTATTAAGTTAAGCCAAGCCATATAAAAGATCCTACTGCACAATAGTTAACATAAGTACTTTCCCAAAACCAAACCAGAAATTTTACTTTATAATAATTAATTGAAGAAACTTTGTAGTTATAGCAAAAAAATATTTTAAAGCTTGTAACAGCTTTAGTAGCTATAGTTAGTTTTAGAAAAAAATAATTCTTTTAGTGGAAAAATGAGGTAACAGAAAAACTCACCCAAATATGACAGCATTCCATATCATTATATTATTATCCGTAGGTGCACCACTAACACCGGCTGGAGGATCCTCTTGAAGCCTAAAATAATAAAAAATTATATTTTAATTGAAAATCATCATATGATAGTGTCTGTTGAAAAAATACATAAATTTCCGTTATGTAAATTAAATTTTAGCTAATTTTTAATTAAATTAGCTAACCTTTTGTTATAACTTAGGCCTGTTTTTTAAAAGCAATCGCAAAAAAAACCTAAAAATTACTTTAAAAATGCAAAAAAATTTAAAAAATCTTGTTAAAAAATTCTGAAATTTTGGTGGAATTACTTTTTTTACATAGAACAAAATAAAGAGGGATTTCCAAGTATGCTGCCAAACATTACGCTTGAATATGCTATTAAAAGCACTTAAGAGTCAATTTCTGACAGTCATAACAAAAGTCATGCAATAACAAAATAAAATGTTTAGTCAAATGTCAAATATTATAAAAACCCACTAAATACCTATTTATCCACAAAATTAAATAGTACCTCTGGTATTTTCCATCACTGTGCATCGACCCCTTGAGCTGTGCATCAACCCCATTTGATTCGGTCCAGTTCAAGAGTTTTGCAACACATTTTAATTTGAACAATTATTGTCCCAGTCATTAAATTTACTCCAGTCTAATATTTTTTAAAATATTAATTATCAAAGTACTAATTAATTAAAGAACAAAATTGTTAATAATTATCTGTATTAATTAGAAAATTAAATATGATTCCTAAGATTTGATTCCTGCTGGAATCAATTCCTATAACACAAGGGTTTGATTCCTTCTGAAAAATTTAGAACCCTACCCGTATTCGATCCCTGCCTGGTCTCCCCTACAAGGTTAGAACTGAAATTCAGTACAAATCTATGCCAATTGGTTCCAGTTTCATTAAACCTGGGACTGAATTCCTTTGACAGAATTTTTAAGAAGACTGAAATCCTTTCTCAGGCTGGAAGTGTGGCACAGTGGCGGATAAAGCCTGGACCTACGGGGGGAACCACATTTTTGGGTTGGGATTTTCCCCCAGAAAAATTTTGAAAATAAGACCCTAAAAACCCATTTTAGGTTAACTACAGAGATGTAAACCCCCAACCAGACTTTATTTTTCAGAAATGGTTTCGCGACTCGTAATTTCTTTTCTAAGAATCCTTCCCACAAGTATTTCATGGATGATCCTGATCCAGTGTGAAAAAATGTGCAAGTACTGTCGATGCTTAACCTAACGAAGGGAGGGGGTCTGGGGGTCCTCCCCAGAAATTTAAAAAAAAGTATCTCGATTCATTATACTCGACAAAAAAACAGGGTCAAAATGCTTCTGACACAAATCAAGCAGATTCTTATGTAAAATGACCCCCTGAATTTGAATCCCACCCCGGTTATTCTCCATCAGGCTCAGATTTTTGGGGAACAGCCCCTCCCCCTTTTTGTGTTTTTCGATGACGTAATGACTTTAAATTCGATTTTCAGGGTAAAAAAGTATGTCTTTAGCCTTTAAATTACACCCGAGGGAACAAGAAAGGTTAAAGCTTCTATAATATAAAAATTTGCTGCAAGTGGATAAGTTTAAGGGGTTATTACCCCCTAAAAATGCAAAAAAAATTCCTTAAAAATTATCGAGATTATTTTTGGCTATTTTTTTCCTCTTATTTTTTACGCAATTCATCATTAAAGGGTCCTAACCCTTCCCCAAGGACCCAAATTTATTGAATATATGCAGCAATTATTTTTACTGAAAGCGGTTGAGGTTTTAGAGCCCCTGAAGCACCCGTGGAAGGGTTCAATGCCGTACTTTAGAGTTAAAGTGCTATACAAAAAAATTCAAACTGGTAGGGGAGAGGAGGGAGGAATGGGACAGTGGGAGGAGTGGGACAGCTGAAATTCTGGAAAAAGAAATCAGTTTATTTTATTTCCAATTTGGTCATTAGATGGCCTTCTTATAGCTTCTTGTTATTTCCTTCATTTAGTTTATCCAGCAGCAAGTTTCTGTTTATAGTTGTAAAAATTTGATTTTCCCACTTCCAAAGTTAATATCCAGTCTATCTTGAGTTTTATTTCATTTCTCATGTAATTTGTAGAACAAACATTATATAATGCCATTGTAATCTAAAAGATATAATTTATGCTAATCTGCAATTTCATAAAGCCTAACACCAGCATAGTTTATGTGACAAGTTATATTTTAAAAACAATGTGTGGAGGGAGGAATGGGACACTCTGAAAAATGTAAACAAAATTTGCAAAAATGTAAACAAAATTTGAAAATATTAATTTCTGATAGCTTTCTATCGCTTCAATTGAAATGCTTTTCATTTCTTGAATAAACAATTCCAAGTATTACATTGTATTTCAATTTTTGATTCTTAACACCATGGGAAAGAGTTCAAGTGTACTAAATATTTTTTAAAAATTATTCTATAATAGATATAAAATTGAAAGCTGTTTAAAAATGTGGGCAAAGGTTAAAAGAATAGTAGGTAAAATACTAGGCCCTTTCTCATTATTACATTTTACTAATTTTCTTTACTTTTCAAAAGTGTCCCATTCCTCCCATACTCATGTCCCACTCCTCCCACCCATGAGGGAGGAATGGGACAAAATTCTTGTTAATTTGAAGGATCAAAAGTGATAAAATTAAACAACATTTAAGAACTGTACATTTTTAAAAAATTAAGTTAAAACATTAAAGTTTATTATCCAACCATTTGCATCTATGAATAAGCAGGGGATAATGAATAAAAAAATATTTAGTGAAAATTGTCCCATTCCTCCCTCCTCTCCCCTACTGACTGAACTTCAGTCGATTCTTGTGTAAAATGACCTCCTGAACTCAAATATGACACCCGTTTTCCTCCATCACCCTCAATTTTTAAATAGACCTCCCACAATTGTTATCCACAGCCCACACATCTATTAAAAACTTGAAACATGGAATCTCCACCCCCTAAAACTGGCCAGTTTTTAGCAAACTGAACCCTCAGGATAGATCTTAACCTTTTACAGGCCGAATTATGATCCAGGTATATTTTAATTAATTTTTTTACATAAAATACCTTCTAATAGTTCAATTAAGAGAAATTATTAATATGAAGGCGGTAAAAAATTTTTAAGTGTGATTTTCACCATGTTCCCAATTGGGAACATTGGCCACTTCCGACTATACTTCGACCGGGGAAACAAGCGTAGACTTAAATGAGAAACAAATCATGTAAATCCCAAATTTTGGGGAATAACTAACAAAATCAACCTTAATTATAGTTTATCTTTGTGTTTAAGCTGTAATTTTATAGAAATTTGATTTCACAAATTTGAAAACAATTTAATGGCAATTTCATGTGACACATAAGCAAAATAACAAAATTTTGTATCTTATGCAAGTAAATTTTTTACACTAGGCTTAAAATACAATGTTAAATTTCGGATACCTAAAATACATATGAGGGATTAATTAATTTTATTTTTCCTATCATCGAAAGCCAAGTTTTTATTCTGAAACATTGTCCTTATTATCTTATACAAAACGCATTTTGAATCCAATATTTACAAAATTTATTTCTTATGGATAATAAATAACACAATACCAGACATATGAAGATAGATACTAACCTTTCTTTTTTACTAGCATAAATTCTCTGCGATAAGTTATTAAATTTGGAAGCCGACGTATTCAATGTTTATATACATTCATCATTTCTCTGAACAAAATCGTGGATTCAAACGAAAAAAAAATATAAAAAACCAGCTACTTCCTTTCTGAAAGGTGATCCCCCTTTAAGCAATTATATAACCTTTTTATTCTTTACAAAAAAGAAATACTCTCATTCTACTGAGTTCTATAATACTACGCCATAATACAAACTCGGGTTTCCCGTGTATAGTGGCGACAGGCCAATGTTCCCAATTGGGAACATGCATGTTTCTCAAGCTACTAAAAGCGTGCTTTTAATATTTATTAATTATACTGAGGATATCTATTTAAGGTAAGTCTTTTCCAATATCCTTACCAAATTTTGGAAACTTAGGACAATATTTCGATTTTTCATGAATTATTTTGTGTACCTCTATCAAAAAGCGTAAAAATGGCCTATTTTAAGATTTTTTGTATTTTTTTCTTATAAAGATAGCAACTTCATTTGAACTTTAAAAAATCAAGTCATCTTTCAACTTTACATGGTAAAATTTTCAACAGTATACTAATAGTAGTTATTTTTTTATGAATTTTCAAACACGATGTTCCCAATTGAGAACATTGGCCTGTAAAAGGTTAAATAAGAACTATGTCATTTTTGAGGTTTTCAAAACATGAATATTAATTCCTGAGTTCGCGAGCGGTGGCGCTATTCAGAGAGTATCTTTTGTGAGTGCTTCGGGGGCGCTAACCCCTCAACTTCTTTTAGCAAAAATCATTGCTGCATATATTCATTAAATTTGGGTCCTTGGGGAAGGGTTAGAACCCTTGAATGATGAATTGCGTAAAAAATAAGCGGAAAAACTAGCCAAAAATAATCTCAATATTTTTTAATGACAACACTCCTCCCTGGTTTTCTCGGCCTCCTAATATCCAGGAAGGCTGATTTTTTAAGTAATTCACATTGATTGTGCAATCATAGAAATAAATTAGACTTTGATATCTCCTTTCCTTCTTGGTGTTGGGATTTTTATTTCCCGCTAGTGTACATACCTTTTGACTTCTTTGCATATTTATTCCTACACAATTTTTAAAATTGCTTTTTTTTAAACTGCAATTTTCGCACCCTCTCACTTTTGAAAAACACCTTTTTTCACAAAAATTCGCCGACTCTTTTTTTCAAAGCTGATGAAATCAAACGCAGAGGTTCTAAAATGATTCTTGTTCTTGTAGGTAAGTCTCAGAACGAAGAACAATTGTAACAAGAACCGAAAATATCCGAAAGCTTTTAAATTCTACAAGAACGTGCACAGAAAGAGAAAAATATAATGTTCTAAGTAGAAAAAGGGGGGTCTGGGGGTTCTCCCCTAGAAAATTTCGGAAATTCGACAAAAAAAACCAGAGTTTTTACTCGTTTTGGAAACCTAGTCCGAGCCCACGGGGGGAGCAATTGACCAGTTGCCCCCCCTGTATCCGCGCTTGGTAACTGCCTATGCCGGTCCCAAGCCCGTGATGCGAAAAGAGGAGGGTGCCACAAAGACCTGTGGCATACCAGGGACGGGTGGGATGACGGCTAACGGACCACCGGCCTCTGGGAAAACCGGCATCGGGGGGAGGATCTGAAATTCTGAGGATCGTTGGACTGGTGAGGAGGGGTCTTGGAGGAAGCAGCCATGTAGAGGATACAGGTTAAAAACTGAGTTTTGCGTCTCAGGCCGCCAGATAGTACAGGAGCCCGGGGCAGCCTAACCAGCATGTCCTGGCTGCTCTATCAGCCGGTGTATAATCTCGCCTGTCTTGTAGCTCCAGGTGGTGCCTGGGTGGGGGCCTGCATGACAGAGCGGGGGGCTCTCCCGAGGTCACTGCTGGCTGTTGAATCCGGGGTTAGCCCCTCCAAGTTGGTCCTCTGAAAATCAGAAGGAATTTTTCTCTCCCCTTCCTACAACTACCAACATGGAATCAAATAAGAATAAAAAGAGTTCGAGTCAAATGCAGCTTCTAAAACCCCCACTCTACCTACTACTGTAGTCCCTTTTGAGGAAGTGGAAGTGCCTTCGGGCGCGGAAGCTTCTCTCTTCAGAGCTACTCAAACCAGATCCACTGGCGGAAGGGTGGAAGTGCCCTCGGGCGCGGACTCCTCTGTCAATTTACGGATTTCCGCTAAATTTTACGGATCAATTCTAAATTTTTACAGAATACACGTTTTTTATCCCATTTATCCTTCTCAGAAAAGAAACGTTAACAAATCTAAAAAATCGTGATTTTTTGCGAAAGTTTCCATTTTTTTCCCGGAATGTTCTGTTCTTTCCGCAACCCATTTCTTGTACTCTTGTACAACCACGGGCGTTAAGAGATGTCGGCTTTTCTCGTGTCCGTATTGTAATGAAAAAAACCCCAACGTTAACATAGTCAAAAGCCAACATGCCCGATGTTCAGAATCTCGATCTTGAAAGCTAAAAAGTTGCGATTCTTCGACTGCTTCCATCGGGCGCCGGCGCCTAATTGGCGATGTAATTGGAACTAATCACATGCGTTATCGTGATATTAGTCAGTATTTTAACTTATGAGGATTTTTTAGAGTAAAATACTATAGAGTACTAGAGTAGAGTACTAAAAATTTTTTAGGTATTATATCAAATCGATTTAAAATGTAGATAAAATAGCAAATAAAAAATTCTTGATTTTACGTATAAAATATATTTTTCACAAAAAAATTCCATTTTCACAAAAATAATTTCATTTTCACAAAAAATAATTTCATTTTCACAAAAATTAAAAAAAAACAGGCCCCAAAAATTAAAACCTGGATTGACCCCTGATTACCGATACCGCTAAATACTGCCATGCTCTATTGCACACCAAAGAGAAGAATATTGCTCAATTTCAAACTCATAGATTGAAATGTTTAGTTTCAATAACTGTTCAGTTTATCAATGAAAATAAGACATATTTGTTGATATTTCAATCAAGGGTGCCGCCAGGATTTTTTTTAGGGGGGTGCATCCATCTGTGTTTACAAATTATTCTACTAATTAGTTAAACAGGATTTATAAGTCTACGTATTTCTTTTAATTTAATATAGAAAGTTGTTTGGGGAAGGGCCCAAATTTTTTTCCTCCCGCTTCTCATGCATGTTTAATGGACCCAATGTAGCTTTTAATAAATTTTTAGGTAGAATTTGTGTTTTTAGAAACTTATCACAGGAGAAGTTTCGCGAATAAAAAGTTCCAACAAGTAAAGGGGGGTCTGGGGGTCCTCCCCCATAAAATTTTTGGAAACTTTACTCTAAAAAACAGGTTTTAACTAGTTTTGGTTCACCTAGTACGAACTTTCGATTTACACTTTTAGGTAAGATTTGCATTTCAAGAACGACTTAACAGGGGCGGATTCAGTATTTAGTTTTTTGGGGCATGCTTAGAATTTGCATAATCCAGTTTAATTTTCTTGATGATCTTAACATGTAAAAGGTAGTTAATTATCCTGCTCGAACTACTAAAAGGGGGTATGGGGCTCCCAAAATTTTAGAATTTTAAGTAAAACAACCCCCATTTTTTTCAATACGTTTTGGTACGCCTCATCCGAATTTCGGATATAGATTTTATGGTAGAATTTTTATGTTTTGACAACTTAATATAATATGGAGTTGTAATAATAGAGTTACAAGTACCAAGGGGGTCTGGGGGTCCTCCCTGAGAAAATTTGACCTTAAAATATAACAGGGTTTTAACTCATTTGGCGCATAAAAAGCCATATTTTATAGTGTAAAACTTTTCATTTTTTGGGGGGAGTTAAAGTCCCCTAGCTCCCCCTGGATCTGCTAGTGGAACCTAATATAAAAATAGAGTTTCAAGTAAAGGGGATCTAAGAGTTATCAACCAGAAATTTTTTGGAAATTTAACCCAAAAAACCAAGTTGAAACCCTTTCTATGTGGTTTCGGTACACTTAGTCCGATTTTTGCCAGGGGGTGCAAGTGCACCCCCCTCCCGGCGCCCATGATTTCAATATATGGAGTTTAAGAGTTGGTGCGTTATTTAGCGGGAACATTAAAAAACCGTTCATTAGGCTTGTTGGCAGAAATCAGTATTCTGTTTCCCTTTCAATTTTTCCAAGAAATCTAAGAAGCCTCTTAAGTTTTTATCAACCCCTTGAGCTTCATTTACCCTCTTTAAGGATCTTATCTATCCCTGGGGAACAATATCCACTTTAGGAATCCCTGGTGTACATAAACTTTTCTATAAAGATTATGAAATTTACCCTAGCTAACACCTCATAGGACAATATACTAAGAGCTAATCAAATCAAGATTTTAAAAATTTTCCTATCGCAATCAATGGAATAGTTTTTAATTACAGTTTTGACCAGAAAAATACCAATTTAGGTTAATGAAGCAAATCCAGGCTGCAGATTTTCAACACCCAATTCGGCGATAAAAATTCAATGGTCCGATGCCATCGGTTTTCCAATTGGCGACAAAAAAAATCGCCAAATTCAGCTGCAGCCCGGATTCGCTTCATTTACCCCAATTTTCAACATTTTAATACTATGATGATGAAACACTAAAAATAGGTCTTAAAATCTCCATGGTTTGTAATTTCACTGATCTCAAAATTTAAACCATTCAGAATGCACCATTAGAAATACAAAAATATATAGTACTAACAGTGCAAAAAAAATTATCCATTTATTTCATTTGCACTGGTATTAATTCAATTTTTCACAAGTTCTATGGATTCAAAACAATGTTTAATATTGAATTAGATCAATTTTGGGAATTTTTTCAAATTCAGAAATATATATATATATATACCTACACTAATTTTTAAAAACGCTTCGAGATTACTGTTGAGGTCAACTTTAATTAACACTAATGGATGAAAAATCATTACTTTGTTTACAATCAGAAAAAACATGATCAATGTACGTATCCACTATATTTAAAAAACTCAAAGAAAGACAAAGCTGGGGATAGAACGCATTTTATAATATCGATGTAGGGCAACATAATGGATTATTTAGACTGCAAAGCCAAGGATCATCGTAGGCGAAGAAAATCAAACAAAAGATAGATTTCAAAAAAGAAACAAAGGAAAACATTACGTGCTTTGATTATATACATAAATGTTCATAACATTCTTCATATAAACTAATTTTACTCACATGAATCACAAATAAAGGAAAATACGATATGTTTAAGGTTTAGCTACACTTACCTTTTAAAATCACGCATAAGTCGTCTCCGAGCAGGAGTAGACATTATTAACTTTCTAAAAGTTGATTATTTTTCGAATATAGCTAAACAATCACGATGCACAACTCAAATTGAAACCAAATTGCCGTTCAGGAACTTTAATTTCATACAAAATTATACTTTGTTAACAACCCTGTCACCTTTCTAGTATCAACTCGATAGTTCGACTTGATGTGACGTCAGAATCCGGGAATCGAAATACGTCAACACAAAACTAATAACTCAATCAAAATCCTTAAAAATTCAGTTTTCTTTATGAAAAAACATTTAGGTATTACAGAATTACTGTTATTTTGTCTTGGGAATATGAGTCAGATGGAAATTTATATAAAATTTGGAAAAGTCAAAGTTCAAGGCAACATGAAAGACTGTAATTATAAAAGCAATAGTATTGTGAAAATATAAACCGTTAAAAATTTCGCAGTAAATGAATAGTATCTTTCTTAAAGATATTTGAAATATTATTTAAAAAAAAGTATGTCCTCAATTATAAGCACAACTGTAACGGAAATAACATAACTTTAACTGTAAAGAATCAAAATGTATTCTTTGTTTGTTTTGATTATTCAGGTTTTGTTTACCAAGAGCCAAGACCAAGGTTAGGTTGTTCGTTTGGTTCAGAGAATTTTATGATGTTACTGTATGATTTTACTAGTATGTATGATTTATTCGAAAATGCTTTTAAATAAATCAATTTACATAAATTCATTAACTATTGAATAAGGTGATTTATGGTAATTAATAATCTCACATATTTCTTAAAAATTAAAAATTTCCCCTGAAAAAAGATACTTAAAAAAGTTTTTAATTTGGAGTACACTGAAACATGACATCAAAACTGTATCGAGTATACAGCTCTTTTCTTTCTTTTTTGTAGTGTTCAAAAAAAAAGATTATGAAGCTAGAGTTATAAATTTACTTTAAACTTATTTTAAAAAGAACTTTACTTATTTTAAAAAGAAAATATGTTCAATCAGGAGTGTAGATAGGCTCACCAGGACAGTTTAAAAAATTAAACAAATTGGACCCCTGACATACGTATTTAACTAAAAGTATATCAAAATAAACTATGAAATATTTTGCTCAGGTCTCTTCCAGGAAAACAATTCCTTACTGCTAAAATGTAAGATGTGATTATAACTTATAAAGGATAAATAACTACCTACAGAAGAAATGATGGAAAATTGGTATTTCTTTTTCGTTTTTTTCTCTTATATCCTCCTTTTCAAGGAAGGTCATTTTTTCAACAAGATTAAGTGGATTTTAACATTGATTAATTATACAACTTTTTAACTCTAGCTATAGGGGAGATGGTACAATGAGGAAGTTGCATGATTTTTTTTTATTTTTTAAATCGATTCTTCTTGCAAAAATAAGCAACTACCCAAATATGAGGCCGATTGAGAAATTTTTTGATAGCAAAAAAATTAACAAAAATCCCCTTTTTAAAAGCGCGCGAAAACGCCAAGAGTTTGGATGTGACGTCATCTTATATTAGGCATTGTTGAAAAGCAATGGAGTTGATGGTATTATTGTTGACGTCATCTTATAGTTTAAACAATAAACGTTTTCAGTCACATGTTTTTTTCTTGACTTTTAAATTTAAATATTTAATTACCTGTACATTTTTTTGAAAAACTGACTAGATATTTCATTTTACCATACAAAAAACCATACGGAACACTTGTTTGTTTTTGAAAATCTGACACATGCAACTTCCTTATTCCGTTAAAATTCCCGCTCAATATCGCCGAGCTGTTTTGAACGCCATACATTCAAATATCAACAAATTTTTCAGATTTTTATTGATGAACTAAGCAGTTATTGATCTAACTAAACATTTTTATCCGTGAGTTTGAAATTATTTTGCAACATTTCTACTTTTTGGTGTCAAAAAGAGCATGACAATATTTAGCGGGAACTTGAACGGCATTGAACTGGGAAGATTGAGGTGGGATGGGATACCTTCAATAAATCTTATAATTAAAAAAAATTAGTTTTTGAGTGTTCCACCAAGTAAAGCCACAATAGCTTCATATTTGTTGCTGTTTACTATTTTAGTTGCAAGCTCCAAAAGGTTTCTGAATGAAAAAGATGATTATACTATAGCGAAAGTAACTAAGAATTACACTTTTTAAAGTGAATTTTCATTCTCATTCTTGGTTGCTTTCTTAATGGTTTATTTTGTTTTCTAAATGGAATAATATATTCTTTATGAATAAAAGTTAAGCCTAAAAACCACAGTTCTTCTGTAAGAACCTATTTTTTAAAACTGTTGCTATTGGGGTGGGATGGGACAATTGGGACATGCCCAATTCCTCTCAGTACCTAAATGCAAGCTATTGCACTTAATTGCATACAATACTTTAGATACCTTTGTTATGGAACTATTTAGTATTACATTTGGAAACTTATATTTTCAGATAAAAAAGGAATTTTAGCTATTTTGCATTTTTCCAATTAGTTAGATTTTTCAAAGTGTAGTATAAGATTGATGTTTTTTACAATAAATCTTAAGAATGTGAAAAAAAACTCGTGTATTTGTTATTTTTAACCATATACTATTTGAAAATTAATAATAATTTTTAATTTTAAAAAAATGTCCCATCCCACCACACATCATTGGGGTGGGTTGGGACCAGATATATTTTTAATGCCTCTGAGAGCTTATTTTACGCTTTGAATTTTTAACAAAGGCTTTTGTAAAAGAAATGTATGGCACCCCAATGAAATCGAATAATAATTTTTTCTACTGAAATTTGTGATATTAAATAAATATTTCATTTAGAATGTTTAATGAAAAATAAATTGTTTTATGATGTTTAATTATTTTCTACTAATTTTTTACAGATGCTATATTTTAAAAACCAAAATAGCATCCTCATTTTTTCTATTTCATTTTGTCCATTAAAAAATTTGAACAAATTTTCGTATTTCATAAATGAATTCCACGCCTCCTGAAAAAGTCAAGGAGTGTTTTTCTCGTCCAAGAAAGTCCTAAGAATAACACTGGTTGGGACATTTTTAGAGTTACTTTAATTCGTTTATAAATCTTAAGTTTTGTTTACTATCACATTGGTTATACAGGGTGTTTCAAAAGCCCGTTTCGCGGCTTTTATTTGGAACCAACGTGTCCTAGGGTCACGGAAGTAAGGTCTACCCCTACCCTAGGTAAGTGATCCTGGAAAACTCATTGAGATGGCTTACAACGCCCCTAGCGATGAAATAAAAAATTAAGAAAAAATAATATGAAAACTAAAGAAGATAGAGCAAAAACGTCAGTGAGAGTATTTTTGCCAACCTTATGAAGATCTCACTGAAAAATAAATTCATGAAAATATCGTGAATATTTGCGGAGATATTAGCATGTGAAAATAGCCCTTTTTCAGGCCTCAAAAAAGAAAAAGTTCCCAAATTTGCAATTTTTTTTAATATTATTTATTATATTTTGTCTTCATTCTACTAAAAAAACACAGTAGGACTTAAAATTTTGCTATTTTGCGAACTTTTTATTTTTTCAGGCCTGAAAAAATGCTATTTTCGCATGCATCTCCGCGAATATTCACGATATTTTCATTAATTTTTTTCAGAGAGTTCTTCATAACATTGGCAACAATATTCTCACTGAGGTTTTTGCTCTATCTCCTTTAGTTTTTAAATTAATTTCTCTAACTTTTTATTACCTAGGTGTAGACCAGGGTTTCCCAAACTTTTTCATGCATCAGTTTTACTGTCAGTTTTACAAACTGACAGTGAAGAGCGACTTCTCCTCTCGATCCGATTATATGCGAGAAAAATTACTTGTCTTGAAATACGACTAATTTTTAAATGTCTGCGAAAAAGGCCCTTGAAAAATTTTGTCGAGGTCCTTGTAAGTCCTTGATTTTCAATGTCTTCAAAGAGTGGGAACCATGAAAAATTGTCCCATCCCTCTCCGCTCTCCCCTACTTTTATTTCCTCGTTACTTTCATTAGAATAGATAGTAACTTTTGTAACCAATATTTTCGTCTCCAACTGTTTTCCATAGTTAAGCATAACGGTAAGTTGTGTTGTTTTTGTTGAAGTACTTCTAGGTGGAAACAAATTGGAGCCGAGCCGAGTAAGCGAACAGCCACGAACACGCTCTGCGCACGCGCAACTCGGAGGCGCTAAGAGCGGCGCTTGGGCAGAGCGTGTTCGTGGCTGTTCGCTTACGCCGCTCGGCTCCAATTTGTTTCCGCCTTTAACTGTAAAACTGGTTTTTCCTTTATAATAAAAAGCTTGCCAAAAAGCAAACTTTACCCAGTGTACTTTTAAAGCGGAAAAATAATTTTCTTGATTTCAAGCCGATTTTGATGTTACTTAAAGCGAGACACCTTAGGGGTCATACATAAATTACGTGAGGTCAAAAAGGGGGGGAGGGGTTTGGAAAAATCTCACCAAATCTCACCAAGGGGGGAGGGGGGTCGATTAAAATCTCACGTCTACTTTTTTAACTTAATTAGGTGCTATGAAGCACAAAATGCAAATAATTTTTAGAAATACAGTAAACTCTCGTTAGTACGCCCCCGCTTAGTGCGACGTCCCGCATATTACGACGTTTTTCTCCGGTCCCTGGTACCAATAGGCCTTTTATCATTAAAAACTATCCGCTTATAGCGCCCCCTCTTATTACGACTTCCCGCATATATCGACGCTTTTCTCCAGTCCCCCGGAGAAAAATCCCGGTTATTGCGTCGTCGAGTTCCTTTCAAATAATGTATGAGCTACAGAACCGTTGAAAACGCAAGTAGAACAATATGGTACAACTGGTTTTTCCTAGTTTTTCCCAACCGCCGAACCGCTCCCCTTTTCCCCGAATAGCCCCCCGTTGAGCCTTCAAAAACAAGGATGACCAGTGCCTTGCAGGGCACGTGGGGTTGTCCTGTGGCAAATCAGAACACTCCCTGAATTTCTTGGAAATTATCCCCTCTACTCCAATTCGACTTCCGCATTCCATAGCCTGCGATTCGATAGCCTAGCCGTATTGAGGCAGTCCCTCTCAGTTATTGATAATGCAGAGGATATGCTAACAAACTTAGGAAGAATGGAAACCTTCCTAATTCAGAATTATTTAAAAGAAAAACAGAAGCAACTTCTTATGGAAATTTTTTTAATCAGATAGAAAATTAAAAATACGAGATTGCGGTGTACAAAGTGTAAAGATTGTAGATATATAGTATCAATTAAAGATGTAAAGGTAAGAATGTTTATTCTGTTTTTAGACATATGTAGTAGTTCTTTTTCGTTTCTATTTTAGCGATAAAATCCCGCTTAAAAAGGTTTCTAGGTAAGATTAGGTATTACGGGTTTAAGGTATATAGCCGAAACGGTGTTTTATGGAATTCCGCATATAGCGTCGCACCGCTTATAACGACGTTTTCACAAATCCCCTTGAACGTCGTACTAACGGGAGTTTACTGTAATTTTTAAAAGTTGTAGGTAAATCTCACGTGGGGGGGGAGGGGGGGTCAAGAAAAATCTCACCAAGGGGGGAGGGGGGGTCCAGATTTTGGAAAAAACACCTCACGTAATTTATGGATGGCCCCTTATTTATATCACCCCCTTTTCTCTTTTACAATTTTCCAACTTTTTTTAGTATCGTATCTTACCTAATGTCTAACTGTGTTTGTTTTTACTGTCTTATACAGGGTGTTTCAGATAAGTGGTACAATATTTTAAGGGGAGATAGGGGACATCTGGACTAGTCAGAATCGCATAGGATTTGGGGGTCCCCAGACCAAATCCCAGGGAGTTAAAAATGGAGCAACACCCCAAAAAATTATTGAAAAATTCAATTTGTAGAAATCCTTGATTTCCTTTGATCCTTTCCTTTGATTTAATAATAAATCCTTTCTTTTGATTTGATAATCTGAAAGATCATAGTCGAAAACCCTTAAGTCCAAAGTGTCACGTAAAAACCATCAATATTTAATGCTTGAGATCCTGTTAAAGCATGGTTTAAGTCCGTTTTTTGCGTCCGCTAAGTGCCGTTTTGGAAACGGCTATAGGAAACCAGTTTGCGCACGCAAAATAACGAACTTTAACAGGATCTCAAGCGTTTAATATTGATGGTTTTTACGTTAAACTTTGGACTTAGGGGTTTACGACTATGATCTTTCAGATTATAAAATCAAAAGGAAGGATTTCGAAATACAAAATGAGGTTTTGGCAGAATTTTCACATTTTTTGTGGTTTTTTAACTTTTTTCATAATACAACAAATTTTAAAGTGAAGACTTTGGAGATAATTTTAACCCTTCACTGCACGGTGTGCCGAATTCGGCACATACCAATAAAACTCCTCAATTTTCCCACATGTGTTAAATGTAAGTTATCTGAGTTTTGTGCCACATCTAGAACATACATATATATAATATTAACTACTCAGTGTGGATCTGGATGGCAGCTTCTCACTGATTATTATGTTTTTATGTCTCCAAAACAGTTGCATCCATTTTGTATGCAATCAAAGATTTTGATTGATCTTTTTTTACCAGTAAATCTTGAAAATATCGCTTGGTAAATTAAGTGACATTTATATACACAACATATACTTCTTATTTAAATTGATTTTTCGTAAAAGCAATTATTACACCAGCTGTAAATCATGTTTTTAGGTTTGTGCCATACCATAAAAAACCCCTATATCTTAATGAAAAATTAAGTCTGGAATTTTTTAAATATTTTTCCTGTATTCGTGGCTGTTAGAAGATATTAAATTATTTTTTTCAAAAGAAACAAAAAAATCGTGCAGTGAAGGGTTAAAGATCATATTAAACCACAATTTTGAGACCATAATTAAATTTTACCAATAGTAGTTCTTCTACAGATTGAATTTTTCAATAATTTTTTTGGGGTGTCGCTCCATTTTTAACTCCCTGGGATTTGGTCTGGGATCCTCAAATCCTATATGATTCTGACTCGTCCAGATGTTCCCTATCTCCCCTTAAAATATTAATCTCCACTTATCTGAAACACCCTGTATGTAAGAATAGCATAGTCTGCTAAATTATTTTTAAAGAATTTCTCTTTAAATTAAGAGTTTTTAAAGAATTTTAAAGAAAACTCATTTACCAATTTTTTATAATATTTGTTCACCCCTATTACCCCTTAACAGTGAAATTTATTTCGGAAAAATTGATCAAAAATGGAATTTTTTTTACTGTTTAATTTTGCTCTTTATATTATTATTGTTAGAAAATAGTGTTTTATAACAAAAATAAAAATTTAAATGAAATTACAAGTGTATTAAATATTTTAACATACACATAAAAAAGTATTGGATTATACACACATGTTATTCAATTAAGAAAAAGATAATCCAAACATAATGTCTCCCTATCTCTAAACGAAGAAAAATCACTATCATTATCGAAACGAACTCAGTTTGGGCTTCACAAAACGGAAACGGAAATTTTTCTCCAACCCGAATTCTGGGCGACACTGTGGGGTTAAATTAATTTTACCTATTAATTTTTTTTATAATTGAAATTTTCGTCTATTTCAAAGTTTACCATGAAAGGTAACCGATTTTGTCAGTTTTTTTTGTAATATATTTTTTAGTTCATAATCTAAGTAAAAACAGTTAAAAATGCTTTTGATAGAATTTATTCCAGAGGGACTAGTCTTACGTACTTAGAATTTTTTAATTTTTATTATTATTGAAATTTTAGCCTTTTTTCTTTCAATTCAATTGAAATAAATCAAATTTTTAGGCAAAAGCACTAAAAAAATCAATGAAGTTGTATAAAAATTATCTACCTCCTAATAAATTTCCTTGAAATTTAAAATAATAAAGTTTTAAATTAAGTAGTAAATTTTGAAAATTTCGTGGTATGAGAATATAATTTTAAAGTTGATACACTGGCTTCCAAAAGCTAAGCACAAACAGTTTTTTCAACATAACTCCCTAAAGTGGATTTACCACTATATTAAACCAGATTTTTTTTGGGGGGTGGAATCACTATACTTTAAGTATTTGTTGACTTGAATATACTATGATGAAGTTGTCTGGGTTTGCTGATGGAATATAAAAAATCAAGAGAAATTAGTTTCAGAGAGCATCTTTTGAATAATAATATTATTGGGAAGACTCGCGTGTATCTACAAACAAAAATTTCATACTCTAAATCTTTTTTAAAATCTAGATTGATTAGGTAGATTAGTTATTAGGGGCCATTCATTAATTACGTAAGGTCCCGAGGGGGAGGGGGGCTGGAAAAATCTCTACATACCCTTACTTGAGGGGTGGGGGGTCAAACCAATTCTTACGTAAGATTTTCCAACTTAACATTCCAATTATTCTAATCAAATTACTATTGAATTATCGAAAACCCCCAGAAAATCTTAAAAATGCTGACGATCTCGGTATATTATCGAAGCTTTAATTTAAAAAAAATGAAGGTATATCAGATGTATTTTTTTTATTGGAGTTAACACTAATTAAACGAAATGGAATCTTACGTAAGAATAGGGGAGGAGGGGTTTGAAAAATCTTACGTACCCTTACATGGGGGTAGGGGGGGTCAAAAATTGCCAAAATCATCCTTACGTAATTAATGAATGGCCCCTTAACCTTTTAAAATAGGATATTTTCAGTCTCTCAAATTTTAAAATTTGTTTTTTAAATTTTAAATAATTTATAAAATTTGAGTTTTTTGATACAAGCTGCTCTCCCTCCGGACAGACCCAGGTTTATTATACCTATGAAAATGCATCAAAAGTGAAATTTCAGTTGATCAAAGTAAAAAATGAACATTTTCATTGATAAATCACCTTTTAATGAACTATTACTCGCATGAAATAATGTGATCCTGATGTAATAATTTGGTAGCCTGAAACCGGACGATATTTTACCGGCTGAAACGGGACTAAACCTGATCTAAATAATCGTTTTATATCAAATACATTCTTACAACTTCATTACACTAGTAAATTAACTTAATATCTAATATAATAAAATCAAGTGTGGCTATATATATATGTATGTTTGTCTTCTATACAAATCCACAGTTTTCTTCCGATCTGCACCAAACTTGGTGTATATACGTAAAAGAATCCCAGAAAAAACATAGGCTATGTTTCAAAGTTCTAGAACGACCCCTTGACCCTCTTTCGACCGTTTTTATGGTCATTTTGCTGAAATAGCTTTATTTCTGCTCAAAAAGAGATCTGTTTACCCCATTGTTACAAAAAAAACATAATGCAAAATAAAAAGTTTTAAGAAGAAAAACTAGATAAAAGTCTATTTGAAAATTATAACTATAATCTAAAAACATAATTAAATGAAATTTAAAATTTTAAAACATGTAATTAAGTATATTTTTAAATATTTTTATTTGAAAGTTGATCTAACTTTTAAATAAAAAGTTTCATGGAATAGCATTGTTGTTATAAAAGTCTCCATGGAAACGAGGATGAAAAATCAAATCATGATCATATTGTTGCTTTTGATAAAGTTGGTTAACAGACCAAAAAACTAGAGTTATTATTCAAAACCTTTTAAGTGGAAATATTGTGTATTTTTTCTTAAATTGCAGGGATATGTTTTATTAAATTTTATACCAAAGATATAATAAAATCATGAAAACACTATTAATTCAGGGCTCTAATTGAGCATTTTAAATGTTTTTTGGAAGAATATTTTTCTAATATTCTGTTGTTTTTTATGAGAATCATGTGGTAAATGCAGAAATCGTTCAAAATTTAAAAGGCTGGATTCGACACCTATCACTCATCAAAATATAGGTGGGGATC
This sequence comes from Tetragnatha versicolor, assembly GCA_024610705.1. NCBI lineage: Eukaryota > Metazoa > Arthropoda > Arachnida > Araneae > Tetragnathidae > Tetragnatha > Tetragnatha versicolor. Next base: position 45,839,828 of record JANDEH010000007.1, read on the forward strand.
CAGCACGACACCAAGAGGGGGGGGCACTTTTCCAGACAAGATCCCCATTGGTACCATTGGTTAAGGGAGTCCTCCCCCAGACATGTTTTTAATTTGACGTGTAAAAGTAGGGTTTGAACTCATTTTAAGAAACGTTTTGAGTTTTGAGTAAGGGGGGCACTTTTCAACACTATTACCTTTACTTTTCCCCCCAAAATGTCAAAATATTGGGGATTTCCTAAAAATTATCACTGAAGATCCCCTGGCGGTACTAATGGGCTGTCCAGAGTTCCAGCTACCCCCTGGATCCACGCCTGGAAGGTAGAAATTTTAAAGAAAAAAATATCCATCTCCACCCGTGCAAGGCCGGGCGTACCAGCTAGTTGTATATAAAATACATATTTTCGGTCTCTTTGTTTTCATTTATGTAAATTTGTATTGTTTTTTCTGCAGTACTTCTCGTTAACTGTAAAACGGGTTTTCCCTTATAATATGAAGCTTCCAAAAAAAGCATATTTTACTCTGATGTGCTTTTTAAGATAAGGAGATATTGATATTTTCGCAATTTTAAGGCAATTTTTTGAGTCCTCAAAATTTCATTGAAGTTACACTAAATGAAACACCCTTGAAAATGTTTTGTACTACTTCATTTTTTTACTTTTACAATCCTTCAAACTTTCTTTCATTGTTCTCTGAATCATTTATTTAAAAAATGCTCATTTACCAATATTTAATTATTAATCCACATCATTTAATGATTTCTAGATCTCTTTCTACTAATATCTGATTCTCTGAATTAATGATACGATATCTTTCTTTTATTTTTGTTCCTTTTATAATGCTCTAGTAATGTCAAATAAATTGTTTTGCAATTATCAATTTTACTTTTCTACTAGAAATGTTATTTAGTGTTTTTTGATCTTACAAGCGTTTTTCTTGACCAATAAAAAATTATTGATTCAATCATCTTTACAAAAAAAAGATATTATGTGTTATTATAGTATTTGATTTTCTTGCTTTCTCTTTAAAAAATCTTAATCCTACTACTATTATAATTGTGAATGTTTGTCTGGATGTTTGTTACTCTTTCACGCAAAAACTACTGAATGGATTTTAATGAAATTCTACCATAATGTAGCTGATACATCAGAATAGGACATGGGCTGTAATTTATAAAGAGAAAATCAGTCCTTCATTCTTTTTTTCCCGTTTTTCCTGCTTTTTTTCCACTTATTTTTCCGTGTTTGAAAACCTGTTTTACCAGTCATACAACGAGTTAAAAATAAAACATTGTTTCAAATGAGACAGATCACTAGACTTTTTCATTTACTAGATCTTTTAGTTTAGTTTTAAACACTGGTTTTAAATTTGTTAATTTGTTCACTAGACTTACTAATTTACCAGACTTTTTACTATGGTTACAAATTGGTTATTTTATAAAGGCACCAAGATATTAAACATAATCATGAACATCGGGATTGTAAAAAGTGACAAGAACACCGGGATTGGAAAATTACCATAAAGACACCCAGAATACCATAATATAAAAATTACCGTAAACACTGAGATAGGAAAATTACCGGGAACGCCGGGATTAGAAAAATTACCGTGACCACCGGGATAAGATTACTGGGAACACACTGGGATAGGAAAGAGGCGCCTGGGATACCGGGATGATTTGTAATATTGCTAATTTACAAAATTATAAATGTATTTTAAGAAATATTTAAAAAATTAATTTATTCACCCCACCCGTGCAAGGCCGGGTATAACAGCTAGTAAATAATAAAATAAGGGTAAAAAACTAGCCAATATTTCCTCATGCATAATATTTCCCATCTTCCTGTTTTTATTTTGATTCAAACTCTGACAAAATATTCAACAATTTCATGTTAAACCTAAACCTGTTGTGAAGTTAATATCTGTTAGGAATATTTTTGATCTCCCACTTCATGAGGGAATCGAACCTTTAGGTTCACGGCTCTGAATCAGGGTTCGAGTTTTTGGATTTAACGTTGTTTTAGTGGCAACTGTTTTTCGGGCCGTATTTATGCTAATTACCTCTTCTGTAAAGCATAAATACGGCCTGCCTCGAACGATCGTTGCTTCTCCTTTTGCTTCTCTCTTCTGATCGTTGCTTACGTTTGTTTATTGTCTGCAGAATTATTATTTTATTAAACGAGTTTATATTTTTAAAAACGTCTTAGTATTTTCTTTCAATTATCAAGAGCCTTCCACGCAGCTCTGCTGCTGAATTTAAGTATCAATAAAAGGTTATGGGCGATAGCTCTGATAGTTAAGGATCTCAAAGACGGCGGGTCATCCCTTTCAAACTAGACCCATGGAAAAACTCAATGCGGACAACTACTTGTCCTGGATGGAAGATGTCAGAGCACCTCTTCTGGAGAAGGGCTGCTGGAGAATCGTGACGGAGGCGGAGAAGGAGCCACCGAAGCCAGATGATTCTTCCAAGGACGAGGTAATGAAGACATACAACAAGTGTCTAAAGGACTTTAAATTAAGAAGCGACAAGGGGTACTCCATAATATACTCCAGTATCTCCAAAGAATATCTTGGCCTGATTTCTGATACCGAAGATCCTGTAGTTGCCTGGAAACGTTTAAGTAAGCACTTCCAACCGGATTCCATGGCCCGAGCTGCTGGTGTAGCAGATGATTTCTTCAATTGCAGAATGGAACCTGGCGAAGAATTGGGAGTTTTTGCGTCGAGACTCAAAAAAAACAAATATCACTGTTGAAGGAAGTTGACAAGAAATTGCCCGAGTGGTGGTACTCGTTTCAACTGATTCGGTACTTACCCGAAGAATTCAATGGAATTGTGCAGTCTATTTACCGATGGCAAGAAGAGGAGTTCTCAAAGTTTGAAAAAGTGCTGCAAGAGCTATTAGCAGAAGAAGCCCGTCTGAAGCAGAGAGCAAGAGACCGCGGATTAGCGGCTTTTCAGACGTCATCCCGTACGACAAGTCAACGTAAGAAGACCCCAAAGGTTTCCGTTCCTCGACAAGTGAAACCTTCCAAGAAGCTCACGTGTTTTAAGTGTGGTAAACCAGGTCACTATGCGAACAAGTGCAAGGAGGACAACCAGCGTTCAAAAGTCCCAGAACTTCAGGACAGACCTTCCAGTGGCTTCGTGACGGAAGCAAATTCAACGACAACCAGCAATCCATTGGAGTGGATCATAGACAGCGCCGCAACTAACCACTTCACCCCTTTCAAGGAACTGTTGCGTGATTTCAAGCCCCTCGCTGATGTATCCATGGCTGTTGCGGTTGAAGGAATCTCTTATCCTATTGAAGGCAGTGGGACTGTGACTCTGGACTTCCAAAACGCTGGTGAGTGGAATACTATTGATTTATATAATGTTCTGTATTCCCCAAAGTTAAGACGAAATTTAATATCAGGTTCTAAAATTGATATTGGAGGGGGTTACTTTGAATGTCGTAATGGTAAATTAACTGTTTATAAAGATAACAAAGTTAAGATTACTGCTAAGAGAAAAAATGGTTTATATATTGTAAATCCTGTTTACCCTAAAGTGTATTATAATTTTGTAAATGGTAAACCTGTGGTTAAATATATAGAAAAGAGTAATCTTGAAAATTTAAGTTCTGAAACTAAATCTGATGTTTCCTCTGTAAATAAGGAAAGTGATTTAGAAGTTTGGCATCAAAAGTACTGTCATATAAATACAAGGTATATAATTAAAACCTCTAAGAATAACAGTGTTTTTGGTATGCCCGTACTTAAAGGTGATAAACTTGAGTGTGAACCATGTAAGTTGGCTAAATTGCGTAGAAAATCTTTTAAGTCTATTGGTAAAATAAGATCAGTTAAGCCTTTAGAATTGGTTCATATGGATCTTTGTGGTCCTTTCCCAAATACGGCTATTGGGGGATTTAAGTACTTCTTATCTATAATTGATGATTTCAGCCGTAAAGTAGTAGTTTACCCTTTGAAAGAGAAATCTGATGTGTATAATCAGTTTGTAAACTATCAATTAAGAAATGAACGTTTTCTTAACACAAAGTTGGTATGTGTTAGGACGGATAACGGTCTTGAATTTTGTTCAGCTAAATTTGAAGATTACTTGAGTAATCTAGGGATAAAAGCTGAAAGAACCAACACCTACACGCCTGAGCAAAATGGTGTTAGTGAAAGGTATAATTTAACTGTTGTAAATGGTATTCAGGCAATGCTGAAATCTAGTGGTCTGGGTAAACATTTTTGGGCAGAAGCACTATTGTGCTATACCTATGTGTGGAATAGGATATGTCATGGTAAAAATACCAAAACTCCCTTTGAACTTTTTTGTGGCCAGAAACCATCTGTGAAACATTTAAATATATTTGGGTCTAAAGTTTATGTAAGTATACCAAAACAGCAAAGGAAGAAATTAGATTTAAGGGCTAAAATTGGAATCTTTGTTGGGTATGCCTTAAAAACTAGAGGGTATCGCATTTGGATCCCAAATGAAAGGAAAGTTGTTGAAACTATAAATGTTTCTTTTTCAAAGCAATCTGTGCACAGTGGAGCATTGATGGGCCCATCTCAGTCTTCGGGAGGTGATTTTTCTGACTTTGAAGATGAAAATCTTTTAAGAAATCAAAGTTCAGAAAGGTTTGTGAGTTTTGAATCGGAAGATGACGAATCATCAGAAAATTTAAGTTCTGATTCGGATTCTGATGAAGACTCTAAAAAGGACATTTCAGATTCATGTGGTGAAGAACAGCTAGTTGAAGCTGTAGTTTCCCCAACTGAAACGGTTAAGAAAGTTAGTTGGATTAGAGAAGCTAAACCACGCCCAGATGGAAGTCGCATAGACATTTATTATTACCCAGAAAATTCAAAAGCTAGATTAAGATCTATAAATGATGTAAAGCACTATTGTAATAACTTAAATATTGAATTTGATGAGGGGTTATTCAATTTTAGTGGTAAGTGGGACTATTCTGGAAAGGTACCTGAAGAATCTCCAAAAGGTAATAATTTATGACTAAATATTTTGATTCCAGGATCTTTTCAAGATGCAGTGCAAAGCCCGCAATCTGATGAGTGGTTTAAGGCAATGAGGGATGAAATTTCCATAATGAAAGAACGTCAGGTATGGGAATTAGTTAAAAGGCCACAAAATGTTAAAATATTAGGATCCAGGGGCCCTACTACGCACTGCGACGAATGATTTCACCAAAAATAATTCGTCACGACGAATCTGGAGATTCGTCCAATTCAATTCCGCCAAAAAATTTAGGACAACCACGCATTGTGCGAAATTATGTGGCGGAATGAAATAGAGGCATTTTGGGTTGGAGATTAAATGACGCAGTTTTTGTGAAATCTCTTAACCAATCGCAGCGATTTCGGCCTCCTAGTGACTGGTTTTCTGTTTCCCGCCGTCTTTTTTGTTTTTAGTTTTGAAAATTATTAACATTTTTTTAAAAATGCGCGCTAAGACTTCGGTGGGCGTCTGAGAGTTATTTACAATTACAAAGCAAGCAGGATATTTAAATTTCGGAGAGAGGGAATTTGGAGTAATTTCAGAGGTTATTAATGGGTAAAAAAATTAACATTTTCGATTCTTGGGGAGGATGTAGATCTCGAAATAGTCAGTTTTCTAATAACTACAAAAAATGGACTTCGTCTGCTTTTTCGTGAAGATGCTTAATGAAAATAGCCATTTTGTTCCTTAGACTCTGTAGTTTTCGAATCGCGATGTTGGACATTTCGGGTCTGCTATTGGGGATGGTGAAAGGCGCAGAAGAGGAAAATCAACGGATTTCAATTTTGTGTTTATTTGGAGTAATTAATTGTTCTTTTAATTTTTTTTTAATTTGCTCAAATGCTGCATAATACAAGAGAGGTGAGGGAGGACTGATAGAACTTAGAGTGATGAAAGGATCCATTCACTTGGCGAAGGGGTGGAAGAATGAAGTCGAATGTGAAAATTTGATTGATTATTTTCTTTGAGGTTCATGTTTAAAGTCGTAAATTAACATAATAAAAGGATCATTCTTTTCCTTATTCTCAGGCGAAAAGGAATTGCGATAGTAATCTGGCAGGTCTCACTAGTCACTAAGGAGAGAGGCAAGAAAAAAAGCACGAAAATCAGCAATTTATAAACACAAAAATAATTTGTTTTATGCACCGACTGTGGTTGAATGTTTTGTTTATTGACAGCAAAGATGGGGAAAGTGCAAAAACCCATTTTCGAACGGTTCTTATACTTCAGAAAAAAATAAAGAGAAATTCTTAACTTTTAAGTTCTAACTTATTTTTCCTCCTGTGGGAGCACACATTTCAGGCTAATTTTCCCTTTATACACTTGGAGGGTTCAGAATAGAAATGGACCAAGTCCACTTTAGCTACTTTTGAGCTACAGACGTTTAAAGTTAAAGCTTCATAACAAAATTACCTGTTAAAATTTTTTAAAAGTATATACTAAATTTAAGAAGTTCAAGGAGTAACTTAGACATTTACATAGGTTTTATTGGCCAATTTTCATAATATAACCCCAAAAAATCCAAAGTAGTGGACTTGGTTCAATTGTATTCTGAAAAATTTGAGGAAGATAATGAACCAACTCCAAGTGTTGCTAATACATTTTATTTTTAAATCTGATTAGAGATTAAATTACAAATATTAAAAGAAAATATCACTTCTTAGTTAAAAGGAAATTTAATCGACATAAAAAAACTCATCATCGGTGTCATTTCCTTCAGTTGTTTTGTTATCCTGGGTTTGACGAGTTGTCTGATTCCCTGGAAGGTTTCTGAAGTATCCATGATAAATAGGGGGTATGTAAGGGAGTAAGGACAACATGTCCTCCTTTTTTTTAAAGCCATTTGTCTTCTAGTTGGGTAAAGCTGACCCTTCTGTACAGTCAACAAGGTTTGCCCTTTCACGGGTCTTCCTGACTGACGTTGTTTACTGGTCTAAGGTTCTGAACCCCGAAACTACACTGAAAGATTCATTTATTTTTATTTGGAAGGGTGCTCCTTTTTCAAACTTTCAAGATTATCTCTCCACTGCCGATTTGAAGACAGCTTCAGCGGGTGAGTGACTGGTGTGAGGTGGAGCTATAGGAGGTAAAAGGAGGCAGTCCGCTGGGCCAGAAGTTTGTCTATGGGAAAAGCCTTGTTAAAAAAGTTGCCATTAGTGTCTATGGAGATGAATACTCTGTCTATACTCTGTGTTATAAACTGTCAAAAGCTCTAACTAAAGGGTTTAAAGCACGTCAACACAGAATTGTATACATTACTAAGATCACTTGGACTTGGTTCAGTAGTATTCTGAATAAAAATGAAAATCTCTCACAATGCAAAAGAACTTCCTGATGTCTAGCTGATATTATGAGAACTAGGACTTAGCTCATTATTGCACTAAAATTTTACATAGTTGGTGCATGTTATAGCGTTGCTAACTCAAAAATTACAAAAAGTGGACTTGGTCGTATTCAATTCTGAACCCTCCACTTAACAATACGAAACTCCATGGTAGGTTTCTGGAGCCTGTGATCAGGGAGAGTGAGAGGGGCAGAAAAAATATTCAAGTTTTATTATACTGTTTGTGGAAGCAGAAATTCTAAACTTTCTGCCTTTAGTATAGAGTCAAACGGGGGCAAATATAGGAGATCGATGCCAAAAATTTAGTTTTTTTTATTACTTATCTAATTTCAAATTATCACCTTTTACTAATAAAATGTTTATAATTTGCAGAATTTAAAAACAGATCTCCGAATGTAGTTTGCTACCTTAAGCAAAGCTCTCGTCTTTCTAAATTTCTTTGATATGTGAATGTCACAGAACAAACTAATGTTTAAAATATGCTGACTTAATTGAAATGATCAATTTGATAGATATGTTTTGTCAAATCATTGGATCAAGTTAGCACATATTTAAACATTATTTATAAATAACCAGTACCTAGAACATAAAATATTATTCAATCAAGAATAAATATTTAAAAAAAAATCTATAATACAATTCTTTATTGAAAGGTTGTTTCCTATTACTGTGAGCAATTTCTTTTACTCTAAGGACAAACACCATAAATAAAATTCTATTTTCAAATTTTAAGTTTTTCTACATAAATTAAAAAAGTACCATCCATAAACATCTTTAACATAAAATTTTTTTTCAAAAAGATTAAAAATTAAAAAAAGGAAAAAAAAATTTTCTTAGGTGAAAAGATTGGAAGAAACACAGGAAAATTTTACTTACCTAATATTTATTTCCACACATTAAATCCAAATAGTAAAACAAAAACAGTTTATTGAACAGTATTTACACAAATTAAGACAAATTTTACAAACAGTATTTCTAGTATCCCAAGAATCAGTAGAAGGGATGTATACAAAAATATAAGACAAATTAAAAAAAAAATAAAATAACACAACTGAGGTTCCCAGTTACAATATTACAAAATTTGAATAAGAAAAATCAGCCACATTAAACAAGTTTTAGTGATATCTAGGTATAATTAACAAAAATGATACAATTTTCCTTTTAAAAAATTATCCTCAATAATTTTCAATGACTTAGACAAGTTGAAATATATACCTTGAATTCCTTGAGGAATTTTGTCAACATTATGATATTCCACAATAGGATTAAACATAGAAGAAAATTTTTAGAAATGTTTACACAGATTATTGTTGAATTTATTACCTGACTCAAAGACATTTTTGCTTTACAACACACAAATTAAAATATAATGAATATATAAAAATTAGTTTTAAAATAGTAATACAAAAAGCATTGCAATTTTGACAGTGCAGAGGAATCATAATAAAACCATTGTTGATAGCTTTGAATGCAACCAACACGGATACAAAAGCCCCTGAAAATTGAAGAATTTATTTTAAAAAAAAATTAAGTAGGTATTTTATAGAGATTGCAGGCATCTCAAAAACCATGCTTTTGAACAGGTTTAGTTAAAAAAATATATATATTTCAATTTTATATTTTCAAATGGATTTATATTTTATTACTCGAGAAAGGTAATTTGAACTTACTCAAATATTTAAAAACTTCAAAAAAAGTTCATCATGGCTTCATTTAAAATATAATCAATAAACTGAAGGAAATACAATAAGTGAATGGGATAAAGACTCGATTTAAAAGTCAACAGTAATTACAAGATAGGCGTAGTTCTAATTTAATAATTAATACATAACTCAACATTAATTAATATTTTCACAAATAAAGTTAGTAATAATGAACCATTAAAAGGTAAGAATAGCATTGAAACGTTACTTTCAAATAATTGGCTATTGGAAAGTTCTTTTTAAAAAATTAATAAAGTTCGCATACTAATAAGAAATAAATTTAAGAAACAAAAAACATTTGTAACATTAAATAATAAAGTTATCATGAAATAGTATTACCAGACGATATTTAATCAAAAAATAAGCACCATGTGTATGCATTTTCAGTTCTAGATCACTTCCATTCCATTTCAAAGGAAGATTTCTTATGTTTAATTTTTTTCATTTGATATTGGGCAAATTTTAATAAATAGCAATATATTTTAATAATTCGCTTTTTTCAGTTTAAGAACAAAGATTCTAAATACTATATACTGCCAATTGTTTTTGAAAACAAAAATCTATTTTAAAATTATTAAAAAATCAGTTCCCACTTACAATAATATCCTTTAAACAACAAAAATCTTTATTCTGGAAGCTTCTATAAATAAATATTAGTATTCATCATAACTGGACGCTAATGTTTATATAATTCAACTATCAACAGTAACTAAAAGAAAAGAAGACAATATTATAAAAACAACACGAAAAAAAAGAGACTAAAATTCTGGTAATTCAAATTAAAGCAAAAATATTTAACGAAAGAGCAATTCTTTATCGATGAAAGAATCGAACGTCGATCTCAATATTCTGCAACAGAAGCATTTTTATATTAAAACAAAATGGCTTTTAGCAAATTAATAAAACAATGTTAAATATGTGACTGACTTGAAAAGGATGCATTATCTTCTTTTATTATCATTAAATATCGATAATGATCCTACATAATATAATTTAAAAACTAGTATTTCCTTTACTAATTTCAATAAAATTAAGTTTTATCAGGATTTATTATTCTTATAAGAAGTTGCATTCGTAATTTTGTTGATGTTTACAAAAGCATTATGTAATCGATATAGGGCATTAAATATCGACAATGATAGTACTTAATATAATTTTAAAACTATTTCCTTTATTAATACCAATAAAATTAAGTTTCAGCAAAGTAAAAGAACGAGACTTACCTTTGTTTCTATGGATTATTGTTCTCACTTGGAATGCAGCAAGGGCCAAATGTTGTGATAAAATTAAATGGCGGAATTGATTTCACCGCCGAATTAGGTGGTGAAATGATTTCTCCCAAAAAAGTCAAAAAAGACGAATCATTCGTCGCGACGAATGAAAAGTCGAAGTGCGTGGTAGTGTTTTTAAAGATTCCGCCAAAATGATCACGTGACCAGCTTCATTCGTCGTGACGAATGATTCGTCGCAGTGCGTAGTAGGGCCCCAGGTTATGCTTTTCTCTTTTTGTTTGTGGTTTGCACTGGTCACATTGCCAATTGGATATAAAGAATGCATATCTCTATGCAACTTTAAATGAATCTGTGTTTATGACTCAACCTAAAGGTTTTGAAGACGAGACAAATCCTGATTATGTATGCAAGTTGTTAAAAGCAATATATGGTTTAAATCAATCGGGCAGGGAATGGTTTTTGGAATTTAATTCAGTCTTAGTCAATCTAGGATTTACAAAACATACCTGGGCAAATTGTGTCTATACATTTAAGGACAATGTAGTTTTACTTTTATATGTGGATGACATTATAATTTTTGGAAAATCTGACAGTGTTGTAAGTGATGTGATTATAAAATTAGAGTGTCACTTTGATTTGAAAGTTTTAGGTAAAACTTCAAGGCTCTTAGGGGTTACCTTTGAGCAAAAGGGTTCAGATTTTGTTATTCACCAATCTGACTACATTGAAAGGGTCTGTAATAAATATAAAAAGTTTAAATACCCTATTTCATCATTTCCTATTGCTGTAGGTACTGTTTTGTCCAAATCCCAATGCCCAATTAATCAACTTGAAGTGGAGGAAATGGTAAAATTTCCGTATCGTAATCTCTTAGGTTGCCTGTCATTTTTGGCGGGGAGAACACGTCCTGACATCTGTTATGCGGTCAATATTTTGTCGCAATTTCAAAGCAATCCTGGTCAAGTGCATTGGAACGCTTTGTTAAGACTTTTAGGCTATGTTAGCCAAAGTAGGTCCTACAAGCTGAAACTTTCAGATGTTAAAGATTTCAATTTGATTTGCTACAGTGATGCTGATTTTGCGACTAATAGAGATGATCGCATCTCAATGGGAGGACTTGTGTTGTTTCTAGATAATGCCCCTGTAACATGGAAAACCATGAAACAGAAAAGTGTGTCGCTCTCAACCATGGAGGCTGAGTACATTGCACTCACTGAAGCTGCCAAAGAACTTATTTGGATGATAAGGATCTTTAATGAATTTAAAAGTTCTGGTATTGTAAGTTTGGAATTTAAAAGCGTACTTTATTGTGATAATCTGGCAGCGATTGATTTTTCAAAATCCCCAATAGAAAATTCGAGAACGAAACACATCGATGTTAGGTTTCACTTCTTGAGAAATTTAATTAATGAAAATCTGTTTGAATTAAAGTATGTGAATACTAAAAGAAACTTAGCTGATGTGTTCACCAAGCCTTTGTCAAAATTGTATATAAGTATGTTAAAAGATAAAGTATTTAGTATGTAATTTGATTGCTAATTTTGTGATTTCTTTTTCATGTGCCACCGATGAGCTTTTGGTGAGCCCCTGCATGATGGTGAGTAGGGGAGGAGTCTGTGATCCTACAATTTAAAGAAAACACCCAGGGCATGGCGCTTCTCCTGCCCATCATCATCTAGGACTTTTTTTATAGTTGATTAGTTATCAACTGAAGGATGTAATTTTTGAACTGCAAATTTAAGTGTTTGTATTTTTAACGATTGTTCGAGGTCTCTAAATTTTCTTTCTCTAATGTGTTTTTCTAAAAGGAGTTTTCTCCGTGTTTCCCTCTTGAAGTGGTAGAGGCGGGTCATTTGTTAGGAATATTTTTGATCTCCCACTTCATGAGGGAATCGAACCTTTAGGTTCACGGCTCTGAATCAGGGTTCGAGTTTTTGGATTTAACGTTGTTTTAGTGGCAACTGTTTTTCGGGCCGTATTTATGCTAATTACCTCTTCTGTAAAGCATAAATACGGCCTGCCTCGAACGATCGTTGCTTCTCCTTTTGCTTCTCTCTTCTGATCGTTGCTTACGTTTGTTTATTCGTCGCCTTAGAATCAAAAACTACTATCTCTGAAAATTCACGCAGCTTCATTCACAGTTTAGTTGTTCATTCTACTCGTTTTGTTGGCGGTTTTGGCGTTGTTAAAGGGTTGCTGCTATCCATTGTTAATTCACTTCAGTCTTAGAAAGGGAAAATATAGAAACTTTGAATCTTAATAATTCTAAAACTAATTCGAATTTTTAAAAAAACGAAACGACAATATTTTTGTAAAAAATAATTGTATGTGTGTTTAAAATATTGTACTTCTACCATGATTAGTTTTTCTTTTATAACGAAAAAAGAGTTCCAATTATTTCATTGGCTGCTGCGAAACGAGCTAGATTCAATGTTAATCTTGGCGGTCTGATATCGTAAGCAGGTTGCCATATCAGGGGCAATATTTTCATCTTAAAATCAAAATAATACTGCCTTCTGGTCTGATTCGGAAATATTCGGAATTGCAAGCGAGAAAGCTCATTTCATTGGTTCGTAAGCGTGACATCATCGAGCTGGCAAAGTGCCAAACCAATCAAATGAGCGCCTGCAACGATCTGAAGTAATTATTTTTTTTTTTTGATCTAGTGGTATTTAATTGGTGGATTTTTTATGGGGAGTGGTTTGAATTGGCGTCTGATTATAAGTCGCCAAGGATCGGGGTCCCCGAAGTTTGCCGAACGGAGATAGTAGTTTTTGATTCTAAGGCGACGTATTGTCTGCAGAATTATTATTTTATTAAACGAGTTTATATTTTTAAAAACGTCTTAGTATTTTCTTTCAATTATCAAGATCCTTCCACGCAGCTCTGCTGCTGAATTTAAGTATCAATAATATCATAAGTAATGAAAGTGTAAATTTTCTTTCTAAGTTCTTTTCGGGGAAAACACACAAATATGAAAAACTTATTTTAATCATAAAATACATTCTTACAACTTCAGAATATGATATGTTAATGCATGACTCTTTCTAATTTAACAATTCTTAATTCAATCTCAAAAGTTAATCAACGCCTTTTTTTCCTTCAAAAAATGATGCTGCAACACGTTTTTATTGGAAATTATATGAAATCTTCAAGTTTAACAACTGTATGTACAAGATATCTGGAAGCGATGAGAGACATTCAAATGAGTAACAATGACGCTTTAATCCTTTCAATTCTGAGCCTCCTGAAATTACCATTGAATCCTATGGGAAACTTGGGGTGGCTAGGACTGAAATGGTGAAACTTAAACAGATGCTTTTGATGTAAAGGAATCTGACAGATGTAAAGGAATCTAACAGATGTAAAGGAATCTGAAAATGCGTTTGAAAACAATCACTAAATGTCTTGAAAGGTAATTTTTCACAGTTTGATCACTCCATTTACAATATCTGAATATAGTTCTTTAGTCAATGGCACATATGTTTGTTGTTTACGATCCAAGAAGAACAAAGGGTCAGTTATCTCATCAGGACTGTATCCTTCTTTTTGAAGACTCACTTTTCTAAGTTTGTAAGTTCCTATAAGTATAAAAAGTATTAACATAGAACTGAAATTTTGCATATTGATTAAGCATATAAAACTGAGTTGAATTTTCTTACTATATTTGATTGCTATCTTTGCTAATTCTATTGCTATATTTGATATTCAATGTTTTATACGCATCTTACACTTTAAAGAAATGAATAGAACTGAAATTATACGGATGCATTCAATTTCACAATAACCAAATTTTTATAAGGTCTATAAATTATAATAATTTTCATGGGCGTATTTAGAAAGAAATATCTGGAGACCCTGATGACACAGGAAACATTATTTTAAAAAAGTGTAGCATCTTAAAATATTGGGAGATAGCTCTTAATAGCAAAATATTTTTTATTAATCAAATTTAAGCTGATTATACATAAATTCAAAAGCAAAAAATTGAAATTGTGATGATCCTAATAACTATTACTTACCAGTTGACTCTATATCAGCTGATACTCTGATAAATAATGGCACAGCATATGGAGGTAGACTCTTACTAATATCAGTAAATAGTTTACTGAACTGAATATTTTCGACATCAGTTTGAATTGTTGCCATGCCTGCTCGACCTTCCATGTCTGATGAAAGAAAATACGAGAGTTTAATTTCAATTGTGTTTCAAGGAGTTAAAAAAGTGTTTCAATACAGAAATTAATACGAATGTCCTAGCTTGTTATTCTACTTAGTTATCTAAAATCTTATTATAAACATGTAGTTAGCAAAAGAGTATTATTTACGGAGAACTTGGGTTTATAAGTTCCTAGATAAGTTAGTTATCCTAGTTATAGATAAGTTAGAGTGATATAGAAATTTATTTCGGGAGGGGCCCAAATTCAAATCCCCATCCCCCTACAAACAATAGGTTCCACTCAGCTTTTTATTACTTTCTAGAAAGGATTCTGATCGTACTAAACTTAATCTCAGAAATTTTTTGAAATTTGACCCTAAAAAACAAGGTTTTAAATCGTTTTGTTACACTTTATGTCCACTCAGGAAACAAAATATTCCGATTTTTTTCGCACTTTGAAATATTAATTCCGCACACAATTGAGCGGAATTCCGATTTTCAACACCTCTAAAATTAGCGGATTAGCAGAAAAATCACATGCCTGATTTTACTCTTAACTGTCGAAACTTTAAAAGCTTTAAAACTACTTGAGTGTAAAATGCCCCTTGAAACTTAACAGTTGAACTCACTTGGAATTTCTGCTCCGTATACAACACAAGCCACATGTCCTAGAGCCTTGCTGATTATATTTTCTACCTCCCCAGATGATACATTTTCACCTTTCCACCGAAATGTATCACCCGTACGATCCATAAAGTATAAATATCCATCCTCATCCATTACCAAGATATCACCTAAAAAAGAACTCAATTGAGAAAATTTTACATTTTGCTCTTTTTAACTAATTGTTTTATTTTACTTTCTAAATAAATAAAGCAGTGATCATGCCTTCTTGAGTCCTTCTGATCCCGCACAGGTTTTTCAATTTAAGTTCAGTGGGGGGTTCGGTCCCTAACTATTTTTAATAATAATTTCATACACCCTTATAGGTAAAATGTGAAGGTGTGTGTTTTTTAAGAAAATTGAAAACTAAGATTTGAACTTTGTCCCATTAAGTTTTTGAGTAACATTAAATTCTACGCTAAAAAATGGTCTGGGGAGTCCTTCTACAGATAAGTTTATTTAAATTTGACTCTTAAAAAGGGGTTTCTATTCGTTTAGTTAATATTGGGTAATTAACATTTCTTGAGTAAACTTCCGAAATTAGTAATCGCCGTCAGTCTCATCAAATTTCCATCCGGTGGGGCATGCCCCCACTTTTAAGGAAGACTAAAGTAGAATATTAGTTTTAAATTAAAACTTTTAAAATAATGGTATTTTAATTACCTTGATCATTTAGTATTTAATAACGGAAAATAAATGAATGGAGTATACCAGTACCTGATAGAAAAGCCAAGTCACCCTTGTCAAAACAGTCTCTTATTATTTTCTTGTTAGTCTCATTTTTGTTGGCATACCCATCAAACTGATTGAATCCGTTTTGTATAATTTTTCCTACCATTTCACCAGGTTCACCTACAAAAAAAACATAGTTTAAAAACAAGTTACTCTAATTAAAGAATTAAAAAAACAATTTAACCTTTCACATATCTTTTCAAGTAGCATGTTGTATCTTTTTATAATAACATTTAACATTACCCTACATAAACAATTTTAAATCGAAGCAAAAACCACAAGGGAAGCACTAAGCATGGGAATTTTAAGGGAATGTAAAATTTGAATCATTCATAGTTAAACACAACGCGACCAAAAAACTCACAACAAGATTTTAAGATTATTTAAGTAAAGGAATATAAAAAAAATATATTAACTTTTTTTACAATATAATGACCGTGGAGATTTAGTTTTTCTTAAAGCATATCAGTCAGTAAGTCAGTGCCAAATAAATATTTTTAATTTGGTTTAAAATATGAAACTTAATATTTCTGAGCTAAAAACACTGTTCCTACATTGCATACTTTTTATTTAATTTAAGTAGTCACATTTTTAAACTTTATCCAGGGCTTTAATATATAAATCAATTCATTTCGTTAAAAATGCATTTCTAAAAGTTAACCCTTTAAATTACACGATCATTTTTAGGTACAGTTGGGGAAAAACCGATTCAGTAGCGATTTCTGGCGAACCACTTGGGTTAGGAAGACAAATAAGGTGTCATTTTTCATTGTTTAAAGTTTAAAGTATTCTTTAATCAAAAAATTTCGAGTCCTTAGGGGGCCGGGTCGTCTCCATATTAAACGAAACACTAACTTTTTTTTCAAAGGGGACCTCCAATTATTATGAGGTTTTTTGAAAGGCCATCCCTCCAAACCCTTAAATACCCAGTTTCATTCAGATTGATTCACAAATAAAAAAAATTAATTTTTAAGATCGTGAAATGTTTTTATGGTAATCGATTCAGGTAGTAATATTATGTAGAAATCCAAAATTTCAATCGATTTCACCGAATAGTTTTTGATAAAAACGAACTTTAATCTAAAGGGGCGGTATACTGTCGCCGAGTGCATACCGCGAATGTTCTTTCTCGTTCGTTTTTATCAAAAACTATTCTGTGAAATCGATTGAAATTTTGGCTTTATACATAAAATTACTACCTGAATCGATTACCATAAAAATATTTCACGATTTTAAAAATTATTATTTTTATTTTTAAAAATTTTTTATTTGTGAATCAATCTGGATGAAACTGGGTATTAAAGGGTTAGGAGGGATGGCCTTTAAGAAAACCTCATAATAATTGGGGGTCCCCATTGAAAATTGAAATTAATAATTGTCCCCATTGTCTTCCTAACCCAAGTGGTTCGCCAGAAATCGCAACCGAGTCGTTTTTTTCCCAACTGTACTACACCTAATTCTTACCTGGCTTGCACTTTATGCAAAGGCCTTTCGAATTTCTCACTGGTGTTCCAGTTTCTAAGTCAACTTTTATCAGAGACACTGGATATATGCGACTGCATATCCTTGGTAAAAATCCGACTGCTCCAACTTTTCCAAACATGTTAACTGCAATAAACAATAGGTTTCATATTTAGTAATTTCATTTCTTTCCTTAGTTTCTAATTTTTAATGTAAAAGAATAATAGTAACATAAGGGAAATACCAAGCATGTAGGTTGATAAAATTAAATATTTATCACCTACTTTTTTCTCGAAATTAAATTTATTTCAAAGTTATTTCTTTTAATGGGTACAAAATGTCTTAAAACTTCTATAAAGTTGGGGTATATCTCTAAAGGGGTTTTAAAGTGAATTTATTTTCCTTTCCTAATTCCTTTAATTCAAATTATCTCCTTCCATTCTTTGATTACATCATTATTTAATTTTGGTTTATTGATTTAAAATTTTGTTACTAAGTATTAATAGGATTTTATTGCGGAAATAATTCTTTTAGAGCTTAATAAATTGCTCGAGTTATTAAAAAGTTCTATAAAAGAAAATTTTTTCCAGATTTTGGAAAAGAGGTGCTGTGGGTATGGTATAGGACAGGGGTCGGCAACCTGAGGCTCTTTTGATGTAAACTAAGTTGCGACTCTTCAGTTCCATATGACAAATATTTATAATTTACACTCAAAACCTCGCTGAGATATTCGAGCAATTTAAGAAAAAAGTTCTCTCGCGTTCATAGTAAATCATCTCAGCACAAATACAAATGGGATCACCATTGAGCCATTTAGAATTAATGCTGGATTGCTTCAAATGCGATTGCTGAATTTGAAAACCAAAGACTTGTGGAGTGGACAGCACAAAGTGGGCAGCTCGAACAGAAATTCCACGAGTTTAGGCCCTTATGATATTCAATTCGGCGCCTGGAATACTGTACTCTACAGTGTGGTGTGTGGTGAAGAAGCTTTCTCTTGCATGAATCTCTCTATTCTAAAAAAAGTTTTTGGTGAACGGTTTCTAGAACTTTTTAATGAGGTATTTGCATGAGTGAGGGATTTGCTTGATTTTATAATTTTGCGATACATTATGGTCTAAAACTCCAAAATTTCTGATTTTTAAGTTCAAAAATGTGTTTTGAATAATTTAAAATTCAATTTTATTTTTGCCAAAACGTCAGAAAAGTCACGTTATCAGAAAACGGGCTTCTATTGGATGTGACGTCACAGCACATGAAAACCATTGTGTTTTCTGTTTTCACGTGATCAGAAAACGGGCTTCTATTGGATGTGACCTCACAGCGCATGATTTGTGATTCGAAAGCATTTTCGCGCCCAAACAAAACACGAAATTTCAAAAATTTATATCAGAGACTAGGCTACGGAAATACTTGATGTAAACGTCATTCTTCATGGTTTTTTATCTACTATTTTAATTAAATTTCATCTCTAAACGTGAGAATACCTCATTATACTGTTCCGTAAACACTTTTTTGGTATCAAACTGTTCGAATTCTTTTGAGGATGGGCAATAAGCTATTTCTCTCTATTCTAAAAAAAAAAAGTCTTCGGCGAACGGTTTCCAGACAAGGACTTTTTAATTACTGTTCCTTATAACACGTTTTGGCATCAAACTATCAGATTCTTTAGAGTTTAGACTTTAGAGGATGGGCATGGCAATAAGACAATTTCTAAAAAATTCTCAATTCTAAGTTATTTCCATTTTTCTAGATTATGGATAAGAGATTGCAGTTCAAGTTTTTCCTAATGTTTCATTTCAATTTTATCTTTATCTTTTGAATTTGTTGATTAAATAAATCTTCTATATTTTTTCAATGGGAATTTAACATTCCTGCAAGAAAGTAAAGTGGGAAAAAAGTCATAAATAAACAATTGAAAATGTCTACCCAATATTAAAAACATTATAGAAATTTAAAAAATAGAATACATGTAATTTTAACAAAAAAATCATTATCTAATTAAAGTATTAGTTCGTTTATTACAGTTCGAAAATTCAAACGATATTTTCTGTAATAAGCTATAGCCACTCTTTTCATCTGCTAGATGGCAGCACCACCGTGAAAACGGCACCACTGGGACGGAATGACACGATTTTGGACTGAGGAGCTTGCACAAAAAGGATATTTTTTATGGGAAAACATTGAAAATAGACTTTTGAGTTATATGTATTTATTTTTGAATCTATGATGTATAGAAGACATTGGGACACCATTCATGGGCGTAGCCAAGGTTCTCCTTAGAAGGAGCAAGTAGGGTAGAGAGTGAAGGAGTCGAGATTTGTTTTTTTTGGGGGGGGAGAGAGGGGCTAAGAACTTTCTTTATCAAATTAAAGTTTCTCGACGAATATAATAGGGAAAAAGTTGTGATTAATCGTGTTCAAATTACCCAAAGGGGGGTGTGGGGATCCTTCCTCAGAACATTTTTGGAAATATAAGTCTAAAAAACAGGTTTTCAACTCGTTTTTGGTACAATTAATCCGAATTTCGGACATACATTTTCAAGAATTTAAAATATTTTTTGTAGAAATTACATTTCTACGAACTTATTATTAGAAAATAAATTGTAAATAAGAGTTTCAAGTACCGAAGTCTCGAGGTCTGGGGAATCCTCCCGCAGAAAATTTCTCGAAATTTCCTGAAAACAAGGTTTCCCTGAATACAAGGTTTTAACTCGTTTTTTGGGGGGGTGAGGGCTAAAGCCTCCTAGCTGGATCCTCCAGTGATAGTAGATCTTTTTATGTTTTTGGAGACCAATTTTAATACCCCGGGAGAGGGGGCCAGAGCATTTTAGCCACAGTATTGTTTCATGGGGGGTTGGACCTTTCATTAAATTAATACCAAAGTTTTTTTGGATAATACTTAGCCCCAAACAAAAATTATAGGTCTGGGGGGTCCTCTCCCAATTTTTTTTGTAATTTGTCACCATAATAAATAGGAGTACACTCTCTATATCCCCCTCTTGGATATGGCCCTGGGTAGGAGCTCTTATATAATTTTAAATCCTTTTTGACTAAGGTCGACACTCATGTAATCTGAGTTTTCAAAATTTTCCTTTTTTTAAATTTATAAAACTTGAGTAAAGAAATTAGTCGGGATTTAAGGGGTGCAGCTGTCCCTCCCTGCCTACGCCTATGACACCATTCATTTTGTATCACTGGTATTATAGAAAATTAACGGTAGCTATCTCCATGGATAGGAGGACAGAACAACAGAGCGGAAATACTTTTGTTAGAGTAGTTACTCTAATAAATAGAGAAAAGATCTTACTTATGTTAGCATTTCCTTCCGTTGAGCCGTAAAGCTCAATGATGTGTGGTATGCGAAACCTCTGTTGGAATTCCTTCCACAGATGGGGCTTGAGGCCGTTCCCCATCATTACCTGCAAGTTGTGCTGCGTTTCTTCCGGCCTGTAAGGCTGGTTAAGGAGGTATCTGCAAATTTCTCCAATGTATTGGCTGACCTAATAATAAATTAGGAACTTTTACAATGTGTTTCAAAAGTCCGTTTCACAGCTTTTGTTTGGAACCATAACGTCTCCTAGGCTCATGGAAGTAAGGTCTACCCCCAGGTAAGTCACCCTGGAGAATCAATTGAGATGTGCCATTAGCCGTGAAATAAAAAAATTAGAAAATAATTATTAAAAAAAACAAAACGAGATAGACCATAAACATCAATAAGAGTATTGCTGCCAATTAAAATAATTTCATGAAAATATCGTGAATATTCGCGGAGATATTAAGCGAGAATGGGGTAATAAGAAAAATTTTAATTTGCTGCTTTGTGTGTGGGCCTAAAAATCTGAAAAAAATTACAGAATATCTTTAAGATATACTTTGTATCCCATAAAAATTTTAGAATAATTATATAGAGAAAAATTCCCATTTGAAGTTGATGCCCCAACTTATTAGTCTCACATGATGAAATAAGAAAAACACCATTTTATTTTTTTGTCATGATTCTCAAATGTTTTATATGAAAATATAAAGTTGTTTAAGACTTTGAACTTGTAACCTTTTTAGCTTAATTTTTTACTGAGCATATATAAAAATATTTTTAATGAGATTTCTTAAAAATTACTGGGGTTATAAGACTCTTTAGAGATTATATCACCTTCATTGGATTTTTAATTGTTTTAAAATGCGTAAAATTTTTGGCTTGTTTCTTATTACACATGGTGGGTAAACATGATACACAGTCGCTTGGGGTAGTAAGAATCAAGTAAAAACTCCCCTTCCCCTTATACCTAGCAAGTGCATTATTTTTCAAAGAAAGTGTGTCCTGTGGAAATTTGAATGTTTCTTACTACCCCACTCTTCCCTAGCATGTGAAAATGTCTTTTTTCAGGCCTCAAAAAAGAAAAAGTTCGCAAATTTGCAAGTTTTTCAGTGTTATTATCTAGTTTGATGTTTTTTAGTTAAACAAACACAAAATTCAATGAAAAAACTTGCACGTTTGCAAACGTTTTCCTTTTTTGAAGCCTGGAAAAGTGCTATTTTCACATGCTAATACTACATGCCATTTTCTAAGGAATTTTCACTGCGGGGGCAAAAAGTTCATAAATTTTTCGTTAATTCTCTTTTAGATTGACATTAAAGGGGCATCGAGCAGGAGGGACCCCTCTAAAGCCATACCCAGTTAAAAGGGGCTCTGGATGTTTCTCCCCTTTGAAAATTTTGAAAACTAGAAGCAAAAAGACGTTTTTAGGCCCAATTGAGACAGCAAAAATTTTAGGAAAAAGGTAAGAATTTTCTTCATTTTAAATTTCAACACACCAAATGAAATTGATCAAAACAAATTTTGGTGCAGTTATCAGTTTACATTTTAGGCTTTGGGAGCAAACTTCCATCACTACGGGGCAAAACAGACCCCTGCGGGGAGATTTGACCCCAAACTTCTTATTTAAAAAATGGCCTGTAATACTACCTTCACGATATTACCGATATTTTCATTAATTTTTTTTCAGTGAGTTTTTCATAGCCTTGCCAACAATACTCTCATTGAGGTTTTTGCTCTATCCTCTTTAGTTTTGTAATTAATTTTTTTAGTTTCTTTATTTCGCCACTAAGGGCGCCTCAATGAAACCTCTTTGAACCTTATTTCCGAATGAAACGTTCCAGAATCACTTACCCAGGGCATGACATTACTTCCATGACCCTAGAAGACGTTGGTTCCAAATAAAAGCCGTGAAACGGACTTTTGAAACAGATATAGAGTTTGCTAGATGATGTACTTTGGGCATATATTTTGCAATAGAGTGGAAAAGAAATCTTGTAAAATCTTTTGAAGTGCACATTTATAGTACAGTGATTAAATTTTCAAAGATTGGTAGTAATAGTCCCAAAATTGATTGAACATTTTCAAAAATAAACAAAAAAAATTTTTAATGTTAAAATGTAATGTTTTTCTTCTTTGTATAGAATAAGAAAAATTGGAATATTTCCACTAAGTATAGAAATTAGCCGGCAGTTTAACTACCGTTATTTGAAGAAAGAACTATACAGTGCATCTTTAATAGTAACTAAAATGGTTCCTTACCGTTACTTTATGTTGAAAAACTTCTTTCCAAAAATTGGAGGCAGAGAATTTCTTCCTTATAACCATTTTACCTCCAAACAGAAGTAAAACTGTTAGAAAAACCATTCCTCCAGCAGTATGATACATTGGAAGTGGATTATAAAATGTTTCATTTTCCCCTATCGCACAAATATTCTTTGATGCCACTCCCATCCACAAAAACCTTAAAAAAACTAAAATTAGCGGATACTAAAAATTGAATATTCTAAATTTAAAAAAATAACCGTTGAAGTGATTAATCAATCAATCAATCCGTGTCATATCAATGGTTTTTATTTTTATAGTTCTTAAAATTTAGAATATTCAGTTTTGAGTATTTATAGAGTTTACTGTATAAGTTTTGTATTGTATATGTACATAATATAGCTTTTAGTATTTATCGAGTTTTTACGAGCAGCTTAGCTTCGCTAGGCCCTCTTTATTCATCTTTCGATTTCAAGAATTTTTAAGTACAGTTTTCAGAAGTATTAAAAGTACCTCATATTCGTTTTAAATATAGACGAGTTTGACTACATGTGTGATTTAGTTTTATAGTTTATCCATTTTAAGCTGAAATTTTCAGACTTACCGACTATGGCGAATGATGGCTGCTTTTGGTAATCCTGTCGTCCCAGAGGTATATATGTACATCATCTTGTCTGAAAATAAAAATGTCAGCTAAATCTAGTAATATAAATATGAAGACTTTCACGACCGGAGTTAATAGAATAAAAACTGCCCGGCCTCATAAGCCATGGTTAGAGAGCCTGTATAGGAGAGAGAGGCGACAACTCAGTATAGCGCGCGCAGATCGGTTAACAGGTTTTCTGTTCGCCACAGGCGGTTCCCTCCATAGGATTAGCATGGGACGCGAAACAAGCAGCATGATACAGTTTGGACAGAATTTTGGACAGAACTGGATGCGCAGAGACGCTTTTAAGCGAGTTGTCGCCTCTCTCTCGTATACAGGCTCTCTAGTAGGGTGGACCGAAAACACACTTTATTTTTTATTCATGTTCTAATAGCACGGAAAGGGTGCCACTTGGGTTCAATAAGGACTATATAAAATATTTTTTCGATTGGATAATATCTTAGGCTCCCGCATCGCACTTAAAGTTTGAAAAAATTGATGACTTTTTCACAAAACAACTAAAAAACCAACGATTTAACTCTCAAATATTGTTCATGATTTTTTATGAGGAACTAATAAAGTTATATAGACATAATGTTTCAGGTTCCATTCTTCTATCACTCTTGTTTCGTTAGATATAATTTTTTAATGTTTAAAGAAATCTTGTAAAGTTGTTTTTCCTGCATTTTTAAACAGCTAATAACTCTAGAACAGCGGTTCCCCAAGTGGTCCATATGGACCCCCTAGGGGCCACAGCGACTTCCAGGGGCTCCACGGGCATGAAAACGAAAATGGGGGTCCACAGTAGGGTGGGTCAAAAATATTTTTTTCACATTTTCCCAGGGGCACAGCGACAAAAGGTGCCAAATGGTCTCAAACTAACATGTGTAAAATATTATTCGATTATAATAACTCTTTTTGCCTCCGGATTGGCCTCAAAGTTTTGATTAATATAGTAATTTCATGCAAAAATGGATGAACGAAAATCAAGCTTTTATCTCGATTGCACAAATCCATCATGAATATAAATGTGCACAATGGTATAAAAATCATCATATAAGACTATAAAATAATTATAAATGAAACCAAAGTTGAAATACTTGACTTGTAATACAACATATTTTGAAATATCTCAATGGTTAGAACTGGCAATCAAAAATTTCTTGCTGGAATCATTAAAATGTGCGAAACCTTTATTGTCAGTTGAGTAGGATGGTAAAAACATTAAATTTTTAATAAAAATGGATATGTCAGAAGGTGGATACCTTTTTTGGGTTATAGGTTTCAACCCCATGTAAAACATTTGGATAATAGTTTAAAAGTTGTGATTTCCTTGAAATGTTTTGGCATATTAGGAATAGTCCATCCCAAGTGTCCCTATGTGATTCCCTAATGTCCAAAAATAAATTAAAACTACATTTTAAGAGTCAAATTTTGAAATATTTTCTTAAGAAGAGCGGTAGATCCCCGTTTTCAGTATAAAGCTCAGTATTATCCCTTAAGTTTTTAAATAAGCTACATTACTTTTCAAAACTTACTTGTAATTATCCTTAACAGTTAAATTTGCTATATTTTAACTTTTATGAACGCATAAGGGAATGCTAAGAAGCTATTTTGAGTCAATCCTCAAAGAAGTATAATTTCATGGGCCTGGGTTTCAGTCAATTGCTATAGTAAAAAATTAGGTAAATCATGACTGAGCGAATCATAACTGATATTGCCTATGAACGAACTATCCATTCGACAATTGTTTCAACATATTTTTGCGATCATATTTGGATCCCAAGACCAGTCAGTGAAATAACTGTCCACTGAATTTCGAAAGCGCGGCATATTTATGAAAATCACAACTGTTTCTATTTTGAAAAATTAAAAATACCGTTTTATACTGACCAAACTTGAGGGAGAATGTATGTGAACTACTAATATTTAAAATCTGTACCACTGAAAATCCACTATAAAAAGAGATTCATATTCTACGGCTCTTGTTAATATGATAGCATATTATATTGCCACTTTGGCAGTTATTTTTCTATTAATAATGCATGAAGGTGACTAATGTGATTAAAATTGCTTTAAATACCCTTTTTAATGTACTTTAATAAGTTTTCGACAAAAAAATTTAATTCATAAAATTTTTTAAAAATATTAAAAATTACATATTTTTGTTCTATTTGAGGCCAATCCGGAGGCAAAAAGAGTTATTATAATTGAATAATATTTTACACATGTTAGTTTGAGACCATTTGGCACCCTTTTCTTGCTGTGCCCGATAGAATTTGCAAAATTTTTTTTTCGCCATAGGAAAATGACCCACCCTAGTCCACAGCCACTTTTAGAGGTCCACAAGAAATTAATTTTTAAACTCATTTTTAAAATTTAAATCAGTTTGTTAATATTTGAATGTTGATAATCGCTTTTTACAATTGAATATTTTCATTATGATTCTACTTTGGTGAAACTTAACTATCAGTATTTTTTTCCACTATGGAAAAACTCAAAGTTATTTTCAAAATTTATGAATGCTGATCAACATCATATGTAAATACACACATACTTTTAAATGTACAATAAAAAACACATATTTTTTATTGCGAAAACCTTTTTCAGTGTCATAAATTAAAACTAAATTTCTGTAGCGTATAATTTCTTTTCATAGTTGAACTTAAATAAAAGTTGTTTGTTAACATACCTTATACTAATTGTAATTATTTCTGAAATTTTATGATTTTGGGAATGAATAACTCACTTCTAAGCCATTAAATTTGACATGCTTGCGACCAAAACTTATAGTTAGAATTAAGTTTTAGTGTCTTGAAATGTAGTGAAAGATATTAAAAGTTTAGATTTGTTTTTATTTCCAACTTTTAAAATGCTCGATTGTTATAATTTCCTTAAAAATATTGCGTAACCATAACCATATGAATGGTAACAAATACGTTAAAGTGTGAAATCAAATGCTTATCAATGCACAAAAAAAAAACATTTGAAAAAATTACAAAATTTAGGCTTGGTTTAAAAATATGTAGTATCATAAACATTAGATTTTCAGCTACTTTTAGAACGCTCCCTAAGGCAGGGGGTCTACGGGGTATGAAAAATATCGTCAGGGGGTCCACGGGCCAAAAAAGTTTGGGAACCCCTGCTCTAGAACTATACAACTTAAAAACCTGAAATCAGTCCCATTCGGATCGTATATTTTTTGTCTTTGATTTGATGTGCATCATGACCATCATTTTCAAAAAAATGTTTTTCAAAATTTAAAAAAGTGAAAAAAAATTAATAAAAAAATTTTTTTTTGAAAATATTTTTGAAAAAAATTTAAAAGCCTTTTGACTCATAAAATGAACATTACTGCCAAATTTCAAGTTGAAAATAAAATTTAATCATGGTTAAAAAAATAAAAATATTTGAAATTTAGGCAAGTCCCTAAACAATTCCTAAAGTTATACAGCAAGAGCGATTCACTCATAGAAAATTCATAAACTCGCTTGAGGGTGTTCATATGACTTAAGATATGTAAAAAATGTCACAAAAGTTTCTGAAAATACGACAATTAACAAATTCGTTACAAAACATTACAGAGCTAATTTTCAACTTTAAGTTAATTCAATTTGCATGCATTACTCTTGAAAATTCCTAAGAATGATGTTTATATCTAATTGTTTTTACTTTTAACAAATCAAATAAAAGTAAATTAAAAGTTATAGAACATAAAAAATTGGATATAAACACATTTCTTAGGAATATTCAGTTAAAATTCATGCAAATTGAATTAACTTAAAGTTGAAAATTAGCTCTGTAAGGTTTTGTGCCAAATTTGTTAATTGTCGTATTTTCAGAAACTTATGTGACATTTTTTACATGTCTTAAGTCATGTGAACACCCTCAAGCGAGATTATGAATTTTCCATGAGTGAATCGCTCTTGCTGTATAACTTTGGGAATTGTTTAGGGACTTGCCTAAATTTCGAATATTTTTATTTTTTTATACATGATTAAATTTTATTTTCAACTTGAAATTGGGCAGTAATGTTCATTTTATGAGTCAAAAGGCTTTTAAATTTTTTTCAAAAAAAAATTTTTTTTTATTTTTTTTTTCATTTTTTTAAATTTTGAAAAACATTTTTTGAAAATGATGGTCATGATGCACATCAAATCAAAGAAAAAAAATTTACGATCCGAATGGGACTGATTTCAGGTTTTTAAGTTGTATAGTTCTAGAGTTATTAGCTGTTTAAAAATGCAGAAAAAACAACTTTACAAGATTTCTTGGAACATTAAAAAATTATATCTAACGAAAAAAGAGTGATAGAAGAATGGAACCTGAAACATTATGTCTATAACTATATTAGTTCCTCATAAAAAAATCATGAACAATATTTGAGAGTTAAATCTTTGATTTTTCAGTTGTTTTCTGAAAAAGTCATCCATTTTTTCAAATTTAAGTGCGATGCGGGAGTCTAAGATATTTTCCAATCGAAAAAATACTTTACACAGTCCTTATCGGCCCCAAGTGGCACCCTTTCCGCGCTATTAGAACATGAATAAAAAATAAAGTGTGTTTTCGGCCCACCCTACTCTCTAGCCATGGTCAACGGTTAAATTAGAATTTAATTTTAAAATTAAACTTCTATTTTCCTCCTCCTCATCATCAATAATAGGTTGGCATTTTTTACGGTACTAAAACAAAAAGAAAGCATTGAGTTTTAATTCTCGTCTATTAAAATTTCACAATATATTTTCTTGCAAAACATATTTTTTTTCCTCTCCAGTGATACGCAACACTTCCATTCAAATTCACGCAACCCTTCATGGAATTCCTTTTCAAAGACTCCTTTGCTACTAAAAAATCTTAACTTAATATTTCCGATAAATAAGAAATACCTTGGAAGGTGATTTTTGCGCGTTTGTGGTCCACAGGGCGGCTTGAAGCGTCTTCAAGAACAGAGTTCAAAGATTCTGCACGAAACGACACACTCTCAACGGACATATTTTTACCAGCATAGCAGAAGAATTCCAAAGAGTCTTTGTTGTGCAATGAAGGGATGACATCTTTTAAAGCTGAAGAATAGACAAAAAAATATTTTGAAAATTAGTCATTCCATATTCCATGTCAAATCAACCAAAAATTCTCACACTCTTAAAACGACAGTCTCAAAACTAAGTAAAAAGTACTCAAACTGGCTCCGATCAAAATGTTCTCAAATTTGAAAACATGAATATACTCATTTCTGAAAATGTGCATACTCAAAAATAAAATATCTTGAGTTTGAACTCAAAAATGAGCTCAAGATGTTTCATTTTTGAGTATACATATTTTTAGAAATGAGTAAGTTCATGTTTTCAAATTTGAGAACATTTTGATCGGAGCCACAGTTTGAATAATTTTTTACTCAGTTTTGAGAATGTCGTTTTAAGAGTCAATCTGACCATCTCAGATTTTTACGAAGCTTTCAGGTAGTGTTCTAACGTATAATGTAAAAAATGAGAAAATGTTTTTATTATTCAATTTTCTTATAGTAATTTTTCTTGTTAAAATTTTTGAAAGTGCAAAAAAATCTAACGTCTTCATCTTTCATAACTCCAGTTCTATTCAAAATCTATAACCTTTAGTTTTAAAGATAATTTCACAAGGTTTAATTGTTATAAAATTTGACTATGAGTCCATAAAAAAATTTTCATGGTTTTTTTAATTTTTAAAAACAATGTTGGTTTCCTTGATTTTTTTAATTATGCATATTTTTTGCAATTCTATAAGGTAAGAAACCTGAATATTTTTAAATTGTACACATGGGATCAGGAGTTATTGCAAAAAGATTTGCTTTAAACTACACCTTGTAGGTTAATGTGACCAAATATGGAGAAACCAGTTAAACCAACAAAGTGGTATTTCTGATTGGCATTTCTTTCAGGTATTTCCAAAAGTTTCATTGTAATCGGGTCAGGTTGAGTGCCTAGTTTATTTGACATGGAACCATTACAGAGTTCAAAAATAGTTTTTATAGTTAGTTTGCGCAGTTAGGTTTGAATCAAATCACCATTGGAAAAGTTCTTTCCAAATATGACCGCTTTGGCTTCAATGACGTTGATGGAGTGGCTCAAGCTCTCCCCCTGCTGGTTGGTGTTGATGAGGGCGGTGACCACCCCTATCTTGGCTAACCCCAGCCACATACACACGTACTCCGGGCAGTTCTCCATGTAGAGGGCCACTTCGTCCCCTTTGGAGTACCCCCGGGACGAGAAGATGTTGGCGATCTTGTTGCTGAAATCTTCCACCTGGAATAAAACGAAAAAATCCGATGAAAAACGTCAAGTTTTAACGGTATTTAAGAAATTTCTTTTGAAAAACGATGAAAAAACAAAAGTTACATAAATATTAGAGTTTTTTTTAGGGAGCTTAACCTTGTTTTAGCATGCCCCTTTGAACGGCAAATCACTCGCAAAAACGGCACGATTTTCATAATGTTTAAGAGGAAGCTTGCACTCCAGGGTCATACAGGATGTTTCAGACCTCTTCTGTTTCATAACTAGAGGGTATAGGTTATTATACTCTTTTCATTTAGAATTGGCGCTTGAGAAATAGTGCTTTCCCCCACGCTAGAAGCGTAACCATAGTTACGCTCTTCGAGCAGCCAATAGTAAACCTTCTTCGTCACTTTGACGACGAGAGTTGCTATGGTTACCGATCGGTGGTGGGGGAAGCGGGAAGGAAATATTTTCAAACGCCAGTTCAAAATGAACAGAGTATATTATTTGTCTGTCCTCGCTTGGCACGAATGGTAAACCCAAACGGGAAAGACCATTCTCTCCCTGGGGTTGGATAGGTAGGGAGAGAGAGCGCCAAACTGGTTACTTCTCGCCAAGAACTACTCCACCTCCCTTCCCTCTCCTTTGCCAATGGGGTGCATAAGTAGCCAAGCCAGCAACCTTGATTTCCCGCACCCCTACCCGAACTTGGATCTCCCCGCTTCCCTCCGCCAAGCGAGCGCAGACAAATACTAGGAGGGGTAGGGTATACCCGTATACCTAGCCTAGACGACTCAGAACCACCTAGGAAAGGTGGGTCGGCCTGGGGGGTTTTATAAGCCGACATGGAAGGTTGAATAATCTGCAATGGAAATTGACATGTAACCTTTTAAAATTGGATTAAAACCAGCAAAATCGTTTGATTCCGGCATTTGCTTTGCTACATAAAAACCAATTTAGAAGCTGAAATTTCTGCTCTTTAATTGGTTTTATAGATACCTGGATAAATGGTTTTGTCACAATCTTTAAAAGGTTATTCCCACAGCGAATTTACAACTTCCCAAGCCGGCTTATAAAAAAAACCCTAGATCGTTAGGGGTGCATTTCTGACCCCCCATTCCTATCTGATTCTGAGTCGTCTATAAAGGCATGTCCCCTCCTAGAAGTTATGAAACACTTATCTGAAACACCCCATGGAAGGTAAAGATCTCTGGTCATCCAAAGATAGTGAATTATGGCAACCCAGTTCTATAGAAGTT
The DNA here is from genome assembly GCA_024610705.1 of Tetragnatha versicolor. Classification (NCBI taxonomy): domain Eukaryota; kingdom Metazoa; phylum Arthropoda; class Arachnida; order Araneae; family Tetragnathidae; genus Tetragnatha; species Tetragnatha versicolor. The sequence continues at coordinate 45,870,850 of JANDEH010000007.1, forward strand.
GAATTGCTTAGGACTGAATTTTTTAGATTTACCAAGATTTCACCCATTTCTCCAACAAAACTATCATACAAAACTTAGTATGAAATGCCACTTGTGCCCCTTGTGCTCCAAAACCTTCATTTAAAAATTTCTTACCATTGCGTAAGTCCATTCTTCGTCTTCGAATATGAAGCACACATTGTTCCTGTTCTTTTTGACGACATCGTTATATAGATCGAGGGGTGTGATGTGCCTCAGATAGCATTTCTTGAGGTATGCCACGATCTTAAAGTAACGAAGGGAGGCCCTGCAAAAGAATTAATGAAATATAAAACTATGGAATGTTTTTCACTACAATGTAACGCCCCATTTTCAGAAAGGTAATCGATTCATTTTCATTAAGTCTGGCTAGATCGTGAAAATGTGAAATAGTTGTGAAATTCTGATTTTGGGAAACTAGAAACTAGGCTTTGGTCTAAATATAAATACAAAAAAGGAATGTAGATATTAAAAGGTTGCTTATTTTTATGATGTAAGACAATTCAGGTGGTGGCTTTTCAAATTCGTGAGTAGAATTTTCATACAACAAAAAAAATTCTCCTTTTAATTGCGAGTTTATTATTATTATTATTTTTGATAGGTAACTACAAATACGTGAAACACTTTAACAACACTTAGCATTAAACACAATAATAAGTGTTTTGTGAATAATATTAATACGTGTTTTAAAAGTGTTGCTAGAGACAAAAAAAATATGTTCTTATATAGTGTTGCGATCAAACTTTGCTATAACACTTTCAGATTCTAAACAAATTTTACAATACATTATTTTTGAAATACATTTCTGGATAGAACCACATTTCTAACACTTTTCAAACATGTTCAAAACACAATAAGGTGTTAAATTTTTCAACCCAACAACACTTTGGTTGGGATATTAATTTGAAGACAAAATAAAAGTGTTCTTAAATGTGTTAATTTTTATGTGGAACGTTCGCATTGGGGCTTACGGATTAATACATAATTTAGTTAAGTTAATCGTACGTATAAAATAAAAAAGGGAGATCTCTTTAAAGGTCAGTGGCCAACTAACACTCTTAAAATATTTCAAAATCAAAAATATAGAAATAGAAACTCTTAGAATGATAAGAAAAGAGAAAGCTGTTCATAGTTTGATAAGAATTAAAAAACTCCCTATCTGGCCTCTTTCGTAGACATAACCATATTTTAGCTCAAATCAACACAAAATCAGAGAAGACGTTATTTAAACAAATAATGAATATCTATGTGTATTTATGGAAGAACAGATAAGACTAAAAATTAAAACAAAAAAAATTCCCAAATTCATCCAGAACTTAAATGAATATTGAAGCCAAAGTCATTAAAAATTTAATAGAGGGAAACGAAACATGTGGGCTGCGAGTGCATTCACACATTAATTAAAACTCTTTTTTAACAATCCTAATTTTTTAAAGGATTGAGAGGGACCATTTTAGGTGTGAACATAATTTATCCCTAATTTAATAAAATAACATGTTTTATTTTTAAATTCTGGTGCCACCTAGGGAATCTTTTTTAAAATTTCATAATTCAAATTTCGCTTTGCTATATAAAAGGAGGGAATTTTCCAGGGGATTGTTTCAGTAGTTAAAATTAAATTAAAGTGTTAATTTGTTTGTTAAGTGTTAGTTAATTAATTACAATATAGCTGCTCTTCTAGGGAAAAAATGAACCAATGCTGTAAACGTATGTTAGTTCATTCTCGTATTATAAACTTATTTATAATGTAAATGAGGTTTTATGTATGGAATATTTTTGAGTTAAACGTCAACAGTTAAAAAAGCTATCTTGGAATAAAGATTAATGGAGTTACATCCCAATAAATGGTAAAACATAAGCATCATTAGTGATCATCCTCTCAAATAAAAGAAATAGCCATTAAATGAAATCCATGTTTATAGGGATTAATGTGTGAAGTCATATAAAAAGTTCCATTATTGTACAAACATCATTAAACCTAGGTTTTGAAATGGGATGAAACAATTATTGTTGTTTAATTAAGTCAGGGGTTAAAAAGTTATCAAAGGGAAGTTACATAAGGAAAATGGGACATTAAGAGGTACTCATTATATGACAAACTCTAGAAATTAGATAATAGAGGAAAGTGTTACTTTCCGTAATTTGTACGCTAGTGACTATCGTAAAAAGTTATCGAAACACATAAATACACAACTTTCACACAACTTTCACTTACACTTGTGTTTCTATGAATACTGAGGACTCATCACAAAGCTCAGAGTTTTTCATTGATTTTTTCAAGTTTGGACTAATGCATGCGTTTATTTCTATCGAGCATTAGTAAAAAAGTAAGTGCATCGAAAAATAATGTGGTATACATAACGTGACCAGACGTCTCGTTTTGAACGGGACTGTCCCTTTTTAGAGTTACGAGTCCCGGTGTCCCCGAAATGAACTCTGGGACTCAAAATTGTCCCGTTTTCTGAAACCGCTCGAATTCAGGATGAAAACTTTTCTAATTTAATTGAATATATTTTATGTTTACCTGCTACAAATGCTCCCAGTAGAAAGAGTATTTTCTATGATGAACAAATTGTGGCCATCTGAGAAGACCCAGTTACAAATTTCAGATCTAAAGGAGATGTTGATAATTAAGGTGAATATAAAAAACGTGCCAAGAGTTTCATTCTTACTTAAAATCATCACCAGCTATATTAAAGCAAATTTGTTCCTCTGATAAATATAAATGTAACTAAACGTTTCGGGTATAAATATTTTTTAATTCGTAACTTTTAAGCTAACTGACTTTTTCTGAATAAATAACTTTTAAAAAGTGTTTTTATTGACTACCTGTTAGTTAACCTAAATAAACCTGTCCCGTTTTGAGTCAAAACATAAATGGTCACATTAGGTATACATTATTTTCTTGTGAGTGGATGTTTAAAATTTTGGTATACAAAAGAATAACCATCATTTTGATAGAATTTGTAAAACTTGTATATTGCTGTTGATTTTCAAGCAAAATAAACATTATTAATATTACCATCCATCTTTCTTCTGAGTTATGAAAATACTAACTGTTTTTTTTTAAATTGACAAAGGGACTTTCTCAAAAAAAATGTTAAGCAACACAACTTATTTAAAACGCCCAGAGTTTGTAGAGAATATTTGTATGATAAGATAAAAAAACACTATTAAACTAAAAAAGTTATTACTTCAGAATATTTTGATCATTTTTCTAACTTGCTAGTTTATGAATGGGCGGATTTCTTCACATAAAACACGTGTAATTTTAACGATTTTAATTTATGTACACATACACTTCAAGATTACTACTTCTTAAGAAAATATCTCAGCATATAGATTCTGTCACAGGAGGATAAAGAAAAAAAATCAACAATAATACATACAGCAGATAAGAAATGGATCGAAAGGCGCCATTATTGTTCCCATGTGTTTTGAAAAATATTTTTCTACAATGGGATTTACTTTATAAGTAGGGAAAACTAGGTTAGCGGGGATACCTTATCGGAGGCAGAGCAGTTTTTATCGAAATTCAAACAAGGCGTAAGTTCGTAGGCATGTTATTTGAAACGAGGAAGGAAGAATAGCTTATGTAACGCAGCTATCGGGTTTTCATTTTAAGTTTATTTTGCAAACTGATATACAGAAAATAAGTGAAAAGTATTTTACAAAAAAAGAACCTATGTAAATGGTTTCATTTTTAATAAATTTCAGTTCTCTTGCAACAGTTGAACAACGCTATATATTGAACAGCTAATCAAATTAGTAGTAAATCAAATTAATTGTTTTTAAATATTTGTTGTCTAAAAAGTCTAGTTGATACCGGTAATGACGTCTCTTATAACCCTGGTTCTTTTAAGTCAATGTAATGTATGGATAATCATTTACTTCGTTAACGTTACAGTTATTGCACCCTCTCAGTGAAATAAATGTGAACCTTTTAGCAGTACCCCTGTAGCATAATTTGATAAGTTTTTAATTTCAAATTGCTGTCCTTTTGCAAAAAAGCAAATAGATGAAAATAAAAAAAATAATAATATCCTACTGTATGTGATGGGAGAAAATGTAGATCATACTTATAAATGAGTCCACCTCTACATTAAAGTGGACAGAAACAATTTTTTCCAGAATGAAATTCTAAAGGGTGGTAAAAATTTTTACGGATTGAATAGCTCGAGTAAAAATCTAGTGGAAAAGTAAAGTAATCTCAAAAAAAATTTTTTTAATAATTATATTAATTTAAAAAATTATTTATGTGCGACAATAATTCTCGTTCAAAAGCTTACATACTATATCACAACAAGTAGAGTTATAATAATTTCTATAAAACTAGAAAAGAGCGACGAAAATAAAATATCAAGATGTTCTTGCGGCCTTGGGGAAAAAGCAGAAAATTGCTGTTCCAGAACCCTACTCACGATATTCAGATTAGAATAATGTTATCGAAAAAATATCGCTAAAAATATTATTGAAGGCGATAACTGATTTAAATGCTTTATTATATTAATTCTATAAGCCTTTTAAGTTACGTAAGAATAATATTTTTATCGCCTTATTCCGTAGCAACTCAAAAAATGTTGAAAACAAGTAAAACTGCTTGAAATTACATAACACAAAATAAAATTCTTGGTTTTTGTGTTATCAAACACCTATTAACCAACTGAACTTTTATTTTGCGGACTGCACAGAGAAAAAGCATCATAAGATTTACGTTTAGCTAATTGTAGACACGCTGTGTCGAAATTTTCATAAAATACTGACAATATGTTTATCTCAAATATTTAAATCTAATTATAGCTCTGAATTTCTTAGTTGGCCTTATCTTATTGCAATTAATTATATTTGATTAAAAAATAAGTTTTCACTGTGACAAACAATAGAGTAGAATTAGTGAAGGTTAAATTCGTGAAAAAAGTTTAATGATAAAATTTACATGGAGCTTCTTATAGTTGGATCAAAATGCATTAAAAAGTTTAAATATAAAATTTCAACTGACGTAAAGAATATAAATATATTTATTTAAAGTTCATATTAGTAAACGGGAGTGCAGCGAGTTAATGCGTTAAAGGGTAATTTACACTATTTCACCTAATAGTGGAGTCGCATATGTCATGTTCCAAAAAATGTTTTGCTGGAGCTTAGTGAGTGATATCATTCGATTCGTAATGACGTCTACATTAACGTGGTACCGGGTGTTTTTTTCCGAAATTCGTGCAGGGGGCGTGTATGACGTCATGAATGCAAGATAGCCATCGCAGGAAAAATGCTGTAAATGGTGATCTAAAGACAATAAAATAATTATTTTTGGACGAAAATCTCAAAAATAGATAGATTTATCGAATAGCTACCGAAAAAAGCATCTTAATCCATAGAAAAGGAGTTTATGACGTTATAACCAAAAAGTGTTTTTTTTTTACCAAAAACACAGTATAGTATTTTGTCATCAAATACTTTAAATAGATGCTATTTTTAAAGTGAATGTACTGAAAATATGTTCCTAATTAAAAACACAGTCACAAAAGGCGGATATGACGTCATAATTCCAAGATTCACATTAACTCAAAATTTCTAATTTTTTGCTCGAAATTTTTTAATTGTAAACTATTGCACTCTAATAAACGTAATAAACTTATTTTTAAGACTTAAAGTTGAAAAAAGCTGCTTACGACTGAGTGAATGGCAAGTATGACACTACGGTTAGGAAAAAATCAACGAACTTTTTCTATCTCCCTCCCCACTTTTTATCATCCAAATCAGAAATTTTGAGGATAATATTGACACTTAAGGGGAAAATGAGAATTAAATGACAGGTGTTTAGAAATAATTCCGGAAATTTTAGTGCTAAGCCAAGTTGTCTCTAATACCGTTTACATTAACTATGTGGAAAAATTAGATGTTTTTAAAAATCATCATTTTTGTTTAATTTAATAACATTTGATAATTTCTTTAATTTAAATAATTTGGGACGAAAATATAGATTGAAATATATAGGCGTTTTCTTCATCGTCCAGTTTAGTTTACTGTAATTAAAAATAACAACATTTAAGTATCAAGTCAGAAGAAATATCATTTAGTTCATTAATAAATTAAACTGTATAGCATCTATTTAAAGTATTTGATGACAAAATATTGTGTTTTTGGTAAAAATAGCTATTTTTTTGTTATGACGACATAAACTCCTTTTCTATGGATTTAGATGCTTTTTTCGGTAGCTATTCGATAAATCTATCTATTTCTGAGATTTTTGTCCAAAAATAATTCCGATATTATCTCTAGATCGCCATTTACAGCATTTTTCCTACGATGGTCATCTTGCATTCAGGACGTCATACACGCCCCCTGCACGGATTTCGGAAAAAACACCCGGTAAAACGTTGTTAATGTAAACGTCATTACGAATCAAATGATACCACTCTCTAAGGTCCAGTAAAACATTTTTTGGACACCACATTGTTTTTTGACACAAGCGACTCCACTATAAAGTGTTAGTTCATCCTGAGTGATTCACTACACTATGAATCGCTAGTTCGCAAAAAAATTAATAATTAAGGAGTAAAGAGTGAAACGCCAATTCTCAATTTTCATTTCGGAAGATTCCTCAAAAATTAAGATAAAAAGTGAAGAGTCAGAACGAGCCTTCTATGCCATTCAATATCAAATGGTAAATCAAATGAAGAAAAAAAGTATTAGAGTACATAATTTATGAATAAATAACCTTGATTATAAATTCCTTATGAATCCATTAAATCTTCACTTATAAAGGGAAGCTCTATCTAACTTAAATCCATAAATGGAAATTCGTCCAAATTTAAATAATCCAACATAAAAGGGTCGTCCTCTCAATTTGCAGCTATAAGCCTATTATATGTATACGTCTGTACCACTGTCACAAAGCTGCTAACTCAAGGACCGACTAAAAGACAAGGGAAAGGAACCGAGATTAAGATCTTTTGTTTCAGATGGTCACCGTGCTATTTTTAGTCCTTCTCGACCGTGAGCCTTGAGTTACGACGCCTTTCCGCTGTTTGGACGGAACTCAGAGTGAACTTGAGTGGGAGGAAGGTAAAAGTTAAGATCTGTTTTGTAAACAATAGGAGATTGGGGTGCATCTTTCTAATGAGATGTGTGTGTCGTGCAGGCAGGCCGGGAAATAGGTGTTTAGAGGATTGGAAGGGATAGGTACACAACTTTCAAGTTCATACAAAGGAAAGCAAAGCAATTGTTCCTTATCCTTTAATACCAAGATCTTTCATGATGATCAAGTTCAAACAAAGGCAATGTTTCTAATCCTTAAATTCAAAGATCTGTAATGATGCTAAAAAAATAGTTGTGGTGTAAAGTACTCAGCGTTTGATAACTTAAACGGTATTACTTAAGACAGCAGTGCAGTATGCAGTATGTAAACTTTAAAGTTAATAACACTGCACAAAAAATTTATAAAAATATTTGCAGGGATTTTCTCTTATTAGATGGTTAATTTTTCAAAACGGCACTTGTTAAAAAAATAATAATGCTTTTACAAAAAGAGTTTCATATATACTCCTGTTCATAAAAAATGCAACACCATGAAGAACTTGTTTGATTTTGATGAAATTTACACAGCAAGTGATCTTTGTGGATACAAATAAATGATATAGTTTTCAGAACAAAGGAATAAAATTTAACATCGAAAATCGGTGTTTAATGTCTTCCATACGCGCTGCAATGAGAGCCTCTATACGACAGGTTATTGAATCAAATAGATTGAAATTTTGACTGAGGAGGTGATTTTCATCTAAGATTCATCCCAAACCCAAAGTTTTCCAATATTGGCAACATAACAAGCATTTTAAGCATGAGAACAAACCAACGAAATTTTAATCGAGCTCCATAGGTGAAATTTTGGATGAAGAAATTTCTCGAGAAAGAAACTGTCTCTATTGGATGTAAAGTAAGTTTGGAATATTCCAAAAAACATGTGTACGGGATTTTTTCTGATGAATTACAGCTTCAGGAATCGCTTAAAAGGTAGGGTATAACTTTTGGCTCCAAAACGTTTTGGAAATTTTTTTAAGAAATGAGATTGCCCTCATTTTTTATCTAATGAGGTTGCCAATGGTACCCAATAGTGCTCCAGGTCAAAACTCTTCTCTTCTTCACCCCAGACTCAAGATAAAACACTCTAAAAATTGTGATTTTCGGCATAGCGTCCAAACCCAATTTAGGTGTCATGTTAACCAAAATTGGAGGGGGATTTCTGTAAAAGGACCATTTGTTATCAGTAATCATGCAAAAATATTTTTTTGTGAATCCCATGGTAGCTTTATGCACCGATAGAATTCCATCGATGGAACGCTGTAAAAAAACGATACTTGGTGAATTTTGGTGCAATGACCACCGATTAACTAATAGAGCAGACAATGATAGACATGTAGCAGTATTTTAACAATTTGAAACATGTCGAAAAGTCACTCAATGATCCGGCACTGCCATGCGAATGAAGCCTCTTTCATCCCGTGCTGACGTGACTATAAGGGGTCCAGACCCCAATTTTCAACTCGCTTTACCCTTTTTGGACCTCTGCTTTCAAACCCATATCAATATTGTCCGGTTTCCCTTCATCTGACCAGCGGTAAAACAGTGTGAAAAACACCCCTCCGGGAGGCCGAACATTAATCCTCTTTAAAACTCTGTTAAATGTTCATATGACATCCGTTAAGGTCTAAGGGGTATAATAACATCTAATGAAAAGATAATCAACGGCCGACAACCTTCTTACAAGCCCTTAACGTCCAGTTACAGCACCCCAAATATACGAATAAATCAGTGGTTGAGAAGACACTGCTCAGCTCGCGCATGCGCTGTAGCTCTGAATTTGTTATCATTTGATAAGCAAACAATAATGAACATACCCTGAAAATTTCAAGTTGATCGGACAATTCCTTCTTGGTGTTGCATTTTTTATGAACAGGAGTATAGTAAAACTACAAGAAAGAAAAGTTTAAAACCTACAAATAGTAATTATATATAATTTCTGAATTATTGTATTCCTCCAACAATAACTTACTATAATAGAATAGTAAAGCACGCACTAAGAAACTTAACCATACCCATATTACAAAGAAAGCTTTAAATTATTTTCTTAATTTGTTACTGCTACCGAACTCTTCTTTTTTTTAATTTAACTTTCTCAAATTCCTGGTATTTTTTTTATATATTTTTATTTCCATTCAGTTATTTCACTAGAAATAACCACACGCGTGTAAGGTTCAACCTATTCTCAAATAAAGGTGTTGAAATGAAATCTTTTATAAGCTGTGGTTTTATATCTATGTGTTTTCCTGTACGTAAGATAAGAAACTTACGTATGAAAATTCCGGGGCAAAATACAATAACACAGCACCTTTATCACCACGAAATATGAGTTTATAACTCTTTCACTAGTGTTGTTATGTATTAAATTTCGTAGCAATATATAATTTTTAAAAACCACAAATATTCGATTGGAATTTTCTCCAGCACCCTTACTCGAGTTCCTAATTCTACAAACAATATTAACATTAATTCAATGAATACAGATAAGAATGAATTCAAGTACGTTTTCTAAAATTTAACCAGGAAATCATAAAAAGCACGTGCTTGTGAAAGTGTAAGAAAAACAAAATTATCTTTTTATAGGCAAAGAGAAGATATGGAAATGAAAACCCGTAAAACCTTTACATCTGTCAGAATTTATGTGAACAAGGTATTTTTCATTAAATTTATACAACTAAATAACAGAGGGACTCTTTATTCATATAATAGTAAAAACCTCTAGCAGCAGAGTGTCTTATATATCTCGTTTTCAAAAGTAATTTATTTTTATGAACTTTTTCTGTGAACTGTAAAAAATGAAAAAAATATTTGTTTTTAAATATATTTTTTAACGAAGTGTCTAAATCCACGAAAGTTAACCCATGCTTAAGTATTAGCGAAATTCGTTAGAGTTGAGTTGTTACTTTCGAGGAGCTAGACAGTGCCATAGGTTTTAATAGCGAAATTAGATAGATTTGAGTTGTTACTTTTGAGATTTAGAGATTTAGAAAGTGCCATATTTTAAATTGAAAATAATTAAAACATTTTTAAATATTTTTGCCAATTATCACTATGGTATTTTTTCCCTTTTACTGTGAATGTTTTTTGTTTCCAATGGAAATTCCTTGCAGCGTTCTCATCCGTTGAAGTATTATTAGCCCGATAAATAGAAGCACGTATTATTTTTATAAAACAATCCTAACAGGGAAGTTTCTCTTAAAAATTTAATTCGGCAAAACTATTCTTCTAAAATTTGACTTATTTTTTATAAAAAGTAAAAACGGTATCATTAAAGTAATTTATTCACCGACATGAAAAACTTCATTTAAAATACATTTACAATTTTGAATACGTTATAGTTTTAATCCATTCTATCTCTATTTACACGTTTTCTCTTATGCAATTATTATCTCCAAAGAGTGTTATGTTCCGGTTCCTCAAAAGAAACTGCTCTATCCATGTTTTACACTTCAGTGACAAATTAAAAGCTCATCAAAAGTGACGAATTAGCGGGGTATTCCGGGAAAATGGGAAAGTATATAAAGAGAGAAGTTAATTTGCTGCGCAAACTAAGTAAAAAAAAAGAGCTAAGTGAAAGCATCCTTATTGAGTTAGCAATCGACACCCACACGTGCGTGCTCCATTTCTAAATTAACTAAATGCTTTAAGGCATGGCACAAGTGGTTAAGAGTCCTAGGATAACTGTTTCAAATTATCTATGAAATCGTACAAAGTTATGTGTAACACTAATGCAATTTTATTAGAAATAGGTAGATTTTTGAAAATTTTAACCAATTATTATACTTAATAACTACAAATAAAGTCGACCAACTACAGGGTTAAGCCCAACAAGGTTGTTCCGGTCTATTTAACTCAAACTACCGGATTCCCAGTATCTTTAAATGAATGCATTAAAATACAAAGCTCTGTCGGACTAAAAATATAAATAAAAAATATTCAATTTCTAGGATTTCAAAAAGTACCGATTTTGCGTTTACTTTATAATCGACGTTAATTTTTGTATATATTTAAAGTATTCGTGTGTAAAGCAGGAGAATAATTGAATATTTTGGTTAACAGTCAATTGAGTGCAGTAAATATTATAATTAAAGATCTTAAAATTTAAAAACAAAGTTTGACTATATATAAAATAGAGAGAACGCCCATTCAAGAATCAATTCATAAATATTTCTAATTAATGACTATAACTTTAATAAGATTATAACGGATAAAACAATATCGAGCGTTGTTTTTTTTTCAATTGAAAATATTAAAATTGTCTGAATATTCTTATGAGTTAAATGTTTATTCAAAAAGAACAAATGTTTATTGTTGTTTTTTTTTAGATTGATAAATCCAGTATCAAATTAGGTCACAGATTTCCAATTCTCTGTCTAGTTCAGATTTTATCAGTAGTTTTAAAGGTATGAAAATAGGGATATCTCTGTGATAGATCTCCAGCTCTTGTAAACTTATGAAAAATTTCAGTTTTGATCATTTCGAATAGAACAATTTTCACATTTTTTTTAGATTAGATAACTTAAAAAGGAGAGGGAATCAAATAAGTACTTTAAAAACAAGATGTTATGAAGTAAGAGAGAAAGGGATACTCTATCTATATTAACTTACTTCTTCACAAATGTTTAATCTATAGTACTTTCATGAGTTTTATTAAAGGCATTCAATAAAAGTCACTTGAGAGAACTGACCAGGACTGCAAAAGGGAGTTACAATTCAATTATGAACAAAGATAAAAATTCGTGAAAAAAAATAAAAGTATTTATTTTTTCAACAGCATTAAAAACAATTGAAAAAAGTTTTTAAAAAATAGCAGATTTATTAGCAATTAGTTTCTTGAAGAAAATACTGAAAAAACTTATTAGGAGAATAATAATTTAATAACCTCTATTTCTGTTTACTAAGTCTAAAATAAAAGTTTAAAGTCGAATAATTCTTTTTTTTTATATTACCTATATTTAGTGTATTCAAATTGTTGTATTTTGTCAACTAAATCTAAGGATGAAAACACAACAAAATAAAAGAGATGCCATATGCAAGAAGTTAGGTTAAGAATTAAAGAATAAATAAATCTAGCTTAGAAAAATTTTGAAACAATCTAAAAGGTTCTAAGCGTACTTTATTGGGAAGATAATTCAGATTATACTTAAAAATTACGTTCAAATAAAAATATTTATGAATTCCTTAAGAGACGACAATAAGCATACTGTAGATAATTATTAAAGGTGTTGAATAATAACTTAATAATAGGTATTAAAAAGTATCCCAATTCAAGTATGCAAACTTTTTAAGGAAAACAATTTAGCCACTTTCCTATTTTTTTCTATTTTGGAATTATCGATAATAAAATTGATTAGTAACTATATAGCACTTTTTTTAGTAACTATCGCACTTCTTCTAATTACATTAACATAAGTGGTATTATGGTAATAAATTTAAAATAATTTATGGAATTTCAATGATTATATAGAGTGAGTAATAAAGATCCTTTATTTCCAGAATAGCACTGTTAAAACTGTACAAAATTTCAGAAAATGATATGTAAGCGTGGTATTAAAAAACTGTATACAATAAGTATCGAGTCAGGGGATGCAAACTACGGATAACATACGCTCTTTCTATAATTTACGAACTAATGCAGAATGTAGATTCACTTTATAAATATGAAAAAAAGGACAGCAAATTAGTTTTTCAAATGCTGACCAATTTTTTTCTTCTAATTTTTCTTGAAAACCCTTCTACAATAATTATTTACTCTACAATCGTATTTTTGTTGTTTAAAACTTTGCATTTCTACACAAAAAGAACTGATCAACCTTTAGTCAGAAACCCTGGTATTATATAAAACTCTACTATCGACTATCACCTTTTTCCATATAGAAATTCTAAAATTATGAACACCTGATTCATAAAAGCGATTTTATTTTAACTCTATGATTTTATCGCACAAAATCAAAACAGGTGTATTTGGACAGGTGATTGCCTCATTTCCCCAAACAAGCGACTTCTCTTCGGTTGTACACAACACAGAACCACGTGGGGCTGGTAGGGATTGAGCAATGTAATCTTTCGTATTCCAAACCAGAAGTGAACGGAGAATAACCGGTTCAGTAGAGAAAGACCGTAATTTATTAGAGGGCACTCAGAAACAAGACACGTTTTTCAGTAGTTTCATATAAACAGATACATATAACGAGTATTTTTCTAAAAGGTTCCAGGTTTATGTCAGAAACTCTGAAAGGAAATGGGTTTTAGTGAGAAAACTTCGAAGGAAAAGGGATTTATGGCAGAAACTTTGAGGGGGCATTTCTTCTGGTTAACTATATTATTTATAATAATTTAGTTAACGTCCCTGAATTATAACTTCGTATTTATAACTTAGATTCTACTCACTCCTAAGATTAAATTATCACTCTATTAATTATCACTCTCCCTCACACTATTAAGTCACTCCTAAGATTAGACCTCGGAAAAGATGTTGAGTACCCCCTCTAAACAAAAAATCTGGCTACGGCACTGGCAACCCCCTCCCCCTTTCAGTTCATTACATTAATATTTGAACAGTCCATAATAGCAATTAATTTATTTGTGAAACTCAGCCCCCCCAGACAAAAATCCTGGATTCGCCATCACTGCCTCCCCCAAACCAAAACTGAAATGACGCCCCTGTTTAGTTTTGTAAGTTTAGTTATAGCATATAGGCGGCAAATTTTGGTTCAGCCTATAGGCGGCACATTTGGAAATCCGCCACTGTGTTTGGTCAAAACCTTTTCCACTGTTTCCACTGTATACTGTTAAAATCTAATAAATTCTTTAAAGTATTTTCCTCTGTGTGATTTAAAAGGTTTTACCTTTCAGCATTCGAGGGATGTTCGAGCTTTTGCTTGTTTCTCCAGCCAGTTGGGAATTATGCTTTGTGTTCGTTTTTTTGTGTGCAAAAAACATTGCATCAAGTATTTGATAAAACACCTCTACTGTTTTATCTAGTATAAAATCTAATAAGACTTTAAACTCATGAAACACGATAGGTCTTCTCTGAATAGGAAAATACCAATCGTTTTGTAGATTTTTAATTGATATGCATGAAAGATCCATTTAGCATTCAATGAACTTCACACAGGATCGATAACAAGTGTTGATTTTAAGATAACTGGGTGGAATGAGTTCGCACTTGACTCGAGATTATATTTAAATTGCCTCAATGTTGTGCATTCAATGAGAAAAAACTGATAAAAATATTGATTCGATAAATAATATAATATTGTTTTTTTATAAAGAAGCAAATTCAGCCTTACTTGGTTAAATTATTTTATTAAATTGTAGATTTTAAAATTGTGCAAAAAAATGCTTAGGTTGGAAAAATGCTGTTTTTTATTTATTTACCGTTTCAGATACTAAGCTAGAAAGTAAATATATCGGAGTACGGTTGCGTTTACCGAATGTTAGAACTATATGCGCAGATGAATTAGAATAATATGAAGTCAAATTGTTAATTTTTTAAAGAATACTTGCACATTCACTTTTGTATGTGGTTCTTTTTTTTTAAAGAGGATAGGGGTAAAATTCTGGAGTCACTCATAAGAAGACTTAATTTATTCTATAGAACCATTTCGTTAATATTAATATAAGCTTTTACAAAAAACATAGTGTTAGAGGACATCCATAAATTACGTGAGGTCAAAAAAAAGGGGGGGGGGAGGGGTTTGGAAAAATCTCACCAAATCTCACCAAGGGGGGAGGGGGGGTCGATTAAAATCTCACATCAACTTTTCAAGTTAGAAATTATACGATTTTCTTAAGCGTGAAAAAGGAATAATACCCACAGATAAGATACTGTGATGATTTTTAGTCTGAATAATGTCCTTTTCCACAACATCATTAATAATGGAAAAGTTTTAGGTGCTGTGAAGCACAAAATGCAAACGAATAGGATAGAAAATTATTTTTAAAGGCTGTTGGCAAATCTCACATGGGGGGAGGGGGGTCCAGCAAAATCTCACTAAATCTCACCAAGGAGGGAGGGGGGGTCCAGATTTTGGAAAAAAACACCTCACGTAATTTATGGATGTCCCCTTATCAGTTTTGTGAAATTTATTCTATAAGAACCCTGAAGTTAATACCATTAGGCATAAGGTATATAAAAATAGTATACTATAAGGGTTGAAGAACAACTTTGATATATAGTTCACAAAAAAAACTAAATTAGCTCTTTTCGGTTAACAAGAAATTTATTGCCATGGCTTCACTTAGGAAGCACGCTTTGTTCAATGTATATTTTATTTGTAAATAATATTATTTCTCATTTGTAAATAGAAAAACAGTCTCAAAAAATGAAGTATCTCTTTAGATCCCTCCAATAATAAACTCGGTCCCCAATGTAGCAAATCTGGGGACTCGGTTCCGAATGAGCAAAAAGTAGCTTATCAAAATAGGTTACGGCTATCCACTTACAGAGGTTCCACTTTTAACGAAATACCCGACAAAGTACTACAAATCCGCTATCTGGCAAGTTAAATATCACCAAGCTATTTTGGAATAACAGTAATATCGCCAAAAATTGCAAACCAACTTATATAAGTATGCAAACCAACTTACTAACCAAGTAACCTAACTTACTACTTACCAAGTTGCAAATTGCAAAACAACTTATATAGGTAAGCATGCAGTTTCAATGGTAACAACAATGAAAATTTAGCTGTATTTAAATATTTTTCACGCAAAACAGGTTGTCGGTATTTGACGGGACGCATATTTACAAAGGCTCAACACTAGGGCGCCTCATTAAATTGTTTCATTCATAACTTATTAAATAAACTAAATTAAAAAAAACTCGCCTTCGGGTTCCCCAGTCTTGATCCTTTGCAAATATGCTAACGGAGCAGATAACGGAATAGTACCCCCCGCCACTCACCTGAAATCCCTTCCGATGGTGTTGAGAAAGACCCTGAGACTCGGCATCTCTTCCGACAAAAGGTACACCACCACGACGATCGTCGCGATCAAGATGAAGAGGAGGAGGCATACTATATAAAATAAGGGAGCCACGGTGACACAAATTACCACAACAAAAGGAGGAAAAAGAAGATGAGACTTCACTTAATGGCCCGAGCGCAGAGTCGAGGAGAATCGCGTATGACAATAGCGGGAGTAACTCTCTAACTAGAGAGAGAGTAAGTGAACTTCGATCGTCAGCAGTCCGAAGGTCAGGCTTTCGTATAAATGGGCGGGTGAGGATGACGTTGAGGCGATGTGTCGTAATATCACCCATGACATTCCCCTTTTTCTTTTGCATTGATTCCTCCCGAAATGTTTAACCCCTCTTCGCTGGACTGTACTGAATTCAGAAAAGGGGGTGGGTCTTTTCGACTGATTTAACACTGGACAGCAAGGCTGCTTGATTTTTAAGTTAGTCATACGAACATTTTGAAGTCGGGAAGTCTCCGTGTGTTTGCTTTGTGTTTCTTTAAATAAATTTAATTAAGAGCACTGTAAATTTGACATAATATTTTCAATGACAGTGAATAATTTTGTTCTGACATTTTACTGCAAATATAGCATGTATAATTTTTTTCTGACATTTTACTGCAAATACAGGATGTTTCGAAAGTCCGTTTCACGGATTTATTATGAAACAAGGAGTACCCATGGTAAAATGACCATGAATCCATTTAGACGGGCTTACTTACAGTGATCTTAGCAGTAAAAAAAGAAGTTAAAAGTTAATAAAAGATAAGAGATAGAAAAACCTACAGTTTAAAAATTGTTTTGAATATCATAAAACTTTTAGGAGGTATTAACGTAGAAACGGCAGAAACTTTTTCGAGCATCAAAAAGAAAAAGTTCGCAAATTTATGTAGAACTTCTGAATTTTTTCGTTCCTTTTTTAATTACTTTTTCTTTACTTCTATGACCCTAGGAGACGCTTTGTACAAGAGGCTACCCAGTTGCCTTAACCTCTAGAACAGTGTCTCCCAACGTGGGGCGCACGCCCCACCGGGGGGCAATATCATTTTCTTGGGGGGAATTTGAAAATTTTCAACCAAATTGCCTCCCAGATGGGTCCAATCCAGGGGGGAAATTTAAGGTATCCGCCTACCCCTAAAATGACGATTTTCGACTTTTTCGTCGAAATTTTTTTTCTTACTTTTTCGAGTAGTTTAGACTTTTATCTTTCCAAAACTGTTTTCATTTTACTTATAGGGGAATTAGAAAAGAAATTACAGCATTTTTAAAACAGATAGTCGTGTGTGATCGTATACAAATATAAATTTTAAGCTAATTTTCTCGGAACTAAATTTTGCATAAAAACCCTCCACTATTTACATGATTACTCAAAAACTATCCAAGATATTCACTCCAAATTTTAACAGTATATTAATCATACTGTTATTAACCAGATAACCAGATGGACCTCAGATTTTTATGTAAGTTTATTATTTTTGTTTTTATTGATGTTTTTTTTGTTAAATGGTAGTAGAAATTTTTAAATTTTTCATTTACCTTTACATTTTATGCTGTAAAACAATTACTTTTCAAAATATGTCTTAGAAAATAGTCCATTCTGAAGATAAGTGTTATAGGATACTTGTGTCCAAAGGAAATTTATATAGGGGTAATAGTTTTTCGGCAAGAGTGAGAGGGGTTTTTATAAAAAATCACTTAAATTTTACACTAATTACCCCATATTTTAGAAAGTAATATAATTAATTTTGTTTTTTTAGCATTGATCAAGGTTTTGATGTACATTTAAACTAAAAATTAAAAAATTAAATTTGTAAATCAAGTATTTCAAAAAAATGGTCTCAAAGGTAGGCGGATACCTTAAAAAAATTCTTTAAAAAGAAGTTTATCAAAATCTGAGCCTATTATCCTATCTGAGAATGTATGTCTGAAATCTGGACCAGTATGTATCAAAACCAAGTTGTGAAACCCTGTTTTTAGAGTCTAATTTACAAACCTTTTCTCGGGGATGACCCAAGATATCTTTGTTTTTAGAACGCTTATATTTGACACTTTTTACATTTGGTTCATCAAAATGCAAATCTTACCAAAAAATTTATATCCAAAATTTCCCAACTAGGGGTACCAAACTAGTTAAAAACCTGCTTCCTAGAGTCAAATTTCCGAAAATTTGCTGGGGGAGGACCCCCAGACCCCCCTTAGTACTTACAACTTAATTGCTCATAACTTTATTTAGTTCTTTAGCGTGCAATTTCTACCTAAAAATGTTCTGAAAAGCTTCATTAGACTTATTAAATATGAATGGGAGGGAGGGGCTATGAAATAATTTTGGCTCCCTCTAAAAATATATTTCTATGTGCCACTGAGACCTGGGGGGGCATGGAAAATTTAGAAAGGCTTTGGTGGGGCATGGACCGAAAAAGGTTGGGAAACACTGCTCTAGAATATCTAGCCTTTGGAATGATATTGTAAGAAATATAAATGGTTGTTTTTCCAATAAGATTCCAATTTCAGTATGCAATCATAATGTTATTCAAATGATTATTTAAAATGTTTTATCAAGATAAAACATATTAGCAATGGCTTTATTTATTTGAAAACTATCTCACATTTCCGTTAATTAAATTTTAGGCTTCTAAAATTACGTTTGCATTATAATTGTGATTAAATTAAGTTGAAAGCCTGGATAAAGCCTCCCACAAAAGTCATTTTAGAAACAGGAAAATTAGTTACATTAAAATATAAATTTAAAGTAAAACAAAATATGGTCAATCCTATATACTCTTCATTCGTGTACTTTTCTCCGAAAACAATGAATGCTTCTAAGAATGGAACAAAGATATGATATTTTCTGCCTGTTCATTCAATAATCAATAGATGGAGAGAATTTTTTTTCTCATATCATAGTAGTTTCCCAAAAATGCTTATCTGAAAAGATAAGTTCCTATCTGTTATTCAGAAAAAGGGTACATCTACTAAATGCACTCAATAATATTTGTAATTTGATTTGCAATCATTAACATATCTTAAGACTTAAACTGTGATTAGGATAAAGAACTAGGAAAAAGAACCTAAACAACTTGGTATTTCAACTCCCAAAATCATAAATCAATGCCATTACAAAAAATATAATACTTATGTTTAAAAATATATATTATTTTAAACATAAAGGTATAATTTCAGACTTGAAATCTTTAAAAGTAGTCCCTGAGGATGATCTCATCTTTAAATAAATAGACATGTCAAATACTTTATTAATCCTTCTGTGTTTTTATCTTTGAATTAAATCAGTGAGCTCTCAAAAAAGGAAACCTTACATTTAACTCGTGACGAACGTGGAAAATAATCTGATATTTCTGCATATTAAAATTGTTGTTTATGTTTAGTTTTTCAGTAAAACTTAAGGTATAAAATTTTGTTGAATACAGAATAACCAACAGATAAACCAGGTTTACATTTACATGGATTGGCATTATGACATGATATTTTACAGTTATTTTATCAAGAAGTCCTTAAAGTGCTCTTAAAATACCATAAATAGAGCCATGAGATTTGCTGAGCTTGTTATTTATATCATAAATAATCTTTTGTACTGTTATCTAAGGTCAAAATTAAGTAATTTCTCAAGTGTTTATACTTAAAAAATTGAGTTTTATTGGTAAAATTTTAGATGAGTTATTTTGAGTACTTGAAGGTGTATATGCCCTAACCTTTTGCCTGACTAAAGATGGAAATTAAAGAATAGCTGCATGTCTTGACCCTTGACCAAGATATTCGCACCCGGAGCTTTAGTAAGAGGTAACCCACTGCTGGTAGACGCAGTAAGTAGTTTGAATGGTGGAATAAGAGAGAAAAATGATTGATGCAGAAAAAAGTCTGAACATTAAATTATAAATGCTATAATTTCTCAATGTCTTCTACCATTGTAATTTCTGAATAGTATCTACTTTTTCCATGTATGAATTCCCATAGGTTATGTTTAGTTTTTGCACCTGAAACTGATGAATTTCTCAGATGTTCTTAAAATTCTTTCCCTTCCTGAGGATAGGAGAATTTAAAAGGGGGTCCAAGGGGCAATGACTCCCACCAACTTTTAAGGAAAGTGCCTTTTTGCTGGAGACTGAAACTCTTCGGCTACTTGTAGAGTTAAAAGTGTTTTTTTTTTCAAATAATCCATAGATAGTCCAGGCAATCTGTTACTAAACCGGTAAAAAATTGCAACATTTGGTTTTTCAACGGTTTTCACTTGGGAATGACCTCAATAATAACATACTAAAAATCGGAAAAAATCGGTCCACGGGAAGTTTAATTTTTTTTTAATTTTTAAAAAATGGCCGAAAAAAATTTCACAAAATTATAGTAATCGAGACTTATGATACATGTTCATAGGCTATTTTTCAGTGCTGAATAGGAATATACCATTTAAATTTTTTAAAAATTCAAAATTTCAATTTTTAAAAATTAATTCAAAATTTGGAAAGTTGAAATAATTCAAAAACATCGCTCAAAACCACAAAATAATTGCAAAAGAAATCATTTAAACGGTTTTCAATTAGAAATGACTTAAATAATAACATACTAAAAATGGAAGAAAATCGGATAATAAAAAACACTAAATATTGATGATGAATTCTGAATCACCCTGTATATTTAATAAAGATAAAATAATTATTTTATTATTGATTATATTACCTGATATAATACTTCCTTTTTTCTAAACCTTCTTAAAACAGAAAGCCTGCTGGGTTGCTAGAAGCTCTTATTGGCTTGTGAGTTTGAGAGCGAGTTGTACTACTACGCGCTACGCCACTTTAAAAAATAATAATAATGAACATTTTATGCACATCGGGATGAAAATATGCTTAATATACGTGGATTTAAAAAACTAATCATTATTCAAAATTGAAGCTCTAAATTTCACTCAAAATTCGGACACCGCGCGGGGAACTACTTTCTTTGATGCTCAAGTTAAGTTGCAACTGAGTATAGACATATTTGTTGTTATTGTTGTGGACAATATTTTTTTCAAAAATCAATAATAAAATTATTTAAAAGGAAACTTTATTTAACACTGAAAAATACAGTAAATGTGAATAGATGAAACAAATTTAAACATTTTTTGGTTTTCTGTTTAAAATCACTCCTGTTATAATAAAGTAATGAAGTACGTATAAGTAAGGGTTAGAAATAAAACAACAAATAATAAATAAAAAACAAAGCAAATAATTATAGTAAATAAAAAAGTATCAATAAATAAATTTCTTAGACATTTTATACAGTTTTCATATCCTAATTTTCATCAGTTTTCTCATATTAGCATATGAATGAGCATATATTTTTATAAGCACATGAAACAAATACAATGACTAATAAAAAACCAACAGTACGCTTAAAAGTTTTTTAGTTTTATCCAGTAGCGGATTTTTAAATAGGCTGGCTAGGCTATAGCTTACGGCAGCAAATTTTAGTAGGCGGCAAATTTTCGACGGCAGAATTTTTTTCTGAATAATGATGGAGAAGAGAAAGAAAACACTAAACATAAGCTTTGGAAAGACGAATAACGTCCTTTCAGAAAAGCAATTCTGTGGTTTACAAGGAACTGTTCTCTTTGTTCCCAAAGGGTCGCAAAATGAGCTAAAACACTACTGTAACGGGCAATTTCCGAAAAAATTTCTGGGGGAGAACCCCCAAAACCCCCTCTCAAATTTTTATACAGTGTTTTTTCCTAGAATAATTACGCCACCTACAAGAAGCTTTTAACTTTTGATGCTCTCTCCATAAAGTTTGAAAAGAAGATAAACACAAGTTCGGGGGGAATTTCCAAAAACATTTTCTGCGGGAGGACCTCTGGCCCCCATTTGACGTTTTTTTAAACTTTTTCCCCCAGAAAATTCTGTGGTTTTCATGGAACTGTAAGGTTCTCAAAATGAGCTTGAAACACTACTTTAAGAGGCAAGTTTTCAAAAATTTTCTGGGGTTGACCCTCAGACCACCCCCCCTTTTACTTCGAGCTGACATTGAAAAATTGCAACATTTCGTGTAAAGTATTACTTTTAAGTGATGTAACACTTCAGTGGTACAAATACACTCAGGACTTTAAGAAGACGTTCAGTCAGACCGCCCCCCTCCCCAAAAAAATTAAGAAACCAAAAGTCACATCACGCGGCGTGTACCAAACCCACTTAAAATCTTGCCCCCCCCCAGCCAAAATCTGAAATGACGCCCCTGTTTAGTTTTGTAAGTATAGCATTTACGTGGCAAATTTTGGTTCAGCTTATAGGCGGCTCAATTGGAAATCCGCCCCTGGTTTTATCACCCCATTTACAAGGTCAGAGTGCATTTCTTTCGTAAATGGCACATAAGTTTGCTTTTTACGGTCCAGAAAGAACAGAGGATCACTTATCTCCTCAGGATTGTAACCTTCCTTCTGAAAACTAACTTTTCTAAGTTTGTACGTTCCTGTAAGTAAATAAAAAAAACGTTTAGAGGTGGATATTAAAACAGAAGCTTAAAGTTAAAGTGGAATATCTAAAGAAGCACAGAAATAATTTTGGTTGAACTGAACTTTATAATATTAAGCCATCTCAGTGAAGTGTTTACCATACCAATCATGATTATCTTTTACAATAATATTAAAATGATAGAAAATTTTAAAAGTTTGAAATTAAAATTTATTACAGAAAATGAATAGAGAGAGACATGGATTTTTCAAGTAGGGCCGTTCAAATATTACGTAAGCACTTTTTTGATCATTTTTAACCCCCCACCCTCCCCCCTTGTCAGCAAAGATAAGCAAACCTCAAACCATAATTACATAAACAACTGCCGGACCCCCCCTCCCGAAATTTTGACTTCCATTTTAGTAAATACTGTTTTTTTCCTCCTTGAAAATTACGTGACACATAAGGATCTGTCTTTTTTGGGTGTAACCTTAAGGGTTCAAAAATGAGTCGAAACACTACTTTTCGGGGTTAAAATTTCAAAATGTTTGGGGGAGTCCATCCCCAGAAAAAAGTGCTCACGTCAGATTTCCTAATTAAATTTTTTGTCAATTTTTTTTTGGTTGAGTTTTGAAATTATTTATGCAAGAAACAAGAGATTTTCGAAAATTTAGTACCTTACGTAAGCATCACTCATATCCCCCTCCCCCTTGTCAGGAAAAATAAGCAAACAGATCACCCCCTCCCCTCCGTTAGGTGCTTATACGTAATATTTGAACGGCCCCGTAACACCAAAATGTTTTATTAATTTTTTGGGTTTCGGATATGTTTTTAAACAAGATAGGATCCAATGAATTTAAGAAAACATCAAATGAATAACTATGATTCTTATTTTCAAATGATATAGATATATTTTAAATTGCCCTCATAAATCATTTAAAACAAGTTCAGATAGTTACAGACTACATAAAAAAGGGCCCTTTGTCCCCTTAGAGGACAATGTGTTGTAGTCCAAAAGTAATTAATAGTAAAATATTTTAACTGAAATCTCTTACCTGTTGCTTCGATATCAGCTGAAATCCTAATAAAAACAGGCATTGCATATAAGGGTAGGCTCTTACTTGTATCATTATAAAGTTTACTAAACTGGATGTTTTCAACAGTACTCTGGATTGTAGCCATGCCTGCTCGACCTTCCATATCTATGAATGAAAGCACCAATCAATATTAACATTTTTAAATAAAAATCATTAACATTTTTATCACGGCATCATTTCATGGGGAGGTGATTATTAGGGTGGTCCTTATTTTTCAAAGTTGGAATTTTTTTCCAGCCGCCCCCTTAATTTTCTTCCTTTTACTATAAAATGAAAGTGTGCAAAAGGATTTTCCGATATTTTAATACTAGCTGGTATGCCCGGCCTTGCACGGGTGCAGAGTATAAATTTATTATTTTTAAGTTTTCCCAAATACATTTCTAATTTTGTATAATCAGCATTTACCAATCATCCCGGTATCCCAGGCGTTTTTGTTTTCATATTCCGGTGTTCCCGGTAACTTTTCCTATCCCGGTGTTTCTAGTAATTTTTCTTATCCCGGTGTTCCCGGGTGGATTAAAATTCCTTCAGTTCTTACTTAACCAATATAATTTTTGAATGGTTTCCATATTTACATGGAAAAAGAATTCTAAAAATTATTTAAAATTGCTTAGATCCCATGATTAATCATATCTTCAGGAATTAACGTTTTCGGTGAAATTATTCAATAATTAAAGCTTTTCAAAATCAATATTTTCTAGTTGAAAGGGAGTTTTAATAGTTTTTTTTGTTTGTTAACCAACTTTCTTAAAAGCTGAAATATTATCACCTTTTGATTTTACATCCTCGTTTCCATGGAGACTATTTTAACAACATGATAATCCATAAATCTTTTTAAAATATAAAAATTAGATTAACTCTCAAATAAAAATATGTTTAACTATACTTAAAACTTTTAAATTTAATTGA
Organism: Tetragnatha versicolor; assembly: GCA_024610705.1. Taxonomy (NCBI): domain Eukaryota; kingdom Metazoa; phylum Arthropoda; class Arachnida; order Araneae; family Tetragnathidae; genus Tetragnatha; species Tetragnatha versicolor. The sequence goes on from JANDEH010000007.1 coordinate 45,895,349, forward strand.
AATAGATTTTTAAATTATTAATAAAATTTTTAAATAGACTTGTACCTAGTGTTTCAAATAAAAACTTGTTGTTTAGCATTAAATTTTCTTTGTAACAATGAGTAAGCATATCTCTTTTTGAATAGAAATAAAGCTGTTTCAGCAAAATGACCATAAAAAGGGTCAAAAGAGGGTCAAGGGGTCATTAAAAGTTTTCGAAACATAGCCTATGTTTTTTCTGGAGTTTTTTTACGTATGTATACCAAGTTTGGTGCAGATCGGAAGAAAAATGTGGATTTGTATAAAAGACAAACATACATACCCATATACCCACACTTGATTTTATTATATTAGATTAACACGTGCCTCATCGCGGTTGAAGTTTGAATCCCATAGCGCGCCATAGTAATAGTATGGCTAGGGTGTCTCAAAATAATAACAAATTATAACTATATTAGCTATAAATTATGTCTAGTTTTTGGAGCTTTGGAATATTCTTTTTACTGTCTAAAACGGATCATTTAGCAAGTTGCCAGGGAAGGGAAGTTATTCAAATTTTTTTGTTTAATTTATTTTAACTTTAGTTTTCCTAAAACAAATATACATAATATAAAATATTATAAGCACTAAAGAGAGAAAGGGAATTGAATCCGATAAAAAAATACTTCTGTACAAATACATAGATAATATTAAACGCATTAAAACTAAATTAGAAGTTTTGAACGTTGAACAACAAGTGCAACAAAATCTAATGATTCTAACAGATATACGGCTATTTTCGATTATTTTGCAGTGCTTCGTTTAAGTAATTTTAACACAGGGAAAAAATAATTACTGCACTTTAAAATCAGGGGTCATACATATGATTTTTTAAAGAAAATGTCATTGCTTTTTCTGTAAAAATATAATACGTCACCAATAGAAGTTCCTATTTCAACAGGAGATTAACATTGCATTTAAAAGAAATAAAAAATGCTATTATTAGCGGTTATTTCAAACATGGTTGTAAGAAACAATAATCAAATAACCATCTTTTTCAAAACTTTTAATACTATTATGGTTGGGTATCGATTTGTATCATATAGCCAAACTCACTTGGGATTTCTACTCCATAGACAACACAAGCGGCATGTCCCAAAGCTTTGCTAAACACATTTTCTACCTGACTCGAAGATACGTTTTCTCCCCTCCAACGGAAAGTATCTCCAGTACGATCCACGAAATACAAATACCCTTCTTCGTCCATCACTAAAATATCACCTAGAATTGGAATCAAAGAAACATTATTAGACGTAAAAGTATTTAAATTAAACTATTCTAAGCGTTCCATCCGAACACTTTTGAATAATGAATAGAAGCTATTCAATCTGATCAATATGAAGAAAACGCCTCAACCATTAAAAAAACACTACTTTATAGATATCGGATATCGGTAATTTTTTATTTTCAGACAATTATCTTAAATTCATTTTTAATCATGCAATTTTTTAAAGAGTGGAGTATTGAAAAAATATATTAACCTGATAAAAAAGCCAAGTCTCCATTGGTAAAACAGTCTTTAATGATTTTCTTATTTGTATCATCTTTGTTAGCATACCCATCAAAGTTATTGTATCCGTTGTTTATAATTTTTCCTACCACTTCTCCTGGTTCACCTAGAAAAGAAAAAAAAACTTATGATAAAAGATCTAAATGAAAATATTTGGATATACCTTTATGGATAGATAATATGCATAATATTAAAAAAGTGTAATAAAAGTTTGTAAGTCACTAGATCAATATTATAAGTTTATTTTAATTTTAAATTTAAGTAAATGCTCTATGATTCAAAAGATTCCTAAAGATTATTTGTTTTCTACTACTGAACTCATTGGTGCAACAGCCCTAGTGGGCCAAGGCCTACGATGCCCATCTTCGTTTTCGTGACCGTGGGGCCCTGGGGTGCAAGGCATGTGTCCCGGTTAGGTGGTCATTCTAACGCGAGACCCCCAGTGTTTAGTTCCCAAGCAAGCTTGGTCCTCATTTTATCGACCCACTGAAGGGATGAAAGGCTGAGTTGACCTTGAGTTTGTAAGTAACTAGACCAATATTATAAGCTTATTTTAATATTAAATTTATGTAAATGCTCTATGATTCAAAAGATTCTTAAAGATTATTTGTTTTCACATAGTCAAAAAAGATAATATCCTAAGATTTAAATAAATGTACAAGATTGATTTTCTTTTAAAAATTCATTTATTTTGACACAGTTATTCATTTTACAGATACAAAAAATAAAAAGGAGAAAGAAATGATAGATAGAACGTTTCTGATAAATGTAAAACTAATTTGAATCCAGATGTGATGACTAGAGAAAATAGCTAGATCCTTTTGTTCTACTCTTTTATGTCACAGCTTTTAAATTAATGTTTAACACTTTGAGATGTAACATAGTGTGAATATATTTATAAAAATCTCATAAAAGAATGGTAACGTCATTGTAAAACGCCAAAGAGGAAGTTGCATGATTTTTTTTTATTTTTTTAATCGATTCCTCTTGCAAAAATAAGCAACTACCCAAAATTTGAGGCCGATCGAGAAATTTTTTGATTGTCAAAAAAATTAACAAAAATCCCCTTTTTAAAAGCGCGCGAAAACGCCAAGAGTTTGGATGTGACGTCATCTTATACTAAACATTGTTGTAAAGCAATGGAGTTGATGGTATTATTGTTGACGTCATCTTATAGTTTAAACAATAAACGTTTTCAGTCACGTGTTTTTTTCTCGACTTTTAAATTAAAATATTTAATTACCTGTACATTTTTTTGAAAAACTGACTAGATATTTCATTTTACCATACAAAAAACCATACGGAACACTTGTTTGTTTTTGAAAATCTGACACATGAAACTTCCTTATTGTTGTCAACGTGGTATGGTCAGTATAAAGATAAGAAAATATACCTGGCTTGCATCTAATGCAGAGTCCTTTGGAATTTCTCACAGGAATTCTAGTTTCTGGATCTACTCTTATGAGAGATATAGGATATAGATGTCCGAAAGTTCTAGGTATAAAACCGACAGCTCCTACTTTTCCGAATGCGTTAACTACATAAATTCAGAGGGAAACACAGAGATTAATTAGAATTACTTATTTGTAAAAAAATTAAATCACACGATTTCATAACTTGGTTGCGATGTTTCTTGACCTTATGAAGTCACTGCACGGAAGGAAAAATTGAGTAAACAGAAAGTCTGCTGGGTTGCTAGGAAGAGATTTGGTACGCAAATCTTCTTAAAAAGACGCTGTACACATAAATAATGGGTTACACTTCTAGGGGGGATAGTAGACACCTAGACGAGTCAGAATCACATAGAATTTGAGGGTCCCAGACCAAATCCCAGGGAGTTAAAAATGGAGCGACACCCCAAAAAAATTATTGAAAAATTCAATTTGTAGAAATACTACTATTGGTAAAAATTTAATTATGATCTCAAAAATTTTGGTTTAGTATGATCTTTAAATTATCTCAAAAGTCTTCACTTTAAAATTTGTTTTATAAGGAAAAAAGTTAAAAAACCACAAAAAAATGTGAAATTTCTGCCAAAACCTCATTTTGTATTTCGAAACCCTTTCTTTTTATTTTATAATCTGAAAGATCATAGTTGTAAACAGTGGCGGATCTACGGGGGGGGCTTTCGGGCTGAAGCCCCCCCCAAAACGTCTAACATTTAACTAAGTTTGTCAAAACGCAAAAAATCTATACCCGAAATTCGGAAGAGGCGTACCAAAACGAGTTGAAAAAGTGGGGTTTTTTACTTTAATTTCCAAAAATTTTCTGGGGGAGGACCCCCAGACCCACCTTTCAGTGGTTTGAGTACGATAATTCACTATCTTTTCCATATTACCATTAACAAAAAAAATTCACTTGGATTATGAAAATTCTTAGCCCCCCCCAAAACCAAATCCTGGATCCGCCACTGGTTGTAAACCCTTAATTCCAAAGTTTCAAGTGAAAACCATCAATATTAAACGCTTGAGATCCTGTTGAAGTTCGTTTTTTGTGTGCGCAAACTGGTTTCCTATATAGCCGTTTCTAAAACGGCAGCTTGCGGACGCAAAAAACGGACTTAAACCATGCTTTAACCGGCTCTCAAGCATTAAATATTGATGGTTTTTACGTGACACTTTAGACTTAAGGGTTTTCAACTATGATCTTTCATATAATTAAATCAAAAGAAAGGATTTCGAAATACAAAATAAAGTTTTGGCAGAGTTTTCACATTTTTTTGTGCTTTTTAAACTTTTTTTTTAATAAAAAAATTTCAAACTGAAAACTTTTAAGACAGTTTTAAAGATCATATTAAACCACAATTTTTGAGACCATACTTAAATTTTTTCCAATAGTAGTTCTACAAATTGAATTTTTCAATAATTTTTTTTGGGTGTCGCTCCATTTTTAACTCCCTGGGATTTCGTCTGAGACCCCCAAATCCTATGTGATTTTGGCTCGCCTAGGTGTCTACTATCCCCCCTAGAAGTGTGACCCAATATTTATGGGACACCCTGTATATACGTGGGTTTAACAAACTAATATTTCTATATTGAAGATCTTAATTTCACTCAAAATTCAGACACCGCGCTGGGAATAACTACTTTCTTGTTTGTTCTCAGTCAAGGTCAAGTAACATTGCAGTCAAGTAGAGTTAAACCTTGTACAGTTATATGAATAAAGCCACACTGTGCACATTGCCTCACCTATATTAGCATTTCCTTCTGTTGCACCGTACATTTCGACGATGCGCGGGATTCGGAACCTGTCCTGAAATTCCTGCCACAGATGGGGTTTGAGGCCGTTTCCGAACAAGAGCCTCAAGGAGTGTTGGGTTTCTTCTTCAACACGAGGTTGGTTGAGCAGATACCTGCAGATTTCTCCAATGTATTGGCCTATCTAATGGGGTAGTAAAGCTATAAGGAATATACTAAAGAAACAATTGTTTGAAAATTTGTAAGTCATAAAATGTAAGGAAAGGGATACAAAAAATTATTAAGGATTAGGCTATAATTATCCCTACGTTCAACAGAACTGAACTGAATACTGTGAAGGTTCACAGTATTATATCCAAATTTGTAATCATTTAAAAAAAATAATTAGCAACACAGATTAAGACTATTTTTAAAGTAACTCATGATCAGTGGTCGGGGACGATTCTATAGGGGGCTATAAGAGGTTTACACATAGTTCCACCCCCAAATTGAAACCACTTTTTAAAAAATGTTAATGAAAATATCCTTAGAATTTTTTAACTTTATTTTCTCATTTGTAATAGGGGAGAGTGGGGCTATTTCGCACATGGGGCACATTCGGACAGACGGCATTTCCCCTAGTAATTATTATTAATTTAAAAATCTGAAAAAATTACCAGTAGATAAAAGCATGACTACCACCTCTTGCATGAATTTTCAAAGCCCTGTGCCATTTCGTTGTGTGCGTACTAGAAATTTGCTAGCGTTAGAAGCAGCAAAGTAAATTTTCTTTTCATTTTGTTGACGTAAAATATCAATCAAAAATAACTCTCAAGTGGACATTCAGCATTATATTCAGTTGAGGCACTACTAAAGTAAGTTTCTAGAAAGGTTTTATTTCCCTTCTTTAATTATAAATATCTTGTTGGGACGTGGTAAACATGAACTGGTAGATGGGGCACATTCGTACACCAAAAGATGGGGCTGATTCGGACAGTGCGAATGTGCCTCATCTTTCCCATTTTTGATTAATAAAGTGATTTATATGTTTATAAGTGCAGTATATTTAATAACGTGAAGTTTAATTGTTTTTTATTGTAATTGTTTCAAAATTTGGTGATAATAGAAAATAACATCTTAAAGAAAGCTTCAGTTTTAAGGAATTTAGACCCAGATTTAATCTATGAAGAAATAATGTCCCTGATAATTGTTTAATACCAATTGACTTGGACTTAGGTGATTTTATTCTAGTAGAATTTGCTACTAAAAAGAAAATTTTGTTATGTTGGTCAAATAGAAAATTTGGAATTGAATGGTGCTCATTTAAAATTAATAATGAAAAACTCTAAAAACTTTCACATTAATGACGAAACTTTTATTTTCCCAGAAAGTAATTATTCAACATTCATACAAAAAGATAATATCGTATTACAAGTTCCCCAACCGTCAGTTTCAGGTGTTGTTAATAAGCGAGCTGTTGGTTCACTTTTCTTTTCGAATAAAACATGACAGTTAAAATATTGGTTAAACTTTTTTAAAATAATTATATTATGTGAAGTATGTCAATGTTCAATATTCTCTTCATTACTACAATTGTTTTCCTCATGTAAAACTTAGATGTTCAATATTTTCTGAAGCTGTTTTCTTTTTGTAAAAAAATCTTCAATTTAGATGAAAAATATGTAAAAGTGCCAAATATTTCGTTTAATTATCCTTACTTTAAAGTGCAATACACTTTTTGTTCGTAAAAATAATTATTGTATATTTTTGGCATGTGCACGAATGTGCCCCACACGTGTGCGAAACTGCCCCACCCATGGGGCACATTCGCACGAAATTTCTCGTTTTTTAGATTGATGATATAGGTTAGAAATTCTAGATGAATGCGACCAATTATCGTTCTAAAATATCGGGAAAGGTCTTAACTTCCATTTGAATCCGAGTTTGTTTCAATAACTCATCTAGATCCAAAGAAATATGCCGAAATGCACTTTTTGTGCGAATGTGCCCCGCTCTCCCCTAAAGAAATTCATGATGATAAACAAAAAACCATTTCGTTGAATCAACTATAAAATTTGACAACCTTTAACCAATTGGTGTTCCCTTTTGTATACTAATAAATAATTAGAACAGGGGCAAATTTTATCATGTACGATTGAAAATCCTACAAGGCGAAAATTTAATTTAAAAGCTAAGTAAACAAAAACCGTGTTTAAGATTTATTAGGTTTTTTTCGTGTGATTTTTTTCTGATTGTAACCATTTTTTACCTCAAAACATCAGTACTTCTTTGTATTTATTAGGTACCAATAGTTTCTATATAAACGTTGTAAAAACTAAAACATACCATCGCCATTAGTATTTTTTCAAGCATCATTTTATCCATATCAACCTAAGAAACAACAGGATTTTACCGTAGCTTTATGTTGAACGGCATCTTTCCAGTAGTTGGAAGCAGAAAACTTCTTCCTGATAATCATCTTCCCTCCAAATAAGAGGCAAACGGATACGAAGAACAAGCCTCCGGCAGTATGGTACATGGGAAGGGGGTTGTAGAATACTTCATCTTCTCCCAGATTACAACAATACTTGGAAGCGGCTGCCGTAAACAAAAGTCTAAAAGAAATGTAAAAAGGATTTAAGTAATCTCTCTATTCTAAAAAAAAGTTTTTGGTGAACGGTTTCCAGAGAAAGGCTTTTTAATTACTGATCCGTATAACACATACTTGGTATCAAACTGTCTGGATTCTTTTGAGGATGTGCAAAGTGCCTTTAGAATTTCTAAAAAAAATCTCAATTTTAAAATATTTCCATTTTTTTAGATTTCGGATAAGGTCGCAGTTACAAAGCAAGAAACTATGAATTTTAAAACAATTGAAAACATATTTCACTGGTTTTTTAATATTCAAATAGATTAAATAATCATCTTTCTATTTATAACACGAATTTAAAAAATATATTTTGTGTTATTTTTAACAATATTTATATTTTTGTTGTTCAAAGGGTTTAATTGTTGTTCAAACGGTTTTCATAAAATTTTAAACTTATATATAACGAAGTGTATATTTGGACGGCCAAAACGGCCAGTGGCGCATGCGCTGTAGGTCTCGTGATGACGTAGCAGTCTCGGCGCTTAGTGATGGAACCAATGGTACGCCTAGCCGTGGAAGTTAGAGTAGAGTTTAGTTGAAAAATGGCCGTGCAAATATACAGTGCCTATATATAATTATTTTATTTTTTAAATAACAAATTAATATTTTTATATTTATCTTTGTAGTTGTGGCAACCTAATCATTACTATATTTACAATAAAATATACACTCGCTTTCGGAAATTTTGAATTTTGCATTTATTTTTTATATACTTTTGCAGTATGTTTTTTAAGGTAGTAAAATGTAACTTTATTTCATAATGACAAAACGCAAACAACTAAGTAACACGGGTGAATGTTTTAGAAATAAGGATGAAAATGTTGGAAGTCTTGACATTCGGTGTCGTTGCTATGAAAATGACACAACTTCGAAGTTTGTTTCTCATGAAGATAAAATTCTAAATTTTCGCGATGTTTAAGATAATTAATACATTTTTAACAGTCAATCATTACAAATTTTAAGAAAGTTAAATTTATTCCTGAGATATTTCAATGCTTCCCTTAATGTATCTGTGGAAAACATTACCTTAGGGAAATGGGTAAAAGAATGTTTACATTGCTTTGTTGTTAATTTTCTTGGGGTTCGATTCCGTTATAGTTCCCGCTAAATATCGCCAATCTCTTTCGAACGCTCAATATTCAAATGTAAACCAATTTTTCTAATTTTTAATGATAAACTGAATAGTTATAGATCTAATTAAACACTTTAATCTATGAATTTGAAACAATTTATCAATATTAATACTTTATAGTGTCCAAAAGAGATTAGTGACATTTAGCGGGAACTATAACGGAATTCAACCCCAAGAAAATTAACAACAGAGCAATGTAAATATTTTTACCCATTTCCCTAAGGTAATGTGTTTTTCACAGATACATTAAGGGAAGCACTGAAACATTAAGGGAAGGTTAATATTTATCGGGAACTATATATGAACCTTTCTTGGAATTATAAAGCGATCCGCCAATTCATGTTACCATAAAGGAATACCACGGAGAAGTACTACCCCTGTGTTAAGAATGTTTTATAAAGTGAGTAAGTGCAGTGAGCTGGGTTTTGTGGGGAATTGTGAAGTGGTCCAAAAGTTACTGCGTCAGCAGTTAAGGGGTCCGGGACACAATTTTCTAAAAACTTTACTAATTAACTTAGAATTTTGAAATTTTTTATACTGATCAACCATCTAACAACTAAGCAAAATCACATCAGAAAAGTATTAAAAAAGTTTTTAAAAAAATTAAAAATTGAAATTTCATTAAAAAAGTGGGGTCATTTTTAAAATTGATATAACTCAAAATATTATTGATAAATTTTCAAATTTTGTTCACTTAATAAAACAGAAACATATTATCTGTATTCTGGTCAAGGCATTTAAAGAAATATTAATTTTTTGGAAAAATATGAACAATTAAGTAAAAAATTCTTGAAATTTTTATGCAAATTCTTTTTAAAAATTCATATTTTAAAAAGTATATAAAATTTTTAAATTTCCCTTGATCAAATTAAAGTAAAGTGTTTAAAAAGTATGTATTTCAAATTTCAACTCTTTACCTTGAACGTTTCTTGACTTATATCAATTTAAAGATGAGAAACAGTGAAAAAACGCATCATAGAGAAAACCGGATTTGAATTTTGAAAATATAATGCTTGATAACCAAAGCAGCCGGCAACAAATGATTATTACTCCAGTTATATTTATGATAGAAACATAATTCAAGCATCATTTTAAGCAGAAAAAACAGGGTTCCGTTTTAAAAGCAAAAAACTTTTTTTGAAAATCTCACGATTTTTGTGTCCCAGACCCCCTTAACGGGGGTTGGTGAGCGATAGCGAGCAGGGGGCGGTAGCCCCCTAGTACAATAAAAATAAAATTTGTAAATGATAATATATGAGTAAAGAAACTTCCTGAATTGTCTCTTTTAAATTAGCTTGGATAGTATCTATGAATAATTTATGAGGAAATAAGTCTTTCTCGGCATTGGGCATAGTATGTGATGATCCTTTTATTTATACATTCTTATTACCTACTCTAAATAATTTTTTAATCTTTAAGTTAGGTAATACAAATGCATGTTAAATAATTTCGAAACTTGATAAAAGAATATCATAATATTTTGGTAAAAATTATGAATGATATAACAGTCAAATTTTTCTATAAATGAATTTTAGTTCTTCCCTATGGTTCACTGATGATACGATTCATCTACATCAGTGGTTCTCAACTCAAATATGTCTGCGGACCACTTCACTTAAATTTGAACCCCGTACGGACCATCTCTATACCCAACTTTATCTTAAAAGGTTTAATCTTTAATCGATGCATTTATTACCCACAGAAACTATTTTTTCAAATTTTCCACACAATTTTTGGTTGAGTTAATCCGCGATGAGTTTGGATCCGCGGACCACCTGTTGGGAACCACTGATCTACATTATCATGTGTTTTCCGCGCTGAACCTTTTTTTACATAATCATCCCAACCTGTAACTTTTAACTCTTTAGACCAGGGGCGGTAATTGGCGAACCGCGGTCCGCATCCGGACTGCGTGAGGTTGTTTTCCGAACCGCCAAAACGTTTTGAAAATCATGAATATGTACTTTTACACTTCAAAAATTAGTTTGACCCGCTTTTTAAGAGTCAAATTTCAAAAGGTTTCCTGGGGGAAACCCCCAGACCCCCACTTTTAATGTAAAAACTTCTCATAACATTAAACTTAACAATATAATTAAGCAGGTAGCGTACTCAAATTACATCTTTGTAAAAATAAACGTGTGTTTGAATATAAGAATTTAAAGTAGTAAGAATACTATTTTTTCTCCGGACCTCGATGTAAATGTTCAAAATTATTTGAACCCCAAGTAAAATTACTTGCTTACCTCTGCTTTAAAAGTAAGTTTTGGAATTTTAAAAATGAGCAACTTCGCAAGCAACATTATGAATTTTTAGATTTAAGAAGGTAAAAAACTGCAAGTCACCTATTCATTTGATAAAACCCAATTTTTTTTAATTCAATAAATTACCGATTATGACGAATAATGGCAGCTTTAGGAAATCCGGTAGTCCCTGAGGTATAAATGTACAGTAGCTTATCTGAAAGAAACACAAATATTTCCTTACGTATTATATTATAACACAGAGATTAGACATATACACTACATTTTAAATTGCGTTTTATTTTAAAAGTAATAAATATTATACCTTGGAAGCTAATTTTATGGTGATTTGGGTCCACAGGTTTGGAAGAGGCTTGTTCCAAAAGGTTATTTAACGATTCAGTTGGAAAGCAGACATCCTCTCTTGACATGTATTTACCAGTATAGCAAAAGAAATCCAAAGTTTCTTTATTTTTTAAGGATGGAACAACGTCTTTCACGGCTATAAAATGAAGGAAATGGGATCTTTAAAACTACAAATTCGATAATTATATATATTAAGTGTATTTTTATTACTTTAGTGTACGAGTTCGATGTGGACAATCTATGTACAATTATACCTCCTTGGAAGGGATTGAATAAATTCTGTTTTGCTAAAAAAAATGCGGCATAGATTTTCGTTAAATTTTCATTACATCCTTTATTATACAACTAAAAACTTTTGTATGATGAACATTTGTTCAAAAATCAATTATTCTTTTTACTTCACCCAATCCCGAAGATGTTACAAGTTACATGCGGTTTTAATTAATAGGAGATTGTACAGTACCTACTCTTGAATTTCGTAACTTACGCTTAATTTTCTTAACACATGCAAAGACTATAATGGAATACTTTTAAAATTTTTTACTATAAAGTTTTCTATACCTTCTTCTCTAACTTTCTATTGCTTCATTTTTATACCTAGCACCTAAATTGTAATACAATAGTTTACCTACTTATTTAACTCATATAAATAGTTACACTATCCTCAAAAGAAATCTTTTTGAATAAACATCAGCGACCTGTATCTGTATTTCTCACTCCCTTCAAGTACATTTATGTGTTTAATACCCAGTTTTTTTCCAGCTTTTATTTAGTGTGTTTTTCGTAGTTTTGTAGTTTTTTCTTATCTTTTCCGATGCATTAATAATAATGTATTGATTTCTCTGGAATTCTTTTATGTCCCCTTGGTGGTATCAAATCTGTGCTTTGCTGTATTCATTTTATTTAGTTTACATCTTGTTAATAAAGACTAATTTTTGGGTTTTGTTTAGGGGGTTTTATTATATACAAGAAAAATGCGTATACAATATGGTGTCCAAAAGTAAAGCATAACAGGTAATTTTGTGAATTATGACACAAATCTAAATTTCTTAATTCCTTCCATCAGCATTAATGGTATAGGATCTTTCAAGACTAGGAATATGTAACGCGGGATCAAATTTACCCTAAAAAAGTTTAAGGGGGATACAGAGGCACTTATGCCTAGGGATGTGGGTCGGAAAATTTTGTGGAAAAATTTCCACTATGTTTTTCTGGAAAATTTTCCGCTATTTTTTTCATTGTTATTTTTTATTGTTCCATTTTGTTTCCAATTTGCTTCTCTTTAAAAGAATTAAATTAACTTGATATAAATTTAGTGTTATTGTTATTTTTTGCATTGAGATAATTGTCTTTAGTGACTTTCTTTGTGGTATATTGGAACTCAAAAACGCAATTTCATTTTTTTGTGAGAAATATGCTCCTGCCAGTAATTTTAGAATGCTATTTTGTTTTCATTTCAGTTATTCATAGGTCAATTTAGTAAATGAATAATGAAATAATTTCTTCTTTTAATTGAATATCAAGACCTTTTATGTACATTATATACAGGGTGTTTCTAAAGTCCGTTTCGCGTCTTTTATTTGGAGCCAACGTGTCCTAGGATCATGGAAGTAAGGTCTGACCCTTGGTAAGTGACCCTGGAGAATCCATTTCAATGACTTACAGCACGTTAATTTTTTGCATCCAGTGATCGAAGTTTAATTTAACAATGCCTTGTTATAATTCAGTGGCTTGGAAACTTTTCCGTTTCAAAATTTTCCGGAAAACCCACATCATAATGCCTAGCTATTATGCTTACATATTACGTTTAACTCTCGGGCACCAATGTATAGTCTATAACTAGTATTGCCCATCAATTAAATTCCAAAAGAAGAAATAAAAATTGAAACATTGAAAAAGAAGCATTTTCGAAATTACCATCTGCCAAACTGCTTCCAAATATGACCGCTTTGGCTTCGATGACGTTGATGGAGTGGCTCAAGCTCTCCCCCTGCTGGTTGGTGTTGATGAGGGCAGTGACCCAGTGACCACCCCGATCTTTGCCATCCCCAGCCACAGGCACACGAACTCAGGGCAGTTCTCCATGTAGAGGGCCACTTCGTCCCCTTTGGAGTACCCCCGGGACGAAAAGATGTTGGCGATCTTGTTGCTGAAATCTTCCACCTGGCATGAAACGAAAAAAAAATCATTCTCTGGATCAGTGTGAAACTGAACCGTCATAACTGTTAATAACGATTTTATTATTTGTATGTTACTGCTGCAGAGATGCGACCCATTGAAGGATTAATAATTCAGAGTTGCTACTTGAATCCTAAAATGAAATTCCTTGTATTTTCCCTGTCCACTTTCTATCTATTTCAAACATTTTTCAATCTTTTATCAAACAAGTGTAAAATTTCTCCTGAAAACACCGGCGCGAACTGGATGCTACATGTAACTAACTGTCATTTAAAAAGAAACTTAAAAAATATTTATTTTCAATTGATACAGTGGAACAGTTTTTTCTTTAGCAGTAATCAAAATCTCTACAGCATCTAATCAACATATTGTTTATTATTCATTTATATATATTTATTTGATGTACTGAAATTTTTATATATTTAAAAAGACACCATGTTTGCCACACCTGATTGCATATATTTTTTTATGAGTTGTTCTTTCAATTTGTTGTTTATCGAAAAATGTAGATATAATTTTTTCAAAGGTCACCAATATGGATCAAGTGATCCCTGGTGACTAGAAGTGATGTTTCTTAGTCTTTCTTTTGTTTCTACGTAACCTTATATGTGTGTAATAAAAAAAACTATGATCCAGGTGGATGCTACGTTACTCACAGGGAAAGTTGTTTTTTCCGCATCGGAACAGCAGTAGAAGCCTACAACATATCGGATCGACGAAAAGACTCGCAATGGGAAAATAATAAGGGAAAAAAGCAAATTCCGGGTTAGGCGGTTTTCCTTTTCCCAGAGTTTTTCCAGTTTTCAAAAAAAATCATCCAATTTCCTGTATTTTACCTTTTTTTCCAGGTTTTCCCTGTCGTGTAGCGACCCTGTTATAAGTTTTGGCTGTATTCATTGCTAACCTGACCGCGCGGCGGTTAACCGACTGTCAAACTTCAGATTGAAAATTGAAGAAGGAAAACTAGTTTTTCCCCAATCAGAAGTTTACCACCGGTTAAGTTAGCGGTGAAAACGGCCGTGTCTGCAAATGGGAAAAAAATTCAGAAATGCTCAAAATTATTATTGAAAACAATTTTCTGATGAGTTAAGTTTAAATTTATTTAAATACTTACCATACCATAGGTCCATTCTTCATCTTCATACACAAAACATACCCTGTCTTTATGTTTTTTTATGAGATCATTGAACATGGAGAGGGGAGTGGCTTTATTCCGGTGACATTTCTTGATGAAGGAAAACATCTTGAAGAAAATCATTGAAAGCCTGTAAAAAAATTCATACAATACTAGCTGATATACCCGCCGTCGCCTCGGGGGAAAAAAGCTTTTCAAACTGTGTTAAAAATAGTTTCTTCCCAATATTCCTTTCCAGCGCGTCATTAACCCCTTCGGACCTGGTGTGCGGTATACCGGACATCAACTTTAAACCTAGTTATTTTCTTCAAAATCACTCAAAATCCAGAAATTTTTTTTTCGGTTGATACTCTACATTCATATTATTATCTCTGAAGCAGTAAATTTGTATTTCCCGGTTGGCAACAACCCATTAGCCGATGTTTTGAAAACCATGTCTTCAACTCCCCCCTTCGGACCTGGTGTGCGGTATACCGGACATCAACTTTAAACCTAGTTATTTTCTTCAAAATCACTCGAAATCCAGAAAATTTTTTTCAGTTGATACTCTACATTCATATTATTATCTCTGAAGCAGTAAATTTGTATTTCCCGGTTGGCAACAACCCATTAGCCGATGAATTTGAAAACCACCGGACGGTCTGTAATTTCTTTAAATATTAAGCTAGGAACTTGAAAATTTTAAATTAAAATATTTATCACCATACTATACTGTGTACCAAAGGAAAAAATTTTCACATAAAAATTTCATAATTCCGACTGAAGGGGTTAAGTGATATTATGGTCAACTGCCTTCCCGCTGGGGTTCTTCTTTGATGCTATACTTCCTTAAGATATAGAAACTTTAAAATTACCACCTGTTTAGAATTAATGTGTGAAATCCTCATTTTTAAGACTGATATTTTCAAATTAGAAAAAAGTTGGTGGGAGACTCTCTAAACCCCCTTATTTAAAGGTGTTATATCTTTGTTCTCTTCAATATCCTTTGTTTACTCCATCCATTTCTCCAATTGGTATCTCCAATCTCCTTGTTGTGGCAAATTCTTCCACCTTCACTTCAAAAGTAAAGGTCTATTATATTGAACAGCAATTTCTTCTGACTTAATATTTATTCCCCCCTTCATCCCGCTGTTTTCATAAAATTCAAAGCAAATCTAATATAATAAAAGTCAAAGTGTGTTTGTGTGTGTGTTTGTTTGTTTATTTGTCTTCTATACAAATCCACAGTTTTCTTCCGATCGGGACCAAACTTGGTATACCTACGTAAAAAATCCCAGAAAAAACATAGGCTATGTTTCAAAGTTCTAGAACGACCCCTTGACCCTCTTTTGACCCTTTTTATGATCATTTTGTTGAAATAGCTTTATTTCTCCTCCGGAAGAGATCAGAGAGAGTTCGCCCCATTGTTACAAAAAAACCTAATGCAAAATAGCAAGTTTTTTAAAAGAAAGACTAGATGTTAGTCTAATTAAAAATTATAACTATAATCTAAAAATAATATTAAATGAAATTTAAAATTTTAAAACATGAAATTAAGTATATTTAAAAATATTTTTATTTGAAAGTTGATCTAGCTTTTAAAAATAAAAAGTTTCATGGAATAGCATTGTTGTTAAAATAGACTCCATGGAAACGAAAATGAATGTAAATAAAAAAATGATCAAGCTTCAAGAAAGTTGATTTACAAAACAAAAACAAAAATGTGAAAGCCCTTTCAAGAAGAGATAGATTTTTTCATAAATTGCAAAATGGAATACGCTTTAGTTATTGAATAATTTCACAGAAAAAGTTAATTAAGATCATGTATGATTCATTAATCAAGGGTTATAAATGTGCATATATTTTAAGTAATTTTGTAGAAAAATGTAGAAATCGTTCAAATATTAAAAGGCTTGAAAACTGGATGGATTTTAATACCTTTTTACCTGGTAAAATAAGGTATAAAATATATTGAAAATTTTAAAAAAGAAATCCTGAAGCTATAACTCCACCCGTGCAAGGCCGGGCATATCAGCTAGTAAAAAATAAATACTTTCCTGAAATCTAAAACAAAACAACAAAAAACTTTTTGAATTAAAGTGTTAATAACCGGTTTTTAAAATTAAAAAAAAAGGAAAAAGGTCAGGGGGAGACCCCCTGAACCCCCCCTTGGTTGATTTATTACCAACTCGTTCATTAAAGAAATCGCATTCAAACATGAAATGAAAGTAGACATCATTTGAATTATTGATATCAACTATCTAAAATGCTTTTGATGAAATATTGTTATTTTAAATTTTTATTGAATGGGGAAAAAATAAACATTTTCGGTTAAATAGTTTTAATTTATTGTGTAAAATTTATTATACATCACAAATTATTTTTTTATCAGATTTTTAAAAAAAATTCTACTCGCTATAAAATATTTTTAAATAAATATTTCTAACAACAGAGGTTTTGCGTCACTTGGAAGGAGCTATAACCGTTATGAATTTAACATTGAAGCTACGCATAAGAATTTAGAAAAGGGCCAAAAAAGACAGCTTAGAATGTTTTTGATTTCAAAAATTCTTTTTTGAAAACCTTCCCGGTAGTTTGAGGAACAACATGCTAAAATTTCATACCAATCGCATTAATAAGGTGGGTGATAGAATGCAAAAACTAAAAACGGGAGTAAATATTCAAACCCCTGTGCACCCCCTCCAGAATGCAATATCGAAAAATCCAGAAATTACTTTCTTTGAAATATTCTTAAGAAGATATTACCAACAGGTCGCTTCGAAATATCAAATTATTAGTATGTTTTTCTTCGAAAATGTAAAACTTTGTTTACCCAGCAAAAAAATCAGCATGAAACCTTAAAAAAAATCTGCAGGTTTTCGGCAGGGAATTCGGACAAATAAACCTGCAAGGAACCTGTAGATTTTGACTGCAGGTTTCCTGCAGTTAGGTTGTCCAAATTTCATGCAGAAAACCAGCAGGTTTTTTTGAAGGTTTCATGCTGATTTATCTTGGACTACTGTTTTCATGCAAAAAACCTGCCGGGATTTTTTAAAAAGGATTTTTACGGTTAAACTGAGGATAGCAATTTCATCTCCCTAAAATGATAGCAGGCTGATGCCGGCGCTCTCAAACTGCAATTGAAAGAGAAATGCGCAAGGAAATAGGAATAATTCAAAAACCATTTTGTTCAAAATCAAAAATGTCTTAAACTTGCTATTAAGCCAATGTTAAAAATACTATTAAGTGTTTTACTCAAGTTTTCGAGCTTTGTATTTAATTTTTACATGAAGAGTGTGTTTTAAGCTACAAGCAATAACGAAAATTTATGAAGTTAAAGATCATTTCTTACGACAGAAAATATTTATTTTAGCGAATTGCAACAGGGAAATTATATAAATTATGCAGTATGAGAAGTAATAGATACACCCAAATAATCATCGTATTTAAAATTTTTGAATAAATTAACTACTTTAAAGTATTCTAAAAACTTTTCAAAAATAGTTTTATCAAATTGTAAATTCAAAATTAGTGTAAGTAGGATTATTTACAACACACTAATAACGGTTTTATGATACTTTCCCACTGATCAAAATAACGTTTAATAAAATCTTGCATCTAATTTCTAAAAGAAATATCTACTAAAAAACTACTTACTTCAAATCCCTAACGATCGTGTTCAGGAACACCTTGAGGCTCGGCATTTCGTCTGAACAAGCGAATAACAGCACGAAAAATGTCGCAATCAGAGAGATCGAAATTAGACTATACTAACAATAATTAAAGGAACCACCATGAAAAGGGCTACTACACCCTAAAGCGGTGAAAAAAAAATTCAGGACCGGAGAAACGATCACAGTCAGAGAAGAAATAAGTTAAGAGAACGGGGGTCTATTTGAGAATGAGAATCTTATTCTTATCGATAGCGAAATGTGATAAACAAACACTATCTCTCTCTACTTCGCAATATATAGGGAGGATTGTTTTTGACAAGCTCAGTCCAATTTAGTGGGATAGTCGTGGATTTTTTTTACCTATGCTAGAAACTTGTTTCGATTAGATCAGGGTTTCCCAAAGGGGTCGGTACCGACCCCCTGGGGGTCGATGAAGCTCTAGGGGGTCGATAGGGGATCGATCAAAGTTAAAGAGTCATAAAAGAGAAAAATGTAGAAAAATTCTAGTTCGACATCAAACTCTTCAAATGAACTTCAGCCAGATGCAGCTAGAAATCAGGAATTTTTTTGAGAAAATCAAGAAACATATTGAATGTTTTAGAAATAGATTATTAACGTATAATATTAAGTAATTTTAAACCAAATATACCCTCTTTCTTCTCATTGAATATATTATTCCGTAATTACCCTTACTTGTATTGTAATAATATTTTTCGTAATTTGTTAATTAAAATGATTTACTTTTGTGTTTAAGTTTATTTTGAGTGCTTCAAAATTTCTTTATTCTTTAGAGTTTTCTTATTTTAATAAAATCTTGCTATCTTATTGTACAATGCAATGTTGTGGATGATTCAAAGATTTTTTCTGATCCCTTGAACTTTTTTTACATACTAATTTTTAATTTCAAAGTTTTGAAAGATTAATGCTTCTTTGGTGGTCTATTTCTTATTTGGTTCACCTATTAATTATCCATATTGAACTGCACATTACTAGTGAATGAAACCGGCTGTAAAATTTTCCTTCATAAATAATTTTTCTTAAAGAATTTGGTCGGATTTTTGAAAGGGGGTCGATGGCCTGGGTAAAATACTACCAAGGGGTCGATGCATGAAAATGTTTGGGAAACCCTGGATTAGAGATCATGCATTAGATCAGTGTTTCCCAACCTTTTTCGTTCCATGCCCCACCAAAGACTTTCTAAATTTTCCATGCCCCCCCTCCCGCTCTCAGTGGCATATATAGAAATATATTATGAGAGGGAGCCAAAATTATTTCTTAGCCTCTCCTTCCTATGTATATTTAATAAGTCTAATGAAGCTTTTCAGAACATTTTTAGGTAGAATTTGCATGCTAAAGAACTAAATCAAGTTATGAGTAATTAAGTTGTAAGTACCAAGGGGGGTCTGAGGGTCCTCCCCCAGCAAATTTTCGGAAATTTGACTCGAGGAAGCAGGTTTTTAACTAGTTTGGTACCCCTAGTTGGGAAATTTTGGATACAAATTTTTAGGTAAGATTTGCATTTTGATGAACCTAATGTAAAAAAGTTTCAAATGTAATTGTTGGGTCATCCCCAAAAAAAGATTTGGAAATTAGACTTTAAACCAGGGTTTCAACTTGGTTTTGATACATACTGGATAATAGATAGGATAATAGGATCAGATTTTGATAAACTTCTTTTTAAAAAGTTTTTTTTTAATTTTCCCCCTGGATTGGCCCCACCTGGGGGGCAATTTGGTTGAAAATTTTCAAATTGCCCCCCTAGAAAATGATATTGCCCCCCGGTGGGGCGCGCGCCCCACGTTGGGAAACACTGCATTAGATTCATTTATTTGATTTTCCGGGATAGATGGCCGTGTTTGAATGGAATTTCCAAACGTTTCGCTCTCAGCTTCGAAGAGCATCCTCAAGGCGGCTTTAGACCACCCGGTTTGCGACAGCGATTCCGCGGTTTTCGGGAATTTCGACAACCGCAGTAACTCAGCGACCTCTCGAAAGATGGCGCTGTTCAATTGAGGGAAGCGGGTCATTTTTTTGTCGCGAACCGGATGTCGCAGAATCGCTGTCGCGAACCGGTTGGTCTAAAGTCGCCTTCAGTGGCAAAAATGCTCTTCGAAGCTGAGAGCGAAACGTTTGGAAATTCCATTCAAACACGGCCATCTATCTATCCCGGAAAATCAAATAAATGTATCTTCAGGTCGTGGAAGTTTTCATCAATTTATACTGCATTAGATTGTTCCGATCTGAGCAGCTCGCGGCACCCGTCATATCTTCACGGCAAAATACAGGGTGGTTATTCCTTAATTTTTGTCTTAGTTTTCGGACCGTAACCAGAAGTCTAAAAGGTAAATGTTTTAATGTTTATTCAAACTATCAAATCAGACACTTAAGGGAAACAAAATTATTTATTCCTAAAAAAAATCGCGCAATTTTTTTGAGCAAAGGGGATGGTTATAATTTCTTTTTTCCTTAAGTGTCTGATATGTTAGTTTTAATAAACATTTACCTCCTTAGGGGCCATTCATTAATTTCGTAAGGATGATTTTGGCAATTTTTGACCCCCCTACCCCCATGTAAGGGTACGTAATATTTTTCAAACCCCTACCCCCCCTATTCTTACGTAAGATTCAATTTCGTTTTTCAAAATAATAAAATGTTAGAAAAGGATCAGTTACACTAAAACTCTCAGTTTGACGTAAATCAAAGATTTTTATTTTTCAACACATAAGTAATATTCTTGCTGTCAACCACATATTACCATTATATTATTATCACTAGTCTTTGGAATACCATTTATCAGTATAAAAGCTTTGATAATATACCGAGATCGTCAGCATTTTTTTGTTTTTCTGGGGTTATTCAATAGTAATTTGATTACAGGGTGGGCCAAAAGTCAGTACACTTTTGAAAATTCCATAAAAACCGGGGAAAAAATCGGAAAAATAAACGGTCTTCACTCTCAGCACCCTGAGGTCACGGGGTTTTTTTAAGCCAATAAAAAAATCCTAGTTCGAAAAAATGCTAATAGATGTCCCCACTAGAAGCTATTTGGTAGTTAAGTGTTCGAATCCCTCCGGATTCGAACACTTAACTACTAGCAAGAAAGACATGATAGTCAAGTTAAGGTAGTAAAGTATAAAACTTTTGGGAAAATGTGCAACCATGATCATGCGCATATAAGCGACATTAGTGGAAATAAGCAAAGGGGAGGTTAATAAGAACAGGTATTCCTAATCCACAGTGAAATCATTGTTGTAAATCGTTAAAATTGGATTCCTTAAAGTTTTACACTTCATTACATTAACTTGACCATCATGTCTTTATTGCTAGTAGTTAAATGTTCGAATCCGGAAGGTTCTAAATACCAAATAGCTTCTAGTGGGGACATCTATAAGCTTTTTTTCAAACTAATTTTTTTATTTACTTAAAAAAATCCCGTGACCTCAGGATGCTGAGAGTGAAGACCGTTTATTTTCCGATTTTTTTTCCGGTTTTCATGGAATTTTCAAAAGGGTACTGACTTTTGGCCCACCCTGTAGAATAATTGGAATTTGTTTACATTAACTTGGAAAATCTTACGTAAGAATGGGTTTGACCCCCCACCCCCCAAGTAAGGGAACGCACCCATACTACGTGACCCATTTTTTACCATTTTTGACCCCCCTCCCTCCCCTTGGCATGGGCGGATTTAAGGGGGTGCATTGGGGTGCAACGCAACTTTTTGAGAAAATTCAATTTTTATTGGGGAAAATCATGTTTTCAAAGTCATCAGGGGCAGCTTGCACCCCCAAGTTTCCCCGTACGCACCCCCAGGGTTCACCATCTAAATCCGCCCATGCCCCTTGGTGACCATCCGTAGTATATGCCAAGACCCCCTCCCCCTCTAGTTTTCACGTAGTAATTCATAAATAAGGTTTTCAATCATTTTTTGCAAACAAAAAGTTTAAAAAATTAATTTGGCTTTATTTGTCTAATTTTAATAATTAATTTGGCTTAATTTGTCAAATTTCAGTTATTAATTTGGCTTAATTTTGCCGTATTGAAAAGAGGAAATTGACTACGTGACGAAACCCTAAGCCCCCCTCCCGTCTGTGACCGAGCGTGGTATTTTGAAGACCCCCTCCCTCCCCTAAACGGGTCACGTAGTATGGGTACGTTCCCTAAGGAAGGGTATTGTACAGATTTTTCTAAGCCCTCCCTCCCCTCAGGACCCTTACGTAATTAATGAATGGCCCCTTAGACTTCTGGCGACGGTCCGAAATCCAAGGTAAAAACTTAATTAAATTAATTTACTAATTTTTTTGTTTCAAAAAAATTCCCATTCCTTCAACATTTCCCTTTTAAAATTTCAGATTTTTTCGACCCGTAGTTTCGTCTGTAGATAACTTTAAAGTAGGTATGTTATTTTATAACCACCCTGTATATCTTATTTTTTTTATCTTATTAACATTTTGAATTTTTAAGGAAATAGTGAAATTTTTAATTTGAAAAACTTAAATGATAAAAAAAATAATTTTATTTTAATTTTTGCTTGATTTAGAAATCGGATAGCTTCCGAAACAATTTAACACACAGCACCATCTATTAACAGTTTGGAAAACTAAATTTTAAAATTCTGTTTCAAGAATTTCCCAATCCTCTAATTCTAATTAATTTTTTTATCAATTTTTGTTCAGTAATTGTTTTGGAAAAGGGGCAGTTAGTATTTGCAGGATACCTGTATTAAATTCACGTTAAGTCATTTGTTTATAAATTTATTCCATAATACAGGGTGATTCAGAATTCATCATCAATATTTGAGGAATTTTCAATGATCATACAGTTTTTTAAACAAATAAAGGTCTCTGTATCATCATTGAAAATTCCTTCCCTGAAACTCCATTCTTTGGATAAAATATTAATATTGCACGTTTTAAAACTCACCCCACGGTTTAGCAAGTGGTTCAATTTCTATCAAATTTATGGTGTAAGTAAGTTCGATTATTTTTTGTTTCGTTACACGTGCCTTGACAAAATATCCTTTTGTAATATGCTCTCGCACTACATTAATTCCTAGCACTTTAACGGTGCGGCTATTAGGTCATCCCGAAAGTTTTGTCGCTCTTGGGAGCATCTGTATATAAGATATTTTTGACACTTTTCCATTATGTGATACCAATATAAACTGTAACTTTATCTACCATCAACTTGGCATCTTGGCTTGATTTTGGGGACTGATCGACAACTGGGCTTTCCTTAAATCTATGATAACATGTTACTTCATTTCTTTTCTTCTCAAAATTTTGCAATTTTCCTGAAGTTAAGATTTTCAAATTAAAATTAACTGGCTACTTCCCTAAAACAATTAAAGTTTTACGTATTTTTAACAAGTGTGGAAAATTTAACTTAGATTTAAATTTTTTCTGAGGCATCCGGAGAGTTAGATCACGATTATCCATATTAAATTCCTGGATTGCTACCCCTAACCCTCTATTAGGAAAGATCCGGATGATCATTAGCAGGAATCTAGATCGCTGGAAATTCTACCGCCGCTTTACAAAAGTAGTATAAAATGAGTTTCAATTTATGAAATAAATAAGATATTCCGTACAATCTTAATATGACTCTAAAATAAAGTTAAATTACTTTGAATTTTAATTTTGAAAGTTTTTAATTAATGGCAACTTGAAGTAAGCAAAATTTTATTAATCGTAGAAACTAGGAAAGCTAGAAAAATGAGCCAACAAAAAAGACCCAAAATTCGCCAAATTGGCTTTAGATAGAAGTAGAAGTACTTTACTGGTTTATCGTAATGGAAAAGTACCAAAAAATACATTGTATACAGATGTTCCCAAGAGTGACAAAACTTTCGGGATGACCTAATACGCCCCCCCATTCCTATTCGAAATATTATTCGTCTAAGTCCTCTCTACCTCCTCACCAAATATTGATGATGAACTCTGAATCACCCTGTATATTAAGTTAATAAAGATAAAATAATTATTTTATTATTGGTTATATTACCTGATATAATACATCCTTTTTTCTAATTAACTTTAAATACTGCGTTTTAAGTGTTTAACCTTCGTTGTAAGTCATAAAATTATACCAGCTGAGAATCGAATAAATAGTAAATTGTTTGTTATTGTGTTTACATCGTCACAAAACACAGAATTTCTTTTAATATTTTTCATGCAATCTTTGAGAAAAATAGCTAGACATATTTGTTGTTATTGTTGTGCACAATAACTTTTTCAAAAATAAAATTATTTAAAAGAAAACTTTATTTAACACAGAAAAATACAGTAAATGTGAATTGATGAAACAAATTTTAAACATTTTTACAACGTTTTAGTCAGGGTGCCCTCCGACACAAAGTACAACTCATACATACTCTCTCATAACTTCTAGTGTTGCTTAATTACACCTAGTCCGACAAAATTTCTCTCTATCGAATTCTCGGAAACGCGGCTTTCCCTCTCCCATTTTTTGGAAAGTCGTCAATTTGGTAGTGTACGAAAAATTTATAGATACTCTGTTGTCATAAAATGTAATAGCAAGAAAAATTCATGAATATCGCGTAAAAAATATTGTCCGACAAAAATGTAGGTACGTTGCGGCTGTCCCCCAATTGGAACATGTTAAAATAACGATAACCAAAAATTTATTGATACCCAGCTAATTTTTTGGAAAATGCTTGAGAAAAATATGTAAAATCATATCCTCATATTGTCCGACAAAATAGATTTTCCGATTTTCCTGTCCGACACGCGGAAATCGTCGTTCTTACGAGAATAAAAAAATTTATTAATATCAGTTTATAATTTCGATTTTTAGTTTCTACATAAAGTGTAGAATATGAAAAATAAGTTGTCCGACAGTATAATAGTACCGTTTACGTAAAAAATGAACAAAAACTTTTTTATTCAGATATTTACGAAGGTTTACAGTGTATGCGTTTGTGAGTGTATAGACGCCCCATTTTCTAATAACCAGATGATTTTTTTCTGAATTGCTCAATAAACATGTATGGAATCCAATTATTGAATTGTCCGACATAATATGTTTTCCGATTTTTCAGTCCGACGTGAGAAAATTATGGGTTTCATGAAGTCTTAATACTTATTGATAAAATTCCTCACCTTCTCATTATTTTTTTATAATGGTCATGAAACATATGAAATGAATAAGTTAATCAAGAACCTCATTTTTCCCACTAAATTGTTACAAAAAAAAATACCGTAAAACGGGGTGAATCGGATCAATTTTGAAGTTTGAACTGCTGCCAAAAGTTTAATAAAAAATATTTTTGAATGCTTTGAAAACAATATTTCGAGTCCCAATTAATACTTTAAGAACCCGTTGAAAAAATTCAATTACCTTGAATGGTTTATTTTATATAAATTTTTTAGTGCCGTGATCCGATTCACCCTCAATGCGGGGTGAATCGGATCACTGCCAGTTTTTGTGGAAAAAACGCAATTTTTAAGTCATAAAGTGATACAGGATCCTTAAATTAGCCTTGAAATAGTCTACTAAGGTAAAATGAATACATTTTACTAAATAATGAACATTTTTAAAAATAAAATATAAGGTTTTCAGAAAAGTTATGATACTTTTTACCAAAGTTTCATGTTTGAAAATTTGTTTTGAAAAATTGGTAATAGGTGGAGATTTCAAACGAAGGTTATTTTGGTTTATGTATATCTAAGAGTATAATGTATGGTTTTGGAAGCTCTGGTGGCTTTTCAAAATGGTGGTTAGAAAAGAAGACCGCAAACGACGGTTTTCGTAATTTTTTTTTGGCCGCTTTAAAAACTGTGAAGAATGCATTATTCATGGCTAAATAAAGTTTTGCTGTATATTTACAATGTTTAAATTAAGATGTCAAAGATTTGAGATGATTTGATAAGTTTAAGATAGCAAATTTTGGCTGTAAAACTGCATATAACTGGTAATTTTCCATTGTTCTTTAACACTTCACTCGCTCCGTCGAGCAGCTGGTGTATGAAATAAAATCAAGACAGATGTTTTTAGAAATAAATTAATTATTAAAGCATTGAAAGTTTTCCATAACATTATTATTTTATCTGTTTCCAGTTTCGAACAATAAGTGTTGCTTTTTTTAGTGTTTTCATTTGTAGAAAACAATCGCTTCGTTCGCTTTACTGTAAGTTTAGCGAGTAGTGCAATTCTCAGAAGCTAAAAAAATAATGCGCTCTTAAATATCGCACTGATTTCTGCACCTATATTTAAAGATAATTTAAAATACGGCATATTAATAAACAGCTGGGTCTGTATGTACGTTTTCTTGTTGATTTTGATGTCGTTTTAGTGAAAATTTCTTTCGAATGACCAACAAATACTGAGAGAGGTTTTTAACAATAGATTTTATGTTTGAGATCAAAATTTCCCATCTAAAACTTATCGGTTAACCAACCTTATACCTTTGACACATTAATGTAAACATACAGCAAAACTGTTATTAGCCATGAATCATGCATTCTTTCCAGTTTTTGAAGCGGCCAAAAAAATTTAACTAAAATCGTCATTTGATGTCTTCTTTTCTAAGCTCCAATTTGAAAAGAAATAATACCACCACAACTACCAAAACCATACATTATATTCTTAAATACACAAAAACCCAAATCCCTTTTGTTTGAAATTTCCAACTATCACCAGTTTTTCAAAAAAAATTTTCAAACACGCATTTTTATGACTGATCCGATTCACCCCGCATCAGTAGTCGGAATGGACTTGTTTTACTAAAAAATTCAGCAAAAATCGGGATTACAATTTATTTAAAATTTGACTGCAAAGAAACCTTTGGAAGATTTGGGACCACACGGGGGATACCAAAAATTGAGAAAAGAAAGTTATTTTTTTGGTTCAATAAGCAAAGTTTTGACAGCCACGTTTTTGTGACCTTTTTTGTATACAACGTCAAAGCCGTGGTAAACCTAAGATATTATCACAAAATAATTTTTGATGGCTGAAACAACTTCTTAACAATGCGTAAAATAAGTCAGAATTTATCCTGATTTTCTAACTCTAACACAACCGGAGCTATGATGGTTTAAAAAACTTTTTTCAAAAGTGATCCGATTCACCCCGCTGATCCGATTCACCCCGTTTTACGGTATATATATATATACTGGGATATACATATATTGATTTGATGTTAATCTTTCATAAATAATTGATTTGATTACTTTTTTAGCAAAATTTTTAAGATTTTATCCACATTTCAATTTTGTTGTAATTTTTCACATTTGAAATTTGGAATTTTATAATTCCAAAACTTCAAATTTTCCAAATTTCAAAGCCATTTTTTTATAAATCGATAAGAAAAATATATGAAAATAACTTTGCAGCGTTTCATAATTTTTCAATCATTCTTTCGGCGATAGAACCTCCTTAAAGTGTTACAATTTAGTGTTACATTTACTATTGCTTTAAAAAATCAATAATTTTTCAGATTTTGATAATAATAAGGAGGTAAAAGAAGATGATGACGAGCTAAAAGATACGTCACATTTTTCAGATGATGAAAGTTCGAGTGATGATGATGATGACTCTGATGAAGAGTAAAAACATTATTTGTCGATTTTGATCATCTTGACATTTGTAATAAAACTGAATTATTATTATTCACCAAGAAAACATACTATTTACATACCCCACATTCAATTTATATTATTTTGTAAAATTAATAATAGTCGTGTGTTTGAACGACTTATAGTTTTACAATTAATTTGGAAATTGAAGTTTTTTTTGTCGGACTGTCGATTTGCCGCGACATATTTGTCGGACACTTGTACAATATGTAAAATACTTATCTGGGATAAATAAATTTGTTTTTGTCCGACAGATATTAATAAATTTTTTTATTCTCGTAAGAACGACGATTTCCGCGTGTCGGACAGGAAAATCGGAAAATCTATTTTGTCGGACAATATGAGGATATGATTTTACATATTTTTCTCAAGCATTTTCCAAAAAATTAGCTGGGTATCAATAAATTTTTGGTTATCGTTATTTTAACATGTTCCAATTGGGGGACAGCCGCAACGTACCTACATTTTTGTCGGACAATATTTTTTACGCGATATTCATGAATTTTTCTTGCTATTACATTTTATGACAACAGAGTATCTATAAATTTTTCGTACACTACCAAATTGACGACTTTCCCAAAAATGGGAGAGGGAAAGCCGCGTTTCCGAGAATTCGATAGAGAGAAATTTTGTCGGACTAGGTGTAATTAAGCAACACTAGAAGTTATGAGAGAGTATGTATGAGTTGTACTTTGTGTCGGCGGGCACCCTGACTATTTTTATTAGGTCGCTTTCAATCTTGTCTGTCCGTCTATCTGTCTGTTCGGGAGGAATTTAGTAATCAATTTTAAGCATACTTCCCCATGAGCTAGAGACTTGAAATTTTGAACATAGTTCAGATCTGGATGACAATACGATATTATCTCGTTAGTTCGGTTCAATTTGCTGTCCCTGAACCCCCAGGGGGACTTAAAGTTTAGAAGTTCAACTATAGGACCTAATTGTTAAAAAATCATTGTTGTGCAGTTTGCCTCCTCTCGTTATCAAGATGGCTTTAGAAGTGTTGTATAAAATATTAGTAAAATGAAAGTTTGTAAGAATAAAAGTAATACACAGAGCAGTACTTCATGCAAGTTTTGTATTTGTAATACATCTAAGGGACTGACTTTATTAATTAGTTACTGACAAGTTTGTCACCAATATATTTTTTAAAACACTTTTTTATATTACTAGTGTTTCAAAAATTTCCAACGTCATCTGAATAATAGCTAGAGGCAAAAACTGTGCAATGATTTTAACAAAACAGAGTAAAGCCATGTGTTATAGTTAAAGTTCAGAAAAAAAAACACTTTTATTAAAAAGAGAAAGGAATCAAATTCTTGGAAGGCGTTCAAGGGTTCAGGTCGCGAATTCTAAACTTTACACAACAAAACTAAAAACCAGAAAATAATTAATGAAAAAAAAACCTTTTTAAAGAACAACGTTTTTAAAATGCACTAAAAAAGTATAAAATAATTTTTTGCAACTCCTTGTAAAACGAAAAACGTGGGGTTCATGCAATAATATTTACAGCCACTACTCTTGTCACTCTATTTACCATTATATCCACAGTTAAAACTTATGGAATATTTTATTATGGAATTTATATTATGGAATATTAAAAAATATGGTGGATGGAAAATATTGAATTATTTTTCCAGCAATCAGAGGCTGTAACCATGGTTTCCTGACCAGACCGCCGGTCAGGTTACCGGTGAATACGGCCGAATGATGAAATTAAGTTGGATTAAATACCTAATGCATGATCCCCACGTTTTTCGTTTTACAAGGAGTTGCAAAAAATTATTTTATACTTTTTAGTGCATTTTAAAAACGTTGTTCTTTAAAAAGGTTTTTTTTTCATTAATTATTTGGTTTTGTGTTTAAAATCACTCCTGTAATAATAAAGTAATGAAGTATATATAAGTAATCGTTACAAACAAAAAATAATTAATAAAAAACAAAAATAATTATAAATACAAAAAAATAATTATAAATAAAAATATCTATAAATAAGTTTTTAGACATTTTTTACAGTTTTCATATCCTCATTTTCATAAGTTTTCTCATATTAGCATATGAATGAGCATATATTTTTATAAGCCCAAGAAACAAATACAATGACTAATAAAACAACCAACAGTACACTCAAAAGTTTTTTACAGTTTTATCACCCCATTTACAAGGTCAGAGTGCATTTCTTTCGTAAATGGCACATAAGTTTGCTTTTTACGGTCCAGAAAGAACAGAGGATCAATTATCTCCTCAGGATTGTAACCTTCTTTCTGAAGACTAACTTTTCTAAGTTTGTACGTTCCTGTAAGTAAATTAAAAAAACGTTGAGAAGTGGATATTTAAAAAGAAGTTTAAAATTAATGTGGAATATCTAAAGAAGCCCAGTGAACTGAACTTTATAATATTAAGTTCTCTCGGTGAAGTGTTTACCATATTAACCATGATTAGATTATCTTTTACAATAATATTAAAATAAATCATACAAAATTTTAATAGTTTGAAATTAAAATTTATTGCTGAAAATGAATAGGGACATGGATTTTTCAAGTAACACAAAAATGTTTTATTAATTATTTGGGTTTTGAATATGTTTTTAAACAAGGATCCAATGAATTTAGGAAAACATCAAATGAATAACTATGATTCTTATTTTCAAATGATAGATATAATTTAATTTGCCCTCATAAATCATTTAAAACAAGTTCAGATAGTTACAGACTACATACAAAAGGCCCTTTTGTCCCCTTAGGGGACAATGTGTTGTAGTCCAAAAGTAATTAACAGTAAAATATTTTAACTGAAATATCTTACCTGTTGCTTCGATATCAGCTGAAATCCGAATAAAAACAGGCATTGCATATAAGGGTAGGCTCTTACTTGTATCATTATAAAGTTTACTAAACTGGATGTTTTCAACAGTGCTCTGGATTGTAGCCATGCCTGCTCGACCTTCCGTATCTATGAATGAATACACCAATATTAACATTTTTGAATCAAAACAAACATAACATAAAATATTATAAGCACTAAAGACCTTTTTTCATATTTTGCATGAAACTTTCATAAAAAATTAGAAAGGGAATTGAATCCGATTAAAAAATACTTCTGTACACATATATAGATAATGTTCAACGTTATACGTACATCAGTAAATTGGATAATAGTTTTTAAATAATAAATAGCCTCTAATAGTTTCTAATAGTTTTTAAAATAAAATTTATAACTTCTAAAATTTCCGCTAAAGAGCGTTGAAAAATGTGGCATCGGATAGATAGGCATAGTCACTTTATTATACCTTCATTATACCTAGACCCAACTTTCATGACTATATCTGTAGGGGTTTACAAGTTAAAGGGTGGGGAACAGACACAACTTCGATAAGGTGTTATCGGTGCGGTTCGGCACGCTCACTCGTCACTCCAGTTTGTTTTATAGCTCAGTGCGTTGAAAAACAAATGCAAAAAAAAAATCTAATGATTCTAACAGAAATGCAGCTGATTACAATAATTTTGAAATGCTTCGTTTAAGTAATTTTAACACAGGGAAAAAATAATTACTGCACTTTAAAATCAGGGGTCATACATGTGATTTTTTAAAGAAAATTTCATTGCCTTTTCTGTAAAAATATAATACATCACCAATAGAAATTCCCATTCCAACAAGAGATTCACATTGCTATTAGTAGCGGCTAATAATAGCACAAAATGCTATTATTAGCGGTAAAGCTATTCCAAACATAGGTGTAAGAAACAATAATCAAATAACCATCATAAAACTTAATGTTATTATGGTTGGGTATTGATTTGTATCATACAAACTCACTTGGAATTTCTACTCCATAGACAACACAAGCGGCATGTCCCAGAGCTTTGCTAAACACATTTTCTACTTGACCCGAAGATACGTTTTCTCCCCTCCAACGGAAAGTATCTCCAGTACGATCCATGAAATACAAATACCCTTCTTCATCCATCACTAAAATATCACCTAGGATTGGAATCAAAGAAACATTATAGTTATTAATAAACGTATTTAAATTAAGTTATTCTAAACGTCACATCCAAACACTTTTGAATAATGAATAGAAGCTATTGAATCTAATCAGTATAAAGATAACACCTCAAACATTAAAAAAATAAAAAACCACCACTTTATAGTTATCGGTAATTTTTATTTTCAGACAATAATTTTAAATTCATTATTAATCATGCAATTTTTTTAAGAGTGTAGTTATGAAAAAATATACAAACCTGATAAAAAAGCCAAATCTCCTTTGGTAAAACAGTCTTTAATGGTTTTCTTATTTGTATCATCTTTGTTAGCATACCCATCAAAGTTATTGTATCCGTTGTTTATAATTTTTCCTACCACTTCTCCTGGTTCACCTAGAAAAGAAAAAACTTACAATAAAATACCTGAATGAAAAGATTCGGATATACCTCTATGGATAGAAAGATGCATAATAATAAATAAGTGTAATAAAAGTTTGTAACTAGACCAATATTATAAGTTTATTTTAATACTATTAAATTTATGTAAATGCTCTACGATTTAAAGGATTCTTAAAGATTATTTGTTTTCACATAGTCAAAAAAGATAACATCTCAAGATTTTAATAAAACGTAAAAACACCTAAGATTGATTTTCTTTTATTCCTTTATTTCTTTTGACAGTTATTCATTTAACAAATACAAATAAAAAGGAGAAAGAAAGTAGAGAACGTTTCTGATGAATCAAGCTAATTTGAATCCAGATGTGATGACTAGATAAGATAACTAGATCCTTTTGTTCTACTCTTTTATGTCACAGCTTTTAAATTTATGTTTAACAGTTTGATGTGAGAGTGAATCTTTGCATGTGTCAGATTTTCATAAACATTCATATGTTCCGTATGTTTTTTTGTAGGGTAAAATGAAATATCTAGTCAAATTTTCAAAAAAATGTACAAGTAATTATATATTTTAATTTAAAAGTCGAGAAAAAACCCGTGACTGAAAACGCTAAGTGAAAACACCGTACGATGACGTCAACAATCATACCACATCAACTCCGCTTCTTTCCAACAATGGTCACGGTACGATGAAGTTACATCCCCGCTTAGCGTTTTCGCGCGCTTTGAAAAAGGGGATTTTGGTTAATTTTTTTTGCAATCAAAAAATTTCTCGATCGGCCTCAAATTTTGGGTAGGTAAGTAGTTGCTTATTTTTTCATAAAGAATCGTGTAAAAAATTATGCAACTTCCTCATTGTTGTCAACGTGGTAACGTCAGTATAAATATAGTCCAGTAACTTGGTGTCAAAAATAGGGTGTTTCAGGAAAAAAATACAGAAGTTTTTTTCTCGACGGTTTTATATGTTTTCGAGGGTGCTGAATCCGAATCTGAACTTTGCATACAAATTTTCGAATGGCATTTTGGTGAAAATTCGAAAAAACCCTGAAATTTCACCTCATTTTTTGGTTTTTTGTTTGTAGAACGGAAAGTATGGGTGTCTCGTGCAAATGTTAAAAGTAAAAAATAAAGATGATAAAACAAGCTATAAAATTGTCATTTACAATTATTTTTTTCCGACTGATAGTTTGGCCACTAGAGTGCGTTGAAAAAAGGGCAAAATTCGCCCTGGCGGTGGAAAAATCCAGAAAATTACCCTTATATTCCTAAAAAAGTCATATTTCGATTTAGATAACTAAGAAAAACTACATTTATAATTTCTTACATGATTTAATCCTACTATTTATCTCAAATATTATTTATTAAATGAATGTTCTTTAGGAATTCCCTCCCAAAAACGCAGGTTTTTTGTCAAAGAAAAATTCAGTTAATATTTTCTTTTTTGTCCTAGGCACCAATTCCCAATGAAAACTTTTGTTAAGCATTAAAATTTAATTTTTTTATCTACTACACTCATTGCTTTTTATATCATCCTCTCCTGCTCACAAACTTATAAAATCTATCAATAATTTTTCTTTCTGGAAAACTATAATTTTCTGTTGTAGATTATAAAAACTCCTGGATTGATTATATTATTAGTAAGGGGTCATCCATTAATTACGTGAGGTCAAAAAGGGGGGAGGGGTTTGCAAAAATCTCACCAAATCTCACCTAGGGGGGAGGGGGGTCGATTAAAATCTCACGTCAACTTTTTAAGTTAGAATTTATATAATTTTCTTTTTTTAAGTATGAAAAAGGAATACACACAGATAAGATACTGTAAATTATTTTTAAAATTTCGTAGGGAAATCTCATTTGGGGGGAAGGGGGGTCCAGCAAAATCTCACTAAATCTCACCAAGGGGGGAGGGGGGGGTCCAGATTTTGGAAAAAACGCCTCACGTAATTTATGGATGTCCCCTAATGATACCAAAATTCACACAATAACTTCTTGACATGTGCAATTATAATTTTTATTTATCAGTTTCTACACCCAGTAACGTGAATCCAATTGATTTCTTAGGGATGAAATTAAGCATAACTTGGTTATAATATAAAATTACATGGTCACAGAAAATTATCCTAATGTATTCTTTAAAGTGATGAACATAATGGTTTCTCCATTCGGGAATGGGGTTATGTCATGTAGGAAATTATAAATGTAGTTTTTCTTAGTTATCTAAATCGAAATATGACTTTTTTAGGAATATAAGGTTAATTTTCTGGATTTTTCCACCGCCAGGGCGAATTTTGCCCTTTTTTCAACGCACTCTAGTGGCCAAACTATTAGTCGGACAAAATAATTGTAAACGACAATTTTATAGCTTGTTTTATCATCTTTATTTTTTAATTTTAACATTTGCACGAGACACCCATACTTTCCGTTCTACAAGCAAAAAATCAAAAAATGGGGTGAAATTTTAGCGTTTTTTCGAATTTTCACCAAAATTCCATTCGAAATTTTGTATTCAAAGTTCATATTTGGATTCAGCACCCTCGAAAACATATAAAACCGTTGAAAAAAACTTCTGTATGTTTTCTTCAACAAGCGACTTCCTTATCATTACACTATCGTCTTCTATTGAAACTGCGTTTTTAAGGAAAATTGCTGAGGAAAATACATTTAAATACTAATTAATAGACTAAATAGATGGTTTATTTCATGTGAAATATTATAAAACTAGTTTTTAAAGTACCTTATTTATTATAATACTTTATTTTTTAGATGAAAGTTCGATTTTCTGGATTTTTACCCGCAGGCGCAAATTTTGCCCTATTTTCAACGCGCTCTAGCGGCCGAACTATTAGTCTGACAAAAAAGTTGTAGTTGACAATTTTGTAGCTTGTTTTATCACCTTTATTTTTTGTATTTAACATTTTCATGAGAAACCCATACTTTCCGTTCTACAAAGAAAAAACCAAAAAATGAGGTGAAATTTCAGGGTTTTTTCCAATTTTCACCAAAATGCCATTCGAAATTTTGTATGCAAAGTTCAGATTCGGATTCAGCACCCTCGAAAACATATAAAACCGTCGAGAAAAAAACTTCTGTATTTTTTTCCTGAAAAAAATACCAAGTTACTGGACTAATATAAAGAAATATACCTGGCTTGCATCTAATGCAGAGTCCTTTGGAATTTCGCACAGGAATTCTAGTTTCTGTATCTACTCTTATGAGAGATATAGGATATAGATGTCTGAAAGTTCTAGGGATGAAACCGACAGCTCCTACTTTTCCGAATGCGTTAACTATATAAATTCAAAGAGTAAGACATGGATTAATTAGAATTACTTGTTTAATCACATGATTTCATAACTTTACTATACTTGGTAGCAATGTTTCTTGACCCTATGACGTCAATGCACGGAAGGAAAAATTGAGTGAACAGAGAGTCTGCTGGGTTGCTAGGAAGAGTTTTGTTACGCAAATCGTCTTAAAAAGACGCTATATATACGTGGGTTTAAAAAACTAATATTTCTATATTTAAGTTCTTAATTTCACTCAAAATTCAGACACTGCGCTGGGAACTACTTTTTTTGTTTGTTCTCAGTCGGCCAGGGTCAAGTAACATTGCAGTCAAGTAGAGTCAAACCTTATACAGTTATATTAATAAAGCCACACTGTGCACATTGCCTCACCTATATTAGCATTTCCTTCTGTTGCACCGTAAATTTCGACGATGCGAGGGATTCGGAACCTGTCCTGAAATTCTTGCCACAGATGGGGTTTGAGGCCGTTTCCGAACAAGAGCCTCAAGGAGTGCTGGGTTTCTTCTTCAACAAGAGGCTGGTTGAGCAGATACCTGCAGATTTCTCCAATGTATTGGCCAATCTAATGGGGTAGTAAAGGTATTAGGAATATACTAAAGAAACAATTGTTTGAAAATTTGTAAGTCATAAAATGTAAGGAAAGGCCTTATAAAATTATTTAGGATTGGGCTATAATTATCCCTACATTCAGTAGAACTGAACTGAATACTGTGAAGGTTCACTGTATTATATCCAAATTTGTAATTATTAAAAAAATAATTAGCAACACAAATTAAGACTATTTTTAAAGTAACTCAAGATCCAGTGGTCGGGGGCGATTCTGGGGGGTTATAGGGGTCTACACATAGTTCCACCCCCAAATTGAAACCACTTTCAAAAAAAATATTAATGAAAATATCTTCAGAATTTGAACTTTATTTTCTCATTTATATGAATAAAGAAATTCGGAATGATAAATCAAAAACAATTTTGTTGTATCAACTATAAAATTTGAAAACCTTTTCACTGCGATGTAAGCGTTTTAGGACCTCAGCCCCCAACACAAAAGTCATGGATCCACTAGTGTTAGAAGCCAATCCAAACCAATAGCTGTTCCATTTTGTCACTTACAAATAATTAGAACCGGGATATAATTTTATCTACTAGCGCTGACTCGCTAGACCCGGGGTTCGCACGGGTTTTAGTTTTTTATAAGGGAAAATAATTCTCGTATGTTACAGATGGGCTTCGCCGGTCCATTTTTAAAGAAAATTATTCTGGTGTGTTACAGATGGGCTTCGCCAGTCCAAATGTAGAAATAGTTAAATAAAGGAGCCACTTTTATGTTTATGCTACAACAATGGATTTTAAACTGCAGCAATCGAGATTATGCCTACAACAATTAATGTTACATCTTCTCTTGTCACATTTACAACAATGTGGTTTTTCCCTAAAGTTATGCATGAAATATTGGTTTTTAAGTATGAAATTGACCAAAAAAGTTGTTGGAACGCATCGATTTTATATTATTTTTATTCAGAAACCTTCCTTGGAGCGAGTATAGATCAACGTGGTATAGTTTAATAGTTAATGTAGGTTCGAAAAGTTTAAAAATATAAAGGACATACGTACATACATACAGACAGACATTCATATTTATATAAATACTAGCGCTGACGCGCTAGACCCGGGCTTCGCCCGAGTTTCAGTTTTTTAATAAATATCATCAGGTGCGTTACAGATGGGCTTCGCCAGTCCATTTTTAAAGAAAATTATCCTGGTGTGTTACAGATGGGCTTCGCCAGTCCAAATGGGGAAATAGTTAAATAAAGGAGCCACTTTCATATTTTTGCTACAACAATGGATTTTAAACTACAACAATCGATTTCAATCTGCAACAATCGATAATATGCCTACAACAATTAAAGTTACATCTTCTCTTGTTATAGTATTTACAACAATGTGGTTTTGCCCTGAAGTTAGGCACGAAATATGGGTTTCTAAGCATAAAATTAAATTGGCCAAAAAAGTTATTAGGATGCTTCGATTTTAAATTATTTTTATTCAGAAACCTTTCCTGGAGCGAGTAGATCAACGTGGTATAGTTTAAATGTTAATGTAGGTTCGAAAAGTTTAAAACTATAAAGGACATACATACAAACATTCATTTTTATATATATAGATAGACGATTGAAAATCCTACAAGGCGAAAATTTAATTTAAAAGCTAAGTAAACAAAAACCGTGTTTAAGATTAATAAGTTTTTACGTGATCTTTTTTTTCTGATTGAAACCTTTTTTTACTTCAAAACATCAGTACTTCTTTGTATTTATTAGGTACCAATGGTTTCTATATATAAACGTTGTAAAAACTAAAACATACCATCCCAATTAGTATTTTTGGTATTTTTTCAAGTATCATTTTATCCATAGCAACCTAAGAAACAATAGGATTTTACCGTAGCTTTATGTTGAACAGCATCTTTCCAGTAGTTGGAAGCAGAAAACTTCTTCCTGATAATCATCTTCCCCCCAAATAAGAGGCAAACGGAAACGAAGAACAAGCCTCCGGCAGTATGGTACATGGGAAGGGGGTTGTAGAATACTTCATCTTCTCCCAGATTACAGCAATACTTGGAAGCGGCTGCCGTCCACAAAAGTCTAAAAGAAATGTAAACAAGGATTAAATAATACAATGAGAAGAAAATTTGTAAATGATAAGATATGAGTAAAGTAGCTTCCTGAATTGCCTCTTTTAAATTAGCTTGGATAGTATCTATGAATAATTTATGAGGAAATGTCTTATGGCAAGCTATTTGATGATCCTTTTATCTTTTTATACATTTTTACTACCTACTCTGAATAATTTATTTAATCTCTAAGTTAGGTAATACAAATGCATGTTAAATAATATCGAAACTTGATAAAAGAATATCATAATATTTTGGAAAAAATTATGAATGATATAATAGTCAAATTTTTCTATAAATGAATTTTAGTTCTTACCTAAGGTTCACTGATGATACAATTCATCTACATTATCATGCGTTTTCCGCACTGAACCTTTTTTACATAATCATCCCAACCTGTAAATTTTAACTCTTTAAAAAACAGGGGTCGGCATCGGGACTGCGTGAGGTTGTTTTCCGGACCGCCAAACCGTTTTGAAAATCATGAATATGTACTTTTACACTACAAAAATTAGTTCGACCCTCTTTTTAAGAGTCAAATTTCAAAAAGTTTCCACAGGGAGAAACCCCCAGACCCCGACTTTTAATGTAAAAACTTCTCATAATTTTAAACTCAATTCGTAGTATAATTAAGTAGGTAGCGTACTCAAATTACATCTTTGTACAAATATAAGTGTGTTTGAATATAAGAATTTAAAGTAGTAATAGTAACCTATTTTTTCTCAGGACCTCGATGTAAATTTTCAATATTATTTGGACCCAGAGTAAAATTACTTGCCAACCCCTGCTTTAAAAGTAAGTTTTCGACTTAAAAAATCGTTTAGAGCAACTTCGCAAGCAACATTACGTATTTTTAGATATAAGAAGCAAGGTTAGTAGAGAGAGAAGGTTGGCTCATCCGATGTAAACAAGGAATGCCCGTGACGTCGATAGGTGGCAGTGAAAGGCGCGCGAAATCATTTCCATAGCGACATTGTGCAGGTTTTGTAAGATTGTTGTTTATC
The DNA here is from genome assembly GCA_024610705.1 of Tetragnatha versicolor. Classification (NCBI taxonomy): domain Eukaryota; kingdom Metazoa; phylum Arthropoda; class Arachnida; order Araneae; family Tetragnathidae; genus Tetragnatha; species Tetragnatha versicolor. The sequence continues at coordinate 45,934,364 of JANDEH010000007.1, forward strand.
TGGTTATTTCTCTCATAATCCGTTGTTATCATTATACATTTTTGTATTTTGCTTGATTGAAGCATATCGATTAAGTTTCTTCAAATGTTCTTTAACTGAACATAATTCAATTCTGAATATTTTGTTAAGTTTTGGATTCAATGTTGATCAATGATTTGTTGTGATATTGTGTGTGAGTGTGTTTACTCCTGAAGTCAAACATTTATAAATTCTGCTTATTGAATGAACATTAACTTGGTCAACTTTAATATATCTATTCCCCTATTAATTTTGATCATTGGTTTAAACTGAAATACTTAGCTATGTATTTTTTTAAACTTTTACTTTTGTTTTCAAAAAACTTGCTGAATGTTGCTAAATCACTTGAACAAAATAGCATTGCCATTGAGCTGTATGTAGAGCTAATTTTAATTATTTCTTTTATATTATTTAAATATTCATTTGTTATTAATTCTTACTATGGAGTAACTCTCGATAAAATTATTTGTGTTGTTTGAAAGATATGACAATTGACCATTCATTTAAATTTACAAATGAATTTTATTTTAAAAATTATTTATTAAATGTTATGATTGTGATAGTATGAGGAAAGCTAGATTTGATGCACCTTGAATTATTAGAATTATTTTATTAAAAAAGATTCCTAAGACTTAAATTTTGTAATCAAACCAGGCACTTAATTTAAAAAGAAAATATTCCCTTATAGCCAAACGAAATAAACTAAGAAAATGCATTTTATAAGAACTAATAAATGTTTTTTGTGTACTTATGTTTGTTTTACTAGCTGAAAATTACCTTCAATCAGGTAAGGGAACGTACCCATACTACGTGACCCATTCAGGGGAGGGAGGGGGGTCTTCAAAATACCACGCTCGGTCACAGGGGGGAGGGGGGGCTTAGGTTTTTGTCACGTAGTCACTTTCTTCTAGTCAATAAGACAAAATTAAGCCAAATTAATTATTGATATTTGCCAAATTAAGACTAATTAAGCCAAATTTATTAAAAATTAGACAAATTAAGCAAAATAAATTTTTTTAAACTTTCTGTTTGCAAAAAATGATGGCAAACCGTATTTATGAATTACTACGTGAAAACTAGAGGGGGGCCTTGGCATATACTACGGATGGTCACCAAGGGGGGGAGGGGGTTAAAAATGGTAAAAAATGGGTCACGTAGTATGGGTACGTTCCCTAAGTTTGGTGCAAAATGCCCTAGAGTGGGCCATGTGCCATAAAAAGTCAATTAACCAACCAATCAATTGGGTAAGTAAATTTATCACTAGTCAGGGAAGTGTAATATTTTCACGTCAACTAAATTCTAATGTTCTAAAAGATATTGCCTTCTTGAATCGGTTAACTTCATAGTTTTGCTGTACTGTAGATTTTAATCGTTAAGGATTTTCAGCAAAATGTACATGCCAGTGTACTGATGCCTCTTCCAAGGTAAATTGATCAATAGTCTGTATAGTGCAATATAATTTCATGTCTATTATTAAATTCTGTCTTAATCTGTTTCTTGAATATTAGATTTTTTTGTTAAGTTTTCAAATTTTATTAAGGAATATTGTTGATGTTTTAATTTTTAATAAAAAATATATTCCCTAAATGCTTCTTTCATTATTTCTCAAAGTAAATTTTTCCACTTTTTACACCAGGTTCTTTTTTTGTTCAGTATAAATAACAGTTGTATATCCAGTTTTAATAATTAAACAGTGAGTGGAAAACCAAAAAAAGCAAAATAATATGAACTTCAATTCTAAAATGTAATATTGATTGCATTGGAAGTTAGAGGGACCCAGAAAAATCTTACACATGTCCAAGTAATAAAAACAAAAGACTTTTAAGAATGATTATTGGAATATGTAACATTCCTCAGTTCTATTAATTTTTTTATTGATTGGGATGGCATGTGGATAATGTATAGGGTATTTTCACATCTTGATAAAAACTATTATATCAAATTTATTTAAGTCAGCAGGACAGAAAAGTTGTACTGGTAATTAGGGATAATTAAGAAATGTAAATAAAAAGGTTTAATCCAAATTTGTCTGAAAAGTTTCATTCATGGGGAAAAAAGTGCAAAATGATTTGTGTTTTTTGCCTCATTTTTTTAATAAACTGATTTAATTTTACTTTAATATTTTTCTTAGTATTTCTTCAATATGTTATAAAATTGAATAATAATTATACAACATTTTTGTACTTAGAAGTATAGTGACTAGAATAAGTCACTATATTGTATACTTAGAAGCTGTACAATTTCAAGAGGAGTGATGATAAGTATGAGAACTAATGCATAAACAAAGCGAGATTAATAATATCCAAAAACGTTTAAATTGCCAAAAAACAGTTATAACGGAAGAAAAATGTGTGGTATATTATAACAGGGTATTTTGACTCAGGTAGCAGAAGCTAGCAGAAGCAATATAACCGGAAAATAAGCAAAAAAAGAAACTAAATCGATCGGATTTGCCCATTGAAAGTCATGGGTATTGAGCAGTAGAAAAGCGAGCCGCGCCTGGCCGCGCCACCTTCCCACGTCATAGATCAGTGGTTAAAGCGAATGAGCCAACCTTCTCTCTCTATAAACCTTGTATAAGAAGGTAAAAAACTGCCAATCATGAATTCATTTGATGTAACCCAATTTTTTGAATTATCAATAAATTACCGATTATGACGAATAATGGCAGCTTTAGGAAATCCGGTAGTCCCGGAGGTATAAATGTATAGAAGCTTATCTGAAAGAAACACAAATACTTCGTCACGTATTATATTATAACACAGAGAGATAAACTATATTTTGAATTACGTTTTACTATTTTGAAAGTGATAATTGTTATACCTTGAAAGCTAATTTTATGGTGATTTGGGTCCACAGGTTTGGAAGAGGCTTGTTCCAAAAGGCTATTTAACGATTCAGTTGGAAAGCAGACCTCCTCTCTTGACATGTATTTACCAGCATAGCAAAAGAAATCCAAAGTTTCTTTATTTTTTAAGGATAGAACAACGTCTTTCACGGCTATAAAATGAAGAAAATTATATCTTTAAAACTACAAATTCGATCGTTAAAAGTGTATTTTTTTTACTTTAGTGTACAAGTTCGAAATGGACTTATCTATGTACAATTATACCTCCTTGGAGGGGATTGAATAAATTAGCATAGATTTGAATAAATAGTATAGATTTTCGTAAAATTTTAATTAAATCTTTATTTTACAACTAAAAACTTTTGTACGATGAACATTTGTTCAAAAATCAATTATGTTTTTTACTTCACCTATTCTCGAAGATGTTACATGAGGTTTTAATTAATAGGAAATAGGACATAAGTTCCACAGTACCTTTATTTAACACATGCAAAAACTATAATAGAATACTTTTAAAATGTTTTATTATAAAGTTTTCTATACCCTTCTTCTCTAACTTTCTATTGCTTCATTTTTATACCTGGCACCTACATTGTAATACAATTGTTTACCTGCTAATTTAACTCACATAAATAGCTACACAGTCCTCAAAAGAAATCTTTTTGAATTTTCAATAAACATTAGCGACCTGTATCTGTATTTCTCACTCCATCAAGCACATTTATGAGTTTAATACCTAGCTTTTTGCCAACTTTTATTTAGTGTGGTTTTTGTTGTTTTTCTTATGTTTTCCGATGCATTAACAATAATGTATTGATTTCTCTGGAAGAGATTTCTTTATGTCCCCTTGGTGGTATCAAATGTGTGCTTTACTGTATTCATTTTATTTATTTTACATCTTGTTAATAAAGACTAATTTTTGGGTTTTGTTTAGGGGGCTTTATTATTCAAGAAAAATACGTATATGTTACCGTTAAAGTATGAAATCCGTTATTTCATTGAATACCTAGTTATTCCATGGAATAACTGATCGTGTCCGTTAAAGCGTAAAACTCTCTTGTATTTCATGGTTTAACTAGTTATTTCATAGAATAACGATCTGCAGCCCGTTAAAGTGTAAAATAATCTATAACATATATCTCCAGTGGCGGCTCGTGAGTTAATTTATAGGGTGTTCCAACCAATTATATAAAAAATAAAATTTCCATTAATTTAATCCATTTATGTCATAAATGTCATCTTTAAATTCCAGAGTTGGCCGGTTTAAACCAATTTGGTTTAAACCAAATGTTTTTTTACCAAAAAAACCACTTGGTTTTTTTGGTTTTTTTAGAAATTATAAAATATTTTCAGGATTTTTTTAAAGAAAGTGTTATTAAGTATAATCTTTTGCACAAAATTAAAAGGTTAGATTTATCAAAAAATTGACATTTTAAGGTGATTAAAAATCAGAAATCTTTTAATTTAATGGTTTTAATTAATGAATTATCTCTATCTAAACTTTATCTTAAATGCTTAAGTTAAACTTATTATATGTTGCAAGAGATAGTTTATTTATTAATTTCCTTTAAAATGAAACATTATTTCAAAGAGTAACTTAAGATACACAAAAGTTATCTGTTTTTCACTCATAAAAGATGGCTTGGATTTTAATTAATTGATAAAACCCTTTTGTCTTATTTGTCAGTCATAAAAACCAGTTGGTTTTTTTGCTTAATTGATAAAAAACCATTGATTTCCTTAATCAGATTAATTATCTCATTCATTTATCCAATTTCAATTAACATTAGTTGCTTACTTTTCACTTTTATTTATTTAAAAAACGTTATTTTCTCTTTCTAAAGAAATTTCTTAATTTCATAAATTAATCCATATATAATTAAGATAAATCATTTGATTATTTCAACCATTTATCCAATATAAATTAACACCAATTTTTATTCACTACAAAATATTAGATTTTCAAATTGGAATATTTTAAAAACAAGAATTATTTTTAAAACAAATTAATTTAATTTTAATTAAATAATTAAATTAAATTATTGAAATTTACAAATCATTCATCAATTATAAACAACCCCTGAAATAAATGTCTCATTTACAACTCAATTTCAAACATCAGTGCTAAAATAACTTATTCTGAAAAATAAATTCTAAAAAAACTTGGTTTAAACCAAAAAAACCAAATAAACCCGGTTTTTTTGGTTTTAAAAAAAACAGGTTTTTTGCCAACCCTGTTATATTCTCTTTTAAAGTCCCTGTCTTTTCCTTCTGTAACTTGGACAATGGTCAGATGAGGTACTTAAAGGTATCATTTAAAAAACATCCTAATTAATAACAAAAGCATTAAAATATTTTGATGAAAAGATTTAAATTGTATTTAAAGAGTGCTCTTACTCGTACTTTCCAATTAACCGATAAAATCACTTCTATCAGACGTCAAAAAAGAAAGCTGTACCTCAAAAGTGAAAATAATAATAATAATTGTTTATTTTACACTTTAACTGTCTTTCATTAGTTAATTTATAGAATACCTAGTTATTTCATAGAATAACTAGTTAAAGTGTCAAATTAATAACATATTACACACTTTAACGGACAAGATCAGTTATTTCATGGAATAACTAGGTATTCTATGAAATAACTGCATTATATACTTTAACGGTAACATATACAATGGTGTCCAAAGAATTTTGTGAATTATGACATAAATCTTAATGAATTCCATTGGCTATAACAGACTAGGATCTTTCAAGACTAGGAATATGTGACGCGGGATCAAATTTACTCCAAAAAATTTAAAGGGGATACTGAGGCACTTATGCTTAGCTATTATGCTAACATATTACTACTAGTCTGGTCTGTTAACCCAAAAAAAGGACACATTGGACAAAGTTACCAAATTTTCAAAATTTGTTCCTTAGAACATAAGAAAAGATTTTACGTGAGGATTCATATGAATTAGCCGCCATCTTGGATTTTATGGGCGCCATCTTGGATTGAAGAATTTGCTTTATCTCAAGATTCATTGGACATATAATCATAAACAAAGTATCAAAATATATGTTTTTGGGGTCAACAAAACCGAATATGACATTTTCGAATCATCAAAAGAACAATTAACCATTAAAAAATACACCTTATATTTTCTGCTACTCGTACATTTAACTTTAACAGCTCAGTTCACTTATTAAAAAATTACAAAAGTTCCCAAACTTATAAAATATGTTATTGTTACCATAAGAAACAATTTTAGAAGAAGAACCACCGGATTGAAACGGCCACTTTGATTTTTTTGGCCGCCATATTGGATTAAGAGAACCTGCTGTATCTCAAGTTCCACTGCACATATAATCAAAATCAATGTGTCAAAATGTATGTTTTTTGGAACAAGAAAATCGAAAATGACATTTTCGAACAATTTAGAGAACAATTTAATTGAAAAATTACGCCCTCTATTTCTCCTTGAAATTAAACAGATCAGTTAATCAACTTATAAGCCAGATAAAAATCCCAAAAATTAGTAATATGTTTGTAACACTATAAAAAATAATTTCAGAAGAATGGTCACCAGATTAAAGCGGCCATTTTGAATTTATGACCGCCATATTGAATCATAAATACTAGTGATGGGCAGGTATCGATACCAAATACTTAAGTACTCGATACCTATAGGTATCGAGTGTATTCGATACCCACAGGCACAGGTATCGAGTGTATTCGATACCCACAAAAGTATCGATACTTTATTCACATATTTCGTTTTAAATTTTTCAATGAAGTAATCTTTATAATACCTACTGTAAATCAAACGCAGCCTGTTTCCGTTTCATTTTGCAACGCTCAAACCCAAGCCGTTAATCATCCGCGAGAGAAATTTGACGCGGCTAGGTTTTTCCCCCGCCAAATCCTTCGCCTCTATCCACCTCCAGACCCGTAGCTACGGGGCTTTTTGATGTATCGCTTTCAGTTTTTTGAATATTAGTCTGATTATGGATAGGCCCTAAAAAAATTGTCCCTTCAGGTTCGTTTCCCGACATTGAAAAAAAGTACTCGATACCTGAAAATACTCGATACCTATAAGTATTCGATACCAGAGTATTCGATACCTATGAGTATTCGATACCAAAGTATTCGATACCTAAAATTATCGATTTTGCCCATCACTAATAAATACCTGCTATATCTCGAGATCCACTGCACATATAATCTTAAAAAAAGTGTCCAAATATATGTTTTTCGGGTAAAAAAAACGAATATGCCATTTTCGAACTTCTAAAAGAACAATTTAATTAAAAACATTACACCCTCAATGCCCCATTAAACTTGACCAGCCAATTTTAATCACTACCAAGACGGAAAAACCCAATATCTCCAAACTCAAACAATATGTTCTTTATAAAGATAAGAACAAATATAGAAGGATAGACACCTGAAAAAACGCCCATTTCTAATTCTAGAACTTCCATTTTGGATTGAAAGGAGTTAGTGTAAATCGAGATCCACTACGCATACAACTATAAACAAAATGTCGAAATGTATGTTTCTTGAGTCAAGAAAACCGAATATGACATTTTCGAACTCTAAAAATAATAATTAATTGAAAAGAAAATTGCGTCATTTTACGTCACAATACGTATGACAGCTCAATAAAACTCAATACAACAAACCCCAAGCCAGACAGAAACACCAAATTTATAGATATGCCTAGCTATTATGCTTACATATTACGTTTAACTCTCGGACACCAATGTATAGTTTAAAACTATCGCCCCTCAATTAAATTCCAAAAGAAGAATTCAATTGAAAAAAAAGTATTTTCGAAATTACCATCTGCTAAACTGCTTCCAAATATCACCGCTTTGGTTTCGATGACGTTGATGGAGTGGCTCAAGCTCTCCCCCTGCTGGTTGGTGTTGATGAGGGCAGTGACCACCCCGATCTTTGCCAACCCCAGCCACAGACACACGTACTCCGGGCAGTTCTCCATGTAGAGGGCCACTTCGTCCCCTTTGGAGTAGCCCCGAGACGAAAAGATGTTGGCGATCTTGTTGCTGAAATCTTCCATCTGGCATGAAACGAAAAAAATCATTTTCTGGTTCAGTGTGAAATAGAACCGTCATAAATGTTAATAACGATTTTATTATTGGTATCTTACTGCTCCAGAGATGCGACACATTGAAGGATTAATAATTCAGAGTTTCTACTTGAATCCTAATAATTCTTAATCCTAATAATTCTGAGTTTCTACTTGAATCCTAATCCTAATAATTCCCTGTATTTTCCCTGTGTCCACTTTCTATCTTTCCCAAACATTTTTCAATCTTATATCAACAAGTGTAAAATTTCTCCTGAGAACACCGGCGCGAACTGGATTCTACTATGTAACTCTGATCTAGGCGGACGCTACGTTGGCGGATCTAGGCGGATCTACTACTCATTTTTCCGCATAGGAACAGAAGTAGATGCCCTACAACATATCGGATCGACAAAAAGACTAGCAATGGGAAAGGAATAAGGGAAAAAAGCAAATTCCGGGTTAGGCGGTTTCCCTTTTCCCAGAGTTTTCCCAGTTTAAAAAAATCATCCGGTTAACCGACAGTCAAATTTCAGATTGACAGTTGAAGAAGGAAAACTAGTTTTGCCCCAATCAGAAGTTTACCACCGGTATAGTGACTAGAATAAGGCTTATTCTAGTCACTATACCACCGGTTAAGTTAGAGGTGAATACGGCCGTGTCTGCAAATTGGTAATAAATTCAGAAATGCTCAAAATTATTATTGAAATCAATTTTCTGATAACTAAAGTTTATATTCATTTAAATACTTACCATACCATAGGTCCATTCTTCATCTTCATACACAAAACATACCCTGTCTTTGTGTTTTTTTACGAGATCATTGAACATGGAGAGGGGAGTGGCCTTTTTCCGGTGACATTTCTTGATGAAGGAAAATATCTTGAAGAAAATCATAGAAACCCTGTAAAAAATTAATACAATATGAAACCAATTTGTCTTTTAACCCTCTCGTCACTCTACTTATGATTTCAATTTTTGCATGATATAAACCCGCAAATTTATTTTCTTTTCATCAGTGACTTCACTGATTCATGTAGATCAAATATGAGACTTCTACATAGTTTCTGAATTCGTTCCTAAATGGCAGCAAGATGATTTATACCTCAATGTTTACATTTTAAGAGAAAATAGTAGCTGGATACTAGCTTCTGTAGAACATTTTTTATAGGTTGGTAGATATTTTCTTATTTCGTAACCTTCTAATATTATGATCATGTCTTTTAATAAGTTCTAAACCAAGTATTTTCTGCTTAAATGAAAAAGATATGGCCTCAATGAGGCTCGTAAAAATAACTATAGGAAGGAGTGCACACAAGAAAAAAAATTTTCAAGACGAATTATAGGGGCATTTTGGATGTATTGAGAAGAAGAAAAAAAGTTTTTTTTTCACTTTTTTGATGTTCTGGCGGCGAGAGGGTTGAAACAGCATTTTCCATTTTGCCCTACCTCTTACTTAATTGCATTCTGAAAAACTGAACTCCCTTTCACATATTTTATGATTTTTTAAACTCAAAATTTCGTAGAAAAAACTAAATAAAACTGGAAATATTTTCTGTATATAAAAAGGAATTTCATTATTTTATAACGGAATTCAGAACGCGATATTAAAACAGTCGTAAAAACTATCGCATAGTTTTTGAATGCAAATCAAGCTTAAAATTCAAAACATTCAATCTATAACAATTTTTTTGCCTCTTCTTACACATTTTACCCATCGATAACGAACAGTTTAAGAAACTAGCTGTCAATAATAATAAGAGATTAACACCTTGTATTTTTTTTCCTTTATCACCATTATTTTTTAATAACCTGTTCTTATCTCAAGAGACCATTTACATATTAAAAAAGGGACAAAATTTTCTCTCTTGTTAAGTTAAAAATTATCTAACCATAACAGCTCAACAGAATCATGCGTAATCGAATTGAGACGATATACAGAACTTATATGATTACACAACTATAACGCTATTGTTTAAAATTTAAATCATAGCACAAAAAATGGTAAAGGGTTCATTGAACTAAAACGCAGCCAGACGGAACACAAGTGTTCACTAAAAAAACCACGTGAATCTAAGAATAGAATCTAATCTTGCATGCCTATGTCCGATAATTGTATTACTTTTATGACAAAGGTTTCTTAAAATTCGTTTTAAAAACATAAAATTGATGTGCAAAACGATTGTCTTTCTAAAATGATAGTAGGCTGATGCGCGTTCTCAAACTGCAATCGAAAGAGAAATGCACAAGGAAATAGGAATAATTCAAAACCTTTTAGATCTAACCAAAGTTTCTGAAAATTGCTATTAAACCAATGTTAAAAATACTATTAAGTGTTTTACTCAAGTTTTCGAGCTTTGTATTTAATTTGTCATGAAGAATGTTTTAAGCTACAAGCAATAACGAAAATTTATGATTTCTTACGAGAGAAATATTTATTTTAGTAAAAATTGCAATAGAGAAATTATATAAATAATGCAGTATTAGGAATAATAGATACACCCAAAAAAATTATCGTCTTTAAAATTTTATAATATAAATTTTAACTACTTTAAAGCTAAAAGAAGAATTAAAAAAACATAAAATAAAAAAGTCAATAAATATATAAAGGAGTGATACAAATTAGAGATTCAACCTTTATTTACCATAAAGTTTAATTTAAATATTAATGTATGTATATTAATGTAAATTAATATGCATAGATTAATAATTAAATATTACATTAATAATTAAATAGTAAATTAGTAATTAAATATTAATGTAAAATATTATGTATTCATTCTATATTAGTATTAAATAATTCGAGAACTAATAATTACATCAATTAGCTTTTTATACCGAAATGTTCATCAAGCATTTTTCTTTTTAAAAAATGTCTTAATTTTCTATCAATTGGTTTATGAGTAATAAAAATTTGAAGCTTGCAAAATTGATCCTTCTGAAACAGCGGTGACTGATGTTACTTCATGGATTCATCGCCAATATGTTTTGTATCGTAAAATATTTTAATAAATATTATTATTAGGTTCCCTAAAATATTTTCAGCAAAACGGATTGAAATTATTTATTAATTTTGATCAAAACTATTTCAAGTCTCTACATTACTGTAGCGTGCGAAGACTACTTGAGAGAGAGAATCTATAAGAAAAGAAGTATACTTTTTAAATTTTTGTGTGCAAGTTGTAGTTTTTTACTAATAAAATGGGTATGTAGTAAAATCTAAAGCGTGTGTGTAAAAATGAGTTATAGTTTTCCGTCTTTATTTGTAGAATTCATTTCATTTATTTTTTGCGAAAAAAATGTACAGAATTTAAGCAAAATTCAATTAATTATACTTTTATATGGATTTCGTAATAAAAACATAAATAAACATAAAATGTGCTGTTAACTATAGTAGAAAAATGTAGTTATCATTATTTTTAGAAATTTTCATATTCACATATCACAATTTATTTTTTAAAAAAAATAATTATTTACCCTTTTCTAAAGAAAACCCGAAAAAATACTTAAATTTCCACTTAGCACGTTGAAATTTTATCATTAATAAATTTTATCATTCAAATTAATTTATATTCAAAATTTTATTTAAAGTTATGGGTGTAATACTGTAATACGCAAGGTTTCCATTTCAAGTCCTTTATAACCCCTAACTTTGAGTTAAACTCAAGATTAAGTAAAGTAATCAAATAATTCAATCGAAACATAAATTTAAATTTAAAACTACTAACCAACCGATAAAGAAGAAGAAAACTATTTCGGAAGAAAGAGAAATTCAGTTGCATTGTTTCTAACTGCTAATAATTGAGAGATGAAAATCATTAATAGGCAACTTATGCATTTTGTTTATCCATAAGGAAATGTACCCTAACTGCAATTTAATATTTTGTTTCATATGAACTACATTAAGGTTTTATAAATATTGGAACAAAGCAAAAAAAAGTAGCATGTTATTAAATCTTTCAACACTGCGTGTAATATAAGGGAATGTGTAATATTCGGGATGATTTTTTACCCAGTACGGGTTGATTTGATACCATAAAAGGCTTATTAATACACTTTCAATATCGCGAAAACTACTAAGGTTATTTAGGTCAAATTTTCTAAAAGTCGCCTTTACATGCATTAACATTATATATTTGAAACCTTTAAATCCTGCAGTAAGTCAGAAATTTAGAAACAAATTTTTTTCCATAAAGTAAATTTCTAAGTAAAATGCAAAACCTTCCTGGCGCTATTCTACTTTGAATACACAGAGATCTGTAAATTATAAAAGCACGTTCTTCATTCTTGTTATCAATAGGATAAAGTATATATTTAAATTTTAAAAAACCTTTTTGTATTTTTTTAAAAAATGTTTTTGTTTGAAAATAACCAATAAGGCAAATTGATAGACTATGTGGGGTACTTTGATACACTCGTGGGGCACATTGATAAAATATAAGTGGTCCAAAACAGACCAGTTAATTAGAGTGGTATTTTTTTAATTTCTGGGGGATTTCTGATTAAGATATCTTTGAATTTTTTAACTAATTAAGGAGGAATTACACCTATGAAAATTGCATCTTAATTTTTTATACTTAAATGTTGAATGGGAAATTTGTGATTTAAATCCAAAAAAAGGTTTTGTGAAAGGGCTTAAGATCTCTCTCACTAAAAGAACATTTATTATTTTCCAATATTTTTGTTATTAATTACTATTTTCAAGCAAATTAATCAACGTATCAATGTGCCCCACGCAATACGTATCCAATTGCCCCGCCGCCGCGCCGGTAGGGCACATTGATAAAAATTTTATCGATTAATTTATAAAAGTCGTTATATTTTAATTTTCATTAAACTTGAGTCATTCTTAGATTTTTTAAATAAGTACCCCTGAATAAGTCATTTTTTCTACTTTTTTTTAAATTTTGCTGTATCAAATAGTTTCGCTCTTCTTTATTTATTTAGGTACAGAATTTTTAAATAAATTATTAATTTTAGATTTAGAATTAAAACTACAATATTCATATTTTAGTACTTGAGAGAAAGGAATTTAAATACAATCTGTTTGTAAAACAATTAACTAAAAATACTAAAATATTCTTAATGAAAAAAATCCGTCTTTTAAAATGTAAAATATCACTTTCAATTACTACAACACGATCAATTTCTAAAACCTGTATTTTTTAATGAAATAGGCATTTTAGACCAATGCTCTTTTAAACTATTTAATATCGGACAAAAATTTCACAAAGATAAAAATAATTTCTATTATTTTTATTATATTTAATTATATTTAACATACAGAAAGAAACTGATAAAGCTAAGATTTCTTTGAAAATCTGGTCAAACTGTTTTATATCTTGCATTGAAGACAAAGAGCATTGCTCAAGAAAAAACAAATAAAATAAAAATATTTTTTTATAAATTGTATCGAGAACCATTTTAAAAAAATGCAATTTTTTTCCTTGAAGTACTTTATCTCGAGATTTATTTAATATCTTTTGAAAATAAGTTATAACATATTCGAAGTTAATTTATTCGATGATCTTTTCTCCCTCTCAGCTTTTGCTTTTCAGGCGGGCAAAACAAAACATTAAAGTTACAAATAATTTTCTACAGATAATATTCCAGTCACAGGTAATATTCCAATTCTTAAAAGATAAAAGTACGTTTACCGTTATGATTAAAAAAAGTTATTTTTAATATTCTGAAAAGAAATGGAGACATAACAAGGTAATGTGCGAAGCTTTTAAACACACACACACACAATGAAATAAGCACCACTAATTTTTAAATTATTTTAATTTATTGTTAATTTTAATATTAAATACTACATTTAAATTAGAAATTACTATTTGAAATGTGGAATTATTTAAATTATTTGTTATTAATTTATTATGTAATAAGTTATTTAGAATAAAATAAGAAGTTCAAATACAATTAAATATTACTGGATAAGAAGTAACAGTTCAGTTCAGGTAAATTTCAATGAAGTTTCGTAAAATATACCTTAGGTTCTTTGAACTATTCTTTATATTTATGAATAAAAGATCTTACAAAAAAGAGAAGGCAATTCATGTCATTTTCATGACTGACATTTTTTTAAGAAAAACACTTATAGTATTTTGTAATTTTCTTTCAAAAATAAATTATAAAAATATGTCAGTCAGTTACCATGTTGCTTAAAATTTTTCAAAAATAAAGAAAAACATATTTTGAAAACTTAATTGTGCCATTGGCTAACAAGAAAGTAATAAACGGGGTGGAAAATGTGTTTTTTTTAATTTATTTTTGGGAAGAAAATTACAAAATACCAATCGCTTTCTTAAATTACCCGTGGAATTGCCCAGAAGTAAACTTTTTCAAAAATAGTTTTGTCAAATTGTAAATTCAAAATTAGTGTAAGTAGGATTATTGAAAACACGCTAATCACGGTTTTATGATACTTTCCCACTGATCAAAATAACGTTTAATAAAATCTTGCATCTTATTTCTAAAAAGAAATATAAACACTAAAAAAACTACTTACTTGAAATCCCTCCCGATCGTGTTCAGGAACACCTTGAGGCTCGGCATTTCGTCTGAACAAGCGAACAACAGCACGAAAAATGTTGCAATCAAAGAGATCGAAATAAGACTACTAACGATAATTAAAGGAACCACCATGAAAAGGGCAACTACACCCTAAAGCGGTGGAAAAAATTCAGGACCGGAGAAACGTTCACAGTCAGAGAAGAAATAAGTTAAGAGAACGGGGGTCTATTTGAGAATGAGAATGTATTCTTCGATAGCGAAATGTGATATACAAACACTATCTCTCTCTACTTCGCAATATATAGGGAGGACTGATTTTGACAAGCGCAGTCTATTTTAGTGGGATGGTCGTGGATTTTTATTTTTTTTTATTTTGACCAATGCCAGAAACTTGTGTCCGATTAGATCATGCAATTGAGAAGTTTCTCAACTGTGAGGAAAGGAGGAAATTTTTGGGAGAGCTATTATTATTTGAGTTAATCTTGCTCCTTCATATCCTTATTTCCCATATTGTCTATGAGTGGAGAAATGTTCACTCGGTGACATGACATGGCTTCTAATCTATGTGAGTTAACCTCAGTAAATATAATAATTCAGTGTACGATAAGTAGTCGTCTCCGAGGGAAAAAGTAACAAGCCACATTTTGGGGGTGGGGTTAAGGTTTCGGAAGCGCTTTTCATGGAAAAGTCTACAGATAGTGTATTCTTAAAAACTATAACCAAAATCGAGACATTTTTCTTGAGAAACGCAACATACGCACCGTTTTCTATGGTTCCCCCAGTCACCCTATAAAGAGTTACCTAAACTTCAGAGAAATTTAAAAATTAACTAATACAGAAGGAAGTAGAAAAATTTTCAATTCGGGGGAAAAATTCAGATTAGATTACAATATTTTTAATTCTGTGGGTTAAATTTTTATGATGTCCTTGATAAAGAAAACTTGATTCCTAGGGGTTGTTTGGTTTGTTTAATAAATGCTTGGGGAGCCATGGGAAAGGTGCATGTTGTAGTTGTGAGTTGTTGTGTTGCAACTTCAGTTCTATTAAGCCTAAATGAACTTAAATCTTAAATCTAAATGAACTTAAGTTGTTATGAATAAAAATGACTGTTAGAAAAGTTTGTTGAGTAAAAACTAGTTAGGTGTCGCTTTTCATGGTGGTGTATTCCCGAAAACTATATTCCATGAAAGAGTAAGATCAACTCTTTGCAAAAATTATGGGTCAAAAAAGAAGAACGTAAGTTATAAACTGTATTAATATTATTATTATACTAATATATATATATATATATATATATATATATATATATATATATATATATATATATATATATATATATATATATATATTTATATATATATATATATATATATATATATATATATATATATATATATATATATATATATATATATATATATATATATATATATATATATATATATATATATATATTATTAATATTAGTAAAATTTAGATGACATTATTAAAATTTAAATAAATTTTAATCATGTGCATACTCACTTACTTTCTTCTTTATTGACCACTTATTCCACTTTTTTTCCTTTTAGTACAGGAAAACGGTAGTTTTTTTTTAAAAATCATATAGAAGTTTTTTTTCGACGGTTTTGTATGTTTTCGAGGGCGCTGATTACGAATATGAAGTTTGCTCCCACGTGGGGGGTCGGCTTCATATCGAAAATTGCAAAAAATCGAAAATTTTTTGCTCTTTTTTCGATTCTTCGCTTTTATTTGAAAAACTATAAATTTCTCAAAGATAATTTCAATTACAAAGTTGAAGTAAACAAAATTTCCTACAAAATGCACTATTCAACTTTGATTTTCTGAAGAGTGGTTTTGCCGCTAGAGCGCTCTGAAAAACATCGATTTTTTTGCCTTTCCACAAAAATGAGGAAAACGCGCGCTTCTACCCTCTACAAAATGAAAACTATTCACGTTATCAACAAAAATTTTATACCACGTGAAAGATCATTTAATTTTCTATAAATAACGTGCTTTACATTATAATTTTTTTTAGAAGGGGGGAGGGAGTGAAGGAAAGATCGATAACAAAACTGTTGAGCCTCGCAGACCAAACAGACTTTTGCGGTTGTTAATATGCAATTTTCTCTTTATTTCCGGTATATTACCAATTAATTGGGTTGTTTTGGATTCATTGATGAATAACCATGCTCAAAAAAATAAGTTTTCAAATTTATTTATGAAATATTGGGTGTTTTAGGCGGAATTTCAATAAATTTTTTAAATTCATATATTAAATTATTGGAGTGTTTTAATGAACGAATTTATATGTTTTTTGCATCGTTTAATCCGAATTTCAAGTTTATTTTAATTTTAAAAGTCATCTTCGCATCAAAAATTGGAAAAAATATTAAAATTTTGCTCTTTTGTTAGGTTTTTCATCGATTTTCTAAACAAATATTCATTTTAGGAAAAATAGCTCAAAACCAAATTAATGTACGTAAAATTTCCTATAAGATGCACTGGTTCATTTTTATTTTGCGTGGAGTGGTGTACGTTTTATAGCGTTTTGAAGAAAAGCAATTTTCATGTTTTTCTACAAAAAAGTGATGAATGCTCGATTTCTCCCACTACAGCTCTAAATAAATTCAAGTTACCGACAAATAGTTTATGCCAAATGAAAGTACATTTAATTTCCTACAAAATGCCTTATTTAACTTTAATTTTATAATGAGAGGTATTTACGCTAGAGAGCGCGCTGAATTACAGCTGTTTCCTGACTTAACACAAAAACATGAAAATTGCTTTTCTTCAAAACGCTATAAAACGTACACCGCTCCACGCAAAATAAAAATAAACCCGTGCATCTTATAGGAAATTTTACGTTCATTAATTTGGTTTTGAGGTATTTTACCTAAAATGAATATTTGTTTAAAAAATCGATGAAAAACCTAACAAAAGAGTAAAATTTTTATATTTTTTGCAATTTTTGATGCGAAGATGACTTTTAAAATTAAAATAAACTTGAAATTCAGATTAAGCGATGCAAAAAACATATAAATTCATTCATTAAAACACTCCAATAATTTAATATATGAATTTAAAAAAATTATTGAAATTCCGCCTAAAACACCCAATATTTCATAAATAAATTTGAAAACTTATTTTTTTGAGCATGGTTATTCATCAATGAATCCAAAACAACCCAATTAATTGGTAATATACCGGAAATAAAGAGAAAATTGCATATTAACAACCGCAAAAGTCTGTTTGGTCTGCGAGGCTCAACAGTTTTGTTATCGATCTTTCCTTCACTCCCTCCCCCCTTCTAAAAAAAATTATAATGTAAAGCACGTTATTTATAGAAAATTAAATGCTCTTTCACGTGGTATAAAATTTTTGTTGATAACGTGAATAGTTTTCATTTTGTAGAGGGTAGAGCGCGCGTTTTCCTCATTTTTGTGGAAAGGCAAAAAAATCGATGTTTTTCAGCGCGCTCTAGCGGCAAAACCACTCTTCAGAAAATCAAAGTTGAATAGTGCATTTTGTAGGAAATTTTGTTTACTTCAACTTTGTAAGTGAAATTATCTTCGAGAAATTTATAGTTTTTCGAATAAAAGCGAAGAATCGAAAAAAGAGCAAAAAATTATCGATTGTTTGCGATTTTCGATATGAAGCCGACCCCCCACGTGGGAGCAAACTTCATATTCGTAATCAGCGCCCTCGAAAACATATAAAACCGTCGAAAAAAAAACTTCTATATGAAAATTTTTAAAACGTCACTTTTTAGCACCGTTTTCCTGGGTTATTTAGAGAACATTCCATTCCACCGTTACGTGTGTGACATTTGTACGGTGTTTTTTTTAGTAAATATCACTGAAAATTTATATGAAATTATAAAAATAAATGTCAAGATTTTTTACTATGATATTATTAAATTATTAATAAAACATGCAGGCAAATTTTAGTGATAAAAGTTTTATGATCTGACAATTCAATAATCTATATAAGGGGTTTCCAACTTCTAAGTACTCGCTGGCCGCAATCGAAATCACAAGTCAAGTGGAGGGCCGCAAAGTAATCTGGCTCCTTTTTAACGATGATAATTTTTTTGGGGCGAGAGTCTTCAATATGAAACTTTTCCAACAAAAGAGGGACGAAGGTTGTTATTACATATTTTGAATTTATGCACCTTATTTTCCAAAATTCCAGAGAATATATGAATTTTTTACTCTTATAAAACTAGTAGGAATACTGAATGTAATTAACTAAATATATTAATATATTACTATATTATATAATATATAATATAGTAATATTACTTAAAAAGAAATTTTATCTTGGGACCTATTTTGTTTTTGATTTACATTAATAGTCTCTGTAACGGAAAAATGATGCACGGCAGATGACACAGCAATATGTTACCGTGAAAAAATCTTGAGGAACTACGTTTAAGTATGCAAAATGACCTTGATAAACTTAAGATTTGGATTGTTAAAAATATAATGGTTTTAAGTGCAAAGGCAAAATTTATTCAGTTTTCCCTTAGGGATAAAGGTAGGGAAAATATAAGATTATTTTTTAAATGCAGATCCTGTCTGTTGCAAAATGGATCATGTGATCATTGTATTAAAATTGAAAATGTAGATTACATCAAATATCTGGGTATTCTATTGGACGAAAGGCTTAATTTGAAAGAACATGTCTCAAAAATTAAAGGGTACCTTTATGCAGTTCTCCGAAAATTTTATAACTTAAAATTTTTATGCCCCTTATCTGTTCTGAGAACTGTTTATTATTCAGTAGTCAATTCAATATTACAACATGGTTTATCATGCTGGGGAGGAACCTATTATTCGACTATACCATTAATAATTTGTCAGAATAAAATAATTAGGATAGTTAGGAGCCAGGTGTGGCAAGACTAGTGATCCGCGTGTTAAATTATATTATTTACGCGGCGCGTGACTTTTTTATTATTATTAAACGCTTTTATTCTACTTGCTTTTGGCGGCGTTTTACGGGTGGAATTTTAAAACTCGATTTTCGGGCACTTCCCGATATGTCAGGGCCCCGAAACTTTACACATCGGTGTAACCCTCATGACACTCCAATATCCAACCATTATCTAGTCAAACAACCAAAGGATTAAGTTAATTAACGAGTATTTTTAATTAACAGAAAAACCAGAATTTGAGACCTTTCCCAAGGGGCTATTCTCCCTAAACCGTGCACAATTGTTTATAAGGCATAACTTCATCATATTCAAAAGTCAAAACGAGAATTTCCCAGTAATTACGATAACACTAGTCGACAAAATTAAACTTTTTTTCCCTAACAAAAATGAGGAACGAATAATAGCGTTTAAAACACTCATTCTTAACAGTTAATCTCATTGTTTTAGCATAAAATACTATCATAATAAAGATTATATACATGTTTCAGACAATATAAAACTAAAAATCATTAACATTCATTAAATACGATGCGATTTTATCACTTGTTGTCTCTTAAGTGGCGTTACATCTCCTCTTTCAATGAACCAAGAGCTGTAGCCCAAAACTGCTATTTCTCAGTGACCTATGTATCGAGTTTATGTCCTAAGAGAATCTTTAACCTGGTTTATGATTGACTACAGTGATATTTTCCGGAAAAAGTTCAAACGTGGATTAAAGATATGAATTTTGAGTGATGCTCCACATTCTATGGCTTGGTAAGACTAAAGAGTACTTTCTTTTGGAATTAAAACATTTTTTTCGGTCCTATTTTCTAAAAATCATCTTACCACTCTCCTAAAAACCATTTCCTAGCTGATAATGCGTTTTTATTAAATTTTTCCTTCAAGTAGGGTAGTGAATTTTTTTTAATCACAGGTTTACAGTAACTTTGAGTTTGCCTTCACTTAATTGCGAAAAAAGTCCTATTAAATACTTTTTGAAATGTTTTTTCTGTATTTTTCATTTATATTAAATAATCAAGATAATTTGAATGCCCTCCCCATACTATAGGGATAGTAATTTGCATAGAACTACTGTTGACTCTTACGCACTTAAAAAGAGTCACATTCAAACTACTGCAACACACGTGAAGAGCCCAGATTTCATTTTAGTAACCTATTTGGACCCAAATCAGTGGGAAAAAAACCTTTTCCCACTTTTTCTGTTAAATACTACCGTTGAATTGTAATTTTAACCCTACCCAAATTTAGCAGAAAGTATTGTGCATAAATGCGCAAAACCTACACTGAAAACTTGTCAATTTTCAAAATGAACTGCAATACAAAAACATAGCCACACTTTTAAAAGAATGTCTACATACTGGGATATTAGAAATAAATTAATTGAATGGGATTGCAGGGTTGCTATTGGACAAAAATGACGCCTAAAACTCAAAAATTAAGAAAAAAGCAGAAAATCGAAAATTTTTGTTACACAAAAGTGGGACGTTGGGGAACTTTTTTACTTGCAGATATTTGAATAACTATATGAATTAGTAACAAAAATAGTAATTTGGTTGTTGTTAGGAAACCACTGTTGACTAGTGTAATTATAGACGATTAATCACTTTTTTTCTTTCCGGATTCTTGTACATAATATTTCAGGCACTTCCAAACGATATAAAGTTCTGAAACTTTGCACCGTGGTGGAAACTCGATGACAATGCAATATTCAATCATCAACTAGTCAAAACCTCCGTAATTTAGGTAATTAACGAGTGTTTTTATTTATCCTTTTAATTCATATTTGAGACACTTCCGTGAAGCCAATGGCTCCCAGAACCTGTAAGATAATATACTAGGTATATAACTACACTAGCGGAAATAAAAATCCCAACACCAAGAAGGAAAGGAGATTTCAAAGTCAAATTTATTTCTATGATTGCACATAGTATTAATGTGAATTGATTAAAAAATGAGCCTTCCTGGATGTTAGGGGGCCGAGAAAATCGGTGAGGAGTGTTGTCTCCATAGGTGTCCATTACCACCGTCACACGTCATGGTATTGAGTGACAGGGGCTCTAAATGACTTTTGAGGGATTGGAGGACCATGTTGCCTCCTCAGGTAGTCCAAATTCATATGGTGCACCAGCGGACGTTGCATACCGGGCTAGGTGATTTCTCCTCATTGACCGGACCTGTTTTGTGGGTGTTGGTTCTAGAGAACGGGAAAGACGGGGTAAAAATGCAACCTAGGAGGTTAAGAAGAAAGCTTGGACATTGCATACAACATGTGGTTGTGCATGTTTCTCTTGAAATTTGTCCCCAGGATAGGTCTGAAGGTTAGGACGGTCTACCGGCTGCAAAATTTCAATGACGCAGCTCTGGTTGGAAAAAGTACTGGTGAATCATACTCAGGAGTAGCAGAAATGGAATCCAATGCATCACCACTCCGTTACCCTGCATCACCACTCCGTGGAATGATTAGAAAATCATCAGCTGAGTGCGCTCTCTCCATTGTGTCTTCAAACTCATACCCAACCATCGTGGTGCTCCAAACCGAATCAGGATTCTCTCATAAACACGATGTCATGAAATTGGGATTTTCATTTCCTTATTTCGTGCACTATTGGAAACAGAAATGCCCATTTTCAGCCCCTTGTTTATTGACAAAGATGTAAGAAGCTATGCGGACCGAACGGACAATCCGCAGTACTGCAAACGACATCCATCCCACTGCCGCTTGTTCTCAGTATGATCTACCGGTATTTTGGCCAACCAGAGCTGCTTCATTGAGGTTTTTTAGCCGGTTGTCCGTCCTTACCTTCAGACCTGTCCTGGGAACAAATTTCAAGAGAAACATGCACAACCACATGTTGTATGCAATGTCCAAGCTTTCTTCTTAACCCCCTAGGTTGCATTTTTACCCTGGCCTATCCGTTCGTAAGAACCAACGCTCACAAAACATGTCCGGAGAAAGAGGAGAATCCCCTAGCCCGATATGCAACGTCCGCTAGTGCACCATATGAATTTGGACTACCTGAGGAGGCAACATGGTCCTCCAATCCCTTAAAAGTCATTTAGAGCCCCTGTCACTCAATACCATGACGTGTGACGTCGGTAATGGACACCTATGGAGACAACACTCCTCACCGATTTTCTCAGCCCCCTAACATCCAGGAAGGCTGATTTTTAAAGCAATTCACATTGATACTATGTGCAATTATAGAAATAAATTTGACTTTGATATCTCGTTTCCTTCTTGGTGTTGGGATTTTTATTTCCGCTAGTGTACAATATTTAATCTTCAAATGTGATTTTTTACCTTCCAATTAACAATTAAGATAATTAGCGATTTAAGATAATAACCGCGAGAAAGAAATCGCCAGAAGAGCGAGAAATCGCCGAAAATAGGTGTCCCATCCCGAGGAATGGCGAGAGAAGAAAATATGTACTTTTATAATTTATTGACTACTGAAAAGACTGGATGGTAGGTACTGTTTGCTCCTTGATACACACACTAATTCTGAGTTTTTTACGATTTTTTTTTATTTTATTGAATGCTTTCTTTTTATTGTGAATCTTTTTGATATCGATGGATTTCATCGGCGATTGAGCGGATGCGAGGTATATTCTTTGTGCGAGGTATTTTTCCCGCTCAGCTCTGTTATTATAACGTACCCAGCAAAATTAAATAGATTTTAATTAACTTTGGAGTTGATTGTCCTGCTGAGTCGTCAGAGGATTGTTCTACTTTGTCAGATATGTGAAAAATTTTTGTTATACATGAAACTAAAATTCCATCCTAACATAACATTAAATATGGTTGAAATAAATACATTTTTTCTTGTGAGTTTTTGTTAAAAAATACCATGACTAAAAAGTAGAAAATAAAATAAGTAAAAAAAGATTTTTTTAAAAACGCTTTTATTGAAGTGTTCTAAAAGGTCAAAAATAATTTTTTCGGTTTGACAAATAATTTATTGGGAAGTAGAAAATAACTTTTTGGTAAGTAAAAAAACTGATTTTCTAACCACTAAAAATGAAAGCGTGGGCGCTAGTAATTCTTAATTCACTATTTATTATAACTTCTTTATTCTATGTTCTATGAGGTTAAATTTACAAATTTCTCATTCATGAGTTTTGAGTGGGATGGATTCACTTTAAATTCTCTATTAGGTATTTTTATTTATATAAAGTTATACATAAATGCCGACGTAATGGCCTAGTGGTAAGAGCATCTAACTGCAAAGCCGTACGTCTGGGGTTCGAATCCCCGTTCGACAGGGATGTTACTGTTACTGTCCTGTAAAAAAATTTAAATTTAAAAAATTACTAGCGCCCACGCTTTTATTTTTAGTGCTTAGAAAATCAGTTTTTTACTTACCAAAAAGTTATTTTCTACTTCCCAATAAATTATTTGTCAAACCGAAAAAATTATTTTTGACCTTTTAGAACACTTCAATAAAAGCGTTTTTAAAAAAATCTTTTTTTACTTATTTTATTCTTCTTCATGTTGCCACCACCACCACAACCCAGCAGATTGCGTAAGTTGTGGTTTATCCATAATGTACTCTTTATTTGTTTAAATATCTAGGTTATCTATGTTATTTTGCTTTGTAGGAAAATAAATTATCATTATCATTATCATTATCATTATCATCATCATCATCATCATCATCATCATCATCATCATCATCATCATCATTAAAAAGGTCTTCCTCAAGAAAATGTTTGTAAATTTTCCTTAGATGATTGTTTAACCCAATTTTTTGATACTCCATTTTGTCCCTCCTCATGCCTAAAGGTTATAAAAGCCTTCATACTCCCTTGCTATCGCTCAGAGGAATTTCAGGTTTTACAAACGCCCTCTCGAAAGTTAAAACTTTTAATTTTTGCACCATAGAAAATGATCGAAGGTAGTCCATAATCTGAGAGGTATATGGGGGGGTCGGGGATCTCCCCCGAAAAAAATTAATTTTGAATTTTAGTGTGCTATAAAGTGTTTTGAAGCTACTTTTTGGAGGGTTTTCAGAGAGCTTCGCGGGCTGCACAAAATGACAAGGCGGGCCGCCAGTTGGAAACCCCTGATTCTCTACTGACTGTAAACATTTCTTTTGCAGGTCAAGAAACCCAAACGGCCGGCCGTTTAAACCATGGAAAAAACCTCAAGGGAAAATTTTTCTATCTATTATTTGGCTATAAAACTGCCATAAGGTAATGTTCGGTATCACGGCCATTGTTTACAACCCTGCTAAGGCGTAAGACAAACATATTTATTTTTCTCATTATCGATTACACCCTTATTACAAAACAAACACTTTCCTATATCTTCATGTAATTTGAGTCGTGAAAGAAGGCAGATATGTTGAACAAGACGAGTGAAATCTTAATAACTCGATACGAGGATTGCAATCTATTTAATATTCCTCGTCAAAAATTATAAGAGAATCGGTTAACATCACTACGAAAGATTTCCATTAAGATTGACGGTCACAATAGTGCAGACGATAAAAAAGCAGCGAACTATGAAGTGCGCATTGAAACAATTCAAGATATGTATCATTTTCGAATAACTTATATTAGAACAGTTATGCCGGTAAGTGAATGTAAAATCACGTTAGCACCGAAGGAAAAAATTAATCGTTTATCTTTTATCATTGTTTACAGGACAGTTTTATATTTTTCAAATAAGAAAGTATATATTAATCTAGAGATTGTGACATTTTCAAGGATTTTTGATGTAATTAAACCGTAAACCTACTTTTTAACCAAGATTTCAGAAGAATATTTTAACTAAATTTCCCTGACTACTCCTACACGGACGCCCATCCACAAGGTCAAGAGATGGACCGGGCTCCATTGCACTGGAAAAATTTACATAAAATATTAATTTGACCATATTAAATAGGTTTTTATAGCAATCTTTATTTAATTCATTAGGTACTGTATTCAGGGATGAGTTTGGTGAAAAACAAAAAAGCTGAAACCAAAAATCCAAAATTTTACGCGTAACACATATCGGGGATGTTGCACACCTTCAAGCATTTTGTAACAGTTATTGTATCAGCTAAACTTAAATTTTGTAGCTTATTTTTTTGTTTTAGGTTTGATATTTTGCATTTCAAATTAGAATTTAGTCAAATATTTTATTTAGATCCTCTTAAAGCAGAACATATATTCTGATTCTCAATAGCTCGACAAACAAAAGCATGTTTACAAGATAATATTAATTGAAAATACTTGTTTGCTTTATAAAAGAACTTAAAGCAAAGAACTCAGATTGCATATATTTAAGTGAATTGTTTAAAAACCTATTAAACCTTCTTAAGATTAAGGGCAGACCTTCCAACATTGAAAAACAAAATGTATTTTTATATTCCTTTTATTCATACCATATATTAAATTAACTTGATAAAAATCAAATGAAAAAATCTTTTCTACAGATATGTATGAATTTATAGAGAATAATACATTTAATTTACAAATGTATTACATAAGTTTTTTAAAATATCCAAGTAATTTTTTTATTTATAATTTTTTAAACTAAGAAAGAATGTAGTTTACAGGAAGCTGTTGAGAAAATTAAACCGATTTATCCTCTGGAAAAGCGTTGATCAATTCCTAGACTGAGCAAGAGCTTAATAGGTATTAATGGGCATTAAACATGAGTGTCAAAGACCTAATTTTGTTAAGTTTTGGTCATATTTTTAGGTAAAATTTGCATTTTCTTAAACTCAATATAAAAAAAAGTTGTGAATAATAGAGTTCCATGTACACAAAAGGGGGTCTGGGGGAATTTTTCCCCAAAAAATTTTTGGGAGTGTCCAAATTTTTTAGAGGAGGGGTCGGGTCCCCTGGCCCCTTTATATATGCCCCTGATGATATTATGATCTTTTAAACAGATTATGATCTAAAAGGATTAAAAAAACCACTCCATTATTTTCTTATAAAGTTGCTTCAAAGCGATTTTCCACTAAAAATGTACAACTTATAAGATCTAGATCCTAAAGTAAAATCTGAAGAAATGCTGACTAAAATCGGGAAAAAATTATCTGAGATGTTTCACTAGACCTATTAGTCTCCTCTGACTCCTATTAGGCTTTTCTGCATCGCAATTAGAACGTAAGAAAAAGCGAACTTCAACTAGGCACAGGAAAAACGGAACTTTCGCGAAAAATCGCAATTTTTCGACATTTTCAGAGAATATGATCCAAAACACCGGACTTTTTGGCTTCTGACCACTGTAAAGTTGGTTTTTCTACATCGCAATAGAGATGCAAGAAACGGACTTCAATTTGGCGCCCACCACGGCCGTCCAAGAAAGTAGTCACGGGATGATACGGAATACTCCGCGAGCAAAACGAAACTTACGCGAAAAAACGCGATTTTTCCGACTTTTTCACGCGATAACTCGTAATATTTCTCGGAAATCTGGAAAATTTAAAAAGTTGGATTATCTGAAGAAATCCAAATCAGTTCGCGGGCCGCAGGTTATGCATCCAAAATATCTCTCAATGAAAAAGCTCAAGTTTTTCCACAATACCCAAATACGAGCTGACTTTACCGAAGGTTATGTCCATCTCTAGGTTGCATGCTAGAAACAGCAAGAAAAAAAGTTTTTCCATAATACAGTAAACGAACGAGAAGAAGCCATCTTTACAGGCTGCGTTATACGAACCTATCGCCGATGCGCGTGGGAGGTAGGAATGCCGAAGACAAAGTACCGGGAGATGGCGGAAGTTTTTTTCTCTGAAGTAGAAGGAGACGAAAAAACGGATTTTTCCAGGATTACAAAAAGCGGAAATTTCCTTGAAAAGCGGAATTCTTAATTTTCAAAAAAATAAAAAAAGCGGAATTCCGCCACAGGGCGGAAAAAACTCATCCCTGTGTATTAATATAAATTCCTGGATGTGAAAACGGCTCGCTCGCTCCCCATCCAGGGCTTTATATTAATCATCTTATTATGATTGTAAGCTAATTTCAAAGCAAAATGTAAATTGTTTCAAATAAATGTTGACTATTATTTATGTATACTACTAGTTTCTTACTTGAAATTTTGCGGCTCGGCGTTAGGAGCGATCCTTTTTGAATGTCACCCAAAAGGTTGGTGTTTTATGGCGCATGGTCCATATCAGGTCATTGTGCACCAGACAAGACAAATTAAAACAATTTTATAAGTGATCACCCAAATATGAAAAGAGGATCCTTAGACATCCATTAATTTTAAAAAGTTTTCCATTATTTACACGTGAGGCCGTAAGGGGCCCCTTAGTAATAATTTTGAACTCCCCCCCAAAAAAAGAAACGTTGTCTAGTTACGGGCTTGACTGGCTAACCTGACCCCCTCCTGAATTCAAGCATATGGACGCCCACGCATGACTAATATCAATACTGTATGAAAGTGAAAAAGCATCAAGCAGATTTTTCTTTTGTTAATCAAATCACCCTGTTAGCAAAACAAAATTTAATGTTCCAATAAGGTAGGCTATTTTGTCCTTTTGAATTTTGTTTTCATAATTTTCAAATTATTTCACTCAAACCTGTTTTGTGCGGTCTTTTTTGTGCGATATATAAAAATCGCAGTAAAAAAGACCGCGCAAATGAAAAATCGCACAAAAAAGGACCGCACAAAAACAGTGTATTGTGAATTCCTTTCTTAAATAACCTATGAGACGCTTGAAAAAAAAATGAAACTGTTTATTAAAACCAGAAGTATAGAGATTGATCAAAATTATATCAATGCCTAAAGACAAGAGTAACTACAACACACTTTCATTGGTCTGCCAAACATGCCTGTATTAGATTAAAAAAAAAGCAACAGCGACCGCCCGTCATCGCCACCGCCGCTGATTTTAAAAATTTCATTTTTTTGAATACTTTGAATTCTCACTATGCAAAAAATAACAAACGGAGTGAAATTTTAAGCATTTATAGGAAAAAGTATGCGGATACTAACTAGCGGATAAGTGAAAGGTTTTACACTATATTTATATAATATGGCATTTTATGCACCAAAATGAGTTACAACCCTGTTATTTTAAGGTCAAATTTTCAAAAGTTTTCTGGAAGGGGGAAAGACCCCGTTGGTACTTGTCACTCTATTATTACAACTTTATTTTATATTAAGTTCGTCGAAACGTAAAAATTCTACCATCAAATCTCTGTCCGAAACTCTGACGATACGTATACCAAAACGAGTTAAAACGTGGGTTTTTTTACTTAAAGTTTAAAAAATAATTTCTGGGACAGGACCCCTAGACCCCTTTAGTACTTGTTAAAAAATTTTTTTATATTAAGTTCGTCAAAACGCAAAAATTCTCGAATTCTATTCGAAATTCAGATGAGACGTATACCAAAATGAGTTGAAAATCTGCTTTTTAGACTTAAATTTCCAAAAGTTTTCTGGGATTAGCAGTTGGAGCAGGATAATTTACTACCTTTTCCCTATTAAGATAATCGAGAAGATTCAACTGGATTATGAAAATTCTTAGCCCCCCCCCCTAAAAAAACAAGCCAAATCCTGGATCCGCCCCTGTATGAGGATCATTTTCGTTCCAAAAGCTAATTGATGAGATTATTAGTTATAGAGATATTTAATGTTAAAGTCGAAAATTACAGTCGAATCCGCTTAATGTGATCACGGTTAATGTTATCAATCGGATAATGTTATCGGAATCGACAGGTCCCGATCATTCCTATTTAATTTAATGTAAAATACATCGTTTAATGTGATCAACTATGAATCATTAATCCGCTTAATATTATCAAAATTTGTCCATATCCCCTTTAAAACGACCGCTTTTGGGTTCGAGTTTCATTTTGAAGGTCAATTTTTACAAGTAAAAATCTTCTCCATGAGAACATCTGGGGCTTCTTTTTTCTGAAATTCAGTATGGGTAAGAAAAATAAAACATTCCGTATATTATATTGAAAGAAAACGGTTATGAGGGGGTCCGAATCCATACTTGTGATTTTTAAAGAAACACCAAGATCCACGCAGTGCAGATGTTTCTGATAAGATATTTTGATTTTCCCTCGTTTAATGAAATTCAGATTATGTAATAAATAAGTGGTTTATTGGAGTGGAAGGATATAATGGAGCGGAAAAAAGAGAGACCTTTCTATAAAAATACACAGTAAGCGATTATTTTAATTTTATTAACTGAACTACTCTTATATTTTCCAATTAAAATTTTTCCTGGTTTAAAAATAGAGTTCTAAATACATTTATTATGATTACATGATTTTGATTTTAAAGCAAACAATCTAGTAACACTGTTTGCTGTTTTTTGATATGAGATCGCTTATTGTTATCGATCGGATAATGTTATCAGTTTAGTCTCGGACAATTGCGATCACATTAAGCGGACTTGACTGTATTTATTTCTGCTACGAGTTCGCCCCCAGCAAAATTTCGAAAATTGTGACAATTTTCGTTTTTTTTTTGTTATAAAAGAAAAACTAAGCATGGTAGAAGTACAATATTTTAAATACTTATGCAATTATTAGAAGCGTTTTGTTTTTTAAATAATCGAAATAATTTGGAATTATTAAGATTCAAAGTTCCAATTTTTTCTTACCTTTTCGGCCATTCACTAGAGCAGCGTTTCCCAACCTTTTCCATGGCCCATGCAACATTGGCGTATATAGATATATATATCAACCTCTCCTATACATATTTAAAATAGGTTTAGCGTAGCTTTTCCAAGTTCCAAGTAGGAAAGGGGGGGTCTGTGAGGGGTCCTGCTCCAATGAATTTTTAGAAACTTTTAGAAACAAACAAACTGGGTTGTAACTTGATTTTGGTACATTTAATCCAAATTTTGGACATGCATTTTTAGGTAGGATTATAATTTTCATGAAAGTATTATAAAAAATAATACACTTTCATATACTAAAGGGGGGTTTGGGGGACCCTCCCCCAATTTGAAAATTTGACCCTAAATAACAGGGATTTAACGTGTTTTGGTATGCTTAGTCCGAATTTCGGGGGGGGGAGAGAGGCCCCTCGCTCCCCCCCTTATATACGCCACTGCCTTGCAACAATATTTTTTCTTGCTATTTTGTCTTCCCTCAGAATTTAGTTTTGAAAATTCTCCTTTAAACTTGTGTTTCATCTCTTTTTCAAACTTTTTGTAGAGCACCCAAGGAGAAAAGCTTCTTGAGACAGCAGTTTCGGGAGAAACGCTGTATAACATACGTCTAAATTTTAGAGCGGAGTTTCGGAGTTCTCCCTAGAAATGATTTCGAAATTTCCACCCTAAAGTAGAGTTTCAGCGTAATTTAAGACCCTTTGGTTGGGTTACATTTAAAAAGAACAGTTCTTTGTAAAACACAGAATTTTGAAGGGGGGAAATTATAATTAGCGTCAAAATTTCAAGAGGGCCTAGAGTCCTCTATCAGAAATTTATTTTGAAATTCCCTTCAAACTAGTGTTTATCTTCTTTTCAAACTCTTCGTAGGGGGGGCTACGAAGGGCCCAAGGAAGCAATGGCTACGGAAGCAGAAGAAAATGTTCAACCAAAAAACACTAGCTCACATTCGGCTGGCTGATCCTTAATTTATTTAGGGTTGTCCTAAAATGTAAACCAGAAAAAAAAATATTTTTGAATCCCTCGCGGAACCCCGGTTGGGAAACGCTGCACTAGAGAAACAGAAGAGTATTACGTGTCTGATTTCTTTTATTTTCGACAATTCACTAGATACACATATGCATTAGGGTGGCCCACTTTTCTATGGGAAAAAATAAAGTGTTATGAAATTTTCACGGCACCCCCTCAATTTTTAGACCTACAGAGAAAATTATTTAGGCCAAGTTTGGGCTCTGTACCTTAATCTGAAAGTGATGACCAAGAGGAGTGAAAAAGTCCAAATTCGAAGATTTTTATACAAAAGAACTAAAAAACCAAAGATCAAACCCTCTCATTTTGTTCATGATTTTTTATAAGAAACTACTAACGTTATAGACATAATATTCCAGGTTTTGTTTTTTATCACCTTTATTTTGGTTGTAGTAATTTTCTAATGTCCAAAGAACTTTTGTAAAGTTGTTTTTCCTGCATTTTTAAACAGCTATATTAACTCTAGAACTATACAACTTAAAAACATGAAATTAGCCCTATTTTGTTTGTAAATTTTTTGCCTTTGATTTATGTGCATCAAGACCATCATTTTCAAAATTTCAACAAAGTAAAGAAAAAAACTTTTTTTAACTCTTAAAATGAACATAACTACCAAATTTCAAGTTGAAAATAAAATTTAATCATGTATGAAAAAATAAAAATATTTGAAATTAAGGCAAGTCTGTAAACTATCCCTAAAATTATACAGCAAGAGCGATTCACTCATGGAAAATTCATAAACTCGCTTCAGGGTGTCCATATGACTTAAAACATGCAAAAAATGTCACACAAATGTTAGTTGTTTTGTATAACAGTATTCAAATTTGGATTTTTTTCACTCTTCTTGGTCATCGACCTCTAATTCAAATACAGAGTTGAAATTTTGGTTGTGAGCTTCTATTAGCTGTTCGAAAAAAAGTAGAGGGTGCCCAGAACTCTACCAAAAAAAAAGTTTTTTGGGCCACCCTAATGTGCATAATACAAATTTAAGAGTTTCTTAAAGGCATGGTTTTTTTTGTTAAGATTCGTTAATGATATTTATTAGACTTTCTGGATAGTTAAAAAAAACATTTTGATTAAAATATCGATCAGCTAGAAAAGGAACATTTTAGCAGCAGTTTGATTTTGATATTTTACGGGGAATGATTCTGGAATAAACTATTTAGAGACAGGAGAGAAAGAAGTTTCAGTACTAAAAGACCATTTATATTGAGCAGACGAGTGGGTTGTGCTGGAATGTTTCCATTCAAATAACTAGTGGTAGTTGTGATAGGAACGAATATTTAAATAAGAGTTATCTTTCAAAAGTAGCATTTAATTTCCATTAAAATATTACGAAACATATCAGTGATTAGAAAATATGTACAAGCTAACTGAGTTAAGCAAACTTCCACTTTTTTTTAGTAGTTTGATTTGTGCGTACAACACTATATAACTAAGAGTTATAGTGGATTTTAGGTAAAATATCTAAGCAAGCATATATATTTCTACAAATACTTATCCATTATTAGCTTAAAACAAGCTTTGGTTGCTTTTGAAATGAAAATGAGATCAATAAAAGTTTTTTATTAACATTTTACCAAACATTAGACTTAAAAACATAATTTTATTATCTTTATGGTTGTGTCCTATTTTTTTTCTTAGAAATAAAAATAAATTGTTGTTTCTGATAAACACAGCAATCCCTGATAAAAAAAATAACTAAAAATTTATAAGGCATTGCTAAAACATCTCAATATGGTGCAATATTAGTTTCGTAAAAAGGAAAAAGGTAAATAATAGTCTAAGTGAAACAATCCTCCACAATAGTCAATGAGATAATGCAGTTAATCAAAGAAAATTAAAAAGAAAAGTCAAACAAGTTTTAAATAATTCTTTTATTACCTCGAGTTCTTAAAACTAAATCGTAGTACATATAAACGTTCGATTCCACATTTTCTCTCAAGAACTTTAACTGTATTCATATTATATACTTCCATCAAGCTTGCTATGTCATCTGAAAAAACCCTAAAATTTAATAAATATTCTTCGAATAATGATATAACATTTATATTAATTAATAAAAATCAATTAACAGTTAATTGTTGTCAAGTAATCTGTAATAGCACCTCACCTTGATTCATGAAAATTAAGACTCTCCTTAAAATTCCATAATTAAAATCAAACTAAACAAAAATTGAAATAAAAAGCACTATTTGCTACATAATTTTAGAATATCAAAGCATATTATTGATTGTGGCAAGATATGCGAGACACTGGGTGATACAGATCTGAAGGTCAAACGACTCAAAAGTATACTTCGGAGCTATAATTAACTTCAGTCAGTATTTACACCCTACTTGAATTAACTCTATGAGTGGAGAATATGCTTGCCACCCCACAGGACCAAATTTTGAAATGCAAATCCATTATTTCCAAGGCAAGACTTTTGACAAACTAGGAGTCTATGTAGATCAAAATTATCTGATATTTGAACACGTGTTTGTGACAATAAATTGCTTTGTTTAGATGTCTGGTTTAAAGCATCAAATCACCAGGTCCAAAGATAAAGAAAGAAGTTCCTTAATCAGGAACATTGTATTTTGCATGTTATTTGAAGGGAGTATGTAACAGTGAGCTGGGTTTTGTGAGAATCACGAAGTGAACCAAAAGATTCTGCATAAGGGCAATTCCACGGGTAACTGACTGACATTTTTAAAGAAAAACGCTTAGTATTTTGTTATTTTCTTCCCAAATATAAATGATAAAAAAATACTTTCCACCCAGTTTATTGCTTTCTTGTTGGCTTAATCTAATGGCACAATTAAATTTTCAAAATATGTTTTTATTGATTTTTTAAAAATTTTAAACGACGTGGTAACTGACTGACATTTGTGAAACATTTATGTCAGTCAGTTACCACGTTGTTTAAAATTTTTTAAAAATCAATAAAAACACATTTTGAAAATTTAATTGTGCCATTAGATTAAGCCAACAAGAAAGCAATAAACTGGGTGGAAAGTATTTTTTTATCATTTATATTTGGGAAGAAGATAACAAAATACTAAGCGTTTTTCTGAAAAAATGTCAGTCAGTTACCCGTGGAATTGCCCATAAGCATTCTCTAGGGCAGGGATGGCCAACCCACGGCCTGCCTGCCACAATGTGGCACGGCAGAGCCTCACCAGTGGCACGCGTAGGTATTGAGAAAATTTGGGGAAGATAATGTTTTCAGGCGTCATCAATGACAGATGGATTGAGCACAGTTAGCGTGGTGTCGCGAAAAATCCGGTCAATGCAAAAAGCGGTCATACAAAAACCGTTCAAAAAATAAAAAACCACATAGCTTTACTCATGTAGTAAATTTGTTTTTTACTGAACGGTTTTTGCTGACCGATTTTTGCATTGACTGGATTTTTCGTATATCCGTTTGCTTTGCCTTGCTTTGGCGCCATCGTGTCTAGGTTTTGGTTTAGTACACCTTCGACATCGAAGAGAAAATATGAAGAGGATACCGCAATAAATGATTTTAAAACTGCCTACACTATTCTAATTCACATGAAATATCTATTTGTGTAAAAATCCTATTATCAGCCTATGAATTTTTGTTTTAAATTTTTTATATTTTTTGGGTAGAAAAATAGTAAGAAAAAATAGGAGGTAATAGTAAAAAAAATAGAAGGTAGAAAAATAGTAAGTGGCACGTCTAAATTTTCCGGCTCAAATAGTGGCACTCTTCCAAAAAAGGTTGGCCACCCCTGCTCTAGGGGGTCGGTGAGCTATAGCAAGCAGGGGGCAGTAGTTAGCTAGTTCATAAAACCTCAATAAGTTCATCTATTTTTACTTTTATCTATTTTAAGAGCTCTGGTATACATCTTACGAGCAATATAAATTGGGGCCTCATTAGTAATGTCTTCCTATTTCAGGCTAAGTGAAAGAAAATTAATAGATAAAATGCCATTGAATTTATCACATTGCCTACCGCACTTATTATTATCACACATTATTTTACTAATGCCTGATTTAAAACTTTGCCTGAACAAATAAACCTAATTTCAAGTATCAGTACAGCAAAAGAAAACTTGTGTCAAACTCCGAGATTGGAAATTTAGAATTATGTCAATTGAATATTTTAATTTATACAGAAAAAATATTGCTTTTGAATAAAACTTGCAAACATGCTACATAATTTAATTTTCTGGTACTAAGACAACTTTTACTTACCTATATCATTCTGGTGAATACAAGTTAAATAAAATAATCCTTTTTTGGATAAAAGTTTAGGAACTAAAGGAAATAGTTTATCCATTACTTCTCTTCCTTTTAAGCCACCAGATGTTGCTTTGTAAAAATTATCACTACCAACCTGAAAAAAATTTAATATTTAAAATTTGTATAGTAAGGATGTATTTTTAAAGATTTAGCAAAATTATGAGTTTATTTTAACAAAAGAACATCACAAGATCTTAAATGATAATTTTCTAACTAAAATTTTATTTCTTTTTACTACCTTTATAACCTAGTAAACAAAACTGTTGCTTTACTTTATCTACCTTACTTTTGAGGAAATGTAGCTCTTTTATCTAAAAAGTGATTTTTTTGTGGAATTATTTAAAAATTTTAAAAGGCTTTTTTTCTAATTTGCTGATTTAAGTAATGAAAAACCTAAAGAAGGGTTCAGGTTAGACAAATAAAAATATCATTCTGAAAACAAAAAAATCCCTTAACTATCAGAAGACTAACAAGTTTTAAGAAAAGTTTTGCTAGTTTGGACTCATTGAAAGTCCTTAAATTATGCAGATAAGGTTTATAAGATTATACTCACTTCTTCAGAAGGAGTAACTGCATAAGGAGGGTTGAATAACAGTACATCTACAGAATTTTTCAAGCGGTCTATAACAACATCCACCTTTGAAAGAAATATTTTTTTTAGAAATTACAATAGCACAGAAACAAAATAAAATACATA
The DNA here is from genome assembly GCA_024610705.1 of Tetragnatha versicolor. Lineage (NCBI taxonomy): Eukaryota > Metazoa > Arthropoda > Arachnida > Araneae > Tetragnathidae > Tetragnatha > Tetragnatha versicolor. The sequence goes on from JANDEH010000007.1 coordinate 45,970,313, forward strand.
ATTGAATAAATTCCCATTAAAATAAATTAGTTCACTTTAAAATACTAACTTTTTGGTATTTTAACACTTAAAACAGACATTAAAAGAATTAAGTAACATTTTCTAATAAGGGATAAAAACTGGATTCAGGCAGAATGGGTTTTAAGCATAGCCTTCTAGAATGGTTTTAAGTACCATAATTAAATATAAATACTATATAGCTTCTACAGGGGTGCAGAATATGTCCAAACGCCTGAAGAATGTTTGGGGGAAATTCAGGCAGTTGTGGGGAAATTTTTTTCTAAGTTTATGAAGAAAAATTTTTACATATCCAAGTTATTATTAGTAACAAGTATTTTTTGGCTGGTGACAATATCAAGTCCTCCAAAAAAATAGAAAATAGGTAAAAAACTCCGGAATTACAGATGTACAGCAGAAAACTATGGATTTACGCCGAAAAAACAAGTTTCCTTGGTGGAGTTTGCTTTTCCTTCGTTTTGACTGACATGCAGGAAAAACAACGTATCTATGATGGTGATTTTTATTAAAAACTGTGTTCTTGTTTAATCTTTTTTTTTAATTTAATTATTATTTTCAGTTTAAAAACTGTTTTGAAGTAATTTTTCCTTAAGAAAAACCTCAAATTTATTGAATTTATGTAAATCTGCATTAAGATAATTAGAAACCTAATAATCAAAGATGTTTTGAATTATACATCGTTTTACATTGGTCCCTTGAAAGCTTATAAATGGTGCTTTACTGAACTTAAAGTCAATGATGAAAACATGTTCAAAAGTAGATGAGCTATATGAATTGGAACCAGAATTTTCTATTGAATGTTTTATAAGTAACTAGCATCCATAATTTCAAACCTAAGAAAGAATAAAATTTATCTTAGTTTTATTTTATTTCAAACATTGGTCATTTTTACTGTACTGACTAAAACTTACTAAGTTTGAATGAATGACGTCTACTGATACATTGTTCCCTTGAGATACTGCTTTTGTAGCCACTGAAGCATAAGGATTCAAATCTGTACACCTAAAAACAATAAAATACAGTAAATTTAATTACACTAAAATTAAATTATTAAAAATTAAAGGTACATTCGTAATAGCCCGTCCATTCGCCAACAGGGACGATAAGTCGCCAAGTCTGGTAAACCCCGCAACACTACCGTTGATTCTGGTAACCCTGGAAAACGTAGCAAAATCGCGCTAGTTCCGATCGCTGGTGCAAGCGCGCGCAATTTAAATCGGTACGCCCATGGATGAAATAATGTGTGCGCACCGCGCAGGTTGTTTTGAACGTAAATTCAACAGCGTTTACAAGGTAAGAACGAAGACTGCATCTGAAAGGTAGGAGTCTAAATGCTTTCGTGTCGTTCCACGGTGCACCATTTTGCCGAGCCCCAGAGTCTTTCAATGATTTGCGTATGCACGCCGGTGGTAGGATCGACACAGGATCGCCGGTGGAAGGATTGACAGAGGATCGCCGGTGGTAGGATCGACAAAGGATCGTCGGTGGTAGGATCGACCATTTTGCAAGTAAGTTAGTGCAAGAAAAATTATTTTTATGCCCTTACCGAGTGATATCCGTAGTTTTGGTACATCCAAGAATACTGATTCCCCTTTTTCTGAATCCTTACTGTTTCTGTTTTCTTTCTTACTGTTTCTGGCAGGGGGGGTTTGGGGGGCGGCAGCCCCCCCCCAACCACATGAAACTTTTGTTTTTTATTTTCTGATGTTATAAAGATGTTTCTGATGTTAAAAAATGTGTTTTTCGGCGATTCTGTTGAAATCCCGTATTTTGGCGCGTTTTGGCGAAGTTGGCGAAAACGATGGACGGGCTAATACGAAAGTACCAAAATGAATAATTATTAACCTAAATTGTTATTATTAAAAATAAACTACAATTTTGCATAAAATTTCAAACAATATAGGTAATAAAACAAAAAAAAATATTTGCTTAAATACTGAAACAATTTGAAACCAAATAAATGGACACATGAAGACAAATAATAACAATAAAAAACACTTACAAATAATACAACTTTCCTAAGACTTTTCCTAATGAAGTAGTGACAATGCCAGAGCCACTTCCAATTTCAATACATATAAGTGGACTAAAAATAGCAAATAAAATTTATAAAATACTTGTTTTTGTTCTCAGTACTTTGATCAGTAATCAGTCATTGGTTGCTAAGTTGAACAGCTACATAGATTACACTAGTCTACAAAAAAGGTCAAAAAGCTACAGTTCTTTGTTAGAAAATTGACACCTGAATCCGAATTTTGACCCTCATTTTACTTCATCACCCTCAAGTTTTCAGCGAACACCCTATTCTTTTTTACATTTTTCAATGATTTTATGACATTGAATTGGATTTAGAGGGTGCAGGTTTTATGTTTTAACACCTTTAACTTTTCTAGAAACTCAAGAGTAATTTAAAGGCAAAATGCTTTTTAATGCTGTAAATCAAATTAAGTCTAAAATCATAAAAAAGGGGGAAATGTGTTCTTAGAAAATGGAGGCCATATTTGGATTCAGGGGGTCAATTTCCATAAGATTAAGCTTGTTATTTCTATTTCTATATTTTTATGTAGGGGAGACTGGGGATGGATGGGACACTGGGTAGTCCTTAAAATTATAAATAAAATTAATTTTTGAGTGTTCCACCAGGTAAAGCCACCATGGCTTCATACTTGTTGCTGTTTACTATTTTAGTTGCAAGCTCCTACAAGTTTCTGAATGAAAAAGATGGTTTCACTATAGCAAAAGTAACTAAGTATTACACTTTTCAAAGTGAATTTTCACTTTGATTCTTGGTTGCTTTCTTAATGGTTTATGTTGTTTTCTAAACAGAATAATGTATTCTTTATGAATATACAGGGTGGTCCTTAATTCATGGTACAAACTTCTAGGGGTGTTAGAGTACACCTAGACGAACAAGAATTGGTATAGGAAGGGGGGTCGCAGTTACACCGTTAAAGAGCTAGGTCCTAATGTAGTGCGAGAGCGTTACAAAAGGACGTTTTGCCAAGGCCCGTTTAACGAAAAAAAAAACATAATGAAATGAAAAAATTTATTGCATGAGGTACAAGTATCCGTATTACTTACATCATAAATTTGATAGAACTTGGACCACTTTCTAAACCGTGGGGTGAGTTTTAAAACGTGCTCTTAGTCAAACAATGGAGTTCCATTAATGGTATTTAGAAAAATGATGATCGGGGAAGGAATTTTCAATGATCAAACAGTTTCAATGATCCATGTTACGATCATTGAAAATTCCTTCCCCGATCATCATTTTTCTAAATACCAATAAGGAATGTGATTCTTTGACTAAAAGATTAATATTGCACTTTTGAAACTAACTCCGCGGTCTAGAAAGTGGTTCAATTTCTATCAAATTTATGATGTAAGTAGTACGGATACTGTTGTACCTCATGCAATAAATTTTTTCATTTCATTATGTTTTTTTTTCGTTAAACGGGCCTTGGCAAAACGTCCTTTTGTAACGCTCTTGCACTACATTAGGACCTAGCTCTTTAACGGTGTAACTGCGACCCCCCTTCCTATACCAACTCTTGTTCGTCTAGGTGTACTCTAACACCCCTAGAAGTTTGTACCATGAATTAAGGACCACCCTGTATAGTTGAGATAAGCCTAACAGCTGCAGTTCTTTTGAAAGAACCTATTTTTTAAAACTGTTGCTACCGGGGTGGGATGGGACACCATGACTTGGGGTGGGATGGGACATGCCGAATTCCTCTCAATACCTAAATACAAGCTATTGCATACAATTCTTTAGATACCATTGTTTTGAAACTGATAAGTATTGCAGTTGAAAACATACTTTTTTAGATTAAAGAAGAATTTTAACTATTTTGTATTTTTCACTCAAGTTAGATTTTTCGAAGTAAATATAGGGTAAAATAACTGATGTTTTTGTAATAAATCTTTAAAATGTGTAAAATACTTCCATCTTTGTTGTTTTTAATCATATATTTAAAAAGTAATTATAAATTTTAATTTAAAAAGATATGTCCCATCCCACCCCGGGCCGGGATGGGACACTTTTAAAGGTCACTTAAACTCGTTCATAAATCCTAAGTTTTGTTTGCTATCATTTTGGTTATATTTTTTAAACATGTTAAAATGTTCCAAGATGTTACTTTCAAAGTTTCAAATTTATACAATGAAAACTAAATTTTTAAAAAATATTCTTGTAAAAAGTGTCCCATCCTTGCCCGGTCTCCCCTATATATATATATTTGGGGCAGATAGATATGAAAGGGTCGTTTGATCTATTTTAGTTTCATTTCAATAACTCAAATTATATTATGCCAAAATGGGTATTGTAAGTTTTAACTTACATTAGCACCTCTTGGCGAATTTTTAGTCGCCAACTTCACTTTGATACTTAGGTGCTACAACTTTGCTTGGCGTTTGAACCTACTTCTAGATTTAAGCCACAAGAACTTTATATATGTGCATGTGAAACAATGAAATTCAGTGTAAATAATTTATTTATTCCATTACAAAGAACAATTTAAATATTTATAAACCACTAAAAAGCTACAATTTTGTTCCGCATTAAATAATATCACTAAGATTTTAAAAATTTAGATATTTGCCGGAAAAACCATTATTAAAACATTTATAAAATACCTAAATTATATGGATAACAAATATTGGCAAATTCTCATTGTTGGCAGAAATATCAACTAAGGTAAGTTATAAGTACCAGAAATAAACTTTCACATACAGTAAATCAACGATGGGCAACCTACGGCCCGCGGGCCGGATCCGGCCCGCCTCGTCATTTGGTCCGGCCCGCGGAACATTTTAAAAATTGAACCAAAAAATCACTCTGGTTTTCGTCAACAAGAGCGAAAGCGGGGATACAGCTTTCCCCCGAAAATAACTTAATTTTAGCAGTTAAAATGTGCTGTACAACTATATTTCGTTCTTGGGAGGCGTCTATAAGCGTGGGAGAGTTGTAACTTCACGGACTCATATTAACGTAACTTAAACATTATAATTATTGTATGTAATCAAGATATTATTTTAGTCCAGATTAATTTAACTAACTTTATAATTATTGTATATATAATATTATTCTAGTCCTGATTAATGTAACTTCATTATAATTATTGTATGTAACCAATATATTGTATAAGTCCAGATTAAATTTTAACTTTAGTATTAAACTTCGTATACATGTTATATACAGTAGAGCCCCGATTATCCGCGGAATTGGGTGGCAAGGGTACCGCGGATAACCCGAAAAAAGACTAAAAATGAGGTGAAAACATGGGCGTAGCCAGGGGGTGCAGGGAGGGGCAGCTGCCTCCCCCTAAGTCCTGAGTAATTTACTTCTAATTAAGTTAAAATCCAGTTTTTTATGGTCACATTTTCAAAAATTTTCTGGGGGAGTACCCCTAGCCCCCCTTTAGTATCTAAAACTTTATTATTCACACTTTTTATTATAATAAGTTCATTAAAATCAAAATTCTACTTACAAATGTTTGTCCAAATTTGGATTTACGAGTACTAAAAAACAGTTTAAAACTCTGTTCTTAGGGTCAAATTTCCAAAATTTTTATGGGGGAGAACTCCCAGACCCCCCCTTGAACCTTTATTACTAAACCTTTTTTATTAATTTTTCTTGGACACAAATTTTACTTAAAAAGGTGTTGGAAAACTACAAACCTATTATTAGGGATGAAAGAGAAGAGACCTCAACCTCAAGAGTTTCAACGCTACCCATAAAACTTTTACATTAATTTCATTAAAGGTCAAATACCCCTCTCGAAACAATACTGTGGTTACGGTCCTTTCTCACAGGGCTTTAAAATTGTTCTCCATAAACATAAAAAAAGTCGACCCTGCTTGCCCCCCCCTAAGTGGAACCCTGGCTACGCCCATGGGTGAAAACACAAAAAAATATTTCAGCATAAAAACTACGTTTTATGGTACAAAAAGCATGATATGTAAAACTTAAAATATGTACAGTACAGCAGAAACCTTTGCTCTACATCTAAAATGTCTCCAATCTCATCTAAAATTTGCTCTCATCGTTAAAAAAAATTTCTTGGCACTCACGGATAATCCGCATCGCGTATCATCTGCTCTCGGATAATCGGGGTTCTACTGTATATAATAAAACTACTAATTTTTTACTTTAAAAAATATTACCTATTATCTACTCTATGGCCCTCCACATCATTATAATCATTGAATCCGGCCCGCGGATTCGAAAAGGTTGCCCATACCTGCAGTAAATACTTTCACACTATAAATAGGAAAATACTTACTTTAAGTTTCGTATTAATTCCAGGTCTTTCTCGAGGGCATCAATTAAAATAAAAGTGTCTTCAGAAGGATCATAAACATCCTTGTGAATGTCTTTATTTAAAACATTATAATCTGCTAAAGATATTGATCCCATGTTGGAAAAATAAAGTTATATATAAACTTTTACCTACAGCCATGCACACAAGATGATCGCCTCCTCCCCTCAACATTGCTTTTGTTTACAAACAAAACATTTTTGAGAGCTATGTTATGTAGGTTTTTGCTATCACAATGGATGCTTATTTGCCTAGCATGTGTCCACTCATAACGAGCAGTAAGTTTACATTGTGTTTAAATTATACAATTATACCCCAAATAAAGTTTGAATAAATGGTTAGTTCAACTTATTTACTAATTCTTCATCACTAATTTCAAGAATTTTCTTTTATTTTACTTGTTCTTGGTTTTTCTATCCAAGCGCGTTTCAGATTTCCTTATTTGTCATTGGAAGTTAGTGGGTCGCTCCTCATGAGTAGGCGTAGTCGTAGTACGTAAACATCAAATTCACTGAATGAGAGAAGTTGATTGATAACAAAAGGAACTGTAGTAATCTGACAGACACTGTATTTATCAGGTTGATTCGAATTGGTATGTAATCTAGCTATTCTTATCTCTCAACAGTCTTATCTATTTTAAAAGCACCTAGGATTTGTCTCCTATTTTTAGTAGAAAGTAGACAATCGTGAGCCTCTCTGGGTGTTGTCCAAACCTCCCACATGTTTCTTTACTTTTTATAAATTAAATACTGATTTCTCAATTTTTTTTGTAAATTATAAATAACATTTAATTTCAGAGAAAACTTTTCGCCTTTTTTATTAGTCTAATAGTGGGAATTTCTTAAGCATGTTATAAATTGCTCTTTAGTAAAAGTTCTTGAACTTTTTCAATTCAATGAAATTTGAAAGCAGATAAAGTTATGTTCCTATCTGATGATTTTAATTTCCCATCTAATAAGTCTCTAATGTTTAATTTTAGACTATAACTTTCAAAATAGGTTCTTGCAGAGATAATTTGGAACAGCTTTAGAATAGGTCCACTTTTGGCGACCTTGGCGCCGGCCGCCGTATTTGAAACCCATCCGACATGTTTACCTATATTTTCACGGCCTGTCGGCCATGATATACCGCGAACTTGGCGACCGTTCAAAAAATGGACCTATTCTAAAGCTGTACCGATAATTTTAACGCCTTTAAGAGCGTATTTCACACATTGAAAATCGGAAATACGCTTTAAAAAACTTATCAGGAGTATTTTCACGCTTTGAATTTTCCTCAAAAGTTTAGCTTAAAAAATGCATGGAGCCCTACCGAAAATAACTAATATTTTTTTGTTTACTCAAAACACCAACTTTGTTTTGTTTTTTATTTGTTTTTATTTTTTCTAATTTGTTTAAAATTTTCTACAAATACTTAACATATTCTTTAGTTGTTAAAAACTAAATAATTTTTTTTCTATTTAATTTTTTTGTCCATTAAAAAAGTAGTATTTTTTATAGAAAATTTGTATCTGTATTTGTAGTTTAAGTTATTTCTGTATTTCACTCCTCCTAAAAAAGACAAGTATTTTTACTCCTCCAAAAAAATCCTTGGAATAACACTGGGTTCTTGGTAAGATTAATATTCTACCATAACTTGTTATGAAATTGGGTTCCTCACATGGGCGCCGCCAGGATTTCTTTTAGGGGGGTGCACACCCATGTGTCTACACATTGTTTTACTAATTTATAAAACAGGATTTATAATAATAGGTATTTCTTTTCCTTTAATACAGAAAATTTTTTAGGGAAGGGCCCAATATTTTTTTACTCCTGCTCCCCATGCGTGTTTAATGGTTCAGATGTAGCTTTTAATACATTTTTTGAAGAATTTGCGTCTCAAAGAACTTATTATAGGAGTAGTTTAGCGAGTAATAAAGTTCCAACAACCAAAGGGGGGTCTGGGGGTGCTCCCCCTGAACATTTTTGGAAACTTCACTCTAAACACAGGTTTTAAATAGTTTTGGCTCACCTATAGTCTCAACTTTGGATTTACATTTATAGGTAAGATTCGCATTTTAAGAACTTAACAGGGGCGAAACCAGGATTTGGATTTTGGGGGGGCTAAGAATTTTCATAATATTAGCAATATTAACAAATCTTTACTATTAACACAACACACAAATACAACAAGCACACACAGAACAAACACATACAAAAAAACAGAAAAACAGTTATATATGTGGCACCAAAAGAGCAAAGCTCGTCCTTGGTACCAAAAAAAATTCATAATATGGCAACAAAGCTGGGGCGACTCTATTGTAATATTTTGAATATTGCTTCAATATCAGTTAAATAATCCAATTAAATCTTCTTGATTATCTTAATATGGGAAAGGTAGTGAATTATCCTGCTTTAACTACTAAAAGGGAGGTCTTGGGGTCCTCCCCCAGAAAATTTTTGAAAATTTAAGTAAAAAAACCACTTTTCAACTCGTTTTGGAACGCCTCATCCGAAATTCCAATATAGATTATATGGTAGAATTTTTGCATTTTGACGAACTTAATATAAAATAGAGTTGTATTAATACAGTTATAAGTACCAAAGGGGGTCTGGGTTCCTCCCCCAGAAAATTTTTGGAATTTGACTCTTAAAAACTGGTTTTTAACCCATTAATGCCCAACTTTTTATTTTTCTTAAATATTTGGTAAAAACATAGTAAATAGCCCCAAAACAACTGGAAAAATAGTGAAAAAAATTCCAGGTTAAAATTTTAATTTTTACACCAAAATTAAAAAACGTCCCTAAAAAGGGACGTCAGGCACGAATGCCCCCGTTGTTTTTCTCTATAGTAAGCGCATGGTAGAAAACTTTTTTAAAGCCTCAAAAACATTTTCTACCTTATTAAGTGCAGCAAAAGTGATCGGAACGATACTGTAACATCAAAAGGAACAAAAAAACATTAATTATTTATCCAATTAACCGTAAAATTAACCTTAATTAACGTAATTTGAGCATTTTTTATACTCTAAAACACGTTTTTTCCTCCCAAATCTATGTTAATTACAAATTAATTAATATTTTTAATTGAAAAAGGCATTCTTTGTTTGTATGTTACCTAATATTAAGTAATAATAACTTTTACACACCTCAAATCCATCAGAATATCTCAATTTGTGAAGTTTAAGTCTTTCAAATGCCCATACTTTTTTCATTTTATTTAATTTTATTGTGCGGAACACAAATTTTCCCCAAAAAACAAGCCTTAGCGGGATGTGCATTAGCAAGCCAGATGATACAGATTGATCTGCAGTATAGAACACAATGATTAGCCACATCTAATTTGAAAAAAAGCCGAAAATTTATCACAAAAGCGACTTTTTTGGCAATTTTAATGACAAAAAGTCATTATAACTAATAATTATTAAACTTTTAATTAAAATATAACAGGAATATATTTGCATAAGTAATAAATATAGTAAAATACTTAATTTATTTCCTTTAATTAATACAAATTAATTAATTCCTTATAATTTAAGACTTTTTATTCCAATAATTTAGCAGAAATAACAGTATTTTCAAAAAAAAATGAACAAAAATAATAAATTTATTAGCTATAATTAAAGTAATTTTATAAATATCAGTTATTTAATTCATATCATAAGAATCGAACGGGTTTTGATGAAAAAAAATAAGGAAACACTAGCATTTCACTATAGGGAAAACCACGGGGGCATTCGTGCCTGACGTCCCTTTTTAGGGACGCTTTTCGAGGGTCCAAAATAAGGTCAAGATAAAATATTTTGGAAAAATAAAAAAACACCCCAACTGATTTAATGTATAAACAGTAATATATATCGGCATTGAAATTTTTTTTAAATAACAACTAGGATTTTTAAGCTTTTTCTTTTAAAATTTTTAAAAAAGCACTTTTCTGAAAAATTCTATCTTCCAACTTTAAAAAAAGTGAAAAAAAATTTTAAATCTGCTTTCTTCTTGTGTTCTTTATGTTCTATGAAGATCAGAGATACATCAGTGCAAATTTTGATTCAAAGGAATAATTTTTGTAGAAATAGGAGGATTTTTAAAAAACGTCCCTAAAAAGGGACGTCAGGCAGTAATGGGTTAACTACACTCACTTCCAAAAGTTAAGCACAGAATTGTTTTTTCAACCTAACACCAAGTAGAATTATTTTTCATACATGAAAATCATACCACAAGATGTTCAACTAGTGGGAATACAGGGCCCGAGAAAAAATTTTCCCTACCAATAACTTAAGGGGGTGAATGGACCCTCCATTGATAATGAAGGAAAAGGCTGCAAAAAATCACAATTTGGATATCTTAAAGTTTTTTATAAGTAACGATATTGAAAGAAAAAGGGTACTTTCTGGGTTCACAGACCTAAACGCATTCAAGCACGTGTGAGAGCTATTAAATAACATTGGTTGACGGTCTGATACCACTTACCAAAAATAATGATCAGACCAATATGTCTCAATAAAACCTTAAAAATGCCATTTAAAGGTAGCACACACGTTTGAAAACATGCGTTGAGTTTAGGAATAACAATATTCTTTAGAAAAAACATAAAATTTTCTATTAAATACCTCTTACATAGACGTTTCTGTCACTGCTCCAAATGTGTAATGGAACTCCATTATCAATGGAGGGCCCATTCACCCCCTTAAGTTATTGGTAGGGAAAATTTTTTATCCGGCCCTGTATTCCCCTTAGTTGAACATCTTGTGGTATGAATTTCATGTATGAAAAATAATTCTAGTACGAATTAGGTTGAAAAAACAGTTCCGTGCTTAACTTTTGGAAGTGAGTGTAGTTTTGGTACATCTTAACATCTAATCCGAATTTTTTATTTAAATTTTTAGATAGGATTTGCATTTGGGTGAACTTAATATTAAAACAAGTTCTTCCAAGTAGAAAAGGGGATCAGGGGGTTCTCCCTCAGAAAAGTTTTGGAAATTTCACCCTAAAAACAGGATTTCTACTCTGATTTGGTACACCTAGTCCTAATTTTGTACATATTTTTAAGTAGGATTAAGATTTCGATTGAATTTATTATAAAAATATTTTGAATAATAACATTCCAATCAGAAAGGAGGGTTTGGGGGTCCTCCACCAGAAAATTTTTGAAAATTTGTCCCTAAAAAACAGGATTTTAGCTTGTTTTGGAACACCAAGTCCGGATTTCCACCTTTACGCCATTGCGTTCAGACGCAAAAAATCAAAATGTTGTTTTTTTCTAAATGAGTATCACTTAAGATCCCTTTGTGTTATCCCCCTACGTATGTGATTAAAAATATAATCCAGGGAAACAGTATCATAAAATATCATCATTTAAAATTTTGAAATTGGTAAAATGTAGTAAAAAGTGAAAAAAGGTAATACTTTGGCATATTTACATCAGAATTTAAAATAATTAACTAATTCATTAAGAGTCAATTCAACCGGTTTTCCATTATATAACTATCTGTGGACAATATCCACAAAAAAATGACCTTTTCAAAAGCCTCTAAAGTTTTTGGCACGAATTTGTAAAAATGCATTTTTCGCAAAAAAAAGTTGAAATTTTAAAAAAAATTGAACTTCTTTAACTAGTAAAATTTTTTACTTTTAGTATGTTAATATTTAGATCATTTCTAAATGAAACCCGTTTGATTTATCTCTTTTGATGATTTTGTTAGGTTTTTAGGGGGGTTTTAATTTTTCATATAACTCATTTTTCAAATTAATTGAAATTTCAATTTTTTTTCAAAACTAAAGGCAATATTCGGTTTCAAAACTCAAAAATAACCTATAAACATGTATCACATGTCTTTATTATTTTTTATTTTTTTTCGGCCATTTTTTAAAAATTTAAAAAAAATTAAACTCCCCCCCGGCCGATTTTTAGTATGTTATTATTGAGGTCATTCCTAAGTGAAAACCGTTGAGAAACCTTTTATTGCAATTTTTCCGAGGTTCGGCCCTTTTTTTCGCTATTTTCAGTGGACTATAAATTTCCACAAGTGTTGTATTCCTTTTTGAAGCTCTAAAATGTTTGGATAATTTTGAATGAAAAATGAAGGTTTTAAGTTTTATAGAAGGAAGGCGCATTAATTTTGAAAAAGGGAATTTTTATAAATAGGTCTGAAAAAAGTCAACTTACTAGATTTGGATTTTAAGCTGGTCCGCATGACCGCATCTTGCATCATCGTAATATTAATTTAAGGACAACTTGATTTTCAAGGAGCTTGAGAGAGCAATAAATGCCCCCTCAACTACTTCAGGATATTCCATTTTCTCTCCCTGAGTCGCTTGGATGGATTAAACATCCAACCATGATTTAAGTATACAATTTTAAAACAAAGATTGAAATTAATCGGTGTTTTTAAAAATAATAATATAATTCTAAATGGATTTCGATCTAGTTTTTCTTTAAAAATTTGTTATTGCCTCCCTGTTGATTTCTTAACGATTATTGGGTATTGACCAACTTTTTTCTTGAGGAAAAATAAATTAAAAAATGAGACTAAAAAGGGGGTCATTTTAGAAACTTGAAACATCACCTTTGTTGTTTCTTAAATTGGTCTTACCTATAGGTATGTATATCAATGATGAAGAATGGGAAAAAAATTGTAGATTCGTATGAAAGTTACACACATATCCAAATAGACTTTTATGTAGAAAAAGGCATGAAATTTTAGTTCTATAGGCATTCAGCACTTAAAACTGCACGCAGGGGCGTATATAAGGGAGGGTGAGCCCCCCGCCCCGAAATTTGGACTAACTGCACCAAAATTAGTTGAGAATTAAATTGAAATTAGACCTTCAATAAAGGGTGATAGGTGTAGAAAGGGTGATCCAGAAAGGGGCGATGGGCCATCAGGTTGGGTTGGGAACCACTGGTATACAGTTTGATTGGAAAAACAATATTTTAAAAGATTGTTTACTCGCCATTTGATATTTTATCGCCCAGTTAAATACTTGGTTATTTAAGTTAACTATAAACTATAATAGTTTGCCTTTTTTTTCACAAGAAGACTGAAAAATAAAGGAGTGGAGAAACGCTGGCCACATCGGGTATCTATATTGACTCATTTCTAGTGTCCGGTATTATGTCATGGTGGCATTACCGAAAGAGATATGTGAAATGCACTTCCTTTGCTAAATAACTCGCCGGAGGAATAATCAGCCGTAAAAAAGCAGCAAATCATATATAATTAGAGGCGTCGCGTCCTTTCAGCTTTTGCTTGGGGGACAAGATTTTTGGAAGGTATAGTTTAAAAATTTTACCCTTTTTAAAGTCTTTTTATCGTGTTAGCTTAGAGGTCGTTCATAAATGACGTCACTCCCAAAGGGGGTGGAATTAATCAATTTGTGACGAGGGGGAGGGGGTTTCAAAAGTTGGGACATCACATCCTGCAGCTGAAAATCAACTGAAAATGAAGCTTAATTTGTTAAAAATGACTGTATATTGTTGCACTTAAAAGGTGTCTTTAAGGTTGATAGAAATGAAACTGGTGAGGTAAAATTATTAAGCTCTAAAAAATAGTTAGTTCCGGGCACTTTCATTAAATATGCAGCATTTTAATCTTAATTCTTAGAATTAAGTTCATATTTCATTATTTTACCATCTAACACCTAGCTAATTAAGGTGAAAAATGAAATATGAAGGAATATTAAGGTGAAATTGTTGCGTTATTGAAATAACCATCTCTAAATTGAGAGCTTTATAAAATATATTTTGAACGAAGTTTTATTTTCCTAAATTTATGTAAAATTATTTACAACTAGCTGTTATACCCGGCCTTGCACGGGTGGGGTGTATAAATTTATTTTTTTTAAATATTTCTTAAAATACATTTATAATTTTGTAAATTAGCAATGTTACAAATCATCCCGGTATCCCAGGCGCCTCTTTCCTATCCCAGTGTTCCCGGTAATCTTATCCCGGTGGTCACGGTAATTTTTCTAATCCCGGCGTTCCCGGTAATTTTTTATATTCCGGTATTCTGGGTGTCTTTATGGTAAATTTCCTATCCTAGTGTTCTCGGTAATTTTTATAACCCGGTAATTTTTCCATCCCGATGTTCTCGCTAATTTTCTAATCCAGGTGTTCTTGTGACTTTTTACACTCCCGATGTTCCTGATAATGTTTAATATCTTGGTGCCTTTATAAAATAACAAATTTGAAACCATAGTAAAAAGTCTAGCAAATTAGTAAGTCTAGTGAACAAATTAACGAATTTAAAACCAGTGTTTAAAACTAAAATAAAAGATCTAGTAAATGAAAAAGTCTAGTGATCTGTCTCATTTAAAACAATGTTTTATTTTTAACTCGTTGTATGACTGGTAAAACAGGTTTTCAAACACGGAAAAATAAGTGAAAAAAAGCAGGAAAAACGGGAAAAAAAGAATGAAGGACTGATTTTCTCTTTATAAAATATAGCCCATGTCCTATTCTGATGTATAAGCTACATTATGGTAGAATTTCATTAAAATCCATTCAGTAGTTATTGCGTGAAAGAGTAACAAACATCCAGACAAACATTCACAATTATAATAGTAGTAGGATGTTTTGAATTGGCATCCTCGGGGTTTCAGGACTTTTGCATAACAAGTTAATCGCGTCCTTTTACCGTACTTTAGGGGGTCAACCTATTAACATTTTAATGAATTTTATCTTTTTTTTTCGAAATGATAAATTCTATATCTTACTTGAAATTTGTTAAAAATGTTCGGTTTAAAAAGTAAAATACGTTAAAAATTATTTCTAAAAAACAGGAAAAATTTTGGAACTTTTTCAATTTGGAAATTTGTTTTAAAGAAAGTTGGTCATAATGCACTACAAATTACAGAGACCACCACATGGGCTGTTAAAGGGAATAACCAACCATTCGGGACAAAATGGCCGCCCGAGGGCCTATTTTCGGTTCTTTTAATGATAGAAAGACGTTTTTGGTGTCAAATATTATGTTTCAGAGGTCAACAAACATGATTCTGATGACAAAATGTGCAATTTTTTTAGTAACGAAAATTAAGAAAAAAAACTTAGCAATATTGTCAATCAGCATTAGCTCCGAAAAAAATTTTGTGCAGACGATTTTTTTCGACGGTTTTATGTTTTTTGGGTTGCTGATTACGAATATCCAGTTCCTTTCCACGTGGAAGGTCGGCGTCATATCAAAAATTGCAAACTTTTTACTCTTTCTATCTTCGGATTTTTGCTTACATTTCAAAAAACATTAGTTTCCCGAAAATTACTTGAATTACAAAGTTTAAGTACACAAAATTTTTTACAAAATGCACTTTTCAATTCTATTTTCCGAAAAATAGTTTTCACGTTATAACAGAATTTTAACACCAGGATTATGAGAAAGGTAATAAAAATGAAACCTGCACATAAAAAATCCTGAACAAAATGATAGGTAGTTTATCAGTTCAACGGACGTTTCGCCTACTGGGAAATTTCCATCCCCCTTTCTTCTTTTTTTAGGTAGGTTTTTGTTAAGGAATTTGTTATCAAGGGGGGGCTAAAACTTTTACAGTAGGCGAAACGTCCGTGACACCAGTTGTCTGCTGTTTTTTAAAAAATCTGTATTTTTTCTCTTTTTGTTAAGCCATTGAGCACCCTCCTAAATTGTTGTAGGGGGTTGAAAGTAGTGTATATTTGTAAAAAAATGAAGGTTTGCCGTCGTGTGTCAGAGAAAGTTTATTTTTTACCTTAGGAATGGATAATGTTCGGCACTAGTTAACTGAAAGTAGTTGAAAAGTAGTTATCTACTAGTTGCAACTACTAGTTAACTAGAATTTCAACTACTTTTGATTTAGAGTAGTTGAACTAGTAGTTTAACTACTTTTTTCACCACTACTAGTTCCAACTACTTTCAAAAAGTTCAACTACTTCAAAAAATATTGAAAGATCAAAATTTAAAAAAATATGTTTCATCTACTAACATAACAATGCCATTTTTCGTGATACATTTTCATGTTTGGTTTGGCAACCTTGAAATATATTTCATCCCGGCAATTGACTTATAAATGCAACCCTTTTTACAACGTTTTTATTAGGTCGCTTTCAATCTTGTCTGTCCGTCCGTCCGTCCGTCTATCTGTCTGTTCGGGAGGAATTTAGTAATCAATTTTAAGCATACTTCCCCATGAGCTAGAGACTTGAAATTTTGAACGTAGTTCAGATCTGGATGACAATACGATATTATCTCGTTAGTTCGGTTCAATTTGCTGTCCCTGGACCCCCAGGGGGACTTAAAGTTTAGAAGTTCAACTATAGGACCTTATTGTTAAAAAATCATTGTTGTGCAGTTTGCCTCCTCTCGTTATCAAGATGGCTTTAGAAGTGTTGTATAAAATATTAGTAAAATGAAAATTTGTAAGAATAAAAGTAATACACAGTACATGCAGTACTTCATGCAAGTTTTGTATTTGTAATACATCTAAGGGACTGACTTTATTAATTAGTTACTGAAAAGTTTTTCACCAATATATTTTTAAAACACTTTTTTTTATATTACTAGTGTTTCAAAAATTTCCAACGTCATCTGAATAATAGCTAGAGGCAAAAATTGTGCAATGATTTTAACAAAACAGAGTAAAGCCATTTGTTATAGTTAAATTTCAGGAAAAAAACACTTTTTAGTTTTATTAAAAAGAGAAAAGAATAAAATTCTTGGAAGGCGTTCAGGTCGCGAATTCTAAACTTTACACAACAAAACTAAAAACCAGAAAATAATTAATAAAAAAAAATCTTTTTAAACAACAACGTTTTTAAAATGCACTAAAAAGTATAAAATAATTTTTTGCAACTCCTTGTAAAACGAAAAACGTGGGGATCATGCATTAGCATACCTGCCAACCGTTCCGATTAAATCGTATTTGTTCCGATTTTTCACTGTTGTTCCGAAAATACGATTTCAGTACCAAATGTTCCGTTTTTACATCCCCCTGTCCCGCCATTTTCGACCTACTCAAATTGTACAATAATAAGGCGTTTAGTCTTAGTGAAAGGGTGTTAAGTCTAGTTCGTAAGAACAAGACTGTCTCTCAGAGTTCCATGGACTGATACTCTAGTCTACAGGCATTGCTAGCTGCGAAAATAGTTCATGCTATGATAAATCTTTCAGTGCTGTGCTGACCTATTAAAAAGGGCAAAATCAGCTACTTTTGTAGCACTTAATAAAGATTAATTTTTTGATTTTCCAAACAATGTTTGCTTATTTCACTGTTTCAATTTATTAGTACTTACTAAGAATATATTAAATCTTTCTGAGTTATTATGTATGAAATTCCCAGCGTTTAACATCTTGAGTCATTTTTGTTATTCTATTAGCAGAAATTTAAACCCAGATAAAAGGAAAAAAATTAACTTTATTATATCCTGGTATAAATGTAGATAATTATTAGTCAGAATATAAAGGTATATTAAACACTTAGTCCTCTTAATAACCATAAGATACCTTAGATAAGAGTTATGAATTACAAGCTCTTTTTTAATAATACCCCTTTAACACATTCAAAATGTGTCGTGCGTGTTGTTCCTATTTCTGTTTCTGAAATGTTGGCAGGTATGCATTAGGTATTTAATCCAACTTAATTTCATCATTCATTTAAATAATTTTTAACTGTGGATATAATGGTAAATAGAGTGACAAGAGTAGTGGCTGTAAATATTATTGCATGATCCCCACGTTTTTCGTTTTACAAGGAGTTGCAAAAAATTATTTTATACTTTTTAGTGCATTTTAAAAACGTTGTTGTTTAAAAAGATTTTTTTTTCATTAATTATTTGAAATCCTCTCTAGAAATTAGGGAGTTCAGGGTTTTCTCTCCTGGAAATTCCAGCACTTTGAAAAGCGATTTTAGGCTAGGTTTACGAGGATTCTAGAAATATTTGCTGCATTAAAAATTAGTAAGACAATACTTAAAGTTAACGGCCCAATTTTTTTCTTAAAATATTGTTGTTCAGGCTAAGGGGATTTAGAGCCCTTAACCCCCCTTATATACGACACTGTGCTGACTAATATAAATACAACTTAGAAAACTTAAAGACACCAAAAACCTGTATACCTATCAAAAATTGGCGAATCTTTAGCCATGATATTTTTGCTATAGGTAAGAAAAAGTAATCGAAAATTTGGGGAAAAATATCTTATGAAATTAAATAGACTAGTACTAGTTAACTACTTTGGGAAATAATCAACTACTAGCTACAACTACTTCCAAGAAAAAAGTAGTTAACTAGTAGTTACAACTACTTTTGCCCAGACTATAGTTGGTAGTTAACTACTTTTTGACCAGTAGTTGCCGAACACTAGGAATGGATCACCCTCCCAAGAAGCCCAGTCTTAAGCCAAAGAGATAAATAAGACGAGGATTACTAAAATGTGAATTGGAAAATTTCTCTTGTCTTTTGCATTGCAATTTTCTTCTGTCCCATTCTTGTTGCTATCTTCCTATTTTAATCCTGTCTCGCAGCTTTACTCCTGAACTCACAGGGCTTTGATCTTCAAATCTGATATTATGTTCTACTCCAAGGTGGAATATCCGTCTAAAATTACCTTCCTCTTTTGTGATTGATATTTCCTCGGTCACCAGTGACTAAAACTTATAAATTCATCTCAATAAAAAACCAATCGGAGACAAATGTTTTTGCTGGATGAAGGAGAGGAAGAGAAAGTTGACGAAACTTCTGAAAAAAAAACGCCATTGCGTTAGATATTCGAGTCATGCCAGCTGAAAAGTGTCGAATGGTCGAGGAGAAACAGTGCTGACCATGCATACGAAAGACAAGTTTTCAAAATGCGGAACAGAAAATGCGAACGTAACTGTAATCGCGTCGGAACACGAGGAAAACATTACATTGCATCACTTCCATATGCGGGGATGAGGCGATGAGGCACCGCATGTGTGTTTACGTTCGAAATAAAATCTAGAAGGGACAAGAGGATGTTGGGACGACCAAACCTGCAGTTGCAGCCCCTGGAAGCCAGTCCCCTGTATCGCAGGAGGAAGCTGAGCGGTCATGCTGTCGACAGAGACCTTTCCGATGCTGACCCTGATTATGCGGAACTTGGAGCGCCCAGTTCTGCACCTGAGGCGTGAGTGGAGTTCTGGTTCTTGTTTGGGAGTTGACAAGAACATTGGTGCTGGCTAGGGCAAAAATTTCCACTTATTGATACTTAACTTACTAGCCAAACTAGTGATGTTTTCTACAAAAAACGACTGGGAATTCTTTTGCCTTTTTCTAAAATTAAATTATTAATTTATATATAATTAATTAATTTTTATATTACATTTAGGAAATTTCTTAAACGGGATACCAGCTAACGCAAATCCAAGGGGGGGCAACTGGTCAATTGCCCCCCTTGTGGGCACGGACTAAGTTTACCAAAACTAGTAGGGTTTTTTTTTGTCAAACTTCCAAAATTTTCTGGGAGAGGACCCCGAACCTTCTTAAAATGGGGTTGCCCCCCCCTGTAAGTCCAGGCTGGATCTGCCATTGGCTGACAGGGGGTTTCAGAAAGGAGCATATCCTCCTTTGCACAGTGAGTTATATAATTGGGGGGGGGGGGGGGGAAGAGAGAGAGAAAGGCTGATCCTTGTCTTGATCAGTTTAGAAATTTTAACTTCACTAAACAATATTAATGCCACATTGGATATTTTTTTGTCTAATTTAAGAAGGAAAACTGTTCAAATGATGTTTTATGGAATTTGTAATGAAATTAACTTGAGTTATAAAAGGAGTTTTCAGGAGGAGCCCAATTATCCTAAAAAAAGTTAAGTCATTTATCAGGTCTTAAACTAGATTTTTGCCTTGAGAGAGAGGCCCTAGAAAAATTACCCCAAGCCCCTCTCCTGCATATTTAATAGGTTCAATGTAAATTTTTAAGTGCAATTGAGGTAAGCACAATAACCATATAATCATCACTAACTTTGAAATTTTCTCCTCCTTTCATATCATCTTTAAAATAATTGTTTTAGAATTTGACTAATCACAATTCAGTGGTTCTACATCTTTTCTTCTTACAGTCTCAGCATTTAACCCGGGAGGACACGCGCTACTTACTGTTACACGGGAACGCGCGCGGGGTCTCTCAGACCCCGCAAACCGTTTTCCGTTCTAAACGTTCAGTGCATGCAAAATTTTTATCACGGAAAGTTTAAATATATAATTTAATTGTTCAATGTGCATTATTAGTTGACTGCTTCTTTATAAGATATAATAAAGACTATTTCATCAAACAATTTCATATGTTATACATCTTATAGTAATGAAAAAGTATTTTGCGAAATTAAACACAAAAAAAATATTTTATTTTCATTTAATCATATATTGACTAAAATGCAATACGAATTTAATGCAATCAATACATAGATATCCTTGACTATAATACAATAACAATGTAATACGTAAGCTAATTTCACATATATTTTTGATCATATCTTTTTACTCCCCTAATAAGATGACATTTAAATCATATTTTTACTCACATAATTAAATTTAGATTAACAGGCCACTCACTAAAATAAAGGATAATGGATTTCAAGTTGAATTAATTTAATTATAATAATATTTATGTAGAAACATCGGCTAATAATTTACGCAATCTTCTCATCTTCATAACTCAAATAAAGAGGCATTTTACAACATTCACTTTGCTCTCAAAATGGGATTGAACTATTTCTCAAGAAGCACGCTGATGCAATAATGCGACAAGCTTTTGACTGAGAGACAATTTGAAAAGCACCAGCACTCAAGAAGACGTGTCCAAGATTGCCTCATCTTCAAAGAGGGGCCAACCCCTGTAGTTGACCATTTGTTTGGAGATGTGGTGATGGGGACACCAGCCGATTTCCTGGAGTCAGATTACAAAATTTCTTTCCCACGGGAGGGGAGGGGGGAAGGCGGACAGCCCCGAATTCATCGAAAAGATACCAAGGGAAAGCAGGAAATGCAATGGAATGTGAGCGGAGATGACGAATTTCTTTGGCTAAACTGAACCGATGTTTATTTTCTAAAATCCTTTATTTTCCAATTTCTTTTTTTGCAAGAAAAATTATGGATTGTAGTTACCTCTACCTTACTTTTGGAAACCTCTTTGACTATAACACGCACCAGTCCTCACAGTTTTGGAAGCATTTCCTTAAAAACAACAACCTAACTCGGAAAATAACATACCTACTTTATTTAAACTTCATGAGGTGATAGGTGGAAACCTTTTAGGCAGCTACACAGAGTTTCATATATTTTCATTAAAAATTAGAGTTTTTATGAAGGTTTATTTAAGCGTTGGGGTCTCACAGACCCTGCGCGCGTCCCCGCGGGTTAAACCACAGCTCTAGATCCAACCAATAATGTTTTTCTTTTCCTTTCAGAATCATGTCTCTGGGAACAATGTTCTGCTGCAAGTGTGGGGAAGGCTTTGAGCCTCATGAAAAAATAGTCAATTCCCATGGGGAAGTTTGGCATCAGCAGTGTTTTGTGTAAGTACCTGCAATTTTCAATTCAAATCAAGTTTTAAACAGACTTTGTTAAATGAAGTATATTATACTTGTTACAGCTGCTGTCAGTGTTTCCGTCCTTTCCCTGAGGGAATATTTTATGAGGTATTATTGTGTTATTAATTAACTTTTATTAGATAATTGTAACCTAAATTAATTCCATTCACTTAGTTTATGCAAAATATAATAACTAATTAATAATAGTTTTCATAGTCTTGACCACATGGAGACTATCTAAACAATTGTAATAAACTCTGTACAATCCTTAAGAATTCTTGATGAAATTGGGGCTTTTTAAGAGTCCTTTTAATAATATAATTTATTCTTCAAAAATATTCAATCAATTTCAATATTGTGATTTCTTTTTATGCCAAATTTTAAATTGGAAATATTTTGGGTTTGAATATGATCTGTTAGTTTCAAAATATTTACATTCAAAAAATTAATCCTATCAAGGAAACTTTAAGCCAATACCTATTACTTAATTTTTTTTGATAATTTGATAACTGAAATATATTTTTTCATAAGACATAAATATTGGAAACAAAAAAAGGAAAACATGATGATATTTAAAATGATATGATAGTTAACATTAGTTGCTTCATTTTACTTAATAAATCTCTTATTTAGCTTATTTTAATTTTTTGTCCACATACCTAAATGTTTTTTAATAAATCTATTTTAGTATGAAGGGAGGAAGTATTGTAAACATGACTTCCATGTGTTATTCGCTCCATGCTGTGGAAAGTGCAAAAACTTTGTGTTTGGACGTGTCATCAAAGCTATGAATAACAACTGGCATCCTGAGTGCTTTACTTGTGAATTATGTCAAATGATGCTTGCTGATCAAGGGTTCATTAAAAACGCTGGGAGGTACTCCTTTTTTCCTTAAAACTTATTCAACTGTAATTGTTATAAAAACTGCAAAAAGTTTTAAACTAAATTTTGGCTGCTGTGAAATAATTCTTTTAATATTTTTAAAGCATCTTACTCTTTTTGTCATCTATTTTTTAATTACTCTCAATTTCTAGGGCCCTTTGTCATGAGTGCAATGCCAGAGAAAAAGCTGCTCAGAGTGGAAAGTACATCTGCTTTAAGTGCCAGTAAGCTATCATATTCCATGGTGTATTTAATTAATAACTTAACTTTTATTTTTTTACTTATGTTTGTAAGTAAAATGATTTAAATCCAGCTAAAATTTCCTGATATTGCTTCCAAATATTGAACTTTTAGTACAGTTTTTTCCAACCAGTTGAAGTCAGCCTAAAATTAAGTTTCCTAAAATTGAGTATTAATTTTTCAACACAAACAGAATTAGGTCAATCCTTGTTATCTTGTAGTAAAACTCTTAAATTGAAAAGTTGTGTAACTTAAAACTATAACCAAGTTGTGTAAACTGTAAGCTTGTGTTATTTGTATGAATGTTAGTTGTTTGATTCTTTATAGTGTGAGGCCCACAACAGGGTATAGTGCACCAATTTGTGTGACAATAATGGGAAACTTTAAAAATAATTTTCTTATTTAATTATTTTCAGTGCTGTCATTGATGAAGGAGTTTTAAAATTTAGAGGTGAACCCTATCATCCATATCACTTTAACTGTACATCTTGTGGGTAAGTCTTCAAAATATATGTAATAATTTTATACTTTTACTAAATTAGAGACTCTTTTGCACTGTCACTTTCATGCTTCCTCCAGAGTTTTTGCCATTTATTAAAAATAAGATAATATTCATTCAAAATGCTTGGAATTTCTACAATATTTTTTATGATTTAAATCATTTGACCATGAACTAACATGTTACAAATGTGACTACAAAGTATCTAGATTCTAGTTATAGAAAACATTTTGAATAGTTGATGTTTAGCTAAAACATTTTTCACACAAAAACAGCTAGTGCATTCAAGGGTCTGTTTAGAAGAAATTTGAGTCCGTTTTGGGACCCTTCACAAAATGTTTCATTGTGAAAACAGACCCTTCACAATGTATTTACCTTAAAAACAGACCTTTCACAAAGTATTTTGGCCTTTAAATGGACACTATTTTTCAAAATACTGCAAATTTGTTAGCTCATTTTCACAAAAGCAGGCTCCTGGCTTAAAAAACTAATTTAACGCTAACTTTTCACAATTTTACGAACACCATACCCTTCACAAAATGTCTGGACAGACACCTTGGCATTGCTAAAAAGTCTTGTTTTCTTAGTGTTCATATTTTAAAAATGAATTTTGCTTTGCCATTATTAACTTCAGCTAATGCATTTTTCTTTTTTTAGGGTTGAACTGAATGCTGATGCTCGAGAAGTGAAAAAGGAGCTTTATTGCCTACGTTGCCATGACAAAATGGGTATTCCCATCTGTGGAGCTTGCCGCCGTCCTATTGAAGAAAGAGTTGTTACAGCTTTAGGGAAAAACTGGCATGTGGAGGTAAATTAAAAAGCCTGCTATATATAAATTTAACTGCCTTTTTAATCTCAAGCATTCTTTTGTTGTACAATTATTTTTTACCAGTACCCAAAAAAAATTTTTTTTCAAACACCAAATACATTTCTTTGGAATTTTACACTCAACAAGGATTTTTTTCTAAATGCTTTAAAAGAGTTTATGACCTCCCAATATGCTCACTAGTGTCCTTTATTTGTTACTTAATGTACAGTTCTTGTATCTACTCTAACGGCCGTATTCACCAATAACTTAAGGGTCATTTTCACCATACGCTTACATTTCAGAATAAATTTTTTTTTATCAAACTTCATAATTTCGTAATAATATTAATATAGGAGTTTTTATATATGTTTCAAGTATATGGAATAGCAGTTGGTCATACACTTTTGCCCATAGTTTAGTGTTTTAAAAAATATCCCAAGCTGTAAATTTGCACACTTCCGTACTTTACATATATAAGGCAAAAACAAGACCTAAACTAAAATAGTTATGTGTATTATATCAAATACAATTATTTCTCTTTAAATGAAATATGCAAAACCTTTTTTTAATGAAATTAACGATAAATCAAGCGAGAAATGTCAAATCCTTCGTAAAAAGGGAAAGTTGTTGATACTACTTTCAAAATCTATGACATAATAGTAACGGGAGTTGACAGGTAACGGGAGTTGACATTTTTAATAAAATGACAGAATAAAACATACATGCATGGTTGGAAACTGAAATAAATATCCATATATCCTATTTATATCAATAAATAACTATATTTCTGGGGTTAAAATTTCCAAAAAAGTTTATTTAATATTAAAAATTACTCAAAAATTACCGTAACGGGAGTTGACATTAATAAAAATACGCTACCTTGACGACAGATAATTTCTTTGAAAACACGATAGTTTTCAAGCCGAAGAATAAAAACACAATTTAAATATATTCTAAAGTAAGCAAACAATCGTTTGGAATGGTTTCTGCATTTTTAAAGCACAATTATTATTATATTTTTAAAATTAATTCGCCTGTAACGGGAGTTGACATAAAGTGAGGGACAAAATATTTTATTGATTTGTAAAAATATTAAATTCAAAAAATTAATTTTTACAATTATAATAACCTTTTAATAGTTCATAATTTTGATATTTATCGTTTTTTCTTTCAAAAAGTCAAATTAAATAACAATAAAACTACTTTTAATTTCGTGAAAATCGTTAGGGACAAGCGTTTTTGGCTATTTTCGTATTTTTAAATATATTTATTTACATAATTTTAAAGCTTTTCCTATTAATTAAAAGCTAGAAATATTTCATTTAGTCTACTTTACCTAAATCAAAGTTTAAACAGAAATTTTAATAATGATTAATTGTTTAATTTTCATGTTTTACCTTCGGGACAGCAAATGTAAGCAAATTTTGAAAATGACCCTTAACTTAAGGTTAACCTGGAATCAAAATATCTAATTGATAGTGGAAAAATGAAAACAAATGTTAAACCAATCAGAGCTGTCGAAAAAGCTTGATTCTAGGTTAACCTTAGGTTAGGTTAGTGGTGAATACAGCCGTAAAACTTCTGTGATTGTTGTTTAAGCATATGTAATTACAATTACTTTAGTCTTTATGATGTAGAGGGGATTTAGATAATTATTTAAACATTTATATCAAGCATTTATTCTTTATACTACACATGGTGGGGATTAGATTTTATGAAGAAACATAATCTCCATAAATAACATGAATAAGATTTCTGTACAGGAAGAGTCCTGGTTATTTTTTTAAGACATGAAAGAAATACTATTTAACAATAATTAGGCTTACAAACTTTATTTGAAACAAGAAAAATAAGTTAAACCCCCAGTGCACCATCCAGGGAAATGTTTTAACTTTCTTTCATGGAAATAAGAAAACAAATTAAATCATATATTACAGAAATAATGCTGCTGTCATGTTTATTGGATTTGAAAATATTTCTAAGTATGAGATGACGTGGTATTAAAGATGTTAAATTTTATACTTTTAAAAATTTTCTGATATTATGTACCTTCATTTTGAAAAGAGTTTTTATTGTATTTTAATTTGTGCCATAACATTTGTTAACCCCTTAACTGCCACGGAAATCCGCTCCCCAGTGCCAGCGTTTTTCTCCCGCGCGCGTACTTACACTTTTGTAGAGCGCGCGTTTCTTTTTCAACTCGTTAACTACTCAAAAGACTGTTTATTTCATTCACATAAAGAAATTGCACTATCTCAATGTATGGAGTACCAGTTAAAACCAGAATCATGACCCAATAAAGAAAAAATAGTAATAAATAAGAAGTAAATCAAATCGATCCGTTATAATCATTTTCTTTATTCCTTGCAGACAAACAAATTTTAAAAAATAAAAATTCATTTTCTATGCAAAGTGAAATAAAACGGAAGTGTTAAACACAAAATATAGCATAAAAAGAATAGAAAACTCAAAAAGAAACACAGGCCATAACTTAACAGCTTTTATTTTTATCGCTAAAGAAAAAAATGCAGTTCAAATTCATCTCCCTACTTCAGAGAAATAAGAAATTCCTTTGGAAACACTGTCAAGGTTATTCCTGGTATTATTTTTGATAAAAACACAGTGCAACTCATCATACTTTTACAAAGCGTATATATTAGGGTGGCCCTTATTATAATGGAGAAAAATTTTTTTCAATATTTTTTCGGGCACACCCCCTAATTTTTTTCCTTTTACCATGAAATGAAAGTGTGCAAAAGGATTTTTTGATATTTTAATATTAACCCGTGCCGCTCGGCGGTTGAAGTTTGAATCCCATAGCGCGCCATAGTAACTATGACTTACTGTGGAAATAGCTTCTCCGCTAGCTTCCCAAACCTCAGAATGGCTAATGATTTGAATTATTTAAGCATAATTAAGGCTAAGGAATATGAAAATACTACCTAAGAATATTATTATTCAATAAAATCAGTAAATTCAACAAAAAAGTATTTATTGAAAATAAATTGTAAAAACATCCAAATAGTAAAATTATTTCACATAGCACACATATTCACATTCATATTCACAAAATTATATCTAATTTTTTTCCCATAGAAAAATTTAAAAAATTCTCTTTAAGAGTTAATATTTTAAATACATTTGCAATACAATACATTCTGTAACATATTTATTAAAATATATCTAACACCTTAAAAAAGAAATAAAGAGTTGATTTACTTTTAGGAGCAATTATTCAAATTTACGCTTAAGAGTAGACTTTTTACAATCTGGGTATTGTTTCCTATGATCTTCTACACATTGCAGAAGGTACTGTTTCTGTTCCTCATCTATTGTGAGAAGTCCATTAAAATCTTGGATTAGTTTAACACCTCGTTCAGCAGTGTCATTGATGGCAGTCAAATTACGAAATATCTCTTTGGTATTTAGGTATGAAACGTCATTATTCCAAAGTTCTGGATTGGTGTTAAGGAAACTAATATCAACATTTAGTCTCTTCATAAAATTCAAACTTTTTTGGGAAATAAAGTCCTCAATTTTTTTCTCTGAAAAATAAGGAATCAATCCGTAATTAGGTATAATAAAATATTTATATTAAATAAATATTTCCAAGATAATAAAATATTTATATTAAATATTTCCAATATAATAAAAATAATATTTATCACTAATATACGAATTATTTGTTTGTCCTAATAAGAGAGAGATTTAAGTGAACTAAACCGTAATAATCCATAGAAAATTCTTACCTGAAAAGTTGGCTACTTCATTAGGATAAATGATGCATTTTCTTCCAGAGTTAATGCTATCACGTTTGAAGTTCTCGATCATGCGCTTTTTCGATTCCACATCGACGTTCTCATCAAAAATGGATAAAATGCATATTTCTTCATTAAGGTACCACAGATGGTTCACAAATTTCTTCACAGCAACCGAAGAAATGTTTTTGTTGATGCACTCATAATTCTTTAAAGCCTTTAAGAAATTTAAATCATTAAATGGAGCACTGATGGCTGATGGAGTTCCTATCCATGCTTTCACATATATCTTCACCAGAAACAAACAAATGTTCTTTAAACCTTCCACTTCTTGTTCTTTTAAAGCCAACTGATTTCTAAACATGAACATTTTCATGGAATAAATGGCTTTAGCCATCCATCTGGCATGATGCAGAGCTCCTGGTGGTCTAATTTTGAAGGATGTTACAAAATTACTCCCCATGAAAATTAGGCACAATTCAATGATCTCCTTGTAATCGTGCTTCAGTTTTTCCTTCTTTAGGGCTTTAAGAAAGTAATTAGCAATGCTCAAAATTTCATCTCTGCTGGATATTTCCATCAAATATTCTTCCCCGTTTAGGATATCTTCCTTATTAATATTATTCCATCTCTCCCTAATTTTTTTAAAGAAGATCACATCTGGACTTACTCCAATTTGGGTCAGTTCTTGCTCGAAAACACTTCTCAATATCAATTCGTATATGTGATGACGACATGGAAAATATGTCAGCTCTCGGTCCAAATAGTGTTCCAAAAGATTAACAGCACCATTAACCCGTCCAGTGTTGGAACTGGTGGTATCTGAACAGAGAATTTGAACTTTGTTTTCTAAACCCCAATCCTTTAAAGTGCTCCATACAGCCGTAGCTTGCTCCTTTCCTGAGGAATTTTCTATTTTAGGGACGCCAAGAAGTTTTTCTTCATCTTTTGAAGTAACAACAACAGGTAGTCTTTCTTCTTTCTTATCTCTCACATTTAAAGCTGGAAGTAATTTTCCATCCCAATGGACAGTCAAAAAACAAGGATCCTTTTCTTTAAATAATTCTTTGATCTTTACGGCCTTTGTTTTTCGAAATTCTTCTCGATACCTTTGAATAGTATTCCGATTAATTGCTAACTCATCTATATTATGCCCTAATGCTTCAGCTGTCGCTTCTAGAACATATACAGCGTTTCTTTGGCTAATTTGACATCTATCAAGAGCTGCCATTAATTTTGGAGTTAAGAAAAATCCTCTGCCACGTACCGTTAGAGTGCGGAAATCTCTTTCTTTTTCTTCAATAGATGACTGACCTGTACTTGTTGAAGCTACTGGTTGATCATCTGAAATTAGTACATCATCTCCATCACTAGACGATTCTTCAAACGAGTCTCGATCAGGAACCGTCTCTGAACTACTTTGAACTTTTGCCAGTCTCTTATCTTCTTTTCTTAATCTTTGTATAGTTCTTTCTTCGCGCTTAGCCAACTTCACATCAACTCCCCCTAGACATCCAACACGACCCGGCTTTCTTTGATTCATTAAAAATACTCTGTCTTCTTCAATTTTTATTGTATTTAATGCATCTGCTGATGCAATGTCAAAAAGATTGCTCAAATTATCAGTAAACGAACGTTCTGATTCTTTGTGAAATGGTGATGAACGACAAGCACTTTTTTGCAAATTACGCCAGGTAGAATATAATTTCATAACCTTTTCTGTACATTTGGGAAGATGACTTGTTGGGATCCTCGCCTTTTCCCAAAAAATGAGGCATTCTCGCACTGCCAAATTGGCACTTTCCGAAATAGTCAATTTCACTTCCCGTAAATTATAGAAGAGAACAGATAAAACTTGCCTTTTGGATGGAAGTTTACTTCCAGTTATTTGATGACAGACTTTTCCAATCAAATAGATATCCCGTTCACTACTTCTCAAATTCGAGGACATAATCTCACAGCAAGCTAACAGATACAAAGACTAAAGAAGACTAGTTTGAAAATGCTGGGGTGCGGTAGCTTTTATTTTACTAGACACTTGTTGACCCTCCCTCAACCCCTACTATTAAATCACTCACCCCCTGAAAGATTCGGGAAGATGGGGGTGTGGCGGTATGTTTTGTCTTTCGCCCACCCCCATCGTTCCGGGGATCGGGTTGCACGAACACGTGCATCTGGGAGATAAAAAATAAAGAAAAATAAGTTGTCTATTTGGGGAGAGAAAAGGGAATGGGGCAGTTCCAATACTGGGAGGTGAATGACACCTTAATAAACATCGTAGCACCGTTCCCTTGGAGAATCTTTTTAGTTTACATTTTCATCTTCCTGACTATAAATTATGCTAAAATTATCAAATTTTACCAAGCTTCCATGTATTTTAACAAACTATATTCATCACACATGCTCATTTTGTGTTTCATACTTCATCTTTTCGTCATTCTGATCTAGAGGAAGCGAGCGGACAACCTATCCCCATAGTTACAATGGCGCGCTATGGGATTCAAACTTCAACCGCCGAGCGGCACGGGTTAATATTAAAATATCGAAAAATCCTTTTGCATACTTTCATTTCATGGTAAAAGGAAAAAAATAAGGGGGTGTGCCAGAAAAAATTCCGATTTTGAAAAATAAGGGCCACCCTAGTATATATACGCCATTGGTACTTAACACTCGGGATTTCCCAACCGTATATTTACGTCGACGGCAGTTAAGGGGTTAATATAAAATAGTATTAATTATGTGATTGAATTCTTCTATTACAGCACTTTGTATGTGCAAAATGCGAGAAGCCGTTCTTAGGTCACAGACATTATGAAAAGAAAGGTCTTGCTTACTGTGAAATTCACTATCATCAACTCTTTGGAAACCTTTGTTTTGTCTGCAACAATGTAATCGGAGGAGATGGTGAGTGATGTGTTTTTGAGAGATAAATTTATTGTAAAAGAACTTTAAGAAGGATAATACAAAGAAATTATCACAAATGTATTATTAAGTAAATGTAAATTTTCTTTTTGAACGAATCAGATACTTTTATTATATTTTGTCTTATTTTCGAACTTCATGGCTGGAAATGTAACTTTGAGATAAAAAACTGGAAGAACAGTATTGTTTATCTTATTTTAAATTAGTTTTTGCTTTAATTTAAAATTTGCTTATTAATTGGCTTATAAGTTGCAATATTGGATTAAAGAAAAGGGTTCTTAAAGTCTTCCCTTTAGGTGCAATATCAGTTTGTAACATAATTATATTTTACCGTAATAAACTGGATCCTCTTAAAATTGTAACTGATTGAATGATAAATAAATTTAAGAGTGTTATAGCTAGCTACAGTTAAAGTGTTTTCAGGTGAATAATTCTTGTTATTTTAATCTAGCTAATATAATGAATTTATCTTTACAGTGTTCACAGCTCTTAACAAAGCTTGGTGTGTGAATCACTTTGCATGCTATGTTTGTGATCAAAAAATGAGTCAAAAGTAAGTATTTGTATACTATTTCAGTTTCTCATTACTGTAAAACCTTGATTATCAAAGCCCCAAATCATCTGAGTTTTCACTATAGCACAATTTTAACCAAGCATTTAACAATCTTGGATCCTGTTACTTTTAAAAATTTCAAAATAATCAATAATGTAAAACATAGACCCAATTACGGACTTCTGTAAAGTTAAAGGACTCTTAAGTTATTGTAAAATGTGCAGTATTGTATTAATTGTATTTATTAAAATATACAATTAAACATAAAGGGTTCATATTATCTTCATTTTCCATTTAAGAGTTTTTGTATTAATCTAAGGAAAAAAGTGAAATTACTGTATTTTAAAATAACTGTCTATTTTCATGTTTGATTATTTTAGAACCAAGTTCTTTGAAGTGGATTTAAAACCTGTTTGCAAGAAATGCTATGACAAGTTCCCTGCTGAATTTCGCAAAAGATTGAAAAAGGCCTATGAAAATTCACCAAAGAAAATAATGACATAACATCTTTCTGATTTCTATTTTTTTAAATTAACTGTTTTAATCTGTAACAGATAACTGCAAAATCATTGGATGCTTATGATGTGCTTGTTCAACTTAATTGTTTATAATGATGAAGTATTTTTTCATAGAGAGAACTGCTAAAAGCTTTGTTTAATTGAATGTCAAAAAGGTTGTGCCTGGTTGTGTTTGCAATGTGATTATTGAATGCGTTTTTGCATTACAGAAAAGGAAAGCAATTTAAAAGTTAGTGATTTTGTGTGTCATGAAGGCTTTAGACAAGTTTGTGTCCAGGAAGTTAAAGGTTTGAAGTTGTGCAGTATCATCAAGTTTTTTATTATGTTGAATTTTTGTTGAATAATACAGTTTGTTAAAAGCACAAACAAGACTGACTGCATATTTTAAAAATAAATCTCAATTGTTGCAATAAGTTGAGATTCAATTAGATGTTTGAGTTTTTGTTGAAATGATTTTGTTTAAACAAAAAGAATTAATCTGAAAATTTTTTTGTTGTTTGCTTTTTAATGTATTTTGTTATAGTTATTTTAGTGTTTCTTTGTAAAGCTAGTTTTAGTGAATTCTCAAATAAGCATTTTACTAATGAATCTTGTTTCTTTCATAACCTTTTGTTATTATTTATGTGTTAATTTTACAGTTTGTAATTTTGTCATACATTAGAAATTTATATTCTGTAGTAGACTCAAATATATAGTCTGAGTGTTTATATAAAATCTACAATTCAATTGTTATGTCACATGATGAAGTAATTAATTGTAAAATAATCATCAATTATTTAATAATTATTCATTCAATTATAAATGTTGCTAAATATATGGTTTTGTTAATTTTGAAAATTTTAAAGCAGTTGAAATTTCTGGTAAATACCACCTTTTTCTCTCAGATTTCAGCTTACCTTTACAATTAATACATATTTAAATGTATATCAAATAACAATTATTAACATATTAGATAATCCAAAATTTTAAAAGAAAATATAGAATTACAACCTTGATAATTTTTCTATCTTGCTATGACTATAAAATGGAATTTTCGAGTTTGTTCATTGGCAAAAGGAGTTAATGCATTTAATTGATTTTCAATATTTGGTTGGGATTCAGTGTGAGAATTTTAGTATGTATTTCCTTCGTTAAGTCATCAAAATTTAAAAGGTGTACACTCGGTCAATAATAAATCTGAACAAGGGTATCCAAAATGTACTTAGAATTATTAGAAAATTTCCTACACAAGAAATATATATTATGTATTGCTTTTTTCTTTTGGTATAAAATTCTGCTGAATATAGGAATCAAGATTAAAATATAAAGCAATTTATTCTTATATAAACTAGTCCACTTGCATATTACGAGTGATATTCTAATTTTTCCATCTATCTTCCTAATCAAACTCAGGACTGTTGATTAGTTGTGACTTCCATATTGGCAGCCAATGAAAAATATCATTCATATGGTCTGTATCAAAGACTATTTTTATGGAGACTTGAATAATACTGTGAAATCTAGTACAGAGCAAAACTTATATATTTAATAAATTCAGGGTTGGTGCTAAAATAAGCTGTTTTACTCGCTACTTAGATATACGTAGCAATTGCATACCTTCATTAATTTTAATTTTGTATTGATTCTTAATTTTGAGTTCAGTTTACTGTAAAACTTTGTTTTTGTTTTCTTAATATCAAGTGCCTTACAGTGTGTTACTTTTTCTTCTTAAAAAGTATAAAGGAATTAGTTTTATAAAAAATCTATATGCATGCCTTTTCTGTTCCATATTGGTTAAATGTTAAGCTAATTTGATATGATATAAGAATTTTACTCTTGAAGTACCTTATGTAATTACTCAGATGAAATCCATACAGTTTATGAATTTATTGCATAAAATGGCCTTTTCTATGTTTTAATTTTGATAAGGAAAAACAAACATTATTGAAATTTTAATGGAGCTTATTTAGTTATCTTTCATGAGAGTAGTTTTATATTATATCCTTAAAAGTTATCAAATATATTTTTAGATAACAATTTTTAATTTTTCTGCTGATACTATATAGTGATTTAACTAAAGAGAATAATCTAGAATTTTCCACATAGAGTGTCTAGTACACCCTGGGAAATTCAAATGTTTTACCATATCATTAAATTAAGTACATTGTGTGTTGGAATGTCTAAATAGTGTATTTTGTATTTTATCAAAATGCCTCTTAGTGCCAAACTGCAATCAATATTCATTGTGTACATATTTGCCCAATAAGTTAAAAATATAGCTAGTTCACTAACAATTTTAATATTTTATCATCTTATTTGCTTGACCCATGAGTTTAATAAATTTTAAAATACTATATTTTTGTAAGTGTAGCTTTTATTTTCAATTGGTTTTAATCAGCTGAAAATTTTTTTCCCACTGTTTCAAATTTATAGACATATTAAATACTACTTAAGGGGCACACCTAGTGTGAAATTTTCAAAAAATTGATTTTTTTTTATTTTTTATATTTCGATAGGTTATACCTTTAAAAATAACATACTAAAATTTTAAATCGATATCTTAAATAGTTTTTGAGCTACAGCCATTTAAAAGAGTATAGCCGCTCGGCAGTGAACGCGATCATTTTATCTTTAAACGCATTTTTCTCGAAACAGCATTTTTAGAATTTGCTTGCGTGATTACTCGGGGACAAATGATCCGATCGCTATCAAATTTTTTTTGCATCTTCTCTATATAGTTCTCCATACGATGACCCTCCAGTTTTTTGATCTGATCAAAAATCGAATTTTGGCAGGCCAAAAACGACCAAAATTTTGGGTAAAATTTAACTTTTTTTTTCAACATGCGGCCATTTTGTCAATTTTTGATTTTTTTGTTCGCCCGAGGGTCATCGTACAGACAATATGTTTTAGTTTCACGAGAATTTTTTTTGTTAGGTTTTATCAACGGAGAAGACTGCAATCACGCAAGCAGTGGAGGACCTTTTTTTTTGGCGCCGTTGGAGATCGCGTGTCATTTCAAAAATATTTAATATTTTATTTCAAAAATTTTACTGTGTATTCTCAAAACATGTATAAATATACCCTCAAAATTTTAAAACGATTGATTCACTAGTTTTCTTTTTTTTTAATTCCCAAAAATTGTCTTTTTTTAGGCTGTCACACTAGGTGTGCCCCTTAATGCTACCGAAACTTCAAATATCCGCAGTTTTGAAACTTTTTTAATTTTTGAAACCTATTTAGTTCAATCAATAGAAAAGAGTTTTGCTGAAAAGAACCATCTTGGTTGATCAAGACAATGGTTACGTTATTCGTAGTTCAAATTAATTACGAGCTTGAAATATTCTTTCTCAAAAACAAAAAAATTCTAGTTTAACTAAATCAGTTGTGTAGTTACACAAATGACACACTATAAGCCTCATAACCCTCTCGCCACCCTGGGCCTCAATTGAGGCTCCTACTTATGAGCTCAATTTTTGTATGATGTAAGCACGCAAATTTATTTTCTTTTCATCAGTGACTTCACTGATTCATGTAGATCACATATGAGACTTCTACATGGTTTCTGAATTCGTTCCTAAATGGCAGCAAAATTATTTATACCTCAATGTTCACATTTTAAGCTGTGATGCTTGTGAAGAGAAAATACTAGCTAGATACTATAGCTACATTTTTTATAGTTGGTAGATATTTTCTTATTTCGTAACCTAATATTATGACCATGTCTTTTAATAAGTTCTAAACCAAGTATTTTCTGTTAAAATGAAAAAAATATGGCCTCATATGAGGCTAAAAATAACTAGGAAGAAGTGCACACAAGAAAAGAAAAAAAATTTCAGACAAATTAGAGGGGTATTTTGGATTTATTGAGAAGCAGAAAAAAAGTTTTTTCACTTTTTTGATGTTTTGGTGCCAAGAGGGTTAAAATTATAGAGCAACATTGGTGAAAGCTGAATTTTTTGCCTTGATCAAGCGTGGAAATTGGAAAATTTTCCAGGACGGAATTAGACAAACCATTTCATTAAAAATAGTATATTACCTTCTAAACTCTTGAGTGATAAGTTTTCCTTCCTTAAGAAAATCCCTAAGAAGGATTTCTCTCTATACTGAAAACTCAGTAGGCTTGAAGAAAATTACTAGGACAGATTTCCATTTTAAAAACAGAAAACTTACCACATCATAAGCAAAAGCTGGACTAACTTCCAGGATACAACTAAATTGTTTTAAACCAATCTAGTCTAAAAAACAATTTGGAATTTTGTCATTTGGGCAATACCAAATACTACTATAACAACTTGTGTTTCTCTACGATTCTGATTGGATTACTACTTAACACTGTGATTGGGGGTCAAATTAATCAGTCACTTGAAAAGTAGCTTTAATGTGTAACTAATTATAGTAGTATGTGTAGGTTTTTAAAAAGTTGGGGGAATCCCTTTTTTTATTGAAAATAGTATAAAATGGAATAGCCTCTAATTATTTCTTTATTAACTTTCAATTAAAGGTGCTAAAATGCATTTTGGGACAGTTAGTGATTAGTTACTATTCACTTTTAGAGCAAAGCTTGAAGATTCTTTAAGCTTTGGGAGTAAATTGAGAATTTATAAATAAATTAGATGCAAGTTTATTTGACTTCTCCAAAATGATTTTTGGACTTGTTTAACTAGCTCAAAAGAAATCAGTTATGATAAGGGAATGATTAAATTAAACAAATATTCAAAATAATTAATACAAAAAAACAATCTTATAAATAAAATGTTTATTTTTATGATGAAAGTCAATATACAGGATGAAGCAAATGGTGATAAGGGTTTAATGATTTACAAATAACTGAAAGGTTCTTCACACCAGATATTTTAATACATAATATTATCACTAAAATGAGAGAAGTTTTGTTTAGAATAACTAACTTCTTTGAAAATTGGAATAAAAAACTTAAAAATTTTATTAAGCTTTCATAACTTGACATTCATCTATAATTTTAAAAAATTGTTTTACTTCACCCTCTGTAAAACCACAGAAGAATAACTCTAAGCATGAAGTTAGAACTTTGCAATAGTTTCATTAGTAGCACAAACATACTCCCCTACCTAAGGATTGCTATAAGTTGAAATTAATTCTGTCTACCTAGTGCCTTTGAACTTATTTGATAAGCAGAAACCTTAACTAAACAAAGATAACATAAAACAGATTATCAAAACCAATGCTAAAGGTCTTAAGCACCAGATTGTAACAGTATTTTTTATAGAAAAACTTAGTTCATACACTAATTAGTAGGAACACAAGGGGTGATTGAGACCAAGAGAAAAATTCAAGAATAACAAATATACACAGCATGTCTAATGAAGTGGCTTCTCAATCAAAATCAAGAAATTAAGCAGTATTTATAACTAGACACCTGCAATGAAAATTCGTGGGGTACCTTTACAGAACATGAAAAATGACAGTTATAAGCATATATGCTTGATGCATATCTGAGCTTGTTTCTGAAAATGAAAATTGGATTTGCTTATTCACAATATTCTGAAAAAGTAATAACTTGTTGAGCAACAGATCGACACAGACAAACGGTAGAGTGTAAATAATTTTTTACACAGATGCAATTCAAATGCGAATTTGAGGTGGAATATAGTAGTTGCTTTTAAAAGTAGTAATTCAAGGAGTAGGCTCCTGAAATCAAGGAATTTCTTAGATTTAATTAATTCCCTTAAACAAATAAATTTTTTAATAAATAAAGCACATTGACTTTAACTGCCTGCAAACTTAGCAAATTTTTGAAGGATTATCATCCATTGAGCACGCATTCTCAAAATGCTTGAAAGAAGCTAGTATGATATATTTGCATGGAACTTTTTTTTAAAATTTTAAAACTTAGTGCCGACTCGTACCGTCTTCCTTATCCTCACTAATGCAGCCACCACAGCAACACCAGAACCCCCTGAAGCATCATTCTCATAGTAAAAAATTCTTAATATACTATACATGATTATTTAACATAAACTAAACTTTATTTACACTAAAAAAACCTCACAGTTTCATCTAAGCAATCATTCACAGTCTTGGAAAACTTCAGCTGTTCTCAACAGAGTCCGCTGTGGAAACGTAGGCTGCGACATCAGGGGTTCCCGGTCGACTGTGAATCGGAGTGGTGGATTCGGATTTTATGGTGATTTCACACTCGCTGGTAGGGGGCTGGAGCACTACTAGCTTTGTAAGTGATGGAGTGGACATGATTGTCTTGCTGGCCGAAGTTGGAACGGTTGCCGTCGTGACAATCTTGACGAGGGTGGGAGTTGAACTGTTGGTGGCATTGGTTGAGGTGGGGGATGCTTGGCTGACCGATGAGACAGGTGTGCCGGGCCGAGTGCCAGGATTGACTATCACGTACTTGGGTCCGGTGGGAGAAGGCACCCCAACAGTAGTTGCTGTTCTCGGCATGGCCACTATGGTTGGAGGTCTCGGAAGAGCAGGAACTAAGCGGGGCTGTGAATTTAATAGTTATTTTTAAAAGCAGTATTCACCTTTCTTTAGTTTTTACTTTTAATAAAATAACTTAATCGTTTCTTTTGTCAACTTTTGATAGATTGATTTTTTTATTATATAGTAGGCAGTATAGTTTCAAAAAGTAACAAAGTAATCAAATATAAAGTGATGAAACATTAAAAAATAATGCTTTTACCAATCTGGTGTATTACACAAGGGATAAGAGTTGAAATGGTAAGATTGACTAACCAGGGGTCGATCCAGGTTTTATTTTTTAGGGCCTATTTTTGTGAAAAAGAAATTATTTTTGTGAAAAATTGAAGCGGTGATAGCTTGCAGATCGGTGGGTAAGTAGTAAAAATCTACTCCCAAATCAAGAAAATCGTGAAAAATTCAAATCTTTTGTGAATTACTTCTTGCAAATAATCATTACAGCTAGTTTGAATTTTGTAAAAAGGACGTTTTTATGAATTTGAATTTTGTGAAGGGGCAGCACACAAAAAGGCCCCAATTTTCAGCTGGATTGACCCCTACTAACTATAAAAAGTCTTAACTCACCTGAGAAACTGTAAATGTAGGTCTGGCAGAGGCTGCGGTGGTGACGGCAGGTTGCCTTGCTCGCATAACATGATTATGAAGAGGAACACCCAAGTAACCAAACTCATTTTTGTACTCCTCTACACTGTCTCCAATCAGGTTACTGGATTTAAGTACAGGAGATAGAACCCTCTGAGGAAGAAAGTTTTACACATCACCATTATGTATGTCTTTTAGAGTAATCATCAAGAATAAAATATATTATGTATCAGTCACATATGTAATGCTATATACTAGATGTTTTGTAATACTTTTTATGGAGCTAAACTTAACATTTAGTAATATAATCATACCTTTATTAAAATAAATGTTATTTTAGAAAAATAATCCTTAAAAATCTTCAATGGGGGGACTTATAGAAATCAATAATGAGTCAATAAACTTTTCCGGGTAGATAAAGACAAAATTAATAATTTCATTAAAATTTTTAAAAAATTATTAACATTCTGATAAGTCCTGTCAATATATATAGACATCAGTAATCTTTTCCTATCTTTTTTTAAAGCATTGTTAAGTCTTTTTTTATGATAAAGGTAAAATTTAAACAACGAGCAAATGCTTGGAAAACCTGCTATACCATCCTAATTTTTTAAAATACTATTTTTTCATTATTTATCTATAATAACAGTGTAACACACAAGCATCCCTACTTTAACACCACTAAAAGAGTGTTTTTTAGAAACTTAAAAATATATTTACTTACTAAAATTAATTGCTTAATATGTTCAGCAGCACTTTTATCAATGCTCGTCGCCATAGGACCCTCCAAACACTGCTTTATACGTTCAGCTATTCCTTTAACTCGGGGAACCACAAAAGTTCTAACCACCTCAGGGCCCAACTCTGATAAACCAGAAATGGCACCATAATGAGAAGCCAAAGGCATTTTGTCGTTTGCAAGGGCTCGGCTAAACATCCTCGTCACCCTTGTTTGCACATTACTAGTAGTCGTGTTGAAATTCCTATTGAACACGAAAAAAGAGGTTTACATTAAAAATATTTCAAATATAAAATATCTATCTTAACATATTTATGTTATGTATTTTCAATTCATAGAAAAAGAAAGAATACTATCTAAATATATCAAATGACCAACTATTTAACTATAACTATTTTCGAGCCTCGACTATAATAACACTTTTTATATGGTTTGGATAATATATTAAAAACATTAATATGTACTGGAAGGCATATTAATGTACAACTGGAATATGTACTGGAAGGAACATTAATATGTACTGGATTAATATGTACAGGAATATGTAAAGGCTATTCATTCCAAGGATTTTCCAAGGTTGCAGAAACTAACAAACTGAACAAGAGAAAGTAAATAAGTACTCAGCAGTAATCAAAATTTAAGACTGATGTATTAGCATTGCAATGAACTGACACTCTAAGATAGACATCAATTCTACATACTCACTGCTACCCAGTAATAAACAAAATCATAGGTACCAAAAGACTTACTTGGCAATTTGAGCAATAAGCCGGGATGCAAAATCCCTCAGTGCCCAGTGATTGTCAACATCAGGTCTAGTGCAAAGTTGTTTGCTCACAATGCAAGAGCAAACTGAAGGAATCAGTTCATGAAGCTACAAAAATGCATGTGATTAGTATGGAGTCTAGAAGATATTTAAAAAAAACTAAATATTTTTAATTATACTTACATATTTTTCAAGGAAAAGGGTTTGGTTATCAAGCAGTGCTTTCACCATTCTCATCAGATAAATCAGAAGTGCAAGGTTATTTTGAACAACATTAACTTTGACCTGCAAGAAAAGAGAAATTAAGCAATTTAATAAATGACTGAATATTAAATGAACTTTTTTTGAAAAATTAAAATTCTACTCACTCCCTCTGAAATAAACTGACTCAGACGAGGAAGCATTTGGAACAATCCAGGATCTGATGCCAGACTTTGCAAAGCTTCCTGAAATATCAAAAGAAAAAACACTCAACACACTAAATTCAATACCATTTCATTCAACTTAATACATAGCTTTCAGCATACTTTAAGTTACTTATAAGTTAAAGAACAAACAAAAAAATCCCATCTACAACTATGTTATATTTTACTTCAATTCAACCATCCATAAATTACCTGAACAAAAAGATCAAAATTTTCAGAGATATTTTTTAAAAAGATGTCAAATGTGAATTTATTAGAACTTACAGCTCTTCTAGATTCATCAGAGCCAACACATGCTTCAGTGATTTCTTTGTAATACAGTTGTTGTTCCTGGAAAAATAATACTTATTAAAACATGGCGTTTATACATATTAAAACATACTCAAAAATGGTTTTAAGTATTTTTTTCATGATGAGGAATGGTGGTAGAAAACAGTGTTAATATGGTAGAAGTTTAAAGTATTAGGCAGACTTATAACCATAGAGTTAGGAAAGAAGAATAGAGGAGGAATCGGGTCGGATTTCAACGGAAGCGAGCGATCCCATGACTGCCTAGCATGTCAAAGTTATGAGTTACGAGATTTCACGCTATTTGGCGAGGTTATCACGCTGTTTGGCACGGCGCGGCGCTCAGAATATATATTTTTTTGTTGCCTTATAAGTTTTGTATTTTTGTATCAATGCTATCGTATTTTTTACAGTTAAAATATAAATTAGTGATAGCTTCTGTTTTTAAAGGTTACATTTTATTTAAGTAATTTTAATTCCAGTATCTGTTATCTGAAACATAAATGAAATTAACACTACTCTATATCCTATTCTAATTCACAACGATAAAGCACACGCAATATTTAAAGGAAAGCAATTTTAAATTGATGAATACAAAAATTAAAGTAAACTGTTACTTTAAGTGGTTAGAAAGATTTAAAAAATAGTTAATTAATTTTGCTTTTATATAGAAGTGCATAAATTGTGTAATTTGAAT
This sequence comes from Tetragnatha versicolor, assembly GCA_024610705.1. Taxonomy (NCBI): domain Eukaryota; kingdom Metazoa; phylum Arthropoda; class Arachnida; order Araneae; family Tetragnathidae; genus Tetragnatha; species Tetragnatha versicolor. The sequence continues at coordinate 46,012,278 of JANDEH010000007.1, forward strand.
AGCGAATTACATCCGAAAACATACAGGGAAGAAGTTTATGGATATGTGAAGTGAATTATCACTTTGAAATTTGATGGTCTACTTTTTACTTTATTTAACTTGGAGACTCTTCCCCTTTCTCATTAAAGCTCGTTAACCCCCTCTACTTATCACTTCGCGATCTTAGCAAACAATGTTGCAAAAACCGAAAAGGCACCGAAAAGCTTGAAACTTCAAAATTTAAATACCCAAAAACTAATAGGAAAAAGAGTGACGGTAATCTTCATTCATAAGAGCATGTGGCTTCAAAATAATATTTTTCTGAAAATAGGGGGGTCTTATTCCATAAAACCCCAACCAACCAATCTGCTGATTACAGTTTTTTTAATGGCAAACTCGCAACTGAAAAAATATTTTCGAATTAAACATTTGATGGCTTTTGAACTAGTAAATTAAATTAATAAGATTACATTCTACTGATTAGGTTTTGTGTTATGAAATTTCAAGGATATCAAAGCGAAATTTTTTTAAACAGCCCCAGTGATGGAGACATTAATTATTATTACATTATTTTATTGAGGTATTAAAATTCTAAAAGAAGTACCCAAATCTTGTACAAATATCCATAATAATATTATTAACAATATGGTTACAAAAATTACATAAATGTAAATATTGGTAACTTATTTTGATACATTTAGCATTAATGTAGCAGCAATCTAAAAATAGTCTTTACAATATGGCAAAAAAAATCCACAGAAACTTAAAAAAATCACAATTATTTAGAAACTGCATCTCAATAATTGGAATATGCATTTATATTATTCCTTAATCATTATTGGAAATTATTTTCTTGAATTCTTGAGAAGGAGGCAAAATAAAAAATAATAACGCGCTAAAATTAAACCCGCACCAACACAAAACAAGCGCCAAGCTCGATCGCCAACGGCCGCCAAAGCTCATTTCAGGACTTAACTTCGTAAAAAACAATTTTCAACCAGAAATATTGATTTGAATGACTCAAAAACACATCTAATCTAATCACAAATCTTCATTTTATAATACTAGAAGTAATTTAACTGAAATTCTGTCAAATTTAATCGAATATAGCTCGTGAAATTCGAACGAACTCGGCGCGAAGTTTTTTAAAATCCCATTCATAAAAATGTTTCGGAGATATTTTAAATTTTTAAACTCAGAATAATTAGTCTTTTCATTCTACATCATAAACAGGTGTTTTTTTCTTTTTCCGATCATTTTTCTATGAGTTATTACGATTTTTCACCTTCGAAATCGACGCGTCTGTGGGAGCTCCAATGTTAAAGAATTCTTTTTGCCTAGCATTGATCTTTGGAACACAGGGTTGCCGTCCATGCCGTCTCTATTATTCTTATACCTCTATGCTTATAACCAACTGCAAATCATTGCCATAACTCAATTTTTCCAGAGAGGAGAAAACTCCCTCCCTCTAACATGCATCTCTAGGGATAGCAATAACAAAACGATTCTTGAAGGGTGTTTTATGCAAAACCGCTTATTTCAGGTAATCAAGAGTCATAAGTTGAATACAGATTTATTATGCATAACTCTAAGTGTACAAAAACTGAGTTATGTCATAATACCTCCTTAAGCAACGAAATGCTTCCGCTACTGTGGGAAGGTTGTAACTTACCAATACCAAATAAGTAACATAAATTGGAAAAAAAATTTTTTAATGATCAGTACATAAAACTTACCACTGATAGCTCATGGGTGGCTAGCTGTTTTAGACGAACTATTTCGAGGTGTTTTGAGATGTCTTCTTTTGAGTTTTTATTGACAGGGTTTGCTCCAATTTTAGGTATTTTAGAAGCTGGATCCATACTTTCCAGTTTTTGTTGATCTTTTGTGACTGAAAGTTTAAAAACATATTTTTATGGAATCTAGATACAAAAACTGTTAGCAATCATGGCTTCCTTTGAGATATTTTGGTTTTCATTAAGTTAATAGCAAAAACGTTCAGGGGAAATGGGAAAAAAATAACTAACCATATCTTTTTAGCTTGTTTTAAAAGTTCAACAAATGAATATAATCAACAAAAAAATATCACAAAAAGAGGTGTAATTGAAAGTTCAACAGTCAGTTTTGAACTTTTCAGTTAAAAAATTGAACCACCTCATATAAATTTTTAACTTTTTTCATACTCATAATATTTAAATAAATTACACTCACTTGAGCAGGGATGAGATTGACAAAAAAACAAAAAGTCTGAAAACTGCAAGAATTGATAAGAAGATGGTAAACCAAACCAAATAAATTTATTTAGCTGCCTCAGATATGAAAATTTACCATAGGAAAGATCCTCTTAAACCAAGAACATTCACAAAAAATGAAAAAGATGTAGTTTTTAGTTTAAAATTCCAGTTTATAAGCCAATTTTTTTTTTCATTAAGTCTGAAATTTTTATTTTGAAGTTTTAAAAAGTCTGAAAATCCTTCAAAAGTCTAAAAAATCTCATCCCTGCTTGAGCTTATCAAAGCTTTCAAAAAAATATTCAGAAAAAAACTTCTAAATAATTACAAAAAATATTAAAAGCAATATAAAAATAATTAAGTTCTTACCAGGAGGTGGGTTTTCAGGAATGGTTGGCTGTATACCTTCAATGCTTAACCAGTGAGCTATAACATCAAAAGTGTTAGTATTTGCTACAAAGTACAAATTAAAATAAACATTACAGAAATTCAAATCACTATTACAGGGTTCTCATTGAACTAAAAAACTATTGCAAGACGGAACTTTAAACTATAATTTTCCCACAGTCTAGCAAATTTTTCAAAAACTGCAGATGAGCAGTTAAATAGTTCCTTAAAAACGCTCTGCTATTCTGACACAGTGATCTATAACTTTATGTTCTCGTGATGGGGTACCTTAGAAATAATGTTGAGTCAACTTCGAAATGAAAGTCTGGTTACTGCCCTGGTCAATATAGCACTATTTTTAGGTCCATAACTACAGGTTTCACTGTATATTGAATGTTCACGAAATACGGTTAATTACGGTTTACAGTAAATCACGGCTTATTAATTTGAAATTTTTTAAGCTTAAACGTATTATTGACCATAAATTTTTAACTTCAATATATTTTGTCTGGGTTCAATCTTTAATCAACTATGGAATAACATGTTATGCTTCAGATTACTATTACCTCTTCCAGAATAAAATCTTATCCCATATTAAAAATAATTACTTTATCAAAGCCTGTCTTGTCTGTAAGAGAACTCTACATATTTTGCTTACGGTTTTTCATTTTCAATAGTAAATTTGTCTATCAATACAAAACTAGTAACTTTCCTCTTGGAAATATACAAGGAAATTATTTTATACCAAAATCTAACAAAGAAATTTTCACAAATCACACGTGTTTCTAGGTCTCTTCTTGTTTAATAAACTAAATGAAACCCTTAAAACCACTAACAATAAATCTAATTTTAAATTTACAAGAAAATGTGTAGGGTCATTCCAGTTTAATGTCAACCTTCAGACCAATTTTTTTCTTTATAAAACAATAAAAGTGACCCATAAGTTTATTTTTTCCACATCCAAGAACTATATTTTGGCAACAGTACAAAAAATCTAGTGGAATGTTGTTTTAGAACAAAATAACACATGGTCCAGAAAAATGGTTAAATTTCATCAAAGTCTATCCAAAATGATTTATCAATTTCAAAAATATTTTTATGATTTCGGGTTTATTTGGCCAAAGCCTGATGATATTCAGTTAGTTGAAAGTAAAATCTTTTTGTTTCTTGCCTTCCGCACGATTAGGTAATTTTCAAAACTACCTATTTTACCCTGGATTAGATTTTGATATCAGAAGTGTAAAAACTTCATGCAAGTCAAGATAAGTAGCATATTGGTATCAAACAAGGGGCTTGTCTAGGTTTTTTAATAAGTACCTATTTTGTGAAAACTGTTTTACAAATTTGAAAATTTAAGTAAAAATAAAAACATATGTACATACTTTTTTTAAACATCAAAAAACAAAAGATAATTTAATCTGGAATGACTAAAAATTTAATAATTAAGATAATACAGTAAAGCACCGTTTATACGTCTCTCATTTATACGTCTTTTACATTTATACGTCGTTTTCACTAAGTCCCAATTCATTCAAATAATTAAAATTGTTTTCAATTATACGTCTTTTCATTTATACGCCGTTTTACGTCGGTCCCTTGAAAGACGTATAAACGGTGCTTTACTGTATAACAAAGATGAGAACTTTTTAAATGTATTTTGTGAAGGTAATCTTTCCCTAAAACTGAATTTGTGAAGGTACCATATAATGTAAAACAATTGCTCTGCACAGACCATAGTAAACCAAGGCATGGATCCAGCACAGCTCCTAGGGGGCACTTTTCCAGACCATCACTTTTACCTTTTGACACAAATTGTTGGGGATTTTCAAAAGCATATCATGCATGATCCCCTTACCCTTGTGGTACCATTGGGAGTATGGGGGTCCTCCTCCAGAAGATATTTTGAAATTTAACTTGTAAAAGTTGAGTTTTAACACTCAATTTGAAATTCTTTTGGGGTCCAAGGGTAAGAGTAACTGACCAGAGTAACTCCCTTAGATCAGTGCCTGCAGTAAACATAGCTAAACATTACCTTTAACTGAAACATCAAGTGGAAGTTTTGGCATTTGAGAGCCAACAACATCACTAAGCTCCATTTCCTTTTCTTCTGTGAAGTAAATCTCCCTCCCGCCTCCACTGGCAAAGCGGAAAGGAATGAACTCAGCAGAAACGCACCCATACATGGGCTGTAACAGAAACATAAAAAGATGATGTGACAAAAAGTTCATAAAAATAAGTCCTTAGTTGTTAATTACTTTGTGAAAAAAGAGTACTAGCACTGAAATTTGTATGTGAAAATAACACACTAAAGCTATTACCTCAATATTCTTAACTTTTAAGGTATGGTCAATATCTGCTATACTAAGCTTTCTTCTTTTAGCATGACTCATGAACTTTTTTGAATCCTATAAAGTAAAAAGCTGTGTGTGAATGAATCTAAAAATACAAATGAAGTGTTTTATATAATGAAAGTTATGATGGTTCAATTCCGTTATTGGTCCTGCTTCTGCTAAATACCACCGAGCAGCTCTTAAGGACATGAAGAATTAGAAACACAGGCAGATCTAGGGAGCTTTAGCCCCCAAAAGGAGCAAGAACTAACAGTGAGAAATAGAGGAGGTCGGAACTCAGGGGCGAATTTAAGGGGATAGGCGACTAACTGTACCAAAAGGAGTTAAAACACTGCTTTTTTAGGGTCATATGTCCAGAAATTTTCTAGAGACCCCCTTCAATACTTCTAACTCTATTATTCGCAACTTTCATTGGCCCTTTTTTGTTAGCTGGGCGCAAATGTCGCCAATTGGAACCAAACGCAAGCCAAGTTGCCAAGGGAAGCATATCTTCATAACCATTCTTATGGTTGTAAGAAATTTGGTGGGATTCTACATTATTTGGCTATTTTTGTTTGTGCCTGTCTAACGGAAATGCATCCCTTTTTCTATAATAAGTTCGTCAAAATCAGGGTTGGCAAAAAACCGGGTTTTTTTAAAAAAACCAAAAAAACCGGGTTTATTTGGTTTTTTTGGTTTAAACCAGGTTTTTTTGGTTTAAACCAAGTTATTTTAGAATTTTAAGTTATTTTAGCAGTGATGTTTGAAATTGAATTGTAAATGAGACATTTATTTCAGGGGTTGTTTATAATTGATAAATGATTTGTATATTTCAATTAATTAATTAAAATTAAATTAATTTGTTTTAAAAATAATTTTTGTTTCTAAAATATTCCAATTTGAATATCAAATATTATTGTAGTGAATAAAAATCAGTTTTAATTTATCTTGGATAAATGGTTGAAATAATCAAATTATTTATCTTAATTATATATGGATTAATTTATGAACTTAAGAAATTTCTTTAGAAAGAGAAAATTTTATTTTTTAAATGAGAAGTAAAAGTGAAATGTAAACAACTAATGTTAATTGAAATTGGATAATTGATAAAGATAATTAATTTGATTAATTATTAAATGGTAAAATAATCAAATTAATTATATGGATTATTTATGAACTTAAGAAATTTCTTTAGAAAGAGAAAATTTAACTTTTTTAATAAATAAAAGGGAAATGTAAGCAACTAATGTTAATTGAAATTGGATAAATGATTGAGATAATTAATCCGATTAAGGAAATTAACGGTTTTTATTAATTTAGTAAAAAAACCCAACTGGTTTTTATCTGTTTATAAACAAACCAACTGGTTTTTAGTTTTTATCATTAAAGAAATCAACGGTTTTTATTAATTTACTAAAAAAAACAACTGGTTTTTATGACTGACAAATAAGACAAATTGGTTTTATCAAATAATTAAAATCCAAGCCATATTTTATCAGTGAAAAACAGATAACTTTTGTGTATCTTTAGTTACTCTTTGAAATAATGCTTCATTTTAAAGGAAATTAATAAATGAACTATCTCTTGCAAAATATAATAAGTTTAACTTAAGCATTTAAGGTTAAGTTTAGAGAGAATTCAATAATTAAAACCATTAAATTAAAAGATTTCTGATTTTTAATCACCTTAAAATGTCAATTTTTTTATAAATCTGACCTTTTAATTTTGTGCAAAAGATTATACTTAATAACACTTTCTTTAAAAAATCCTGAAAATATTTTATAATTTCTAAAAAAACCAAAAAAACCAAGTGGTTTTTTTGGTAAAAAAAACATGGTAAAAAAAACATGGTTTAAACCAATGGTTTAAACCAAATGGTTTAAACCGGCCAACCCTGGTCAAAATGCATAAATTCTATAAAAAAAATATAAATTCTCAAAGATATATCTGAAATTCAGATTAAATGTACCAAAATGAGTTGAAAACCTAATATGATTTTAAAAATTCTTAGCTCCTCCAAAATCAAACATAGAACCCCTAATCAAAAACTTAAGAAAAAGGGTCAACAGCTTGCAAGTCACAATTTTTCAACCCTTTCGCTGGGGAGTGTCAAACCAATCTGACCTGAGTAACTCAATCTACTCTAATCTAAGAATCGCTGTTCTAAGTCATTTTGGTCTAGGCAACAAAACACCACCAGGGGTGCATCTAGAAAGAAATTGGGGCCGAAAACGGCCCCTTCACAAAAATCGGACCCTCAAAAACAGCCCTTTCACAAAATTCTGACCCTCAAAAACGGCCCCTACACAAAATTCCAATCCTCAAAAACAGGCCCTTCACAAAATTCCGATCCTCAAAAACAGGCCCTTCACAAAATTCCGGTTCCCAAAAACGGACTTTAATCAAGCTATATGCACTCCCCAAGTGCAATTTTATTTAGAAAAATAATATATTTACAGAATTGGGACCTTATTTTAGAATGAAAAATTATTTTTCACGAAATTCATTTCCATTTTTCACAAAATTCAATTCCGTTTTTCACAAAATTCCCCAAAACGGCCCCTGGCAAAAAATTTTGGATGAACCCCTGACCACCAAGATGCCGTCAATTGTTGGTGATGGTTCCTGATTAGTGATGGGCAAAATCGATAATTTTAGGTATCGAATACATATAGGTATCGAATACTTATAGGTATCGAGTACTTTTTTTCACTGTCGGGAAATGAACCTGAAGGGACAATTTTTTTAGGGCCTATCCATAATCAGACTAATATTCAAAAAACTGAAAGCGATCCATCAAAAAGCCCCGTAGCTACGGGCCTGGAGGTGGATAGAGGCGAAGGATTTGGCGGGGGAAAAACCTAGCCGCGTCAAATTTCTCTCGCGGATGATTAACGACTTGGGTTTGAGCATTGCAAAATGAAAACGGAAACAGGCTGCGTTTGATCTACAGTAGGTATTATTAAGATTACTTCATTGAACTCGATACTTCTGTGGGTGCGGTATCGATACTTTTGTGGGTATCGAATACACTCGATACCTATAGGTATCGAGGATATTTGGTATCGATACCTGCCCATCACTATTCCTGATCATGGAATATTTCCCGGTATTTTTCCGTTAGCCGGGCGCAAGCGTAAAATCACCAAATAATGTTGAATTCCGCCATTTGCCATTCTGTGTTCAATCGCTTTAAGCGACTTGACTCATGTTTGGTTCACAATTGGCAACATTTGCCCCTGGCTAACGTGTAACGATCCTATTAGAATGAATAAGAAGACAACCCCGTCTACCCGTTACGTTGTGAAAAGAAGGCTCTACAGCGGTTTCCGTAATCTGCCTTTAAAGCTCAGAGATGTGACATAATGGTGGATGACAACCATTACGTCACATCTCTGAGCTTTAAAGGCAGATTACGGAAGCCGCTGTAGAGCCTTCTTTTCCCCTCCCCTTTGCTGTTCGTGCTCATTTTGGTTTTTGTCTTTGTCGTTGATGTACATCATTATTATTGGTGTTCACTGTCGTTCTGGGTGTTTCTTTCAGGGTTTTAATAAATGTTTATACTTTTACGCATTGTAGTTTTGGTCTGTCACGTTACTAACGGAAAAGTTTTTATTCCCGTAACAGTCATTTCACAACATTGGACAGTCAGATTCTTGACAAATGGGTTAATTATAGCAATCTGGGCCAATCGCCAAAGGTTGGCAATAAACGATTCTGCTTAGTATACCTTGATTCTATTAAGATATTCCATATATTTTCATACTGCGAAATGCTTTCTTGCCAATGCCAGGCACTGGAACGAAAGCATTTCACCAAGAAGTCACCAAGGCCCGGATTCACTTCATTAACCCTTAAAATTTACCAACAAATGAATTGTCTATTGCTTTACACAATTAAAAATAAATTTTGAGAATACTTTCTTTCTTTTTTAGTTTCTGATCTAGGGTCTTAACAAAACTGTATGTGTATGATTTACTTCCATATAAAAAGGACACGAATCTGAGTGTAAGCTTAGCCACAAAAATTAGCGATTTTATTGAGAAACATTTAAAGCACTTTTCCGTTTTAACGTGTTTTTTCGTGTCCCAACAAATCATCAAGCTTTCACCCCAAGATCCACTTTTAGTCTCTAAGGTTGTTTATCAAGTATATTTCAGGTTAATTTAAAGGCCACCTCACAATTTGCAGCTATAGCACTCGGGAAAAGAAACGAATGATCAACAATGGTATACATACTTGAACAAGTATTTTAAGCCGGTAACTGATATCATCAGCAAGAAGTTTGGCAGCATCGTCGGAAATATTTGAAACTCCAATTGATTCTGCAATAATCTTAATAGATTCCTGAGACAAATGACTGGTACTCTTGAACTCCTTCACGGGCGCGGCCATTTTGCTGAATCTGCTCTGCCCTGCTGCTGCCGCTGCGAGTACGAAAGAGCCGAAAGAGAATGCTCGAATGCTGCGTGGTTATTTTTTTATTTATTTACTTTTGATCTCTTGAAGTGTAATGGTGGTTTGCTGCTTTCAGTTGAGTTTTATTTATAAGGCTGACCCATCAATCAGGACTAAAAATAATGAGCAAGCCATTCCCTTTTTGTTTTTTCAAAGATAATTTTTTATAATTTTGTTTTGTATTAATTTTAATTATGGGGTTTTACCCATTTTAGCGCTATTCTTTTCAAAACGTAATCAAATCAGTGGGAAAAAATATCACAGCAGCATTAAATTTTCTCCACTTCAATTTTCTTGTTTTGGTTTCTATGGTAACACATCATGGCCCCCATTATGATCAAAGCGGTATAAGCACCGTGTAGTGCTTTGATTATGATCTTATGATCACTTATTGATCGATGTCAGTATCAAAATGTATTGATAAATCCAAGTTGCAAAATTATTTCTGAAAAGATTCAAGAATATAGTTTTTGTGAATCCACCTCAAGCATAACACCAATCACCATGCCTGTATGTATACTAAATGAGTTTCAAAATACTTATTGTTGACATCAGTTTCATAAACAATTTAATTTTTCCTCAACCCTTTAAAATTATATTTCATTTTAATACTTTAATGTGATCGGGGAATGTTCCGTAGTCGAGGTGGGTTGGCGTCTTTGGCTTTTATTTGGCGACCAACAATTTATTTTATGAATTTTAATAACGATTGTTTAGTAAACAAATGGCAATAAAGAAGAAATTTAGAAGAAAGTAGTTTTAACATTGCCAGGGAGTCGCCAGATTTGGCGATCTATTGCACCCACCTCGACTACAGAATTTCCCCCATGTGATCATTAAAAAAGCCCTAAATACTGTTGAAAGAATATCTGCAAAGTATAGAGCCTATTTTATTAATGTTTTGTTTACATTTGACAAGTGTAAATTTAGGAGTTCATGATAAATAAACCAACCTTGCTGTGATCCAAGATGATTGTCACTATATTTCTACTTTTTGATGTCCAAAAGAGCATGGCGATATATAGCAGGAAAGTTAACGGAATTGAACCCTCTCTCTAATTTTCTCTTGTTATAAGCAGGGGTGCAGAATATGTCCGAACGCCCAAACAATGTTCGGGGGAAATTCAGGCAGTTGTGGGGAAATTTTTGCCTAAGAACGACTACAAGCGACTTGTAAAGAAAAAACTACAATTCCAAGTTTTCATTAGAAAAAATATATTGGCTGCTGAAAATATCATATTCTTCGAATCCTACGGTAATTGGGTAAAAATTACAGATGTATAGTGAAAATCTACGGATTTTTGCTAAAAGAAAACGAGTTTCCTTGGTGAATACCTGAAAGTTGCCTTTTCCTTCGTTTTGACTGAGATGTAGGGGAAAACAATGTATCTATGTGATGGACGTGGGGATTTTCTTTAAAAATAGCTTTTTTGTTTAATGACAACAATATTTTTGAATTTATAGGGACATTTTTGGGGAAATTTTGATGAAAATATGGAGACATTTTTGGGGGAAATTTCGGAGAAAATTAATTGTGTTTTGGGGAAATATTGGGCCCTGGAACATTTTCTGCACCCCTGGTTATAAGATCTGAAAACATGATGAACTACAATAGCTGTCTTTTGTGATGGGGCCTTAAATTTCATTTATTACTATTTGAAAGAAGATCTGTTCAATTCTGTTAAAAGCCGCGCTAAATATCACCAAGATTTTATGAACGCCATATATTCAAATATTGACAATTTTGGTAAATTTTAAGAATCCGGGCCATGGCGACTTCTTAGCGAAATGCTTTCTTGCCAAGCACTTCACAGAATGAATATCACAATAGAATTTAGGGTTGCTGTGCTAAGAATTGTGAACTAGAAAGATACACTTTACGGACCTGGAAAAAGTTGTAACCTTCCCCTGAACCTAATCAAATTTACCCAAACTTTATGTATTGCTCCTATGGAGCTGGCAAGGGCTTCCCCCGAACCAGGTTCGTAGGTTCGGGCACTAACATTCGGCAATCCGTGGTGATTGGCATGGATTGTTAAAATTAACCACAATTTTTCAGATTTTTATTGATAAACTGAACAGTTATTGATCTAACTGAACATTATAATCTTTGAGTTTGAAATTATTTAGCAATATTTCTACTTTTTGGTGACATGTTGAAGAGCATGTTGGTATTTAGTGGGACCTTTAACAGAATTGAACCAAAGATCTATAGAGTCATGGAAGCACTCTTCCTCTTAACTTTTAATTAACCTTAAGAATATATTTATTGCATCAATAAATTCCATACCTTTTTGTACCTTTTCAAGTAAAATTTTAACTGAGATGTCTTTAGATGCCATAAATAGTAAACTAACATAAATACCAGAAACATTCCATAGCTGAGCCTGGTTGGAGTTGTTAATAATTTTTTGGTTCAATTCCATTAATGTTCCCTCTAAATTCCGCCATGCTCTTTTGAATTGAACGCCATATATATTCAAATATCCATAAATTTTTCTGATTGTTAATGATAAACTGAACAGTTATTGATCTAACCAGTGGCGGCTCGTCCATAGGAGCACGTGAACACCCAGTGAAAAATCTGAAATAAAACCAAATATAAAAATACACAAATATCAAAAGAAAAGAATACATAAGTCATTCTCAATTTCTTTTTCATACTCAGAATCTAGTTTCTACCCCCTCTTTCACCTGTCAGTAAAAAATTATTGCCGGAAACGCGAAAGTTTTGTGTTTATCAAATAAAGAGAATACTACACTCTTGTTTTTCTTTCCTTATGCGCACGTGTGAGCGAAGAAACTGAATGAGTCCGAAGAAACCTCCACTTCTCGCCGGAAAACATTTGGGCTTACGGCAATGCATTGGAGATCCCCGTCCGCACAGATTTTGTGTGCCGAGGTTTACGGTTTTGAGGTTTAGCTTGCTTTTTTGTGGTCTGGATTTTTTTCCCGGATTGGAAAACGAGAAAAGAACTTTTTAAAAGTATCATTAAACTTTTCACGTCAGCTAATTTGTAATAATTAATTCTTTGGTTATTGGTTATATTTTTAAAGTGGCGTTGGAGTAAAATTACAGATCTTGAACATTACACACATCTGTATTTTTCACAATCAATTGTTCGATTAAGCATTAATATAACAAACACTATGAGTAGACAGACCCAGTGCTCTTGTCATGCTGCTAATTAAAAAATTATGATTAGGTATTATGCCTGATTTTAATGAAAGTGTCAAAAAATTTTTTGCTTCAAAAAAGGTTAGACGAGTGGACATCATGCATAAAAGTTGTTTTGAGGTATTATGTTATAGGCTAGGGGTATTATAAAAAGTAAAGGTCTTCTTTATCATAAGTTTTGGTTATTTCCATTAAACCCATATTTAAAAAAATTAAAATGCATGCAGTGAAAAATTTAGGGAACTTAAAATAACTCCCCTGAAATAAATAAATTTGTTCTAAAACAAGTTTTCTTTATGTATTAGTCCAACATTCCTCCTCTTTCTTGCTCTATTTAATTCATAATTTTAATTCATTTTAATTCATACAAAGGGGGTGTGAACACCCTGTTAATAAACTCACGAGCCGCCACTGGATCTAACTAAACTTTTTAATCTTTGAGTTTTAAATTATTTAGCAATATTTCTAACTTTTGGTATTCTGAAGAGCATGGTGGAATTTAATGGGAATCGGAATTGAACTTTTTTTTTTGCCGCCAAGCACTTAGTTTTGTGATCGCTAGCCTTTAAAAGTTTTTAGAAATTACAGAGTTCTTACATATTAGTTGACATTCAGTCCTCTGGATTTTGTAATGTTTTTCTGATTGTGCAACATAGTTGATAGACTGACACGTTGGTACGAAACTTGCAAACATGGATACCAAAGAAAAGCATGTTTCCCGCTGATTATGATGGAAACTTTTTTTTGTAAACTACTTGAGTAGGTTATCTAAAACAGGGTTGATTGATGTGTGGAATCATCCTCATACACAATTGCAATGGTTCGAAATTTTTTTTAATCTTTAAAATTCAAAATATTTTCTACATATAGGTACTAGTTGAATTTTTGGCGCAAGTTCAGAGGTGCGGATGCGCCAAGTTTTTAGCGGTAAAGATGACTAATATGGTAACCCTAACTAATGTTAAGTGAATGATTTGGCTTCTAAATGTGCCGCTAAACAGCCAAAATTCGCCAAGCATCCGCACCTCTGAACTTGCGCTGAATTTTTTTCATGGTTAATAGGACATTTCATACTATTTTTAAAAATTTTGGTTAAGTCTGTACCATGTGTAATTATGTCTCTTAATATTTGAAAGTCTTTTAAATGCTAATGTTTTGTTTAAGCTGTGTTCCAATATCAACTGTGACGTCGTTAAGTGAAGGTATCAAAAGGCACATAGTTTAAAGACTAAATACAGCTTTATTTTTACAACACAGAAGACAGTTCCCTACGCAGGCACTAACAACATTTAAATTTTAACTTTTCACACGCAACCGTAAGTCGATACAAAAAACTAAAAGAACATGCTTTTCTCTTCAGCCAGATTCCAAAACATAAAATAGAGATTAAGGTTAAACAAAAATGCTGGAGGCGAGGGAGTAGTGCCACTCGTGGTAAAACATCACACAACATGGAAAATTTATTTAAAATATTAATTAAATTTATGCAGCTTTTAGAGACAAATAATACATGCTACTAACTCCTCCCAAAACATCACAACTACTGTGAAATACTTCTACTAAAAGAGTTGTATCAAATTTTTATGTTTGAAGGGAGAAGCACCCGAAGCTGAGAACATCAAGGTTGTGGTCCGATGTCGTCCAATGAATGAACAAGAAAGAGCTTCTCGTTTTAAAAGTATTGTTGAGGTAAGTTTTTTTTTCAGAGTAAAATATGGGATTGCAAACTTAGGGCCGTATTCTACTTTTTCGTGAACTCACCACACTAGCGAACTCCCCTCACCTCGGTGAATTCGCTGGTGATTTCATTTCTTGTATTCTAACGTGGCAGGTGAAATGGGCGGAGATTTTAAATCTCCGGTTTATTAGCTGTTCTGGCTGACGTCAAGACTCTGCGTAACAATGCTTTTAAGCCAATCAGAACAAACCGGAAATCTAGACCCACGTGCTACTACCATCAACAATCAACAGCAATAATCCCGATCAGCGCGTTTTTTTAAAACGAAAGTAAGATAAATTATTGTAATTGCGTAATTAAGCAATGTTTTGGGAAAAGGAGACAGATTTTCTCATAGATTTCTTGGAGAGCAACCCGGGCCTCGTTTGCATGGGCGTAGCCAGGGGGGTAGGGAGGGGCAGCTGCCCCCCCCTTAAGTCCTAAATAATAATAATTTACTTTTACTTTGCTTTTAGTTAAGTTAGAAGCCAGTTTTTTAAGGTCAAATTTTCAACATTTTTCTGGGGGAGGGCCCCCAGACCCCCCTTCGAAACTTGGACCTTTTTTACTAAACAAATTTTTTTAAATAAATTATTCTTACACGCAAATTCTACCCAAAAAGTGTGGAAAAACTACATTAAACCTATTGATATAGATCAGGGGTCGGCAACCTTTTGAAAAGGAAGATCCAAAAGTAACAGTTTACGAAATTTCCCACTTTTTAAAGAGCCACTAATTTTTTTTGCTTGAATGTAATAGTATATGCTTAGTATAAATTTCATTTTAGATAGGGAGGGGTGATTTTAGTTAGGGAGCATTTTAACCCAACATTTTTTCTGTTGGTTAAAAATGCTCCTGAACTTATGGAATTCTTATCCTTAAAAATAGAGTTTTGATTTTGACTCATCTTTAGAACATAAAAATATATTTTCTGATTTTTTTAAAGTTTTGATTAGTAAATTATTAATTTTTTCGTATGGAACTGGAGAGCCGCAACTTTACATCGAAAGAGTCGCATGCGGCTCGCGAGCCGCAGGTTGCCGACCCCTGATATAGATGAAAGGGGCTGAATAACATTTTTAGGCGCCTCCCGAAATAAATTTCCTTATTTACCAGCACTGATTCAAAATTAAAGTTAGAGCTCCCACCCGTGGCCATACCCATGGGAAGGTAAGGAGTTGACCCCCCATTCCAAAATTATTATGTCTATTATGTTGCATTTTGACTTGAAAATTATGAAGATATACAAAGAATGATCCACCTGGATTGCAGCCTAAATGGCCCCCTATGTCCAAAAAAGTCACAAACTACTTTTTAGTGACAGATTACAAAAATGTTTACCTAAAAATAACCATCATTGTTTCCACGCTACCCACAAAAATTTTACATTAATTTCATTAAGGTTATAAACCCCTCTCGAAACAATACTGTGGCTACGGCCCTCTCTCACGGGGCTTTAAAATTGTTCTCCAGAATCATATAAAAGTCGACCCTGCTTGCCCCCCCCTAAGTGGAACCCTGGCTACCCCCATGCTCGTGAGTGGGGCTTTTTCAAATAAGTTTCCTGACCAGACTGCGCAGCGCACAAAAAGGCTTGGGACAAAATTGCTAATTGCCCTCCAAATAAATTATCTGGGCCTTTCGAAATACACACGATTAGGCAAAGACATACGTAGAAAATGGACGGATCTTAGAAGGAGAGTTAGGAAGAAGTATGCCATAATAAACCACAAGAGGAATGCTACTGGAGGTGGAGAGGGGTCAAAAGACGTTTTGACACCCACAGAAGAGAGGGAAATTGACCTCATTGGGACCTCGTCTTTAGGTGTAACCAGGGCTCAATTTCTAAAAAAAGAGGTACCGGAACGGTAAAATTATTAGTCTCAAAAACTGAAAAAAGCAAATACTTTTTAATACAAAAACTTAAGCATCTTTTTTTAAATTTAAAAAATAAATTCAAATGTGTTGAACTAGATTAGGAAGAATTTTCTAACTTAATTATTGTATAAGACGATGAACTATTTTGGCAATTTTTTTGTTTCAACACCTTTTTTTACAGTGCGTTTACTTTTTTTCCAACAGGGAGCCTCTTGTAAAAGGCGAGACGGTTTATCATCAATGAACCAATAGTGTCGTATATTTTGCCAGTTTAACGAATATAATGCGTAGTTAAAGTCCTTAAACTGTAAAATTTAAGGTATCGTAAATTTTCTTGGCAAATTTGACCAGCAATCTGGCAAATCTGGTTCAAATAAAAAAAGAATGCGGATTGTGTTTGAAGTTCAAATTGGGGTTCACAATTATGTTTTCAAAGACCACAACTAAGTAATAACCTTAATATTAAATCATAAAATTATTGTTATTTTCAAAAAAAGGTAAAAATGCATTTTAAAGTTTTTTTTTAATTTAAAATATGCACCAGTGAATCCTTGAAAATAAGTTTAAAATAGTAACAACAGAAAATTGTTTTTTTAACATATCTAGGATCATAGTGGCGTATATAGAAATTTATTTTGGGAGAGGCCCAAATATCCTTTAAGAAAATAAAATCACTATCAGGCCCCAAGTTAAATTTTTGCACAGGGAGGGGAAGAAACTCGAAATTCCCTCTAAACCCCTTTTACGCATGTTTACAGGTTTAATGCTATTTTTTAGTAAGATTCTCCATTTTATGAACTTGATCTGAAGATAAATGTGATTAGTTGAGTTCTAAATACCAAAAGGGGGGTTTGGGGGTCCTCCCCCAAAAATTAAAACAGGGTTTTAATTCATTTTAAGACTTTTTTTTCGTACATATAGAAAGGTTTTCACGGGCTTGAAGGGTTTCGCGGGCTGCAGTTATAGGAGACCCCTGAAATAAAATAGTATTAAAATTTTAATCGAAAAAGGGGTTCCGGAACGCCGTTCCGGCTGAAATCGAGCCCTGGGTGTAACAGACCAAATGTGGGATATTGATGGACCACCAATGGTAAGTTTTAAAAAAATAATTGTATATAATTATTGGATATTTCTATGTATTACAAAATGATGTGTAGTAAAAATTCACATGGGTCACCGAGAAGCCACTTTGAAAAGAGCAAATAAATAAAAATTATTTTTAATTTTACATGATTACAATTCAGTTGTAGACATAAGTTTACATGATAATGTAAAACCTCTTTTGCCTACTTTGGTTTTCATGGGCCAGGACACATTGTGAAAATTGTGTCAAAAGATCTGATGTACATAACAGATTTGACTGATTAATGCAAATTAAAATTTAATCTTTATCTACTTATTTGGTAATTGCTAGAAGTTTCCTTTAACAAAAAGTTTTGATGTTAATTTCAATGAAACTGACTTGACGCGAACAGAAAAAAATTGGCGCGGCGAGATTGTAAACAGAAAAACAAACAAGAACAACCTCTCAGCCAATCAGAGACTACTTCACTCGAAACTCCGCCGAACTCCCCGAGCCAAGAGGTGGTGAACTCACTGCCGGTGAATTCACCCGAAAGAGGCGAGAAGAAGGTCTAGTAGAATCGAGTAGAATACACTTTTAGCGTTTTCACCCGGTGAGTTCACCAAAGTGGACGAGTAGAATACAGCCCTTAAGCTTCTAAAGATTCTTCTGTCCACTAATTAAGAGTTCAAAACTACAGGCTTCCATTTATGGAAGAGCCATAGGGGATTTCAATGATCTTAATACATTTTTAAAAACCTATAGCCAAAGTACTGATTGTGCTTTCAAATTCTAATTATAGTATAACCTCAAAATGAAGGGACTCAAAAAAATTTTTGAGATAGTGAGCTGTAGAGACTATCAAGATTACTCCCAAAAACAAACCAAAGAACGAAAATAATCACTTTTAAAGTAATGAATATACCAATGATTTGCACAATTCAGTTAATACTAGTGAAGCAATGATAATTGCTTAATGTTTTCAAAGCATGCTCTAGTGTTTACTTAAGATTGTTACTCTAATTAGAAATCACTTGTCATGAAGACCACTTACCGTAGAAAATAAAACATTGCGTAATGAACATGACAAAGTTCAAAGTTCATTTTTATAAGTTTTCTTCTTAACACAATGATTAACTAACTTCTATCAAATCCATCTGTTTTATTTCAGATCAAATCAGTGGAAGGCACAGTCACTTTATGCCATCCTAATGCATCGGAATATGATCCTCCAAAAACATTTACTTTTGACACAGTGTTTGGAACTGATTCAACCCAGTTAGATGTTTACAATTTGGCTGCTCGTCCCATTATTGATAATGTCCTGGAAGGCTACAATGGTACTACCTGTTATCTGTTATGATAGTTTTGCAATTTGTTGAAATAAGAAGGATGCTCCCAAGCAAAATTAATGTGTTTAATTTTTAGATATTATCTGGTTCAAAAACTATTTTACTTTTTTTTGGTAGTAGCGCAGATATTCTTGTAACAGTAGGTCCATTTGTTTCGTGTTACTTTCTTTGTTTGGGCAAAGCATATCTTTATTTTATTTGTAGGACACTCTTATGGTTGTCAAATCCTTACAGATTACTACCAGTAAAAATTTGCATTTTGTTTTTGTAAATTTCAGAGGTTTTACAGCTGTAAGAAAATTTCTGGTGCTATTTTACTGCTAGGTACCAACCCTATCGGTAAATATTTTGGCAGAACTCTTAGCACCCAAACTCTCAATCTGATGATCTGCTGGGTTGCTAGAAAATTAATTTATACCAAAAATTCAATACAATTCAGAAATCAAATATCTTTGTTTCTGAATTAAAAAACTATTTTACTAACCATAGCATGTCAAATAGTGTTTTAGATTGAGTGTAGTTGTTTAAGCCACTAAAATGGTCTAAGTCCTTCATCATTTGACATTTATAAATTAAAGAATTATTCTTTTTGTGTGCAGGTACTATATTTGCTTATGGGCAAACTGGCACCGGCAAAACTTTCACCATGGAAGGAAATAGAGATGTAGCTGAACAAAAAGGAATTATTCCCAATTCTTTTGCTCATATATTTGGACATATTGCTAAAGCTGAAGGGGACAAGAGGTACTTTAATGCACTCTACATTAGCTGTAATTCTTTCCACCCTCATATACCTATATTCAATTGGCCTTTGAGTAGCTTAAGGTTGGGCCACATGGATCTATAATATTTTGACTTATTAAAACAGAAATTACAGAACTACAAATACTTAAATTGGTTATTGTATTAAGGTAAAAGAAAAAGGTTTTTTGAATTTGAAACAATTACTTTCTGTAAAAGTCATAAAACAAGGCAGGAGTTTAAATAAATGATTCTAAGTTTCATTTTCTTTACTAGGTTTTATTGCAAAGAGGGATAAGTAGACTGAAAGTCAAATTCAAAAATAGCACCAAACATATTACTATAAAATAAAAAAATACAGCACACTCAATTTAATACAATAATTCATTTCAAGTACAGTACCTTCATATAATCACCTAATACATTCATAGTTTCTAAAGGTTTATAATACCTTCTCTCTATAAAAATGTTAAATTATCTAGGAAGTAAGTTTTATACTTGTTTGTGTCAATATTTTATGTATTCCAATTATAAGTAATTAATTCCATCTTAATTTATTTTAGATTTCTTGTACGAGCAACATATCTGGAAATTTATAATGAAGAAGTTAGAGATCTCTTAGGAAAAGATCAAACTGCTTGTTTAGAGGCAAGTTGTTAATTTTTTTCCAGCTTTATTTATAATAAAATTAAATGTATTGAATGAGCAAAGTTTCCCTACATTCTGTCCAAATTATTTTTTTAGGTTAAGGAGAGGCCTGATATTGGAGTTTATGTCAAAAATCTCACTGGTGTAGTTGTGAAAAATGCTGATGATTTAGATCGCATAATGACTCTTGGAAGCAAAAATCGTAAGTTTTTCACCTTTATAGAGTACAGTAGAGCCCCGATTATCCGCGGAATTGGGTGGCAAGGGTACCGCGGATAGTGAAAATCGCGGATAACCCGAAAAAAGACAAAAATGAGCCGAAAACACGAAAACAATATTTTAGCATAAAAACTATGTTCTACTGTACAAAAAACATGATATATAAAACTTTTAAAATATGTACAGTGCAGCAGAAACCTTTGCTCTACATCTAAAATCTCTCTAATCTCAGCTAAAATTTGCTCTCATCATTAAAATATTTTTCTTGGCCCTCGCGGATAATCCGCACCGCGGATCATCCGCTCGCGGATAATCGGGGTTCTACTGTATGTTGCAAATATGTTCTGTGAAATGCTTACAGATTGGTAGGATGTGCTTTGAACAAATAGTAATCATTGAAATTTTCATTATTTCTGCATCTCTAAAAATTTTGTATCTTTTTAAAGTGTGCATAATGTTTTCTATTCCACAGGTGTGGTTGGAGCTACCAACATGAACTTGCACAGTTCTCGCTCCCATGCAATATTTACTATTACAGTTGAAAGTTGTGATGAAGGATTTGATGGGAAAGAATCCATCAGAGCTGGAAAATTGCATTTAGTGGATCTAGCTGTAAGAAAACTATTTCACAAATAAACCTTTTAAATGTCAAGTTTATAGATTTTCATTCTTTATTAACATTTATTTATCAGTTTTTAATATATATTTTAAACCAATTTGCAGATACACCTAATTATCTCACTTATTGTTATTTATTTTAAATATAGTATGTTTATTTCATGTGTATACAGCAAAGTTTCAATTTTTCTAGGGCTCAGAACGTCAGAGCAAAACTGGGTCAAGTGGTCAACGTTTGATTGAAGCAACAAAAATCAACCTGTCTTTATCAACTTTAGGAAATGTCATATCTGCTTTGGTTGATGGAAAAAGCTCACATATTCCTTACAGAAATTCAAAACTGACGAGATTACTACAAGATTCTTTAGGTGGAAACTCCAAAACATTGATGGTATCTTGATTCTTTTAGATATTCATTAGCATGGATGTAGCCAGGGTTCCACTTGGGAGGGGGCAAGCAGAGTTGACTTTTTTATGTTTGTGGAGACCAATTTTAAAGCTCCGTGAGAGAGCGGTAGCCAGTTTTGTTTCAAAGTTTTTATGATATTAATATAAAATATTTTGTGGATAGCGTGAATCATTGCTGACATGTATAGAAATTTGTTTCGGGAGAGACCCAAAAATATTTGTCAGCCCCCTCCATGCATATTTAATGGGCAATTCCATGGGACTGACATTTTTTTAAGAAAAGCACTTAGTATTTTGTAATTTCTTCCCAAAAATAAATTATTAAAAAAACATTTTCCACCCAGTTTATTGCTTTCTTGTTAGCTAAATCTAATGGCATAATTAAATTTTCAAAATATGTTTTTATTTATTTTTGAAAAATTTTAAACAACATGGTAACTGACTGACATTTATGTCAGTCAGTTACCATGCTGCCCTTCCCCCATAAAAATTTTGAAATTTGACCCTATAAAACTGGGTTTTAACTTGGCTAAAAGTAAAGTAAAAGTACGCCCATGCTTATTAGTTAGACTTGATATATAAATCTTTGATTAATCAAATAATGAGAGAGAAAAGTTCAAGAGAGAGAGAACTTTTGTAGCATTTTTTTTTAATAATTAGTTGATAAAAAAACAGAGTTTTTTTTAAATTAGTGTGCAAATATTGGACCAGCTGAATATAACTATGATGAAAGTCTTAGTACTTTGAGGTATGCCAATAGAGCCAAGAACATAAAGAACAAAGCTAAGATAAATGAAGATCCAAAGGACACCATGCTTAAGAAGTTCAGAGATGAGATTGAAGATTTGCGAAAACGTTTAGAAGATGGTAATTTCAATTCTTTAAATATATTCTATTTAAGCCTAGTAAAGTTATCAATTAGTATACAACAGGGTGTTTTAACAAGTCTGCTTATGTTACTTCACATAAAAAAATCTGCATGTGCAGAGTTTGGGTAAACTTGTTGAAACACCCTGCATATGTTATACACACTCGTGTCCAAAAATCATGGATAGTTTGTAGCTTTAAGAGTAATGATGCAAATGTCAGTTCCTTACTAATGATACTCATGTCATAGAATCATCTAGGAGTGAGAATATACAGGGTGGTTATAAAAAAAGTAACCCGACTTAAGGGCCTCTAGAGGCCAAACCGTTCATCGGAGTTGAATGCCATTTTTGATGGAAGACGTTTTGAGGGATGGGAAAGAGAATGGTATGAGTTGCAGGGCTCCCACAGGCGACTAAAAAGGCGACTATTGCTACTATTTTCAAGGTTGGGCGACTATGGCGACTATTTTAAGCAAAAAAGGGCCAAAAGCGACTATTTTCAAAGATTTTGGCTACTTTTTTTAGTTTGGGCGACTATTTCCGTTTTTTTTGTGTTTCTTTGAATCATCAATCGGAACCAATCGTTGTACCCTGCGTCAACCTGCTCCAAAAAACACTTTATTGGCCGAAATTGCGCCGGACTGCGCCAAAAAGGGAATTTTCGGACGAATTTTGCCAAATAATTGGCTTCTGACCACGGTAAAGTTGTTTCCTTTACATCGCATAACTACGCAAGAAGAAGCCGCGATTTCACTTCCCATATTATTTTCGAAAAAAAATGACGATTTATAACGAAAAAAGTCGAAAAGATCGCGAGTTTTGCGGAAGTTTCGTTTGGCTTGCGGAGTGTTTCGTATCCTCCCGCGACTTCTTTCTTGGACGGCCGCGGGCGCAAGTTGAATTCGGCCTTTTCTTGTGTTGTGAGCGCTATGTGGAAAAAACAACTTTACAAGGATTAGAAGCCATCAAGTCGAGTTTAGGATCACATTCTGTGGGAAAAGTCGAAAAATAGCGATTTTTCGCGAAAGTACCGTTTTTCGGCGCCTATTGCAGTTGGCTTTTTTCATAATGTAATTAAGAAATTTAAGTGTGGTCAGAGGAGCCTAATAAGCCTATTGATACCTCTCAGATTGCGTTTTATTCATTTTGTCAGTATTTTCTACTAATATTTCTTAAGGATTTCCCAAGTTGTAAATTTTTACTGAAAGATCTTTTTAAGTAAGATAAGATAATAATACAGCCCTTTTCAAAAATCTTGTTAAATAATAACTTTTTCAGTTTCAGATATGATATCAAGGGGTTGGTAGGGGACCTACCTCCCCCCCCCCAATAAAAAAATGTAATCAGACTAGGTGTCCAAAACAAACTAAAACCATGTTTTATTGGGTCAAATTTTCAAAATATTTGAGGGAGGACCCTCAGAGACCCCTTTGCACTTGGATCTCTATAATTCAAAACTTTTTTCAAATGCTAAGTTTATCAAAGTGCAAGTTCTACCTATAAATATATGTTCAAAAGTTGGACCTAGTATACCCCCTTTCCCCTTTAGTATACTTCAAACTCTATTTCTTACATCTTAGTTTATGTTAAGTTCCTTAAGATGCAAATTCTACTTAAAATTTTATTAAAAAAAAGCTGCAATATTTAGCAAAGTTTTTTATAAAAATTATTATTACAATTCACTTGAATTTTCAAGTTATAGAAATTCAATTAGTATTTAAATTGGTTTCTAAAGGCCTAAACATCGATAAAAATTTCTCCTGATTTTTGACTCTGAGAGGTTGGCAAGTCTGATTCAGTTACCAACTAGTGAATTAAAAAGGTGCCTATGTAATTTTTAAGGATTTCAAAAAGTTAATATGGTTAGGCTTATAAAATAGCTTCTGAACTAAAAAGGTAAAATACTATATTTCTCCATCTTATTTTTGACCACTAAATAAAGTTGCTCTAAAAGTTCAGTTTTACTTCTCCAAAATGGCATTTTTCCTGCCCTGAAACTTAATTTTGCTGCTCCAAAACATGGTTTTACTGCTCCAAAATGGTATTTTTCCCTCCTCCAAAGGTGCTCCAAAACCCCTTTTGGGCACTTGTATCCCTGATTATTCTATTTTTGTTTGATTTGTAATTTTTCTGAGAGTATTTTCAGCTTTTATCTAATTTATTTGAAAAATCTACTGCTATTTTTTATGCAATGGGAAAATTTTATTTGGGAAGGCTATTTAAGGGGAATATTTTTCGTGATTTAGGAGACTATTTGGGAGACTATTTTTCATATTTGAGGAGACTATTGCTACTATTTCTGAAAGTGTAACTCAATGGGAGCCCTGGAGTTGGAGCAGTCTAACTTTATCAGTTACGGTTAAAGTGAAAAAAATTTTGAAAAATCCCAATGTAACCCCCCTTTTTTATTAGCGCTATGTGATCCCCGATGTCTAAAAACACAAATAGAGTTGAAACGGCACCTCTAAGTTGTAAACTCGCTCCTAGAGAGACAAATGAAAAAGCTATGAAACTAATGTTATTTCAATGGGAGCTGGACTAGTGAATTGTTATGAAATTGTGACTAGTTATAATCAGGCAGCTGTTATAGCTGTTCATAGCTGTTTTCAATTGCCTCTCTAGGAGCGAGTTTACAACTTAGAGGTGCCGTTTCAACTCTATTTGTGTTTTTAGACATCGGGGATCACATAACGCTAATAAAAAAGGGGGGTTACATTGGGATTTTTCTAAATTTTTTTCACTTTAACCGTAACTGATAAAGTTAGACTGTTCCAACTCATACCATTCTCTTTCCCATCCCTCAAAACGTCTTCCATCAAAATGGCATTCAATTCCGATGAACGGTTTGGCCTCTAGAGGCCCTTAAGTCGGGTTACTTTTTTTATAACCACCCTGTATATGCTCAGAGATCAAATTACCCTAACAATAGTTTAAGGGGTATAAAGACCCTCTATTTACAGGTATTCAATAAACACTTAAAATAGTGCCTGGATATCAGGAACATCTTATTCTTTACAAATAAGTGGACGTTTTTTGCCTAATGCTTCTGACGTGGACGTTTCTGTTGGTTTCCAAATGTGTCTGGAACTCCTCTGTCTTTCAAGGGTACACCCTTAAATTATTGTTAAAGTAATTTCATTCCTTGGTGTATATTCCTACTCTTGAAGATTAAGTGACATGAATAGAATATCATTAATAAGGAACTGATATTTTTGTCATTATTCTTAAAGTTACAAACTACCCTTGGGTTTTTTTA
Source organism: Tetragnatha versicolor (assembly GCA_024610705.1). Taxonomy (NCBI): domain Eukaryota; kingdom Metazoa; phylum Arthropoda; class Arachnida; order Araneae; family Tetragnathidae; genus Tetragnatha; species Tetragnatha versicolor. The sequence goes on from JANDEH010000007.1 coordinate 46,037,610, forward strand.
TATGAAAGTATTTCCTATTTACCTCTTTTACAAATGGTTTTTGTATTTTAACAGGAAGTGAAGGTGGTTCAGAATCTGGAGAGGATTTATCTGATAAAGGTGAAGAAGCCAAACCAAAAGTACACAGGAAAAAAGGTATATTCATTGTAAATACTAGTTTTTGTTCTTCCATTTCAAAAATGCCTAACAGATCAGATATTAATCATTTAACAAAATTATTTGATGCATAAGTATGAGTTTTAACTCTTATTTTCAGGTGTTTCTGAAGAAGAAGTTAAAAGAATGCAAGAACAAATTGAATTAGACCGAAAAAAACTGTCCGAACGTAAAGATATCTTAGAAGAAGAGAGACAGAAAATTAACCAGGAATTGGAAAAAAGACAGCAAGCCTTAGAAGGTGTCAGGTATGTAAACTACATAAATTTGCAAATTCTAGCTTCATAGTTGGAAAGGTTTTACTGTTTGGATCATACTGTAAATTTGAAAAGATTTCATTGAAGGTTTTGGTTTATTATTTTTATAATTTTTGTCTTGGGTTAAATGGTAATATTGTTAATGTGTGCTAAGTATTTTTCTTTAATTGGCAATTCTTATTTATTTTCAAATTTGTTTTATACTCTTTGAAGCTAATAATATTAAAATATTTTAATAGAGGTGATCATGATGCACTTCTTCAAAAACTTCAAGGACTTGAAAAACAAATTATTATTGGTGGGGAAAATCTCCTAGAAAAAGCTCAAGAACAAGAAAAGCTTCTTGAAGAAAGTTCAAGAGAACTCGAGGAGAGAAAAAAGAAAGAAATTGAATTACGAAAAGCCTTGGAAGAAAAGGAAGTAAGGATTGTTGTTTGATGCTATTATGCAAATAAGTTTTATTTTGTTAACATGCTTTTTTTAATTAGTACTTAAATGTTTAAAGATAGTAGAATTGATGAGTTATTATACAGTGAAATCCTGTTACAACGAATACCGATACAGCAAAAAATCTCGTTATTACAAAAGTCCAGACAGTCCCCAACCGTTTTTATTTGCATTAGCGATAGTACGGTTACAACGAAATTTCCGTTACAACCAAGAGATTTTACAGTCCTGTGGAGTTCGTTATAACGGGATTTTACTGTATTGTATAAACATTTATTTACAAAATTTATATTTGCATGTTTAAACCTTTCAGTCCTAGCCGCACAAAATTTCCCATAGGATTCAATGGTAATCTCAGGTGGCTTAGGATTGAAAGGATTAAATTCAGTATACCCTTCTTTAGGGAACGTACCCATACTACATGACCCGTTCAGGGGGAGGGAGGTCTTCAAAATACCATGCTTGGTCACAGAGGGGGTAGGGGCTTAGGGGTTTGTCACGTAGTCAAATCCTCTAGAAAAATATATGAAAAATAAATGTAAAGAAAAAAAGACTTGTTTTGTAAATTAAGTTTCTGTTACAATATCTTTTACATGAGTTTTTTCTTCTAGATAATATATTTTCTACTTGTTACTATAAGTATCCATGCACTCCTCTTTGAATCACGCAGCAAGTGCTGTATTAATAAAAACAAATTAATCCAAATTAATTTTTTTAACTTGTTTGCAAAAAATTATTGAAAACCTTATTAACTACGTAAAAACTAGGAGGAAAGGGGATCAAAAATAGTAAAAAAATGGGTCACATAGTATGGGTATGTTCTCTTATCTCAAACTTTTTTATACCTTAAAAACCTTTTTTTTAATCTTAAAAATTATCTCCCTCCCTTAAAATTAAGTGTTCTCTATTTTCTTTTGTTATCTCAGAATGTTTTTTGGGTCCCTTTGGTGTTTTGAGGAATAAAGTTATACTGTATTTTAATCAGGTAAAATCTAATTAAATAGAATGGTTATAAACAGTCCCCATTACCCCAGTCCCAATTTTTTTCTGTCTTCAAGAAACCTAGGGCCTAGAACATACCCAGTGTTAAACGGTTTTCCATCTCTGGAGGGAAAATTTTTGTGTATGGTTTTAAACCCAGGAATACTTAACTAAAAAGGTTTTTTTTGTACTTAAAAGGATTTGTTTAAAATACTTCCAATGTTAATTTTAACCTTTATAAAGCTGGTAAAATTTTTTAGACTGAAAGGCTGAACATTGAGGAAAAGTATTCTAGTCTACAAGAGGAAGCTGCTGGAAAAACTAAGAAGTTAAAAAAGGTTTGGCAAATGTTGTTAAGTGCCAAAAATGAACTCAACGATCTAAGGCAAGAACACCAAAGAGAAATGGAGGGATTGCTGGAAAATATTCGCCAGCTTGATCGAGAACTGAGTCTGAATAAGCTAATTATTGACATGTTCATTCCTCCTGAGTATCAAGATGTAATTGAACAAGCTGTACAGTGGAATGAAGACATTGGTGAATTCCAGCTGAAATGTGTAGCTTATACTGGGAACAACATGAGGAAGCAACTTCCTGCACCTCAAAAGGAAAAGAAAAAAGAAGTATGTTTAGTAAATACTGTGGTACTTTTCTGTTATTTATCCTGCCAAAAAACTCAAGCTGTTTTGGTTGCCAAAAAAAATAGAAATATCAGCTTGAAGTTGCAAAACTACTGAATTAAATACAATATTGTATAATTTAACTTCATAAAAGTTTAGCAATATTTGAAAATATGGCATTCATAACAACTAATAAACTTTTCATGGTATAAATAATGAAATTACAATATTATTAGTTAAGTTCGCATCCATGTTAATAGCTAGATGGCTGTGGTTGCTTGCTGTGTTAATTGAGGGATCGTACTAAAATTAGATGAAAATTATCAACATTGAATTTGAAATATCTTGTAGGAATGTTTAGAGATGGAAAATTTCCGGAAATTTTGGGAAGGCGGAAAAAAACTGGAAAAAAACCGGTTTTTTTCCGGAAAAAATGGAAAAGTCGGAAAAATTGACCTTTTTGCTTAGAAAAGAGCGGTTTTTGAATACACATTTTTTTAGAAGCTAAATAAACATTCATTGTATAAAAAATCATTAGTCATTATATATTATTAGTTATTAAATCATTAAAAATTAATTAAAAATAATTATTCCAAAATAAAAATATCAGGGTTGCTTGATTTAAATCAACTTGATTTAAATCCAGGGTTGGCAAGGTTTTTCCCACCCCCGGTAAATACCATGGTAAAAACCGGTATTTACCGTCCTGGGAAAAACTAGGTTTTTCCCACATGGGAAAAAGTGGGAAAAACTGATTATTTATTAAATTTATTCTGTTCAAAATGAATGTTTTAAAAGTTTTTTCAGCCTTTTTTTAGAAAAATGACCTTAATAAGCTTTATCCTATGTTATGAATATGGGTTTTATCATGTGTCTGAGGAATGTCATCTTTTGATGGGGTTATGCCCTTTTCATTGGATTATCATACCTTGTTACTTCGAAAAAGTTATCTTGCAATCAAGATTAACATTTACGTTTTATTTAATTTAAATTACGTTTTTATTTACATTTAAAAAACTATATATAATGCTTCTCTTAAAGACACAGATATTATAAGTAAATTTGTTTTAAAATATTCTCTATTTTTATTTGAGAAATTCTTTAATATTAGAAAATATATGCAAATTTTATGTTAAATGTCATAATTCTCTTGCTTACTTATATTTTTCCCACCTAATAATTTTAACCCCCCTCCCAAAAAAGTCATTTTTAACTAAAAGTTTTTATAATATGTTTAAAAAGGCCATAACCTAATACTTCCATTATTTTGTCAATTGGAAGTTTTTCCCAGTATTTACCAGTTTTTCCCACTTTTTCCCGGTATTTACCAGTTTTTCCCAGTGGTATGGGAAAAACTAGTTTTGGACGGGAAAAACCCAACCCTGTTTAAATCACTTGATTTTTTTTAAAAAATCATTGATTTAAATCAAAAATGCTATACTGCTACAATTTAAATAAAAAATTAGTTGTATGCTTTAAAATGGTTTGCAAGATTATTTGCATTAAAATTTTTTTTTAATTATGCTAGATATAACTGGGAGATAGGTTTAAGTTACTTTACTCTACATAAAATTGCCTGCAATTTCAAGATATTTATGACGAAAAGGGGTAAATAGCAGGGTTTGGAATCAATATTAATCGTGATTAACTAAATAAGAATTATTAAAATATTTAATTTTTTTTTATCTGGTACATCAACTTTTTAAAATACAAGCACGTGAATGAGTTTAATCGTAAAGCTTGCTTTTATAGTTTCCAAAATATTGTTTTTTACATAACTACAGCGAATAGAGCTCTATTCTCTAAGTACATGACTGTCAATAAGTTGTTTATTTGATTTTATTTAATTATTTTATTACTCATTACTATGTTTAAGAAATAAGTATAAATAATACTTAACTTTAGTAAAATTAATTTAACTGAATTATTATAATTCAAAGATTGATTAAAATTTTTACACAAAAATGAAGTATAGATTTTTTTTTTTTAGAAATCATTGTCATAATTTCTTTTAAAGCTAATATTGATTTCACAATTGGGCAAAAATAGTTACAGAAAGGATAAAAATTTTAGTAACTTATAGTATAATTGTTCATTTACCATTTTAGGATGGGCTTGGGCATCTCACCATGAAATGGCAGCGAACCGTTTCCCTTAATTAATTCAATTAATTAATGCATAAAATAGATAAAAATTGGGTTGTTAAGTGATCTTAAACTATTATATCGCATTGAAATTACAATATCAGTAAATTATTAACCAGTTTCAGAACGTTCAGAGCTAATAATTCATTTAAATAAAAAAAATCCGATTTAAATCAAAAAAGTCCGATTTAAATCATATAAATCCGATTTTTTTGATTTTTTTTTAAAAATCAAAAAAATCAGCAACCCTGAAAAATATGCAGCATTTTATGAGTAATTTTAAAACTAAAAAACTAGTTTTTATAACTATAAAATAATATATGCAATATAAATATAAAGCATGTGATTGTAATAAAAAACATTAATGTAATGTTTATCTATTAAACATAAAGTACTTTTGATGAATTAATTTTGTATACATGATCCATTAACAAATAACAGATGTTTGCTATAATATCTAACATCAATATACATAATTGATCCTAACCTTTTGCACATAATCATTGCAATCATGTTTTCTTAGAAAGGTTGAGAAGTTTTAATTACATTCTGCCAATTTAAAAAAAAAATGTTGAAGTCATTATATAAAAAAATTAAAGGAACAGCTTTCTCCTACAGGTACATTTTTGCAACGATTACAACGATTTTTACGATTACAACGATTTTTGAAAGTTGACAACGGCGATAACCCCTTGGATAGACGAAAGCTGTTCCATTAAAAAATCGTTCATTGTTTTGTTTAAATATTTTTGGAACTTATTTTTTTTATTTAATTTTCATGATATTAATGTGTTCATTGTTCAATAAAAACTCATACACCATAAATGTTTTTGCACCATAAAACAGTTGCAGTGCTGCATTTTATAATTAATATATAAGAATACCAAATTTAAATTTCTTCTAATCCTAATTGGTATTATTGATATTAATTTGCATTGCATAATTATTTTTGTTTTTAGAGAGTAAAATAAATAACCCTTGGAGGTTAAAATAATTTATCTTGTGTTTTCATGTGAAATATTGAGTATAAAAAATATCAAATGAGAAAACATTAGAATGTGAATGTAGAAAATTTTAAAATGCATACAAACTTAAAACTTTTAAATTTTTCCCGAGTGGAATCCAACTTTTTTGGGGGAAAATGCTTATTATATGGTTAAAACTTAATTCTTAAGTACTTTATTGTATAAGATTATCAACTAAATAATCTTTTAATTGATATTGGTTATAAAATATAAAAAAATCGGTTAAAAAATATATTATAAATAAAGTATTTTAAAAATTAACATTTTCAATTTTTCCGGAAAGAAATAAACCCTTCGGAAAAAAACTGGAAAAAAACCGGTTTTTTTCCCAAAGTTTCCGGTTTTTTTCCGGCCATTCCCATCTCTAGGAATGTTAGAAAGTGGAAGTCAGCTATTACAAGTTACTTGGTGTTATATGGCTTAATATTTTTTTCTGAGAAATAAGAATCAAGTTTTTTTCATCCAGGACAATCCTGGTAAAAGATTTTATCTTGGAAAAATACCCCCAAAAATATAAGTTAAAATATTGATGTATAGATCTATATGAAATTTTTTATGAATCTCTTTTTATATGCAGTGCAACGTAGTGACTCGAATCTCTAAGAAGATTTCTCTTGGTCTCTTGAACTTCGTATTAGATCCATGTTACAAAATTGTGAACAGTTCAAAGTTTGACTTCTGTTGTATAAGTTTTGTTTTATAAAACATAAATTATGACAATTTGACCCTTTTCATCGTGGTAGTTTTGTTTCAATATGGTGTTGGTTATACCTTTTTAGCAAACTAGATGCAATATTTTTTTTGTAGCAAGTCAAGTTTTAAAAATATATTATTTATTTATGTTTTCCAGGCTGACAGTTTGGATTTATCCCATCTATACTTGTCCTACAACACAGAAACCGTTACAAGAATACCAACCAGAATGAAGTCTTCTAGAGGAAAATCAGGACGTTCCCATTCCTCTAGACCCAAGTCATCAAGAAAATGAAGTTAAACTCAACGAATTGCTTTAAGAATTTATCTTAAAATGTAGAAACTGGCATAAAATATTGTAATTATCTCTCTCCGAGAGAAACTAAATGTAAATCATAAGCTGGAAATTACTTAATTGTCTAGATATTAGTTATTGATTTGGATTAGACTTTTTCTTTGGAAATATTATCTCTAGTTGCTTGAATGCATTTCTCAAATAGCTATTTTCTTTAAGAACTACTTTATTGTTTCTGACAATTTTTGTCAACAGTATAATATTGTTATTATTTTAAAGAATTACAAAATCATTTAATGATAATGTTTTAGTGTGTTCTTTCCTTTGTGATATTTAGTATTTTGAAGCTAGGTGCGCGCACTGGAGACTTCCGTCGCGGCGACTAGAACAAACCTGTCACTCGAGAGCAAGGGATCTCTATGACGAGATACTTGGCAATTGGTCAAGAGTCTCGTCACCTAATGCACGCGCTCTAGCTTCTTGCAATAGCCAGGGTGATAATTTTGCTCCAGTCACCGAAACAAAAGTCTTCAGTGCGCGCCTAGCCTAAAGTTATTATTTAATAAAATGAGATTTATTATTTATATGAATTCTATATTTTATTTAAGTATAAATAAAGATTATTTAGAACAGTGCACTGCACATATTTCCCCTTATGATTTTAGACCTTAAGACAAGGTTCTCTATTTTATCACCACCCTATTTTCAAGAAAATTTGTCTTCTTTAGTGTCATTGTTAAAACAAAGTGACCTTCTGATGGTCATTTATTCAGCGTTAGAAATTGGGAAAAAAATCCACTGGTCCTGCGGACCAGTGCTTTACCAATCTTACTGGTCCGTAACAAAAAGAACTGGTCCGACAAATAAAAAAGGACAATCAAGTTATGAAAAGTAAGCAATAGCTCTAATCTAAATAATCAAATAATTTTGAAATACTTTTCTTGATTAAATAATATTTCACTAACTGACATAATCCATTCAAAATCAACTGATAAATTCAAAAAATAAGAACTTTTCTTAAATAAATGATATTGCACACAAATTAATACATAACTTAACTGGAGGGAGGGATATATTTTCACCACTGGTCCGGCGGACCAGTGAATTTCTTATTCCACTGGTCCGAACCGTTTTTTAGTTGTCCCGGACCAGCAATCCAGTACAATTTCGAACGCTGTCATTTATATACATCCCTTAAAAAATCCAGCTTAATTTGAGGAACTATAACAAGTAATTTGAAAATTACTCTCTTTGCCCCTTCTTATTTAAGTTTTTGAACAGACTTATCACATACCCCCCCAAAAAAAGAAACATACAAGTTAACGGCTGTAGCCAACTTTGACAGTGCCTAGCTAGGAGACATTTACAAGCACCGCAGCGCTCCTGTTTTTCCTATTTTTTTCACATTAGCTCCTTTTTTCCTATTTTTACGGTCCATTTTATTTTTCCTCCTTTTTTCAGCTTTTTTCTCCTTTTTTTCCTATTTTTTAACCTTGGGATCGACTTTCTTCGTTTAAGTTTGTGGTGGGTAGGGATTGATGTCAATACTATCGGTCCGTTGTCAACGCTTTGGCATACGAAATGGAGTGATTCGTTTCCTTCCAGCGGGACGAGGCGTGGCCGCCGCGGAGCTTCCTCTCCCGTTGAGGTAATGCTGTCCTCCGTTGTTTCTTATAGACGTTTTTTTCGACGGTTTTAAATTTTTGAGGGCGCTGATTATGAATCTGAAATTTGCTTCCACGTGGGGGGTCGGCTTCATAGCAAAAATCGCAAAAATTTGATAATTGTTTGCTCTTTTTCGAGTATTCGCTTATATTTCAAAAACTATAAATTTCTCGAAGATAATTTCAATTACAAAGTTAAAGTTAACCAAATTTCCTACGAAATACGCTATTCAACTTTGATTTTCTGAAGAGTGGTTTTGCCGCTAGAGCTCGCTGAAAAACATTGATTTTTTGGCTTTTCCGCAAAAAAAAAGGAAAACGCGCCCTTCTACCCTCTACAAAATGAAAACTATTTAAGTTATTAACAAAAATTTTATACCACGTTAAAGAGAATTTAATTTTATATAAATAACGTGCTTTTCATTACCATATTTTGAGAAGGAGGGAGGGAGTGAAGAAAATATTGATAATAAAACTATTGCGGCTCGCAGACCAAACGGACTTTTGCGGTTGTTAATCTGCAATATGCACTCTATTTCCGGTATACTATTACCAATAAAATGGGTTGTTTTGGATGAATTGATGACTACCCATGCTTAAAAAAAATAAATTTTTAAATTTATTTATGAAATATTGGTTGTTTTAGGTATAATTTAAATAATTTTTTTAAATTCGTATATTAAATTATGGGAATATTTTAATAAACAAATTTATATGTTCTTGCATCGCTAAATCTGAATTTCATGTTTATTTTAATTTTGAAAGTCATCTTCACATCAAAAATTGCAAAAAAATCTTTAAATTTTTGCTCTTTTTTTCGGTTTTTCATCGATTTTCTAAGCAAATATTCATTTTATGAAAAATAGCATGAAACCAAATTAAATTACGTAAAATTTCCTTTAAGATGGACTTGTTCATTTTTATTTTGCGAGGAGCTGTGTACATTTTATAGCATTTTGAAGAAAAGCAATTTTCATGTTTTTGTGCAAAGTTAGGAAACAACTCTAATTCAGCGCGCTCTAGCGTCAATACATCTCATTATAAAATTAAAATTAAACAGTGCATTTTGTAGGAAATTAAATGTTCTTTCATTTGGTATAAGCTATTTGTCAATAACTAGAATTTATTTAGAGCTGTATCGGGGGAAATCGTTCATCACTTTTTTGTAGAAAAGCAAAAAAATATCTTAATTACAAAACGTACACCGCTCCTTGCAAAATAAAAATGAACCAGTGCATTTTATTGAAAATTTTATGTACTTTAATTTAGTTTCATGCTATTTTTCGTAAAATTAATATTGTTTTAGAAAATCGATGAAAAACCAAAAAAAACCACAAAAATTTGAGATTTTTTGCAATTTTTGAAGTGAAGATTACTTTCAAATTAAAATAAACTTGAAATTTGGATTTAGCAATGCAAAAAACATAAAAATTTGTTCATTAAAACACTCCCATAATTTAATATAGAAATTTAAAAAATTTATTGAAATTTCGCCTAAAACATCCTATCATTCATAAATTTATTTTAAAAATTTATTTATTATTCCAATTCATCCAAAACAACCCATTTTATTGGTAATAGCGGATATGCCCGGCCTTGCACGGGTGGAGTGTATGAATTCAATTTTTTTAAGTTTTCTTAAAATACATAATTTTGTAAATCAACAATTACCAATCATCCCGGTGTTCCCAGTAATTTGTCATATCCCGATATTCCCGGTAATTTTTCCTAACCCAGTATTCCTGGTAATTTTTCCTATCCCGGTGTTCCCGGTAATGTTTAATATCCCGGTGTCTTTTTCCATCTTAATAAAGTAAAAAATTCGGAACAACTATTAAAAAAAATATCTGGTTAATATTAATAATTCTAGTGAAAAAAGTAACAAGTTTGGAAATAAAATAAAATCTAGTAGTAAATATAAGAGTCTAGTGAACCATGTCTTTTGAAACAATGCATAATTTTCAAAATTTGTTTGCATGAAAAAATTTACATTTTCCATAAGGAAAATAACGTTTGATAATGAATTATTTGAATTTATTTTGATGTTTTCATAGCTGATAAAGCTTTGAAATGGACAATTATAGAGTTTTTCCTGTAAAAATGTTTAATTTTTGAGGTTTTAATCTCATTAACAATAGTGAGTCGAGCAGATCTACTCTAGTAGAGAAATGGACAAATAAGCTTTTTCGGCTATAAATTCGTTAATTACTCGTAAATATTCGATTTTCGAGCTTGGAAAACTTGACAGTGATCGTTCCCGTCCCGAGATACGCCTATATACCGAGTTTTGGCCACGCCTTCGGCGTGGTTTGGGAGGAGATGCGTTACATACACACATAGCCACAAACGTTTTTATATATTTACTAGCGGATATGCCCGGCCTTGCACGGGTGGAGTGTATAATTTTTTTAAATTAAATTTTCTCAAAATATATTTATAATTTTTAAATCAGCAATTACCAATCACCCCGGTATCCCAGACGCCTTTTTCCTATCCCGGTATTCCCGGTAATTTTTCATATAACGGTGTTCTCGGTAATTTTTCATAAAACGGTGTTCCCGGTAATTTTTCATTTCCCGATAATTTTCCTATCCCGATGTTTGATGTTCCCAATAATTTTCCTATCCCAATGTTTGATGTTCCCAATAATTTTCCTATCCCGATGTTTGATGTTCCCAATAATTTTCCTATCCCGATGTTCCCGATAATTTTCCTATCCCGATGTTGGAGGTTATTTTTATGTCCCGGTAATCCCGGTATTTTTTCCTATCCCGATGTTCCAGGTAATTTTTCTTTTCACGGTGTTCTTGGCAATGTTTCCTAGTAAATTAATGAGTCTAGTGAACTAAAATAACAAATTTGAAACAATAATAAAAGATCTAGTAAATTGAAAAGTCTAGTGAACCGCTTCATTTGAAACAATGTTTTATTTTTAAGTCGTTTTCCATGAAGAAAATTTACACTTTTCCATAAATATTTAAATTTTAAAGGAAAATATCCTAAAATAGGGGAAACTAACGTTTCAAAATTAATTACTTGAATTCATTTTGGTGTTTTTACAACTGATATAGTTTTTTAATGGACAATTTTAGAGTTTTTCTTGTTAAAATATTCAACTTTTGAGGTTTTAATCTTGTTAACAATAGTGAGTCGAGCAGATTTACTCTGGTAGAGAAATGGAGAAATAAGCGTTTTCGGCTATAATTTCGCTAATTACTAGTAATTATTCGATTTTCGAGCTTGGAAAACTTGACAGTGATTGTCCTCGCCTCGAGATACGCCTATATACCGAGTTTTGGCCACGCCTGCGGCGTGGCATAGGAGGAGATGCGCAGTGGCGGATCCAGAGCCCTGGCTTGGGGGGGGGGGCGATTCTAACTTCCACCCTTCCCCCATATTGAAAATTAACATTGAATAAGTATACCCACATATATAAGTATACATACATAAGTACATTACTATATACAATATATAAAAATAATAATACTAAATTGATAATGATGTAAGTATAAATTAAATTAAGACAGGGATCCCTCAATGGTAGCCTGAGAACAATTAGCGAAACACCCCCTTTAATTTAATTGATCTCTAGGCTGTCACTGAGTAGTCCCAATTTTATTTGTAAATTAAATGAAAATATAAATAGAAAACTGAAAAAATGAGAAAAATAACACTTTATTCTTTTATAATAACACTCGTCTATTTTTTTGTTTCGTGAATCTCTCCACGACATCTTCAGAATTCACCTCGATATCCCGATGTACGTGGAGAAGAGCTAGGCCGACTAATCTTTCTTCGGACATTCCGTTCCTTAACCATGTCTTCAGGCGCTTTAACGCTGAAAAGCTTCGTTCGGCACTAGCAACACTGATGGGAAGAGTCAAAAGCAGTCGATATAATAAATTTATCTTCGGGAACACAGTGCTGTCGCATTTTGCAAATGCTTCCGCAACTGTAAGTTCCCTGCTGTTGCTCTTCGCCATTCTTCGCAACTGCGTTTGCCAAACAGTTGTTTCACTTGACAAAGCTCTTCTCATGTCGTTCTCGTTACCGGCTCTCGCCAACTTCCAATAACGACCACTGAGATTACTTATAGTAGTGATGCTTATATCATTCTTTGATAACTGGGTAGGATGGAAATATCTCAGCTCTAGAGACTCTAGGTTTTCCGCATTAAAGCGAGATTTTACGTCTTGAAGAATACTGTCAAGTAGAGGAAGGAATACATTTCGGCGAAAATACTCCTCCGTATTTTCAGCTGGAATATTCCCTCGCTGAGTTTGTCTTGATGTGATACGCGGTAATTTCATATCAACATCCATCTCTTCACAAATTTCTTGTACTTCTACAAAAATAACTTTAAATTCTTCATCAGCTGTTTCTCTCAACTTTCTTAAAACCTCGATGATATCCTCCACGGCTCCAGTAGCTGTTGCTATATCCAACTCTTCTTGCTGAAGGTACCTACTCAGCATAACAGTTAAGCTTAAAACTTTAGTTAAGCTGAGCAGAGAAACTATGAACTCTAAGTTGCATAATGATAAGACAAGCATTTTCGCTTTTGAAGATGTTGTCAGATCATGCCACTTCGAGATCTCCTCCAATGCGCTGACTATCCCTGAAAAATCTTCTCTAAATTTCATTACACTGTCGTGTCGTTCGGCCCAACGGGTTTCTACCAGGGATATTAACTGGCTACCTAAATTCCGCCGAATAACTTCGGTGCGCTTAGCAGATCCGCTGAAGAAAGCCAACACTTGTTTTATGACACCAACTGCATTTCTCACTGATGGAATAGAAGTGGATTTGGCCAGATTCAATTTGTGGTTGTAGCAGGGGCTATGGACAGCGTTCGATGCTACTTTCTTAATTTCCTGTACTGCACCGCGTTGCTGGGAAACCATGACACTGCAGGTGTCCGTTGCGATCCCTACACAGTTTTCTAGAGAAAGGCCGTTCACCTTCATTAACTTTATCACCTGATTTCCGAGCTCCTCTCCTGTCATCCTAAGCTCGTGGCATTCGTCAGTCATTTCCATGGACTGATACAAGTCCATGAAGGTAAAAAAGTCCTCCTCCATCTTTTCACCATCTGAAAACACGTAGCGGAGAACAAGGCACAACTGTGATGAATGGCTTATGTCTGTAGTCTCGTCGAAAATGATGCTGTAGAAACGGGCACTGTTCACCCTCTGCAGAATAATCTTCTGGATTTCATTTCCGCAGCATTCTATAAGCTCATTCTGTATGGTTTTGCTAATATACGAGCTTCGGGAAGAAGCCGTGCTCAAATGCCGCTCCAGATTCTCGTCCCCAGCTGAAAGTCGGAAACGGAGGAGTGCTCTGAAGGTCCCTTCGTTTTCGGAAGGATTTTGAGGCTCTAATGCTCCATCATCCCGGTGGCCACGAAGAGCGATATTCTGACGGCCGCAGAGAACAATTGTTTCCACGATTGAGATCAAGGCTTTTTTTGTCTTCTCCATTTCCTGCTGTCGATGAGATGACAGTTGGTTCGCAATTTCTGTTGCAGGATTCTTGTATGTTTGCAAGAAATCAGCAGCGGCTGCAAGAGCTTCTTTGTGATAATTATTGGAATCATGCACAGAGAGATCTCCATCCTTCCCAGTCAATTTGGCAAAAGTGGTCAGAGGTTTTTTTACAAGTTTAGATAAGGGAACATTTTTTTTAAATCCTCCACAAGCAGCAAAAAGGGCACAGGCCTTACAAAAATAGCCTTTTTTAGAGGGAGAAAAAACGAGCCAATTGTATTGCTCCAAGTATTTTCCGCTGGCATATCTCTTTTCTATACGGCCATTTTTTTTATGTTCCGAATATGGAAACTGAAAATTCACAGGAGGTTTCCAGTGGTTGGTTAACATTTCATGTCTTTGATAATCGTTGATCTTTCCATCAAGAATGATGCCTATATCACAGGAGTCTCCACCAGTAACATTGACTCAGTGCCGTGCCAAGGGGGGGGCGAAGGGTGCGGCCGCCCCGGGCGCCAAATGCACTAAGGGGCGCCAAATTCATGTTTGAGAACTAAGTTTTTATGAGTTGTTACTATTAAATTTTTTTCCCGATTTCTTTTTGTCTTCCACTTGAGGCGCAGGAAGCGAATAGAACCATAGAACACGGTCACTCACAAACACAATGCCACGGGGGAGAGACGCCGCGGGGGTCGCCTATTTGCTGGTCTCCAGATGAAGCAGGAAGAGCGGCACGCTTTTTGGTTGTAAAACAGATGTGTCCTTTTTCAGTCTTCGGTTGCAATGTTGTTTTAAGACACAGTGGGGGTGACGATTGACAGAGAATGGGGTAGGACGTGTGAAGGATTTATGGCCCAGACGGACTAGGAAGGTTTTGTACTGCCTGGGGCTTACTTCAGAGGGGGTGCTGTTGTGATAACAAACATTTTAGGTTTCTTGACCAAAGAATTCCAGGAAAATCTTGAGTGCTCAGGGATGAAAAGAACGTTCAATTAGTTCCATTGCCACCTGCTTAAAGTAGCTTAAAGGGGTCATAATTAAATCGAAGATAAAGGATTCCCAACGCTTCATGGGCTCTTCATCAGCTATTGGTTCATTTTACGAAGAACCAATCCTGTGTATTTGGGGGTTGGTTTTCATCTCCTTTCATTTAATGTGTTCACGAGACTGCTTCCAAATAAGCTCCGTTTTGCTTCTCAATTCGCAGTGTAGAAGACAGAAGAGTTTAGCCTTTAGAGAGTGACTATCCTAAATTTGTTCAAAAATACAAATCGGAACATCGTTTTCTGGTAAGGTCTTATTTGTTTTTCGTATTTTATTGTATCCTAATGATGCAACTGTTTAGTTAAACAGTGCTTTCCCTTTCTTATAAATGGAATATTGAGATCAGATGCGCCCATAAGTGTAAAAATTTTTGTGGCCGCGCCGTAAGTGTTTTTGCTCCAGAATTACTTTTCAGATCAATGAAAATTTATTACTACGCGCGCATTGGATATTTCCGAAAACGAATTGTTTTTGTTATTCCGGATATATTGGGTCTCTGAATAAAGGGTCCGTACAATTATAGAAAATTATAATATTTTTCTTTTTATCTGTTACAACTTATAAGGCCAAGGTCAAGTTTTGATGATACAGGGAAAATAGATTGAAGTATAGGATCTTTTTTTTGTATTTCTTTAGAAACACATCAATAAATGGCAACCCAGAATAATGACATTTAATAAGTTTTTCTTTTTAAGAATCCTATATTAAAAAAACCTTTTTATTAAATAAAGGAACGTTTAAAAAATCGTATTTTATTACAGTTAAAAAAATGTATTATTTTGCTAAGTAAAACCTCTCTGAGCGACCACCCCTATATAGCGACCACCCCTTCTAACGACCGGATTTTGAAGGCACCGATTTTTTCCTCTATTCTCCTAATGCTAAAATGCCCCAATTAACGACCATTAAAACTCCTCCCAGCAACCCAGTTTTTTAATTCAAAAGAATTTTGTTTTTGTTTTTAAAGGCTAGGAAAGGAAAAAACAACTAGAATCGGGTCATCATTCAATCAAAAATAGAACACCACGTTAATTTTTTTATTCTTATCTTTTCGTAAATTCTTATTTTTTTTACCGATAAACCAGAATTTTTGCATTAAAATTTAAAGTTATGGACAAAGAGCAATTCTATATCTTTTTGATTCTGATGCGAATTTGATTGAAAATAAAGATTATTTTGTCGTATTAAAAGGCTAAAAATTAAAAATAAAGATTTTAATTTAATTTTTTACTGTGTATCAAGTTAGAAAAATTCTAAAAATTCATTAATTTAATACGATTCATTCAATTCCATATTAAATACGTACACCATTTGAGTAGATTGAGATATGGGGTGATCTAAGATCCATTTGTGGACTTTAAATATAAAATTTAGTCATGAAAGTAAAGAGTATAGGAGGAATTTCTCAGGATTTAAATTTTTATTAAAAAATGCTAGTTGAAACACTTTCTCTTTCCCTTTATAGTCATACTTAACCAAATATTTATATTTTCTACACAAATTTATCTTATTTTTATTATTTTAAAATAAAGATAGAGCTACAACCAAAACGGAATTTTTTTTACCATTTTTCCAACTATGAATCTTGCATATGAAAGGAGAAGTTCACCATTTATCGCTGGTTAAGTGGACAATAAGTGTTAAAGTCACGTGAAAACATAGCAAGTAACTCATAAAAAGTTTCTTTTTTATCAAAGTTGTGCTCTTATATATTCCTTCGTTTATTTTATACTTGAAATATTACCATGAAAATATTGAATGAAAATTTTCTTGTATTTCTGTCGCATTTGCTACTTGAAATATTAAATCAGATCTTAAACAACCCTGAAAGTGGGCACCTACATTTCTTAGTTAAATCATCTTATATAGAAAGATGGGGGATCTATTAAAGTTTTTCAAAAAGTCCTGGTGTGTTAAAAATGGAGGGGGGGCGCCAATTAGCTACTTTCGCCCCGGGCGCCGTTTTACCACGGCACGGCTCTGCATTGACTTCCATTGCTGAGCCGTCACTTGCCGGTGTTGTTTGCACTGGCGGGGGTGTTACGTCTGAGCTAGGACCAGCTTCATCTTCAAGAGAATCATTTCGAGGTTTTTTTGTAAAAAACGAGAGCAGAGTTCCGCTAGGTCGTTTTTGAGCACGTTTATTATCTCCGAGATCCATTTGATGCGATTTAAAAAAGCATGAATGAATTTGAATGGAGTCTTTGGAGGGTTTAAGTTTTGTAAATATTTAAGAATAACTGTCGCGATTTGAACTATTGATTTCATACAGTGGTGAATCCAAGATTTTTGTTTGGGGGATGAACTTTTAATTTTTTAACCTGTTTAGATAAAAAGAAATTTTTTATTATGTACACCTAAGAAAAAAGATTTATTTAAATCATATTTTTTATTAAACATAATAAAAGAGGTGTTAAAATGGATTGATTTATCATTTAAGAATAATACATTAATTTTGAAATATTTAACATTCCACTTTAATTTTATTTTATGCTTGATAAAAAATTCACCATTTATCGAATGAGATACCTATTCTAAAGAGTAAATGAACGGATTAGTTCTTTGTCAATTTTACTGGTCCTCAACTAAAATGACTGGTTCGCTGAACTTAGATAAAAATTGAAAAGTTTTGAAACTGTTTTTCATTGATTTATTAAACGAAAGAAAGGAAAATATTCCCGTAAAAGTTAATCAAATCGAAACTAACTAAACAAAAAGTCCGAAAACATAAATATTCTGAGATAAAAATTACAAATGAAATTAAAAAAGGGAAGGGAGAAAGAAAATGTAACAATAAATTAATAGTAGTACTTTTTTGCCTGTAATTCTAAAAACATAACATAAACCTACTGGCTGGTAGTAAGTAAGATAGTAGGAAGCATTTTTAATGAAAAAAATTTAACATTTCTGGTTTGAAATGAGAGCGTTTCACGACAAAACTCACACCAAATGAACATCAAAAGTAATTATTTATCAAAAACCAGAAAGCACATTTTACTCTTCCCTTCACTTTTCCAAATAAACATAAAAATATTTTACCTTTTGAGGAGACTAAATTGAAATCCAGCAATGTGGTCATCAACACAGAAAAACAGACACAACACGAAACACGACTGCTACTGACTGAGACAAAAAAGCACTGTACAAATACAAAATCTCGTCCCTTCTTCCAAGAAGTCACGTGGGATGTAGTTTGGAAAGGAACGCAAATAAAAACAATTTAAGGGGTGAAGTGTCATCGGGCATTTCCTCCAATTTGGGTCGTTATCAGCGAAAATCCCCCTTTCGACCCCTCAAGGACACCCCTTTGACAGAGATTGATTTTAGGCCCAACTCCAATTTCCGTAGTCGAAGTGATAAGGAACACGTGGGAGGACCACTTGACAAGACTGGATAAACAGAGGTAGGACACTTCGGAAAATTGGACCTCGGGCTCGGGTATCGGAGCTGTGGGGTGGCTCAGCGGAACCCTTCTTGTCCCTGGATCTTCTTCTAGACACTTCTTTTGACTTTGAATTTGAGACAAAAAATCGGTGAGGTCAGTTTCTTGGGGGGGGGGCGATCGCCCCCCCCGTAGATCCGCGCCTGGAGATGCGTTACATACATACATACATACCCACACACATAGCCACAAACGTTTTTATATATTTACTAGCGGATATGCCCGGCCTTGCACGGGTGGAGTGTATAAATATTTTTATTTTGAGTTTTCTTAAAATACATAATTATGTAAATCAGCAATAACCAATCTTCCCGGTATCTCAGGCGCCTCTTTCCTATCCCAGTGTTCCCGGTAATTTTCAAATCCCGTTGTTCTTGGTAATTTTTCCTAACCGATGTTCCCGGTAATTTTTTTTTATCCCGGTAGTTTTTCTTATCCCGATGTTCACCGTAATTTTCCTCTCCCAATGTTCTTGGTAATTTTTCCTATCCAGGTTTTCCCGGTAATTTTCCTATCCCTGTTCCCGGTAATTTTTTTTATCCCGGTAGTTTTCTTATCCCGATGCTCCCGGTAATTTTTCCTCTCCCGATGTTCCCAGTAATTTTCCTTCTCCCGATGTTCCCGGTAATTTTTCCTTTCCCGGTGTTCTCAGTAATTTTTCCTCTCCCGATGTTCCCGGTAATTTTCAAATCCCGGCGTTCTCGGTAGTTTTCAAATCACAGTGTTCCTGCTCTAGTAAATTAATAAATCTAGTGAACAAAGTAACAAATTTGAAACTATAATAAAATATCTAGTGAACCGCTTCATTTGAAACAATGTTTTATTTGTAAGTCGTTTTCTATGAAAAAAAATTACACTTTTCCATAAATATTTAAATTTTAAAGGAAAAAATCTTGAAATAAAGGAAAATAACGTTTGAAAATAAATTATTTGAATTTATTTTGATGTTTTTACAACTGATAAAGCTTTTAAATGGACAATTTTAGAGTTTTTCCTGTTAAAATATTTGAGATTTCGAGGTTTTAATCTCGTTTACAATAGTGAGTCGAGCAGATCTACTCTAGTAGAGAAATGGAGAAATAAGCGTTTTCGGCTATAAATTCGTTAATTACTCGTAATTATTCGATTTTCGAGCTTGGAAAACTTGACAGTGATCGTCCTCGCCTCGAGATACGCCTATATATCGAGTTTTGCCCACGCCTGCGGCGTGGTTTGGGAGGAGATGCGTTACATACACACATAGCCACAAACGTTTTTATATATATAGAGATAGCGGATATGCCCGGCCTTGCACGGGTGGAGTGTATAATTTTTTTAAATTAAATTTTCTCAAAATATATTTATAATTTTTAAATCAGCAATTACCAATCACCCCGGTATCCCAGACGCCTTTTTCCTATCCCGGTATTCCCGGTAATTTTTCTTATAACGGTGTTCTCGGTAATTTTTCATAAAACGGTGTTCCCGGTAATTTTTCATTTCCCGATAATTTTCCTATCCCGATGTTTGATGTTCCCAATAATTTTCCTATCCCAATGTTTGATGTTCCCAATAATTTTCCTATCCCGATGTTTGATGTTCCCAATAATTTTCCTATCCCGATGTTCCCGATAATTTTCCTATCCCGATGTTGGAGGTTATTTTTATGTCCCGGTAATCCCGGTATTTTTTCCTATCCCGATGTTCCAGGTAATTTTTCTTTTCACGGTGTTCTCGGCAATGTTTCCTAGTAAATTAATGAGTCTAGTGAACTAAAATAACAAATTTGAAACAATAATAAAAGATCTAGTAAATTGAAAAGTCTAGTGAACCGCTTCATTTGAAACAATGTTTTATTTTTAAGTCGTTTTCCATGAAGAAAATTTACACTTTTCCATAAATATTTAAATTTTAAAGGAAAATATCCTAAAATAGGGGAAACTAACGTTTCAAAATTAATTACTTGAATTCATTTTGGTGTTTTTACAACTGATATAGTTTTTTAATGGACAATTTTAGAGTTTTTCTTGTTAAAATATTCAACTTTTGAGGTTTTAATCTTGTTAACAATAGTGAGTCGAGCAGATTTACTCTGGTAGAGAAATGGAGAAATAAGCGTTTTCGGCTATAATTTCGCTAATTACTCGTAATTATTCGATTTTCAAGCTTGGAAAACTTGACAGTGATCGTCCTCGCCTCGAGATACGCCTATATACCGAGTTTTGGCCACGCCTGCGGCGTGGCATAGGAGGAGATGCGTTACATACATACATACATACATACCCACACACATAGCCACAAACGTTTTTATATATTTACTAGCTGTTATGCCCGGCCTTGCACGGGTGGAGTGTATAAATTCAATTTTTTAAGTTTTCTTAAAATATATTCATATAATTTTGTAAATCAACAATTACCGATCATCCCGGTATCCCAGACACCTTTCCTATCCCGGTGTTCCCTGTAATTTTATCCTATCCCTGTGTTCCCGGTAATTTTTTCTATCCCGGTGTTCCCGATAATTTGTCATATCCCGATATTCCCGGTAATTTTTCCTAACCCAGTATTCCCGGTAATTTTTCCTATCCCTGTGTTCCCGGTAATGTTTAATATCCCGGTGTCTTTTTCCATCTTAATAAAATAACAAATTCGGAACAACTATAAAAAAATATCTGGTTAATGTTAATAAATCTAGTGAAAAAAGTAACCAATTTGGAAATGAAATAAACGGTCTAGTTCTAGTAGTAAGTATAAGAGTCTAGTGAACCGTGTCTTTTGAAACAATGTATTATTTTAAACTCGTTTACCATGAAAAAATAATTTACAATTTTCCATAAATATTTTTATTTAAAGGAAAAAATCTTAAAATAAAGGATAATAACGTTTGATAATGAATTATTTGAAATTATTTTGATGTTTTCATAGCTGATAAAGCTTTTAAATGGACAATTATAGAGTTTTCCTGTTAAAATATTTAATTTTTGAAGGTTTTCATCTCGCTTACAATAGTGAGTCGAGCAGATCTACTCTGGTAGAGAAATGGAGAAATAAGCGTTTTCGGCTATAAATTCGTTAATTACTCGTAATTGTTCGATTTTCGAGCTTGGAAAACTTGACAGTGACAATCGACACCTCGAGATACGTCTATGTACCGAGTTTTGACCACGCCTTCGGCGTGGTTTGGGAGGAGATGTGTCCTCCACACACATAGCCACAAACGTTTTTAGTTATATACTAGCGGATATGCCCGGCCTTGCACGGGTGGAGTGTATAATTTTTTTTAAATTAAATTTTCTCAAAATATGTTTATAATTTTTAAATCAGCAATTACCAATCATCCCGGTATCCCAGACGCCTTTTTCCTATCCCGGTGTTCCCGGTAATTTTTCATATAACGGTGTTCCCGATAATTTTCCAATCCCGATGTTCCCGATAATTTTTCAATCCCGATGTTCCCGATAATTTTCCTATCCCGATGTTCCCAATAATTTTCCTATCCCGATGTTCCCGATAATTTTCCTATCCCGATGTTCCCAATAATTTTCCCGATGTTCCCGATAATTTTCCTTTCCCGATGATCGAGATAATTTTTATGTCCCTGTAATCCAGGTACTTTTTTTCCTATCCCGATGTTTCCGGTAATTTTTCTTTTCCCGGTGTTCTCGGCAATGTTTCCTGGTAAATTAATGAGTCTAGTGAACAAAAATAACAAATTTGAAACAATAATAAAAGATCTAGTAAATTTAAAAGTCTAGTGAACGGCTTCATTTAAAACAATGTTTTATTTTTAAGTCGTTTTCCATGAAGAAAATATACACTTTTCCATAAATATTTAAATTTTAAAGGAAAATATCCTAAAATAACTAATAAAACTAACGTTTCAAAATTAATTACTTGAATTTATTTTGGTGTTTTTACAACTGATATAGTTTTTAAATAGACAATTATCGAGTTTTTCCTTTTAAAATATTTTATTTTTGAAGGTTTTCATCTCGTTAACAATAGTGAGTCGAGCAGATCTACTCTGGTAGAGAAATGGAGAAATAAGCGTTGTCGGCTATAAATTCGTTAATTACTCGTAATTGTTCGATTTTCGAGCTTGGAAAACTTGACAGTGACAATCGGCACCTCGAGATACATCTATGTACCGAGTTTTGACCACGCCTTCGGCGTGGTTTAAGAGGAGATGTGTCACATACCCACATACATACATAGCCACAAACGTTTTTAGTTATATACTAGCGGATATGCCCGGCCTTGCACGGGTGGAGTGTATAATTTTTTTTAAATTAAATTTTCTCAAAATATATTTTATAATTTTTAAATCAGCAATTACCAATCATCCCGGTATCCCAGACGCCTTTTTCCTATCCCGGTGTTCCCGGTAATTTTTCATGTAACGGTGTTCTCGGTAATTTTTCGTATAACGGTGTTTCCGTAAATTTTCCTATCCCGATGTAATAATTTTCCTATCCCGATGTTTGATGTTCCCAATAATTTTCCTATCCCGATGTTTGATGTTCCCAATAATTTTCCTATCCCGATGTTCCCGATAATTTTCCTTTCCCGATGATCGAGATAATTTTTACGTCCCGGTAATCCAGGTACTTTTTTCCTATCCCGTTGTTTCCGGTAATTTTTCTTTTCCCGGTATTCTCGGCAATGTGTCCTTGTAAATTAATGAGTCTAGTGAACAAAAATAACAAATTTGAAACAATAATAAAAGATCTAGTAAATTTATTAGTCTAGTGAACCGCTTCATTTGAAACAAAGTTTTATTTTTAAGTCGTTCTTCATGAAAAAAAATTTACACTTTTCCATAAATATTTAAATTTTAAAAGAAAATAATCTTAAAATAGGGGAAAATAACGTTTCAAAATTAATTATTTGAATTTATTTCGGTGTTTTTACTACTGATATAGTTTTTAAATGGACAATGATCGAGTTTTTCCTGTTAAAATATTTAATTTTTGAAGGTTTTCATCTCGCTTACAATAGTGAGTCGAGCAGATCTACTCTGGTAGAGAAATGGAGAAATAAGCGTTTTCGGCTATAAATTCGTTAATTACTCGTAATTGTTCGATTTTCGAGCTTGGAAAACTTGACAGTGACAATCGACACCTCGAGATACGTCTATGTACCGAGTTTTGACCACGCCTTCGGCGTGGTTTAAGAGGAGATGTGTCACATACCCACATACATAGCCACAAACGTTTTTAGTTATATACTAGCGGATATGCCCGGCCTTGCACGGGTGGAGTGTATAATTTTTTTTAAATTAAATTTTCTCAAAATATATTTATAATTTTTAAATCAGCAATTACCAATCATCCCAGTATCCCAGGCGCGTCTTTCATATCCCGGTGGTTCCGGTAATTTTTTACTTCCCGGTATTCCCAGTAATTTTTCTAATCCCTGTGTTCCCTATATTTTTCCACTTTCCCGGTGTTTCCGGTAATTGTCCTCTATCCCGGTGTTCCCGATATTTTTCCACTTTCCCAGTGTTCCCGGTAATTGTCTTATATCCCGGTGTTCCCAATAATTTCCTCTTTCCCGGTGATCCCGGTAATTTTCCTCTATCCCAGAGGTCCAAGTAATTTTCCTCTATCTCGGAGATCCCGGTACCGGTAATTTAACTCTGTTTCCATGAAAAAAATTCACATTTTTTCATGAATATTTTATTTTTAGAGAAAAATCTTAAAGTCAAGAGAAATGAGTTTTGAATTTAATTATTTGAATGTATTTAGGTGTTTTCAGAACTTTTGAAACTTTTAAATGGACAATTATTGAGTTTTTCTAATAAAAATATTTAATTTTGAGGTTTTCATCTCATTTACAATACTGAGTCAAGCATCTCTACTCTAGTAGAGAAATTGAAAAGATTTAAAAAAAGTCTGGTAAATTTTTTTGGTCTAGTGAGTCGTGTCTTATGAGCTATTCCATGAATATTTAAAATCTAAAGGAAAAAATCTTAAAATAGGGGAAACTAACGTTTCAAAATTAATTATTTGAATTTATTTTGGTGTTTTTGCAACTGATATAGTTTTTAAATGGACAATTATCGAGTTTTCCTGTTAAAATATTTAATTTTTGAAGGTTTTCATCTCGTTAACAATAGTGAGTCGAGCAGATTTACTCTGGTAGAGAAATGGAGAAATAAGCGTTTTCGGCTATAAATTGGTTAATTACTCTTAATTATTCGATTTTCGAGCTTGGAAAAGTTGACAGTGACAATCGACACCTCGAGATACGTCTATGTACCGAGTTTTGACCACGCCTTCGGCGTGGTTTAGGAGGAGATGTGTCCTCCACCCACCCAGTCACACACCCACAAACGTTTTTAGTAATATATAGATAGATAGATAGATAGATAGATATACCGGAAATAGAGCGCATATTGCAGATTAACAACAGCAAAAGTCCGTTTGGTCTGCGAGCCGGAATAGTTTTATTATCGATCTTTGCTTCACTCCCTCCCTCCTTCTCAAAATATGGTAATGGAAAGCATGTTATATATATAAAATTAAATTCTCTTTAACGTGGTATAAAGTTTTTGTTAATAACTTAAATAGTTTTCATTTTGTAGAGGGTAGAAGCGCGCATTTTCCTTTTTTTTTGCGGAAAGGCCAAAAAATCAATGTTTTTCAGCGCGCTCTAGCGGCAAAACCACTCTTCAGAATATCAAAGTTAAATAGCTCATTTTGTAGGAAATTTGGTTAACTTTAACTTTGTAATTGAAATTATCTTCGAGAAATTTATAGTTTTTGAAATATAAGCGAAGAATCGAAAAAGGAGCAAAAAATTATAGATTTTTTGCGGCATCGCGGGAGCACTCAATACGAATGGGCGTCGCCACAGGTTGGCATCCGTGTTGTGTTATTTTAACTCTAATTTAAGAAAAAATATTCCTTTTTTCTCCTATTTTGTTAAGAAAAATAATCCTTTTTTTCTCCTATTTTTTCTTAAATTCTCCTATTTTTCCTATTTTTTTTACGAAAAATCGGCTGCGGTGCCTGCATTTATTAAGTAGAGGAGCTAAAAATAAAAGGGCAGGGGTCTAGCAAAGTCTCACGATCTGGTAGGTCAATAAAAATTTCAAGTCAACATAAACATTAAAGAGAATAGTAGTTTCTTTGATTTTTTATGCAATAGGATAGAATTAACTAACATTTTTTTGGGGGGGTAAGTAATTTTATTTTTAATTTTAATTAAAAGTTAGAAGCTAAGTAATAAAAAGGAATATTAGTAGAAAATATTAACAGTTACTAAATTCACAAAAAAATTTAACTACTGAAGTTAAGGATATATATTTCAATACTTCTCATTAAATCTTGTCAAGGAGGTCCAAATTTTTCAGAAAAAACTTCTTGCAATTAATAAACATTATTTGATATATTAACAGTTATTTGAATGAGAACATATATAGCAAAAGACATTTCCTCGCTAAGTAATCAAATTGAGGATTCAAGGTATTTGATTTACTTAAACAACTTTTCATGAATGAACTTAGACTGTGTCCAAGAAAGTAAATATAAATTTAACAAGGGTTTAATACCTGAAATATAAATAGCAAGCAAATCCCAGGGTAACCACTCAATTTTAGAAAAAATGCCTAGACTTTTCCAGGATAATTAAGATTTTCTAGTCAAAAAAGCTAGCAATTCACATATTTTTTTCTGGTCAAATTAAAATTCCTCTGACGTATAGGAATCCTGAAATCTTGGGATAATACTGTGTGGCAGATAAAATACAAAATGAACACCATAAATCGTCGGCTTACAGGCGAAAGTCACTTTTAGCAGATCTTTTGAAAGCGGTGGAACAGCTCAAACGAACGAGCGGAGTCTTGGCTCATCTCTAAAATCTCGCCAAACTGTAAATCTTTTTCAGAGGAAGCACCAGATGCACAAAAGGCTTGTACAAGTTACAAGCTAAAGACTAACCCCTATCCAACACCTTCCTCCAAAAATATCAATATCCACATCTAAATTGCAAACATCCATCACAATGAGTAAATACGGTTTACACTTCAAATTAATTAAATTTGAATGAATAAATGTTATAATATTTTCTCGCTCTCTCTTTGTGGACGGGGCGGCTTTGTGGCAGCCTTGCGCTGGGTGTATTTTTCTCTATGTGGTAGTAAAAATTCTGTGTATGTCTGAAT
Source organism: Tetragnatha versicolor (assembly GCA_024610705.1). Classification (NCBI taxonomy): domain Eukaryota; kingdom Metazoa; phylum Arthropoda; class Arachnida; order Araneae; family Tetragnathidae; genus Tetragnatha; species Tetragnatha versicolor. The sequence goes on from JANDEH010000007.1 coordinate 46,064,013, forward strand.
TACTTGAGAAATCAAGCCACAAGGCAAGGAATATACATCACCAAATCCAATTCAATCCACCAGCTTATATAAATTTAATACTTTCTAAAACTTTAAAAATTTAATTTTTTTATTTCTCTTCTACGCTAAGACCTTGGCAACAGTAAAATGACTGCCAAACTTGGCATGACCTCCTACAGAGTATTTGAGCAAAAAGTGAGTTAGTGCCTTTCGCCTGTAAGCCGACGAAATAATGTGTTGGGCATAGTTTGGAAATTAAAAAAATAATTAGATGAGAAAAATAAGATTTAATAAATCTCACAGTCCAATAAAAACCGAACCATCAATTTACTTAAATAAATATTCATTTACAAATCTATATTTCAAAGACTGCAGAATAAAATATGACTGCACTAGGAAAAGAATTAGTGTCTGTACAGTTATTTAAACAAAAGTAGAAGTAATTAGAAAAATAAAAGTTAAAATACAATTACTGACTGTATGTACATAAGATCAAATATTTACACAAAGTGTGGCACAACATTTTTGTAATAAAATTACACAGAAGGTTTTTTGAAAAAGAATTAATATTCTTAATTACTGATTGCCTTTAGGGGTATTAAAAGGGATGACCAAGCTTTCATTGTTTTCCACATGCATGCTTTGAACTGCAGCTAAAATAGAAATGTTAGCTTCTTTTACCTGAAAAAAAAGCATAATTTATGGTAAATATTAACCAAGATTTAACATAACTTTCAGTTTTAAATTTTTGGTTTGTAAATAAAACCTAAAGCATTAATACAACTCAAACATTACAGTCTATTTAAGCATTTCATAAATTATTTTTGAAAAGGTGGGAGAGGGAGAATAGAAATCTTTGTTAAATCTATAAGTTGATAAAATATTTATACACAGAGAGAAGTATTTCTGCAACGGAGTCATGCTCTAGATTTACTAGACAACTTGAAAATATATAGTCAAAATATTTTTAAAACTCTTATAGGCAAAAAAGGCATTAAGTTTATTTTGGAGACTTTTGAAAGTGATATAATGACGCCATCAAACAAGGGAATTCTCAAAATTTCGGCAAGCTGATTGATAAGCGATCAGTGTGCTGGTGAAATTGCAAGACACAAAAGAAAGCAGTGTAATGAAAAAATACATTAGTTGGGTAAGAAGTGACTTAATGCCTTTCTCCTGTAATCCATTTGCTGTCGTAAGGGCATGATAGTAGTTTTAATGAGTTTATAAGAATTTTTAAACACAATTTTTATTCTGCCTAGACTTCAGTAGACTCATCTCCACTATAATAAAGTTATTTGTTACATAAGTAGTTATAATGATAATGGGAGAGTTTAGCATAAAATTTATTTACCATCTGCCAATCTAGATCACAAATATTAAATATTATAAAAAATTTTTTTTGTTTTAATGAGTATATTTTTTTAAATATTTAGGGAATACTTTCATCAATATTTTAAATGAAAACTCTTAAAAACTGGTTTAAGATTGTTATTGCACAATAAACATAAAATATCAATGCATATTTTAGGCTATATGGAAAGAGTTATCCATAATAACCACACTTGTTGCTGCAGAAGTTAAAACTAATCTGTAGAAGTCATGAAGTCATAAGATCAGAGATAAGTGTGATGAAACTTGTGCCCAGACTCCAGATAACTGGTTAGTTAAGAACATCTTGCATCATGTTTGATTGGGAATCCATACTAATTTTAAAATCTTACAAAGCATAAAAATATTAACTAAAATATGAAATCATTTTCACCACTATATACAAAAAGACCATATTTTTATATTAATAAAGTGGTTAAACATTTACTGAATGAAATTATGGAAAAATTATAGAGAAAATAGCATACCAAATTACGATCATTTTCAGAAAGAGGCTCTTCAGACAAAGTCCTTTCTAAATGAGGAGTATCTTGTAACAGATAGGACTTTTCAGAATACTGGTGCTTGCATAATGTTGATTGAATTCTTGATTCATAGTCTTTCGTTTTATCAACTGGTTGGTCAACAGGAGAGTTGAGGGCTGGGACATCAATATAGCTACTAGAATGACAAAAAATATTAAGAAAAATAATTTAAATTTGCATTTACCATAGAAAAAGTTTTCTGTAAACTTACTTTGCTGTTTTTTGTAATATTCTGTTGAGTTTTTCTTGTTGGTCCCCAATACCATCAATGGACTGTTTGTGGGATATGCCTTGACTAAAAAGAATTTTAATTACATATACTATCATATGAAATTAGAAAAATTACATACCTACTACACTCTAACTAACACACACCTAGGTATAGAAGATGGCTCCCCTACTGGATTTCCTAATAGATTTGTTTTATCATTTTGTTCACTCTAAAAAGAAACAAGTCTAAGTTAAATTAAGAAAACAATTTTTCAGAGAAAAGTTAGTATTTATATTTCTAATTAAGTCCATGGAAAAAATGAATAACCTTTCATCAATGATTTATTTTATCAGCATGTAGAAGCAATAAACAATAAATTTTTTAGAAAAACAAACTTTATAATATAATTTATACAACACACTATAAGGAAAAATTTGAAAGTTAACAGGTGGAATATTTTTCAATGAAAGTTTTTCTTTTAAGAAACATATATAGGTATCTTACTTCATATATATCATCGTCTCGATTTCCGCAGCAACTACAGAGGCCCCCCATTTTTAAACACTTAATTGAAAGATAAAGTTCTTAAAAAATTAAAAGGACAGAAGTTTTAAGTCAACGTCACAAGGGAGAGGTAAAATTAAAAGAGGGTGATTGAAAGGACTCATTGACAGGGGCAGTGAGTGAGATTTTATAAACGTCGATAAGACAGCGAAAGGCAAAACATTGTCATGTGATAAGAGCAGACGGATTAACGATACACAGAACGAAACTATTTAATCGATATTATGAAGAATTACTTTAAATATATTTTGCTGTCGCCAGAGGTTTTAAAAATTCTAAAGTATGTAATTTCAATGTAGATGGTTTGAATAATTCCACTGAAAATTTATTAATACATATTTTTACATGAGAAAGGAGAAACATCGGAATCCTGAATGTCGTGAGGTGTGACGTAATGGACTAATGGTCGTGGCTACGCTGCCGGCCGGCGGCCGGCAGCGTAGTACCAGGAGTCCCTGACGCGATATTCCACAATGACTAACTCCCCAGCGCTAGCGCCGCCAAGGGTGCCAAACAAGTCGCGTGTAAAGGAGTGCGAGTGTTGTGTTCAGTGTTTTTAACCATCTTTGAAGAACAGTTCTAAATTTTCGTTTTGAAAATATTTCTTATATATAATTATTGTTATTATTACAAGTAAATATTATCGCATACCTGTGTTTTAAGTTTTATTTACAAATTTTCGTGTATTACCAGTTACATTATCTTATATGTAATCAATTTCCGCCTATAAATGATACCTTCTTACTGACCATTCATAAATGGTTGGGTAGAGAGTATTTCAAAATTTATTAAAAATTCTAACTATAAAACTCAGTTTTTTAAAAACATAAAAATTATTATTTATGCTAACTTTCCATTTTATGTGCATAACTTATATCAGTTAGCTTTTCAATTAATTCTTATTTAATCATTAGGTAATTAGCTGTCTAAAAAGTTGATATAGCCAATTAACTTTAAAAGTAACTAAAAAATGGTAGGCTGCATATTATGTCAATACCCTATTTTTGTGTAGAATCACTTAAATTTTATTTTAAGGGTATTAATTCACAGATAAATTTCTTAAAGTAGGTGTATTGTCTTTTCAGAAATCTGATATTGCAGAGTTCTCTCAAATCCTACATTTCAATTTATTTACATATTTAAGCTATAAATATACATGCCTTTGCCTTTTCTATATATTTTATTTTTGGGTCTTTTATGAAAAATTAAAAATTTTGCCCAAAATGTAATATATTATGAAGTTGCACATCTAAATTTGCTATTTAAATCTAAAAACTCAATGCTAAATTTAGCTATAGTAAGTTGTGTATTCAGGAATGTCAATCGGAAAGGCTCCATTTCACGTTTCCCATTTCAGTCGAACTTTTACCTAATAGGTGTTTTTTCAGAACTTTTTCAGTTAGTGGGAAAAGTTGATAGAGAGAAATCACAAATATATTACTCAAATAACTTCCTATAAAAACTTGAAAATTTAGAATTTTTAATGTTTTTGGAATTTATTAAATAAAAAAAATTAGCATTACATTACCTTAATATTTTTCCTAATTTAAAGTAATACTTTGTAATGTTTAATTGCATATATACATTAGGGTGGTCCACATTCCTATGGGAAAAACTAAACTTCATCCTAGACACAACGTCGCCCCCTCTTTTTTTTACATCTACCTATAGTATTATTCTGGCAAAGTTTCAACTTCCTACTTCAGTTTTAGGAGGGTGCTCAATGGCCCTAAAAAACTGCACTTTTTAGGTTTTTTCGAAATTTTGGCTAAATTGGCTGAAAAATAAGTAAAAGATAAATTATTTTGACACCTACTTTATTTATACACTTAATATATGATAATAAATTGAAAATAAAATAGTTAAAAGCATCATTTTTTAAGTATGAATGTTAAGAAACAATATTGACGAGTTAGTTTTTTGTTGACTAGGAAGCAACAATAGCAGGGCTGTTAAAGGGAATAATTGTTCAGATTGTGCAAGAGGCACCAAAATTGGTGGAAATATAGTTTAAAACATGCTGAATCCAAAATCGACCAGAATCACTCTGGCGGAAGTGCCGTTTGGGACTTCCGGTCAAAAACAAAATGGCCGCCAGCGGGCCTATTTTCGGTTCTTTTAATAATAGAAAGACATTTTTGGTGGTCAAATATTATGTTTTAAGGGTCAAAAAATATGATCCTGGTTAAAAAATATGCAATTTGTTTTAAAAAGTAACAAAAATTCAATCAAAGCTCAAAATAGTAATATAGTCCTATAACAAGCAGTTGCTTGAAAAAATAATTTTTTAAAGTTATTTTCTTCGACGGTTTTATATGTTTTATGAAGTGCTGATTCCGAATATCTAGTTCACTTTTACGTGGAAGGTCAGCTTCATATCAAAAAATGCAAAAATATGTGAAAAAATTGCAAAATTTTCACTTTATCTTCGGATTTTTTCGTATATTTAAAAAAATATTAGTTTCTCGAAAATTACTTGAATTACAAAGTTAAAGTAAACAAAATTTCCTACAAAATGCACTAGTCAACTTTTATTTTTCAAATAATAGTTCTGCTGTTATAACGCACTGAAAAACAGGATTTTAACACAGATGATTTTAACGCATTTTTGCGGATCCAGAGAAAAATTTTGAAAAATATAAAAATTAAACTAAATACAATATAATAAGACATATTGACGCTTAGAAACATCAGGCTTTACGAAAAAAAATTGTTTTTTAAGCACAGGAAGTCTAAAAGCAAATCCATAAAATTTTTAAAGTGTCAAAAAGAAGGGCCATTGAGCACCCCCTAAAAATTGGAGTAGAAAGCTAAAATTAAAGGAGGATGATACTATGGGTAAATGTAAAAAAATTAGGGGGCGACGTTTGGGCTGGCTTGAAAAAAGTTTTTTTGGACCACCCTAATATACATATTATTAGTATACCTTTTTTAATTACATAGACTCACAGCTCTAATCAAAAATAAATTTCAAATGAGCATTTTACATGATGACACTATTTCCTTGAGCTACATATATATGTGTACAATTTATTTAATTATTCTTTAATGTTTTTAAAATTTATTAAATAAAAAAAAATATTACATTATCTTCATATTTTCCCTAATTTAAAGTACATACTTTGTACGTTTAATTGCATATAATACCTAAAATAAGTACATGTTATAAGTACCTTTTTTTTAATTACATAGACTCACAGATGAATTATCTGAGTATAATTTCATCACTATTACTCTTCTCATCATCTTGCAAAAGGCAATACTCCTTTCTTAAATCACCCAAACAATTTTCTTTAAAACTGTTTAAATCCATCACGAATTCACGATCAAAGACGAGCTAACAAGTACAAAACAGCGCGCGCACGTAACGTACTTGCTTTGCTGTGTGTGGAATGCGGGTTGCCGCATTGGACGAGGGAGGGTTACCAAAAGCGACCGGGCGAGTGACTCGTTTGGCACCCTTGGCGGCGCTAGCGCTGGGGAGTTAGTCATTGTGGAATATCGCGTCCCTGACACTAGGTTGCCGGCTAGCAACTGGTTACTGGAGCATCTCACGTCAGTGGTTCCCAACAGGTGGTCCGGCGGACCACTGGTGGTCCGTGAGAAGATTTTTAAACTTGTGTGGAAATTCAAAAAAATAGTAACAACACCTTTCAGGAAGTAGAAAAAACCATGGATGCAAAAAACATAAATAAAAAATCCTACGTGTCATAAGTAAAAAATCTCTTTTGGCGCAAGTTTCCATTAGCATCCGCTTGGCGATTTGGCGAGTATGACTGTATAGGTTGGCGTTAGTGGAAGGGTTGTTTTAATGAGTGGTGCGTTGAGTTGCCTTCTTGTAGTATTTCGTTGCTACTTGCTACTTGCTAGCTGTGCTTATTTTCGTACTAAAAAGCAGGTTGTTAGAACTTACGTTCTGCGGTTATGATTTCAGGTATTTTTTCAGGTTATGATTTCTATTTCTCCAGTATTTTTTGCTTGCGTTTCTTTTCCCTTTTTGAAAGTACTGCCGATTCAAATATAATTAATTTTATTATATACAAATATAATTAGTATAAATTAATTTTTTTAAAGAATTTTAGGAAAATGATTTTAAATTTTGATTGTTTTTATTAATATTACTCCATAAAAATAACCAAACTAATTTTAATATCCAAATATAATTTTTTTCATAGAATTTATATTTCTTATATCACTCGATTTCCATTCGTTTCTGAATTTATTTGTTTAAAATATTTCTAGTTTGGGCCTACTTTTTTCGGTGATTAGATTTGTTGAGAAACAAAAAGGTTTTTGTGAAATTGTATTTGTGTATGTAAAATTATAATTAATTGATGTAGAATAAAAATATTGGAAAGAATTTTATTTTTTTACTACAATTTTTTAAAATTATTTTTAGATTTTAATTTTACTTCATCAGTAAATAAAATTTTAAAAAACCTTGCCTGAAGAAGTAAGGTATTCGCCTGGGATTAAGTTCTTGAGAAGTTGATAACTACAAAATAAAATTAAATATTTTGAATCAATCACTTCATCCCCAGTCAACTAGAAAAATTATCCAACAACCAAAATACCAAGGAGAATATTTTTAATCTTAATAGTTATAATGTGAAATTTCACTTCCAGCTAAATCCCCTAGATGGCACTTTTTCTATTTTAAGAGAAGCGAAAATACCTTTTTTTTCTCTCGTCTCGCTCGTCTCTCCCCCTCCAAAGCCCCCTCTATGCAAACTCCGCCCTCTGGTCTGGCTGGTCATTTTTGTCTAAGATAGAGAGGAGCAACTCTAGTGACTGGGGGTGAGTCAAATACAATATTTTTTCCATGTAATAGAAGGGTTTTTGCACACTTATTATTTAGAAACTAAATAACCATTAATTTAACATATTTTATATTGGATGCCAAGCTTATACCTTTACTTTTAGGCGTGAAATTCCTTTTTTTTAAATGAACGAAAAGGAATAGAAAAAAGGAGGATGTTTTTTTGGTTTTTAACAATTATAGCATCTGTTAATTATTAGAAAATATTAAACATTATACAGGGCTCATACGCTCCATGAAAATTATTCTCATTTTCAAGCACTATGGAAACTCCTTGAATTTGGTTGTACTCCTTGATAACTTCTTGATTTTCATCATATACATTTCTTTTAAAAAATATCTCCCCGATAAAAATGGTTTTAATCAGCAGATTTTAATCCGTTAAAAATCATGATTTTTTGCGAAAGTTTAGGGTTTTTTGTTGAGTGTTTCGTGTTTCCTGCAACTTTCTCTGATGGCCGCAGAAATCTATTTTTTAAAAATCTTGCTAGATCTAATCTAGTATTAGGTATCTGATCTGGAATTTTTTAAAAACACTTCTTGTATACTCCTTAATTTTGGTTTGTGAAAATTTGTATGAACCCTGATTATAAATAAAATAATTTATTTTAATATAACAAATTTAAGTAGAAAAATATTATTTTTAGATTTTGGTGCCATGCATTTTTTTAAGCAAAACCTTTGTTAAAAATTCAAAGCGTGAAAATACGCCTTGCTAGTTAATAGCGTATTTCCGATTTTTAATGCGTGAAATACGCTCCCTAGAGGTGTTAAAATTATCTCTGCCTACCTGATGTAATATAACTGTTTATTAGAATATAAACTTTTAAGTTTAGTTTTAAGAAAAAAAAACGTTTTTCTGTGTAACTTTTGTTTTCACTAGTATAATTCTGCATGTACATTATTGTTTTAAGTAAAAGTTCCGAGTCAATAAAATCGAGGAATCAAACTTCTTTGGAGGAAAAGCTATTGGTTAAAACTTCGTTTATAAGTACTCAATTATATAAGGTCAATTATAAAACACTTAGTTTAAATCCTCATAAACTTTCAATTTTTCCGGAAGCCCCCCTTTGGAAAGTTTCCAGTTTTTTTACGGCCATTCCTATCTCTTCTCACACGATTGATTTTTCTTTTATAGCTGAAAAACTGAAAATGGTATAAAATTTCAATACTTAAGAATATAATTACTTCAAAATTAGTTCAAAAAAGAGCGATGATGTTAAAACTTCATAGAATGTGATGGCAAAAAAAATTATCATCTACTGTTAATGTTAATAATACATTTTGCTAGGGGCGAACTCGCTGCAAGTAAAAAGGTTTCTAGAAATAACTCAAGAACTAATTATATCATCTATTACCTTTTGGAACAAAAATTAACCGCATACATTTCTCTAAAAATAATTTAAAATTTTATAATATACCATCTAACAGTTTTTACGAGAGTTCAAATTGCGCGCAAATAAAAATTTCAAAATCGGCGGCGGTCACTTGAATACTTTTTTTAAAATATAGAGAGTAATGTTAAGCTACAGCTTTCATTAATAGAGTACTAATCAAGCCCCTTTTTCTACTTGTAACTTGCAGCAATCCAATTAAAAGAATTTTCTAGATATTTGAGGAACAACAGCTGTAGCAAGTTTGCAAAGTTTCGTGTTTGAAATTATTTTTCTAAGTGGTGAATAGGTGGAGATTTGAAATAAAGAGGATTTTGATTTAGGTAGAGGGGAGAGTGTTGTACTTTCGGCCCCACCACATTTTAAATTTCGGTAAAAAATTTAAATTTGAAATTGTGGTCGATTTCGAATGTAAACAGATGCAATCTAGTTGCTAACTTGAAATAAGCTCTTTAAAATAGTTATATTATATAAATTTTATATAATAAATTTACGGTTTTTAGATGCTCATACTTTTTTTAGTGCATAACTACATTAAAACTTTTCTTCCCCCATAATTATGACATGATAAAGTGGGATCCCCGAGATTTTGAATTTTTAGTTTTTATAAGTATTTGAAATCGTCGGATTTCAATTCTTTTATTTTTATATAACTTTGAATGCAAAAACACCTGATGTTGTACCTTCGGACACCATAAGTGATGTACCTACGGACATGTTCTTGTGGGTGCATGTAGCTAATTGGCGTTATTTAATCGGGTTTCATTAAAGTGAATATATTTTGATGCATAGTAAATTTATTCTAAATGGTTATCCATTTGTCTGCGATTATTTTCAAGTGATTTTTAGATAAAAAATTAAATATTTTGTGATTTAAGCTACTTTTTTAAATTTTTGATTCTACTTTGCATTTAATGTAAAATATGGTTTAAAATCTTAAGCACCCTATCGTATTAAGTTTTACAAAAAAATCTTAAAACATCCAATGAAGAAGATTTGTAAAAGTTATTACCACCAAATGCTTGCACAACTAAGTGTCGATCAAATTGTTTTTTTATCAGTGAAGTGATCAGATCAATCAGCATGATTGATGAAACTATTACCTTAAATTTCGATCCGAAAATCCATGTGATTTATGTATTCTTGGTAAAAAATCAAGACTTTTATCAATAAACTTCGTTTTAATGATCATTTACGATCTAAAAATACATTACTTTAAAAAATCTTAAGAAAAACTTCCCTTTTTAAGGGTGTCCGCAGGTACAAATGGGTCTGTCCCCTATTGTACCTTTGGACACAAATTTTTTCAAGTTATTAAAAATCCAATTTTCAAGATCTTAGCTAATAAAAAATATACCCCTACTCACAAAGCTTAGGACTATAAATATAGGTTGGGCACTTTAAATGGTCAAAATATGATTTCACCTGTCTTAGAAAAATACAAACGTGATTTTTGTCCGAAGGTGATACACTCTCCTCTATGTATTAATTATTGTATGATTTTGGTAGTATGGTGAAAATAGCCATTTCAAAAAAAAGACTGCAAATGGCGATTTTTGCAAACTTTTACTCTGTCTCTTTAAAATTTGCTAAGAATGCTTATGTTCATGGCTAAGTTTTGCAGAATACGGCCAATGTTTAGATGTCATAGTTTCAAGATGGTTTGATAAGTTCAATATGAAGAATTTTTGTCACAATCATAGCTTCTATCTATTGCAGGCAACACACCTTACTAATTCTTTGCCATTTGAATGAAATATTTAAAAAAAACGGGATCAAAATCCATTAAGACAGCTCAAGATAGTTACATTTTTTTTGTTAAAATATGCTGTATATTAAAATATTAATTATAGGTTCAAAAAAGCGATATTAATGCGCACAACACTTTTAAGCAAAAAGTTATCAGAACGATGTCACGAAAAATCCATTCTATGCAAAAACTAGCAACAACCGTTCATAAAACAAAAAAACTCATAGCTTAATTTGTTTTTTTATTGAACGATTTTTGCATTGACCTGATATTTTGTATATCCATCAGAATTACTTACGGTAAGCGAACTCAGCGATCCTTTGCATTATAACACCGTGATAAAAAACAACTCACTGGAAATTGGAGTGTTACTTTTAATGTTGTTTAAAATATTTATTACATAGATTACATGATAATCAAAGCTTATTATTTGTTAATTAATTTGCTCACAGAATTTATTTGATGTTGACATTTTCATTTCAAAATTTCAATATTTTTCTGTGTCAATGAAATTGGAGGAATAAAACTTTTTTGGGGGAAAATGCTTATTTTTTTATTAAAACTTTTTGAACATTAAATTGCATAAGAAAATCAACTAAAACATTTTTCAGCTAAGATAAAATTCTAAATACAGTATTTTTATATAAAATTTTCAATTTTATATAAAGATACGCTATTCCCTTTCAATACGGAACGCAATTCCCTTTGAAAGAAAACGCTTTTTTTCTGCCTTTTTATCTATTCACTGCATTTACATATGAGAGGAATTTTATGATTTAAACTAAACTAAACTGTATAATTAGAGTATGTGATAAAATATTAACTAGAAAAATTTTTAACTTCTTTACTCAAATTTATAATCTCTCATAAAAATTACGGGAAATGTTATAAATCCGGGCAATAATACTAATGCCGGCGTATTTCGAGCAAAATGATAAATACTCATTGATAAATGTCGAATTTATCACAATACCCTCCTCATTTCGGGCATTATCTTTTTCGGGTTTATCTCTTCCCGTAGCATGTATAAGTATTTGAAAGTAATGCAAAATATTTACAATGTTTCAAAGTGTTCAAAGTTGGTAATAGTGATTACAGACACTCCCAAAAAACATTCATCCGAAAAATGTAAGCATGTTGTATAAAAACTGTATCTTATGGATGAAACAAAAATATTTTAAACAAAGTAAGTAACACAAATTCCTTTTCCCACCAATTTTCTTTAAAGGCCAATTTTATTTTTAAAGTAGTATGTAGTAGTTGTATTTAAAGTAGTTTTAAAAGTAGGAAAAGACAATATGTCGACAAATTAAGTATGCCTTAACAAGAAAATAAATTATCTTCTTGATTTTGCGAGTAAATTTTAAATGTCCCTTGTGCTCTGGTATCTTAAACTAATTACTCTTTGTGTACAAGTGATAAGTGTAACATTTCATATTTTGTTTACTGTGTTTTATAAATAATATTCTAATTAAAAACGTAAACCCGGCATGCATATCAAGAATAAAGGAATGCGTCGTAATCAATATTGTTTTTGATTTCCGTGTTTTGCTGTTTTATATGCACTCTTTAATGAATTACTAATTCGTACTTAAATGCTCTTCGAGTAATAATAATTTATTCTTGGTAACGTGAGACATAATTAATAGCAGCTTTTAATGTGGATAGAATAATTCTTTTATTTTCCTAATTAGTTTCCAGTGCCGCATGCTTCCAACTTTATTAACTCTAACTCAATTTTAAAATAGCATTGAGAATTATGTAATATTTCAGAGTAATTGAGTGATATTTCAGGTTTTATCCAACCCTTAAAGATAAAAGGTTCTTCTTGAGGATAGTATTTTCAAATACAGGTAATATAACTTATTTTTGGAATGGAGACAACGGCAAAAGGTTAATCAAATAATCATCAATCCAGTAATACCTCTGGAACCTGGGTGCCCATGAAGGATAAGGAACGATATACATGAATTAAAAAAAGTGGGAAGGTAAAGAAGGATCTAAAGTTTCAAAAGTACATTTTAAACCGGACCAAGAGCGTTACAATTTATTCTTTAAAAAAATACGAAAACTCAGGATTACTTTTGGAAAATCTAAAAGTTTATGAATATGTAGAAAAATATATATTTATAATAGCTCAAATATGTAAAATCACATGGATTAACCGAAATGTGAAAAAAATCCTTAAAACGTGTGGTATTAGAGAGCTCTCTGCTTTTTCAAATTTCTGAAATGATGTATTGCATGGAAATCCCAGCCCTAGTTATAAAGTAATAATTAGCTGTTAAGTTAGGTAATTGCTGGGAAATTTCCTCAGTGGATCAATTCATGAAGAATATTCATCCTCAGATTATATTAGATATTTAATTGAATCTGCGTTAAAACTTTTCCTTTCAGATATTTCTGACTAAAAAACCCTTTTTTTTGTTGCCCTCTCTATGAGGCTTCAATTACAAGGGTTTTTTAGTTGTAGCTGACTACAAAACATGAAGAATGGAAGTTGCCCTCAAGTTACAAAAGGTCTGACTTGTTATTTAGCCTGTTTTCTTCTCAGTTTGTTCTTCTTTATATCTGGTGGAATCAAACCTAGATTTGAAATTGCCTTAACTAAAACAACGTGTAATTTTTACTACCTTACCTATATACCTGGCTAGAATACTACTTAAGTGTTCTATATGTCTCACCTTCCCACTTCTTGTTAAAATTTTAATATTTACCAGATACTTACATACTTACGTGCCATGAACAGCCAACGGCGGAACGAGACAAAGAGAGTGGATGGAGGAAATGGGAGACCGAGACACACTGGGGGTGGAAGAGGCGCCGAGTTAGCCCCCCTTGGTGAGGGGTGGGAGGAGAAAGTGCTGAATGCTGACCTTGACCTTCAAGCTCCCATGTACAGGAGGAAGAGAGGAAAACACGTTTCTTGCTGCGCCAACTTTAGCAGGATATTTTTTAATGATTTTAAAATGTTTCATTTATCCTATCTTAGAAAAGGGGACATTGCAGTGAATATTAGCAAGAATATTAAAGTTGGTTACAGATCAGGGAATTTCATTCATCTGGAAAAGTCAGGGAAATTCTTAAAAAAATGAAAAAATCAGGGAAATTTTAAATAATTGACTCACAAGAAGCAATGCAATCTAAATGAGTCAAAACACTACTTCTAAGGGTAAAAATTCCAAACATTTTCTGGGGGAGATACCCCAGACCCCCCTCAATATTTTTAAATAAATATATTATGATCTGATTTTCCTTGAAAATTCTGTGATTTATGAGGAGTGATCTTTATTTTGTATAATATAAAGGGTTTAAAAATGAATTAAAACATTACTTTAAGGGACAAAATTCCAAAATTTTTCTGAAATAGGACCCCAAACTCCCCTCAAAATTTTGAAATTTATTATACTATGCTGGGTTACATTGATAATTATGCTTCTCCTCATTGAGCGGTGCACTTGTGGTGTAGTGGTGTAGTCCAAAAGTTTTAAAATGAGCTAAATGCTTATGATAAAAATGCTTTTTCGAGAGGGAAATTTCCCAAAATTTTTCTGGTGGAGGACCCCCAGAGCCTCCAATTTTATTGGGAATTTCCATTGTTTATATTAAAATTTTTAATTAAATTCACCAAAATTAATGTACGATGTACAAGTCATATAAAACTTGACGTACACTTGTACCCTAAAAAATGTCAGGTAATCCCCTTTAAACCGAAGTCTAGTACTTATTAATGAATGAATAAATTCTATTTCCAATGCACAATATTCCCTCAACTAACTTTAAGTTAGTTAACTTTTCATTGCTGAAAATTTAAAAGAAAAAAAACACTCATATACTATAATCATATTTGATAGTAGTTTTTTATTTATTTGCATATAAAAAATATTATATCCTTATAATTAATATTTTATATTATTACTATTTTTAAAAGTTGCATAATTATTTTTTTATTGTAAACATATATTTGATAGAAGTTTATCTTTGTGTGAAGTAACTAGCTGAAAGTGTTTAAATTATTAGGAAAAGCCGAAAACTCTTTAGATGTATATCAGAGAAATTTTAAAATTATAGGCAGAGAAATTTGTTCCTCAGATTCTGTAACCACCCTGTATTAGCTGTCCTTGCAAATTTTTTTCCCCTGAAATGAACATTTTCTTTTAATGTTTTAAATTACTCAGAATAGTATTACAAAGCATTTTGCAAGGACAGCTAATATTCTTGTATTCTTAATTAAAATAAAATTCAGATTGTTTGTCTGATTATATTGTTATTTTCATTCAATAAAAAATCATTACAGAATTCTTTTGTCGTAAGGTTTTTGTCAGAGATGAAGATATTCCCAGGACTAGACACATCAATTCGCTCTTTTCACTTCTTTTTCCTTAGTTTAATTAACAATCCCACATAAGTACTAAAATACATTGAGGATGATTGGATTACGTTATAGCCTTATATTTATTACAAGGCAAAACAGGGTTTGCAAGGTTTTTTTCTTTTTTCTTCAGGTGGAACAATTCATTAATTAACTAGCAAAATATTGGCTGGCAAAAACAGTGTTTCTTAACTTAGATGAATTTCTTACTTCTTTTATCAATGGTAAATTCAAAGGCATTGAATAACATAAAAAGTCTGAAATATTTGTTTTAATACTTTCCTCAACAAGATTGCTGCAAAATTTTAAATTTCAATCTATTTTAAATATTTGAGTAGTCTAAATCTAAATGTTAATCTGCAAAAAATAAAGAAAAGAAGTACTACCTGTTCCTTGTTCTATGGAATTAAAATAAAAAATTAAAAACATGAGTTAGCAGATCAATCTAAATAACGCAAGCAATTTGAGTTATTTTACGAATTTTTTCTAGAGAGAACATGATGAAAAAAAGTCTAAAATACTTTGAATTGAATTTTTTAATATAAGATTACAGGGCCATTTAGGAATTTGACTCAAATCTGCCAAAAAAGTAGAACAAAAACTATCACTATCTAATTTTTTGTCAAAATATTGCAACTATTACACTTTTTAACATAAAAAAATATCAAAAGGATGTTTTTTGAAGTTGGTCTTAAAAAAGAATTTACAAAAGAGGTAAGTCTTTCTTTCAGCTTTTTCTTCCTAAAAGATTTAAAACTTTTCAAGATGTTCAACAATGAAAATTCATTGATCAAATGAAAAAGGAAAAAAAGTTAATTTTGGAGAAGCATTTATAACTGATGCATTTATTAAACAATTAAACTACTTGTATGTACTTTTGCCTATTTAAACTACTATTTAGTAAAGTTTTAAATTCTTTTTTTTTCTCTGAGTGATTTATTAGTGGTTTAGATTGTTTTTTTACCTTAGAAACATAGAGGTAAATGTAACAGTAGCTAACAGAAAACCAGTTAGTTGACATTCTCTTTTGCCGAAAACAAAAAAAAATATCCAGCAACCCCCAATAGAAATATATAGAAATTAAGTAGTTTTATTATAGTGTTGCTATTTAGATATAAAGTTCCAAAAAATACGGCTCCGTCGAAGGGATTCCCTGCTGGGGTACGAAAATTTATATTATTTTACTTCTCTTTCAAGCAAATCTTCTCGACAAAGATATAAGATTATTTACAAAATTAGTCATATAACTGCACTACATGGTATTTCGGAATACTTAATCTATAAGTAAGAGTTGTATTTTTTAAATTACCTGAGATCATTTTTAAATCTAAATTGAAACCATTTCTTTTGATCAGAATTCATTTCTATAATATGACCTCCTGGAACTAAACTGTCGTTGTGTTTCATGGACATAAAGATTTGAAAGTGTCAGGTATTCTGAATATCTTATGCTTTTGCTCTAGTATTTAAGGGCAGTATATAATTACTCGCCCTTATCTTCCTTTTTTTTCTTTATGTGCGCAGTATTTAGTACATCAGTACAGAAAAATTTTAATTGTTACAGTGGATATAGTGGGCGAACGGATGGGGTTAAAGTTACTTTAAACGTAGATTTTCATGGTTTAACCTTAACGTATTCTAGAAATATATTATTGACCTTTTTTCTAAGAGCAGGTCATCTTATTACAACGCAACCTGTTCATTTTTCTAGGGAATTTGGATTCCCTATTTCAAAAGAGCACACCAAAAGACCCCAAAAACCAATAAGTGAAATTCCCACCACTCCTAATTAAACGTGGGAATCATGCATTAGGTATTTAATTTATCAGCTTTCATAATTGTTTAAATTTATTTTTTACTGTGGATAGATAGGCAACCCCACCTAGATAGGATAGATAGGACCCTACCCACGTTTTTCGTTTTACAAGGAGTTTCAAAAAGTTATTTTTTACTTTTTAGTCCATTTTAAAACCGTTTTTTTAAAGGGTTTTTTATTTCAATAATTATTTTCTGCTTTTCAGTTTTGCTTATGTAAAGTTTCGAATTCGGCCAGAATGGCTTTCAAGGGATTTGATTTCTTTCTCATTTTAATAAAACTAAAAAAAATTCTAAAAGAATTAACTATAACACAAATGGATGTAGTATTATTTCTTTGTTAAAGTCATTCTTATACAGATTTTGCCCTTAGTTGTTCAGATGCCGTTTTAAATTTTTAAAAACACTAGTAATAGGAAAAGGTGTGATTTTGAAAAATATATTGGTGACAGACTTGACTAATTAATTAAACTAAGTTTCTTAGATGTTTTACCGATACAAAATTTGCATAAAGTAATGATACTGTGTAGTATACTTCTATTCTTACAAATTTTCATTTTACTGATGTTTTTAACAACACTTTTAAAGCCATCTCAATAACGAGAGGCAAACTGAACAACAATGATTTTTTTAACAGTAAGGTCGTAGGTTGAACTTTTAAACTTTCTCACCCTGGGGGCTCAGGGGCATCAAATTTAACCGAACTAACGAGATAATATCGCGTTGTCATCCAGATTTGAACTATGTTCAAAATTTCAAGTCTAGCTCATCGGGAAGTTAGTTTAAAATTTATAACTAAATTCCACCCGAACAGACAGATAGACAAGATAGATAACGACCTAATAAAAATGTTGTAAAAAATAAATATTCAAGAAGGTAAAGATTTTTTTTCTATGAATAGAAATTAATATTCGGTGATATTTTCTATATTGAAGGCAGTAAATAAACACCTGATCAAACGATGAAATTTTGGATCTTTGAAACATCTGGAATGTTTTTAGTACTTTTATAGGGGTAACAATAATGAATAACTGTATTTTAAAAAATATTAGTTAAAAACTGTGGCAAAATAGCACTACCACAACAAACGGTCAAAAACTAACCAGTTTTGGAATTTCCCAATGGTTTTCCAAATACATATACCTTTGTATTTTATTCAGGTTAATAAAAACAATCTCCCTGAAAATTGTATCTTATTAACTTCAGACGTTTACAATTTCCTTAAAGTACAACTTAAAACAATTTTTTTCAGATAAAAACGGCTAAGCCGATTGTCTTTTTTCTTATTATCATGTATATTTAGTAATAAGTATATTTTTGACATATTTTTGCAATGAGACCCATTTTACCCCACATTGGGGTAAAATAGGTCATTACTTTTGATGCTAAGTTTAACCAACTTATAACTAAAAAATATTTGATAAAATTAGATGAAAATGTTCTGAAGGATTGTAATGTCAAGATCCAATTGAAAGAAATCCTTAAAAAGTAATAGTTTTGATGAAATAAAACTTAGAATGTGAAAGTACCTTAAAATTGACCCATTTTATCCCAACCCACCCTATACTTCCCTCATTCTAAAATAGCAAACAGTTTTACTGGGAATACTTTACTTAAGAAAATCAGAAATAAAATAAAATACAGAAAGCTATTCGTAACTCACGCTACAGTACTTCGTAACTCACGCTACATGTGTATAAGCGTTCAGTTATTCATGAATATAAATATAATTAAATTGATTTAAACACTTTATTTCATTTTTACTATAAAGTTTATGAGTATATATTTAACAAAAAAGTTGTAAAAACTAATTAATTTATTTTTAATTTTCAAAATAAAACATATATTTTCATTAACAAATTAACCTTTAAAACAAGCAGTTCTAAATATTGATTTTAGATGCTGACATTCCGATAAAAATAATTTTACACAAAATTTAAGCAATGCAAAACACAATTGGATCAATACTGCATAATTATTCCCTAAAATAATTAGAAAATTTTATTTTTTTATTTTTCATGATCATGTCCCTGGAATAGCCCAAAAGTGTTTTTTTCTGATCTTTAACTATAACACATGGCTTTACTCTGTTTTGTTAAAATCATTGCACAGTTTTTGCCTCTAGCTATTATTCAGATGACGTTGTAAATTTTTAAAACAATAGTAATATAAAAAAAGTGTTTTAAAATTATATTGGTGTCAGTAACTAATTATGTATACTTGCATGTACTGTGTATTACTTTTATTCTTACAAATTTTCATTTTACTAATATTTTATACATCACTTCTAAAGCCATCTTGATAACGAGAGACAAACTGCACAACAATGATTTTTTAACAATAAGGTCCAAAAGTTGAACTTCTAAACTTTAATTCCTCCTGGGGGTTCAGGGACAGCAAATTGAACCGAACTAACGAGATAATATCGTATTGTCATCCATATCTGAACTATGTTCAAAATTTCAAGTCTCTAGCTCATGGGGAAGTATGCTTAAAAATTAAAATTGATTACTAAATTCCCCCGAACAGACAGATAGACAGACGGACGTTTCTTCATCAGCAGCATATTCATTGGATTTTTTGTTTCAAATCAATTCCTCATTAAACTTCATGTGCAGTAAAAATTCGTTGAAATTTTTTCTAGATGTAAAAATCTATGAAATTGAAGAAAAATCTCAAAACTATCAAATTTTCCAGCTTAATTGATTGCCATACTTTAAATTAAATGAATCTATAGTACTTTAAATGCACAATGAATTTTGTATTATTTATGCAGGCATTCAATCCAGTAGAACAAATTTGAACATAATTTCTTAATTGAAATATTCGGAAAAAGTTGGGGGCATGGTTGAAACACTCAAACCACAGACAACTTCTTCAATGTTGTTAAATGGGTGGCCATTAATCACTGGACACCTGTGACTGGTGAGAAATAAAGATAACAGTATCCTGTATCGTATCTCGCCCTTTTCCGCTGTCAGCAGAGCAGGTTGTGACTTTGATTGATTTTTACAACCCTCGCCGTTTTCTCTGCCCTTCTCAGACCACCTGCGGTGTGGAAGAATTCATTCGTCTCTCCCTGCTTTCTTGAATGAATGGTCGATTTTGATATTTTTTTCTTAAAAGCAGTGTGTTCCGGGTTCGTTAATTATTAAAATAAATAAAAGAGTATTTAGGTTATTCATAGTATTCCCACCGTTTCTGAAGATAAGAAAAATCGATCAAAAAATGTCTCATCTCTTGCCCTTCATATTTATGCTGATTATCAAAATCAATTAATCAATCGAGTGAACGGAAAACGTTTCTCCTAATTAAACCTTTTAGGCTCCAAAAGCAATGGGGGGAGGCATATTAGAACACAATACACATTCTTCTAAGTTAAAATAAATTCACAAATATGAAAAAAGTAACCAATTATTTAAAAAAAGATTTTTGAATAAAAATTTTCCTTGCACTCTATGGTGGCATCAGTAAAGTTAAGTCCAAAAAAGTTTTGTAAACCAATTTCAATTAAAAATAAATACTTTTTACATTTAAAGCTTAGGATGGTAAATAGGACACATTTGAACGCAAAAAGGTTGGGTCAAATTTTAACAGCTTAAATGTGTCTTTTAGTTCATTTTCTTGATTTTTAGCGCAATTAATTTAGATGTTAAATGCAGTATTTTAAGAAGTTTTAAATTTTCTTAAATTTTTTCAAATATAATAAACAAGATTTTTTCACACAAATGTGAAAAGAAAAGAAATCCTCATTTCTCCAAATGATGATTCAAGTCAAAAATACTTGATAAAATATCAAATAGCACAAAAATTGCAGGAATAGTGTATATTGATAAATTAATCATGTTTTGAGTGTTTCAATATCCTATACCGGAAATTAATCAAAAATGTACTTTTTGTTCAAATGTGGCCCTTTTTCTACTTACATTTACTAGCCCTAAACATTTATTATTAGATTTTATTAAATATTGCAATTGCAAATTAAATGAAAAAGTCGACACATTTAAATATCTTGGATTCTATATTGATAGTAACTTGAAGTGGAAATCTCATTGTAAATATATTGCGCGTAATAATGTTGAATTTTTACCATTTAAAGTCAAAAGTGAGCAACAATTTTCTCATTAATCTCTATCACTCTTGGGTACAATCGCGGATTGACTACGGTCTTACGATTTTCGGAGGAGACTAAGGTAAACTTAAAAAGAGAAGAAAGATTTGTCAGATTTTTATCGCCATCAGTATACTCCATTAATATAATTAACTTCAAACTACTAAACATTTCCCCCGTTCGCTACCTTTTTTTAATATAAAACAAGTCTTCATCTCTATTTAAATCCAAATACTTGTACGAAGCGTAACGTAGTCCGCGAAGACCCATTGTGTGATACATTGTACCTAAAATTTTTTTTTATTTTTTTGTAAACAGTTCTTTTACTTAGCTCCTAAATTTTTTATTACATTACCTATAGTTATCCAAAATAGCCCATCAAAACATATATTTAAGAAGAAATTAAGAAAGTTCCTTTTTTCAATTAATGAAATCGAGATTTTTTTGTTTGCCTTGATATTATTTGTTATTTTAATTTACTGTTATGCTCTTTTTCATTGTTTGTATATTGTGTATTTTATTGTTTACATGTTCAATTTTGTATTTATGTATTTACATATTACTTGTTTACTTATATGAATCAACTGATCCCAGGTGATAATTATATTTTATTTTCAAATTTTGTTCTGTACTTTTAATTCTCTGAAATAAAGAAAGTAAAAAGAAAAAAAACATGGAGAAACCTCTTATCTAATCAATTTAAATAAAAATATATTTTTAAATTTCAATAAAACAAACAATTTTTTAAAAACCTTTAGTTTCGATTCATTATACAGTTTAAACTACTATTTTTAAACAGTATCTTAACATTATTAAACATTATTGAACTTGGAGAAATTACTTCATGATTTTTAGTTTGTTCAAAAAACGAGGTTGTAGCCTAGCCTTGTGAATGTTAAATTTTGCAACTGATTAAAATTTCAGTTACTTTGGTGAGACTATGACACAGACAATTTAAGTAAATTTAAATTTCCGCTCAGCTTTTGTTTCCTATATTATAATTGAAAATCAAAAGAGTTGTGCATCCAATAATATATTTGTTTTATATGTTTTTTCCTAAAAATAAAATAAAGCAAGTAAACTGATTTTATTAAATCTTTTGTAATAAAATTTTATAATAATTTTTAAATAATATTTAAGTTGAAAATGATCGTTATTGACTCCCATAATGGGAAAACCATTTGACCAAAAGGGAGTTTAAGGAAATCCAATTAAAAAACACCAAGATTACTTCGAGTATACAACATGAGGTCTCACTACCAAGTTTCTATAGACCTTGCAGTGGGGTTTGTATAGCTAATACGTTTAAATCTAATACTGCAATTTTAATTTATCTAAAGCAAATAGACATTTATAATAAAAGTCCATTTTCATGATATTTTTTTACAATGCGGATCCAACAGGCAATATTTAACTTATGTGGGCCAAAAATAAAATAAAAAGAACTACTTATTAGGTATAATAAGTCAGTTACTTGTAACAGAAATTTAAAAAATACCATAGAGTATAATTATACCGAAAGTATGGACTAAAATGTGAATAAAATTTGAATCACTAACTAGACTGCCTTATCAACTTGAAAGTTTTTACTTAAAAAAAGGATGAAATAAAACTAAAAATGTAGGTACTACTTTTAAAAATAGTAGAATGGATATTATGAAATGTCAAACCTAAGTAGTTTAAATATTCCGAAATGCGTTTTTATTTCAAAGCTGCAAACCACATGAAAATCTTAAGATGTGTTATTAAATTGCAGCAAATTCGAAAAATTCGAAATTCAAAGAATTTTCTATCTATAGAGAATATATATAGTAGTATATTACAAGTAAAGAAATCAACTCATATAAAAAAAATTGCAGTTCTGAGTCAAAAACGTCAGAAAAAATCTCATCTATCTCAGAAATATAAACCATGAGTACTATTTTTCAATATTCTTATTTAGATTTAAAAAATATGATTATCACCGTAAGGATATACGGATATTATATGAAACTTACTCCAACTATTTAGTAGTGCTTACATTTTTGAATGTAATTTTCTTTTCTGAACAATTACATTTTTCAATTGAAACAAGCCAGAGGTTGTAATTTTATATAACAAAAGTCAATGTATGATGTGTGTGCGCGTTTTTGTTTGTGTGTCTTATATACAAATTTACAGTTTTCTTCCGATCTACACTAAAATTGGAATACATACGTAAAAAAGTACATACGTTTTCAGACTAATCAGGTTTTAATGTTCAATTGTGGAATTCCATAAAATTTTGGAAAATGGACTCACTACCTGTTCCAAATTTTTAACATAAGTTTTTACCATAATATCATTTCTATTGTTTTTCGATGTAATGAATATAAAACTGACCTCAGTTATATCAAAGAACTTCACATTTCTTGCTATTCAGGAAAAAAATGAAAATTTTTTTCTAGAAAAATGAAAGTTTATTTAAAAATATTATTTTTAAATTCACACTTTACCTGAAAATAATTTTTTTATGTTTTTTGGCGTGCTGAAAACGAAAATGACCTCGTTTGATTTTTAAGACACCACAGTTTTATGATATAGATAGGACAATTTTTCATAAAAAAATGAAAGCAGTATTCTTAAAAATATTAATTTTTTATTCTAATTCAGTGTGGTCCAACCAAAACAGTTTCATATCTTCTGGTGTTACTAATAAAATGTAGATTGCAAGTAAAATGATTGAATTGATTTTTACTACAAAATCATGGTATTTTTCTCCCAAGAATGTAAGATTTTCCACTCTGTTACATCACACTTTTTTTTGCATTCGAGTGTAAAATAATTCTAAAAATTTTATTAAAAGTGTCCCCTACAATTTTGAACAACACTAGCTATTACAGGAATAATAATAATATTTTTTTAAATAAGAATATAATCCCATGGAATAAACTTTCATCCAGGTATATTTCAGATTTTTAAAATTTTTTGCACTATTCTTTCACAAAAAAGTTTCAAAATTTACAAATAAAATAAAGCGCAAGAGTACTAACAAAGCACAGCATATTCAAAGATATTAAGGCAATTACAGTCAATCAACTTTTATTACCATTAAAAAATCAAATTCTCTTCATGTAACAGAGTGAAAAAAAACCTTTCACTTCTCTGATCAAAACATTTCAAAATACATAAAATTATTATTTTAACCAACTTTTTTATATGTTACAATTTAAACACAATTTTGCATGACTTTCCTATTTATAAAATTTAAACTTAAACCAAATTATTTCTTACTTTTTTAGTTTGAAGATTTATTCTTAAAAGGAAAATTAGTCTACTGCTAATAATTAATTAGTAAAGAGAAAAGCATTCTTAAAAATAATCGATTCACAACGTTTTATAAATGAAAGAGCAAGAAGTGTTTAAGATTTTACTGATTTACAGGTAAAAGATCCATTTCTAAATTAGTATAATATCCAAAGGAGATGATTTTTTAAGAGGTTAGGTACTTTAATTATCAAAATTGAGTTCTAAATTCATAGACACAACTACAGTTCTGTCGTGAAATTTTTGTAGATTAAATGTTTATTACAATTCATAGCTTCTGCTGATTTGGTAACTTTTCTTTTACCCAACTTTTTTGATGAACTTAAATAACCCTTTTGAATTTTAAATAAATTCCATACATAGGAAACCGCTAAAATTATTCAAATCGCTTTTTCATTGCAGACCTGTGTTATTCAAAATTTTCATTGCAGATAAAAAAAAGCGAACGATATTGAGATTTTTTATTACCCGCTAATAATTAGTGTAAATGCTTTGCACTGCCTTATAGTTGTATAATTTCTGCTTAAACGAGAAGCTATTCCCCGTTCCCAGAACCCATACCGACCTTGAGGTCAAACGGAGTCAACTGTCCTTTAAACTGTCCCCTTTCTTGTCTGCTTCCCCTCAAGCTTGTTTGGTATGTTGGCATTTGGGGAACATAATGTGACACCTTGACCAATGGATTGCATCCTAAGGCGTGGCTTAGCTTATTGGTGCTGGATAACTAAGAAGGGGTGAGGAGAGAGACTTTCCCCCGGTAAATCGACGGAAGCACTATATAAAAAACTACATTTTCTATTTAAAACTTCTAATAAACTAATATTCATAAGAATTTTAAAAACTTAATGCATAAAATCAAAATTCATATTTTCAGTAATTTATTTGATTGTAAAAAGTTATAAAGTTAGGCTAATAATTGTTTTTTAGAATATCAGTAGTTTAGTTTCAAATGGAGTTTCAAACAAAATAAAAAGTGTTTGGCCCAATAATCATTCCTTCCCCTAAAAGTAACCCAGAAAAAATAGCATTTACTTTGACTTTACATAAACACAAATGCAGCTTAATCAAACCAATGTAAAATGTGATTAAAAAATGTAAATATTTTAAACTACAGTGTAGTTTACTTATAATTTAAAAACTAAATGAAATTTTTTAATTCTATAGGCACGTAATGAAACTATTTGAAAATCACATTGAAATAATTTCTAAAGCTGACATCAATGGGGGAATGCATGCTTATTTAGATATACTTAGAAATCAAAGGGACTTCATTATTTTAATATTTCCGAGAAGTGCTAGTTTAAGAACTAAAGTTGCTACATTATTTTTATCCGTAAAGCCGATGTTTTTCAATAAACAAAAGAGGCTTTAATAAAATTGTTTTCACAAAAAAGATTAAAGGGATTAAATATAAAATTAAAGGACTGGATATTTAAAATTTAAGAAACATATTTTCACAGTTGGGTAAAATTATATACTTAGGGGAGAGCCAGAGTTATTTGATACAACACAATTTAAACCAATTTTTTGAGTTCATTCAAAGATACTTCACTTTCCTAAATATATATGAAAAAAGACTCAATTTTCTGAAACCAATCAGGAAAAATCAATAAGTGTCAGTCAATGGTTATTTAATGTTTAAGTAAATTCCTTTTTGAAGAGTGAATGATGAACTTATTTTTGGAATTTGATGATCTGTGATCTCTGTATTCAAAATAAAATAGGTTTTATAGGCAATAAAGTTTTAAACAATTTACCTAAAAATTTACTTGGGGAAGTTTTTGATGAATAAAATTTAGTTTCTATTATTAAAACCTTTAGATTTACTGCTGAGCATAACGATTTGATATGTAAAGCTTATTATGTGCATAAAGGCAACTTTTAAACAGTCAGTTTGTTGGGATATTGAAAGTATCAATGTGTTCATCATATAAAATCGACCCTTTTACCCTATTTAGATTATTACTTTTGTATGCAAAGGAAAGAAATTAAATAATTAAGGTATTTTAAATAGAACTTAACACAAAATAGATATGCGTTTATTAATTTATTTGATTTTGAAAGCTATTTCAATTGAAGCAACTATTTTTTCATGCACGTAATTTTAAGCGTGAGAAACAATATAAATACTGCTGGACTCGAGATGGAAAGATTTTTATCCGTAAAAGTGAGACCTCCAAGATATTTCGTATAAAATGCATAGAAGACATTAATGCTATTTCCGATTAATAATTTTGATGTGCCAGTTCCAGAATGTCGTTCTATAATTGATTTGGAGGACTTTGTCAAGTTTTTTCTTTCCTCAAGTAATGTAGATTTTAATATAATACATGTAAACATTAGAAGCCTACGTGCTAATTTTGATTATTTTTTGTCTTTGATTTCCAATTGTATTCAAAATATATCAGTTGTTATTTTATCCGAAATTTGGATTTATAATATTATGAATCTTGCTTTTATTCTTTAGATGGTTTTGATTCTTTCTTTTGCTGTAGAGAGGATAATCGTTCTGGTGGCGTTGCTGTATTTACTAGAAGTATTTTAAATTTCACCAAACTGGTTACATCCTTTACCTCTGCTGAAACTATTTTATTACACTCAAAGTCATATAACATCACTCTATTCTCGATGTATCGCAACCATGACTTCAATATTGATTTTTTTAATAGTGAACTGAGAGATACAATTTCTACTCTAATGCAACCTAATATAATTTTAATAGGGGATATTAATATTGATATTTTAAATAATGAAAGTAATACAAATGAATATTTGAATATTTTATCTCAATTTGGATTTTTCAGTTACGTTAATAACCCCACCAGATCGAGTTTACACTCATCTACTTGCATAGATCATATCTTTGTTAAAACAAGTTCTCTTGGAGTAATCGCTGGTATTTTTCAATATGATCTAACAGATCATTATCCTACTGTGTGTAAGTTACAATTTCCTGTAGCACCAAGTCCCCTTAGTTTACCTGAATATTCTCTATCTTTAAATTACTCTCAGTTTTATGAATATTTAGCTTCTTACAAATTTAACTTTAATTTTGATTTTGGTCTTGATCAGCAATACCAAAGATTAACTTTGGAAATTAATAATATAAAAAATAACTGTAAGTTCCGTAAACCTTTACGTAAGAAATGCAAACAAATTTGGATAACTGGGGAAATTCTGGTGCTGATAGGAAGAAAGGAAATACTTTTTAAAAAATGTAAAAAATATCCTTTTGATCTCATGTTTAAAACGGCTTATAAAACTACAGTCTCAGAACTAAAACGTGTAATTAAGTATACGAAAAATCAATTCTATAAAAATAAATTTGATTCTTGCATTTCAAGTAAGCAAAAATGGAATTTTATAAATAGCATTTCTAACCATGATGGTAAAAAGATTAGGACACTCCCCGAGACGTTAAATGACTTTGATTTAGCATCTGAATTTAATATCTTGTTTAACAATACAAATCAAAGCTCCTTAAATATTGAAAGAGCGAGGTACCAACGATATTTAACGCCTTGTATTTCGTCTTTTGTATTTTACGAAATCACAAATTCTGATGTTTTCGACTCGATAAATTCTTTCTCTAATTTAAATTCTGTAGACTATGATGGTATAAGTTTGAGATACTTAAAGCTAATTGCTAATAATAATATAGATTTTTTGACTAAATTTATAAATTCTGCTTTTAGGACTTGTGAATTCCCGGACTCTTTGAAGCGAGCTACCGTAACTCCTATTTTTAAATCTGGTTGCAAAAATTCTCTTTCAAATTATCGCCCTATATCCATTTTGCCCTCCTTTGCTAAGGTGATTGAAAAGATAATATCTAAGCGCATCTTTAAGTTTTTAAATTATACTCACTTCTTTGCCGATAACCAATACGGCTTTCTTGAAGGCCGCTCTACTGAAATGGCTCTTCTAGAATTTTCCAAGTTTATTTTTAAAAGTATAGATGATAGTAGACATACAGTAGCAATTTTTTTAGATCTTAAAAAAGCTTTTGACAACGTAAATCATTCTATATTAATTGATAAACTACATAATGCTGGATTTAGAGGAGACTCTCTTAAATGGTTCATTTCATATTTAACAGGTAGAATGCAAAGGGTAAAAATAGTGAATAGTTTCAGTGATTTTTGTCTAACAAATCGGGGTGTCCCACAGGGGTCTATCTTGGGTCCCCTGTTTTTTCTGATTTATATTAATGATTTTTGTAAATTAAACATAAATGGTAAAATTTTAACATACGCTGATGACACAGTTTTATTGTATTCTTCCACTAGCAAAAATGACTTGCTTAACCAAATAGAAGTTGATTTAATTGAAATAGGAACTTGGTTAGAAGCTAATGATTTAACCTTAAATTTAAATAAAACAAAATACATCCACTTCAGCCTAAGACCTTCAAATTTAAACTTAAATATCAAATTTCATTCTTTGCCTTGTAATGGTAATACAAGTATTTGTTCGTGTTATACTCTTCAGCCTGTACAAAGCATCAAATATTTAGGACTATATATAGATTCAAACCTGAAATGGAAAACTCATATCAAAGAGTTGGGGAAGCGATTGCGTTTTGTTCTTTTCAAGTTTTACCATCTCAAAAATAAAGTTAATTCAAATTTTTTAAAATCCTTATATTATGCTTGGTTTTATTCATTAATCAATTATGGTATTACTATTTGGGGCGGTGAATATGTATCAAATCTTCGACCTTTAATATCTATACAAAATAAATGCTTCAAAATTTTAAGGCCCCAATCTAGCCCCCTTAGATTTGGATTCCTAAAGTTGCTACCTTTTCGACATAATGCTTACTTTCGTATTTTACTTTATATATTCCGGAATAAATCCCAATTTAAAATGAAAAGCATACAATATAACACTCGATCCAAAGACACTTTTGAAATTCCAAGTTTCTCCAAGGACATTTTTTGTAAACATTTTTATTACCTTGCCCCTAAACTGTTCAATAGTCTACCTGTACACTTAATTAGTATTAGTAAATATTCAACATTTAAAAGAATATTATTTGAATTTTTATTAAACATTGACGACGTTGATATATATTTTTCACTTTGAAGCATTTTAATTTATAATGTTACCCAGCTTTTTTGCCATTTTTTTAGTGTTTCTATATAGTGTCTTATTTTTATTTTTTTTCTTTATTTCTGTTATGAATATCTTTCTCTTATGCCTGTACGGGAAGAGTGTTTCCCCTTGGCATATCATATGTTTTTTCTCCATTACTTGTATTTATTTTGTAAATAAAATTTGTTTGTTTGTTTGTTTTTATTTAACATATTTTAATTGAATTTTCAAAGACAATTTAAGTTCTTGCCTTGAAAAGCTAAATAAATTAACTTTTAAATTGATCTATTAAGCAACCTTTTGATCTTTTAAGCAATCATAAAAAGATCACCCTTTATGCATCTTTTATATTTAAATTTTGGATAATTTACTTAGACATACAACAATTAACTTACAGTTAATACTTTAGAAAATTTGTGTTAAATTTACTCATTCCGAAACAAAATCAACCTTGTCTGGTTTAAAATTGTATTATCATTTACATTTTCTGAAGAAATTACACTTTACAGCCTTGTAATGAGTAATATCAAATTATGATCTATGGAGTACCAAATTACTACTACACCAACCTTATTTTAGAAATGTTTAGAAGTTTAGATAGATTCATAATTCTTCAGATGATTTCATAAACTTTGGACAAAAAAGTAACATCTTCCAGTTTTTTATGACACATTTGGAATTTTTTTTTGTCCAGAAATTTTTTTTCTTATACTCTCCATTTTCAGTCACTCAGTTAAGTCACTGATTTTAAAGATATATATTAGAATTTTCTATTGACTCCACACATCCCAAAGAAAATGAAATCTAAAAAAAATTCCGAGAAAAGTACTATCAGCATTTTTAAGGAACAAAGATCTCTGGTGTTCAGTACAGTCCTGCTACAGTAAACACAGTGTATTAAAACTCAGTTAAAAAAATAAAAGTTTTTAAAACTTATTGAAAAAAGCCCCAATACTAAAAATCTTAATTAAATTCTTGGGGTTTTCTTGTTCGGACTTGATATATTTTCTCCCTAATTAATTTTCTTTTGATGATTTTCACTGTGATGGGTATAAAATTAAGACACAATTTTAAAGATTGTATTTAAACTCATCCCTGAAAAACATTTTTACTGTACTAGGGGGCTCTGCCCCCTGCTCGCTATCGCTCACCAACCCCCGGAACTGCTTCGCAGTTCTTTGAAGATCGCTTCGCGATCTTAGCGAGCAGAGCTCGCTTGTTTCATTTCAACTATCCAGTACAACCTGGAACTTGTGTGCTTATAGACTGTTAATTTAGAATAGGCGCTTGAAACAGGATCAAAAACGCTCAATAATGCTTAATAATGCTCATCAGACAACTTCAGTGACCGATTGTTTTTACAGTATTTTAACTACTTCTGCTTAGGCTGCCTTGTCATTGCAGAAGAAAATTTTTTCGACTTAAATTGGAATAATAACGCTTCTAATACATTACGTCTCAGGCGCTAATTCTAAATGAACAGAGTACACAGAGTTAATGATAATTTAATATCGAAACTTTTTATCTCTCGAACTTTTCACTAATTTAATTCGGATCATTACCACGAAAATATCAAAATAAAACTCTTACTGAAATATTTCTTTTTAAATTATCAATAATTTAATGAATACCGCCCCCTACCGCCCCCTGCTCGCTTACACTCACCAACCTCCGTAACTGCTATGCATCTCTTCACAGATCGCGAAGCGATCAGTAATATCTGCAATCGATCTTTAGCAGAGTAAAACAAACTTCCCGAAAATCCTCTTCTTTTCATCGGCACAAATAACACTCAATAAAGTTAAATTATTTATTTCTCTAGTGGTTCAAAAAATATCGAAGTATCTTTAAAAGATTATTAACCAAGTCTATATTATAACGCTAGCAAACTTAGAGCCAAAATCTGCACCTCAAAACTTTTAAATTTAAATATCCGTGCTCGCGACAATCTAGTGAACAGACAAATATAAAATTTAAAAACATTAAACACGTCTGATAAAGACCTACTAAAACTATGAAAAAAATAAAACTTTGATGCTTAATAATTCCAAAACTAATTAGAATTTTTTAAAGAACTAAAAGCCAATCTCTTTCTAAAAAATAATCATATAAGTGTTTAAAAAATCATATTGATACCGTGATTAGTTTTCATTTTAGATAGAAAAAAACGAAAAAGTGTCAAAAATTTCGAAAATTAAAAAATTAATTACTCTAAACCAAATTCGAAATTCGAAAAAAGGGCGACGTAGTGCACATCTTCATACGCTGCAAAAAATCATAGTTGTGCTGCTAATAGATTTCGCTGAACTGGATTACGCGGCGAAAAAAGAAAAACTTCAACTTTGACCTTAAAAATACCCCAGTACTAATTATCACATCAGTTAGCTTTTTGTTCGAGAATGTGCCCCAATCATTCCTCTACAAGCCTTTCAAATTTCATAAATTTCTATCCAGTAGTTTTTGCGATAGAAGAGTTCAAAGAGTTGAAAAATTTTATTTTCTGAAACAGCGGCAGCGGCGGCGGCAGCGGTGACAGTAACTTTTTTTTAATATAGAGAGATTTTGTCATGCATTTCAATATTCAAGCAAAAATAAAACTTTAATTTTTTTTCAATCTTTAAATGATGTCATAGGTGTGACACTTTTCAGATTATTTACATTTGTAAGTTAGTGACATTTACATTTGTAAAATTTTTGTGAATATATGAAACTTTCATGACTGAAACATTTTTTCTACTAGGGGAATTCCCAGATTAAGAATACTACATAAATTTCTGATTACATTTTTAGTTGTCCATTCTGAATTTTTTTGTTGTAACAGTAGTGACACATTGCAAATCTTACAAATTTAAAATAGTTTAGGAAATTACCTGAGATCATTATTCCTGATGAGGATGCCTTCCCATCTGTTTGTGTCAGAATTTGTTTATTAATCTAATATTTTCCCTACTGAGTTATACAATTATTTTTACACTTGTTTTCATGAGTCTCTCAAAAAACTTCCATAGCAAATAATTCCCATATTGCTTAATTTATTATACCTATATTGCCAGTTTAGAGCCGACTTATCAATACTTTAGTTTCATATACTTTTTTATCTTAGGTATTCAAAAATGTTTTCTCTTTCTAATTTAAAACCTATGATATAGCACATATTTGAAATTTGGTATATATTTTTAAATTGTCCTGTGCAGCCATAGGAAAAAATTATTATCCTTAGTAGAGGAAACTCTGTTTTTGGATGAGTGTAGTAAGGGTATTTACAAAATTATCATGCAGCAAATTTTGCTGCTAACAAAAGTTAAAGCAAATAGCTATCCACTCACAATCTTCTAAAATGATTAATCTATTTTTTAGCTATGAATGTCTTATCTTTTCAAATAACACACAGTGATTTAATCTTTTACTTCTAGAAATCCTTTAAATACTTAACATATTTTTCACACCTGTTAAACACACAAACTAAATATATTTAAAAACTTCAGTAAATGCAAAAATTTGAATTTCAGAGTTTCAAGTATTTTTGAGAAAAAAATGAATGGATCTTTTTTGTGTTTGGTGTGATAGAAAGACTTTATTTAAAATAAATAAATTTCATTTTTTAGTTTTTGTTTCTAATTTCAAGATTAAAAAAATGTTCTCTGATAATGGAATAGATCTTTCTTTTGATTAAAATAAATTTATCATTCTTTTATGGAATAGCTCATTTTTAAAACATTTTTAGTTTCTAATTTCAAGGATTCAAAAGATATATTATCTCTTTTAATTGAATAAAATAAAATCTTTCATTCACAATATAACAAATAAATTTTGGTTTTAAAAATATGAACATAAAAAATTTTTACAATGAAATGAAACTGTCAGTAGTACATTACTTAAATTAAATCACTAAATTACCATATTATCCTTCAAATATAAAATTTATTTTTCAAAATCAATTTTAAAAACTCCTTATCTGCATTAAAGAGCCTGAGCCTTTTTAATAGGTTTTGAAAAACAACAAAAAACAAGGTTTAAACATATAACTTGTTGAAAAAAATTAATATTGTATGTATATTTCTAACATTTTGTTGAAACATAACAAAATAAAAAATAAATTTCATTCAAAAATATCCTAATTTAAAAAAATTCTTTCATGATAATGTGTCTACGTTATCTAATTATTGAGTTATAGTAATTTCTAATCAGCTATTCTTAAAGCAATAAGTATTCACAGCATTGGTAAATATATTTCCCTAATAATTTTAATTAACCTTTTATTATTAGAAAAATGTGAAAAGTTTTTAAGTACCTAACCTGATACAATTAAAAACAACACATTTTTATTTAATCTTCATATTAATTTTACCTAAAAAAATTTCATTATTTCCAGAGTTCAGAATTTTTAAATTTATCCATTGTTAAAAATAAAACAAACACCAACTTGTCCGTGAAAACGGAGAAAAGAGGGCAGCACATTCTTAACAGTAAAATATTCACAACCTTTGAATAAGCAACTGATTAAAATAACAGAAATAGCAGCTACTTATCGCCCATATAGAGAGCTCAGGAGTATAGCGCCTAATGTGGCAACCTTGTTGCCACATTAGGCGCTATATCTCTAGTAATACTACCATTTGGTTGAAAGTCGCCAAGCGGATGCTAAAGGAAACTTGCGCCTCTCTTTTATCCTATGAATCATATTTGTTCGTTTCCCTTACTTTATTCAAAAGTAGTTTATTACATAGTTTCGAAATGTGATTGATGTGGCAAAGTACACATCAGATTAATTAAAATTGAGAGGCGCCAGAGGGTGGGGCAAATAAAGAATCGAATGATCCAATTTTTACATGGTTTAATACGAAGTAAGCGTGGAAGAGGGAATTTTTGACACAGGCGAAATCACAAGCGTCTTGGTATCAAACCCACAAAAAATACCAGAGTTATATGATTGGCTGAAAATATACCACGTGATCACCACCTTTCCTCTTGTTTGAAAACTTGTGTTGTTTGAATGAATCGATTTATATCGGATCGAAGAACGAATCGAATCCTCTCATCCCTCACTCACTCCATCACATTAGGCCTTCTGTGATTGTTTTTAATTTTCATTCTCTTGAATATGAGAAATTTCATTATGTTTCGTTTAACATATTGTTAAATTAACTTAAAAAATAACATCTTTTTAGATAATAGGATTTTCCTCCACATACAGTAAGTTTTGCAATTCCTTTTTTAATATAAATCGGAAACGTTTCACCCTCCATCGCACAGTGGCACAGTGAAGTATTAGTCCTGAAAACCAAAGATAATTCGTTGCATTCTTTTTATGTTAAAGCCAAGTAAATGGCCTTTAATTGTAGCCGTATCACTAAATACACTAATTTAAAAGGAAATTTAAAGTATTCACTATTTCAGGGATGAGAATTTTCCGCCTTTTAGCGGATTTTCCGCTTTTTTGTTATTTCCGAAAATTTCCGCTTTTGCTTCGATTTTTAAAAATTCCGCCTTTTTTTTAACTTTAGGAAGTTTTCCGCTTAAAATTTCCTTTATGTTTAAGAAAACTACATTTTTACTGGTCGATTAACCATGTTATCCCGCACGTAAAACTTCCATTGTAGCGATCGGAGTACCCCTGAAGGCGCGCGTTGTTTGCAACGCGATAACGAACTTCCTCTTTTCGGCATCCTAGCTCGCACGCGCATCGGCGCGATACGTTCGCGCGACTCGGCCTGTAAAGGCGCTTTCTCCTCGTTTGTTTACTGTATTACGGAAAAACGACTTTTATTGGAAGAGAGCCGTGTTCATGCTGTTCCTACCATGCAGCCTAAAGATGAGGAGAAGCCTATTTTACGGGGCGTTATCGTCGGCTTCTCGCATTTGGTGTATTGTGGAAAACGGACTTGAGCTTTTTCATGGAGAGATATTCTTAAGTCAAAGACTTGCTTATGAAGTCTTATTTAATTGGTGCTCTAATTAAATTATTTTGAGTAGAAAAATTGAAAGAAACTTTATCGGAAAACTTGAATTTCTGCTTAAGTCTTAATTTAAATTTAAGACTTTCATAGTTATAGTATGGTTGTGAGTGATAGGTAGTTTTTTCCTCCAAAAAATATAACCTGAAAAGATTTTCAGCTTATTTATGAAAATATATAATGAAATTTCTGTATAAGGTAGTCTTTATACACAAATAGGATCCTTTACATAAAATTGAAGTTTTAATTTTTCTCAGTTAAATTTCTGAATAAGCCTTTTAAAGTTAATTTTTACTGAAGGCTCCTGATTATCAATTAAACATTTCTCAATTTTGGTTTTTTAGAATAATTTGAAGATCAAATATAATCTGACTTTAGTTTTCATTAAAATAATTTCATTTCACAAAAATGCACCCCCAAAAATTAAACCATGAGTACACCCATTCTAGCCAGTGTATTGTAAAGTCATTTCACAAATCTTGTATTCCTTTTGAGCTCTTGCTCAGTCTCAGAATTGGTCGAAGCTTTTCTAGAGAAAAAGAAAACTGTTAATTTTTCTCAATGAGTAAAACATCTGTAAATTAAATGTCTAATTTTAAAATTAATGTATCATTCAACCAATTACTAATACTAATCTATAGAAGATATTTTTTCAGTTATTTTTTATCAAGTTTATTTAATATATGGTATGAATAGAAGGAAAATAAAAGTTCCATCTTGTCACCAAAAATAAAAAAAGCGCCTTTAAGCTTTAGTTTGACCGAACCTGGAAAATCAAAAAATTGTCCTTGAAAACCTGGAAAACTCAGGGAATTTTTATTCAAATAGAATAATATTTTGTACAAAAAGAATTTGTTATAGTTAATCAAGAATTAAATAAAGATGTATTTAACTATACCAATTGTATTGAATTTGTTGTTACTGTTTGAATTTTATTTAGAAAATATAGCTTTGTTTATCTTGTAGAAATATATAAAATCTAAATTCAATTAAAAAAATTTAAAGCATTTATGTGTCAAAAAAAGGTTAAAAACAAAAAGAAACAATGTTTTTCTCAACCCTGATTTATAGTAATATTTCACGATCTCATTTTTAGTGGTTCTCAGAGAAAGTAACAAAAAAGTAATATTCCAATTCAAGGAATTATTTATCAGTAAATAAATTCAAACTTGATATAATTTTATGTCCTGAAATTAACTTAGTTTCCTTTGAAATCACCTATTGAATATTACTTTTAACTCACCCATTTTTTATTCAATTTTATAAAATAATATTAAGCTACTAATTTGTTAATTTTGTTGCATTATAAGGTTTGAGGTAAATAGAACAAAAAATTTAAGGGACATTGGTATTAGGTTTCCTATTTCCTTAAGAGCACCTATTTTTGATGAAATTCAGCCTTGCCATTCTAGCTTCATTTGGTCACTAATTTAGAATCTCTTTTTGATATTTTTATAAATAGTTAGAGAGAAAAATTATTTTATTTTCTCTTTTTGAAGTTATTTAATTTATTCAACTTCAATTAAACTTTATTCAATTTATTTAAAACTTCTCAATTTCTATTCAAATATCCTTATCCAGAGTATTTTAGATTATATAAAAAGAATAAGCCTTTATATTTCAAAGAATGTAAGTTTTACTGATGTGTACTGCATATAAGGGGACATTGTACCATCAATGTATGAAATGCTGTGTAAGTAAATATTAAAAAAATTACATTACTATTTTCCTTTTGAATGCAAATTATGCAATAATAAAATGCATTATTATTTCAAAAATTTTATGCACGTAATTTATTAGTATTAAATTCAATAAAAAAAAACTTCCGCGTGGTTTTCAGCTTTTTTGCTTTTTTCCCATTCTCATCCCTGCTATTTCTTTTATTGCTATGTTTAACTTCACAGAGAAAATATGAATGAATTAAAATTATTATAAGTTGGTTTATTTCCCCCAAGTAAAACCTGGGATTGTGTATATTTTACATTAGTGTGGTAAATTTGTCTTTCACCATAATATCCATTTTTGGCGAGATCTGTTTTGTCAAAACTGAACTGAAAGTTGTATGAATTAACTTTTAGACTTGAACCATTTCATTCTAAAAAGTTGACAAAATGGTTAACAAGATATATGTGGAAATCTCACAAAATATATAAAGGACTAAAAACAAAAATATAGGTTAATGAAGCGAATCCGGCCCGTAGATTTTCAGCGCCAAATTTGGCGATAACAATTCAATGCTCGGATGCCATCGGTTTTGCCAGGCCCGTAGCTGCAGGGGGGCTGAGCCCCCCCTGGCATCTTCATTTGCCCCCCCTAGAAAATTTTCACAAATTCTATCCACAAGCACAGCCATGGGGGCAAGGAGGGGCAGCTGCCCCCTTCTTCTTTATTTCCTTCTAGCTTAGTTAAAACCCAGTTTTTTAGGGTCAAATTTTCAAAATTTTTCTGGGGGAGGACCCCCATACCCTCCATTTGTATTTAAATCTTTACTATTCACAATTTTTTAAAAATAACAATGAAAATCAAAATTCTACTTAAAAATATATGTCCGAATTTTGGTCTACAATATCAAAAGCAGCTTAAAACCCTGTTTTTAGGGTCAAGTTTCCAAAAATTTTCTGGGGGAGGTCCCCCAGACCCCCTTTTGATACTTGTACCCCCATTATTACAAAAAAACTGTTCTTATATTAATATAAGTTAAACCGTCCTGTTTAACCTTAATAATAAGTCGTCCTATATTTCCTATAAATCCTATATTTTCAAAAAACATGAAAAAAGCGTCCTATATATCCTATATTTCATAAAATAATCCTATATTCCATCAAACACCCCTACTTTCGAGTTCAAGTATTCAAAATTTAAATTTGATGTCTTGAATATGCTTGAAAAATATTTTTGATTCTTTACTAAGCGCCTAAAATTTTAAATTTTAGATGGCTTTATAATTATTATAGGGATATTTAATCATTCAGAAGTCCTAAAATCGCATCCCGGATTGGATTTCTTCTGAAAGTTAATGAGTTTTCAATTATTCTTTGGGCTTTTGCCTAAAACTTGGTTTTTCAGATTCAAGGAGGGCAGAAAAAACCACTTTATTCTCTCACAATTGCGATTTTCTTGTCTCATGTCGATATTCTCGACTTTAAAACTTGGTTTTGGAAGAAGTTTACATGTGTCCCAAATACGGGCAGTTTAAGCAGGCATATTAAAAGATCTACCACTCTTATATTGCTTGCTGGTATGTAAGAAAGCAAAGTAGTTTTTATATTACGTAGTATTGTTTAAATGTTTTTTATCAGGAAAAAGGATCTTAAAACTTCTTTTCTGTGTATTTTTTTTTAGATTTTAAAATTACTGAAATTTGTTTTTTAGACAAAAAACCTGTTTAGGGCCATTCCATGAATAATGAAACCAAAGTACCAATTTTTTAAAGTTAATAAAACCTATGATGTAATGCATCATTTTAAAGCTTAAGAGTTGAATTTTTCTAAAATATCCTTTACATATCAAAAAATAAGTTATAAATAAGAGTTTTAGGCCAAAATAGTGGAACATTACAAAATTGAAAATACTCCACATAAAGTTAGTTAAGCTTGACTAGGCTTGCTGATATTAAAAATAACCTGTAGAAATTTAATTGGGGCTAGTTTTTATCTCTGACAATTCTACTTATAGGTAAGATAATAAAATTTTAAGATATATTAATATAATAATTAAAAATTTTAAATTCATTATGTTATGTCCCTATGTTACGTCCGTAACATGAAAACAGATACAAACTCACTGGTAATCTCAATCAAATTTTAACCATATTTTCTCTTTATAAATCATATAAACATGCTTTTAACACTATTACATGAATTTTTGATACATATTAAAAAATTTTATGACTGTTACAGACGTAACATCCGATTTTTAATTTTTCTATTAGGATACCAAAAACCCCCTATATTCCATATTTTTTTAGCCAACATGCCTTTTTTCATATTATAAGGGTAAGGAATGTGATTTTGGACTTTTTGTTCTAATATGGGTATTTTCAATTTTTATCTTGCTCTTTTTCCCAAAATTAAGCCACAAATGAGCAATAAAAGGAAAAGAGTATTTTAAAAAGATAACATTTAATAAAAGGCATAATATTTTTAATGTCAAAGCAATAGAAAAGAAAAGCCTTATTGCTATTTGTCAATTATGTGAAAAAAAATGCTGTCAGTCAGCAGTTGATTAGTAAAACGTTTGAAGAAATTTCATTATAAATTAGTTTAGGCCATGGAAAAAGCTATTTCACTAAAAAAATTGATAAATACATTGAAATTGTGTTTATACATGAGACTAGAAGCAAAAAATAATCATTTTAGTTTTTAAAAATGTAAAAATAAGTAAAATAATGCAAATTACGCTACGTAATCTAAGGTTATTTTAACGTTTTCTTAAAATCTTATTATGTAGTAGTCTATAAAAACAATTCTTACCAAAAAATTTTTCCAATGCCTTGATAATAGTATTTTGTTTGATAAATAATTTTATATTGAACAATTAAATTATTTTATTTCATTAATAATGAGTTATAAATCAGACATGTTACGTCTGTAACAAGCGAGTGTTACGTCCGTAACAAATTAATTAGGCCATAGATTAATAAATAATTAAATTTTTGCTTCTACAATCACTTTTTTTTAATTTTATAAACCTTCATAATGAATTACTGAGAAAAAATTTTTAAATTTTACCCTAAAATTCACAGGTATTTGTCAATAACTTTGAAAAGTGAAATATAGACAGTTCTGTGAGTTACGTCCGTAACACTTAGTTTTATATTTTTTTAAAATTTTAGAACCATTGTTCAGTTGTCATAATTTAATATTTTATTAATCTACCTTTGATATGTTTAGAAAAAAAATACCATAGTTTACAATTAATTTTTTTCATTATTTACAAAGCCTCAAAAGTTTCTATTTGTTACGTCCGTAACCATGGAATGGCCCTTTAAGAT
Source organism: Tetragnatha versicolor (assembly GCA_024610705.1). Taxonomy (NCBI): domain Eukaryota; kingdom Metazoa; phylum Arthropoda; class Arachnida; order Araneae; family Tetragnathidae; genus Tetragnatha; species Tetragnatha versicolor. The sequence continues at coordinate 46,104,294 of JANDEH010000007.1, forward strand.
TTTCCATTTATGTATTTTATTTTTTGCATTATAGATTAAATTAACTATGTGGTTCTACTAAAAGTATTTTTAAAATTAAATACCTTAAATTTTGTTTTAAAAGATAATTTGTTTGAAAATTCATAGAAGTAATTAGGTTGCAATATAGTTTGACTCTTATAAGTACAAGTAAATTTATGGTTGTAAGCCTAAATACCAAACACTTAGAACTGATACAGAAGTGTTATTAGTCCTGTTAGCAAACTATTAAAAATTAATTGTGTCCTATATATTTTTTTGAAAAATCCTATATATTTTTATTTGGTCACTTCTACCCCTGCAAGCACTGACTGAAAAGGGAGGTTAGGTTGACACCCTTTATAAAATTATGTCTATTTAAAGATTAACAAGGAGTGATCCAACTCGATTTTCCAGTTTTCCTTTTTAATTCTAGAGCTTACATGGAGCAGTTCCTTCTACACTTTAACCCACCCAAAGGATCTAAAAATGGGCTAAAACTACTTTAAGCTGCAAATTTCTAAAATTTAAAAAAGGAAAACTTACGAAAACAGAAAAATTTAGAACCTAACTTCCTCCCGAAACAAAAGTCTTGTAATAGCTCCTTAGGCCTGAGGGTCTTATGGGTTTTGTCCCCTAGTCAAATAGTTAAACCTATGCCTATATGAACCTCCTGAAAACTGAAAACTCCCTTGCCCCCCCCTGAAAAAGTGGGCGCCCCTCCAAAGGGAAATTCCTGGCTACGGGCCTGGGTTTTGCCCTTGGCGACAAAAAAATCCCCAAATTCAGCTTGCGGGCCGGATTCGCTTCATTTACCAAAATATAAATATATTTTAGCTTGCTATCCATAATACCTGAAGGCGGTGGTTCTTAAACTGTGGTCAAGTTTTGAGAAAATCGAAAAAAGAAATGGAATTTTCATTGTATGGATATCGATTTCACAACTTCAAGGGGCGATATCTCCCTATAGGGGTTAGTTATTTTCCCCCTCTTTTCACCCATGTGTAGGGCAAAGCTTGGAGATTGTTTTGAGCACAAAAAGTCATTTTTTGGACATATTCCCTTCTTCAAACTGACGATGCCCAAAACTGGAAAAATCTTTTCAAGTGATAAGTTCTGTTAATTTTAACTTTTGGTTAAATTTGAATTCAAAGTTTTTTAAACAGTATATAATTAATTACTTAGGGAATATTTTTTGTGTATTATGTTCGTTTCAGAAGAAGGAAAGCAGCATAAAACTGGGTGAAGTTTGTTTTTGAATGATTCTTTGGAACATCAATTACAAACTTTTCTCAGTTAACGGATTGTCTCATCATCAAAAGAGTGTCCAGTGAAGATCCTTCTGAAGAAGAAGAACTTTATTATACACATAGTAAACAAAGAAAATTCAGAAAACACATGATTCGCCAAGGGGAAAGAAAATTCCATACAGGCGAAAAATTATGTAAACAAATTACAACAACAGATACAAAACTGAACAAGAATGATAACCTAATAATTAAATAATAATGGCAGCAAGCTGGTAAGCTATTAACTAAAAATATGCTTCATTGAAGTGAAAAATATAGATCAAGATCGTCGATATTAATTAAGAACTCAAATAAATTTCTTTTGAAAACTGAATATTTGCATGGTCCATGACAAAAAGCGGTCTTGAACATAAGTCCTCTCGGCTGAGTCCCAAACAGTTCCAAGATTCTACAAAATAATTGCGAAAGATATTGTTAATGGATTTATAGATTAAAAGGTAAACTATTATATAATTTTGGTGCGAGGTAAAATAAATGTTTACAAAAAATTGATTTAGAAAATTTTGGGATTTGATAAGTTGCTATAGACAGTGCTGAATACAAATATTCCATTAAATTTTTTTTTAATTAAAATATCAATTTTTAAAAATTAATTGAAAATTTGGAAAGTCGAAAAAATTTAAACATCGCTCAAAACCACAAAATAATTGCGAAAGATGGCATTTATATCTATATATTTCATGCATTTATGTTTTTATATTCATGCATTTATGTTTATATGAAAAATCTGAAAGATCATAGTTGTAAACCCTTAAGTCCAAAGTTTCATGTACAAACCATCATTATTAAACGCTTGAGATCCTGTTAAAGTTCGTTTTTTGGGTGCGCAAAGTGGTTTCCTATAGCTGTTTCCAAAACGGCAGTTTGCGGACCCAAAAAACTACTTAAACAATGCTTTAACAGGATCTCAAGCATTTAATATTGATGGTTTTTACATGACACTTTGGACTTAAGTGTTTTCGACTATGATCTTTCATATTATAAAATCAAAAGAAAGGATTTCAAAATACAAAATGAGGTTTTGGCAGAATTTTCACATTTTTTGTTATTTTTTAACTTTTTTCATAATAAAACAAATTTTAAAGTGAAGACTTTTGAGGTAATTTTAAAAATCATATTAAACCACAATTTTTGAGACCATAATTAAATTTTTATCAATAGTAGTTCTACAAATTGAATTTTTCAATAATTTTTTGGGATGTCCCTCCATTTTTAACTCCCTGGGATTTGGTTTGGGATCCCCAAATCCTATGTAATTCTGACTCCTCTAGGTGTCTACTATCCCCCCTAGAAGTGTGACCCATTATTTATGGGACACCCTGTTTAACATAAAAAAACACAATTGTTGATTAAATCATCAGTTAAATAATTTGTTAAGTTGAACTCTAAAATATACAGGTTAAATACACCAATCATGTAAAACAAAATATTTTGACAATTTATGGTACTAAATCATGTAAAAATTAATTAAATTTAAAACAGAGAAAAATCTTTCAAAAAAATAAAATTTTAAACAAATTTTGAAGTTGAACGTTCGCCAAGATTCAAAAATCCTACCAAAAAATAAGTTCTTGAAAATGTCTGAAATTGGGGTAAGTTGTACTAAAACGAGTTGAAAACCTGCATTTGAGGCTATTCTTCGGGGGACCCCAGACCTCCTGTAGGTAGTAAGAACACAATTACTCACAATCTTTTTTATATTATGTTCGTCGAGAAGATTCAATTTGATTTTAAAAATTTTGAGCTCCCCCCCCCAAAAAAAACAGCACCCCCAAAGGCCTCATTTAGGGCCCATCAAAATATCCCTTAGAATTTAAAATTTTTTAAAAATTTCAAATTATGCTTTTTATTTGTGAAGTATGATATTTTAGTCGTATTTGGTAATGATATACAGGGTGACCTAAAATCTCAAATTGAATCTGATATGATTGCGATCGGGAAATGGTTTGCTTTTAATGACCTTTCTTTAAGTTTAAATAAGACTAAAATAATTTATTTCAATCAAGTTCTACCCTTAATATTAAATTTCACTCTTCATCATGTAATGGTCTTCTTCATTGCAATTGTCATTTGCTGCAACAAGTAAATAGCATAAAATATTTAGGTCTTTTTATTGATTCAAATCTTAAATGGAAAACTCACATCACTGAATTATTTAAAAAACTACGCTTCGTTTTAATCAAATTGCATTTTCTTAAAAATAAAGTGTATCATTCTTGGGCTCAATCGTTAATAAATTATGGCATTATAGTTTGGGGAGGTGAATATAAATCTAATTTCTCTCCTTTAATATCAATTCAAAACAAAATTTTCAAAATATTAAACTATAAATTTTATCATCCCTGTAACTTAATAATAAATTTAAAAATTTTACCTATTCGCCATTTTGCATTTTATCGAATGTTACTTTTTTTACATCACCATAAAAATATTTGCGACTTAAAAATTCATACCTCAAATAGAAGACCCACAATAATATTTAATATTCCCCGTTTTCATAAAGAAATTTTCAAAAAACATTTTTTTTATCTTGCTCCTAAATTATATAATTTTTTGCCTATAGAATTTCAGAGTTTTCCATCTCCTAATATTTTCAAGCGATCATTATTTAATTTTTGTAACATTGATAATTTGGATGTTTTTTTCCGTCTAAATCCAGAAGCATAAAATTTTTAAGCCTTGCTGTGCCTTTATTTTCTTTACTTAATTCAATTGAAGTGTATATATTGTAGTTATTCTAATTCTGTTATTAAACATAATGTTTTCCCTACTAAACTTACTTAATTATTTATCTTCATATTATGTTACTTTTTATTTTTTCTGTAAAAATTGTAATTTTTCTTTCGCCTAATTTGTTTTTCTCATTCTTTGTGTAATATATGTGTATGTATAACAATAAAATTGATTTGATTTGAAAATCATGGTACACATTTAATATGGGTTTTACAGGAAAAATTTATTTTCTCTACGACTATCACTTAAAATAAGAAAAAAGCCTTACTTATTAATGTACTTATCAATCAAATCCAAATATGTGTACAGTACTTATTAATGAATGATTTGGATGCATTTTACTTTCCCGATATTATTTCCCGATCTTTCTCACAAAAAATTAATTATAGACTATGTAAAAGTGCTTAACAACTAATATAGTTACTGTATGGAATCAAATAAAATTATGTTTGCTGAAGAAATCACTTCTTTCTTCTTAAGGTTTACTATGTCATTTTATCCTTATATCGGGTAAAATGACAAAGTTTCTACTTTTTTCGAAAAGTAAGTTTTTGAAAAAAAAAGAAAGATTATGATATTACTCAATTAGGGGGTGTTAGAGCATTATATAAACATTTCATTGGCTTAGAAAACTACAGGAAATGTAATCAAATAGTCTCTCACGGATGCTTTGAAAAAGTGGTATGTCATATTGGCCTGATCTCCTTTCTCCCTACTATTATTCATTATATGGCTGGTATAATTTAAGTAGTCTTGTAGCATACTAGCAGGACGCATACAGTCTCAATTTATTTTATATATATATACTGATTAAAAACTAAATGCTTAAAGTTTAAATGGTGTTATGTATTACCACATAGGAAATTATATTAGATGTATTTTCAAATACACAACGATTATACTACTTGTTAAAAAGTGTTCGGTAAGTTTAAATGTATATATAACACATATTCTAATATATAATGAATCTCATTGATTTTTCATGTTTTAACGCAGTAAGTAAAGGTTTGTCTAGAAAATACTTATTTGAAAGGTAATTTCTAACCAGAAAAATTGTATTTTAAGCATTTTTTTCTAATACAAAAGATAAGGGATGCTTGTTTTTAAACTTGAAGTTAAGTGGCTAAAATGTTGTTAGAAAATCATAATAGAAAGCACGATTTTTTTGTGATTCTTTGATAGAAAAAGTTTATTTGAAGAGCGCGTTTATTAGGTATTTTTGCGTTTGCACCCAGGCAAAATTTTCCTTTAAATGGTTTAATGTCGCATATTTATATCCGGGTGAACCCAGTAGCGGTTTTTGAAAAATATTTTTTTAAAGATTTTTTTCAAACTTGTAAAATACGATTTAAATACTTAAAAGAATTGTGTCGATTTGAAATTTTTATATGTTAAAAGGGCAAGTAAGGGGCACATTCTATTAACATTTCGGAGTCTAATCTCAATTAGGGGCCCTTCCAGAAATTAAAAAGTCGAAATTTTTTAAAAAATTCCCGACCGAGAACTATTAAACCGAATCGTGCTATACTTTTTTTCTAAGTCTAGTAATTCTCTACAACATATAAAATTTTGGCATTTTTATTAAACACAAAGTTCGTTAAAATCTCGAAATATTTGAATGAAAATTCGGCGCCCCACCCAGTTCGAAAGGTCTTTTTTTCTGCACAACATATGGAATTTGGAATAAAAAGATTTATTTTTCACTCCAAGGGGGAAAATTGTATAATCGGCTTATTAGACCAACTTCCCTTAATGATAATACTTTGAAATTTTAATATGTTGTGAGGGCAACAGTGGACTAATTTCTATTAAAGTTTCGGAGCATAATCTAAATTAGGGGGCCTTCCAGAAATTAAAAACAGCTATAATCGTAATTAATTAATTAAAAATCATCTGATTAACTAATAACTTAGTTCTAGGTGTCTAGAGTTTCCTCAAGTTACATGTGACAACATATTAAAATTTCAGAAAGATCGATAAAGAACAAGGGGTCGAATTCCTCGTTTCCGTTTGCCCCTAGCAACAAAGGATCCAGACAATGGAAAAGTTCGTTGGACCGAATGGCGCCCAGTCGGTTATGCGCTAATTGAAGGGGTTCTAATTGAGGAACGACTCTGAAATTTTAATATGTCATTAAATGTGCGACCCTAGAGATTCTATTAACTTTTCGGGTATGTGCTACTGTTAGGGGGTCGTATACAAATTAAAACAGCTTTCCAGGAGCGAAATGGCGGGAAAAATAATAGACACTGACTAGTGCGATACGAATTCTGAAAGGTCTGTAAAAGTTGTACAACATACTGAAATTTCATTAAAATCCGTTGGTATGAATTGAAACTGCGATTTTTTGAAAATTTAAAAGACACCGGAAATCGCCTATTATAGGCTTAATGAAAGCCTTAATATTAACCGATCAACACGAAATTTTAATATGTTGTTACTGGAGGTGATTTCTAAAACCTATTAAAGTTTCGAGGGTTAAAGTTAATTAGGGGGCCGTATACAAATTTCAATAGTCAAAAAGTCGGAAAAATTCTCATTCAAATTCTAACGGACCGATTCCTTAGTAGTGCGACACGTACTTTTACTCCTCTAATCATAAGCTACAACATATATTTTTTTCATAAATTAATTAAAAGATTTTTGGTCCATTTGGGAAAAAGTTTGAGATTTCAATATATTCGTTCAAACCAGATTGTAGAGCTCAATTTTTACATGATCCCCTAAAATTTTCAAGTTCCTATTAGCATTTTTAATGAGCTTCCAGAATATATAAAACATTATTCTGGGAATTAATTAGAATTTAAATGGTGATCTCGAATTTGGGAAATTAACTAGATCCATTCGCGCTCAGGACAAGTAGGCTCCATTCTGCTTCAGAAAATCCTGGTTGACGTCAAAATCATCATGGAAACTCGTAATTCTGGAAAAACTTTGCCATGACGGTCCCTTACTCATAAGTAAAATCAAAAAAAATTTTTGAATAATAATTTTCGATTTATTAAGGATTTGCGGACTTGTGTTTTTTGAGGGTAGCCATCAACTCTAATAAATACCTAAATTATTTTTCGATTGGTATAAAAATCGGATATGATGGACATCTAGAGGTCAACTTTAAGTTTCATTGGCCGAAAAGACGAAATTTTAATATCTATTGTGCTCAAAACGCGAAAAACCGACATTTCTCGGAACCAGAACGCAAAATCGCGGTGGGCTGAATTTTCATCCCAATTTTTTAAAATTCCAGATTCTGGAAGCTATGACATCACACTCGAAAGGTTACAGGTCTTCGACCCGGTAGAAATTCTTTAAAGTGTTTTTTTTCTATGTTTCAGGTACATTTCAAAATCGGACATTAAAAGGCGCCGAAAAATTAAAATTACCGTCAGAATTTCATGAAAATTGAATACGTTGCTCAACGAGAGGCCTATTACTAGAAACCAGTGTTGAAAATTCCGTTAAATTACTTAAAAATCTATAAATCCCTTCGTTTGCTATGCACACCTACAGTGTTCCGGAAATTCCTAATACAATCTTTAATAACGCCCTTATCTCAACGAAACTCCAGAAAATAATAGCCAAACGGATGTAGAAAATTAACGCACCCTTAAAAAATTAATTAAAAGGTTTAGTATTTTAAAAGAACCCGCGAATGCGAATCTCCTAGAAAACCAGCATTTTGGTTCTGAAACTTTGAAAATTCGTAGCTCCCGAACCGAGTAAGATAAAATTACGAAACAGGTCTCTAAAAATAGCCTGGAGTCTTACTAAATGTTTCAAATGATAGTAACAAAATTCTTAATTCTGTGTTTCTCCATTTGAAGGATTGACCTTTTTAAATGTGTCAATCTAAATTTAAGGAATTTTTCATAAAAAGTAGGGGAGAGTGGGGCACCTTTGGACACTCCACTTTTCAGAAGCAATTTTATTCTGGTTATGAACTTGTAGGAACTTACGAATTGGAAGGACCCTTATAGGTTTTTATGAATGACCCTAAAATCTACTCTACTTGGTGCGTGTGGATAATTGAATCGTCAGTTTGAAGAAGGGAATAAGTCCAAAAAATGACAAATTGACTTTTTGTGCTCAAAACAATCTCCAAGCTTTGCCCTACACATGGGTGAAAAGAGGGGGGAAATTACTAACCCCTATAGGGAGATATCGCCCCTTGAAGTTGTGAAATCGATATCCATACAATGAAAATTCCATTTCTTTTTTTCGATTTTCTCAAAACTTGATTTTTGGACTTATTCCCTTCTTCAAACTGACGATTCAATTATTTATATTGGTTTTCTTGTTTTGCGTGTTGCAAAGTTACAATCACTTATAGTTGGAAATCATCTATATATAAATCAATGTCTGTATATGTCCTTTATAGTTTTGAACTTTTCGTTTTCGAACCTACATTAACTATCAAACTATACCACGTTGATCTACTCGCTCCAGGGTAGGTTTCTGAATCAAAATAATTTAAAATCGATGCATCCTAATAACTTTTTTGTTCAATTTTATGCTCAAAAACCCATATTGCGTGCCTAACTTCATGGCAAAACCACCTTGTTGTATATATAACAAAAGAAGATGTAACATTAATTGTTGTAGGCATGATGTCGATTGTTGTAGTTTAAAATCAATTGTTGTAGCATAAACATACAAATGGCGCCTTTATTTAACTATTTCCACATTTGGACTGGCGAAGCCCCAAGCCCATCTGTAACGCACCAGATGATATTTATTAAAAAAAGTGAAACCCGGGCGAAGTCCGGGTCTAGCGCGTCAGCGCTAGTTTTTAAAAAAATAAGTGTATTTATGTTAAAAATAGACCTATTTAATAAGATTTTAAGAAAAAAGAGGAAATTATTAGCTAAATTTAATTTCCTATTTTACGCGCTATTTTTGTCTCCTTCAACACAGGTGTGAATATAATTGGGGACTAAAGAATAAAATATTAAGTAATTAGATTATAGATCAAACATATGTAATGAAACCTTTTCATACCTATAATAAATTAATTTTCCTCGAATGGTAGGCAAATGAAATCTCTGAGGTATATTTATTAAAATTAAATCAATTTATACATTTTTCTAATATACTTTTAGGTTAACTAGCTGACAACTTAGCTGGTTAATTAGCTCGGTAAGGGTGCTATTAAATCACCAAATGTGACACATCTCTAGAAGTTTTAGCTGAAAAAATTTGTATAATAGACCTTTTTATCACTTTAATGGATATTAAAGCCTTTTTTTTAGCTAAACCTCTCACAGCTTCTATCGTTTAGATAATAGGGGTCATATCGAAAGGTTAATCCCCTTTATCATTGGTCTTCTACCTTATTAAACTCTTAATAATGTATTTGAACCTATTTTATCACATTAACTTAACAATCAAAAAAAATTTTTTTCTCTTTTTTTAAACCAAGGGGGTAGAAATCATACCCTAGAATTCTCTTAGGGGGTCTAAAAACTCATTTACTATCTATTCGGGCCAAAATCAACAGGGAAAGACCGGGAAGAAAGTTTTTTGTGACTTCGTAATGTTCTAGAGTTCTTGCAAGGAAATTCGCTTTCGAGGACCTTCACTATGAAATTGCTAAATAGTGCAATTTCATAGAATAGAAAATAGTTTTAGAAAATAAAATCTGATTATATCAAAGTTAAGAAAATTACCTATTTAATGACACCCTAACCAGGTTTCTGGGACAAACGCTTTTAGTTTTATGGGGCTAAAACTATTAAATTTTTGTGACTCTTGTTTAGGGCACTCTTCTTTAGGGGGGTGAGACCTAAAAAAAGTCGAAAAAATTTTTTACCCATGTTACTTGTGACCACCCTAATATTAGATCCTTGTATAAAAATTTGAAAAATTATTTATTAAAAAGTGCCCCACTCTGCCCTATATGTAGTACTAGTTTATCCAAAACTAATGAAGTGTTTTACCTTCATAAAAATTTATTTTCCATTATTTATTTCAACCTATTTCAATGATTCTAATGTTTTTACTATTATAGAACCTTTTAGAATTTATTATTTCCATATCAGGTGTTTAAGGTCTAAGAGTTCTTATTTTTCCAACAATAAAAATATTGCTTTTTTTCAGGTGATTCATTGTGAGGACAGCAATCACGGAGATTATAATCAAGAAATATTTAGGAAAAAGTAATTTGAAATTTAATAAACTGTGTTGTAAATAATTTAGATTGTCTTTTCCATACTGTCTCTGGATATTACCACTATAACAATCACAATTAGGTCAACTTTTTAATTATATGAATCTATGTATGATTTAATTACAAATTTTAGAGAATATCTAACTACAGGGTAGAAAAAAAAGTGTTTTTAATCAGGTCTTTTTTTGTTTTTGCTTAAACCAGTTTTTAAAAATTTTTTTTGCCTTCCTCATAAATATTATAACTATTTCTGACTATTTTCCATAATGAATGCATTGAATGAAGATTTTATCAATTCAGCTATTATTTAAACAGTGATTTCATTCATTTATTTAATAAAATTAATTTTTAAAAAAGTTAAAATTATGTATATAAACCAACAGGGTTTTTTGCTGCATTAAAAACTAACTGTTTTTTCTATCATGAAAAAGAAATAGTTGTTATATGCATTTTTAATAAGATTTTAATTTATTTATAAATAAAAGCCAACGGTGGTTTTATAATGGATTCAAATATCTGGTGTTTATATAATTTAAAAAACCTGAAGAATTTCTTTTCAAAGCATAAAAACCAAATGGTTTTTATAATGCATATTTAAATATCCAGTGCCTAATGGATTAAAAAACATGTTTTTTTTATAAAAAAACCCAAAGGTTTTTTTTAAAGCATAAAAACCAAGTAGTTTTTCCAATACTTATATTTAATATATGGTGCTTATTGAGTGAAAAAATAACAAATTGGTTTTTAAGATGCATTCAAAAATCTTGTTCTTAATAAATTAAACATACAGGTGTTTTAATAAAAAAAACCCAAAGAGTTTCCTTTCAATGTTTTTTATAATACATATTTAACCCGTAACAGGGGAGGTGAAAAATTAGAACATATCTCAGAGACTCCGCAACTTTCTATATTTTTAAAAAATCATTTAATTAAGATACGATTCTGATATTTCAGTACATCGTAATTTGAACATTTATCTCTTGAAAGAAAAATATTGTCTTTAACTTTATGATGAAATAAAATTTTTTCCAGACAATTTTCCAATAGACTTAAAATTATCGATGTTATTGAATTATCGTTGCAGTCTGGGAGACCCCACGTCCCCTGGGTGCATACTTAGGGGCACCCTGCTACGGGTTAAATATATACAGTTCTTATTAGTTAATTTTGTAACCATAAAAATAATTACAAAAGTAGGTCCGAGTAGTTTTTCTGTGGCCTATGCCTCTGACAAGCAGACCACCGCAAATTTCAAACACTGCCTAAAGCTTCGTAGGGGCTGATCATGGAAGGGAATAATGCTACATAGGGGCTGAAGATCATTGAATCCTTTAAATGACAAATAGAATCTACAAGCACAAACGGGGCTAAAACTTTTAAACTTCTTGAATATTAAGTAATTAGTGCAAGACGCTAGTAGCAAAGACTTTTGGAGGTGCTGCTCCAGCAGCACCAAGTTGAAAAAGTATTTTAAGGAAATAAAAATAAATCTAACCTCTTTTCATTGCTACAATTTCATCATGTAAATAAAGAAAATAAAATTTAAGATGTTGAAGTTTACTTACAGTCACAGCTCACAGAACTCAATTTTATAATGGGAATGCAATTCTATACTAACTAGCCTGTTTCAATTAAACAATAATGGCAAAAAAGTCAAATAGAAGCATGGGCGGATTTAAGGGGGTGCAACGCACCCCCAACTTTTTGAGAAAATTCTATTTTTATTGGGGAAAATCATGTTTACAAAGTCATCAGGGGCAGCTTGCACCCCCAAGTTTCCCAGTACGCACCCCCAGGGTTCACCATCTAAATCCGCCCATGAATAGAAGAGGTAAAATTTTTGATTTTACAATTATTTAATGGGATGAGGTTTTGCAATATAAAAAGGCAGTACATTTTACTCGCGAGGGAAGATTAGGGGAGACCGGGGAGGGATGGGACACTTTTTCCAAGAATATTTTTTAAAAATTTAATTTTAATGGTATAAATTTGAAACTTTCAAACTAACATCTTAGAACATTTTAACATGTTTAAATAATATAACCAAAGTGATAGCAAACAAAACTTAGGATTAATGAACGAATTAAAGTAACCTCTAAAAGTGTCCCATCCCACCCCGGGCGGGGGTGGGACATATCTTTTTAAATTAAAATTTAGGATTACTTTTTAAATATATGATTAAAAACCACAAAGATGGAAGTATTTTACACATTTTAAAGATTTATTACAAAAACATCAGTTATTTTACCCTATATTTACTTCGAAAAATCTAACTTAAGTGAAAAATACAAAATAGTTAAAATTCTTCTTTAATATAAAAATATATGTTTTCAACTGCAATACTAATCAGTTTCAAAACAATGGTATCTAAAGAATTGTATGCAATAGCTTGTATTTAGGTATTGAGAGGAATTGGTCATGGTGTCCCATCCCACTCCGGTAGCAACAGTTTTAAAGAGGTTCTTTCAAAAGAACTGTAGCTTTTAGGCTTAACTCAACTATATATTCATAAAGAATACATTATTCTGTTTAGAAAACAATATAAACCATTAAGAAAGCAACCAAGAATCAGATTGAAAATTCACTTTGAAAAGTATAATACATAGTTACTTTTGCTAGTGAAACCATCTTTTTCATTCAGAAATTTGTATAAAAATATGAAGCCATGGTGGCTTTACCTGGTGGAACACTCAAAAACTAATGTTATTTATAATTTTAAGATTTATTGAAGGTGTCCCATCCTACCCAGTGTCCCATCCATCCCCAGTCTCCACTATATTTTTCCCAGTTGTAATTTGATTGGATGTGCTGTAGCTCCATGGACGAGCCGCCACTAAGTAGATATAAAACCACATCTATCAGCTTTCCAGAAATCTTTCAATCATGTGCCAGAAATATGAAGATAAACATACATCAAACACAAATAGAACACTGCAGACATTTTAAGAATTTCTATTATTGAAGGTTTAAATATTTCAATTCATGGTTTTGTTACAATAATTAGTAATGTACACTATACAATATTAATACTATGGGGCTTAGTAAAATTTTCAACTGTTATTTTAATTTAATTACTTCTCAAAGACTAAAGGTAGTTGAAATGTCTTAAAAACAATTTACTAAATTTCATTATTTAAAGTGTGAAATTTCTGAAATCTGTTACTTAATAGTACCAAAAAATTTGAATTTTATGACCAGTAATCCTAAGGCATTAGTTTGCAAACATTCAACTTTTAACCTAATTAGAGATCAATTAAGCCATGAAACTATTTATCCTTATGTCAAATTCAGCTAAGATAAATAAAAATTCTGAGCCATATTATATAAGTCCAAGAAAAGTTATCAAAACACGACCACAAAATGTAAACAAATTTTTCAATTCCAGAAAGAATCATTCGATTACTCAGCAGTCAGCATCCGAAAGATCGGAACGAATGATCTCCTCTATGATCGGAATAATAGGAAAGAGAAGCCCTATCACCCCAGCTAGCAAGCAACCTTGCGGTTAACCTTTTTTTTCTATTGTCATTGGGTTGCCAAAAAAAAGGTTAGCAAAAACCCTTTCTTTAACATTAGAAAACGGCGGTCTTTTAAAACCTCTCTCGACTCAATATCAACACAACCCACCTTCACCCTTTTCCGGAAAGAAGAGAATGCGCACGTGACTGTCGCCTACTTGCGCATGCGTATTAGCAATATTTTTCGCACCCGGAACCAGCGCGGAGGGATCCAGTTCAGCCTTGCCGGTACAGAGGAGTTTCCGTAGGGGTACGCTCGACGCTCGCTGGCTTCGGATCGGTAAGTAGGCTTAAGGCTACAGTGGACACATGAAATCCGAAAAATCGTCAAAAATTTGAATTTTTTTTATTTTTGCATATTTATACCAAGCAAGTCCTTAGGAATCGTCTGGTGAAAGAATTATTTTGATATCTTTATTGGTTCGTTCAATATAGACGTTTTTATGGAGGCCGCACCCGTTTGTTTACGTTTGCGAGCTTCAGAATCTATGTTCAGAATACGACTGGCGTTCCAGTGTTTATGCTACCAAATAAGCCTCTGATTTGATTTTTTTAGAGGTTTTTCGTTGGGAAATGATCTGAACTTTCACTTCCACTCTATTCCATCTGTGTTTTGATTTTTTTCATGTCTTTGTTCGTGTTTGGAGTGTGATTGCGAACTAAAACTGCATTGCGATGGTGAAATTGAAGTCTTGGAAGTTCAGTGAATGTGATTTTGTCTCGAAAAGAAGAAATTTTTTATTATTTTAGTAAAATACTATTACATTATCTACCATTAGTTATATTTATCAAAAATTTGTCAAATTTCAAACAGTAATTCCAAAGAAAGTTGATTTTACTTCTCTGTATTTCAAGACTGTTGGAAGTGTCACAGCGAAGGACTGTAAATTTGCAATTTTGTTTTTGAAATATTAATGACAGTATTGACAGTTCATTGGACTAATCTGCAGTATCCCATACATTTTTGGAACTATTATATCGATATAATAGTAGTACATAGACTGTGAGGTCTTCAAAACTGGCTTTCTATCCATCGAGTGAACCGTCAAGATAAATTGCATGTTTGCTTGAACTTAGGATTATTTATGAAATATTATTCATTTCTTATACATTTTTTGTGCAGGAATATGGTTCCTATCAGACCAATATGGCAATTTAAAAATTATAAACCTCTAAATAAAGAATAATGCAATTAAATCCAATTTGGTGAATTTCAACGAACGTTTGCATCATCACGAGAAATAATTACACAAATGGGGATTCCCCTGTGCCCACTTTGTTAAAACATTTAAATAGTGTTTAATATATATTTCTCATTAAATATAGATATATTAAATGCATTTCTGGTATTTTTATTCATCATTAGTGTATTTTTCTTGCTTTCTCGGTAGAAAATTTTAACGAAATATCAACATTTCTTCAGTTTTATATTGCTATTTACTTTCAGATTCATTTTTTAAACTTTCTCATAACAATTAGCAAGTAATATATTGATTTTATTTTGCATATGTACCCAATTTATAACAAAATATTTTAAACCCTGACATTTGCACTATGTTTTTACTTAACACGCAGTTTTTTCCATTTACGTTATATACATAGAATATAAATAAATTATATAAATTAAAAGAAGATTAGACTTAAATTGTTAAGTAATAAAGCACTTTTATGTTAAAGTGTATTTTTATAGACAAATAAGTTCATAAAAATGATTTATGCCCTTTTATAATGAAAAAAGCTGTTTTTCTCAAAATCAAAAAATTGCTACAATACAGATTTTCGAAATGCTCCAGGCGTCTCAATTTTCATCGAATAACTACAAGATTCTCTATATTTTCTACTGTAATATGTATTTAAAGAAATTGGATGACATAAATATGATATTTACTGTCTAAAAGGAAAATTTTACATTTTTAAGTGAAAATTTAAGGTTTTTTTTCAAAAATTTCTGTTTTTGGAACATTTTTGCCCATTGCGTCTAAATTATCATTTATATCATGTCATTGCTATCCAATATTTGTTAATGAGTATTTGAGGATAACAAATAAAGAAAAAAATCCAAGAAAGTGAAAAAATTGGAACGCATGGAGCGTTTTAAAAAAGTACTTAAATTTTTTTAAAAATTTAATTTTTTAAAAAACTATTAAATTTTTTTTGACCAAACTGGTTTTCTAAGCTATATTTGGCAACATATTTAAGCACACCAAATTTCATGCATCTATCTCAAAAAATTAAAAAAAAAGTTTAATGTGTCCACTGTAGCCTTAATTCATTGTTACCATAAGTACCGATTTAGACGTATAATCCCGCCTAATCTTTCTCTTTTATTATAAAGTTTCTTTTTTTCAGCTCTAAAACACATGATACCGATTTGATAAATTTAATATGATGATCAGACGTTCTTTCTTAGGATTTAGATTATTCCGGTTTATGTTTTACTATGTGTTTAGGGTTAGATGTATTGCCGTGTTTACGCTATGTCCTCGGTTGTAAAAATTCCTTTTCAGCAAGTGTTTCAACCGATACTTTGATCGCAAAATTAGTTTATTTTATTAATCTAAGGTTTCTTTCTCTTTCAGCTTCAGTTCTGAACTGATTGGTGAAAAACTGTATTCCCTACATGGTCAAAAATTGCAATTGTCAAGTTAATTGTAAGGTTTATGTAAGGTAATATGTTTAATGCTATTTACTTTTAAATGACGGCTTTATTTCCCCATTTGATTAACTATTCTATAGTTATGTTATTGTCCTATATATGTTTTTCTGATTAGATTTTATAGATGTCAACATTGTTTACTAAACAATCTAGTACATTAGATACATGCATGCTGTGTAAAATTAAGTTACATTTTGTCTAAACTTAATGTAATACATCCTTCAATAATTTTAAGCTTTGATTTAATTTTTTGTTGCCTGGTTGGTTGTTTAGCGACAGAATTTTCTTCCGAGTCGCAGGGTAGGATTGGGAGGGAATAAATACTGGGGTCTTGTATTTGATCATTCAACTTGGACATTGTACCTTACGGTGAAAATCTAGAAGTGGGTTTGGGTTGGCGCCTCTTGGTGAATTTTTAATCGCTGACTTCACTTTGATACTACTTTGTCGCTAGTACTTCGCTTGGTGTTTGAACCCTCTTTTAGATTGAAGCCGTACCTTACATACCTTGGTCACTGAAATGAGCAGGGATCTGTCTAGGATTTTTAGCCAACTGCCTATTTTGTGAAAATTTTAAAATAATTTGTGAAAAAAAATTTTAGTTTGTGGAAATAAAATACGCGTAATAAAATGAATTGAAAAATATGTTTTTAAAAATCACTTTACATATACATTTTAAGGGAGGTTAAAGTTTTCAAAAAAAAGTATTATTAGTTTAGCAATAATTTGAAAAAATTTTAAATTTGTGAAGCTATCGTTTTAATGATCGGCAAATTTGTAAAGCTACTATAAAAGAGTAGTAAATTTGTCCTGGACAGATCCCTGATAAGTGAGCTTTGTTGGCCTTGCTCTTCATGGACTAGTGTTCTTATGACATGTTTAATCTTTTCTTAATTCAAAGTCTTGAATAAGTATCAGCATCTCTTCAACTGAAGTAATAGTGGTTCACCCGCTAAATATTGTCATGCTCTTTTGGACACCAAAAAGTAGAAATATTACTAAATAATTTCAAACTCATGGATAAAAATGTTAAGTCAGATCACACACAATATCTGCTTAGTTTATCAATTAAAATCAAGAAAACTTGTCAATATTTAAATGTATGGTGTCTAAAAAAGCTTGGCAATATTGAGCGGGAAACGTTAACGGAATTGAATCTATCAGTCAACAAATATCATTTAGCCTTTCTTGCCACGGAGTTAGTGTAATCCAAAACAAGTCAGGCCATTCTCTTCCTAAGGTTGTAGAGGTAAGAGATGGAGGGTTCAATCAGTTACTTTTTACCACTAACCCCCTTTCCCTCTTCAAAAAGAATGTGCTTCAGTAGCCTAGCTCGCTACCTTGATTTCCCGCATCCCTACTCGAAGTTTGATTTCTCTCTTTCTAACTGCCTGGCAAAAAAAAGAATAGCGAGTCATTTCACTTGCCATTTACTGTTTACTTATTTTGTGTATTGTACTAAGAAAGTTTGTTGTAATAGATTTTAACAGTGACGTGCCGTCCATATAAGCAATGTAAGCATTGCTTGCCTAAAAATATTTAAAGATTTTCTTTAAAATTACACACCAAAAATATAAATTTAATTTTGCAACATTTTATTTTTATATCCTCTTCTCTCTTTCTTTAACCATACGGTGCCGGGCTGCCTCGAGGAGAATTCCATCGCGAGGTCAGTCTTTTCCGGCATGGGGGAGAAACAGTACCCTCATCTCCCCTTACATTGTAAGCATTTCGAGAATTGCTTCTGCCCTAGCATGGTTTACACTGTATTTCAGATCTCGGTAGACTACTTTTTTTTCGTAGCTCTTAAAGTGTGAATTGGAGAAAACTTTTGGCAGAATTTGTTAGTACTTGTAGTTTAAACTCGCAATTCATCTTTATTTCGTTTTTAAATGAGCGTTTAAGGGAAAATGTGGTCATTTAAATTTTTCACTTGTAAGCAATCTGGATTTTGCTTTCCATGATTTGCAGAGCCATCTATCAGCGTATTGGCTGACCAAGTTAACGTGAAACGATGTCTTGCTGCATTTTAGATTCTTAAAAAAAATGTGTCCTTCAGTTAAATACTAATTTCCATTCATTAGTTTTTCAAAACTATTAAAATGTCATTCGATATTTCCCATGTCAGTTGGAACTGACCTCCTCTTGGTGTTTCTCGGGTAACGCCAACAATCATGCGAAAAAAATTCAATTTTATTAGAAATATATACCCGATTGCTTGACCTAGGAAAAATGTCACCGCACGCCACTGGATTTGAAACAGGTCTTACCCTATGTACAGTAGGGTGGTCCAAAAAAACTTTTTTCAAGCCAGCCCAAACGTCGCCCCCTAATTTTTTTACATTTACCCATAGTATTGTGGCGGTCACCAATGTGGCGGAAAGCCATCACTCCAAGTTGTTGTGAACGAAAATCAAAAGCCGGGCATTGATTAACAAAAACTTAACGTTTATTAAAACTCAACACAACATTTAAAAATTAGTAAAATACAAAAGGTAAAGGTGCGTGTGTGCGGTAGTGCTGATACAATATTGCTGCTATTTATAATGATGATGATTCTAACGATTAAGATTAAAAATACAAGTTTAAAATCTGCATGTAATAAAGGTTTAAAAGTCTTATTGTAAAAAGGTTAAAAGTTCGATTAAAGGTAAAGAGTTCTTTTCACAAGGTAGAGAGTTCGATGCCCACAGGACTCCCCCGCAAGTTCCTTTTGGACGAAAACACAACACTAGGTCTTCCAACGGACGCGGCGTCCTGAACGGGTTGTAGAAACTCTCTGGGGTGGAACATCGGAGTTTGTAAGCTGTAGGTCTGCAGATAAGGAGTATGCTGGTTGGAGACGGTCTATGGACACTGTCTTAGCACAGCCATTCACGTCGCACTCGAAGAACTTACGATGCCGCTTTATCACCTTAAAGGGGCCAGTATATGGTGGAGTCAAAGGTTTCCTCACGGCGTCGTTTCTGATGAATACATGCGAGGTAGACTCCAGATCTCTATTCACGTAGACATCTCTGGTTGTATGATGGGAAGCAGGCACTGGACGAAGGCTCCGCATGGTCGCTCTCAGGTGGTCGATGAAGTCGGAACCGGAACAGGAGCTGAGTCGCAACCTCGTAGAATTTCTCCAGGCAAACGAAGTGTTGAACCGTAGACGAGTTCCGCTGGGGATGCCCCGATATCCTCCTTCAACGCACATCTGATCCCGAGAAGGACTGTGGGCAGGACCTCCATCCACTTCTCCGTGTTGTGACACATGATTGCAGCTTTTAATTGACGATGGAGACGTTCCACGGCTCCGTTGGCGATGGGATGGTATGCGGTAGTACGGGTTCGATGAGATCCTAGGAATTTGGTGAGGCTGTTGAAGAGGGAGCTCTCAAAATTGGATCCTCGATCCGTTGTTACTACTTCAGGCACTCCATATCTTGAAATCCAACCGTCGTAGAACGCTCTCGCTGTCGTCTCCGCTGTCTGGTCTCGCAGGGGAAAAGCTTCGGGCCATCGGGTGTAGCGGTCGACGCATGTGAGAAGGTAGCGGAAGTCCCTAGATGATGGCAGGGGTCCAACTACATCAAGATGCACATGTGAGAACCTGGCGGAAGGCAAGTCAAACTTCGTCAGTGGAGCCTTAGTGTGACGCTTGACCTTTGAACGTTGACAGGCAAGACAGGCTCTGCACCAGGACTTGACATCCTTATTCATGGTACTCCACTCAAACCTCTCCTTTATCAGCTTGAAACAAGGCCTATAAGCTGGGTGAGAAAGACTATGAATGCTGTCAAAAACAATTTTTCTGAAAGATTCAGGGACATAGGGTCTAGCAACACCAGTAGAAACATCGCAGAATAAAGGTTTAGAGGACATAAATTTAGTGGGAATAAGTTTCAGACACGTATCCGAATCCACCAAGGAACGCATCTCCGGGTCGGATTCCTGAGCGGAGGCCATCTCATCGTAATCTATACTAGAGGGCAAAGTAATCTCAGAAATCCTAGATAGCGCGTCAGCAACACTATTTGCTTCCCCGGAAACATACCTCAGGTCAGTTGAGAATTGACCTATAAATTCCAGATGTCTAGTTTGACGTGGAGAGCACCTATCAGGTCTCTGACCAAACGCATAAATGAGAGGACGATGGTCCGTATAGATAGAAAATTTTCTACCCTCTAAAAGATATCTAAAGTGTTTAACAGCAGAATATATTCCAAGCAGTTCTCGGTCATAAACACTGTATTTAATTTCAGCTTTGTTTAACTTACGTGAGAAAAAACCGAGAGGTTCAATTCGATTGTTTACCTTCTGCTGCAATACAGCGCCGAGAGCAATGTCAGAAGCATCTGTAAAAAGAAAAAGCTCTGCGTTAGGTACAGGAAAAGCTAGCAACGTGGCTTTTGCCAACATCTCCTTACAGTCTGAAAAAGCTTTCTCGGTTTCCTCGGTCCAGGTGATGAGAGTCTTGTCGTTCTTCTTCTTACCCGCAGTTAGAGCATGTAGAGAAGACTGCGTACCAGAGGCGTTCTTCAGGAACTTGTGATAGAAGTTCGTCATGGCCAGGAATCGCCGCAAATCTGAAACGGTTTTAGGCAAAGGAAATTCGGTTAAAGCTTTGATTTTATCAGGCAGAGGAGAAAGACCGTTCTCTGAAACTCTAAAACCCAGGAAATCTAGCTCTTTTTGCCCAAATACACATTTTTTAAGATTTATTACAATACCGTATTCCTGTAACCGAGTGAAAACTCTGGCAAGATCTTCTTTGTGGGTAGCCTCGTCGTTCGAAGCGATGAGAAGATCATCTATGTAGGCAAAGACGCAATCAATGCCTCGCAAGACTTGATCGATGAACCTTTGAAAGCTCTGGGCTGCGTTGCACAAGCCGAAGGTCATTTGGCAGTATTCGAAAAGACCAATCGGGGTTATAACTGCTGTTTTGGGAATATCCCGCGATTCAATAGGGATTTGATGGAAGGCTTTCACCAGATCCACTTTGGAAAAGACAGTTTTACCTGCCAAACCCAAGGCGAAATCATGAATGTGGGGAAGGGGATATCTATCAGGGACCGTTACGGCATTAAGTCGCCGAAAATCTCCACAAATTCTCCATTCATCGTTTGATTTTTTAACCATATGAATCGGGCTTGCCCATGCACTTTTAGATGGTCTTATGATTCCTTGTTTTAAGAGGTTTTCAAACTCTTTTTTCAAAAAATCTAACTTCTCTGGTGATAGCCGCCTAACTCTTGAAAAGACAGGTGGGCCACGAGTCTCAATACAGTGTGTGACTGTATGCAGTTTAGCGTTAGTGTTAGACAAGGGCTGCAAGAGTAAAGGGAACTTATGCAAGATTTTTTGGAAGAGACAATCGTTACCAATCAAGGTAAGACCCAGGGAAGGACCTGACTGAACAGTACCTTTCCTAGAGAGAGAAGTAACGCTATCCACTAAACGGCGGTTCTTAATGTCCACCAGTAATCCGTACTTCTCTAAGAAGTCTGCGCCTAGAATGGGATGGGATACGTCAGCAACTATAAATGTCCACTCAAAATGACGACGTAAACCAAGGTCTAAAGAGATGGTTTTAGTGCCGTAGGTTCTAATGGGTGAACCGTTTGCTGCGTATAAGGTTAGAACTCTAGAGTTTTTTGAACTAGCATGAGCTTTACCCAAACAACTGACCTCTGCGCCACTATCAACGAGAAATTTCAATCCGTTTATTTTATCCCAGATAAACAAGCGGCGGTTTCGAGGGCTACCATCTGCTGCCGCGATGACAGTGGAGCCTACTTGTTTTCCCGAAAGTTACAGGGAGATTTACACTTGAGAGCCTTTTCAGCATACTTAGCATGGTACCAACAAAGGTCTCCATTACCTTGATCTCGTGAACGAGATCGCCTACGAGAACGGGAAGGCTGTCTTTTAGGACTGCGTTGTCTAAAAAGTTTGCCAACCTGATCCTTCAAAGCTGAAATTTCAGCTCGTAAAGCCTGTATTTCGGATACCGCTGAACCAGAAGCTTGGTTTCCTGAAGGGGCAGGTACCTCTGAACAAGAAGCAACATTCCTTGATGGGGCAGATACCTCATGTATTTTATCGGCAAAGTTTGCCAAGGCATTTAAGTCACCCGGGGCTGCCGAGAGGATCTGCTGGGTGTTAATGGGGAGGCGTTGTCGCCACAAAGTACCCAGAGTACCATCATCAAATTTGTTATCAGCCAAATTCCTCATCTCTCTGAGCAATTGGGAAGGCTTCTTATCCCCGAGATCAAGATCCTGCACCAGCAATTTAAGCTTTTCTGATTCAGATTGGGAGTGGACCTCAATTAATCGTGACTTTAGGGTCTGATATTTATCAGAATCGGGTGGATTACGTAAAATATCTCTGACTGACGCAAGGATTTTGTAATCCAGGGCGGCAACCACATAGCTGTATTTCGTCAAATCGAGTGAAATACCAGAGACGTAAAACTGTCTTTCTAGCTGAAAGAACCAAGTCTCAGGATCGTAATCCCAAAAGGGCGGTGCCTTGAATGATACCCTAGCCAATTCAGGCTCCTTTGAGTCAGGGTCAGCATCAGGCTGTTTTGATGCCTGTTCGTTTGGATCCTCGTTAACCATATTGAAACACAGAGATCATTAAAATAGCCAACGCTCAGAAACCCAACCGCGAACCTGATGGAAAACAGAGATATGTCCAAAACTTACCCGATCCTAAAAAAGCTGCAGGACGTCAGCATATGAAGGTCGATGAGGGAACTCAAGAACATCAGCTCTTCAAAGTCGACGTAGGAACTCAGTTGGCTGAGAATACGCCATTATTCCAGAAATCGAAGAACGGGTGAGCTCATAATTCCGATTAACTCACAGTCCATGGTCAACCACTGTGGCGGTCACCAATGTGGCGGAAAGCCATCACTCCAAGTTGTTGTGAACGAAAATCAAAAGCCGGGCATTGATTAACAAAAACTTAACGTTTATTAAAACTCAACACAACATTTAAAAATTAGTAAAATACAAAAGGTAAAGGTGCGTGTGTGCGGTAGTGCTGATACAATATTGCTGCTATTTATAATGATGATGATTCTAACGATTAAGATTAAAAATACAAGTTTAAAATCTGCATGTAATAAAGGTTTAAAAGTCTTATTGTAAAAAGGTTAAAAGTTCGATTAAAGGTAAAGAGTTCTTTTCACAAGGTAGAGAGTTCGATGCCCACAGTATCATCCTCCTTTAATTTTAGCTTTCTACTCCAATTTTTAGGGGGTGCTCAATGGCCCTTCTTTTTGACACTTTAAAAATTTTATGGATTTGCTTTTAGACTTCCTGTGCTTAAAAAACAATTTTTTTTCGTAAAGCCTGATGTTTCTAAGCGTCAATATGTCTTATTATATTGTATTTAGTTTAATTTTTATATTTTTCAAAATTTTTCTCTGGATCCGCAAAAATGCGTTAAAATCATCTGTGTTAAAATCCTGTTTTTCAGTGCGTTATAACAGCAGAACTATTATTTGAAAAATAAAAGTTGACTAGTGCATTTTGTAGGAAATTTTGTTTACTTTAACTTTGTAATTCAAGTAATTTTCGAGAAACTAATATTTTTTTAAATATACGAAAAAATCCGAAGATAAAGTGAAAATTTTGCAATTTTTTCACATATTTTTGCATTTTTTGATATGAAGCTGACCTTCCACGTAAAAGTGAACTAGATATTCGGAATCAGCACTTCATAAAACATATAAAACCGTCGAAGAAAATAACTTTAAAAAATTATTTTTTCAAGCAACTGCTTGTTACAGGACTATATTACTATTTTGAGCTTTGATTGAATTTTTGTTACTTTTTAAAACAAATTGCATATTTTTTAACCAGGATCATATTTTTTGACCCTTAAAACATAATATTTGACCACCAAAAATGTCTTTCTATTATTAAAAGAACCGAAAATAGGCCCGCTGGCGGCCATTTTGTTTTTGACCGGAAGTCCCAAACGGCACTTCCGCCAGAGTGATTCTGGTCGATTTTGGATTCAGCATGTTTTAAACTATATTTCCACCAATTTTGGTGCCTCTTGCACAATCTGAACAATTATTCCCTTTAACAGCCCTGCTATTGTTGCTTCCTAGTCAACAAAAAACTAACTCGTCAATATTGTTTCTTAACATTCATACTTAAAAAATGATGCTTTTAACTATTTTATTTTCAATTTATTATCATATATTAAGTGTATAAATAAAGTAGGTGTCAAAATAATTTATCTTTTACTTATTTTTCAGCCAATTTAGCCAAAATTTCGAAAAAACCTAAAAAGTGCAGTTTTTTAGGGCCATTGAGCACCCTCCTAAAACTGAAGTAGGAAGTTGAAACTTTGCCAGAATAATACTATAGGTAGATGTAAAAAAAAGAGGGGGCGACGTTGTGTCTAGGATGAAGTTTAGTTTTTCCCATAGGAATGTGGACCACCCTAATGTACAGTAACCATAAACGTGATGACTGCTCTACAGCAGCACCAATTTGACTGCTGTACAGATCTTTTGGCCATCTCCCTACTAACAGTGAAATCTATTCCAGTTTGTCACTCAAATAATATAATTATTAGAGTTTTCAACAACTTACATAGCACTAAGTTTGTTTAATATTTTAGTTCAATTCTGTTAACGTTCCCGCTAAATAATGCCAAGCTTTTTTGAACACCCATCATGTGTATTAAAATGACAAATTTTTCTGATTTTTATTGATAAACTAAACAGTTATTGATCTAAAATTTTAAATTTATGAGTTTGAATTTATTTTGAAATATTTCCACTGTTTGGTGTTCTTGAGATCATGGCAGTATTTAGTAGGAACATTAATGGAATTGAACCAAAATTTTAAAGCAATTTGTGCAATTCAATTCAGTTAATGTTCCCATTAAATATCGGCATGCTGTTATAGACACCAATAAGTAGAAATATTTCTAAAATACTTCCAACTCACTGTTTAAATTTTAATTTAGATAAGATCAATGTTCAGTTTATCATTAAAAATAAAAAAAAATTGTTGTTGATATTAGAATGTATGGCATACAAAACAGATTTGCGTTATTTAGTGTGAATGTTAAAGGAATTGAACCCAATTTTTAGATACTCTAATTAAATATTTTTGTCGCTGCTTTATGAATAAAAAGGGTGTCTGGGAACAGAGTAGCATCAGGCTTTAACTCATCTTTTTTTTTTCAGCAGCAAGAGCTGCCGCCGCCGCAGTTCCAGTAATTTCTCCAATGTACCCTGACCAATGCCGAGACCTTGTGCCACCTCTGAATCTGCTCACCGCTTGCATCCAATTCCATTGTAAGTTTCTGTTTTTAGAATTACCTATTCTATACTGTCATATGACCCAGTAATCAGTAAAACCGTACAGCTTTAGAAAGAAAAGTCGCCAATTTGCCACTGTCTCATGGCTGACAGGCTTGTAATCGTGGCTCAATCTCGCCACCCGCCATGTTTAGTCACTACTAAACGCGTGTAAATTATTTGGATGGGATTTCGCTTGTATTAGTTGGAAAGTAATGTTTGAGAAATCAAATAATTGGATAAATTCGATATTTTATAATTTGAAGGTTAAAATTTAATTTTTTTTATAATTCCTTCAGCTTTGAGTTCAATTCTGAGGGCTAGTCATTAGCTTCCCAGCCCATGCCAGCACGGGCATCGTTCCCGGGGGGAACGATGTTTAGAATTAGGAACATTGTTTAGAACAACTTTATTTTTAACTTTAGAGGAAGGACCTAAAATTTTCTGAATGTGTTTTTCCAACCTTCAATCATAAAGCATGGTGCCAATTTACCAATGGCACCTAACATAAGAGATGCACAGGGGCATAGCCAGATTTTGGGATTGATCCCCTCCGAAACTCGGAAAATATCCTTTTTTGACCATAGAAAACCACTAAAATTCACTCGTATCCCCTCCCAAAATACTTCCAGTGATTTTTTGCATCAAATTATAAATATCTACATACTAAATTATTTAATTCTTTATAAAAACATTTTTTGCTCACATGAGAGTTTAATGTGTCTTTTAACTTGATGTCCCACACCTGACTCCCTTGGTGCCCCACTTAACACTTTGAATGTTAAGTTAAATTTCTCTTTTAGATTTACAAAAGCTTTCTCGTTATTTTCTAAAATATTTGTGAATACACATATTTTAATTTCATTTTAATTGTAATAACATAAATACACTTCATCATATATTTAAAAAAATGTTTTCGAAACTAAATGTGATTGTAACTTTGCATTGCACAAAACCAGATAACATGTAAATGTTGATGTAAAATGTAATGTAAATGTTGATGAATAGATTTTAGCACAAGTTCATAATTATAAAATTGAGTCTGCCCACCATGGGACACACCACTTTTCAATATCCCAAGGTGCCCCACTCTCCCCTACTGTTAATTTAAACATTTGTTGTTGGCACTTTCAAGTATTTTCTTATCTCTTGAGATATTTTATTATGAAGTGGCACGTTTAACAGGGTATTGCATAATTAGGTGTAAACTCACAACAGTGAAATTCTCCTTTCATTTATTGCATAATTACTTTTTTAAATAGTTAAATAAATTGTTTATATTTTTTTGCAGGAGCTGTCAAGTCTGGTTACGATGTACCCTGTAAAATTTTCTTTGAAGCACTTTTTGTAGACTAATTTTCCATAAATATGTAAATTAAATAAGTTTCATAGTATATTTCCCTTCATTTTTGATGAATTTAGGGAATTGATTACATTTATATTTTATCTATATAATTTTTTTGTATGACTCTTTTTTTACCTTGAGTCCTGTAGTGCTTGAAGGCTGTTTGTAAAATTTTCCTTCTTTGTAAATTAATCAGTCCAATAAACTTAAGGATTTTTCTTGCATTCAATGTCTTGAATAATTTTTTGGAATGAAAATTTGCCTGTTCCTCCTTTCTAGATTAAAAAATTAAAAAGGTAAGTTTTTATCAGTGCTTTAAGAGCCTAAATTAAACCAAGTTATTGTAGAAATTGAAAAAAAAGTGTGTTTCAATAAACTAAAGGATTTTTCTTGCATTCAATGTTTTAAAATAATTTTTTGGAATGAAAATTTGGCCTGTTCCCTTAAAAGGTAAGTTTTTAAAAAAAAAGGTAAAGTAAAAAAGGTAAGTTTTTTATCAGTGCTTCAAGAGCCTAAATTAAAGTTAGTGTAGAAATTTAAAAAAAAAATATTTTTTAAATAATTTAAATTTATTATTTAAATTAAAATTTTATTACTGTACCTATAAATCTTAATTTTATATAGACACTGTTCTGTAATTATACTGTGAATAAATTCTAGTTAATTTTTGTTAAAGATTGGGTTTAATAAAAAGTAGGGATAAATTAGTGTTATTTTTGTCAGTTATAAGTTAAGTATCGCACTTTTTATTTTTCATAATTTCTTTGTTGAATTATATGAAGTAAAAATATTCCTGAAAATATGTACTAAGTGTAGCGCATAATTTCAGGAATAATTTTTTTACGTCGTATAGTTCAACCAAGAACTTTCGAAAAAAATATATATAAAACGATTCTAAACCTAGAACTCTGAAAAAAATTTTGTAAACCCAACAAAAACCTAAAAAAAGCAAAACCTATATAAGCAATATCGCGAATTAAGGTTTTTTGGAAACCTTAAATAAACCTATTTAAGCTATATTGCGGTAAGGTTTTTTTTGCATTGGTTGCTGCAGTGTACACGAAAAAATATTGTGGTGATGTTAACTTAAGGTTAAACCAACCTTAAACAACCTTGCTCAAAAGCATTAAAACAGGATTTTTTAGTCTAACCTTTCAAAAACCTACGTTTTTAACCTTTTCCTAAGGTTTTTCTCCAAGGTTACGCAAAAGGTTTCAAGCGTCAACTAGTGCACCTATGCCTAAGGTTTTGTTGAGATAATCCTTGGGTTGCAAGGTTTTCTAGTAAAACCTTAAAAACATGATATGTTTGAGCCAATCATGTAGGTTTGGTATTTTAGTGGGTTTGATTCAAAGAAACTTTTTTTAGTATCCTAAGAAAGTGTGCAAAATCTTAAATCGATCAGAAAATATTAACACGTGCCTCAAACGGCCTAAAGTTGGGAAAATTTGACATTTTTCTCATTTTTTCAAGATTTTTTTAAAATTCCTGAAAATATTATTTTGTCGAATAATAGGGTCCTAACACATCTAAAAATTCATATTCGACCGTTTTTCATTCCTAGCTAGGCGAAATTACCCAGTTTTTAGCCTGGTCATCAATCGGAAAATCATCAAATTTGCCCATTTTACACTGAGAATAGAGGATACAAAAGTCAGTGGGGAATGACTTATAACCACGTAATTCCATAACTAGGTACCATTTGTAGACGATATTGATGTGTGGATAAATTATCTGGAGCATTAATTAATTTCTAGCACTTTAATTACAGGCGCCATATTGGATTGCATTACCCCTAA
Source organism: Tetragnatha versicolor (assembly GCA_024610705.1). Taxonomy (NCBI): domain Eukaryota; kingdom Metazoa; phylum Arthropoda; class Arachnida; order Araneae; family Tetragnathidae; genus Tetragnatha; species Tetragnatha versicolor. Next base: position 46,133,146 of record JANDEH010000007.1, read on the forward strand.
AAAAATTCTGCGATAAACGGTATGGGTATGTTTGGTATTGGGCAATGCGTATTTGAGGTTACTAATCTCAATTAATACTAATAAAATCCTTATATCACATTTTAAAACTCTTTACTCAATTCGAATGACCAGTATATCTCTTATTCTTATTACCATAGGGGAGAGTGTTGTACCTACGGACGGTTGTACCTTCAGCCACCTCATTTTAAAATTCGGAAAAAAATGTAAATTTGAATTTGTTGTCGATTTTGAATGTAAACAGATGCTATCTAGTTGCTAACGTGAAATCAGGTCTTTAAAATATTATTTAAATTTTCTATAATAAAAATACTGTTTTTAGGTGCTCAAAGTTTTTTTTAGTGCATCACTACATTAATTCTTTTCTTCCCCTATGATTATGATTTGATAAAATGGGATACATGGGGGAATCCCCGAGATTTTGACTTTTTAGTTTTGATATTAGAAATCGTCAGATCTCAATTCTTTTATCTTTTATAGAACTTTGAATGCAAAAACACCTGGTGTTGTACCTTCGGACACCATAAGTGTTGTACCTACGGACACGTTCTTGTGGGTGTCTGTAGCTAATCGGCGTTTTAGAATCAGGTTTCATTCAACTGAATACATTTTAATAAATGTTAAAATTATTCTAAATGGTAATCTATTCGTCAGCAATTATTTTCAAGTGAATTTTAGATGAAAAATCAAATATTTTTTGATCTAAACTACTTTTTTAAATTTATGATTCTACTTGGAATTTAATGTAGAATATGTTGTAAAATCCTAAGCACCCTATCGCATTTAAGTATGATGATTAAAAAAACTTAAAATTTCCACTGAAAAAGTTTACCACCGAATTATTTTATTGTTATTACCACCAAATGCTTGCAAAACTAAGTGTCGATCGAATTGGGTTTTTTTTATCAGTGAAGTTGTCAGATCAATCAGCATGATTCATGCAACTATTACCTTAAATTCTGATCTGAAAATACCATGTGATTTTTGTGTTGTTGGTAAAAAATCAAGTTTTTATCATTCAACTTCGTTTTAATGATCATTTACGATCTAAAACTACATTACTTTAAAAAATCTATTTTCAATTTTAAAAAGGCTTGAAATAGGTTATTAAAAGGTAATGCATCAATAAAAATGTTCATTCTTAGCTTTTTTCAACTAACACTTCCCTTTTTAAGGGTGTCCACAGGTACAACTGGGTCTGTCCATAGGTACAACAGGTTGTTGTACCTTTGGACACAAATTTTTCAAAGTTATTATAAATGATTAAAAATCCAATTTTCAAGATTTTGGCTAATAAAAAATATCTCTCTACTCACAAAGGTTAGGACTATAGGTTGGGCACTTTAAATGGTCAAAATGTGATTTTACCTGTCTTAGAAAAATCCAAACGTGATTTTTGTCCAGAGGTACAACACTCTCCCCTAACTATAGATGATAAAATTCTAAATGCATAATAGGGAAAAGAGAAATTCTAGAAAAATATTGAAACACTAGACGTTCGTTAGTACATACAGAAGTATTGTATTCTGTAACTTAGTTGAAAAATTGAAGTTGATACAAAATTAACCCGCTCTTACAGATGAGTGAGCCTACTGCACTCAGAATATAAGTCTTCAACTATGTTTAAAGACTGTTCTAGCATTTTATCATAATTTGAATGCATAAAGAGCATAAAATATTCCTGCAGCATGAAAAACTTATTAGATACTGATATTGTGTTTGAGAATATGTTAAATTTTTTCAATGGTTGCTGAAACCAGTCCTTTTTTAAAGTCAGTTTTTAAGACAGAGCTTCCACTTCACTCTGTAAAATTTATACAGCTTAGACTCATTCATAATACACTAAGGGTTTAAAATCATTTAATTTTATAAAGAAACTTCTCAAAAAATCAATTCGAAACCTAATTTCTCTTCAAGAACGTTCACTGATGAAAATCGTACAGTGCGAAAAAATGTTAAGACTAGCTGAAGAGTTACAGAAACTGCAGTTAGTGTTAGAAATATTATGACAGAAACTGTAGTTAGTGTTAGAAATATTATGACAGAAACTGTAATTAATATAGCTAATAACCAAATATCAATGTTTAATATGCTTTCATGTTACTAATTTGCTGAATTACCGGTAGTTTTATGTATCCAATAACAGTATCTATAAACATATTTAATGGCATGATTAAAAACATGGATAATCTGGGTGTAGTAGGCTCAATCATTATGAGGAGCGGATAATTTTCTAACAACCTCAATTTTTTAACAATACAATACATCTGAATACGCTGCAGTCTAGTTGTTCAATATTTTTCTAGAATTTCGATTGATCCTTTTATGCCTTAAGAATAATTATACCTAGTTATGAAATCATGGTTTACGCTTGTAATACGAGATATACTGGTCATTCGAATTGAGTAAAGAGTTTTAAAATGTGATATAAGGATTTTATTAGTATTAATTGAGATCAGTAACCTCAAATACGCATTGCCCAATACCAAACAAACCCATGCCGTTTATCGCAGAATTTTTTTAGGGGTAATGCAATCCAATATGGCGCCTGAAATTAAAATGTTAGAAATTAATTAATGCTCCAGATAATTTATCTACACATCAATATCGTCTACAAATGGTACCTAGTTATGGAATTACGTGGTTATAAGTCATTCCCCACTGACTTTTGTATCATCTATTCTCAGTATAAAATGGGCAAATTTGATGATTTTCCGATTGATGACCAGGCTAAAAACTGGGTAATTTCGCCTAGCTAGGAATGAAAAACGGTCGAATATGAATTTTTAGATGTGTTAGGACCCTATTATTCGACAAAATAATATTTTCAGGAATTTTAAAAAAATCTTGAAAAAATGAGAAAAATGTCAAATTTTCCCAACTTTAGGCCGTTTGAGGCACGTGTTAATATTTTCTGATCGATTTAAGATTTTGCACACTTTCTTAGGATACCAAAAGGAAAAAAATTAGGGGGTGTCTCAAAAGTTTCCCCGACTTTCGATTTTTAAGGGACACCCTAACGTGCTTGGTTGTTTTGGTTTTCGTTTGTGTTGTTATAAAATCGCCAGCGTACGCGTTCACTTGATAATCTTGCAACATATATATTTTTCTATTTTAATGGTATTTTTAGGTTTTATTGAGAGATATCGGTCTTATCGTCATTTTTGGCAATTTTTAGCTTCAGGGTCATTTTTGGTAAGTGGTATCTTACCGCCAACCATGTTTTTCGTAGGTCTCACATGTGTCTGATTGTATTTAGGTCTGGGAACCTGAAAAATAACTTTATTCTTTCAATATCGTTACTTATGAATAACTTCGAGATAGAGTCAAATTGTGATTTTATGCAGCTTTTTCACTAACAAAGAGAAATCATTGACCCGAGAGGTTTTCTAAAAGAAGTAAAAGGGACAAGAGAACACAGGTACGCTATCACAGATATCAGTGAAAATTTCTGTACTGTCTAAGGGGTGCTGAAACGGCACAAAGAAATGCATTAGTTTCACAGAAAGGACATCTGTTATTAACTTCCAAAAAAGAAGTATTTTTAGTGTTTATGGACTTATAAATGTCGGAAAAGAAAGATATATCTGTGTAAAAATATCTCCATTATCTTTAAAATGAAGTTTAAAGAGATCGAATTTCTCCTTTGAATCTGTACCATTTCAACACCCCCTATACTCAAAAGAGATTTTCCCTGATGTCTGCAATCACATATCTGTATTCTTTTGGCCCATTTGCTTCTTTTAGAAGATATTTCGGGTCAATGATTTCTCTTTATTAGTGAAAAAGCTGCAGAAAATCACAATTTGGCTTTCCCAAAATTTTTCATAAGAAACAATATTGAAAGAATAAAGTTACTTTCCGGGTCCCCAGACTTCAACACAATCAAGCAGATGTGAGACCCACTAAAAACATAGTTGATGGTAAGATACCACTTACCAAAAATGACCCAGAAGCTAAAACTTGTCAAAAACGACGATTAGACTGATATCTCTCAATAAAACCACCATTTAAAGGCGGCACAAATGTTTAAAAATATGCATTGAATTCAGGAATAATCATATTCATTTCAAAAAACTTAAATTTCTTGGTTAAATACCTCTTCCACAAACGTTTCTGTCACTGCTCCAAATGTGTAATGGAACTCCATTATCAATGGAGGGCTCATTTACCCCCTTAAAATATTGATAATGAAAATATGTTCTCGGGCCCTGTGTTCTGACCCATTGAACATCTTTTGGCTTGATTTTCATCGATGAACAATAATTCTACTAGGTGTTATGTTGAAAAAAATATTCCTTCCTTAATTTTTGCACAGCAGTGTATTTAAAATATTTTTATGAAAGAATTTTCCTGGTTTCATCTTCTCTTCAAATTCTACAACATAAAAGGAGCGAACCTTTTCGGATGTCATTCACAAATTCTTTTAATATTAAGTTCGTCAAGTTGGAAATTCTTTTTACCCACTGAATTTACCAACAAAGAATTAAAAGTCTATATTGAGTTTATTACGTATCCAATTAAGGACTTCAAGGTTGATTTTAGACTATTTCTTAGGGGTCAATTTTCAAAAGAATTTCTTGGTGGAGGTACCACGATCCCCCCCCCCGAAATTTTCAATTCTATGAAGTTATATTTTCCATAAAAATTATGCGGTGGGCCGATTCAGACTTAAAATGCCCGGGCCGAAATTTCTTCCCAGTCCGGCCCTGCAGACATTAGTGAAAAGCTCTGCGGCATATAGGGATTGTTGAAACGGCAATAGTTTCAAAGAAGAAATTCGATCTCTTAAAAACTCATTTTAAAAAGAATCGAGTTATTTTTAGAGATATTTTTTTCTTTTCAGATATTAATACGTCCTTAAACACAAAAAAATTTTCTTTTTTTGAACGTTAATAACATATGCCATTGCTGTAAAACTATTTTGTGCCGTTTCAACACCCTCTATATGCCACAGAGCTTTTCACTGATGTCTACAATTGTATACATGTGTTTTCATGTCCCATTTGCTCCTTTTAGAAGACATTTTGGGTCAAGGATTTATCTTTAAGAGTGAAAAAGCTGCAAAAAATCACAATTTGGCTATCTTAAATTTTTTTAAAAGTAACGATATTGAAAGAATAAGGGTACTTTCTGGGTCACCAGACCTAAACGCCTTCAAGCGCATGTAAGAGCTACTAAATAACATAGTTGACGGTCTGATACCACTTGCCAAAAATGACCCTGAGGCATAAAACTTGCCAAAATAATAACTAGACCGATATCTCTCAATAAAACCTTAAAAAATCCATTTAAAGTTAGCACACACGTTTGAAAACATGCGTTGAGTTTAGGAATAACAATATTATTCAGAAAAAACATAAAATTTTCCGTTAAATACCTCTCACATAGACGTTTCTGTCACTGCTCCAAATGTGTAATGGAACTCCATTATCAATGGAGGGCCCATTTACCCCCTTAAGTTATTGGTGGGGAAAATTTGCTCTCAAGCCCTGTATTCCCACAAGTTGAACATCTTGTGGTATGATTTTTATGCATGAAAAATAATTCTACTATATGTTAGGTTGAAAAAACAATTCCGTGCATAACTTTTGGAAGTGAGTGTATATATACAAAAAATAAGAAGAGAAATTAATTTGAATAACTAACAATATTAAGAGACAAATGGCAAATTAGCATAGGCATACAAATTACTTGTTGCCTATGCTGGTACTAATATGGTATAAAATCTTAAGCACACTATCACATTTAAGTATGATGATAACAAAAAACTTAAAATCTCCACCAAAGAAGATTTGCGAAGTTATTACCTCCAAATGCTTGCACAACTAAGTATCGATCGAATTGTTTTTTTTGGATCAGTGAAGTGATCAGATCAATCAGCATAATTGATGAAACCATTACCTCAAATTTCGATCTGAAAATCCCATGTGATTTATGTATGTATACTGTTGGTAAAAAATCAAGACTTTTATCAATCAACTTCGTTTTAATGATCATTTACCATCTAAAACTACATTACTTCGAAAAATCTATTTCCAATTTTAAAAATGCTTGAAATAGTTTATAAAAAGGTTTTACACCAATAAAAATGTTCATTTTAAGCTTTTTTTATCTAAAACTTTCCTTTTTAAGGGTGTCCATAGGTACAACTGAGTCTGTCCATAGGGAGAGCACGTAGTTGTACTTATGGATGGACAAAAATATTGTCAAGTTATTAAAATGAATTAAAAATCCAATTTTGAATATTTTAGCTAATAAAAAATATTACACTCTTTGATAAGGTTAGGACTATAGGTTGGGCACTTTAAATGGTAAAAATGTGATTTTACCTGTCTTAGAAAAATCCAAACGTGATTTTTGTCCAAAGGTACAACACTCTCCCCTATATATAAAAATCAATGTTTGTCGGTCTATCTGTCCTTTATAGTTTTATAATTAAAATCATGACAGGTTTGCGAGTCCCCCGAAACAACTTAATTTTAGATTTAAAAAATTAAATTGTTTCGTATTAACCACATTTTTATGTGAGGGTGTCACCCTTACCCAAGGGGCTCATTGTTGCCCACTTTGTCATGCTATAACACTTAAAAGAAAATTGTCTTTCATTAGGGTAGTCTGATAAGTTTAAGATTTTCGAAAGGTTTGGTGGTGGAAACATGAAACTTATTTTCATCGGCTTAGAGGTGCCACAAGAGGAGCAGAAGGATCGCTCTTTCCCGAAGATTTAATACAAATACATTTATTTAATAAATTAATAATAAACTCAAAGTTTATACTAACAAACTCAAATACTATACTATAAACTCAAAGTTTATATAAACAAAGTTTATACACTACATTATCCCATATATTTTATTTGTGAGAAAATAAGTAATGTCTGGGGGCCCTGGGATCTTGGACTAAAGTGAGGAATCCATGGGATTATCTTCCCCCAAACACGGCGGACCTTGGCAAACACCTGTTGGAAAAAACAACATCCTGGCAAAATGTTATCAGAAAAAGTAATCACAAGCATAACTAATTTTTTATAGACCTCTTGCATCAGGGTTGCTTGATTTAAATAAAAAAATTTTAACTACTATAATTTAAAGAAAATAATTTGTTTCCTTTATATATATATAAAAAAAGTTTGCGATACAATTAGCATATAATTTTTCAAACTCTACTAGACAGTTAGTAAAGTAGTTAAATTAAATATATTCTGAAAAATATTGCCTGGCAATTTCAAGAACGAGTTTTAATACCTTGATGATGAAGAGGGGTCAGGGTTTGGAATCGATAGATATGATAAACTCAAAACAAGGATTAAAATCTGATAACTTTTTGACCTAATATAAACTTTTTAAAACTGTCAATGATTTTTATCAAGACCTTATTTTTATAGTTTTAGTCATGTTTTTCAATTCTACATTATACAGTGTTCCCTCGTTATTCGCGGTAGTTACGTTCCAAAATATACCGCGAATAACGAACCCAGTTTTAAAACGCCCAGATATTCTAATATAATATAACAGATATAATGGTTCAATTCCGTCATTTATTACATAAAACTGGTTCATGCAAAAAGTAGTTCTAACTGTAAATAATCGTAATAACCATCAGGGAGGAGAGAGTAATCAGGAACTGCGCATTACAATGAGCTATAAACAAACTGAGGGACAGTGACGTAATTAACCCTTTGTCCCGAAGGGACTTGTAAGTCCCACTTCCCAATGTTCCAAATTCGTCCCATTTTCGTCATGTAAGGCCAAATTTAGTTTACTTATAGTCAGGGCTCGATTTCTAAAAAAAGAGGTACCGGAACGGTAAAATTTTTGGTCTCAAAACTGAAAAAGCAAATACTTTTTAATACAAAAAAAGCATTTATTTTTAAATTTAAATTTAAAAAATGTATACAGGTTTAATGACTTTTTTAATATTTTAGTACGATTCGCCTTTTATGAACTTAATCTGAAGGTAAATGAGATTAGTTAGTTCTAAATTACAAAAGGGGGGTCTGGGGGTCCTCCCCCAGAAAAATTTTGGAAATTTGACCCTAAAAACATGTTTTTAATTCGTTTTAGGACTTTTTTTCGTACATATAAAAGGTTTCCGTTGGCCTGATGAGAGGGTATCGCGGGCTTAGTTATAGGAGACCCCAGAAATAAAATATTAATTTTTTTAATCGAAAAAGAGGTTCCGGAACGGCGTTCCGGACCGTTCCAGCTGAAATCGAGCCCTGCTTATAGTTGCAGATCCAAAATATGTCAAGTTTACGTAACTACGTAAACTTGACATATTTTGGATGAGGAAAATAATTTGAGGCTCAAAGGGTTAAGGGGGAAATTACTTTCTCCTTCTCTCGGCGATAAAAATTCCTTCTGAATGAAAAATTGTAGAAAACGTGGAAAAAGTTGAAAAATCCATGAACCCCCCGGAAATCAGCGGAAAAGCCGGAGAATCACATCCCCAAATATAAAACTGAGCGGACTCAAACACGCACCGCATTGTTATGAGAAAATTGAAAATAGTTTAAGTAATCAAATTTTACTGTATACGAGTATATCGGTTTTTATTGAAAAGGTATAATTTTTTTTTCAAAAATAAAATATAATCTATTCAAACATTTTGAAGACTTGAAAAACTTTTACAAGATTATTAAATATATATTACCTTACAGGATTTGATTTGAAATTTAGTTACATTTTTTGATTAATTCGATTAATATAAGTGCGAAAAATAAACGGCAAACAGAATAATAAAATAAAATTGAGTAATTATTTTCGAAAGCACCAGAGTGCACTGTGAATATTAAAGAGAACCAGAGAGCTATATTAATGTGGAATGCGAACTGAACTGAAACAGTATGTAGAAAGCTGTATATATAACTGTGTGTGTGGCAATTTTCTTTCATTCTTTCTCGATCCTGAAGTGGCGAGCTACGAGAAGGATGCTCTGATCACGGAGCCTGCATAGATGGCGATAACCTTCCTTTCTTCTTAGGTAAACAATTGCTTTTTTTTTTGTTTCTTTCTTGAAAATTTTAAAAACAATTATTTTAATGGTGTGTAAATTAACGACAAGTAATTTTTAATTTTTCGTGTCCAAAAGAATTTTACTTTTATTAAGGTAAATGTGGGTATAGTGGACACTTTAAGGAAAATTTTTGCTTAAATTCTTAATAAATACCAATCTATTTGCTTCGAAACGGTTATCATCCTATTTTTAGGTTAATTGGATCTTCTTCTTTCGATTTTACCATTAAAAACTTTAATTAGATTGGGCAAAGTATTTTTAATTAATTTTTTAAAAGTACTCCAAATTGCATCTATAGTGGCCACATAGATGAAGCTGTTGCTTCTATGGTGGACACCTCTTGCATCAATAGTGGACACCTGTCTTTTTATGCCTATATGAGGGGTTTATGCATGAAATTGAGGGGGTTTTCTTGGTATAGTCGTCTAGTTCTAATTAAATCTTCCTTCCCAACAAAATGTATTTTAGATTCAATCAAATTAGCTTTATTTTAAAAAAAATTGATAGTTTTCGGCCCGAAGTCTACGCTGTAGCTGATTTGAGAGGAATTTAGCATGTAATTCAATGTTTTATAAATATTGGTTCCCGAAGCCAGAATGAAACCAAATTTATTTAACACTCATTTTAAAGCACAGTCAACAGTTTATGAAGAAAAACTGATTCAAATTAAGTATTATTTATGTTTCTATTAGAAGCCATTGGCGGTGGCCACTATTGGAAAATCTAAGATTATGTGTTGGTAAAGTGGACACCCCCATAAATCCTCGTAAAGTCAACATTTTCAAATAAATTTTATTCAGTATTATTTTATACACTCTTATTTTTCTTGATATAAATTTAAAAGTCAATCAAGCGGTAATAAATACGAAAAAATCAGTTCCGACTTACCCGTTTCCTTACGCGATTCAATAAGCAAAATCAAATTTCAGTCACTCGGGCGATGTTGTTATTTTCAAATATTTAAATATCCTTCCCATGCTGATCTGTGGTATCGGTGGTAATTTATCAGCTTACCTGATTGCACAATCTACTATGCCTATGAATTTTGACGCTGTTCGATGCCTCTAACTCGTTCTATTTAAAATTAATTAGCTATGGGGCCACTATTGGTACAGTGTCCACTATACCCACATTTACCTTAAATATCTTAATTCAGAATCCATTTGTGTTTTATGCTCTGATGCCCGAACCGGAGCAGTGGAGGAGGCCGTTGCTGAACGCAGAGGAGCCCGACAGGAGGAGGAAACCGCGACACGATACTATACCCGCCAGCGGCGGAGGGGATGACAAGCCTACATGCTAAAGCCCGTGATTGCAGCCTGATCGACGCAGACTACCCCAACAAAGAGCCGGGAGAACAGATTCCGTCGATGCCTGTGACCCGGGTGGCCAGCCCATCTGTAACCCAGGTACCCTTTGAAATAGAAACAGGGGGGCTTGTGTTGAGTGTATTAATTTTGTGGGAATTGTGTATTTGAGGCGTTTGCTATCAAAGCCAGAGCTCATTCCATTTTTGGAAATTTTACAGGAGACAAAAAACTTCTCACGTCCACGGTTCTAAGCAAAATTTTTTTTAAAAAATTTTTAATAGTAGGTATAACCGCCTAAAATTTGATTAGTTTTTCATTTTCATTCCAGGCGCATTACATTGGGCGTAATTACACTAGTTAGGTTGGGCAAGCCGATTTTGGTGCAAATACGCGATTTTTCATGCAGTTTTCAGTTTTTTTTGTTCAATTAAGTTGCGTGAAATTGTTTTTTTCCAGTTTACCAGTTAATATTTGTGTCTTTACGAGATTTAAATAAATGACATCCACTTAACTTTTTCAAGTGATCTGAAATTTCACAGTTGAGATCAGTTTTCACCTAATTTTGGGTTGTAATGAGCTGGATTTGAGCTATATCCTTTCGTCAGGTTTATGAAAGACCCTCTAAACTTTCAAAATATGCAAAAAAAAGTGGATTTCAGAAAAATATGGAATGAGCTGGTTTTGACAGCAAACGCCTCATTTAGTGCATGGGGGGATTTTTAGTGTATTTTTGTGTTTCGCATGTAAAGGAAGGGTATAGAGTTTGGATTTTGGTTTTATTTTGCAATGGAGTATTTTGTTTGTGAAATGCATTTTGAGTTATGGCATAGAGCAGCGTTTCCCAACCGGGGTTCCGCGAGAGATCCGAAAATTTGTTTTCTAGTGTTCATTTTACAACCCTAATTAAGTTATAGATCAAATCAGCCGAATTTTTTCGGGAAAATTTTTAAAACTTGTAATTTTTTAAAATATTTAGTCAAAACCGGAAGCGTATAAAAATGTCCGAAATGCCGATTATGTGTACTAGGGTGGGCCGAAAAAAACCTTTTATTTTTTTTGAAGTTTTAATAGCGCGGAAAAGTTGCGAATTATATAGACAAAGAAAAGGAAAAAAAAATTTCAAAATCGGTTAATATCTTTCGATCGATCGCGCAAAGGCTCCAAAGTTTGAAAAAATATGAAAAAACTTGATTTTTGCGATTATTTTTTAAAAAAAATCAAAGATTAAACTATCAAATATTAATCATGATTTTTTTATGTGAAACTAATATAGTTATAGACATAATCGTTCAGATTCCTTTCTTCTATCACTTTTTTTTCGTTAGATATAATTTTTTTAATGTTCATACAAATTTTGTAAAGTTGTTTTTCCTGCATTTTTAAACAGCTAATAACTCTAGAACAGTGGTTCCCAACTCAAATATGTCTGCGGACCACTTCACTTAAATTTGAACCTCCGCGGACCATCTCTATAGTGCAGCAGCTTAGCACAAAAATCTGGCAATTCTGGCTACCAGCATGAAACTTGGCACACTTGTTCTTTATGATATAAGGGTCTAAAAACCACCGGGACCCTAGCTGGGAGACCCTCCGATAAGGAGGAATCCAAGATGGCACCGACATCAAATTTGGTCTATTTTTGGATTATTTATGTCGATTTTGAGGTTTTCAGCTAAGCAGATTTTAAAAACAATCATTATGAAGCTCGAATTGTCAATCTAACCCATTTTTTATCGATCTGGGAATCGAAAATCCAAGATGGCTGCCGAAATTAGAGTATTCGGTTATAACCGATATTTTGGACAATTATTATGTTTTAACTAGTCCAATTCTGTAAAAATATGTACAGGAATATAAAAATACCTACCTCCGTAAAGTTGGGTACATGTCAGTTTACAAAGGAATTCAAGATGGCGTCCAATATGGCGCCAAAAATCAAGTTGGTCAATTTGCACGTTATTATAGTTGATTCATAGGTTTTCGACTATGCTGATTTCAAAATTAATCATATAAAATCTCTGAAACCTTTCTTTTCAAAGTTATTTGCGTTTTTACTGGTCTGGTAAGAAGAAACTTAAAAGTAAAACCAAAATTTTATTAGTCCGTTTACGGCCGTTTCATAGTTAAGTTTTACGTTTTATTCCATGGTGAATCTTTTACATGTAGTATATTAATATTAAATAAGCTCAATGTAGCTTCTTATATTTATGAATTTAATATAAAAACAATGTGAATAATAGAGTTCTAGGCACCAAAGGTGCGGTCTAGGGTGGTCCCCCCCTAGAAAGTTTTGGGAAATTTGATCCTAAAATCAGGGTATAACTTAATCCGAGGGGGACTAAGAAATCAGGGTTTTAATTCCCGAGGGTGCACTTAACCCGAATTTTCGGGGGAGCAGGCCTCTTTAGAGCCCCTCCCTTATATACCAAGATCCACGCTTTGCAGATGTTTCTGATAAGAGATTTTGATTTTCCCTTGTTTAATGAAATTTAGATCATGTAATAAATAAGTGGTTTATTGGAGTGGAAGGATATAATGAAGCGGAAAAAAGAGAGACCTTTCTATAAAAATACATAGTAAGCGATTATTTTAATTTTATTAACTGAACTACTCTTATATTTTCCATTAAAATTTTACCTAGTTTAAAAATAGTGTTTTGAATACATTTATTACGATTACATGATTTTGATTTTAATGTAAACAATCAAGTTACACTGTTTGCTGCTTTTGATATGAGATCGCTTATTGTTATCGATCGGATAATGTTATCAGTTTAGTCTCGGACAATTATGATCACATTAAGCAGACTAGACTGTATTTAAAAGATTCACTATGGAATAAAACGTAAAACTTAACTATGAAACGGCAGTAAACGGACTAATAAAATGTTGGTTTTCCTTTTAAATTTCTTCTTACCAGACCAGTAAAAACGCAAATAACTTGAAAAGAAAGGTTTTAGAGATTTTATATGATTAATTTTGAAATCAGCATAGTTGAAAACCTATGAATTAACTATAATAACGTGCAAATTGACCAACTTGATTTTTGGCGCCATATTGGACGCCATCTTGAATTCCTTTGTAAACTGACATGTACCCAACTTTACGGAGGTAGGTATTTTTATATTCCTTTACATATTTTTACAGAATTGGACTAGTTAAAACATAATAATTGTCCAAAATATCGGTTATAACCGAATACTCTAATTTCGGCCGCCATCTTAGATTTTCGATTCCCAGATCGATAAAAAATGTGTTAGATTCACAATAAGAGCTTCATAATGATTGTTTTTAAAATCTGCTTAGCTGAAAACCTCAAAATCGACATAAATAATCCAAAAATAGACCAAATTTGATGTCGGCGCCATCTTGGATTCCTCCTTATCGGAGGGTCTCCCAGCTAGGGTCCCGGTGGTTTTTAGACCCTTATATCATAAAGAACAAGTGTGCCAAGTTTCATGCTGGTAGCCAGAATTGCCAGATTCTTGTGTTTTCTTGTGCTAAGCGTCCGCACTACTATCCCTAACTGTATCTTCAAAATTTTAACTTTTTTTTCAGTGCATTCATTCCTCATGGAGGGTCTAAAACTTTGACTTTTTTTTCTGAAGTAAGGGAAACCGAGTCTTACAATGTTTCTAAATAGAACTTAGAAAATCAAATAATTTATTAAACTTAAAAGAAAAATTAACAGTGCATTAATTTTATATCTAATTATTTAAAAATATACCTTTTATAAAAGACATTTAACCATTTTTATCAAGCCTTTTTATCTATTAACTCTGGAAGGGTTCACACCTATACAAAAGTTACAGGTTTTAAAAACAACAGTAAAAAATAGTTTCTTTTATTATTTTTCATAACCAACAAATAAGGTAATATAATATAAGTAGATTTAAATTTGAAAAAAAAGGTACTTAGCTCTAAATTAAACTGCAGGACGAATGAGATAACCAGGAATTCTGTTGATCACAAAAAAGTAAACTGGACATGCACTGAGACAGGAAATTCTATAGGCGAGGCTGATGTTCTCCCGAAAGAAACCGCGTCAAAAGTCAATAATTATTTCATAGGAGCGATTAAAATACAAAATAATTTATGTGTTCAAAAACTTTCGCATTTTCGGCAGTAAATTTTTCTCATATCTTCGAACAAACCTATTTCACGTGTATCTCAGAAATTTCCTCTTTTCATACCACGATTTCTCAAAGACGCTCAGTCTGACCTTAGCATCCCAGTTTGAAGTACAGTCTAGTCCGCTTAATGTGATCGCAATTGTCAGAGACTAAACTGATAACATTATCCGATTGATAACAATAAGCGATCTCATATAAAAAAACAGCAAACAGTGTTACTAGATTGTTTGCTTTAAAATCAAAATCATGTAATCGTAATAAATATATTTAGAACTCTATTTTTAAACTAGAAAAAATTTTAAGGGAAAATAAGAGTAGTTCAGTTAATAAAATTATAATAATCGCTTACTGCGTATTTTTATAGAAAGGTCTCTCTTTTTTCCGCTCCATTATATCCTTCCACTCCAATAAACCACTTATTATTACATAATCTAAATTTCATTAAACAAGGGAAAATCAAAATCTCTTATCAGAAACATCTGCAAAGCGTGGATCTTGGTGTTTCTTTAACTAATCACAAGTATGGAATCGGGCCCCCATAACCGTTATGCCGGCTTTACACCACCGCTGTAGGAACTGCGGGAGCTGCATTAGCGATAGCGGGAAGACCGGGCGATTTTTTTTCAAGAGAACCAATAGGAGGCCTCGAAAACGATCGCGAGCCAAAAATCGCTGCGATAATAGCGGTACCGCAGCGACACGCAACGACAAGAGACCCCCCATTTGGACTAACTCCCAACTTTGAAAATTCATCGAAAAATCCCGGAGGTGCTCAAGGTCCTAAAACCACGTTCAAAATGTGGATAATCTATCTAAGATATAAGGAAAAATAAATATAGATGATAAAAATCATGAAAAGTGCCAATCTGGAGTATGTTCCTGAACTCTGTTTTTTCTCCCATGTTATTTCAATGGGGAATTTTTGCACAAAAAATTTTGTCAAATGGTTCTAAAACCTCGACCGGAGCATTCCTACCACCTTCCGGTTGATGGGAAAATAATTTTTAATTTGAAAAATTATTTAATAAGCCTAAAATTGACCCCCAAAGTCTTTGTTTTGGTCATTGGGCTGTGTTTACATTTGCCATCCTGGGCAAATATCAACTCTAGGGAACCTAAAACCTCAAAATATCGTAACCGGAACTCAGAAAAAGATCAGCCTCGTAAAAAGGCTGAGGAGCCGTTCCTGACCCAGCAACTGGTCCTGACATAAGCCATGCTCCTATCTGGCCAGATCACAATTAGTGGTCTAAATACCACTGCCATAAATTGGTCAATAGGTCCCTAAAAGAGGGGGTAAAAAGATTGGCAGCAAAAGCCCATTCAAATATAATACTGAGACCTGCATATGCACAGGATATTCTCTCATTGCAATAATCAAGGGACTAGAAATGTATCCCTCGGTATAAAATAACCTAGCTTGACCCAAACCCAATCAAAATCTAAATGGTACCCTGGTGTAACCCAGACAGTCATCAAAATGGACCAAGAAATCCTAAAAATCAAATAGATAGGAGATGGGATAAAAATGATGACATTTGACCGCAATTGCGGTACTGTCCTAACACGTGAAAGAGGATAAGCGCACAACTCATGCATGACTGGTAGATATAAACTAAACCAAATAAAATAAGATAAAATAAAATAAAGTGCCTGCCAAATAAAACAGGATGAGGTAAGAAATAAAATACAGCTAATACAGTCGAATCCGCTTAATGTGATCACGGTTAATGTTATCAATCAGATAATGTTATTAAAGTTGACTGGTCCCGATCACTCCTATTTAAATTAACGCAAAATGTATCGTTTTATGTGATCAGTTTATCGTTTAATGTTATCAAAATTTGGTGAAATCCCTTAAAAACCTCCTTTTTTCCCCGTTGGAAGGTCAATTTTAATGCATAAACATACAAAAGAAGTTATTAATGTAGTAGTGATACTATATGATTTGCTCTTATATTTTTCTTTAAGAATGTTAAAGTTGCAAAATACATATTAGAAAATAGTTTTAAATACGTAAATCAGGACTACGACTACACAGTTGTGATTTTTATGCAAACAATTTAGTTACACTGTTTGCCATTTTTTAGTATAGAACCGCTTATTATTATCAATCAGATATTGTTATCATTCTGATCTTGGACAAATGTGATCACATTAAACGGAGTCGACTGTAATATAAAAAAAATGGAACGACCCGTAGAATATAATGAAATACTAATCTCCCCTCTGAGTAGAAATGTAAGACAAAATGAGAATAAAAGAAAGACACTAAAGTGAAAATGAAAATGTAATCTGAAAATAAAATAATGAAAAGGTATTGTAAAGAAACTAATGGAAAGTAATCCTCATAGACAAAATAAATAAATAAAAGCTAATAGTAAAAACCACTAATGATAAACGAATAAAATAATATGCCAGAAGCATCCCTAAATGAATGACAAAGGAAAAAGTAAGAAAATAAAATACAAAACCAGACCTAACTCAAAAATAAAAGAAAAAGTACAAAATACAAAGTAACCCCAAATGGTGACCTAATGAAATACAAATAAAATAAATGCCAATTGTAACCCCAAATGAATGATAAAGAGGAAAAGAAAGAAAATAAAAAAAAAACTAGTGATCAAAATCTAAAATCAAACAAAAAGGAAAATAAAAAATAAGCAATCCCAGATAAATCCCTCCCAATAAGCTATCCCCCATAAAGAGAATTAATGTAAATCCTAAAATGTAATGAATAACTCAAAATGAATCTAAAATAATCAAAAGCATCTCTGGATGCATGAGTCAAAGAGGTTTGACCGCAACTTCGGAACATTCCTCTCTCCGGGAACGCGAGAAACCGAAAACAGTCGCAACGGAAGGAGCGACTGCAGCTAGAGAGTCGCGGCTGCCGTTGCGTTTCTAGCGCCATCTCTTTAGTGTCGCTGGAACTAAAAACGTGTAGCTACTGCAGCTCCCGCAGTTCCTACAGCGGTGGTGTAAAGCCGGCATTATTCTTTCAATATAATATACGGAATGTTTTATTTTTCTTACCCGTACAGAATTTTAGAAAAAAGAAGCGCCAGATGTTCTCATGGAGAAAGTTTTAACTGGTAAAATTAGACCTCAAAATGACGACATCAGCGACGTAATTACGATCACTGGCGGCCAATTTCTTGAGCCGGCAGGAGATCTGGGTTGACTTGATTTCTCTAATAGAATGCAAAAAATATCTTCTAATATCAATATCATGCTTCCTTGAAATTCAAAGGCTGTTGCATGACCAGAGCGTTCCGATTAATTGAGGAGTAATGAAATCGTAGTCGCAGAACAAAAAACCTGTCGCTTTTCCCGCTCTCGCTGGCAACGCCATCTTTTGGGAGAAATATTGTTACAGAAAATGTCGCTGATGTCTTTTTTACAGCAGTGGTGTAAATCCCCCATTAGACTCATGGTTTTCGTTTTTTTCTCGCGACAAGACAGCAAAAAAACATGAGCTGTCGGCAAATAGCGAAAACCACCCTTCCCTCTAAGTGCTTTCGTAATATTTGAAGAGCCCCTTTAAAAAAATTACTTAACATTTTCTTTTTGTTACATATTTGGCCTTTTTTAATACATATTTCGCTAAAATAAGCACATTATATGTACATATTTTGGATTTTTAATTGCATATAAATAACAGCCCTAGTTATTACACATAAAAATGCATATTTTTTCCTAAAATATGTCTGATTGATCATGACTTGAAATGGTTTCATGGATGATAGAAGACACCTAGACGAGTCAGAATCGCATAGGATTTGGGGGTCCCAGACAAAATCCCATGGAGTTAAAAATGGAGAGACACCCCAAAAAATCGTTGTAAAATTCAATTTGTAGAAGAACTACTATTCATACATGTGATTACTCTGACAATAAATTGGCGGAGAATATTTTTTAAAAAATTCGATGGCACCTAAATTTTCCTTCATTTTAAGTAGAGGGGGTCCATCGGCTTCTACTTCCCGAGATCAACGATTCAATATGCTAGAGTCATTTTTTAGCTTAAATATTAACTGCTTTTCATATCACTTCGATATTTTTTCAATTTTACTTTAAATTTATTGCTAGGCAACCTACGCGGCCAGAGTTTTCCGTAAAAAAATAATTGGAAAATCAGTAAGTGGAATTTGAGTTTTGCAAATGGAATTGTCGGATTTTAATTTTGCAAACCAAATTGGCGGATTTCCGCCAATTGGCGGAAGAATCACATGTATGACTATTGGTAAAAATTTAAATATGGTTTCAAAAAATTGTGGTTTAATATGATCTTTAAAATTCTCTAAAGTCTTCACTTTAAAATTTGTTTTATTATGAAAAAAAAGTTAAAAACCGCAAAAAAATATGAAAACTCTGCCAAAACCTAATTTTGAATTTCGAAATCATTTCTTTTAATTTGATAACCTAAAAGATCCTAATTGAAAACCCTTAAGTCCAAAGTTTCACGTAAATACCATCAATATTAAATGCTTGAGATCCTGTTAAAGTTTGTTTTTTGCGTGCGCAAACATCTGTTCGGGAAACGGCTCTAGAAAACTGCGCACGCAAAAAACAAAAGAAAGGATTTCGAAGTACAAAATAAGGTTTTGGCAGAGTTTTCACATTTTTTTGTGGTTTTTTAACTTTTTTCATAATAAAACAAATTTTAAAGTAAAGACTTTTGAGATAATTTTAAAGATCATAATTAAACCACAATTTTCGAGACCATAATTAAATTTTTACCAATAGTAGTTAGTTCAACAAATTGAATTTTTCAATGATTTTTTTTGGGGTGTCGCTCCATTTTTAACTCCCTGGGATTTGGTCTGGGACCCTCCTTTCTATACCGATTCTTGTTCGTCTTGATGAGTACTATCATCCCTGAAAGTTTGTTGCACCATTTCAGATACACCCTGTATAAAATTTGAAAAATATCTCATAATATCTTAACTATCTGTTTCATTGGAAATAACATATATAAACACTTACATAGGCTAGAGAAAAAGATTAATTAAATTTTAGGACATTATTTGAATTTTACGGATAAGCATAGATACATTGATGCGGTTTTGATGTGCAATAAGCGAGCTCGGATCGTGAAGTGAACAGTTATAAACGGCATAACTGTTAAGGAGGATAAGAGGTAGCGAGGGAGGTAGGATATGAATAAAAACATAATTTTGCACAAACGGAGATTTTTTTATTTGTGAATTTTTAGAAAAACGAGTATTTTTAGGCACAATATACTAAACTCGAATGCAACTTAAGTTGAGCCTGACGTCATGGTCACGCGGAAGAAAATCTGAGTAAACAGAAAGCCTACTGGGCTGCTAGAAGCTCTTATTGGCTGGCGAGTTTGAGAGCACGTTGTACATACAGGGGTAGAAGTGGTTAACTTCTAAAATATAGGACATTTTCCATGAAAAATATAGGCATCTTCATACAGTTTAACCAAATATAGAAATTAACTTCCTTTTTTAAAAAGTAGTTCCACTAGTATGAAAAATAATTTTTAAACATAACAAATAAATGATTAATAATTAATTTATTTAATTCTTATTTTAACTACAATTCTTTATTACAAAATTTTGAAATGGTCTTTACTTAACACTTTTCCAACTCATCTTTAGCAAGTTTGAGGTTTTTGTTCCCTGCATCAATAAGGGTTTGAGCAGTTTTGCAGACTCTAACGTTTCACTCCATCTTTTAATCGTTGATTACCTTCGTCAATCATAGATTGAGCAGAATTAATTTATCTTTCAGCTCCATGATAAGGTTTTTTTAAGGTGGAGGGACTTTTTCTTTTGCCTTTAATTTATTACTTTCTTTCCATTTCTTTTTTACTTTTGTATTTTGAGTATGCATCTTTATACAATTGAATCATTTCCTTTGTAACACGTAATGCTTTCCCAATCACGGCATCTTTTATTAACCTTAAACCTACTATAGGCTCAAAGAGGATCTTTCTGAGTTCGGCATCCTTTTATTAATTGAAAATCTTCGCTCTACAGAGGCCTGTCAGTGGGAGAATGTCAAAACTGCTTTCACTATATTTCCCAAGTGTTTGTATCTTGGAAGTTGATCGCTGTTTTTCAACCCCAGAACATACGTACTTGGATCACCCGGTAAGGGAACGTACCCATACTACGTGACCCATTTTTGACCCCCCTCCCCCCCCTTGGTGACCATCCGTAGTATATGCCAAGACCCCCCCCCTCCCCCTCTAGTTTTCACGTGGTAATTTATAATAACGGTTTGCCATCATTTTTTGCAAACAGAAAGTTTAAAAAATTAATTTTGCTTAATTTATCTAATTTTAATAATTAATTTGGCTTAATTAGTCTTAATTTGGCAAATTTCAATAATTAATTTGGCTTAATTTTGTCATATTGATTAGAAGAAATTGACTACGTGACGAAACCCTGAGCCCCCCCTCCCCCCTGTGACCGAGCGTGGTATTTTGAAGACCCCCCTCCCTCCCCTGAATGGGTCACGTAGTATGGGTACGTTCCCTAACTTAAAATAACAACGAATTACCGCGAAATCCGAGCATTATATGCAAAAATAACAATTAGAATAGTGTTTTTAAGTATTAAAAAAATTGCATAGGGCACAAAACGAAAATATAGGAAATATGACAGTTGTTAAAATATAGGCAATATAGGCCGTTTTTGACAATTTTTTTAACACTAGAAGCTCCGGCAAGTGCCTCATACCTAGAACCCTCAAAAACAGTCATTTTGACCGCTAGGCTTTTTTCACCGAAAATAACCTTTAAAGCCAGAAATTTCAATGTGATAGTTATAGACATCGTAAAGAACATTGATTACATGATATTTAAAAACATTTTTTGATTTTTAAATACCAATTTATGTAGGAAATTACGGAAAATCCACTATTTTACACCATTTTAACATACCTATAAAAGCCTTAGTAAAGTCAAAGAACGTATACTACACGCATACTTTTAATAATTCTTACATGTATCAGAAGGTTGGTACCGTCCATACATTGCATTTTGACCCTGTGGTGACGACTTTATGACGTCACTAACTCATGTTTTATAAGAAAAAATAATAGACTTTATGTCCCCTATTTCTCAATTTGAATGCAAATTAATGTTTATTATTTATTTTACTTATTTTCATTTTATGTTCAACCTAAATACACAGTATAACTATGCTCAAGTACAAAAAATTCTCACCTTCTATTGTCCCAATCCGGCATTTGCTGTGCGTATCCTAGCCGTTTTATTTTCGGCATAATCGCGTATAAAATACTCATTTTGAGTCGAACCTTTTTATGAGCACACTCGTATGCTCTTCTAAAAACATTTGCAATAAAACTGTTTCAATATTCAAATGCGTTTCAATGAAAATCAACCATCTGCTTATTATAAAATGATGTATCATGACAGATATTTTACAAACATTTATCTTTATTTTCACTCATAAAAAGCTTTTGAAACATAATAAATCGGTTAGGCCTTGAATATTTCCATCTTCAAATGAAGGAAATCATAAATCTTTCGTTCACAAAATGATAAAACAGGCGTGGGAATTACAAAAAGTTCTCCTAAGGGATGTGTAACAAAATAAAGACGCATTTTATGATTTTCTGCAGTAGAAACAATAAAATATTTTTAATTTTGTAGAGGAACCCTCTTAGGTACCTCGTAGAACCGAAAGATAACAAAATTTAAGCGATAGAGTAGAAATAAGAACGTAAAATACTCAGCGGTCAAAATGAGGATTCTGAGGATTTTGAGGGTTCTAGGTAGTTCTTTGATTATCTCCGGAACTCGTTTTGCAAACTAAACCAAATTCGGACAGCAATAATAGCAGCAAAAGTTAGGAAAAGTCACAAAATTAGAAGTGCGTAACTCAAATATTTTAGAAGAGAACGCGTTTTAAAAATGCAAAACGGTCAAAATGACCGCCCCGGAGCTTCTAGTGTTAAAATATAGGATATATAGGACAACTTCGACCCCTGTAACATACTACGCGTTACGCCACTTTAAAACATAATACTGAGTATTTATGCATATCGGAATGAAAAGATGCTTAATATACGTGGATTTAAAAAACTAATCATTATTCAAAATTGAAGCTCTAAATTTCACTCAAAATTCAGACACCTCGCGGATAACACAGTAAACACTTTTTAATGTTTTTTACATGTAAATAGCCTGACTAACAACATACTAAAAATCGAACAATGGGATATTTAATATTTTCATAAATAGACAGTATATTCCCAATTTTTCTGTTATTGTAGCGCCTTTGACTGAATTGAAGGAAATCTATGGTGCAGAGGAATAAGGAGTCAGCTAGCTTTATGGAACTGAAAGGTTATGGCGAAGACCTGCATTGCGAATCTAACAAAGTTAAACAGAACGAAGAAGCAAGGTGAACAGAACGAAGAAGGGAATTTTTCGCTAGCTCTAGATCTGATGAGTGTGTCAACATAATGTGGGTTTGTTAATTACATAGTATTTTGTCTTGTGTTTTTACGTTACGAGTCAACAATAAAAAGATGTCTCTAACATCAGTGTTTTACTTGGCCACACAAGGCTCCTCACTAAGAATCCTGTCCATTATGCTCCACCTTTCGATATGATATTCTACGAGGGTTGTTTTTTTAAAGCTCAGGATAGCAAAGCTTAAGTTAGAGCTCTATCCTTTTACTTTGCCGATTTGATTAGACGATCAGTTACGCATGTAAACAGCCGCCATTATGGGTATTTAAGCTCCGATTTATGTTAAGTCCACAGGGTATAGAGCTTAACAGAGGATTCATCTCCATAGACGCTAATGGCGACTTTTTTAACATGGGTTTTCCCGTAGACAACTTCTGGTACTACTGGCTTAATACCAGTAGAAAATTTTATATCTGCTCGAACAACACGCCACCTTATCGGCGCCGTTTTCCAATACTTCTTATGTAATGGGTTTTATTCTAACTTATCGACCCACCGCGCCGGCAGATTTTCAACCTAAAAGAATAAAATATATTTTCCTCTATAAAACTGACGCCGCCTTTGGCGGCTAATGCGTTTTTTTGCAAAATGAGTTAGGTACTAAAGTGAAGACGTTTCTATTATTTCCTAAATCCTAGGGATGCCAGGGTATTCTGTAAAGGGTTAAATCAATGCAGACTTCGGCGGCTATTTCATCGCTATCTCTCCGGAGTAGCTTGTCTTAATGATTTTTTTCTTAACTATTAATTAGATATTCTCTACAATTTGCAATTAACAGTTTATCTCTCTAATAGTTTTTGAGATAGTGATTCTAACTCATCTAGTATCCGCTAGAGGGCGTTCTAATTAAAATGGGACCAACTTTGAACCATTCCTAGTCTAATAAAAAAAACGCGTCCAAATCGGTCCATTAGAACATGCAAAAGTGTGGTGGCTAAGATTTAACATTCATTGCCGACGTAACCTCCTCTTTTTTGAAGTCGGTAAAAATGCCGTGTGATAGAAGTTGCATATCCAATCAGGGATCACTTTCGCATTTCGCTTTCTCTAATTGGCTGCTAGTGAAATTACTTATAATCGGCGAGCATTATTTAAGTACCTAGAGGGAAACTGCCGTTTGGAACCTCTGTTAGCTCTTTACTTTGGTTAAGTCTATTGAGTATAAAAACTTCCTTTCTCGACTTTTCCCGTTATTGTATCTCATCAAGGTTGATAGTACTGTTCGTGAAACTCAAATCTTTTGTTGAGAATCAAAATTTTGTCTTTTATACAGATTTCTTGAATTTTCATTCAGTTTTTAGCCTTAGGACTAACTCGGAGGTCATTGTTTAGTCCCATTAATGAATGCTTTCATTAATAGAAAAGGCAATGAACTAGTAATACAAGTTCTAATTTCCTTTTGGTATGCATTATATACAGCTGGTTTGTTTGTTCAATAATTTGATGAATTCATCATTTATTTTTATGCTTGGTTCAAATACACTAGCGGAAATAAAAATCCCAACATCAAGAAGGAAAGGAGATATCAAAGTCAAATTTATTTCTATGATTACACATAGTATCAATGTGAATTGATTAAAAAATCAGCCTTCCTGGATGTTAGGGGGCCGAGAAAATCAGGGAGGAGTGTTGTCTCCATAGGTGTCCATTACCGCCTTTACACGTCATGGTATTGAGTGACAGGGACTCTAAATGACTTTTGAGGGATGGGAGGACCATGTTGCCTCATCAGGTAGTCCAAATTCATATGGTGCACAAGCGGACGTTGCATACCGGGCTATGTGATTTCTCCTCATTGACCGGACTTGTTTTGTGGGTGTTGGTTCTAGAGAACGGGAAAGACGGGGTAAAAATGCAACATAGGGGGTTAAGAAGAAAGCTTGGAAATTGCATACAACATGTGGTTGTGCATGTTTCTCTCGAAATTTGTCCCCAGGACAGGTCTGAAAGTAAGGACGGTCTACCGGCTGCAAAACCTCAATGACGCAGCTCTGGTTGGAAAAAGTAGTGGTGAATCATACTCAGGAGTTGCAGAAATGGTATCCAATGCATCTCCACTCCGTTACCCTGCATCACCACTCCGTGGAACGATTAGAAAATCATCATCTGAGTGTGCTCTCTCCATTGTGTCTTCAAACTCATACCCAACAGTCGTGGTGCTCCAAACCGAAGCAGAATTCTCTCATAAACACAATGTCATGAAATTGGGATCTTCATTTCCTCATTTCGTGCACTGTTGGAAACAGAAAGGCTAATTTTCAGCCCCTTGTTTATAGACAAAGATGTAAGAAGCTATGCGGACAAAACCGACAATCCCCAGTTCTGCAAACGACATCCACCCCACTGCCGCTTGTCCTCAGTATGATCTGCCGGTACTTTGGCCAACCAGAGCTGCTTCATTGAGGTTTTTTAACCGGTTGTCTGTCCTTACCTTCAGACCTGTCCTAGGGACAAATTTCAAGAGAAAAATGCACAAACACATGTTTTATGCAATGTCCAAGCTTTCTTCTTATCCCCCTATGTTGCATTTTTACCCTGGCCTATCCATTCGTAAGAACCAACGCTCACAAAACATGTCCGGAGAAAGAGAAGAAATCACCTAGCCCGGTATGCAACGTCCGCTGGTGCACCATAAGAATTTGACTTCCTGAGGAGGCAACATGGTCCTAAAATCCCTCAAAAGTCATTTAGATCCCCTGTCACTCAATACCATGTCGTGTGACGGCGGTAATGGACACCTATGGAGACAACACTCCTCACTGTTTTTCTCGGCCCCCTAATATCCAGGAAGGCTGATTTTTTTAGCAATTCACATTGATACTATGTGCAATCATAGAAATAAATTTGACTTAGATATCTCCTTTCCTTCTTGGTGTTGGGATTTTTATTTCCGCTAGTGTATTTAGATATCCATCTTTGATTTTAATAGCGATGACCATTAAACAAAAACACGAATAATCATTGATCACTGTTTAGAGCAGGGGTTCCCAAACTTTTTTGGCCCATGGACCCCCTTACGACATTTTTCGTACCCCGTGGACCCCCTGTCTAAGGGACCGTTCAAAAAGTAGCTAAAAATATTATGTTTTTTGTATAAATTTCTATACCGCGCATAAATTTTGTAATTTTTTTCAAGTGTTTTTTCGTGCATAGATGAGCATTTGATTTCACACTTTTACATGTTAAAAACCCCTTTCTTTAGTTTTTGCCTTCACACGATATCACAGGTCTGCAAAAAAAACTTTTTTCGAGCTGTTTTGGATATTTCACCTGAACTTCGTTATTTTTGGCGCGCTGAATCCAAAAATGACCTCCATTTTGTCCTGGGACGTCACGTTTTTTGACAATTCAGATTTTTAGGTTTTATTGGGAAATGCCTTAAAATTTTGTTAAATTAACGCTTTATACTAATTTTTTTATTCAAATTTTTTCAACCAAATCTTTTTTTATGTTTTTTGATGTGCTGAATCTAAAACTGACCTCCGTTTTGTCATAAGACTTCACCTTTTTCACAATTTGAGTAAATATGTCAATTTTTTAAGAAAATAAAAGTAAATATTTTTAAAAAAATATTTTTCGACACAAACTTGATTTGAAAACAATATTTTATGATTTTTGGTGAGCAGAATCCAAAAAATACCTCTTTTGATTTTTAAGACACCACATTTTGTAACAAATTGAGCAAATATAGCAACATTTCACATAAAATGTCAGTATACTTATGAAGTAGATTTTTTAATCCAAATTATTTTTTAAGGTTGTTAGTTTTAAGGTTTTTTTTGCCCTGAGTTCAAAAATGGTCTCTGTTTTGCCATAGAATGTCATGTTTCCTGACAATTTAGATAAAATTGTAAAATAAGTCATTATTTCAATTTTCATGAAAATAGGTTCATAAAATAAAATTATTGTTACATATTCTTCATAAAAATCATTATATAACTAAAATAAACTTATTTACACAATCTAAAGCCAATTTTTTCTCCTCATGAAACTCCCCTTGGTACCTTTACCCTTGTGAGTAGCAAAAAGAACGTTTCTTTGAACTATACAACAAAAATCCTTCATTATTCCCCGATTAAATCTCCCCTAATATTTTCTTTCTATCTCTATAATGTCCTAATGAGATAGTTTACTATGTGCACCATTCACAGCTCCTAATTTTTAAAACTAAAGGAGCTAGAAATGCACAAAAACTATGAAAAATGGGCTAATTCGAATATAATTTTGCAATTTGTGAAAATTCCTGACGTATAGGATTTTTTTCAATATTTTTTTCGTTATCAGCACACCAAAATACATAGGAAATCGCTAAAATTATTCAAACAGCTTTTTCATTGCAGACCTGTGTATTTTTAAGGAAATTATAACAATCAAACATTTAAAACGTTTGAAATAAAAACAAATCTAACTTTTATTATCACTACATTTCAAGGCACAATCACTTTTAATTTTAACAATAAGTTTTGGTCGCAAGCTTGTCAAAGTTAATGGCTTATTAGTTATTCATTTGCCAAATCATAAAAGTTCAGAAAAAACTACAACTACAATTTATATATGACATGTTAACAAACAATATTTAATTGAGTTCAACTATTGAAACAAATCAAATTGCCGTTGATAAGGTTACACAAAATTTTTAATGAAATTATAAAAATCAAACATTTAAAAAGTTTGAAACTAAAAACAAATCTAAACTTTTAATATCATTACATTTCAAGAAACAAAAACTTTTAGCTTTAACAAAAAAAATTTTGGTCGCAAACTTGTCACCGTTAATGGTTTATGAGTGAGTTATTCATTCACCCAATCATAAAATTTCAGAAATAATCACAATTAATATATGGCATGTTAAGAAACAATATTTAATTAAGTTCAACTATGAAAAGAAGTCAAATTATGCATTACGGAATTGAGTTTTAATTTATGGAAGTGAATTATGCGCGGCTGGTCTCTTCACCACGATAAGAGAGAAATGATCCCATCACCCCTGCTAGCATTGCGAGGACTGTGCGATAACCAACTTTTCATATTATATACTTCATACTAAAATTTGATTATAAAAAAAGGAAAAAATTTTGAAACTTATCAAAGTTTTCCATTTTATTTTTAATGAAATTTTTCCCGTGACCCTCCAGGCATGTGATTGCTCAAGAAAGAAATTATCTGAATTTTTTTAGAAGCGTCTGGTAAGTTACAGTGGTATAGAAATTTATTTTGGGAGGGACCCAAATTCAAATCCCTATCCCACACAATAGGTTCAATTTAGCTTTTTAATACTTTTTAGATAGGATTATCATCTTACTAAACTCAATCTCAGAAATTTGACCCTAAAAAACGGTTTTAAATAGTTTTGGTACACTTTATGTCCACTCAGGAAACAAATATTCCAATTTTTTCCCACTTTGAAATATTAATTCCGCACGCAATTGAGCGGAATTCCGATTCTCAACACCTCTAAAATTAGCGGATTTCCGCTAATTAGCGGAAAAATCGCATGCCTCTCTGAAAGTCGTCGCTGTGGACCCCCTAGAAGTGTCTGTGGACCCCCAATTTTCATTTTCATGCCCGTGGACCCCCTGGAAGTTGCTGTGGACCAATGGGGGTCCATATGGACCACTTTGGGAACCGCTGGTTTAGAGAGAGTAGCGCTTGTACCCATTATGGCGGCTATATAGGCTCTCTAATGGCGGCCGATTGAACTCTCTTCGCAACCTAAGTAACGTCGTTTAACCAGGGCTTTACTCAGGGCCCACACATGCGCGCGAATGCGAACATTCACCGAATATTTTAATTCTATTTTTCTTGATTCATGCCCAAAAACCGCAACTTAAACGAATGTAAACGAGACTTGCAAAGCCAGGTGCTAACGTAAAGGTGGGCACAAATTGGAGCCGAACGGCGAAGCGAACAGCCACGAACAAGCTCTGCGCACGCGCAACTCGGAGGCGCTAAGAGCGGCGCTTGCGCAGAGCTTGTTCGTGGCTGTTCGCTTCGCCGTTCGGCTCCAATTTGTGCCCACCTTAACGTTCAATCAAGCGAGAGCGGTCGCTTACACATTAAAGTGGGCCGAAAAAGCACTTTCATTTTTATTTCTGTACTAATAGTGCGGAGAGGGTGCCACTTGGGTCTAATAAGAATGGTGTAAAATATTTTTAGATTGGATAATATCTCCTGTCCCCGCATCACACTTAAACTTTGGAAAATTGGCTGACTTTTACAAACCCTAAAACATATTCACGATTTTTTTTACGAGAAGCTAATACACACTAGCGGAAATAAAAACCCCAACACCAAGAAGGAAAGGGGATTTCAAAGTCTAGTCAAATTTATTTCTATGAGTGCACATAGTATCAATGTGAACTAATTAAAAAATCAGCCTTCCTGGATGTTAGGGGGCCGAGAAAACCAGGGAGGGAGGAGTGTTGTCTAAACAATTGTCCATTTTCGCAGTCACACGTCATGGCATTGAGTGATAGGGGCTCTAAATGACTTTCGAGGGATTGGAGGACTATGTTGCCTCCTCAGGTAGTCTAAATTAATATGGTGTACCAGCGAACGTTGCGTACCGGGCTAGGTGATTTCTCCTCGTTGACCGGGTTGTTTTGTGGGTGTTGGTTCTAGAGAACCGGAAAGACGGGGTAAAAATACAACCTAGGGGGTTAAGAAGCAAGCTTGGACATTGCATACAACATGTGGTTGTGCATGTTTCTTTTGAAATTTGCTCCCAGGACAGGTCTGAAGGTAAGGGCGGCCTACTGGCTGCAAAACCTCAATGACGAGGCTGTGGTTGGTAAAAGTACTGGCGAATCATACTCGGGAGTTGCAGAAATGGAATCCAATGCATCCCCACTCCGTGGAACGATTAGAAAATCATCAACTGAGTGCGCTCTCTCCATTGTGTCTTCAAACTCATACCCAACCGTCGTGGTGCTCCAAACCGAAGCAGGATTCTCTCTTAAACACAATGTCATGAAATTGGGATTTTCATTTCCTTATTTTGTGCACTATTGGAAACAGAAGGGCCCATTTTCTGCCCCTTGCTTATAAACAAAGATGTAAGAAGCTATGCGGACCCAACGGACAATCCGCAGTACTGCTAGCGACATCCATCCCACTGCCGCTTGTCCTCAGTATGATTCTACGGTACTTTGGCCATCCAGAGCTGCTTCATTGAGGTTTTTTAGCCGGTTGTCCGTCCTTACCTACAGACCTGTCCTGGGGACAAATTTCAAGAGAAAATGCGCAACACATGTTTTATCCAATGTCCAAGCTTTCTTCTTACTCCCCTATGTTACATTTTTACCCCTTCCTTCCCGTTCTCCAGAACCAACGCCCACAAAACAAGTCCTGTCATTGAGGAATGAGGAAAAAGTATCTAGCCTGGTATGCAACGTCCGCTGGTGCACCAGATAAAATTAGACTTCGTGGGGAGGCAGCATGGTATTCCAATCCCAACAGCCCATTTAGAGCCGCTTTCCCTCAAAACCATGGCGTGCAGCGGCGTTTATGGGCCCGTTCTGCGGCGTCGCGACGTTCACACCGGTTCACATGGGCGTAGCCAAGGGGGGGCAGCTGCCCCCCCTAAGTCTCAAATAATTAACTTTTACTTTACTTTTAGTTAGTTAAAACCCAGTATTTTAGGGTCAAATTTTAAAAAATTTTCTGGGGGAGGATCCCCAGACCCCCTTATAGTATTCAAACCTTTATTATTCGCACTTTTTTTTAAATAACTTCATTACAATCAAAATTCTACACAAAAATGTAAGTCCAAATTTGGGCTTACGCGTACCAAAAAGCAGTTTACAACCCTGTTCTTAGGGGTAAATTTACGAAATTTTATGTGGGAGGACCCCCAGACCCCTCGTTGAAACTTGACGGACCTCTCTCACGGGGCTTTAAATTCGTTCTCCACAAACATAAAAAAAGTAGACCCTCCTTGCCCCCCCTAAGCTAAACCCTGGCTACGCCCATGCCGGTTCATACTCTTCAAGATAGGAAATCTTCGCCCCAGCCCATAGTCCCACGTGGTCTTAACTACGTGATCCGATGCCATCCTGAGTGGCCCGTGCCTTCTCCACTTTGTGCGCGCGCACAGAACGATCGGAAGTCCCGCCCCGATCGTCGTTAAACGCCTGGTCAGGAGCAGGCGTTTTAAAACGTCACAAAATACAGTTCCCTAGAACGTTTCTACGGTTCCTTGACACGTTACAAAACGTAGTTGCATCCGGCCCCATGAAGTCGCCACTTAACTGATTTTCTCGGGGCCCCCAACTTCAAGGAGGTATGAATTATTTTTTTATCAAACAACTTTCATAGTATAAAAACCATGGAAATAAATTTGGCTTTGAATCTCTTTTTCATGGTGCGCTATTTTTTTATGGCAATGAGTGTATATTACACCATTCTTATTGGACCCACGTGGCACCCTTTACGCACTATTAGAACAGAAATAAAAATAAAGTGCTTTTTCGCCCTACCCTATACACAACACATGCTTTTTGTTATTCTTTCTGATTTGCTTTCGCGCGTATGTGTGTAGCCGAAATTATAGGTATTACTAGAAACTCTGTATACGAGAGAGAGGCGACAACTCGCTTAAAAGCGTCTCTGCGCATCAAGTTCTGTCCAAACTGTATCATGCCGCTTGTCTCGCGTCCCATGCTAATCCTATGGAGGGAACCGCCTGTGGCCAACAGAAAACCTATTTACCAATCTGCGCGCGCTATACTGAGTAGTCGCCTATTTCTCGTATACAGGCCCTCTAGGTGTTACAAGAGCTGAAGAGGAACCAGGAGCTTTGCTATTTTGTAAGGTAAGTGGTTGTATACCAGTCTCGTGTCTGTTTTCAGGTCTTGGATCTGCCGGTTCAAAATATCCCAAAAAGTTCAAAAATTTTAATTCATTTTAAAATATCGATCAAAAAATAAATTTCAAAAATTGGATAGTAGAAAAAAAACTAAAAGATTGCTGTACACAAAATGAAATCGAATGTAATTCAAAAAGGTTTTAAATGAAATAACTTGAATGTATTCAAGACACCCGGGACATTTCAATTTATAACCTTTTGATTTACGTTTCATTTCATTACTCAAACCTTCTGGCTGAAATGTAAAAAAATAAAAATATAATAAATATAAAAAATATTTTTTTAAATTTAAAAATTTTAAAATATTGAAAAAATAATTAATTTCAAAAATTTGGATAGTAGAAAAATTAAAAGATCGCTGTAAACTGAATGAAATGAAACGGAATTAAAAAGGTTTAAAATGAAATAACTTGAGTGTATTTAAAACACTCGGGTCATGTCATTTCATAACCTTTTGAAATACGTTTCATTTCATTCAGTGTACAGCGATCTTTTAATTTTTTCTACTTTTCAAATTTTTGAAATTAATTATTTTTTCAATATTTTAAAATTTTTAAATTTAAAAAAAATATTTTTTATATTTATTATATTTTTACATATCAGCCGGTAGATTTGAGATTTGAGATTTGAGATTTGAGATTTGAGATTTGAGATTTGAGATTTGAGATTTGAGATTTGAGATTTGAGATTTGAGATTTGAGATTTGAGATTTGAGATTTGAGATTTGAGATTTGAGATTTGAGATTTGAGATTTGAGATTTGAGATTTGAGATTTGAGATTTGAGATTTGAGATTTGAGATTTGAGATTTGAGATTTGAGATTTGAGATTTGAGATTTGAGATTTGAGATTTGAGATTTGAGATTTGAGATTTGATTGCAACGACTCTCGACCCCTGGGTGGGCGGGGGTCTGGTGAGGGCGAGGTTGGGGGTCTCGAGAGCTCCTGCGTGCTTGGGGGATTTTCGCGCGAAAATCCCCCAAGCACGCAGTCGCTTTCTCTCGACCCCTGGGTGGGCGGGGGTCTGGTGAGGGCGAGGTTGGGGGTCTCGAGAGCTCCTGCGTGCTTGGGGGATTTTCGCGCGAAAATCCCCCAAGCACGCAGTCGCTTTCTCTCGACCCCTGGGTGGGCGGGGGTCTGGTGAGGGCGAGGTTGGGGGTCTCGAGAGCTCCTGCGTGCTTGGGGGATTTTCGCGCGAAAATCCCCCAAGCACGCAGTCGCTTTCTCTCGACCCCTGGGTGGGCGGGGGTCTGGTGAGGGCGAGGTTGGGGGTCTCGAGAGCTCCTGCGTGCTTGGGGGATTTTCGCGCGAAAATCCCCCAAGCACGCAGTCGCTTTCTCTCGACCCCTGGGTGGGCGGGGGTCTGGTGAGGGCGAGGTTGGGGGTCTCGAGAGCTCCTGCGTGCTTGGGGGATTTTCGCGCGAAAATCCCCCAAGCACGCAGTCGCTTTCTCTCGACCCCTGGGTGGGCGGGGGTCTGGTGAGGGCGAGGTTGGGGGTCTCGAGAGCTCCTGCGTGCTTGGGGGATTTTCGCGCGAAAATCCCCCAAGCACGCAGTCGCTTTCTCTCGACCCCTGGGTGGGCGGGGGTCTGGTGAGGGCGAGGTTGGGGGTCTCGAGAGCTCCTGCGTGCTTGGGGGATTTTCGCGCGAAAATCCCCCAAGCACGCAGTCGCTTTCTCTCGACCCCTGGGTGGGCGGGGGTCTGGTGAGGGCGAGGTTGGGGGTCTCGAGAGCTCCTGCGTGCTTGGGGGATTTTCGCGCGAAAATCCCCCAAGCACGCAGTCGCTTTCTCTCGACCCCTGGGTGGGCGGGGGTCTGGTGAGGGCGAGGTTGGGGGTCTCGAGAGCTCCTGCGTGCTTGGGGGATTTTCGCGCGAAAATCCCCCAAGCACGCAGTCGCTTTCTCTCGACCCCTGGGTGGGCGGGGGTCTGGTGAGGGCGAGGTTGGGGGTCTCGAGAGCTCCTGCGTGCTTGGGGGATTTTCGCGCGAAAATCCCCCAAGCACGCAGTCGCTTTCTCTCGACCCCTGGGTGGGCGGGGGTCTGGTGAGGGCGAGGTTGGGGGTCTCGAGAGCTCCTGCGTGCTTGGGGGATTTTCGCGCGAAAATCCCCCAAGCACGCAGTCGCTTTCTCTCGACCCCTGGGTGGGCGGGGGTCTGGTGAGGGCGAGGTTGGGGGTCTCGAGAGCTCCTGCGTGCTTGGGGGATTTTCGCGCGAAAATCCCCCAAGCACGCAGTCGCTTTCTCTCGACCCCTGGGTGGGCGGGGGTCTGGTGAGGGCGAGGTTGGGGGTCTCGAGAGCTCCTGCGTGCTTGGGGGATTTTCGCGCGAAAATCCCCCAAGCACGCAGTCGCTTTCTCTCGACCCCTGGGTGGGCGGGGGTCTGGTGAGGGCGAGGTTGGGGGTCTCGAGAGCTCCTGCGTGCTTGGGGGATTTTCGCGCGAAAATCCCCCAAGCACGCAGTCGCTTTCTCTCGACCCCTGGGTGGGCGGGGGTCTGGTGAGGGCGAGGTTGGGGGTCTCGAGAGCTCCTGCGTGCTTGGGGGATTTTCGCGCGAAAATCCCCCAAGCACGCAGTCGCTTTCTCTCGACCCCTGGGTGGGCGGGGGTCTGGTGAGGGCGAGGTTGGGGGTCTCGAGAGCTCCTGCGTGCTTGGGGGATTTTCGCGCGAAAATCCCCCAAGCACGCAGTCGCTTTCTCTCGACCCCTGGGTGGGCGGGGGTCTGGTGAGGGCGAGGTTGGGGGTCTCGAGAGCTCCTGCGTGCTTGGGGGATTTTCGCGCGAAAATCCCCCAAGCACGCAGTCGCTTTCTCTAGACCCCTGGGTGGGCGGGGGTCTGGTGAGGGCGAGGTTGGGGGTCTCGAGAGCTCCTGCGTGCTTGGGGGATTTTCGCGCGAAAATCCCCCAAGCACGCAGTCGCTTTCTCTCGACCCCTGGGTGGGCGGGGGTCTGGTGAGGGCGAGGTTGGGGGTCTCGAGAGCTCCTGCGTGCTTGGGGGATTTTCGCGCGAAAATCCCCCAAGCACGCAGTCGCTTTCTCTCGACCCCTGGGTGGGCGGGGGTCTGGTGAGGGCGAGGTTGGGGGTCTCGAGAGCTCCTGCGTGCTTGGGGGATTTTCGCGCGAAAATCCCCCAAGCACGCAGTCGCTTTCTCTCGACCCCTGGGTGGGCGGGGGTCTGGTGAGGGCGAGGTTGGGGGTCTCGAGAGCTCCTGCGTGCTTGGGGGATTTTCGCGCGAAAATCCCCCAAGCACGCAGTCGCTTTCTCTCGACCCCTGGGTGGGCGGGGGTCTGGTGAGGGCGAGGTTGGGGGTCTCGAGAGCTCCTGCGTGCTTGGGGGATTTTCGCGCGAAAATCCCCCAAGCACGCAGTCGCTTTCTCTCGACCCCTGGGTGGGCGGGGGTCTGGTGAGGGCGAGGTTGGGGGTCTCGAGAGCTCCTGCGTGCTTGGGGGATTTTCGCGCGAAAATCCCCCAAGCACGCAGTCGCTTTCTCTCGACCCCTGGGTGGGCGGGGGTCTGGTGAGGGCGAGGTTGGGGGTCTCGAGAGCTCCTGCGTGCTTGGGGGATTTTC
The DNA here is from genome assembly GCA_024610705.1 of Tetragnatha versicolor. Taxonomy (NCBI): domain Eukaryota; kingdom Metazoa; phylum Arthropoda; class Arachnida; order Araneae; family Tetragnathidae; genus Tetragnatha; species Tetragnatha versicolor. Next base: position 46,168,533 of record JANDEH010000007.1, read on the forward strand.
GCGCGAAAATCCCCCAAGCACGCAGTCGCTTTCTCTCGACCCCTGGGTGGGCGGGGGTCTCGAGAGCTCCTGCGTGCTTGGGGGATTTTCGCGCGAAAATCCCCCAAGCACGCAGTCGCTTTCTCTCGACCCCTGGGTGGGCGGGGGTCTCGAGAGCTCCTGCGTGCTTGGGGGATTTTCGCGCGAAAATCCCCCAAGCACGCAGTCGCTTTCTCTCGACCCCTGGGTGGGCGGGGGTCTCGAGAGCTCCTGCGTGCTTGGGGGATTTTCGCGCGAAAATCCCCCAAGCACGCAGTCGCTTTCTCTCGACCCCTGGGTGGGCGGGGGTCTCGAGAGCTCCTGCGTGCTTGGGGGATTTTCGCGCGAAAATCCCCCAAGCACGCAGTCGCTTTCTCTCGACCCCTGGGTGGGCGGGGGTCTCGAGAGCTCCTGCGTGCTTGGGGGATTTTCGCGCGAAAATCCCCCAAGCACGCAGTCGCTTTCTCTCGACCCCTGGGTGGGCGGGGGTCTCGAGAGCTCCTGCGTGCTTGGGGGATTTTCGCGCGAAAATCCCCCAAGCACGCAGTCGCTTTCTCTCGACCCCTGGGTGGGCGGGGGTCTCGAGAGCTCCTGCGTGCTTGGGGGATTTTCGCGCGAAAATCCCCCAAGCACGCAGTCGCTTTCTCTCGACCCCTGGGTGGGCGGGGGTCTCGAGAGCTCCTGCGTGCTTGGGGGATTTTCGCGCGAAAATCCCCCAAGCACGCAGTCGCTTTCTCTCGACCCCTGGGTGGGCGGGGGTCTCGAGAGCTCCTGCGTGCTTGGGGGATTTTCGCGCGAAAATCCCCCAAGCACGCAGTCGCTTTCTCTCGACCCCTGGGTGGGCGGGGGTCTCGAGAGCTCCTGCGTGCTTGGGGGATTTTCGCGCGAAAATCCCCCAAGCACGCAGTCGCTTTCTCTCGACCCCTGGGTGGGCGGGGGTCTCGAGAGCTCCTGCGTGCTTGGGGGATTTTCGCGCGAAAATCCCCCAAGCACGCAGTCGCTTTCTCTCGACCCCTGGGTGGGCGGGGGTCTCGAGAGCTCCTGCGTGCTTGGGGGATTTTCGCGCGAAAATCCCCCAAGCACGCAGTCGCTTTCTCTCGACCCCTGGGTGGGCGGGGGTCTCGAGAGCTCCTGCGTGCTTGGGGGATTTTCGCGCGAAAATCCCCCAAGCACGCAGTCGCTTTCTCTCGACCCCTGGGTGGGCGGGGGTCTCGAGAGCTCCTGCGTGCTTGGGGGATTTTCGCGCGAAAATCCCCCAAGCACGCAGTCGCTTTCTCTCGACCCCTGGGTGGGCGGGGGTCTCGAGAGCTCCTGCGTGCTTGGGGGATTTTCGCGCGAAAATCCCCCAAGCACGCAGTCGCTTTCTCTCGACCCCTGGGTGGGCGGGGGTCTCGAGAGCTCCTGCGTGCTTGGGGGATTTTCGCGCGAAAATCCCCCAAGCACGCAGTCGCTTTCTCTCGACCCCTGGGTGGGCGGGGGTCTCGAGAGCTCCTGCGTGCTTGGGGGATTTTCGCGCGAAAATCCCCCAAGCACGCAGTCGCTTTCTCTCGACCCCTGGGTGGGCGGGGGGTCTCGAGAGCTCCTGCGTGCTTGGGGGATTTTCGCGCGAAAATCCCCCAAGCACGCAGTCGCTTTCTCTCGACCCCTGGGTGGGCGGGGGTCTCGAGAGCTCCTGCGTGCTTGGGGGATTTTCGCGCGAAAATCCCCCAAGCACGCAGTCGCTTTCTCTCGACCCCTGGGTGGGCGGGGGTCTCGAGAGCTCCTGCGTGCTTGGGGGATTTTCGCGCGAAAATCCCCCAAGCACGCAGTCGCTTTCTCTCGACCCATGGGTGGGCGGGGGTCTGGTGAGGGCGAGGTTGGGGGTCTCGAGAGCTCCTGCGTGCTTGGGGGATTTTCGCGCGAAAATCCCCCAAGCACGCAGTCGCTTTCTCTCGACCCATGGGTGGGCGGGGGTCTGGTGAGGGCGAGGTTGGGGGTCTCGAGAGCTCCTGCGTGCTTGGGGGATTTTCGCGCGAAAATCCCCCAAGCACGCAGTCGCTTTCTCTCGACCCCTGGGTGGGCGGGGGTCTCGAGAGCTCCTGCGTGCTTGGGGGATTTTCGCGCGAAAATCCCCCAAGCACGCAGTCGCTTTCTCTCGACCCCTGGGTGGGCGGGGGTCTGGTGAGGGCGAGGTTGGGGGTCTCGAGAGCTCCTGCGTGCTTGAGGGATTTTCGCGCGAAAATCCCCCAAGCACGCAGTCGCTTTCTCTCGACCCCTGGGTGGGCGGGGGTCTGGTGAGGGCGAGGTTGGGGGTCTCGAGAGCTCCTGCGTGCTTGGGGGATTTTCGCGCGAAAATCCCCCAAGCACGCAGTCGCTTTCTCTCGACCCCTGGGTGGGCGGGGGTCTCGAGAGCTCCTGCGTGCTTGGGGGATTTTCGCGCGAAAATCCCCCAAGCACGCAGTCGCTTTCTCTCGACCCCTGGGTGGGCGGGGGTCTGGTGAGGGCGAGGTTGGGGGTCTCGAGAGCTCCTGCGTGCTTGGGGGATTTTCGCGCGAAAATCCCCCAAGCACGCAGTCGCTTTCTCTCGACCCCTGGGTGGGCGGGGGTCTGGTGAGGGCGAGGTTGGGGGTCTCGAGAGCTCCTGCGTGCTTGGGGGATTTTCGCGCGAAAATCCCCCAAGCACGCAGTCGCTTTCTCTCGACCCCTGGGTGGGCGGGGGTCTGGTGAGGGCGAGGTTGGGGGTCTCGAGAGCTCCTGCGTGCTTGGGGGATTTTCGCGCGAAAATCCCCCAAGCACGCAGTCGCTTTCTCTCGACCCCTGGGTGGGCGGGGGTCTGGTGAGGGCGAGGTTGGGGGTCTCGAGAGCTCCTGCGTGCTTGGGGGATTTTCGCGCGAAAATCCCCCAAGCACGCAATCGCTTTCTCTCGACCCCTGGGTGGGCGGGGGTCTGGTGAGGGCGAGGTTGGGGGTCTCGAGAGCTCCTGCGTGCTTGGGGGATTTTCGCGCGAAAATCCCCCAAGCACGCAGTCGCTTTCTCTCGACCCCTGGGTGGGCGGGGGTCTGGTGAGGGCGAGGTTGGGGGTCTCGAGAGCTCCTGCGTGCTTGGGGGATTTTCGCGCGAAAATCCCCCAAGCACGCAGTCGCTTTCTCTCGACCCCTGGGTGGGCGGGGGTCTCGAGAGCTCCTGCGTGCTTGGGGGATTTTCGCGCGAAAATCCCCCAAGCACGCAGTCGCTTTCTCTCGACCCCTGGGTGGGCGGGGGTCTGGTGAGGGCGAGGTTGGGGGTCTCGAGAGCTCCTGCGTGCTTGGGGGATTTTCGCGCGAAAATCCCCCAAGCACGCAGTCGCTTTCTCTCGACCCCTGGGTGGGCGGGGGTCTGGTGAGGGCGAGGTTGGGGGTCTCGAGAGCTCCTGCGTGCTTGGGGGATTTTCGCGCGAAAATCCCCCAAGCACGCAGTCGCTTTCTCTCGACCCCTGGGTGGGCGGGGGTCTGGTGAGGGCGAGGTTGGGGGTCTCGAGAGCTCCTGCGTGCTTGGGGGATTTTCGCGCGAAAATCCCCCAAGCACGCAGTCGCTTTCTCTCGACCCCTGGGTGGGCGGGGGTCTGGTGAGGGCGAGGTTGGGGGTCTCGAGAGCTCCTGCGTGCTTGGGGGATTTTCGCGCGAAAATCCCCCAAGCACGCAGTCGCTTTCTCTCGACCCCTGGGTGGGCGGGGGTCTGGTGAGGGCGAGGTTGGGGGTCTCGAGAGCTCCTGCGTGCTTGGGGGATTTTCGCGCGAAAATCCCCCAAGCACGCAGTCGCTTTCTCTCGACCCCTGGGTGGGCGGGGGTCTCGAGAGCTCCTGCGTGCTTGGGGGATTTTCGCGCGAAAATCCCCCAAGCACGCAGTCGCTTTCTCTCGACCCCTGGGTGGGCGGGGGTCTCGAGAGCTCCTGCGTGCTTGGGGGATTTTCGCGCGAAAATCCCCCAAGCACGCAGTCGCTTTCTCTCGACCCCTGGGTGGGCGGGGGTCTCGAGAGCTCCTGCGTGCTTGGGGGATTTTCGCGCGAAAATCCCCCAAGCACGCAGTCGCTTTCTCTCGACCCCTGGGTGGGCGGGGGTCTGGTGAGGGCGAGGTTGGGGGTCTCGAGAGCTCCTGCGTGCTTGGGGGATTTTCGCGCGAAAATCCCCCAAGCACGCAGTCGCTTTCTCTCGACCCCTGGGTGGGCGGGGGTCTGGTGAGGGCGAGGTTGGGGGTCTCGAGAGCTCCTGCGTGCTTGGGGGATTTTCGCGCGAAAATCCCCCAAGCACGCAGTCGCTTTCTCTCGACCCCTGGGTGGGCGGGGGTCTGGTGAGGGCGAGGTTGGGGGTCTCGAGAGCTCCTGCGTGCTTGGGGGATTTTCGCGCGAAAATCCCCCAAGCACGCAGTCGCTTTCTCTCGACCCCTGGGTGGGCGGGGGTCTGGTGAGGGCGAGGTTGGGGGTCTCGAGAGCTCCTGCGTGCTTGGGGGATTTTCGCGCGAAAATCCCCCAAGCACGCAGTCGCTTTCTCTCGACCCCTGGGTGGGCGGGGGTCTGGTGAGGGCGAGGTTGGGGGTCTCGAGAGCTCCTGCGTGCTTGGGGGATTTTCGCGCGAAAATCCCCCAAGCACGCAGTCGCTTTCTCTCGACCCCTGGGTGGGCGGGGGTCTGGTGAGGGCGAGGTTGGGGGTCTCGAGAGCTCCTGCGTGCTTGGGGGATTTTCGCGCGAAAATCCCCCAAGCACGCAGTCGCTTTCTCTCGACCCCTGGGTGGGCGGGGGTCTGGTGAGGGCGAGGTTGGGGGTCTCGAGAGCTCCTGCGTGCTTGGGGGATTTTCGCGCGAAAATCCCCCAAGCACGCAGTCGCTTTCTCTCGACCCCTGGGTGGGCGGGGGTCTGGTGAGGGCGAGGTTGGGGGTCTCGAGAGCTCCTGCGTGCTTGGGGGATTTTCGCGCGAAAATCCCCCAAGCACGCAGTCGCTTTCTCTCGACCCCTGGGTGGGCGGGGGTCTGGTGAGGGCGAGGTTGGGGGTCTCGAGAGCTCCTGCGTGCTTGGGGGATTTTCGCGCGAAAATCCCCCAAGCACGCAGTCGCTTTCTCTCGACCCCTGGGTGGGCGGGGGTCTGGTGAGGGCGAGGTTGGGGGTCTCGAGAGCTCCTGCGTGCTTGGGGGATTTTCGCGCGAAAATCCCCCAAGCACGCAGTCGCTTTCTCTCGACCCCTGGGTGGGCGGGGGTCTGGTGAGGGCGAGGTTGGGGGTCTCGAGAGCTCCTGCGTGCTTGGGGGATTTTCGCGCGAAAATCCCCCAAGCACGCAGTCGCTTTCTCTCGACCCCTGGGTGGGCGGGGGTCTGGTGAGGGCGAGGTTGGGGGTCTCGAGAGCTCCTGCGTGCTTGGGGGATTTTCGCGCGAAAATCCCCCAAGCACGCAGTCGCTTTCTCTCGACCCCTGGGTGGGCGGGGGTCTGGTGAGGGCGAGGTTGGGGGTCTCGAGAGCTCCTGCGTGCTTGGGGGATTTTCGCGCGAAAATCCCCCAAGCACGCAGTCGCTTTCTCTCGACCCCTGGGTGGGCGGGGGTCTGGTGAGGGCGAGGTTGGGGGTCTCGAGAGCTCCTGCGTGCTTGGGGGATTTTCGCGCGAAAATCCCCCAAGCACGCAGTCGCTTTCTCTCGACCCCTGGGTGGGCGGGGGTCTGGTGAGGGCGAGGTTGGGGGTCTCGAGAGCTCCTGCGTGCTTGGGGGATTTTCGCGCGAAAATCCCCCAAGCACGCAGTCGCTTTCTCTCGACCCCTGGGTGGGCGGGGGTCTGGTGAGGGCGAGGTTGGGGGTCTCGAGAGCTCCTGCGTGCTTGGGGGATTTTCGCGCGAAAATCCCCCAAGCACGCAGTCGCTTTCTCTCGACCCCTGGGTGGGCGGGGGTCTGGTGAGGGCGAGGTTGGGGGTCTCGAGAGCTCCTGCGTGCTTGGGGGATTTTCGCGCGAAAATCCCCCAAGCACGCAGTCGCTTTCTCTCGACCCCTGGGTGGGCGGGGGTCTGGTGAGGGCGAGGTTGGGGGTCTCGAGAGCTCCTGCGTGCTTGGGGGATTTTCGCGCGAAAATCCCCCAAGCACGCAGTCGCTTTCTCTCGACCCCTGGGTGGGCGGGGGTCTGGTGAGGGCGAGGTTGGGGGTCTCGAGAGCTCCTGCGTGCTTGGGGGATTTTCGCGCGAAAATCCCCCAAGCACGCAGTCGCTTTCTCTCGACCCCTGGGTGGGCGGGGGTCTGGTGAGGGCGAGGTTGGGGGTCTCGAGAGCTCCTGCGTGCTTGGGGGATTTTCGCGCGAAAATCCCCCAAGCACGCAGTCGCTTTCTCTCGACCCCTGGGTGGGCGGGGGTCTGGTGAGGGCGAGGTTGGGGGTCTCGAGAGCTCCTGCGTGCTTGGGGGATTTTCGCGCGAAAATCCCCCAAGCACGCAGTCGCTTTCTCTCGACCCCTGGGTGGGCGGGGGTCTGGTGAGGGCGAGGTTGGGGGTCTCGAGAGCTCCTGCGTGCTTGGGGGATTTTCGCGCGAAAATCCCCCAAGCACGCAGTCGCTTTCTCTCGACCCCTGGGTGGGCGGGGGTCTGGTGAGGGCGAGGTTGGGGGTCTCGAGAGCTCCTGCGTGCTTGGGGGATTTTCGCGCGAAAATCCCCCAAGCACGCAGTCGCTTTCTCTCGACCCCTGGGTGGGCGGGGGTCTGGTGAGGGCGAGGTTGGGGGTCTCGAGAGCTCCTGCGTGCTTGGGGGATTTTCGCGCGAAAATCCCCCAAGCACGCAGTCGCTTTCTCTCGACCCCTGGGTGGGCGGGGGTCTGGTGAGGGCGAGGTTGGGGGTCTCGAGAGCTCCTGCGTGCTTGGGGGATTTTCGCGCGAAAATCCCCCAAGCACGCAGTCGCTTTCTCTCGACCCCTGGGTGGGCGGGGGTCTGGTGAGGGCGAGGTTGGGGGTCTCGAGAGCTCCTGCGTGCTTGGGGGATTTTCGCGCGAAAATCCCCCAAGCACGCAGTCGCTTTCTCTCGACCCCTGGGTGGGCGGGGGTCTGGTGAGGGCGAGGTTGGGGGTCTCGAGAGCTCCTGCGTGCTTGGGGGATTTTCGCGCGAAAATCCCCCAAGCACGCAGGAGCTCTCGAGACCCCCAACCTCGCCCTCACCAGACCCCCGCCCACCCAGGGGTCGAGAGAAAGCGAAAATCCCGTAGAAAATCCGTACTTAAATAATTTTAAGTAGTTATATTGCAGAAACATTCTAAAAAAAATTTTTCATATTTTTTCTGCAGAAAAATTTCTGAAAAAAAATTTTCTTTGTAGTTTTTCTGCAGAGGAAAAATTTTCTGCGAACACCGTTCGCGCGTTCGTGTATATTATACAAGTATGACTTGTGTGGACCTCGTAGAGGCACTGCCTATAGCCTATCGCCCTCTATGCTTAATGGTGCAAACGACATCACCCCCTTAAGGAAAACGTTTTCCTTCAGGGGGTGATGTCGTTTGCACCGTTAAACATAGAGGGCGATAGGCTGATAGGCAGTGCCTCTACGAGGTATAGATTCATTGAATTCATTCACCATTTAGAGAGGACAGTCCTTCTTTTCTAGGTTCTGTTCTCCTAATCAATATTTTATATATATTGCTTTGCCAATATTTAACCATTTAAAAAAAGAACACATTCACACGAAAATTTAGTTATTCTTGTGGAATTTACGTTGTGCTACCCTTGAACTATTGTAGCAGTTGAAAGAGTTTATTTTCGATGGGTAAGGATTTTTGGACTGGTGAGAAATCAAAATTAAATGTTGTTCGATACACTTGCTGCTGCACATATACTATAAAGTTCCATATGAAGGATACTTCTTGTTTCAAAAGTTGCAATACATTGTTAGAAAATGATAGATTGACAAAAATATTCATTCAAAGGGAAAATACTGGTTTAAATAAAAAATGTGAGCATAATAAGTACATTTTTGTTTTAATTATTAAAATATTTAATTTATTAACGTCCTCCTTTTTACTGAGAAAAATTTGTCGCATTCCATTATCAGTTAATATAATTTTTTTCTTACTGTTCTGATACTTTTTTGGTAGACTAATGAAGGATAACAAACGATGTTAGGATAATTTTTGTTTGGTTTTTGCATGTGCAGTTTAGCCGCTGTAATAAGTATACTGATGCATATTTGTTGGTTGAATACTTTCTGGTTTGCCTGTAGAAAACTAACACAAAAGAATTGAACGAATTAAATTTACAAGTAAATTTACAGGTATATACAAACTAATCACTTACCTACAAAAAGCTTATCTGTGGAAGAGCACTATCAAACTAATTGTAATTGAAAGGATTTATGTTAAATAAGTTCAAAATTTAAGACAATTAGATCTATCTAATCTAATTAAAGTTCGAATTAATTCAAAAAGAAAGGCGGTGCAAAGGGAAAACGGAAAACGCGTATAAATTACAGAATACTCAATGCACATGCCTTGCGCTGGCACAGTTCAAAATAATTCGTACACGCGCAATCAGCTGGCAGCGTAGTGCTAGGGAGGGACTGAGCACTGCGTTTTCGACGATCCGTTAATGCCTGGAGATTTCATCGTTACGTCAGAGAAACTTCGTTTCACTGCGCAAGCTCCGGAACTTCAACTACTGGGAAGCACTACCGTCTGCGGGCCACTTTTTCCTCCAATGGAAGGGATTACTGCGCATGCTCGAGCACTTTGCCTCCTCTAGCTTCTTTTCTGAATTTTTTAGGGACCGTCACAATATTTATTTATTATCGCAGGTCGAAAGCTTAAGTGTTGGACAGAACTCTAATGAGAACTACGATGTACAGTAGCGTGCACATAAGTATTTATTAACGAACACAATTTTCTGCATAAGATTTAATTTTTATTTCTTTCAATTGCTAATTATTGCTAACAAAAACACTAAACACAAGTGGTTTGATATTTAAATTGTGTATATTTAGTGATGTAAAATTTTCGGTAATAATCTAAATCGGTAAGAAATTATAAATTAGCATTTTATTTACTGAAATTTTGAATTTTTGAAGAAAGTTAAAAATATGTAGTGGTGGTAGCTATTTTTGTGGAATTTTATTGAGAATATTCTCATGAAATTGAATCAGAATTTAAATTTATGCAAAAAAAATATTTAGACAACTTATTCTTACAGAAATAATTTTTAAGTAGAAAGTAAATTACGCTGCATCCTATAATACTTAGTACTTCAGAATTCTTTGAAAATATTCTCACGATAGATTATTCTTTTTAAAATAAATGTAAAAAATTATTTCAAATGTTTTTCCAAAAGATAATTCTAATGTGATATCCCCTTTCTTTTAAGAATATTCTTCTAATTTTACAAAGTTATATCAAAATTAGCTGAATGTCAGGTTTAAAAGGTCTTTCAGTTTGCCAATTATATGGGTATTAAGTTTTACCCATAAATTCCATATAATCCACATATCATATATAAGCCACATATCCATATAATTTTTGAAAGCAAAGCTCTATACCTTTGAAATTATATGAAAATATCAAGCTGATATGCCCGGCCTTGCAGGGGTGGAGTTATAGCTTTAGGATTTCTTTAACATTTACAATATATTTTATACCTCATTTTACCAGGTGAAAGGTCAAGCATTTTAATATTTGAACAATTTGTATATTTTACCTCATGATCCCCATAAAAAATCAGAGATAAATCTCCCAAAATTGCTTAAAATAAGGCCATTTAGAACCCTTGATTAATCATACAGGATAATCGATTCCATAAACGACCTCTGTTGGCCAAAGCTCACTTCGCAATTAATACACATCCCCCAATTCCCTAAGAAAAAGTTCTCCCGATGGCGTAATTTGTTTCCGACCAAGATTCAGACCCTGCTTGGCGCCTTGGCGAAGCCGCCGCACTTGGCGACTTCGACGCATGCGCTGTAGTACTATTTTGTTTTGTTTGTATTGAAGATGGTTCAATGGCGGCTGAAGATGGTGAAGTAGTGAAATTATTACAATTCCATGATTATTACTGATGCACGAACCTCAAAGGTAAGAGTTCTTCCCCATTATATATTTCGATGTTATGTGTGATTTATAATGGTGTTTTCCTTACGTTGTAAGTTCTAATAATGTTTTAAACGAAACTCTCCGACACCTCGTGTTTCGTAATTCGCTACTTCTGCCTGCCCTATAGATTAGATGCATGTAATAAGTTTTGTTTTTATTCAAGGAAGTCTGGGATGAAATATCCTAGTCCTTTTTTTTTAAGTTTTTAAAATTTAATTACATTATTAATTACTCCCGCAAATAGTAAAGTGATCAGGTTAGCAATCTTTAAATATTTTAGAGTAGATATTAGCTTTAAGCTTTGTTTTCTTCCTTTTACGTTTTCAAATCCATTGTTTTTGTTTACTTTATTGACCTATTAGTTTATTTAAACATTTTGATTGGTATGTATGGATGAGAATTTTCATTTGCAGTTGTTTTCTTTCTTTTGTTTTGAATATTAAGTTATTTATTCAGAAAAAGTCAGTTAGCTTAAAAGTTACAAATAAAAAAATATATATCCGAAACGTTTAGTTATGTTTATATTTATCAGAGGAACAAATTTGCTTTAAGCTGGTGATGATTTTAAAAGTAAGAATGAAACTCATTTTCTCTCGCACGTTTTTTATATTCACCTTAATTTTCAACATCGCCTTTAGAACTGAAATTTGTAACTGGGTCTTCTCAAATGTCCACAATTTGTTCATCATAGAAAATACTCTTTCTACTGGAGCATTTGTAGCAGGCAAACATAAAATATATTAAATTAAAATAGAAAAGTTTTCATGCTGAAGTGAAGATTGTTGGCTTAAAAGTGTTTGAATACTTCCACCCAATGAGTTTCCGTGGAAACATTTAGAATATTCCATTCGGTTACTTTCTGCGATGGCGATGTAATGTAGTTACAAATTAACGAAAATTCGCCAAAAACACTCAAATTTTCACGCGGTTTCAAAAAAAGGGGCAATTTTACGTCCCAGAGTTCATTTCGGGGACACCGGGACTCGTAACTCTAAAAAGGGACAGTCCCGTTCAAAACGGGTCGTCTGGTCACGTTAGGTATGGTTTAATTGAAATATGGGAATCAAATTTTAAAAGCGTTAAGGAATAAAATATCCCTTCCTAAGGCTTTTCAGGGATACAATGATAAACATTTTATATTCTAAATCTAATATATAATTAAAGTGAATGTGTGTATGTGTTTTTAATAAGAATCCACTGTTTTCTTCCGATCTGCACTAAACTTGGTATACCCACTTAAAGAAACCCAAAGAAAAACATAAGCTATGTTTCAAAAACCTTTAATGACCCCTTGACCCTTTTTATTGTCATTTTGCTGAAATAGCTTTATTTCTCCTCCAAAAGAGATCATCTGTTTACCCCATTGTTACAAGAAATACATAATGCAAAGTAACGAGTTTTTAAAAGAAAGACTAGATACAAGTCTATTAATAATCTAAAAATATAAATTAATGAAATTTTAAACTTGGTAATTAAGTACATTTAACATTTTTATATGAAAGTTCATCTAGCTTTTAAATAAAGTGTCATGGAACGGCATTGTTGTATAGGTAAATAGTTACCATGGAAACGAAAATGTAAATAAAAACGATCTTAAATTGCAGCTTCAAGAAAAATTAAAATCCTGTATGAGTAATCAATAGGGTGGAGCGAAAAAACCTTTTTTTCGAAATCGGTCAACGGCTAGTGCTCAAAGTTTGTGGTTGGGGGTCCTTATAACCCACAAAAAACAGCTTTTGATTTACAGATTTTGAAACAGCTTTGATAAGAGTCGACCAGCCGCCATATTTACCCACAGTTCAAATAATGACACACAACCACATAGATGTAATGTGAGCTGTGGGTAAACATGGCGGCTGGTCGACTCTTATTGAAGCTGTGCCCAGATTTCTATTCTATTTTTAACTCTTCTATTCTATTTCTTTAATTCTATTTTTCAGACTTATGATGTCAACTACAGATGGCCTGGCATTTCAGCATTTGATTGAATTTGCTTGAAAAGATTGATACAGAAGGTAGGCCGAATAACTAAGTACATATTGATTTTAGATGAATTTTTTTTAATTTACCACTACTTTTTTAAACATATTTAACATGGCATTTTTTAAATAAAAATTACTGCAATACATGTTAGGGTGGTCCATTTGTCTATGGAGAAAATTTTTTTTTGAAAAGTTGAACTCTCACCCTCCAGTTTGGTGACATTATATGAGTTAATGCCCCTGTTAAAATATTAGATCATTTAAAGGTTATTTAGAGGTAGCTCAAAGACTTTGAAGTTTTAGCCATTAGCGTCTATGGAAAAATGCTTGTTTTCGGTAAAGGAATTTACATTTCAATTGATATAGCAGTAATATGTGTTTATAAAATGTATATTTGTTTTAGTCATAACAAGGTAATTATAATTTAAGTTTTTGACAAAGATTATTCCTTGTCTGGAACTCGCATAACAACTTCTCGAACTCTAAATAACAACTATTCATCCAACTCTAAATTAAACGTCTACTTCCACTCAAAAACATTAACACCAACTACCTAAACTGCTAGAGCTGGTAAAAAATGCTATTTACTTTGCCTTCTTGACTTTGTGAACTGAGACAAGATAATTTCTCGAATAAGCATTGATCTTTTTGTGCGAAATTCCTTCTAACTGAAGGTATTTACTTCTGAGCTCTAGGTGCCTTCCATCAGATAAAGTAGATTATGAAGATTATTTACTGTTTAAAGATATGGCTCTTTCATCAACAGTTTAAAGTTTAAACTATAACTATCAAGGTTTAAAAAAGGAACGATACAAAAGCTATTAAAACGACTTGATGTCAAAACAAAAGATATTCACCTGTAACGGTGAATTCTCTGTCACTCCTCAATGCAATTTATAATTAATTAAATTAATGAAATTTTATATGAGCATGAACAGGAGCTTCTGTTGAGATAGTAGCAATGCACTAGTGCTTCATTTGTATAAAAGTGCTACAAACAGGTTAAACTCTTTTAAAGCCTTCTCTCTTGGTTTTAGTTTAAACTTAAAACTGTTGATGAAACAGCCGTATCTTTAAACAGTAAATAATCTTTATTATCCACTGTATATGATGGAAGGCACCTGAAGCTCTGAAGTAAATACCTGAGAAGGAGTTTCACACAAATAGATCAATGCTTATTCGAGAAATTATCTTGAGTTTTTGTTTGATTGCTCCTCAAATCACAAAGTCAAGAAGACAAAGTAAATAGATTTTTTACGTGCTCTAGCAGTTTAGCTAGCTGATGTTAATGTCTTTGAGTGGAAGTAGACGTTAGTATTTAGAGTTGGATGAAAAGTTGTTATTTAGAGTTCGAGAAGTTGTTATGCGAGTTCCAGACAAGGAATAATCTTTGTTAAAAACTTAAATTATACATACCTTGTTATGACTAAAACAAATATACATTTTATAAACATATATTATTGCTATATCAGTTGAAATGTAAATTCCTTTACCGAAAACATGCGTTTTTCCATACACGCTAATGGCTAAAACTTCAAAGCCTTTGAGCTACCTCTAAATAACCTTTAAATGATCTAATATTTTAACAGGGGCATTAACTCACATAATGTCACCAAACTGGAGGGTGAGAGTTCAACTTTTCAAAAAAAAATTTTTTTGGACCACCCTAATACATGTACCATATCCAATCATTAGAAACAATTCTTACATTAAATTCTTTTTATCACATTGGCAATGTGTAACCAACAAATGGACAATTCCATGGTGTTTGACGGTAAGTTAGTAAGAAATTTTCAAACAAAAGTTGGAATTTTTAAAGTTAAAACATTTGAAGTGGTCCAATTTTTTTACTCAATAGTAATTGCCTTCTTCTTAATTGTTAAATTTCTTTTGCCTTTCATATTGATTTAATTTCTATTCTAGCTAAGTGTGCATTTTAATTGTAATTAAGTAGCCTATTTTAGAGGTGTAGACTAAAACTTTTTGTACAATACTAAAATGTATTTGAAATGGGCTTGGGGTCCTGCCTTCTCTTTAGGAGGCGTCAGAAAGTTGGTTGGGTATATGGCCGTAGTCTGTGCTTTTTGGTTTAACTCAGTTGAACACCCGATCAACTGATTCACAAATATTAGCAAAGCCCTGATCTGTTAAATTTGATAGTCTGAGCACCTTGGTCAACTGATTTAAGTGAATTGGAAACACCAGAGCTGGCGAACAAGCAAAACCGCTGTCGATAAAAAAGCTCAATCGTGATTGGTTGACATCGTTTTGATTGATGAATTTGACAGGAAAGAAATTTGCAAAAAAGTACAACACAAGAAGCATTTGGATTGTACTTTAAAGTCAATGATTTTTAATGAAAGAATATGAAACTTTAAGTTTTGAGTAATACACAGAGTTGCTGATTTTTTTGATTTTTTAAAAAAAATCAAAAAAATCAGATTTATTTGATTTAAATCAGACTTTTTTTATTTAAATCAGATTTTTTTTTTAATGAATTACTAGTTCTGTACTTCATGAAACTGGTTAATAATATTCTGATATTGTAATTTCAATGTGATATAATACTTTAGCATTACTTAATTACCCAATTTCAGTCTATTTTATACATTAAGTAATTGAATTAATTAAGAGAAGCAGTTCACACTGGTATCTCACCGATGAGAAGCCCATTCGAAAAGGGTAAATTGTACTCAATAACTAAAATTTTTATCCTTCTTTTTATAACTATTTTTGCCAAATTCTGATATTAATATTGGGTTTGAAAATAAATTGTGACAATGATTACTAAAAACATCATGCCTCATTTTTGTTTAAAATAATACAGAATTTAGTAATATTAGTTTTTTTTAGTAATAAATTTAAGTATAAAACAATAGAGAAAAATACTTGAATTACTAGTTATAATAATTTAAATAAACATTGGACTCGACAACACACACCTCAAGAATACTATGAATCAAAAATATTTTATTTCTAAAATACTAATCTAATTTAGATTATATTGACGTGAAGTGTATTTAAGCAGATAGCTGATGACGGACGACGCCATGTTTTTGTTTTGTAATCGCAGCTCCAGCCAGTCTCGATTCTGATTGGTGATCCAACCCAGATCACTGCTCTGAGCTTTTATTACTTACTTAACACACAGTGGTCAACTGATTCAAGGTGCTTCGGAATACCAAATCAAGCTGATTTGTGCTAAGAGATCCTGATCACAGGTTGCCAGAGGCTTCGGCCGATAGAGGCTCAACAGACACCTTAATAAGTGTCTAGTCGGTGTTTGTGAGGTTTTCAAATTTGAGAAAAACAATTTATTATTCATTTTAAGATAAGACATTTTTCTGCTAGTGACATACATAACATAAAGAAAGAATGTAAGAAGGTATTAAGTCCATAAAAATTAAAACTTGTGGATTATTTGGTAATTAATAAAAGCTAAAACATGCTTTCTATCATTTTATTTCTCAGCATATTTATATTAGCATTTTTAAGTAAAAATTACTGTACAGTATAAATATCAAATCATTTGCTACAATTCTTATGAGACGTTTCTTGGAATTTTATCACAATGGCAAAATGTGCACTAACACAGCACTGTATTAATGTTTTATACAGAAAATACGTTATAGGGTAGGTGGGGGTAAAAACCTGCACGAGGCTAAACCACGCACTACGATTTTGTTAATGATAATTGTTAATGATCGATTCAAAAGTTGAAAACCAGGTGGTTGGTTATTGTGACCTATTGTTCTACGAAAGTTCGTACCCTAAGTCAAAGTTTGTTTTCCATCATTTTGATGTAATTTTTCTGATCTTTTACTTAAACATTACATATAATAGGGCTTTAGGAGAAATACAAACAAATGGCCCAATGATAAGATAGCAATTCAACTTCAGTTAACATGTCTCTTAAAATAAAAAGGCTTGTTTTTCAAAATGAAGTAAAACAGGGCAAATCCACGCAGCTTAAAAAGCTCAGGAATTCGTCCCAAAAGGAAAAATGTGACTACTTGATCCCTAAAGAGGTTCATAAAGGTTTCCGAGATGCCAACCCTCTACCTGAAACCATCCTTTCTCCTTTTTGAAAGATATATAAGCAATCTGAAATGAATTGCTACAACAGGTTGACTATTTTCATTAAAACTGATCATATTTATATTTAATATTGTTGGTTGGCTTAGAAATATTAAAACATTAAGAGGATTATTTCTAGTGTTTTTATAAAGAAAAATTCTGTTTATCCATGTTTATTTCACTTGGGCACCAAGATTTGCAAGTGTGGATCTTTGCCCCATTTTACGAGGCAAAGGCCCGCAATTTTTTTTTCTACTAAATTGTAAATTTCTCCTAAAATACCATCGATAAGAGTTAAAACTTGGATTGGTTTTGTAGGTAGAATCTCAATCTAACATCTCCAATTGAAATTTCGGGATTACCAGCCCCCTTTCGACAACAATGTTAAAAATACCGAAAATTTCGTTGCTTTGCCCCCACCTACCCTCTAATATCTTACCTTAATTCTCACTTTAGTTTGTACTTAGGTTATAAATAAAATACAAGAAATTGCACTGATCATTCCATTGTGCTGATTGATCATTCCATTCCTTACCCATGAGAATGTAACACAAATTTTGAAACACAAAACATACATTTAGAATTAGGTTTTCTGGTCCTTGTTTTAGATCTTAAACAAATCAGAATTAAAGCAAAAATATAAGCTTGACATAGCATTCAGCAGTTTCTGTGCATAGTGATTTGATAAAATATTTACATACCAAATAAAAGCTTAAGAGGTGGACAAAAGTAAAAAACAGTAACTGGGAATGACATAAGTCTTTTTGCAATCAACTTTCCTTAGCTTAAGATACTAACATAAAACCATACATATTATTCCTATGCTAATTGGTAGAAATATGCCCCCACTTCACTTGACTAACATAAAATCCAACAATTTGCATTACATTTAGTAGAGTTGACTGTATTAAAATTTATTGTAAAAGCTTTAGTAATAATTGATGTCCTGTAGCATTTCTTTTATTTAATTCTATATTTTTACCAATGTTTCTTGCTCTTCTGATTTTTTTCATTGTGACTTTCAGAGGACGGTCTGATGGTAATCTTCGCCCAGAACGCACAAGACATTTTCGTCTGGCAATAGAGGTTGGCTGAACTCCAATTTTTTTCCTGTTAAAGGACGGTTTTCGAAAAACAAATATGTTATCAAGGACTACGAGGACATACTATGTTTCAAGGACAAGGCAAACAAGAGGTTGACGGAATCCCTTCTTGAATAGGCGAATTCCAAAAGCTTTTGAACGAAATACTCTTCCCGAACTCCTATAAAAAACTCGCAAAGAGCAACAACGTTGAATGCTCTGGTACGACTTAGTATGGCATCCTTGAGCACTCTTATTTTTCCCTCGGAGAAATTATTGGTATTGTTCCGTGTTATCAGTGTGCTTTTCTCTATGAGCAGCCATTCCTTTCTTCTGCATGAATTTCAGGAACCGATTTGAAAACTCCAAATATCCGGCATTTAGCAAATTTTGCTTTGCAGATTCTTAATTGACTTCTGAGTCAGCACACCTATAAAGTAAAGTAAGCCTAATTATATTATACTTTTGTTGATACTTTTGTTGATAATGTTAATTACAATTGATTAATACTATAATTTTTGTAATTCTTTACTTCATGGGTAAATTAGGTACTTATTTATAAATTTGCTTATCTGTCTGTATCACTTAATACTGTATTTCTAGTGTGTATACATATTGTGGGCCCAATGATAAAACCACAAATCTGTATTCATTCGATTCGGAAAACTATTTTGAATTTTAGATACCTAAACAAGTCTTCCAAAATATTTGTTAGTAAAAAGTTAATGTGTATAGTTTATTAAGAGTTGTGTATTCTAACTTACTAAATTTGCACATTCTTGGCTTTGTCATGGTGACACTACATATAATGGTCTGCATTTGACTGCTAATTATCCACTAGATGCAATGTTATCATGTTTGTTTTAATAAATGTTATCTTTTAAAAAATATCTTTGTAATCACTGTGTCCAATTAGGGGGCGTACAAAAAGTGAGGTCAAAAAGGGGGAGGTGGTCTAGCACTATCTCACCAGAGGTAAGGGGAGTCAATTAAAATCTCACATCAACCTTTAATTTAGAGAACATATGTTTTTCTTTTCTTTTTTAGCACAATTTTAAGAATTATGTGCAGATCATTAGCATTGCAGCAAAATCTCACTAAGGGGGAAGGGGTCCAAATTTTGGGGGGAAACCTCATGTAATTTATGGCTGTCCCCTTATGACTTGACTGTGTGTGTAAAGTTTAATAAAGGGCCCCTCCCTGCCCTATATTTGTTACAAATTGTCACACTTCACCATACCCCTTTCTTTTTTTCCCTCATGCTCCTATTGAAAATATAATTTTATAATATGAACTAAATTTTCCACAAAAAAAACTTGTTTTTGAGTTTTGATTTCTAGTGTGTTAGCTCTCGAACAGAATAATATCTTAATGTAATGAAATTAACATGTTTAAGGCTTGAAGGTAAAATCACATCTTCCTTTATTTTTTGTAATATTACTTCCTTCCTATGCAAAGTAAATTTGCTAGTTCCTTTAGAACTAATCTTTCCAGTCTTGAATAATTGTGGTGCTTGCTATCAAAACCAGCTCATTCCATTTTTGGAAATTTTACAGGAGAGACAAACTTCTCATGTCCACAGTTCTAAAGCTAAAATTTTTTTAAAAATTTTTAGTTGTAGGTATAACCGCCTAGAATTTGATTAGTTTTCGAATCCAGGTGCATTACCCTGGGCGTAATTATACTAATTAGGTTGGAATGAGCTGATTTTGATGACGCGAACACGATTTTTCATGCTTTTTTCAGTTTTTTATTCAATTAAGTTGTGTGAAATTAGTTTTTTTCAGTTTACTTGTTAATATTTGTGTCTTTACGAGTTTTAAATAAATGACATCCACTTAAATTTTTAAAATAATCTGAAATTTCACAGTTGAGATCACAGTTTTAACCTTTTCATCTAATTTTGGGTTGGAATGAGCTGGATTTGAGCTCTATCCCTTCATCATGTTATGAAGGACCCTCTAAACTTTCAAAATGTGCAAAAAAAAGTAAAAATATGGAATGAGCTGGTTTTTATAGCAAGCACCTCAATTCTTAAATTATCCTGACATAGGAAAGCTCATTTAATGATGATATAGTTATTATTCATCAAGAACATTAGGTTCTCATATTTAGATATGAAATAAAAAAACTGTTCCAAGACAATTAAAAAGATTTCCTTCTCCCAAAACCACAATCATGCAAAAAAAAATATCTAACTTAAATTCTTCCCTTTCTTCTTTGAAAGGAAAAAATAAAAAGAACGATTTATCAGCATCTGAGCCTTTAATAACACTCACAGATAGAAATATTTTTTTGGAATAAAAGAAAAGAATAAAGTTCTTTATCGTCTGTTTGTTTACATTCTGGAACACATGTTTTAAGCATTTAGTCGGAATTGGAACCATGATTCGACTCATGTAAAACAAAAAAGAATACTGGGGATTTTTTTACAGCATCATGCAATCTGGTTAGAATGGTTAATGATTTTAGGAAGAAAAAGAATCTTACCTTTGAGGATTTCCAGTTTGGTGATAATACACCCATGCTGTGTTGGTTATTGAAGAAAAATATTTTTTAAATCGTTCAGCTTCCTCTTCAGTTGATAAATCTAATCTCCAAAAAACGACATCTTTAGTTGTTTTTTCATCTTCTTTTATGTTTGGATATTACTTTTTAACTTCGTAAAACGTTGACTCCATGGCCCCCGCAAAAATATCAAATGTTTTATTTTTTTCCTATCAGCGCGTAATGACGAGAAAATATATTAGCAGCGCATGCGTCGGATTAGAGTACAATGGTAACCCCTACGCCTGTCCATTCGCCATCACTCCTCACCTCAGTCGCCAAGGCGCCAAGCAGGGTCTGAATCTTGGTCGGAAACAAATTACGCCTCCCGATGGCCAAGTGCTGGAGCATGCGCAGCAGTCCCTTCCATCGGAGGAAAAAGTTGCCCGCAGACGGTAGTCTGGGAAGCAAGTTGTTTATAAATAAATACACAAGAACGTGTCCTAATCGTTGGGTTTTAAAGGAAAAGGTAAGTTAAGAAATCACTATGTCCCCTGAAGTTGCCTAAATAAAGCAATTCATTGATTGAAATGCAATTTTTTCTGAAGTAGTCTAAATAAAGCTTTCCTTGACTGAAATGTAATATTTTTTCAGATTGATGTGCCACAAAAATGGAATCCATAACTTGTGAGAATTCTGGAAAAGTTTCAAAGCCAAGTACTCTGCTGAAATTCACAAAGTAAATTGTTTGGATTTATCAGAAAGTCTCTGCACATGTGAGTGTGGTAAAAAGTTTGTCAGCAAGTCTCGCTATTTATGCTCACAAATGAGTGTGCCAGGATCACATCAAAAATAATTTGGAGCAGCTAAATGATGTTTCACAGTATGAATGCCAAGAAGACTGTTTCTTCAAAACAACAACACAGGAAGAATTTCTGAAGCATCAGCATCTAAAGCAGGGGTTCCCAAACTTATTTGGCCCGTGGACCCCCTGACGACATTTTTCGTACCCCGTGGACCCCCTGTTATAGGGACCTTTCAAAAAGTAGCTAAAGATGTTATGTTTATGATATATATTTCTAAACCACGCATAAATTTTGTATTCTTTTCAAGTGTTGCTAAAAAGTTGTTTCAGGTTTTTCAAGTTCCATTGATATGGTTAAACAACATTTTTAATCAAACTATAAAAATCAAACATTTAAAATGTATGAAACTAAAAACAAATCTAAACTTTTAATCTTTACATTCCAAGGCACAAAAAATTTTAGCTTTATTAAAAGTTTTGGTCGCAAACTTGTCAAAGATAATGGCTTATGAGTGAGTTATTCATTCAACCAAAGTATAAAATATCAGAAATAATTAAAATTAATATATGGCATGTGAACAAACAATATTTAATTACTTCAACTATGAAAAGAAATCAAATTATACATTATGGAAATTGAGTTTTAATTTATGAAATTGAAAAGAACATGTTTTTGCAATAAAGAAATGTGTTGCTTTTTATACATACATTTAAAATTAAATCATTTACATATGATTGAACAGCA
The DNA here is from genome assembly GCA_024610705.1 of Tetragnatha versicolor. NCBI lineage: Eukaryota > Metazoa > Arthropoda > Arachnida > Araneae > Tetragnathidae > Tetragnatha > Tetragnatha versicolor. The sequence continues at coordinate 46,189,763 of JANDEH010000007.1, forward strand.
TTTATAAATTTTGAAAACAATTTGAGTTTTCCATAGCAGAAAGTAATACTGATAATTAAGTTTCACCAAAAGGAGAACTAAAATGAAAATATTCAATTATTATATTCAATTAAAATATAAACAAACTGATATTTAAATTTTAAAAATTAGATACTTTAGGATTAGCTGGGTTCAAATCTCGAAAACACGCCTTTATTATTGACGTTTAAAACAAGTTACACGTGAGAAAATGACCACCAATGGATAAGGCTAAATGGAACAAAAGTCAAATGAGTGTTAGTTAGAATGTTTTAAATGTTATTAATATAACATTTATTTTTTGAAAATTTATAGTAGAACTTTCCGCTAGCACCCGTTTAATCAGAAAACATACAAAATTATTTCAAAGGTTTTTAAAATCTGAAAACGTATTGCCTAAGCTAAGCACCCTTTGTTCATCAAAACACTTCTTAATAAAATGTTATTGCTAGAAACAAGTAATAAAATTCACATTTCAATTTTAACTGATTGAATAATTATTTCTTAAAATACTAGGGAGCTACCGCCCCCTGCTCGCTATCGCTCGCCAACCCCCGTAAACTGCTGACGCAGGACCTTTTGGAAATGCTTCGCAATTCCCACAAATTCCAACTCGCTGAACTTAATACACTTTATAAAACAATTAAACAATTTACAGATAAAACGTCAACCAACTTCCCAAAAATACATCACCAAATCCCCTCCATGAACAAATCTCCCTTAAAAGTTTAAATATATATTAACTCGAACTTATCAAAAATTTAAACGAAATGGTTTTAAAAATATTCATCTTAATTATTTTTAATATATGATTATAAAAATAACTAATTCTAACTGTTTATCAATATTAGGACCAAACAAAAACCATTATTTTAAAGTAACTCGTTAGTATAATATGCCTAGTGTTTATCATTCATATTTTTTTAACCCAGACTTGTTAAACAATACCGTTTAAGCAATTGAAAATAATAGAGACAAAACATCACTATGTTTACAATTAATTTCGATAAAATCAGACTAAAAATTATAAATATTGGACAAAAAGTGTGAAACTTTAGTATAAAATGGCGTTCATGTAAGTTTTTAGAATAGGTTTTTATCAGTCTTTGAGAGATATTTCATCAAGAAAGTACTTTTTTCAAAAGGTGAAAAAACGTGTTTCATCTTAAAATATAGCTTCAATCGGTCGTTGTGATTGGATGCATAATAATTTGACTGACAGTACTTGCTTTGTAACTGCGACCTTATCCGTTATCTAAAAAAATGGAAATTTTTTAAAATTGAGAATTATTTTGAAAAATCGAAGGGCCTACTCGGAAATCCGGAAAGAATCCGGACATTTTGATACCATATATGTGTCATTCGGTTCAGTAATTAAAAAGCCTTTCTCTGGAAACCGTTCACTAAAAACTTTTTTTTAGAATAGAGAGATAAGTAGGGAATAGGAATTATGTTAAGATACTATAAAATATACAGAGGGAAAACTGGAATATTCAAACATACTTTTAATGGAAGGGATGAACCTAGTGCTTTGACATTAGGTTTCAACGACTGAGGTTTAACCTCAAATCACCCTGTTCGGGGGTCTTCACCACGATAAGAGAGAAAAGATTCCATTGCCCCTGCTCGTGTTACGAGGACTCGATGATAACCAACTTTTTATATTTCTAAAATTTGATTATAAAAAAGACCAAATCTTTCAAACTTATCAAAATTTTTCATTTTAATGAATTTTTTTCCCGTGGACCCCCTAGAAGTTGCTGTGGACCCCCAATTTTCATTTTCATGCCCGTGGACCCCCTGGAAGTTGCTGTGGACCCCTGGGGGTCCATATGGACCACTTTGGGAACCGCTGATCTAAAGGAATCTCATAACATAAATATTTGAAAGAAATCAAAAAGTGTTACAGTGGTACAGTCAGTTTCTACCACCTTGACCTGAGCGATGTCAGGGTCTTCCAGCTTCCACGGTCTTCTAACCTTTTGAATAAATCAACACATCGTCACTGTGAAATCATATACCAGCATATCTGCAATATTTGAGTTTTTTAGTTGTTGGTGTTAAATTATGTCAAATATATGTATGTTGGTATTTTATGTCAAACCGGTATATCGTTTAGTTGAATAGAACTCCGTCAGATCAAGTTGGACCAGTATGCATGTAATTGGGAATATCCATTTTGTTTATCAGAGGACAGATCTGAGATCTATTGCGCAATACACCAGTCGCTTTAAAACCTTCAAGGTAGAAAGATGTACATCATCTAAGTAAAATTAAATTATCTCACTATGGTGCAGTTTTATTATTATTTTAAGTATCATCACATGGGAAAACTTTAAAATGCTCTAGTGAAAAGTATTCATTTTGCAGATATGCCAGTTTGATTTCACAACGACGACATATGTCTTGAATTTCTGTGAGGTAATATAATCTGTATGTATTTATTTTGTGTGTTATTATAACTAATAATTAGTTAATGTTCATTAATAATTTGCCTATTAAGAATTTGTTCCATGAAGTATTTTTCAAATAGTCTGATTGCCAGTCATAAACTTTAAGGCAGGATAATGTTTTTTCATGCATATGCTTTAGTACCTACTTATTTAAAGTATTATAAGGCACAAATTCGTAGGGTAATTAAATTATGTATGTATTGTAAATAACATCCGTTCACTGTAACTTGACGTATTTGTATATATAGTTTTTTCGTCGATGCACTCATGGGCGGATTTAGATGGTGAACCCTGGGGGTGCGTACTGGAAAATTTGGGGGTGCAAGCTGTCCCTGATGGCTTTGAAAACATGATTTTTCCCCTATAAAAATGGAATTTTCTCAAAAAGTTGGGGGTGCGTTGCACCCCCTTAAATCCGCCCATGGATGCACTCTATACAGGGTGTTCGGAAACACAGTGGACAAACATTGAGGGGACCTAGACAAGCATATTTCGAATTGGAATGGAGGGTCGCAGATACACTGTTAAAGAGCTAGAGCCCCTAATGTTGTGTGAGGGCGTTACAAAAGGAGGTTTTCTTAAGACCCGTTTTACGAAACAAAACATAATAGAATGAAAAAAATTACTGCATGAGGTACAGCAGTATCTGTACTACTTTTACCCTAAATTTGAACAAAATTGGACCACTTGTTAACCCATGGGGGGAATAATAAATCTTGCAATATTTTTTCCCTAAGTGTAACAGTATTTTTTATATGGAAGTTGGTATAAAAATACCATTACACTAAAAAAAAACAAATATTGCATGTTTTATAATACGGGTTAACAAGTGGTCCAAACCTCCTTTTGTAACGCCCTCACACAACATTAGGGGCTCTAGCTCTTTATCAGTGTATCTGCGACCCTCCATTCCAATTCGAAATATGCTTGTCTAGGTCCCCTCAACCACCCCTCAAAGTTTGTCCACAGTGTTTCCGAACACCCTGTATAATATTCTGTTCATCTGTATATGAGTAGTAATATTTCGTAATTAGAGCGAATGTTCTTAGTTCATGGTGGACAAAGCATTTAAACTGATTGGAAGTATTGGTGAATTTCAATGTACACACATAAGGGAACGTACCCATACTACGTGACCTGTTCAGGGGCGGGAGGGGGTCTTAAAAATACCACGCTCGGTCACAGGGGGGAGGGGGGGGCTTAGGGTTTTGTCACATAGTCAATTTCCTCTAGTCAATACGACAAAATTATGCCAAATTAATTATTGAAATTTTCCAAATTAAGACAAATTAAGCCAAATAAATTTTTTAAACCTTCTGTTTGCAAAAAATGATTGAAAACCGTATTTAGGAATCACTACGTGAAAACTAGAGGGGGAGGGGGGGTCTTGGCATATACTACCGATGGTCACCAAGGGGGGGAGGGGGTCAAAAATGGCGAAAAATGGGTCACGTAGTATGGGTACGTTCCCTAATGTATATCAATTTCCTCTCTCTTTGCATATAAATGTTTCCATCAATGTAATTAGCTTTCCTTTCAACATTTCAATAAATTTTATATTGATTTTTCTTGCATTAATTTTTGTTTTTTGACATCACAAAATACTGAGTAATTTATTTAAAATTATTAAGGATTTTTACTTATAATTAAATAAAAATAACATTCTAGTAAACCATGGAAGCATAAAATGTGCATTTCATGTTAGAATAGTATCAAAAGTGAAAAAAATGTGTCTAATACTAATAACACAGTGCAGCTTTTTTCCTTTTTTTTCTTTCACTGTCAAAAGGTTATAAAATATTCAATATTTGTTATTTTGCAAGTTTTTGTTTTGTGTACTTTTTTTAAATCATGAACTTTTATGAAATTTGTTACCAAGAGTTTTGATTGAACAAATACAATGTATGTGAGTATAATTATGAAAGAGGCTAATATATAATAAAAATTTGGTGAAGGAAAATGCAATTATCTCATTTAAGTAAAGGTTATATACTTTTTCACCCGTGTGTGGTGCCGGGCATATCTGCTAGTAATTTATAAATAAGTACTCAAGTCCAGTGGCTGTACAGAAGAGATAATTTTATTTTAAAAAATCAAACTATTTTAAAATAAAAATTTAGGAATACAATGGAAAAATAAAATTGTGTTTAAATTACATCAAACTACATAAAGAAATTATTTGTGAAGTATTTTAAAAATTTAAACATTAATTACTGATTATTTATGTAAGAAAAATATTAGTTCATTTAAAATAGAAATATAGAGTGGGTTTTTGTGGAGGTAGTTATATAACTTTAAAATGAAATTTTGAAAAACCTGTGTACATTTACAGTAATTTTTTGACTGATGATTAAAACAAAATTATCTTCAAAAAATCAATCTACTTTTCTTTGGATAAGTGGAAATGCTAATTTCTTACAGCGATCATTTATACAGAAAAATTACTGCCTGTGCTAATAACGGGTAAGTTCAAATGTAGATGGCAGCACAATTGAGTGAAAGCCAAGTGAGTGCGATGAGTGTTAAGTTCCGGAGCTTGCGCAGTGAAACGAAGTTTCTCTGACGTAACGATGAAATCTCCAGGCATTAACGGATCGTCTAAACTTGCGCCAATGATTTAATTTAAATTTTCTATTATAATAGCAAATTTTAAAAATTTGTTGAAAGAAAAGAAATTTTTTAATTTTAAAAAGCATTTAATGGGCTTATGTGATCGCCAAGGCCCATTGACCGGTCTGTCTCTTATTGTCTGTGTTATATCTGTGTCTCATTCATTACATTAGTTCTAAAGAGTGGCAGTGGTTGTTGACTGGTTGGCAAGAGTAGGCGCACGCGCACTTCAGACTTCATAATTTTAATATTTATTTATTTACATTTTATTTAGTGTTTGTTTACATACACGGACTAAAGCACATGTTTAGTATTTACTGTATTTCCCTTGAGTTTTCATTAATCTTACCATGAGTACATATTATAGAGACTACGCTGACTATAACGACTATGCTGATCTTGAAAGCTTAGAGATGTTGATGTATATAGAACGTTTAGAAAGAAGAGAAGCAAGATATGATCCTGACAGATCTCTGGACCTGGATACTATGGACGAAACTGACTTTCGCAGTCGGTATCATTTCAGTAAAGCTGCTGTGGAATCAATAATAGAAATCCTGTCCCCAAAGCTGGATTTAAATGTTACAAGGATAGGGATGTTGAAACCTGCTGAGAAAATCTGTACTGCCTTACACTTCTTTGCCAATGGAGGCATTCAAAGTACAGTAGCATACATTGGAAGGATTAGTCAACCAACTTCTTCTCGAGCTATTAACTCAGTTGCTAAGTGTTTGGCAGAATTAGGGAAAAGTTTTATAAAGTTTCCATCAAAAGTCGAAGTAAATGAGGTGAGTTTATTTCAGGCGCTGGGGAGAGAACTTTTAAAAGAGGGTTCAAGGGGAAATACGAAAACCTTGCTTTTCATTGAATATTTCGTGTTCATAATTTATTTTAAAAAGAGTCTTACTTTCTGGATGATCCTTGTGTATAAATTACCAAGTTAACTATTTATGTATGCTGAATGTAGGTATACAAAAACCTCTTTACAAACGATCAGTAAATATTTGGTTCTTGCGTATTATCCCATCGACCGTACCGTTGAATCTGAAAACGGTAAACAACCCATTGACTTTTCTATGGTTGTGCTGCTGAATTTGACAGTCACAGAACAGTCAACAGGATAATACGTAAGTACCAAATATATTTTATATAGCTGAATTGTGCAATATTTAAATTTATTATTTTAAATGCTGCTGTTATTCTGTTACATTATTTTTTTAAAGTGTAAGTTAAGGTAACAAATTATAACAATGTTTAAAAGGGAGTGAAAATATCATATAAAAGGATCTCCACCTGAGAATATTTTGTGTAATTGCTCACTACCAATAGACGTATATTTTGAAGCTGCTGAAGTTTTATTTCATTGGATTGTTTTATCATTTTATAACGTTCTTTCGTTAAAATGAAACTTTATATAAAAGGTATAACATTTTCATTCTGATTCTGAAGCAGCTCTATCTAGTCAGTCAGGGATCTGTCTAGGATTTTTGCCAACTACCTATTTTGTGAAAATTTTAAAAAATAATTTGTGAAAAAAATTTTTAATTTGTGAAAATAAAATACGCGTAATAAAATGAATTGAAAAATATGTTTTTAAAAATCACTTTACATATACATTTTAAGGGGAGTTAAAGTTTTTAAATATTAGTATTATTAGTTTAGTAATAATTTGTGAAAATTCAGTTATAAATTGTGAAAATTTAGCAATAAATTGTGAAAATTAGAAATTTTAAATTTGTGAAGCTACCGTTTTAATGATCGGCGAATTTGTGAAGCTACCGTAAAAGGTAGTAAATTTGTCCTGGATAGATCCATGTCAGTGTATTAAATTTCAGGATGCTTATGATGGTACTTACGTACTGTGCCTTCGACCTGTGAGGCTGAATCTAAAAACATTGCCGAAGTCACCAAAAGGTGGCTTCAACGCCAATATTAGAAGTAGTTGACATTATAAGTCATTGAAGAGCGGAAGTTATTACCAGATCCAGTTTCCCAAAAAGGAAGCAACCAAATAAACAATGTTTTTGTTTTATTTTAAATAACTAAATATACAAAACTGGAAATGGGATAAAAAGAAAATGAGATCCACTCAAATATACAATATTTTTATTTCAATTTTATTATGACATAAAATAGTTTAGTCCACCAAAATAATTATAATTTTTTATTGATAGCATTTATGTGGCTTAGTTAGTTTAACTTTTGGGCCGTCCATAAATGACGTCATGCTCAGAGGGGGGTTAATCAATTTGTGACAAGGGTGAGAGAGGGGGTTTAAAAGTTGTGACATCACATCCTGCAGCTAAAAATCAAAGAAAAAAACTTAAATTGTTAAAACGACATACTTCTTTTCTCTCAAAAGGCATCTTAAAGGTTGACAGAAATGAAAGTAGTCGAGTCCGCTTAATGTGATCGCAATTGTCCGAGATGAAATTGATAGCATTATCCGATTGATAACAATAAGCGATTCTATATAAAAAAAAAGCAACAAACGGTGTAACTATATTGTTTGCTACATCAAAATTATGTAATCGTAGTTAATGTATTTAAAACAATTCTACACTACTATGTACTTGGCAACTTATAACTTTTAAGGTAAAATATCCAATAAATGAAAATAAATAATCTCTTACTTTGTTATTTCATTTGTTAGTACCTACATGTAACCTTTGTGAGGTTAGTATAGGTGTTTCTACTACACCTATGCGAGCGAACTCCAAAAATTTACATGGAAAAGGCTAAAACATAAATCACTAAAATTCCTGAAATTTATCTGAATTCTACTAAACAAGGAAAAAATCAAAATCTCTTATCAGAAACATCTGCAAGGCGCCAATGGTGATAACCAATCACAAGCATTGCTTCGCACCCCCCCCTTAACAGTTAACTTTCAATGTATGCGGAGAGCATCGAATATTTTCTTTTTCTTGCAATCAAACCAAAGAAATATAACGGTGCAGCTTAATTCAACTGAGTTTCAGAAAAAAAGTAATTGACCTTCAAAACAAAACTTGAAAAGGGACGTTTTTTAGGGGATATATACAAATTTTTATAACATTAAGCGGCGTGTTGATACTTAGTTGATCACATTAAACGATGTGTATTACATTAAATTAAATGGGAATGATCGGGACCTGTTGAATTCGATAACATTAACTGTGATCACATTAAGCGGATTCGACTGTATCAAGAATGGGGAAAATTAAGCTCAAATAAAAAAGTTGGTTCCCAGCTCTTACAAATTCGAGTATTAGACATATTGGTAGTTTAAGAGCATGACATGTGACAGGGGGGAGGGGGTCAAAAATGGGCAAAAAAAGTGTGACATCATTTATGGATGGCCCCTTTGAATTTATATGTTCAGATCAGAGACAGATTTAACTGGGTTTGCCGATGTTTTCAAATTTTGCAGCACGGTTGACCATGTAGTACGTAATACCCTTATGACCAAATAAAACTTACTAACTAAAATGGTTATTTTCAGATTGCCAAAAGGTTTAAAGATCAAAGTGGATTTCCTGGTGTTGTAGGTGCTTTGGACTGTTTGCAAGTGCCGATTCTGAATCCAGGCGGACCTGAAGCTTGGCAATTTCGGTGTCGAAAGGGGTTATATTCTCTAAATATTCAGACCCTGAATGATGACAGACTGAAGATACGTAATATTGTAGCCCGTTGGCCTGGAGGATCTCCTAACTGGTTAATATTTGATAGCTCTAGGTTGAGGGCAATATTGGAATCAGAAGCAATTTCTAACACTAATCATGTTCTTGGGGATAGTGAGTATCCCATACGGCAATATCTTCTTACTCCTATTCCATCTCCTAAGAATGCTGCTGAATCCAGGTACATAGTTTGCATCTTTTTAACTTCTTATTGCAATTTCCAGTGATGTTGCCAGTAAAATTTTTTTAGAGAGGATGTTTGAATTTGGAGTTAATATGAGGATAGTTTAGTACTTTTCTAATAAAATAAAGGTACATTTCAGACTTTTATAACCCCAAATCTTCCCCTTCACCTCTTAAAACTGTTGTCAGCAGTGGTGTGTATAGAAATTTATTTCGGGAGGGGCCAAAAATTTTCCCTCTGCCCCCGGCCATGCATATTAATATAATAGGTTTAATGTAGTTTAAAACATTTTTAGGTTGAATTTACGTCTTAAATAATTTAATATAAGAAAAGTTCTGAATAATAAAGTTACAAGTTGGTTTTCTGGGGGCTCCTCGCACAGAAAATTTTTGGAAATTTGACCTTATAAAACTGAGTGTTAATATGTTTTGGTATATCGAATCCGAATTTTGGGGGATAGATCCCTTATGTATGGCCCTGGTTGTCAGCCAAACTTAAGGTACTCTTCAATAAAACAAATAAACCTTGGTATTTTGACCAGAAAGATTACAATGTTTCTTGGCAGTGATGTAACGTGTTGAAGGAAAGAGCTTTGATGAGACGCCACACTTTCTAGCTACCAAATTGGCAGAAAAGAGGAGTGAGTCATCTCTGACTGTCAATTAGGTAGCTAAGAAGTGTGGCGTCTCATCTTTAATCTGTGAAGTTACTGTTAAAAAACATTGTAATCTAGTATAAATATTAACTAACTAATTGGGGGCTGAGGATTTCCTTTGAAATTTAGACTAAGTGTATCTATAAACCAAAATGAGTAAAATTTTTTGAGGGAGGACCCCCAGACACTCCGTTTAAACTTTATTATTCACAATTATTTTTTTAAAGTTCAAGAGACAATGCCTACCTAAAACAATACTGTTACTACTCATCCATCCGAGGTTGATAAAAGGAGGACCAAGTTTTCTTGGGGAAACAAGAGGCTTAGTTTCAGCTGACTGACTTTCAGTCAGGGTTCTAGCTCTGCTTACGATCTCCTGGTTTGAAGGTCTAACAACCTAGATGGTATCGAGGTTGTCAACCCTCAAGTATCACCCTAGTTTTTTGAACTCTTCAGCCACAGTGGACCTTTTCACTGGTCCAATTTTTGACAACTAAATTTAATATTATACAGGGTGTTTCAAAATTGCGTTGCACGGCTTTTATTCGGAACCAACACCTCCTAGGGTCATGGAAGTAAGGTCTACCCCTAGATAGGAGAGCCTGGAGAATGCACTGAAATGACTTACAGCCATACTTGTATAATATACGCGAACGCGCGAACGGTGTTCGCAGAAATTTTTGCCCTCTCCAGAAAAACTACAAAAAATGGGTTTTTTTCAGAAATTTTTCTGCAGAAAAATATGAAAAAAGAGTTTGGAATTTTTCTGCAATAAAACTACTAAAAAAATTTTTTTTGAAATTTTTCTGGAGAACTGGATGGATTTTAATACCTTTTACCTGGTAAAATTAGGTATAAAATATATTGAAAAATTTAAAAAAGAAATTCTAAAGCCATAACTCCACCCGTGCAAGGCCTGGCATGTCAGCTAGTTGATTAAATTTTTCAATCATGCTGATCTATCAAAGATATTTAATCTTTCATTTTTAGATAGAGCAGTAATTAGGAATCTCAAATTATAATAAAAAATACAATGATGTATTAAAATCAATAGTATGAAAAATTAGTATCATAAACACGGATAAAAATGATTATGGTCCCAATTTGGGTATTTCAGTAATGATGAGTTTATTTTTTTGAGAGAGAGAGAGAGAGAGAGAGAGAGAGAGAGATTTAAAAATGTGTAAATTCTTGCAGAAAATTGTTTGGAAAAAATTTAAGTTTGCAGAAAGGTTTTAATTTTATACAAGTATGCTTACAGCGCCCCTAGCGGCTAAATTAAAAAGTTGAAAAAATTAATTTAAAAACTAAAGGAGATAGAGCAAAAACCTCAGTGAGAGTATTGTTGCCACCGTCATGAAGAACTCACTGAAAAAAATTGATCAAAAAATGAAAAAAATTTGATCAAAATACCTTAAATATTCGCGGAGATATTAGCATGTGAAAATAGCACTTTTTTTTATAATTTATGATAATAATTTATTCTGAAACATTTACAAAATACAAAACATTAAAAGGAAATAGTCAAAAGGAAAAAAAACATATCGCTCACTAAGGGGCCAAATTGGCCCTTCCAAGTGAAACAAAAAATTACTGTGAAACACTTATATATAAAGAAAAAAAGAGAAAAAAAATTAAGTACATAAATGTAAAAATACAAAAATAAGTAAATTGGCAAGAGGACAGCCCAGAAAATTAGAATATTCATATGGCTCCACACAAAATACAACCCAATTTAAAATGAATGATATAAACACACTAACACACCTCGAAAAAAATATATATAAAGACACTGGATAAAGATTTTGGGCCGAGAAATAAATAGGCAAAAGGTGAAATGTTAGTCATGAAAAAAAATTCATCTGAGTTTAATAAAAAATTGAACAATTCCCTTTTAAAAGAAAATTTATTGGAGTTTGTAGTCAATTGTGTAGAGTCAATTGTGTTTTCAAGGGGTCAATAAAGAAAAAGTTCACATATTTTCAAAATTTTCAGTGTTATTGTGTAGCTTTGTGTTTTTTTAGTTGAATGAACACAAAATTTAATCAAATAATCAAAAAAATTTGCAAATATGCGAACTTTTTCTTTTTTGCCCCCTGAAAAAGTGCAATTTTCACATGCTAATATCTCGACGAATATTCAAGATATTTTCATGAATTTTTTTTCAGTGAGTTCTTAATGACGTTGGCAACAATACTCCTTTAGTTTTAAAATACAATCTATACAATCTCCTTTAGTTTTTAAATTATTTTTTTAACTTTTTAATTTCGCCGCTAGGGGCGCTGAAAGTCATCATAATGGATTCTCCAGGCTCACTTACCTAAGGGTAGACCTTACTTCCATGACCCTAGGAGGCGTTGGTTCTGAATAAAAGCCGTGCAACGCAATTTTGAAACACCCGCCTGCAGGGCCGGACTGGCCCGGGTGGCCGGTCGGCGATCGCCACCCAGACGGGGGCCGTATAAGAAAGAGGGCCCTAATAAAAACTTGGATATTTCAAAAATAAATTCAAGAAATTAAAAAGGTGGGAGGGCCACCGAGATGGATCCAGAAGCAATAGGGCCCGGCGGTCCAAGCAGGGGGCCCCATGAGAAATGACGAGTTTTTTTCACATTAAAACACGCTGTTGGGGTTTAAGATCCAGTTTCCAGAAATTTACTGCCGGGCCCTTAGACTTGTAACTAGGACTTCGGTACTTGGGAGTGTAATATTTACAACTTATATAGTAAATTCGTCAAAATGGAAAAAATTCCAACCAAAAAAATCTATTAAATTCTTAGTAATGTATGTTCGAAATTCGAATTAGGTGTACCAAAAACGAGTTGAAAACCTGCTTTTTGGACCTAAATTTTCAAATATTTTCTGGGGGAAGACCCAAACCCCCTTTAAGTGGTAAGAGTTTCAAAACCTTTTTAACATTATGTTCATTAAAAGAGATTCAGTTTGATTTTAAAAATTTTAGTTCCCAAAAAACCAAATCCTTGATCCCCCAGAAAACAATTCTTTTTTTACGTATTACCTTCATTTAATATTAGTTTTATTTTAAAACGATAAAATTTCCGAGTCTTTTCTTTAATTGGTAATACACCGTGATATTTCTCCTTGTAAGGGGGTGTTATCCAAAAGTATGATCTAAAATACACAAAAATAAGACAGAACTCTGACTGAATTTAAAAAAATATAAAAATCCTAGATGTATGAAAGTTAAATCCCTGTTTTTGGGTAAAATTTCTGAAACTTTTCTGGCGGAGGACTTCCACATCCCCAATTTTTACTTCCAACTGTATCATTCACAATTTGCTCAATATTAAGTGCATCAAAATACACAAATTGTGTGTGTATCTAAAAATTTTTAATATAAAAAGTATTTAAGAAGAAATATTCAGAAAAAAAGGGGGCCCATCATGAAGTTTCCCGCCGGGGCCCCCTGCTAGCCAGTCCGGCCCTGCCCGCCTGTATATTTTTCTTCTCAAAGTTGAATTGAAAATTTATTTCTCAGTTTTCTAATTTAGTGATAAACTTACCTTGCTATATAATAAAAATGAGAATCTACATAGCTGACTTAATCATAATGACTTAATCTTTCTTATATGCTCAAATAGATTTTCTATAAAGGAAACATTTGTATGCTTATAAGTAGGGCTAGGATTTATATGTAATTACATATTTGTTCGGGAATCTGATATTAAAGTGTGCTCTTGAATTCTATACGTTTTAAAATATTTTGAACTAGATAAGACTATGTTTATTTTACATATTTTCACAGATTTAGGTTTATTTACATATTTTTACATATTCAACCTATAACTACATATTTTTATTACATATTTACCAATTTTCAAGTTTTTCAAAAATAATCGCACGTTTGAACGATTTTTTTAATTAAAGTAACCCATAAAATGATATAGGCATTCAAATTGTAGTTGAAATTAGTGCACCCAATGCTGAATTTAACTTTTAAAAGGTTGTGAAGTCGTGATTGTCAGATGAAACGTGTCAGACGCACCGAGAGGGGAAGTAGACACATGGTTTTCGTTTTTTCTCGTGACAAGACAGCAAAAAAAAGAGCTGTCGGCCAATAGCGAAAACCACCCTTCCATACTATGTACTTGCATAATATTTGAAAAGCCTTTTTTAAAAAATTACTTAACATTTTCTTTTTATTATTACATATTTGGCCTTTTTTAATACATATTTTGCTAAATAAACACATTTTTGTACATATTTTGGATTTTTAATTACATATAAATCACAGCCCTACTTATAAGTTTAAAGGAAACATAATAAAAGAGTACTAATAATAATATGTAATAAATACTATAATAAGTTGTATAATATATTAGTATAGAGTACTTATTAGTATGTTGATTTTTCAAAGACCAAATTAGTACAAAGAAAATTAGAATAACAGATGGATTGGAATTTGTTGATCAAAAAGTAAATTACCTAATTTTTCAAAAACTTTTTATCTTATTCAGGTACAATTTGGCACATGAAAGAGCTCGAAGTTCTGTTGAAAGAATGTATGGATTATGGAAAGGCAGATTTTCATGTATTTCCCAGACACTAAAAGGAAGTCTTCCTAACTCACAGAGCATAATTGTAGCTACGGCAGTTCTGCACAATATGGCAATTGATTTGGGAGATGTCTATGAAGTTGGAGATGAACCTGAACCTCGAGGACCATGTTTGGTTGAAAACTCTGCAGATGGAATATCCAGAAGAGACAGCTTGGTTGAAGCATATTTTGCATAATAATTTTGAGTACAAGCAAGTACATTCTAATTGATTTTTGTACTTAAGCACAATGTAAAATAATAATTGGATACATATAATTTGTGTACATGAGAAGGTTATCTTAAATATTTTAATTTAATTTTATATCTAGGACTTCTAAAAATTGTAATATTCCTATTGAAAGAGCTTAATTACTTGGCATTATTGTTGTCTGGATTACATTACTTGGTGTATTATATTGTGATAACAATTCATTAAAAATTATCTTAAAGCAAGGTTGCATTTTCTGTGTAGATCAATAACTTTAAATTCTAGTGCATTTAGTATAGTTATGTTAACTGATCAAGTGAGACATGTTTATTTTTACACAGTTTTCCTTTCATGCTATTTAATTCAACAAACAAAATTGAATATTATCATAAGCTGAATACAGCTATCATATAATGCAGCGGGCTTTCTCAAGGGTTCCGCAAAATATTCAAAAATCTTTTTTGTTCTGGTTTACATTTTAGAACAACCTTAAATAATTTAGGGATCAGTCAGCCGAATTCAGAAAAGTGAAAAATTCTAACTCAGGCGAGCATATTCTTTGTTCAAACTGTTCTTTAACTGTCTCATCAAGGGTTGTTCCCCATTTTCGGCAGTCTCTCATCAACGATCCTCAGCGGTCTGTGATTATGCGTAGGTAGAGCCAGAATATTTTTTACTTTGTGCTTCATTGTGTCCTTTTTAGATTTTTGTAAGTAGATTGTGGGAATATTTTATAACTTGTAAATTTATGATAATTTGTCAAAACTGAAAGCGTATGAAAGAATTGCGGAGTGGGACTGGATTCCACCCAAAGAAAATAGCTTGTATTACATGTTAACGCTCCTTTTTATAGATATAAAAAGAAAAACTTAATTAGCTATGTTTTAAAAAAATTGTTATGATGCGTTTTAACTAATATCAATTCAAAAGGAGTTAAAACACTATTTTGAGGGTCAAATTTCAAGAAAAAAATCAATTCTGGGGGAAATCCCCAACCCTCCTCTAAAAGTTAGACGCCTCTTAAAGGGTGACGATTAAAACCTTTTCTGCGGGAGTACCCCCAGCCCCTTAAATTTTTGACATTTCTTTTTAACTTTTTCCATAGAAAATTCTATAATTTACTAGGAATTGTTTGATGTGACCCAAATGACCTTACGCTGAGCTAAAACTCTACTTTAAGAGGCAAATTTCGAAGAAATTTCTGAGGGAGAACCCCCAACTCCCCTCTAAAATTTTGAAGTCTGTTGTTATACAGTGTTTTTCTCTTGAACATTCTGCTGTCTCAAAAAGCTTTTCCTCTTGGGGTTCCACTGAGTTTGAAAAGGAGAAAAAACACTTGTGTAAAGGGGAATTTTTAAAATTATAATTCTGAGGAAGGACCCCTAGCCTCTCTTGAATACCTTTAGCCATTTTGTCCTAGAAAATTCTATTTTTTACAAGGAACTGTTCTCTCCAGATGTAACCCAAAAGGTCTTAAAATGCACTTTAACACTACTTTAAGTGGCAAATTTTCAAAATTTTTCTGAAGGGGACCCCCCCTTTTTTCTTGGAGTTTTGGTTGTAAAATTTTAGCATTATGTGTGTAATATCATTCAAATACTACTTTTAACAAGTGGTCTGAAATTTAACGTATACTACTTGTTTAGTCTTTAAAATCGCTTCATTTTTTAAAATTATTTTTTTTTCTTACTGTTCTGATAATGTTTTCTTTTTTTGGTAGACTAGGGAGCTACCGCCCCCTGCTCGCTATTGCTCGCCAACCCCCGTAAACTGCTGACGCAGGACCTTTTGGAATTGCTTTGCAATTCCTACAAATTCCAACTCGCTGAACTTAATACACTTTATAAAACAATTAAACAATATACAGAAAAAACGTCAACCAACTTTCCAAAAATACGTCACCAAATCCCCTCCATGAATAAATCTCCCTTCAAAGTTTGAATATATATAACCCGAACTTATCAAAAATATAAACGAAATTTTTTTTTAAAATATTCATCTTCATTCTAATTGTTTATCAATATTCGTACCAAACAAAAACCATTATTTTAAAGTAACTCGTTAGTATAATATGCCTAGTGTTTATCATTCATATTTTTTTAAATCCAGACTTGTTAAACAATACCGTTTAAGCAATTGAAAATAATAGAGACAAAACATCACTCTATGTTTACAATTATTTTCGATAAAATCAGACTAAAAATTATAAATATTGGACTAAAAGTGGGAAATTTTAGTATAAAATGGCATACATGTTAGTTTTTAGAATATGTTTTTATCAGTCTTTGAGTGATATTTCATCAAGAAAGTACTTTTTTAAAAGGTGAAAAAACATGTTTCATCTTAAAATATAGCGTCAATCGGTCGTTGTGATTGGATGCATAATAATTTGATTGACAGTACTTGCTTTGTAACTGCGACCTTATCCGTTATCTAAAAAAATGGAAATAATTTAAAATTGTGAATTTTTTTGAAAAATCGAAGGGCCTACTCGGAAATCCAGACATTTTGATACCATGTCATTCGGTTCAGTAATTAAAAAGCCTTTCTCTGGAAACCGTTCACCAAAAACTTTTTTTTAGAATAGAGATTATACTAAAGGATAACAAACGATGTTAGGATAATTTTTGTTTGAATTTTGCTTTAGTCGTAATAGGTTTTCTAGTGCAAATTCGTTGGGTGTACAAATACTTTCTGGACTCACTGTATGCTAAAACTAACTCATTGGCACAATAGCCCTAGTGGGCAAAGGCTTACGGTGCCCATTTGTTTTTGTGACCGTGGGGCCCTGGGGTGCTAACAGGCGTAAATCCAGGGGGGTGGCACTCTGGACAGTGGCCCCCTTGGAAACCCAAAAACAGGATTCCCACGGTCCTTGAATTTTTTAAGGCTAAATTTAGGTACTTGAAAGTCCTTGAAAAAAGTTCTAGGTCCTGGAAATATGATTTAGGTCTTTTAATTTTTACTCAGCCACTATTCAAACTTAATTTTTTCAGATCTTTCTTTGTTTTTTTTCTAGAAATTTTCTTTAAAGCTACTCTTATGAACATTACTTGCGGCCAGTTTTACAAACTGACAGTGACTCCTCTTGTTCCGATTGTATGCGGGAAAAATAACTTTTAAATAAATTTTTGGCCAGCAGTAAGTTATGGCTTTATTGGCTCGTGTGATCATGTGTAGGCCTGCTATAAAGAAATACATACAATTTTATAATGGCTTATATAGGTTTTTGAAGTTATGCATTTTCAAAAGAAAAAAAATAAACTTTTGTCTTAAATACTATATAACCTTAGTATACAAATTCTTTTGTTAGGTTGGTTGGTTGCTTGAGACCTTTGCTTGCCTAACGTTCTTTTGTTAGGTAGCTTTGAATTCAAAGGGTGACTGAAGAAATCATGTTTCAAAATAAATTAAACCGTTTCACCTTATTTTAAGTAGGCATAATATTAAGGAAAGATCAATAAAAGAAGATTGGCACTGGTAAGAAGTGTTTTTAAGATTTATTCAGCATAGCTTTGGTAAGGGTACTCTATTGTTGCTATGGAGGACCCTTACCAAAGCTGTGCCATACATTTAACAAAGATTAAAATCAATTTTAACTAAAGAAATCCATTTAATTCCGGAAAATAATTTAGTCCTGTTCTATGTTAGATGTGTATTCCTGGTCTTTAAGTAACAAAATAAGTAGTACATTCCCCCCCAAATACTTGAACGACAACAAAATTGGTCATTTTCTAAGTTTGGCAACATAAAAAACACATTTTAAGCAATTAAATGTTTTATTGAAACATAAAACTAAAAAGACAGACATTTAGCTAGAACAGGATACATACAAAGCATTAATATATTTTACATTACCTTATTTCAATCCAACATATTTATTTACATATTAAATTTGGTACTTGAACCTAATAAATAAGTCACTTAGAACTTTTATAGATGTAACGAAACTTTTAAAAACACCACATTTGTGACAATATTTTACTTAAGTATCAAGTGGCTCCCTCAAAATGGAAAAGTATTTCACTTATAAATAAATGATTCTAGTACTATTAAACAGTCTATTGTGATAATTTTTACAATTCATTTCATTACAAAAAATATCATGATGATGTATTCTAAACAATGAAACAGTTTTTGAACATTAATCAGGGATGAGATTGTTAAAAAAGCAAAAAGTCTGAAAAACTGCGTGAACAACATTTTCAATATTGTTTTCCAATATATCTTTAGGTAGAATTTGCATGGTAATGACCTTAATATAAAATATTTGAAAAATAGAGTTCCAAGTACTAAAAGGGAGGTTTGGGGGTACTCCCCCAGAAAATGTTTGGAAATTTGATACTAATATTCAAGATTATAGCTTATAACACCTTGTCCGAATTTTTTGCGGTGGGAGGTTTGAGGAAAAAATCTGAAAATTCTCAGAAAAATCGGAAACTCCGACAAAAATCGGAAGAATCTCATGCCTGATTAATGAACTAAGAGTGCCTTATATAGAAAATACGAAAAGAATGATGGTACCTATATCAGTGTTTCCCAACATTTTTCGGCCCATGCCCCACCAAAGCCTTTCTAAATTTTCCATGCCCCCATGTCTAATTTTTTTTTCGAAAATCCTTCTTGGAAATTAAATAAAGCCTGGAGGTCCATGCCTCACTGGGGGCAATTGGTTGAACATTTTCAAATTGCCCCCCAGTGAGGCATGCTCCCCACGTTGGGAAACACTGACCTATTTAATAATTACATACACTGACTAATTTGAATTCCTAATTTTTCATCTTTGTACTCATCCAAAACCAAAATTCATTCACACCTTCTTAGTTCACATGCTTTTCAGCATTTCAACCATGTTGCTTGTTTGATTTAGACATTTAGAACCAGAGGTAACGAAGACAGGGCTGAACACTTTAAAAAATTGTAACATAGTAAAGAAAAACCCTGCAAAACCCAAAAGATTTCAAGAAATGAGAGCTGAAGATATTTTTGAAAATAAAAACAGGTGATTCTAGGAAAATTAGAAGACTTAAAACACTTAAAAGAGTCCTTTAAAATATTCGAAGTGTCCAAATTGAGGACAGTTTTCCAAAAAATTTTAAACAAATTTACAAAATTCCCAAGAAGATATTAAGTTAGTGCAGTGGCTGATTAAAATGGGGCTTGAATATGAAATTTTACAGAACCTAGATCATTTTTCAAGAACCATTTATTGGTTCACCAACTTTTCTTTTCAAGATTTTTTACATTTTATAAAAACCATAAAAACAAGGCTGAAACAATGTTTATAGTCGGATAAAGTTAAGGAATAGTGCAAGTGAAAAAAATTTAAATAAAATGTTTTTTTCTGTGTGTGTCAGTGATGCAATTCTAAAACTAGTCAAGACAATTAAAACTTCTCCAGCATGCTGAAGTTTCGAAATCAAAAATATCATTCCAAACAATATTAAAACAGCAAATAGTTAAGTAAGTAATTCTCCAGAATAGAATGCCTAACCAGAATCATGTTCTTGTTCAGTTAAGAACTTATGGTACAGATTTGGAAACAGGTCCTCTATAGCAAAAAGGACGATGAGTTGAAAAGAACAGGAGACCAGTTGATCAGCTGCCGATATAGAGCAGTCGCCAAGGGGGCCTGTTTCAAATCTGTTCCAAACTTTTTGTTGGAAATTTCCAAAAAACCAGGTAATAGCAACAAAAAATTTATATACCTTATCCTGCATTGAGGGACTAATTTGAGCGTATACTGCTTAGCCAATGATAGTAAAACGATTTTACAGACGTTGCACAGCTGATAGTATGAACTTGTATAGTATGAGGCAACTTGTATGAAATTAAATTTTAGTATTGATATTAAACGGTTCCGCTCCTTGGTTAATATCAATATGGAGATATTATTTCATACAAGTCGAGTAGTACTATCGGCCGTGCAACGTCTGTAAAAATCATGTGACCCTTTTACTATCGTTGGTTAAGCAGTATAGATTTGATTTAAAACGAAACATTTTAAAAGACAAATATATTTACCAGCCTTAAATTTCAAACCCTGATTTAAAGATTTTGAAAATTATTACCTGTTTATTTAAGAGCACATAAAATGATCAAAGTTTGTGAAGTCATGAAAACACACACAAGCTTAAAATAGAAATTAAACAAAAAAAAGGTTGGTTCTATATGATTAGCCAAGTGATCTGATAAATTGCCAAAAAAGCAAACATATAAAAAAACAATCAAAATATCTCAACTAACAATGTTGCACTTTTGATTTCTATTGTTTTTTTTTGTAAAACATTGACGATGAAGACTGATGGGCAATAATTAGCACCTGGCTAATCGTAAAGTACCATAATAAAATTATTACATAGGGTGTTTCAAACGGACTTCAGCCAATTTACTTGATTTGCATGAATTCTACAATGTATGCTACTTTTGTCAGTAAAGGCACTTTACTGCTAAAGATAATAACACACAGAATTCAAAACACTTTAACCAGTAAAATATACCAATGAAATTAACAAAAACTGTGTAAAGAATATTCTCCAAGGTTTGAAGTCCTTAACCTAAAAGTAAAAATTCATTAGAAAATAATTAAATACATATATTAGAATAACTAATAGAATAAAAGCTAGTGAAAGGAAGTGTTTCAAGACTTGAGATTATGAAAAGAGTTATCTTCTCTTTAAAGGTATTTATCCCCTAGTTTATAAAATTCACTTTTTAAATGGTCATATCAGGGTTTGAAAAAACGTAGTTTTTTTTAAACCCAACCTGGGTGGGTTTTTTGGGTATTATTGTTTTTTTTTAGGTTTTTCAGGTTTTATTAGTTTTTTGTCCAGTTTGTTATGCAGGTAAGGTAATATAGATTCATATTTATAAGAAATAGCAAAAGATTTAAAGTAATTGTAACAAAAATTTGATTTAAAAAAACACTTGGGCGTGAGTTTTATTGCCCTTCATTTAACTTGCCCAATATTTTTTTCCAATAATAAGTTTTTTTAAATATATTTCTCCCCAAATATATTAGTATAGCTTGAGATATTTGCATCATTAAAAGACTTGATCATACAGTTTTTAAAATGAAATTTTACCCAATTTTTTTTTAAAACCCACTTAGGGCTGGGTTTTATTGGGCTTTTTTTGGGTTTGTGGGCGGTTTGAAAACCCTGGGTCCAATAGGCTCTTTTTGCCCCGCATGTGTTTTTATAGGTTGTGTTCACAATTTTAATGATCCATTTAGCTTTATAAAGGCAAAATAAAGTTTTTGCAATGAAGAGTAAATTGCTAGCTACTTGAATGCGGCTCTTCTTATTCAATAAATAGTAAGAATGGGTGCAGGGGGTTCAAACCACTTCCCCCCAAAATTTTCATGTATTTAATATTATTTTTCCTTTGAAGTTAGAAGTTAATTCAAAATTTACCCGTAAAATTATCGAATGATTAGAGATTTAGATGCTTCTTAAAAACTGGTGTAATAAGTTTTCGAGTTTCACTGAAACAAATCAGAATTATGAGACGGGATATTTTAAAAAATTTATCATCTTTTACCGCTTTATTTAATTGAATTAGTAATGGTCCTCTACTTCCTTTCTGCAAGTATATATCAGTTAGACAGGGGATTTTCTCTCCAAAATTGACTAAGTAATTGAAATGAAAATTGGTAATTGATACGGACATTTACAAGGAAAAGAAACAATTTTAACAATTGGCTCATTTTTTAATCTTTAAAAATTGAAAGTAGAGTGTGTATCGCCATGTTTAAGGGATGTAGGGAATCATGTCTCTCAAATTGAGTTCTGAGGGGGGAAATCCATTAAATTATCACCTGTGGTGGGAACCTCAAAAATCTCCTGTTAGTTTATCTCCCTCAATTTTTTGGTTAGTGGCAAAGGTAAAGTGTCCAAACCAGGGTTGTTACGATTAAAACACTTTGTTTTAAACATGTTTAAAACAAAGCAAAAAAACATTGTTTAAAACACATGTAGTTTTTAGCAAGTTGCTCCCACTTTAGTTAGGCAACAAACTCACTATTTTCATGTATGGATCACCCAGAGCCTAAAAAGATGGTGTCAAGTATAAGGCTTGGGTATACTAACAACCAAATCGCCATGACATAGGCAGTACATTGCTTGATAAAGAGCCATGATGCTGTGAAGAAAACTTACAAAAATCGTTTAAAAGAACACACTGTTTGTGGTGTATTTAAAAGTAATAGCTTTATTAATCTAATTTCGATTTGAAAAGTCAAACTTAAATTTTTTTAAATCGTGGATTTTTTTATCATTTCTATGTTGAGGGTAAAAAAACAAAAATAAACGTTTTAAACAAAAAAAAACATGTTTTTTGTTTTTTATTAAAAACATGTTTTTTCCAACCCTGGTCCAAACTAACCTCGAAGGAGAATTCAAGAAATCTTTTTTCAGATGCCATTTAAAGGGTCCCAAATGATCAAAAATGGGTCAAAATGCTACTTTTTTAAAAAACATTTCGGCATGAAGAGAGGACACCGAAACTTTCTTTAACCCTTTGCAGCGCAGTGGTCTCGTTTTGAAACCGCTATTTTGCGATTTTTTATCTCCTGTTTAAATCATAGCAAAGTTCCAATTTTTTTTACCAAAGCTAAATTTTACTTCTCTTGAACCTTTGTAGATGGCATCATGAATCAAGCAAGAGTTTTTATATTTAATAAGAATTTCCAAACGAAAGCTGTTTTAAGTAATTAAAAATAAACTCAATTTTTAGCATAAAAGATAGTCAAAATTTTTTATTTAACCATCAAGTTCTGATATTTGGGTCAGAAAGAACCGTAATATAATTTTTTTCTAAGTGAAACACATTTTTAACACCCCTTTTGAGCCCCTCGAAGTTGGCGGGTTCGTAAAGCGACCACTGCCCCGGATGGGTAGAGGAAATCTTTCTCCGCGATAAGCGAGCGCCGTGAAATTTGAAACCCTTAACACCCGTCTCTAAATATATTGTTTATCACTCCTCTTTTTTATGGGGGTACTCTAAGGGGAGGTTGAATGAACATTAGGATTGCTAACATTGAGACTATCCGCACTCTTCCTGTTTTTTTATTTGATTCATCTGGAAGTGTTTGAGAATTCCGATGGTTTATGAGATTCAAGTTCTTTTTCATTCATTGAGATGAGAGTTGGTGGGTTATTTATTTCATTTATGGTTCTGCTGTTATGTGTTTGGATTTGATTTATGAGTTTGGTGCATTGATTGAATTATTCATCGACTTTATTCAGTGTTTAAAGAATTATTGTATCTATGTTTCTCAAATAAATATACATCATGGAGAAGAAAATTACTAATTTTTTACAAAATATGGCGAAATATCGGTAATAATTTATTAGCAATTGCATTAAATTGAATTATTAAGTTGTTAAATTAAGAAAAAGGCGGAAGAGAGTCATTTTATGCTTTCCTGTTAATGCGCAACTCCGCGTTTTCCTCTACCCATTCGGGGCAGTGGTTGCGCTATGGACCCGGCTCCCCTGGAAAAACGGTAAGGGCTAAATTTTTTTAAATTACCATTTCGTGATCCTAGAAGCCTTAGTAGTTGATTCCAAGCATTGCTAACCCGAAAAAAAAGTGTTTTTATGTAGTGCCCCTGAAAGGGTTAATGCTTCAGGCTCAATATTATTATCTTAACTTTGAAATTAAGTGCACAAATTTCACATTTGACTTATATGATTAATCGAGAAAAAAGATTTCCAAAACCTCTCCTGAAACAAGTCTCGTCAAGACCCCTGTATCATCATTGTGTAAAAAAGCATGTTTTTTTTCACCACCTGACAGTTATCGTAAAACTTCCGGTTTACACAGACACACCCTTAACTCTTTCGCACCGGCCAGGACATATGCTGTCCCAGGCTGGAAAATTCTTGAAATTATGGGTGAGGCAAAATTGTCCCAGTTGCAGAGGTGCAGAATATGTCCGAACGCCCGAACGATGTTCGGGGGAAATTCGAGGAGCTCTGGGGTAATTTTTCCCTAAGATAGAAAGAAAAACTAAAAAATCCAACATTATTAGCTGAAAAACAGATATTTTGTGCTGTGACTACATCATAACCTCCAATTTCAACGTGAAAACAGCAGAGTTACGGATGTAGAGTGGGGAAAACTACGGATCTGCGCTAAAAACCTTATTTTCTAGGTTCTTTACCTGGATGTTGGTTTTTCCTTGCTTTTCGATTGGTATGCAGGAGAAACAATCTATCCGTGGTAGAATGGGTAATTTTCACTATTAAAAGCGTTATTGTTCAATCACATCGATATTCTTAATTAAAATGTTGAGTTCATAAAGAAGAAATTTACAGGTAGCTCAAATTTGAGATAATTAGAAAAATTTTCATATTTTAAGGAAAGGGGCACTTTTTCTTGAGCAAAGATTATAAGTGTGCAATAAAGACTAAAAAAGAGTATAAAGATCATCTAAATTTAAATTTATTTATTATTTGAAAGTTATTGAATCTGAAAGTTTAAGAACTGAATAAACTATTTTTTTAACGAAATTTCATTTTGGGGGAAATTTTGGAGAAAAAAATTGTGTTCTGGGGAAATTTTGGATCCTGGAACATTTTCTGCACCCCTGCCCAGTTGCTGGAAAACTTCAAGGAACAGAATAAAACACCGAATTGTGCCTCCAAACGCATCATGATTCAATGGATATTTCATCTCAGTTGGCCAGTTGTCACCCAGAAGATCAAACAAGTGCCAAAATTGCAGTGAACTGATTTGCCGGATTGAAAGGGTCAATATTAATTTTGATACAACTTAATTATTTATTTTAGTTCCATATAACTTAACTAGTTCATATTCAATGCTATTTTCATTATTTTAGTCATTTAAAGGTAAAAACCAGGGAATGTTACTTCTTTTAAGCATCATCTTCAACCAGACCACGGCTAGACTGGATTAACTGTTTATATACGGCTTGCGCAATTACGCGAAAAGGTAGGTTCAAGAAACTGGGATCTACGATGTTAGCGCCATCTATCTGTCATTCATGGCATTCCACTGGAAAATAATTATTGGTTGGTTGATTTCATACGATTCAAAGATATGCTTAAAAGGAGCCACAGACGAGCAACTTGGTCATCAACCGGGTTGATTATTTGGCGCAAGTTCAGAGGTGCGGATGATTGGCGATTTTTGGTTATTTGGCGCCATATTTAGAAGCCAAATGACTCTTTTAACATTAGTTAGGGTTACCATATTAGTCATGTTTACTGCTAAAAACTTGGCGCATCCGCACCTCTGAACTTGCGCCGATTATTTCCATGGATCGTTAACCTGGTTGAATAATTTCATGATCACGATAATGAATCACAATCATGAAAAATCATAAATTTGTATTTTTATGACTTAGGTAAATGACTAAAAGTGTTCTTAGAACGTAAAAACAAAAATTATACGACGAAAAATATATATAATATAATTATATATTATAAAAAAAATAATACGCCCTCCAATCCTTCCAGAATTTGAAAATATCGTTTTGGAACCTGTGTTAGGATTTTTCTGTGTACTGCGTATTTTGAAGAGCCGAAGCAAACCAACCAACCAACCCTAACGAGCCACTACGCGCGGTACCCCCTCAAGCGGTAAAAACTGGAAACTTCCGGCGCCGTCGGCCGTGCGTCGGCTCTTTTGATCTTTTGGATAGTGGATAAGCCGTATAACCTTCGGTCGCGATCAAGTTTAGCCGTGACCAGACAAAGTAACCCGGGGCATTCCATGTCAACTCAACACACTCATTCACACTTCAGGTCTCAGATTTTCTCGATTTTCGGTATGCAGCAAGACATCATAGAGTTATGAAAAAATCTCCCATTTCAGCGGCCTAGCTCAAATACTTTTGAAGTTATAATTTTCCTCAAAAAACTGCACTTATTGACATCTTTGATTGCCTGTAAGTTGGCAACCAATTATAATACAGTCTTGGGAGTGGTATAATTTTAAAGCCCTTGAGTGGGGCTTTAAAATGAGGTGCATCACTATAGAGTCCCCATTTAAATTTTTTTGAAATTTTACAATTAAATTTTAAAATTTGAATTTCTCAAAAAATGGCATTTTTAAAAATCTGAAAAAATTACCAAAAATAGTTTGTATTGTCTACATACTTATGGTAAAAACTTTGTGATGGGATCTCAATGGGATCAGGTGATAATAAGCCCCTGAAAATTACATGTTTTGTGAATACTGTACAATATCTTGTATAATTCGGACTATTTTTGCTTTATTCATTTGTAGGATGTGGTAACAAATTAGAAATGTTGGTATTTTCTCTTTTTTATGAAAAACTAAGCAAATTTAACAAATTTAAAAATTTTAAATTTTTTAAAAAATTTTAAATTTTGTAGTATTGGCATGGGATACATGTCTGTAGGCTATATTTTAGTGCAGTTTATGAATATTAGGCCATATTTTGGATAAAATTTAGAATAAGTGTGGAAAATTTGAAGTAGGGTGAACCGACCAGTAGTTGACCACCTACCAGTAGTTGACCAATTGAGCATAATTTTGAAAAAAACAAGAACTGTTGTGTGTTTATTTCGAATCTGTTGCGTTGAAAACATAGCTGACATTTTATTAAAAGCTCATGCATAGTGTAAAGTTCTAGTATTGTTCTTAAAAGACACAATAAATAGTTAAAAAAAAGTTATCAACAAAGCTTCAAAGCATGCGCTCTCACTACTAGCAATAATGGTATGGAGTATTTAGTTCAATCTCAAATCATCCAGCTAGTTTTTATTCCAATATTTTATTGATTGATGTATTTAGGTCCTATATGTTTAGTTGAATTAAATAAAACTATCATTATTTGTATATTAACCATTTAATTTGATATTTGAGGGGTGGTCAACCACTGGCTGTCTAAAATAGAAAAAGTGCTAGTATTTGACCAAAGTGGTCAACTACTGGATTTTATTTGCTTTTAAGATTTCTTTTTAAACTAAGAGCGATCTTAAAGATTTTTACCTGCAGTACAATTTTTGCTTAGATTTACTGTAAAAAAAGTTACATTTCCAGTAATTAACCAGTATTGTTAATAGGGACTCTTTATTCAATATACCTCTTTCATTGGTTCTTCAAATTTCCAACACCTGCGCTTTTAAAATATGTCGCTCCTCTCGCTAAGCCCTAAAATACGTACCTACGGGTAGTTGGTTGGTTGGTTGTCAGACATATACGCATTTTTAGTTTTTTAGATAGCCTTCTGTAGTAAACGGTGGAATCGAACGGTTCGCGGTGCAAGCGCTCGCTAGGTGGCAAATCGTGCTGGTTTACAGTCTGGTTTTAAAAGGTTAAACAATAAAAAAATTGTTCTACTTCTTGCTTAAAATATATAAGATTTTGCAATACATCTTAAAAATCATTATAATTACTAATAAATTAGATATATTTTTTCCAACAAAATATATTTTAAATTGACAGTGATTTAATATTAATAAAGTATGAGAATTAATAAATAGGAACAATTTTCCGTGTTCTCTTCCAGAGTTTAATTTATTAATTGCTGATTGAATAAAGCTTTTAAGAATTTTCTAAGACGTATTCAACAAATGGAAGAAATTTTAGTAGGATTGGAACAGTTGGTTTTTAGATCATAGGATTTTCTGCCAAAAGACACGGGTGTTAATAAGAATGGAATATTAAGTTCAAAATTTTTATACCATTCAATAAAACTATTGATTTTTTCGCTTAAAACTGTCAAGAAAAACTATAAACTTAAAAATTTACTAAAATTTGCCAATTCTTAATTTTTGTGAGAGAATTTTATAATCATCAGATTGAATGAAAGTTTGTGTAAGTGTTTCTGAAACGTTTTCTTCAAACGTCTCCGTTGCGTATTTTTTTCAGCCAACTTACCCTTAGCCCTGTTTTAAAGAAGTGGGACTCGAATAAATAGCTCTTTTGCAAATGATAGTTTGCGTTGTGGATCAGTTGGTTGATTTGTGCTTGAGCTGTATATTTGATTTTTATTCTGGAAATGGTGAATATGGCAATGGTCAATTACTGGAATAATGGTGTTCAAATACTGGATGTAGGTGGTCAACTACTGGCAAAATCTCAATTAATTGCTTTTAAAATAAATAAAAAAAATTCTATAAAAATGAAAGGAAAAATGATTATTAGTTATTATTCCTCATACTTTCATTGATATTAAACCAGTGTCAATTTTTTTAGAAAAATTTTTTTCTAAGAAAGAAAAATAAAACTTGGAGGAATTTCCACTAACTGGTCAATTACTGGTCGATTCACCCTAATTAAAACAAAAATTAATTAATAAGATAAATACTTCAATTTTCCCACACTTATACTAAATTTTTGTCAAAAGTTGGCCTAATATTCATAAACAGCACTGAAAAATAGCCTATGGACATGTATCACATGTCAATACAGTAACGGACCCTTTATCCGGGAACCCAAAATCCGGAGGGACCCGAAATCCGGCTCGCGTTTAGAATTAGTTTTTTTACATTTTGAAGACTTTTTAGTGAGTAAATGCTGTTACGACGCGCAATGGTTGCATGCGCCTTTTGCGACATCGTCTCCGTGCGGAATGCGACGATTCGGCGCGGGCCGACGCGGCCGAATCGTATCGTCCCCGCGCTTAAACGGCCGTTCCAAAATCGGCTGCTGCCTCGCTATCTGTTCTTGCCGCGACGACCCACGTGCTTTGCCGGAAGTTTTTTTCCGGATCCGTTACGATTGGATGCGCCGCGCCTTTTTTGTGACATCGTCTCGGTGCGGAATGATACGATTCGACGCGGCCGAATCGTATCGTCCCTGCGCTTAAACGGCCGTTCCAAAATCGGCTGCCGCCTCGCTATCGGTTCTTGCCGCGACGACCCACATGCTTTGCCGAAAGTTTTTTTTGCTGGATCCGTCACGATTGGAACAGACTATGTCGTTTCAGCGGGTATTTTGGTTTTACTATAGCAGCTGCATCAATAACGGCGTTTTTCCGGGAACGGACCCGAAATCCGGAAAATTCCGAAATCCGGAAAATTCCGGAATCCGGGATGGTGTCGGTCCCGCGCTTGCCGGATAAAGGGTCCGTTACTGTACTACTAAATTTAAAATTTTTTAAAAATTTAAATTTTTTAAAATTTGTTTTAAATTTAATTTTTTTTTAAATATTGGTTGTCTCTTTTAAAATTTGATCTCTATTCAGATAATTTTTAATGAAATATTGTCAAACTATTTTAAAATTAAAATATTTTATGTAAATTTAAAAATATATAAAATCTTTCAATCAAATGAAACAAAGTATTTTGAGAATATTTGGTAATAAAGTATCTAAGAAGTAATTATATCTTAACAAGACATAAAAATCTTTCAAAAATTTAAATTTTAAACAAATTTTAAAAAATTTAAATTTTTAAAATTTTTTAAATTTAGTAGTATTGACATGCGATACATGTCCATAGCAGTGGCGGATCCAGGGGGGGGCAACAGGCCTTTTGCCCCCCCCCTTGGGATCAGGTACCTTTTTTAAAAGTTACGTTAAGAAAAGGAAAAAACGAAAATCGGACATCCGAAATTCGGACAAGGTGTACAAAAACAAGTTAAAACACCTGTTTTATTGGGTCAAATTTCCAAAAATTTTCTGGGGAGGACCCCCAGACTCCCTTTTGTATTTGGAACTCAATTATTCACAACTTCTTTACATTCTGCATATCAAAATGAAAATCCTACATGAAAATGAATACCTGAAATTCGGGCTTTAGGTACCAAAACTAGTTAAAAATCTGTTTTTAGAGTCAATTTTGTTAAAAAATCTTCTGGGGGAGGGCCTCCAGTCCCCCTTTGATACATCAAACTTAATGAATTACTCACAACTTGTCTCATTCTGTACTTCTTTAATAAGACGCAAATTATACTTATATGTGTTACAAAGTTTCATTAAACCTATTTAATATGTATGGGAGAAATAACTTTGGGGCCCTCCTGAAATAAATTTCTATAGTATACGCCACTGAATAACTTTTTAGAGGATATATTTGGAGACTCTTTCCAAATAAAAAATCTATTTACGCCTGTGGAGTGATGAAAAAAGAGAGGGAAGAAAATTGGTTACCTGTGGGAGAAATCAGCCACATAAGGTCCGGGCCCACCCTGAGAATCGAGCTTTGGCTTTGGGTATACCAAAACGAGTTAAAACCCTGATTTTTAGGGACAAATTTCCAAAAAAATTCTATAGGAAGACTCCCAGATCCCCTTTTTGATATTCAAAATATACTTTTCCTTATTTTGGTTTAATTTTTATACTACAAATATACTTTTCATCAAATACGAATATTTCCTATAAATGCATTTAAAAAAGTACATAAAACCTATGAGGAAGCTTAGGAATAATTTTAGGTCCTCTCCCTCGTTGCAGAAATCTATCTTTTCGCCTGATAATGACTTATTTTTTGGAGGATATTTTGGTTCCTTCAGAAATAAATTTATATTTATGCCACTACCATCTAGAACAGTGATGACCGCTCATCTTAAGGGTCTCTCTGGCTGGAAGGCTGGGACGTTAAAATGCTATCCCCCGATCCCATCTTAAATCAAAAGACTACTTTTCGAGGTAAAATTTAAAAAAAATTCTGGGGGAGGACCCCCCTTTTTTCCCTGGGGCGTCATCCAAGTATCTTCAATTATAGAATCAAATTTTTAAAATTTTTCTGGGGAAGAACCTCCAACCTTCTTAAAATGTGGTTGCCCCCCCCTTAGGTCCAGGCTGGATCCGCCACTGGTCCATAGGCCATTTTTCAGTGCTGTTTATGAATATTAGGCCAACTTTTGACAAAAATTTAGTATAAGTGTGGGAAAATTGAAGTACTATTTATCTTATTAATTAATTTTTGTTTTAATTACTTCAAATTTTCCACACTTATTCTAAATTTTATCCAAAATATGGCCTAATATTCATAAACTGCACTAAAATATAGCCTACAGACATGTATCCCATGCCAATACTACAAAATTTAAAAATTTTTAAAAAATTTAAAATTTTTAAATTTGTTAAATTTGCTTAGTTTTTCATAAAAAAGAGAAAATACCAAAATTTCTAATTTGTTACCACATCCTACAAATGGAATAAAGCAAAAATAGTCCGAATTATACAAGATATTGTACAGTATTCACAAAACATGTAATTTTCAGGGGCTTATTATCACCTGATCCCATTGAGATCCCATCACAAAGTTTTTACCATAAGTATGTAGACAATACAAACTATTTTTGGTAATTTTTTCGGATTTTTAAAAATGCCATTTTTTGAGAAATTCAAATTTTAAAATTTAATTGTAAAATTTCAAAAAAAATTTAAATGGGGACTCTATATTGATGCACTTCATTTTAAAGCCCCACTCAAGGGCTTTAAAATTATACCACTCCCAAGACTGTATTATAATTAGTTGCCAACTTACAGGCAATCAAAGATGTCAAAAAGTGCAGTTTTTTGAGGAAAATTCTAAACTTTAAAAATTTATAACTTGAAAAGTATTTGAGCTAGGCCGCTGAAATCGGAGATTTTTTCACAACTCTATGATGTCTTGCTGCATACCAAAAATCGAGAAAATCTGAGACCTGAAGTCCTAAAATGTCCCAAAACTGTGTTGAGTTGACATGGAATGCCCCACCCCCCTTACTTACGTTCTAGATCTGCCACTGGAGGGCAGGGGCCGCGCTAACCATTCGCCAATTCGCCAAATGCGAGTAAATCACGAAAATGGCGAGAAAAAAGTAATTTTGGCGAAAGTACTGGCGAATACTTTTTCCGTTTTAGTGAACTTCCAAAAGTAATCGATAAATTTCAGAACATAACTTTCGTTTTTAAAAGTCGCCCGTGTGCGATTACTCGCCAAAAATGGTTTGGCTGTACAGCCGCGAGCATTTGCGGAATGCGGTTGACTTGAAATCGTATTTCCGCGAGCACCGCGCCGCGACCGCGCTACGAGCACCGAAACAACCGTTCGCGGCTTCACTTACACCGTTTGGATCTAATTTATGTCTACCTTTACATTGTCTTAATCACTATGTTATATGTTTATTATGATTATTAACACAATCTACTGAACATAATTAAAAAATAATCATAATTTTATGTTATTAAGATTCTCAGGTTCTAATACTCCTTTAATATTTAAATACTCCATTGAAAATTTCGACGATTAAAAAAGATTGCGAAAAAAAATATTTTGTTTAACGAGCTGCCTCATATTGGAAGGCATGCATTTATTTCTGAGGGAGCATTATTATTATTTAAGTACTTGTTGATAATAAAAAAATAATCGATCTTGAGCAAAAAGCTTGCTGTATAGATTATTATCTTAATGATTTAGAATTTTTTTACATAATTAATGAGCCGATTGACTTGGATTTAAAAAGTATCTTTTTAACTGATTTTGAGAATCGAAACCTGTCTAGTAGATAAGCGATAAATACAGCGCCATCTATATGATGGCGCTGTATTTATTAGCTGTTTTCTGTAATGAAGCTACGTTACCGGTTTTACCCGATATCCGATTACGCCGGCGCCAGCCACGGACTGCCCGCGAACGCTTTAATTTTTGGATGGAGTAACTTAAAAAAATTATGCAATTAGATTTTACTAAAAAAAAATATGGCTAATAGCTAATAAATTTGGCTAATAAATTTATGATTTGGCTAATTCACTGGCGAATGTTTTGAAAACCTTAGCGCGGCCCCTGGAGGGATCCCTCTTTTATATTCCTATTTTAAAAATTAATTTCTATAGACATAGTATAAATAATTTAAATTATAAAATAAAACACTACCTTAATCCTTTCTCCGTTTGCTTCTTTCCCTGTCATAATCTCGGTCCTCATTAGTGGAACGCTTGCTAGCTTTTTTGGCTTCAGTCAAGAATTTATCTAATCCGAACGGATCTTCTTCCTCCTGTTTTTCAAACTGGACTGGCCCATCTCTTCTAGCTGTATGATCAGTTCCAGCAAACTCTTTGTCAGGTACAAATCTGGAGGTCTTAATAAGTTTGTCAAAGTCTTCCCCATACGTATCCTTATCATTGCCTCCTCTAGGCCGATAAATATTATTGCTGACCGCTTGCTGTGATCGCCAAGGTTTATCATACACAGAGTAATCATCTTCTTCTCCAAATCCACTGTCCATACCTTTAGTAGAGTTGAACAACCTCTGATCAAACTGCAGCTCATTGGACTGCCTAGCATTAGGCATTCCCAGTGCAATCTGCTCACTTATATCCCTCTCGCGCTGCTTCTCCAACTTGCTTCTTTTGTCTGGAGCTGCACGGGCAATATTCCTGTCCCTCTGTCTTTCCTTGTGTCTTTCAAAGCGCAAAGCTTCTCTTTCTCGCACATCTCCATTATTTTCATTGTCGACTTGCGGACGGATACCGGCTCTCTGTTCTCTAGCTTGCTGGGCGAGCTTACGCAAGTGCTCTTCCTTCTTTTCCTTCTCTTTCTGAGCCAGTTTCTTTTCCAGCTGTGATCTCATCTCCACAGCTTCTCTGGCTTTTCTATCAGCCACATACAAAGCTTCAGCGAGCTTAGCAAAATTTTCGTTGACATGTGTTTGCTGCAGTCCACGGCCATCTGCTGCAAGACGCTTGTCCAAAGGAATGGTATAACCTTTGGAGTTTTTCCAGTTGGATATACAGGGTGGAATTCTCCATTCCTGCTGCTCTTTAACAGTAACTTTACGTGTTGGTGAATGCATAACAGGTGCTGGTGGGGAAGGGGGACCCCTAGGGATCTTTTTGTTAATCTTAAAGTGAGGCGGCTCCATGGGATCTTTTTGAACTTCCACCATGCGAATGATTCTCTGTTTGGCTCCAGAATTGTATGCAAAACCTTGCTGAGAAGGTGTGTACCTGATATACTGCACTGGTCCGACTTTTTCAGCAGCTCTGACGGGCATTGCAGCAGATATTTTCGTTTGAGTAAGCTTTTCAAGAGCTAATCGGGTAGCTTCAGTCGTGTCTTCTATTTCATCCTCAGTGGGTTTTTGTATTGTAGGATCTTCTTCATTGGTGATTTCAGAAGGCAAAAGATCTTGAAATTTGTGATAGACGACTCGGTCTTTACTGTGACCCTGACGAACTATCACGTCATACTTAATCTTACCATGAGCGTCCAACTGAACAGGTAAGTTGTTAGCGTTGGTCTTTTCCTTTTTCTTTCCAAGTCCAAGAGGAAATTGGGCAACGTGTATTTCAGGGAATGCACCGCCATCTCCGAAATCTTCTTCGGATCTTGGTACCCATCCCTTACGTGCTCCATAAGGAGGAGCAGAACTGGAAGCGATCACAAGCTGTTTACTAGGTATCGTACGCTTTTTCCACTGTTCTATTTCATCTCTATCACCAAACGTCTGGGCAGGAGCGGGTAGCAAAGATTTCAAAGAAGCCATACTATGGATTGTTCAAGCTTGGAACTTTGTGCAAAAGTAATTCAATACAATGGTCAATCACTTACTCTAGGTAATCAAACGGAATTCTACAACTTATTACATTAGACAACAATAACACAAAACGCATTTTTGCTTATGGTAGCCATTAAGGAGTTGAGTTGCTATGTTTAAATAACTGAGCTGCAGAAATTTATCTTAAAAGATCAAAAATTGAGAAGATATCCTTTAAAACAGTGTATTCTAAATTGATTCATATGTATGAAAGATAAATGCATTTCTTATATCATCATCCTGAAAATTCTTTTCCTAGAATTTCAACATGCAGATAAGTTTTATTTTTCTAAAGATTTGAGTGGAAACAGTTGGAAGCACCAATGATGTCAATCCAACCTTGAGATTTCGCTTTATTTTGTTTATTTTCCCAGATTTTCAATTTGTGTCGCAAAATAATTTTGAGTAAATATCATGGCACCTGTGGAAGTAAAGGTGTGTGCGAATGAACCAGAACTTATACAAATACTGTCTAAACTGATTGAAAGTAAAGCTTCTGAGTGTTTGAAAAAGAATAATTGCTTTCGTGTGGGTTTATCCGGTAAGTTATATTGTTGAAAATACCATAATAGCATGTCTCGTGTTTTCTCAAGACATGTTCCTTGAAAAACTACGCATTAATTAATTCTTAACAGTTTTTCAGTTTTTGATCTATATTTTGATTCTTTATCAAATATTGTTGCCAGAAAGACTGATCTCTAATGTAGATTTAGGTGTTACTTATTTTTAGTAAATATAAATTAAATGCCAATTATTGTAGTTAAATTATCTTAAATTGTCCTAATTTCATTATTTAGCATCCAAATTCGAAGAATTGCTCTTAGAGATAGATGTTAGGCCAATCTAAAGAATGACCTAGTTATTTTCAAAGGCATCAATGATGATTAGTCCAGGCAACGAAGGGTTATAGAGGGAAGTTCTTGGAACACAATTTTTGACTTTAGAACTTTGTTTGGACTAGTTTGGAGGTAAACATATCAAAAGTCCCCGACCCTAGCCCCTGAGCTTAATGTAGGGGGGGCGTTTAAAAGTCTCATTTTTCAGTTTTTGGCTTATTACTCTAAGAAAATGCATCCCCACGAAAAAGTTTCAATTATCTTTTTTAAAGTAGATAAAGCTACCAACAATTTAAGACCATTCCCAGGTTTATAGGTCCAATAGATCCTGAGTTACATCTCTTCAAAAATGGAAAATTTGTTAAAAAAAGTTCGAAAAATTGAGTAAAATTCGTATTTAAAGCAATTTATTGGCTATATTACACTTCTAAGAGTGAAGAAAGGGCTAACACCTTATAACAAAATTATTTCGCTTTAATTTAAGCCCTGAACCAAGTCTGCGAGATCAATAGTTCTTTCGCTATCTGAAAAAAACAAAAATTGGGAAAATGGGATTTT
Source organism: Tetragnatha versicolor (assembly GCA_024610705.1). Lineage (NCBI taxonomy): Eukaryota > Metazoa > Arthropoda > Arachnida > Araneae > Tetragnathidae > Tetragnatha > Tetragnatha versicolor. Next base: position 46,225,975 of record JANDEH010000007.1, read on the forward strand.
CCCAGAAAGGGGACCTAGAGGTTTGAGAGTACAATAAAAGAGAAGAAAAGTGGTATAAATTAATATACCAATATTGAAAACAGTATTTATTTGTTTGAAGTATTCCATTTTTACCTTATAAAATTTATTAATTACCTATTTCTTAATTATTAATTATTTTCAATTCAATTAATTTTTTTATTGAATATTTATTGAAATATATTTATTGAATTTAAAAAATGAGGGTCATATTTATGAATTTTGCATACTTGTCATATATAAATTACAGCTTATAACATTTAGGAGACATAGGTTCATGTTGGTATAACGGTTAAGAGGAAATTTCGAGAGGCTTTTGTCCCCTCAAAAAGGAATGGATAGGGCTATGTTGGTGTAAAAAAGGAAGAACACTGAAAAAAACAGCAGGCTACAGGTTTGTAGGAATACAGTAAAAGAGAAGAAAAGTCGTAAAACATAAAGGACATATGACCAATATAATTACAAAATGAAAGCTGATTAAATTTGCCCCAAGTTTTACTCAAGTACAAGTGTAGGCCCGATGACCAGGTTCCTCACACTTAATTAAAGAATATCTAGACATGGGAAAATATTTTGCTATGACCATGTTTGTGCATATAGGATAGGCATTGTGATAATTTTACAAAACAACCGTTTAGTGAAAACGAAGTTTATTGGCATTGAAAAATAAACATAATACATTACAATAGTAGGTATCATTCAGTTAATTTCTTGCTCTCTTTAGGGCGGGGAGGACCTTGATCCTCGATTTTGTTTTCATCTTCTGTATCATCCTCTCCATCGGATCCCTGTAGGGAAACAGTTAGAGGATCCTCCTGTTCTTCTTCACTTTCGGAGTCAATTTGAGAGACCCCATTCAGGCAGTTCCCCTGGAAGTTTTGGCATGCTGGTGAACATTTGAGGCTTGCTTTTTTACAACCACACTTCGCGCTGGCACAGTCTTTCACGCATCGGCAGAAAATTGTTTTTAGGATATCGTCCGGTGCAGCTGCTAATTCATTATGCACTGGGACCAGGCAGTTATTCTCCATCTTCCATCCATACATCTAATTCCAGCCCGAATTACAAGTTTGGAGGGGCCAGGACAAAAGACTCACTTGGGGCCTTCGACATGTCTTAAAGTAAAATTTAAATTTATTAGACTTGGAATATCACAGCACAGACGACATTTAATTTACAGAAGAATATTAAATTTATAAGTATAAATGCTAGAGGGTTTCGATATGTTCAGCAAGGAATCGAATCGGAATGGCGCTCCCGGGAAAAATCAAAACATGAACAGCATCAAAAAAGTTATAGAGTAAGAACTTTTGATCTCACAGACTTGGTTCAGGGCTTAAATTAAAGTTAAATAATCAGCTTTCATTTTGTATAGAGTGGTCATGTCTTTCATGTTTTACTACTTTTCTTCTCTTTTACTGTATTCCTACAAACCTGTAGCCTGCTGTTTTTTCAGTGTTCTTCCTTTTTTACACCAACATAGCCCTATCCGTTCCTTTTTGAGGGGACAAAAGCCTCTCGAAATTTCCTCTTAATCGTTATACCAACATGAACCTATGCCTCCTAAATGTTATAAGCTGTAATTTATATATGAGAAGTATGCAAATTTCATAAATATGACCCTCATTTTTTAAATTCAATAAATATAGAACAAAAAATTAATTAAATTGAAAATAATTAATAATTAAGAAATAGGTAATTAATAAATTTTATAAGGTAAAAATGGAATACTTCAAACAAATAAATACTGTTTTCAATATTGGTATATTAATTTATACCACTTTTCTTCTCTTTTACTGTACTCTCAAACCTCTAGGTCCCCTTTCTAGGAAAATCCCTTTTCCCAATTTTTGTTTTTTTTCAGATAGCGTAAGAACTATTGATCTCGCAGACTTGGTTCAGGGCTTAAATTAAAGCTAAATAATTGTGTTATAAGGTTTTAGCCCTTACTTCACTCTTAGAAGTTTAATATAGCCAATAAATTGCTTTAAATACGAATATTACTCACTTTTTTGAACTTTTTTAACAAATTTTCCATTTTTGAAGAGATGTAACTCGGGATCTATTGGACCTATAAACCTGGGAATGGTCTTAAATTGTTGGTAATTTTATTTACTTTAAAAAAGATGATTGAAACTTTTTCGTGGGGATGCATTTTCTTAGAGTAATAAGCCAAAAACTGAAAAATGAGACTTTTAAACGCCCCCCGTACATTAAGCTCAGGGGCTAGGGTCGGGGACTTTTGATATGTTTACCTCCAAACTAGTCCAAACAAAGTTCTAAAGTCAAAAATTGTGTTCCAAGAACTTCCCTCTACACCCTTTTTTGAGCATTCGTTGCCTGGACTAGATGTTTTATATGAAATTTACTTTTAATACCTACTGTATAAGGACCCCTATCTGAATAAACTCTGTGTTTTAAGTCTCTTTGTGTTTACTATGTTTCTGCTAAACTTATATTTAAGTTGATAATTTTTATAATAGAGAGAGTATAATTTCAATTAGCTAAATTTTTATTTTGTTACATCAAGCCTTTAAAACAAGTAAGTAATATACATCATTGGCAGCGGCTCCTGAAAATTGGGGGGGGGACGCCTCAAGCATTAGGGATTCCTCCCAAATGGTTTTTTAAAAACTCTTGGATAACTCCCCCTAAAATAATCGTTTTTCTATTTCGCCTTCGTTTAACAATTTTAAGGTGGTTTTGAATCAACTAATTAACAGCTGTCCGTTTTTCATAAACCATTTGTAACTTTTAGCAAAAAAGGGGGGCCTGGGGGGCCCTCCCCCAGAAAAATTTTAGAAATTCGACCTTTAAATACAGGTTTAACCCTTTCAGACCTAGCCGCCCCAATTGCCCATAAGATCCAATGATAATCTCGGGCGTCTTAGGTATGAAAGGGTTAAACTCATTTTAAGTGTTATAAGATTACAGTTTCCAGGGGCTTGTCTAGGTTGTTTTCAAAGGTACCTATTTTGTGAAAATTAAGTGCTCATTTGTGAAAAAATTTCTGAGAATTTGTGAACATTTAAGTCAAAATAACAAGTAAATAATTTTTAAACATTAAAAACAAAAGAGAATTTAGTCTAGAAGGGCTAAAAATTTAACTATTAAAAGAATAAAGCTTCATGGAGAACTTTTTTTCAAAAATGTATTGTGTGAAGGTACCGTTTTTACTAAAACAGAATTTGTGAAAGTACCCATTTCATAAAATGGTGAAAATGTGAAGGTACTGAAAAACGGTAGTAAAATTGCCTTGGACAGACCAATGGTTTCAAAATAAATTTTTTTATGCTTTAACCAGTGCTGTAGCTGGGTTTTTTTAGGGGTCTCTTTGAACTATTATTTTTCTTATAAGCTAGACTCAGAATTTTTTGTTGGGATAATGTTTTCCCATTCTCACGTGCTTCAACCTACTCTGAATGAAATCGTGTCTTAAAATGGGGTGTCCGTCCCCCTCTTGTATTCGCCTCTTAAATTAGGTGCCATTGGTACTTTGGCACCATCCTTTATGATTAAAAGTCAGAAAAACACACATATATACTCTGTTCCACCCTAATTTTTGGAAATTTGACCCAATAAAACAGGTTTTTAACTTTTTTTTGTATACCTTGTTTGAATTTCGGATGTCCAATTTTCTTTTTCCCTTTTCTTACCGTAACTTTTAAAAAAGGTACCTGAGCCCAAGGGGGGGCAAAAGGCCTGTTGCCCCCACTGGATTTGCAGGTTCGGGTACTTTTTCCAGGTCCGTGTAGAACATCGTTGGACAGGCAGCCTAATCCAGCTGATTGGCTGGGAACCGGTTTCCTGGCTGTAATCCAGTTGCCGTAGCCTTTTCTTCAGTGTCAACTTGGGGTGGAACAGAGTATAGTAAATTTTCGGTTGCCCTCAAAAGTTAAAACAGTTTTTTAAACAATGTTCCCAATTATTGGGGGGGATGCGTCCTCCCCCGGCAGCGGTGCCCGTGATATACATAAATTCTTACCAGATCCAGTTTGTCACGCATTTGTGTTTTCAGATATATTTAAACCATTTTTTTCAACATATACTTTTAATGGTGCTAATTTTTGTAATTTTTAATTGTTAACATTATATTGAATTCTCTTTGAAAACATTTTATTGTCAGTTTTAAATGTGTTCAAGTACGTCCTTATAAAACTTATCATCATGCATTTTTGGGGGGAGAAAAAGTCATGTGTAATACTTTTTTTACCTTTAGGTGGAAGTCTGATTAAGTTTTTATGCAAAGGATTACCTAATGTAAGCACCAGTTGGAGCAAGTGGAGATTTTATTTCTGTGATGAAAGACTTGTTCCATTTGATGACAAAGAAAGCACGTTTGGCTGCTACAAGCGAGACTTGTTGCCTTTGTTACCTCTCAAAGAGAATCAGTTTGTTGTTGTGAACCCAAACTTAAAAGGTAATTTTACTTTTATACTTAATGCCTTTAAATACCAGTAGTTTTGCAAACACTATTTAAGATCTTCGATTTCTCTAAACTTAATAAGCTCTTTGGCACAGCTTTTGTAAGAGTCCTTTGTGACAGGTCACCATATAGTCACTATTTCACAGCCAGACTTGGATATAAAATATTACTTTCTGCACACAAAATTTTGCTGATTAAATAAATGCCTAGAGTTCTTTAAATTATGGCTTAATGAACATTAACAGTCACATTATTTACCTAGGTGCTGTGATTATGCTGTGGAAACAAATTGGAGCCGAGCTGCGTAAGCGAACAGCCACAAACACGCTCTGCGCCGAGTTGCGCGTGCACAGAGCGTGTTCGTGGCTGTTCGCTTACGCCGCTCGGCTCTAATTTGTTTCCGCCTTTAAGGTGACAGGGTTAAAATCGTCGTTTTCGTCTAAGAAAATAATATTTTATTTATGATTTTATTTTAATTTAAATCTGAGGTCTAAGAAGGTACAACATATAAAAAGGAGTATTGGTAATCTTTTTATCCTATGAAAACACTTTTAGACAATTTCAAACTTCAGTGCTTTTTTTCTGTAGGGGAGAGCGGGGATGAATGGGACAAATTTCACATTTTTGCTAAAATTGAAAAAAATATAAATTGTTCAATCCTGTAACAAGTTTAAAACCAATAATTGAACTCTTGGTTACATTATAAATGCGTGTATTCAATCAATTACCCATTATTTAAACTCCAAGGAAAGTTTTTATGAGCGCATGTATTTTGTCCCATTCATCCCCATGGTGGGGATGAATGGGACAGTTAAAAAAGTTCAAAAATTTACAAAATAACAAAGTTATTTTAAATATTGCACAACGTTTAGCTTTTTAAAGGAACAACACACTTCTATTTTCCAAAGAAAAAAATTAAAAAGGTATTAGGGCAAAAAACACCCTACATTTATTCGACTTCATGACAAGTAAAATTAACACGTAAACTGAAGCAGATCCTTTTGTTCTTTCAGCTCAGTGGTTGAAGCTGGTGTTATTTCTATTAATGCTGCTCTCTTTTTATGGGTTTGTACTTTTAGGAGTGCAAATAGATAATTTTTGATGCCGGGACCTAACCCCCAAAGCTATTCCTCTCCTGCAGTAGCATTTTCCCTGCCATTTTGAAGGAACTTTTCATAAAAATAGAGCATAAAAACCTAACTTGTTTGAATAATTGTTTAACCATAACATATTTGAGATGACAGTTGCAACTATTTGCTCATTGCGAATTTCTCAATATTTTAAAATATAATTTTTAATAAATGCCCTTTTGTAAGATTTTCATTGTTTTGACAAAAAATAACAATTTATTAATTACGAGCTGATATGCACAGGTGGAGTGTATTTATTTTTTTAAGTTTTCTTAAAATACATTCATAATTTTGTAAATCAGCAATTACAAATCATCCCAGTATCTCAGGTGCCTCTATCCTATCGATGGCGTGAGGAGAAAACCTCGTATAATCGAAATCCAGCTGCCTACCAATAGATACAGTATAAGGAACGAGATTCGTTTTCTTGCCAAAGACCATTTTTCGCAGTCAACAGGTGGAGAGTGAATTTTAATGAGCTGAAAGCAAAGAACAGGTGTTATAATCTCTCACAAGGAGACTGATTTTTTATTCCAGCTGGCTTGGCCTAACCACAAGCAAGAGAGAACAACTCTATGGAAAGAACTGTTTTATTTTTTAGATGAGAAGAAAAGTTTTAATTAAATACAGGTGTGAAATCAAAGCAAAAAGCTTCACTGGTCTTAGGGTTACAGGGTGATACTGGTGTTCCAGTGGAATTGATTTAACCCTTGTTTTGGCGTTAATGGCTTGACACTCGTAAATGAATTTGGTTGTAATTCCTCATTAACATATTTGGCTCAAACGTACACTCGCCAATCTAGAATACAGTATTCATCCTGACTGCAATTTTACGGGATTGTATGAGGATATGTATTTATTTCATTTTTTAAAGTTCTCTCAAATTATAGGTATGTCCGATTTTTCGTATCACCAATCACCCCGGTGTCCCCGTTACTTTTTTCATATCCCGGTGTTCCCGATAATTTTCATATCCAGGTTTTCCTGATAATTTTCGTGTCCCGGTTTTCCTGGCACCTTTTCATATCCCAGTGCTCCCTGTACTTTTTTTATATCCTGGTGTTCCCGGTACTTTTCATATCCCGGTGTTCCCGGTGCCTTTTCATATCCCAGTGTACTAGCGGTATCTTTTCTTATCCCGGTGTTCCCGGTACCTTTTCCTATCTCAGTGTTTCCGGTACCTTTTCATATTTCGCCGTTCTCGATAATTTTTATATCCTGGTTTTCCCGATAATTTTCATATTCCGTTGTTCCGGTACTTTTTCATATCCTGGTGTTCCCAATAATTTTCATCCCGGTATTCCTGATGCCTTTTTCTCATCTCAGTTCCAACTGTGATAACTCATTCCATCCCGGTTTTTAGTCTATTAAACATTTATCCTTTCTATGTGATAAACAATCAAATTTAAATCATCTCTGTCATTTGAAATCCAGTGTTTAAAATCCTTAACAGAATTTTCATAAAGTATCCCGCTATCCTTTTAAAATTCTGCAAAAATTATATTTCAATATAAACAAATTTAAAAAATCCCTAGATAAAAAGTTATCAAGTAAAAACTATTAAAAGCCCGACTTCCTATTAATATAACCAACTTCTGTAAAAGCTACTTTGAAAAAGTAAAAACTGATTGCTAGTTACAATAAAAATCTAGTGATTATAGTCTAGTAAACCATGCCCCCTATGAAGCAATGAAATTTCAGCTCCGTTTCCATGGAAACTTTTCAATTCTTGCTGTTCCATAAATTATTTATTTTTCACTGCCCGAGGAGAAGAGTTTGCCTTTCTTTGGCACAAGGGATCGGATTACCGGAGCGGCTGTCAGCACCGCTAGTGCACAATTCGAAATAATTAAAATGGAAAAAAATTTTAACGGATTTTGAATCCGTGAAAAATTTTGGCACAATTTCATATGAAATTTATATGGGTTTTTCTTTTTTCACTTGGTTTTCCATGCAGTCATGCCATACTTCGGGGTTCCCGGAAACAAATATCGTTAGTAGTATGGTGCTGTGGTAAAAGCAAAAACATCTTGAAGAGGACCTCAGTTTGTTGTTCTTAAGCTTTAATAAATATCTATTTAATCAAAGAATTGTCATCACAACAAAAATGATTTGCTTTAAGGAATTGAGCTAGTTATGAATGCAATAGTGTTGCTTCAATTTTAGCTTCAGTGGATTTAGTGTGTGAAACGTTAACCTCCATTTATAAATACCATGTCAATGATAGAAGACACATATTAGAGGAGGCTTCTCATCATGGGCTGATGATAGCAATAAATGGGCCCAATACCCCTAAATGTGACTGTTGTGTCTGAGGCTGAAAGCTATTTCTCAAAACAAGAAAACTGGCACTTCGTTAGAAAATCCAATATCATTAAAGAATGTGCAGTTTCAAAAACCTCTGACGAATTAATGAACCAGATTTCAGCTCTCCCTTTTAAGGAATGATTTCTTTTTTGTGCAGAGAAATATGTTCAAAAGTATTTTTTATTTTCTTGGAATTATGCTTTGAATATTCAGATTAAGTTTTTTGATACTATTTGTTATAACTTGTCATTTAAACTATCTGTATTTTGTAAATTTTCAGTTTTCGGTTAAAAAGGTTTAAAATAGAGTAGATTATTACTTAAATTATAGTTAAAATAGAAGCATATTTACTGAAAATTGTTATATGCTTTCAGTAAAAAGTAGAACATTTAAAAAAGGAATGTTTAAGATTTAAAAACACAGATTTTAAAAAACTTTCCCCTTGGCAGCTAATGTGTATTTTTTCCCATTATTTGTTTGTGTATAAAAAAGGTAAGGTACATTCGTATTAGCTCGTCCATTCGCCAACAGGGGCGATAAGTCGCCAAGTCTGGTAAACCCCGCAACACTACCGTTGATTCTGGTAACCCTGGAAAACGTAGCGAAATCGCGCTAGTTCCGATCACTGGCGCATGCGCGCGCAATTAAATCGGTAAGCCCATGGGTGAAATAATGTGTGCGCACCCGCTGGCGCACCGCGCAGGTTGTTTTGAACGTAAATTCAACAGTGTTTACAAGGTAAGAACGAAGACTGCATCTGAAAGGTAGGAGTCTAAATGCTTTCGTGTCGTTCCACGGTGAATTTTGTTGCGCCATTTTGCCGAGCCCCAGAGTATTTCAATGTTTTGCGTATGCACGCCGGTGGTAGAATCGACAAAAGATCGCCGGCGGTAGGATCGACCATTTTGCAAGTAAGTTAGTGCTAAAAAAGTTATTTTTATGCTCTTACCGAGTGATATCCGTAGTTTTGGTTCATCCAAGAATACTGATTCCAATTTTTCTGAATCCTTACTGTGTCTGATTACCCCCACAACGAGTTTGGTTATAGATAGGGCAGGGGGGGTTTGGGGGGGGCGGCAGCCCCCCCCAACCACATTAAACTTTTATTTTTTATTTTCTGATGTTATAAAGATGTTTCTGATGTTAAAAAATGTGTTTTTCGGCGATTCTGATGAAATCCCGTATTTTGGCGCGTTTTGGCGAAATTTGGCGAAGTTGGCGAAAACGATGGACGGGCTAATACGAAAGTACCAAAGGGAAATTCTTGCAAAACATTTTTTGGAAAAAATTTGAGTTAGCAGACAGGTAAAAATTTTATATTAGTATGGCCACATAAGGTTTTTTTAGTTATATATAGATTTAGTTAATATTTAAAAAACCTCCCAACCCAGTCGGTTACCTTAAGCTACAACAGTAAGAAAAATTAATTTTTTCATCAGAAATTTAAATTATTTTAAAGAATTTTCAGCAAAACCCTAAAATTTTCTGCACTTTGAGTGTGCATGTGTGTATATTATCCAAGTATGTCCACAGCTGACTGATTGGTTGACCATTCCTACTTCTGGCCATGGAGGACTCTTACCAAAGCTGTGCCAGTGCTTCAAAGCCATAAGTCTGGAAATATTTTTATGCAAACATGCTTCACGAGTTAAATTGTTAGGAAAAGAAATGGAGTTATCGTTTTGATGATAAAATAATTATAATTAATCGTAAAAATTTAATATGTGAGCATCCTTCATGATAAAATAATATTAAGACTGAGGGTTTCTTTTGTTTGTTATAGGTGAAGCGGCTGCAAAAGATTATGCGAACAAAATCGAACAGGATTTCCAAATTTCATCTACATCTCTTCCAAGATTTGATATTTTGCTGTTAGGAATTGGCCCTGATGGGCATACTTGCTCACTTTTTCCTAATCACACCCTTTTAAAGGTATGTTATCTTCTATATATATAAAAATCAATGTTTGTCTGTATGTATGTCCTTTATAGTTTTAAACTTTTCGAACCTACATTAATTTTTAAACTATACCATGTTGCTCTACTCGCTCCCGGGAAGGTTTCTGAACAAAAATAATTTAAACTCGATGCATCCTATTAACTTTTTTGGTCAATTTTATGTTTAAAGACCCATATTTCATGCCAAACTTCATGGCAAAACCACATTGTTGTAAATACACTAGCAGAAATAAAAATCCCAACACCAAGAAGGAAAGGAGATATCAAAGTCAAATTTATTTCTATGATTGCGCATAGTATCAATGTGAATTGATTAAAAAATCAGCCTTCCTGGATGTTAGGGGGCCTAGAAAACCAGGGAGGAGTGTTGTCTCCATAGGTGTCCATTACCGCCGTCACACATCATGGTATTGAGTGACAGGGTCTCTAAATAACTTTTGAGGGATTGGAGGACCCTGTTGCCTCCTCAGGTAGTCCAAATTCATATGGTGCACCAGCGGACGTTGCATACCGGGCTAGGTGATTTCTCCTCATTGACCGGACTTGTTTTGTGGGTGTTGGTTCTAGAGAACGGAAAGACGGGGTAAAAATGCAACATAAGGGGTTAAGAAGAAAGCTTGGACATTGCATACAACTGCATGTGGTTGTGCATGTTTCTCTTGGAATTTGTCCCCAGTACAGGTCTGAAGGTAAGGACGATCTACCGGCTGCAAAACCTCAATGACACAGCTCTGGTTGGAAAAAGTACAGGTGAATCATACTCAGGAGTTGCAGAAATGGAATCCACAATGCATCCCCACTCCGTGGAACGATAAGAAAATCATCAGCTTAGTGCGCTCTCTCCATTGTGTCTTCAAACTCATACCCAACCGTCGTGGTGCTCCAAACCGAAGCAGGATTCTCTCATAAACACAATGTCATGAAATTGGGATTTTCATTTCCTTATTATATTTCGTGCACTATTGGAAACAGAAAGGCCCATTTTCAGCCCCTTGTTTATAGACAAAGATGTAAGAAGCTATACGGACCAAACGGGCAATCCGCAGTACTGCAAACGACATCCATCCCACTGCCGCTTGTCCTCAGTATGATCTACCAGTACTTTGGCCAACCAGAGCTGCTTCATTGGGGTTTTTTAGCCGGTTGTCCGTCCTTACCATCAAACCTGTCCTGGGGATAGATTTCAAGAGAAAAATGCACACAAACACATGTTTTATGCAATGTCCAAGCTTTCTTCCCAACCCCCTATGTTGCATTTTTAAGCTGGCCTATCCGTTCTTAAGAACCAACGCTCACAAAACATGTCTGGAGAAAGAGGAGAAATCACTTAGCCCGGTATGCAACGTCCGCTGGTGCACCATATGAATTTGGACTACCTGAGGAGGCAACATGGTCCTCAAATCCCTCAAAAGTCATTTTTAGCCCCTGTCACTCAATACCATGACGTGTGACGGCGGTAATGGACACCTATGGAGACAACACTCCTCCCTGTTTTTCTCGACCCCTTAATATCTAGGAAGGCTGATTTTTTAAGTAAATCACATTGATACTATGTGCATTTATAGAAATAAATTTGACTTTGATATCTCCTTTCCTTCTTGGTGTTGGGATTTTTATTTCCGCTAGTGTATAACAAGAGAAGATGTGACACTCATTGTTGTAGTTTAAAATCCATTGTTGTAGCATAAACATAAAAGTGGCTTCTTTATTTAACTATTTCCACATTTGGACTGGGGAAGCCCATCTGTAACACACCAGAACAATTTTTTTTAAAAATGGACTGGCGAAGCCCATCTGTAACGCACCAGATGATATTTATTAAAAAAGTGAAACCTGGGCAAAGCACGGGTCTAGCGGGTCAGCGCTAGTGTATCTTATATTTTCTAATTTTTCAAAGTTCATTTAATTATTGATCTATAAGAAAAGTTATGATCTGTAAATGAAAAACAAATAAAGAACCTTCCAGAAACTAAGATTTTTGTTTACCCTAGAATACAACTAAAGCTACCCCATATTCCCCCTAAGTACCAGTATCCCCTTTTGAAATGTTTTCCTACAAATGTTCCGTCTATGCCCTGCGTCTCAAATCCTTAAGATTATTTAAAATAATTGGTGTTATGGTACTGCTTCCTAGAGGGATTTTAGAGCAAATATTCTTTTTCTATACCCCTTTCCTCTCACTAAATTTTACAATAGAAAGCTATCAGATGCTGCATCAAGTTTATACCAGATACAGTGGTCTGTCCAGACTTTTTGTGAAGGGTCCAGTTTTTGTGAAAATCTACTCATTATTTTGTGAATTTTAGTAAGTTTTAAATTAGTTCTTTTCAGCCATGAGCCTGTTTTTGTGAAAATAAGCTCACAAATTTGCAGTATTGTGAAAAATAGTGTCCATGTAAAGGCCAAAATACTTTGTGAAGGGTCTGTTTTTAAGGTAAAATGGTGAAGGGTCCGTTTTCACAATGAAATATTTTGTGAAGGGTCCGAAAACAGACCCAAATTTCTTCTAAACAGACCCCTGAAACTTACCAAGCACATTTTATCAATGAAAATAATTTTGGTTCTTGCGTATTTATTACCTTGTCGACCGTGCTGCTCAATCAAAAAACGTTATCAAAGCTCATTGACTTATCTATTGTTGTGCCGCTGAATTAGATGGCCACTGAAGGGTCAACAGGATAATACATAAGTACCATAATTTTTTGTAAAATTATATGATCTCTCTTTATGTTTAGAGCTAAGAATTTTAACCTTGATTCACACTAACTGACAATAACCTCAATTGTCAATTTACTGACTTATATAAATGTACTTTTTGGTATAAATTGACTGTTCAACATTTTATTAAAAATTCTTCCTGGTGTAAGGACCGTGGTCTATGCGTAAAAACGGACGTTTCGTCTACATCTGCGGTAGACATCTTCAGCGAGACTGAAATGAAAAAGTTAAAGAACGCCAAAGCTGACCGTGTCACGTGGTAGATCCAGAGGAGAAGAGTCTCATTGGTCAACGTCACTGAGAGGCTTGACTCTCAGTGACGTTGACCAATGAGACTCTTCTCCTCTGGATCTACCACGTGACACGGTCAGCTTTGGCGTTCTTTAACTTTTTCATTTCAGTCTCGCTGAAGATGTCTACCGCAGATGTAGACGAAACGTCCGTTTTTACGCATAGACCACGGTCCTTACACCCGGAAGAATTTTTAATAAATAACTCTGAATCCGACCGTGTAAGCCTACACTATTTCATGTTCAACATTTTGCTTAATTTCTCCATCTCCTCTCTTAATTTCTCCATATTGGCAAACAATTTTTTGTAGTTGAATTCTAAAGGTTGATTTTATAACCCTATATTGTCACTGGCACTGGTGCACTCTTTTTTTTATTTCATAAAAGATTATTATTCACCTCCATTAATTTTTTATATTAATAACTCTAAAATTTATTCTAATTCTTATTGTTGTTCATTTCAGGAGGAGAAGAAGTGGGTGGCTAATATTGATGATTCTCCCAAGCCTCCACCATCTCGTATTACTCTGACTCTGCCTGTTTTGAACAATGCTAAATGTGCTGTGTTTGTTACTACTGGGGACTCAAAAGCTGAGACACTTAAAGTATGTTTCCTTTGATTGTTTGATAAAATATACAAACTTACTTAATAAGTTAAAGGTAGAATTTAAATTTGTTCAAAATAAGCTAAAAGCTATAACAGGGTTGCTACTGACTTCAACTCAAAACTATTAAGGTAACTGACCTTTTATCCGGAATCCCTAATTCTGGAACGCTCCAAAATCCAGAACATTCACAGATTTAAAAAATTTCTTGTTCTTAAGTTATTTTTCACACGGTAGAACGATAAATCTTTTACATCAAAATTTTTTTAATGCAAGATCAGGCAATGAGTTGATTACTGCTGTTCAGAGTTGTCTATACTAGATTACGTTTCCTGTCAGAGACATCACAGGTTAATGTAAGAAGACGACACATTTTCTAGCTACCTAATTTAATTGGCAAGTCAGAAATGACTTGCTAGCTCTCTTTTCTCCAATAAGGTAGCTAGAAAATTGACGTCTTCTTAGGTCAACCTGTGATATCACCGACAGGAAATAGTTATCTAGTAAGGAGATTAGTAATAGGAAATAGTAATCTAGTACACATACATCTTTTGTTTTACAATCATTATTTGAATACTAAAATTACTATTTCCATAATAAGCGAGATAGAATAATACTTACATAAAAAATAAATCTTGTATTTGCTGTACATTAATGTTACATATTTTCAGGTGCCGAGAAATTAAGCATTTTAACATTGGTATACTTGGTGTAAAATGTAAAGGAACCAACATTTTCATTTATATCTCTGAAACCCAAAGAGTATATCAGTTTCCTCAGTTGAAAATAATTAGCAAAATTACCCCAGTACACTCTGTTTCTAGTACCACGCCAGTATCACACTAGCCCGCTTGATTTACAGCCTCCTTATCTGGTGCCGAAGGGGGTTGCGGTTTTCCTTTGGTCACACAATGACTACTGCCACTCCGAAATAAAAGCAAGCCTGACCTCCAAGTGTGTGGTCTACAGCCACTATCGCTTTTTTTTCGATTTTTCGATTGTTTCATGTTTACACAATTGAAACAGGAGAGACTCATTTCTACCCATCCAAAATAATACTGGGCTAAAACCAGTTAAGTGAAATTATTATTATTATTAGTGGGAAGTAAAAATACCTTTATTTTCTGATAGCAGGCAAAAATTAACAACATAATGTCATACTATGAATATAAAATGAATGATACTTTAAAAAAAGGAAAATGTTAATATAAAATTAAAAAAAAGAAATTTACCCTTAAAATTAGCATTTTAACTCATTTTGAGACTTGTGGGCTGGAGATTCGCATCTCGCCCAATGCAGAGTTTACATGGAAAAATCGGTATATAAACTGATATCTGAATTCAGAGGTTGGAGAGAGAACCACCTTTAGATACGGATCTGTTTTGGATGTCTTTTTTGTTATTTTTTTTTCAATATTGGCACGTAAACCGGGAAACAGTCAACGAGATGTAATTGTAATACCAAAGTATGGCTGGATATTCGTCTTTCTGTAAAAAATTGCTACCCTCTAATATATTTTAAAACTTAATAAAGAAATAATCAAGCCCCTATAATACTCTTTATTTTGATAAGTATTGAAGATTTTGCTTTTTTCGGAACAATAATCCGCCATTTTGAACTCTAGCCACATCTCTGCACAATATTTGGAGGTGCCAACAACCGGATTCTGATTCCTTATGTTTCTACCTTTAATATAAAACAGTTTCCCAGCTTATAACACAAGGACAAATGATTTTCAGATGGTTTTAAACATTAGTCACCAGTCTGGTTACTGTAGGTGATGGTCGCTCATTTTAAAATTTCTCCCACCGGAAACTTTTTGTGGATTTCAACATCTGTATTTGACTTTTTTATGATAGTATGAGTTTCAAGAAGTGGGAAATATAGTAAGAATATAGGCCCTTGTGTAATTTTTGTGTTAGAAATATAACAGTTGGTTTTTCCGAAAGGTGATTACGAAATGAATACTAATGCGGTGGTTGGCATCCCCAAATATTGTTGAAATGTTGTAAAAATTATAAAAAAGTATTAGTCTTGAAAATTTGATTTTTTTGCACTAAACGGCAAAGAATTGGCTGTTTCAGTGAAACGAGAAGTCGGTTATTTTGAATTCCCTTCCCTCCGCTCAAATTCTGGTGTTGCCAACATTGAAATATGGGTTCCTTATATTGATAGTTTTCAGAAAAACCAACTTTCGTTGTTGTAACTCTAAAATTCTCACGGAAAATGCCATAAACGAGCGTTTTGGGATTTCCTGCTTTTCGGTATTACAGGCTGCACTAAAATGTGCCATAGGCATTAAATACATTCGAATATGTAATGAATGAATAAATAAGCCATAAAATTTTTTCATATTGCAATAAATATAAGAAAAATCGCTGTTTTTCTGAAGCCAGATCCACCGCTTTGAACCCCCGCTGCGCCCCTCTGCACAATATTTGGGGTTGGCAACCACCGGATTCGTATTCCTCACGTTTATATTGGGTTGTCCCATAAGTTCTGTTACTTTTTACAAAAATTCATGTTTGAAAATTTTTTATGAAAAACTGGCAAAAGGTGGAGATTTCAAACAAAAGGAATTTTAATATATGTATATTTATGAACATAATGTGTGATTTTGGTAGTTCTCGTGATATTATTTCTTTTCAAAATGGCGGTTTGAAAAAAAGACCAAAAACGACGATTTTCGCGTAATTTTTTTCTTTTGTTTAAAAAACTAGGAAGAACGCATAATTCATGGCTAAAAAAAGTTTTACTGTATATTTTAAATGTTAAGATAAAGATGTCATAGTTACAAGATGATTTGATAAGTTTAACTTAGGAAATTTCGGTGTCAAACATAACATCTTTGCAAGAAACTTACCTCAGTAATGTTAGTCATTTCGAAGAAATTTTCTCGAAAAAAGCATCAAAATCAATAAAAAAGCTTACGAAATACCCAAGTATTCAAAATATGCAATATATATTAAATTATATCTGAAATTAAGTTCAGAAAGTAGTGCGCAATATTCAAGCGCGCAACGTTTTAGCTTATCAGAATTACACTCGCTGAACTTATGCTAAGCGAACAGAGCACAGGCACGGATTAAGGAACTTTTCAAGGGGGGGCGGTCTGATTTTTTAAGGGTCCTTTTTATTTTATGAAAGGTCAAATTAAAAAGAATCAAAGCCAGTGGAGGCTCGTGGGTAGTTCAACACAATTATGTTTTGAAATTAAACCACATTTATTATAATTTACAAAAGAGGAAAAAACATGCATTTAAGAAACTTTTAAATTTAAAATATGCAAAGGGTGTATCATTAAAAATCAATCAGTTTTAACTAGAGATGGGAATGGCCGGAAAAAAACCGGAAACTTTGGGAAAAAAACCGGTTTTTTTCCAGTTTTTTTCCGAAGGGTTTATTTCTTTCCGGGAAAAATTGAAAATGCTAATTTAAAATACTTTATTTAGAATTTATATAACCGATATCAATTAAAATATTATTTCGATGATATTCTTATACAATAAAGTAGTACTTAAGAATGAAATTTTAACCATATAATAAGCATTTTTTCCCAAAAAATGTTGGATTCCACTCGGGAAAAATTGAAAATTTTTAAGTTTGTATGCATTTAAAAACTTTCTACATTCAGATTCTAATGTTTTCTCATTTGATATTTTTTATGCTCAATATTTCACATGAAAACACAAATTTGGAAAAAGTAAGCTGCAAGATAAATTAATTTAATATCCTAGTGTTATTTATTTTACTCTCTAAAAACAAAAATAATTATGCAATACAAAATTAATATCAATAATACCAATTAGGATTAGAAGAAATTTGAATTTGATATTCTTATATATTAATATTATAAAATGCAGCACTTTAAAAATATTTTAATCATTGAATCAGATTGTCTGACAATCATAAGCATATGAAATGACTTACTACTCCTTCAAGTTTCTCTGCTTTATCTGAATTTAAAAAAAATTAGATGATTTCAAAGTTTGGAATTATTGGAGGCTTTTTACGGGGTTGCTTAAAAAAATATTTATGGTGTATGAGTATTTAATGAACAATGAACACATTAATATCATGAAAATAATTAATAAAAAATAAGTTCTAAAAATATTTGAACAAAACAATGAACGATTTTTTTAATTTCTTTTATTGATGACTTCATTTTTTTAATATGTCAGAATTTAATTAAAACTTCTCAACCTTTTTAAGAAAACATGAGTGCAATGATTATGTGCAAAAGGTTAGGATCAATTGAATCGTCAGTGTGAAGAAGGGAATAAGTCCAAAAAATGACAAACTGACTTTTTGTGCTCAAAACAATCTCCAAGCTTTGCCCTACACAAGGGTGAAAAGAGGGGGGAAATAACTAACCCCTATAGGAAGATATCGCCCCTTGAAGTTGTGAAATCGATATCCATACAATGAAAATCCCATCTCTTTTTTTTTTGATTTTCTCAAAACTTGATTTTTGGACTTATTCCCTTCTTCAAACTGACGATTCAATTATGTATATTGATGTTAAATATTATAGCAAACACATCTGTTATTTGTTATTGGATCATGTTGTATACAAAATTAATTCATCAAAAGTACTTTATGTTTAGTAAATAAATATTAAATTAATGTTATTTATTACAATCACATGCTTTTTATTTAAGTTGCATATATTATTTTATAGTTATAAAAACGGTATTTTTTAAAAACTTACTCGTAAAATGCTGCATATTTTTTTTGGAAGAATTATTTTTAATTAATTTTTAATGATTTATAACTTATAATATATAATGACTAATGATTTTTTTATACAACGAATGATTATTTAGCTTCTAAAAAAATATGTAAACAAAAACCGCTCTTTTTCTATGCAAAAAGGTCAATTTTTCCGACTTTTCCAATTTTTCCGGAAAAAAACCGGTTTTTTTCCTGTTTTTTTCCGCCTCCCCAAAATTTCCGGAAATTTTCCATCTCTAGTTTTAACTAGTTCTCAATTTCGGGAGGGTTCCAAATGACCTCTTAGAAAATCAAGTCATTATCATGCCCCAAGCTAGATATTCCACCAGAGAACAGAGAAGAGATCTAAAATTCCCCCTAAGCATCTCTCATGCGTATATTAACTGGTTTGATATATCTTTTTAATAAATTTTAGGTATGATTCTGAATTCTATGAACTCAATATTAAAATCAATGTGATTAAAGTTCAAAGAACAAAAAGGGGGGTCTGGGGTCCTCCCCCAGAAAATTTTTGGAAATTTTACTATAAAAAACAGGGTTTTAACTCATTTCGGGGAGAGGGATCTTGAATATATTATTTAATTGAGTACACCACTTATCCATTTTTCTTTCGTAGATAGAAATTAGAAAGGTATCCGCGGGCCGGATAAGAGGGCCTCGCGGGCCGTAGTTTGGAGACCCCTGCTCTATATCTCTGTCAAAACTTTATTTTGTATTTCGAAATCCTTTCTTTTGATTTGATAATCTGAAAGATCATAGTTGAAGCCCTTAAGTCCAAAGTTTCACGTAAATACAATAAATATTAAACGCTTGAGATCCTGTTAAAGTTTGTTTTTTGCGTGCGCAATCAGCTGTTCTGGAAACAGCTCTAGAAAACTGTTTTTGTTCGCAAAAAAACAAACTTTAACTGGTTCTTAAGCGTTAATATTGATTGTATTTACGTGAAACTTTGGACTGAGTAAAATGGCTTTTGTTGCATGAATTTAAGTTAAACCAGATAGGAGTACGAAACCCTTACGAACGCAAAAATCAGCAATTTTCATAGAACATTGATGGCTGCCATAAAAATTCAAATAAAGATAAAAAACTAAAGATAGTGGTTTTAGACTCTAATGATGTGAAAACCAACCCTCAAAATATTATTTGGACCACCTTTGGATCACTTGATATACGGATTGATCCTTTCGTGCTTTACTGAAAGCTATTTTACTTCTTCGAAATTTATAAGGAACAAAGTTTTGTCTTTTGAAACCATAAATTATTTTTTCGTCTCAGAGCAAGGGGGGGGGCGATCGCCCCCATCGCCCCCCCCCCTTTATCCGTCCTTGACAGAGCAATTATTTGCGTCATACGAAAACACTACAATAAAAACAACTCGTTTGAATTTAGAAATAAATCAATTCAACGACATTATGAAAAGAGGCTTTCAATGTTTAAACCGTTGAAACAAGCGTTATGCTTCAAAAAACATCTGCCTTTAACTTGCTTCATACCAGCTGCTTAGAAAAACAATAGGTGTGCTTAAAAAAACACGCGAAATTACCAATATATGAAGTTTTAAAGTCAAAATTTCCTACCTTAAACTTATTGAATCATCTTGAAACTATGACATCTTAATATTAACATTTCAAATATGCTGTAAAACTTTTTTTAGCTATGAATTATGCGTTCTTCCTAGTTTTTTTAACAAAAGAAAAAAATTACGCGAAAATCGTCGTTTTTGGTCTTTTTTTCAAACCGCCATTTTGAAAAGAAATAATATCACGAGAACTACCAAAATCGTTTATTATGTTCATAAATATACATATATCAAAATCCTCTTTGTTTGAAATCTCCACCCATTACCAGTTTTCCATAAAAAATGTTCAAAGACAAAACCGTAAAAAGTAACAGAACTTATGGGACAACCCAATACCTTTCAGAAAAACCAATCCTCATAATTGTAACACAAAAATCGCACGGGATCCTATTTTCTTACCATTTGCCACCACACTATTACTGTAATTATTCCAAACAAAAAATTAAACCACTCAATCTATACCTTTGTTATGTGCTATATTAAATTTGTAATTGTTAAAACTACTAATTTATCTTAATTTTCTAGGAAATTCTCGAGGGAAATGGACAACAGCCCTTACCGGCTGCCCTTGTTCAGCCCTGTCAAGGAGAGTTGCATTGGATTGTCGATAAAGATGCTGCAAAACTTCTCATTTAATTCTCTTTCAACTGCTTGTTAAATTGAACAAGATTTAAAATGGCTTTGGTGTCATGCCTTAAATTGTGATATTGGATTTCCTCCAGTTTTATGCATTTTAAAAGTACTGCTGAATTATATATTTTTATTTTGATACAATGTTATGTTTTTTAGAATAAATCTGTTTTCTAATATGTTTTTGATTTTGATGATTGATTAAAATATTCAATCCCTTCTAGTTTTTACCAATTAGTTATAATTAATGGAAGTTGGTAATGAATTTAATACTTTACTTGGTTTCAAAGATTCATTAATTTTTAGCACAGACCAATTTAAGTGTATCGAGGTTTAAACTACTATTATGCAAGAGTTTGGTAGCTAAAACTGTGCAGATTTATCCTAAAGCATGCCAACAATTAACTAAATTTGCAATTTGAAAATTTTTTACGTAGTGCAGTTCAAAAATTTGTAAGTATTGTGTTGTGCACATTTTTTAAATATTTGATTTCAGGAGCCAAAAGCTAAAACTATACTCTGTTCATTTAGAATTGGCGCCTGAGACGAAATGTATTGGAAGCAGTTATTACTGTAATCATCATCGGAAAATTTTTCTTGTACAATGACAAGGTAGCTGAAACAAGTAGTTAAAATACTGTAAAAAATCGGTCACTGAAGTTGTGTGATGAGCGTTATTAGGGGCCATTCATTAATTACGTAAGGATGATTTTGGCAATTTTTGACCCCCCTCCCCCCATGTAAGGGTACGTAAGATTTTTCAAACCCCTCCCCCCCCCTATTCTTACGTAAGATTCCATTATGTTTTTCAAAATAATAAAATGTTAGAAAACTCTCCGTTTGACGTAAATCAAATATTTTTATTTTTCAACAGATAAGTAATATTCTTGCTGTCAACTACATATTACTGTTATATTATTATCTCTTGATTAGAATAATTGGAATTTGTTTATATTAACTAGGAAAATCTTACGTAAGAATTGGTTTGACCCCCCACCCCCCCAAGTAAGGGTATGTAGAGATTTTTCCAACCCCCCCTCCCCCTCGGGACCCTTACGTAATTAATGAATGGCCCCTTAGGCGTTTTTGATCTTGTTTCAGGTGTCAATTCTAAATGAACAGACTCTAAGTTGCTAGTAAATTTTGGTGTCTGAAACTGCTGCCGATGATTGACAGTGGTGCATCCAGAAATTTCTTCTACCGAGGGGACGAAACTAATTTCTTAGCTTCTTTTCATCAATTCAATAATTTGTTAATTTTTGTTTGAAACTTAATCCAATAATTTTTATACATGTTTAACATAATAAATGCTCACAAAATCTCAAAATATTAGATGATTCTTTCCATCTGTCCAGGTTAGAGGTATTTCACTCTGATTTATACCAGCCTAGAATAAACACAGATAGGGCATATATAGCCCCCACGCTCAAATTTGGACTGGGTGGATTAAAACTCGATTAAATAACAGCAGGGATGTTGCGGCTGCGCCAATTGAGCCAAACTGCGCCAAATCCTAATTCATGTGCTAAACTGCTACAAATACCGTATTTTGAGCAAAACTGCGCCAATTAACGATTTTCCTGAAATGAAATTATCAAACTCTCCTCTCACGCGACGAATTACTTTCATCCTCAGGAAAAAAAACTCAAATCGTCTATGGATGGAATCTTTTCCACATTTCTACCACTTGAAGTCAAAACCGATGACGACAGCCATCGAAACCAGATATAACATTTTTTTTTGTAAATTTATCTCCTTTATAAAATAGGTTTCAATTCGCTGCGTTTAGTCCGTTAAAAAGTCGAAAAAATCGCAATTTTTCGCGGAAGTTTCGTTTTTTTTGCGGAGTGTTCCGTTTTTCCCGCGATTTTCGTGGACGGCCGCGGGTCGGGTGCTGATTCAAAATGGCTTCTTCTTGCGTCGTTATGGCGATATAGAAAAAAAACTTGACTGTGGTCCGAAACCCACAAGTCCGATGTTCCGGAAGTCGGAAAATTAGCAATTTTCCCTGGAAGTTTCGGGGTTTTTTTGCGGAGTGTACCGTTCTTCCCGCGCCGCGACTTTCGTGAATGGCCGCGCGGGTGCCGATTCAAGTTGGCTTCTTGCGTCATTCTTGCGATATAAACAAAACAATATTACCGTGGTCAGAAGCCAACAAGTCTGGTGTTCCTGAAATGGGGAAAATAGTGATTTTCCGCGACAGTTCCGTTTTTTCCGCGACTACTTTTCCTACGGGCTTATGTATAGTTAGCTTCAACGGTGGTCCAGAAAAAACAACTTTACTTTGGTCAGAGCAGCCTGAGAAGTCTAATAAGATGATTTTTTCTCTATTTTATTTAGTAATTTCAACTTAGTGGATTTTCTAAGTTGTAAATTTTTACTGAAAGGTCGCTTTATAGAAACTTAATTTAAATTAGAAGATTATAGTGTTTTTTATCTGATTTAAGATTCTAAAAATACCTTTAAAAATACTTATTTCTTACTTTTTTGCTCTACTTAACTAAAAATTCTTGACAATATTGTTTTTGCAATTTAATTATTTCTTAAATAATTCTGTTAACTAATTTCTTTTAATTTTTTATTTCATTTTAGTTACATTTTGACTTTTAAAGTGGTTTTAAATCTGATTCAGGAATATAACTGGCATAGTGTGTGTTTGAAGCTGTGTAAAAATTATTTCTTTCTTAAGTTATGTAAAAAGTTACTCCTTGAATTTTTTAAAAATACTCCTTGAAAACTCCTGGAATACTCCTTTATTTTGATTTCTGAAAATTTGTATGAACCCTGCATTTGGCGTTTTTGTTATTAAAATTAAAAATTTTATTAAAAACAATAATCTTTAACAATTACTTTGTTTTAAAAACATCATAAATTAATTAAAGTTTGTTCAAAATTACCATTTAACCTTTAATTTAAGATAAAATGGCTTATCAGAGGTTTTTAAATCTATTTTGTGATGGTACTTTTCCCCCTTTTTTGAATTTGTCGAAGGTACCTTTAAAAAGTTGCAATTTTGCTTACAGATCTCTAGCTGTTCAAACACTTATTTTGCGTAATTTGTCATCAACTTTTAATAGTTAATTAACTTAATCATGCATAGTTTTAAGGTTAATAGTTGGGATAAATTATCAGTATATTTTTGTAACAAGAACTATTAACCCTGCTATGGATTTTAATTTTGATTTTTGATTGCTGCAAAAAATTGATTCGACTTACTACAAAAATGGTTTATTCTGCTATAAATTTTAAATTTAGCTGCTACAAACTGCTACAAATTTAAAATTTAGCTGCTACAAAATGCTCAATGTGGTGCAACATCCCTGTAACAGGTTTTTCAGAGGTTCAAAATCACAAAAATTTATTACGGTCTTCCCTGACTCCTTTTTTGCCTTGAGTTATTAATTAAAATATCGCTACTAACCTGACAGCATATTAAATTAATAAGTTTCCTTAAGGCTAATTCAGACAACAATTTTAATTGTAAACTCACAACTCTCAAGCGTCACCTCCAACCGTGGACCGGTTTCGTCCTAAAGGACGCTTGAGTTGTGAGTTTACACTTATTGTCCGCTTAACCAGCGATAAATGGTGAAATTCTCCTTTCAACACTTTAAATATTTATTGTGGAGGAATCATTCACAGTGAAATGTGTAACTTAAGAGCTAATTGAAAGTCTTTCATCCTTTTCATATTTCAATAAAAGTACTCTAAGAAATTCATTGGTTTTTCATTGTCTAACAAGGCTCTTCAGCATAACACTGAGGAACAATTTTAACATAATTTCTGTTGAGTTCAATTTTTTGCTGTTTTAGAGTTCAATGGGCACACTGATTACAAAACTGTTTTTAGTTTTCTTCTACCACGTCAACTTTTTAAGATACAGGGTACCCCCGAAATGTGGATAAAAAGCAAAATAAATGCATACCTGCCAACCGTTCCGATTAAATCGTATTTGTTCCGATTTTTCACTGGTGTTCCGAAAATACGATTTGAGTACCAGATGTTCCGTTTTTACTAGTGATGGGCAAAATCGATAATTTTAGGTATCGAATACTTTGGTATCGAATACTTATAGGTATCGAATACTTTGGTATCGAATACTTATAGGTATCGAGTACTTTTAGGTATCGAGTACTTTTTTTCAATGTCGGGAAATGAACCTGAAGGGACAATTTTTTTAGGGCCTATCCATAATCAGACTAATATTCAAAAAACTGAAAGCGATCCATCAAAAAGCCCCGTAGCTACGGGCCTGGAGGTGGAAAAAACCTAGCCGCGTCAAATTTCTCTCGCGGATGATAACGACTTGGGTTTGAGCGTTGCAAAATGAAAACGGAAACAGGCTGCGTTTGATCTACAGTAGGTATTATAAAGATTACTTCATTGAAAAATTTAAAACGAAATATGTTAATAAAGTATCGATACTTTTGTGGGTATCGAATACACTCGATACCTATAGGCAGGGCTCGATTTCTAAAAAAAGAGGTACCGGAACGGTAAAATTATTGGTCTCAAAACTGAAAAAAGCTAATACTTTTTAATACAAAAACTTAAGCATTTATATTTAAATTTAAAAAATAAATTCAAATGTGTAGTACTAGATTAGGAAGAATTTTCTAAATTAATTATTGTACAAGACGATGAACTATTTAGGCAACTTTTTTGTTTAAACACCTTTTTTTACAAATAATTTTTTTCCAACAGGGCCCCTTTTGTAGAAAGCGGGACGGTTTATCATCAGTGAACCAATACTGTTGTATATTTTGCCAGTTTAAGGAATATAATGCGTAGTTAAAGTCCTTAAACCGTGGAATTTAAGATAAATTTAAGATTTGCCCAGCAATCTGGCAAATCTGGTTCAAATAAAAACAATAATCAACACCAGGAGCGGATTGTTTGGGTAGCTCAATTTGGGGTTCACAATTATGTTTTAAAAGAACATAATTAATTAATAAGGGGCCATTCATTAATTACGTAAGGATTATTTTGGCAATTTTTGACCCCCCCCCCCCTCCCCCCATGTAAGGGTATGTAAGATTTTTCAAACCCCTCCCCCCCCTATTCTTACGTAAGATTCCATTATGTTTTTCAAAATAATAAAATGTTAGAAAACTCTCAGTTTGACGTAAATAAAAGATTTTTATTTTTCAACAGATAAATAATGTTCTTGCTGTCAACTACATATTACTATTATATTATTATCTCTTGATTAGAATAATTGGAATTTGTTTACATTAACTAGGAAAATCTTACGTAAGAATTGGTTTGACCCCCCACCCCCCAAGTAAGGGTATGTAGAGATTTTTCCAACCCCCCCTCCCCCTCGAGACCCTTACGTAATTAATGAATGGCCCCTAACCTTAATATTAAATTCACAAAATTATTGTTACTTCGAAAAAAGATAAAAACTCATTTAAATGTTTTTTAAATTTAAAATATACAAAAAGGGGGGTCTGGGGGTTCTCCCCCAGAAATTTGTTGGAAATTTGACCCTAAAAACAGGGTTTAATTCATTGTAGAGCTTTTTTTTCGTACATATAGAAAGGGTTTCACGGGATGTATCTATAGGAGACCCCTGAAATAAAATATTAATTTTTTAATCGAAAAAGAGGTTCCGGAACGCCGTTCCGGACCGTTCCGGCTGAAATCGAGCCCTGCCTATAGGTATCGAGTACTTAAGTATTTGGTATCGATACCTGCCCATCACTAGTTTTTACGTCCCCCTGTCCCGCCATTTTCGACCTTACTCGAATTGTGCAATAATAAGGAGTTAGTCTTAGTGAAAGGGTGTTAAGTCTAGTTTGTAAGAACAAGACTGACTCTCAGAGTTCCATGGACTCTTGATACTCTACAGGCATTGCAAGCTGCGAAAATAGTAATTCTGATCCATGCTATATAGTACAGTCCCTGCCATAGGGTCCCGTAGGAATTTTCGACCTAATTTGTATGAGTGATGGAATTGAATAAAGGACCCATAGGAGAGTCAAAAAAACTTGGGTAGACATCTTGAATTTGCGGACGTTTTTTTTTATGCGCCATTTTCCAAAATGGCGGACGCCGGCTCTATTTTGCTATATCTTTACTTCTAATACACTCACACTCCTCATTTTGGTGTCCAAATATATGTTTTTGAGGTCAAGGAATTGATTAAAATTGTTTCTGAAGTTATTAGACTTTTATTTTTTTAATTAGTTTGTTTTTTCCAATTTTAATTAACAATGCTATAAAAATGAAAACAAAATTCAAGTTGCTAGTTTTTATTCGATAATTGATGTTTAAAATACAAAATATGAATATTTGAACTAATTTATAGTTACATAAGCGAACTCTTGGGAGGTAAATTTAATTTGAAGCTAAAATTAGGGATAAAGAATCTACCGTTTACATTGATTCCCACATTTGCAATATTCTGTGCATGTTATATACAGCTTTTTGCACTCTCATCTGTTGGTTGCACATGCTGCACAACTACCTTGCATCAACAGTTCATCAGGCATTCTATTATAAGGCATAAATCAGGCTTTAGAACACCATTGATGCTTTTGTACCATCATTCAAATTCCGTTACTCGAAGACTTTTATCCGGGAATCGTCTTTCGGAGAGGTTAATGGATTCCCGATTAACGTATAAACACCTTCGGATATGGCCTTTTCTTATTGAATAAGAGGTGGGAGGAAGATATGAAAGATGTCTTATGTGCAATAGGTACCGAAGTTCATCAAAGG
The DNA here is from genome assembly GCA_024610705.1 of Tetragnatha versicolor. Classification (NCBI taxonomy): domain Eukaryota; kingdom Metazoa; phylum Arthropoda; class Arachnida; order Araneae; family Tetragnathidae; genus Tetragnatha; species Tetragnatha versicolor. The sequence goes on from JANDEH010000007.1 coordinate 46,253,097, forward strand.
TTTCACACTTGGAAGAGAGATTGATTACTTGAACGAGGAATCACTCAGCTTCATTCCGGGAATTCTCTTCGGCAAATCCTTGTAACGATATTTCACTTAAAGCTTTTAAAATTGACGATTTTGTACCTAATGGTTACATTACAGCCAGTTAAGATATGTGCCTTAATTAAAGTATTGCAAATTTCAGCTCCCAATTCTTTCCCAAGTGTGCGTTTTATACATAGCGAAACTCCCACGCCCACTTTGATCCACAATTCTTTCAACCCATGGCAGAATAGTTCAAATATGTATCGAAGGATGAGAACAACGACATCAGTGTCACTTGATAGCACTATGAGGCATTTTATTCCCAACTGGACAGCATTGAACAAATGAATTATCATTCTGCTAAATCTGCTTCTTCAACAAAGGTTTGGAGGGCCAAGCAAGGTTCAACTTATGTGTCTTTATGATTATTGAATCTTTACAGTCATTACCCTCTGTGATAACTCCACTAATTACTGTAGTGAAGTTGTTCAATTTTGAATTTTTAATGAACTTGTTGCAGCAGCCGATTGGAGCATCTCTTTATTTTTACTAGAACACCAGAATCTGTCAATCTGTATAGGAATGGGTGTATCTTCTTTGATTTGTATAAGTTCAATTGGTTGAATATTTCTCCATCCTTCTCTTTCCCCTTCCTTAAGTGACTCTTCAATATAGCTGTCGAACACAAAGTATACTCGTTAATTTTCTTTGTAGTTACTTGTATTTGTCTATAATTGATCAAATACATTTTTAAAAGTTAGCATATCTTTAGTTCTGAGTTGTCGAACTTGTGACATAAAATCAACTACGACAACTGTATCCATAACATCACGCTGCCGAAAACAATATTTTTTGTTTGATCCAATTTCTTCTCCAATTTAGTCAATAACACAATGCTTCACAGGTTTACTTGTGTAGCCAGGTATGATAGTTTTGTAAAATTTTAAAACTTTCAGACGTTATCACAAAAGTGAAACTGACAACAATGGAAAGGAAATTAATATTTCCAACTTTGAAACCAAAGACAGTAAACTAACTTCCCAAAAAAACAGTATTGCTGCAGTTGGTAGAAGCATTCACATATAACAAAATACTTGATTAACGAGTAGACTTTATGTTTGACAGCTATATTGAAGAGTCACTTAGGGAAGGGGAAAGAGAAAGATGGAGAAATGTTCACCCAATTGAACTTATACAAATCAAGGAAGATACACCCATTCCTATACAGATGGACAGATTCTGGTGTTCTAATAAAAATAAAGAGATGCTCCAATCGGCTGCTGCAACAAGTTCATTAAAAATTCAAAATTGAACAACTTCACTACAGTATTTAGTGGAGTTATCACAAAGGATAATGACTGTAAAGATTCAATAATCTTAAAGAACACAGAAGTTGAACCTTGCTTGGCCCTCCAAACCTTTGTTGAAGAAGCAGATTTAGCAGAATGATTTGTTCAATGCTGTCCAGTAGGGAAAATAAAATGCCTCATAGTGCTATCAAATGACACTGATGTCGTTGTTCTCATCCTTCGATACATATTTGAACTATACTGCCATGGGTTGAAAGAATTGTGGATCAAAGTGGGAGTGGGAGTTTCGCTATGTATAAAACGCACACTTGGGAAAGAATTGGGAGCTGAAATTTGCAATACTTTAATTAAGGCACATATCTTAACTGGCTGTAATGTAACCATTAGGTACGAAATCGTCAATTTTAAAAGCTTTAAGTGAAATATCGTTACAAGGATTTGACGAAGAGAATTCCCGGAATGAAGCTGAGTGATTCCTCGTTCAAGTAATCAATCTCTCTTCCAAGTGTGAAACCTTTGATGAACTTCGGTACCTATTGCACATAAGACATCTTTCATATCTTCCTCCCACCTCTTATTCAATAAGAAAAGGCCATATCCGAAGGTGTTTATACGTTAATCGGGAATCCATTAACCTCTCCGAAAGACGATTCCCGGATAAAAGTCTTCGAGTAACGGAATTTGAATGATGGTACAAAAGCATCAATGGTGTTCTAAAGCCTGATTTATGCCTTATAATAGAATGCCTGATGAACTGTTGATGCAAGGTAGTTGTGCAGCATGTGCAACCAACAGATGAGAGTGCAAAAAGCTGTATATAACATGCACAGAATATTGCAAATGTGGGAATCAATGTAAACGGTAGATTCTTTATCCCTAATTTTAGCTCCAAATTAAATTTACCTCCCAAGAGTTCGCTTATGTAACTATAAATTAGTTCAAATATTCATATTTTGTATTTTAAACATCAATTATCGAATAAAAACTAGCAACTTGAATTTTGTTTTCATTTTTATAGCATTGTTAATTAAAATTGGAAAAAACAAACTAATTAAAAAAATAAAAGTCTAATAACTTCTGAAACAATTTTAATCAATTCCTTGACCTCAAAAACATATATTTGGACACCAAAATGAGGAGTGTGAGTGTATTAGAAGTAAAGATATAGCAAAATAGAGCCGGCGTCCGCCATTTTGGAAAATGGCGCATAAAAAAAAACGTCCGCAAATTCAAGATGTCTACCCAAGTTTTTTTGACTCTCCTATGGGTCCTTTATTCAATTCCATCACTCATACAAATTAGGTCGAAAATTCCTACGGGACCCTATGGCAGGGACAGGACTAATAATAAATCTTTCAGTGCTGACCTATTAAAAAGGGCAAAATCAGCTACTTTTGTAGCACTTAATAAAGATTAATTTTTCTATTTTCCAAACAATGTTTGCTTATTTCACTGTTTCATTTTATTAGTACTTACTAAGTATTTTTAAATCTTTCTGAGTTATTATGTATGAAATTCCCAGTGTTTAACATCTTGAGTCATTTTTTTATTCTATTTGGAGAAATTTAAACCCAGATAAAAGGAAAAAAATTAACTTTATTATATCCTAGTATAAATGTAGATAATTATTAGTCAGAATATAAAGGTATATAAAACACATAGTCCTCTTAATAACCATAAGATACCTTAGATAAGAGATAAAAGTTATTAATACAAGCTCTCTTTTTTAATAATACCCCTTTAACACATTCAAAATGTGTTGTGCGTGTTGTTTGTTCCTATTTCTGTTTCTGAAATGTTGGCAGGTATGTAAATGACTTTGAATTTGATTTTTTGGGTCAAAAACCATTACTTTAGTCTTTAAATTACACCCGAGAGGACAAGAATAGTTCAAGTTTCTAAAATATGAAAATTTGTGGTGAATGGATAGGTTAAAGGGGTTATTACCCCCTAAAAACGAAACGCAAAAAAATCGCTAAAAATCTAGGAGCTTATTTTACGCTATTTTTTACGCAATTCCTTTTCAAAAGGTCCTAACCCATTCCCAAGGACCCAAATTTAATGAAAATAGGCAGCAATGATTTTTACTAAAAGCGGTTGAGGTGTTAGCGTCCCCGAAGCGCCAGAGTCTTTCCCGAACCCTTCGTGGGTGCTTCGGGGGCGCTAACGCCTCAACCGCTTTTAGTAAAAATCACTGCTGCCCATTTTCATTAAATTTGGGTCTTTGGGGATGGGTTAGGACATTTTGAAAAGGAATTCCGTGAAAAATAAGTGTAAAAAATAGCGTAAAATAAGCTCTATCATTTTAAGCGATTTTTTTGCGTTTTTAGGGGGGTAATAATCCCTTAAACCTATCCATTCACCACAAATTTTCATACTTTAGAAACTTGAACTATTCTTGTCCTCTCGGGTGTAATTTAAAGACTAAAGTAATGGTTTTTGACCCTGAAAATCAAATTCAAAGTCTTTTGTTTTGCTTTCTATGCACTTTTTTGGGGTACCCTGTATCTTAAAAAGTTGACGTGACAGACAAAAACTAGTTACTTTTGGATTCAGGGGCTAAAAGTGATTCAAAAACAAGTCACAGTTCTGAGACAACGAAATTGCTGTTCCCCAGTGTAATTGATACTCTAGTTATTGAGCAGGTACTTGAATGTGTTTTGCTTCAGATTTGCAGATCATTATCTAATCTTCATCATAGTACCCCACTTCATAAAACCTTAAATGTGTGAGTAATACATTACTATAATTTATTGGTCACAATTTTACTCAAGTATTTACTATAGTTCCAGGTAATAACTCACATAGACAACAATTAATGTTGAAAAATGAAATTCCCATTATTGAAAAAATTCAACTTTCTACATATACATGGAGATAATCCGAGTCCCGAGAGTCTCATCCATTTTTTTTACAAATCCAATAGATACCACTTGAAGTTAATGATTTTGTGAACCAGTGTTCTGAACCCTAACAAAGGTCAAGACGATTCCCTAATAGTTTTTATATCATGCAAGTAGTAGTCTCCAGTACTGGCTCTGTTGCCTCTTGGTGACCAATTCTTATTTTTTGTAGATGGTATTTTTAAAAAATAAAATTATTTAAATTATTAAAAAAAATAATTATTAATATAAAATAACGTGGGACAAAAGGGATAGTCCCATCACAATTTTTACATAGCAACAGTATATTACAAGAAGAAAATTCATCCAATGAATAGGGCACCCTGGCAGGTAGGCCATAGGAGTTAATTTTCAACTTTTAAACACATTAACCTTGGCTTACCTAACTGATATTATGGTACAACTAGCTGTGTGATATTCTACAAATGTGATGAATTCTGATTTTGAGTGATGTTTTTCTCAGTTTAGTAAAGTATGTTATAAGAACTGGAGAAGAAAATACTTGAATCATTTAAAGAATCCAGCAAACTACCAGCTGGAAATTACTTATTTTATCACAAAACTCAATTCCAAGAAAACAATTAAGAGACCCATCAAGATTTTTCACACTTTATATACAAATAATTTTATTACATTTTTCAATATAGCAAATAACTTTTTTAACATTTTAACAAAGCAATTTTTTGTTCTCAACTTCAATAAAGAGAGACAGTATAATAATCCTGCAGTGCTTGCGTGACAAATTGTACAATATTTAAAATTAAGGGCCATATTCAGAATGAAAAAACACAAGAGAACTGGTACCAAAGCGGTGAAAAAACTCGTTTTCAGATTTGTGACAGCAGAATCTATGCCGATTGCTGTTACACCTTTTGGTTTGTTAAATAGTTTCAAAACACTAGAATAGGTACTTATTATCAAAAACGTTTTAATTCATTAATATATTGAGAAAGTAAGTAGCTGTTCTATCGCGTTTGGAACTAATTAAAGGACCACAAAAAAGTGCAAAAGCAATACCTCAACAATTTCAAATCTCGGAACGCAAGCTCTTGAACCCGCCCAACAATGACGTGGATTTCTTTTCAGCCAATCAGTCAGCTTAATCTCTCGTTTTAAGGAAACGGGCAAGAAAAGGCAGCTCGGGCTGCCGTCTCACACGAGAGATTTTTCACCATTTACATCTCTTTCACATTCTTCTACATGTTTTTCATTCTGAATATGGCCCTAAAAAGAACCTAATTTGAATTTTTAGCCATTTAAATTTCGTTTTATAGAGGGCAATATTTTTGGGTGTATGCATGGTTGTCTTCCATACACACAAATTTTCAAAATTTCTAAAAATGTTTTCCATATACTAGGTATACCTCTCATTTGTCTATTTTACTAAATTAGATATTGCCTTCTATATTCCCAGAGGTGTGTGTGTGTGAACATTCACATATTGCTTCTCTACCACTGAAATGAAGCTGACAATTTTTTCCCCTGTATTTGTGTTGACAGAAAGGTAAGATAGTTGCATTAAGTATTTGGGGCTTGGAATGTCACACTAGCAATGCAGAGTTAAGACCATGGGTGAAAGTTGGAAAATTTTCTAGGACAGAAGTAAACCTCTTCATTGAAATTAATATTTTTAGTACCCATTAGTTTATTTATTCTGTCTCTAAGAAAATTGCTAAAACCAATTGCCATCCCTATACAGAACACTTACACCCATGGTCAAGACAAAGCAATCTTAAAAACTAATGAATGAAAAGTAACCAGCAATACCAACTAAATAGAAAAATTTCCCCAGAAAATAATAACTAAATTTCTGCCAAAAGAAAAACTAATGACAACAGTTCCATTGTACTAATTTTAAGTTACCACAAACGTAATATCTTAAGTTTCTATTGATACTTAGAAATTGTAAATTAAACATGAATGCACACAGATGTCAATACTGCCGAGGCTAATTATCTCTTGCAATGTTTAATTTTCACTTCTAGTGATCTATTTGTTTCTTACTAATACTTGACTGCAGAAAGCAAAAAAATCTTTTTTTAAAAAACTTTTATTTAGGTATATATATACTATTTACAGGATAATGGCTTTGCAACATGAAAAAACAGATTCAAAAATAAGTTATGGTATCGTTACAAAAAATATGGTGTTGTAATTTTTGATGGTATAACACGGTCTGAATCAGGCACGGCGCGGAAAAGCTTAGCATTGCGTGTATTGACATCTGTAAAAGCAAGAACTGCAGCTATATTTCCACATCTATAACAATAATTGGGAGCAGACCAAACAGTCACTAGCATGTCATCAAACATGTACTTGTAACCTGGAAAATAAAGCCATTTTAATCATTTTTATAAGAAAACTAAATCTATAATAGAATAAAAAATGTGTGTCGAAAACCGCCCTATCCATTTCTTAGGGCCCTTTAGATAACAAAGATGGCGGCACACATGGATGTAAAGAAAACATTTTAGGTATTTTTTTAGTAAACTTTTTAAAGATTTAATGTTGATCATGTTTGTTTCTTTTGTCAACATATTTTGTCATTTGAACACATAGTCATATTAATGTTATGAATACAATTTTTCACGTCACTATTTGCAAGTATGAATGTGCATCTGGCGTGCCACCTGTTGCCGGACCTGGAAAAAGTTGTAACCTTCCCCCGAACATAATAAAATTTACCCAAACCTTACATATTGATCCTATGGAGCTTGGCAGGGGCTTCCCCCGAACGAGGTTCGTAGGTTCGGGAACTTTTTCCAGGTTCGCCTGTTGCACACTCATAACTAGGGCTAGGATTTATATGTTCACACGTTTGATTGATTTTTTTAATTAAAGTAACCCATAAAATGATATACGCATTCAAATTGTAGTTAAAATTAGTGCACCCAATGCTGAATTTAACTTTTAAAAGGTTGTGAAGTCGTGATTGTCAGATGAAACGTGTCAGACGCGCGGAGAGGGGAAGTAAACACATGGTTTTCGTTTTTTTCTCGTGACAAGACAGCAAAAAAAAGAGCTGTCGACCAATAGCGAAAACCACCCTTCCATACTGTGTGCTTGCGTAACATTTGAAGATCCTTTTTTAAAAAATTACTTAACATTTTCTTTTTATTATTACATATTTGGCATTTTTTAATACATATTTTGCTAAAATAAACACATTATATAAGTGTACCTTGCCTTTCTGGAATTAAATCTGTCCTAGGAAAGCCATTGTCTTTCCAGCAGATGAGTGGAGGACTAATCAATAGTCACCACTTTTTCAGTTATAGTCGGCTAGACTAGTACTTCCCCTCCACTCTCTTGCGTTACCATCCTATACCGTGCTGATGAGTCCTAACAAGGACGAAACCGGTCCGCGGTTGGTGGTGACGCTTGAGAGTTGTGAGTTTACACTTATTGTCCGCTTAACCAGCAATAATTGGTGAAATTCTCCTTTCATGTAAACACATTATATGTACATATTTTGGATTTTTAATTACATATAAATAAATCACAGCCCTACTCATAACTCATACAGACTCATATACTACATACATTTTTCACTTTTTTAATTCCTAATAAATCAAATCCCCTTCTAAAATGAACTAAGATATTTTTTATTTCTGTAAATCTTTAAACTAAAAGCAATTTTGCTATGTTAATCTTTTGATCTACATTTATAGAATTCTGATTTTTTAGGAGGATGGGAAGAAAACTGTTGAGTTACAGAGATACTTTGTCTCCTCAACCTATATAAAATAGCAAAATTAGATGTAAAACCAAATAAGTGAAAAGAATCCTCTATAGATTATTTTGATTTATTAATTTTAATTTAACCCGTTCTTCAACATTATAATTTTCAATTTCTGACCCAAAAATTTATTTTTTTACTTTCTAAAATTAAAATATATTGTATTTTGACACTGAAAAGTGCAAAAATTTTTATCACTGGGCCATTTTTGCCCATTTTACAAGGGGTCAAATATTTGATAATTCGCTTACTGATATGCAGTTTTTCCCGCAATACACCTTCTTAACCATTGTATTTTCCAGGTTTTTTATTAAAATGTTATGAATTTATATAAAACAATTTTTGACTTTGAAGTGTTTGAGATAATTATCTATCCTAAAAAAGATTTAAATATAATTTATGTAGCACTTTCTGTTCTCATGTTTTTCCTGCAATTAGAAAATCCTCCTCGACCTTTACGTTTCGTTGATCTTTACTCAGACCATTGATAGGGGTCCAGAACATCTGTCTAAAAAATTTCCAGGAACTCCAAGGGGGGCTATTGAGTTTCAGGGGGTCAGCAGAAGAAGAAACAGTCGTGGGAACTTTGAATGGAAGGTCCGTGACGTTTTTATGGCTTGCAAATCTCCAAACCAGTATGCCCCTTGAATTCTTCACATTCGTTACTGAATGGAAAAGAAGGTGGGAAAGTGCATTGGGACAACTACAACAAAATAACCCACAGCGTGACGAATTATATGCAAGTCGCATGACATGCGACTGTTACAAAACTGGGCCACTTTGCTTTAGACGTAACACAGCGACAGAGAAGGGGTTAATTGTATTTAAACATGCTTTCAAAATAAAATACAGTTATACCAAAAAATAAATATAAAGTGACTTATAATTCATTTCATTCATTAATTTGGAGTACAAACCTAGAAGTTTAAATTCATTTTCAATGAAATGGTCGGCCCGCGCCCGGTACCATTTGATCCACAGACCGGGGGTTGGAGACCACTGCTATAAAGCACATATTGGCAACCTCCAGTCTACCTTGCCATTTGTTCCGGCCCGCAGATCATTTTAAGAATTGTACTACTTGAAAATCACTAAAGTTTTCATCAACAAGAGCAAGAGGGGTTGGTTGGTTGTTTTGGGTTTTATGGCGCAAGGGAGCAAAAGAGGGGATACGGAACTTTCGCCTATGGGAAAATCAAATGCACTCTGTAAGCTGCAATCATTTTTCAACTCTATCCAGTCTTGAAGATATTGACTCTAGTGAATATGCTGCAGAACTAAAATCCCTATCGGAACAATTTTTGAATAGAATTTCAGATTTTAAAAGCGTGGGTAGCTTGTTCAACCTTATTATACTTCCTTGAAAAGTAACGTAGAGGAAGCCTCAATACACCTGTAAATGGATTTGATCATGCTTCAGGAAGACTTGCATTTTAAGTCAAAACTTGAAGATGTGGAGCTCAGTTATTTTTACAGCACATACCTAGCTGAAGAAAAATTCCCCCATATTAGGGGCCGTTCAAATATTACGTAAGCACTTTTTTGGTCATTTTTAACTCATCCTCCCCCTTTTATAGCAAAGGTAAGTAAACCTCAAACCCCCCCACCATAATTACGTAAGAAGCTGCCGGACCTCCCCCCCCCCCCCGAAATTTTGACACCTTTTTAGTAAGTAGTTTTTTTCTCCTTGAAAATTAGGTGACTTATACAAGGAGCTGTCCTTTTTGGGTGTAACCCTATGGGTTCAAAATTGAGTTGAAACACTACTTTTCGGGGTTAAATTTCGAAATGTTTGGGGGGGGCAATCCCCAGAAAAAAGTACTTACATCAGATTTCTGAATTCAATTTTTTTGTTAAATTTATTTTTGGTTGAGTTTTGAAGTTATTTATGCAAGAAACAAGAGATTTTCAAAAATTCAGTGTCTTACGTAAGCATTACTCATATCCTCCCTCCCCCCTTGTCAGGAAAAATAAGCAAAGAGCAAACCCCCTCCCCCCCTTAGGTGCTTACGTAATATTTGAACGGCCCCTTAGAGCATTTGCAAGAAAAATTATCTGCGCATTTGAGTACATGTAAATGTGAACAGTTCTTTTCCAGAATGAAAATTAATAAAACTAAGTATCGAACCAGGCTTGCATGTGGCATGTGTCGGATAGATCCCAATATTGATAATCTTGTAACAGATTATTATCTAATTAGTTTTCTCCTCTCTCGCCTGAGGGCACTGCGTCTCTGTTTAATGTAGATGTAGATTTAGTGACTGAAGTGAAGTGATATTCATTCGGAGTTGAGATTTCCCCGCTGCCCTTTAGTTTTCTCTTTTTGTTAATTGTAAATATTGTCCGTCCTCGTGTAAATAAATGTTTCGTCCAACGTATGGCTCCTTGAAGATCATCACAATCTTGCGATTCAGGTTCAAACTCAAGATGCAATATTTGAAGTCGGCGCTATTTAGCAAGTTATTCAATCTTTTGTTGATTTTGATTCTTTTTTCTTTTCGAGTGCACGCAAATGCTTAGGACTCGACTGATTGGGTTTTTATTGTTCTCTTTCCTTGATGTGTTTTTTTTGCTTTAAGTTGTTTTTTGTTAGTTATTTTGCATTCTCAGCTTATGAAAGCTCTGCCTGTATCTGTTAACTCAGTTTTTTCCCCCAAGGTCTGTGACGTCACTGACAAGAAAAGTTGTCATTCAGTACAGACAAATTGGGGACCCACTGAAATCCTTCGAAATAAAAGCTTTCCTACACATTAATATGCCAACTGAATATGCATGTGTTTTTATTCTTTTGTGTTCTCATTTCCTACAATTAATACTGATGTAATGGGCTGCTTAAAAAAGCCAAAATTTGTAGTAAAAATGTGTTGGTGATCATGTCCCTCAGACAACTTCTTTTCAGAGCTCTCAGGGATCACCATCAGTCTAAATAAGACTAGGTTTGAAACCATTCCAGTAAAGGGGGACCTGGGGGTTCTCCCCCAGAATTTTTTTTATTTTTTATTTTTTGCACAAAAAAGTGAATTGGAGCGTATTTTAGTTTCTCTCCCTGGATTCGTCACGAAGTTGGTTAGCCAAAATATGGTCAATGCTCATCGCCCCCTTACGGCCCCACCAACTGCCCAATATAAGTTAACTGCCCCTGTTGAGAATCACTGAGCTATAGCATTATATCTCTGGTTTTATTTAAGACTAGCACTGACACGCTAGACCCGGGCTTCGCCCGGGTTTCAGTTTTTTAATAAATATCACCTGGTGGGTTACAGATGGGCTTCGCCAGTCCATTTTTAAAGAAAATTATTCTGGTGCGTTAAAGATGGGCTTCGCCAGTCCATTTTTAAAAAAATTTATTCTGGTGTGTTACAGATGGGCTTCGCCAGTCCAAATGCAGAGACTCCAACTTTCAAAGATGGTTGTCAGTAGTCCTTATGAGTAAGGAAAATTTTTTTGGAAGTTGATCCTAAAAACAGTGTTGTTTCATACACCTAGTCCGATTTTTTTAGGGGTGGATCCCCTGCCATCCCCCTTGACGTCAATCTGAAACAGGTTATAATCTAACAAGATTTTTAAAAATACTGCATTAAGGTTCAGAGTGATCTATCAGTAATAATTTACAACTTAGGAACTCCTTAAGAAAAATTAGTTGAAAACACTGACTAAAATCGATATAAACGCGATCTGAGAGGTATCACTGGACTTATTAGGCTCCTCTGGTTATGCTTAAATTTTTCCTACAGTGTACTAATTACAATGTGAAAAGAAGCCAGCTTCAACTACGCGCCGGGAAAATGGTACTTACGCGAAAAATTTTTATTTTTCCGCCGAATGCGGTCCTAAACACCGGACGACGTAAATTTTTATTTTTCCGCCGAATGCGGTCCTAAACACCAGACGACGGCTTCTAACCACTATAAAGTTGTTTTTTCTACATCGCACTAACAACGCAAGAAGAAGCCGATTTCAACTTGGCGCCCGCCGCTGCGCCGTCCGAAAGAAGTCAAGGGAAGAACGGAATACCCCGCACACGAAACCCGATCGCTCGCCACCCTGTTTTATGAAGATGAAAATATCCTAAAAATAGAGCATTATTGGGATAAAACTTGCGCTTTTAAGTGCTTTGTATGATAGATTTCCGATTTTCCGTAGCTTTTTCGATGTTATCCGTAGTCCGTAGTATAACGACAGCATCAGTAGAAACTACGGAGAATCCGTAGTAGTTGGAGTCTCTGCAAATGTGAAAATAGTTAAATTAAGGAGCCACTTTTATGTTTATGCTACAACAATGGATTTTAAACTACAACAATCGATTTCAATCTGCAACAATCGAGAATATGCCTGCAATAATTAAAGTTACATCTTCTCTTATGATATTTACAACAATGGGGGGTTTCCATGAAGTTAGGCATGAAATGTGGGTTTTTAAACATAAAATTGCCCAAAAAAGTTATTGGGATGCATCGATTTTAAATTATTTTCATTTAGAAACCTTCCCTGAAGCGAGTCGATCAACGTGGTATAGTTTAATAGTTAATGTAGGTTCGAAAAACTTAAAACTATAAAGGACATACATACATACAAACATTCATTTTTATATATATAGATAGAAATGCGATTCAAATATTATTTTAAACAGAAGAACCTGATAATTTTTAAAAGGATTTTCAATATAATCAGATCATTGGAGTCAGCTTAAATTTTTAAAAATGCTTTTGTTTTTGTTTTTGGAATGAGACATTTTGTATGCTAGTGCAAAACTGTTATTTAATTACATAACTGAACTAAGTCGATGAAATAAGGTTTTCAATTTAATGTTATAGTTAGTAAGTTCTTGTCAGAATCGACTGCATGATTCCCAAACCTAGGATGTCATATCAGCAGCAAATAGAACCTAATTTTAAAAGTTTTAAATATTTATCTTACCTTCATGAACAAGCTGATGTGCTCTGCATATTAGTTTTAAGTCATTCAGGTGCATAAACTAAAAAAAATGTAAAGCAACCATTAGTAAATAATTCAGAAACTATATAAAAATTTTAAAAAGTCCTTTTTAGGGGTTTTTCCCATTTTAAGTGAAATTGGGGAGAATTTTTGGCACAGTTTTAGAATAAGTCCACTTTTGGAACGGTCACCAAATTGGCGGTATTTCACGGCCTGTCGGCCGTAAAATCGTAAGTAAACATGGCGGCCGGGTTTCAAATACGGCGGCCGGCGCCAAGGTCGCCAAAAGCGGACTTATTATAAAGCTGTGCCGAATTTTTAATCATAGAGGGAGAGTGCATAGAAATCTCCTAAAAGATCCAATCAGCTATGGATAGTTTTCCTCCCATAAACTAATTTTAAGACCAAGGAACTGGAATGATATAGACTGAGAAAATGATGCGTTTTCCTTACTTATTTATGGTTTCTAATAAAATTGATTATCAGATTTTTTCCTGGAATCGCAGGCAAATCCTGATAATCAGTTAACGTAGAATACTAAGGTCTAACTCGATTAAAGCAAAAATATATTTATTTTTATGTTAAAGATTAAGTTCTTTTACTCAAAAAGTCCTAGTTGTATTCTGTCTCTGATGATTAGGACTCAGATAATTGAGGCTTTACAGTACAGTAATATCCCAAACTCACACGATATAATGATATTTGAAGACTATTATTTAATTATTAATCTCAGAAAATACAAAAAGAGACGGTATTAATGAGTTAATACCTTTTATGTTATTTTGAGGAAGAAGGTTTTAAAAAATGAAACATAGAAATGTGATGAATTAAAGACTGTTTCAAAAAAATTAAAAACTATTTCCCTTAAAAATTTCTTGATAACAGGTTAAAGTTTTTCTACGCCTCGTTTTGTCTTAAAAATCCGTTAGATCTATCCTTTCTAAAATTTTTAATCCTTTTTAATAGAATCCAGAACCTCGCTTAAATTTAAAACCATCATTTGATTCTCTGTTTAAAGGGGATCATGAGATACAGCGGGGAAATGTTTCAGAACATGATACAAACAGAATTTATTTTATTGAGTGAGAACTAATATTCTTTTATTTTCACCTTTTCTAAGAAACAGTGTTTCCATTTCGTGAGGAAGGAACTTAGTTAACAAAAAATGAATAAATTTAAAAAATAATATTTGAGCAGATAAAAGTGGAAAATAGCGCAATCTTTAAAGACAATTTTGAAAAAAATTTAAAATTTTCAAATTGTGTAACTTCGAATTTGCACAAGTCAGGTAGCGTAAGTCAAGGTATTACTGTACTTAAAAATATGTTTTTTGAGCTACATTAGACGGGGTTGCTACTCAAGTCCTAAAATTAAACTCCCTGTATTCTCCCTATCCACTTTCTATCTATTAAAAACATTTTTTCCAAGCTTCTATCAACTAGTGCAAAATTTCTCCGAATACAAGCCTGAGAACACCAGCGCATATTAGATGCTACAACACATGACTCTGGTTGGTTTGGGTTTTATGGTGCAAGGTCCCTGTATCGGAAATTCTGCACCAACAATTGTTAAAAATATATTTAAAATTAAAAGTCATCAAACCAAGTTTCAAACCAATATAAAGGATGAAGTTTATTTAAAAGGTTTGCAAGATGCAGACTAGGGTGTCCCTTAAAAATCGAAAGTCGGGGAAACTTTTGCCTTTTGGTATCCTAAGAAAGTGTGCAAAATCTTAAATTGATCAGAAAATATTAACACCTGCCTCAAACGGTCTAAAGTTGAGAAATTTTGACATTTTTCTCATTTTTTCGAAAATTTTTAAAAAGGCCTTTAAATATTATTTTGTTTAATAATAGGCCTTTAAAACACCTAAATATTCATATTTGACGGTTTTTCATTCCAAGCTGGGCGAAATTACCCAGTTTTTAGACTGGTCACCAATCGGAAAATCATCAAATTTGCCCATTTAAACTGATAATAGAGGATACAAAAGTCAGTGGGGAATGACTTATAACCACGTAATTCCATAACTAGGTACCATTTGTAGAGAGCCTGTATACGAGAGAGACGACAACTCGCTTAAAAGCGTCTCTGCGCATCCAGTTCTGTCCAAACTGTATCATGCCGCTTGTCTCGAGTCCAATACTAATCCTATGGAGGGAACCGGCTGTGGCGAACAGAAAACCTGTTTACTGATCTGCACGCGCTATACTGAGTTGTCGCCTCTCTTGCATACAGGCTCTCTAACCATTTGTAGATGATATTGATGTGTAGATAAATTATCTGGAGCTAAAATGAATTACTAGCATTATAATTACAGGCGCCATATTGGATTGCATTACCCCTTAAAAAAGTTCTGGGATAAATTGTATGGGCATTGTGGAAGATTGCATGTACAGTTATTTAAAACAATTGTAATTTTACCTAGTAGTAGTAGACTAGTAGATTTGTAGATATAATTATTATAGTAGATTTGCCGTGTGGCAACAGTCTGTTAATTCTTTTAATATTCTTTAAAATTGTTTAGAATATAATGTTGTAATTTACTTTCGGACTTGGAAACTTAAATTGATAATTAAATATCATCATTCATCTGTTGAAGTTGTATTCATTTGAGTGATTGGATTTAAGGTCGTCCGTTAAGTAATTTTAACCAGCTATTTGACATCATTCATCTGTTGAATTAGTATTCATTTTAGTGATTTAAAGTTAGCAGTTATTTGACATCATTCATCTGTTGAATTAGTATTCATTTGAGTGATTTGAGGTAAAGTAGTCAGTTATTTGACATTTTTATGGCGTCCGTCTGACAGGACATTGCATCTGATTATAAATATGTTTCAAGCGGCAAAAGGATTCCAAAAAGAAGACCTTCTTATCGTTGTTGAAATTGGCGAAGTACTGCCACCAAAGGTTACAATATCAGCTCTGAAGTATCTTATTTTAAAAAGCAAAGAATATTTGAATGATCCAGATTTTGTTGAAGATATTTTGGTAACGACTGTAAACTGTCGAAAACAAAGAGAAGAAGTAAAACGAAAAAAGTTAGAATATGAAGAAAAACGCAAACAATTAGAAGAAAGAATAAGACAATATGAAGAAAGAGAAAAAGTAAGACAAAATGAAGAAAGAATAAGACAACATGAACTGGAGTTGGCGAGGCTTCAAGCTAGGTCACCAATAACAAGTGAGTCTCACAACCTTGTTATTGCTAGTGCTAAGAAGCAATTTAATCTACCAAAATTAGAATTAAGACAATTTAGTGGAGAAATAAAAGATTGGTTGTCCTTTTGGGGTCAGTTTGAACAAATTCATAAGGATGAAGACGTTGCACCGGAAAACAAATTTCAGTACCTCATTCAAGCGACTACTGCTGGATCTCGTGCACGAGAAGTAGTAGAAAGTTTTCCGCCAACTGGTGCAAACTATGCCAAAGCAGTTGATAGCCTAAAATCTAGATTTGGCAGAGAGGACCTTTTGGTCGAAGTATATGTGCGAGAACTGCTAAAGCTAATACCGTCTGTTCAAAAGCATGAAAATATTACATTGACGTCTCTCTATGATAAAGTCGAACCATTACTGAGATCTTTAGAGACTTTAGGAGTTACGACAAGCAAATGTGTGTCGACATTATTTCCCATGGTTGAGTCAAGTTTTGAAGAAGAGTTCCTGAAAGCATGGAACAGAAGTGCTTCATCTATAGCCTCAACTGATGCCAAAGAGCGATTAATGAATCTAATGGTTTTTTTGAAGAAAGAAACTCCCGAAAAGAAAGAGGAGGAGGAAGAATCTAAATCATCTGATAATGCAGTTTCTGAAGAGAAAGAGGCTGAAAAAGAAACAAAAGCTAAAAATGATGAATCTTACACTGAAGAGGAAGATGTCCCTAAGAAGAATGAAAGGAAGGCTGCTCCGAAAGTAAAAGCTATGAAACGTGGAAGGAGACCTGCCAAGCCAAAAGCTAAAGCTACCCCTGACAAACGACGAGGCAAAGCTGCTGTATCCAAATATGCCAAGAATTCTAGCTCTGAAGAAAAGATGGATATAGGTTCTTGTTCTGAAGGTGATGCTTCTAAAAAGGAAGGTCAAAAAGCTGAGAAACGTGGTGGTCGTCAGACGAAACCAACCAAGTACATTAAAGGCGATGGTTTCAAAGTTGAAGATAACCAAAACAATGAGAAAGAAGACTACGGGCCTGAAATAAAGACTAACCCCAAAGAGAAACCCACGTTGGACTGTCAAGTGATAAACTGGTGTTTTAAAGGAGGTGGAACTCTATCCTAGAAAGGACAATATTCCTAAAGTTGCATGATTAAGAATTTCCCAAAGTGAAAGAATCTGCCCACCCCAAAACCTTTATCCTTTAGAAGTGTCAGCAAAATGCGAAATTGATATTCTGGAAGTGACCTCAAGGAAAAGAGACTTAACTGTTAATAATAGTCCTGATTCTGTAAAATTCCCTGATACTTCTGAAGATAGCTCACTTATCAAAAGTAGATTTGTAAGAACCAAGAAAATTTCAATGTGCGTTTGGACTTATGAACTTTATATTAGAGTGACTTTAGATTTTGGAAAATATTGTAATGCTAAATTTATGTTGCAAAGTTCCATTTGGAGGGATCACTTTGCAAGGGGGGAATATGTGGAAGATTGCATGTACAGTTATTTAAAACAATTGTAATTTTACCTAGTAGTAGTAGACTAGTAGATTTGTAGATATAATTATTATAGTAGATTTGCCGTCGTGTGGCAACAGTCTGTTAATTCTTTTAATATTCTTTAAAATTGTTTAGAATATAATGTTGTAATTTACTTTCGGACTTGGAAACTTAAATTGATAATTAAATATCATCATTCATCTGTTGAAGTTGTATTCATTTGAGTGATTGGATTTAAGGTCGTCCGTTAAGTAATTTTAACCAGCTATTTGACATTCATCTGTTGAATTAGTATTCATTTGAGTGATTTAAAGTTAGCAGTTATTTGACATCATTCATCTGTTGAATTAGTATTCATTTGAGTGATTTGAGGTAAAGTAGTCAGTTATTTGACAGGCATGTTTGGTATTGGGCAATGCGTATTTGAGTTTTCTAATCTCAGTTAATCCTAATAATATCCTTAAACCTTTTTGAAAGCTCTTTACTCAATTCGAATGGCCAGCATATCTTTTATTACATAACTATAGATGAGAAAATTCTAAATGCATAATAGGGGCAAGAGAAATTATAAATAAATATTGAAAAACTATACTTCAGTATATACAGAAGTATTGTATTATTGAAAAGTTGAAGTTGTGATAGAAAATTAACCAACTCTTCATAATGATTGAGCCTACTGCACCCAGATTATAAGTCATTAACCATGTTTATAGATCTTGTATTTTATAATTTTATGCATAATCATAAAAACTTCCTGCAATTCAGCAAATTAGTAACATAAAAAGCCGATTAAACACTGGTATTTGGTTCTTAGCTAGGATAATTTTAAATACTAACTATAGTTTCTTTAACTTCAACTTCGATTAGTATTTTTTCGCACTATATAATTTTCATTTAGGATAGAACGGCCTAATCTGGCCCTTGTCCCATAAAACCCATCAATTTTCATTAGAAATTAGGTTTCAAGTTGATTTTTTGATAAATTTATTTTTTAAGTAAAATAATTTAAACTCTCAGTATTTTTTAAGAGTCTAAACTGTATAAAATTTTCCAGAGTAAAGTGTAGCTGACTTAAAAACTGACTTTAAAAAAAGGACTGGTTTCAGCAACCATAGTCAATATTTAACATATTTTCATCCAGGGTTGTTACGTTTAAAACACTTTGTTTTAAACATGTTTAAAACAAAGCAAAAAAAAAACATTGTTTATTTTTTCATTTATTTAAACATTTTCATGTATGGATCACCCAGAGCCTAAAAAGATGGTGCCAAGTGTATAAGGCTTGGGTACAAACCACCAAATCGCCATGACATAGGCAGTACATAGCTTGATAAAGAGCATGATGCTGTGACGAAAACTTAAAAAAATAATTTAAAAGAACGAACTGTTTGTGGTGTATTTAAAAGTATAGCTTTATTAATCTAATTTCAATCTGAAAAGTCAAATTTAAATTTTTAAAAATCATGGATTTTTTATCATTTCTATGTCGAGGGTAAAAAAACAAATAAAATGTTTTTAACAAAAAAACACATTTAAAATAAATAAAACATGTTTTTTATTAAAAAAACATGTTTTTTTCCAACCATGTTCTCATCACAATATCAGTATCCAATCGGTTTTTCATGTTTTACAGGAATATTTTATCTCTTATGTACTATAAAATCATGATAAAGCAAAAAACAGGCTTTAAACATAGTGAATGGCTTATATTCTGAGTGCAGTAGGATCAATCATCATGTAGAGCAGGTTAATTTTGTTTGACCTTCAATTTTTCAACTAAGTTACAGAATACAATACTTCTGTATGTGCGGAAGTCTAGTTTTTCAATATTGTTCTAGAATTTCTCATTATGCATTTAGAATTTTATCATCTATAATGTAATAAGAAATCTGCTGGCCATTCAAACTGAGTAAAGAGCTTTCAAAAAGTGGTTTAAGGATTTTATTACTATTAACTGATATTAGAAAACTCAAATACGCATTGCCAATAACAAACATGCCAAAACATTTATCCCAGAATTTTTTTAGTGGTAATGTAATCCAATATGGCGCCTGTAATTAAAATGCTGGTAATTAATTTTAGCTCCAGGTAATTTATCTACACATCAATATCGTCTACAAATGGTACCTAGTTATGGAATTATGTGGTTAAAAGTCATTCCCTACTCTGACTTTTGTATCATCTATTCTCAGTATAAAATAGGCAAATTTGATGATTTTCCGATTGATGACCAGTCTAAAAACTGGGTAATTTCGCCTAGCTAGGAATGAAAAACGGTCAAATATGAATATTTAGATGAGTTAAAGGCCTATTATTTGACAAAATAATATTTAAAGGCATTTTTAAAAATTTTCGAAAAAAAATGAGAAAAATGTCGAAATTTCTCAACTTTAGGCCGTTTGAGGCACGTGTTAATATTTTCTGATCAATTTAAGATTTTGCACTTTCTTAGGATACCAAAAGGAAAAAAATAGGGGGTGTCGCAAAAGTTTCCCCAACTTTCGATTTTGAAGGGACACCCTAATGCGGGTGTGAAGTCTGTAGCCTATACGCAATTCATAAAAAGTATACAGTAAAAACAATTTCAGAGATGCCAGCATCTTTTCAATTGTATATGAAATTATATGTCGTTAATTATTCTGACGGCATTTAAAAATTGAAATAATGATGGATAATGCTGAGGACCTAAAAGTTACGTTAGTACAGGTGATTGAGTTTTAAAATAGTGAACATAGTAAAATAGGGCATGAGGTTAAAATGTGCTAATAGTTAAAATATTCTGGCAATGAGAGCAAGTCGGTGGCGGTTCCCCAGCCAAAAGGAACCGATGCATGACTCAGGAATGGCCTATTCTAAAATGTGTTAGGAGGATACACATGACTCTAAACCATGTAAAGTACTAGTTTTTTTCCCACATAACGATAGGAACACAAGAAGCCCATATTTCGGATGGACAAAAAGACGCTCTCGGGAATGGAGATGGTGTTCTTTGTTTCTTTTGAAGTTATGGCCAAAAACTAGCAGCTTAACCACGATGTGATGAGAGAAAGAGTAGGTTTCGGGTTGGGTGATTTCCTATTTCTCTGAGTTTTCCAGCTTTCATAAAAAATCCTTAATTTCCCTGTATTACCCCTGTTTTTGAGATTTTAAAATTATCTGTACTTTCTGTTGCGTATCAACCCGTTAGACTTAACTTCAAACACTAATCAGATTCTATAATTCACTATTCTACACATACTTGTATAATATACACGAACGCGCGAACGGCGTTCGCAGAAAATTTTGCCCTCTCTGCAGAAAAATTACAAAGAAAATTTTTTTTCAGAAATTTTTCTGCAGAAAAAATATGAAAACAATTTTTTTAGAATTTTTTCTGCAATAAAACTACTAAAAAAATTCTTTTTAGAAATTTTCTGCAGAACTGGATGGATTTTAATGCATTTTACCTGGTAAAATAAGGTATAAAATATATTGAAAAATTTAAAAAAGAAATTCTAAAGCCATAACTCCACCCGTGCAAGGCCAGGTATATTAACTAGTTGATTAAATTTTTCAATCCTGCCGATCTATCAAAGATTTCACATCTTTCACTTTTAGATAGAGCAGTTATTAGGAATCTCCAATTATGATAAAAAATACAATGATGTAAATTATTTAAAAGTTTTAAAATCACTAGTATGAAAAATTAGTATCAATGTAAGCACAGATAAAAATTATTACAGTCCCAATTTGGGTATTTCAGTAATAATGTGCTTTTTTAGAGAGAGGGATTTAAAAATATGTAAATTCTTGCAGACAATTTTTTGGAAAAATTTAAGTTCGCAGAAAGGTTTTCATTTTATACAAGTATGATTCTATACAATCTAAAAAAGTTGGTAAATCCTTACTTCGTGTGTAACTTTTGATCCAAACAACCATCCCGCCCCACGAGGACTGATAGACCATGAATCAACTTCTTCAGGATCAGACCATACAAGATGTTTCAAAGAGTTAAGGCAACAAATAAATAACATACATTTTTCTTTTAATAGTAACTATAATTTCCAAGAGCAAATTTTCATTTTCAGACATTAATAATGAGTGCACTAAACCATAATCTTAGATTTTTTAAGCATATAAAAGGGAAAAAACAGCATAAGCAAAAGGGATGGCAAGGGTGTTTCTATGATAGAACCCGCTTTTAAGTTAATTTTAACATATTTATCCATGAACAAATTTTTTCACAACCTCAAAACTGTAACACAACTTCAGACAAGATGGAAGATGGATAGAACAAATATATATGTTACATACAATGATAAATCTGTGCAATATTAGTAATGCCTGCATATTTTGTGGGCAATATATATATATATATATATATATATATATATATATATATATATATATATATATATATATATATATATATATATATATATATATATATATATATATATATATATATATATTAGGGTGGTCCTAAGTATAATGGTAAAAAATTTTTTTCGGAATTTTTGAAGTCGCACCCCCTAAATTTTTTACTTATGGGGTAGTAAATAACTGGTAAAAATTTTATCCGAATCGGTAAATATTAACACGTGCCGCAAAAGGGATGAAAATCTGAAAAAACATCAAAATTCTCAAAACTTTGAAAAATCATAAAATTCATTTAAAATACATTATTTGATATATTTCAATACTTTTTTAACAGAAAATGCTTAACCATGAAGAATATTTGACTTTATAGCCGTTTACCATTTTTTAAAGGTGTTGTATTTGCTCCTCATTATGCGTTAAAATATTGTTTTACTCCCCAATGAGCTGAATTCCCCTTTCTGCAGAAACATTTACAACAGACTATTACTGACGACTTTAAATCCTTCCTGATAATATCATCACAAGAGTTCCACGTTAAAGTATTTCTAGAAATAACTAAAACCTAACTAGAGATAACTTAAAAACCTTCGAAAAAAGTTTTCGGTTCATTTTGCCCCAAAATCGACTAGATTTATCTCAGAGTTCTGCCAGTTTTTCACAACTAATTTGCGACCACTATGATACATGGGTGGATTCTTTCTCTTTAAACTCTTTGGCAACTCATTGTTGTGTGGGGACAATCGCATCGAAAAAGGCTAAGGCAACTGTCTCCTCCATCAAGAAACCCTCCATGAGTAATCATTTTCAATGCTGCCATAGACATTTTCATTAATTCCCCTGTATAGAAAACAGGCCCTCGTGAATTTCAAATCTTTAAATGTGGCTTTGTGAGCCATTTACACATCAAACTAGATCCAATATATAAATATACTCGTACCTTTTAATCCTTGTAGTTCTCGATTATCCATAATTAACCTCATTTCTAAAAATAAAAATTGCTATAGTCATCCACCTAGCTACCTAGCAGGATGGAAAGCACCAACGTAGTCTAAATTTAATCATTTTTGCTTCTCGATTTTCTAAAAGTGCTATAGTCAACTGTAGAAATCTTTATAGCCAAACCTCGGTCGGTGTTCAAGAGCACTTAAGTTCAAACTTAAGAATTTCTTCTTTGTCTCATCCGATTGTGTGTTTCCAAAGATTTTTTGAAAACATTTGAATAAAAGTACATAAGGTCCAAGGGATACAGTAACACAAGCTTCAAATGCCTTATTTTAACACCAATTCATAAATAAACACTAATTTCAGAAAATAAAAATATATTATTTGAACTTAAGCTTATAAAATTCAGAGTAAATTTCTATGTAAGGCTTTTAATTATAATGAATTACATTTAAAAGCTAATTTTCATTGCTTTGAACATGACATTTAAGTTTTGTTTTTTGTCCCAACCCTCGTTGGCAGTGGCGGATCTACGGGGGGGGCTTTCGGGCTGAAGCCCCCCCAAAACGTCTAATAATTTACTAAGTTTGTCAAAACGCAAAAAAATTATATCCGAATTTCGGATGAGGCGTACCAAAACGAGTTGAAAAAGTGGGGTTTTTGACTTAAATTTCCAAAAAATTTCTGGGGAAGGACCCCCAGATCCCCCTTTTAATGGTTTGAGTAGGATAATTCACTGCAATTTCCGTATTACCATTGACAAGAAGATTCAATTGGATTATGAAAATTCTTAGCCCCCCCCCAAAAACCAAATCCTGGATCCGCCACTGCTCGTTGGACCCAACCCTCGTCCACTTTACCTTAAATCCTCCATTGGAATATACTTAGAATAATGCCTAAAATATATGCAGTAACCCTAGTGTTGGAGGTTTTCAAGTTTATCTCAAAATACATGAAGATACCGGCTTTGAAAGTTCTTTTTATGAACGCCCGCCAGCGTCTACTGTCATGCCGCGTAAATGGCACCGGAGCCGGCTTGTCTCCCTGAGTGGTGACGGACTCTTGCGCTTTTACCGTAGTATAACTTCAATCGCTTTGCGGCACGGTTTAATATTAAAATATTTAAAAAATATTTGGTATACTTTCATTTCATACCTTAAGGAAAAAAGTTAGGGGTTGCGACCGAAGAAATTCCGAGTTTTAAAAATTAGGACCACCCTAATATATATATATATATATATATATATATATATATATATATATATATATATATATATATATATATATATATATATACAGGGCTCGATTTCTAAAAAAAGAGGTACCGGAACGGTAAACTTAACCAAAACTTAAGTATTTATTTTCAAATTTAAATTGGTAAAATAAATTCAAACGTGTTGTACTAGATTAGGAAGAGTTTTATCAAAACTTAATTATTAATTGTATAAGAGACGATGAACTCTTTATAAACCTTTTTTTACAGTGGGTAAAACTTTTTTTTCCAACAGGGTGCCTCTTATAGGAGGTGAGACGGCTTATCATCAATGAACCATTAGTGTTGTATATTTTGCCAATTAAAAGAATATAATGCGTAGTTAAAGTCCTTAAATGGTAGAATTTAAGTTTCTTTGCAAATTTGCCCAGCGATCTGGAAAATCTTGTTCAAATAAAAAAGAATTAACACCGGTAGCGAATTGAGGGTAGTTCAAATGGGGGTCACAATCATGTTTTAAAAGAACACTTATGTAAAAACCTTACAATTAAATCACAAATATTGTTATTTGCAAAAGAGATAAAAAAGATTGTTATTTGCATTAAAAATATTTAAAAAAATTTGAAATATGCCTTTTGATATTTTTTCATAGGATTCTTACTGTTAAAAACGTAATCTGAAAAAAAATTGAAAAGTTGAGTTCTATGTACAAAAAGGGGGTCTGGGGGTTCTCCCCCGAAAAATTTTGGAAATTTGACAATAAAAACAGGGTTTTAATTAATTTAAGGACTTTTTTCGTACATAGAAAAGTATCCAATGGCCTGATGAATGGGTCTCGCGTGCCGTTGTTAGGAGACCCCTGAAATAGAATATAATTTTTTTTTCCCGAAAAAGAGGTTCCGGAACGGCGTTCCGGACCGTTCCGGCTGAAATCGAGCCCTGTATATATATATATATATATATTAGGGCGGGCCAAAAAAACTTTCTATTATATTTTGAAACGCTATACAGCGGAAAACTTGCCTCTGGGGTAGAGAAGTAAAATGCAACAAAAATTTTTAAAATCGGTTAAAAATTGCAATAGCGCATTGCACCTAAAGTTTGAAAAAATAGGCTATTTTCATTACTTTTCAAAAAAATCAAATTAAATCAAATAACTTTTATAAAAAGTATCTATTGGCATATAATAGAATAAAAATGTGGAGAAAACATATTTAATTGAAAAAAGGTGGTATTTTACAATTAATTGGTAGTATAAAAACATCTAAAAATACACGTTTTTACCAGAAATCCACATATTTCGTATGAAAAAAAAATATGAAAAACAATTTTTCATTACTATACTACCTTTCTAGCTATCACTCAGTAACCCCCTTAACAGTTAAAACATGTTTTACAGTTCGCTTCACGATCGGAGCTCGCTCATTGCACAACAAACCGCATCACTATCTCTCGCTGAAATAAAAACGTATTTTATATTTTGAAACGCTATACCCCGGAAAACTTGCCTCTTGAGTAGAGAAGTAAAATGCAAAAAAATTTTTTAAAATCGGTTAAAAATTGCCTTTGTAAAAGGGTCCTAAAATTTGAAAAAATATGCTATTTTCATAACTCTTAAAAAATCAAATGACATCTATAAAAAGTATCTAAAGGCATAAATTAGAAGAAAAATTTTAAGTAAATTTTATTTAATGGAAAGAAAGATGGTATTTTACAATATAAGGTTGCACAATAAGGTTACACTTGGCATTTCGCCTTTTGTTTTCTTCAAAAATCGCATTTTTCGATTGAATTAAAAATTTATTTTTCCTGATGGTGCATAGTTTGGTTTGTAATAAAATGTAGTCCTTTACTGGTTATTAACTTCTTTTGGTATTTTGAAAGAAGACTTGATTGAAAAATTATAAACGTTGAAAAAATGTTGATATATTGAAAAAATATATACGCAAATCCTCAGAAGCACTCTAAATATTCTCTTTGCATAACCCCTAATGATAATTACTGAAAATTAATCGATCGGGGAGTTAGAAAAATATACAAGTGTAAGAATCTGCTGTTAAGAATTGGCATTTATTTCTCCATAAATCAGGTGAAAAAATAAAAATTATAGATTTTTAAATTTTAAACATCATTCTTACCTGTTTAGATCCTTTGAGACAAAAAAGGTCCAAAAAATTAAAGAAAATAGGAATTAACTTGAATTTTTGCATCTCATAAAAATCCCCTCAAATACTATACCCCAAACACCGATGTTCCCATTTGGGAACATATACGTTGTGTTGGTAATAACTCTCCAAAATTGGAATATTAAGCTATTCTGTCAAGCCGAATGGGAAGATGTGTACTTAAGCTACCTAAACACAACAAAATTATTTAAAACTAAATTTAATTAAAATTTTCACAATTTGAAACTTGTGCAACTTTTGGAAGAGCCAAAAATCTCTAATTTTGATGTAAATTCTACAAAAGAGATTAAATTGCACGTGAAAAACTTTTGCATGTAAAATAACTTCATATCTTTGAGTTGCTTTCTACCATGTATCAAATTCCTACACATGAAAAATTAAGTAGTAAAAAAATTCCTTAAAATGATGTTCCCATTTGGGAACATCGGCAGGTAAAAGGTTAATAACTTTTCTGGCAAAAATCTAGATGTTTCTATCACTTCAAACACGTGTCCAGGTCAAATTTATAACCATTTACTTTTCTAAATAAAGAATCATACAGACAAATTAATTTGATTTTAATATAAAAGAAATTGAAATCTTTTGTTCATCTGTTGGATTATCAGTACTAAAATACAGTTTATGTTATAGTACTGATAAATAATCCAACAGAGGAACATAAGATTCTTTCAAACTACCAAAAGAAGTTAATAACTAGTAAAGGACTACATTTTGTTACAAACCAAACTATGCACCATCAGGAAAAACAAATTTTTAATTCAATCGAAAAATGCGATTTTTGAAGAAAACAAAAGGCGAAATGCCAAGTGTAACCTTATTGTGCAACCTTATATTGTAAAATACCATCTTTCTTTCCATTAAATAAATTTTACTTAACATTTTTCTTCTAATTTATGCCTTTAGATACTTTTTATAGATGTCATTTGATTTTTTAAGAGTTATGAAAATAGCATATTTTTTCAAATTTTAGGACCCTTGTACAAAGGCAATTTTTAACCGATTTTAAAAATTTTTGTTGCATTTTACTTCTCTACTCAAGTGGCAAGTTTTCCGGGGTATAGCGTTTCAAAATATAAAATACGTTTTTATTTCGGCGAGAGATAGTGATGCGGTTTGTTGTGCAACGAGCGAGCTCCGATCACGAAGTGAACTGTAAAACATGTTTTAACTGTTAAGGGGGTTACTGAGTGATAGCTAGAAAGGTAGTATATTAATGAAAATTGTTTTTCATATTTTTTTGTTTCATACGAAATATGTGGATTTCTGGTAAAAACGTGTATTTTTAGATGTTTTTATACTACCTATTAATTGTAAAATACCACCTTTTTTCAATTAAATATGTTTTCTCCACATTTTTATTCTATTATATGCCAATAGATACTTTTTATAAAAGTTATTTGATTTAATTTGATTTTTTTTAAAAGTAATGAAAATAGCCTATTTTTTCAAACTTAAGTGCAATGCGCTATTGCAATTTTTAACCGATTTTAAAAATTTTTTTTGCATTTTACTTCTCTACCCCAGAGGCAAGTTTTCCGCAGTATAGCGTTTCAAAATAAAATAAAAAGTTTTTTCGGCCCACCCTAATATATATACAGTAACGGACCCTTTATCCGGGAACCCAAAATCCGGAGGGACCCGAAATCCGGCTTGCGTTTATAATTTGTTTTTTTTTTATATTTTGAAGAATTTTTAGTGAGTAAATGCTGTTACGACGCGCAATGGTTGCGCGCGTCTTTTGCGACATCGTCTCGGTGCGGAATGTGACGATTCGGTGCGGGCCGACGCGGCCGAATTGTGTCGTCCCCGCGCTTAAGCGGACGCTTCTTGCCGCGAGGACCCACGCCGGAAGTTTTTTTACTGGATCCGTACGATTGGATGCGCCGCGCCTTTTGCGACATCGTCTCGGTACGGAATGGGACGATTCGGCGTGGCCGAATCGTATCGTCCCCGCGCTTAATCGGCCGTTCCAAAATCGGCTGCTGCCTCACTATCGGTTCTTGCCGCGACGACCCACGTACTTTGCCGGAAGTTTTTTTTGCTGGATGCGTTACGATTGGAACGGAGTATATCGTTTCAGCGGGTATTTTGGTTTTACTAAAGCAGCTGCGTCTTTAATGGCGTTTTTTACGGAACGGACCCGAAATCCGGAAAATTCCGAATTCCGGGATGATGTCGGCCCCGAGCTTGCCGGATAAAGGGTCCGTTACTGTACTATACAGGGTGTTTCAAAATTGCGTTGCACGGCTTTTATTCGGAACCAGCCCCTCCTAGGGTCATGGAAGTAAGGTCTACCCCTAGGTAAGTGACCCTGGAGAATCCATTGAGAGGACTTACAGCGCCCCTAGTGGCGAAATTAAAAAGTTAAAAAAATTAATTTAAAAACTAAAGGAGAAAGAGCAAAAACCTCAGTGAGAGTATTGTTGCCAACGTCAAGAAGAAGTCGCTGAAAAAAATTGTTTCAAAATATCTTGAATATTCGCGGAGATATTAGCATGTGAAAATAGCACTTTTTCAGGGGTCAAAAAGTAAAAAGTTGGCATATTTCCAAATTTTTCAGTGTTAATGTGTAGTTTTTTGTTTGTTTAGTTGAAAGGAAGCAAAATTTAATAAAAGAATCAAAAAAATTTGCAAATATGCGAACTTTTTATTTTTTGACCCCTGAAAAAGTACTATTTTCACATGCTAATATCTCCGCGAATATTCAAGATATTTTGATCAAATTTTTTTCAATGAGTTCTTCCTGACGTTGGCAACAATACTCTTATTGAGGTTTTTGCTTTATCTCCTTTAGTTTTTAAATTAATTTTTTTAACTTTTTAATTTCGCCGCTAGGGGCGCTGTAAGTCCTCTCAATGGATTCTCCAGGGTCTTTTACCTAGGGGTAGACCTTACTTCCATGACCCTAGGAGGGGCTGGTGCCGAATAAAAGCCGTGCAACGCAATTTTGAAACACCCTGTATAGCCGTGCAACGCAATTTTGAAACACCCTGTATATATATATATATATATATATATATATTAACACTTATCTTGTACATTACATTAGTTAATAGCATTCTCATAAAGATACTGTTATAGAGTTTGAGAAACCCAAAACCAAACACTAATGCAATTGAATATGGTAAAAGGATATCACAAAAGGCTCCTTTATGAGGTATTTCTTGATTTCTTTCAATGGTTCTAATTTGGTCTAAAGTCCTGATCAATGGAGACAATCCACCATGCACACATAGTACTTGATCATCAATTATCTAAAAATTAAACATGCCAAAAATGAATATTTAAATAATTTGCAATGGCTAAATAACCTAAAATTGTTTTAATATGGACAAATGTGAGAAATAGTAGGAAGTAACTAGTGATGAATACAAATTTTAGTTTTATAGGTATCAATTTTTTATAGGTATCAAAAATACAGTTTTTCCTTGAAACTTTAGGGATTTACAAGGAGTGATCCTCTTTGATGTAACCTAAAGTGTCTCAACATTAGTTAAAATGCTACTTTTAAGGGCAAAATTCAAAAATTTTTCTGGAATAGGAACCCCTAAACCCCCTAGAAATTTTCCAATTCATAATACTATAAACTTTTTTCCTTGAAAATTCTGGCGCTTACAATGAGTGGTGCCAGTACCCTCTATAGCAGGGGTCGGCAAGTAATTTTACGTGGAGTCCAAATAATTTTGAAAATTTTCATCGAGGTCCGGAGAAAAAAATAGGTTACTATTACTACTTTAAATTGTTATCTTCCAAATGACATATATTTTAACAACGATGTAGTTTGAGTATGCTACCCGCTTGTTTTAATACTATTAGAAGTTTTCACATTAAAAATGGGGGTTTACCCAGGAAATTTTTTGAAATTTGCGGCTTAATAAGCGGGTCAAACTAACTTTTGAAGTGTAAAAATACATATTAATGATTTTTAAAACGTTTTGGCGGTCCACAAAATAACCCCACGCGGTCCGGATGCGGACCGCGGTCCGCCAGTTGCCGACCGCTGCTCTATAGCTTAGAAAGCCCAAACACTGATTGCTGACGTCAGCAAGAGAAACTTCTGTAGCTGAGCCTCTTAACTACAGAGGATAATGCTACTGAGCCTCTCAGCCTACCTCTGATTGGAGAGGCCGGGCGAGCTTCAGCCTTCGCTTACTGACGTCGGCAATCAGTGTTTGGGCTTTTTAAGCTATAGAGCAGGGGTCTGCAACTGGCGGACCGCGGTCCGCATCCGGACCGCGTGAAGTTATTTCCTGGACCGCCATACCATTTTGAAAATAATTTATTTGTACTTTTACTGAACAAATATTAGCTTTGACATGCTTTTTAAGGGTCTAATTTGAAAAAATTTCCTGGGGGAGACCCCAGACCCCCATTTTCATGTAAAAACTTCTAATCATATTAAATTTAACAATTTTATTTAGAAGGTAGCATACTCAAATTACATCTTTGTAAAAATTTATGTGCAACTGAAGATAACAATTTAAACTAGTAATAGTAGCCTATTTTTTCTCCGGACCCCGATGAAAAATTTTCAAAATTATTTGGACTCCAAGTAAAATTACTTGCCGACCCCTGCTATAGAGGGTACTGGTGGTGCTCTTTGGGTGGAATTTAAAAGGCTTCAAAATGAGCTAAAACACTATTTAGTGGGGCAAATTTTCAAAAATTTTCTGGGGGAGGACCCCCCAGACCCCCCTTCTACTGGGTGTTGACATTTTTACACAATTTTTTAATTTAGTGCACAAAAATTAAAACCTTACGAAGTCATCTCACCTAAAACTTAGTATTCCTAAGATTAGACCTCAGAAAAGATGTTGAGTAACCCCCTAAACAAAAATCTGGCTACGGGACTGGTAAACCCCCTCACCCTATTAGTTGCTTACATTAAAATTTGAACAGCTCATAATAGCTATTTAGTTATTTGTGAAACTCAGCCCCCCCCAGACAAAAATCCTGGATTCGCCACTGAACAAATTAAAAAGTAAAAAGACTAGAAGAAACATGTGGTCATAAACTTTTTCTGAAAATCTAACACTTACTGCTGCTATGGTGAGAAGATCAAATACTTTACAGCAATAGCGCCAAGCATTGGCATTTCCATATTTAGTTTGACACTCATCTTAAATAAAAAAAATAAACACATCATTACATAGTTTTTTTATCACAGCTGGTTGGAAAGAAAAAAAGGGGTACTTATGGATAAATCAAGCACAAGCAACAAGTGTTCCAATAAAGCACAAAAAATTTATCCATATATCACATTAAGCAATGTTGATTTTAATTGATTTTATATTGTCAAGAGTATTTGTAAAATTAATGGTTGATTAAAATTTAATGGTTACGGGTCATTCCAAAGTGACTAACCTAACATTCAGACTAGGGTTTGTCATTCAGACCCGGGAAACCGGGGTTCCTTAGAATTTTTAGGCCGGGACACGTCCCGGGATTCCCTCAAAGTTTTAAATTTCTTTAACAAGGCTACAAACGCTTGAAAATTGTTCCTGATGGCATGAACAAATATTTCCTTTCCTTGGAAGAGAATTATAAATTAGTGGAAGTGAGGTGGTTTAAGTCAATCATCAGCTGAATTAAATTATCTCCCACTCCTAGAACTTAATAGCTAAAAGCAATAAACAAGGAACTTGCCGATTTGTATAATAATACAATGCTTGTATGTTGACATAAATGGTGAAACTTAGTTACTCATCATATCAAGGATTTTTATTCTTTAGTATGTTAGTGATAAGAGATACAAATCCTAACTCCCAGCACGAGGCCATTTTCAAACACAAAGCATTGATCATAATTCTAACAGATATGTTAGAAACTCAAATAATCTTTTTATATGAATAATTATTTATGAGGATAGTTTGATCCTCAAATTCCAAATGAATACTGTACTTGTGATCTCAATAAGTCGTCAGCTTTTAAAGAGATTATACTTTTGGAATATCGGGCAGAGAATATTCCGATTTTGTATTATGGCAGAAAAAGCTAGTACATTTGCATGGGAGCACTTCATAAAAAGACTGAACTCTGAAGCAAAATGCAAAAAGAGTTCTTTGATAATTAAAAGTAAAGGAGGTTCCATGAAAGGTTTGCTCTGACATTTAAAAAACATACATTCCATTGAGAAGCCGAGCCTTGCAATACATATCTATAAGCATTTTTAGGGTAAGTAAACCTTTAACTTGAGTATTTTTAAAACAAATTTAAAATATTAAGTTCGTGTCATTTCATAAATTTTATGGGATATATATGTGTGTACTATTATAATGAGTGAATATAAAATTGCAAAAAATATTTTAAAATCATTTAAGAAATTTTAAAGTCTAGAACTGAAAAATTGTAGCATTAAAAATTAATTTCTTCCTATAATTTCAAGTTTTGATTTTACAGCCCCAAATTTTTTTTCTTGAAATTCTGGTATTAATTAAATTTTTGGGATTTCCCGGGATGATGTTAAATTTTATCCCGAAATCCTGGGATGACCAAAATGCCCTAAAAAGACAATCCTTAATTCAGACCACATTCCATTATCTTTTTTGCTTAAAACACAAAAAAATAAGATAATAATTTGTACTAAATGGTCTTTTTAAGTGTAAGTATGATTTTTTTATTAATATACTAATTTTTAAAAAATTAAAGTTTATAGGTATTTATTTTTAAAAAACGTCATTGTGACTAACATATTTTTTTTGCTCCATGTATATTAACACCTTAATACTAATCAAAATTCCTCTAAAACTTGAAAAGGGAAACAATATATTTAAAGAACATTTTCTTATATAAGCAAATAATTTTAAGAATATTGCACTATTATATATTTGTACTTTTCTGACAAATTAACACTTAAAGCTGAAAAGGTGTGACTAACGTAACAAAATGAGAAAAGGGTAGGTAATGACCAAATTATTTACTATTTCAAAAGTATCAAAGTTGGAATGAAGTATAATGACAGATATTTAAATGCATTTCATTTTTTTAAACCTTTTATGTTCAGCAAAATATACGTTGTTAAGAAAAAATTGGTCTGAAGGTTGACATTAAACTAGAATGAGCCTTACCATACCAGAAAATAGATGTATCAATCAGGAATTTATCATAAGTTATTGATTTCATACTGATGCAATAAATCTCAATTTAATATATTGGGTTGTCCCATAAGTTTTGTAACTTTTTACAAAGTTTCGTGTTTGAAAAATTTTTATGAAAAACTGGTAATAGGTGGAGATTTCAAACAAGGGATTTTGATATATGTATATTTATGAACATAATGTGGGATTTTGGTAGTTCTCGTGATATTATTTCTTTTCAAAATGGTGGTTTGAAAAAAAGACCACAAACGACGATTTTCGCGTAATTTTTTTCTTTTTTAAAAAAACTAGGAAGAACGCATAACTCAGGGCTAAAAAAAGTTTTACTATATATTTGAAATGTTTAGTTTAAGATGTCATAGTTTCAAGATAATTCGATAAGTTAAATTTTGGTCCCAAACATAACATCTATTGCAAAAAACTTACCTCAGTAATCTTAGTCATTTCAAAGAAATTTTTACGAAAAATAGCATCAAAATCAATAAAAAAGCTTAGGAAAGACCCAAGTATTCAAAATATGCAGTATATTAAATTATATCTGAACTTAAGTTCAGAAAATAGTACGCACAATGCAAGCGCGCAAAGTTTTAGCCTATCCCAATTACACTCGCTGAACTTAGGCTCAGCGAACAAAGCAATTTTCTTTGCTTCATACGAAAACATTACAATAAAAACAACTCCTTGGCAATTAGAAATAAATCAATTGAATGATATTATGAAAAGATACTTTCAATGCATTAATGGCATCAATTCAATGCATTAACAAGCATTATGGTTCAAAAACACCTGCCTTTAGTTACTTCATACTAGCTGCTTAGAAAAAAAAAAACACGTGAAATTACCAATATATGAAGTTTTAAAGCCAAAATTTCCAACCTTAAACTTATCGAATCATCTTGAAACTATGACATCGTAATCTAAACATTTCAAATATGCAGTAAAACTTTTTTTAGCCATGAATTATGCGTTCTTCCTAGTTTTTAAAACAAAAGAATAAAATAACGTGAAAATCGTTGTTTTTTGTCTTTTTTTCAAACCGCCATTTTGAAAAGAAATAATATCCCGAGAACTACCAAAATCCCACATTATGTTCATAAATATACATATATCAAAATCCCTTTTGTTTGAAATCTCCACCTATTACCAGTTTTTCATAAAAAATTTTCAAAGACAAAACTTTGTAAAAAGTAACAGAACTTATGGGACAACCCAATACTACTCAATTTTTTTAATTTTAAGAACTAAGGGCATCATCAACCAAAAAAAGTTCTAATTAATCTAATCACTAATACAATATATGATCAGAACTTCTCAAATGGAACATTTATCCTTTTGTATTTAAATGGGTAAATTCAACATAAATTACAATAAATTATGAGAAATAGCAAACTCTCTTTAATAGGAACAAGTAATTTGAATCTTTTTATGGAAACTACATTTCTTAACAATTCTAAGATAATTTGGTATGTTTTGTGATTTGTATATTCAATGCTTGATTTCTAAAAACTCAGGTGTCGGAACTGCTATTTATTGCAGGGTATTTGTGTGTAGTGGAGTATTTTAAGGTGGGGTAATCTTGATGGTTTTAAAACACCTAAAGGTAACCAGTAGGTTGTCCCGAAAAAAACGAAATTTCTCTGATCGCTTAGCGGTAGTGCGAAAAAGTTGTGAACTACCATCACTAAGAAGGTGTGAAATATTAAAACTGTGGGTTGATATCTTCTGTTGCCTCACGAGGCCTAAAGTTCTGAAAGTTGGACTAAAAATGACTAAATTTCAAAAATTCATAAAATATTACGAATTTTAGCCATAGATTTGGGGTTGCGTTTAAAAGGTACTATTATTAACCAACTTAAACTGCAAAAAATTTCAAAACTTTTGATTTATAAATTTTTTTGCCTCATCGGTTTTAAAATTTGGAAAATAAAGGCAAAATTTCGAAAAAACACCCAAAACACCAGGGTGTCCCAAAAAAACCCTTTTATTAAAAAACCTTGCTCTCCACGGATTTTCCAAATCCTTTTGGTCCCAAAAGACGGTGTGTGAAGTTTTAGATCCCCAGGTAAACTGTAAGGTTTGCCGGTAGGGCCCAAGTTTCAAAAGTGAGAAAAATGACCATTTTCAGAATTTTTAAAAGTAAATTTTAAAATTTATATTGTGATAAAACTGGTTCATATGAGTTTTTAGGACGTATTTAGAGGGATTTTATTTATTTACGTTTATTAACTATACCCTATAGCCCTATAGTTTTTGAGTAAAAAGTACTAGTTACACTGCGCTCATCAATATAGGCGCTATAAGGGTACAGTTAATAAATGTAAATAAATAAAATCCATCTAAATACGTCCTAAATAACTTTATGAACCAGTTTTATCACATTATAAAACTTAAAATTTACTTTCAAAAATGGTCATTTTTTCTCACTTTTTTGATATTTAGGGGCCCTACCAGCAAACCCTACAGTTTACTAGTGTTCGGCAACTACTGGTCAAAAAGTAGTTAACTACCAACTACCAACTAGTCTGGGCAAAAGTAGTTGTAACTACTAGTTAACTACTTTTTCTTGGAAGTAGTTGTAATTAGTAGTTGATTATTTCCCAAAGTAGTTAACTACTAGTTAACTAGTCTATTTAATTTCATAAGATATTTTTCCCCAAATTTTCGATTACTTTTTCTTACCTATACAAAAATATCATGGATAAAGATTCTCCAATTTTTGATAGGTATACAGGTTTTTGGTGTCTTAAAGTTTTCTAACAAGGAAACATTCTCAGGATGAACTCACAGAATTGGACGAAAATTTTACAGGGGTTAGTATATGACTTAAAACACCTTCTGTAAAAAAATTAGCTGCTGAATTACAGTAGAAAAGCTGTAAAAAATTATTGAAAATTGTCATATTTAACGCCAAATGTAACCCTACAAGGCGAGAAACGTAGAGAGAACGCCAAATGGTAGAATGAACTGGCCGCGTTTTCTCTGTTGCCACTTATAAATGAGCGAATAAAAAAAAGTTCATCAAATGCAAAACAGGAATAAAAATTAATTAAAGAAGGAAAATTAAAATAAATAACGCATGAAGCAATACAAAATTATATGCAAATTAAAAAGAATCCAACATCTATTTAGCATTTAATTTTTAGGAGTTATCTGTTTGCCGCATATTTTTTAAAAATGCATTGGAAACTATATATTTTATGGCACTGTCTAAATCCACGAAAGTAACAACTCAACTCTAACAAATTTCGCTAATACTTTAGCACGGGCCAACTTTCGTGGATTTAGACACTTCGAATCAAATTTCTCATTCCATCCGATTGGAAAGTCGCCAAGTGGTGCTAAATGAATGTGTTTGGCAACTCAGAACCCAAATTTCAAATTTAAATAACTCCTCTCTTATTGAAATTCAGCAGCTAATTTTTTCACAGTAAGTGTTTTGAGTCATCTTCTTATGCCTGTAAAATTTTCGTGCATTTCTGTGAGTTCACCCTAAGAATGTTTCCTTGTAAGTTGTATTTATATTAGTAAGTACCAGTGTCGTAGCCAGAAATTATTTTTGGGGGCTGCATGATGATATCGAAATGAAGGAAAAAATTAAGGTTTTGAATTAAACTAATTTTTTCTCACTGAATGAATAACTTAGTATTAACATAAATTAATAGTGTATTTTAATCATGAAACAAAGAAATCATTGTTAACAACAAACTAGAACGAAGTATTTCATCAACACGCATAAATGAAATGTGTCGATAAGAACATTTTATTTACTTAAAATCATAGATATTAGCAGGGGCGGATCCAGGATTTGTTTTTTTATGGGGGGCTAAGAATTTTCTTAATCCAATTGAATCCTTTTGATGATTTTAATGTGGAAAAGGTAGTGCTCCAACTAAAAGGGTGGGTCTGTGGGTCCTCCCCCAGAAAATTTTTGGAAATTTAAGTAAAAAAACCCATTTTTTCAACTCGTTTTTGTACGCCTCATCCGAATTCCGGATACAACAGATTTTATGGTAAAATTTTTTTGACAAATTTAATATAAAATAGAGTTGTAATAATAAAGTTACAATTACCGAGGCGGTCTGGGGGTCCTCCCCATGAAAATTTTAACCTAAAAAACTGGTTTTAACTTGTTTTGGTGTACCTAATCCGAATTTCGGGAATAAAAGAAATTCTGAAGTATTTAATTTCACAAAGAAAAAAGTTTGGGGCTTCTTGGGGGATGCAAAAGACCCGTTGCACCCCTTCTGTCTACGCCACTGGTCAGTACAGTAGTGTCGTATATAAGGGGGATTAAGGGTTCTAAACCCCCTTAGCCTGAACAACAATATTTTAAGCACAAAATTGGGCCGTTAACTTTAAGTATTGTCTTACTAATTTTTAATGCAGGAAAAACATCTAGAATCCTCGTAAACCTAGCCTAAAATTGCTTTTCAAAGTTCTGGAATTTCCAGGAGAGAAAACCCTGAACTCCCTAATTTCTAGAGAGGATTTCAAAAAAGGGTTGCATTTATATGTCAATTGCTGAGATGAAATATATTTCAACAGGGCCGTAACCAGACTTTTGTTTCGGGGGGGTTTCGCTCGACATTTTTTCTGAGGTTTTTATTACTTAATTTTAGGTGAACTGACTTCGTAGGACGTAGGAATTTAATTTTGGAAGTTCCATAATTGTGTAAAAATGTAAATCCCAAGTAAAAAGGGGGTCTGGGGGTTCTCCCCCAAAAATTTTTTGGAAATTTGCCCCTCAAAATAGTGTTTTAGCTCATTTAGAAACCCTTTAGATTGCACCCAAAGAGCACCGCTCATTGTAAGCGGCAGAATTTTAAAGGAAAAAATTATACAGAATTGAATTGAAAAATTTCGAGGGGGTTTTAGGGTTCCTACTCCAGAAATTTTTTTCGAATTTTGCCCCTTAAAGTGGCATTTTAACCCATTTTGAGACCCTTTAGGTTACATCAAAGAGAACCACTTTTTGTAAATCCCTAAAGTTTCAAAGAAAAACCGTACTTATTAGATTCCAAAATTACGAGGGGGTTGGGGGTCCTCCCCCAGAAAAAATTTGGAATTTTTACCCTTAAAAGTATTGTTTTGACTCATTTTGAGACCCTTTGGGTTACACTCGAAGAGGACCGCTCCTTGACAATTTTCATGGAAAATAACAGTATAAAAATTGATAAAAAAATTTCGGGGGGGGGAGTTGAACCCCTAACTCCCCCTTGGATACGGCGCTGAGTTAAAGGGTTAAAGTACAACTGAATTTATTTCGGAATTTAATTAGATGGGGGATTGGGGGTTCTCCCCAAGAAAAATTTTGAATTTTGAACCTTAAAAGTAGGGGTTTTATGCATTTTAGGAAGAATTTTTAAGGGAAAACAGTAAGTAAAAATTTGACGTCTAAATTTCGGGGGGTGTTTGAACCCCCAAACCCCCCCCTTGGATACGGCCCTGTATTTCAAGGTTTCAAAATATGAAAATGTATCACGAAAAAGGGCACTGTTAGTAGATTTAACATATTTTTTAAAACTTTGATCTTTCAATATTTTTGAAGTAGTTGAACTTTTTGAAAGTAGTTGGAACTAGTAGTTGGTGAAAAAAGTAGTTAAACTACTAGTTCAACTACTCTAAACCAAAAGTAGTTGAACTACTAGTTAACTAGTAGTTTCAACTAGTAGTTAACTACTTTTCAACTACTTTTAGTTAACTAGTGCCGAACATTACAGTTTACCTGGGGAGCTAAAACTTCATACACCGTCTTTTGGGACCAAAAGGATTTGGAAAATCCCTGGAGAGCAAGGTTTTTCAACAAAAGGGTTTTTTGGGACACCCTGGTGTTTTGGGCGTTTTTTCGAAATTTTGCCTTAATTTTCCAAATTTTAAAGCCGATGAGGCAAAAAAAAGTATTAATCAAAAGTTTTGAAGTTTTTTACAGTTAAAGTTGGTTAATAATAGTACCTTTTAAATACAACCCCAAATCTATGGCTAAATTTGTAATTTTTTATGAATTTTTTAAATTTAGTCATTTTTAGCCCAATCTTCAGCCTCCTGAGGCAACAGAAGATATCAATCCAGTTTTAATATTTCACACCCTTCTTAGTGATGGTAGTTCACAACTTTCCTGCACTACCGCTAAGCGATCAGAGAAATTTCGTTTTTTTCAGGACACCCTAGTAACCAGATTGCCATTCCAACACATTCTGCCTTAAATTGAGCTGTAATACCATTGAAAAAAAAACTAAATTTACCATAAAATCCATACACTTGAGTGATTTGACGACTTTCATGATTTCCCCTTAGTAAAGTTATCTTATCAGGCCACCTAGGAGATTTCATCAGCATAAATAACAGAGAAAATCATCATTCTATCTGTTACAAAATAACTTTCCAGTAAAACAACAATCAGTTACATCATATGTACATGCTAAAAACAGCCACCAGGTTTATCTTTTCAGTTTAAGAAAATACTTTTGGTTTCTTTTGCAAAATTATTAGTTCCAACATATTACACAGCAAAATATTTTAGGATGCTTCAATACACTTACATCAAATATTAAGCTTTAATAACCATATTGTAACTTTTTTATAAGCTACAAAACAAAACAAATTGAGGAAAAACTAATCTATACAAGTACAAAAAATGTTGGATAACTTAAACTGTTAAATTTTATTTAATATAAAAAGATTGATTAAAAAATGTTTAACTTTATTTACCTTCGATTACATTGGATTTTAATCTAGTTAACTTGTTTTGTTTTCATTCAAGATTTAGAAATCTTAATTTATTGAAATCAGGGTTGGCCGGTTTAAACGAATTTGGTTTAAATCACGGTTTAAACCAAATGTTTTTTTTACCAAAAAAACCACTTGGGTTTTTTTTTTAGAAATTATAAAATATTTTCAGGATTTTTTTAAAGGAGGTGTTATTAAGTATAATCTTTTGCACAAAATAAAATAGGTCAGATTAATCAAAAAATTGACATTTTAAGAAGGTGACTAAAAATCAGAAATCTTTTAATATAATGGTTTTAATTATTGAATTATCTCTAAACTTAACCTTAAATATGCTTAAGTTAAACTTATATGTTGCAAGAGATAGTTTATTTATTAATTTCCTTTAAAAGGAAACATTATTTCAAAGAGTAACTAAAGATACGAAAAAGTTATAATACTACCGATAAAAGATGGCTTGGATTTTAATTAATTGATAAAACCAATTTGTCTTATTTGTCAGTCATAAAAACCTGTTGGTTTTTTTACTTAATTAAAAAAACGTCGATTTCTTTAATGATAAAAACTAAAAACCAGTTGGTTTGTTTATAAACAGATAAAAACCAGTTGGTTTTTTTACTGAATTAATAAAAAAACCATTGATTTCCTTAATTGGATTAATTATCTCAATCATTTATCCAATTTCAATTATCATTAGTTGCTTACTTTTCACTTTAATTTATTTAAAAAATGTTATTTTCTCTTTCTAAAGAACTTATTTAAGTTTATAAATTAATCCATGTAATTAAGATAATTTGATTATTTTACCATTTAATAATTAATCAAATTAACTATCTCAATCAATTATCCAATTTCAATTAACATTAGTTGTTTACACATTTCACTTTTACTACTTATTTAAAAAATAAAATTTTCTCTTTCTAAAGAAATTTCTTAAGTTCATAAATTAATCCATATAATTAAGATAAATAATTTGATTATTTCAACCATTTATCCAAGATAAATTAACACCGATTTTTATTCACTACAATAATATTAGATTTTCAAATTGGAACAAAAATTATTTATAAAACAAATGAATTTAATTTTAATTAACTAATTAAATTAATTAATTGAAACTTACAAATCACTTATCAATTATAAACAACCCCTGAAATAAATGTCTCATTTACTCATCAATTTCAAACATCAATGCTAAAATAACTTATTCTAAAAAATAAATTCTAAAAAAACTTGGTTTAAAGTTTAAACCAAAAAAAACGGGTTTAAACTAAAAAACCAAATAAACCTGGTTTTTTTGGTTTAAAAAAAAAACAGGTTTTTTGCCAACCCTGCTTGAAATCCTCTGGACTGATTAATTCTCATTTTAGTTT
Organism: Tetragnatha versicolor; assembly: GCA_024610705.1. Classification (NCBI taxonomy): domain Eukaryota; kingdom Metazoa; phylum Arthropoda; class Arachnida; order Araneae; family Tetragnathidae; genus Tetragnatha; species Tetragnatha versicolor. The sequence goes on from JANDEH010000007.1 coordinate 46,294,565, forward strand.
AACCCTTTCGATATGGCGGGACATATGCTGTCCCAGCAATTAATTTAAACATCAGCTTGTAACATCATATTTTTTGCTGAAACGTTGTTATGGGATTGTTTATAAGTTTCTTAGACCTGCAGATAGCAAAGTTATTCATCGTAATAATCACTTGGAGGAGAAATAACTGTTCCTGGTAATGAATTACACTAAACTGATTTTTTTGCCATATTGAAAGGTTGGCTTAATTTATTTTGTAAAAGCATCTAATAATAAAAAACCTTAAAACACCTTAGTTCAAGAAAATAGAGAAGCATGAAATGAAATTACAGGAATAAAAAGCATAATAAAGTAATCTCCTATCTTAAAAGATTTTTTCTGCTGGTTGGACCACACTGGTCTGTGGCTCTGTGGGATAATACACAAGAACCGTTTTTTTAATTAGAAGTCAAATAAAGCAAAATAAAAATGCCAGTTTTACTTCAAAAATCATGAAAATTTAAATAAAACTGTACATGTATGTACAGCTGTAATTGAAGATTGCATAATGGAATATATCAAGGATTATAACACTAAAACACCAAAAGGAGGATATTCAATACTCACTTAGCTTTTAAAGTCAAAAGTCTGGTAAATGTTTCAAGACTGTAATATCCTCGGTCCACAAAATCTCCCTAAGAACAAAGGAAACAAGCACTAAATAAGCAAAACAGTAATTAGCTACTGAATTTCAGTTTTGCAAGGTGACAATTTTCCCTCTTTCCTTAAGAAAAGATATAAAGGATAGTACCCCATATATTTACTAACAATGGAAGTTAGTCTATCACTAACTCTTGAAAAAAAATTTCTCAATTCAAAAATTATCAAAAGGAAACAGTATAAGACAGCTAATATTAGGTTTTATTTCTTTTCCACTTCATTTCTAAAAGAGTCCATCAATCACAAAGGTATGGAATGTAGCAATTGTACCATTTGATTAATTCAGTATAAGGTATACTGGGATTGACTCTCTCTTTCAACACATTAACCTAGTAATATGATGAATTTCAAAACCTATGAACTCTTACAGGGTTCCCACTCAATTTCAGAAATAAAAAAGATGTCCAATTAGATATTTAATAGTTTTTTTAAAGAGAAGACAGCAAAGGAAATATTTAGTTTATCTCTTTGTGCTATCAGGAATTTGAAACAGAACTAGGTTATCTAAAACCGGAAACAGCAGTTGATAAGTGATTTATTTCGGATCTTTTCAAAATACTGGTAATTATTATTAGTTTTCTTTTCAACTTTCTTATATTGTTTGGAAACTTTTCCACATTCAGGGACTAATACAGGTTAATTTTGGTACCGTTTATTGGTACCTTCACAAAAAAAAGCAAACAAAAACGGCACCTTCACAAAAATTATTTGAAATTATAAGTGAATTCTTTATAGTTAATTGAGTATTTAAATTGCCATAAAACTGAAGAAATGAGTAATTTAATAATGCTTTCATTAATTTTTAGTTTCCATTGCAAAATATATTTAAAAATTTCACATAAATTGAAAAGATCTTACAATTTATCACAAAAATTAAAATGCTGTTATATAGTGTTTTCACAAAAATGGGGGTTAAGTTTAAAATACTGGATTGGTCCCTGACATTCCGCTGCATATTTTTATAAATATAGTAGATTGGTCAACTGGCCATTAGAAAATCCTTTCAGAAAAATTTTTCAGATCGAGCACACATCTTATACTATTGAAGCAACAATATACAAGAAAATATTTTAAATTGAGTAAATCTTAATTTCATGAAATTTTTAAAACCTTGCATTACAGCTAATTTGTATCATGGCGGGTTATCAACTATATATTAAGGCACTATTTTAGAATAAGATTTAAATTTGACAAATAAAATAACAGACTTAGGGTCAGTTCAAAAAATCTCTACCATCTAATCAACGAAAAATACTAATCAAGGTAGTAAATTAGGTAAAAGAAAATATTTTTTACAAGAAATATGTAGTTGGTATCAGGAACTTGTCCTCCAGTGCGAAAGAGTTCTTCAAGATCATAAAACTGCAAAAGAATGTTATTTCTCTCAAATTTAAAGAACAGCAAAAATAAAAGGATATAACTTGTATGAAAGAAAAACTTAACATAAAATAATTAAAAAAAGTTTACTTGGCCATGAATGTCTCCACACACAGTCACTGGAGTAAAAACTGGCTGAATGTTTGATTCTTCTAAGAGAAGTTCACAAACTATGTCACACAATTTCTGAAAAATAAAATTTAAAAGCCGCCTTTAAAATCTAAACCCAAAATAAGAAATTAGAAAATTTTATTAAAAAGTAAATTTTCAAAAAATTGAAGATTGATATAATTGTAATTGTTCTTATTTAATTTTTTTACTGAACATAATTTACAACCCAAGTTATTTACAATCAAGGTTGGAATAAACCCAGTTAAAAAAAATGGGTTTATTTGGAATAAACCCAGTTAAAAAAATGGGTTTATTTGGTTTAATCCAGGTTTTTTTTGGTTTAAACCAAGTATTTTTAGATTTTTTTTCAGAATAAGTTATTTTAGCAGCAGTGATGTTTGAAATTGAGTTGAAAATGAGAAATTTATTTCAGGGGTTGTTTATAATTGATAAATGATTTGTATATTTCAAATAATTTAATTAGTTAATTAAAATTAAAATAATTTGTTTTAAAAATAATTTTTGTTTTTAAAATGTTCCAATTTGAATATCTAAAATTATTGTAGTGAATAAAAATCAGTGTTAATTTATCTTGGATAAATGGTTGAAATAATCAAATTATTTATCTTAATTATATATGGATCAATTTATGAACCTAAGAAATTTCTTTAGAGAGAGAAAATTTTATTTTTTAAGAAGTAAAAGTGAAATGTAAACAACTAATGTTAATCGCAATTGTATAATCGATTTAGATAATTAACTTGATTAATTATTAAAGGGTAAAATAATCAAAATAATTATCTTAATTATATGGATTAATTTATGAACTTAAGAAATTTCTTTAGAAAGAGAAAATTTAATTTTTAAATAAATAAAAGTTAAATGAAAGGAACTAATGATAATTGAATTTGGATAAATGATTGAGATAATTAATCCGATTAAGGAAATCAACGGTTTTTTATTAACACGTTCACTGCCAGCACCCAAAACAAAAATTGGTGGCAGTACCAGCGCAGGGTTCACAGACGGTTTGCAGCGTCTGTGTGCATCATGCATTTCTTCCTACTCTTCTATTACACAGTACTAACAAATACTACCGCCAATTTGGCGTGTTTTTACGATGTGCCCCGTATGAGATTTCCTGTCATAGCCATCACTGATTACTTCATTTCTTTTCAGGTACAATCTAGTTATATTTTCCGGAATTTTATTTCTGAGATCGAAATGTCTATATCCACGAAAGTTGACCCATGCTAAAGTATTAGTGAAATTCGTTAGAGTTGCGTTGTTACTTTCGTGGATCTAGACAGTGCATCTTGGATATCAACCCAGGCAGCACATACGTTCAAGATTCGTCCAATTTTTGTCATGTTGGGCGGGATTTCGTTTACTTGTAGTAGCAGTTATATAAACTTGACATGCTTGGTATGAGCTGTGCAGCTAGGGAAACTGTTCTTTGAAATAATTAAAAGTTTTGGTGTGTGTGTGTTACTCATAAAAAAATTAGTAAGCATACTAAAATAGAATATTTATCTTAAAATTTTATTCTGAGACAGCCAGATAGTTTCATTTTCCGAGAAAAAATCCCTACGTAATTGGGGTCAATGCGCTTTTTAATTATCTCGTGTTAAGTATGACATGGAACACCTAACCTAACGGTGCTTCGATTTCAATACCCTTGTCTCTACGAATGTAAAAATTCTTCCAGGGCTAACCCGAGACCTAAAGTCTTTAGTCTTCCTCTCCAGTCTAACATTTACATGATTTTTTAAGATAAGTTTATTTTTAGGACTCCATAAAAATACTCCAGTTAATGAAATACCCTCAAAATAAAATATTGTGTGTATTAGATGCTTCCCTAGTAGCACAGCTCATACCAAATATGTCGAGATTATGTAACTTCAACTAGAAGTAAAACTAGTAATTAAATTCGACCATACATGACAAAATTTGGACGAATCTTGAAAGTTTGTGCTGCTTGGGTTAAATCAATATTAAGAATTTGAAGAAAAAAACACAATTGCGCAAATTAGATGCAGAATCTAAATATTTTATTTTAGTTTGAAGAAACTTTCTAGGTCTATGTGTGGCAACAAGAAAAACACGAAATCTAATCGCAGAAATATGAGGAAAGCGGTTTTATGATTCTTCGCCAAAAGACCCCAAATTGGTTGTAGATAGAAGTGTAACGCAAAAGTATGATAAATGCGTTATATACAGATGCTCCCAAAAAGGGATAACATTTTAAAGTAGACATCAGCGCTCGTTTCTCCAGGACGCGCCAGCGCGTCCTTGGCAGTGAACGTGTTAATTTAGTAAAAAAACTGGTTTTTATCTGTTTATAAACAAACCAACTGGTTTTTAGTTTTTATCATTAAAGAAATCAACAGATTTTATTAATTTAGTAAAAAACCAAGTGGTTTTTATGACTAACAAATAAGACAAATTGGTTTTATCAATTAATTAAAATCCAAGCCATCTTTTATCGGTAGAATTATAACTTTTGTGTATCTTTAGTTACTCTTTGAAATAATGTTTCCTTTTAAAGGAAATTAATAAATAAACTATCTTTTGCAACATATAAGTTTAACTTAAGCATATTTAAGGTTAAGTTTAGAGATAATTCAATAATTAAAACCATTATATTAAAAGATTTCTGATTTTTAGTCACCTTAAAATGTCAATTTTTTTATTAATCTGACCTTTTTATTTTGTGCAAAAGATTATACTTAATTAATAACACTTTCTTTAAAAAAGTCCTGAAAATATTTTATAATTTATAAAAAACCAAGTGGTTTTTTTTTGGTAAATGGTTTAAACCAAATTGGTTTAAACCGGCCAACCCTGTTTTTTAGAAATATAATACATTCTCATACAATATCAGACCTAGCATAAATAAAATAGCTAAATAAGTAAATTGGTACTTATGTGTTATCCCGTCAACCGTTCCATGACTGTCAAATTCAGCAGCAGTCATAGAAAAGTCAATGGATTGTTTACTGTTTTCGGATTCAGCGGTACGGTCGACGGGAACCAGTAAATTTTATAAATGAAAAATATTTCATACATGTGATTACACAGACAAAAAATTGGCGGAAAATATTAAAAAAAATCGATGGCACCTAAATTTTTCTTCATTTTAAGTAGAGGGGTCCATCGGCTTCTACTTCCCGAGATCTAGGTTGGTTGGGTTTTTATGGCGCATGACCCAAGACAAGGTATAGCCCGAGATCTAGGATTCGATACGTTAGATTTATTTTTTAGCTTAAATCTTAACTAATTTTCATATTACTTCGATATTTGTTAATTCTTTTTTTCGATTTTTCTTAAAATTTAGTACTAGGCCACACTAGCGGTCAGAATTTTCAGTATAAAACGATTGGAAAATAAGAAAGTAGAATTTCAGTTTTGCAAATCAAATTGTCGGATTTTAATTTTGCTAAGGAAATTGGCGGATTTCCGCCAATTGGCGGAAGAATCACATGTATGAAATTTTTATAAATAAAGGAAAAGGTTTAATAGGCCTATCCCAATTGGCTGGTGGTGCTTAAGATTGGGGAGTCAGGGCTGTAGGTGCAACTTGTAGATATAACCTAACAAAGAACAGTTGGGATCATTCTTGAATCAGGCAAAAATTAAGGTCCAGCCCCATCACTGGCTTATCATGTAAGAATCACAGTTGACCAGTTCTCAAGGCTTCAGAAGAAGTTTAAATCTGCTATGGATGGGCCAAATGTAGGAACACTTTTTTATTGTTTCTGGACTAAAAGATCCAATGATTGCAATTTGCACAAATTTTTTTAAATTCTCTACCATTTTGTATCATCATTTAGAGGATGTGAGTAATGGCACCTGATTTTTTTCAGATGCCTTTATGTAAGGTTTTAGTGAATCGTCAGTTTCAATTCAAAATTATTTCCTATCAATCATTTTGTAACTATGGGAAGTGAAAAAATTGTTTGACCCAAGCCACCTAGTATTCAAATTACAGACAGACTATAATGATTCACTCGTCCAGCTCCTACAGAAACAATGATTCTAGAGCTGTTTTCATTTTGCTGTCTATAAGGGCGGGTTTACAACTAAGAGGGTGCTGTGTTTTAAAGCCATTTGTGTTTTTACACATCAAAGATCAGATTGTGAGATCACAACGGAATTTAACACAAGAATATAGTGAAATAAGACACTAACGGTAAAATAAGGGTCTTTTCCCAGCAGTTTTCAACCGGCCCACAAACTCCAGGTGGGTTTTTTAATAAAACCCACTTTAAAAACCCAGCCCTAAGTGTTTTTTAAATGGGGTAAAATTTCATTAAAAACAGCATGATCAAGTCCTTTTATGATGCAAATTTCTCAAACTATAATATTAGAGGAGAAATATGTCAGGGATGAGATTGACAAAAAAGCAAAAGTCTGAAAAACTGTGTGAATGACATTTTCAATATTGTTTTCCAATATATTTTTAGGTAGAATTTGCATGTTATGGAACTTAATATAAAAAATATTTGAAAAATAGAGTTCCAAGTACTAAAAGGGGTGTTTGGAGGAAATTTTGGTTGAGAAAATTTTTGGAAATTCTATAATTAAATTTAATGTTTTAGCTTATTTTTAAGACCTTGTACGGGTTTTTTTACAGTGGGAGGTTTGAAGAAAAATCTGAAAATTCTCAGAAAAATCAGAGAAGAATCTCATGCCTGATATATTTTGAAAAAAACTTTTATGATTGCAAAATAATATTGGACAAGTTAAATGAAGGGCCATAACACTCACAAAGTTTTGTTTTTAATAATATCAAATTTATGTTACAATTACTTAAATCTTTTGCTATTTCTTATAAATATGAATCTAACTTACCTTACCTGCATAACAAAGGGTTGGGTTTTAAAAAACAGGTTTTTCAAACCATCTTTTCCAGTTCATTGCAAAATTTTGAAAGTGTTAACATAAAAGTTTATACTTTTTTTGCCTGAATTGAAATTTTTGGCAGTTAAAAGTATGTCAGGAAACCTAAGAGTTAGTAGGTACTGATTTGATATTAATAGCTAGAAAGCAAGCAGGATAAATGCTAAGCTCTAAACAGTATGAAAGGAAACTAATTAAACTTTAAAAGTGTCCCTTCCCATCCCAGATGGGACATTTTTTCAAAAGTAAAATTTTTGGTTAATTTTCAAATGTATGGTTAAAAATCACAAAGATAGAAGTATTTTACCCATTTTAAAGATTTTGTAAAAACATCAGTTTTATCTTATATTTACTTAAAAAAATCTAACTTAAGGGAAAATTAAAAAATAGTTAAATTTCTTCTTTAATCTAAAAAAATTTTTTCAACTATAATACTAAACAGTTCCTAAACAAAGGTATCTAAAGAATTGTATGCAATTAAGTGCAATAAACTTGTTGAGAGGAATTTGGCAACTCCCATCCCACCGAGTCATGGTGCCCATGGAACTAGGAAGATAGGGAACTGCAGTAATAAACTTTGCCAGGCGCCAATGATGAGACAGTTAGGGGGCGCCCCGTGCGCGGTTGGTTGAACCGCGGCTTCGTCTACTTGAAATAAAACAGCAGAAAAAGTGAAATCGCTAGGTAGAAAAAAGATGCTGAAACATGTAACATAACCACGGGCAGGGACAGGCATGCTATGATTCTTGGGGGAAGGTGTTCCTTAGGGTGGTTCAAAAAAACTTGTTTTGAGCAAGAGTCCGGGCCACCCCTTAATTTTTTAGACCTATCAACAGTATAGAGCAGAAAAAATTTTAGCTTCCTATTCAAATTCTAAGAGGGTGCTCAATGACCCTCAATATTTAACATTAGCGGGCACATAGGGAATGTGGCTAATAAATAACTATTCAGAAATATTTCAAATTTTTCACATAATTCTTTGTTAGAAACTTGGTGTATAGTAGTATTATTAAGATTATTATTATTTCTTAATTATTTTGGTACTTTTCTGTTAGCCAGGCGCAAGCGAAAAATCGCCAAATAATGTAGAATTCTGCCATGGTGCAATTGGGTGCATTTTTGTATGCTTAATTATGGGTATAAGAAGCATCAGTGGCGTAGACAGAGGGGGTGCAACGGGTCTTTTGCACCCCCCAAGCCCCAAACTTTTTTCTTTATGAAAATAAATATTTTAGAATTTCTTTTTTCCCTATTCCCGAAATTCGGATTAGATACACCAAAACAAGTTAAAAACCAGTTTTTAAGGTTCAAATTTTCAAAATTTTATGGGGGAGGACCCCCAGACCCCCTTGGTACCTTGTAACTCTATTATTACAACTCTATTTTATGTTAAGTTTGTCAAAACGCAAAGTTCTATCATAAAACCTGTATCCGAAATTAAGATGAGGCGTATCAAAACAAGATGAAAAAATGGGGATTTTTGACTTTAATTTCCAAACAATTTCTGAGGGAGACCCCCAGACCCCCCTTTTAATAGTTGGAGCAGGATAATTCACTACCTTTTCCATATTAAGATCATCAAGAAGATTCAATTGGAATATGAAAATTCATAGCCCTCTAGAAAAAAAACAAATCGTATGTCCGCGCCAGCTTATATTTATGAGTAAATAAAATGTTCTTTTTGACACATATCATTTATAAGTGTTGATGAAATACTTTGTTTTAGTTTGCTGTTAACAAAGAATTTCTTTGTTTCATGATTAAAATGCATCATTAATTTATTTTAATATTAAGTTATTCATTCAGTGAGAAAAAAATTACTGCAATTTAAAACCTTAATTGTTTTCTTTCATTTCGATATCATCCTGCACCCCCAAAAATAATTTCTGGCTACGCCACTGAGAAGCACATATTGCAATTGAGGCACCTGGATTAGATTTTATGTTTTTAAAAGATATTGAAAAGTTTAAATGAATTGATAAAGATATTGTGCTCTCTGCAAGAAAGGTCATGACGCACCATATGTGGTAGACTTAAAGTTTACAAGGAGTCAATGACTACCGAAAGAAGGGTAAAGTTGATAGAAGATTTCAATAAATATATAACCAATAATGAAGATAAACAATTCTTTCCGCAGGTTGTGGAAGCTAACAGAAATTTCATTCCATCAGAAACTATACCAAGAAATCCATTTTAGACACTATTGCGCAATAGTAGTATAATTTTGTTGTCTAGGAGCAAATTAATACCTAAAACTTTTACTTTGTACTTTATTTTTTTATTTATTTTATTCTTATGTTAATAGATAGTAAAACAAAAATGCATACTTAATTTTAGGTTTTTAAAACAATTTATTGAAAAAATTGCCGTAGAATTCACTAACTTATAAAGTTCGGGGGGCTTGAGCACCCCCTTGCAGTTGAGATATGAAGTTGAAATTTTCCCAAAATATTACTGTCTACGAGTCTAAAAAATTTGAGGGATGGCCCAGTTTAAATTTGAAACTTTATTTATTACCATACGTATTGTTGAACCACCCTAGTGTTCCTTCTATTATATTTTTCTTTAGGGCATGTATAAACTATAAACTTTAAAATCTATTTTTAAATTAAAAAGCCATTTTAGATCGTAAATGATCATTGAAAAGAAGTTGAATGATATAAGTCCCGGTTTTTTTACCAAAAATGATAAGAGGTTTCTGGATGTTTAGGGGTTATTTGGGGGGACTGTATTGCAAAATGTCAATGTTTTAATAAACACCTTGATCTATGGGTCGTAAGACCTAAGACTAAATATCATTTGCGGGGTAACTCAATCAAAAAAATTTTCTAAGCTTCCTCCTCAACATACTACACTAGGGTGGTTTTTTTTAAACGAAAGTTCGAATTTTTTTCGGGGCACCCCCTCAAAAGGTGCCATTTGATATAAAACTAATATTCTGAAAGTTACGGCTCAAAAAAATAATATTTAGACCCCGCCCCCGAGCGTCAAAGTTTCAAAAAAACTCAAAATTTTGTTGGTTGTAAAAATACAAAGTAGGTCTCATTTTGTAGATAATTAATTTAGCTTCAACTTTTATAATTGAAACTTATTTGTGAAGCTTACAGATCATAAGATACGAGGGGTTTCATTAACTCCCCACTCAATATCTATTTTTTAAGAAGTGCCAGGAAATTTCTTTAAATTTATCAGCTACCGTAAAATGGTTCAATAACATATAAATAATAGTTTTAGACAACATAGGTACAAAATTTAATATATTAAAGAGCAAAAAAAATTTTTTTCGTACATACCTGTTATTTTTTTACAATCGTAAAACAATTCAAATAAAATATATAAAATATTTTGTCAACTACTTATTAAATGAATAAAATGTGTAAAAGTTGATAAACAAGCAAAAAAATTACAAATTAATATTATTTTTAGTTTTTTCTAAAAAATAGAAATTTTATTTTCATCGCTTTGATAGTATTTTTCATAAGATCTCCCTATTTTAGAAGTAGTTTTGAGAGCAGTATTCGACACGACCCTTATCTGAAGTTTTCAAATTTAAATTTAACTGATGTAAATAAAATAGTACAAAGTTCGAGTTGATGATAAAGAAATCAATTCAAAACTAATTATCATTAAAAATATTGGAAGTTTCATTTCTATGCAGTAGGAAAAATATCTTCTAATATTCAGAATATCTTATAAGAAAGGAATCTTTCAAGTGCTTGGTATTTATAAGGCTTGATACATCATACATCCCTAGGTACCATTGTATCATGCTAGATGTAATGCAAAACTCCAATATTGCGTGAAAATTCTCCTTTTTAAATACAAATGTATCTAGCCCTTAAAAAAGGTAGCTGTAATCAGAAGTATATGTGGTATTCTACTACACACCTTCATTACAGTTTGGTTTTCTGAGCTAGATGCAACATTAGTTGCATATCTAGGACTTAAATTTGTAAAAACTGTAGTTAGTTACGAAAAAAATTTAGAAGTATCAAAAATAGCATTATTTTTTTAATAGTTTGTGGTACTTAAACCCCGAGACTTTTGAATTCTCAGAAAGCTTTAAAAATAAATTAAAGGTAACATGCTTTTGTGTTATGAGGAGGAACTATAAAACTAGCTCAAGACTATGTGAAAGTAGAATATTAGTGAGGGTTAATTTAAGTGTCTAATTATCTTTTCAGCAACGAAATCGATAGTTTCATCTCGTCATTTTCATTTACAATGAACGTTTTTTCAAAAGATTTAATATTTATATTCTACTTTTAAAGGTCTGATAAAGCTATTTGAAATACTGACTGGAATTTTCATACAACAGAGGGCTTTTGTATTACATCTAGCATGTAGTTGTAGCATGATTGTTTTGGACACCTAGTCTGATTTTGGGGAGGGGAGGGGGGTGGCGGGTCCCCTACCAACCCCTTAATATATATCAGTAGAATACCACAGATACTTCTGATTACAGCTACCTTTTTTAAGGGCTAGATACAATTGTATTTAAAAAGGAAAATTTTTCACGCAATATTGGAGTTTTGCATTACATCTAGCCTGATACAATGGTAAGGGATGTTTGATGTATCAAGCCTTATAAATACCAAGCACTTGCAAGATTCCTTTCTTAGAAGATATTCTGAATTTTTCCTACTGCATAGAAATAAAACTTCCAATATTTTTAATGATAATTAGTTTTGAATTGACTTCTTTATCATCAACTCGAACTTCGTACTATTTTTTTTACATCAGTTCAATTTAAATTTAAGAACTTCAGATAAGGGTCGTGTCGAATACTGCTCTCAAAACTACTTCTAAAATAGGGAGATCTTATGAAAAATACTGTCAAAGCGATGAAAATAAAATTTCTATTTTTTAGAAAAAACTAAAAATAATATTAATTTGTATTTTTTTTGCTTGTTTATCAACTTTTACACATTTATTCATTTAATAAGCAGTTGACAAAATATTTATATATTTTATTTGAATTGTTTTACGATTGTAAAAAAATAACAGGTATGTACGAAAAAAAATTTGTTTGCTCTTTAATATATTAAATTTTGTACCTATGTTGTCTAAAACTATTATTTATATGTTATTGAACCATTTTACGGTAGCTGATAAATTTAAAGAAATTTCCTGGCACTTCTTAAAAAATAGATATTGAGTGGGGAGTTAATGAAACCCCTCGTATCTTATGATCTGTAAGCTTCACAAATAAGTTTCAACTATAAAAGTTGAAGCTAAATTAATTATCTACAAAATGAGACCTACTTTGTATTTTTACAACCATTAGTTTGGATTTTATAGCTAAAAACGTGCAAAATTTTGAGTTTTTTTGAAACTTTGACGCTCGGGGGCGGGGTCTAAATATTATTTTTTGAGCTGTAACTTTCAGAATATTAGTTTTATATCCTTTGGCACCTTTTGAGGGGGTGCCCCGAAAAAAATTCGAACTTTCGTTTAAAAAAAACCACCCTAATACTACACATTATCGGTAGCATTTTAAAACAATTAATATAGGATGTGAAACTTGGTGCTTCATGCGCCATAAAACAATAACCAAATCGAAACTTGGAGCATTGTCCGCTTTTATCAATATCCGCTCACAACACAACAGTGTTTAATTTAAAACAATTAAAGCATAAATGTATAGGATGCAAGTACAGGTCACATTTTGACATTTAACGTTTTCGCGCCCCTTTTTTAAAGTCAAACTTTAAGTACATCAACTTTGTGAAATAGTCACCTTTATTATTTAATCTACAGGGATTCCCAAATGCCGTGTGAATACCAACGAGGTCAGCACCTAGGTTTTGAGTTCTTCCAAAGGACGCAGTTTAGGTAAATATTCAGGTAATTTAAGAACGCGAGAGAGTTCGTTTCCTACACTGAGCTGTTTCCTCCTCCGCTCCGTATGTAACTTATCAATCAAGCATCAAGCATCATGAAAAAAACTAAGACAAAGCGGCTTTTAGTGAGCAAGCATATGTCTCTCTACCCATGGACTCCTCTCCTCTGATCAACCAAGATCTATCTATCTTATCTTTGGCACCTGAGAAATCCATTGGAGAGATAAACCATGGCAGTTCCCTATATTCCTAATTCCATGGGTGTCCCCTCCCACCCCAATAGCAACATTTTTTTAAAATAGGTTCTTACAATAAGAACCGTGGCTTTTAGGCTTAACTCAACTATTTATTCATTAAGGATAGATTATTCAGTACAGAAAATAATATAAACCATTAAGAAAGCAACCAAGAATGAGATTTAAAATTCACTTTAAAAAGTGTAATACTTAGTTACTTTTGCTATAGTAAAACCATCTTTTTCATTCAGAAACTTGTAAGAGCTTACAACTAAAATAGTAAACAGCTGCAAGTATGAAGCTATGGTGTCTTTACCTGGTAGAATGCTCAAAAACTAATTTTATTTTTAATTATAAGATTTATTGAAGGCGTCCCATCCCTGCCCGGTATCCCCTAATGTATTGAACTACCAATAGAATAAACCACACAGAGGTATTTTTGACAAAGAATGATAAACCAGGAAAACCAGCCCATACAACATCAAAACCAAGAAAACTTGTAGTAACTTGTGGGATTTCTACCAAACAAATTCCATTACCTTACAATACAAGCATATACCACACTCCATTTTAAATAACGATAGAATTATAGTATATTAGTGTATTATAAAAGGTAAAGGTAAGAATAAAAAAGCACACGAGATCGAATATACGAATTTTCCCGCGCTTTGCCAACACAGTAGACAAAGCACAAATTGATTATTGATCTTTTACTTTGGTTTTTAAAAATAAATTTAGAAAAACATACCAGTTTTATAAATTATCAATTTCATATAGAAAAATAATAACATTGAATAAAGAGCAAAAACCCAAAGAAAAGACGCACTGAACAATGACTGATTTCAGGGGCGTTTAACAAAATGTTTAAGTTACAGCTAAACAAGAAAACAAAGTAAGGTACATAATCAAAGTATCACACCTTAAAATCCAAATAAATTATTCAGTATCTTTAAAGTACCAATGTCAAAACTACGAGAACCATCAACGGTAACAATAATGCAACAAATAATCACCTTCAAATCATTTTCCGGTAAATACTTGCATTCCTTTGCAATTTCCACCCATTTATCGATATCAGTCATAATTTAGATATTTTTAAACTCAGTAATCATTAAAAATGATTATCAATATCGCCTCCACCTTACAGCTATTTTGTTTATATGGTTCAATTTTTTTGACTCGATTGAAAAAGTGAATTCACTTCATGAAACTCCGTTCACTTTATTTTGTTTTGGTTTTGAGTTTGGGTTTGTAGGGAGGGTGGTCTAAAAAGATAGGAACGAAAAGAAACTCGCAGCGTAATATATTATAGTTGAATTTTTTCATTATAAAACCTTAAATTCTTATTTATAATCTTTTTCCGAAATCTGAGATCATGGGATTTAAAATTTCAATTTTATTCGATGTTACGAGAAGACCTTTACAATTTTTTACAAAGAATGAAGAAATTAAAAAATATTTAAATGTCACCCATTTATTAAAAATGGAAAAAATTGAGTTTTCATTTACAAGAAAAATACACGAAGAATGAATCTGAAACTGAACTACTGACGAGCCACCAAATTGCGTGTAATACATCTGAAATGCAGTGAAGTGTTCTAAATTTTTATTTTATTTTACTTTTGACGGTGGTGTTTTGCGGAAATGTGTCGGCTCATGTGGTAGGTTGGGTGGTGTGTCGACATTCCAAACTAATGCCTACCGATATTTAATAAATTTATTATAATTATGTCAGACATCGATAAGTGGGCCGACATAGCCAAGGATTGCCCCTACTTACCTGATAATGAAATGAAGGTATTAACATTCATGGATTCAAAATAATTTTTTAATTAATTGAAAAATTTAATAACTAAGTTAATTGTGATTATCCACCGACAAAAATTAGTTTATATTACAGGTAGGAACTAAAAGTTTCGTTTAAAAATTATTTAGACTCGCTTGTTAAATCCGAATTTTTATAAATTAAGATGTAGTGCCTGGTTTCACGGAAAGCAGGAAGTTATGCAAGGGTGGAAAAACTGTCTAAAATTTAATGATAAAATTAAATTAATTGACCAGTTCTCCAGAGTGTTTGCTTCTCGTTATTAATCTACTTTTGCATAAAAAATATCTTTATTCCCCGGAGAATTTTTTTCATAATTTTAACATTGCTTACGTGTTTACTTTTTAGTACAGTAACCCGTGGCATATGTTGAATACGCAATAGATGCAGTAAAGTACACGACTTTCAGGTTTGTCCTTTATGTTATGAGGATCAAGTTTTTCCATTTATTACCTTAAAAGAGTTCGTTAAAATCTTTTTCTCTTCGAGGAACTGCGAAATTAATTTACTTGGTGTTATCCTGTTTTATAAACGGTATACGCCCGATACCTGATTTCTGCGATTTTATTTTCAATCCATAGTATATAGTAGCCTCAGAGTTTAATCCACTAAATGTCTGCAGTTTTTAAAATTAAAGGATCATGTTTTTAGAGTTAGATAATCAGCATATGTAACTTAAGCCATTATAAACTGAACTAAAAACCCTTACATGCTAGAATCATTACTAAATTAGTGATAACTTGATTTTTAATTGTGAGTTTTATTTTGAATCCCTTCAAAATTTTGTTGGTGTCTGAATGCAATCTGTGAATATACATCATTTAAACAATTTAATTTTATATTTCTTTTTTAGTTCCATTTAGAAGGGAAATTTCAAACTCCAAAATCTTTTAAGTTTTTAATGCATTGTTATTAATTTATTTTTAAAAAAATAGACAAAACATTTTAATTATTATTTTTATACCTAAAATACCTTTCTATGTAACTTGATACACAATTGTGGTCAATTAAAGTATAATTTCCTGGAAGTTTTCTTGTACAGTTTTACTACAATAACCTCAATAATGTTATCTTGAAACACTTGATAAATTATGATTTTCTTTTGATTAATCTTTGAGCTGATTACTTAGGCAAAGTGTTTGTACCTACTATCTTTCTATTACATGAAATGGTGAACCCAAAACTCCCATAATTGTTTTACTTACCAAATTTAGGAATTTTATCTTTTTAGAAAAACCTGGAAATTATAACAAAATTGTTACAAGTGTCATAATATTTAGTGTTTGTTTTGAATAGTTCTTTTTTTCCCTTGTAATCCTTGACCTTTGCTCATTGTTAGGTTTTTCCTTTTGTTTGAATTTTTAAACTCAAATTCAACAGTCTAGTCTGGGAAGCAAAAATGTGACTGAAATAATTATTTTGGTAATAAATGATGTATAATTTAATATTGTGTGGATCTGAACAACTATCAGATTCATAATTTTTTAATATAAAATATAGATATTTATAAACAAATATTATTTTTTCAAGGGTTATTGAATTATAAAAATTATTTTTTAAATATTGTTCTAAAAGAGTAATAAACATCTGTTCAAGGCTGGTGTTTACTTTAATGTCAATGTAAAAAAAGTACTTTTGGTACTTTAAGATTAGCTGGATGCAAGTGCCAAGTTTTTTTAAATGGTGAAAAATATTTAAACTTTGAAATAAAAAATCATTTGAATGTATCAAAGGTTTTGCTTTTAGACTTTAAAATGTTCTAATGAAAATTTTAAAATGTTGCCAATAAAGTCCAATTGACAAGAGCTGCATCCGGCTAATCCATAATCCTATTATTTTTTAACTGTAAAAAGTTCTTAAAAAGAAATTCTTTCATTTAAGAAAAATAGTCATATTTGACCTTCAGAAATTGAACTGAAACATTTACCTAAATAAAATTGCAAGCAATGTTTTCACTTTTATTTATATTTTGATATTTTAACAAGTGTGAATTTTTATGTTATTGACCTTTTTAAATTTGACTTCTTTATGTTGGGAATTTAAATATTTTTAATAAAAAAACTTGTCCATTCCTTGAAATTTTTTTAATTATTTTTAAATATTTAATATTAATTTACTAGTTTCATGAAAAATCTTTAAAATAACCTAGGAGAAATTAAATGTATTCCTTTAAAAGGCAACCTGTGCTTTATGTCTGTAGTAGAATGAAAAATGATTCAATACCCAGTAGAATGATTCAGAACTGGTTTTGTGGCACTCAAACTCTGTAAGGAAGAATGTGCTAAAGTATATATATCCTGTTCTAATTTTCTTCCTCAAGTAGTATGCTTGAGTATGAGGATGCATTAAGGATGTGCATTTAAAAAACATTAATTTGGTAAGCTTTATTATTTTATTGGGTAAACTTTATTATTTAGGTATTTCTTTCAAGGAATTTTCTTTATCTTTAAATGAAATGTTTCATGTGCCGTTATCATGTCCTATGATACTTCAAAGCTTTTGATAATGTTTTTGTGACCTTTCTGTAATGTCATTAGATTAAAGCTTCATCATAAAATGAGTGAATATACTAAATATTATTTTAAAACTATTGTTCTAAATATTTATGTGCAGTAATACTTTTTGTATTTAAATTTAAAAAAAATTTATTTAGCATATCTTTGAATTTTGTTATGGGCTTAAAAATTAATCCTTAAATTATTTCTTTAGAATAAGAAATTATGTTAAAATTGAAAGTATACTTTGTTCTTACTCAGTTGTACACAATTTTCAGTTTAGTTATGTTCTAACTTTTATGAAGCATATAAATTAAAAATAAATAATTATCTAATAACTTAAACCTTGCAAATTTATTTACATTCCAAAAAAGACATTTACATGTATTAATACTTTGTTTCTGGTCATAATACTTAAGTAGTTTCTATATTTACAATCATAAATATAAATTTGCAAATATGTACTGTATTTATGTCATACTTAAAATTGTATGTAATAACTAAAATAAGTTAATCGGTTAATAAGACATTACTATTTAAAAAGATAAGTTGTCAGAGTTTGTTTAGCAGTTGTAAAATTTTACAAGCTTTTATCAAACCAGATGATGTGAATAAAACTTTTTTGATAATAACTACTGATATGGGAAGATGTTAGATTAAGGAATTTTGGCTTTGTTAAAGAGTTCACACTTAAATACCTTAAAAACTTTGTCATCAATCCACTAAATTTGAAATTTTTTTATACGCATAGGGAATGAAGATGGTGTCTGCTTTAGATGGTGTGAATGATGGTTCAGAGTCTGATTATGATGACTCTAGGAAAAGACCATTGGACTTGGATCTGGACAAAGATTCAACTAAGAGATCACATCAAAGTGGTGCTGGAATTTATCATTTCAAAATTTTGATTCCATCAGTAGCTGCTGGGGCAATAATAGGGAAAGGGGGTGAAACCATTGCTCAGTTACAGAAAGAAGCTGGTGCTAGAGTGAAGATGTCTAAGGCCACAGATTTTTATCCAGGTACCACTGAGAGAGTTTGCTTGATAACTGGTAGTGTTGAAGGCATTTTGCACATTCATGATTTTATCATGGAAAAAATCAAAGAACGCCCTGACCCCAATGCCAAAATGGCCATTGATTTTGACCACAAGCAGCCCGCTGAGAGAGAAAAGCAAGTCAAAATCTTGGTTCCTAATAGTACTGCAGGGATGATCATGGGGAAAGGGGGTAGTTATATCAAACAAATAAAAGAAGAAAGTGGTGCCTATGTACAAATATCCCAAAAGTCAAAGGATTACGCCTTAGCCGAGCGCTGTATCACTGTGATTGGAGAGATAGAGTGCAACAGGCAAGCCTGCCGTATGATCCTTGTTAAAATAGTTGAAGATCCTCAAAGTGGTAGTTGTTTAAATGTTAGTTATGCAGATGTAACTGGGCCAGTTCCCAATTTCAACCCTACTGGCTCCCCATTTGCCAATCCTGATAGTGTTCCTAATGGTACTAAAAATAGCAATAATAGTTATAGTTCTAATAGTAGTCTAAATAGTCTCAGCCCCACTGTTACCAATAGCTTTCAAAACACTCGAACTGATACTGCTATGCCAGGAATAGCAACGTTTTCAGATATGGGAATGAATGTTCCTAACATCCATCCAAGCGAAGCAGCTCAGGCAATAGAATCAATTAAGGTGTTGCTTAGGGGAAACGGTTTTACTGAACAGGCTGTGGCTGAAATAAGTGCCGCCATGACTACACTAGCTAGTTATGGAATTTTAGGACTTGATATCAATGGGGTGAATGAGCCGGTTGTCAGTGGAATGCGAATGCCGACCTCTGCTATAGCTAATTGCTCTATTCCTCCAAGTAGCATGACGAGCATGGGTATGTACACTACTGCCTCTGGAGTTCACGGCATGGAGGCTGTTTCCAATTCTGCAGCTAACACGAATGCTCTTGGAGCTGGATCCAGCATGTTCAGTCCCGTCAGCAACTATGGGAACGGGATGCCTGGACTGGGTCTGGGTCCCGGGTTCACCTCTCCGACGACCAGCCGCTCAAGCGACCGTTTCTTTGTGCAGCCCGACGTGGCCGTCTTTGAGCCATTCCAAAGAACCTCTCCCACTCTTGCCTCACCCAGCGCAGCTGCCTTACCAGTCAACAACAATTCTTTCGGACTGGGGACGGGGCTGAGCTGCAGCACCCCTAACTACCGGAAGAGCTCTGGCGGGGACGGACGTACCACCCTGGAAGTCACCAAAAAGACCGAGATCGGGGTGAATGAGAACATCGTGGGGGCCATTCTGGGACCCTGCGGCAAGTCTCTGGTGGAGATACAGCGCTATAGCGGGGCCAACATCCAGATCTCGAAGAAGGGGATCTATACGCCAGGCACCCGCAACCGCATCGTCACCATCACGGGGCACCCCAAGGCGGTTGACACTGCCAATTACCTCATTGAGCGCCAAATTGCTGAGGAGGAGGCCGAGCGAGCTAACCAAAACGTCGTCCTGGGAATTAACGGACATTAACGAGAACTTCTAGTATTAAGGTTCATCATCATATTTCTGTCTATGGTTTTATTCCCTCTTCTATAACCCTGCAAGTGCCGTTTGGTCCTAGAACGTCTCTTGACTGTCTGAGTGAGTAAATTGCTTAATGATATTGTGATCATTCGATAATATATAAACCTTTCAAAGCTATATATCATCTAGGGTTATATTAAAGCAGAAATAATTAGAGTTTTGCACCAGCATAGCTGCTCAAGGATTGTGCATGCGGAGACTTAAAACAAAGCCTTGTCCGAAGCATAATCAAAGAACTAACTTCTTCACCTATTAACACTTTGTACTGTCCACTCCTTTCATGCCATCAAGGGAAGATTATTTATTTAAATTAAATGTTTATTATATTAGAATTTTGAACCATGTGTTTGGAGAAGTAAATTGCAACAACATGTTTTACTTTGGTACTTCACGAAGTCATTTTCTCCTTCTTGATTTGGTTTGATAACTTTCATTTCATTTGTTGGATGGATGCATTACGAGTCTTATGCTTTGTTACCCTTTTGTGTAGCTTGAAGACTTAGTATGTGTGTGTACTTGATTTTGTTTAAACCTAACAAAGTGCAAGGAATTTTTCGCTTATACTAACACCTTCACATATAATTTGTACTATATTCAAATGTTCTCAAAGAACGTATAATTTATCGAGATAGGACAAAGTTTTTACAGATGTACTATACTACTGAGTATTTCTTCATCGTGCAAAACAGTCATGGGTAACATAATGTTCATTATTTATTGAAGTATACTATAGATATTGTTTAATAAATCAACATATTTTTTATTGATCAGTTTTACAATGTAGAGAATTTTAAATCGAATTGCATGCATTCTTTTCCATTTGAAACTGAATATGTAATATTTTGTTTCATTGTGCATCCTCAAATCAAAATCCACACTCAATGGGAAATTGTTACTCAAAGCTCATATTACTGAGGTCACTGGTTGCAAATGAATTTGACTGATATTTCTCTTAAATACATTATGCATACTTTCATTTTGCATTCGATCTATATGCCTTTTATTATAGATTATCAACCATGCTATATTTTTACATAAATCTACTACATCTTAGAAAATCTTCATTGCCATTATCTTGCATCAATCCATTTTGTTAAACTTGGTTGTTAATGTGCAAATTTTCTAGACAAGTATTTAACTCTCCAGTAGGCAAAAATTTATGACTTGGAATTTCTTGAATGGTTATTGAAAATCGATGGAGCCTGTTTTCTTAATCTTTTTCAATGATCCAAATATATATAGCCGTGCCTTTATTTCATCACATTGTATGCATATATCTAAAATATAGTCAATCCATCTAATCTCTTAAAAACATGCATGTAAGTGATGTTTCAAGTGCTTTAAAGTTTCTATTTGCCTGAAATAACTGGATAGTTCAGAAGTTAAACTTAATACTGTCAGTTGATTAGATGACAACTTCCTAAATATGATTGGTTTTGTATTTATTGATCTGCATTGCCCAGAAAATGTTGATTCAATGCATAGAATTGAGTTAAAATGTCTTATTACATAATTTATATAGAGGCTTTTGTTTGTTTTCATTGCATGAACTGCTCAAAACCTTTGTTTAGTACTATGGTTGGTTAAATGATTATCCTGTTAATGCAATCTTTAGAATGCCCTTTTCCTAGGAATAACACGGGTATTGCTAGCAAAAAACTTCTACTTGAACCATTTTGAGCAGCTCATTTGAATCAGCCATTGCTTCAACTTTCAAAACCTCTTGAGTATTTATTTGCATTTAAAAATATTTGTTGTGCTAACGTTAATATATAGTTTTAGGGGTGATTGTGTTCTAGGGATACCCTGAGTGTTGAATGAGCATATTTTAGGGTTTTCTCTTTAATTAGTTAATTGAATTATCTGCATTTTCATTTTCTGAAAAGATTTTGAGAACATAGGCAGGGGGTTACGCTCCTTGGGTCGGTACTTGGCATTTTTGCTGATTCGCCTGCAAGTGGTGAGGTCTGGTGCGATCGTATATTCATTGCAATTTTCCTGGATATCGGGTGGTTTTCCAGGGTTTCCACTCTTGGTCACAATCACCCTTGCTAGTATGCTTTAGCTTACTGGAGGGTCCTTAAAAGTACTTTATATTAGAAATGCAGGAATAAAACAGCTAGTCATCTAAGTACTAGAATCGGTTTACCATTCTAGCATTTGTCCTTTTAAAAAGCATGTTAATCTATTTATTTAAAGCATTTCATTATAAATTTTATAAAACATATCATCTGTAAATTTTTTCTTTTCTTAAATTTCATATTTTACTAAATGTTGTGATGATTAAATTTCATTTATAGTTATGTGTAATTCCCTGTATAAAGCATGAAAGACTATGTTGAACATTTTCCTATGGAAAAAATTATTTCTGAAAAATATTTTCTAATTATTCATATTATGGGTGCAAGTATATATATGCAAAACTTTATTGTGTAATACCTCTAAACAGAGTGCCATTATGTGGAAGCAAAATTTAAATTCCGTAAAATTTGAGTTCTAAATTATACTTGACCTTTGAGCAACTTAATTTCAGTAGCTGTATGCACTGATTGTTTTATGCACAAATAATTTCTATAAAAAAAGATAATCTTGTTTTTTTGGTACTAACTTATGAAAGTTCATTTGTGTATTCAATTTTGCTGACTGGGCTTGGAACACTAATAATAGGGTTGTATTTTGTGAACTCTGCAACATGCTAAGCTCTTCAAAAATGAATAAATATTTTCCAAAAAACGAAGTTTTCTTCTCTTCTTTAACTTCCTCGTGTGATTTTGTTTTACATTTTTATACTGCTATAGATTGACTTTCTTCATATTGATTTAAACTTTTAAAAAGGTGTTTAATCCCTTGGTTGTACTTGAATCTTAATCTATTCATCATGAATTATATTCGTTAGTTTATCATCAGTGCGTCGCGTCGGGCTTAAAATGCCCCTTTCGGAGGGGGAATACACATGTACACAACCATGTGGAGAACCTAGGATTCCTAACCTAGCTCAATAAATCGTTATCAAATTTAGGGAACCGATATTTGAAGGAAAATGCTTTGAAATTGTGATTAAAAACAATACAGATTACACGCATACGGTTAAATTAGAAGTTTACGTGGCAACAGTCAGTCACCCTTCAAAATCGAGTTTTTCACTCCCCATGATAAAACACATTGGGCTTAGGAGATCGTGTACGCGTCCTAACTGAACCGAATGACACATTTTTGGTATCAGAATGTCAGGATTCTTTTGAAGATTTAAAGTTAGCTGTGGAGGATTTTTTTTACAAAAGAAACTTAATTTTATAACGGTAGAAAACATATTTCACTGGTTTTTTAATAGTACCGTAAGACGGGGTGAACGGATCACCTTTGAACTACAGCCAAATATTTTCCAATAAAGATTTTGGAATGCTTTAAAAAGGGAATATTTCGAGTCCTAATCAATATTTTAAGAACCCGTTGAAAAAATTCAATCGCCGTGAACGGTTATTTTATACATTTTAAGTGTAGTGATCCGATTTACCCTCAATGCTGGGTGAATCGGATAGTTGTTAGTTTTTACCTGGGGGAAAAGCAATTTTGATGTCTCTAACATCCAAGTTCATTAACAAAGTGAATTGGCCAATTAAAGTTCAGAGTTTTCACGGCTACTCCTAACTGATTTAACTTATAAAATCGTGCAACAAAAGTCATTTTACTCAGAAAAATACAGCCTTCATAATATACGTTACAAATTTAAGGAGAATCGTGTCCCAAGTATCGAAAAATGGCCTGAAAGATGAACTTAAAAAACGACGATTTTTTAATTTTCAAAGGAGTAGTATTTCAAAACGATCTATATTTTCCAAATGTTTTTATAGACAATGTGTAGCCACCTTACTAGAATATGTTCTGAAAGAAATTCAACCCTGGTACTGCTGAACCAACGATAGTAAAAGGGTCACGTGGTTTTGACAACGCTGGAACTATACTCTGTCTCACCTTAACTTGGCAGTGGAGAAAAGGCTACGGCGACCGAATTACAGCCAGGAAACCGATTCCCAGCCAATCAGCCGGAAAAGCCTGCCCGTCCCGCGCCGTTCTACCCGGCTCTACCCTACGGACAATATTCATTCGCTTGGATTTAAAGACTTTGAACGCATGATTAAATTAAGTTATATGATAAAAATCCCAATAAACTAAAATGTATGACACAGTTTTACAAACTTATCTGCATATTCTTTATTTTAAATTGCAATACAACCTTGAACTATTTTTTCGGGCGGATTAGTACATTCTCTGCCTTTCCCAGTGCTACCAAGTTAAGGTGAGACAGAGTATAGTATTACGGAGAGGAGACAGGTGGAAGTTGAAGGGCAGTTGACCGAGAGAGGAAGAGACATTTGCTTGTATATAGAAGCAAGACCCCAACTATCACATCGGCCGTGCAATAGGGTGGGCCGAAAATACACTTTATTTTTTATTTATGTTCTAATAGCGCGGAAAGGGTGCCACTTGGGTCCAATAAGGACGATGTAAAATATTGTTTCGATTGGATAATATCTTCAGCTCCCGCATCGCACTTAAAGTTTGAAAAAATGGATGACTTTTTTACAAAACAACTAAAAAACCAAAGATTAAACTCTCAAATATTGTTCATGATTTTTTTATGAGGAACTAATATAGTTATAGACATAATGTCACAGGTTCCATTATTCTATCACCCTTCTTTCGTTAGATATAATTTTTTAATGTTCAAAGAAATTTGGTAAAGTTGTTTTTTCTGCATTTTTAAACAGCTAATAACTCTAGAACTAAACAACTTAAAAACCTGAAGTCAGCCCCCTTTTGTTCGTTATTTTTTTGTTTTTAATTTGATGTGCATCATGAACATCATTTCCAAAAAAAAAATTTCAAAATTAAAAAAAATGACAAAAAAAATTTAATAAAAAATATTTTTTGAAACATTTTTTGAAAAAATATTAAAAGCCTTTTAACTCTTAAAATGAACATTACTACTAAATTTCAAGGAGAAAATTAAATTTAATCATGTTTAAAAAAATTAAAATATTCGAAATTTAGGCAAGTCCCCTAAACTATCCCTAAAGTAATACAGTCACTCATGGAAAATTCATAAACTCGCTTGAGGGTGTTCATATGACTTAAGACATGCAAAAAATGTCAAATTAATTTCAGAAAATACGACAATTAATAGATTCCGTACAAAATCTTACAGTGCTAATTCCCAACTTTAAGTTAATTCAATTTGCATGACTTTTACCTGAATATTCCTTAGAAATGTGTTTATATCCAAATTTTTTATGTTCTAAAACTTTTATTTACTTTGATTTGACCTGTTAAAAGTAAAAACAATTAGATATAAGCATAAATTTTAGGAATTTTTAGGAGAAATGCATGCAAATTGAATTAACTTAAAGTTGGGAATTAGCACTGTAAGATTTTGTACGGAATCTATTAATTGTAATATTTTCTGAAATTAATTTGACATTTTTTGCATGCCTTAAGTCATATAAACACCCTCAAGCGAGTTTATGAATTTTCCATGAGTGACTGTATTATTTTAGGGATAGTTTAGGGGACTTGCCTAAATTTCGAATATTTTAATTTTTTTAAACATGATTAAATTTAATTTTCTCCTTGAAATTTAGTAGTAATGTTCATTTTAAGAGTTAAAAGGCTTTTAATATTTTTTCAAAAAATTTTTCAAAAAAATATTTTTTATTACATTTTTTTGTCATTTTTTTTAATTTTGAAATTTTTTTTTGAAAATGATGGTCATGATGCACATCAAATTAAAGACAAAAAAATAACGAACAAAATGGGACTGACTTCAGGTTTTTAAGTTGTTTAGTTCTAGAGTTATTAGCTGTTTAAAAATGCAGAAAAAACAACTTTACCAAATTTCTTTGAACATTAAAAAATTATATCTAACGAAAGAAGGGTGATAGAATAATGGAACCTGTGACATTATGTCTATAACTATATTAGTTCCTCATAAAAAAATCATGAACAATATTTGAGAGTTTAATCTTTGGTTTTTTAGTTGTTTTGTAAAAAAGTCATCCATTTTTTCAAACTTTAAGTGCGATGCGGGAGCTGAAGATATTATCCAATCGAAACAATATTTTACATCGTCCTTATTGGACCCAAGTGGCACCCTTTCCGCGCTATTAGAACATAAATAAAAAATAAAGTGTATTTTCGGCCCACCCTACCGTGCAAAGTCTAAAAATCACGTGACCCTTTTACTATCTTTGGCTGAGCAGTATTTTGTGTTTAAGCGTGCATCTAAACTTTTATGGCCGCCTCAACAACGCTCCTTCTCTGTGTCGTTAGGGTTAGGGAGTTGGAGGGGAACTCTTTTGTTCGCTAATACCTAACCACACAAAGAAGTGGGGTAGATATCCCCACTTGGGGGGTCGCGAAACAAAAATTAAAAACAGTCATATTTACAGAGTTATTTTTTATACAGACACAGCAATTTTTTCGTTTCATGCATGAACTATTTTGAATAAGAGTAAATACAGTGAAATCCCGTTACAACGAATACCGATACAACGAAAAATCCCATTATTACGAAAGTCCAGAAAGTCCCCAACCGTTTTTATTTGAATTAGCGATAGTACGGTTACAACGAAATTTCCGTTACAACGAAGAAATTTTACGGTCCCGTGAAGTTTGTTATAATGGGATTTTACTGTATAGGAGGCAGCGTAATGCGAGTGAAATGACGACTATATGGTAGATAATTATTAAAGTCTTAACATTTTAGGTCCGAGGGGGTCGCCAAAATATTTTCCCTGAAAAGGGGGTCGCGGAGTCAAAAAGGTTGAGAACCCCTGATATAGAGGATCAAAGTTTTAATTTGAAATCATCAGATTTTGAAGGTCCATTCCATAACTTCGACTTTGAAGTGAATACCAAAAATGAAATGTTTGTAGTTCGATGATACCCTCCCTGGTAAGGATAAACCTGTAAAATTTTTGGAGTTTTAAACTTTGTTAGGGTCAAAGTTAGGGTTTTTTTGAAATTTTCCAACTTTGAAGGCCTATTATCTACAAAAAAGAATAAAATATGAGGGTTGAATGATGGTTTTCAGAATAGTCCTAGTCCTAATATTTACACATTGACTACAAAAAACATTTGGAAAATATGGATCTTTTGGGAATACTGCTCCTTTGAAAATTGAAAAATCATCATTTTTAAAGTTCAAATTTCACGCTAATTTTTGATATTTGGGACACGATTCTCCTTAAATTTGTACCGTACGTTATGAAGGATATATCTTTCTGAGTAAAATGACTTGTTTCTTGAATTTAAGTTAAACCAGTTAGGAGTAATGAAAGTTAACGTAAACCCTTACAAACGCAAAAATCAGCATTTTTCGTAGAACATCGATGGATGCCATGAAAATTCAAATAAAGATAAATTATAGATAGTGTTTTTGGACTCTTATTGATGTAAGAATAAACCCTCAAAAAATTATCTGATTTTAAAATGATCGAGCGACCACCTCTGGATTTCCAAAGATCTCACGGACGACGGACCACTTTTGGTCCGCGGTCCTCCGTTTGGGAAATTCATTACTTCGAGGTTTTTATGGATGCCTGTAATCCAGCTCTTAGCGTACGTGACATTTCAATTTTAGCCTGTGTTTTTTCTCTTCGTTTAATTTATTGAATCGGATATTCTGTTGCAGGAATTCTCAGTTTTTCAGGCTTCGAACCTGTAATTCTAGCTTCAGCGAAGTAGGCTTCAGGGGAGACAAACAACAGGTTTTATCGGTAACTGGCTTACAAGTGGCGAAATCATCACAGGTTGTGTTTTTGTTTTAAATTCTTCTGTCGATAGTGATCGTTTAGTGCTACTAATGTTCTATGTTCAGCAGTTTTTGGAAATTATTTATTCATTCCCTCTTGGAATGCCAATTAGAAGAACCTCTAATCTTATCATGATATTCCAATTTTTCTGGGTTTTCTTTCAACGCAATCATCAAAGATGGAGTGAGAGAATGCTCCCCTCCCTCCGGAAAAAAATCACTAGCTTCTGCCTTCCGTAATCCTTCTAAATCCACCCTTGCTATTAAATTCTCTAAAAATAGTACTTGACAATCTCCTGTACAAGGTAAGACAGGAATATCAATCAATGCCATAACAATATTGGCCAATATCGATAAATGTTGGATTTATAGGGGGACTTTTAATTTCTTTAACAACAAGGTTTTAAGCTATTCTAAGTAGCACTATTTTGTTTCAAATGAAGTAAGGTCAACCCAAGTAGGACAAACGTTCAAGATTTGTCCAATTTCTGCCAATTTTTTTTTAATGTTAATGTTTTTGAAATGATTTCGAACTTAGTATAAAAGTTTACAATTTATTTTTTATTAAGGTAAAAGGACTAAGTAAGAGAGAAAGCAATTTCAAATTTAAAAAAAAGTTTTTTTTCTTTGCGTTTCAGGTTTATATTTCTCATCATCACAAATAAAAAATTTCTTAAAAATTTGAATTTGTGGTTACTTTTTAATTTTTTCTCATATTTAGTTAGTATATTTGATACTTTTTTTAAGTCACTCGAAGGCGAAACTAAAAAAAATAAAACATCTTGATAGGAGGTTGCACCCTAAAAAAGTTCGAATCTGGACCCGGACTTCTTGTCTAGATTCAAAGATATATTTTACGATGCGTCTTGTGTTTCGTGATCTAAATATTCACTATTTTGTTACCCTTGACTGCATATAAAGAAAGAAATCCACCACTGCTTTGACTAATCACACAAATCTAAAAAATTGTCTTTAAATGGAGTTGATAGTCTTTCACAGAATTTTTCCTATAACTCATCCGTGGCGGTCTCGTCGTTGATAATAACCCATAAATCGGTATCTAATTCTAACTGCTATATTCACAGCCAATCAGCATCGGTGTTAAAATCGTTGGTCAAAGGAATATTCCACCAATCAGAGTTAGCATAAAGCTAATTTTTCTTTCTTTAGCTGCTGGTTAACACCGACGCTGAAGGCTACTAATATGGTTGTAAGTTTTACAAGGAACATTTTCTTTTAAAAGATCCAGCGATAGGGAAAAAAATCTGACTGCCCTCTCAAAATAATTTTTACTGTAAATTCCTGACTAAAAAATACGTTTATTTTTCCTTTAAAAAATTTGTCGTCTTACCCACATTGGCCTTAATACTGAATAAAATTACTATATCCGGCAAAAATTTTACTTCCCTATAAATACACAGTTCCATTAGAGTTTGGCCAGACTTTTTGAAATAACCTGTAAGTATGTCTGCAAATGTTTTGGAGCTATTCCCCCACAATTTGAGAAATATTTAGTTTATAAACTAAGGAGTCGAGACTTAAGCGAAAATTCTCCCTTTAAATTAAAAATGATTTGTTGCATAAGGGGAATGTGCGTGGAAATTATTCCCTCTGTATAGCATCTGTGCTAGATGTGACTGAAAAATATCGAAAACAGCCTGAATTAGATACTATGCTTTTTTATGAAGACATGCCTTTTATCAAACTTAAGTGGAGAAATCAGTGTTTTTTCTTCGTAAAATTTACCTCAAAAAGGTGTAGGAGAACTTCCTCCAAAATTAGAAATAATTTTGTCTGATAATATTGTTTATTGAAAAATAGCATTTATAATTAATATTTAATTTCTTTTTATTGTCTTATGTCTTTTATTTAATTCTTCCATTGTCTTTTTGTTGTCTTATTTTTCCGAATTTTGTTTTCTGCAGATTGTTAGTAAACACAGAAATTCCTCAACTATACATTCTTAGTTGGTTGAGACGATTGCTTAACCCCAAGGGATATTTTCCTCCAACTTTTTTATTTCGTGAATTTCACTGCCGTGGGAAAGCATTGAGATGGGTTTGAGGAAGTGTTGATCGTCATCCATGACTTGAAACAGGTTTAGTGTGAGACCCCATAAGCATACTTTAGTTACGGAATGAGTCTCTTTTTTTCATTACTTCCATAACTCATCACACGCAATTATTGATTTATTGTGTTTTTTTTTCTGGAGACAAGAAAATAGGAGAAGAGTGTAAGTGATTTTGTTGCTGCCACACATTTTAAATTTCTGTGGATCCCCATAAGTCAAGTCGTATGGTATACAATCTATACAATATACATGTAAGATTTCAGTGAAATATTTTACCATTCATAAGCATGATTCAGGCGCGGATCCAAGGGGGGCACTCTGGACAGCGCCCCCTTGGACCCAAAAAGGTTCTCAAAACTGTTAAAACCCTACTTTTTCCCAAGTCAAATTTCAAAAAATTACATCTCCCTATCGGTACCATAAGGGGATCTTGCGTGATACTTTTTAGAATATCCCCAATAGAATAGTTTTACTTTTTGTGTCAAAGATAAAGGTGATTGTCTGGAAAAGTGCCCTTGAAGCCATGCTGGATCTGCGCCTGGCATAATTAAGTAGAATAGGGAAAAAAGAGTTATACAAAGCTTTAGCTTTTCAAAATGAGACCAAGTTCTAGATTTTTTTTTAAATCTTTATATCTGTTTCTTTTGTAATACATATTTTCTCAGAAAACTTAGTGGAACATAACTTAAAAATCCCTAATCACGCGATGTATTAGGTCATCCCGAAAGTTTTCTAGCTCTTGGGAGCATCTGTTTATAAGATATTTTTGATACTTTTCCATTATGTGATACCAATATAAACTGTAACTTTATCTACAGTCAATGTGGCTCGGCATTTTGGCTTGATTTTGGAGACTGATCGACAACTGGGCTGACCTTTAAAGGTCGTGGCTAGTTCACAGGGTTGGTAATAAGGTTTTAAGTTTTTAAAGGTTTAAAATTTTTGTTTTTATGATCTAAGAACATTTTTAGTCATTTACCTAAGTCATAAAAATAGATATTTATGATTTTTATGATCGTGATTCATGATCGTGATCATGAATTTTATGATTTTTTATTCGTCACCATACTGCCAACCCTGTGAACTAGCCACGACCTTCCTTAAATCTATAATAACATGTTACTTCATTTCTTTTCTGCTCAAAACTTTGCATTTTTCCTAAAGTTAAGATTTTTAAATTAAAATTAACAGGCTACTTCCATAAAACAATTAAAGTTTTAAGTATTTTTAACAAGTGTGGAAAATTTAACTTAGATTTAAATTTTTTCTGAGGCATCCGGAGAGTTTGATCACAATCATCCATACTAAATTGCTGGATTGCTACTCCTAACCTTCTCTTAGGAAAGATCCTGATGATCATTTGCAGGAATCTAGATCGCTGGAAATTCTACCGCCGCTCTACAAAAGTAGTAGGGTGGGTTGGGGTAAAATGGGTCAATTTTCAGGTACTTTCACATTCTAAGTTTTATTTCATCAAAACTATTACTTTTTAATGATTTCTTTCAATTGGATCTTGACATTACAATCCTACAGAACATTTTCATCTAATTTTATCAAATATTTTTTAGTTATAAGTTGGTTAAACTTAGCATCAAAATAATGACCTTTTTTACCCCAACGTGGGGTAAAATGGGTCTCATTGCAAAAATATGTCAAAAATATATTTATTACTAAATATACATAAAAATAAGAAAAAAGGCAATTGGTTAAGCCGTTTTTATCTGAAGAAATTTGTTTTAAGTTGTCTTTTAATGAAATTGTAAAGTTCCGAAGCTAATGAACATTGTTCAAATGTTGCAATTAAAATACTGAATTTGGAGAAAAAAAACTTGCTTGACAGTTCAATGTATATTTGAAGGAAAAAAGTTAAAAACATTGTTTTTACTTAATACAGAAAGCCTCCTAACTATGACCCATTTTACCCCAAGTACAAAATATTGTTATAAAAGATAAAATATTTTATATTTTTCTAAGCTGATTGGCTTGAAATGTCTCTCAGACTTTCTTTTATGAAAAAATATAACAAAAGTCTGCTGTAATTTATTACAATATACAGATATTTGGAAGTTGGTAAACCCTGTTTTTTGGACAACACCATTTACTGTTCAAATAAAATGTTTTTTCAGTTCTTAAATTTATGAATCTAAATTTTTGACAGTCGGAAAATGTTGCCAACAGATAAAAGATTATACTACAAAAAATGAGCAAAAATAATTCAATTTAAATTTGATTTATAAAGAGTTAATTAAAACTGACCCATTTCACCCCAACCCACCCTATTAAATGAGTTTCTATTTATGAAATAAATAAGATCTTCCGTACAATCTTAATATGACTTAAAATTAGAGTTAAATTCCTTTGAATTTTAATTTTGAAAGTTTTCAATTAATGGCAACTTGAAGTAAACAAAATCTTATTAATCGTAGAAACTAGGAGAGCTAGCGACTCCCCAAAGTCAGCACACGTCTCTATTATAGAACTTGAACTTGAACTTAGGAGAGCTGGAAAAGTGATCCAACAAAAAAGAGCCAAAATTCGCCATATTGGCTTTAGATAGAAGTAGAAGTACTTTCCTGGTTTACCGTAATGGAAAAGTACCAAAAAATACATTGTATACAGATGCTCCCAAGAGCGACAAAACTTTCGGGATGACCTAATAGTAAAAGGTTTGTATGGCTTCAGATCCCCCTTCCAGAAGATTTCTATCTTTTTGAAACAATTTAAAAGGAGGCGGTGTTTTATTTGTAGGAGGTGAGGGTTATTTATTATTTTCTCAAGTTAAAGATGGAAATTTCAATGTTTTAAGTATATAATATGCAGGAAAGTATCTGTTTTCGCACCCTAAGGGTTCTGCCCTAATATAGACCGGTATGGACTAGACATGGAAAATACCATAATAAGCGGTTGTGAACCAGACTTAAGTAGCATTTTCACTAAGACTTATTACGTCAATCCAGTAAAACCAATGGACGATTCACAGAGGTAGCATCATTAGAACACTTCGTGATTTTAACTGGTCTCTCCGGATTGTCGTAACTCGACAGATCGGAGGAGTGGAAACGGTGCTTTTTTGTCTCTTTTCGGAGGAAAGGACAGGAAAACCAGTGATTTTATAAAGTGATATGTTATAAAGGATATTTATTAAAAAAAAGACTTCAATATAAAAAAGCTATTTTCATAGTGTTGACATTTGGCTCGACTTGTGTATCAATGGACCTTAGTTTGGAATGATTGAGAGAAGAGGAACTGGAGGAGGAGGGGAGAGAGTAGGAAAGTACAATAATAATGAGGGATATCACTCGAATATTTTCGAGCACCGGTGCATTTCGGCTTGGGTGTGAATGAACACAATATGGTATGGGGCAAGAAAAGATTCGGAAACGATCGTTTCCTTCCTTCCTAGAGGTGACACACAGGACGCAACCTCCGTGGCATTCCTCGCTCTGAAATCTCTTCGAGTTCCTTTTTATTTGCCTTCACCTGAGGCTTTGAATTATTCAGCATTGGGATCTCATTACCAGGAAATGTTTCGTGATGTGTTATGTACCTCGAGAGAGAGTGGGTTTAAATCGAAGGAACAATAGACTCGGTCTGAGAGAGAGAGAGATATAGAGACGTAATTGTCTGGATATGGATCTGGTGATCCAGATTCACCGTTCTCGCCTACAGTTGGGATGCTAATTGTATAGGTATATGTGTGATTTCTATCGGTACGTTATCGTAATTTCAAGCTATTAGTCCCACCTCACTGTATCCATTTTAGGTCAGTTTTTAATTGCGACTAACGAGTTTGTTTTTGCATGTCCTTTTACTACTATATTAGGCATTGGGCAACGGACGGAAAGAAAATGTAA
Organism: Tetragnatha versicolor; assembly: GCA_024610705.1. NCBI lineage: Eukaryota > Metazoa > Arthropoda > Arachnida > Araneae > Tetragnathidae > Tetragnatha > Tetragnatha versicolor. The sequence goes on from JANDEH010000007.1 coordinate 46,328,351, forward strand.
AATATTATAATTATAAATGTGGGTATGGGGTAGGGTAGTTGCAAGAAAAGCGCTGAGCTTGGCATATGGATTTTAAGTCATTTTTCATCTTTATCTTATTTTTTTTAAACATTTTTTTAATCGTTTTATAAATTTTCGAAATACTAATATACAATTGAATTGAAGCTTTAATAGAAATTTGAGGCTAAGGTATACAGTTACGCGCAGCAAACATTTTTATTTGTATGAAAGTAACGTTAAATTAATGCTTATTGCTTTTATGGGCTCCAACTATTTAATATTTACAAATTTCTAGCTATAATCTCATTTTGTATTGGAAAGGGTTTAGAAATAACTTAAGGTCAACCTTCCTCAACAAAAATGTAATTATGGGCCTCTGCATTCTATGCATGCCTAAGGTTTTCATATTTTCTAGACAAAGATTTGCCAATTTCATTAATGATTGTTTGATTGTTAAATCATTTTATCTACTCACTAGCTGTTATACCCGGCCTTGCACGGGTGGGGTGCATAATTTTTTTTAAGTTTTCTTAAAATACATTTATAATTTTGTAAATTAGCAATATTAAATATTCCCGGTATCCCAGGCGCCTCTTTCCTATCCCGGTGTTCTCGGTAATTTTTCCTATCCCGGTGGTCCCGGTAATTTTTCTAATCCCGGCTTTCCCGGTAATTTTCCTATCTCGATGTTTCCGGTAATTTTTATATTCCGGTATTCCCTTTGTCTTTATGGTAAATTTCCTATCCTGGTGTTCTCGGTAATTTTTATAACCCAGTAATTTTTTCCTATCCCGATGTTCCCGCTAATTTTCCAATCCCGGTGTTCTTGTCACTTTTTACAATCCCGATGTTCCTGATAATGTTTAAAGTATATTCGTGCCTTTATAAAATAACGAATTTAAAACTAAAATAAAAGATCTAGTAAATGAAAAAGTCTAGTGATCTGTCTCATTTGAAACCACTGAGCTATGAAACAAACCTATAAACTGAGCTATAAGGTTTGTTTTATAGCTCAGTGTTTGAAACAATGTTTAATTTTTAACTCGTTTTACATGAAAAAAAATTATATTTTTCAGTAAATATATTTTTTGCAAAGGAAAAAATCTTGAAATGGAGGAAATGTGTCCACGCCTTCGGTGTGGTCTAAAAGGAGATGCGGAACACACACACAGCCACAAACGTTTTTATTTAGATATTAATAAAATTGCCTAGTAACCACAACACTGCTGGTACTAAAGTTTCCTATTATTGGCTTGCATGACTGGTAAAACAGGTTTTCAAACACGGAAAAATAAGTGAAAAAAGCAGGAAAAATGGGAAAAAAAGAATGAAGGACTGATTTTCTTTTTATAAATTATAGCCTATGACTTATTCTGATTGTCAAATAACTGACTACTTTAACTCAAATCACTCAAATGAATACTAATTCAACAGATGAATGATGTCAAATAACTACCAACTTTAAATCACTCAAATGAATACTAATTCAACAGATGAATGATGTCAAATAACTGCTAACTTTAAATCACTGAAATGAATAATAATTCAACAGATGAATGATGTCAAATACCTGCTAACCTTAAATCACTCAAATGAATACAAATTCAACAGATGAATGATGTCAAATAGCTGGTTAAAATTACTTAACGGACGACCTTAAATCCAATCACTCAAATGAATACAACTTCAACAGATGAATGATGATATGATGATATTTAATTATCAATTTAAGTTTCCAAGTCCGAAAGTAAATTACAAAATTATATTCTAAACAATTTAAAAGAATTAACAGACTGTTGCCACACAGCCAATCTACTATAATAATTATATCTACAAATCTACTAGTCTACTACTACTAGGTAAAATTACAATTGTTTTAAATAACTGTACATGCAATCTTCCACACTGATGTATAAGCTACATTATTGTAAAATTTCATTAAAATCAATTCAGTAGTTTTTGCGTGAAAGAGTAGGGTGGGTTGGGGTAAAGTGGGTTTTGGGGTAAAATGGGTCAGTTTGAATTAACTCGATATAAATCAAATTTAAATTGAATTATTTTCACTCATTTTTTTGTGTTATAATCTTTTATCTGTTGGCAACATTTTCCGATTGTCAAAAATTAAGATTTATGAATTTGAGAACTGAAAAATATTTTATTTGAGCGGTAAATGGTATTGTCGAAAAAACAGGGTTTACCAACTTCCAAATATCATATATTGTAATAAATTGAATCGTCAGTTTGAAGAAGGGAATAAGTCCAAAAACCAAGTTTTGAGAAAATCGAAAAAAACTGTATAAGTAATAGAATTTTCATTGTATAATTACCAAATTTTTACTGGAAGTTCACAACCCTATTTAGAAAACAGAGCAACCATCAAAACAAATATAAGTATATTCAAAAATATTTTACAGTCAAAATAAGTAGATGGACTTATTCCCTTCTTCAACCTTATGAAATTTTTCTGATGAAAAAATCTTAAAAAACCCTTAAATTCACATTTAAATTATATTTCTCCTTATTTTACACCACAAAAGGGTGAAATAAAAGGAATAAGACAAATAAAATTCAAAATTATAGTGAAACTGAGTTATTAGAGCAGTATCAATGGAGTGAGTGAATATGAAATGGAGTTAAACATTCCCTACATGAAAAAAGTTTGAAAAAATTTTAAATTAAAAGAAAATTTCATTTTAACTTCGTTTACAGCTCAAAGAATAGGAAAAGAAAGACAAATTAACTTTAACTCGAAATTAACTTGAAAAATACAATGAATGGACATCGATTTCACAACTTCAAGGGGTGATATCTCCCTATAGGGATTAGTTATTTTTCCCCTCTTTTCACCCATGTGTAGAGCAAAGCTTAAAGATTGTTTTGAGCACAAAAAGTCAATTTGTCATTTTTAGGACTTATTCCCTTCTTCAAACTGACGATTCAATTGCAGCAGACTTTTGTGATATTTTTCCATAAAAGAAAGTCTGAGATACATTTCAAGCCAATCAGCTTAGAAAAATTTTAAATATTTTATCTTTTATAACAATATTTTGTACTTGGGGTAAAATGGGTCATAGTTAGGAGGCCTTCTGTATTAAGTAAAAACAATGTTTTTAATTTATTTACTTCAAATATACATTGAACTGTCAAAAAAGTTTATTTTTTTCTCCAAATGAAGTATTTTAATTGCTACATTTAAACAATGTTCATTAACTTCGGACGTTTACAATTTCATTAAAGTACAACTTAAAACAAATTTTTTCAGATAAAAACGGCTTAGCCGATTGCCTTTTTTCTTACGTTCATGTATATTTATTAATAAATATATTTTTGACATATTTTTGAAATGAGACCCATTTTACCCCAAGTTGGGGTAAAATAGGTTATTACTTTGATGCTAAGTTTAACCAACTTATAACTAAAAAATATTTGATAAAATTGGATGAAAATGTTCGATTGTAATGTCACGATCCAATTGAAAGAAAACATTAAAAAGTAATAGTTTTGATTTAATAAAACTTAGAATGTGAAAGAGTACCTAAAAAGTGACCCATTTTACCCCAACCCACCCTAACAAACACTCTCACACACATACTCACAAACTTTCACAATTATAATTAGTAGTAGGATTGTATCCTTTTTAAACTTAATACTTTTTAGTGATAAAGTACCATTAATCAAATAATTTAAACCTTTTACAGTTGTGGAGTGTTTATTGCAGTTTATTAAAAACAACATAATTCTTTAGAAAATTTTTTACAATATCGCGATTTTAGTATAATAGACTTAAAAATCACATGTTAAACACCTTACAAATCCGAAATTCCCACGAATCAAACTAATCTATTTTTTTATGTTGTGTGAGCATCCGAAAGGCCTGTAGGGCGAGAATCTAGTTTCTTTGGAGAGAGCGGGGTTAGAATTCGACCTTGAGTCCTTTCTCTCGGCATTATTGAGCTGGTCAATGGTCGCTTCTGACCCCTCCTTCCTCCAGATGGTTTGGGACGAAAAGGGCTCGGGACGTTTTCATTCAGCTGTTTTTCCTATGAATGGGGTTTGTGTTCCACCGATGGGTGTTTCGGTTTCTCTTTTTTTGGAGAGTGCTTCAGTTTGGCAACTTGAAGGGGTCTGGGACAAATTTTATAAAAACATTGTGAATAGAAGTTGAATTATGTAATGTTTTGTAGGATTGTAGGCTAACTTTAAAATAACTTATAGAAATTACAACTTTTCAGAAAGATATTAAAAGTTCAAATTAAAAAAGGATAGTTAAAATTTTAAACATCCAAATGTTACGAATCATACTTAATTTTTTTCCTTTGGATCGAGCAGAAATACTTTCCATTTAATATTAATTATTCAGCATCATTTGTAAACTTTTTCAAGAAAAAATTCTCTAAAAATTTGTCTGATAGGATTTTTTTTAAATTTACTTAATCTAATAATTTTCTAAGATTCTGAAAATTATATAATTTGAAGTAGGGGAGGGTGGGGACGATTGTAACAAAATTGTTTATTTGATCTCAAACTAAGCCATTTTTTATGTTAGAGTTATGAAAATTGGTATGAAAATAGGTTGATATATCCCAATTACAATTTTGTTATGAAAACCGTCCGGTGGACATGCATTGCAATTTAGTAAATAAAACATCGAAAATCGAAAAACGTTACAATCGTCCCCACTTGAAGGGTCAATTGCAACACATATAAGGGTCAATTTATTGTAACACAACACAAATTCATAAAAATAGATAGAAAATCATTCAAATTTATTAACAATTTATATTTTCTTGTTAAATAATAATTAAATACATAGACTAGAATGGAAATAATGAACTTTTCACTCAAATAATGAGTTTTAAATAATAATGAATATTGATGAGTAAATAATTATTCACAAGGGCAATTAGGGAATTCATAACTGAATTCCCCTGTAGTACAACGAACATGGGACCCTTTTTTGCACGAAAAATGATTCATTCCTCTTAATGCCCTTGATCGAAAACTTTATTTGATTATAACCCACTTTAGGATTTTTATTTTTTCTGACAGAATCTGTATTATGTTACATGAAAAATATCGTGATTTCGAGCAACACTTCTAATAGACTTTTTAGACACCGAAACCTCAACAGCTTCTCCCTCCATTTTTTCTAGACTAATCCACCCCCTTTCAGTTTTCCTTTAACTTGATCTCGGCATCCTAAAACCGTAAAATATCATAATTATATGCCAATATGAAGGGTAAGTATGAATTATAAATCAATACATCGAAAATACTTTTGAAACATGTTATTTTCTACATTGGGGTCAGTTGTAACATGTTACAACCGTCCCCGGCTGAAGTGTTACAAACGACCCCAGTAGCCATTAGGGTGTCTCAAAAAAAAACCTTTTTTCGAAAAACCTCGCTCCCCAGGGCTTTTCCCATTCCTTTTGGTCCCAAAAGATAGTGTGTAAAGTTTCGATCAGCCCCCTAAGGGTTTGCCTGTACTCTAGGGTACTCTAGGGTTTGCCTGTAGAGCCCCAAAGTTTGAAAAAAGTGGAAAAAATGACCAATTTTCAGAATTTTTAAAAATTATATTTTAAGATTGATACTGCGATAAAACTGGTTCAGATGTGTCATTTAGGACTTATTTAGATGGAATATATTTATTTATGTGTATTAACTGCACCCTATAGCCCCTATAATTAAGAATTAAACCGTACTACTTAGGGACGTTGCACTCGCCGAAGCTTATAATGCACTACCAGTGGACGAAGTGAATTAAATTTGGATTTCTTCGAAGGAACTCCCTCAAATGATGTCATTTGGTGCTAAATTGATATTATAAATTATAAAAACCATTGCAGTAACAATAATGAGGCCTTCCACTAAGCTTTTAATTTAAAAATTGATTTTCTTCAAAAATTCTCTTTTCTAGCTGATCGATCAAACCCAAAATTTACATAAAAAAAGAAGGTTGTTGTACTTTTTAGATACCAAACATTGAACCCTTTATAGGGGTTTCATTTTTAATAAGTAGAATTAAATTTTAAACCGCACAGATCGGAAATGACATGGACATTTCCTATAACAGATGTAAAAACTGATTTTATTTTTTCAAAGTTAGTAAAATACTTTAATGCTTGTGAATCTTGGTTGAAATGTTAAAGAAAGAAGTTTTTAATTAAAATTTTCCCCTATTACGTTAAAAGGAAGTAATTTTCCAAACTTAAAAAAATAAAATCGATTTTAACGTCTGGTATAGGAAATATCCATGTCATTTCTTATCTGTGCGGTTTAAAATTTAATTCTACTTATTAAAAAGGAAACTCCTATAAAGGTTTCAATGTTTGGTATTTAAAAAGTACAACAACCCTCTTTTTTAATATACATTTTGGGTTTGATCTGCTGGAAAAGAGAAATTTTGAAGAAAATCACTTTTTTCATTAAAAGCTCAGTGGAAGACCTCATTATTGTTATTTCAAAGGTTTTTATAATTTATAATATCAATTTAGCACCAAATGGCATCATTTGAGGGAGTGCCTTCGAAGAAATTCAAATTTAATTCATCTCGTCCACCGGTAGTAGTCCAGTAACTTGGTAGTTTTTTCAGGAAAAAAATACAGTAGTTGTTTTTTCAACGGTTTTATTTGTTTTCAAGGGTGCTGAATCCAAATCTGAACTTTGCATACAAAATTTCCTAGTGCGTTTTAAGAAAATTCGAAAAAACCCTGAAATTTCACCTAATTTTTTGATTTCTTGTTTGTAGAATGGAAAGTATGGGTCTCTCATGAAAATGTAAAATACAAAAAATAAAGAAAATAAAACAAGCTACAAAATTGTCAATTACAACTTTTTTATCAGACTAATAGTTGGGCAGCTAGAGCGCGCTAAAAGTAGGGCATATTTCGCAATCCAGAAAATGACCCATATCTTCCTTAAAAAGTCAGATTTTGATTTAGATAACCAAGATAAACTACTTTAATAATGTCTTAAATGATATAATCCTACTTTTTATCCCAATAATTATTAATAAAATGAATGTTCTTTAGGGGTTTCCTCCCCCAAAAAGGCAGGTTTTTTAGGCAATAAAAAATTCAGTTTCCATTAATTCTATTAAAATTAATTTAAAACACTAGTTCAGTTCAAAGTTTCACTAGTATTCACCACAGGAAAAAAAATACTTTTTTTTAGATGCAAGTTTAATTTTCTGGATTTTTCGCCGCCAGAGCGAAATATGCCCTATTTTCAGCGCGCTCTAGCTGCCAAACTATTTGTCTGACAAAAAAGTTGTAATTGACAATGTTGTAGCTTGTTTTATCATCATTATTTTTTGTATTTAGCATTTTCATGAGAGACCCATACTTTCTGTTCTACAAACAAAAAATCAAAAAATTAGGTGAAATTTCAGGGTTTTTTCGAATTTTCTTAAAACGCACTTGGAAATTTTGTATGCAAAGTTCAGATTCGGATTCAGCACCCTCGAAAACATATAAAACCGTTTAAAAAACAACTACTGTATTTTTTTCCTGAAATACCCCTTTTTTGACACCAAGTTACTGGACTATAGTGCATTATAAGCTTTGGCGAGTGCAACGTCCCTAGTAGTACGTTTTAATCTTAAATTATAGGGGATATATGGTAAAGTTAATACACATAAATAAATATATTCCATTTAAATAAGTCCTAAATGACACATCTGAACCAGTTTTATCGCAGTATCAATCTTAAAATATAGTTTTTAAAAATTCTAACTTTGGGGCTCTACAGGCAAACCCTAGAGTTAACTTAGGGGGCTGAAACTTTACACACTATCTTTTGGGACCAAAAGCAATGGGAAAAGCCCTGGGGAGCGAGGTTTTTCGAAAATATGTTTTTTTGAGACACCCTAGTAGCCATTTTTAGTTCAACCCTCGTTTTCCGCGAAACTAACAACAGTATCATCTTGAAACTAAGCAGAATAAAAATAGGATACTACATACAATACATAAAATCAGTGTTGTTGTGCTTCATACCTGCAGTGTAGGAGAAGGAAAGTTACACAAAGGTAGAAATTTACTTCGATGCTCGAAAAACACTCTTTTCTCAATTACACAGCCGAAACTGAAATGTCAGCCTTGGCAATCTCTGATATTCTTTCATTCACCTGCCTTTTACGTACTGTCATCTCCTTTTCGCCCAGGCAGCCTCTCATTTTGAGGAAATCAAAGTGTTACAATAGGGTTGTTTCCTTCAACTGAAATTGATCATTTTAACACCAAAAACACTAAGAGAAATGCAAAAGAATAATTTACCCACGCTCAAAAAATTTTTAGACCAAATAGTTAATTAGTTAAAAGCATTTAAAATTTGGAGCCGCAAAAAAAGAGGCGTGGCCAGCTGTGACGCCATTTGGTATGAACCGGCGAAAAGTACCGATCCTTTGCCTTGCCTCTTGCCTGCATTTGTGTTTTGTTTTCGAACTGAGTATTTACGCTTTGCTTATCATAAATATTTTAAACTAAGCTTTCGTTTATTGTTCTTTTACATCATTACTGTACACAAAACAGGATTAGTTTTCAAATTGCGCTTGGTTTTATTCGAGCAGATTCGAATAATTCGCCGAAAATTTCGGTTTTAACTTCGGTTGATTTCCTTAGAAACGATACACGGTTCAATAAACCAGAAATAGAGGAGTTAAACAAGCAAGATGAGTACTATTTCGTATTCTGTTTTTAAAGTTTTAAAAATCTATTATATTTATATTAATAAAGAGCATTTTTAGTTCGAGTACACTCCAGCATTGTGGTAGGGTAGTTTTATTTTCAACTCCCGTTTTGATCCTGAAAAAAGTAGTAGGAATTTTGAAATAATTTTACTATTGGTAACTAGTTACATCTTTGAGAATCAGTTAACATGTTTTCTGGAAAAAATCAGACATTTTTTATCTATTAGATATCGAGTTTACAAGCGCGCACCTCGGTCTTATTTCCCGCCAACCCATAGAGAAATCTTCTTTTTCGACATATTCCCCTTTTTGATGGTTTAAAAAATAAAAAAACTAATGAATATTTAAAAATAAGATAATTATCGAAGGTTACAAACATATTTAGTTACATTTCAACGTAATCACCTTGAAATGAACCATTTATTGCACCTTTTTCACAAGTTTTTCTATCCCTCATCTTGAAAAGTTAGATTTTTCGTTGATTCGCAGGCTGTAGCTCCATGAATCACCAATGCCTGGAACTTGGCTGATGAGCATATGGTTTTAAACCTGCACAATTGCATACTGCAAAAATCACCTGCCTGCCCATTGTTTTTTGTTAATGCGAAAAGAGTTTGAAAGAATAGAAATTACACAGGTTTGCAATAAAAAAGCTGTTTGAACAATTATTACGATTTCCTATGTATTTTGGTGTGCTGATAACGAAAAAAATATTGAAAAAATCCTATACGTCAGAATTTTTCACAAATTGCAACATTATATTCGAATTTTCCCATTTTTTTATAGTTTTTGAACATTTCTAGCTCCTCCCTTTTTAAAAATTAGGAGCTGTGAATGATGCACATAGTAAACTATCTCATCAGGATATTTTGAGATAATTATAGAGATTGAAATAAAATATTAGGCAAGACTTAATCGTGCAATAATGAAGGATTTTTGTTGTATAGTTCAAAGAAACGTTCTTGTTGATAATCACAAGGGTAAATTTACCAAGAAGAGCTTCATAAGGTGGAAAAATTGGCTGAAGAGTGTGTAAATTAGTTTATTTTAGTTATATAATGATTTTTATGAAGGATATGTAATAAAAAATTTATTTTATAAGCATATTTTTATTAAAATTGAAATATTAACTTATTTTACAATCATACCTAAATTGTCGGGAAACATGCCATTCTAGGGCAAAACAGAGATCATTTTTGAGTTCAGGGATCCAAAAAACATTAAAACTAATCACCTCATTAATAAATTTGGATTAAAAAATCTACTTCTTAAGTGTATTTACATTTTTTATAGAAATGTTGCTATATTTGCTCAATTTGTTACAAAATGCGATGTTTTAAAAATAAAAAGAGGTCATATTTGGATTCAGCACACCAAAACACATGAAAATGATATTCAGATAAAGTTTGAGTCGAAAAATAATTTTTTTTAAAAGATACTTTCATTTTCTTAAAAAAATTGGCATTTTTGTTAAATTGTGAAGAAAGGTGAAGTCTTATGATAAAATGGAGGGCAATTTTAGATTCAGCACATCAAAAACCATAAAAGGTTTTATGGAAATATTTGAATAAAAAACTTAGTGTTAAGAGTCAATTTTTCAAAATTTTAAGGCATTTCCAGAAAAACCTAAAGACCTGAATTGTCAAAAAACATGACGTCCCTGGTCATTGGAGGTCATTTTTGGATTCAGCGCACCAAAAATCATGTGAAATAGTCCAAACAGCTCGGAAAAATTTTTTTGCGGACCTGTGTTATCATATTGGCCGGGGGAAATAAGTTCGGGAAGCGCACTTGTAAACTCGATATGCTCGATTGCTGTATATTAATAATGTTTAAATTAATACGTTAAAGTTTTGAGATGATTCGATAAGTTTAAGATAGTAATTTTGGCTTTAAAACTGTACAAACTAGTAATTGTCCATAGTTCTTTAGTACTTCCCTCGTTCCGTTGAGCAGCTGGCATGAAATAAAATCAAGACAGATGTTTCTCTGAACATTGAGAGCTGAGAGTCTTTTCCATAATATCAATGTTTTATTTGTTTCCAATTTCGAACAATAAGTGTTGCATTTTTATTTTATTCAAAAATATTCATTCGCGCTTTACCGTAATTTAGCGAGTGCAATTCTCACAAGCTAAAATAATGCGTGCTTAAATATCGCACTGATTTCTGGATCTATTTAACTTAAGATAATTTAACTTACGACATATTACTAAATAGCTGTGTCTATGTGTAAGCTTTCTTGTGTTGATTTTGATATAGTTTACAGAAAATTTTCTTCAAATGACTAACAAATACCGAGAGAAGTTTTTCCCAATAGATGTTTTGTTTGAGATAAAAATTTCTCCTCTTAAACTTATTATTATCATCTCAAAACTTTGACATCTTAATATAAAGATTTAAAATATACAACTTAACTTTCAGTAGCCATTTTAATCATGCATTCCCAGATCTTAAAGCGGCCAAATAAATTTTACGAAAAGCGTCGTTTGCGGTCTTCTTTTGTAGCCGCAATTTTGAAAAGAAATAATACCCCTACCAAAACCATACATTGTATTCTTAAATATACGTTAACCACAATCCCCTTTGTTTGAAATCTCCACCTATTACCAGTTTTTTCAAAAAAAAAAATTCAAAACCAAAACTTAGTAAAAACTGTCAGAACTTTTCGGACAACTTAATATCTTTCGTGAGCAATTTATGTTATCAAAAGAACTATAAATTATGAAACAAATAAGAAGCACTACATGTTTACTACACTATGTTTTTTAATAGTGCCAAATGGATACTTTAAAATGGTCTTCACAACAGTAGAGTTTGGAAGTAGCGGAGCCCATTTTATCCTTCATACAGGCTTTGAACCATTTTTTCCTCAATTTTTTGTTTCTTGGAACGATTAAGAACCTTTTACTTGGTGTTTTTGCAGTCGATGAAGTGCATCCTGGCACAATACAGTATTCATAAGCTTTTTTTACTTCGGAATCCATTCTTTTTTTACTGATGCACGTGCTTTCTATTGGAAAAATAAGAGCGCGCGATCGGCGAAACCTCGGATACTACCAAATGACGTATCTGCGCAGTGGCGCGTTTTTAAGCACTGTGACTGCGCATCCTCTTTAAAAATTAATAAAAAATTAAATTAAAGTCGTAGCGACCTCGGGATTTTTGATAACAACTTTTTTCACTATATTCTACCAGGAAAAAAATAAAACAGAAAATGGGAAACTACCCTATTGCCCGTGTTACAATCGTCCCCACCCTCCCCTACCTTTCTTGGGCTTGGGAAGTAAAGTTCTGTTGGTCAGCCGGTGCAAGGTGCAAAGCGGTTGCGTTATCGAATGGCAGCTTATTGAAAATCGGATTTTCAGCCTTTTTTCATATATTGTGAAATGGCAACCAAACGGGGGGTGAGATTTTCGAATAAACATCTATTTACATGTTTTGTTACTGAATAAATTGCCTACATTTTAAGGCAGAGTTTTTTGTGTAGATCAATTAATTTTTAAGATATTTAACAAAGTTCTTGAACTTTTCAACCTTTTCTCTTTGTCCAACAATGAAATTTCCTCAAAACGCATTGTTGTAACCGATCTTCAGCCACACAAAACCGAAATTTAGCTATACAGGTGAAGTAGGAAGGAATATTGTTGAAAGAGTTTTCAAGAAATTAAATTTTTGGAATGGTATTAACTATACTTATACTATAATATTTTTCTTTTTTTAAGGAAAGGATAAACTAAAATCTTAACTACTTGGAGTTGATTATATCTTCTTCCAGTCTTCCTTGATGAAATCAGTATACGCTTTCGTAACGCCAGACAATCTATATCAGGATGGAGTCCTTTCAGAGGACATTAGAGAGCAAGTGAAGCCCGAGGTTAGAATAATACTGCCTACAATTTTTTAGAAAGGATTCATAAGAGCAAGAGGATGAAGCACTATCGGCAATCCTTAGAAGGGATATACAGAAGAGTATAATAATATTCGCCAAGCATACGCAACTCTGAACTTGCGCCCTTATTCTTCTCTGTAACTAATCCTCATTTTTTTCGAAGTTCTTGCGAGACACCTTGGGCGCTTGCCATTGGATGTGGCGGACACCGTTGGTACACCTTTGCATAATTAAAAAATGGCATTCATAATCTAATAAATCCCATAATATTTTTTTGTAAAATATGTTACAAACTAAAACAACATTATGAAACCGATATACAGGGTGTCCCATAAATGTTGGGTCACACTTCTAGGGGGGATAGTAGACACCTAGACGAGTCCGAATCACATAGGGTTTGGGGGTCCCAGACCAAATCCCAGGGAGCTAAAAATGAAGCGACACCCCAAAACAATTATTGAAAAATTCAATTTGTAGCAGAACTACTATTGGTAAAATCTTAACCATGGTCTCAAATTTTGTGGTTCAATATGATCTTTAAAATTATTCTTAAAGTTTTCACTTTAAAAATTTTTTACTACGAAAAAAAGTCAAAAAACCACAAAAAAATGTGAAAAATCTTCCAAAACTTTATTTTGTACAAGCTGAAATGCCCGGCCTTGCACGGGTGGAGTGTATAAATTTATTATTCTTAAGTTTTCTCAAATACATTTCTAATTTTGTATAATCAGAATTTACCAATCATCCCGGTATCCCAGGTGTCTTTTTCATATTTCGGTGTTCCCGGATGGACTAAAACTCCTTCAGTTCTCAAGCAATATAATTTTTGAATGATTTCCACATTTACAACATGGAAAAACTATTCTAAAAATTATTTAAAATTGCTCAGATCCCATGATTAATCATATCTACAGGAATTAAAGTTTTCGGTGAAATTATTCAAAAATTAAGGCTTATTTCATTTTGAAATTTAAGAACAAAAATCAATCTTTTCTAGTTGAAATGGAGTTTTAATAGTTTTTGGTTTGTCTACCAACTTTCTTAAAATCTAAAATATTATCACCTTTTGATTTTACATCCTCGTTTCCATGGGAGACTATTCTAACAACAATGATATTCCATAAAGCTTTTAAAATATAAAAATTAGATAAACTCTCAAATAAAAATGTGTTAAACTATACTTAAAACCTTAAAATTTTATTGAAATATATTTTTAGATTATGAATATGGTTTTTAAATCACTGAGCTATAAAACAAATTATTGTTTTATGGCTCAGTGTTTTAAATATACTTATATCTAGTGTTTCTTTTAAAAAGTTTTCTTTTTAAGTTTCTTTGTAACAATGGAGTGAGCAGATCTCTTTTTGAGGAGAAATAAAGCTATTTCAGCAAAATGACCTTAAAAAGGGTCAAAAGAGGGTCCAGGGGTCAATTAAAGTTTTCGGAACATAGCCTATGTTTTTTCTTGAGTTTTTTTACGTAGGTATACCAAGTTTGGTGCAGATCGGAAAAAAACTGTGGAAAAGCTCCCACGGAAGGGTTCAATGCCGCACTTAGATTTAAACTGCTGTGCAAAATAAAAGTCGAAATGACACCGACTGAATTTCAGCTGATTCTTGTGTAAAAATGGCCTGCTGAAGTCAAATATGACACCCATTTTCCTCCATTACCCTCAGTTTTTAAGAGGATCCCCCCAAATTGTTATCCAAAGCCATGCATCTATTAACCTCTTGAAACATGGAATCCTCACTCCCTAAAACCGGTCAGTTGTTAAAGAACTGAAGAGTTTCTACTTAGGATAGACCCAAAATATAAGAAAAACGTCATTTGTAATCTTTTCAGAATCACCAATATCCTGAGCTCGCGAGCGCCTTCGGGATTCTGGGAGTCTTCTGAACTCTTCCGCGGGGGCTTCTGGGACGCTAACACCTCAACCTCTTTTAGTAAAAATTATTGCTGCGTTTTGCCATCAAATTTGGCCCTTGGGGAAGGGTTATGACCCTTCAAAGAGGAATTGCGTAAAAAATAAGCAAAATAAATAGGGTATAACAAATCCTACTATTTTTAACGATTTTTTTGCCTTTTTACGGGTAAAACCCCTTAAACCTGTCCATTTGTTATAAATTTATCATATTTTATTAATTTGAACCTTTCTTGTCCCCTGGGGGACAATTTGAAGACTAAAGCAATGCTTTTTGACCCTGAAAATCCAGTTTAAAGTTATAAAGTCGTCGAAAAACGTAAAAAGGGGAGGGGCTGTTCCCCGAAAATCCTGAGTCAATTGAGCATTTTAATGGTGATTTCTCAAAATGACTATTTTCATCAAGGAAAAAATTTTGAAGGCCAAATTTGTTGAACAGTGTAATCTGAAAGAGCATAGTTGAAAACCCTAAAATACAAAGTTTTAAGTAAATACCATCAATATTAAACGCTTGAGATCCTGTTACGTATTTGCGTGCGAAAACAGATCCAGAAAACAAACGTTCAGGGAAAATCTACGAATTACGGATTGATGCTCGCTAAATTTCTCGCCATTATTTGCGATTGCGAAAGTTCGTTTACTGGAGCTGTTATCGCACTCAAAAAACAAACTTTAACAGGATCTGAAGCGTTTAATATTGATTGTATTTACATGGAATTTCGGACTTAAGGGTTTTCAACTATGATCTTTCAGACTATCAAATCAAAAGAAAGGATTTTGAAATACAAAATGATGTTTTGGCAGAGTTTTTACATTTTTTGTGGTTTTTTAACTTTTTTCATAATAAAAAAAATTTTAAAGTGAAAACTTTTAAAATAATTTTAAAGACCATATTAAACCACAATATTTGAGACCATGATTAAGTGTTTATTAATACTAGTTCTTAATTTTTCAATAATTTTTTTGGGGTGTAGCTCCATTTTTAGCTCCCTGGGATTTGGTCTGGGACCCCCAAACCCTACCAAACCCTATGTGATTCTGACTCGTCCAAGTGTCTATTACCCCCCTAGAAGTGTAGCCCAACATTTATGGGACATCCTGTAGAAAAACACCATTCTTAAAAAGAAAATTGCATTTATTGTAGTTGATTACTTTTTCTATGGCCGTTCTTTATGGGCTTCTCTTTCTCTTCTGCATCCTTTCTAAAGTCTTTCATCTTTGGGATTCTTAAAGAGGGCTCCATCCTGGGGCTCTTGCTGCGGATTGTTGAGATTGCTTTATCTTTATCCATGTTTTCTTTATCCATTTTCTTCGTCTTCTGCATCCCCTCTTAGAACAGTTTCATTCAGGGATTATCTTTCTCTTCTGCATCTTTTCGAAGGTTCTTGGAGAAGCTCAATGCTGAGGCTTCTTTTGCTCTTCTGCATCATTTATCACAGACATAGACCATAGGGATTGTTTCATCTCCGGAGTTTCTTTTGAATCATTGATTATTTGAATCTTATCTAAATATTGTGTGGAGCTCTCAATCATTTTGGGTCTTCTCTTGTTTTTTTTCATCGAGTCCAGGCAATCTGTGACTTAAACTGAAACAAATTGCAAGAGAAAGTTTTTTCAAAGGGTTTTTTTCTTGGAAATTACCTTAATGATAACATACTAAAAACCGGACGTAATCAGTCCACTGGAAATTAAATTTGTTTCATTTAAAAAACCTATCGACAAAATTTTTAAGGGATCAAATAATAGTGATTAAGATGTATGATGGAGCGATTCATTTGATTTAGTGCTGAATACGAATATTCCTTTTAAATTAAAAATAATTTAAATTAAAAATAATAAATTAATTTAAAAATTAGATAATAAGTTTTCCCTATTATAGGAAAAACTAAAACATTGCACAGAATAACTGCAACCGGATTTAATTCCAATGTTTTTTCTCGGAAATTTACGGAAAATAATAAGCTAAAATAAGACGAAATTGGAGAGTAATAAAAGTTTAAAGATTTAAAATTTTTTGGGGCTCAAAAATCAACATACAGGTAAAAAATTTAAATCAAGTTGAATAGATTACTTTAACAATATTCGGTAATAAATCATCGAAAAGGTAATTCAATTTTTAAATGACAGTAAATCTTCAAAAAATTAAATTTTTAAAACTTGATTTAAGTTCTGATGTTGAGTATCAGATTGAAGTGAAGGTCACTTGAATTTGCAATAAGCTTTTGAAAAGTGTGAAAAATTAAAGTAGTTAACGCGAAAGAGTAATAAATGCTTCATTTTTTTCATTCTTTTTCCAATATTTATTGCAAAATTGGCAAATTGGCTTGATAGATAGATCAGTCTTCAAAAATCTGAGTTTTTGTAATTAGTTAGAGGGGTTCTCAAACTTTTTAACATTGCGACCCACTTTTGAGAAACAAAATCTAACGCGACCCACCGACTTCAGTTATTTATAATTAACTGAACTGAGATAATTATCTCATGCCCCCTCCCCACAGAATTTTAACTTCTCTGACTGGGGGTGTTCACCAACTATTTAGTTACAAGGATATGAAACAGTTTAATTGTGGTCTAACAATGATCCCTACAGTAAAAAGGGGGGTCTGGGGGTACTCCCCCAGAGAAAATTTTAAAATTTGACCCTTAAAAACATGGTTTTAACTTGTTTTTTTAGCAATTTGGGATAAATTACTTCTGTTGCATCATTTCCAAAGAAAATTCTTAAAATTTGCATTGACTCCCCCAGTGTGGATGGGGAGAAACACTAAATATTTTTTTCAAATCTTATTTGAATAACCGACTAGATTTGCATTATCGGCACATTAAAGTGACACACATAGTACGTATTTACATTAATTGCCCTTTCCGTTCCACTCCAAGTAGTGTAGTTTTTCTTCAAATTTTTATTCTTTTTATATAGTATGGTAATTTGATAATTTCAAAAGTTCAACTAATAGTTTGATAATTCAAAAGTCAATAACACCGTTTGTGAAAAATTAAAAATCTTCTCGCGACCCACCAAAAACTGACTGGCGACCCACCAGTGGGTCGCGACCCACAGTTTGAGAAACTCTGAGTTAGACTAAAAACAGCGCAAAATGTTGTATCGGGCAATATATTTTCTCTCTCTCATTAACGTTTTCTTTTATTCTGATTCTTTCTCTGTTTCTTATTCTTCTCTAATTTTCATCCTCTCTTTCATTCTTTTCTCTTATGATTTCTCTCTAACTTTTATATTTCTCTTAAGTTCTCACCCCTTTCTCTCTCATTCCAAATTAAGGGGACTCAGTACCTCCAAATCGGTCAAAATATCAAGTTAAGGATTTTCTCTCAAATCGATGTTTATACTCATAAATTGATTCATCAAATTTCATATTGATGCACGAATTCTAAGCACAAACAATTTCCAATTATTATTGAGCAGAGTTACCACATATTTTTTTAAATAAATATTTCTCAAAACTACTTTTTTAGCGTTTAAAACCCTAGTGCTTTTTTTCTACTGGACTATTTAACTTGAAACTCTGCATATATATTAACCATAGTGTTTTTAATAAAACTATGAATTCTAATTAGGGATTCAGAGTATATTATAAGGTCTTAAAATGAAAAATGTGTTTATTTTCATGATATTTTGGAGGTGTTTGGAGAAAAAAAATTTATAAAAAACTATTACAAGTATCCAAAATGGTAATTCATAGTTCCATGGACAATAACTTAAATTATGTTGGGGTAAAAAATCATTCCAAAATTATCATAATTAAAGAAGGAGTAGTGTTTTAAAACTTGGTTAAAATTTTTGAAAAATTCAAAATTTCTTAAAAACTGCTTTTTAAAAAGTAGATTTTTTGCTTGGATTATGTTTGAATCGTCATATTACAAGTGTTTTGACGTTAAAAAACTTCAAAAAAATTTGTAAATGAAAGAAATAAAAATTTGGGTACTGAGGCACGAAAAGGCACTTAAGGCACGAAAAAGTAGCAATGAAGAAGACAATTATTGACTAAAAACTTTGCTTTAACAAACGTAACCTCTGAACTAAATAAAAAGCGCTCCAGAAAATATCTGTTCCCATTACTAAGCCCTATTTCATTATGATAAAGAAAGGGAGATGTACTACATGAAACGGTCAATCGTGATTTGGAGAACTTTTATCCTTACTCATCCGTTTCTCAACTTGGTGAGTCACGAAACACTTTTTTGGAAGAGAAGTTTGAATTTATATAGTTTGACGAAAGTATTATACAGAAGCAAGAAGATCCTTGCTAGAACGAGTCCTTCTGGGACGAACAATTTACGATCGTTTTAACTTAAGGACATTACAACGTTAGTCATTAGTTTTAACTTAAGGTCATTGTAATACGTAGGGGTCGCTATACCAGGGTGCCGTAGTACAAAGAGGTAGTACACTGTTAAAACGATTGTATCAAAATTGAGTAAAAAGTACTCAAAAAGGATCCGATCCAATAAGTACTCAAATTTGAATACATGAATATACTCATTTCTGAAAATGTGCATACTCAAAAATGAAACATCTTGAGCTTGAACTCAAAAATGAGCTCACGGTGTTTCATTTTTGAGTATGCACATTTCAGAATGAGTATATTCATGTATCCAAATTTTAATATACTTATTGGATCGGAGTCTTTTTGAGTACTTTTTACTCAATTTTGATACAATCGTTTTAAGAGTGTACTTTCTTCGTAAACAGAACACCAAATTCCGGAGCACATTTAGATCTAAACTAACTAAATTCTGGGACTGGAAGGAGGAAGAGGACTGTCGTCGCGTGTCTAGGTCAGGCGACGGAGAAAGAGAACTTCCCGCACCAGACCATATCGGTATGCTGCATCTCGCGCAATTTTGACGTCACGGCATTAGCAGCATTGTCGCTCGCTGATGGATTAATTAGAAGAATGAAAAGCGCTGCTTCCTGAGATATCGGTGAAGTTCAGGGACGGCAGCTTGTTTTGAGCCCCGAGGTGAACCGTTTGCAGTGTTTGGTTGGAATTCCTTTTTGAGAGAAGTTGAATCGTCAGTTTGAAATAGGGAATAAGTCCAAAATGTAAATTTTGAGAAAATTGAAGAAAACTGTATAAGTAATGGAATTTTCGTTGCATAACCACCGCCAATTTTTTTTACTGGGACTTAGGGATTCTATGAAGAAGTACATAATCATCGAAAAATAAGTACTTATATTCAAAAAATCTAACACTTTAAAAAGGAGATGGAATTTCAACTGAAAAAATATCTTAAACCACTTTAATCTACAAGAAAATTATATTTCTGCTTTGTTCGGAGTAAAAAATTGAAAAAAAAATAGAAAGACTGACACAAATAAAATTAGAAATTAAAGTTAATCCGAGTCATTATCACAAGGAAGTATCAATGGAGTCAAACATTCACGGGGTAAAAAAAGGTAGAAACACTCTTAAATCAAGATAGTTTTAGAAACAGTTTACAGCACAAATAAAAAGAAAAAATACAAATTACCTCAAATATGAAATTTAATCTAAAAATACAATGAATGAACATCGATTTTGCCAAATTCAAAGGACTATCTGCCTATATAGGGGGTAGTTATTTTTCCCCTCTTCCCACCATGTGTATCAAAGCTTGGAGTATTTTTTAGCACAAAAAGTCAATTTGTCATTTTTTGGACTTATTCCTTTTTCAGACTGACGATTCAGTTATCTATACATTACGATTTTATCAAGGACTCTGAAACATCTGAGAATATCTTAGCACTTTTACATGTAACAAAGATATTAATAGCATATTTACAACTAAAAACAAAGTTCTTTATAGATAAAAACGGCTTAGCCGATTGCCTACAGGGAATTTTTAATATGGATGAAAAGGGTACTTAGTTATTAAATATGAAGGGGAAAAGTCAATAAAAAGATTAGTTGGACAAATCACGCATATAGATGGTCATGACATGCATGTTTAGTTTGTAACTAAATTAAAAATGGGTAATTTATTATCGTTTTTTTAAAGGGACACTGATATAGTTGAAAAGAGTTTTGTAAAATTTTAGATGATCCATTTTGTAATAATTGTAAGCATTACTTTTTAAAATTTAGTAATATAGTTTAAGTAAAGCAACTTTTTTCTTTTATTTTCATGTATATTTAGTAATAAATACGTTTTTGACATCTTTTTGCAGTGTGACACATTTTACTTCACGTTGGGGTAAAATGGGTCATTACTTTTAATGCTAAGTTAAACCAACTTATAACTAAAAAACTTATACTAGAATGTGAAAGTACCTAAAATGTGACCCATTTTCCCCCACCCCACCCTATTATTTCTCAGCTAGGTGAATAGGAACTACAATTGTCACGTTATGATCCATTTTTAAATCTTTCGGGAGAATGCTGGGGCTAGTTTTTGGTAAAAATAGCTTTTCATAGGTGTAAAGTTACTTTTTGAAGCTTAGCTCTTATACTATTTTTTCAAGGGTAAATCAAATAGTTTTCTTACTTTGGGCATAATTTAGTTTTTCAAGTTAGAAAAACAAATTGAGATATTGGAGAAGTTCCAACTCCACGTGGGTTTTTCCAAATAAGATATTTTGTACAAAACTGCATACTTTGTACCTAAGGCCACATGTTTTCTTTGCACCTAAGGCCGGCTCCAAGTACAACCAAATCATATTCTGTGTGATTTAATGCCACAAATGAATGATCTGTAAATTTTATTTTCATGTTTCAATTTTATTAAAATATTAGAAACGGTTACACACTATGTAGGGTATGTCTGAAATTGTGCAACAAACTTTGAGAGATGATAGAATCATCAAGGCGAACAAGTATTTTATAGAACAGGGGTCACTAATCTCTATTTCTATTGAACGGGTTTAGCTAGAAAGACATATCTTAGTGAACAGATTTACGCATAAGAGTTTCAGAGAAGGATCTAAAAAAGGGATATTCTAAATAATTTATTAAACAGGTTGAAAAACACTTTTTTTCTCTTTCTATCATTAACTTAAAAATTAGGGATTTAGTTGATTTTTGTTCCAGGAAGTGTACATTTGAGCAGATTAACAGAATTATTAGCATTTCAATCGATTTTGGATTATAAATAGCTTATGCATGCAACTTATATTTGGTATCAAATTTTCACACTGTAAAGTCGAAAAAATTTTTGAATTTTCTGATTTTTTCAAAGTACTGTAAATAAATAATTTCATTTCAAAACTTAAGTCTGAATATTTCTTTACTAATATTTTTAGTGTGATGTTAAACTTTTTTGCAGTGGCCCTACAATAACAAATTGTACCATTATTGAAAAATAAATAAAAGCTTTCTGATTCAATGAATTTCTAATATTATGAGTATTTAATAATCAAAATTGTAAGTAATTGTAAGTGTGAAGATGGGTGCATATCAGTTTCATAACTAAAACAGTTTCATAACTTAAACAGCTTCATATAACTTAACCACTAGTGTATCAAAGTACCCCACATCCAAGTGTATCAATTAGCCCCATTAGTTGTTTTTGAACAAAAACCTTTATTTAAAAAAATTGGCAAAGGTTATTTATAATTTAAGGATACCCTTAGTAACAAGGATAAACTTGTTTTTTTTGAATTTACAGATATAATAATAATAATTTTTATTTTCAATTTATGAAAAACAAAACAAAAAATATAAAATAATATTTGTTACCAAGGGGCAGGGGCGTAGCCAGAGGGGGGGGATTTGGGGATATATCCCCCCCGAAATTCAGGAAATTTCCTTTTTGACCATAGAAAACCACTAAAAATACCCCATATCCCCTCCCGAAATATCAACATCCCCCTCCGAAATTTTTTTCTGGCTACGCCACTGCCAAGGGGAATCAATCCCGTCTAGGTAATATCTGTATTCCAAATAGACTAGCTCCAGGAAGATTTTTCATTTTACTTATAGAAATTTACATTAGGAAAATTTTGGTGAAAAAATTTAGTTTCCTTCACTATAAAATTTAAGACTTATTGCAGAGCTTAACGGTTTCATATGTAATGCTTGGGCATATAAAGGCAAATTTTCGTAAAAGCACGATCTAAATAACCTTAATAGTTTTTGAGATATTTAAAGTGTATCAAAGTGCCCCTTGTATTAAATTGCCCCGTTTCCTCCAACTTGAAATGAAATAACTAAAATAAATGAAATGAACAAATGAAAAATCTGCGAAACTAAAATAATAAAAACCTGTAAAAAACTAACAATTAACAGCAAAATTCAATGTAGTTTACTTCCGGCATAACGACAGGGACCGGTGAACTTTTAAATAAAAAATATTTTAAACAACCTGCAATCCTTTACCTTTCTTTTCTCTTTATAATTAATTTTTACTTTGGATACTAAGAAGAATTTCAATTAATCTTTTTTAATCTGGTCATAAAACAAGATAGAAGATGAGGTAAAAATTATAGAATTGAAATGTTTTTAATGCTTCTTTAAGAGAAAAAAGATGAAACAATAATATTGATTTTAAACTTCTATCTTTAGCTCCTAGATTTTTTTTATCGGATGGTTTTAATAAGTTCTGAGGAAAAGTGAATAACAATGTCATTTAAAGATTTATTTTGTTCGTGTGAAATTTTTTATCATGCATTTAGAAACATATCATTATTTCAATAGCGTTCATCACAAATGCATATTTTATCATAATCTGATATCCTTGTATAAATTTTATTCCATTCAGATTATTTAATGTAAAAAACTACAATTTGTTCCACCAATGCTACTAATCACATTCACAAATCTCAAAAAAGCAAACGAAAATTATCAGAAATGGCTTACATAATTCTTTTAATAATAAAATAATCTGTTAAACCATCTAATATTTAGGAAAATTGATTGAAATTTTCCGAATTAAGTTAAATTACACTCATGTTTTTGAGTAAGGAATTAATTTGTTTATACGTATTTATGCATACAAATATAACCAACAGTAAAAACATTTTATTTTCTTACGAAAAATTAAAAGTTTATCATTAAAATTTATATTTACGTAACTAAAAAAGTTCTGATACTTTACATTGTTTACTTTTTATTATTATATTATTTTGTATTTGGATATTTAGCTTAATTATGTTATAATATATTCACATATATTACTAAAAAATTCCAAACACATAAAAAACAAAAATAAGTATATTTTTTGTTTTAAGTAGAGACTTGATAGAGCGACCTATTCTGGAATTAACAATGTAAGTTCGTTTTAAAGGAGAGGACGTTATAATGAATAAAATTTACATTGTGATAAAAACAATCGGAGGATCGTTGTAAAAAGGTTTTACTTTTGAAAATTCTTGAATCTGCATAAATGTGTATTGAGGCCCTTACGTTAACTAATAAGATATTCGAAATGCTTAAATGTGCCTCTGAACGCTGAAGTGTGGTATAAAGGATAAAAATAATTTATCCTTAGCATTTTGAAAAATATATAAGATGAATTACAATATTAGTGATACAATTATATTTTCCCCATAAAAACTTTATTCAAAAGTTTTTTTAATATAAAGCTAAATTTTTTTCTCTTATAAAAATATCTCTCTAAAAACATTTATAAAAGTTTTCAAAACTACCTGGCTTGCGATATTTAATTCTATAATTTCCTATACGTCATTTAGCAAATGATTTAATCAATTTCAATTATTTTATTTAATAATATCGATAAGCCTTTTCATTTCTTAAATAATTTTCTAAAGAGGAAAGAATATTGTATTCAAAAGGGGAAAGAGTATAATATAGATGTAGAGCAAAATTGGGAAGGAAAAACTTTTCGGTTTCAAAACCGAAAGGAAAGAGAAAATCCAACTCAGGGAATAAAATATCAAGTGTGGATTTCTGTTGCGAAATTCTTTCGAAACAATAGTTTCGCTATGCGGTAAGAAGGTTGTTTTCACACAACTTCAAGAAACTTTTAATTAAATTTGTATTTGTATGTTGTGAAAAAGAATCATTCGCGCTGAATGAATGCATCAGAAAATTATAAAAAATATAGTTAATTTACAATTCTTTTAAAAATTTTACGGGGTTTTAGTATGAAGGACTTTTTAAAACTTAATATTAGTCATTCAGATTATTGAGATTCATCAAATATGCAATTTTGAGAAATGTAGTTGACTTTTTCTTTCAAAATATGACTTAAATGGAGAGGTGCTTAATGTACCAAGAATTAAAGGAAATGCTCTTAAGTTGTGCCTGAACACATCCTAACATCAGTGTTCCGAGCAAGATAATATTTTTCATTAATTCTTTTAATAGTCCCTCTATTATTTTTCTCCTTTTTACATTCATTCCCGTTCTTTATTTACTTCTTTAGCTTTCATTCTTCTTTTAAAAAAACAGTGGTTTCCAGCGGACAAAAATACCATCATTCTCGAATCACTCTCACCGTTCACCGTGACAAAATTCAAAGCCAATTTAACATTTTTAAACATTATACAAAAAAAACCTCCTGAGTTTTAATTTTTCCCCTCCAACAGTTATAGTAGTATCCATATATGCAAAGCTCTAGATTAAAATCCGTCCTTGGACCTAAAGGTAGCCTCTGTACTTAAAATTGGATAATTTTTAAAGATAAATAAATTAAGTTAAGTGGCACCTGGCACCCCCTCTATCGAAAGCACCCACTTGGGAACTTTTAGGATGCTGGTTAAAAAGAATTTGATCACCCCATCTTGTTAAACTTCACACTCTCACTTTCACTCATCTTTTTTGCACTTCTCTCTGTTCCTTAGGACTCCTTTGCTCTTGAACATCTTTCATCCTATCAGCATCCTTTTTCTCGTAAGCTTCAGTCTGCTCTTAAGCATCCCTTTACTCTTTTTAACCCCTTTGTTCTAATCCCTAAGATTTGCTCTTTCTTTAACATTCCTGACCTATCCGATTTATAACTGTCTCACATGGATACCTTAAATTCTCTAGGATACCTCTTGTTTATTTTTTCAGAAATGTAGCAATATTTTCTCTTAACGGACCACTTTAATAACGATCTCATATAGATAACTAACTATATTGGTTCGCAAACCATCGGTTGAGAACCACTGCTTTAAAAGGTACATAAGGAAATTGTCTCTCTTTACCGAAGAAAAGGAGTTAAACTACTTTGTATTTATGTTACAGTTAATGTTCATAATCTGGTAATGTTCGGAATACCTAGGTAAAGTATGAAATATTTTGTTCTTTATCTTTGGTAATTCTCATTTTACCTTAGTTTTTTTTAACATTACCGAATTTCGGACTTTAACTGTAACATAATACACCTACAAAATCCCCTATACCTCTTTAAAATTATTTTCTTTGGTACAGTACTCTATTAAAGACCACCAAGAAAGTTAAGGACGAAAAAACTTGGTTGTAACGTTCAGAAATATCCTGTAACATAATATACACCTACGAAATCCCCTATACCTCTTTAAAATTATTTTCTTTGGTACAGTACACTATTAAAGACCACCAAGAAAGTTAAGGATGAAAAAACTTGGTTGTAATGTTCAGAAATATCCTGTAACATAATATACACCTACGAAATCCTCTCTACCTCTTTAAAATTATTTTCTTTGGTACAGTACTACAGTACTCTATTCAAGACCACCAAGAAAGTTAAGGACGGAAAAACGTGGTTGTAATGTTATAGTTTTTAATTTTTCAAATGAATCACAGAAAGGGGGAAGATTGCATATATGAGGTTCAATGCTGAGTTGTAAATATCCCTCAAACCCAATGAAGACTCTCAGGTTCACTCTTTCAGTTTTCCGTTCATGGTTGCGATTTCCTAACACTCATCGTTAAACCACATAATTATTCCTTAACGAACCTGCTTTATTAGACAGTACACATTAAAGTTTATTTTAGTTGTTTTAAACTAAAATTATTAGTAAATCTGTGACTCGTTTTAAATCAGTGTTGGTAGTGATGTTACAGTAACATTATATATGGAATAGCTAACTTTTGCGTATCATCCCAATGCATATCGAGGTAATCAAAAACTCCAAGAACAGCATCAATCAAAACCATTCAGTTTACCAAGGGAAAATCCTTCGCGATATATTCTCCACTTCTCAAAATACTCTATTAAAGACATCTCTTGCCGAAACAATACACAGCGAAATATAATGTCAGCTCAGTTCTGATGAGCAATATGTACCCCACTGCAACTAACGTGCAAATGGGATCGAGAAATAAAATGTTTCTAGAAATAAATTGAATGGGACACCTCTTCAATATTCTGGGAAAAGTTGGAAAATGTCATTGAAGGGAATCCCTTTGAGAGAGGAATCAAATGATTCACACGTGCCGTTTTTGGTAGGTGGTGCGATTGACGTCATTTCTCGAGGTTCGAATGGTAGGCGTCTCGGCTTCCCTTTGTTTTTCGAATGTCTTCTCGATCGAGGGACAGAGGGGGGATTTATTTGAACTTTGGATTCAAAATATAGTACAATGCTTAATGATGATATCTTAATGCTAAAATGATGTTATGATCAAAATAGTACTTTAAAAATAGCCCTTTCGAGATTCACCCCTTTTTAGAGATTATTCTCCCCCTTTCCTATAATGCATTAATGGATGAATAACAATTTATGTCCTTTTATTAAAACATGCATTTTTAGAGGGGGAGAGTTCCCCCTTGGAATCAGTTTGAAGTTTGAGCAATTTTGGTCGTTAACGAGGGCTTATGAACTTTATATTTACGTCATCATAGATCTCTTGACCTAGTCTACGGCATTTTCTTTTTATTAGTAAGTCGAAATTCAGGAAGACTTGGGTTTGTTTTTCAGGCAAGTGTGCATCTCTAGTTTTTTTATAATTTCATATTATACGGCTATAAGTAGGCTGAATAGTTTTTCTAGGAAAAATCTTAAGGACACTCAAATCTGCAAAAGTAAACTACAAAAAAGACCCAAGGATTGAATGAAATTTGCAAAAAATTATAAGGTCTTAATGATTTGTGTCCTTACTCGATCCTTTGTGTAAGTATAAAATTTTTGATACCTCTCTCGTCATGGAGAAGAAAATTTAGAGAACTAATTAAATACTAAAAACTTGGTACGAAAAATATTTCTTTTATTACTTGATCATTTAGAAAAAATATATGCCTCAAATTCCAATATCCTTCTCCGAAATTTTTTAGTCACTGGTTACACGAAACACAGTTTTGGGAACCGCTGATTCTAGCAGGATATGTCCTTGCACCGGTTAGTCAACCAACCATGGAATTTGCAGAAATATCACAAACAAGAAGAAAGTAGCTATCAGTTTAGGTTAGATTAGGAGGTATGGTATGATTTTTGTTGTGACATTACCCAACAGAACGCAATTCTGGAAAACATCGGTTTTATCTTTTTTCTCTTCCCTTCTCCATTGTCATTCTTTAATTCTCTCTTTAAATTATCTTCTTCCTCCTCATTTAGAAGCTAAAGCTGTTGGCATTGGTTATTTAAAATATTATTATGTTGTTATTATTAAAATATTAATATTATTATCTTGTCTGCGTTATCAGTCTGGAATCCTTGAGGAATATCCTGTATTGATTATGCAAGTTTCAGAAAATATTTCTTAGCAAGTAAAGCGCTGAGGTATGCATGATATATGCGGAGAATTCATTAACATTCCCTTTTCATTTAATGCATTGTGCAAGGAAAATGTTATGAGGATGGACTGGACATAGTGGGAATTCGCCCAAACTATTTCCGGATATTACAGTTTTCTAATGGTAAATAGGGTATTTACTACATACTCAGCCATCAGACACTATAATCCCCACATGGTTTAGTTCAAGTCATGCCCCAAGGGTCTCCCTTTCCTACAGCTAGGATTTGAATCATTACACAGTTAATATCAAAATGTTTTAAGTATATAATAGTGAGTTCCAATAAACAATGGAGTCTGGAAGTATTCCCCCGTAGGATTGTTTTGAAATTAAAGCCTCTAAAGAAATGTTTTAATTCCTTTTGAATGACACTTGACGAGAATTGCTCCTTGGACGCAGCAGAATTTTCAGAGAAAAAGAAAAATAACTATTGGAACTTTGTATTAACCACATTTTTTTACATTAAGCTAGTCAAAAAACTAATTTTACCAAACAATTTGTTTTTCAAAAACAGCATTTTTTAACCTTTAATATGAATGCATGGAGGGGAGGGGCGTAAGGATAATTTTGGGTTCGGACATTAGCAAAAATCAAGCTACAGGGTTTGACAATGTGTGAAGTTACTTTCTTTAGAGCACGTATATGATCAACCTCCGGCCCGCTGAACATTTTAGATTTTAGTACCAGAACAAGTTAAAACCCTGTTTTTTAAGGTATAATTTCCAAAAATTTTCTGGGGGATCCCCCACCCCCCTTAGGACTTGGAATTTAAGAATTTAAAACTATTTTACAATAAGTTTATATAAATCTTACCCAAAAATCCAAATCTAAAACATTCGAACCAAATCTAGTTAAAAACCTGTTTTTTGGAATCAAATCTCCAAAAATTTTCGGGGAAGGACCCTCAGACACCCCTTTGGTAGTTGGAACTTTATTACTACATTGTTTAAGACGTAAAGTCTACCCAAAACTGTACTGTAGTGCTACATTAGACCTATTAAATATGGATGGGAGGGGCTGAGGAATAATCTGGGGGCCTTCACGAAATTGAATTTTTATTTACACCCCTGAGATTAATCTAACTTATTATTAATTTACTAACTTATTATAATTACTTATTATTAATTATACTTATAATAATGCTTAATCAAGATCATATAATTCTAGTACAGATAAATGTTTAAATTCAGTACTATAACTCTTTTTTGATAAAAAAAACGCCTTTTTTTCAAAATTATACCTATTATCTACTCTATGGCCCTCCACGTCATTTTAATATTTGAGTCCAGCCCGCAGGTTCAAACAGGTTGCCCATACCTACTTTAGAGGATACCTGGGCCCTCCCCTAAAACAATTCTATACTGTGTGTTTTAAAAGTCTGCTTCACGGCTTTTATTTAGAACCAACGTTTCTTGGGTCATGGAAGTACGGTTAAGGAAGTAAGGTAAGGTAAGTAAGTAATAAACAGATTTATTAACAAATGAGAGAAAATCAAGTGACCCTGGAAAATCCATTGAGATGATTTACAGCTCCGATAGCGGCGAAATAAATGAGTTAAAAAATAAATTTAAAAACTAAAGGAGATAGAGCAAAAACCTCATGGAGAGTATTGTTTCCAACGTTATGAAGAACTCACTGAAAAAAATTTCATGAAAATATCGTGAATATTCGCGGAGATATTAGCATGTGAGATTCGTAAATTTGCAAGTTTTGCAGTGTTATTATGTAGTTTTGTGTTTTTTAGTAACTTTTTATTAAAAAAACTTGCAAATTTACGAATTTTTTTGAGGCCTGGAATAGTGCTATTTTCACATGCTTTAACATTTTTATCATTTTTACATTTTCACTGTTGCCCAGTGTAATTGGTCGCATTTATCTAGAACAGCGGTTCCCAAAGTGGTCCATATGGACCCCCAGGGGTCCACAGCGACTTCCAGGGGGTCCACAGGCATGAAAATTAAAATTGGGGGTCCACAGCGACTTCTAGGGGGTCCACAGCAACTTTCAGAAGTCCACGGGAAAAATTTCATTAAAATGAAAAATTTTGATAAGTTTCAAAAAAATTTTCTTTTATAATATGAAAAGTTGGTTATCGCTGAGTCCTCGCAACGCAAGCAGGGGCGATGGAATCTTTGTCAAAAATTAAATGTTAGTATATTAATTAAAATTTAAAACATTAAAACTAACACCTAACACCATCATTTGACTTCTGTTACATTTAGCCTTTAGCTATTGTTAGTCATTTTCTCATGTGTAACTTATTAAACATCAATATTAAAGGCGTGTTTTCAAGATTTGAACCCAGCAAGTACCTAGATTTTAAAATTTAAATATCAATTTTTTTATATTTTAATGTTGATAGTCGCTTTTTACAATTGAATATTTTCATTATGGTTCTCCTTTGGTGAAACTTAACTATTAAAGTTATTTTCAAAATTTATAAATGCTGTTCAACATCATATGTAAATGCACATATTTCTTATTGTATGTATAAAAAGCACACAACACATATTTTTGTATTGCAAAAACATTTTTTTTTCAAATTCATAAAAAGACTCAATTTTTGTAATGTACTTATAATTTGATTTCGTTCCTTAGTTGAACTGAATTAAATATTGTTTGTTAACATGCCATCATATATTAATTTTAATTATTTCTGAAATTTTATGATTTTGGTTAATGAATAACTCACTTTTAAGCCATTAACTTTGACAAGTTTGCAACCAAAACTTACTCTTAAAATAATTATTCTAGGATTCTAGGATAATTATTCTAGGGATTCTAGACCCTCTAGGAGGGGGTCCTTATCCGGCTCCAGGGCACTGTCTGAGCGACTCAGAACGGCTCCAGGGCCAGATACCAACCAGGCCAGGGACCCCAAAATCTAGACTGTTGGGCTCAAAACTGGCAGGGTAGCTTCTATGCATCATACTACACATTCTGTGCGAGTTTGAAGCCAGAGGGGGGATTCTAGACCCTCTAGGAGGGGGTCCTTATCCGGCTCCAGGGCACTGTCTGAGCGACTCAGAACGGCTCCAGGGCCAGATACCAACCAGGCCAGGGACCCCAAAATCTAGACTGTTGGAAAGTTTTTGTGTCTTGAAATGTAGTGATATAAAAAGTTTAGATTTGTTTTTATTTCAAACTTTTAAAACGTTTGATTGTATCATTAAAAATATCAAGTAACCATGTGAATGGCAAAATAAAAAAAACGTGTGAAATTAAATGCTTAT
Source organism: Tetragnatha versicolor (assembly GCA_024610705.1). NCBI lineage: Eukaryota > Metazoa > Arthropoda > Arachnida > Araneae > Tetragnathidae > Tetragnatha > Tetragnatha versicolor. The sequence continues at coordinate 46,359,678 of JANDEH010000007.1, forward strand.
TAACGCCCGAAAAACATTTTAAAAAATACAAAATTTATGCGTCGTTTAGAAATATATAAAATAAACACAAGATTTTTAGCTACTTTTTAAACCGTCAGGGGGTCCACGGGGTACGAAAAATGTCTTCAGGGGGTCTATGGGCCAAAAAAGTTTGGGAACCCCTGATCTCGAATTTCTAACCTATATCATCAATCTAAAAAACGAGAAATTTCGTGCGAATGTGCCCCATTGGTGGGGCAGTTTCGCACACGTGTGGGGCACATTCATACACATGCAAAAATTATACAATAATTATTTTTATAAACTAAAAAGTTTATGGCACTTTAAAGTAAGGATAATTAAAAGAAATATTTGGCACTTTTACATATTTTTCCTCTAAATTGAAGATTTTTTTTACAAAAAGAAAACAGCTTCAGAAAATATTGAACATCTAAGTTTTTGATGAGGAAAACAATTGCAGTAATGAAGAGTATATTGCATATTGACATACTTCATATAATATAATTAGTTAGAAAAAGTTCAACCAATATTTTAACTGTTTTATTCCAAAGGAAAGTGAACCAACAGCTTGCTTATTAACACCTGAAACTGACGGTTGGGGAACTTTTAATACGATATTATCTTTTTGTATGAATGTTGAATCATTATTTATTGGGAAAATAAAAGTTTCGTCATTAATTTTAAGGGTTTTAAAGTTTTTCATCATTAATTTTAAATAAACACCATTCAATTCCGAATTTTCTATTCGACCAACATAACAAAATTTTCTTTTTAGTAGCAAATTCTGCTAGAATAAAATCACTTTTAAGTCCAAGTTAATAGGTATTAAACAATTATCAGGGACATTTATTTATTGAATGTTTAAATCTGGGTCTAAATTCCTTAAAACTGAAGTTTTCTTTAAGATGTTATTTTCTATCATCACCAAATTTTGAAACAATTACAATAAAAAACAATTAAATTTCAAGTTATTAAATATACAGCACTTATAAACATATAAATCACTTTCATAATCAAAAATGGGAAAGATGAGGCACATTCGCACTGTCCGAATCTGCCCCATCTTTTTGTGTACGAATGTGCCTCATCTACCAGTTCAAGCTTACCATGTCCCAACAAGATATTTATAATTAAAGTAGGGAAATAAAACCTTTCTAGAAATTTACTTTAGTAGTGCCTCTACTGAATAAAATGCTGAATGTCCACTTGAGAGTTATTTTTGATTGATATTTTACGCCAACAAAATGACAAGAAAATTTACTTTGCTGCTTCTAACGCTAGCAAATTTCTAGTACGTATACAACAAAATGGCTCAGGGCTTTGAAAATTCATGCAGGAGGTGGTTGTCATGCTTCCATATACTAGTATTTTTTTCAGATTTTTAAATTAATAATTACTGGGGGAAATGCCGTCTGTCCGAATGTGCCCCATGTGCGAAATAGCCCCACTCTCCCCTACGCTATTGGCATTGCGGTCAGTGTTCATTAGGGTGTCCCTTATTTAGGCGTTTTTTCAAAAAGTCGGGGAAACTTTTGCGACACCCCCCAATTTTTTTCCTTTTGGTACCCTAAGAAAGTGTGCAAAATCTTAAATCAATCAGATAATATTAACACGTGCCCCAAACGGCCTAAAGTTAGAAAAATTTTACTTTTTTCTCATTTTTTCGAAAATTTTTAAAAATGTGTTTAATAAATCCGTTGCAGAATAATAGGGCTCTAACACATTTAAACAATCTTATTTGACCGTTTTTCATTACTATTTAGGCCAAAATGCCCAGTTTGTAACCTAGCCATCAATCAGAAAATCCTCAAATTTGTCCATTTTACACTGAGAATAGCAGAATCAAAACACAGTGGTAAATGACTTAAAACGGCAAAATTCCATGATTAAACACCATTTGTAGACCATATTGTTGTGGAGATAAATTATCCGGAGCTCAAATTAATTATGGGTTGCTTAATTACAGACGCCATATTGGATTGCATTAAAACTAAAAAAAATTCTAGAAAAACGGTATGGGCATGTTTGATATCGGGTAATGGGTGTATGAGGTTTCTAAACTCAATTAAGACTAATAAAATCATCTTACACTCCTTTTTAAGGCTCTTTACCCAATTGTAAGGGCCATCGATCTCCTAATACAAGTGCAAACCATGATTTCAGAACTGTAGATGGAAATAAATTCTATACACATAAAATCGGCAAGAGAAATTCTGAAAATAAGTTAATAATAAGACTCCACAGTGTGTCCATGAGTATTTTATTCCGTAAGTTAGTTTAAAAGCTGAAGAAGATACAAAATTAACCCGTTCGTCATAATGATTGAGTTATACTCTGTGAAGATAAGCAATTAACCATGTTTATAGACACTGTTCTTGTATTTTAAAATAAATTTATACATAAACATTAAAATACCAGGAATTCAACAAACTAGGATCTTTAAAAACTAAGACACTTAAATTGGCTACGTGAATATCATAAATATCAACAACAGTTTCTGAAAATCATTCCTTCTTTAAAGTCTGTTTTTAAGTTAGAGCTATTCTTCGCTCTAAGTTTCCTACCTCTACATTCTCAAAGAAGGCTTTGATTGTTTAAAATAATTTAATTTCATAAACAATTTTCATGAAAAACTTACTCGAAATCTAAGTACTTCTTCAAGGACGTTTACTGAGGATAAGTCGACAGCGCGAAGAAGAACTAAGGATATTGTAGAAGAGTTATAGAAACTGAAGTTTATATTTAACATATTCTTACAGCCTCAAACAAAATATCAGTGTTTAATTGTTTTAATGACACTGATTTGTTAAATTGCAGGTATTGTTTATGTTTATGTATAAATTTATGATAAAATACAAGAACAAGCTCTATAAACATGATTAATTGCTTATTTTCACAGAGTATAACTCAATCATTATGAAGAGCGGGTTAATTTTGTATCTTCTTTAGCCTTTAAACTAAATTACGGAATAAAATACTTATGGGCGCACTGTGGAGTCTTATTATTAACTTATTTCCAGAATTTCTCTTGCCGGTTTTATATGTATAGAATTTATAACCATCTATAGTTCTGAAATCATGGTTTGCACTTGTATTAGGAGATCTGATGGCCCTTATAATTGCGTAAAGAGCTTTAAAAAGTTGTGTAAGAGGATTTTATTAGTCTTAATTGAGTTTAGAAATCTCATACACCCATTACCCGATATCAAACATGCCCATAACCTTTTTCTAGAATTTTTTTATAGTGTTAATGCAACCCAATATGGCGTCTGTAATTAAGCTACCCATAATTAATTTGAGCTCCAGATAATTTATCTCCACAACAATATGGTCTACAAATGGTGTTTAATCATGGAATTTTGCGGTTTTATTTACCAATGCGTTTTGATTCTTCTATTCTCAGTGTAAAATGGACAAATTTGAAGATTTTCTGATTGACGGCTAGGTTACAAACTGGGCATTTTGGCCTGACTAGTAATGAAAAACGGTCAAATAAGATTGTTTAAATGTGTTAGAGCCCTATTATTCTGCAACGGATTTATTAAACACATTTTTAAAAATTTTCGAAAATATGAGAAAAAGTCAAATTTTTCTAACTTTAGGCCGTTTGGGGCACGTGTTAATATTATCTGATCAATTTAAGATTTTGCACACAGTCTTAGGGTACCAAAAGGAAAAAAATTGGGGGGTGTCGCAAAAGTTTCCCCGACCTTCGATTTTAAGGGACACCCTAGTGTTCATGGAAAAAAACTTCGTAACATGGGTGGTTTAGCAGACGTTATTTCTGTACATAACAATACACTTCCGAACTCCTCAGAGTTGGCAACTCTTCTCTTCTAGCAGTCCTTTGTACCCTTTGACCCCTCTCGCCCACTCAATATAGCCCTATATATAACTGTTTCATAAATTGCTCTCTGTGCCACAGGCCACTTTTTAAGGAATTTTCACTTCGGGGGCATAAGTCCATAAATTTTTCGTTAATGCTCTATTGTTTCTTTAGATTGACATTGAGGGGGCATCGAGAGTGATGCAGGAACCCCTCTAAAAGCCATACCAGTTAAAGGGGATCTGGGGATTTCTCCCCTTGGAAAATTTTGATAACTAGAGGCAAAAAGGCGTTTTTATGCACAATTGAGAAAGCAAAAATTTTAGGAAAAATGTTTTTCATTTTAAATGTCAATGTACACCAAATGAAATTATATTGGTCTGATCAAGTATTAATTGAAACAAATTTTGGTACAGTTATATCAGTTTACATTTTAGGCTTTGGGGGCAAACTTTCATCACTGAGGGGGCAAAATAGACCACTGCGGGGACATTTGGCCCCAAACTCTTTACTTAAAAAATGGCCTGCTGTGCCAATAATTCGCACTGCGGAGCCCCCCACTTGAAATCTGTCGTCTCGATCGTCGTTTGCATCGATCCGTTGATCAGACGGGGGGGAAGGTCACGTACATACAACAAGTGCAAAGAAAACATGAATCACGGGGACGTCTGCTGGGCTTCAAAAGGAACGTGACTCTACTGAGGGGGAGTAACCAGATGAACCTACCTCTCAGATGAAGAGAAACGCATGAATTGGCATAGTGGTATTGTGTTTGTTTGAAAAGGGATTTGTTGGAACAAATATTATGTGGAGCAATGTAACACACTTATACTCATTTATTCGTGTTTTTTCCTGTGTCTAGTTTTAGAATGAGAGTTATGGGAGAAGAGGGATTTAGAAAAGGAGAATGATGGAAATAATTAAAGAAAGGGAGAAAGGAAAAGGATAAAAGTATAAGAGAGTAAAGATAAAGAAAAAGAAGAAATGTGGAGAGCAGCATTCATAATGATATTAAGACATTACGAGACAGAGGAAAGAAAGAATAAGAGTGAGGGTGATTAAAAAGGAGAGAAAATGAGAGTAGTTGCGGGAGTGAATAAGAAATAAATGAAAGAATGAGAGAGACAGGGGGGTTAGGGGTACAAACCATCTTGGAAGTTTTTAACACTACTTATTATATGCTGTATTTGTTCTTGAAATTCTGCAGCGTGCCTGGAGCGGTGTTCTTTAGGTGTCACTCAAATGATCCCAAACGTCCACAAAGAAGTTAAAATGCTAGTTTCAAGGGTTAAATGTCAAAACAAAAGACTATTTCTATTTGAACTCAGCATTATACGCAAAATGTTCAATATTAATTGCACCAAGATTAAAATTCAACCTCTGAATATACAAGCTACAATTAATTAACCTACAACGTATACCTGAAGGGGAAAGGGGCATAGAATAGTTTTGAACTAAAACCTCTCGTAACAAAAATGTGGTTGTGAGGTTGAAAAGAGCATGGTGTATGAAAAAGTGAATGGTAGAACACTACAAATTCAGAAAGAGTGAAAGTGGAGAAAGATTAGGAGAGGAATTTAAAAAGAAAAATAAGAGTGTGAGTGTGAGCAATATAGAAAGGACAGTATTAAATTAGCATAATGCATTTACTAAAAGATTTTAGACTTAATAAAGTTTTGTTCTTTCTTTGTTTTGAAGTTTTGTTCTAAGTTAGTTTGAAGTTTTGTTCTTCCCTTAAAAAAGTGGAGAGACTATAACTATCTACAGCTGTTTTTACCTGGAATTTCGTAAGTGTACTAGTTCTCGATTTCTGATAAGAACAATGATTAACGTTTTTTTCACACTTGCCCAACCAAAAAATGCTATTGAATAATGAAACAAAACAGTGATTGAAACTCACAGTGCTGAAATCAATTCTCCATAAATGGTAAAGCAGAGCCGGCTGGGTGCAACGAAAAACATTATTCGTACGCAATATAATGCACTAAGAACAGCCTATGTCCTTTCTTATCGAATCGTATGAAAATAGTAACTTTTAATAGGATATGAGATAAATTTATTCGGGGAGTCCCCAAAATATCCTTCCTAGTATTGATGCAATTTACGGTCAACTACTTTTTGGATTGGTTGGATTTTGATTAGATGGCTACACTGAAATTGACCAAACACGTATTGCACTTTACTTTATCCTTCAAGCCAATCAATTATCAACCATATTTTATCAACCAGTTTTAGATTGCCAACAAATCCTACTACTACTAACTAATAAGTGGTAGGTTAGTGCACAACATCAATGCCAATTCGGTTTATGAACCCCTGAAAATCTGGGGGAACACTGGATTTCTCCCACGAAAAAATAATAGCCTAATCCTATTTAACCACTAATAATAGCATAACTCAGTATTTGTTCAGCCTTCTCAGTATTAGTCACTCCTCGTGTGTTCGGGATAGAGAGTGAATTTTTCATACTGAAAAAACATTGCACCGCGTTGTTTAAACCCTAGTCAAAATAGTTACCCCTCTTCCACAGAAAAGCAATGTGAGTCACTTTCGTTGCAGACGCATAGGTAACAATGCTAGCATTTATTAAATCGATCCCGCTTCTCTTCTCAATCATCAGCATGCAGTGGCGGGCACTGGACCTTAGCTCCGATTGTTACAAAGTGGGAGACATTAGCATTCCTCCCGTTCGAGTTGTTTCTTTATTTTCCTGAAGGAGTTTAGTTGTGTGGGGTTATCATCAGAGCTTTTTAAGTTGAAATGAAACGTATCAAATTGGCAAAGTTTCAAAATCGAGATAATTTGTTTTTGTTTTAAATAAGGGAAAGGGGTATAAGGGAGAAGTGGGGAGAAGCACATTATATTTTCGATAGCTGTTGAAATTTGAGAGGAGAAAACGGGATGTTTTGGATATTTCTTTTTTTTTTAGAAAGGGGCGATATTTTACGCATTAGGTACAAGCGTGAGAAGATATGCATAAAAACAGTTTAATTGTGCAATCAAATAGAAAAATTAATTAAAAGTATACAATCTCAATTAAGTATGATAGTAGCAAAAATGTGATATAGAACGAGCAAAAAAGGGTGTATTTAAAAAGGAAATTTAGAAATTAAAAAGCTACGTTGTAGAACAGCTGTTAACAAGTGAATTACCACCTACCATATTGAGCACATTATTGATTATTTATTATAGTAGTACTAATATTTGGCCATAGTATTAATTCTTTTTAAAATAGTGGTGATTATCAGAATATCAAACAAAATTTTTGGGCATTCGATTGTCGGGATCCCCTGTAAAAATGAGTATGGGTTCTGAAGAGAAGTTTAAAAAAAGCCCCATTGATTTCTAATAATATTTATAAAGTTGCTTATTCTAAGCTCGTTTATAAATAACCTATTTTAAAATATTTTTAGAAAAAATAAAACCGTACCACCGCACCAGGGCTAAGTTTAAAAAAACTTTAACATTTAAACCTCGACCACTTAAGTTTAAGTTAATATCTATACACTGTAAAATGAAATTTTAAGACTCACACTGAGCTTTCAGTTCAGGCATGAGGCTTTAATTGCAAGTTATAGTGTCACCTTCAATACTTTCTTTCACAGATTTGCTGAGTTTGACTCATAGGCCCAATGTCGTTATCACACACAGCAATAAAAATCCAGTTTTGTAATAACCCCAGTGTTTACTATGAAGCACTGATATAACTCTCATTAAAATTCAAGCGCTCCTTCACGAGAACAAGAAACTTAGCTTCAAAATAATACTGTTTCAATATTGCATGAGTTTGCAGGCTGAAACAAGTCCTTTGAGAGTCAGATTCTAACCTTTTTCAAGGAATATACATTGAAATTCATAGAAATGCCTCCAATAATTTGAGAAGATCAATATTTACATTATTAAGGGGATTCCATGCATGTTCGTATGAATTGGAGGTTATGGGGGGCAATGCCCATATAAACTATTTCATATAATATTTTCTATTTTTTACTATTGGTTAAGATAATTATTATAGTCTTTAGGGACAGTATATGCCCATGCCCTCTTCTCCAACTGGCATCCCCCAGGTGTTTCTCATCCATCTATAATGTCATGATAATAGCATAAATATTTAATTCTGTTATTTAAAAAGACCGGATATACTTCCACTCCATTTATAATAGAAAATATATTAAAATAATGCCTACCAACCCTGACTCTTCTTCTCTAAACTGGAAATATTCTTCTTTAGTCTTATAAAAATTATGAGCTTTGAATGAATCCCAAGGTTTCATAAGACATAACAAGGGTGGATTTAGATGAGTCAACTATATGTGGGGAGGTCTTTTTTGTATAGGGAATCATTTTTATCGTTTAATCACACATAATAGTACAAATTTTATATCCCGATTTAAATTTTATTTACCTATTTTTGTATTTTTAGGATTCTTTTAATAATAAATGTTTTCTCATGAGAGAAAATTCCTATATTCGGGGCTTCGGATACGGAGATCCGCCCCTTCCTAACCTTTCGATAAGCGTGATTAAAATAGTTTTCTTTTTAGTTGCACAAGATATACCTATACATTTTTAGTAAACATCTTCTATTCTGCATTTTAATTAGTTATTTACAATATAGATTATTTTGCTACTTTTTTCCTATTCCTTTTCAATGCCGCACACGTACAGTCCCACTTTTCTAATGGTGTTTCCGAAAAATCAAAAGACAATTTATTTGCTTGACATTCTTTGAATTTACCCGGTTCACCGAACATTTTTCTTGTAGCGGCTTGCCGAGGAATTTTCATGCATACCGAACAAACAGGTTGGATATTCCTGGATTTAAACAAAAAGAGTTCGCACAATTTTTTTATTGATTCAAATGCAGTAGAATACCATAATCAAGGTGCATCTTCTTTTTCAGAACAATATGTATTGTATCTGTCTGAGATTGATTATTCTTCTCTCCCCATTATATCATTTTCCCACCCGAAGAAAAACAAACTTTTAATGAACCACACTTTAATTAGGAAAATAGGAATCGTTCCTAATTAAAACACCAATTCTCAAACGCTGATCTCCTCACCTCATTCAACGGAGAGCTTGAGGGATTTGGTAACGACTTTACTCAATAAAAAAATAGAACAAAAACTGTCAGATGGTATCTCCGTGGCAGAACCATAGAGTTAAACAAAAAGCAAAAAAAATGCGGATAAGGAAAATAACCGGGTTACAATTACATCCCCTGCGCAACCAACGTTTTTCTCTACCACTGCAGCGACGGAGATCCCATTGAGGTATGAATCACGTTTGGAAAAAAAGAAACCTGGGGCCCTACTACGAGTACACGACGGGTTCCAACCCGTTCCGATCCAACCCGTCGGCTAAAAACCCACATCTACTCGTCCACGGCTAAACTTGATCGCGACCGTGGGTTATACGGCTTATCCACTATCCAAAAGATCAAAAGAGCCGACGCACGGCCGACGGCGCCGGAAGTTTCCAGTTTTTACCGCTTGAGGGGGTACCGCGCGTAGTGGCTCGTTAGGGTTGGTTGGTTGGTTTGCTTCGGCTCTTCAAAATACGCAGTACACAGAAAAATCCTAACACAGGTTCCAAAACGATATTTTCAAATTCTGGAAGGATTGGAGGGCGTATTATTTTTTTTATAATATATAATTATATTATATATATTTTTTGTCGTATAATTTTTGTTTTTACGTTCTAAGAACACTTTTAGTCATTTACCTAAGTCATAAAAATACAAATTTAAGTTGCTCGTCTGTGGCTCCTTTTAAGCATATCTTTGAATCGTATGAAATCAACCAACCAATAATTATTTTCCAGTGGAATGCCATGAATGACAGATAGATGGCGCTAACATCGTAGATCCCAGTTTCTTGAACCTACCTTTTCACGTAATTGCGCAAGCCGTATATAAACACAGTTAATCCAGTCTAGCCGTGACTCGTCAAAGACGAAAAGGACTACTTCGAGTCCACCACTTTCCGTTAACGAGTGAGGGTGGAATCGAGGGGGTGAATCTATGCGTTCGAGGCTATTTTACCCGACATGACGGGTTCTCATCGACCAATCACAACGATTGTTTTGATTCTTTGCGTTGTGGTGATGTAAACAAACGTTCTCAAATATTGGGAATCAAAATATATTATATAATTATTAGTTTTTCTTTGCTCGTAAATGAAGAAAGGGTTAGCAAAAACCTTTTTATGTTAGGCTGCAAGATAGTCTAATAAATTAATATGGATAAACCATTGTTTTGTTCCTCAGTAAGTCAATAGTGATTTCAATAACTTAAAGAGTGCTGTAATGTCATTCTCAATATAAAATGCCCTTCTTTAATAATTTATTCATTACATTTGGTACATAACTTTCCTTGAGAAATTTTAAGGTAAAAGCCTGACGCCAATTAAATCCTTAAAATCTATGCTATACTAATGCAATTTTAGTTAAATTGAAGCTCAGAAAAGAAGATTCTTGTATTATAAAGCACCTATATTTTAAATCAACACTTAAATGCAATTACTTAACTATATCTTACCTTTGAGTTATAGAGGAATGAATGAAAAAAATTTAAATGCAATTTTCTGCTTTCATGTGATGTAAAGCAAAGACAAAATTCCTTGTGATTGAAGTCTTATCAAACACATTGCAGCACCCTTTAACTTATTCGAAACAGTTTTGTGTATATTGAGGAACAGGGTTAACCATGAATATTTGAGGGCTCATCTTTTTCTACTTTATTAGAAATAAAATCACCATATTTTGAGGGAACACTCCATATTATTCAGGGAACAGTCACAATATTTTACAGCAAAGTGTTACAGTATACTCTTGATTGAGAAATGTTATCTTGAATACCTCAATTTTTACATTGACGTTAGGAATTCCTCCAATTTACTTGTCTTGCGTATAATATCTGCCGTAAAACACCAATCCTCTAACGTCTAACTTATCTAGTTATGCCAAAAACCTTACACCTTGAAATTTTTTACCCGTCCTTTCAACTACATCAACTGAGAATATATAATATCAGATATTGCAAGGATTTAAAAAAGCAAGATATTGTGCTCTAGATTTAACATTACACATTGCATCAAATACTCACTAAATTCGCTCCTACGTCTAACTATGAGAGATCATAATTCTTATAATTATTTAGACATATAAGGATTTCTTACGTATTCCAGAAAAATAAGTCGTGAAAATTGTGGGGGTGCGCTTCTTTTGTAGGGCAGTCTCGACAACAGTAAAAAAAGTATTGGGTAATGTCCATTGCATGAGGTCAAAACGGGGGGAGGGTGTCCACCAAAATCTCAGCCCAGGGAGTCAAAATCTCACTTAATATCTTTTAGTTCAAATAATATAATTTTTCTTAAATTTTTTTGCATAAAAACTTGTGCTAAAAAGTAACTAATTAGTCAAACTTATTTTGATAAATTGAACATATTAGTCAAAAATGTTATGGTTATGTAAATCTCACCAAGGGGGTGGAAGAGTTCCAAAAATTTAGAAAATTAATTATGCAATGTATGGGCACCCCCTTACCAACAAGCACAATACAACCATCGAGTTTTACTGTAAATTGAATTCTAAGTACCACGTGTACTTTTGCAGTCTAATTTAGATAGAAAATTAAGAATTTATTCCAATACACATTGAACTTTTAAACATTATAGAAAAATTTAGTTACATATTGCATCATTTTAAGTGAAAAAATTATTTATTGGGAAGGAATGTTTAAGCTTAAAAAATATATACAGCAATTATTAGTATTTCCATTATCACTTTAATTAACTTCATTACTATTGATCAACTCTTTTAACCACTAAAACTAATTATTGATAAAATTTATACTTCCTGCACAATTATTCCTATATATCTTTTTTAAACTCAAGATGTTTACAGTGAAATTTCTTGTAAAATCTCGCATCACCATTCTTGCAATATTGTATTTAAACATTAATTTAAAAAAAATCTAAGGCCAATAGTGGTCAATTATGTTTAGAAAAACCAAGTGTATTATCAAATGAAGTATTAGGAATGTATCATACAATCATTCCCATTAATACACAAATGTAATTATAACTTTATCGAAGAATCAAAAACTTGATAATTAGAGAAGCAATATTTATTAAACCAATCTTAATCTACTACAGCTTTATTGGCAAAGTAATATACACATATTATACAAACATTTTTAATAAGATAAAATATTTTTTATAAATCTTTCACATCCATGGTATTAAATACTTACAATGTAGTTGCGTATATGTTACGGGCAAATTAATAATGCCCAGAGTGGAAGCGAGCAAAGTGATAAATTTCATTCATAAATTTCGTTGAATTTATCACATTGCCCGGGCATTATTAATAATGCCCAATTAATCACTTTGTCCGTAACATATATAAAAAAAGCATGTTGCTTGCAATATGTTTTACAAATCATACAGCAGAAAAGGCAGGATTCATATGTGGTATTTAATGATTCATGAAATTTTTGTGATAAAATTTATTCTTGGGACCTAGATGATGAAACAATTGTTATAGGGCCCAGCTGGCAGTGCTAGAAAAGCCGATGTTGCCTGTGAAATAGAATAAGGTATTATATAAGGTTTTTAACAGTTGAACAAAAAAAAAGCATCTTTTATAACTATTTTTAAGTACTTACCACCTTTGTTGAGAAAGACTAAAAGTACAGGGAATCAGGAAAAACCAGCAGTTCCCACATCTTGGAGCATAAGAACCTAAAATGTTTACAATGTACATTAATTTTTAAATTTGACTAACCCGCTAGTGAAGTTCCTCTACGGTGGCAACCCGACGAGGTTGCCAGAAGTGAAAAAGAAGAGAACGTTTTGATGTTTGTTTTCTATGCGTTGAGTTAGAGCTGGCGGTCGCGTGCGCAAAGAGATCTTGACTGAGAATGTAAATTTTAACGTGAATATAATTAAATAGTTTAAACTCTGACTGCTTGCTTACTGGAAGGAAGAATGAACCCAACAAGAGTTTGTTCTTCCTTCCAGTAAACAAGCAGTCATAAAATATTTAATTATATTCACGTTAAAAATTACATTCTCAGTCAAGATCTTGTCGCGACCGCCTAAAACTGGACGCATAAAAAACAAACATCAAAACGGTCTCTTCTTTTTCGCTTATGGCAATCTTGCCGGGTTGCCACCATGGAGAAACTTCACACCGCTTATACTGAACACTATAAACAAAATACAGTTGACTCAATGGCGAAGCCTGAGTAACAACAGGGGAAGCGCAAAATATAACAAACAATTAAAATTTCAAGCTATCGAGATTTAACATCATGTTGTAAAATGTTTAAACAAAACTGAAAATTATTTTACATGCATGAGGTCTTGAAGTACTGTGCCTCTAAACACACATTTTGTTCAAATTAGGTGAAAAGAAATTTTGCACCGCCAGTGAGCAGTTTGTTTGCATTTTGTAGTGTTTAATAGTTTCTTTAGCTCATTTTAAGCAGCTAGATGACAATCAAAGCGAGATTTATTAAAGCTGAATGCTCTCAAATTTAAATTTATATTAATTTCAATTTTACCAAATAGTTTTACTTTGCTTTCATATCTGATAGTTAAGGGGTTTGTTTATGATTTAGACAACTATTCATTCAAGTGGCTCAAAAGTAGCGAGAAGCTCAAGTCTAGAAAGGGGTTCAGTTGCCAAGCAAAGTAGTAGCGCCAATGTGTGCTTAAGTATCAAAGTGAAGTTGGCAACAAATATTCGCCAAGAGGCGCCAACCCAACCCATTTCTAGGATTTTACTGTAGCCAGATATATTCTCGCCAAAAAAAACACGCCATGGGGGAAACAGTTAAATTTCTAAGAAAACTAGTTTTGGTGAACTTTTGCTTAGGTTCGATTCCGCTAAGCTCTGGACACCAAAAATTAGAGATATTGCTAAATAATTTCAAACTCAAGGTAAAATGTTCAGTTATGTCAATAACTGTTCAGTTTATCAATAAGAACCATAAAAATAGGTCGCTATTTGAATTTATGACATTTAAAACAGCTTGGCGAAGTTAAGCACGACCATAAACTGAATTGAACTGGATGGCAGTATTAGCAATTCCTGTTTTTACTTTGAAAAAGTCCCCGAGCCAATGACATGATGCTGCATTGGCTCGGCATATTATCTTTAAATATAATTTTGATTATTTGCTTTCAACTTTTTACATAACAATTTCAGGAGTTGTATTGTCTTTCTTTTCTAAGCAGTAGGGAACTGGGGAAATCCAAATTTGAGAAGGGGTGCAGGAAATCAGCGTGCTTAAGATACTTAATCACCTTCGAATAAGACGGAAGGGATGTGGGGTAGCTATTGGCAAGTATAAACCGGTTTGGGGGCTGGCTTGTTTAGGGTTACACTTACTGCCCTAGCGAGGATAGACAAACGATACGTATGGATAAGCACACAAATTTTGTAATGGTACTTTACCTTCATTAAAGGATGACCAATTGAGAAAATTTCCATCAGAAGAATCATTTGACAGGGCACATCAATCTTCGTCATTCAAACATCTATCTTCGTCATTGAAACATCCATCTTCGTCATTTACATCTTTGTAAAGGGCTAAAATACAATATGTACACATTAATTTTTTTAGTTTCAACTCAAAATCTAAACATGAGGAAGAAACTTTATACTTTTTCAAATAAAATCAACACCCTCTTGGGTTCTTACATATTATCCAGTTGACTAATCTGCTTAATCAGAAAACAATATAAAAGATGATTTCCTATTCTATAATTAAGCTGCTTAAGAGTCGACAGTATAATGTGGATTATTTACACTTTCTTTTAAAATCAAAAGTATAATTTTCCCCAGCTTAATTGACATTTAAAAATCAAGTAGCGATTCAGTTGTTATAAAACCAACATGCAACACATGTTTACAAATTATCAACCAAGCATCACACATCTTGTCCTATGGGAATCATATTTTTCCTGTCCCATTAACTTAAGAATATCGAGAATGTTCTCGGTAAGAAATGTAACGGCACGTTAAGAATGAACAAAAAGTAATATTTAAAAGCATTTAAAAGGAATTTTTAATAGATAGTCCAATTTTTAAATGTTTATAAAAATACAGCTCTCTCACTGTTTACATTCGATCATTGTTTACAATTTGTCCTGTTCTACACGTACCTTGTAGGTTATAAACACAAAAATTTAATAAACTCTTTTCAAATTATTTTTAGTAAATACACAAAAAGTAATAGCTTTCAAAAGGAATAAACTAATTTTAAGTTTGAAACTAACGATAAAGTAAACAAGAAGTTGGAAATTCCATAGACTGTTTTTATCTTCTAGGGTTGTAATAATAGCACATTTCATAGTTACTTTCAAATATCTATATAGATTTTGTTCAATAAAGGTAATTTCATATAGTTATATAGGATGGAAAATATCTTACCTTAATGTTTAGTTCGAACTGTCCGCGACAGTTTGGGTCCGCCATGTTAATCCGCTGGTGGAATTGTATTTCACCTAGGAATGAGGTGTTGGGCTGAAACCCGTCGGCCAACCCGATTGCGCGGAAACTTTCCACACTTTTGGTACATCAAAGTAGTCCTAAGGGAAAATCGGGTTGCCAACCCACGTCAGACGGAAAAGAACCCGATTCCACCCGATCCCACATGGTTGGTAGTAGGGCCCCTGCTTCGAAGCCTTCCGTCACCTTGGTCACGTGGCTTTTCAACCTGCTCCGCCAATCACGGTTTTGTAGACGTTCGGGAGGAAAATTCAAATGTCTGACGGAACACCGGCGAATTTCGCGTCGGATCTTTTTTAACGTTTCACCGATTCTTGACCACTTTTTGATCTTAAGGCTTGAAATTGTGTTTATGGTTGATGGAAGGCATCTTCGGCTGATTTGTTTGCATCACCTGCATCCAGGTAAGTAAGGTTTTTTGTTGATGCAACACCTTGAGGGGAGTTGTGTTGTGATGGTTGTGAGATCGGTGCTAATGGCTCGGTTTTCGATCTGTTTACGTCTGAGCTCCGAGCGTGCTTTTGTTGTGATTGTTGGGAGAGATTTTTCGGGAGCCTTAATAAAATAAAATACATGGTATGATTTCTTAAATAATAATAATAATTTCTTAATAATTAATAATAATAATAATTAATCTTTCTTAATAATAATTCGGGCAATTCTTAATTTTAATTTATTAACTCAAATGGTATTAAAATTTAAAAAAAATTAATATTAATGAAACTAAAAAATTTTCATATTTTTTAGCGTATATTAAAAGCAGATAATATAGCGAATATTATCTTTAAATTAAAAGTAATGTGCCGAATAAAAACAATTTAACGTGGAAGTAGTACACCTATTATCAGTGATTAAAATCAGGGAATATTTCTAATTATTCTTTATTTTTAATCACTTAATTATAATTTGCATTAGATTTTATGCTTGTTCGGAATAGAAATATTTAGATTAAATTCTTACTCTAAACTTTGGTGCTGGTTCTTTTTTTTCAAAATTAGTAGCGCACATTTTCCTTTTTATATAGAAATCTAAAACCTACAGAAATTTTTCTCACCTCTCCATAACTAGAAAAAAACTTTTCAAAATTAAATTTTATCACACTTGTAAAAAAGTTGTGGTGGTAATATAGAGAGGTAAAACTAGGCTATTAATTACACAAAAATTTCAACACATTTTTTGAGTAAAAAAATCACTCAATTCAGATAATTTTTATGAAAATGACCCAAATTTATGAAAAAAAAATATAAGTGAAAATTCAAAAGGTTATTTAAAACAGGAGTGGCCAATCCGCAGCCCGCGAGATTTTTTTCAAGTCAAAAGTTAAGGTTTTTAGTTATGAGTTAGAAACCTGCTCCCAGACCCCCCTTTTGTAGTACTTAGGACTAGTGTTTACAACTTTTTTTTTAGGATATTAAGTTCCTGTAGGTGCAATCTGACCTAAAATTTTTTTTTGAAACTTGACCATTTAAGTTTTAAGATAGGGTCTAACTTATTTTTAGTGTTATATTTGAAAATCGAATTTCTATGCTTCAATCAGTGCTGTAGCTGGATTTTTTTTCTGGAAGAAGGGCTCGCCTTATTATTACATACTTTTTTTGCTCGAAACAAAATGTTTTTGTTGAAATAATGTCCCTCAAACTCAGCACTGGATTCATGGGCGCCCATACATAAGGGCAGAGGGGGGCCCGAGCCCCCCCCTGGAATCCGAAAAATTTACATAAAATCTTCATTTAACCATAATACATAATTTTTATTCAACATTCTATTTTTTATTTTCTGCTATATCAATACCTTATTATGATTTTAAGCCAATTCAAAAGCAATATGAAAATTGTTTCTAACATTTCATACACTGAAACATTGCCATATCCACCACCCGAGTAACAAAATATAGGAATCCTGAATTCTACTCATATCATGAAAATCATGGGTAACAATTCTATTAGGTTGCTGCCCAAAAGTGTTCCAAATAAGTTAAATCTCTACTCTTAAAAGTAAAATTTCAAAAATTTTCAGGGGGAGGACCCCCAGACCCCCTCTTTTTAGTATCGACTAGGTATATTGTGAACAAGTAGATTTCTACATTAAGTGTAAAAATATTAAAAACTATAATTAGAAGGTGTTAAAAAATACTACGCACAATACATGAGTGAAACAAACTTCTATAACTTTGAACCAAACCCTCCTCCCCTCGAAACAAAAAAAAAGGTGTGACTGAAAACCTAAAATTTTTCTTGGGCCCCCCCTTGAGTTTTAACATATGGGCGCCCCTGACTGGATTCAACCAATTTTAAAAGAAAAAGCCATCCCCTTTATTATTAAAGGTTGGAAAAGGTTTCGCTCTTTCCTCAATAGTTAAAAAGTCTAAGTTTTTCTAAACGATGTTCCTAATTATTGGGGGGACGCGTCCCCCCCGCAGCGCCGTAAGGCCCATGCTTACAGCAGAGCTTAACTGTTTCATATGTTGGGGAGATGGGGATAGATGATACTAATTTCGCATTTATACTAATACTGCAACAACTTTACGTTTTGTTTAATTATGTAACAAGTTTAAAAGCAGTAACTAAAACTATTGGTTACATTTTAAATAAATGTATTCAGTCAATTAGCCATCATTTAAATTGCAAAAAAAGTTTTCATAAATGCAAATACTATTATGTATTTTGTAATAATGGTTTTTATACTTGTCTCATTCATCCTGTGATGGCGATGAAAAGGAGAAGCAAAAAAAGGTAAGAAATTAATGGGTTTGTATTGGGTTTGTATTTTTAAGGAATGCAAATAATAATTCATGATGTTTAGCTGGACAAAACCTCCCAAAGTCATTCCTTTTCTGCGGTTACATTTTCCTGCCATTCTGAAAGAGTTCTTCTTAAAAAATTGAGCATAAAAGCCGACCATGTTTGAAAAATGGTTAACCTTTTAATACATTTGAGATGAAAGTTGTAGTATTTGCACCTCAGTTTGAAACCTAAAACATACATTTTTACTCATCATTTTAGTCACATTATCAGAAATTAATAAAATCAGTTAAATATTGCAAGCTATTAATGGAAAGTTTTGAAACCAGAAAAGGTAGGAATAATGGAATCGTCCCCTTCATCACCATACTCACTTATTTAAAAAAAAAGCTAATAGTAGGCTTGGAAAATAACCATGGATTTCCTCCATTTATAGAACGAGTTAGAGGCATCAAACAGCGTCAAAATTCATAGGCATAGTAGATTGTGCAATCAGGTAAGCTGGTAAATTACTACCGATACCACAGATCAGCATGGGAAGGATATTTAAATATTTAAAAATAACAAAATCGGCCGAGTGACTGAAATTTGATTTTGCTTATTGAATCGCGTAAGTCGGAACTGATTTTTTCATATTTATTACCGCTTGATTGACTTTTAAATTTATATCAAGATAAAGAAGAGTGTATAAAATAATACGGAATAAAATTTATTTGAAAATTTTGACCAACTTTACAACTTTACCACTGACCACTTTACCAACACATAATCTTAGATTTTCCAATAGTGGCCACTGCAATTGCTTCTAATAGAAACCTAAATAATATTTAATTTGAATCAGTTTTTCTGCAATAACTGTTGATTGGGCTTTAAATGAGTGTTGTATTAATTTTGTTTCATTCTGGCTTCGGGAATCAAGGTTTCTTAAACATTGAATTACATGCTAAATTCCTCTCAAATCAGCTACAGCGTATGGCTTTGGGCTGGAAACTATTAAGTCTGTTATTCTAAATTAAATAAAGCTTATTTTATTTGATCTTAAATATATTTCGTTGGAAAGGAAGATTTAATTAGAACTAAACGACTCTGCATCCTTAATTTTATGCATAAACCCCCTCATATAGGCATAAAAAGAGAGGTGCCCACTTTAGATACAAGAGGTGTCCACCATATAAACAACAGCTACATCTATGCGGCCACTATAAATGCAATTTGGAGTACTTTTTAAAAATTAATTAAAATACTTAACCCGATCTAATTAAAATTTTAATGGTAAAATCGAAAGAAGAAGATCTAATTAACCTAAAAATAGGATGATAACCGTTTCCAAGCAAATAGGTTGGTATTTATTGAGAATTTAAGCAAACATTTTCCTTAAAGTGTCCACTATGCCCACATTTACCTTAATATGAAAAGTTGGTTATCACCGAGTCCTCGCAACGGTAATATTTTCTTTCTTATCGCGGTGGAAAGCCCCCGACCAGCCTCGCATAATTCAATTTCATAAATTAAAACTGAATTTCCGTAATGTATAATTTGACTTCTTTTCATAGTTGAACTTAATTAAATACTATTGTTTATGAACATGCCATATATTAATTGTAAATATTTCTGAAATTTTATGATTTGGTGAATGAATAACTCACTCATAAACAATTAACTTTGACAAATTTTCGACCAAAATTTTTGTTGTTAAAGCTAAACGTTTTTGTGTCTTGAAATGTAATGATATTAAAAGTTAAGATTTGTTTTTAGTTTCAAACTTTTTAAAAGTTTGATTTTTATAATTTCATTAAAAATGTTGTGTAAAAATGTGAAATCAAATGCTTATCAATGCACAAAAAAACACTTGAAAAAGTTACAAAATTGATGCGGGGTTTAAAAATTTATATAAAAAACATCAGATTTTTAGCTACTTTTTGAATGATCCCTAAGACAGGGGGTCCACGGGGTTAAAAATGTCGTCATGGGGTCCAACAGCCAAAAAAGTTTGGGAACCCCTGATTTAAATTGTAAACTATACCACGGCTTACTAGATACTCTACTAGATAATGTAGTTGTATCTAGTAAGCCGTGACTATACTAACTTAAGTATGTACTGTACATTTTCAACACACTGTAAAGTTTTTAGCTTTTGTTTAATTATTTTTAATAAGCTCATAGAAAGTAAAACAAAAGTTATTTTTGATTTATACAAGAAGGGTGACTGATGATAATGAAAACATTTTGTTGAATAGGTTATAGCAGGGCTCCCACAGGCGACTAAAAAGGCGACTATTGCTACTATTTTCAAGGTTGGGCGACTATGGCGACTATTTTAAGCAAAAAAGGGCCAAAAGCGACTATTTTCAAAGATTTTGGCTACATTTTTAGTTTGGGCGACTATTTCCGTTTTTTTGTGTTTCTTTGAATCATCAATCGGAACCAATCGTTGTACCCTGCGTCAACATGCTCCAAAAAACACTTTATTGGCCGAAATTGCGCCGGACTGCGCCAAAAAGGGAATTTTCGGACGAATTTTGCCAAATATTGGCTTCTGACCACGGTAAAGTTGTTTTCTTTACATCGCATAACTACGCAAGAAGAAGCCGCGATTTCACTTCCCATATTATTTTCGAAAAAAATGACGATTTATAACGAAAAAAGTCGAAAAGATCGCGAGTTTTCGCGGAAGTTTCGTTTGGCTTGCGGAGTGTTTCGTATCCTCCCGCGACTACTTTCTTGGACGACCGCGGGCGCAAGTTGAATTCGGCCTTTTCTTGTGTTGTGAGCGCTATGTGGAAAAAACAACTTTACAAGGATTAGAAGCCATCAAGTCGAGTTTAGGATCACATTCTGTGGGAAAAGTCGAAAAATAGCGATTTTTCGCGAAAGTACCGTTTTTCGGCGCCTATTGCAGTTGGCTTTTTTCATAATGTAATTAAGAAATTTAAGTGTGGTCAGAGGAGCCTAATAAGCCTAGTGATACCTCTCAGATTGCGTTTTATTCATTTTGTCAGTATTTTCTACTAATATTTCTTAAGGATTTCCCAAGTTGTAAATTTTTACTGAAAGATCTTTTTAAGTAAGATAAGATAATAATACAGCCCTTTTCAAAAATCTTGTTAAATTATAACTTTTTCAGTTTCAGATATATCAAGGGGTTGGTAGGGGACCTACCCCCCCAATAAAAAAATGTAATCAGACTAGGTGTCCAAAACAAACTAAAACCATGTTTTATTGGGTCAAATTTTCAAAATTTTTGAGGGAGGACCCCCAGAGACCCCCTTTGCACTTGGATCTCTATAATTCAAAACTTTTTTCAAATGCTAAGTTTATCAAAGTGCAAGTTCTACCTATAAATATATGTTCAAAAGTTGGACCTAGTATACCCCCTTTAGTATACTTCAAACTCTATTTCTTACATCTTAGTTTATGTTAAGTTCCTTAAGATGCAAATTCTACTTAAAATTTTATAAAAAAAAGCTGCAATATTTTGCAAAGTTTTTTATAAAAATTATTATTACAATTCACTTGAATTTTCAAGTTATAGAAATTCAATTAGTATAATTGGTTTCTAAAGGCCTAAACATCGATAAAAATTTCTCCTGATTTTTGACTCTGAGAGGTTGGCAAGTCTGATTCAGTTACCAACTAGTGAATTAAAAAGGTGCCTGTGTAATTTTTAAGGATTTCAAAAAGTTAATATGGTTAGGCTTATAAAATAGCTTCTGAACTAAAAAGGTAAAATACTATATTTCTCCATCTTATTTTTGACCACTAAATAAAGTTGCTCTAAAAGTTCAGTTTTACTTCTCCAAAATGGCATTTTTCCTGCCCTGAAACTTAATTTTGCTGCTCCAAAACATGGTTTTACTGCTCCAAAATGGTATTTTTCCCTCCTCCAAAGGTGCTCCAAAACCCCTTTTGGGCACTTGTATCCCTGATTATTCTATTTTTGTTTGATTTGTAATTTTTCTGAGTATTTTCAGCTTTTATCTAATTTATTTGAAAAATCTACTGCTATTTTTTATGCAATGGGAAAATTTTATTTGGGAAGGCTATTTAAGGGGACTATTTTTCGTGATTTAGGAGACTATTTGGGAGACTATTTTTCATATTTGAGGAGACTATTGCTACTATTTCTGAAAGTGTAACTCAATGGGAGCCCTGTTATAGGTACTAATATCTTCGTATTTTCTGGTTGAAATATAAAACATACGTAAAGTTAAGGTCATCATTCATCCCCAGTCTCCTCTAATTAGGTACTTAAGTTTATCAATTCCCGTTTTCTCCCTGTAAGACTAAATGTTTGTTTATTAACCTTTTAGTAAAATTTTTTATCATTTTTATTTTGTACCTATATAATATTAAAATGTTTACCACATTATCAGTTATAGTACCAGCTTATCAGCTATCACAACCTGCGGCCTGCGAACTAATTCGGATTCCCTAGCTTTTTTTTCACTGTCCATATTATTTCCCAGAAAAATGACGATTTATGACGGAAAAAATTCGGAAAAATCGTGACTTTTTTTCTCAAGTTTCGTTTGACTTGCGGAGTGTTCCGTTCCTCCATCGACTTCTTTCTTGGACGGCCGTGGGCGCTAGTTGAAGTCGGCTTTTTCTTGTATCTTAAGCGCGATGTGGAAAAACAACTTTACAAGGGTTAGAAGCCATGAAAGTCCAGAGTTTAGGATCACATTCTGCGGAAAAGTCGAAAAATAGTGATTTTTCTCGAAAGTACCGTTTTTCGGAGTCTAGTTGCAGTTGGCTTCTTTTCATATTGTAATTGCGATGCAGAAGAACCTAATAAGTCTAGTGATACTTCTCAGATTGCGTTTTTATTGATTTTTGTCAGTATTTCAACTAATATTTCTCAAGGATTTCCTAAGTTATAAATTTTCACTGAAAGATCTTTTTGAAGCAAGATAAGATGATTATACAGTCCTTTAAATTATAACCTGTTCAGAGATGCCAACCATTCCGGATTTTGCGGAATCATTCCGCATTTTGGCCCCGAATTCCGCAATTACGGATAAAGCTAGAAAAACTACGGAAACTACGCTGCTTATATTTTAAAGACAATGTATTAAATTTTTCTTCTTAATTCTCTGTTTTTAGCCTTCAATCCTTATAATGCATATTTTTTTTACTTAGAATTGCGAATAAAAACGATAACGCTAGTCGCAAGGTAACTGATGAGATGGGCAATAAGAAGGGGGAATCAATCGGAATTCGAAATATTCTAATCTGCACGGGTGATTGATTCATGGGGAGAAAAAAAGGCCTTATTTTCTCAAATATTTGCGTTTTCAGGACTTTTCTAAAACTTATCAAAAGATTGGGGCATTATTCTACATGTAGAAGGCGTGGTGGCATCGGTAGGCAAGCCACGCGTCACACACCGGATTTTTTTTTTGCGGGTGGGGGGGCGATTACGGATGATCGTTGTCTCAGGTTGGCAACCCTGCCTGTTTCAGTTTCAGATATGCAGGGGACCCGCCCCCCACCGACAAAAAAAATCAGACTAGGTGTCCAAAACAAGCTAAAACCCTGTTTTTTAGGGTCAAGTTTGAAAAATTTTCCTTGGGGAGGACCCCCAGACTCCCCTTTGCACTTGGGTCTCTATGATTCAAAGCATTTTTTTAAATAATAAGTTTATCAAAATGCATATTCAAATTATTATATTATATTATATACAGGGTGTTTCAAAATTGCGTTGCACGGCTTTTATTCGGAACCAACGCCTCCTAGGCCCTAGGGTCATAGAAGTAAGGTTTACCCCTAGGTAAGTGAGCCTGGAGAATGCACTGAAATGACTTACAGCTCCCCTAGCGGCGAAATTAAAAAGTTAAAAAAATTAATTTAAAAACTAAAGGAGATAGAGCAAAAACCTCAGTGATAGTATTGCTGCCAACGTCATGAAGAACTTACTGAAAAAAATTTGATCAAAATATCTTGAATATTCGCGGAGATAATAGCATGTGGAAATAGCACTTTTTCAGGAGTCAAAACAGAAAAAGTTCGCATATTTGCAAATTTTTTTGATTTTTTGATTAAATTTTGTGTTCTTTAAACTAAAAAAACACAAAACTACAAAATAACACTGAAAAATTTGCAAATATGCGAACTTTTTCTTTCTTGACCCCTGAAAAAGTGCTATTTCACAGGCTAATATTTCCGCGAATATTTAAGATGTTTTGATCAAATTTTTTTCAGTGAGTTCTTCATGACGTTGGCAGCAATACTCTCACTAAGGTTTTTGCTATATCTCCTTTAGTTTTTAAATTAATTTTTTTACTTTTTAATTTCGCCTCTAGGGGCGCTGTAAGTCCTCTCAATGGATTCTCCAGGCTCACTAACCTAGGGGTAGATCTTACTTCCGTGACCCTAGGAGGCGTTGGTTCCAAATAGAAGCCGTGCAACGCAATTTTGAAACACCCTGTATATATATATATATATATATATATATATATATATATATATATATATATATATATATATATATATTAGGGTGGTCACAAGTTATATGGGGAAAAATTTTTTTCAACTTTTTTCAGGTCTTACCCCCCTAAAATGTGCCAATAGGCTAAAAAATGAGATTGGTCAAGTTTCAGCTCAATCCGATAATATTAACCCGTGCCTCATCGAGGTCAAAGTTCAGAAAAACAGTGATTTTTAACAAAAAATCGTAGTTTTCGCCCCATAAAACTGGAACCATTTGTCCCAGAAATCTGGTTAGGGTGTCATTTGATAGGAAATTTCATACACTTTAACCCTGAAGTCACGGAATTTTATTTTCTAAATCGGATGGAGTGCTATTTAGCATTTTCATAGTGAAGGTCCGTGAAGAAGCGACTTCATTGCTAGAAACCTAGAACATTACAATGTCACAAAAAACTTTATCCTCCGGGCTTTTTCTATTACTTTTGGTCCCAATAGATAGTAAATGAGTTTTTAAACCCCCTAAATGAATTCTAGGGTATAATTTCAAACCCCCCTAGTGTTTGAAAAAAAAAAGGAAAAATATATAATTTTTAAAATTTTTAAACATGCAATTTGGGACTGAAAATGTGATAAAGTTGGTCCAAATACCAATTAAGAGCTTAATTAGATAGAATGCCAATGGTATAGGGCCTTAACCTTTCCCTATAACCCCTATAATCTAAGCGAAAGAAGCGCGACTGCGAGGTTTTGATAAACAAAGGCTTTATTACCCATTAAAGCGATAAACAGAGGTAAATTACAAATTTTTAACAAAAACCTCTAGAGATATGTCATTTGGTGTAAGAAATGACGTTTTAGATTATATATATGGTAAAAATTATAATAAACGCGTCCTTCCGACTCTAAATGTTAAAAAAATCCTATTTCTACCTAAGTTACACGTTTTCAGCGTAAAGTGATCTTAGAAAAATGTATAAATTGATTTATTTTAATGTCAGGCAAATGAATTTCGAGGTGCATTAAAATAAATCAATTTATACATTTTTCTTAGATCACTTAAAGCTGAAAACATGTAACTTAGATAGAAATAGGATTTTTTTAATATTTAGAGTCGGAAAGACGCTATTATTATAATTTTACCCACATATATAATCTAAAACGTCATTTCTGACACCAAATGACATATCTCTAGAGGTTTTTGTGAAAAATTTGTAATTTACCTCTGTTTATCGCTTTAATGGGTATTAAAGCCTTTGTTTAGTAAAACCTCGCAGTCGCGCTTCTTTCGCTTACAAGGAGAGGATCCCAACGTGTCATCACCGATTCGGTTCATTTTTGGTGTGTAAGTAGTGCATGACAAGGACATCAATTTGTGAAAATATTAAGAAGCAACTCTCAAAAGTTTAGGAGAAAATCGCGATTAAAAATTTTAACACGTAGTTATATATCTGAGAAAATTCGTGTCTTGCAAGCAGATCGTGGCAATGAGGTAAGAGCCGCGACTCTCATTCCAAAGGTCCCTGGTTTGAGCCTCGGTGGGTACCATAATTTTTATTTAAATTTTCCACACAATTAAGAGCACAGATACGAAGTTAAGTAGTACATACATATTTATAATTATCAATTTTAAAAATTTTTTTAAATATTTTAAATATTTACAAAATATTAGCTGTCTAATTAACTTGACTTATTTTCCCTTGGATTTATTTTAACAATCAAATCAGACACATAACAAACCCTTTTAGCATAACAAAATTGCGTACTTTCTTTTGAATAGTTGGGGATAAATTAAGGTTAAACTTCAACTATAAAAATGAAAACTA
Source organism: Tetragnatha versicolor (assembly GCA_024610705.1). Lineage (NCBI taxonomy): Eukaryota > Metazoa > Arthropoda > Arachnida > Araneae > Tetragnathidae > Tetragnatha > Tetragnatha versicolor. The sequence continues at coordinate 46,386,020 of JANDEH010000007.1, forward strand.
TTTTTTTTGTTTTGAAAAAATATTTTCATTCCTTGTTTCCCCAAAAAATAATAATTAAATCCAATTTTTTATGATCGTATTGTAAATATTATAAAATAACCAAAAACAATTTTTTAACAAGAAAAACATTTTAAAATTAGTAATTAAATATTATTCTAATTTTATTTCGTATCTGTACTCTTAATTGTATGGAAAATAAAAATAAAAATTATGACACCCACCGAGGACCGAACCCGGAACCTTTGGATTGGGAGTCGCAGCTCTTACTTCTTTGCCACGATATGCTTGCACGATACGAATATTTTTAGCTATACAAGTACATGTTAAAATTTTTCATCGCGATTTTCTCCTAAACTTTTGAGAGTTGCTTCGTAATATTTTCACAAAATGATGTCCTAGTCATGCACTACTTGCACACCAAAAATGAACCGAATCGGTGATGACACGTTGGTATCCTCCCCTTGTTAGATTATAGGGGTTATAGGGAAAGGTTAAGGCCCTATACCATTGGCATTCTATCTAATTAAGCTCTTAATAATGTATTTGGACCAACTTTATCACATTTTCAGTCCCAAATTGCGTGTTTAAAAATTTTAAAAATTATATATTTTTCCTTTTTTTTCAAACACTAGGGGGTTTGAAATTATACCCTAGGAATTCATTTAGGGGGTTTAAAAACTCATTTACTATCTATTGGGACCAAAAGTAACAGAAAAAGCCCGGAGGATAAAGTTTTTTGTGACATTGTAATGTTCTAGGTTTCTAGCAATGAAGTCGCTTTTTCACGGACTTCACTATGAAAATGCTAAATAGCACTCCATCCGTTTTAGAAAATAAAATTCCGTGACTTCAGGGTTAAAGTGTATGAAATTTCTTATCAAATGACATCCTAACCAGATTTCTGGGACAAACGGTTCCAGTTTTATGGCGCGAAAACTACGATTTTTTGTTAAAAATCTCTGTTTTTCTGAACTTTGACCTCGATGAGGCACGGATTAATATTATCGGATTGAGCTGAAACTTTGCCAATCTCATTTTTTAGCCTATTGTCACATTTTAGGGGGGTAAGACCTAAGAATTTCGAAAGTTGATTTTTTGTAACCACCCTAATATATATATATATATATATATATATATATATATATATATATATATATATATATATATATATATATATATATATATATATATATATATATATATATATATATATATATATATATATATATATATATATATATATATATATATATATATATATATATATATATATATATATATATATATATATATATATATATATATATATATATATATATATATATATATATATATATATATATATATATATATATATATATATATATATATATATATATACAGGGTGTTTCAAAATTGCGTTGCACGGCTTTTATTCGGAACCAGCGCCTCCTAGGGTCATGGAAGTAAGTTCCACCCCTAGGTAAGTGAGCCTGGAGAATCCATTGAGATGACTAACAGCGCCCCTAGCGGCGAAATTAAAAAGTTAAAAAAATTAATTAAAAAACTAAAGGAGAAAGGGCAAAAACCTCAATGAGAGTATTGTTGCCAACGTCAAGAAGAACTCATTGAAAAAAATTTGATCAAAATATCTTGAATATTCGCGGAGATATTAGCATGTGAAAATAGCACTTTTTTAGGGGTCAAAAAGTAAAAAGTTCGCATATTTGCAAATTTTGCAGTGTTATTGTGTAGTTTTGGGTTTTTTTGATTGAAAGAACACAAAATTTAATCAAAAAATCAAAAAAATTTGCAAATATGCGAACTTTTTACTTTTTGACCCCTGAAAAAGTGCTATTTTCACATGCTAATATCTCCGCGAATATTCAAGATATTTTGATCAAATTTTTTTCAATGAGTTTTTCTTGAAGTTGGCAACAATACTCTCATTGAGGTTTTTGCCCTATCTCCTTTAGTTTTTAAATTAATTTTTTTAACTTTTTAATTTCACCGCTAGGGGCGCTGTAAGTCATCTCAATGGATTCTCCAGGCTCACTTACCTAGGGGTAGACCTTACTTCCATGACCCTAGGAGGCGCAGGTTCCGAATAAAAGCCGTGCAACGCAATTTTGAAACACCCTGTATATATATATATATAATATTTCATTATATTATATTCTAATTATATTAAATTATTCAAATACCTGCAATTAAAAAAAGCTCCACCACGACCAATTTTTGTGTAAAAAAATTGGATTTTCAGCTATTTTTCTTAATTTTGCGTTTTAAGCGTCATATTTGTCTAATACAGGGTGACCACAGACCTGGAAAATCTAAATCCGCCTAGTTTCAACAAAAAAAAATCAGTATTTTTCTGATTTCCAAGTCTTTATATATGTGCCTTTCTATTCTCTTACAAAATAAAATATCCAATCCATATAAATTAGTCTAATTGAAAATGTTCAAAAAAGGCTTCTTAAGGTTCCATGTGAAAAAAAGTCTTAAAATAATCTTATCTTGTATTCTTATCTAAATCTTGTTAATATTATTATTCTTGTTATATATCATTTCTCCTGCTTTCCGCGATTTTTACAGTCATTCTCCGGTTTTCTAGATGAGTAAAATGTACTACTATATTTATAAAATATCAGGGAAAATCCTAACAGATTACCTGGGAAAACCTTGAAGTATCAGGGAATTATGAAATAAGTTCAACTCTCTCTCTCTTGTGATAGCAAACCTGCAACCCCGTCCAATTAGTTTATTTCTAGTATCCCAGTGAGTAGACATTATTTTAAAAGTGTGGTTATGTTTTTATAATACTGCAGTTCGTTTTGAAAAACAGAGTTGATTACATTTTTACACATTTATGCACAATACCTTTTACTAAATTTGGGTACGGTTTAAATTTCAACCTAACAGTAATATTTAGCATAAGAAGTGGGAAAAAGTTTTTTTTCTCTGATTTTGGTCCAAATAGGTGACTAAGATGAAATCTGGGCTCCTCAACGTGTGTTTCAGAAGTTTAGAATGTGGATCTTTTTCAGTGGATATGACATATGAGACAACAGAAGTTCAATAAAAATTACCCTCCCTTTAGACATTCAAATTTAGGGACATTCAAATAATCTTGATTATAATTATATCCATGAAAAATGCAGAAAAATATTTCAAAAAATTATTCAAAAGGACTTTTGCCATTAAACTTGCATTATTAACTTGGAAATTATTTGTAGGAAAGTGGTAAAAAGATTTTTTAAAAATAGGACCAATAAAAATGTTTTAATACCAATAGAAGGTTCTCTTCTTTAGTCTTACAAGCCACATGATGTTGAACATCACTCAAAATTCATATTTCTGCGGCTCGCGAGCCGCATGCGGCTCTTTCTATGTAAAGTTGCGGCTTTGCAGTTCCATACGAAAATATTACTAATTTACTATCAAAACTGTTTAAAAAATCAGAAAATTTATATTTTTAAGTCTCAAGATGAATCAAAATCAAAACTCTACTTTTAAGGATAAGAATTCCAAGCAATTTCTGGGAGAGAACTCCTAAACACTCCTAAAAATTTTGGAGTGGAGACAGTGTGTGCTGATTTTCTTTGAAAATTCTGTGACTTATGATCCTTAATTGGTCGTTATAGAAGTACTAAAAACTAATTAAAACACTATTTTAAGGGGCAAATTTCCAAAATTTTTCTGAAGTGGGATCCACACCACACCCCCTCGAAATTTTGCTATTTATTATAACTATACTATTTTTCCTTGAAAATTCTGCCACTTAAATAATGAGAGGTGCTCTTAGGGTGCAATCGAAAAAGGCAAAAATGAGCTAAAACGCGATTTTGAAGGGGAAATTTCCAAAAAATTTTCTGAGGGAAAACCCCCAGACCCTCCAATTTTTTCTGGAATTCACATTGTTTACAAAATTTTGAAATTAAGTTCTCTAAAATTATTTTACAATGTGTACGTAAGTCATCTAAAACTTGATGTAGAAAAGTACCCTACCGGAAAGGAGGTACCCCAGAAAAATGTGGTAAAAATGCTCCCCAACTAAAATCGCCCTCCTAATCTAAAATCAAATATGTATTAAGCATATATTATAACATTAAAGAAAAAAATTAGTGGATCTTTAAAAACTGGGAAATTTTGTAAACTGTTACTTTTGGATATTCCGTTTCAAAAGGTTGCCGACCCCTGACTTAGGACATTAATTAGGTACAGTTGGGGAAATAAAAAACGACTCAGTTGCGATTTCTGGCGAACCAAATGGGTTAGGAAGACGAATGAGGTGTCATTTTTCATTGTTTAAAGTATTCTTTAACCAAAAAAATTTTCGGGTCCTTAGGGGGTCGTCTTCATATTAAACGAAACACTAACTTTTTTTTTTCCAATGGGGACCCCCAATTATTATTAGTTTTTCTGAAAGGCCACCCCCCCAAACCCTTAAATACCAGGTTTCATAATGATTGATTAAAAAAAATTTATTTTTCAAAAATAAAAAATTTTTTAAATCGTGAAATTTTTTTATGATAATCGATTCTTTAAGTAATTTTATGTAGGAAACCAAAATTTCAATCGATTTTATCCAATAGTTTTTGATAAAACGAACTATAGAAAGAGCATTTGCGGTATGCATTCGGCAACGGTATACGGCCCCTTAAGATATTAGGTCGTTTTTATCAAAAACTATTGGATAAAATCGATTGAAATTTTGGTTTCCTACATAAAATTACTTAAAGAATCGATTATCATAAAAAATTTTCACGATTTAAAAAATTTTTTATTTTTGAAAAATAAATTTTTTTTAATCAATCTGGATGAAACTTGGTATTTAAGGGTTTGGGGGGGCGGCCTTTCAGAAAAACTAATAATAATTGGGGGTCCCCATTGGAAAAAAAAAGTTAGTGTTTCGTTTAATATGAAGACGACCCCCTAAGGACCCGAAAATTTTTTTGGTTAAAGAATACTTTAAACAATGAAAAATGACACCTCATTCGTCTTCCTAACCCAATTGGTTCGCCAGAAATCGCAACTGAGTCGTTTTTTATTTCCCCAACTGTACATAGTAGGTCATTGAGAAATAGCAATTTTGGGTGACAACTTTTGGTTCTTAAAAAAAATAAAGCCACTTAATAGAAAAAAGTGATAAAATTAAATCGTATTTAATGAATTTTTAATGGTTTTTAGTTTTATATTGTCAAAGGGTCTCGTTATAACCAGAGAGGTCTCACGATAAAAAAAAGTTTATTTGACCTCTTGTGTTAACGCGGGACAGATTATAGAATGTCAAAGGTCAGTTTTATCCCGCGAATCATATTTTGGAGATTCCTGGTACAATTGATAATTTTCCAGGTCTTTTCATGTAGTGCGTTGTCTTGGTGTTAAAGGAAATAATGATGCCATGTAGAGGTGCTGAAATTTCAGGTGTTGAAACTACGGTTGAAACGCGCTGCGAAACAGGTGTTGAATGTATTATGCGGCTTCTGTATGAAATCACTTCTTTAAATGTTCTTAAGACTGCTGATCAAGCAGTATTTTTTTCGTTCATCATCATCGATGGCAACATTTCTTTTCTTTTCGTTTGGTAGATATTCAGACAGAGAGAAAGGAAAATGTTTTCAATGCATTTCAAAAGGGTAACTTGGACTTGGTTTGATTAGGAACGCTTTTGAAAGTATGTTATAGTACTTAACAATTCTTTTTGATCTGCTTAATTTTGAGAAAAAAGAAAGATAAATTTCTGAGTGAGATATTTTTTTTTAAATTTTTCTTCATGAAATTCGAGATCACTTTGAAAATTACCTACTTGGCCTTTAAAAAAATTAAGAACTTTCATTCAGTTACTAGTACTTAACCAGCTTTTAGTCAAGAAGAAAAATCTGAAAATGAAACTTCATTAGATCCTATCAAAACCTTTCCGTTTGAGCCTGAGCTATTGTAGTACGTAGTATTTAAATCGTATTATTTTCCCTAAACATTTCGGTTCTTCTATCCTAATGTGTTTTAGAACCAATAATTCATTGTTTTCCTTCACATTCAAATTTGCATAATGGATTTCACTCCATTCTACAATTGGGCAAATTACTAAACAATTTTCCTTTTATCCATATTTAAAAAAATATTAAATCCTTGTAAATATTTATTGATTATTTAAATAATGGTTAGAAAATCGTTTATTGTTGTGTTCATTGATCATTTATTATTCTTTCATCCTAAACTTGAGTAGAAAAATCTAGTTTTTCAGTGAATATTTGAAAAAGGTTTCACTTACCTATTAGAAAATTATGAAAATAAAATTTTCATTTATATGACTCAACTTACCTAATTAAGGTTACCCTTATTTGATAACGGTAAACAGCAAAAAACGCCAATTAATTCGTTCATACAAATGAATATTGATATTTCTAACTTTTAAACCTAACTTAAATTCCCTTTTAAAATACTATGCCTAGTTATGAATTTTGCCATTTGTGTAAGGTTCAGAAAAAGGTGTTACTGTTCGGTAACGAGGAACTTGCATGATTTTTTTTATATTTTTAATCTATTCTACACGCAAAAATTAGCCACTACACAAAATTTGAGGCCGATTGAGAAATTTTTTGATTGCAAAAAAAATTATCAAAAATCGTCTTTTCCGAAGCACCTGAAAACGCTTATTTGCATGCACAGTGACGTCACAATATATTGACTTTGCCTAAAATGTTTGCCTTGTATTTCTGACCGTCTCCAGAAGTGTCTAGAAGGTAAATATTTATTAAAACACTCATATCGGACACTTCAGAAAAAGAAATCATCAACTAAAACAAAGAAATTCAATTTTGATTGCAATTTTAACTGATGGAATTCTACGTCACTGTGCATTAGGGTGTCCCTTATTTAGGCGTTTTTTCAAAAAGTCGGGGAAACTTTTGAGACACCCCCCAATTTTTTTCCTTTTGGTACCCTAAGACTGTGTGCAAAATCTTAAATCGATCAGATAATATTAACACGTGCCCCAAACGGCCTAAAGTTGGAAAAATTTGACTTTTTTCTCATTTTTTCGAAAATTTTTAAAAATGTGTTTAATAAATCCGTTGCCAAATAATAGGGCTCTAACACATTTAAACAATCTTATTTCACCGTTTTTCATTACTAGTTAGGCCAAAATGCCCAGTTTGTAACCTAGCCATCAATCAGAAAATCCTCAAATTTGTCCATTTTACACTGAGAATAGAAGAATCAAAACGCAGTGGTAAATGACTTAAAATCGCAAAATTCCATGATTAAACACCATTTGTAGACCATATTGATGTGGAGATAAATTATCTGGAGCTCAAATTAATTATGGGTTGCTTAATTACAGACGCCATATTGGGTTGCATTAAAGCTATAAAAAATTCTATAAAAACGGTATGGGCATGTTTGATATCGGGTAATGGGTGTATGAGATTTCTAAACTCAATTAAGACTAATAAAATCTTCTTACACAACTTTTTAAAGCTCTTTACGCAGTTATAAGGGCCATCAGATCTCCTAATACAAGTGCAAACCATGATTTCAGAACTATAGATGGTAATAAATTCTATACACATAAAACCGGCAAGAGAAATTCTGGAAATAAGTTAATAATAGGACTCCACAGTGTGTCCACGAGTATTTTATTCCGTAATTTAGTTTAAAAGCTGAAAAAGATACAAAATTAACCTGTTCATCATAATGATTGAGTTATACTTTGTGAAGATAAGCAATTAACCAAGTTTATAGAGACTGTTCTTGTATTTTATAATAAATTTATACATTAACATTAAAATACATGCAATTCAACAAATTTGGCTCTTTAAAAACTAAGACACTTAAATTGGCTACGTGAATATCATAAATATTAACAACAGTTTCTGAAAATCATTCCTTCTTTAAAGTCTGTTTTTAGGTTAGAGCTATTCTTCGCTCTAAGTTTCCTACCTCTACATTCTCAAAGAAGGCTTTGAGGGTTTAAAATAATTTAATTTCATAAACAATTTTCATGAAAAACTTACTCGAAATCTAAGTTCTTCTTCAAGAACGTTTACTGATGATAAGTCGACAGCGCGAGGAAGAACTAAGGATATAGTAGTAGAAGAGTTAAAGAAACTGAAGTTTATGTTTAACATATTCTTACAGCCTCAAACAAAATATCAGTGTTTAATTGTTTTAATGACACTGATTTGTTAAATTGCAGGTATTTTTTATGTTTATGTATAAATTTATAAAATACAAGAACAATCTCTATAAACATGATTAATTGCTTATCTTCACAGAGTATGTGGCCGCGGTGGTGCTGTGGTTAGCGTGTCTGGCTACGAGCATTACCGGCCCAGGTTCGATGCCTCGCGGCTCCTGCTTGGGTAGCTGGTCATGGGTTAACTCAGCCCTTAATCCTTCCGGGGTCGATAAATGAGGACCAAGCTTGCTTGGGGAATCAACTGGGGGTCCAGCGTCGGGCTAGCCACTCGGCCTGGACACACGCTAGTAATTAGCACCCCAGGCCCAAAGGCTACAGAAACGGAGATGGGCACCGCCTGATGGGCCACTAGGCCTGGGCAGACTTTGATTTGATTTTTTTTTCACAGAGTATATCTCAATCATAAAGAAGAGCGGGTTAATTTTGTATCTTCTTCAGCTTTTAAACTAAATTACGGAATAAAATACTCGAGGACACACTGTGGAGTCTTATTATTAACTTATTTCCAGAATTTCTCTTGCCAGTTTTATGTGTATAGAATTTATTACCATCTATAGTTCTGAAATCATGGCTAACACTTGTATTAGGAGATCTGATGGCCCTTATAATTGCGTAAAGAGCTTTAAAAAGTAGTGTAAGAGGATTTTATTAGTCTTAATTGAGTTTAGAAACCTCATACACCCATTACCCGATATCAAACATGCCCATACCATTTTTATAGAATTTTTTATAGTTTTAATGCAACCCAATAAGGCGTCTGTAATTAAGCAACCCATAATTAATTTGAGCTCCAGATAATTTATCTCCACATCAATATGGTCTACAAATGGTGTTTAATCATGGAATTTTGCGGTTTTAAGTCATTTACCTCTGCGTTTTGATTCTTCTATTCTCAGTGTAAAATGGACAAATTTGAGGATTTTCTGATTGATGGCTAGGTTACAAACTGGGCATTTTGGCCTAACTAGTAATGAAAAACGGTCAAATAAGATTGTTTAAATGTGTTAGAGCCCTATTATTCGGCAACGGATTTATTAAACACATTTTTAAAAATTTTCGAAAAAATGAGAAAAAAGTCAAATTTTTCTAACTTTAGGCCGTTTGGGGCACGTGTTAATATTATCTGATCGATTTAAGATTTTGCACACAGTCTTAGGGTACCAAAAGGAAAAAAATTGGGGCAAAAGTTTCGCAAAAGTTTCCCCGACCTTCGATTTTAAGGGACACCCTACTGTGCATGCAAACACACTTCGCGTTTTCAGTCACGTGTTTTTTCTCGACTTTTAAATTAAAATATTTAATTACTTGTACACTTTTTGAAAAATTGACAAAATATTTCATTTTATTTTACAAAAAACCATACGGAACACTTGAAAGTTTATGAAAATCTGACACATGCAAGTTCCTTATTCGACGAATTTTTTGTCAGACATATCAAAATGACGTCTATTTTGTCTTTCTGTGATTGGTCTTTCCAAATTGCATTAACACTACTGATAGGTTTAATGGAAACGTTTCCTAATTCGGTATTCTCGTTTCAGAACATTCCGGGAAGCTGTGAAGAACCATCATGAGCCACCAACTGCAGTCAGAAGGGAAAAAGAACAGAACGTCGTTCTGGGGCAAGCTCTTTGGAACCGCCAAGAAATCCTCGAACAAGGACAAAAGCATTATCGACGTATCCTTCGCTCGCAACAGCTCTCTATACCACAGCTTCCACTGCAGCAATGCGCCACCCCCCAACCCCCAAGAAGAAGGGGAGGTCTTCACCACCCTGGAGAACAGCGCCCTCGCAGAGATGCACAAGGACGCGGGGATCATCTTCCTCAACAAGAACCCCCTGGGGATGGGAGGACCCCCTAAAGACGACGACAAGAAAGTGCAGTTTGTCCCCACCCCGCAGAACAAGTACTACCACGTCGACGTCAAGGCAGCGCCGTCGAAGAGGTCCTCTAAAAGGGACGAGAACAAGGAGAACCTCCTGGAGCAGTCGAGACCCTCCAAGCCCATCCTGAGGTTCGGCAAGAGCCAGGAGAACGTCTCCAAGAGGGAAGAGGTTTTGGACGTCGGAGGTTCCAAGGTCAGACCGAACGTTGATGATCATATGATGAAGAACGCGATGACCAACATGCCGAGAACGTCTACGAAACTGGCCCTGTTCGATCGAAAGAACGGATCCATGCCGCATTTGAACGTGTCTGGTATCCCCCAGTATGGCTCGCTGCCTAGGTCCATGGCGTATCGTGGAGATCATCCTCTTACCGAATCCAGGTCCGATAATACGAAGCATAGGATGACTTTTCCGACTATCTTGAGACAGCGTCATGCCTCGGATGCAGAATACAACGGTCAGTTGGGGAACAGGATTGACAAAAATCCCAGATTGAGTATTCAAGATCTGCCGAGACAATTTGAGCAAAATAGTGCCGCAGTAAAGCTACGGTCTGACTCCAACTATAACATATCTCACAGACAAAGCATTGGGGATCCTCTCGTGTATGCTAGGAATTGGGGATGTGGAAATGATCAACCAAATTATGGAAGAAACCAAGAATTGGGTAATACGAGTTATGAGAAAGCTATGCAGCAATGTAGGGGGAGGTCTGAGAAAAGAGAGGGACTTAGAAAAAAGCAGCAAGTTCTACCAATAACGTCCACTAATGCTAAGTGTTTTAACCAGCAGATACCCAACAAGGCCATAAACGAAATCGGTTTACCTTTGACCACCTTCAAGACGGAAAACTTCAATATTCCCAAACAAAGATCTCGGTCGCAAAGTCCGCATTACATTCCATTGACAGAAACTTTCTCTGGCAAATCTCTTCCTTTGAACAGACCCGAAAGCAACGGATGCAGCCAACAAAACTGCTTGGATCCTGTTAACCGTAACTTCCTTATTCCAACCATGCAATCGAATGGTAACGAAAAGTGGCAAGAGCAACCTGGGACAAGAAATATCGCTCCCGATCTTCAAACAATAAAAATGAGAGAAGATCCGGAATATTCTCACTTTCTCGGACAAGCCAGACGACAGCTCATGCGGTCGAGTATGTACAGCCAGAAAAGAAAGACGACGAATAAAATCTGCAAACTTAAAAGCAAAGAATGCGAGGACGGATTTTCGTCAATGGCTGATGACGAATGTAGCTTCAACTGTAGCTGTTCGAGTTGCATGCTGAGGATTTCGAAGGAGAGTCGGCGAAGCAAAATTTCCATGCAACCGAATAAGGACGATAAGTATTTCTTTATTTGCACTGATATCAAAGAAGAAAACGAAACAGAGATCTGCCCTGATATACCACCTAGGGAAAAGAATGTCGAGAAAGTCATTCACAAGGAACCAGAAAATTATTCCAATAAGGCTAAGACTTGGTACGAGTGCAACGATTCGTTCTGCACGACGCCGAAAGGGGACCAATCCACTCCTCAGAATAAGCCGACTCAGAAGACTCCGAAAGATAAAATCGTCGAGAGTATCTACGAGAACATTACCCAGATCATAAACAGTGCAACTAAGAGGAATCTGAAAACCCAAGACGTGGAACGCATGTTTTCCACCCCTCTGTCCAATTCGAAAATACTGACCACCGGAACGTCTGGAAAGGTCTGCAGGTCTCTGTTTTCGTCCCGCTCGAACATCCAAGGAACGAAAGAAGTCATCTCTCCAGCCCAGTCCCCGATGGTCTTCAGCGACTCCGTCATCCTGCTCCAGGAGATATTCCAGAAGCTCTCTCAGGAGTGCAGAGAGCTGCTCCGGCCGGACGTTTCTGCTCCGGAAACTCCGAAACAGTCCGGCAGCAAATACGTCGACGACTTGGTGAAGAACCTGAAGTCCTCCAGCTCCATCAGCGAAGGCGACTTCGCGACCATCATCGGAGGCATCGCGCAGAACATCTTCCTGGAGGCAAAGTTGAAGCAAAGCGCGCGGAGCCTGACGCACTCCGCCTCCTTGCCGGACCTGAACAAAGACGTCGAAGAACCAGTTCTGAATATCCGGTCATCTTTGGAGAACTTGAATAAAGACGTTCAAGAACCACTTTTGCAGATCCGGTCGTCTCTGGAGGAGTTGAATCTCGAAGACGCTGCGGACTCCGGCTTCAGGACGGAATCGTCCGGTTGTTGTACAAGGACCACAGACATGAACTTCACGACCGTCGAAGGGCGGGAGCTGCCGGATGGCTGGAGCCGGTCTCCGACCACCGAAAATAATACGACTAGTTCCAGCAAAGACGACTCCAAGACCTCCGAGTCCGACATGCAGCTGATGGAGGACGTAATTCGACTTGGAATGGGCCTGACCCCCGTGAAGAGGGTGCCCAAAGCCTCGTTCTATGCGTGTTCTCCGGCGAAGGCTTCGAAATTCAAGTCCAGGGATGTTCTGAGCTGCAAAGGTAAAAAGTCACAAATTTCCCTTCAATTATTTTCTTTGATTTTCAGATCAATTAATAAGATTCTGATTTCAGATATCTTCTCAAACACCTTTCTATGACCTTGAGACAAACTGTTCAACTTCTTCTATATTACGCTTGTTTTCAGTTTCTCTAGCATGGAAAGGATTTTTGGGAAACATGGTAGGCAAAGCTCTCCTATCAATTGCAAAATATTTCGAGTTATTTAAGTAAAGGAAGTTTTCCTAGAACTCAAAGACGGTACTCCTCCCGCCCCGATATTTAGAATAGGTTGAACTAAGTGCTTTGAGGGGCAAATACTTTAACACTACGATCTAAAAATATCCACATTTATATAAAATAACGTGCGGAGCCGTTACAGTCACAGAATAGTTGACTAGTAGGTACTTTCATGTTGGATGGAAAGGTGTTACAGTTAATATCCTTTTCTTATTTCTTTGAGCGGTGACTAAGGATTATTCGAAAAAAATCACTTGATAATATCGACAAGTTTGTCTTATCTCCATATTGGTATTTATAGCTACTCTGATAATTCCCTCAGAAACTTCAGACAAAAGTTAATTAGTTGGTTCCAAACCTTGTCTTAATTTGTATTAGGGAACTGCTGATAAAAAATACACATTTCTTTGATATTTTATAAAGGGAGATTTTTAAAATCCTTCCTGGAAGTGAGCAAAACCTCCTGGGACCACTCAATATTCAGTTGTTGACGACACCTATTATTCGTATGAAGACAGCAACCTTATTTCCTTCATGATTTCCCTTTGTAGGACAATTTAAAATTAGCATTTCATAATTCATAGTTTTCAATGAGAAAGACGCTCAATAGGACAAAGTTTTGAGTCATTATCTCATTTACTGTTTACACAGGATCCTCATTCGGATTCCTAAAAGTGCAAACGGAATGAAGACGCAAACTTTATCATTTTTTATCGTTGCTAACACTCGTTCATTAATAGTAGCTCGGGGTGTATTTAAAGCAGCGGAGCATGAACGATTCGAAAAAGAATGTGATTGTTTAAAGCTCCGACCGCATGGGAAGTTGGCCCTCCGTCCTTCACCACTCTCTATCTGTCCCTATGTGCACAACCTGTTTTACCTTGCTACTATGCACATGAATCTTTTGAAGGGAAACAATTGATCCGTGCAACCATGAATGTAGAAGAGAGTGGCACTTAAATTTTTCTTACTTTTTTAAGTTACAAAACTGTTTCCCTCACCAAGTGCAAGATCTCTGTGTTTTAAAAGACAAGTTGAAAGACGTGTACTACTGGGTTTAGTTGAGATATAAATCAGGAAACGATTGGAGATAAAGAGTTTTTCCCTTTACATTTCAATAAATACTGAACACACAAGTTGTCGTTTCGTTTGAATCGTGTTGTAATATTCAGTTTCTCTGTCGGGAATTTTCATGCAAAAGTGATTTGTTATGAGGCCGTTCAAATATTATGTAAGCATGTTTTTGGTCATTTTTGACCCCCTCTCCCCTTGTCAGCGATGATAAGCAAACCGAAACCTCACTCATAATTACATAAGAAAACTGCCCGACCCCTTCAAAAATTTTCCCTAAATTTCCAATTTTTTGTAAAATTTTTATGGATTGAATTTTGAAATAATTTATACAAGATAAACAAAAGATTTTTCGAAAGACCTATATTTGAACATCTTACGTAAGCATCAATCATACTCTGATCAGAAAAATAAGCAATGAACAAACCCCCTCCCCCCTTAGGTGCTTAACGTAGTATTTAAAAGGTCCCTATCAATTGAACCCACATGTATGGAATATATAAATTACTACAACCGAAAGTACAATAAACCAATTTTAAAATTTCTTATAGAATCTAAGAACATTTTTTTATTGTGTGATAGAGTTTTTCAACCGTTCCATCGACAATTAAAGAGGAGTATACAGCTTTTGTCAACATTCTGCTGTGATACGGTAAATCGTATACTTATCGACGATTGATTGGATCTGTCCTCTATATTCTATCGATAAGTTTTATTTTCCTTTAATTAATTGATAGGATTTTTTCTTCGCGAATTTCTCTGGAACATAGTTGGACAGAACTAAAAACTTTCTGAGCACTTAAAAGAAGTATAAAATTTTCTGGAGATTAATTAATTAAACGTTGATCTTTTCCATTGATTCATGTGGATATTAGTGATGTAAACAGTCTGGGTGACAACGCAACAAAATTAGAGATGGGAATGGCCGGAAAAAAACCGGAAACTTTGGGAAAAAAACCGGTTTTTTTCCAGTTTTTTTCCGAAGGGTTTATTTCTTTCCGGAAAAATTGAAAATGTTAATTTAAAATACTTAATTTAGAATTTATGATTTAACCGATATCAATTAAAATATTATTTAGATGATATTATTATACAATAAAGTACTTAAAATGAAGTTTTAACCATATAATAAACATTTTTTTCCCAAAAAAGTTGGATTCCACTCGGGAAAAGTTAAAAACTTTTAAGTTAGTAAGCATTTAAAAATTTTCTACATTCACGTTCTAATGTTTTCTCATTTGATATTTTTTATACTGAATATTTCACATGAAAACACAAATTTGGAATAAGTAAGCTGCAAGATAAATTATTTTAACATCCAAGTGTTATTTATTTTACTCTTACTTTTTTTTAAAAAAACAAAAATAATTATGCAATGCAAATTAATATCAATAATACCAATTAGGATCAGAAGAATATTATTTATATAAATTTGGTATTCTTATATATTATAAAATGCAGCACTTTAAAAATATTTTAACCATTAAATAAGATTGTCTAACAAACATGAGCATATGAAGGACTTACTGTTTCTCTGCTTTATCTGAATTTAAAAAAAATTTAGATCAGATTTCAAAGTTTGGGATTATTGGACGCTTTTTAAGGGGTTGCTTAAAAAATATTTATGGTGTATGAGTATTTATTGAGCAATGAACACATTAATGTCACGAAAATTAAATAATAAAAAATTAAGTTCCAAAAATATTTAAACAAAACAATGAACGATTTTTTAATTTTTTTATATAACAACTTCAACATTTTTTAAAATTGGCTTATTAATTAATTTTAAATAATTTAATTAAAACTTCTCAACCTTTCTAAGAAAACATGATTGCAATGATTATGTGAAAAAGGTTAGGATCAATTATGTATATTGATGTTAAATATTATAGCAAACATCTGTTATTTGTTATTAGATCACGTTGTATACAAAATTAATTCATCAAAAGTACTTAATGTTTAATAAATAAATATTAAATTTATGTTATTTATTACAATCACATGCTTTATATTTATACTAGCTGGTATGCCCGGCCTTGCACGGGTGGAGATGGAGATTTTTTTCCTTAAAATTTTAAATTCATTTCCTACCTTCCAGGCACGGATCCAAGGGGTAGCACTCTAGTCAGCACCCCCCTACGGAACCCAAAAAGGTTGTCAAAATGAGTAAAACCCTACATTTACCGTCCACTTTCCAACTTTTTTTTCTGGGGGAGGACCCCCATACCTCCCATTAGTACCACCAGGGGATATAATTTTTAGGAAATCCCCAATATTTTGACATTTTGGGAGAAAAAGTAAAGGTAATAGTGTTGAAAAGTGCCCCCCTTAGACTCAAAACGTTTCTAAAAATGAGTTTAAATCCTACTTTTACACGTCAAATTAAAAAAAAAATTTCTGGGGGAAGACCCCCATACCCATTATTGGTACCAACGGGGATTTTTGTGTGGAAAAGTGCCCCCCCCTTTTGGGGCTGTGCTGGATCCGCGCCTATATTTTAATGAGTGAAAGGTGTCGAATCAAGCATTTTAAATTCTGAACGATTTCTGCATTTACCTCATGATTCCCATAAAAAACAACAAAATATCAGAAAAGTATTCTTCCAAAAACCACTTAAAATTTTCAATTAGAGCCCTTAATAAATCGTATTTTCATGATTTTATTATATCTTTGGTACAAAATTTATTAAAACCATTCCTGGCAATTTAAGAAAAAATACAATATTTCCACTTGAAAGGTTTTGAATATTACTCTAGTTTTTTTGTCTGTTAACCAACTTTATTAAAAGCAACAATATGATCTTCATTTGATTTTTCATCCTCGTTTCCATGGAGACTATTTTAACAACAATGCTATTCCATTAAACTTTTTATATAAAAATTAAACTGTCAAATAAAAATATTCTGCACTATACTTACCAGTTTTAAAATTTAAAATTTTGTTTAAATATATTTTTAGATTATTAATATAATTTTTAAACAGCTTTAAATATAGCTTTTCTTTTGAAAACTTGTTATTTTGCATTATGTTTTTATTGTAACAATGGGGTGAACAGATCTCTTAAGGAGGAGAAATAAAGCTATTTCAGCAAAATGACCATAAAAAGAACAAAAAAGGGGTCAAGGGTTCAATTAAAGTTTTCGAAACATAGCCTATGTTTTTTTCTGAGTTTTTTTACGTATGTATACCAAGTTTGGTGCAGATCGGAAGTAAACTGTGGATTTGTATAAAAGACAAACATATATACACACATTGACTTTTATTATATTAGATTGCATATATTATTTTATAGTTATAAAAACTGTTGTTTTTTTGTTTTAAAATTTCTCGTAAAACGCTGCATATATTTATTTTGAAAGAATTATTTTAAATTAATTTTTAATGATTTAGTAACTTATAATATATAACGACTAATGATTTTTATACAACAAATGATTATTTAGCTTTTAAAAAAATATGTATTCAAAAACCACTCTTTTCTATGCTAAAAAGGTCAATTTTTCCGACTTTTCCAATTTTTCCGGAAAAAAACCGGTTTTTTTCCTGTTTTTTTCCGCCTGCCCAAAATTTCCGGAAATTTTCCATCTCTAAACAAAATTAAAGATGTTTTAAAGCCCCGGAGGCAGCAGACTAAATAATGAGACTGCACCATTTTAACATTTTCTGCGACAATTCTTTCGTTATAAATCAATGAATCATGATTCAAATAAGCTTAAATAAGATTGTCGTAATAAAGTTTTTATAGGATTGTCGCATAAAGTTTGTAAAAAAGAATACATTTGGTGAAACGTTTCCGATCTTACAGAAAATAATTTAGAGAACACATTTTAAAAGAGTAAAAATTATCAGTGCTCGCCCTTTTATCTATCAATATTTAGTGTTCTCAGCTCACCTGGATATAGAGAAGAGGTAAAAGAGTGCTAAATGAACACTTGGTTCTTGGTTGAATAAATGTGAATACTCGAATATTACTACTTTATCTAATATTATTTACTATAAAGTAATAATAATAACCAGACACTTAGATGCATAAAAAGACGTTGAAATAAAATTGTAAGGTTTATGAATTTCAACATCATTCCCTTTTAACTCCAGTGCTATAGTTAGAAAAACTCCCCTTTTAATTGGGTACCAGAGACAGCGAGAAACTAAAAATTGTGGGAGACGGGGTCTCTCCATAATATATAATTAACCGTTAACTCGTATTAATAACTCTGTTAATAAAAGTGTCGAAACATTCTTCCTTTTTTTTTCAAGTCAATCTTATTTCTCTTATTTTATTATTAGTGCTGAATAATGGGAGAGAGGGAGTGAGAGAAATAAGGGAAACTTCTTTTATTTCACTTAGTACTAATTATTATGGGTTTTCGTTTCAGGAAAGCTGAAGATAAAAATTTATCACAACAGTGGACTAGTAACAGTACACGGTAGGTAGATCAATGTTTTTTATTACAATTAGTTCGGACTGCTTTCCAGCGCCTCGCCTCTATTGGGCTTAATCATAGGATACTGAAATACCTCAGGCATATCTCTCTGGATCAAATTCAGAAATACATTTGCAATAGCAACTAAGAACACAGGAAGTTGACTGGGTTATTTTTATCGGTTTTACTGGTATAACTTCTTGTGTTCAATATGATGATTAGTTATTATTCGATTTGGAGAATAAAAGTCCTACTAACGAGGTTTATTTTTTGTAGTTAGATAAATAATGTAACTTGATCTCATCAAGGAACAAAAATTTTAATTAAACTTGTCTGGAAAAAGGGTCCTAAAGCATCATTTCATATTGCTTTATCACTTCTTTTATTTTCACTATATCTTAACAATAAAAACACCATATGAAAAGTAAATAAATTTGGGAGGGGCATATCCCATTGTTTTTACCCTAGAGGTTTCCAAAATTTGTTAATCATAAAAAATACATTTCATGGCGGATAAAGTCAAATATTTTAGGACCAAGGAGTGATATGACCAGCATTCAATTAAGTTTAGTAAACCAGCATTCAAGTAAGATTAGTATATTTCATCTTTTAGATGATTTTTTGAGAAAAACTTCGTAGAGGAGGGCACAGTTAAAAGTAATAAGATAAGATCTTGAATTCATACAAATTTTCGCTTGAATATTTTGGAGAATCATTCAGAAGAAGGAAAAATTGTTTGAGAAAAAAAAGTGTCAAAGGAGTACACATCAGAAAAATTTATCAAGTATCTATTTTGTAGTAATTCAGCAAAATAAAACATTTTTGAAATTCGGATGAAAGATTTTAAAATGTTTAAAAATTGAGCTTTGTCTCATCCTCAATTTGTTCTCTCTTTATTAAGCTCTCTCTACGAATCGTATGCATTTAACTTTGTGCTGACAAAAGCAAGTTCATTTAGTCAAAGTATGTCAGCGGGTCTTCCTCTTTGTCAGAGCATTAATATTTCACATTCCTTTGTTTATTTGCTAACTCGAGAGAGGAACTGGTGTTCCGTGAGTCGAAAGTGTTCCGTGACCAAAAAGTAATTTAGGAACGCACACTAAACGGTATAGCTAGCTTCATTCGGTATTGATGGGGAAATTTTTTTTATTCGAACAATGGTCCTGTCGTTTTGTTTCGTTAATTTTATACAGAAATTGTCAAGCTCGATGGTTACGCTAGGATAATGCTAGTTCTGATCGTTTAGATAATGAACTAAACTTTGAAAATGTTGAGCTGTTAGAAGGTCATTGTTTTTATCCAGTATTTTGACCTCCTGTCTTTAGTTGACTTAATAACAATATATATAAAGACCCTGAACTTATTCCATTGGTATTCCGATTCAATGTAATTTATCTCTTGCGTCTTAATTAGTTGTTTGATACCGTTACCATTTTGAAAATTTTATCCATCAAATTTACACATATCTAATTAGTGGTCAGTAAGAAAAAAAATCTGGGTGGGGAAGTTCAGCAGTTTTAATATTCAAAAGAAAAATTGAATATTTTAGTTTAAGGAGAATATTCTATTACTAAATACCTCTTTCCCTTTCGTGATAATTTGAACAATCGGCAATATCTTAAGAAATAAATCTCAATATACTTGTACTTGGGTACCATGGGGTAAATAGATATTATTGTATCAAATCATATAGCAGTGTTTTTAAAATCAACGTACAGATATTTCAAGATATTAAAGTATTCGATACATAAAATACTTGAAAATATAAGAGTTGGTTTTAAAAGTATTAACTTGATACCCGTAAAGGGTGCTAATTAATCTGAAATTCATTTTGTGGTTCTCTAGAGTAGACCATTATAAGTATTGCATGGTTAATTTATTCATAGACATTATTATTTCTTTTTTTCAGTTATGAGAGCTGCCAAACTGTACAGGCTAAACGGACGAGACTTAAATCCATACATAAAGGTAAGTATGTTTGGATTGTATGGTGGTTAAGTTGGCTTAGAAGAGAAGCATTTTAGAGAGGAAGAAATTTCTTTGAAGACACCTTAAAATTAGTATCCGTGATTATATTTAGCTGTAGGAAAATTTTTAATCGTGAACTTTAATACCGTCTACCGAGTAACTTCGTAACTCAGTAACTTAATTACATAATCCGAAAAAAATATATATACACATGTATCAGAGGAATATCATTTGTATCTACAATCAAAACGGGAAAATGTTTCCCTTTTTAAAACTATATAAGAAAATTCTTAAGCAAGAATGTATAAAATTTTGGAAACGGAAATTTGGAAAAAAAAATTAATCGGCTATGAGTAAAACGTCTTATACGACATATTTTTATAATTATCTCTGTTCAAATTATGTAGAATTGAAATCTACGAGGAATTTTTAGTTCGGAGACCGCCCTGTGCTAAATTCAATAATCTTTGGATTAATTACTTATTATTTTCCTTGTCTTCTGAGTGCGAGAAGTGTAATCTTTTCAAAGAAATGTCACGAGGCATAGTTTATCTTTATGAAGAAGCCCCTAGTAATCACGGTAGATTCGTATAGGAATAGCTTTCTATCTTATCAGATGAGTCTATTTTCATGTTTGATAAACACAACATGACTTTGAATCGTAGAAGCAAAAGAGTTGGGTTTTCTTTTGACCTTATTTAATTGCTTAAAGATGGTTTTTCCTATTAACTAATCTAGAAAGAGAGACTAGTTCTTCACTATTTTATCTGTGAGGCTGTCCCAAATTATATCAACCTAACTTACTGTGATCCCAAAATAAAAATATATCTATATATCATAGCTTTTTCGTAGAAGTTCTAAATAAACAGCTTGTTGAGAAGTTCTCAATAAAAATGAAGAGGATAAAATAATCAAAACATATGATAAAATCATAATTTCAGTGAAGTTTTTCTCTATTATATTTTTGACGGGTACAGTTTTTATTAAACTCTAGTAAGCTGACTTTTTAACAATGTGTATTTAGTACATCTCAGGTGAGACTAAAGAGTTCTACATAAAAAAATATCCTCAAAAACTCTTAACTGATTTCTGCTGAAGTTAAAGATTACTTTTTTATATACATTTCTATAATGACTCTTTTCGTGTACTCAAATTTTATATACACTATCATATGGGACCACACAAAAAAAGAAATATGGTGGACGACATGCGGCCCACGGACGATATGTTGTGCTGGCCTGATCTAGACAAATATAGCTTATAGCATTTGTCTCTTAAAAACTCAGCTATACTGTTGAGTTGATCAAATTATTTTTTATTGAAATTATTTTAAATGAAAACATGTGTAAAACATGAATACATGTGAAAAAACATGTGCTTAATTAAGTGAAATCTCAGCTTCTAGTTACATTTAGAATGATTAATTTTGAATTAGTTTTAGTTCAATCACAGTCACACATGGATACATCAATTAGTTTTAGAACTGCCAGATTTCTTAAAACTATTTAATGGTTTTTAATGGTATTAAATGATTTTTCTTACTTTTATAAAAATATATAGCTTTCATTTCCTTCACAATCATAATTGCGTAATTTTGAAACACCAAAAGCAGGTTTAATTAGTTTGATAAATTTATTTTAAAATTAATAATTTAACAAAAAATTAACAACGTGAGAGAAACAGAACTTTGTTCACATTTATAAAAATGCCGTTAAATTAAGTTTCTAGCTACTTAAAATTCCTACTAATAACTTTCTAAAATTTCTTTCTTTCATGGTTCTTTAATTTCAATGAAAAAAAAATTTTCTTTGATTCGTTTAGATATATTTAAGGAGATTTTTGTTTCCTTGATTATTTCACAAACATCAAGTTTTGTTGCAAATACATTTAAAAATAGAGTGTAAAAATTGTTGGCCTCTTTTGTACTTGTAAAGTTACCCAACATTTATATATCTCTCTATTCTAAAAAAAAGTTTTTGGTGAACGGTTTCCAGAGAAAGGCTTTTTAATTACTGAACCGAATGACACATATATGGTATCAAAATGTCCGGATTCTTTCCGGATTTCCGAGTAGGCCCTTCGATTTTTCAAAAAAATTCTCAATTTTAAAATATTTCCAATTTTTTAGATAACGGATAAGGTCGCAGTTACAAAGCAAGTACTGTCAATCAAATTAAGATGCATCCAATCACAACGACCGATTGGCGCTATATTTTAAGATGAAACATGTTTTTTCACCATTTAATAAAGTACTTTCTTGATGAAATATCACTCAAAGACTGATAAAAACATATTCTAAAAACTTACATGTACAACATTTCATACTAAAATTTCACCATTTTTGTCTGATTTTATCGAAATTAATTGTAAACATAGAGTTATGTTTTGTCTCTTTTTATTTTCAATTGCTTAAACGGTATTGTTTAACAAGTCTGGTTTTAAACAAAAATATGAATGATAAACACTAGGCATATTATACTAACGAGTTACTTAAAAATAATGGTTTTCGTTTGGTCCGAATAATGATAAACAATTAGAATTAGTTAATTTTATAATCATAGATTAAAAATAATTAAGATGAATATTTTTAAAAACATTTTGTTTAAATTTTTGATAAGTTCGAGTTAATATATATTCAAACTTTTAAGGGATATTTATTTATGGAGGGGATTTAGTGAAGTATTTTTGGAAAATTGGTTGACGTTTTTTCTGTAAATTGTTTGTTTTAAAAAGTGTATTAAGTTCAGCGAGTTGGAATGGGTAGGAATTGCGAAGCAATTCCAAAAGGTCCTGCGTCAGCAGTTTACGGGGGTTGGCGAGCGATAGCGAGCAGGGGGCGGTAGCTCCCTAGTGTTGTAAAACAATATTAATTTTAAAGAAACCAGTGATTTTTTTTATTCTCCCTCCTAACTCCCTGTTATTATCAATTAGCTTTTGTGTTTTTACCGTTTATTTTATTTTATTTTCCTCCTCTAAGTTTTTTTCTTCAATGCGAAGGTTTTTCCAAATATTCTTAATGAATGTTTTGTAAAGACTAAACAGCTTCTGCAAATAGCACTAATTAGAAATAAAAAGCAATAATTTTATGGAATAGTAAGGACTTTTTTCCGTCTGTTAACTTGCAAATTACTAATGAAACAACTAAAAGAATTAGAATGAAATAGTTTATTAACCTCTACTATTTCATCGATTGTATATTCTTCAGATAAGTAATTACGAAATGCTGTAAAATGTTTAGGGGAGAACCTTCAGTAAATAATACGCAGATTAAAAGTAATTATTGCTTTTCTTATGAGAAAATAAACATCCCAGGGGTGATGAGGAATAAAGTAAGAATCTGTAGTAATAATTTTCTTGTCTATGTAAAAACTGCTTAACTTGGGTTGTTCTGATCATTTGTTTACCCTGTTCACTGTTCAAAGATAATTGGCAGGTGTTTCTTTTCTCATTTACCGGAGCACGTGCTCTTTTGTGTGCCTCTTTCTGCATGTCACAAATGTGAGATTTGCCATTAGTATTTTTTAAAGAAAGATCTTAAAAAGAGACGTGGAGTTAATACTCTCCTTAAAAACTTTAAATTTTTTAATAAAGGAAAGTGGGGCTATTTGATACCGCAAAATTCAAACCCCATTTTTGAGCAGAAAAAATTACTCAGACATTTTTTTCCTAAAATATCTATAAATGACTCAATTTTATGAAACCAAATTAAAAAATATAAGTTTTAGTCCAGTAACTTTGTCGCCTGAAAGCATGGGGTCGTATGCGTCAAATCCGGTAGTTCTGATTTTTTGCAGACTTGTTTATGATGTTGGCCTAATGAATAATCCAAGTTTTAGACCTCGAGCGCCGAACGCAACTTTGTCAAAAATCGAAAAAACCGCGGAAAAATCGAGTTTTTTTCAAATTTTGGCGATTACAACCCTAAAGAACTAGTTTTTGAAAAAACTTTCTAATTACAAAGTTAAAGAAAACAAAATTTCCTACAAAATGCACTAATCAACTTTGATTTTCTAAAGAGTGGTTTTGAAGCTAGAGCGCGCTGAAAAACATCGATTTTTTGCCTTTCCGCAATAAAAAAGGAAAACGCGCACTTCTATCCTCTACAAAATGAAAACTATTCATGTTATAAACAAAAATTTTATACCACGTGAAAGAACATTTAATTTTCTATAAATAACGTGCTTTACATAGTCATTTTTTGTAGAAGGGGGGAGGGAGGAAAGCAAAGATCGATAATAAAACTCTCGCGCCTCGCAGACCAAACGGACTTACGCGGTTGTTAATCTGCAATCTGCGCTTTATTTCCGGTATATTACCAATAAAATGGGTTGTTTTAGATTCATTGATGACTAAGCATGCTTAAAAAAATAAATTTTTAAATTTATTTAGGAAATATTGGGCGTTTTAGGCGGAATTTCGATCAATATTTTAAATTCATATATTAAATTATGGGAGTGTTATAATGAACGAATTTATATGTTTTTTGCATCGCTAAATCCGAATTTAAAGTTTATTTTCATTTTGAAGGTCATCTTCACATCAAAAATCGCAAAAAATCTCAAATTTTTGCTCTTCTGTTAGGTCATCAATTTTCGAAATAAATATTCCTTTTACGAACAATTTCATGGCACCAAATTAAAGAACGTAAAATTTCCTATCAGATACATTGGTTCATTTTTCTTTTGCAATTAGCAGTGTACGTTTTATAGCGTTTTGAAAAAAGCAAGTTTCCTGTTTTAATGTGAATTCACGAAACAGCAGTAATTTAGCGCGCTCTAGCATCAATACCTTTCATCATAAAATCTAATTTAAATAGTGCATTTTGTAGGAAATTAAATGTACTTTCATATGGTATAAACTATTTCTTGGTAACTTTTATTTATGTAGAGCTGTAGTGGGGTAAATCGAGCGTTCACCACTTTTTTATAGAAAAACAAAAAAATCACCACACTTCAAAACGCCATAAAACAAACTACTCATTGCAAAAGAAAAATGAACCAATGTATCTGATAGGAAATTTTACGTTCTTTAATTTGGTGCCGTGAAATTGTTCGTAAAAGGAATATTTATTTCGAAAATCGATGAAAAACCTAACAGAAGAGCAAAAATTTGAGATTTTTTGCGATTTTTGATGTGAAGATGACCTTCAAAATGAAAATAAACTTTAAATTCGGATGTAGCGATGCAAAAAACATATAAATTCGTTCATTATAACACTCCCATAATTTAATATATGAATTTAAAATATTGATCGAAATTCCGCCTAAAACGCCCAATATTTCCTAAATAAATTTAAAAATTTATTTTTTTAAGCATGCTTAGTCATCAATGAATCTAAAACAACCCATTTTATTGGTAATATACCGGAAATAAAGCGCAGATTGCAGATTAACAACCGCGTAAGTCCGTTTGGTCTGCGATGCCCGAGAGTTTTATTATCGATCTTTGCTTTCCTCCCTCCCCCCTTCTACAAAAAATGACAATGTAAAGCACGTTATTTATAGAAAATTAAATGCTCTTTCACGTGGTATAAAATTTTTGTTTATAACACTAGGGGGCTCTGCCCCCTGCTCGCTATCGCTCACCAACCCCCGAAACTGCTTCGCAGTTCTTTGAAGATCGCTTCGCGATCTTAGCGAGCAGAGCTCGCTTGATTCATCTCAACTATCCAGTACAACCTGGAACTTGTCTGCTTATAGTCTGTTTATTTAGAATAGGTGCCTGAAACAGGATCAAAAATGCTCAACAATGCTTAATAACGCTCATCAGACAACTTCAATGACCGATTGTTTCTAAAGTATTTTAACTACTTCTGCTTAGGCTGACTTGTCATTGCAGAAGAAAATTTTTTCGACGATAATTAGAATAATATATGCTTCTAATACATTACGTCTCAGGCGCTAATTCTAAATGAGCAGAGTGTAGTTGATGATCATTTAATATCGAAACTTCTTATCTCTGAAACTTTTCTAAAACTTAATTCGGATCATTACCACGAAAATATCAAAATAAAACTATTACTGAAACATTCCTTTTTAAATTATCAATAATTTAATGGATAGGGGGCTACCGCCCCCTGCTCGCTTACGCTCACCAACCCCCGTAACTGCTATGCAGCTCTTTACAGATCGCGAAGCGATCTGTAATATCTGCAATCGATCTTTAGCAGAGTAAAGCACACTTCTCGAAAATCCTCCTCCTTTCATCGGCACAAATAACACTCAAAATAAATTATTAATTTCTCTAGTACTATTTCAAAAAATCGAAGTATCTTTAAAAGATTATTAAACAAGTCTATACTATATCGCTTGCAAACTTAGAGCAAAAATGTGCACCTCAAAACTTTAAATTGAAATATCCGTGCTCGCGACAATCTAGTGAACAGGCAAATATAAAATATAAAAAAATTAAACACGTCTGATAAAGACCTACTAAAACTATGAAAAAAATGAAACTTTGATGCTTAATAATTCCAAAACTAATTAGAATTTT
Organism: Tetragnatha versicolor; assembly: GCA_024610705.1. Lineage (NCBI taxonomy): Eukaryota > Metazoa > Arthropoda > Arachnida > Araneae > Tetragnathidae > Tetragnatha > Tetragnatha versicolor. The sequence continues at coordinate 46,412,785 of JANDEH010000007.1, forward strand.
TTAAGGAATTAAACGGCAATCTCTTTCTAAAAAATAAGAATATAAGTGTTTAAAAAATCATATTGATACCGTGATTAGTTTTCATTTTAGATAGAAAAAAACGAAAAAGTGTAAAAAATTTCGAAAATTAAAAAATTAATTACTCTAAACCAAATTCGAAAAAAGGGCGACGTAGTGCACATCTTCATACTTCAGAGTATTAGGCTGCAAAAAATCATAGTTCTGCTGCTAATAGATTTTGCTGAACTGGATTACGCGGCGAAAAAAGAAAAACTTCAACTTTGACCTTAAAAATACCCCAGTTCTAATTATCACATCAGTTAGCTTTTTGTTCGAGAATGTGCCCCAAATATTCCTTTACAAACACTTCAAATTTCATAAATTTCTATCAAGTAGTTTTTGCGATATGAGAGTTCAAAGAGTTGAAAAATTAAATTTTCTGAAACAGCGGCGGCGGCGGCAGCGGCGGCAGCGGTGACAGTAACTTTTTTTTAATATAGAGAGATGAATAGTTTTCATTTTGTAGAGGATAGAAGTGCGCGTTTTCCTTTTTTATTGCGGAAAGGCAAAAAATCGATGTTTTTCAGCGCGCTCTAGCTTCAAAACCACTCTTCAGAAAATCAAAGTTGATTAGTGCATTTTGTAGGAAATTTTGTTTTCTTTAACTTTGTAACTAGAAAGTTTTTTCAAAAACTAGTTCTTTAGGGTTATAATCGCCAAAATTTGAAAAAAACTCGATTTTTCCGTGGTTTTTTCGATTTTTGACAAAGTTGCGTTCGGCGCTCGAGGTCTAAAACTTGGATTATTCATTAGGCCAACATCATAAACAAGTCTGCAAAAAATCAGAACTACCGGATTTGGCGCATACTGTGATGTATAAAGTTACTGGACTATTTAATGAAAATTAAAATACAACTACTTTTGTAAAAAAATGTATCAATGTGCCCCGCCAGTTAGATACATTGTTTGGGGCACATTGATACAGTGATTAATTTACTCAAAAATAATAAACAACAAATAAATTTATAGCAAAAACTTGGAAAAATAATAAACGTTCTTTTATTGAGAGAGATTATAAGCCATTTGGATATACGAAAAAACCGTTCAATACAAAAACCGTTCAATAAAATAAAAGCAAATTAATTACATGTGTAAAGCTATGAATTTTTTTGTTTTTTGAACGGTTTTTGCATTGAACGGTTTTTTCGCGTCACCAGCCATTTTACAAAACCGTTTTTTTTAATATACGAGGGTTGTTTTTTAATTAACTTCCGTTCTTCTCTTGAAAAAAAGTAGTAGAAATTTCGAAACAATTTTGTTGCTGGTAGTTAGATACATTCTTCAGGTTCAATTTGCCACCTTACTGATTAAAATCGGACATTTTTTCTATTTTTTATCGATTTTACAAGCGCGCTCCTCGAACTATTTTCCCGCCAACCCATAGGGAATTTCGCTTTTTTTCTCCTTTCGCTCCGTCCGCGATCACCTGCCCACGCATTGTTTAATGTTAATGCCTGCTCGCGGACGGAGCGAAGGGAGAAAAAAAAGCCGAATTCTCTATGGGTTGGCGGGAAAATAGTTCGAGGAGCGCGCTTGTAAAATTGATAAAAAATAGAAAAAATGTCCGATTTTATTCAGTAAGGCGGCAAATTGAACCTGAAGGATTAATCTAACTACCAGCACCAAAATTGTTTCGAAATTTCTACTACTTTTTTTTTCAGGAGAAAAACGGAAGTTAATTAAAAAACAACCCTCGTTAATAAAAAAATTTTCCATTCAACATTCAAGGATAAAAGAATCAAAAAATTTAATACTTGCTTATGAATTTACCTATCTCTGTATACTCAATAATACTGTTATGTTTATGAATGTAAAGGCAACTTTTTTTTAGAAAACATTTGACCTAAATAACCTTAGTTTTTGAGATATTGAATGTGTATCAATGTGTCCCTTGTATCATATCACCCCGTTTTACCTTATATCTGTTTGAAATTCTGGACTCTCTAAACAAAAAGGCACTCCCCTTTCGTTTTTAAAAACAGGCTAAGAAGTGAGGAAATATAAAAAAATTAGTTAAAATAGCTGCAAAAGGTCTTATAAAAGAGATTAAACTTTTCCTCCTCCATTTCTTCTTTTCAATACGTTAGTAGTGCAGTTCAGGTTCTGCGAAAACTTCAGACAAAAGATCGTAAAAAATAGGAATAAGGAAATAAAATGCATCTAAGAAACAAAATTAGCGTATATAGTCAAAATGAATACAATGCACAGAAACTCCTTTAAAAACTTATAGATTATTTTGAATTAGTTAATGTGTAGAAAAACTACTTGTAATTTGATTTGAGGTTTTCCCCGTAGATTTCGATGGTTCCTGATACCGCAAAACGCGTTCATTGGAGAACTACGGTCATTAAAGGACAGAAATGTCCTGTTTTTAATCAAAAGTTTTCATTGTAAGTATCAAAATTCAGTTTCTTGAATTATCACGACATACGCGATAGATTTTTCTAATGTTTTAAACTTACAGTGAAGTCCTGGATGAAGATTCCTCAAAGAGACTGGTCTTTTCAGTGTGGCACAGAGACTTTGCAAAAGAGTAAGTGTTTTGGAAATAGTTTAATTTTTATTTTTTTAGTTTATCAACGGTTGTAAGCAATGGTAACCCTAAAGCAGTGTTTCCCAACGTGGGGCGCACGCCCTAACGGGGGGCAATATCATTTTCTAGGGGGGCAATTTGAAAATTTTCAACCAAATTGCCCCCAGGTGAGGCCAATCCAGAGGGAAAATTAAAAAAGAAAGAAGAAATTAAAAAGGCTTATCAAAATCTGATCCTATTATCCTATCTGAGAATGCATGTCTGAAATCTGGACCAGTATGTATCAAAACCAAGTTGAAACATTGTTTTTAGAGTCTTATTTTCAAACCTTTTCTGGGGGATGACCCAAGATCTATGTTTTTAAAACGCTTATATTTGAAACTTTTTTACATTAGGTTCATCAAAATGCAAATCTTACCAAAAAATTTATATCCGAAATTTCCCAACTAGGGGTTCCAAACTAGTTAAAAACCTGATTTCTAGAGTCAAATTTCCGAAAATTTGCTGGGGGAGGACCCACAGACCCCCCTTGGTACTTAGATCTTAATTACTCATAACTTGATTTAGTTCTGTAGCATGCAAATTCTACCTAAAAATGTTCTGAAAAGCTTCATTAGACTTATTAAACATACGTAGGGGGAGGGGCTAAGAAATAATTTTGGCTCCCTCTCAAAATATATTTCTATATATGCCACTGAGACCGGGGGGCATGGACAATTTAGAAAGGCTTTGGTGGGGCATGGACCGAAAAAGGTTGGGAAACACTGCCCTAAAGAGTGTTGCGATAATTTCCAGAAAGGCCGTCGTCATGTGAGGGTGGTGTAACTGGAAGTTGTTTTCACTGCCGAACTTTTATGCCGTGCAGTGTTGCTAGTAATGCGTGCATTCTTGGCGTCGCGTCGCATGGCTGTAACATTTTGAAATTGCTAAGCAAACAATAACGCGCCAACTAACTACTACTGTTGGTTACTCTTTCTCGGAGTCGATTCAATAGGAATGATCACTCCACTGGGCATAGCAAGAAAACATTTCAAGGGAGATATTGATATTTCGGGAGGGGATGTGGGCGAATTTTAGTGGTTTTCTATGGAATTTTAGTGGTCAAAAAAGGATATTTTCCGAGTTTCGGGGGGGGGACCACATTTAATTCCATTTTTTTATTCCACAATGAAAATGGGGGATTGACATTACATTTTGACTTGACCATATATTTTGAAAATAACTGACGGGACTGGTTTTTTTTTACCCAAGATAACGAAATGCCCTTCGTCCACGGACATTTGAAGGGTTAAAGGTACTTTTTTGAATGGAGAAGGTTACAGATACAGCACCTCAAGTTTTTTTCTTTCTTTAAATTATATGAAAATTTAAAGAAACAATTTTAAAAATATATACAGAAGTCGTGTGCAGTGAGTATTGTTAAAAAAACACAATAAAAAAGGAGATAGTTAGGGGTACCGCGGCGGAAACCAAAAGAGGTGTTCGCAATGGAGACAGAACAGTTGTAAAATACCAAATGTTGGCCACTTACCTCCAACACAGTAATCCTCCGGCGACGGCTGCAAAAGTACAATAAGACGAAGACACCTTTCCTTTTAGTTTCAATTAATTTATTCTGGACTAATTACTATGATATTCACATAAGTATACACAACACTAATTTACTAATTAACCAACTTCAACTCTACAACTACTACCGAAATCATTGCTACAATCAGGCCGAGCACAGAATCCGCGTGCTCACCTAGGCCTAATTCCGTGTAGCTTTCTCCCACCACAAAACACACTCTCTCCAGCAAGACAAAAACGGCAACTGTTTAAAACTTGCCCGGGCAGAATCTCGCCCCTTGCGACCCCCCATCGCCCCCTGTGGGATGATAAGCAGAGAGGAGCTCGCTCCCCAGCGGCGCTCGTGTCGCCATCTGGTGACCGTCTCCTCCAAACCTCAACATCCTCCCACCTTTAATTTGGGGCCAAAAGACAAATTAAACACTAATCCCTACTCAATAAACCACATACAAGGGCACAAAAAACATGTCACAGCACAAAATTGCCCCACCAGTAAAAATGCATACAAATCAGAAGCTAAAGTCACCAATTCACAATTCTCCACAAAGAAATTACAAAACACAGATAACCACAAATTACAATACTCTTAACTGGCAAAACCACAAAAATTACAATGCTCAATATTTAACCTGACATGCAAACACTGTAATATCAAATGAGACATATCTTGAATCACATTACCACACCATCAATAATCACACTAATGACCTTAATTTCAATAACAGCAAAATGGAAGACACTAATTTCCCTCCCACATTACAACTTAGAAACACAAAATTTAGATATGTAATAAACTTGAGTTACTATCTACCACGTAAAAATATAATTCCTAAACAGAAGAACTATCACACACGCACAAATACACTACACGAGTAGTTTCAAATGTAGTTCCACCGGCCAGTTCATCCTCCGGATCTAAGCCACCGCTGTTGACGAACCTGTCCGCAAGAAAGTCCTTACCGGACCAAGCTCTAGTGTCTTTACCAAGAACTTTCTTAATAGCACTGCTCTTTGGTACACCATAAGCTCCAAACGAGGTATCGTCATCTGCTTCAGTGGGGCCAGTGTGGACTTCGCTCCCACCAATCGAACGAACACCTCCTTATTGTATTCGGAGCTCACAAAGATCATCGTCGTAGGTGCACCTTGGCTTGCATAACAGTATACGTGCAAAACAGACACAACCGCGTTGCCCATTGAGAAGGGCGGCACCATTGCCCTGCCTCTCCGTTCCTTCCCAGGCTTTCCTTCCTCCCACCAACGAAAGTGGGGAGAGTGCTTATCCTCCTTCACGGCTATTTTCAGGAAGGTCCGTGTAGAGTCCGACGCGACTGCCATATGGTTCTCTCGAAACCACAGCCGCACCACTGGTGTTTTCCCGATGCGGCCCTCCTTCACCAGACCGTCGTTGAGGGAAGGGAACCTCGGAAGCCAATCCAACATGTCGAACACTGGCTCGACCTTCATCGCTAAACTGTCACGTTTTTCCACGGGGTGGTGCGGCAGATGTGCTCCCCTTATCAAAGGGTTCTGAGGAGAAACCTTTTCCACCACTCCTTCCTTAAGCCAGTCCATGAACGGTACCTCCGGTCGCTCTCCCGGCCAGGGCAGCCCTGTGCCAGAACGACCCTCAGGGGGTTTCTCCACGGTCTTGAAGTTTTTCCTGGCCACCTCTTCCATATCCTTTCCACCAGTTTCCTGAACGCCTCGCGTCTCAAGACTCTCGATCCACATCCGCCACGGGAAGCCCCACAGGGAGAAGACAAGCGGCCAACATCGCAGACGCAGAAGTGTCACTAACGTCATCCCCCTCAATATTTCCACATTCCTTCTCACCCAAAGCTGCTCCAACACCCTTCTCCACCCCGCCGGTTATTTGTATTTCCTCGAACAAGCCACTACCTATTTTTCCCAATCTACAGTCCCTAGCGACCCCATCCTCACTCATTTGGCTATTGTTACCACTACTCCATACCGTTACCTTTTCTACCACATCCTCGCTGTTGTTACCACTACTCAATGCCATTACCCCTCTATCCTTCACCATCTCTCTCATCTCAAAAAACTGTCCTATATACACATCTCTCTCGTCACATTCCTTATCTAACATATCATCCCCTACATTCTCCTTCAACATGTGCTCAAATAATTTTCTATCTGCCTCCCTCATTCGTTCAAAACAGTCTTCTAATTTTCTTATCCCAGCATTTAAATTCCACCTAACTAGACTTTCTCTACCCAATTCCTTTAATAAACCCTCATAAGCTATCCCAAACCTTCTTCGCTCACTTCTGCGCCTAGCTGTTCAGTCTCCATCGCCACGGCACGTGTATCGTTAGCCCTAACTATCAAAAAAATAAATTCCAGGGATCGTAATCCTGGCTGGCTCGCCAATTATGTTAAAAAACACAATAAAAAAGGAGATAGTTAGGGGTACCGCGGCGGAAACCAAAAGAGGTGTTCGCAATGGAGACAGAACAGTTGTAAAATACCAAATGTTGGCCACTTACCTCCAACACAGTAATCCTCCGGCGACGGCTGCAAAAGTACAATAAGACGAAGACACCTTTCCTTTTAGTTTCAATTAATTTATTCTGGACTAATTACTATGATATTCACATAAGTATACACAACACTAATTTACTAATTAACCAACTTCAACTCTACAACTACTACCGAAATCATTGCTACAATCCCCCAGTAGCACGGCAATACTGGCCAATATCGGCTACGAAGATCGTGCATTACTGGCCAATATTGGGCAAAGTCGTAACGGCCGATATCTTTTGGCTAGCTTTTTGAACGATAATGGCCAATATCGCTAGCCAAGACTGGCCAATATTGGAACATAGCATATAGCCAAGACTGGCCAATATATTAACATAGCATATAGCCAAGACTGGCCAATATATTAACATAGCATATAGCCAAGACTGGCCAATATTGGTACGTTAGAACCGGCCCCTTTAGGCCAATATTGGTAGATGAAAATCGGCCAATATCTTTTGGCTAGCGTTTTGCTCTATCTCGGCCAATATTGGCCATTAATGGCATCCAGCAATGACCGATTTTAGTCGAGGAAAGCTCGCAAGAAGAGAATTCAAACAGTAAAGGCAGTTTGAAAAAGTAATTCTATTTTGAAGTTAAATATTTTAAGATAGCTTGAGCAAATGGGGTTGGGTTAATTAATGAAAGCCAATTAAAATTCTAAATATTTTAACATTACTTTATGAATCGTGAAATTTCAGCCTAAAAGTTAAATTTTTGAACACAAATTTATAATTTGCATGACTTATTACTGATAAAATATCTGAATTCTTGGCCAAAAGTAGTTTCTGTACTTATATAGTTTCTTAGACATGTTTTTAAGTTTATAATTTCCATCTCGCACATAAATAAGATTTTGCAAAAATAATTTTTGTGCAAGATAAAAGAATGAGCTTAAAAACATGTCTCAAAAACTAATTAAATATAGAAATTAGTAACACCTAAAAATTTTGATATTTTATCGATAATAAATCAGCAAATTACAAATCTAAGCTCCAAACTTAATCAATTGTTAGGATGAAATTTCACAGTTCACATATAGTAAAGTTTAAAAATTCATAATTTTAGTTGGCTCTCAAAAATGAACACAATTCCTTTTTCTCAATCTAACTGAAATAAATTCATTTCAAAATAAAATTGCTTTCACAAACAACCTTTACTGGTTGAATTCTCTTCTTGGGAGCTTAGACTAAATCAGTGGAGGCCAATTAATTCAAGGGTTTTGTTGTTCAAATCCATAAATTTTATAAACCAAAAGAATATAGTACAAATACTCATTTTGCTGTAAACCTGATAAAGGTAGGCAAGAGTGAAAGAAATAAGTTAACCCGACTTTTCAAATATGAAAAAGATATGAAACAAAGTTATGGGTTCAAATTTTAAAGGAAAGCGTAATCAGCTGAAGTAAGATTTAAAGTAGACTCATTATAAATGGTAGTACCATTTTAGTAGAAATCATTTTAAAAGGAGCTTGCAGAAAGGAATTCAAGTTGCTTTTCTCAAGACATGAATTTAAAATCTATAGTTTTAATATTTTAAAAATTAAGATAAGCTATTCACCAACTTTTACAATAAGTGCATTGTTGGTCCATCGAGGCTCAAGTTAACTTCTCTCAATTTTAAAATAACTCAACTCAAATAAGAAAGCTGACAGTAAATTTTAACACATAATTTTTATTGTTGCTTGGAGCTTCCTCCAAGACACAACCACACTCCTTGAAGAATACAAAAGTATTATTGGCCACTACGATTGCAGTGTTGAATATTTCTCATAGCGGCCAGGCGGATTATACTTACACTTAGGGTGAACTGACCAGTAGTTGACCAGTTAAGGGAAACTTCTCAAAGTTTAATGTTTTTTTCTGAGGAAAAAAAATTTCTAATACATATGACAGTTGTTTAATATCAATCAAGCTAGGAGGAATAATAACTGATAATCATTTTTCCTTTCTCTTTCTAGAATTTTATTTATTTAGTTTAAAAGCTCTTAAGTAGATTTTGCCAGTAGTTGACCCCTTGTATCCAGTAATTAACCCCCACCATTCCAGTTGTTCCATATTGTTAGGTATGTTTTCAATAGAACATATTCAAAATGAATGCACAAAAAATCTTGCTTTTTACCATAATTATGCTCAATGGTCAACTACTGGTCGGTTCACCCTTTATTACTCAACATTCCGCCTGTCTTAACAGTTTTTTAAATTTTTAACAATTAGTTATAACAATAGTAACAATTAACTAATAATTACTAATAATAGTAGCAATTTATTAGTAACAATAAATTGTGCATACGCCAAATAATTTTTGCACAACTAATAAACAGTAATAAAATATTCATTAAACACTTTCAAATTATACCTTTGATTATTATAGTTGTAGGTTCAAAGTTCAAACAAAATCACAAAATTTACATAAGACCAGGGTTGACAAAAAACCGGGTTTTTTTAAAAAAACCAAAAAAACCGGGTTTATTTGGTTTTTTTGGTTTAAACCAGGTTTTTTTGGTTTAAACCAAGTTTTTTTAGAATTTTATTTTCAGAATAAGTTATTTTACCAGTGATGTTTGAAATTGAGCTGTAAATGAGACATTTATTAAAGGGGTTATTGATAAATGATTTGTATATTTCAATTAATTAATTTAATTAGCTAATTAAAATTAAATTAATTTGTTTTAAAAATAATTTTTGTTTTTAAAATATTCCAATTTGACTATCTAATGTTATTGTGAATAAAAATTGGTGTTAATTTATCTTGGATAAATAGTTGAAATAATCAAATTATTTATCTTAATTATATATGGATTAATTTATGAACTTATGAAATTTCTTTAGGAAGAGAAAATTTTATTTTTTAAATAAGAAGTAAAAGTGAAATGTTAACAACTAATGTTATTTGGAATTGGATAATTGATTGAGATAATTAATTTCATTTGATTAATTATTAAATGTTAAAATAATCAAATTAATTACCTTAATTATATGGATTAATTTATAAACTTTAAAATTTTTCTTTAGAAAGAGAAAATAACATTTTTTAAATAAATAAAAGGGAAATGTAAGCAACTAATGTTAATTGAAATTGGATAAATGATTGAGATAATTGATCCGATTAAGGAAATTAACGGTTTTTATTAATTTAGTAAAAAAACCCAACTGGTTTTTATCTGTTTATAAACAAACCAACTGGTTTTTAGTTTTTATCATTAAAGAAATCAACGGTTTTTATTAATTTACTAAAAAAAACAACTGGTTTTTATGACTGACAAATAAGACAAATTGGTTTTATTAATTAATTAAAATCCAAGCCATACTTTATCAGTGAAAAACAGATAACTTTTGTGTATGTTTAGTTACTCTTTGAAATAATGCTTCATTTTAAAGGAAATTAATAAATGAACTATCTCTTGCAAAATATAATAAGTTTAACTTAAGCATTTAAGGTTAAGTTTAGAGATAATTCAATAATTAAAACCATTAAATTAAAAGATTTCTGATTTTTAATCACCTTAAAATGTCAATTTTTTTATAAATCTGACCTTTTAATTTTGTGCAAAAGATTATACTTAATAACACTTTCTTTAAAAAATCCTGAAAATATTTTATAATTTCTAAAAAAACCAAAAAAACCAAGTGGTTTTTTTGGTAAAAAAACCATGGTAAAAAAACCATGGTTTAAACCATTGGTTTAAACCGGCCAACCCTGCATAAGACCCCCTCAAAAAAGCAATTTTTAAATTTATTTAATTAAAGAGATTTTTCAAGGCACATATATTCCATTATTCTTTTTTCATAATTGAATTAATATTAGATTAAGTTAAGTAAAAAATATTCTAAATTCTGTATTAATAAATACAAATATTATATTACTTTTTAAATATTAATATACACTTGTAGTACATTTAAGTTATGTAATAATACCAATATAGAATACTTTCTCTTATTTATGACTTTTATACCTTCAATTAAGATTCCCAACTAATGGATTTGGTTTGTTAAAGTGAACACATAAAAACTTGATATTATCAAGTTTACCTATCTTACAATAAAAAAAGGCAATTATTATACATAATCATTCATTTGTTTACATCAATTAAAATCTTAATTTTCAAAATAATGCAAAACAGAATACAAAAATAGAAACTAACATGATTATGAAGAACTATTAAAGGTATGTAAATGGTTATGGATATTAATAACAATGAAACTATACCACCTATAATGCATTAGAAATTTTAGGTTTTACTAATGTTTCAAGCTTTCTTTTCTTGGACACTTTAGTTACTGGTTTATCATTCATTTTGATACAATAATTTTTTAATAAAATATTACTAGAAACCCATAAAATATGCTTAATGACTTCTTCGCAACAATGTCCAGAAGTACAAACATCATAAGAATTTAAAATCTCTGCATCATTTACAATATTATAAGTAACAGATGTTACCACTAATCTTTGATTTTGAGACATAAAAAAATTTGCACTTAAAAATTTTGAGACTTAAAAAACAATACACTGCCAATTCAGTTAGTGCATGAGTTGTATGAGTGAGTGCGAAGTGTTTCTTTAGTCAAAACACCATTTGATGAAACAGAAACTTCCTTCCACTCATTCATCCAATCTATAAATTTGTACAGAAATTGCATATTTGAATCATCTGGAGAATTAGTTAAAGGATGCATGAATTCGTTCCTTAATCGTGTTCCCTTTTTGGGACACTTCACGTTCAATTTAATTTTTTGACCAAGAGTTAACAAAGCATTAACAACACATTCATTAAACACTTTTAAAACTAATTTGACATTTTGTCGCTCTAAGTTAGAGGGATTCAAAGCCTTTAAGGTTAATTTATTTTCGTACTTAACAATGCTAGACTTCTCTAGATCATATAACTGCTTAAGGGTGTTAAATGAAGCACATTTCATAGAACTATTACTTATGTTATTACAATCACTGAAGCGGACCTGGAAAAAGTTCCCAAACCTATGAACCTGGTTCGGGGGAAGCCCGTGCCAGCTCCATAGGAGCAATACATAAGGTTTGGAGAAATTCTATTAGGTTCGGGGGAAGGTTACAACTTTTTCCAGGTCCGCACTGAAGTCAGGGTAAAACATTTATTTATCATCATTTTTTTTTGGTTAATCCAATTATTATGAATGCATTTTAAAATATGAACTGAATCAACTACAAAAAATAAAGGTCTTTCTGATTTAAATGGATGAGGATATACAATACTTATTTTAGATGGATTGACAAAGTAAGACATAGCTTTTTTATTAATAGAATTATTATCAGTCACAAAACAAATAACTACATACCCTATTTCCTCCAGTCCAATTATAATGTTCTTCAACAGTTCATGCAGCTTTTCGGCATTAATTTTTCTTACAGGTAGAATATGGACACTGTCTTTATGTGATGATAAGAAGCTCTGAACTATGAAAGTATGAGCACAAGTTGCAGGTTCATTACCATCGTAGCACATCCCCACTATATTACCCCCCTTATAGTCAAAATAAGACTTATGATGGGTTTTGTCCATCATCAGAGAAACTGTTTTCTCATGATCATCTAGAGTTTTGAATTTATGACGTGCATAACGTAAAAAGTTATTATCAAACTGTTCATGTCGAGGACTATTAGTTCATCCTTCCTGTGCACACTTTTCTAATAGAACTTGGATGAGGCATGACAAGAAATCCAGATTGCCGCAGAAATTTATATCCGTGGGGAGATATTGTGTAGAGTAATGTAAAAAATATCATAAGTATCAGAAGAGTATCTATATTGAGTTTTCGGGCAATTTAATAGTTTGACTTGTTCACCAAGAAAATTTTTCCCATTTTTAATTGCTGTCTCTAATTGTTGGTTTTCCAATCTAAGTTTCTTTTCGCCTGGCTTTTCTCTGGAACTGGTTGATGTGGATAAGTATGATGTAAGAATAAGTACTTGTCTCAGTTTCAATGTCTGACTTCAGAAAGTGGACCTCACATACCTATAAATATAATGAAAACTAATATAGTGAAATACTGAAATTAAACAAACTCAAATAGGCACAAAATTTGCGAACATCAAACTAGAAGCCCAACAAGATTAGTTAAGTTAACAAAATCTAAGAATATAGGTATTATTAATCCTTTTCTTAATTTTTGACCCCAGCATAATTAATTACTTTATCTGCTAATGCATTTCACCTATAAAACTTTACCCTCCCAATTGAAGAATATTTCAAAAAGCACACACAATTAAACACATAATAACAGGGACACTTTAAATTTAACACCAGAAAACCTAAGAAATCTATAAAACAAAAAAAACGTTATAAACTTAGTTTGTTCCTTTCCTAATCTAAAATTATAATCGGGTATTCATTAATGTGTTTAATTTTCTATGATAAAGATTTCACTTAAGCCAAGACGATTAAAAATTGCTTGGCCTGTTTGTTTACAACAGTAACAAAGTAAGTCATAATAAGCTATCTTTGAATCTGAATTTTGAAATACCATAAAACTCTTACTTACTCTGGAGTGTATTGCGACATTTAAATTTTCTCTTGGAATAGCAGCTATCCACTTTATTATCGGGCAGTTAATCACATTGATGAACGCTGAAGCACACTACTTATCAGTCTTAAAGGTAAAAGGAACTTGAGCCAAAACGAAAATGAAATCGGAATGAAAATAAACATGCTCACTCTCGTTGTCGTTGGTTTGAATTTCGCAGCGTGCAATCGGTCGCTTAAGGATGACGTCACGACGTCTTTATTAACGATTGCGCATGCGTTATCTTGGCAGAGACTGGCAAAGACTAGCAAAGACAATATTGGCCAAAACTTGAAGCGGCCAATATCGGCAGATTATGGTAAATCGATATCGGCCGAGATTTTTTCTGGCCAATATTGTCGGATTGCTATGTACCAATATTGGCCAAGATATACTTTGGCCAATATTGGCCAATTTAATATCGGCCGATATTGGGCAAAATAGGCATTTGCAGGCCGATGAACGCCAGCATCGGCCAATACATGCCCAATATTGCCCAATATTGCTGTGCTACCGGGGAATCAGGCCGAGCACAGAATCCGCGTGCTCACCTAGGCCTAATTCCGTGTAGCTTTCTCCCACCACAAAACACACTCTCTCCAGCAAGACAAAAACGGCAACTATTTAAAACTTGCCCGGGCAGAATCTCGCCCCTTGCGACCCCCCATCGCCCCCTGTGGGATGATAAGCAGAGAGGAGCTCGCTCCCCAGCGGCGCTCGTGTCGCCATCTGGTGACCGTCTCCTCCAAACCTCAACTAGTATATTAAATTAACCAGCCAGCATGATACTATCACATGCGCCTTAGAAAACCCCTTTCCCACAAAACTTCAAAAAACCTGAATAATCATAACGAAAATTTACGACTTTAAAAGCAGGATAAGAATGCGAATGCCTCTACATCCCCATCCTTCTCCAGAGACCCTAATCTGTCACGAGCACTCGTTATTTTGAATGTCACAGTTGGGTAAATAAAATATCGAGACCGGATCGCGTTGAGACAAAAAAACCCAAACATCTTGAAAATACGATGCCTCGTAAATCTCTGCTTTATCGTCTCACTTCGAGCAGCCACTTACCGTTTTATTTTTAACAACTCATCAACTGGTGATTGTTCGCCGTCACATTCCTTAAGAGCCACTGCTTTTTCGGGAATGGGTGACTTGTTGGCCATCTGAAGATAAGCTACTTTTTTAATACAGAAAACCATAATGTCCCTCCCAATAGAAGAAAAGTCAAGCAGGGGTGCTACCTTTCCGGGATATCCCGAAAATTCGTTTTTTTTTATAACAGCATGAATCCCTGGAATTCCGGGTTTTATCGAAATTTTCAGAAATCTTTAGCTTTGAGAAAGCGCAAAATCAAGTTTCAAATTCACTAATAATAAATCTGAATATAAATCTGGACTACATAATTTCATAGCAGGACACAATGACATAGAGATATTATTTAAGGTAGCTAAATAGAGTCAGCGCAGCTTTGTTGCCTAGGGAGAGTTTTTGGTATTGGGTACCATGGACGAGCTACGAGCTCTTTTGGTACTTCAAAACTACTATTTTCTTTTTGTATGTATGTGTTCGTCTTTTTTTTGTCTCTTCAATGTTGTGTGCGTATTATTCCATTGTTTTTTTCTCTCTTTTGTGTAATTTTTAATTATATTTTGTTGAAATAAAAATCCTTGAATCCTTAAAAGAATAAGTGCCAGGAATTCAGCATTAATAACATCTTCATAATTACGAATCCGGTCCTACCATTGGTTCTTAACGCAATTACGTTGTACGGAATTTGAAATTCCGGATAAAAGGTTCGCTCTTACTCAAATAGTTTTCCGGGATTTTGAGTCGAAGTCGGGTAAGTACCCCTGGTCAAGGAAAGGAACATACGTGTACTCAGAATACGTGTACGAAACTCAGAAATTATCTTACTTGACTATAGAAAATAACCATTTATTCCCCTTTTTCCCCTGATATTGTAATATAACCTTTTATTCTGGCTATTCTACTAAGAAGGAGCATGAAGCATGGGCGCTCATACATAAGGGCAAAAGGGATACCGCCCCCCTTGAACCGGAAAACTTGCGTAATATCTTCCTTTAACAGTAATAAATTTTTCCTTTCAGTTTAAATTTTGAACTGTGTGTATTAGTCTCTTCCTTATGATTGTAAGTTAATCCAAAAGCAAAATGTAAATAGTTTCTAATAATGTTGATCACTCCACTACTTATATACTAGTCTGTTCATTTTGAACTGGCGCTTGAAAATATTTCCTTCCCCCACCACCGATCGGTAACCATAGCAACTATCTTTGTCAAAGTGACGAAGAAGGCTTACTATTGGCTGCTTGAAGATAGTAAAACTATGGTTACGCTTCTAGCTTGGGGGAAAGCACTATTTCTCAAGCGCCAATTCTAAATGAATAGAGTATAAATACTATAGTCCGTTTAATTAAAATTGGCGGCTCGTCACCATGGCAACGCAATAGAAATGCAATGGGAAATGACTAGTAGCGAGCCTCCAATTTATTTCCACAGATTAGTATCTTGAAATTTTGCGGCTCGGTGTCCTATTATAGATCAAGCAGCAATCCTATTTTAGAAGTCATAAGTTAAAACTCTACTTTCTAATTTCTCTACTTTTGAATAAAATTTTATAACTTTTCTGGGGAGGACTCTTAGTTCTCTTGCTTCTAGAAGTCCTTTTTGCTTGAAACTCCAGTATTTAAAAAATTTTTTGCATTTTAGTACTCGTGAGAGGCCCCTTTGAAATAAATATGAAGCAAACCATCCTTAAAAAAAGAAACTTTAGTCTAGTGTCGGGCTTGACTGGCTAACTTACAAAACATTTTCTTGGGCCCCGTCTTGAATTCAAACATTAACGTTTTGTCGATTTAATATCAAGCATATTCCTAACTAATAATCCTGTAAGATTTATCTGAAACACCATGTAAAGTTATATGCTATATTTCGAGTAATAAATTAGTAAAGGAAAATGTTTAAGAGGAAAATATTATTACTGTTCTCACTTATATGAATTCTAGAAAAGACGTTTTTTTCGGGACCAGTGTTGTGATCGCTTTTATTTTTGTTCCACAAGATCAAATGGAAGCCCAGGTAGTGATCGAAGCAACTTAAGGGTGAAGTTTCTTGAGAGGTCTTTCACTTCTGTTGGCTACAGGCTGTCTGGCGAGTGGCCAACACTCTTTCCGGGTCACTTTCTTTCAAAATAAATGCATTTCATTAATTTATTCCGACTGAAAGATGATCCGGTAGAATCAAATATTTGATGAAAAGATTAATAATAGTATCAATTCTTCAAACAAACTTGCTATTCATATTCACAGAAGTCGACCAACGTTCTTAGAGAAGAATTATAAATATTGATTTCGTTGATAAAATGATTAGGTAACACGAAAATAGGGTCTAAATATCATTCCTTAAATCTTTTATGAAGAGTTCCTTTTTTACTACTAACCAACCTATACAATAAAAGTATTTGAAAGATTGCTTTCAACAATAATATCTGAAATATCAGACATGAGAGTTTTTAAGAATATTTTTTTTGTTCGTCGGTCATGAAGCCTAAAAAATTCAGACACATTATTACTTTGACATCTTGGTCGCATGAGGATCAAAATAGAATCACATCCCTGTTTTCATTTACGAATTCTAAATGATTTACCCATTTTCTTTTCAGGAGAAGCGAGCTTGTTGGTTGCATGTCTTTTAGCGTTAAGCACGTCTTGGATGATACACATGTAAGTACGAGATTCATAAATGATTAGAACAGACATCAGTATTTGATATGTAAACACTATTGTTTCTTTGTCACATTGAATTCTACAGTCGGGTTCAAGCGCTCAGCGAAACACGATAGGTCAACTCTTAATAAGTTCTGAAACTAAAAAAAAATAAGCGCACGACGTCCACTGGACGTGTCTTCAATTTGAAAACGGTGCGCTTGATATTTCTTACAGACTGAGTATACCACCAAAAAGCCTGTTACACTCTTTAAAAAAATTTCAACCTTTCACCACAAACTGGTGAAAGGTAGGTTTTTTTAATTTTAATGTGACTTGAACTGGATTCTAGAATTCAGAGTAATGATGTGACGTAGAAACTGGAGTTAATTATCTCGCAAATACAGATACTATATTGAATAAGCTTACAGACTGCAAGTTTAACCTGTTCTTTCTCTCTCTCCCCCCAGAAAATAGATGGTTGGTACAGGCTACTTAGAGAAGGTTTTGGGACTCAGAAGCACTTTGCTGCTCACAAGAAGAACTCTTGTTATCTTAAAAGATTAAAATAACTTTTGTGTTGCAATAAATTTGTATATT
The DNA here is from genome assembly GCA_024610705.1 of Tetragnatha versicolor. Lineage (NCBI taxonomy): Eukaryota > Metazoa > Arthropoda > Arachnida > Araneae > Tetragnathidae > Tetragnatha > Tetragnatha versicolor. Next base: position 46,430,366 of record JANDEH010000007.1, read on the forward strand.
TTATGTGAGAGAGATACTTTGTTTACATTTGTTTCTATTCTCAAAGGTCGATCCGGGTTTTATTTTTTGGGCTCCTTTTTCTAAAAACTAAAGTGCTAATTGATTTTTAAAATTATTCTTTAAAAGCAAAACTAGAAAATTTTTAATTTATAATGTAATTCATATTAGGTGCAAAATTTAAATACTAAGGATCAAAAAATATTACTATCAAGAAATGTAATGTAGAAAAATTTGATCTTTGAAAAAAAAAATTTTAAATCCTGTACGTGTATAAAAAGACCACCTAGTAAAGAAAATCTCTATATCTTTGATAAAAAAAAGTTGTTATTTGGCATCTAAGGTTCTTTTTTGAAAGCTTTTTTATTTCAGAGAAAAAAATTGTGAAAAACTTTTGTCAACTTAAACCCTTTTATTCCATCTAAGAAACCCATCCTCTTAAATTTTGATTATTCAAATCTTAACTATTAAGTTAAAAATTAATCAGTGAGAAAAAACTTCATAAGCGTTTAGTAAATTTTAAGTAGTTTTGTTAATAGTAAGTTTTAGTTATCATAAAGCTTTTTAGTTACAGAATATCTATCTTCCAATAAATCCTAGTCCATTTTTCCGCAATACAACAAACACGAAAAGCCAACTTTAACAACGGTTAAGACCTGTAAAGTCGGCTTTTCTTAATCTAAGTTGCATCGCAGGAAAGGAAAGAACATTTACCTTTAAATACAAGTAGTTTGTCCGCAATACAGCCAACGAACAAGGAGAAGCAGCTTTTACAGGCAGAGTCGAGGCCATAGTATATCTGTAAAATAGAGTCAAAATCGGGATACAAACCGATAACGATAGCGGCAGAACCATCTATTATTTAAAGGGAAACAAAATATTATTTAATTAATGAGTAGTTCTCTACAGAAATAACTAATTTTATTGGTTCAAAATAAGTACTAAACGAAACATGTTAAATATATTATAAACTTCAGATTAACTTCAAATATAAACACTAACAACACTATAAAACAGATTTCACATAAAATTTTTTCTTAATTGTTCAAAATGATTAGCATCAGCAAAATATGCATAGAGTACTTAATCAGTGCATAAAAATATGACTAGCACTTAGCTGCATATACCCACCATCATAATACAAGAACAAGTCAGTTTAACATTATAACACCATTATAAACTTTAGAATTTTGATTTTTTTACACGATTTAGATGACAAAAAAATACCTCTTAAAGTTTTTAGAAATTTTTAAATGCAACAATTAAAAAAATTGAATATATTACTTGGTAAGAATCGCATCAAACTAATCATTCAAAAAATTATTTATCAATGTCAAATAATTAGTGCTCACTAAACATTTCAAGATAGTAGCTCAAATATGGTTTAGTTAGACCAGTGGTTCTTCATATGTTCTCCACTATTCATATAGAAAATTCTTTGAATTATCAGTACACTAGATTGTTTTTTAGATTACTGCCCAACTGACAATATCCTATAATTTTTAAAAATTCAAGAAACTGACAATCTATTAAAATCTTATAAATCTAAAGAGGCAACAATAACAAAGCATAACTCTATGTCCACAGTAGTTTTTTCAAACAGGCCTGAAACATCAAAATAAATGCAACTTTTGAGTGCATAATCGTTCATTTGCTCAATAAAAGTGTATTTCTAGAGTTTTCTCTATAACATTTGTACTAAAGCTTAAATTTATGGGAGACATAAAACAGCCAAAGACAATATTAAAACAATATAGAGTATATTTTAAAAATTAAGCTTGATAAGCTTAAAGTATGCTAAAAGGTTTGGAACAGATATGTATAGCCCCTCCCCTCAAATTTTAATTGGTTCTAAAAATGTTACCCTTACATGAATGCCAAGCCAGAAGCTTTAAGGGGCCATCCATAAATTACGTGAGGTGTTTTTTCCAAAATCTGGACCCCCCCTCCCCCCTTGGTGAGATTTTGCTGGACCCCCCCTCCCCCCCACGTGAGATTTATCTACAACTTTTTCATACTAAAAATAAAAGAAAATCGTATAATTTCTAATTTAAAACGTTGACGTGAGATTTTAATCGACCCCCCTTGGTGAGATTTTTCCAAACCCCTCCCCCCCTTTTTGACCTCACGTAATTTATGGATGTCCCCTAAATGCAAAAATGGGCCGCTGAAAACAGGGATTATACTATATCTGTACTAAATTTTTCATTTAGCTTTATAAACCATTTAAAAAAACATGGATGACATAGAAGAGGAAATCCTTCATATAGTTCTTTCCCAAGATGGAAAAGGATACTAAGTCATTAAATACTGTTGTTTTTATTCAACTCTGCCCTTTTACCGTTTTCATTAACAAAATAGTATTGGGTTGTCCCATAAGTTCTGTTACTTTTTACGAAGTTTTGTCTTTGAAAATTTTTTATGAAAAACTGGTGATAGGTGGAGATATCAAACAAAGGGGATTTTGATATATGTATATTTATGAACATAATGTGTGATTTTGGTAGTTCTCATGATATTATTTCTTTTCAAAATGGCGGTATGAAAAAAAGACAAAAAACGACGATTTTTGCGTAATTTTTTTCTTTTGTTTAAAAAACTAGGAAGAACGCATAATTCATGGCTAAAAAAAGTTTAACTGTATATTCGAAATGTTAAGACTAAGATGTCATAGTGTCAGGATGATTCGATAAGTTTAAGGTAGGAAATTTTGACTTTAAAACTTCATATATTGGCAATTTCACGTGTTTTTTAAAGCACACCTATTGTTTTTCTAAGCAGCTGGTATGAAGCAAATTAAAGGCAGATGTTTTTTGAACCATAATGCTTGTTTCAACGGTTTAAACATAGAAAGTATCTTTTCATAATATCGTCGAATTGATTTATTTCTAAATCCCAACGAGTTGTTTTTATTGTAGTGTTTTCGTATATGAAGCAAATAATTGCTTTGTTCGCTTAGCATAAGTTCAGCGAGTGTAATTCTGAAAAGCTAAAACTTCGCGCGCTTTCATTGTGCGCACTACTTTCTTAACTTAAGTTCAGATATAATTTAATATACTGCATATTTTGATTACTTGGTTCTTTCCTAAGCTTTTTTATTGATTTTGATGCTTTTTTCGTGAAAATTTCTTTGAAATGACTAACATTACTGAGGTAACCTTTTTGCAAAAGATGTTATGTTTGAGACCGAAATTTCCGAAGTTAAACTTATCGAATTATCTTGAAACTATGACATCTTGAACTAAACATTTCAAACATACAGTAAATCCTTTTTTAGCCATAAATTATGCATTCTTCCTAGATTTTTAAACAAAAGAAAAAAAAATGAGTGAAAATAGTCGTTTGCGGTCTTTTTTTCAAACCACCATTTTGAAAAGAAATAATATCACGAGAACTACCAAAATCACACATTATCTTTATAAATATACATAAATCAAAATCCCCCTTGTTTGAAATCTCCACCTATTGCCATTTTTTCATAAAAAATTTTCAAACAAAAAAATTTGTAAAAAGTAACAGAACTTATGGGACAACCCAATATTTAATATTTTGTTCATGAATCACCTCCCTAACTAGAAAATTTTGGTATTTAGAAAGTAATGAAAACATTTTAATAAAAAGGTTAAATCGTTTCCGTCCCGTTTAACTTATGAAACCCAATAAACGGCATCAGCAACACCAAATTTCGAAAACGGTCAGGCCCGGTTAGTTTGGATCTACCAAATGCTTAAACAATGCACTAATTTAAAAAAAGAATGGGTCATATTTCCATAACTGGTTTTAAACAAGAGAAATATTCAAAATACACTTGCGAGTTCTTAAATTAAAGGCAAAGTAATAAAATATCAGATAACACATCGCATAGACAGTGAAACCATTGATTTGTATAATTTTTACAATAAACTAGTGATTTTCACATTCACCACATGAGCCGAGCATATAATGCAGAGGTTTCCAACTGGCGGCCTGTATAGTGCATTTTTGCGACCCGCGAAGCCTTCTGGGAAAATAATTAGCATGATTTAATTAGTTATTGCCTAATAGAAGGAAATAAAATAAAACTCACTTCTTGTTTGATTAGTAATGAAATACGTGTTTTTGCTAGCATAACATGATGAAAGTTAGCAAATTATGGTCATGGTCGTTGCTGGGATCATCGTAGGTTGGTCCAACAAAACTTCAAAAATTTTACATTACTTACACCTATACGTTATTTACATGTCCTCCACTCTCTCAGAATCCAAAAACAAAAAATATCATCAAAACCCACAACAAACTAAAAGTTGCGTCTTTGCAAGGATTTTTTTGCAGCCTGCTACTGGAGGTGTTTTAGAATGCGAGCCACCTGTACGTCGGAAACCCCTGATTTAATCTATTTAAACTGACTGCATAGCAGACAACTTTTTTCAATGCAAACATGTTAAATAGTTAATAAGATGTTAACTATAATAAAAGTCAGACTAGAGAAAAATAATCAATAATACATTTTGGCACTGGAAAACAATCTCAAATACCTGAACTGAAAATGCATAGCTACTAGGTTTGGCACTTAAACTAAATTAAAATATCATCAATATATTGATCAATTCAAATAATATTATAATGACATGAAAAAAATAATTGAACACCCACAATGATGTGAATGTACTCTTCACATGAAAATGATACACATAAAACAATTAAAGAACTATGCAGTAACTAAAAATACTTATTGAATGTAAAAAAATTTACTAAATTGATTGTATCAGCCTGGTGTAAAATGACACACTTGAAAGCAAATAATACGACCTAACTAACTGCATAAAAAACATCTCTCCAATCCAAGTATTGATAACTTGAGAAGTTTCTATTCACCATAAGTAATTACTCTAAGATAATCTTTAAAATATTTGTGATATTATTTTTCAATTTAAAATACATTGAATATTTTACTTTTATAAGAATAAATTTCGTTTTTAAAAAGGGGTAAAACACGCTTAACATATTTTAATACTATTTTTTCTCTTAGGGCCTCTATTCCAGTGAAAAAAAAAGCTTTCTTCATAAAATGGTTTTGTAAATCCCTATTGATTTGCTCTATTGAGATGGATGAACCATTAGGTTATTAACAAAATACAAATTATTAATTACTTCTTAGAGGTTGATAAATTTTCATTAGCTGTGACTGAAGATGACACACTTAGGATGAGCTGTCTATTTAAAAGACTTGAAAACTTACTTTGATGATCAGTTCATATTGTTGAATACAAAAACACTTTAAATGGTCAGTGATAAACATTTTAACTGGCAGGTGTTAAAGGTCAAGAATTTGTTTTCAATATTTTCAAGAAAACAAGTTATTTTTAGTGAATACAACTTAAATACTAAAAATCATCTAGCGAGTAGGCTGAGTGCAACATATACTCATTGTTTGGGCACTTAAGCAACCTCACCACAAATTTAAATTTATGTTTTGATTGAATTACTCTACTTCTACAGTAGATTCATGTAGCTTGGAAATGTGGATCGAATTTGAACAACTGTGATTAGTAGTCAACCTAATCATAATCTCCTTTTACATAAATTCACTTGAAAGACAGTCCTTTTGACTTAAAAGTAGAGGAAATTATGAAGAGTAACAAAATTATATATACAGATGTGCAACAAGGTTCGATTCACAAAGTTAAATCAGAATTAATTAAACAAATCAAATTATAACTAAATCATCAAAAATCACTATTTCTTGTGCTAAATGACCTACATTTAAAAAATAGGCAAGGAAATAGAGAATTTATAGATATAATTGGGAAAACGCTATTTACTTCAGTAAAATAAGGAAAGGTCACAGCCAGTGGCATATCCAAAAGGGGGGAGATTTGAGGACATTTTCCCCGTCAGTCAGAAAATTTCCTTTATTGACCATAAAATAGGACTAAAATCACCCCATATCTCACACGGAAATTTTTTTCTGGTTACAGAAATACAAAATTACAGCCTTAGCCCCAACCAAACAAACATTTTCATTCACTACTAAAATAGACTCAATGCATCAAACTTCTCGATGGCAAGGCAAACGCTTGCATAATAAATGTTTAGTAGGAATTTCATTTATGAAATACATGAGGTTGAACAAATAGTTAATTAGGTATTTTTGATTTCAGGATTTAGAATCTCAATAAAAAAAGTATGACATGTACAAAGAGATGGTCAAATCTCCAACATTTTAGATATAAGCACCAGTTAAACTCTTAAAATTAAGTAACAAAAAATACAACAACAGTACACATTCAAATAAACGCTTTGGATTTCAACCAGGTACACTCAGATTAAATGGACAGCATTCTGCATCAAATTGCCAAGTATCAAATTGATTACAGTTAACTCCTCTTCTAGTAGACTTTTTTCACTGAATTAAAAAGGATATGAAAAACAGTTTTCTCCAATATATTCCTTTAATGCCTTCTATATTAAACACTCAGTATAGGGCCACCCATTAATTTCCTGGAGTCTCTGACAAAATGAATGAAAAGGTAAGGGGGGGTAAAATATTGTATAGCATAAGAGGGGCACAATAATAATCCCAACAGGTAACTTTGAAAATCAAGAGGATAATAAACAGTTCATTTTAGCAGAAGGGTTGATGTTGAATGCTGTCTAGATATAAGACAGAATAAAATAAACATTGAAAAAACAATAAATTACATAAAAGATTATTTAAAATACAGCACATCTCTTCACAATCCAACTATTAGTTCAAAAAGCCTAGAGTGAGACCTCAAGACCCTGAAGAAGGTAAAAATTATTGCAGTACAAAGCACCTTCAATCCACTACTTTAAACCCAGATATTCTTTACAAATGAATGCGTTCATTTTTTAAGATAACTTAGGTATTTTTTTTTTCAAACAATATTTGAAATCTAAATTTCATTTGTTTGAAATAAGGTGTGCATTTCTTTTAAGCTGTGTAAGACAAAATATCAGTTACAAGGCATCCGTTGATGATGGAGTTCTACATTTTGGTAACTTCATGTTTCATAAATTCTTCTTTTTGAAAATTAAAGCATACCCCAGGCTAAACTTTTTCACAAAGTACACAATGAGAAAGAATGCTGCATTTAGAATAGGGGTCTCCAATCCAGTAATGTTGGGATAAATAAATATATATATTTTTGTTTCTAAGAATTTGTTTAATTCAACCAACTGACTTAGGTGATAAGGATTTACTCTTATCTTTAATTAACACAATTACTAGGGTTTTTTTTTGGCAAAATAAGTGTTTAAATGATCTGAGGTAACAAAAACACTAGTTACTTTTATAACTGCAAATTTTTCCTCACAGCAAGTGCACATTCCTTTTAATTTGCACTTATTTTTCAAGAAAGTAATTTGATTTAGGCAAAATAAAAAAGAAAATCTTTACTTTCTGAAGTTTTTTAATGACTAATTTAACTACTACATTTTACTTAAATACCAGGTATATTTTCTAAGAATCTTTGGTCCTTAAAACAAAATTTTTAGAGGCCCCAGTTTTTAGAAGCATTAAAACCATACATAATTTTTTTTTAAAAATATATATATAGGGGAGAGTGCTGTACCTAAGGACGGTTGTACCTTCAGCCACCGCATTTTAAAATTCGGGAAAAAATGAAAATTTGATTTTGTGGTTGAATTTGAATGTAAACAGATGCTATCTAGTTGCTAACGTGAAATCAGCTCTTTAAAATAATATTTATATTTAATATACTAAATTTACTGTTTTTAGGTGGTCAAAGTTTTTTTTAGTGCATTAATACATTAATATTTTTCTTCCCCTTAAATTATAATTGGATAAAATGTGATATAAGGGGTGAATCCCAGAGATTTTGACTTTTTATTTTTGATATTAGAAATTGTCAGATCTCAATTCTTTTACTTTTTATAGAACTTTAAATGCAAAAACACCTGGTGTTGTACCTTTGGACACCATACGTGTTGTACCTACGGACACGTTCTTGTGGGTGTCTATAGATAATTGGCGTTTTTGAATCAGGTTTCATTAAAGTGAATGCATTTTAATGTATATTAAATTAATTCTAAATGGTTATCTATTTGTCGGCGATTATTTTCAAGTGATTTTTAGATGGAAATCAAATATTATGTGATCTAAACTACTTTTTAAAATTTTTGATTTTACTTTGCATTTAATGTAAAATATGGTTTAAAACCTTAAGCACCCTATCGCATTTAAGTATGATGATCACAAAAAACTTGAAATTTCAAGCGAAGAAGATTTGCGAAAGTTATTACCACCAAATGCTTGCATAACTAAGTGTCAATCGAATTGTTTTTATGGGTCAGTGAAGTGATCAGATCTATCGGCATGATTGATGAAACTATTACCTCAAACTTCGATCTGAAAATCCCATGTGATTTATGTATTTTTGGTAAAAAATCGAGACTTTTATCATTCAACTTCGTTTTAATGATCATTTACGATCTAAAACTACATTACTTTAAAAAATCTATTCCCAATTTTAAAAATGCTTGAAATAGTTTATTAAAAGGTAATACACCAATTAAAATGTTCATTTTAAGCTTTTATCAACTAAAAATTTCCTTTTTAAGGGTGTCCACAGGTACAACTGGGTCTGTCCATAGGGAGAGCACGTTGTTGTACCTCTGGACACAAATTTCGTCAAGTTATAAAAATGAATTAAAAATCCAATTTTGAAGATTTTTGCTAATAAAAAATATTACCCTCTTTGCTAAGGTTAGGACTATAGGTTGGGCACTTTAAATGTTAAAAATGTGATTTTACCTGACTTAGAAAAATCCAAACGTGATTTTTGTCCAGAGGTACAACACTCTCCCCTATATCAGAATTTGGTATCTAAATAAAGCAGCTGACACCCAAATAATGATTGAAAAACATAGAAGGTAAATTCTAAATTTTCTCTACACGAAAATCCTTAAAACTTTTTCTGCAGGGTTAAAAGGTTATTTTTCACTCCAATTCTAAAATTTAGTCAATGCAGTTGATAAAAAAAGCTATTTTAAGTAACTTAAATGAAATGGGGAAATTTCCTCAATTAAATTGGTAATTTTTTGTAATTATTTTAAACAGAAATGCAAACCATTGTGTCAAAATATATTAAAATAAACCAAAAAAGAAAAAAAACTGGAGATGTTAGCAGCATCAACGTGCTATCTCCAACAGATTTACATTGGAGATAGCTCGTTGTTGCTCCAAGTGCCTCAATAGTAAAAAAAAGCAATTAAAATAAATTGAATTACCCGAGTACAAAACAAATACCTGCAAATTTCAGATACACTGATATTTCAAAAATGAAATAGACAAAATTTTCAATTAACAATAACCAGTTTCAAAGAATAAAGCAATTTTTTATCCAATATTTTAATTTATTATTAATTAATTTATTATTTATTTATTTAATATCCCGGAAAAGTTTGATTTTATGAATTCAATAAAGCAATTTTGATTAAAAATCCTTAAATGCATAGTGAAACTCATTCATGTGTGAAGAATACAATAAAATGCTGATTGATTCCTTAATGAGGAGGGAACATGGAGTAGGTTGACCTTCTTTCCATGCGATGATCAAAAGAATTACGGGGAGAACTTCGGGCTAGGCGATCTTGAATTGTTTGAACTATGATACAGATGGCAACTGTAAAGAACAAAAGATACTATGATCACATACAGTAAATTTACTCACGCTTTTAACATCCGACAATACATAACTAGGATGACTATTTATTAAGTGTAAATAAGATATTTCAATGTGGACACCACTTTTTTATATTACTCAACAAAAAAATCAAGAGAGAGCTACCAAGCGGTTCTTATAAAATAAGTTCATAGTATTTCAAGTTTATATCAAGCCCCTCATTTTTGATTGTGCATCAGTATTCCAATGGCTTAATATTTACTTAAAAAATACAGAATTACTTACAGAAGCTTACAGAATTTTTTTTTTGGAAAAACCCTAAGAATTCAATGGACCTGATAGTGTAGTTGATTGTTTACATTCTAGATTATTTTGATTTATTGATTTCAATTTAATTGTATTTAAACATGCTTTCAAAATAAAATACAGTTACACCAAAAAATAAACTTTAAGTGACTTATAATTCATTTCATTCATTAATTTGGAGTATAAACCTAGGAATTTAAATTCATTTTCAATGAAATGGTCGACCCGGTACCATTTTATCCATGGACCGGCACCACGGGTTGGAGACCACTGGTATAGAACACCAAACAAAAAAAATCCAAATTTATCCAATACAAAATAAGGAAAGCACATAATGTAAGGTTCATAATAAACTTAACTGAGGGTAGATATATTTGCAGTTAGCTTTTTCTTCCAAATTGCTGATGAAGCTAAACATTAAATTGCTTAATTCTTAGCAACCAACCAATAGAAAAAATATACCCCCCCCCTGAGATATAAAAAAAACCATTTTGCCATATTAAAAGTGTTACTTTAAAAGTGTTTTATTTAAAGTGTACACTTTATTTATAAGTGGAAACTATAATAAAAACAACAAGCGTGTAGCCAGAGGGGGGGATTTGGGGATATATCCCCCCCCCGAAACTTGGGAATTTTCTTTTTTTTTACCATAGAAAACCACTAAAAATACCTCATATCCCCCCGAAATATCAATATCCCCCTCCGAAATTTTTTCCTGGCTACGCCACTGAAAAACAAAGCAGCTTTGAAATAATTCAGCTAAATTCAATGAAGCTAACTTTATAGATGGAAACTTATTTACAAGAATAGGGAATCCTGAATTTTGAATAGGGTCTGCAATTTTTATAATATGGGGCAGAGTACAAACATACTATCCCCACTTATCTACCATCATGTACACAAAGGTATTTTTTAAACTAGGCTAGCAGTTTATAAGTTGATATCTAGATGAGAAAATCAATAAAACCATAGGAGTTAATTTTACTAATTGTAATCTATGAAATAAAAATCATCCGTACTTTAATTTTACTTCACAATAATGCCTTATGTAAATGGCATAAACAGATGCATTTAAAAAAAAGTAATATTAGTATAAGTAATATTTTCATTAAGCAAATAGACGACCTAAATATATAAATTAAGAAAAATTAGAAGACAATTTTTTAATAACTCACAAGTATATTTATTAGTATAGGTTATAAACGATTAAAATAAGTCAAAGTATTTTTGCAGTACTTTAGAGGGGGAAATACTCTAAAAGTTGAGTATTTTTCTTGGGATTAAGAATTACAGTTAGTAAAAATGATGGGGGAGAAAAGTTGAAAGTTTGTATAGGTTTTGAAAGTGTGATAGTAAACTGAAAAATCTAAACTATTAAAACTTAATCTTTAAGTAAGAGCCGGACTATAATATAGTATGCCCAGTATGATTTCAAATATAATCCTTTGATGATATTACTGCTAAGTCTGTGAAGTTTATGGGTGCATTATTAAATTCAAATACAATTAATGCAACAGGTAACCCAAAAAAATATCAGGTTTATTAGTCATTTTTTTCCAGTAACAAAATATACTACAATAAAGTCACAAAGTATCAAGGAGTCAGTATGAGAAATAGATAACTTTACAATAGTATTTATTGCAGCATTAAGTAAAAGGAATCAAAACACTAGAATAGTACATTTAAAATGTATAAACAGGGTCTTTACAAAATGTCACCAATTTTTGATGAATCTGAAAAAACATGTTTCTTAGGAATGTTGAAAAATAAGCATTTCCTAGGGGAACTTGACTATCTTCAAGTAATTCTTATAAAGTAATATCAAGAATGGAAGTGGTTCTTTGTAAATAATAAAAAAAATTCAATTTAGTGTTCCTTCCTTTATTAAAATATGAGAAGGCTGTACTCTAAAATAAATGTTACTATTTTAAAAAGATATTGACTTATCTACAAGTATTGCAGAAACAGAAAACTTTTGGCAGTTACTCAAACAAAAAGGTAATTTCTAAAAATCTAATTAATAGATTTTTTTGTCAGTTCATTTTACCCTCTCCTATAATACACTACTAAAATTAAAAACTTGAGCTGTCCCTTTCAGTCTACAAAGCTCTTAAATGGTTCTTATAAGGAATGTCTAAAGGTGAATTTAGAAGTAGCATAAATATAACATATTAAGCATAGGAATAATCTGTGCTGAAAGCTTTAAGATGATAATTGTTAATTTATTTTATTTTTTGACACCAAATTCTAAATGCATCAAGGTTGTGCTGTGAAAAAATATGTTTAAATGCAATTAAGTATTTAATGCTGATTTACATTTCCAAAACCCACTATAGACGCGAGTGCAAATTTCTTTACTAACATACTGTCAAATATGTTTTTGAATCTTTTTACTTCACCTAAGCGATTAGAAGAAATACAAGATACATTAAAAAAAGAGCAAATATTAACATACATTGCAAAAACTGGAAGATAATATTTTGCCTTTGAACTCAGTCATAAAATAGAAATTATTTAAATAATTTATTTAATTTACTCTTTTATTAGTATTTAAGTTTGTAGCAATGATTTAAAAAGCTTTCCTTTATGTTTCATGTAAAATCAGTATCTGATAAATAAATAATTTTGCTTTATGAAATAATACACCCAGTTTTACAGAATGATAAAAAAACAATTTGCATAATCAATTTATACAATTTTTAAAAATTCTAGCAAAAGGGGGGAAATTCCAATTCGATGACTAGATTATTTAAACAAATTCATAAAACAATTTTTTTGCATTGCTGTACTTTTCAATTTTTTTTGGAATTAGTTAATAAGTTATCAATATTATAAAGGTAAAGTTTAAATGAGACTCAAATAATACAATCTTAAATAATAAAAGTGAACACATAGGATGAAAAACTGTAATATAATAATAGTAAAAAAAAACATTTCCTAATTGGAAACAATAAATTATATTATTTAAAACTAATCAATATGCATAAATAAGCTTGTTATAACAAAACTATTTTTCAGTAAAAACAATATCCAAAACATTTTACCCACGTATCTCATGGATTAACTAAGTCATTAAAAACCAAATAGCCCTTCAACACTAAAAACCAGATGCTCTCTCCTTCGCATTGAACCGTAAAATGCTTTAGTCAAAACACAAAACACTTGGTTTTAAAAAGAGAAAGATGTCACACACACATACACACTACAAAACAGTCACCATGCAAACACTGACAGTGGTCCTGATACAATTAGTTCTAGTGTCAGATAAGTGCGATCAGATAAGTAATTTTGCTGGCAGAAAATCGGGTTCCCTCTCTTTACCGGATGACAGTCGGAGAAACTCCTGGATGTGCTTGACAATCAGATCTATAGCAACTGGAAAATAGGGGATGGGAAGGGGTAACTAAAGTGTTTTACTTTCTTGCTACCACGACATCAAATCAAATATATTAATAGGAAAATTAAGCCAACTTAAAAGGAGATCCATGTTGGGCCGGATTTACATGCTGCCATTTGAGATTTAGAATCAAATTAATGGACAATTGGCATTGGCAGTCATTTACTGAAACAAGTCTTGTGCCATCAAATATACAATTCACATTTACTGGCATAAGCATAAACTAAGCCGTACTTTTTAATAATTCAACAGAATATATTTTTTTATACTTTGTTTCCTGCTTTTGCATGTAGTATTTTCTTGTAGCAAATTTTTTTTAAAACTTAAAAAATAACTGGAGTAATAATACATCTAAATCTTAATTGCTTATTGGGATTTCTGAGGAAAAAGTGACAGTGAACTTAATTGTATACCAGTTATAACGAACTTCACAGGACCGTAAAATTTCCTCATTGTAACCGTACTATTGCTAATTTTAATAAAAATGGTTGGGGACTTTCTGGACTTTCCTAATAACAGGATTTTTTGTTGTATCGGTATTCGTTGTAACGGTATTTCACCGTACTAGTCACCTGCAGCATGTAAATCAGTCCAGGAACTAAAGTTATAAGGCCCAATTAAGTTTTAAAGCCCCATTTTTCAGTTGAAAGAAGCTTACCTATTTCAAGATGAATAGGTACACTTAGAAGTAAAATTTAGCTATCAGATCTTTGTCATTTGTATAGAGTAAGAAGTTTAGGAGACAGAATTTTTAAAGCTAAGCTGTTTAGCAAAAAGATACAGTAAAAATTTGTTATTCCGGAATTGGTTTATTCCACAGGAATAAACTTATTATAAGGAAGAGTGAAGTTATGCATAAAGAGAAAACCGCAACTACCTGTAGCTTAGGTAATGCTATTCTAGTTACAAAAAATAGTATGAAATCAAATTTAAAAAAATTTCTGTTAATAACTACAAGTATTCCAAATAATTTTATGGTCTCACACTCATTGATAAAAATTCAAATGAAAGGTGAAGGTTTTCGAATTAGTTATTGAATAAATTTATAAAATCAAAATTATTTTAAAAAGAATACTAAGCCAATGTTTTAAAAAATGCCAGCATTTACAAATTTAAATCTGATACATGGAAATTATTATTTTCAGTAGCACAAAAAGTAATTTCTTGTCTTTCAATCAAAGATTAATTTTTAAAAGTATCCCACTTCATTTCAATCTCATGAAAAAGTCACAGGTATAAAGACTAATTATACTTATAAAAAACTACACAAAAAGTTATGACACCCCTACAAAGTAATGAAATAGTTACTAAGCTTATAAATTTTACAAAACCCAAGCATCATAACAGTTTGAAATTTCATATCAGAAATAACTTATTAGAGTTAAGTGGGCAAAATTTGCTTAGATTCTGGAGTATTTGTTCATGGTATCAAAATGTTAAATAGATAATACATCTCATTAAAAAATTACACTGCAAAATCCTTTTAGATATTGATTTTTAACAGCTAGGTTAAATGTAAAATTATCAAGCTTTAAGCTTGATCAAGATTTAAAGAAAATGTAAAAAATTATAGAAATGATTTAAACTTTCAAATTAGTTTCTTTAAAATGCCTGAGTTATAACTGGTTTGTTTTTATTTTCTAATGCCTATTATAATGTACGGATATTCAAATTTTGCATATAACCTTAATGAAACCTTTTAAATTTTGCTACATATTTTTTTACTTTATTATTACTATTTAAATTAACAATAGATAAACCTTCACAATTGTTAGTTTACTGTGATTATTTAAGTGAAAAATATAAAAAAAACATTGAATATGAGGAAGTTAGAAAGAAAGAAGTTAACTATATTTGAAAAGAGTGATAGGTTTGATGAAGTTAAAGGAAAATTTTAGATATAATGGTGGAGTGGTGGTAATATTGTCACACATGGAAATGTTTCTTTAGCACTTTTTTTGCTAATCTAAAAAATGTTTAGAATATAAAAGTAACCCTTAAAGTCTTAGAGATAGACACACCAAATTACTAACATGCCTTGAGGTTAAAGGATATAAAATTATGCTCGTAAAACTTTAAAACTAGTTGTTAGTTACAGATAAATATTTGTAAGCAGATAATTCTTATATAATTAAATACTTGAAAATAGATTAGTTTATATTGTTACCTCAGTAAAATTTCCTTAGTTTAAAACAGAAGTTTTATATTTCTCACTTTTAAAATAAAACAAAAAAAATTCTTTTCCCTCAAAAAAAATTACAGTGCAGTAGGGATTGGTAAATCCATTATCAGAAATACCTTTCAACATTAACCCCAAAAATAATTAGTGAACAATGTTGAAAATGCACTGATTTAATCCAATCTACTGATTTAATCCTGATCTAGAATCAGATCCAGTAAATATGTATAAAATGGAATAGAAATATATCAGTATATTAAACTAAAAACTATTAGGTAGCCATATTTATAAAAGCATTGAAAATATGACAATATAAACCGACTAAAATGTACGCAGCACTATTGTAAAAAGCAAAGTTTTTTTGTTTAGCCAAAACTTATGCATTATACCATGCAAATGCAGATACACATACAAAGTAGTAGTTTAACATAGAAAAAAAACTGACATGTTCTGTACACTAAGAAATATTCAGAATATATAAAAACAGGAAATATTTTTAAAGTGACTGATGTATTACATAACACTACACAAATTTTCAACCATATCACTAGATCATTAAAAAAGTCAAAAATCAAATGGTGTACTTGAATAACAAAACTGTTATTTGTTAAGACAAAACATAACACAGTTCTGAGAGGCTTTTTGAAATAAAAGTGAGAAGAATAGAGGTGCGCAAAATCAATATCTAAAAAGAATCACCCACACTTATATAAAAAATAATTATCCTCACCTTCATTATCTGCTCCACGAGGAATGATTACATCTGCATATTTCTTAGTCTGTAAAGCAGTAATCTTATTAATTTCTTCAAATTTTAAAAAAAAGTAGTATATTTAATAAGAAGGTTTGCACTATTATCCTGTTGACCGTGCTACTGAATCTGAAAACGTTATCACAGTCTATTGACTGATCTATAGTTGTGTTGCTTAAGTTAACAGTTGCTGAAAAGTCAATGTGGAAAAATATGCAAGTACCAATATGAATTCTCAGCTTGATTAATACAGTAAGAAAACTAGCTCCGTAATATTTTTTAAATGGATATGGAGATATGTAAAAAAAGTATCTTTTTATTTTAAGTATTTTAGGTATCTTTTAAAGTTAAGTTGCAATATTATGAAAACCCTGTTAGATTTTGTTGAAATTTAAACCACTATAAACCCATGTACAAGTAAATAATTGATTAAATTATAAATAATTAATATTTCCCAATGTCAAAATCGTCACCTTAGAATCAAAAACTACTATCTCCATTCGGCAACCTTCGGAAATCCCGATCCTTGGCGACCAGATCGGTGGAGAAGCTCGTTTTTTGTTTTGTAAGAGCTGACATGATTGAGTAGAAAAGATCAAAACCAATCAAATTATTTTCTACAACGATCTAAACGCCAAGAATCGGGATTCCCGAAGTTTGCCGAATGGAGATAGTAGTTTTTGATTCTAAGGTGACGAAATACTTTTATACAATGACCATCAAAATCCAATCCCCCTCCAAGCGACCAAATTTCCCAAATAACAGAGCTTTTCTAGATGTTTTGAAGTTGGGGAAGGGGAAAGAAGTAGTATTACCATACCTGCCATAATTGGGATTATAAAAAACTGAAAATTTTAAAACTCAAGATACCTACAGCATTTTTTTTCTAAATCTAATTCAGCAAGGCTACCTACCATATTACCTAAGTTAAAAAGAAAGTAGCATGAATGTGGTTTTCTTTCAATGAAAAATCAAACGAAACCATAATTTTTTACAAAATATCAAATGAGTACCCTAAATACCAAACATTACACATACAAAAAAAATAACTAATTTCAGATCAATACAAATTTATTTCATTTCAAATATTATTCCCATAATGTTAATTTTTAAGGCTGGATAAGTGCAAGATTTTTTTTAGAAAATAGTTATCAAACACTATTTCCACTATTGTTATGAAACCACCACAAAAAATTCTTTAGCTGGACAAAAAATAAAAAAAACCCGGAAGAAAAGAATTGGAAAATGGACAATGGAAGATTCTTTTTAAAAAAATGGACATATTATGGCTAAAATGGAAGAGTTAGCAGCTTTGTATTTCCATTCGAAAGATTTTCAATAAATTTGTTCTACTCATTCAATTCTACCCCTCCAAAACAACAAGTCACAGTACTTGAGATATTTATAATGAAGAAGTTGCATGATTTTTTCAATTTTTTTATCGATTCTTCTTGCAAAAATAAGCAACTACCCAAAATGTGAGGCCGACTGAGAAATTTTTTGATTGCAAAAATTTTTTAAACAAAAATCCCCTTTTTCAAAGCGCGCGAAAACGCTAAGAGTTTGGGATGTGACGTCATTGTACAGAGACCATTGTTGGAAAGCAGGGGAGTTGATGGTATGATTGTTGATGTCCTCGCACTGTGTTTTCACTTAAGCGTTTTCAGTCACAATTTAATTACTTGTTTCCAAATGATGACTATTAGTTAGTAGTAATTACTTGTAATTTAAATAAAACTAAAATATTTAATTACTTGTAGATTTTTTGAAAAATTGACTAGATATTTAACTTTACCATACAAAAAACCATACAGAACACTTGAATGTTTATGAAAATCTTCACACATGCAACTTTCTTATTCCCCTATTGGACAGAAAACTTTGTTTGGTGAGTATCTTATGGTTTTGAAAAAGTTACTGCACTTTGGTTTAATTGGTAGGCAAGAGAGCTTTCATTATGAATAAGAATAGGGTGTTTCTAACTGTAGAACTAACTGTAACTGTAGCATAGGGGAAAAAGTGAAAGAGTCAGATATTTTCCATACTTTAATAGAATGTAATATTTTATTCTACATTTTGTTTTTATAATGTTTGGGAATCAATTAGTATAGGGTCAGAAAGAGTTCTTTACCTTACCATGGTCGGGAATTCGTATTCACAGATATGACGACCAACGCAAAAGTAGGTAAAAAAAGTTAATGTAATTACAAGGAAATATTGAAAGCTATATGGTTTCTACTTTAGATATAACAGTGAAGAAAATCTTATTTCAACTCAGATTAAGCCAAGATTCCTTATTTTTTGAAGGCAAATTATTTAAAATACATCCCGACCAAATCTGTAAATTCTGTAATGCAAATAAATTAGAGTCTTGGGAGCATGTGTTTTTTGAATGCAAAGTATACGATCCTTATCGTGCAAAATACCTATCCTCGTTAACTAGTTACCAAAATCACTTTTCTAACTTTCTTTCCTACAAACATGGCAAAACTCATCTAATAGCATATTTCATCAAATCCGCCCAAAGAATGAACCAGTTCCTGTTGGAGATCCTTTCTTTAGAAGATTCAGTTTAATTTATTTTTATTTATTGTTGTTTGTTGTTATTGTGTTTTTATTAATATTATTTATCTATCACTGTGATTATCATTAAATTAAGCCTGTTGTTTTAGTTCTGTTTATTATATATGTATGTCATGTATTATTGTAATCTTCGTAAATGGGCTTCGGCCTAAAACACGAATAAATTTCTTCTTCTTCTACAAGGAAATAACTCTTAAAGATTGATGTTGAGCAATAATGATTAATTAACTGGTCTAAATAGTTTTCGCATAGCTACATATTAAGATTTTATAATTTATAAATTCCTTTATAATAATTCTTTGAATAAACATACAAGTTTTAAAGAAAGTTTTCGCATGAAATTTCATATAAATACAAACAAGATAGAATGGATAAAAAAATAACTGACTTACAGGGAGACAGAAATCTTCAAAAGCTGGTTTCACATATGTAGTATACTGAGTCAAAATTTGATCTAAATCTCTGCCTCTTTCTCGAGTATCTCTTAAAACTGAAAGGATTATTGCAATGAATTATACAAGCGAAAAACAAAACATTTATTTTTTACTTCCAGATAATATAAGTAAAACAAATCATTGGAAACAACCGCTTCAGTATAGGACATGGATATTTAAAGCTTTAACAGCCAAAAAGAAGTTAAAGCCAAAAGTAAAGTGTATTATTTTTTAAGACTTACAACTGCAATAAAAAAAGCCATATTTTTTTGTATTGTGAGAATATTTTACAGAACTCACAAGTATCAATTTAATTAATTGGCTCTAGCGGATTGAATTTTCCAAAGATGATTATTTTATTTATGTATATCCCTTAATTTTCAATTAAGCGACTCAAAAAATCTATATATTTGCACGAAAAAAATTGCAGTTAATCACATAATGCCATAGATAAAGGGTTAACCAGTTCCCTAACACAACTATTGTAACTCACCTCTTCGAGACAACCTAGTGTCTGGATCTGTGTCAACAAATAGTTTCATATGAAACATCTCTCGGATTTCAGGGAAGTAAAAGACTAGAATACCCTCAAACAAAATAACGTCGACTGGTTGTACTGTGATGAACTCATCTTGCTTTCTATAACGAAATATGAATATTAGGGAAAATGATTTTGTTTAGTATTTTCTGTTATCTGGCCTGTATAAAAAAAATGCCAAGCAATTTTGGAAACCAAAATTAGGAATATTTTATAAGCCTACCAAACCAACAAACCAACTTATTTTATCAGAATTTAAAGTCAATATTAAAGAAAAATCCTCCAATTTTTGTTCAAAATTTAAAAATATTTGTTCTAAAGTTTAAATTGCAAACTAGCAATGCAACTTTTAGTAGGTCATTTATGATAAAAAAATAAAAAATCCTTTATATTTTTTAAATTCTGCATACTTTTTATTTGATGGTTAACAGGGTTGCTGATTTCTTTAATTTAAAATCATATATTTTTATTTAAGTAACTTAAAACTGATTAAAACTACAATGATATATTTTGGCTTAAACCTTAGTGAATACATTTTATAAAAAAATTTATTTTTCTGTGTATAAAGAAATTTGAACATGTTTTAAAGTTAATTTACTTAAGTACAATTTTAAATACTTAACACACTCAGAACTATGAAAATATATAAAATACTTTCTAAGCAGCCTGTGCACAGGCCTAGTATTAAGAGTATCTTATTACAATGCCGGTCATTTGCAGTTTAAAAGCTCGAGCATGGATGATAATGTTTATTTGTTGATAAATTAATACTGCTCCCTGTAAAATGGGGTTGTGTGTGTCACATGGGCAACAATACTTCACCTGTGGATTTGGTCCACAGGTGTCTATTAAGTAATGAGAAGTACTGATTTCTGCAAGTCTTGAGGAATGACTTCAGTAATACTGTGTGTTGTGATCTGCTTTAGGAAATAAAAAAAAATATATTCTAAGCAAAGGAGAATTTACTTACCTACAATTAGATTTAAAATCATACACAGGAATCTGAACTACTTTTCCTGCAAGAATTTCTTTCAGCACTTTGTGCATCAAATCATTATCAAATGCATCTAAATGATAATAAAAATTATTATTTATAAATGATAGTAAAATTATAAACTGCAAAGTATATATATATAGCAGTCTTATTAAATAGGTAGGGTCAACCGGGGGAATTCACGCACAAAAACATCCTAATATTACAAAAACTATCAAAGCTAGAGATATAATTTTTAGTATGGAATAAGCCCACTGGACAATTCTACACAAATTTTTGCTCCATTATCACTGGCATTATCATTGTAATCATGTTTGACTCATTAGGTAAACATAACTTACAGATACTGGTAACGCTTTAGAAAGAGTCCTCCAGTCGACATGTTTACACACAGCTCAAATGATGACTAAAAACCATTGAGATCTAATTATTATCATTATTATTAAATCCTAAAGTAATTAGTATATTATTATTTTAGGGTGTAAAATTCATGATAATTATTGGATCTCTATGATGTCAGTCATCATTTGAGCTGTGGGTAAACATGGCAGCTGGAGGACTCCTTCTAAAGCTGTTCCCAGATACTCTTAACCTCATTAAATAAATAACACTTTTTTTTCAAAAATACTTACATAGAAATATTTTTAAAGTATTTTTGTACAACTAGAAAGATTAATGTAAAAATATCTTATATTATTGTATACAAACCAAATTTTTTGTTTCAATACCACAACAAAAAGATATTCAGAAGTTTTGTCAAATTCAATTTGATTCAGTCATTTCAAATGTGCCCAAATTTATTTTAGTTGAGTTGAAATGATAAAGGGGAACAAGATAAACTCTCATAAAGGTCATGTTAGAGACAAATCATGTCATCTTCCTGAAAATGTTAACTTGGCACAGAATCTATGATTTTACACAAATATCTTTGATAGGAACACACTGAAAAAAAATGTGAAGTTTACACAAATTTATGATACGCACCTGGATGATCAAAATTATATTTTCCTTTGGCAGCTTTTTTCTTCTCTTCACTTGTCAATTCTTTATAAAAGCTATCTTGACTAATGCAGACGACTTGGCGCTGTTGATGATCTACTGAATATTGACCGACTTTGCCCATAATTTTTTCACACACTGTAGACTGAAAATTAAATTTTATAAAGTCTTACAATATTCTGAGGTATCTACACCAAAATAGATAGTTCAAATAATGATATACTTTAGGTAGACCTTATTCCGCATCAAAGTAAAATTTCAGAACACAAATACTCTGCATTAATTCTGTTACCGCTACATAAAATTCAATTAAAAATATGAATTAATGAGTACACATTCAGTAATAAGTATTTTTTAGAGGTTGATATGTAGTTAGTTAAATAAAAAAAAATTAAGAAAAAATTACTCAAATAGATTCACAGGGATTTGAACTTGACTAAACATCACTTTTCTAACCATGTCCTTTTTGGGTAATTCCATTCCTTTGCATTTAAAAATTTCTAAAAAAATTATTAATTGTTTTTGATTTACTGCAAATGCATAATTTGTTTTTTTATGACTGAATTTATGGCTAAAAAAATTAGAATGGAAAAATAATAGACAGCTATAGAAAAGTCAATGGGGCTTGACAACGTTTCCGAGAACCATAAATTATTATTATAACTTGAGATGGAAAATTCCCGGAAATTTTGGGAAGGCGGAAAAAAACCGGGTTTTTTCCGGAAAAATTGGAAAAGTCTGAAAATTTGACCTTTTTGCTTAGAAAAGAGCGGTTTTTGAATACATATTTTTTAAGAAGCTAAATAATCATTCATTGTATAAAAAATCATTAGTCATTATATTATAAGTCATTAAATCATTAAAAATTAATTAAAAATAATTCTTCCGAAATAAAAATATGCAGTATTTTACGAGTAATTTTAAAACTAAAAAAAACTACAGTTTTATAACTATATAATAATATATGCAATATAAATATAAAGCATGTGATTGTAATAAATAACATTAATGTAATATTTATCTATTTAACATAAAGTACTTTTGATAAATTAATTTTGTAATTTGTAACAAATAACAGATGTTTGCTATAATATCTAACAACAATATACATAATTGATCCCAACCTTTTGCACATAATCATAATCATGTTTTCTTAGAAAGGTTGAGAAGTTTTATACATTCTGCCAATTTTAAAAATAATGTTGAAGTCATCATATAAAAAAATTAAAAAATTGTTCATTGTTATGTTTAAATATTTTTGGAACTTATTTTTCTTATTTAATTTTCATGATATTAATGTGTTCATTGTTCAATAAATACTCATACACCAAAAATATTTTTTTAAGCAACCCAGTAAAAAGCCTCAATAATCCCAAACTTTGAAATCTGATCTAATTTTTTTTCAATTCAGATAAAGCAGAGAAACTTGAAGAAGTATTAGTAAGTCATTTCATATGCTTATGATCGTCAGACAATCTGATTTAATGGTTAAAATATTTTTAAAGTGCTGCATTTTGTAATTAATATATAAGAATACCAAATTTAAATTTCTTCTAATCCTAATTTGTATTATTGATATTAATTTGCATTGCATAATTATTTTTGTTTTTAGAGAGTAAAATAAATAACACTTGGAGGTTAAAATAATTTATCTTGCAGCTTACTTTTTCCAAATTTGTGTTTTCATGTGAAATATTGAGTATAAAAAATATCAAATGAGAAAACATTAGAATATGAATGTAGAAAATTTTTTAAATGCATACAAACTTTAAAATTTTCAATTTTTCCCGAGTGGAATCCAACTTTTTTTGGAAAAAATGCTTATTATATGGTTAAAACTTAATTCTAAAGTACTTTATTGTATAAGATTATCATCGAAATAATCTTTTAATTGATATTGGTTATAAAATATATAAAAATCGGTTATGAAATATAACCTAAATAAAGTATTTTAAATTGACATTTTCAATTTTTCCGGAAAGAAATAAACCCTTCGGAAAAAAACAGGAAAAAAAACGTTTTTTTTCCCTAAGTTTCCGTTTTTTTTCCGGCCATTCCCATCTCTAATTATAACAAGTAAATGTCTTGTCATTCAGATTTTATTAGCAACATTTTAATCAAAAATTCAAATAATTAAAAGCATTTTGTCTAGTTGGTAATGATTAAATTGTTTTACAGTTCAATGTTTGGATACTTTCTGTCATTTTCTATAAAACTAAGTGCGTGTGAACAGTTTTTCGGCTATACACTCTCAGAATGAGCTGAATGTTTAACAGGTTGATACGGAAGTAAAAACCTCGGCTCAAGTTCCGATTACCAGATTATTCCCCAGAGGAGCGTTAATTGCCAATATCTAGCAACCCACATAAGAGCAAGCCAAATACCATAGGCGCTGACTCCACAGGGTTTGAGGGGGCTTGAGCCCCTCCTCAATGTTGAAAGAAGGGGGGGCTAAGCCCCTCAATATTTTTCGTAAAAATCTACCAATTTTTTATCATGAGCTCTGTGCCGTTGATTTTTAAAAGCGGTATAAATCCACTTTCATACTTCTCGATAGGTTTTTAATTTTTTGTGTTCGATTAAATTTAAAAAAATAATATTGCGATGCTTTTTATTTGAATTTTTTACAGCAGTGGTTTACAGAACTTCGAGAGTCCCCAGCACCTTCCTAGGGGGTCTGCGAGTTCCCTTTTGAAAGTTTCAAAATAAATAACGAGTTTTAAGAGATAAATTTCAAAAATATTCTCGAAATTTTGACGTCTCTAGTTGTAATATTTTCCTAAGAAATTCTATGTTTTACACACAAGGAACTTCTCTCTTTTGGTGTAAAAAAGCCATCCGCCCGGGCGCGATTTTTCCACAACACGGCCCTGAGTACCTTCACAATATGTAACTAACCTTCGTCACTCTCTCTCGCCCGGAAAGTTCCATATTATAAACTCCCCCCGAAAAATAGATCATGTATAAAAAAGGAGCCAGATTACTTTACGGTCCCGCTACTTGACTTATGATTTCGGCCCTCGAGTACTTGGAAGTTGAAAACTCCTAGACTAAAATTACCTTTCCAGATGCAGTTCCTCCAGCCACTCCTATTAGAAAAGGGCTTTTCGCATCGAATCCATTGTAAACTTTAACACCATTTGAGTTCGTATGGAAAGCCATAAGTGTGATGAAAAATAAAACAAGATTATTATAACATTAGAATATTGCCCTTATTCAATCATGCGCAGCACCACATAACACAAGAACAAAACCAAAACAAATGAAAATTGGGAAGTGAAATGACATGAGCAACTCAAAATAAAGTTAAAGTTGTTTCTAAACTAATTTGTTGTATCAGCCTTAACTGCCCAAAAGTATCTCTACACAAGAGGCTCCTAACAACTACCAAAATGGGAGTCTTGAGGGTCCTCCCCCAGAAATTTAAGTCAATATCCCCACTTTTTCAACTCGTTGTGTTACACCTCATCTGAATTTCGGGTATAGATTTTTTGCGTTTTGACATAAGGGAACATACCCATACTACGTAACCCATTTTTTGCCATTTTTGACCCCCCTCCCCCCCTTGGTGACCATCCGTAGTATATGCCCAGACCCCCCCCTCCCCCTCTAGTTTTCACGTAGTAATTCATAAATACGGTTTGCCATCATTTTTTGAAAACAGAAGGTTTAAAAATATTAATTTTGCTTAATTTGTCTAATTTTAATAATTAATTTGGCTTAATTAGTCTTAATTTGGCAAATTTCAATAATTAATTTGGCTTAATTTTGTCGTATTGACTAGAAGAAATTGACTACGTGACGAAACCCTAAGCCTCCCCCCTGTGACCGAGCGTGGTATTTTGAAGACCCCCCTCCCTCCCCTGAATGGGTCACGTAGTATGGGTACGTTCCCTAAGTAAAATATAGTTGTAATAAAAGGGTCACAAGTGCAAAGGGGGTCCTCCCCCAGAAATGTTTTTAAAAATTTTACCGTAAATTAACAGGATTTTAACTCATTTTGGTGTATAAAATGTCATTATGTAGAGTAGGGTGTATCGAAAAAAACTTTTTTTCGATTTTGATGACGTAATAGTGCGGAAAAGTTGTCTAAGGTGCCAGAGAGTACCTGTGAATTTTTTCAGAATTTTTGGATAATTTCTTAAGGTGCCACATTGGCCCTGAAGTTCCCCATGTTAATCCAATGGGGCGCGCCGCCAAAAAGGCCGAAAATCGGTTTTTCGCCCCTCATTTCTACCCTAATCACATGACTAATGTCTCGTCTCGAGTTATGGACTCTATATGATGTATGCTACCCGAAACAACTTGAATAATAACTTTAATCTCTATATTATGTTGATTGTGGGCTCTGATTTGAACGAGAAAATACGCGATTTTCGACGAAATTTGAGCATACAAAAAAACGTAATATAGATATTTAGGCTATTATTCAAGTTTTGTCGGATAGTCTAGATCATATAGAGTGCATATGCATAATTCGAGACGAGGCATTCGTCGTGTGATTAGGGTAGAAATGAGGGGCGAAAAACCGATTTTCGGCCTTTTTGGCGGCGCGCCCCATTGGATTAACATGGGGAACTTCAGGGCCAATGTGGCACCTTAAGAAATTATCCAAAAATTCTGAAAAAATTCACAGGTACTCTCTGGCACCTGACAACTTTTCCGCACTATTACGTCATCAAAATCGAAAAAAAGTTTTTTTCGATACACCCTAATGTAGAGTAAAGCATATCATTTTTGGGGGGAGGGATGCCATGAGCCTCCTAGCCCCCCGGATCCGCTAGAGGGGATAAAGCTCCTTAAATTGTGAACGGACGGGGCTAAAACTCAAAGGCCCCTTCCCCTTTAAACTGTGAATCGAATCTGCAAAAACTCAAGTAGGAGGCTATAAAAGCTTTTTAAAATATCGCAAGGAGGATAAAGCTCATTGTGTTCTATTTAAATTGTGAATCGAATCTGTAAAAATGTAGGGGGGGCTAAAGATTTTGTAGTGGTTAAAGCTGATTACAATTTTTTTTAAGTTATGTATTTTATCTTTATAAAAGAGCAGAGAGGGCTAAAGCTCATCTTCTATGTTGGAGGGGGCTAATAGCTCATCAAGTTGATGTGAACCATATACAGTAAACTCTCGTTAGTGCGCCCCTGCTTAGTGCGACGTCCCGCATATTCCGACGTTTTTCTCCGGTCCCTGGTACCAATAGGCCTTTTTATCATTAAAAACTATCCGCTTATAGCGCCCCCACTTATTACGACTTCCCGCATATTTCGACGATTTTCTCCAGTCCCCCGAAGAAAAATCCCGGTTTTGCGTCGTCGAGTTCCTTTCAAATTATGTATGAGCTGCAGAACCGTTGAAAACGCGAGTAGAACTGGTTTTTCCCCACCGCTCCCCTTTTTCCCGGAATGGCCCCCCGTGTCGCCCTAAAAAACACGGATGACCAGTGTCTTGCAGGGCACGTGGGTTGTCCTGTGACAAAAAATCAGAACACTCCCTGAATTTCTTGTAAATTCTCCCCCTCTCCTCTAATTTGACTTCCGCATTCCATAGCTCAGTGTTCAGTCCACTGTTGTGTAAGTTCAGATACCGTATTCAGTATCGGCAACCGTACCGTATACCGTATTCGGCAAGTTTAAAATGGCAAGTTCTTCTGGAAGTAAAAGGATAGCTTGGAGTTTCGATGATAAATTTTGAAGATAATCAAGCTTTATGACGAGAAGAAAGGTGTTATGAATAAGCAGCAATTTGCAAATGAACAGGCATTGCCTGTTTCTTCCTTGAAAACAATCTTTTAAAAACGTGTGATTTTAGTGATAAAATTCCGTTTAAAAGGTTAGGTAAGATTTAGGTATTACGGGTTTTAGGTACATCGCCGAAACGGTGTTTTATGGAATTCCGCATATAGCGTCGTCGTCGTACCGCTTATTACGACGTTTTCACAAATCCCCTTGAACGGCGTACGAAGGGGACTTTGTAGGGGCTAAAGCTCATGGACCTCTAAATTATCAATTTAATATACAAATACACATGTGCTAAATTATCATGAAATGAGATGTTTTATAGGGGGCTAAAGCTCACTGAATCCTTTTAAATTGCAAAATAATTCTACAAACATGCAGGGGCACTTAACTTGAAACACTTAAAATAGTGAATTCAGTCTACAAAAATGAAGAGTAGAAACCCACTTTCCCCTAATTGTGCATTGATATTCTACAAATTTTCAGGGGCTAATGATTGAAATAAAGCTCTTTGGACCGTTTGAAATGTGAAACAGCTACAAAATTTTTTTTGAAAAGCTTTCGAAAAACTTCAATTTTATCTATTGTGAACTTAAGTCCCATAGATCCGCCACAGACATCATCCATGGAAAAATTACCTTCCCCCCGTCTAAATTAAAACTGATTTTTAGTATGCCATTTTTGGAGGTCATTCCCAAGTGAAAACCGTTGAAAAACCAAATGTTTTAATTTTTTACCACTTTGACCCTTTTAGATTTACTTGACTATAATGGGATAGCTACCGATTACTGTGTGTAGTTAAATTTGTTTTTATGATGAACACAAATGTATATCATGGGGTCCCGTTTTTGCGTAGTATGCCTACTATAGTAAATTTTCTAAATTGGTTCCAATAAAAAAAGTACATTTTTTCACATAATTTTATCCTCTCAGACTAACTCCCCGTTATGCCTATGAATTAACTAAAATGTTGTAGTTAAGTCATTATTTAACAAAAATAAAGATAAAATTTCTTTTGTATGCTCAATAGGGTGGAGCGAAAAAAGTTTTTTTTTGGAAATTGAAAACGCCTGAGGTGTAAATAGGTGCCATTTCCGATAAAACTTAAAAATTCAAAACTTGAGTTCGATCAATTAATATCTTCAGGTTCCACAACCACATTCACGTTGAAGTTTCGAAGTTTCATCAAATTTTACGTAAAAATGGTTATAAATGATTCCCACACAATTTTAGCGCCATTTTCAAAACATAGCTGGTTGATTTTATATTCTTAGGATTTCAAACAATATATTAAGACCTTCCATGGACCTGAAATGGAGGCAATTTCCAATTTTTCAAGCCTGAAATAAGGGCGCATGCCATTAAAATAGGAAAGCGACCGAAAAACAAATTTGTAACATCCTTGCCAAATAGGGCTCAAAAGTTGCGTTTTACCCTGCTTATTCTTGGAAAAATAATGAAAAAATTCGTAAAAAATAATTTAGGTGTGTTTTGGCCCTAGAATTTGAGATAAAGGATCTTTAGCATAGCGTAAAATGGAAAAAGTCTTAATCAATCAAATTAAAGTTTTAAATGTTCTAAAAGCTTATAGTTGCCTTAATTTGATGTCTTAATCGTCAAAAAAGTATGTATAAGGGTATGGCACTGTGACTTATTGAGCTAAGCAGTTACGGCATACAGCTTAGAATCGCCAAATGAGAGAAAAATTAATTTTTTAATCTTATTTATATTTACTTTTTCAGATAATAGTAATAAAATTACTCATAATATATCCTAAATTTCCCCTAATTATATCTAACACAAATCATAACCTTTTATTTGACATTTCGTCGCGTTTTTTCGTCCGTTTTCTGCAAAAATATCAACCTGAGTGTTTTAGAAGAATTTTATGTAAACAAGAATGTGTATTACAGATTACATAAAATATTTTAATTTAAATTTTGGGATTTTTTAGTTTTTTCATTCAAATTTGCATTTTTAGGCTGCTAACTTGATTTTAAAAAAATTAATAATGAACTAAAAAGTATTATTGACTATTAAGATATCAAAGTAAGGTAACAATAAGCTTTTAGAACATTTAAAACTTGAATTTTATTAAGACTTTTCCCATTATACGCTATGCAAAAGATCCTTATTTTCAAATTCTAGGGCCAAAACACACCTAAATTATTTTTTACGAAATTTTTTTATTATTTTTCCATGTATAAACAGGGTAAGACGCAACTTTTGAGCCCTATTTAGCAAGGATATTACAAAATTTGTTTTTCGGTCGCTTTCCTATTTTAATGGCATGCGCCCTTATTTCAGGCTTGAAAAATAGGAAATTGC
This sequence comes from Tetragnatha versicolor, assembly GCA_024610705.1. Taxonomy (NCBI): domain Eukaryota; kingdom Metazoa; phylum Arthropoda; class Arachnida; order Araneae; family Tetragnathidae; genus Tetragnatha; species Tetragnatha versicolor. Next base: position 46,460,255 of record JANDEH010000007.1, read on the forward strand.
CTCCATTTCAGGTCCATGGAAGGTCTTAATATATTGTTTGAAATCCTAAGAATATAAACTCAACCAGCTATGTTTTGAAAATGGCGCTAAAATTGTGTGGGAATCATTTATAACCATTTTTACGTAAAATTTGATGAAATTTCAAAACTTCAACGTGAATGTGGAACCTGAAGATATTAATTGATCGAACTCAAGTTTTGAATTTTTAAGTTTTATTGTAAATGGCTCCTATTTACACCTCAGGCGTTTTCAATTTCCAAAAAAAAGGTTTTTCGCTCCACCCTAATGCTCAATCCATAAAAGGTTAAAGTCATGGATAAAACTTGAATAAAAATTTATTGACAAGATTCAAGAGAAACAGGTTGGTAGTTTAAAATTTTTCATCTAATATAACTGCATAGTAAAAAGCAATTTGACAAATTACATTTTTTCTTTTTACTTACATATATTATTATACATACGTTATACGTATATTAACACTGACTGCTCAAGATCAGCCAAAACTTCATAATCAATATAAAAAGGAATTTTTTTATTAATATTCCTTCAAGATAAATTGGGTGAATTAATAAAGGACAAAAGTTTTAGGGGGACCTTTAGAATAGAAATCCACTATCTTCATGTTAGCTTAGAAAAAATAATTACCCGATTTATCACATTGCTCGTAACATAAAAATTGGAACTTAGTGACAAACTTTTTTCCAAGACAAAAAGTGGTTTAAAAAAGTGCCCTGTAGTAAACAGTAGTATATAAGGGATCTTTGATGATATAAGAGCATAATACACTGCTTAAAACAATAAAAGGATATTAGTGGTTTTGATACATATTGACAAGCAAATAAAAAATTTGCATGGGTTTAAGCATTTCTTCATAAACTCGGGGTTATTTTAAAGCTAAATCCATGCAGTTATCAAAATCAAATTATTTTACTTTTCTTGATCGAAATTGGAAAACGCTTATTTTGTGTAGTAATAAAAAAAGGGGAAAAATCTATCAACACTGAATTGAAAACCCATTTCGCTTGGGGTATGGTTTCTCCTGATTTAAAACAACGTTGTGGATCTATTTGTCACCACTCACCAGGTTTGCTTGAATATTTATGAGGGGCTGGGGTATTTTCTCCAACTCCCCTTTTAAAGCATTTTCAGCACTTGAACTCGTTGGAAGGTATTGTAAGGGCAGTATTTCATTTCTCAAGCATGTCCTAGACTTGTTCTATTGGATTCATGTCGAGAGAACGTGCTGATTGATTCCATTCTTCCGATTTCTCCATTTTGAAGGAAATCATTTACTAAGGTATTACTATGTTTCCTGCAATTACCATCCCTTAAAGTTAAATTATGACCGATTTCTCCTGCATGAGGGACCACCAGATGTGTAAGGATATTGACCTTATTACCCTGAACCATCAGAAACGGTACCTTAGGATGTGGGGGGGGTCTTCATTCCAAAGATAGAGATGGTGCTCTATTCTATATCATCACTCCAAATCCAACTCCCTCATGCACAAAAATTGGGTTATTTGTGTTCCTTGTACCTTCCAGATAAAAATTGGATGTTATTAGGATGAACTGAGAGTGGAATAAAGACCCCCCACACACGTACATCCTAAGGAACTGTTTCTGGTGATTTAAAGTAATAAGGACAATATCCTATTATCTTTACACATCTGGCTGTCCCTCATGCAGGAGAAATCGGTCATAATTTAACTTTAAGAGATGGCAATTGAAAACATTCTGCTACCTTAATGAATGATTTCCTTCAAGATGAAGAAATAGCAAGAATCGGATCGATCAGCACATTCTCTCGACATGAATCCAATAGAACAAGTCTAGGACATGCTTGAGAAATAAATAGCTGCCCTTCCAATAAGTTCAAGTGCTGGGACCCCGAGGTTATGAAAAATGCTTGAACCCCTGTAAATTTTTTTATTTGCTTGGCAATATGTGTCAAAACCACCAATATCCTTTAACTGTTTTGAGCAGTGTAGAAGCAAGAACTCATGGCAAGGTCTTGAATGAGGACGATGGTTTATAGTTATTAGACCATTTTAAGAGAACTTTTTGAAAAATGTGTTGATCCCATTCAAATGAGAAAAGCTTCCAACAACTAAGCTCTTAATTAAAAAACAATTTCACTCAATAAACTATTCAATATGAAGGGGCAAGTAGAAGGAGGCATAAGCTTTTTCTTCTATTATACAGGGTGTCCCATAAATAATGGGTCACACTTCTAGGGGGGATAGTAGACACCTAGACGAGTCAGAATCATATAGGATTTGGGGGTCCCAGGGAGTTAAAAATGGAGCGACACCCCAAAAAAATTATTGAAAAATTCAATTTGTAGAAGAACTACTATTGGTAAAAATTTAAATATGGCCTCAAAAATTGTGGTTTAATATGATCTTTAAAATTATCTCAAAAGTCTTCACTTTAAAATTTGTTTTATTATGAAAAAAGTTAAAAAACCACAAAAAAATGTGAAAATTCTGCCAAAACCTCATTTTGTGTTTCGAAATCCTTTCTTTTAATTTTATAATCTGAAAGATCATAGTTATAAACCCTTAAGTCCAAAGTTTCACGTAAAAACCATCAATATTAAACGCTTGAGATCCTGTTAAAGTTCGTTTTTTGCGTGCGCGAACTGGTTTCCTATAGCCGTTTTCAAAACGGCAGTTACACTGTAAAAAAACTGTAGAAAAACAGAAATTTCAATAACAGTGACTTTATGTTTACAGAGATATTCTGTCATGTAACATTCCCACCGCACTTCTATTTATTTTATGTAAAATAACAGCTTTTACCTAGTTTTTTAGCTTATCTGTACTTAAACAGAAACTTACTGCATTGAAAACCAATACAGCTATTGGCAACGGTATACTGAATCTTCTTTGGTTCAGTGGATAGCGTGCGTGCTTAGCATGCGGTAGGTCGCGGGTTCTATTCCCGGATATCAATTAATTAAAATTAAAAAAAACTCTACTAAAATAAGTGCATGCGCACAAGCAGAAAATTACTGAGAGGCAACAGAAAATCTGAAACAGAAATGACAGAAAGTTCCTTTTTACAGCATTTACCTGTAGGTTACAGCTTTTTTCTGTTTACAGGATTTTTCAACCTACAGATTTTTTCTGGCAACTTTTGCTGCCAGAAATTTTCTGTTTTTTTGCAGGATTATTTTTTACAGTGTAGCGGACGCAAAAAACGGACTTCAACCATGCTTTAACAGGCTCTCAAGCATTTAATATTGATGTTTTTTACATGACACTTTGGACTTAAGGGTTTTCGACTATGATCTTTCAGATTATAAAATCAAAAGAAAGGATTTCGAAACAAAAAATGAGGTTTTGGCAGAATTTTCAATTTTTTTGTGGTTTTTTAACTTTTTTCATAATAAAACAAATTTTAAAGTGAAGACTTTTGAGATCATATTAAACCACAATTTTTGAGACCGTATTTAAATTTTTACCAATAGTAGTTCTTCTACAACTTGAATTTTTCAATAATTTTTTGGGGTGTCGCTCTATTTTTAACTCCCTGGGATTTGGTCTGGGACCCCCAAATCCTATGTCAGAGTTTCTCAAACTGTGGGTCGCGACCCACTGGTGGGTCGCCAGTCAGTTTTTGGTGGGTCGCGAGAAGATTTTTAATTTTTCACAAACGGTGTTATTGACTTTTGAATTATAAAACAATTAGTTGAACTTTTGAAATTATCAAATTACCATACTGTAGTAAAAAGAATAAAAATTTGAGGAAAAACTACACTACTTGGAGTGGAACGGAAAAGGCAATTAATGTAAATACGTACTATGTGTGTCACTTTAATGTGCCGATGATGCAAATCTAGTCGGTTATTCAAATAAGATTTGAAAAAAATATTGAGTGTTTCTCCCGATCCACACTGGGGGAGGTCAATGCAAATTTTAAGAATTTTCTTGGGAAATGATGCAACTGATGTAATTTATCCCATATTGCTAAAAAACAAGTTAAAACCATGTTTTTAAGGGACAAATTTTAAATTTTGCTGGGGGAGTACCCCAGACCCCCTTTTAGGGGGGACTGTAGGGATCATTGTCAGACCACAATTAAACTATTTCATACCCATGTAACTAAATAGTTGGTGAACACCCCCCAGTCAGAGAAGTTAAAATTCTGTGGGGAGGGGGCATGAGATAATTATCTTAGTTCAGTTAATTATAAATAACTGAAGTCGGTGGGTCGCGTTAGATTTTGTTTCTCAAAAGTGGGTCGCGATGTTAAAAACTTTGAGAACCCCTGTCCTATGTGATTCTGACTCGTCTAGGTTTGAAGTGTGACCCTATTTATGGGACACCCTGTATACAGGGTGTTCCAACAAACGTTTTCTTGTGTGGAGTGCATAAAAAATGTCCAGAGAACTATACCTCTAGAACAGTGTTTCAATATGATTTTCTAGGGGGCAATTTGAAAATACTCAACCAATGCCCCCCCCTAGATGGAGCATGGATAACCAGAATCAATTGACTTTCCAAGAAGGATTTTTGAGAAAAAATTAGACGGGGGGGGCATGGAAAATTTTGAAAGCCTTTGGTGGGACATGGACTGAAAAAGGTTGGGAAACACTGCTCTAGAACAACATAAGGCTTTAGAGAAACGTGTTGTCATCCTAATAAAAAGTATATGAACGTCATGAACTGATAATAGGGTCATAAAGGAAGTATGTGAGCACAAAAAAGTGTACTTAGGCATTGGTGTAGCCAGACTGGGGGACATGGGCTAAATTTGTTCTATGGTAAAAAAAAATTCTGACTTTAAGGGGGGTTATATCTCTAAATTCATGGTTCGTACAGAAGTTTGAAGAGTAAAATTAAGCACTTTTTAAGGACTTTCTAAAGATTTTTGAGAAATTTTAAGGACCTACTTGCATGTCATTTCAAACTGTCAATAAAATATTTTCAATGAGTTTTCAAGAATATTTGAGTATATTTTTGTCTTTTAAATAGGAATAACCTAATGAGCTTACATATTATGTATTAACTAACATTGTATAATTAATTACTGCAAAAAAAGTTTTTAAAATGGTTAAAGATGACTAAATGTTAACACATTTTTTCTGTATTTTTATTTTTGACATTTTCAGAAACTCTTCTGTAACCTTCTTTTTCAATTTATAAAGGATTGAAAGAACATTTACTTGAGTTTAGTTCCTTGAGTGAAATGCACTAGTTGAAATTAAAATTATTGAAGAAAAATTTGTATCACACATTTGATGGTATCACAAGAAAATTTGATTGTTTCTGCTACAAATAAGCACTTATTAATGACTCATGTTTTGAGATAAAAAAACTAAGCACCATATTAAAAAATTAAGTACTTTTTAAGCACTTTATAAGGGCCTTATATACTAATACAAAAAGTAAGCACTTTTTAAGGTTTTTAAGCACTGTACGAACCATGAAATTCATCTCCCAAGCTACACCATTGCTTGTAGAGGAAGGAGGTACATGTTACAGGCAAAGTGATTAATTGGGCAAAATTAATAATGCCCAGAGTGGAGGTGGGCAAAGTGATAAATATCATTGATAAATGCTATTGAATTTATCACATTGCCCTCCTCCACTTTGGGCATTATAATGCTCGATTTATCACATTGCACGTAACAAATATATAGGAACTTTGTGGCAAACTTTTTTCCTAGATAAAAAGTGGTTTAAAAAAGTGCCCTGATAAAAAGTGGTTTCTTTTTTAATTTTATTGACTTGTTATTTGAAAAAAACATGCCTATTATTTTAAAATGTATTCACTCTATTAACAGTTTTTTACTCTACAGTAACCAAAATTATCACAAATAAAAATATCACCTTAATAATCATCAAGGCCAATTACACACCTCCTTATACATACCCTTTTATATGTGATAAGATAATAGAGCTCTAGGGGTTAAATGCAATGTATTTACTACGCTAATACCCTGCTATTCCAATCTTTCAAGAAATAAAACACAAAGTTTGTCGTAAGTGAAAATGCTACAAGTAAAGCATTTTTAGAAAACTGATAAATACTAGAAATCTACTACAATTATGTATTTTTCCATAAATTTTTAATATAATTCCATAACCTTAAATAAAAAAGATAATAAAGTATAGTGTATTGCAGAGTACTCTTCTAGACATTACAAGATAAGAAAGATAATTTTACATCATGAAAATTGATTAATTTCAGTTTTTATAAAAATCTAATAGGAGTGATGAATCCACTATAGATCTCTGGTAAGATTTTCAACTCTTAAAATTTTTTAATATGTACACAATAGAGTAAATAATTATTTCAGTAAGAAACAAAAGAAATTCAAAGTAAGAAAAGAAATATAAAATATACAGAGAAGTACAAAAAAATTCTATGTGTTTTAGAAAGCATATCACACAGTTGAAAGGGCATCAGTATTTTCTCCTTGAACACAAAACAATTAGCAAATCTTGTAGAAGTCACAGAAGAAAACATTTGTCCTATTTTAACTTTTAGAAGAATCAAGATGACATAATTTTCCGACTCGAATTTGTCAAGCAGATAATATAAGCCTCCAAAGTTGGAAACATATTTACGATACGAGACGATAAGTTTTACAGTACATTCATTTAAAAAATTAATTTTTTATCTGCTCTAAAGTGACCTCAAAGGTATTTAAATTTAAGAGTGGTGAAAACAAATGTATAGTTAAAAAATCGGGAAAACCTTTAAGCATAGCAAGAAATAAAACTAACAAATCAGAAAACTAGATTTATCAGAAATTAAAGTGCTTGCAACAAGTAACTAACTCCAATGAAAAGCTGTTGGAGTTTGCTCATTGTAGCTACAAACACCTCATTTTTGAAAAGTGGTGCATATTTCTAACAAGAAATAGGTTATAACAACTAGGTAGGTTAACCTATTAGGTCCTCACTGGCTTAACCAGCTTATTCCCAGTTGGTCTGAGTGAGATTTATGAGGGATTCTAAATGTATTTATTTGTGTATTTCTTTAAAAAATAGTAATATTTGTTAATTTTTTTTCTTAATTACTATATTTAGATAGTTACATTTTTTTTAAATATGTAGTAAATAAAAATGTTGTTTAAGCATTATCGATTTAATGAAGTTGTAAATTAGTAAATACAAATTATTTTCATTTAAAAAAATTAAGCTGCAGTGCAAATTTAATAAGTATTTTTTGTGGTTATATAGTCTAAGATATGAAATATGAGATGCAACAGCAATGCTCGTTAAGTCTTAATAAGATGGGTTGAAATTGAAGCAATGATGGCTAGCAAATCCTTGTGTAAGTAGTAAAAAATGTGAATGTTCTTTGCAAATAATTATTAAAGCTAATTTGAATTTTATGAAGGGGCAAATTTTAGAGGGGGAATTTTGTGAAATGCCGCGCACAGCAAAAGGGACCCAATTTTTGCCTGGATTGACCCCTGTAAGATACAAAATTTAATCTTCAATTTGTGTACTATAAGCAGGCCAGACAAGAGGGAGGCGTGTGATCTGGGAGGTCTTTGTATTGAATATTTGTGAGATATTTTAAATATTTTAGCAATTAATTAACAAGAAAGTCCAAAATGAGTGATTTTTGGTATTAGAGAGAGGGTTCAATTGCCAAAAATGTTCAGGGGGAGTACTGTGACAATTACAGGGGATTTGCTTGGCCTCAGCAAATTTTAATAGATTAAGAGTCGGTCAGCTAGCCACAAATTAATACACTGAACTTCTTTGTTTAGGATATCTTTAACTACAGGAGATACATCTAGTGAGTTTTAACCTTTCTCAGTAGTTTTGTCGATACAAGTGATGCTATTAGAATTAACATTTAATACTCCATTTTACACTCTCCATCACCAAACATGTTTATCTTGAGTAGTAAACCCCTGCAGTTGATAACTTGGAATTCTTGGCCAAGTGGTTGACCAATACATTTGGCAGATTAACGATCTTCAAGGAGTGAGAAGCTGTAGATGCGGCCAGCCGAGATTAACCTCCAAGACTAAAAAAAAAGAGCAGAACTATGATTTTTCTTCTCCTGCTTAAACAAAATCTTTCCCCAGATGGCACAGTAATAAAAGGTCTGATAAAATGCCAACAAAAAAGAATGGGTGTTCAATGTAGATGCTGTTGACTCAATGTAAATGTTGATTGTATGAGCAGAAGCCAAGAACTTTCTCACAGTTTGTCTTCAGGCCATGGAATATATGCATTCATCAAGTGAGTTTGGTAAAGATACTAAGCAAAAGAACAATATTAATTTGTTCTGAGTAAAGTAGTAAAGAAAGTAGATAATGAGGTGGAACTAGCACAAACTACATGTAAGAATGTAGAGGCCAGCAGTCTAATTATTTTCACATCAAACAACAGCATAACAAGAATAGATTTAATATCAGTGTATCCCATAAGCAATTCCATATTCTTACTAGAGTTGAAAGGTTCCACATTTCCCACTTTATCATTTCTAAATAGTTATAATCCAATTTTATGTAAGCTTAGTAGCAGTGGGTTGTGGTCAGCATGTCTGGTTTTGAGTTGTACTGCCCCAGGTTTGATTCCTTGCAGCCCTGCTAGGTCATGGTTCAACTCTCCCTTCATCCCTCCAGGGTCCACAAATGAACACTAAATTTGTTTGGGGAATCAACTAGAGATCCAGCAACGATCAAGCTCCTCGGCCTGGAGACAAGCTATGTGAGTAGGTCCAAACTCTAATGAAATGGAGATGGGCACCGCCTGATAAGCCGATTGGCCTGGGCAGAATTATATTCAAGTTAATTCATTCAGTTTCTTCATTTAAAAGGAAGCTTTGTAAATAAACTAATAAAAAAAGAATCCATTTGATTTTTTGCTGGGCAAACTTTTTTTTTCAATCTGCTGTAGCTGGGGAAATGTTGCTGCAGCCATGTCCCACATAAAGGATATCCCTTGTAGTTATCTTGCTATCCCTTTGAAATTGAGGTTCTCATATCATTTATTGTTGAATAATGATTTATTAAGGACTGGATATTAAGACAGAAAAATTTAAATCGATAATGTTAATCATAAGTATATGAAATTCTTCCGAGTACCTTAATAGAAAAAGGAACTATAGCTCATTTTTGAGAAGACAGCATTTCAACCACAACCATCAAGGACTGGAATGCAACCCAAACGATCGCTAAATAGAAATTGAAGCTTGAGATGATTTCTTTTATGAATTCCCTATTCTTGCACTCATAAGGAGGTCATCTGTAAGTTGATGGAATAATTTCTAACAGCAAGGAGACAGCAAAAACATTGCTTAAAGAATTTTTCAACTACAAAAAAAATCTTAAAGGGCCTTGCTTCTTCAATAAACCCTCCTTTAATCAAGCACTTTTCTTCACATGACAGGATTAATTCTTTAGACTAGCTAGGATGCTGGCAGGAAATGCCTGGGGGCTTTTGACAGGGCACCTGGTGCCTCTAAATCCAGGAGCTTGAGAAGCTTCCATGTTAAAATAAAAATTTAAGGTTGTTGGACAATTGGAATACTTCAAAGCCTTGTGACCAATTTAGTTAGACACACAAGAGATGTTTCATTTATTACCTTCTGACCTGTATAACCTTTTTTACCCTTTGTATCTTCAATACTTGAATCATATAATACCTTGAATAGCCAAATGATGAGTTGATCTCAAACGAAGTTTTCTTTTACAAAGAATATGGAGGCCAAATCCAATAATTCCATCAAAATTTATTGCAGTAACAGTTTTATGCAATTAGTATATTTATAGAAAGAAATCCTACAGAAATTGGGAAAGTATTCACTATACAAATGGTGATATTTTACTTACAACTATTTAGAACTTACAATGTGTTTTGCTAATAAGGTGAAAAGAGAAAAACAAGCAATTCACATGCTGCTTCACAAATATATTGAATTGTAATATTTCAAAAGAAAACCATTTTAAAACATATTTAACAAAATAATTACATTTTTGGCAATGCACACAAATTATCCCAAAGCTTTTAATTTTTTAAGAAAATCCTTATCTTTATTAGTTTCGGTAAGTGTTCAGTGTTGATGCTGATCTTTTAATTCAGAGCTTAAAAATAAAGGAAATGTAACTGTTAAGATAATATTAGTTTAGGGATTCAATTCGGTTAACTGTCCCGTTAAATATTGCCGAGCTGTTTTTAACAAGGAATTTTCATATATCCCGATATTTTTATGGTTCCCATTGACATAACTATATTTTAAAAGATAAGTTCCCAATTTTCAGAAAATATTTTTAACTTTTAATGTCTAAAAAGCTTAGCGATATTTAACAGAACAGTTAATGGAATTGAATCTAGTTTAATGGCTGTTATTGATGCTCTTGAATTTTTGGTACATAGGTCTATAAGGTATCTCTATAAAAACTACTTACTGATTTTCTAAACATTAAACTGAAACTACTGCTTGTTTTATAATGTTATTTATATTTATATGATGAAAGGGGTTCAGGTCATAAATTCTAAACTTAACACTACTAAACTAAATACAGAAAATAATTAATGAAAAAAAACCTTTAAAAAACGTTTTTAAGATGTACTAAAAAGCATAAAATAATTTTTTGTAACTCCTTGCAAAACGAAAAACGTGGGGATCCTGCTATAGTATTTACAGCTACTTTGCTTGGCACTTTACCATTATATCCACTGTTAAAAATTATTTAAATAAATGATGAAATGAAGTTGGATTAAATACCTAAATGCAAGATCCCAATGTTTTTCGTTTTACAGGAAGTTACAAAAAATTATTTTATACTTTTTAGTGCATTTTAAAAATGTTGCTCTTAAAAAGTTTTTTTTTAAATTAATTATTTATACATCGATATCAGATTGCTTAGTCTGTACTGACTTCCAATCTGAGATCTGACTGCCCAAGTTCAATCCTATCTGTAGAAAAAAATATTTATTTTTTAATTATTAAAAACTATTTTAAATACTATTTATTTTTTAACGAGTCTACGGTTGGTTATTGAACCACCCTACCAAGTTTGAACCTGAAGTCTGCTTCCAAGGTCATGATGTCCCCTCATAAAACTATGGTGTAAGGATACCACCTTAAAAAAGCACTTAATAAAATTTTTCTATACATCAACACACTGAACAGTAATAACTAATAAATTAGAAGCTAAGTAAAAGTAAATTTAAGCTTAGAAAGAGTTAAATTTTTATGCTGAATAAATTAGCAAAATGGGTGCTACTTGCACTTGACAGCCATAATCCCAATATAGATAGACAGGATAATTAATGAGCCTTTTGCCATCACATTTATATTAAATAATAAAATATAAAATAAAAACTATCACCATTTTGAACAGCAATTGTTTGAACTCGTACCCATAGCCAAATTATCACAAGGATACTTTTAACATGATTTAGCATAATACAACGTTTAAAACTAAGGGAACCAACAAAGATTTACAATGAGTTTTAATAAACCATCCACCTAAATTCCCTATAATATCATGTTCTAACAAGTGGGTAGTTAGAAACCTTAATTATTTATATTAAAGTAAAGTGAATGTGATTTGATTAATTACACATATTAATCTCAATACTAAACAAAGATTTTTTTGGGCACAAGCAAAATACTTAAGGAAAATCCAAACCACCAGCAGTAAAACAAAGTTTTACCTTTAAAGGGAAGACAAATTAGAAGGAAGACAACCCAAAGTTAAGCTTTTGATAAATATATTAGTTTACTAAGAAACATAGTATTCAGGGAATTAGCTGAAACTCACTATTCAATTTATTGGAGACGTTTTTAAAAGTATAATATAACCAGGGAGTTATCCAGGTTTTTCTGTTTTCCTATTTGAGGAATTTATGAAAATGAAAATCAAGAGATTATAGCACAGCCACAATGTTAATAATTTCATGGGAATGGGCCTATGAAGCAAATTTCATTTCTAAAAAAAGATAGAAACACATTTTGAAAACAAGTTTCAAACCACTTAGTTGATCCTTGCACTTTTGTGAGAGTCCATTTTTGAGAAACATAATTTTGTGAAGGATCCTCTCATGAATTTTGTGAAGGGTCTAATATGGACTTATTTCCTTCCTAAATGAAACTTTGATAACAATAAGGTAGGTGCGCACTGAGACCTTTTGTCGCGGCAACTGGAACATAATTATCAATCGGGCTATGGCAAGAAGCTAGAGCGCGCGCATTAGATGACAAGACTCTTGCCCGATTGCCAGTTATGTTTCAGTTGCCGTGACGAAAGTCTCAGTGCATGCCTACCCTTATTCATAAAAATTAAAAGCAACACTACTACACCTCACTATCTTTAAGTATCAGAAAGAGCTGCCATGACCAACCCCCTTCAAATTTATGCTGCAGAATACCAATACAGAAATCTAAGATTACTGAACTATTCATCTGGATGCTTTCAGAAGTACAGTAAAATAGCCAACTCTAAGCATTTAGCTTTCATAACAATTAAAATGTCTAGAGGGATTTCCCTTTAACGTTATGAAAGCAGAAAGTTGGGAATGTCCAAGTTTTTGTTCAGAGGGTGTAATTAATGGAAAAGCACAAGTTGCCCCCAAATAATATTATGCTTAATTTGACAAGGTCTGGGGATAGCCAAATAAATTTCAGAGGGAATATTGGAATTTCAATTGGGGTGGTACGGGATAATTTTATAAATTTTCTGTTCTTCCACTCCCAAGAAAAAATTAAATCCCTTGAAGGAGTGAAATTTGCACTACATTCTTCTTCCTCAACAGACTGACATTCCTAGCCACCTTATGCTAAAGAAAAGATTGAATCAGCTGTAGAATACTTTAGACCAGGGGTTCCCAATAAAATTTTGCCGAGGACCCCCTTTACAATTAATTTATTGACGAGGACCCCTTGAACTTAAAGGCTTAAATTTTCAATCGATTTCAGGCAACAGTCGATTTCAAAACCGAAACTTGATGTATTCAAAACCGAAACTATCGTATTTTAGTCAATAAAAAATTGTAAAAAAACAAAACATGGATTATCTTTGGTGGTAAACAGAGGATGTGCCACCTACTTTAATCTATTTGTACTACTGTGACAATTAACTAACAAAACTAACGAATGAACTGCTGAGTAGGATAATGGTTACTTCAAATTAAGGAAAACAAAAAATACCTTATTTTTCGGTGACATTTCGCGGACCCCTTGGATACAGCCCGCGGACCCCCAGGGGTCCGCGGACCACCTATTGGGAACCCCTGCTTTAGACAATATCAAAACCTTTCCTTCAGCATAAATTCAAATAGGATTGAAATAAGGTTTTTATGTTATCCAAACTAAGCCCATAAAAAGATTTGGGAATGCGCGCAATAAACTAAAATAAATTTCGATAAACAGAAGTTACTTTACACACCAGTTGAATTTCATATTTGCAACAGTTTTAAAAAACACACTTTACACAGAATTCTGATTTTTAACAAGAAATAGTGCATGTGTTTGGAAGGCAATTATTAATACTTAACTTTCAAACTTATTTCTGAAAGTTGTCAAGCATTATTATGATTTTACTATTATTAGTGTATTTGAATACTCAATTATACTATTTCAGTCAACAAACTTATATCACAGTTAGCAGCAATAGAAATTGGAGTTGCATGTTTGGGGTATCAATACAAACTCAAGTTTGAATGAAGACCTGTTTCTATAAAAAATTACACAGCTAACTGAAAATTACCACACAACCAGTGGGCTTATACAACAAACAAAAAAATTAACTTTGAAAAGGAGGTTTTTATTTAGATTAAGAGAAGATTGATAATATACATTTATTAAACAAAAATTTCCTTACTATGTTTTCATATTCTAATATATTATTCATCAAACTATACTTACCTTCCAAGTATTATTTACACATTTAAAAAGTAGCTATTATTAATTATTAATAATTTTCTTAACTCAAGTAAGAGAAATAACTTACATAATTGAAAATTACAATGTTTAAGGCAAACTATTCTAATGACATTACATTATTATTAACAATTCTAAAGTTAGAGTTAACCATCTCTCAAAATAATATGTTAAAATTCTTTAATATAAGCATTAATCTTGAAGCATGTGTTTAATTAAAAAAGAAAATTGAGCCAAGAATAAAGAAACCTTACCTTTTAGACTTGAGGCAAGCTAGAAATGTTTTGAATTCTTTAAGTGCTATATATAAATATGCACACTTTCAATACTTGACACATAAAAACAGGAATAGGGACAAATACCAAGTGCAAATAATGCCTGTACTTGCAATTTTCCATCAAATATACCAAACTACAATTTACAAAAAGACCTTCTCGAGCATAGAATATTACTTCAGGGCATCTCTTCAGTAAAAAGTCATTCTTCTTGTTCCTCTGCCACTGCTTCTGGAAGAAACCACCCTCTCTTGAACTCTTCGTTCTTGCTTCCACTCAGGTCTTGGGGACTCCCGTCGGACAACTGTTCGGTCTCTGGAGGGAAAGCTGCTTCTCACTTCGGGCTCCTTGAAACTGTTGCGCTCGTACACCCTCCTCTCTTCTCTTGGTCGTATCCTCACTTCCCGGCGGGGCTGGCGGTCACTGAAGTTCGGCCTGGCAGGAGAAGGCACAGCGTGACGTTCGACATCAGGGCGAGCCATGCTGGGCCGGTCACGGGAGGGAACCTCGTACCGTGAAGTGCTGGGCTCCTCTAATCTAGGTTTGGGGGAGAAAAAACTGGATCGTTCTGGAAAACGAGACTTTTTTCTGGCATCCCAAAAGGGATCTAGTTCTCGAGATGTCTGTGGAAAAGGTCTTTTTGCACTTTCTCTCAGTTCAGCTTGTCGCCTCAGTTCCTCTTTCTCGCGCTCCAAGCGTTCTCTTTCAAGAATTTGCGTTTCCCGTTCAAGTTTCAGAATTTCTGCCCTCTCTCTTTCTAACTGTTCTCTTTCGATACGAAGCTTTTCTTTTTCACGTTCTAGTCTGTAAGCTTCTTCCTGTTGCTTCCTTTCAACATATTTATGTCTCCTTTCCGCTTCTCTTCTTTCTCTTTGCCTAACTTTCTCTTGAAAATGAAAACGACTATCTCTCATCCTATCAAACATTGTCATTCCTGACCTAGACCTACCACCTACTCCTGAACGATAAGGCTGTCTAAATGAACCAAAACGCGGTCTGTCATGGAAAGAAAATGGCCGTGTACGAGGGCCAGAATGATGAATTGTTGAGCGTTTTGAATCCCGACCCCTAAATCTTTGAGACTTTTCATCCCTTTCTTTTGATATTGATTTCACAGACCCTTTGGATTTTTTATCTTTAGAAGATTCCCTTGATTGTTTTGTACTGACCAATTTAGATTTATTTTCAGAGGAAGAAATTACTTTCCTTACTTCACCTCTTCTTTTAGAATCAGTTTTGATAGGAGGCTTTTTGGAATCAGAAATGGTTTTTGAGTCTTGTTTTTTTGATGTGCTGGGCTCAACATCATTCCACTCTACAGAAATGGTTTTTCCTTTTAATTCTGTATTATTTAGATGCTGAATAGCTTTGTTTGCCTCGGAAGTTGAGGACATAGTAACATATCCATAACATTTTCCAGGAGTTTGTTTAGCACTCTTAACTATCTTCACACTTAAAACTTTTCCATACTTACTGAATATAGCTTTCACATCTAAAGCTCGAGTACTATTTGATAAAGACCTAACCCATATAACTTTTGATGATTTACTTGTTTCCTTAGGTTTTTCACTTTTTTCAACTACTTTTGAATGCTTAGAGGATTTACTGCTATCATTTAGTTTAGTAGAGTGACGAGATTTATTTTTCTTCTCAGTACTTTCATTATGATTAACTGCAGTTTCTTTGTGACGTTCTCGTTTTGAATTACTGCTTGAATTAACAGATTTTGAAATATTAACCTCCTTGATTGTACACTCTCCTTCAGACTTTTCTAAGTCTAATAGGTTTTCTTCATCATTAAGCTGAGCATCGTCTTCGTCAATAGACAACTGCAATGTTATTTCATTCTTATCATCCATCTTATCATCTAAAAGTTCATACTCTTCAGTCTGCTTTTCTTCTAGTGTGGTTTCTTTACTAAGTTCATTATTACTATACACGTCTCCATTTGTTTTGGAGTCAGGATTTTTCCCCCCGCAATCCTTCAGACCACCTGAACCTGATGCAGGAACAAAATAAAATTTTTCAGGATCTTCGCCTTCTTCCAACAAGGCTTTTTTCAACTTTTCAACGAGAACAGACTTTACACCAGTTTTATCCAAATTTCGCTTATCCAGTTCAAACTTGATATCAGTAACTTTAAGGTCAGAAAGTTTCATTTTAACACCATCTAAATTTTCAGCTGTGTTTTCATTGATTCGGTTAGCCTTCATACCAGAGCGTTCTGAGGCGACAGCCATAGTTCAACAGGATTTTATACTTAGAAAAAACTTATTCTGAAATTAAAATTAAAAAGTTTACTATGTCAATCATCGATGGATTCATAATAAATACCAGATGACGAGTTCCGCGCTTCGGAATCCTTCTTGTTATCGATGTAAATAAAAATGGCGCCGATACAAACAAATGCCAGATAGACGTATTTGAATGTTCAAGAGTTCAGAGCACAGACAATAAGAGACAGACCGGTCAATGGGCGGCCCACGACACGAACGCCCTCAACCCGCGGTACCTGCACTAAAACTGTGGTTACAGTTAAGCTTATAGGTCTGGCAACCATGGAGACGTTTTGTTAACAAAGACCAAGGTAAATAAACTAACCAGGTATGCTCTTCCGGCGAAAAAGGCGTGGCTTTTGAAAATGACGTCACCCAGGATATATTTCCTATTCACAGCATGGGAAAATGCTTATTTTTGGTGATTTTTATTAAATTAAGGGCCAAAGAAACTTCTAAAACAGTTTACACTGGACACAATTACGAACATGTTTATAAGTTATCTAGTTTTTTGAATTAGAATAATAATTTTAACTCAATAATAGCCGATCAAAAATATGAACCTTGAGCTCTACAACGATGTGCTTTAATCTCTCCGCTTATTGATTTTAATTACTAACTTGTATAAATGTAATTAACACAGCTGATGATACAAATAAAACAAAATATTAAGCAAATATTTAATCATGAAAACTTTTTAGAACATTCTTGTTATGATAAAATTAATATCGCTGTTCTGCTATGTCAAACTTGAATATCCATTGTATCGAAGCAGTTTAGATTTTTAAAACAAAAAATATTCAGTATCTAAATAAATCAAGTACTTGAAAATATGGAAAACAATGAGCTAAAATCTAAGAACTAATTAATTTAATTTAATAATGGATTTATTCAAAATTTTAGTGCATTTACCTTAAATAATGATCCAACTACAGTCCACTCAGCTTGTTTATTTTTATTTGAGATTCAGAAATAGTATTCTTAAAATCGTCTGTATCCTTAATTATATTTTTAAATATTTTATCGGAATTTTTCAAATAAGTGGGTTATTGTATTCATAAGTTTTAAAACAAACTAAATAAGGAATTTCAATAATATCGACCCAATAAATCCTGATGTATCTACAATCTGTTCAATGGTGTTTATTGTATTACTATAGTATTATGGTGGCTGATATGCCCGTCATTGATTGGTCCGTTATTTTATATCCTGGGTGACGTCACACAGCGAGAGTTATGAGCATACCTGGTTAGTTTATGTACCTTGAACAAAGACAAAATCCATCGACCATGTGATCACCAGCATCGCGATCCTTGGCGATCACATAAAGCCCATTAAATGCTTTTTAAAATTAAAAAATTTGTTTTCTTTCAACAAATTTTTTAAATTTGCTATTATAAGAGAAAATTTAAATTAAATCATTAAGGTTTGTTCATCAACAAAATTTCGTGATCGCACATGATGGAAAACTCGATTGTAAAAATACAAGCTTAAATATAAAGTAATCAAGAATCACACAAGTAAATAATGAATATAAATGATTTTATTAAATCTCATATTTCAATAACTGCAAATATTTGTTATAGTCCCTTGGCCTTTTAAGACAAACATGATGTGTAAATGAAGTTGCAATCCTAGTGAATCTAAACGAACACATCTTTTGCAAATACGAATCCCAGATCCCAGGCACATTCGAAATGAATTCTTGACAATATAAGTATATAATATTAACATTCATTTTTATCTGAATTAAATATATATACGCCTATAGTTAACGCGAATTATACATAATTCTATCAGGCTTAGAAATCAAGTTGAGGAATGCAACCCCGGTTTTTTCAATACATTGCAAAAGAGAAGAAACTAGATAAAATGTGCCTTAATGCAATAAGACACTGTTAAAATGATTTATAAATCTTGAAAACAATTGAAAAGAGTACGATTAAACGATTTACACAAACTTCATGTTTACTTTCGAAATCGAATATTGCAAGTTTCGCCAAATGTTTCGGCAAGTTTCGCCAAAAAAATGTATAAAGATTTCGATGAAAAAATATTAAATTAATCGATTAATTCCGGTACCGCTTGTCGGAGACGCCACTTGAGCTCTCTGGATAAGCCCCGCCTATTGACCGGTCTGTCTCTTATTATCTGTGGTTCAGAGTTTCAAGGGGCCTCAAATTTAATTTCCTAAGCAAGTGCTTTTGAAGTATATTATAAAAAAATAAATATTTGGATTAAGAAAACATAAAATATATTTTTTACTGAATGTGTTTTAGGATTTCTCTAGACTGGAGTGTGACAGTATTTCTTTTTCTCAACTTAATTTACTCTCGAACAGGAGCTTTTTCTAGAAAAGCGTCGCTTGAAATGAAAATAAACAGTAGCCAGTAGCCATTTTCTTAACCTACCCGACGACGCGAGTAAAGTTATACCATTTTGGAGAATTGCTTTTCTGGTTCGTATTCAAACAATTATTTTTTTAAAGCATGTCATTGAAAATTGCTGATTTGAAAAAGGCAGACTTGCAAGCCGAGTTGGAGAAAAGAGGACTTGACAAAACCGGCTTGAAGTCTGTATTGATAGACAGGCTTAAAAATGCATTAGAAGAAGAAGGGAAAGATCCTGAAGAATTTGAGTTCGAAAACAATATCTCTGATGGTAGTCAGTTAAGACTCACGAAACGCGGTAGTGGAGACGATGAGGATATGGAAACTTCGGATAGTAATTTTAAGTATAATTTTGATAAGAGCATGGATAATGATGAAAGAGAGGATACTCCTTGCAGTGACGAGGAATTGGATGACTATAGCAAACATAAGGAAGACACTGAAAGCGCTCGTTTCAAAACTTGGACGCAGCGACAAGATGTTTCCATGATTGATGTGTCTGCTGATAGTGATCATGTTTCTGAAGCTTCTAAAAATGAGGGCACTGATGAAACTGCCAAAGAGAATTCAGCAAATGATGGAGCAGTTTCTGGAGTTGATTCTACTGATGCTAAGAGTGGCAAGAGCAAAGTTTTAAAAGTGATTGGTAAAGACAAAGTTCAGCAGGTTGCTCTTACAGCTCGCACTCTTTGGGTTACTGGATTGGTGAGTACATCAAAGGTTTCTGATTTGAAGAACTTGTTCAGTAAGCATGGAAAGGTAACATCAGCCAAAATTGTGAGAAGCACTAAAGGCACCCAAAGAAAATGGTATGGTTTACTTACCATGACTACTAGCAAAGATGCTTCAAAGTGTATAGAAAAACTTCACCGCACAGAGTTTGGAGGTCATGTAATATCTGTTGAGCGACGCCAAATTGCACCCATTGTTAAGAAATCTGAACCTTCAGCTGTAAAGAAAATAGTCTCAAAAAGTGAGACTAAAGATGGTAATGCTGCCAAAGCTGAGGGTAATGAGAAAAAGACTCCAGCTTCTGAAGAAAAAGAGCCTGCTGATGGAGAAGACAAGGGCAAAGGCAGTGAACGTAAGCGCAGTGTTGAAAGAGGTTATCGCAACTATGATAATAAATCATATTATAGGGGTAAATTTACCCGAGGGTCTTTCAGACGACCTTTTGGTGGGGGTTACAGAGGAGGAAGAGGTACTTCTTTCAGAGGTCGTTTCAATACCTTCCGAAGACCTTATGGTAGGCAACCAACTTTTGAGCGCTCCAGCTTTAGACCCTTTTCCAGGGGAGGCTATCATTATGAACGTGGTGGCAATGAGAGAGATTTCATGAGCCGAGAAGATAGGATGAGGGAAGAAGAGATGTTTAGGCACAAGATGATAGTTCGTAAGCAAAAGGAGGAGGCATACCGATTAGAAAAGGAGAAAAGTCAACTCCGCTTTGAGAGGGAACTGCTTGAAAGGGAGAAGGCTGAAATGCTCAAAATGGAAAGGGCGAAGCAGAGGATGGAGCGGGAGCAAATTGAAATGGAAAGGGAGAAGTTGCGGAGGCATGCTGAAATGCGAGATGCACCCCCTCCGAAGCGACCTTTCAATCGCAGAGGAGGGGGGCCCCCTCATGTGAGAAGAGAACCCCCTCCTTATGATAGTCCACCCAAAAGGGAAGCTCCCCCATATGATGGACCCTCCACCAGTTTCCACCGAGAAAAATTTAGCGGAGATAACAAGTTTGATTATCCCAGGGATCATTCCAGCTACAAGAAACCTAATTTCAGTCACGATGACTTCAGGAGGGAGAAGATGGACATGCCTCCTTCCAAGTATGTCAAACGCGAAGAGCGACGCGAGGTCACCTACCGTGGTGGTCCAGAGCGACGGGTTTATTCTCGGAATGAATTTAGAGGCCCACAGCAAGGTCCAAGCTTCTCGTCTCGTGATGGTCCACATTTCCCACCTAGAGGTAAACCAGTGAGGGAAGATTGGAAATTCCATGAATACCGAAGCGGAGAGAAGCCTGGGTATGCTCCCAGAGGAAGAAAAATGGGAGGTTATTTTTAAATTATCATTTTTTACTACTATCTCCTCATTTCTTTGATGATAAACTCTTATAGTTTTTATCCAAGCTGACAATGATGAATGTGCTTCTATATTTTGTGGACTATCTCCAGGAGTAAAGAGTAAACCTTTTTTGTTAGGTTTTTGCTAGCTAGCCATTTATCAGTTAACGTTTAGCTGATTAAATATGAATCAATTTATTTCAAATAGTTATGCAGTACCTACATAACACGATATGTATGATACAACACCAAGAATTCTTTTATCCATATTTTTGTGACTTTTTGATGTAAAAAGAATGTAATGGCGTTTTTCTGATTTCAATCATCCATTTAAGAATCATAGGAACATTTAAAAAAAACACTTTTGAGAAGATTTGTTTATTGAAAACTTGTATTGGAAGAAATCTGAACAATTCAATTATATTTTGAATACATTTGAGACAAATTTGTGTTTGCATTTTGTTAAGAAACATTGTGAAGATTAATTCTGTATTGTAAAAAATGTATCTTGAAACACCTCCAATAATTAAAAGGATTCATTAAATATAATCTGGTGTTGATTTAGAGGTCTAATCTTTTCAGTCTTTTGCTGTACATTAATCTTTTATAAATTGAAGGAACAAAGGATTACATTGACATAGAAAATAGAAAGAAGATAATCAATCAAATAAAAAAATAAGGTTTTGAGCTTGATTTTACCTTTCTTGTTGACATGTGAAATTTAATCTGAATAATGGGAAATGATGAAGTAATTAGATGTATATTTGATACACCTCTTGATTTTATGGAACAACACTCCTTTAGGTAATTGAGTGGGAAAAAAACCTTGAAGATTAACCTCTGAAGAGTTGTATGTTATTGTGAAGGTATGTTAAACATTTTGGATTATTTTTGAAATAGCATTGGAGGAGTTAGTGGTATGAACAGTGAGTAAGTAATGCCTACTGCTTTTCAGCATATTTTACTGAAGCATTTCTATTCCAATGCATTACTTTTTAATTCAAAATATGTTTTATTCCTCAATTCCTTCCTATAAGCGATCATTCATATCTAAGGAAGCAGTACAGGGTTTAAGTTTCAATAAAATTGAAGACACAAAACTGATGATTTCAAATTACAGTTGTTTTTTGCATTATTTATAGGCAACAGAAGTGTTAATGCATATGAAATGCTTTTATTGACTAAAAGTTTGTTAGATTTTGGATTGAAACAAATCTGGAATATAAAACAAAGACAATTTTTATATGCATTATTAAGAATTTGCATTTTTAATGTCCATTAAATATGGTTTTTATTATGAAAGCTTAGAATATGTGGCATGTTGATTTGAATAAATGCCATTTGCAATATACACTTCAGTATTGGTTTTTATAATGAAAACTTAGAAATGTGTGGCATGTTGAATTAAATAAATGCCAAAGCTATATAATCAATAATCTGAAGACAGCTTTTTCTCAGAATGATTTTTATATTTGTTCTGGTTAAAAATTCCCCAAAGAAACTAAGTTCCACTCCAAGATGGGGTTGTGAAAAAAATGTGGATTATTATGATGACTAGTAGTTTAATAAGTTCAAATAAAATTATTTTTGAGGAACTACTAATAACTCACCTCTGAAATATATGAAACAATGAATATGAAGGTAAGGTTAATTTTTTTTTTCATTTTGTTTTGTTTTATATTGAGGGAAATATTTCCAGGTTCACTTTAAGAAAAGGTAAAGGTCATCACTTATTTGCAACCTTAAATGATAATAGTAGAGCCCCGATTATCCGCAGTGTGGATTATCTGCGAGTGCCAAAATTTTTTTTCTTAATTACGAAGGTGTTTCCAAAGCAAGAATCAAAAGCGAGTGACTGATTTTGTTTTAAAAAGGCATAACTGAACACTTTTTGTTAACCGTACAGTTATTGTTTTTCGTTTACTGTTCTTAATTTTAGTGATTTAGATGTAGAGCTAAGGTTTCTGCTGTACTGTACATATATTTAAAGTTTTACGTATCATGAATTTTATACTATTAAACATAGCTTTTATGCTGAAATATTTTTTCGCTTTTTCACCTCATTTTTATTCTTTTTACGGGTTATCCGCGATTTTCGCTATCCACGGTACGCTTCCCACCCAATTCCATAGGTAATTGGGCTCTACTGTATTTTACTTTTATTGTTTGTCTTTGGAATGACTACCTAATTTCTAATGTGAATTCTAAAAATAAAAGAGCTGGGGAGCCCCCCTTTAAATCTTTCTGCTTAGCTATGAGCTGGTTTTGCTTAATTTCCCTCAAGCCGTTCACATGCTTAAAAAGCCTTTATAAAGCAATACTTTAAAAAAAAATTTTTTTTGTAGATTTGTCAGTTTTATCAAAAGTCAATTGTTATACATATAGTGAAATAATCCTAAAAAATTGGTATTTGCTCAATTTGCTAACTTATCTTAACATTTCATAAAAAAACCTAAGGAATTTTCTAACTTTGATTTATCTTTTTTCTTTATTTAAACTTCCTCTCTTTCCTGAGATAGATGGGGACAACCAGATTTCATATGGAGGTATGTTTTTTGTATAATTATGATCAAAACTGGCGTTAAAGCATTAGACTTTTTGTAGTTGTCATGATTGCATATGAGTTGTACAAAATAACAAAAATTTTTTCCAGAGATCTATGCAGATATTTTTAACGCCTCTGAAGCGTATTTCACGCATTGAAAATCGGAAATACGCTTTTAAAAACTAGCCAGGTATATTTTCCCGCTTTGAATTTTTAACAAAGGTTTTGCTTAACGGCGCCCCACCAAAATCTAAAAATATTTTTTTTCTACTCAAATTTGTAATATTAAATTAATATTTCATTTAGAATGTTTAATGTAAAATAAGTCATCTTTTCTTTACAATGTTTATGTTTAATATTTTCTACTAATACTTAAAAGATGTTATAATTAAATTGTTGAAGACCAAAATAGCATCCTCATTTTTTCCATTAAAAAATGAAGCCTTATTATTAAAAAAAACTTGTCTCTAAATACATTACATGCTATTTCTGTAAAGTCGAGGAGTATTTTTACTCCTCCAAAACAATCCTAAGAATAACACTGGATCTCCACTATATATGTCCAGATTGTGTGGGAGTTTGAATTGATGTAGAAAAGACAAGATATATTGAATAGATACATATGGGATTAGTATGTTTAAATTTGTAGCAGTAAAGAATATTAGAACTGGAAGAAATTAATGCTAATATAGCCAGTTAAAATGGACCAAGAATGTCATACCAGAAAACCAACAAATGAATGGATTCCCTTCAGGTTTTTTTTGCTGAGAAACCAAATAAAAGCAGTTAATAAAAATTTTCATATATTATTGAAGAACTCTTGCCATCATATATTAATTTATATGGAATCTAATATATAATCTGTGTTAACTGGAGCATATAATCTATGTTAAGCTTAAGATTCACAATGAGCTGATCCTTACACAACAGATGAACCAAGTAAAGCAGGGTTTTATTTAATTACCCAACATCTTTTGAAATTATATATTTACAGTTCATCAACAGGATGAAAAGTATAAATTTCTTAACAAAAGTTCTTTTATGAACTTAACAATAACCAGAGGTGCTTCAATTGAATAGGAGTTGTGGAGCAATTAACATCTTGAAAGAATGCTGCTGTGAAAATTTTTTATACACTTACATATATAAAGGATTAGAACCATTAGAGTAGGATACTATGGTAAAGCCCTTTCCTTTTGTAGATATTTCAAGGTAGTCTCATGTTTTTTAACTAAGAAAATTTTGAGAATTTTTTTTAGAAATAAGATTATGTGAAGATTATATCTCTCTCTCTCTCTCATTACTGTTTCTAGAAAGCTAATAGGAAATATTTGAAAATAATAAAGCTTTGTATTTTTATCAAAATATTTATTTCTGTCAAAAAAAATATTTCTAAATTTATGAATGACAAATGAAATTTTCACCTAAAATAACATACAACTGCGAGGTTTATAGTCGTAAATGTAATAAAATTACATCTGGGCCATATAGAGTTTCATCTGGCAATTATAATTTTTTGTGGATTTTGTTCTAATCTGAATTTTCAATATCTAGTGACAATACATATAAGACGGTGTTAGTAGAAAAACATTTCTCAAACATTAAAAATTTTTATCCTGACAAAAGAAAAGAAGTAAAGCGTATCTTTCAAAAATGAAAAGTTACTTCAGGAATTGTTAAAGGTTTTACTTGTGAAAATGAAAGTAATCCTCAACATCAGAATATTTAGGAGTCCATAATGGTTTTTTATAGCTTTAAGAATATAAAGTTATGAGTAACTACTTTCATTATTTTGAAAGGAAAAAAAAGCTTTACAAATGTAATTGCAAGTCAGAATAAATAATAAACAATAACTTCTTTCAAATAAATCAGACTTGTGTGATAAGCTATGTAAAAGTTTTTACAAGTAGCTCTAACAAGTGCAAGGTACTGCTAGCATATCACCGATAGAAGCTATAATTCTATAAGGTTACATGATATTTATTATTATGCTAATTCACATAGAACGCAAGATTATTTTCAATGACTTACCTAATGTAAATGAAGTTTTTGGGTCTGAAGTAATTTAATCTAACTCATAACTTTAAAGAACAAAAAATAAAAATATCTGTTTTGGCTATAGAAAAATATAAATCCTATCAATAACTTACGGATATATAATATTGATAAAAGTTTATGCTTAACACTAACTGGATAGTCTGTAGACCATCCTAGTTTACTTAAAAAAAACCTAATTAGAGGTGTTTTCATGAGCAGCAATGTTATAAAAATTTTGAGGCATCCAATACCATAAAATGATGTAAAATATGAAATGCTAAACATTGAAAAAAATATTATATTTTAAGAAAAATCTTCTGACAAATTTTGTGCATAACTAATCATAATACAAAAGTCTAATTAAATTACCAAGCCACTCTAATACAAATATTGATGACCAACAACAGGCTTGAACCCCAGTAAGGTTAGTCCATTGAATATTTTTAAAAAAGGAAGTTGAAACTGGAAATCACTACCACCTTTTCTTTTACCAGTTTTTTGCAGAACTGAAAAATGAATATTGTGCTTCTACTATTTTCACTTGGGGAGATAAGAGCTACCATGAAAAGATGACATTGATATTTCACCAATTCCTTGGAACAACATATCAAATCATTTCAATGCAATCGTCTCGGTATTTATTTCATTGCCCTTTGTGTAAATAAGATATACCCTAAAATCATACAATTGAATTCAATATATTATTCTGGGTGTGATTTTCTAGGGGTTATATCTATATAAGGAATCAATATTCCAGGCTGACAGGAGATATTTAAATATGCTAAATACATAAGGAATTTGTTGCATCCAACTTGGATTCACAACCCTAATGACCAGCTATTTTATGAAAGAGAACCAAGAGAAGTGGTCATATCCTCACCCAAGCGGTGCAAAATATCGAAGCTGGAATAATTTAGTAAGAAACAGATGGTAGGATGCAACTATGATTTAGTTAAGGCGTAATCCTAGTTTAACTAACACGGTGGGTTTGGCGACACATTTGAGTGCTTATTTTTTTACTAATAATGTATATACTAATGTTATTGCTTTATTTGCATTTGTGAATTCATAGTATGATTGGCCACTTAAGTAAGTTTTCTTAACAATGAGATAATATGGTGACCAAAAGGGAAAATAAGTTAGTAGGAATATTCTTGTGACACAGATGTATGTGAACTTTTTCTGTGTGTAAAAGGGAGCCAAATGAGGTGCTATCAAAATTTCGTCCTACTGCAATCTAGTCTTTATACTCAGCTGATTTTAAAGCTGACTTACCCCCATTTTTTTAGCAGTGGTGGCCCCTTTTAGCACCGGATAAATTTGTTATATTGTCTGTACTTCTGTATTATCGCATCGACTATCCTTGGTGAATACGAAAATGCATAGCCAAAGTTCATTAACTATGCCACTGACACTGACAGGATAATATGCAAGAACCAAATCTTCATTAGCCCATAATTAACCATTCTCAGGGTTGCCACTGATTTTAAAGACAAAAATTGTTACCTGAAATCAACTAAATAGTAGCAAAAAAAGTTGAATTTTTGAAACATTATGCCTAATACTATACAGATTTTAAATTCATTGTGATCCGAATTTCAGACATATACATTTTTAAGGTACAGTAAAACCTCTCTGAGTTACCACCCCTATATAGCAACCACCAGTGGCGGTTTGTCCATGGGCTGCAGGTCTGCAGCACCCCCAACCAAAAAATTCCAATTCTTATTCGCAAAAATATATAAAAGATATATTTCTCCCCTTTATTCTTTGTTATAATCCTTTTTCAATTTATTATTATCTGCTATTAATCGTTCCCTCTCCTTAAATACAGCAGTCAGTCAATATACTCTGCCGTCTGGCCAACAGATTTCTTTCCGTGTCAATCAGCAACCACAAATACAGGGTGTTTCAAAAAACCTGTAACGATAGGCTATTTCCTAAAATATTTCCCCTAGACCCATACTTCCAATGGAAGATTTTCTTCAAATGAGGTGAAGAATTATATGACACCAGTTTCAACTCCATGGGGGGTCTATTTTAGAAGATGCAGAAAATGAATTTTTATACGGCCCCCGTAGATTGAAACCCCCAATGAGAAACATTTTCTCCATTCATTCTTTAATCAGATACAAAAAATTTCATCTCGATATCTTCAAAATTCACCAAGATATTAAAAGCTAAAATTCGTGACTTACACCACTTTGTCATACCTATGAGTGACATACTTTTACTGCAAAATAGGGGCCATCCACAAACTACAGTTGAACATTTTAGAAACCAAACTACCGTAAAACTTTGATTTTTTGAGGTGACAAGGACTACATGAAAAACTCCTCCAATCAGCCATGGTGTTGAGCTCGCTCAACTACGCTAATCCAGATACCTGTCATTGCTACTCATATCAGCGATGCCCAGAGGGGGCCCATCAGCTCTCATTTTGCGTTCAGATTTGTGACGTCATTGGTTTGAAAGTAGCCCTCCTACCAATCAATACTTATACCTAAATCAATACTTATTTATAAGTTACCTTGAGTTATCGAAAATATTATATAAAAATATTTCTTGGAGCCCCGAAATCAGGTACTCCTTCATACCCATTAGCTACGTAAACAATAATCGTAGCACTAGTGTGTGACTCCCAGAAACCCTTGATACTCAGGCAGGAATCAATACCTATAAGTTCCGATTTAGCCAAACACTGCTCTATTGTTTAATAGAATGACGCGCTTTTTAACTTGCGGACGGTCCCTTAAAAATATAAACCAGCATATCTCAGTTAATTTTGAAGATATCAAGACAGAATTTTTTCTATCTTATTGAGAAGTGAATGGAGAAAATTTTTTCTGCTTGAAGTTTCAGTCTACGGGGGCCGTATAAAAAGTTATTTTCTGCATCTTCTAAAATAGACCCCCCCCCCATGGAGTTGAAACTGCTCTCATATAATTCTTCACCTCATTTGAAGAAAATTCGCCATTGGAAGTATTGGTCTAGGGGAAATATTTTAGGAAATAGCCTATCGTTACAGGTTTTTTGAAACACCCTGTATACCTAACCAGGTATAAAACAACACCTCTATCATATCAAATCAAAATATTGAGAATTTAGCACACGAATCTGTTAAGAGAAAAGGGCTGCTGTTTCAGCAGCCCTGACCAAAAGAGAATATCTTTTTCTCTTGGCGAGAGCTGTGAAAAACAAACTGAGGGAAGAAGAAAAATATAGGATCTACTAATTAATCACATTGGCTTTTCTCACTTACACAGTTTTAATTTTTTTATTAATAGATTTTTTTTCTTTTTAACAGAGAAAAATATTTTCGTCTGTTTGGGCTATAAAGATTTTTGTTTAATTTTTTTTTGTAGTCACGTTTTTATTTCTTTTTGTACCGAACAATTTAAATTTGCAATGTAGATTTTAGTTTCATTTGCTTGGGAAAAGGAGGATTTCATTTGCTAGGATTTGTACTATATGAAATCAACTTCATCTTTGCAAAATGTAGTAATCAGCTAAATATAGGTAAGTGACAGGTTTTTGAATATTAATTAAGTGTGAAATCAAAATTTTATATTGTTCCCATCTTTTCTATTTGATTTTTTTGACGTTTTTGTTTTGTAAATGTGATTTTGTTTTTCTACCATAATGTTGTTTACTTGTCTTATTTTAATTTTAAATTAATATAATGAGATTTTAGTGTAAAAACAGAAATGAAGGTGGGTCTGGCAAAACTCAATATCTCCACTTTCAGAAATTTTTCAGGAGAACCCAAAAACAAAATACATAGCCCATTGGCTTCAATGAGAATGCTTTTTCCTCAAGCTTTTGTTGAGGGGAAATACCCACTTTTGGAAGAAGAGATTTTTACCTCTTGTGTAAACCTGGAACCCCAATCCAAAACAGTAATAAAACCTATTTTGGTCGGGGGTGGAGATGTTGAGTTTTGCCAGACCCACCTTCAAATTAAGTAAATGTATGAGTTTGTATAATGATCTTTTTATTTTCTGGTTTGTATTCATTTACTTAATTTTAAAATTTAAAGACAATCAGATTTATTAATACTTTGTACTCATCAAATCTGAGTAAGGCATCTTTAAACACTTTCTAAGTTTTTCTTCGTGATTTATTTGGCATTATAACGTTTATAATGCATTGCCAACTTGGTAACGCCGTAGCAGTGCCCCTTTTGATTTTAGCTTCGAGCCGCCACTGGCGACCGACCCTTCTTACGACCGGATTTTGAAGGCACAGATTTTTTACCCTTTTCTCCTAATGCTAAAATACCCAATTCGTGCATGTTAAAACCCCTCCTAGCATTGTATCGCTTAAAATACTATACATTATCAACTTAGTGCAGCACCCCCTATAATTTTAGCTACGAGCCGCAACTGAGTTTTAATGCATTTTGGACCCTACATCTGGGTATATTGTGGTATCCCACAATGAATGCGCAATATGTCTGATACTGTTCGGGGACCGATCGCCCTCCCTGTGGATCTGCCACTGATAATAAGTGCTAATAGACCGGGAGCCCTATGAATGATTGAGTGATTTTATTCACGCTTATATTAATAGGGTTAGTAGTTTTGATAAAGACCGCTGCCTGATATTGGCTTGGTAATCCTGCGGGATATGCATGCGCAACTCTTTATATGGTATTTTGAAGTATATAAAGAATTGGAAAACTCAGTCATACACCTTGGACCGGCGGGACAAATACAGTCTTACACCTGGTCGAATATGTTGAATTTCATGAGGGGGGTGAAAAATTTAGTCAACCTTAGTTTTTATGAGAGGTACAGGGGCGTCATTTCAGTTTTTCGTTGGGGGGGCAAGGAATTTTTTTAAATGGGTTTGGAATTGGACCTTGCTGTAACTAGGTTTTTTTTTGGCGGGGGTTGCCTCAACTTCTTTTTAAGGTAATATCATGTCAAAATTTGACAACGTGAACTCCAAGGAAAAATGGAGGGTCTGGGGGTTCACCCCCAGGAAAATTTTGAAAATTTGGCTCTTAAAGTAGTGTTTTAGCTTGTTTTGAGACCCTTTGGGCGGCATCCAAAGAGAACAGTTTCTTGTAAACCACATAATTTTCTAGAGAAAAGAGTTGTAAATAAACGTCAAAGTTTTAAAGGGGGCTAGGGGTCCTCCCCCAGAAATTTTAATTCCCCTTTAAACTAGTGTTTTATTTCTTTTTCAAACTCTGGGGAGCTTCTAAAGAGAAAAACTTCTTGTAAGAGGAATAGTTTTCAAGGGGGAAAACACTAAATAAGAGACGTGTAAATTTTAGAGGGGGGCTGGGGGTCCTCCCCCAGAAATTTTTTGAAATTGAACCCTCAAAAGTAATGTTTTAACTCCTTTTGAGTTGCACTCAAAGCTCCTTGTGGAAGTTACAGAATTTTCAAGGGACTTTTTCATTTTACAGTGGAAACCTTGGGGGGGGGGCCGTTGCCCCCCCTAAATGACGCCCCTGGAGAGGTAATTTGAAGTATAAATAATCAGAAAAAATCCATTCTTCCACCAGGGGAGCTGGACAAACACAGTCTTACACCTTGTGAAAATGGCTCATTCCATTTGCTTAAATCACAGATATTTTTATTCAAAATTTTACTATAGATATATCAATGAGAAATGTCACCTGTAAAATTTTCAGATTTTTATCTAATTTAGGGACCGCAGGAATTTTTTTTGAAAATTTGAAAAAAAAAAGTCTGCACGTTAAGCAATCCTAAATAAATAAACAGTGAATAATATTTGGTAATCGTTGTTTTGCAATCACTAACTTTCCTAAAAAATATGTTAAATTTTCATTTATTCACGAAATTCCTAAAAGAAAAAAAATTTACCTGGGTGCCTACTTAGAGGCTCGAAATTAATTCCCCTTCCGGAAAAACTCCTAGACCACGTGACTTTCCGGAGTCACGTGATACAAAACTCAAAAAGTGCTACTTAGATGCAAAAAAATACCTCTGCCTTCCGGAATTGAGGCGGGAATTTTTTCACCCGGAAAAAACTGCGTGAAATTAATTTCACTCACTGTGGGGAAAAGTAATGGCGGACAGTATAAACAAATCCCAATCGCACCTTCATTAGTAATTAAAATCAATAACTGTATTTTTTTACCGGAAGAGGCTGCACAAGGAATTATTTTTTATTAATAAGATTCTTCCGACAAGAAATTGGACTAAAGAAATGCGAATAATATAACGTGAAAGAACAGACAACAACAGGAACAGCATATTCTGTGGTGAAAGGAAAAAAAGGTAAGCTTTTTCTATAATAATTACCTTGTTATAAGTCACTATAATTGTTATTAATTAACTTAATATATCCGATTTACTTATTCAATAATCGGGGATTAATTGGTATAACTATTTTGCCTCGATCAATCTAACCATAATTTATTGAAACGTAACTTTGAGATTGTCCTAATTTCGTTTTTGGTAGATGTCTTGACAATTCTTCCACCTAAATATTATCATAATAATGAAGTACTTTATAAAATAAGGTGCTGGAAATTTTTTTTGAATAACTTCCAGAAAACTGTAAGAATACCTAACTCTAAATTCTAATCATATTATAAAACATACAGTGATCTTAAAGAGTGCTTTGGCTCATAAATATTCAATTATATCACAGTTGAAAAGTAATTATTTACTTGAAAACACAGTAGAACTCTTCATTATTATTTGGTATTATGTAATTAATTGATTTATGAAATGAACTACTACAATGTTTTCAAAAATTCCAGTGGTAGTAAATTCATGTATTCCATTCTAGGTTCTATTTATAGTTGTTACCACATCCTTTCTTGATGTAATGGACCTCAGACCCCTAATAAAACTGATGCAAAAGTAAACATGGGGTTTTCTAAGAAGGTAAAATAACATTTTTGTAATGTGAGTGTTAATAAGTAGAAAAGAATGCTTTTATTAATTGTGTACTTTGCAAGGGAAATGTTTAATTAGTTTATAGTTTTGCTGATAAATATTATGATGATTAAATGTTATTTGTTACCTGTCATGCTTTAGATAAAATGGCTTTGTTGGTTTCATTTGCATTCTTTATCTAGTCATAAATGTTTCCGTCAAAAAGAAAGTTTAAAACATTAAAATTATAAAATCCAAATTTTAATCAAGGATTAAACTGATTAGGTTTGTAAAATTTTAAGGCACTTGCTTGATAAGTCATTGATCAATTTGCCAACATTAACACTGTTTCTAAAAAAACTTTAACGCTCTACTCATCTATAATCATTTTCTGTTTTTGGAGAGTTTTAATTTAACATTGACAAATTAAAAAGTTGACAGCTTAGTATTAAATTTGAGACCACCTACAAACAACATAAAGGACATTGTAACAAATGAAATTATTAGTGATAAACCTATCAGCATTTTTATCAGTGTCGTATCATAAGGGCCATTGTAAAGAAGTTCTAACATACAAAAGAAAATACAAGTTACTACTGATTATAATACAACTCTTTTCCCTCTTTCATGACTTGGTTCCCCCTTTCTGTATGTTGTCCTAAGCTTCAACAGACTAATGTTTTTCATTTTGATGCCTGCTTGCCTTTTGTATATAAAACTATTTAAGAATATTCAACACAACTTGTATTTAAAGCCTAAAAACTTTTTACTATGTTGAATTTAGGCACTATAACCTAATCTAAACCTATATAATCTGATTTTAATTTAAAATACCAGGTATGAATTTAAATGGCTTAATAATCCTATTTTATCTCGCCGAAATCCCATTCACCGACAAATCATTACACCGAAAGACTATTTTCCCAGCAAAACATTTCTCAAAATTGGCCATTACACAGACAGAATATTTTAAAAATTCCAGAATTTTCCATATTCTAGTACACAGACAAAAAGTTTTACTGAATTCCAAAACACTGTCAGATCATTTCACCGAATTGATTGTTTCGCCTGTCTTTTTGGCCAATGGTCAAGTCATGTTAGGGTTATGGAATCGAGGGAAATATCTTGTCGGTGAAATGGCTTTTCAGTGTACTGGAGGTAATGTCTGTCGGTGTAATAAGGTTATTCAATAAGACAGGAATTTTTTCTTTTGGGTAACTGTGTTTCGCTGTGGCTTTTGGTGAGATAGGCGTGCAATTGTTAGAGTAAAATAATGTTAATTTCTTAATAAAAGCTCATGTGCTTATGAACAACACCCTCAATGTGGAGTTTGAAGTAATTGGTTAACTGCATTAAAGTTTTGGTCAAAACTTACCCTCTCTCCCTGAAACGGCAAAAAAATTAAAGTGAAGAGTATTAAAAAATTAAGTAAAATCTTAACCATTTCCTATAGGGGGAAATGTAAACAAAAAGGACATGGGGAGTGTATTAAGTTATTTTGAACAACTTTTATAATATTCTTTGTTTCTTTTTATACAGGCAACATCTATCCGAGTAACCATGACTGGGTAAACCCATCCTCAACAATAAAGATTCAACGATTCATCTTTTGAATGCATGGATCTTCATATCAATATCTTTTTAAAACTATGGGACTCATTTACTGACTATCATGACACTATTGTATGGAAATAATTGTAAACTTACACATGTCTAATTTAAAAAGTTTTACAATTGTTGATTCTGAAATGATTGATAGTTCTCAAATAAATTTTGTTATTTTTATTAAAAAATATTATTTTGTGTGTTCAATTCTTATAGCTAAGAGGTAACAGTACTCTAAGGGTTCTCTCTTATTTACTAATATTGGCAACATTTTATGTATAAATATAAAAAAATTAAAAGCAACAGGGAAAGCGTCCAGGCGCATAGCCAGAGGGGAGGATTTGGGGATATATCCCCCGAAACTCAGAAAATTTCCTTTTTGACCATAGAAAACCACTAAAATTACATCATATCCCCCACCAAAATTTTTTTTCTGGCTACGCCACTGAAAGTGTCATGTATTTTAAAAAACTGACAATAATTTCCAAATAGTAAAATAAATCAAAATATTATAACTGGCAGGTTGTTTAATGTTTGCAAATTAAAGTTAGTTTATTAAATTTCTCGACACTCACCAGGCTCCTCCAAGAGCAGTTTCTCAAACTGAGGGTCGCGAGAAGATTTTGAATTTTTCATAATTTTCACATGTGTTATTGACTTTTGAAATTTATCAAATTACCATATATAGTAAAAAGAAAAAATAAGAAAAAATATCCTACTTGTGGTGTTGAATGCAAAAGTCAATTTATGTAAATACATACCATGTGTCACATTAATGTGCTAATTATGCAAAACTAGTCGGTTATTCAAATAAGATTTGATTATAAACGTAGAACTCTCCATCCACACCGGGGGAGCAATGCAATTTTTAAGAATTTTTTAAGAAAATAATGTAACTGCAATTTATCCCAGATAACTAAAAAAAGTTAAAACCCAGTTTTCAAGGGTCAAACTAATTAATTTTGGTACTTACGTATTATCCCGTCGACCAAAGAAAGGTCAATGGGTTTACCGTTTTTGGATTCAGCAGTATGGTCGACGGGATAATATGCAAGAACCTTAATTTTTAAATAAAACTGACTAATTTTTTTAAAGTTAATTTTTCTTCTAATACGTGCATACAGGCCTGACGAGAGGGGGTACAATTGGCCCGGAACCCAAATATTTTCATATTGAGTTCTAAGAGGGATATATTTTTGAATATTTTGAAAATTAATTTGTTTACATAGAGGTTCAAAAATTTTCTGGGGTACCCCCAGACCCCCTTTATCGCTTGTTACTCATCGTATCAAAAGAAAACGATATTTTTAAGTTGAGTGAAATTCAGATCTTGTCAAGAAATATTTTAAAAATTACATTAAGCCTATGAATGCATGGGGGGTACTTCAGAAAATTTTTCCCCCTACCTCAAAATGAGAATATAGATATGTCACTGGGGGCCCGCTTCCCAACCTTGTCCCCGGGGCCCGACTTGGCTCTCGGCGGCCCAGCATGCATGCAATTTATTATCCTAACGAAATAGTTTGTGACCAAATTATTGAAATTGAAATGCAATAAGGATTGAAGCAAAGTTTTATAAAAAATGACAACTTTCAATTTTGGTCGTGTTGGTTCAATGCAAAATTAAGTTTTTAATAGCAAGGTTATAGTGTTATATTGAGTTAGAAATTGTGGTTGGATCCTAGCAGAGCCCAAACCCTTTCCAAAGTTGGAGATAATTCCGCTACCTTGGTAACCCTACTTTAATACACTAGATGCCGCTTGGCGCCGTCTTGTCCTGGTTTGGCAATTTATTTTGGTTTGTCGCCAAGGGTGTGGGCTCTCCTAGGATTTTACCGAAATTGTCAATTTTTATTTGGGTTGAGAGTTATAAATTGGGTCTATATATAACCAATGATTAAGCATGGGTTACAGGGAAAGCACTATGGTAAACAAATTTAAAGAAATTATGAATAGAATTAACAAAATCGTACTAGCAACTTCTAAAATCAGGAGAAACTATTATGAATAAGGCTATAAAAAACTATCACACTAATCATTCTAATATGGCAAGATCACATTAGATTTACAGTGCTTTCCTACATAACAATTCATGCTTCGCCACTTGGTTTAACTCCACTATCTTACTCACAATTTCAATATTAAACATTCAACAAAACATAATGATCAACTGTAAATTAAAAAGAGTATAAATAAATTACTGGTTGTGTAGTGGTCTTACCAAAAGAATCTTACTGGTGGTGTAGTGGTCGTGTTTTTACCAGTGATTTAAAAAATTTGGTACTCACGCACTGAAACTGAAACAAGAACTGAAACTTTTTGTTCCTCGCTGAGAATGAGGAACAGCAGATGCTTCTTGGCGATATGCTTTCTCGCCAAGCACTTTGCGGAATGAACATCGTAAAAGAATTTAAGGTTGCATTGTGAAGTTGGAAGAACCATTTATTGCCAAACTTTCGCCAAGGACTGGATTGTTAAAATTAGCCAATGCACGATACTGAGTGATTACGCAATAGCTCTTACAATATTTTTCACCAAATATAGTGTTACACTGGATTACATGGGGGCCAAATTCAAGAAAATTTGAAAACTGCTTAAGTTAATCTTAATAAAATAGTTAACAATACTCTTATTTTACAATGAAACACAGACCATCAATTTAATATGCCTTTTATTTTCCCTGATGGATATAAAAATGCCCTCATGAAACAAATATTATAAAAAACTTGGAGTACATTTACTATGCCACCTTAATCACGATAGAGATAACAAAACTATGGAAATATTAAGAACTTTTTGTGGTTCTTATGCATTTTGCTTTTGCAAACGATGAGATAAAAAGTTCATAGCGTTCATTAATTCTTGACACTCTAATTCCTGAGGTCTTACAGCAACGCTGTATTGAATTGGCACCGAGATGATCTTCTATCAAGCTGATTCATGGGCGGTAATGACAATTCTTATTACACAAATATTTCAAGTCCACTGCTGTTTCAGAGCACAATTCGAAGCCGCGCAGAGGGAAGGATCGCGTTATTTAATTAAAAATTTCGTTTCATCACACACATCACGTTAATGTTTTTTGTTTACAGTCAAAAGAAGCGTAAGAAATAACAACAAAAGCTGTGATTGGTCGCCGCGAAATCCGGATGGGAAATTTAAGTAGTCTCGAACCCAAATGCCCTTCTATAATTCCTAGACCGATTTCATAGGGCCATCTAAGTGGCACTTTCTTGTAGTTCCGGAATCTTGGCCTTGGAATTTCATAATTCCGGAAGTGGGAATTTTTCCCCGGGGAAAAATTCCGGAGGCCATCTAAGTAGGCACCCAGGTGAAATGTTTTTTTTTTTAGGAATTTCGTGAATATTTTCCAAACCTAAAATAATTTAAACATGGTATGATGTTACTGTATTTAAAGTAGTAAGGAATAAAGACTGTTATGATTTAACATTTAAAGATTAAAAAAAACTTTTTTAGGAGTGAAATACGGGAATAGCATATGCAGATATAAATTTTCTATAAAAAACGCTTACTTTTTTATTAGACAATGTGAAATAGAAAAAAATGAGGATGCTGTTTGGGTTTTCGACAATTATAGCATGTGTTAAGCATTAGTAGAAAATATTAAGCATGAATAAAATAATTTATTTTACATTAAACATTCTAAATGAAATATTTATTTAATATCACAAATTTGAATAGAAAAAAGGATTTTTTGTTGATTTCTAAATCGAAACATTTGTTGAAAATTTATAGCGCAAAAATATGCATGGCTAGTTTTTTTAAGCGTATTTCCGAATTTCAATACGTGAAATACGCCCTCAGAGGTGTTAAAAATATCTCTGCATACATTTTATTAACCACACATTGACTTTTATTATATTATATTTATTTCTTCACATTCTTATAAAATTTATTTTTAATCAATGGAATGCTACTTACTTAAATGTTACTATCAAATTATGTAATTTAAAGAAAATAAAAAATATTTATTTTAAAGACATTTAAATAATTTTAAAACATTTTGTTGATTATTCAATAGTTATTAATTCGGTTAATTATTATAATTACACGCGTATTAAAGTTATCAACCTGATGTGTAATTTTAGTCCAAAGGTTAATGTATCAGTAGTGTTAAATAGGTTGATTATTATCTCTTAAGTATTTCAGAAAGACTCTTCAAAAATTAATGACCCCAACCACTCTATTAATTTTGAATTGGCCGCTGAAAATATTTCCTTTCCTCACCACCGATTCATAACTTTCAACGTTAAAGTAACGAAGGCGACTATTTTTCCCCACTTATTTCCGTAAAAATACCACAAAGCAGCTAAAATTATTAAAGGGACCGATTGTGGGGAACTTTTTTCTCTGAAATTATCGAAATCATTTCAGTACAGTTGAACAGTGGAGTATATAGAAATTTATTTCAGGAGGGGACCAAAATTATTTCCCCCCCCCTCCCAAGCAAATTTTTTACGTCCAATGTAACTTTTCATAAATTTTTTATTTATATTTTTAGATAGGATTTGCATTTGAGTAAGCTCAATATAAAAACAAGTTAGTTGAAAATAATAGAGTTCCAAGTAGAAAAGAGGATCCCCCAACAGAAATTTTTTGGATATTTGACACTAAAAACATAATTTCTACTTTTGGTACACCTAGTCCTAATTTTGGACAAATATTTACGTAGGATTAGGATACGCCACTGCAGTTAAACCTCGATTATCCGAGTTCCTACCTCATAGGTACCCACCTTTCTATAGAAAAATTTGTGATCTAAGCTTAACCATGAGGTTACCAATGGAATGAGCCATTTTCGGACTGGCTTTTACTGAATATTTATACTTCAAAGTACCTTTTACAAAAGTTTTAGGTTGATTAAATTATTCACCCCCTCGTGAAATTCGTTAGGTTGAATAAAAAATTATTCACCCATCTTGTGAAATTTGACCTAGTGTTGTGCAGGCATGTTCCACCAGCCAGGTGCAAGACAACTTTTTCTAATTAGAATAATGAAATCTGAAAGTCTCGAATTGAATAAAATCAAGCATGATATTTTGTCGCAGAGTAGCACATGTAGAATCTATAACAACACATGGATTTTCTCATGCATATACACTCTTTTTTAATCAACTTTACTTACCTGTCACTCTAATTTCTTATAGTACGGGAGCTGGCGTTAAATTTCAAGAATTCATCTGCTCGTACACGATTTTAATTTTACAGGATAGTGTTAGTGAGTGGTACTGATCATGGAATCGAGCGTCAGCTGGTCAGGTAGCGGTGGGTTGAGCGTGGGGAGGGGGTCAAAGTTGCAAAAAAGTGAAAAATAAATTCATCTGCTCGTGTATGAAACTTGGTGGAGATGGTAGTTTAGGCCTCCCTGATGACAAAAATGGCCATCAGCTGGCTGGGTGGCAGTGGAATGACCGTCAGCTGGTCACGTGAACTTGCAAACAAAAAATTTTTCTAACAAAGCAAGAAACTTGGTAGGAAGTCAATCTCTGTTACAGAAATAATAACGAGTTACTAGTACAACAGATATTAACTCATGAGTTGCTAGTGTAAGTTAAAGACTAGTAACTCGTTATTACTTCATGTAACAGAGATTGACAAACCTACTAAGTTCCATGCATTGTCAGATAAATTTTTTGTTTGCAAGTTCACGTGACCAGCTGACGGTCATTCCACTGCCACTCAGCCAGCTGACGGCCATTTTTTGTAATCAGGGAGGCCTAAACTACCACCTCCACCAAGTTTCATACACGAGCAAATGAATTTATTTTTCACATTTTTGCAACTTTGACCCCCTCCCCACGCTCAACCCACCACTACCTGACCAGCTGACGCTCGATTCCCTGATCAGCACCACTAACACTATCCTGTCATATTAAAATCGTGTACGAGCAGATGAATTTTTTATTTTAACGCCAGCTCCCGTACTATTAGTTTTATAACTGTTTCACATCTTCTCTTTCAAAGTAGACTTTTTGTATATTTACTGGGCTTGCTTGATCTTATTTCTAATAGCTTTTTTGTTAGAAATTAAAAAATTGCTCACTTAAATAAAGATTGATTTGTAGACAACACATATATTACACTGGGGAACAGCCATTTCGTTGTTTTAGAACTGTGACTTGTTTTTGTATCACTTTTGGCCCCTGAATCCAAAAGTAACTGTAGTTTTTGTCTGTCACGTCCACTTTTTTGTCAAACAGCCCCGCCCCTTTTACGTTTTTCAATGACTTTGAATGCGATTTTCAGGGTCAAAAATCATTACTTTAGTCTTTAAATTACACCAGAGAAGACAAGAATGGTTAAAGTTTCTAAAATATGAGAGTTTGTGGCCAATGGATAGGTTTAAGGGGTTACTACCCCTCTAAAAACGCAAAAAAAATCGTTAAAAATGATAGAGTTTATTTTACGCAATTCCTTTTCAAAAGGTTCTAACCCATCCCCAAAGACCCAAATTTAATGAAAATTGGCCGTAATGATTTTTACATAAAGTGGTTGAGGCATTAGCTCCCCCGAAGCACCCGCGGAAGGGTTCGGAATAATCTCTTTCGCTTAGAGGACGCGAACACCTCAACCGCTTTTAGTAAAAATCATTGCGGCCTATTTTCATTAAATTTGGGTCCTTGGGGAAGGGTTAAGACCTTTTAAAGAGGAATTGCGTAATAAAATAAAGAGAAAAAACCATGAAATGCAAAAAAAGGAACGTTATAAAGGATAGGGGTTATTTTAAGCTTTTCTTACTCTTATTTTTTATGCGATTCCTCTTTAAAAGGTCTTAACCTTGCCCCAAGGACCCAAATTTAATGAAAATAGGCAGAAATGATTTTTACTAAAAGCGGTTGAGGTGTTATCGTCCCCGAAGCGAAGAGAGTCTTCCGAACCCTTCCGCAGATGCTTCGGGGGCGCTAATGCCTCAACCGCTTTATGTAAAAATCATTACGGCCAATTTTCATCAAATTTGGGTCTTTGGGGATGGGTTAGAACCTTTTGAAAAGGAATTGCCTAAAACATAAGTGTAAAAAATAGCGTAAATACACTCTAAAATTTGTAACGATTTTTTTTGCGTTTTTAGGAAACCTATTCATTCGCTAAAAATTTTCATACTTTAGAAACTTTAACCATTCTTGTCCTTTCGGGTGTAATTTAAAGACTAAAGCATTGATTTTTGACCTTGAAAATCGAATTCAAAGTCATTGAAAAACGTAAAAAGGGGCGGGGCTGTTTGCCAAAAAAGTTGACGTGATAGAAGAAAACTAACAACAGTTTTCTAATCAGTGTGCCCATTGAACTCTAAAACAGCCAAAAAATCGAAGTCAACAGAAATTATGTTAAAAATTGTTCCCCAGTGTTATTATCAAGATAATTACATGAATTTTTTTTTATTTGAATTTGCATCCTATATGAATTTTGGAATAAATAAAATATGTATCTAATGCAGAAAAAAATGACAACAGTTGTTACTACAGCACACAGCAATTTTTTTATTGAACTTAAAAAAAAAACGATTTTTAAATACACTAGGGAGCTACCGCCCCCTACTCGCTATCGCTCGCCAACCCCCGTTAACTGCTGACGCTGATACTTAAGGATCTCTTTGCCATCCTCACAAAACACAGCTCACAGCACTTACTCATTTTATAAAACATTCTTAAAACAGGGGAACTACTTCTCTGGGGTATTCTTTCAAAAAAGGGGAATATTCATTCAGCGGCGAAATTTTAACAGTCCTTTATGGCAATATGAATTGGCGGATCGCCATTTAATTCCAAGAAAATTAGTAACAAAGCAGTGTAAACTTTCTTTTACTATTTCCCCAAGGTAATGTTTTTCTCACACAGATCCATTCAGAAGCACTGAAACATC
Source organism: Tetragnatha versicolor (assembly GCA_024610705.1). Lineage (NCBI taxonomy): Eukaryota > Metazoa > Arthropoda > Arachnida > Araneae > Tetragnathidae > Tetragnatha > Tetragnatha versicolor. The sequence continues at coordinate 46,502,059 of JANDEH010000007.1, forward strand.
TCCGGAATAAATTTTACTTTCTTAAAATTTGTAATGATTTTCATTGATTGTCTGTGAAAAATGTAGTAATTATCGTAAACATCACGAAAATTTAGAATTTTGCTTCATGAGAACAAATAAACATCGAAACAAATAAACATAGCAATGACACGAATGTTCCGACTTTCGATTTTTATCTTTATTTCTAAAACATTCCCCCGCCATATCTAGTTTTGCGTTTTGGCATTAAAAAAATACCTTTTACTACCTTAAATAATATAACTTGCAAAAGGATATAAAAATAATTATTATTGTAATAAATAAATGCAAAAGTTCAAAATTTCTGAAAGCTAGTTTATAATATATTGTAAATATAGTAATGAGTAGGTTGCCACAACGACAAAGATAAATATATAAATATGAATTAATTATCTAAAAATAAAAGATAAATTAAATATACATTAGTTTTAAATATAATTAAAATCGTTTGAACAGCAAAAATATAAATATTGTTAAAAAGAATCCAATAAATATTTTTTAAATTAGTGTGATAAATAGAAAGATGATTATGTAATGTATTTGAATGTTAAAAAACCAGTGAAATATATTTTCAATTGTTTTAAAATTCATAGCTTCTTGCTTTGTAACTGCGACCTTATCCGAAATCTAAAAAAATGGAAATATTTTAAAATTAAGAATTTTTTTGAAAAATCGAAGGGCTTACTCGGAAATCCGGAAAGAATTCGGACATTTTGATACCATATATGTGTCATTTGGTTCAGTAATTAAAAAGCCTTTCTCTGGAAACCGTTCACCAAAAACTTTTTTTTAGAATAGAGAGATAAGAAAAACATTTTAAATTATAATTCTGTAAAAATATGTCTCCAAATTCTTCTTGTAGTTGGGTGTTAGGCTTAATACACCTATTTTTTCTGGCATTGACCTGGTTCTCAAAATGGTAAATAAATTCAATTTGGGAGAAAATTAAAGAAACGTTTAATTGAGATTTAATTTTTTACCCGTTTTTTAAGCCATTTTGCCTAATTTATAGTGCCTGGATTTTCAAAAGTTTTTTTTGTGACCCCTACACTACACTATAAAGCAGACACTGACCCAATACAGATAGTTTTTGATTATAGTAGTAGAAATGTTTAAAATCTAAATTGACAATTCAAAAATTCCACCCGTCCCCATACCATTAATTGTGGAGATGATGAAATTATCTAGAAAGTGTCTTTTCTAACCTTGATAAAAATATAGACATGACATGGTTTTTAATTTAATAGTTAGAAGCCCCCTAAGAACAAAATTTTATATTCACTGAATAAAATAAACCTTGGTTGTCCCTATATCATGAGCTGTTAGTCCACACACACATTGAGAAGTTTCCTATTTATTTCCCATACAGTACATTATAATTCACATATTTAAAAGTTAAGACCAGTAGTGGTTCTTAGAGTAGGTACTGTATCAGTATCACCCTGGTGTGCAGTGAAGAGATATCAGGGGGGGGGCTTGATTTAGCATTAGCAAGGTAAATTAATCATAATTTTCAGTAAACCAACCAAAAATATAGCACTTCACATTTTATACAAAGTAACTTGTAAAAGTCAAATCAAATCATCCAAGACGTATCATCTTTAGCTTCCCTTGACCAGAGGGAAGTTGCAAAAGAGGTCCGCTAAAATAACATGGTGAAGAGTAATTGATGGGTGGTTGCAGTGGACAGGGTCTTAATAAGAGCCTTTTGGGCCACTGTACTACAGGGGCATCATTTCAGTTTTTGGTTGGGGGGGCGAGGATTTTTTTAAAAATGGGTCCGGGCCACACCGTAACAATACTTCTTTGGGGGGGTTGCCTCAACTTCATTTTTAAGGCCCTAACGAGCTCATTTATATATATGAGCACTGAAAAGTAGAATTGAATGATATTTATTATAAAGTCAAAATTTGACGTGAAAAAAAGATGGGTCCGGGGTTCACCCCCAGGAAAATTTTGAAAATTTGCCTCTTAAAAGTAGTGTTTTAACTCATTTTGAGATCTTTTGGGCTACATCCAAAGAGAACAGTTTCTTGTAAACCACAGAATTTTCTTGGGAAAGGAAGTTATTAAAATACGTCTAAGTTTCAAAGGGGGCTAGGGGTTCTCCCCGGAATTTTTTTTGAAATTTCCCCTTTAATCTAGTGTTTTATCTTTTTCAAACTCTTTGGGGAACACTAAAAAGGAAACGCTTCTTGCAAGTGGCAGAAATTTCAAGGGAAAACACTGAACAGCAGACATTAAAATTTTAGAGGGGGCTGGGGGTCCTCCCCTAGAAGTTTTTGAAATTTTACTCTTAAAGGTAGTGTTTTAACTCCTTTTGAGACTTTTTGGGTTACACCCAGAGCTCCTTGTGGAAATTACAGAATTTCCAAGGGACTTGCAGCTATTTTTCACATAACATTGGAAATCTTGGGGGGGGGGCAACCGCCCCTGGTGCACTATAAGGTGATGATGATGATAACCAACTGTCATTGCTCAGAATTTTCAGCACCTGGGCAACGAAAAGAATGTGGTATCAAGTATCAACTGTGGTGGTATCCCAACTGTAAAAACTATTGAAAATATTTTTCGCAAGACCCTTCTTTAATACACATTGTAGGCTTACAGGAGGAAGGCACAAGTCGCTGCAGGCTAAATTTCCCAACCCATTGATCGCTTTCTTTTTTTTTAAATTTTCATTGGTGCTGTTCTACCTCTTTCAGTATTCAGAAAAAATAAGTAAAAAAAAGATTTTTTAAAAAACGCTTTTATTGAAGTATTCTAAAAAGTCAAAAATAATTTTTTCTGGTTGACAAATAATTTATTGGGAATTAGAAAATAACTTTTTGCTAAGTAAAAAAAACTGATTTTCTAATCACTAAAAATAAAAGCGTGGGCGCTAGTAATTTTTTATATTTAATTTTTTTACAGGACAGTAACACTAACATCCCTGCCAAACGGGTATTCGAACCCCAGACGTATGGCTTTGCAGTCAGATGCTCTAACCACTAGGATATTACATCGGCGATTATGTATAATCTCTCTATATTAAAAAAAAGTAACAGTGACCGTCACCGCCGTCGTCACCGCCGCCGATTTTGAAAATTTTATTTTTGAACACTTTGAACCATCACTACGCAAAAACTATTTGAAGGAATATAATGAAATTTTGACCATTGGTAGACAAATGTATGAGGGTCATTTCAGTTTCCAAACCTAATTAATTAGATAATTAGTTCTGGAGTTATTTAATGTCAAAGTCGAAAATTATTTTTTTCGGCTGCGAGTTCGCCCCCAGCAAAATCTATTTACAGCAGAAACATGATTTTTTGCAGACGCATACTCTTAGGTATGATGTTTTGCACCTCGTCGCCCTTTTTTCGAATTTCGAATTATTTTTGGAGTTATTAAATTCTAAAGTTTCGAAATTTTTTACCCGTTTTCGGTTTTTTCGTTATAATAGAAAAACTAATCACAGTAGAACTATGATATTTTAAACACGCATACAATTATTTTTTATAGAAAGATTGGCGTTTCGTTTTTCAAAAAAATCGAATTAGTTTTAGAATTATTAAGATACCAAGTTTCAATTTTTTCTTCTCTTTCTGGTCGTTCACTAGAGAAACAGGCGATTATTTTATGAATCTGATTTCTTATTCCCGATGATTCACTAGATACACACGTGCATTTTATAAATTTAAAAGTTTTTTGATGGCATTTTTTTTTCTCTAAGATGGTTGATGATAATTAGAAGACTTGCTGGATATTTTTGAAAACATTTCGGTTAAATTAATGGTAAACTAAAAAGGAATATTTTAGTAACAGTTTATTTTGATATTTTGGTAGTAATGGTTCGCATTAAGTTATTGATAAGTTAAAAAGTTTCGATTTTAAATGATCATTTACTAAGCAGACAAGTTCAAGGTTTTACTGGATAGTTGAGATGAAACAAGCGAGCTCTGCTCGCTAAGATCGCGAAGCGATCTTCATAGAACTGCGAAGCAGTTCCGGGGGTTGGTGAGCGATAGCGAGCAGGGGGCAGAGCCCCCTAGTTTTACATAAATAAAAATACCCAATAGAGAATTTAAAGTGAATCCATCCCACCCAAACCTCATGAATGAGAAATTTGTAAATTTAACCTCATAGAACATGGAATAAAGAAGTTAGAATAAATAGTGAATTAAGAATCACTAGCGCCCACGCTTTTATTTTAAGTGATTAGAAAATCAGTTTTTTTTACTTAGCAAAAAGTTATTTTCTAATTCCCAATAAATTATTTGTCAACCAGAAAAAATTATTTTTGACTTTTTAGAACACTTCAATAAAAGCGTTTTTTAAAAAATCTTTTTTTTACTTATTTTATTTTCTACTTTTTAGTCATGGTATTTTTTAACAAAAACTCACAAGAAAAAATGTATTTATTTCAACCATATTTAATCTTATGTTGGGATGGAATTTTAGTTTCATGCATAACAAAAATTTTTACAAATACAAATACAAATTTTGTCGACCAGCTACAGGCTCGAAACCCAACAAGGCTGGTCCATTTTTTATTAATTCACCCATTCCCACTGACTGTCTAGTTTTAGCTTAAACTCATATACACCCTTCGAGTTTACTATATGTTCTGGCAATGCGTTCCATATATCTATTACCCTATTGAAGAAGTAGTATTTTCTTAAATCCCGATTGAAATGAGTCTTATTCAATTTGTACCCATGGCCCCTTGTTCTGTTATCCCTATTAAAGTCTAAACCTTCCGTATCCCCTTGCTTTACGAACTTGAAGAGCTGAATCAAATCATCCCTCCTTCTTCTCTCCAGTGTATACATGTTTAGCCTACTCAAACGCTCATTGTAATCTAGGTGTGCCATTCCCTTAATTATTTTTGTAGCTCTATGCTGAACCCTTTCAATTACTTCTATATCCTTTCTCATATATGGAGCCCAGAATTGTACAGCATATTCTAGGTGAGGTCTTAACAAGCCCTTATATAATGGCAATATTATCTCTCTGTTTTCTACCCAATAACCAATTCTTAATCCAAACCAATGTTTTCCCCTGAATCCCTAGTCTTTCCAATTTATACAGTAGTGCCTCATGAGGTACTTTATCGAAGGCTTTTTGAAAATCTATGTACATGATATCTACACTTCTCTTCTTATCCAGCTCCCCAGTTATATTCTCATAGAATTTTAATAGATTTGTAGAGCAGGATCTTCCCTTCCTAAACCCATACTGGTTATCAGATAGCAATCCCCCTTCCTCCAAGTATAACATTATATGCCTTTTTAACAATGATTCGAATATTTTGCAAATTACTGAAGATAAGCTTACTGGTCTGTAGTTGCCCGGATCACTTTTTACTCCCTTTTTAAATATTGGTACTTTTTAATTATTAATACTTTTTAATTATCTGACAAAGTAGAAAAATCCTCTGACGACTCAGCAGGACAATCAACTCCAAAGTTAATTAAAATCTATTTAATATTGCTGGGTACGTTATAATAACAGAGCTGAGCGGGAAATATACTTCGCACAAAGAATATACTACCTCGCATCCACTCACTCGCCGATGAAATCCATCGATATCAAAAAGATTCACAAGAAAAAGAAAAGCATTCAATAAAATAAAATAAAAATAACCATTCGTAAGCCCAGACAAAAATAAAACTCAGAAAGAGTGTGTTTGTATGAAGGAGCAAACAGTATTATCCAGTGTTTTCAGAAGTCCATAAATTATAAAAGTAGAATATTTTTCTTCCTAGCGATTCCTCGGGATGAGACACCAATTTTCGGCGATTTCTCGCTCTTCTGGCGATTTCTTTCTCGCGGTTATTATCTTAAAAATCGCTAATTATCTTAATTGGAAGGTAAGAAATCACGTTTTGAAGATTGAATATTGTAGTCATATACCCTAATATATTATCTTACAGGTTTTGGGAGCCATTGGCATAACGGAAGTGTCTCAAATTTGAATTAAACGGATAATTAAAAACACTCGTTAATTACCTTAATTACGGAGGTTTTGACTAGTTGATTATTGAATATTGCATCTTCATCGGGTTAACACTATGGTGCAAAGTTTCAGAACTTTAAATCGTTTGGAAGTGCCTGAAATTTTATGTACAAGACTTTGTAAAATAAAAAAGTGGTTTATCGTCTGTAATTATCGTAATTACTGGGCAATTCTCGTTTTGACTTTTGAATATGATGAAGTTATGCCTTATAAACAATTGTGCACGGTTTAGGGAGAATAGCCCCTTGGGAAAGGTCTCAAATTCTGGTTTTTCTGTTAATTAAAAATACTCGTTAATTAACTTAATCCTTTGGTTGTTTGACTAGATAATGGTTGGATATTGGAGTGTCATGAGGGTTACACCGATGTGTAAAGTTTCGGGGCCCTGACATATCGGGAAGTGCCCGAAAATCGAGTTTTAAAATTCCACCTGTAAAACGCCGCCAAAAGCAAGTAGAATAAAAGCGTTTAAAACAGTGTTTCCCAACCTTTTTTGGTCCATGCCCCACCAAAGCCTTTCTAAATTTTTCATGCCCCCCCCTGGCTCAATGACATAAATAGAAATTTATTTTGAGAGGGAGCCATAATTATTTATTAGTTTCTCCCTCCTATGTTTATTTAATAAGTCTAATGAAGCTGTTCAGAACATATTTAGGTAGAATTTGCATGCTAAAGATATAAATCAAGTTATGAGTAATTAAGTTCTAACAACCAAGGGGGGTCTGGGGGTCCTCCCCCAGCAAATTTTTGGAAATTTGACCCTAGGAAGCAGGTTTTTAACTAGTTTGGTACCCCTAGTTGGGAAATTTTGGATATAAATTTTTAGGTAAGATTTGCATTTTGATGAACCTAATGTAAAAAAATTCAAATATAAGCGTTCTGAAAACAAAGATATTGGGTCATCCCCCAGGAAAGGTTTGGAAAATAGACTCTAAAAACATGGTTTCAACTTGGTTTTGATACATACTGGACCAGATTTCATACATACATTCTCAGATAGGATAATAGGATCATATTTTGAAAAACTTCGTTTTAAAAAGTTTTTTTTAATTTTCCCCCTAGATTGGTCTGACCTGGGGGCAATTTGGTTGAAAATTTTCAAATTGCCCCCCTAGAAAATGATATTGCCCCCCGGTGGGGCGTGCGCCCCACGTTGGGAAACACTGGTTTAAAAAGTGACTTGGTGCCTTTCTCCGTTAAGCTGACAACACATTCTTCTGTTTGTTGCCTTTTTTTAAAATTTTGATTCATGTAGTCTATGCAGCTTTATTACTCTTTGTATTACCTTTATTAATATTTTGAATAAAATCAACTTTGAAGAATGAAAAGGAGTTATGATTCTTGAACTTAAAATACTCATAAAAGAAGTTATGAAGTTGGGAATTTCCTTGGTAAAGTAAATTTATAGACCAATGCATTTAAAGGCTAAGGGGATCACTAATGTTAATTTCTTGAAGGTGGGCAATCCAATGTGATTTTAGTATGTTAGTCAAGGCCGGATACACACAAAATATTAAAAGGACATGATGGGTAATTCTTTATTAAATCGATATTTAATTGTAATTTTTTTTAATAGGGTTTGGAATTTTTTTTAAAAAGGTCGAATATGCATCTTTGTAAAAACTAATATCATACAGTAACCCCTACATTAGGGTGTCCCTTAAAATCGAAGGTCGGGGAAACTTTTGCTACACCCCCCAATTTTTTTCCTTTTTGTACCCTAAGACTATGTGCAAAATCTTAAATCAATCAGATAATATTAACACGTGCCCCAAACGCCCTAAAGTTTAAAAAATGTGAATTTTTTCACATTTTTTCGAAAATTTTTAAAAATTTGTTTAAAAATCTTCTGCCGAATAATAGGGCTCTAACACATTTAAACAATCTTATTTGACCGTTTTTCATTACTACCTAGGCAAAAATGCCTAGTTTGTAACCTAGTCATCAATTAGAAAATCATCAAATTTGTCCATTTTATACTGAGCATAGAAGAATCAAAAGGCAGTGGTAAATGACTTAAAACCGCAAAATTCCATGGCTAAACACCATTTGTAGACCATATTGATGTGGTGATAAATTATCTAGAGCTCAAATTAATTATGGGTTGCTTAATTACAGACACCATATTGGATTACATTAAAACTAAAAAAAATTCTAGAAAAACGGTATGGGCATGCTTGATATCGGGTAATGGGTATATGAGGTTTCTAAACTCAATTAAGACTAATAAAATCCTCTTACACAATTTTTTAAAGCTCTTTATGCAATTGTAAGGGCCATCAGATCTCCTAATACAAGTGCTAACCATGATTTCAGAACTACAGATGGTAATAAATTCTATACACATAAAACCGGTAAGAGAAATTCTGGAAATAAGTTAATAATAAGTCTCCACAGTGTGTCCACGAGTATTTTATTCCGTAAGTTAATTGAAAACCTGAAGATACAAAATTAACCCGCTCTTCATAATGATTCCGTGAAGATAAGCATTTAACCATGTTTATAGAGATTGTTCTTGTATTTTATCATAAATTTATACCTAAACATAAAATATACCTGCAATTTAACAAATTAGTGTCATTAAAACAATTAAACACTGATATTTTGTTTGAGGCTGTAAGAATATGTTAAATATAAACTTCCGTTTCTATAACTCTTCTACTATACCCATAGTTTTTTTTCGCACTGTTGACTTATCATCAGTAAACGTCCTTGAGGAAGTACTTAGATTTCGAGTAAGTTTTTCATGAATATTGTTTATGAAATTAAATTATTTTAAACCATCAAAGCCTTCTTTGAGAATGTAGAGGTAGGAAACTTAGAGCGAAGGATAGCTCTAACTTAAAAACAGACTTTAAAGAAGGAATGATTTTAAGAAGCTGTTGTTAATATTTATGATATTCACGTATAGCCAATATAGGTGTCTTAGTTTTAATGAGCCTAATTTGTTGAATTGCAGGTACTTTAATGTTAATGTATAAATTTATGATAAAATACAAGAACCGTCTCTATAAATATGGTTAATTGCTTATCTTCACGGAATCATTACGAAGAGCGGGTTAATTTTGTATCTTCTTCAGGTTTTCAATTAACTTACGGAATAAAATACTCGTGGACACACTGTGGAGTCTTATTATTAACTTATTTCCAGAATTTCTCTTGCCGTGTGTGTATAGAATTTATTAACATCTATAGTTCTGATATCATGGTTTGCATTTGTTTTAGGAGATCTGATGGCTCTTACAATTGCATAAAGAGCTTTAAAAAGTTGTGTAAGAGGATTTTATTAGTATTAACTGAATTTAGAAACCTCATGCTCCCATTACCAGATATCAAACATGCCCATACCGTTTTTCTTGAATTTTTTTAGTTTTAATGCAATCCAATATGGTGTCTGTAATTAAGCAACCCATAATTAATTTGAGCTCCAGATAATTTATCTCCACATCAATATGATCTGCAAATGGTGGTAAATCTTGGAATTTGGCGGTGTTAAGTCATTTACCACTTCCTTTGGATTCTTCTATTCTCAGTATAAAATGGACAAATTTGATGATTTTCTGATTGATGGCTAGGTTAGAAACTGGGCATTTTGGCCTAATTAGCAATGAAAAACGGTCAAACAAAATTGTTTAAATGTGTTAGATCCCTATTATTCGGCAGAAGATTTTTGAAACAAATTTTTAAAAATTTTCGAAAAAAAGTGAAAAAAGTCAAATTTGTCAAACTTAAGGCTGTTTGGGGCACGTGTTAATATTATCTGATTGATTTAAGATTTTGCACATAGTCTTAGGGTACCAAAAGGAAAACAAAATTGGGGGGTGTCGCAAAAGTTTCCCCGACTTTTTGAAAAAACGCCTAAATAAGGGACACCCTACCCCTACATTTATTTAGGAGAGAGAAAAATGAGGTTGAAATTGGTTAATTTGACCATGAGCATTTTCATCTTGACATAATTAATGGATAACACTGTTCAACATTGAAAAAATTTCCTTGATGAAAATAGTTATTTCTTTTAGATTTTGGGTCGCTGAATACGAAAATCACCATTAAAATTCTCAATTGACTCAGGATTTTCGGGGAACAGCCCCTCCCCCTTTTTTCGTTTTTTGACGACTGTATAACTTTAAACTCGATTTTCAGGGTCAAAAAGCATTGCTTTATCTTCAAATTAACCCCCAGGGGACATGAAAGGTTCAAATTAAGGGGACTCAGTACCAAAAATATTTTTTTCTCTAATAACAGGATTTTATCATCTTTTAAGGTGTTAAATTATGTATTTACTTCATACTAATTCATATTTAGCCCAAAAAGCGAGTTCAAAAATTTATTTTTTAAAAAAATTACAAAAAACCTCACAACAATGCCCAAAATTACCCTAAATTTAAATTGATACTCCTCCTTTAATATATGTTCTGTTGTTTTGATTTTTTGTCTTAACATAGATCAAACATATATAGTCACTTGTAGGCATGGAAATTTGATTATCTATAAAAGTTTCTGAAAAATTAAAAAAACTCTGAAATTTGGCAGTTTTTTCCGAAAAATATCCTAAGTTTCCACTTTACTGCTCCATAAAAAAAATTCTAATAAATATATTATAAAATCCATGCCTGAAGATGTTAAACAGGTATTACTGATAATGACTACAAAGTTTGAAGTGGTTTGGATGATTAGAAAAAAAGACTTGTGATTTTAAACATTAAAAACCTTGTTTTGAGAAAAAGCCGTTTAAAGATAGAAAACTAGGCTTCTTAACACTATCAGGGCTTCATAAATCTCAAAATTTTCACACTTAGAATCCCCGTATCATTATGAAACTTGGTAGAAATAATTCTAAGGGTATTATCTTCATTTTTATTGCAAAATCTCAAAATCGATATTTTGACAAAATTTTGGTACTGAGTCCCCTTAATAAAATATGATAAATCTATAACAAATGGATATGATTAAGGGGTAATTACCCCCCTAAAAATGCAAAAAAAATAGCTATAAATTATAGAGGTTTTTATACGCTATTTTCCCCTTATTTTTTTACGCAATTCACGTTTGAAAGGTCCTAACCCTTCCCCAAGGACCAAAATTTGATGGCAATATGTAGCAATGTTTTTTACTAAAAGCGGTTGAGGTGAGAGTGCCCCCAAAGCACCAACGGAAGGGTTCAATGCGGCACTTAAGAGTTAAATAGTGCTGTACCCAAAAAAATTTGAAGCCACTAACTGAATTTCAGCTGATTCTTGTGTAAAATGATTTGCTGAATTCACATATGACACCCATTTTCCTCCATCACCCTCAGTTTTTAAGGGGATGCTCCCTAATTGTTATCCACAGCCGTGCATCTATTAACATCTTGAAACATGGAATCCTCACTCCCTAAAACCGGTCAGTTTTTAAAGAACTGAAGAGTTTCTACTTAGGATAGACCCAAAATATAAGAAAAACGTCATTTGTAATCTTTTCAAAATCATCAATATTAATTCCTGAGCTCGCGAGCGCCTTCGCGATTCCGGAAGTCTTCCGAACTGTTCCGCGGGGGCTTCTGGGAGGCTAACACCTCAGAAGCTTTTAGTAAAAATTATTGATGCATATTTTCATCAAATTTGGGTCCTTGGGAAAGGGTTAGGACCCTTCAAACGGGAATTGCGTAAAAAATAAGAGGAAAAAATAGCGTATAGAAACCTCTATAATTTTTAGCTATTTTTTTGTATTTTTAGGGGGGTAATTACCCCTTAAACCTATCCATTTGTCATAAATTTATCATATTTTTTTAAATTTGAACCTTTCATGTTCCCTGGGGGGCAATTTGAAGATGGGGGAGGGGCTGTTCCCCGAAAACCCTGAGTCAATTGAAAATTTTAATGGCGATTTTCGTATTCAGCGACCCAAAATCTATAAGAGATGACTATTTTCATCAAGGAAAAAATTTTGAAGGTCAAATTTGTTGAACAGTGTAATTCCAGAAAGGAGGCACTTTCAACATTAACAAACTAACTCCAATGTAGGGTTGAAATTTCAAGACCACTGCATGTTTTAAAATTTAGCATTTCATTTTACTTTTTAATTTCAAAGATTGCCAATGTGATTCTAGTAGGTATATCAGTCAGGGCTGAAGAGTTACAAAATACTCAAAGGATATTATTGGTGATTCTAGAAATTTTAATTTGTCAACTTTTTATACTAGGGTTTTGCTGTTAAAGTTGGTTCATTGTAGATCCAAGACTTCCATGGTTTGAAGCCCACAAGTCCGGTGTTCCGGAAGTCAGAAAAATAGCAAATTTTCGGGGGGTTTTTTGCGGAGGGTTCCGTTCTTTAAAGTCTTTGTAATAAACAAGATAATCATTTTTATACAAAATTTGTGCACTAGTGAATTAATATAATTTGAATTGAGTAAGTCAAAAATTAGAAATCCTAAATAGAAGAAACACCCAAATGCATATTTATTCATTCCATACAGCAATCCAAATAAAATATGAAAATTTCCCACATACAAGGACCCTCAAAAACAATAACTTGAAATGAGAAAGGTGCCATTTGTAGAAAATTTTAATTCATAATTTAAGTCAAAAAATCAAAACATGTAAATTTTTCTTCAATGTGGGAAAATCTAAATTGGGTGCTTGCAAATTACATGCAGATTAATTGATCATCATGACTCACTTTTTTCTACTTCACATAACTATTTCTTTCAAAAGGTTATGAATTCATTTGAAAAAACTTATTCCTTTCAAATTTTCTACTTTTACAATTTATTGGGGGTATATTATTGTTGTAATAAAAGTTGTCCGAACTATTAAGCCATGGTCAATAGTTAAAATAAAACCAGACGTTTCATCTGTTTCTTTAACAGACATCTTCATTGTTACTGAGCCGTGTGCTAGCGAAGGTGTCTGGTATTAATTTTAACCATAGACAACGGCTAGATAGAAGATAGCTCGGATAACTTTTATTATAATATTTCCCGTCATGAAGGACTTTGTTTTTATATTTTATCATTTGTAGAATCATGGGTTATTAAAGAGTAATCCTTTTTTTAAACCAGTTAAATAATTACGAAGCCGTCTTTTCGGAGGCTAAATTTGTGCATAGGTTCATAAGGGTTTTTGGCACTTTCTACCTCCAGTACTACTTAAAAAAAATCAGGAACATAACAGATATGGGACTACACATGGGAGCACCACCTTATGAAACTACAGATGGGAGTACTGTCCAACAGCCAAGAGATACTTTTAAAATAAGAATCATAGTTAATTTAAATGATACATACAGATTCAGCACAAAAAGTTTTTTAACCCCGTTTATCAATTACCATTACCACTGAAATTTGGGAGCATGACTAGTATTTTCTATTACAATAATCACAATATTGTACAAGGTCAAAAGTTTTCTCATGGTGGTCAGGCTATATATATGAGTGAATAATTTACAGATTACTTCACAGGACCACACTAGCTCCATCATTATTACTGAAACTGATTTCTTAGCACACAGTATAATTTGAAAATCAAAAATTTATTTAATTACACTAACTATGCTGAAATTTATACTTTTTCTATGGTAGGAAAGTAATCAATCAAATCTGGGTATTCCAAAGAATCTGGGCCTGGCACCAAGTGATATAAACAGTAGATTCGGACAACCCAGATTTTGTAAAGTGAATTCTTTACTCGCCAAAATAAAGTATTGACATCCCCAAAAATTTGTCATAGGCCAGACTGTTTTACTGATTACACCTATTTGTTGAAATTAACTAAATTATAATACATAAATTTTGGAAAAAAAATACATAAACCATTAAAGTAGAGATGAAAACGGACACAAGCTGAAAAAAACAATTTGCCTTTTTTGCCAAATATTTTTTTGGGGAGATATATTTTTACTATACTATTAGAATATTTTAAGTCCAAAATATTATACTGATTTGTAATTTAAAAGTATGGAATTGTGAATTAATTCTTAAGCAACAATTCGCCCATTGCATTATTATTGCAATTATAGTCTGTTCATTTAGAATTGGCGCCTGAGAAAGGATCAAAAACACTCAATAATGCTTAATAACGCTCATCACATCACACAATTCAGTTACCGATATTGTTACAGTATTTTAACTACATCTATTTAGGCTGCCTTGTCATTGCAGAAGAAAATTTTTTTGATAATTACAATAATGTAATTACAATAATGCTCTAATGTAAGAGCTTCTAATACATTACATCTCAGGCGCCAGTTCTAAATGAACAGAGTATAATAAGAGCTTTAGGACAGTCCCCATAGATGATGTCACTTTTTTCTTAGGTATTTTTGACCCCTCCTCTATGCCAAAAAATGTCACACTTATGGGGGATTTACACCACCGCTGCAAGACATGCAAAAAGCGACAAATTTTAGTACCCGCTACTCACAAAAGATGGCGCTCGTCAATTGGTTTATTGGAATAACAAATTCCCGTTTCTTGCCGCAAACCGAAAATTTCGCTTTTACAGCAGTGCTGTAAATCCCCCATTAAACTAACAATTTGTCTAGCTAGCAAAAGGTTGGAAAAACATGGGAACCCTATATTTTTATTCCAGAGGAAATGTACCTCGCTTTATAAATTTAAAGTGAACTTTTATTTGGTTAAGTTTTCATTAAAAAAAATTTCTTTTACTTGCGTATTCCCCCAAAATTGATGTTTTGATTTTGTAGTATTTGATGTCACAATTCTAGTAACCCCCTCACCATTTAGGGGCTATTCATTAATTACGTAAGGGTCCCAAGGGGGAGGGGGGGTTGGAAAAATCTCTACATACCCTTACTTGGGGGGTGGGGGGATCAAACCCATTCTTACGTAAGATTTTCCAAGTTAATGTAAACAAATTCTAATCAAATTACTATTGAATAACCCCATAAAAACTTAAAAATGCTGACCATCTCGGTATATTATCAAAGCTTTAATTTAAAAAATGAAGGTATACCAGATGTATCTTTTTTATTGGAGTAGCATTGTTATTTTATTATTTTGAAAAACAAAATGGAATCTTTCATAAGAAAAGGGGGGGGAGGGGTTTGAAAAATCTTAGTACCCTTACATGGGGGTAGGGGGGGATCAATAAATTGCCAAAATCATCCTTACGTAATTAATGAATGGCCCCTTATCACTGATTGACAATCCCTCACCCTGCCCTCCAAGCATGACAATATTTATGGATTTGTCAGCATAGGCGGATTTAAGGGTTTGCAACACACCCCTTACTTTTTGATAAAATTCCATTATTAAAGGGAAAATCATGTTTTCAAAGTCATCAGGGACAACTTGCCCCCAAGTTTTCCAGTACGCACCCCCAGAGTTCACCATCTAAATCCGCCCATGTTTGTCAGTGATTGAACACTATAGGGAACAGGGAACTAAATACAAATATACGGGGAACTAAATACAGTCAAACCTGGATAAGTGGAACAAAAATATTAGCAGTGACAAAACAAAAGCAACAAGACAATTAAAGCAACAAAAAAACTCTTGGAAGTGATAATTCAGTTACAACTACAACAAGTTAGTTTGACTGTATCATTTAAATCAAATTTTTAAAATCTTTAAGTCCAAAATTAACATTTTCGGGCAATTTCGACTGATTGAATATCTAATAAAACACATAATTGTTGCATCCATGTTAGGTAGCCATTTAGAGAATTAAAGTTTGGAGTAAATATTTCCAAACATGCAGTGACATTGCTAGGGAAATGCAAGAGATTACCAGGATGAGTGGAACTCATTAATATAAATACCTGGATAAATAAATGGAACAAAAAAGCCAGTCTTAAGTGATTCTACTAATCCAGGATTGACTGAATCATATTATCGATTATGTTAAATGTTAATAAGAAAGTCCCCTATAAACATATAGCCAAATTTAAATAAATCAGAAAACCATCAGAACTAGGGGTGGTCAAATCTTTTTAATACATTAAGATTTTTACAGAGTAATTGCTAAAAATAAGAAGCATATCATTTCATAATTTTTTTGTTTAACATAGGCATAACTTAAGTTCAATAATGGAAATAATCTTAAATGAAGTAAGAACCCCTTCAAAATGCGTTTTAAAACTTTATTTTTAGCATTCTATGCAATGTACTGCTTAACCAACGATAGTAAAAGGGTCACATGATTTTGACATCACTGGAACTAGTATTTCAGAGGGGAGACAGATGGAAGTTGATCGAAAGAGGAAGAGACATTTGCTTGTACTAGATAGAAGCAAGACCCCAACTATCGGCCGTGCTAAGTCTGTAAAAATCATGTGACCCTTTTACTATTGTTGGCTGAGCAGTAGGTAGTTTTATTTATATCTATTAATAAATAAGAATAAATGTTCTGTTCTGAAAATTACTCGATTTTCATTACAAAAAGATGCAAGCAAAAACCTTTTAAAACTAAAAGGTCCTGTTTTTGTTAAATTGAGAATTAATTTTGTAATTGAAAATTAGCATTAAATTAGGTTCTTTTGCCAGTCCTGTCTTGGTAATGTCGTATTAATAAAAAAAATAACATGGTAAAATTAGAGAAGCATAAAAAGGATTGTTTTAGAGGGGAAAATATAAAGTTCATTTAGCAATAATATTTGATACTTGCGTATTATCCTGTATCTGAATCTGAAGAGCAGCGCAGTTGAACATTGACAGTCGCTACGAGATAATACACGAGAACCAAATATTTTGAGAAAGGAACTATTTTTCACAACAAAAACAATTAAGAAAAAACAGTCTGGTAAATTAAATGGTTTCATTTGATATGGGTGCCTCTTTTTTCAGTACAGGCAACTTAAACAGTAACTGGCACAATTTCGTTAAGGGTCCTCCATGGAGATCAATATCTTTAGCGGTTGGCTAATTATCTGCTAGTGGCTCATGAAATAACACCAACTTGACAACCATTATTAAACAAAAAATCATCTCGGAGGGCCTTAACAAAGTTGTAGCATGCCCAATTATTTTTTATTCCGACTTCTCGATAGAATTGCCTCAGAAATCATTGCAGCTACCCTGATTGTTATATTCTTGGCTCAGGGCCATTTTCAGACGTGTGGAACATGTGCTTACCCACAGAAAAGCAAAATTAAGGGAAGTCGAAGAAATCCATAGAACACACTAGCTAAAATAGTTTATTAAAATATAGAAATTTTGCTTCAATAAGGAGGTCTACAGTCTAGTCCTCTACTTAAAAACATTTCTTCGCATGATTATGAATTTCTTAGATTTTTAAAAATTAGAATTAAAATTTAGAGTTATGAGGTTGAATTTCTTCTGGAGAAGTCAAAGGTGATATTGTTTGTCTTTTCACTCTAGGTGGTTAGTGTAACCCGAAACGAGCCACAACATTTTCTCAATAGGGTTTTGGGGGTATAGAGACAGACGAAACTGTTACTTCTCGCTAATAACTATCATCCCTCCCTTCCCACTCTTTGAAGAAATGTCTTAAATAGCCAAGCTTGATATCCTGATTTCTCCTATAGCTTGGATTACCCCGTTCCCAACAGTCTAGTGAAGAAAGACAGACAAAACCCAAGGTTCTTAAGTACCAAAAATCCATTTAAATACTCAATGGTACCTACGTATTATACCGTTGACCATTCAGCAGCCATTATATTCAGCGTCACAGGTATATAACAGTCAATAGAATTCGATAACGTTTTCAAATGCAGTAGCACAGTCGATGGGATAATACGTAAGAACCCACACACAATATTCAGGAAAATATCTGTCCTTCCTTTTGGCTAAGAACCCTAATCACCTACAAAATTCCATCTATAATAAAAAACACATGCTCCACACGCAGATCCCAATCCAATAATAAGCCTGAAAGACGGCGACAAAACCCTAAAGACGGACCTGCCTCGGCTACCTTACCAGTGTTTGATCAGAACTCCTCATTTGACTACTGGCCTCCCACTGGTTAAGGTGGAAACAAATTGGAGCCGAGCGCTGTAAGCGAACAGCCGCGAACACGCTCTGTGCAAGTGCCGCTCTTAGCGCCTACGAAATGCGCGTGCGCAGAGCGCATTCGTGGCTGTTTGCTTACGCCGCTCGGCTCCAATTTGTTTCCACCTTTAGGTAGTAGAGAATATGGTGTGAGGGTGCTCGGAGTATATTACCAAAAACGAGGGCCACTCACACTTTTCTTAACCAAAATACATTCCGAGTGTCGACAGCAGTAACTTGCATAAAATAGTTAACTGTTAAATTTAGATGTTAGCTAGAAAAATGTAAAACTCACCTGAACCGAATGAGTTTATTGAACCTTACACATATGCTTCTTTCGACTGGTATCGTAATGTTCCTTGACAGTGCTATAATGGGCATCAGAAGGGTGACATAATGCTTGAACTTTTAAGTATTATTACCATGGAATATATTTTCATGAACTACACAAAGTTACTAACGGCTACATGTGAAGATATTGATCTCTTCAGAAGTAAGTTCGTTTTCTTTGTCCAGAACCAATCTTGGGTGGAGCCATTCTCTCATGGGTCCTTCCTGCAGGTGATTTCCATTCTGATCCCATGGGTTCCCTCCGAGATGAAGGCAGCGAAGCTCGTTCCCTTGGTGCAAAGCTCCTTTGAACCTCCGGATTTCTCATGACAGTACGTTCCACAACTCTTCTTTCTTCTCTTGGACGTATTCTGACTTCACGCCTCTGTTCATAAAGATCCTGCTGCTTGCGAGTAGGAGCGGGGGTTAGCTTCGGGGAGCTAAAGCTGGCTGTTGGACGTTCGAGCACCGGTCTTGAACTAACTGTTCGTTGGCGAGGCAAAACTTGGAACTGGGCCTGATCATCATAGTGCGGCTTCTTTCTTTCTACCCAGATGGGTTCTGGCTCATGAACTGCCTCTCGTTTACGCTTGAGAGTAAGTTCGGCCTGACGTCTTAATTCTTCTTTTTCTCTTTCCAATCGTTCTCTTTCTAATATTTGTCTTTCTCTTTCCAGTCTGAGAATTTCTGCTCTTTCTCGCTCCAAGATTTCTCTTTCCATTCGTAGCTTTTCTTTCTCCCTTTCCAATTTCAAGGCCTCTTCCTTCTGCTTCCGAGCTATGTACATCAGACGAGTGGCTTCCAGTTCTCTTCTTTCCCTTTCTTGCTGTAGCCTTTCTTCTTTAATCTTTTCATAAAGAGACTCTGTAGATCTGAACCGGTTGTAAGAGTTGTTTTGTCCTGAATATCTTTGATAGGGTCTGTTTCCAAAATCCCTGGAGAAATTTGAACGGGGTCTTTCATTACCGAAGCTTGAACGCCAGCGGTTGCGATCGGGAGGTCTACGAGCCAGTGAATGTCTGGAATCTCTATCCTTTGTATTGGAGTGCTTGGAATCTTTTTCTTTAGATTTGCGAGATCTACTTTTATCTTCTTTACCTTCAGAAGATTTTTCCGAAGCCTTATCCTTTGAAGGTGCTTCCTGGGCTTTGGTTTCAGATGGTTTCTTTTTTGAACTTCCACTTCCAGAAACCATTTTTTTGTAACTTTCAGATAATGTCTTTAATGTACTTCCAGACTGTGCATTCTTTAAATTCCTAGAGGGCGTCTTCTTTGAATCTTCTAATGATGACTTTTTAATACTTTCTGATGATTTGGTTGAAATATCAGGTGATTTTTTCAAAATCTCAGATGATGATTTCTTGGAAGTATCAGGTGTTGACTTTTTCAAGCTTTCGGAAGGCAACTTTTTCAAGTTTTCAGGTGGAGACTTTTTCAAACTAGATGGCGACTGTTTTGGACTGTCAGATTTAGGAATATCTTTTTTAACTGCTGTTTTCTTGTTACCAACTATCTTGATTTCAGTGTTTATATCATCCCTCTGTTCAACTGAGATTTTTTGTCCACTTAACTCTGTGCCATGAAGAGCTTCAACGGCTTTGTTTGCATCTGCAACATTACTCATTGTAACGATTCCATGGCATTTTGGGGGGTTTTGCTTAGTCGTCTTCACAATTTTAACCGAGACTACACGACCTTGTTTACAAAATAAATCCTTAAGATCATATGCTCTTGTTGTCAAGGGTAGAGACGTTACCCAAAGTTTAATTGCTGACATTTTCTTGCTTTTATCAGGCTTACAAATTGGCCTAGAAGTCATAGATGATGCCAAGCTGTCGGCTGATTTAGTGCTTTCTGGAGTCAATGGAGTTGGTTCTTGATCATCAGCGGCATTTTTAGTTGGCTTTACTGGAGTTACAGGAGGAGATGGAGGTTTCGGTGAAGGGCTTTTGTTTCCAGCATCTTCAGAAGCTGATAAATTCGCATCGTCACCGGGTTTTGATTCAAGTTCATCAGAAGCTTGCTGTATCTCTAGAATGTTTTCTTCATCATTTAATTGTGCATCTTCTTCATCAATAGACAACTGCAGAGTTACTTCATGGCCATTTTTTTCTTCAGCATTCACAGTGTCTTCTTCACTTGGCAAAGGAGTCTCTTCTTCCATTCCTTCACTCGGAGTATCAGTTTCATCCGATGACTTGGTGGATAACATTCCATTTGTTTCCGAATTTCCGGTTTGCTTTTTCGGAGTCTTGATTTTTCCTTGGTCTCTAAAATTAAATTCTTCTGGATCTTCACCTTCTTTCACTAATGCACTTTTGAGTCTCTCCACAAGGACTGATTTTACTCCACTTTTATCAATATTACGTTTTTCTAATTCTGCTTTTAAATCAGCGACTTTTAGGTCGGTCAGTTTAATTTTCACATCACTGTCGGACATATCTTCGGAGTCTTCCACTTCAGATTTTCTATCTTCTTTTACTTCGGAATTCTCAGCCAGGGCGGACATTTTCAGCTCTTTTCGAAGACGTTAATATATGATGTACTGATAAAATGTCTTCTAACCTCTACGATTTACAAATAATTCTTACAAAGATGAAATTCTAATCAGAAGGAAATAGGCATGATTCTTTATCCCGTAAATAAAGAAGCGGTGAACGAGCTAATGCCATTTTGATTTAGAAACTATCGAAATATTCGAAGTTTTAGTCACAGACAAAGTACAACCCAGATAGACGGCTCCTGCTTTTTTTCTACGAAGTGTATATTTGGACGGCCAAAACGGCCAGTGGCGCATGCGCTGTAGGTCTCGTGATTACGTAGCAGTCTCGGCGCTTAGTGATGGAACCAATGGAACGCCGAGCTGTGGAAATTAGAGTAGAGTTTAGTTGAAAAATGGCCGTCCAAATATACAGTGCCTTTTTTCTACCTAGTTTTGGTCACAGAGAAAAATCCTAACAGAGGGTTCAAAACGATATATTCAAAAGTTGGATGGTTTGGAGGGCGCCACGATGAACTAAATGATTGACAGAGAGATCAAACCTGTGATTGGCTGTCACTCAATCTTCTATTTTCGAAGGAGAAGGAAAAAGTTTTTCTCAACCAATCAGGCTTTTCCGTCCCGCCTCTCGTGACGTTGATGCGATCGCAGCGCCAAAATAGCCCCACACTCATCCAACTTTTCGATTTCCAATAGCGCCTATGGCGACGGACTCTCTGTTCTAGTACTCTGTGGTTTTGGTGTCCCTCTGTGTTATATGGGAAAAATTTAAATTCCGGTTTTAAAGAGAGGATGAACTCGTCCGCTAAATTTTTAATTTCATAAACGTTTTGACAAGCTAGAGAATGGCAAAATTTCCACTGAAGAAAGTAAATTTTAGAAACTTAAATGACTGCAATATGCATGTTGCATTCTTCTTAAAAAATTCAAAATTTCTTTTTTCCTCCCTTTTCTGTGCCTTTGAACTGTAATCAAAATATTTTATTGAGTTCATAAAGTTTAGCTAAATTTACCATACCTAACCTCAGAATAGAAGCCTAAAACCTAACTTACCTTTCCTAACTGCTGCTAAGAAATATTTTTTGCAGGGGCCTCATTTTAGTTTTTGGTTGGGGGGCAAAGATTTTTTTTAAAGGGTCTGGACCACGCTGTATCTAGGTTTTTTTTGGGAGGGGGTTGCCTTAACTTCCTTTTTAAGGTAATAATATCATGTCAAAATTTGACAACGTGAACTCAAAGGAAAATGGAGGGTCTGGGGTTCCTCCCCAGGAAAATTTTGAAAATTTGCCTCTTAGGCTAAGCGCGCACTAGAGACTTTTGTCACGGCGACAGAGACAAAATTATCACCCTGGCTATTGCAAGAAGCTAGAGCGAGCGCACAGGCGACGAGACTCTTGGCCGATTGCCAAGAATCTCTCCATAGAAATGCATTGATCTCGAGTGAACTAGTGTTTATAGTCACCGTGACAGAAGTCTCTAGTGCGCGCTTAGCCTTAAAGTAGTGTTTTAGCTCGTTTTGAGACCCTTTGGGCTGCATATCCAAAGAGAACAGTTTCTTGAAAACCACAGAATTTTCTAGGGAAAAGAGTGGTAAATAAACGTCAAAGTTTCAGGGGGGTTAGGGGTCCTCCCCCAGGAATTCTTTTTAAAATTCCCCTTTAAGCTAGTGTTTTATCTCTATTTTAAACTCTTTGGGAGCTTCTAAAGAGAAAAGCTTCTTGTAAGCGGCAGAGTTTTCAAAGGGGAAAAACACTAAATAAAAGAGACGTGAAAATAATTGAGGGGGGATGGGGGTCCTCCCCCAGAAAAAGTTTTGAAATTGAACCCTCAAAAGTGGTGTTTCCTTCTCAAAAGTAGTGTACTCCTTTTGAGACTTTTTGAGTTGCACCCAAAGCGCCTTGTGGAAGTTACAGAATTTTTAAGGGACTTGCAGCTATTTTTCAGAAAACAGTGGAAACCTTGGGGGGGCGGTTGCCCCCCCTGCCCCCCTAAATGACGCCCATGATATTTTGTCACTCGAGAGTAATGGATCTCTATGACAAGACCACAGAGTAAAGCAGGGCCGTATCCAAGGGGGGGGTTTTGGGGGTTCAAACCCCCCCCGAAATTTTGACATCAAGTTTTTAATTACTGTTTTTCCTTAAAAATTCGGCTTAAAATGCATAAAACCCCTACTTTTAAGGTTCAAAATTCTAAATTTTTCTTGGGGAGAACCCCCGACCCCCCTTGAAATTTAGAAATCTATTATAACAGTTGTTCCTAGAAAATTTTTGGACTTACAAGGATTGGTCCTCTTCGGGTTAGTGTAAAAATGAGTAAAATCATAAAGGGGAAGTATCCAAGGTGAGTTAGGAGTTCTACTCACACAAACGGATCCAGGGTGGCTAGGTGACTTAAGTCCCCCTCCCAAAAGGAATAAGAACTAACAGTGAGGAAAAGGGGTAGGAGAAACTCAGGGGTGTAAAAAAGGGAAAAGCGACTCTAAAACTAGTAAATCCTGTTTTAAGGGTCAAATTTCCAGAAATTTTCTGGGAGAGTACCCCCAGACACCCCTTTGGAATTTGGGACCCTATTATTTACCACTTTTCTTTAAAAAGTTCGTCAAAATGCAAAAATCGTACTAAAATGTAAATTAAATTCTTGAAAATGTATGTCCAAAATCCGGATTAGGTGTACCAAAAACGAGTTGAAAATCTGCTTTTTAGACTTAAATTTCCAAAAAATTTCTGGGGGAGGACCCCCAGAACCCCCCATTCAGGATATTAGAAGAGGATTTTGATATTGAAGATTTTTAGTCCCCAAATACCAAATTCTGGATCCGCCGCTTGTCTTCTTACCTTAGTTCACCAACAAAATCGAACTAAAGTATCAAGAAAATTTTCTGCCAAACCCCCCCCCCCGAAAAAAAGTCTAGTTAGAGTAAAGAGCTCAACAGAGAGCCCAAGTGGCAGTTTTCCTCTCTCGAGACGCAGCCGCTAATCAGAAGAAGGCGAAATGGCGGAAGTGATTCCTGATTGGATATGGAACTTCTATCAGGTGGCTTTTGAATTTCATCGGCGTGGCGCTGCTCTTTTCCCTCTACTGCAGATTTGAGTGACGAAAGATGGTGGGAGAGTGGCAGTGACGTAGCAGAAGTGAGGTCCAGCTATTCTAGGCTGTCTAGGCTAGGAGGCGTTGCAAACTTTAAAACGCCCGTCTAAGGGAAAATCAATGCTTTAAAAAGTTGCCATTAGCGTCTATGGAGATGGACCCTCTGTTAAGCTCTATATTACTCTGTGGACGAGACTCTTGGCAATCGGCCAAGAGCAATCGACCAATCGCCTAATGAGCGCGCTCTAGCTTCTTGCCATAGCCCGAGTGACAATTATGTTCCAGTCGCCGTGACGAAAGTTCTCAGAGCGCGCCTAGCCTAAAACAAAAAGTCTAGTCACTGGCTTGGGTATTTAGTAAACATACGTACTACCTACTAAATTTCTCTATACAGGGTGATTCAGAAATAATCATCAATAATTGGAGGGGAGGTAGAGGGGCCCTAGACAAGCATATTTTGAATAGGGATGGTGGGGCGCAGCGTTACTGTTAAAGAGCTAGGACCTAATGTAGTGGGAGCGCGTTTCAGAAGGCCGTTTTTAGAAGGCCCGTGTGACGAAACAAAACATAATAAAATAAAAAATATATTGTATGAGGTAAGGAATTATCCCTACTATTTACACCATGAATTCGATAGAATTTGAACAACTTTCTAAATCGTGGAGTGAGTTTCAAAAGTGCAATATTAATCTTTTAGTCAAAGAATGGAGTTCCCTTAATGGTATTTAGAAAAATGATGATCGGGGAAGGAATTTTCAATGATCGTAACATTGATCATTGAAACTCTTTGATCATTGTAAATTTCTTTCCCGATCATAATTTTTCTAAATACCATTAAGGGAACTCCATTGTTTGACTAAGAGATTAATATTGCACGTTTTAAAACTCACCCCACGGTTTAACAAGTGGTCCAATTTCTATCACATTGAGGATTTAAGTAGTACGGATACTCATGTACCTCATGCAATAATGTTTTCTATTTTATTATGTTTTGTTTCATCACACGGGCCTTCTAAAAACGGCCTTTCGAAACGCGCTCGTACTACATTACGTCCTAGCTCTGTAACGGTAAGTCCAGTCAAAATAGACGAAAATAAAAAAAGTAAAAAAAAGATTTTTTAAAAAACGCTTTTATTGAAGTGTTCTAAAAGGTCAAAAATAATTAATTCGGTTTGACAAATAATTTATTGGGAAGTAGAAAATAACTTTTTGGTAAGTAAATAATAACTGATTTTCTAATCACTAAAAATAAAAGCGTGGGCGCTAGTAATTAATATATTTTTTTTAATTTAAATTTTATTTTATTTTTTTTTTAATTTGTACAGATTCACCTGAAGGTATGGACCCGTTTATGTAATTCAAGTTTAGTAACACTAACATCTATGCCGAACGAGGGTTCGAACCCCAGACGTACGGCTTTGCAGTCAGATGCTCTAAACACTAGGCCATTACGTCGGTATTTATGTATATGTTACAGTTAAAGTCCGGAAATCAGTTAATTTACAGATAACCTAGGTAATTTGCAGATTAACGAGGGTGATCCGTTAAAGAGAGAATTTTTTTTCAATTTCTAAGATTACTTAGGTAATCTTGAAATTACCTAGGTATTCTGCACCCTACCGACTAGACACTCGTTAATCTGCATACTACCTGTAATCAGTTATTTTACATATTAACGAGGGTGATCCGTTAAAGTACAAAATTTTATTTTATATTATAAAAAGTTTAAGGAGGTTGGGTTGTCTGCCGCCCCCCCAAACCCCCCTGCCCTAACTATAACCAAACTCGTTTTGGGGGTAAACAGTAACAATGACGAATCAAAAAAGGGGGATCGGTACTTTTTTCATATTACACAAAACACGCAAATCCCACAAAAATAGTAATGAAATAGCAATTTTAAAACTAGAATATAAAAACAATAATAGAATATTAAAGTACCAACTGAGATTTGTATCAATTGTGGTTTTCGATCTCGATTTGACAGCGTATTTCAATGAGCACTTAAACTAGCAAATCTTAATGAAAGCGCGGTGTAATCGGCTGGCAGCCTGCCCTGAACTATTGCTAGGATTCGCGATCGATTACATATGTTAAACCCTTGCCCAGGTTCCAGCGATTGTTGAATTAACGTTTGTTGAAAAGATATTTCAACAGCTGGGACATTTGCTTTCGTTAAAAGAAATCTCTGTCACTCTGAAGTCGGAGCTTCAACACAATTGTTTCAAAATACCCGTTTTAGTAGTAATATACTGTACTTAATCATGTAAATTTACAGTACTTACTTGCTTGTATTATTTTGTTTTAACATTCAACATGACAACTACCAGTGCTACGCACTGAACAACTGCGCAGGGGTAAGCGCATTGTGCAGTAAGCACCTCAACATTTTAACAGAAAGTATTGAACGAAACAAACTATTTTGAACTTTAACTATCAAGAAGCCGTTATAGTGTAGATTCCCTAGGTAAAATGCGAAAAACTCAAAAATCCGCACATTAATGACAGAAATCAGTTAATCTTAAGTTTACCTAGGTATTCTTCAGATTAACTAATTATCAACTTTAGCGGTAACATATAAATTTACATAGAACCTAGAATAAACAAGTTAGAATAAATAGTGAATAAAGAGTTACTAGCGCCCACGCTTTTATTTTTAGTGATTAGAAAATCAGTTATTATTTACTTACCAAAAAGTTATTTTCTACTTCCCAATAAATTATTTGTCAAACCGAATTAATTATTTTTGACCTTTTAGAACACTTCAATAAAAGCGTTTTTAAAAAAAATCTTTTTTTTACTTTTTTTATTTTCTACTTTTTAGTCATGGTATTTTTTAACAAAAACTCACAAGAAAAATTGTATTTATTTCAACCATATTTAATCTGATGTTAGAATGGAATTTTAGTTTTCAACAATATGATGGTGAAATATAACACGCTCACTCGCCGATAAAATCCGTTCATATCAAAAAGATTCACAAGAAAAAGAAAAAG
This sequence comes from Tetragnatha versicolor, assembly GCA_024610705.1. Lineage (NCBI taxonomy): Eukaryota > Metazoa > Arthropoda > Arachnida > Araneae > Tetragnathidae > Tetragnatha > Tetragnatha versicolor. The sequence goes on from JANDEH010000007.1 coordinate 46,528,941, forward strand.
CATCCCATTCAGGCTTTTCAGTAGTCCATAAATTATAAAAGTAGCATATTTTTCTTATCTCTCGATTCCTCGGGATGGGCACCAATTTTCGGCGATTTCTCGCTCTTCTGGCAATTTCTTTCTCGCGGTTATTATCTTAAATCGCTAATTATCTTAATTGTTAATTGGAAGGTAAGAAATCACGTTTTGAAGATTAAGTATTGTAGTGATATAACTAATATATTATCTTACAGGTTTTGGGAGCCATTGGCTACACGGAAGTGTCTCAAATTTGAATTAAAAGGATAACTAAAAACACTCGTTAATTACCTTAATTACGGAGGTTTTGACTAGTTGATTATTGAATATTGCATTGTCATCGAGTTTACACCATGGTGCAAAGTTTCAGAACTTTATATCGTTTGGAAGTGCCTGAAATTTTATGTACAAGATCTTGTAAAAAAAAGTGATTAATCGTCCATAAAATATTGTAATTACTGGGCAATTCTCGTTTTGACTTTTAAATATGATGAAGTTATGCCTTATACAACATTGTGCACGGTTTAGGGAGAATAGCCCCTTGGGAAAGGTCCCAAAATCTGGTTTTTCTGTTAATTAAAAATACTCGTTAATTTACTTAATCCTTTGGTTATTGACTAGAGAATGGTTGGATATTGGAGTGTCATGAGGGTTACACCTATGTGCAAAGTTTCGGGGCCCTAACATATCGGGAAGTGCCCGAAAATCGAGTTTTAAAATTCCTCCCGTAAAACGCCGCCAAAAGCAAGTAGAATAAAAGCGTTTAAAAAGGCGAAAGTTCGGAAAAATTCGCATAGAGCTGAAAATTGGTACAGACGTAGATGACATCATTATAAGTGATGTACCAAAAGTCCTCATCGATCCGATGTGTGCGATTTTTTTATAGCGGTTTTAATATCGCCTCGTTACAACTTCGAACTCCTACGGGGAAACGGGCTGTGACAGTGGCGCCGCGCGCTACTATCGAGTAATGGAGGATTTACACCACTGCTGTAAAAGAGACATCAGCGATATTTTCGGCATATTTTAGTACCCGCTACTCACAAAAGATGGCGCTCGTCAATTGGTTTATTGGAATAACAATTCCCGTTTCTTCCGAAAATATCGCTGATGTCTCTTTTACAGCAGTGGTGCAAATCCTCCATAAGGAGTGCCGAGGAGAGGGAGATGGTGGAAAACAGCTCTTTTTTGAGATATTTGCTTAGGGATTTGAACGAAAGTGTCCACATTTTTGTGTAAAAGAGTTTTTAAGAGTTTAGGAACGTGGGAATAATGAAAGAGTGACATTTAAGTACTTCCCGTGGAGAATTTGTTATTTTTCCGAATCGTTTCAATTCATAAAGTTTTAATAAGCTCGGCTCTAATTTATGTCCACCTTTAGGATGTCAAAGCGATGAAGATTGAGGATCGTGAAAACAGCCTCATAAATTTCATTTATTCGAGTTCAAATTGGAAAAATATCTTCTCGTTTTCTTTCCCTTTCAAAAATTTAAGGGAATATTTCGTAATAAGTTTAGAGAAAATGGAATTATCAAGGGAAAACCTGAGGAATTACTTTTTTTAAATGAATTTGAATTTCCGGAGTTCAAAAAATTGAGTTTTAGGGAAAATAACGGCACCTTTTTTTACGTGGTATGCCGTTTGGACCTAATTTTTTAGTAACAATTATAATAACCATTTTTATACTGATAAAAAATTGCGTTCAAAAGTTTTTTTTGAAGAAAGTGCAAGTTGAGTTGAGTGTGAATTGGCTGCTACCTGTATACGTTTTTCCTTAATATTTTTGGTTTAAAAATAGTTGAATTTTTTTATTTTAGTCAGTCAATTTTTGAAAAAATTACATAATTTTAATGTATTTAGTAAGGTTCCCAAGAATACATAATTATTTATACCCGATATTAATTCAAACTATCTTAGAAAACTACACCAACTAGGGTTTCAAAAATAACAAACAAACGCGGCGCACTTTAGAAGAATACTAACACCAATAAAAACAGAAACTATATGGATCCGATTAAGAGTTGATTGACAGCTATGTCAACACGGAAGTGCCAACAGAAGTAAATTGGAATTGCCCCCTGACTTGGGGACCGAACGCACGGGAAGCCCTTATCTACCCCTTTCGTTTTCATGGCATATGATTCAAATTATCGAAAATTTTCTTTGAAACCGTTTGCACATTTGCAGTTATAGTAGCATTGGCTGTTTTCATGCTGTGAACGTGTTTATAATCCTGTTGCTTCATTTACCAAAAATGTCTCAAGTTCGCTTCATTTGTGGAGGACTTTTAACTGAAAATGAAACCGTTGTTGTTAAGCAAGGTATGCATTCTTTGATTACTTCTAGTATAGAAAGGAATGATGGGAACGAGGCATATATTAGGGACATTTCATCCGTGGTAATTCATGTAAAATGTCACAAGATGTACATTCGAAAAAATTCTACATTTTCTCAAAAGGATTTGGCTTTACAATCATTTCAAAGGCGAATATCATCACAAGGAGGCTGTTTTCACGATCTCCCTATCTTCATCGCTTTGACATCCTAAAGGTGGACATAAATTAGAGCCGAGCTTATTAAAACTTTATGAATTGAAACGATTCGGAAAAATAACAAATTCACCACGGGAAGTACTTCAATGTCACTCTTTCATTATTCCCACGTTCCTGAACTCTTAAAAACGCTTTAACACGAAAATGTGGGCACTTTCGTTCAAATCCCTAAGCAAATATCTCAAAAAAGAGCTGTTTTTCACCATCTCCCTCTCCTCGGCACTCCTTACTCCTTAAGCGCGCGGCGCCACTGTCGCAGCCCGTTTTCCCGTAGGAGTTAGAAGTTAAAATGAGGCGATATTAAAACCGCTATAAAAAAATCGCACACATCGGATCGATGAGGACTTTTGGTACATCACTTATAATGATGTCATCTACGTATGTACCAATTTTCAGCTCTATGCGAATTTTTCCGATGTTGAATGTCTATTTTGACTGGACACCCACCATCCCTTTTCGAAATATGCTTGTCTAGGGCCCCTCTACCCCCCCCAATAATTGATGATTATTTCTGAATCACCCTGTAGATAATTTCTCTATCATGAAATAAATTCATCACGCCATTATAATGTAACTATATTAACTCTGTCTTTTTAAGAATTTTCGACCCATGCATTGAAAAAAAACTGTTAAAAAGATTTATTTGTGAATAATAATTGCATGAAAATTCAATTTTTAAAAAACAAATCATTTAATTATTTTCAATGCAGGAAAGAAGTCTTTAAGCCTCACAAAATGTTTTATCCATTCATAAAATTTTTCCAATTTTCTTCTTCATTGATTTATATAATCTTGAAATTTTTCCAGCCGGTTTTTCTATCACCTCTGAAATGTAAATATTTTATATTTATATACTGTTTCATTTCTTTTATTAAGAGGAAAAAGTATCTATAACTAGGAAACTAGAATTGGTTAGCTTTTGGTATATCGAGTTGTGGATTTGGTTTTTAGGCTTTTATTTGGAACCAATGTGTCCTAGGGGCACGGAAGTAAGGTCGTCTACCTCCAGGTAAGTGACTCTGGAAAATCCAAAGATGACTTACAGTGCCCTTAGCAGAGAAATAAAAAAATTAAAAAAATTAAATTTAAAAACTAAAGGAGATGGAGCAAAAACATCATTAAGAGTATTGTTGCTTGTTGCCAACGTTATGAAGAACTCACAGTAAAAAATTTCATGAAAATACCTTTAAAATGTAGCAATTAGAATTTGTCGACGTGATCGTAACGCAGAAAGCAATCAAAAATTTACTAGCTTTCCATTCTTTGGAAGGCGGTTGAAAACTGCGGAATCTTATTTGTGGAAGGCACGTTTTCACAGTTCTCAGCCCTCCTATGCTTCTTGGCGTTACTTACGTAGTTAGTAGTTACTGTGGATTAATAAAGATATGTGCTGATGTTCCTTTTTTCTGAGATAAAGATAAAGTAACATATGTTTCTTTGAATGCAACTGATAATTTTCCATTATGACTTAAAAATAATGTTATTTGTTTTTTCGCTTAATGCTTAAAAGTTTAAAACCTTAGAGTTGGTGCAGGTTTATATAACTTGGTAAAAGCGACGTGGTCGTACCCACAGAGAAATTTTTCTATTATTGTTCTTTTCAACCGTTCTTAACGATTTGAGCAAATGGAAAATTAGTTTTGTTGATTCTACTGATAGCTACGTCATCATCGATAAAAATTTTTTTACCCACTTATGTGGTGGATTCCCATGCAACGTTTTCGCGCGTTTTATGCGATGTGATTCAGTGCGTTTTTGTGGCTTTTGTCGCAAAGAGTTCCGTTACCACTTTTTTATGTAAAAACGTCAAACGTAAAGAACCAATCACGCATATCGTGTCTCGTGAGAGAACGTAACATTTGAATCCACCACGAAGCACACTAGTTTACAAAAGATGAATGTTTCCTCTGAGTGAGTAAAACTTGAAACATACTTTCTTCGTCTGCAGTCTTTTCTTGAACGTTAACCATTAAGGGAGATTTGCGTTGGGTTTTAGAGACCAGGTCTTCATTCGCTTCCGAGGGAACAAATTCTGCTCTTGGAGTCTCTGGTCGTGGCATGGTAATATGTTCACCGTTGTTCAACGAGTTGATATTATTTTCATCGTCTGAAAACAAAGATACATCATTTAAAATTCATCAGCAATTTTTGGAAGTAAAATATCGACTGATATCCTATAGCTCAAAGAATTGTCAAGAATGTCAAGAAAAAACAATTTTTGTCAAGAATAGTTGGGCAACCGGTTTTTTAATTATTTATACTAATACAAGGATTTTTTTACTAACTAAATCCGTGATTTTATTTAATATTTGTTAACAAAATAAAGCTTGAATATAAGATTAATGCTGAAATAAAAAAAAACATTTTCATCTTTAATTAAAAGCTTTTCTCCTGCATTAACTCTGGCCAGAGGCAAAACCAAGGGGATAGAGTATATGAGATGAGATGATATGTGAAAGACTTGGGGACATTTTCTTGCTCAAAGAAAGCTGCTTTGTCCTCATGATCATGGTTCAAATGCCATTACCGATGGAGTAAGATTTAGTTGTTTATAGGATTCTACTATGTGTTGAAGGAAATCTATTGCTTTTTATGTCTGATCTTTTGATTGAGGATATATTCCCCGAAGGTCAGAATTTTTTTGTTACCATAGAAGAAGACTAAATTTACCCCATAACCCCTCGCATATTCGTCCCGAATTCCAATATTCCCTTCCAAAATTTTTTCTGGCAGTGCCATTACCTCTGGCTTCTTAAATATTAACCACTAATTTTAACGCAAATTTTTAGTTACGTCGGTAAAGTTTTTCACAAATACTGGATGCATTTAAATTTAAATTAACAATTTTGTACCGAATATGCTCGAGTATTGACAATTGTGAAATATTACCTCTCATCGTATTAACTTCTCTCACTAGGGGTAATGCTGAATTCACTTCTGGAAGAAAAATATAGTGTACAAAAAGGAGAAAACTCTAGAAAAACGTTTAATTGTAAGAACAATAGTAATTCATACATGGGCGGATTTAAGGGGGTGCATGGGGGGGGCAACGCACCCCCAACTTTTTGAGAAAATTCCATTTTTACAGGGGAAAATCATGTTTTCAAAGCCATCAGGGACAGCTTGCACCCCCCAAGTTTTCCAGTACGCACTCCCAGGGTTCACCATCTAAATCCGCCCATGGATTCATACACAACGGAAAATGATTTTTCTCCTCAAAATAGCCTTCTTGTAGAGCCAATATCTCCAAACTACTGCCCTCGAGCCGGATGCAGCCCCCAAGGCCCTCTAATCCGGCCCGCTGATACCTTTCTACCTACGAAAAAAAAATTACATCTATACTCAATTAAATAAAATATTCTGTTTGTGTCTGTCTTACTTGACGAAGGTTTATAAGCGGATCCTTGACATCAAGCCCACAGACCGGAAAATATATGTGTGTAACCACAATCCAATCCAATCCAATCCAAATTAAAGATCAAAGATCCCTTTCCCGAAAATTCTGACTAAGAGAAGAAAAATGAGCTAAAATGCTGTTTTTAGGGTTGAATTTCCAAAAGTTTTCTGGGGGAGGACCCCAAGACCCCCTTTCGGCACTTTGAACCCAATTAATAACATTAATTTTAGTTCACCAAAATGGGAATCCTACCTAAATTGTATTTAAAAAGTACATTAAACCTATTAAATATGCTTAAGGGGGATTTTAGGTGCAAAAATTTAGCTTTAAGCCTGAAAATTACTTAATTTTCTTGGATGATATTTGGGCCCCTCCCAAAATAAATTACTTATACGCCACTGAGATCCTAATATTATTTATTGATTACTTTTTAAATATTATTTACTGATTATTTATTTTCACTACATTCGCATGTGCATACTTAAAGTTAAAAAGTTTCTTAAAGCATTTTTATCTCTTTTGTAGATTATATATTAATTGTGACTTAATTGTAAGGTTCCTATTGTTACTTAATCGTTTCTTTCAAAGATAATTGTGAACCCGCATTTTAACCTCCCACAAGCCACCACTGGATTTGATTCTTTTTTGTTTGAACCTCGAGTATGTAGTCGGCCCCCAAACTGATGTTTAAAAGTTAATTAGGCCCTTGGGCTGAAAAGTTTGGAGACCCTTGGTTTAGAGAGTAGTTCTTAATCAGTCACACCTTGAAAACTAATTATTCTAAGCTTCCTTTTATGATGACCCCAAAATATTTTTCTTCATCTCCAAACACTTTCCTTGGTGTATAATTTCCTTTAATATTCGTAAAATATTATATTTTGCAGAATATTCATTTCTACTCCCTCTTAATCTCCCTCTCCTTATCTCCAACGTACTTCATTCTATAATTTTCTTCATTAAATCTCCAAAAATTAAATATTATCAAGTAGGGGGCCAATAAGCCTTAAAGATATCTCTAATCCCAGACTTTGCATTGAATATACATTTGAAGTTAACAATACTGTTCTGAATGTGAACAAGTTTTAAGAAATGTGAAATATTAGGTATACCTCTGCTGGGATTAACTTCACTCAAAAGGGGTAATGCTGAAGTCAGCGCTGCAAGAGAAAGAATAAACATGAAGTATTCATTCTACTATGTACAACGCTTAAAAGATGCTTAGACGCTAAAAATTTTCTAAAAACCATCAGTTGGCGAGATTGTTGTTGAGATTTTGCATAAATCTATTTAACTTACGTTCCTGTTGAGCTTCTTGAACTTCTCCGCAACCCGTGTTTTGTTTGATCATTACAGATTCCTTGTCTTGACTCTTTTTCTCCAACTCATCAGCAAATGTAACGCGCTTCTTATGCTTGGCCAACGCCTCGCTCTTGTCTGGTGTTTCTCCATATTCTCCGAACACCGCCTTACTAGCCTCCGAAATTATCGAGTCCTGTATTGGATCTTCCTCGGTGATTTCAGTCTTGGCTTCTGGCGGACAATCCGTAGAGACGTTTGAAACATTCTCACAATTTCCCGAGTTCGCTTCGTTTTGGGTATTCATAGTGAGGCTTTCAATCTTAGATATAAGAAAATAGACGTCTCCTTGGTTATCTTCTTTTATTTCGTTGTCAACTGCAATGTTTGCGCTTGCGGAGGACTCACATTTTGGTAGATTGTCGTCATAGTCGTCGAGTCCAAATCCACACGTTACCCTTCGATCTATGAGCTTCATTCCAATGTCTTTGATGCTACTATGGTCACATAAGCATTTAGTGTTGAAGCAGTTAGTGTTGTTTCCACAATGATCAGCGTCAAACTTTTTAAATACAGTTTCTTTCACAGCTTCCTTTTTACTATCTTTTCTCGAGGAAAGTGATGGAGGATTCTCAGGGGATAACTGCAAAAGTAAGTGTTCTACTGTTTCCCTGACACATTTTTCGATGGAATCAATTTGAAAGTCATGAATTATTTTCTTTGCTTCCTCTTTTGATTTGCCATCAACTGTGTAATTTTGGTTGACACATATCGGTTGAGTACAAGGATTAGAATCTTCTTTGGCGTAATCATCACCAGTTAACAAGTCAAGAATTTTTTCGTTGGTACCTGCGTTATTTGGGTTAAATATGTTTGGATTTTCTTGGAATTCTTCAAATTCACTAGAAAAAAAAAGATAATGTTACTTTATTTTTTTTATTGCAGCCAAGTTTCAACATTTTTAACAGTAGCTTTAAGGATATTCTTTGTTGTTCAAGGTTCATTTGTCTCATTGATATGTGTAAACAATGTTCGAGGGAGGAGTAAAGAGTATTGTGATCCGTTTGGAATAATTCATAAAAATCATGTCCTGAAGATGACTCAAAACATACTGTGAAAAAATTAGTTGCGGAATTTCAATAGGAGAAGAGTTAATTATTTATGAAAATTGGGTTCTGAGTTGCCAAACCACATTCAGTTAGCATGCACTTACCGTTAAAAATGATGATTTTTAAGAATTTTTTTCAGCTTTTCAACTAATTTTTTCACAGTAAGTGTTTTATGTCATCTACGAACCCCTGTAAAATTTTCAACTATTTCTGTGAGTTGAGCCTGTGAACGTTTCCTTGTTAGAAGATCAACAGAGGACCTTGTAAAAAACTAAATATTTTCTATACTTAAACATCGACTCCCAAAAGCATAGGATGTTTCAGACCTCTAAGAAAAAATTATGGGGTAGGTAGAGGAGACCCGATTTCGATTTTGAATTAGAATAAGGGGGGTGGAGGAACCACATTGAAGTGCTAAGATGAAATGAAACACTTATCAATCCGGGAAATATCAAGAGTCAATGGACAATGTCAAGGAATGGAGTATCATTTCTCTGAAGGTTTTCCCAATAAGAATCAAACAAAACCTTCTTTATGTGCATTGCGCAAAAACTACAAGTTATCTGGAAAAAATATCGAGACCAAAGTGGGATGATGAAACATTTCCCACTTTAATGAAGATGATCTTTTGTCGGTATTTCGATGAAACTTACGGTGTAAGTATCTGACTTACTGCTTAATCTTATAGCTCGCTAACACTCATAACTTTTAGTGTTCATTTTGGAGAAATCATTTAGAGCAGTGTTTACTAACGTGTTTTCCCAATTGTTTCCAACGTGTACGCCCCACCAGGGGGCACTATGATTTTCTAGGGGGCCAATTTGAAAACATTTAATTAAATTGCCCCCCAGGAGGACAATCAGGCATGGACCACCAGGTTCTATTTAGTTTCCAAGAAGGATTTTCGAAAAAAGAAACACATGGGGGCATAGAAAATTTAGAAAGCCTTTGGTGGGGCATGGGTCGAAAAAGGTTGGGAAATACTGATGCAGAGTGAAAAGTGTGGCTTGGTTTAGTTTAACAGCTATTAGAAAACTCGCTTTTTTGATACATGTCTTTTAATTTGAATTGGTGTACGCAGCGAACTCTCGGACTGCATTGATCTGTATCACACACGCAAGTAAACTGTGAAAGATAAAAGAGAGAGCTCTTACTCGTCAGGGTTGAGAAAGTGGCTCATGTAGTCGCTATTGGAGTTGGTAAGGCTGTCATCACTGCCGTCCGCCAACCACGACTCCATCGTGGCCTCGTCCAGTTTGTCTTTGAAGTGCAGAGTTCCTCTTACGGCCTTAATCCAAGGTTTGTGGATCAAGTTCTGGCGAGCTGGGCTTAAGGATTTGATGTTATCAAATGAACCTGGAGAAGTATATAGAGATGATACCATTCAGGACATAGTTCAGCTGTAAAAGGTGTTTCAACAAGTCTGCTCAAACTTTGCACAGATTCCTTGCGTTGAGTAGATAAAAGATTCCCAAAGAACTATACTTCTAGGACGCTGTTTTTTTTCGAAGTAATGTGACGTCATATATCCTTTAAACTTTAAAGCTTAATTATTTCATTACCCGGTGCGTGCATGCATGTGCAATGGATATTTTTAACATCTTAGTGTGCAAACATTGTTTTCCATATACCTTTTTTAGCGTTAACTGGCCCCTCTGACGTATACCTTGAGTAATATACAAGCAGTAAGGCCTCTGAGAGCAACTCTTGAAAGCAACCCCCAGAACAAACAAGGTACTTAATTGGTGCTTTAATTGGATTTTTTGGTAGAAGGATAGACCAAACTGTTCTTTGGCTCAACTGTTCACTGGACATCTAAAAACCCTCAGGTACTTCAATGGCACTAGGATTTTCCCTGTTCGCACCGAGTGCAATGTCGAAGAGACCACTTCCCAACATCTAATTGCATGTGTGAACTTAATGCGGGAGGACCTAATTAGAAGTCCCGCTTTTGTTCTAGAGGTTTTTAGTGCGAACAACCTCATGGATCTGATCTGATTCAGATAAGAGATATAAGAAAGAAGAAGCGTTAAATAACTAGATGTGACATCAACGTCATACCTTTTTCTGCCGCAATTTACTCAAAAACTATGGATTGTAGAGATATTGTTCTTTATGTATTCCACGCAAAAGATTTGACTATGCAGAGTTTAGGTGGACTTGTTGAAACACTCTATATGCCTCATCTTAAAAATCCAATTTCGTTACAATCACTTGTGACGGTACTCCTTTTTTTGTTATTTTTAAAGCGTTATCAAAAATAGATAGATGAAGGTTGATAATTTGATAAAAGTCTATCGTAATTATTACTCCATAGCAAAGCCCTTATAAAATGGCTCAAATTTCACTGAAGTCAGAAAACTTTGGTAAAAAAATATAGTGCAAATGTGTATTCCTTAAATCCAATGGAGCTGATCATATGAAACATAACTCAAACGAGTACAATTTTTATGTAAACGGGTAAATTTAAACAAGCTCAGTCCGAAAAAAAATGTGGGCTTAAGTTTTTTCTTTCTTTTAAGGTTTCATAGATGTCCGATGACCTAAAAGATCTTACCATAATTTTCATCACTGTTTGAAGAAGGAATATTCTCACCAACTAAGCAGGGAATTTCTTCGGATTTCATATTCCACTTGTTGATTAAAATGTCAACATCCACCATGAACTTTTTCGGACTTTTATGTTTTAGTTGCTTTGATGCTGTCAAGTTGAAAGGTGATAGACTAATCTCTTGAGGTTTGGACTGTTCTTTAGTTACGTCCAAAGCCGTGGAAGGGACTGGGGTTTCTGGAGTTGTGTCTCCAGGTTTTTCATGGGGGAGAGACAGATTCTGATAGGAAAATTCCTCAGTCGCGTTCGAGGCCGAAGATGAGGATGGGTTGTCCGGAGTTTGGTCTTTAGTTTTTTCAGGGTTAGGAGGCGGATTCTGCAAGAAGAAAAATGTGAAATGCTCCAGTGCAAATGTTTTTCAATTATATATGTATTGTATATGTATATGCCGTATATTTAAAATAATTAAAATTAATAGTTTTCATTTAAAGACTGAAACGCAAAGGTCCCGCTAAATACCACCATGCTCTTTTGCTCACCCAAAAGTATGAAATATTGCTAAATAATTTCAAACTATTAGATTAAAATGCTTAGTTAGATCAATAACTGTTTATCAATAAAAATCAGAAAAAATTTGTCGATATTTGAATATATGGAGCTCATAAAAACTTGGTGATATTTAGCTGGACCTTTAACGGAATTGAACCGACTGAAATATAATTTTATGTAAAACAAAAGAAAAGTTTGATTAATGAAAGAAAAATCTACAGCTTTGATTATAAAGAGAAAAGTTCTTCAATTCATACTTCTTTTTTCTCAGTCATTGTGACTACTTTAATCCATTCAATGCAGATTTCTCCTCTTGCACATGCGTTCTTCTTGCAGTTCAAAGTTTAAGTAGATTAATAGAAAATCAGAATGTTTGTAGTAGGCTGAAAGCAGTAGAAAATATTTCATTACCTTTTACAGGAGGGGTATTTCTTCAAATTTTTTCAAGGAATGATTAACGAGTAATATAAACACGAGGAGTGTATTAAGGAGGGAGACCTTGGTAGGAGCTAAAGACTTTTTAGGGCACGCTTCTCGATTTCTGAGAAAACATTATTTACCGTTAAAAAATTGAAAATTCTGTAAATAATTGAGAAGGACACTACCCTTCATGAACCCCTGTAAATCCGCCAATGGGTATAAAACAACAGAATAGAATGTATATGCCCTTCCCCCAAATTTATTCTCCCTCTCTTTCAAACATTTTTAAAATATCTTATTATCTCTGATTCATTTATATTTTCCCTTATCCTGTTTCCCTAAATCGTTCATTCTCTACACACAAATAAAGGTTCCATGAGGTTAAGGTAGAAAAAAAAGTTATCAGAAGAATATCTGCTAATGGTTAGAGTGGTGCATTTTGAACTTATTATATTTTTTACGTCAAAGATACACTATCTACTCCTAATTTTAAGTAATACCAGCTGCTATCTTCAGAAACCATTACATGAAATTTCAGCTCAATTCTGAACAATAAATACAACAATAAATTCGACTCTTTTTTTATAGTTATGAGAAACAATCAAGTAGTTTCACTAATTAATTAATATTTAATAACATTTTACTGTTATTCAAATGGAATAAAAAGTTTTGTCATAATCGATTAGGATAAAATTAGTAATTAATTTATATATATATATTTAAAAAAATCATGTTATAAGTTCCGTGAACCCTACTTATAAGGGATTTTCCATAAAAATAATTATTAATCAATAATATTAGAAAAAAGCAATACATCGACAAAATATAATACAACATTGATAAATGTATAATACTCTTTGATAAAACAATTGCATGCATATCCTGGAGACATTTTAAAGTATAGTAAATTTTTCATATGTTTTAGCTAATTTATTTATACATCATTATGCAATTGCTGATATAAGTAATGTATCCAAAAAATGATCCTTTAACAAGTAAACAAATTAGAATAGCCGTGGTTGTAAGAGTAATTAATTTATATACTTATTTAAAAATTACTTAAAAGGTAAGAGAGAGAAAAGTAAATATTACCTCTTTTTGAAATTAATCTTGGAAATAAATTTTGAAGACTTTTGTCCTTTATTTAAATTTTTTCTCCTAATCTAACTGAATAGAGATTCAGTTAAAAATAAAAATAATATGATCACACACTCGAGCGTGCTATTTACCAGTGACAATATTATTATTTATTTATTTACACATGATTTTTAACTTTTGGATGTTACTAGTATATAATTTTTTCAACATCAAGAGGAACTACTTTGATATACACCCCCAAATCGGAAATTTGGCGACTTTTTCTGAAAAAATCAAATGTCCGGTCAGTTAATTGAACCGATGAAATCGCTGAAACGTTTTTGGAATATAACAGAAAAACTCATCATAGTAAAACTTCGATATTTGAACGAAGAACAAAAATATTTTTTATAAAAATATTGTAATTTAGTTTTTCCGAAAATTCTCATTAGTTTTGGAATTATTAAAGTTCAAAATTTCAATTTTTTCCAGTAATTCACTAGGCTACACATTACTACTACATATACACAAAAAACAAGAAACAGCAAACCTAAAAAGTCCGTAGGGAGTGCCAGATTTGGCGCGTAATTTTTGGGGGGTATATCAAAGTAGCACCCATCAAGATCCTTGAAAAATATGATAAAATAAACCACTTATGAAAGTTTATCTCTTTATTGTAAAATAGCTGATATGCCCGGCCTTGCACGGGGGGAGATGGAGATTTTTCTTTACAAATTTTAATACATTTCCTATCTTAAATTGATAAGTGAAAGGTGTCGAATCAAGCATTTTAAATTCTGAACGAATTCTGCATTTATCACATGATTCCCAAAGAAAAACAACAAAATATTAGAAAAATATTCTTTCAAAATCACTTAAAATGCTCAAGTAGAGCCCTTGATTAATCACATTTTCATGATTTTATTATATCTCCGGTAAAATAAAATAAATAAAACATATTCCTGCAATTTAAGTAAAATCCAATATTTCCACTTGAAAGGGTTTTTGAATATTAACAAATTTTTTTGTTTGGTAACAAACTTTCTTAAAAGCTATAATATGATCATTTGATTTTCATTCTCGTTTCCATGGAGATTATTTTAACTAAAGTCCTGGATGAAGCTACAATACTTTACTTAACGATGAAGCTTTACTGGCGCAAGTTCAGAGGTGCGGATGCGCCAAGTTTTTAGCGGTAAAGATGACTAATATGGTAACCCTTACTAATGTTAAGTGAATGATTTGGCTTCTAAATGTGCCGCTAAACAGCCAAAATTCGCCAAGCATCCGCACCTCTGAACTTGTGCCGCTTTGCTTATCCAGGGCCTTAATGAGGAAGTTGCATGATTTTTTTATTTTTTTAATCGATTCTTCTTGCAAAAATAAGCAACTACCCAAAATTTGAGGCCGATTAAGAAATTTTTTTATCGTCAAAAAAATTAACAAAAATCCCTGTGGTGATGTTTCACACCACCCCATATTTTTGTGTACTGTTTACATTTTAGTTTCAAAATTCCCGCTGGATTATTTTAGGCCTAAACCCTTCTTTCTTATTTCCCATGGTAACCGTCGGTTTTATGCATCACGCGCATCTCATAAATTATTATCAATCGAAATTATACCGTTTCTTCTGCCGTTAGTTAATTATTCTATCAACACTCCCATGCTTTCCTCCTCTCTGTCGCCGCCCGAGACATAACTTTTCTATCCCAACGTAATCTTACTATCGCCAATATTCAAAATTAATTTTGGAGATAATTTCACCATTCGGTAACCTCTCCTGCCTTTTCTTTAATTAGCCATTGGCTAATTGTGGTTTTTATGGCGCTCGCCATCCTAGGTTTACAATAGCAGTACTTAACCCGATGCACACGATTTTCCACACCCTCTCCGCTTTCTTTAATTTCTCCCGAATCTAATCATCATCCCCATCAGAATGTAGAGGAGGAAAGCATGGGAGTGTTGATAGAATAATTAACTAACGGCAGAAGAAACGGTATAATTTCGATTAATAATAATTTATGAGATGCGCGTGATGCATAAAACCGACGGTTACCATGGGAAATAAGAAAGAAGGGTTTAGGCCTAAAATAATCCAGCGGGAATTTTGAAATTAAAATGTAAAAAGTACACAAAAATATGGGGTGGTGTGAAACATCACCACAATCCCCTTTTTAAAAGCGCGTGAAAACGCCAAGAGTTTGGGATGTGACGTAATCGTACGATAAACATTGTTGGAAAGCAATGGAGTTGATGGTATGATTGTTGACGTCTTCGTTACTTTTTAAACAATAAACGTTTTCAGTCACGTGTTTTTTTCTCGACTTTTAAATTAAAATATTTAATTACCTGTACATTTTTTTTTGAAAAATTGACTAGATATTTCATTTTACCCACAGAGTAGAGAGCTTAACAGAGATGCCAAACCGCCGTTTTAGTCTTTAGGTCATTAATTTAATTCTAATTCAGTTCACTAGCAGCCAATCAGAGAACGCGAAATGTATTTGATTTGATTTTAACACTGATTATAGGCGATTTGGATTTGAGTGACAGCTTCATTGGGCGAATGACAGAATAGAGCTTAGAGTTTAAAAAATTCAAATTTTTCGGAACGAATTGCTTCAGAAAAGTGTTACTTCACTCTCCGGAGCGTCCTTAAAAAGTGGAAAATGGTCCGGGAACGTTTTGGCGGGAAAAAAGTGCGAATCTTAATTTTGACTCACAACCTAATGCGATACATCGTTAGATTCCTTAATTTTAGAGTGCACATATACCGAAATTTCAGAAGTCTAAAGCAAGCGGTTCGGATGTAATCCGGGAAAAACGGAGTTTTAGGAATATCGGTTTTTTAGGAAAAACTCTTGATTTAACTATCTCACATCTTAATGATTTACATATTTGTAATCTGTGAAAAATTCCCAATTTACCCATATAAGACACTTGGGGTGGAGTCTAATTTTTTTCCGTAACTCTCCTGACACGACTTGCCCCAAAAAATGGAGTGTTTGGCGTTAAATATAAGTAGCCCTAATCTAGTTCTGAAAATCCTGGATGAAGAAAAAAATACCGTGGATTCCCGTAATTCTGGAAAAACTTTGCCATAACTATTATTAGTTACTACAAAAAAAAATTCAAAAAAATTTTAATATAAATATTTTCGGATTTAAAAGCTTTCTTTGGACTTGTGTTTTTTCGTCGAAATCTGAACTTTTTTTAAAGTCTAATCACTGTCTTAATTAGCAACCGATTTTAACCAAAATCGAATATGAGGTGTATGGTAGGGTATATTTTAAGATTTTAAGGTCAAAAACGCGATATCGATTTTTTATTTTGGTAAAAATTGCGACTTTAGTGCGACTTACACACAGGTCTAGGGACCTTAATTTTTGTAGCAAATTAATGGAATTCCAGATTCTGAGAGCTTATGGGAATGTAGTGAAAGAAAGGTGAAAGAGATTGCCACCGACCCGATGAAAATTGTTTAAAACACGGAATTCTGAAAATTCAACAGCTCTATCAATAATCTGCGGTCTACGGTGCTAGCCTATATCAGCCGGTATTTAAGAGGAGGGTATAATTTTCTTAGAAGCTAATATAGTCGAAAATATGTGTTCCGGTGTTATTGTGCTTCCCGACTTAGTTTTTGAAAAAATTACTTTCAAGTGCAAGGGTATTTTTTTAAAGTTCAAATCATTCAAAGTTGACCTGTACATTGAAAAAGATAGAAGGATATTTCACCCCTTATTTTTTTAAGTGAGGGGGGCGAACAGTGATATTAAAGAAAAGTGATTACCACTTTATTTTTAAAAAAATTGCTAAAAGTTAAATAAAGTTATATTATTTAGGTCCAAAAATATATTGAAAAAATTATTTTACTTGTTAAGAAATTAAAAAATGGTCTTGGATCCAAAATTATCATTTAATCACACTATTTAAAAAATAACCACGAAGGTTTTCCCATTTTGTCATTGTCATTTTTCCTAACGGGAAATCAATGTTGGGCCAATGAACTTTCTGTCAACCGTTGTCAATCACAATAAGCTATGGTTGGGATTTAGTTGGGTAATTGATGACAAAACTGCAAGCAGTGCCGACCATTTCCCAACGTTGGGCCAACGACTGTGTTACTTGGATGTTTTTTTGTAAATTTCTCTGGAACCAAGCAGGGCAGAGCTTAGAGTTTAAAAAATTCGAATTTTTGGGATCGAATGGGTTTAGAAAAGTGCTACTGCACTATCCGGAGCGTCCTGGAAAAGGAGAAAATGGTCCGGGAGCATTTTGGCGGGAAAAAAGAAGGAATTTTGATTTTGACCCACCCCCTAATGCGATACATGGTTTAGATGGTTCAATTCCTTAGTTTTAGGGTGCATATATACCAAAATTTCAGAAGCCTGGAATAAGCGGTTCGGGTGTAATCTGGGAATAACGGAGTTTTTGGAATAAGAGGTTTTTCAGGAAAACTCCCGAAAAAATTATCGGGATCACACTATTCACACTATTTAAAAATATCCATGACGATTTTCCCATTTTGTTACTAGGGTAGCAGGAATAGCGTGGTATTAAAGGAGGCGGGTCCTGTGGCCTAAAATTTTTCAATGGGATAAGCCCTGTTAAAAAAGTTGCCATTAGCGTCTATGGAGATGAACACTCTGTTAAGCTCTATACTCTGTAATTTTACCATACAAAAAACCATACGGAACATTAGTTTGTTTTTAAAAATCTGACACATGCAACTTCCTTATTTTAACAACAGCGCTATTTCATTAAACTTTTTATTTAAAAATTAAACTCTCAAATAAAAGTATTTATACTATACTTACCAGTTTTAAAATTTTAAATGTTGTTTAAATATATTTTTAGATCAATAATATGATTTTTAAATAGACTTAAATCTAGTTTTTCTTTTAAAAACTTGAGCGATTGCGAGCAGGGGGCAAAGCCCCCTAGTATTAGAGGAAAAGAACTGATTAATTTAATCCAATGCAATCTGGTTAAAATCAAGGTAATGAAACCTTCTTTATTTTTCAAAGTTTGGTCCAATTCCGTTAACGTTCCAGCTAAATATCGGCAATCTCTTTCGAACACCATTATTCAGATATCAATAAATTCTTCTAATTTTTAATGATAAGCATACTAGCTATTAATCTAATTAAACATTTTGATCTATGAGTTTGAAATTATTTAGCAGGTTTTTTACTTTTTGGTGTCCGAAAGAGCATTGTGGTATTTAATGGGAATGTTAACGGAATTGAACCGAAATATTTTTTTAAGGATCTCTTGCTTTTAGACCAAAGCGTTATATAGTTAAGCGAAGACAATCCAATGAGACGACCAGTCGCTTTTTTTCTAGTGGCGTCCCCTAGCGATCGGGCGGGGAACTACAGAAATCTCAGAGCTCAAAATTTGCCGCCATTTTTCCCCCATGGCATTCATGCGTCGCAATCGACGATGGCGAGTATTGTTTTGATTGATCATTAATTTCAGATCAACATCAACAATTATAGACTTGCTCAGGCCAATTCAAGATTGGAATTACGAAGGTAAATATTAAATATTTTTTTTAGATCCCAGTGAAAGATATCTTACTAGACAAATTATATATTTATTAGCCATTGTTTACATTGTTTTAAATGGAGATTTCTATTGTTTTTTCCAGTTGTAAGAAAGAAAGAAAAGATCGTTTGTTTTTTAAAATTTTGTGTGTAAAAGATATTTTTTGCCGTAGTTATAAATTACGTATTACTTGTAATTCTTAATTGAAACAGGGATAAAATTATTTATTATTTTTGATTGTTTTTCTCGTTCTTATTTAGCTAAATTACGCACTTTTCTAGATCCTATATTTTAAGAATTCTTATTCTCTTGTTTTCTGTTAAATTAGAAGTACTAGAGAAGTTATGTTAAACTCTTTCGCATGAAAGTTTTTATCTCAGGAGATTAAATTTAGAAATTTACACCAAGATAAAATAAATATCATTGAATGCAAATAAGTAAACTTTTCAAATTTCAATGTGTCATTTAATACAGCAATCAGTAATAGTATACTGTTAAATTTTTACCTGTAATTACTATTTTGATGTTGTGATCGCTTGCTATTAATTGTTTTTTTATTTCATATAAAATGCTGTTCTTTGTAAATCCATGAAACAAATATTGAAAAGGGCAGATTGTGAAGAATTTAAAAAATGTCATGTATTTCAAGAGTTAGTGTCGAGTAATGTAGTCAAATAAACATTTTTTTCTATTGATAAATTCTCTTCATTTCTGAGTTATCTTTTGATGACAATAACATAACCATTCTGATAGTGAAAAACAGATTACTGTATTTAGTAATTTAAAAAAATATTTCTCCTAAGAATTGTGACCATCAAATAGTAACAATCTAACTATATTTAAGTCACTGAATAAACATTGAATAATTGATAATTTTTTGTAGAGTGCTAACTTTTTTACAGTTCAGAACCTTCTTGTAATTGAGAGATTTAAATACAATTATTACAATTTAAATACAATTATAATATTACATATTAGTTTTACAAGCTACTCCAACTCCAGGTGTCTGTTCAAGGAAAATTTACTACATTTTATTGGTACCTTCACAAAATAAATTTCTATAGGAAAGTTCTCTGATATAAGCTGTTTTATCCTATATAAAATTAATAAGTCATTCTAAACAAATTTCTGATTATTTTTTGATGTTTTGAAGATTATGTATATGTTCATGTTAATTTATATTTTTTTCCAAGTTGATTTAAATTTTCCCAAAATAGGTAGTTTAAAAAAAAATCCTAAACAGACTCACACTTTTTTCTTATTTCAAAACTGGAGTATTAAAAATGTGTTTGTAAAATCTGTCCCATTATCCTATATATTGTAAATAACTCTCCAGTTTTCTTTAAAGGGACATTTTTAAGTTTCTTTGCAAGGATTTAGGTACTGATTATAGAATAAAGAATTTTTTATTAGAAGTTAGAGATGGAATATTTTGATATTGTCGACTGACCAAACATTTGCATATGCAACACCGTCAATCTTGCTTTAAGCTAGCTAAATTCGAGAAAAAAAATACCTTATCTAGTTAATAATTGAAGAAAATATTCAATTAAAATATAAGCTTTAAGTACGAAAGGAAGACTAGAATAGGGTATAATTTTATTAAAATTTTAATCCATGAATTATGTGAAAATTGTTGAATCTTAAAGAATTTCAATAACTGAATCAACTTGGTGGTATTTTACAATAAAATATCATTTTGGAGGAAACAATTGTGTTCTTGGGAAATTTTGGGCCTGAAATATTTCCTGCACCTCTGAAATATCCTATTAAGAATATTCGGATATATAAAAATGTACAATAAGAATCCTAATGTTTTAATTTTATAAATCATTAACGATTTTATGTATTCTGTGAAAACAAAATAAAGTTGCTAAACAAAACCATAAAGAACTATTGCAGTTTCAGTTTTTTTATAATTTAAAAAAATTAATATTTTATGTCTTAGCTCAGGTATGGGCAACCTTTTCGAGTCCGCGGGCCGGACTTCAAGATTATAATGACGTGGAGGGCCATAAAGTAGATAATAGGTAATATTTTTTAAGTAAAAAATGAGTCGTTTAGTTGTATATATATTTATGAAGTTTAGTACTAAAGTTAAAAATTTATCTGGACTAGAATAATATTATCTAGATTACATACAAAAATTTTATGTTAAAGTTACAAAAATATGGACTGGAAAATCTAGAAAAATCTGGAGTACTTGAGTTTGAACCTGAGTTACAATATTGTCAACATTGGGATCTCTATCTCACTTATACACAGGCGCAGAGTTTTGTCCAGATTTTCCTCCGTAAGCCTGGTTCGATACTTCGATTTATTAATTTTCATTCTGGAAAAGAACTGTTCACATTTACATGTACTTCCAAATGCGCAGATCATTTTTCTTGCAAATGCTCTAAGGTGGGGGAATTTTTCTTCAGCTAGGTATGTGCTGTTGAAATCACTGGGCTTTACGTCTTCAAATTTTTATTTTTAATGCCAGTCTTCCTGAAGCTCGATCAACTCCATTTGCAGGTGTATCGGAGCTTCCTCGACGTTACTTTTCAAGGGAGATGGAAAAAGGTTGAACAAGCTATCCCACGTTTTTAAAATCGGAAAATCAACCGTCGGCGATCGTCCGTCATGAAGTAACAACTCTCCCACGCTTATAGACACCTCCCAAGAACAAAATATAGTTATAGTTATACAGCACGTTTTAACTGCTAAAATTAAGTTCTTTTCGGGGGAAACTACTGTATCCCCTCTTTCGCTCTTGTTAACGAAAACAGAGTGATTTTTTAGTACAATTTTTAAAATGTTCCGCGGGCCGGACCAAATGACGAGGCGGGCCGGATCCGGCCCGCGGGCCGTAGGTTGCCCATCGTTGTCTTAGCTTAAAAGCCATATTTTATTGTTTTTAATGAGATGAAATTAAAATAAAATGGTTTCAAATTCATATATGTTTCAATGTTTATTATATTTTGCAATCAGCAATAATACTTTAAGAATAAAAAATTATCAAATTTATGGGAAGCCCAATTTATTTTATTTCTTCAACAAGACTAAGCAAAATAAATTTTAAGGAATGGTAAACAATGCTAAGGAAGGTATTAACACGCATGCGCGGGCGGCCACCCTCCGTCATCGGCTAACTCCTCGCCCGATCGCTGCAAAAAATTGGCGCTGCGATCGTTCAGAAAGTTGCGACCGCTGTTACCATGGGAGCGTCGTTGTTGATAGCTTTGTTTTAGACCTAGATCATTTCATTTAAAATCACCCCAAATAAACATTTTTGTTGCCACCATGTAACGGATTTTCCTGAAAATTTTATGTGGAAGAGAACATGATAAAAAAGGCTGTAATATTTTTTTTTCAGAATTTTTCGATCAAAACTGAAGTTGTGTGGCTATTTTGAAATATCTGACTGAAATCCTCAAAAGGGCAACACTATGCGTGTTTATTTTATAACTTCAATAACTTTCTTATTTTTCATCTTCAATTATTTTCTTATTTTAAAGATAAAAATACCAACTAATTGATAAAGTAAAAAGAAATCCCGAAATAATGGATCAACTTTTAGAAAAATCCATTAAAAGAAATTTTAGAGGATTTTTTTAAAGGTAAAACCCCACCCCTCTTGATTTTCCCCCCAGTGTGGCAAATCTCATACATCTCATCTTAAAAAATTCAGGAGGGTGTTTTCTGTTGTTAATTTAAAAAAAATAAAGATGGTGAAAAAGGGAAATTTTTATCAAATTTTTTTTTTTGGAATTTTTTAAAGGTAGAACCACGACTTTCACCATTTTGACCTTTTGTCATAATATTGAAAACTTTATAGTCTTCCTTAAAAAATGCTAAAAAAACACTTTAAAATTTCTTTTAATGGATTTTTCTATAAGTTGATATACTATTTCCAGATTTTTTTTACTTTATCATTTAGTTCAGCGGTTCTCAAACTTTCTATCGTCACGGACCCCTTTATGTACCAGTCAGACGTCGCGGACCCCCAGCATTTTAAACACCAAAAGCCGTAACCAGACTTTTGTTTTGGGTTTTAGATTAATTAAAATTAGTTCATATAAATCATAACAAAATTTTACAATTATTATTCAAGAGGCGTATATAGATGTTTATTTTGGGAGGGGACAAAAATTATTCCTCAGTCCCTTATGTACATTTCATTGGTCCAAGTAGCTTTTTAGTACATTTTTAAGTAGAATTTGCGTCTTAGGGAACTTAAATATAAAAAAGTTATGAGCAATATAATTTTTAGCTACAAAAGGGGGGTCTGGGGGGTCCTCCACCAGAAAATTTTTGGAAATTCGACTCGAAAAAACAGGTTTTTAATTAGTTTTGATACCCCTAGTTAGAATTTTTTGAATATTAGTTTTTTTGAAAGATTTGCATTTTGATAAACTTAATGTAAAAAAAAGTTCATAACAATAGACTTTTAAGAACAAAAAGGTATCTGGGGGATCATCCCCAGAAAAGTTTTAGAAATTTGACCCTAAAAACACAGGGTTTTAACTTGGTGCTAATACACTTCCAAATTTCAGACTATATTCTTAGGTAGGATTTCGATTTTGATGAACTTATTTTAAAAAGGTTTTTAATAATAAAGTACCAAGTACTAGATGGGGTTTGGGGGTCCTACCCCAGAAAATTTTCGGACATTAGATAAAAAAACAGGGTTTAAACTTGTTTTGATACACCAAGTCCATATTTCAGGGAGGGGATAGGACCCTTCACCCACCCTTATATACGCCCCTGAATTACTCTGTGAGGGTGTGGGGTCTCTCCCAGAAAAAATTTTTAAAATTGGCCTCAAAAAGATGTGTTACTATGTTCATTTTGAGGCATGTTTTTTACACTTGAAGAGAATAGTTCCTTGTAAAGCATTTAAATTTCAAGGAAAAAAATTATGCATTGAAGTCAAAATTTCGAAGGGGCTGAGGGTTCTCCCATAGAAAATTTTTGAAATTTGCTTCTTAAAACTAGTGTTTCATTTCATTTTGAAACTCTTTGGGGAATTCTAAAAGTAACTTGAGGAATTTCCCAAGGTAACTCGCGGACCCCCTAGGAAGGCGCCGCGGACCCCCAGGGGTCTGCGGACCACAGTTTGAGAACCGCTGATTTAGTTGGTATTTTATCTTTAAAATGACACCAAATTTATCTATATCAGATGATAAATAAGAAAGTTACTGAAGTTACTAACACGCATATCACTTTTTCTAGTGCCATCATTTTGAGGATTTCAGTCAAATTTTAAAATGGCCCCACAAAGTTAGTTAGGAAAAAAAAACTTTTTAGTTTTTTTTATCATGTTCTCTTAAACATAAAACTTTCAGGAAAATCCATTACATGATGGCAACACCCATCGGGTAATTTTAAATGAAATTACCCTCTATCATTTTATTGGTGTTGAACGTATTTCAACCGGGATGTTTTTCAATACATTTTTGTACATGAAAGAGGTCCCCCCCATAGACTTTATACATGCGTACATGGATTGAAATATTGTAGCCCAGCGCTCCAAGACTCAGCGCTCCAAAACTCAGAGTTATCCACTCTCTCATTCATTCTCTTTTTCTCATTTTTATCTCCTCCCTTTCACTATCTTTCTTTTAATGGTTTTTCCTATAAGTTGATCTACTATTTCCGGAATTTTTTTACTCTATCTGTCTCTTTCTCATATCCTCTCTCTCGTTCTTCATACAGGGTGACCCACGAAAAGTGGCCCAACCCCTTTAACTTTAGAACCCCTACAGATATAGTCATGAAAGGGGGGTCTAGGTATAGTAAAGTGACCATGCCCTATCCAATGAGACAACTTCTAACGCCCTCTAGCGGAAAATTTAGAAGTTATAATTTTTATTTTAAAAACTATTTGAGGTATGTGAAAAAAGTCAGTGACTAAGTTGTAGAGCAGCATCGATTCGGTAGGAAAAGACACCTTAATGAGAAAAATATCTTGAATAAAACCCCTAAAACTCACGCTCAATTAGGTTGAATTTACGTAGTTTTTACCTCTTAAAACGCTCCTAACAAGTAACAAGGCAAAAATGAGAAATTTTCATTTTTATACTTAAGTAATAATGTAATAATAAGTATAAATGACTTAAAGTATTCTTCATTAAATTGAAAAATTCTCATTTTCTCCTCGTGAGGAGCTTATTAAGACGTAAAATCTAAGTAAATTTAACCCAATTGAGCGTGCGTTTTAGGGGTTTTATTCAATATATTTTTCTCATTAAGGTGTCTTTTCCTACTGAATCGACGCTGCTCTACAACTTAGTCACTGACTTTTTTCACATACCTCAAATAGTTTTTAAAATAAAAATTATAACTCCTAAGTTTTCCGCTAGAGGGCGTTGAAAGTTATCTCATCGGATAGAGCATGGTCACTTTACTATACCTAGACCCCACTTTCATGACTATATCTGTAGGGGTTCAAAAGTTAAAGGGGTTGGGTCACTTCTCGTGGGACACCCTGTATATTTTTTAACCACAACGACATTCAATTTCAATCTCTCATTTCAAAAGACAGCTGCAAGTACTTGCTATGTCAAAGATGGATGCAAAGAGGACAGAATAGAAATGAAAAACTGTCTGGTCTCTACCCTGAAAAATACTGAAACTTCAGATGCGAAGAATTGCGTTATTATGTCCTACGTTTTTCGACCAACGAAGTCCGCCGGAAAAAAAAAAGTTTTCTTCTGCCTTCGTTGAGGTCAGAGAGGAAGCGGAAATTGACCCCATTAGCGCGAGGAGAAGGTTTCCGAAGAAAAGATCTCAAGGAAAGTCGATAATATTCGGGCGATTTATTTCCTCCCCTGTGGCTTTAGTATCACACCCCAGCGAAATGTCCTCATGCATTGATTTCAGAGTGTTTTGGAAAGCAGGGAGCTGACCAGGGTGTTACCCTAACAGAAAAAAAACTCGTATTTTTACGCATTAATTTCCATGATTTTTTCATGGATTAATTCCGTAAGCTGGAAAAAAGAATTTAACAGTGAAATTTTCGCGAATTCATTCATTGTATTCTTACACTTAACACAAATTTCATATTAAGACTACAGAAATGTTTTTTTCAGGTTTAAAGTGTGATTATTTAAGATAAAAAAGTTTTGCAATCGTTTAAAAGGGAATAAACATTTTAAATGTTCTTAAATCACTGTAATTAAAATACACATAACAGCTTTTTTTCTAACGAGCACGTCTTTCGAGATAAAAAAACTATTTTATAATTAAGATAAATAAAAGAATACATACGGCCAAATAGTATTTTTAAAATATTTTGAAAATCCATATTAAGAATAAAGTAAACACTTGCAGATAACCTTAAAACCACAGAGATCTAATTATTAATTGTTATTATTAGATCCTAAAGTAATAATCTACTAATTATTTTTATATTTATTATAATCAATTTATAATAATTAATTTTATATGATAATCTAATAACAATATTGGCAATTAGATCTTTATATGGTTGTCAGTCATAATGTGGGTTGTGGGTAAACATGGACCATGGTAGTTGAAGGACTCTTTTTAAAGCTGTTCCGTAATCTATAACATTATTATTTCATAATAATATTAAATAATCTATTATTTCAGAGTGTTTTGAAAAGCAGGGAGCTGACCTGGGAGTCCTTTCTATATTCCTACTACAGGGTGCCCCAAAAAAGACTGACACATTTTAAAAATCAATTACTAATAACTCGAAAACTGAAAAAGAAAACATACGTGGTTTGTTAATCCTACTCCTAAGACTCCTTGGAGTGGGATGCAACTAACCGCGTATTTTTATCTCTTTTAGTCTTAGAGTTATAAGTAATGGATTTTTAAAATGTGTCAGTCTTTTTTGGGACACCCTGTATTTTAAAAAATTTTTATAGTAAATGTAACCAGTAATTGGACGGTTTCAATTAAGGGAAAGTGTTGTACCTCGGGCCTAAGTGTACCTCGGTCCTACACTGTTTCTAGCTAAACTTTTGTGGTATGGCAACACTAGACTTAGCATCCTTACTACCAGAGCTTCAAGTCTAACTAAATTTTTATTTAAAAAGTTTAAAATTTGAAATAATATAGGTTAAAAACTGATTTCACCAATCAAAAATAAATTTTCTTACGTTTCATTTTCAAGATTTTAGTTTAAAAAAATACAAATCCCATTTTGCAGTGAATTTTATATCTTAAAGTGTATTGTTTTAGTTATAAAATATTATGTGTTTAAAATGGGTCTGGGGGTAAATTGAACATGGTGCCAGACATATTTTAAAAAATTATCAATTGATGTACCTTGGACCTACTCAAAATACTCTTAACTACCTTGAGTGACTTAAAAACCCTCTTACATTACTGTTATTACATTGGTACCTAATTGGAATAATCTCCGTGCTCTCTGAAGCACATTTCAGCATAACCTTTTTAAACACTGATTTTGATCACAAAATTATCGATTTTACTTAAAATTAGCTTTAGTCATGAAACTAAATCCAAACATACTTTAAAATAAATCCAAACCTAATTTATTTTAAAGTAGGTTTGGATTTAGTTTCATGACTAAAGCTAATTTTAAGTAAAATCGATAATTTTGTGATCAAAATCAGTGTTTAAAAAGGTTATGCTGAAATGTGCTTCAGAGAGCACGGAGATTATTCCAATTAGAATTCACATAATTAAAAAGACTTATATTCATTAAATGAGAAATATAAACTAAGAATTTTTTTACATATATCCAAGGTATAACACCAGTGTTGTACCTTGGACCTATTTTCAGTTTATTTCTTTCATTAATTTCGCCCTGAAATACTTCAATTAAAATTCCGAAAAATATATGTTGTGTATGAAAGGCTAAAGTATCGAATGAAAGTTGTTTCACTAGTTTATTTTCAATACATAAAAAAGTTACAGGGCTAAAAGTAAAAATAGGTCCTAGGTACAACACCTTCCCTTATAGTACATAAAATCTCACTGGAATCTTGATGTAGGAAAAAAATTATTAACAGGTCAAAAATTCCACAACTACTCGTTACCTTTCTTTTTAACGCAGACATATTTAAAATTATTTTTCTGTGAAATGGGATAACAGAAGGGGAAAAGTCTTTAGGTCATTAAAAAAATCTTTGTCCCGAAATCCCTGAAGATTAAATCCTCTCCACACAAGCGCATTCCACGCTGTATCGAACAAGCACAAAAGTTCCCTTCACAACTGACGTCATACCTTTCATAGAGAGAAGATAGGGAAAAATATATTGATTTTTTTTCTTCAAAAAGTGCAACTGTTAAAAAAGTTTTCTTTAAATTAAGATACATTTAAATTGAGTTTTAAATTTCTTTATCCTTCTTTTTTAAAATCTGTTGATTAAATACTCAACACTGTGAATTCCATCATTGGCAGATGTGGAACATGAAGCTTTGTTGATTTACTTAAAGGCATGGAAAAGTCATATGAAAAGATTCTCGGAAAATAAAATTAAATTTTTCTACCCCAACCTACCCCCCCGTAATGTAGATAAGTTTGCTTTCACTGTCATTTGAATCATCAGTTGGTAAAAGGGGAAAAATGACAAGCTGACTTTTTGTGCTGAAAAAAAATCTCCAGTGGGAAGGGCGAAAATATAACATTATTAAAATTGAAATTTAACTTAATTTGTCTTACTTTTCTTATTCTTGTGCTTTTTTAAACTAAATCAAAATAATATTTGCTTATTATTTAAGTGTTTTTTTACCTTTTTTATCCAGGAATGTTTTACTCTATTGATATTCACTTTCTCCATTGATACTGCTTTAAGGGCTCATTTCATAATAATTTTTAAATTATTTGCCTTATACTTTTTTTATTTTCAACTCTTGTGCTGTGAACTAAGCGGAAATACAATTTAAATGTAAATGTAAGTCATTTTTAAGATTTTTCTTCAATTGAAATTTCAAAAGGTTGAAAAACGGTCCATCAACTATTTCATATGTAAAGTATTCTTAAATGTAAGATGACTGTTCGGTATTCTATATACGGCTCTGATACTTCTAGTAAAAATTTTGTGGTTACACAACAAAAATTCATTTACTTAGAAAACAATTTTTTACTATTTTCTTTTAAACTGACGATTCATTTTCGTACCACTTAGTTTCAAAACTGATGAATTGTGATTTGAAAACCAAAATAACTCATTGAAAAGTTAAAAACTTTGATCATTTTCAAAAGTTTTAAAATCACAACGGTTGCCACTTGCATTTTCAAAACTTGGGATTTCATTTGTGAATGACCCCAAATGGTAATGGCGATGATGAAGAAAAGAGTTCATTCCCACCCCCACCCCCCGTAAGGCGCGCGCATGCGACAGAAGCAAGTGGAAGAAGAGACACTTTGGACTCACTCGAAGAGCAACATGTTGGGGTGAGTCACTCCTTTTCTCCCTAGTCTTTAAACTTAAACGATGAACATTTTCTGTACTGGTGTTTTCCAACCCTTTTAGCCTTTTGAATTCCTTTGTGTAGCATGTAGCAGAGATACCTAATCTTTAATATTCCTAACTCCAAAAATCAAACTTTTACTGATGAAACTTAAGAGTATTTAAGGAAACTTTTTAAAAATATAGTGTATCGTGTTTTTAAAGTGGTCTAAAGATTAATTTCTTTTAGCCTTCAACAGATTTCTGACCCCATACGAAGTGTCCTGAAAGTTTGTTTCTGAATTTTTTAAAGCTTTGAAAATACTTTCGGGATTTAAACGAGGGAGCATGCTATAGATAGATAATATAATTGTTTCATGAATAGATCACGATATTCACTACTTCAATTACATGAACTATCGATTTTTAATTAAAAGTAAAATAAAAAAACATTATCTTTAGATTTTTAAATTGTGTACAAAGAGCAAAGTTAGCAGAACTTGGGGATCTTTTAATAATTTACTTTTAATTAAGATGGTGTACAAACTATTTCAACATTCCTATGCGCTCTAAAATGCACTAATAAAAAAAGTTTCTGTAGGGGCTTATGTAACAAAGAATTTAAAATTAAACAAAGGGATCCCAATGTAAAATTTAGGGAACCACTACAAATTGCATCACACAGTTTTCACGGGGTTGTATACCCCTTCCTTCCTATGTCATGAGTTGTATTTTAGAATAACTACAGGACACGACTTTTTAAATGGACACCTTCACCGCATCGGTGTGGTTGGGAGTGGCAGCTGTTCTTTATGTTCCTCGGGCGACACTATGAACTTTTTACATTTGACAAATTTCTGTGCAATAATTGGTTCTATGCATTTGCTCCTGACAACTTTACCAAGGCTAAGTTTTATTTGGCTGCTAGAAGGCTGCCACAGCCTTGTCGACTTAGGAAAAAAATGTCGTGAGTTGTCACATTTCAGAGAAACCCATCTCCATTGTGAGGTAATTGCTTTTTAAGACTAAAATTATACCCCCCCCAATTTAAATTTTAATCATTTTTGTTTCTTGAGAATTCATACTGCTATTACTACTTAATCAAAACTGCCAGTGGAAGATATTCTTCTTTTGCATTTGCTACTATAGAAAAAAAAATTTCAAATGTGAGATCCTGTTATTTGAACTTTCTTTTCCTTTGTGTGAAGCATACGGACAAAGGCTTCATCCTTCCTATCTAAAGTAACACAATTTGTAAATGACTCATTGAGGATTTAGATATGTGATCTAATTAGGAAAAGATTATCTTCGTTGGGACTGAGAAACTCAAATAATATGAGAAAGATTTTTATCGTGAGAGAGAGACAGCATTTTCTTAACGATATACTGATACGTCAATAACAAAGAAAAACGTTTGAAAGATAACGTTTTCAATGACACTCTTTTTTGAGATCCCCATTACTTCATTTCACTCTTCTTTTCTATTTTCTTTCATTTTGTATAGGAAAACATTTTTATTTATTGATTTTATTATAAATTATGTTAGAAATAAACTTGGAATAGATTGCAACTTTGGCAAAACCATCGGAAAGAGGAACCATCGGAATCTACACTTTGAAAACAGTTGAAAATGTTAAAAATAGTATAAACCACTGAACGTGTCAAATTTTTTGGCTAACAACTTTTATTTTGTTTAATGTGAAAAAACGACACAAGTCCAAGGAACACAACCTTTGAAACCAAGGTACAATACCAATGCTGTACATTGATTTTAAGATTTGTTAATTATAATTATTAACTGAAATACTTCAATTGATATTTCGAAAAAATATGGAGTCAAACATTCCTTGGATAAAAAATGTGGAAATATTGTGAAAAAAACTTGTGCAAATGCTGATATACTCAAGTGAAAATGCAACGTTTATTTACACAATTTAAAAATTTAAAAACAGTAGACAATTGTTTCGGGGATCAATGGACCCCCTTCGTCAGTACTGAAAGACAATGCAAACATCGAATCG
The DNA here is from genome assembly GCA_024610705.1 of Tetragnatha versicolor. Taxonomy (NCBI): domain Eukaryota; kingdom Metazoa; phylum Arthropoda; class Arachnida; order Araneae; family Tetragnathidae; genus Tetragnatha; species Tetragnatha versicolor. Next base: position 46,559,860 of record JANDEH010000007.1, read on the forward strand.
GCAATTTATACTAAACGTGAAGGCAAAAAGTTACAGTTTAAGTGAAAATACAGTTTGAGTAGGAATACAAAGGTTAAAGGCTAAACTACAGAATCAATCAAAGGTAGACATGATTGCATTCTTTATTCCAGTAAGTTCAGAAGATGATGGGTCTTTCTTTAGGGGACAATAGGGACCATCATTAATCAATTTTAACACACTTTTGTTATAATTATCTCTATGTAGAACAACAATTTGGCCTCCATATCGGCTTTGGTCACAACAATATTAGGGTTGGAAATAATAGATTTTAAGCAGGTCTTATCAGCCTTAATTAAATTAACCTTATGCTGTGTCCTTTTGTGATTGTGTCCTTTTGGGCGGATGACAGAGCTGAAAATTTGAAAGCCCTCTCAATAGGAGCTACTAAGTTCGGAAGAGAAGGCTTCGAAGAAACAGCAAAATTATTGTTGAGCTTCAAAAAGTCCATTTCAGTTTCAGTAAGTGGAGTGTCTGACAAATTCACAACAGGGGGTGATGTTGACACTAGGTAAGTCCTTGGGGGAAGCAGGGGAAATTTAAGAAGAAGCCTGGTTAATTTACGACATAATTTTTCCTTGTGTAGACGAGCACAATTTCTGGATCTCATCCAAAATTTCCCATCAAGGACAGAAAAGTCTAGGAGTTCAGTATAAATCTGTAGATGCAGGCGGTAAAGTTCATTTTCAATCTGAGCCAAACGGCTGCGGGTGTCTTGTATAACAGTTCTAAGTAGGGCGAGTTGAAATCGACAGTGACTTTCTGATTCTATTGGAAATGTGAAGACTGCAACCAAGAGAAATAAATTCCGGGATGACTCTGTATTCCGGGATGACATCAAATTTTCAGCTCTGTTATCCGCCCAAAAGGACACCATCAGGCATCTTGTTCAAATTAAAATTTTCAGCTCTGTCATCCGCCTAAAAGGACACAATCAGGCATCTTGTTCAAAACATCGTTGTTTCTAATTCTAAAACACATAAAGTTAATTTAAATAATGCTGATAAGACCTGTTTAAAATCTATTATTTTCAACCTTAATATTGTTGTGACCAAGGCCGATAAGGGAGGTCAAATTGTTGTTCTAAATAGAGATAATTACAACAAAAGTGTGTTAAAATTGATTAATGATGGTCCCTATTGTCCACTAAAGAGAGACCCATCATCTTTTGAACTTACTGGTATAAAGAATGCAATCAAGTCTTCAAATTTTGTCCCTGATCCACTCAAAAAAAATCTCTTATTCCGTCCATTGCAAATTGTGCCCGTCTAAAGTAAATGTGGATATAGTGGAAACTGTAGGGGAGAGTGTCGTACCTACGGACGGTTGTACCTTCAGCCACCTCATTTTAAAATTCGGGAAAAAATGTAAATTTGAATTTGTGGTCGATTTTGAATGTAAACAGATGCTATCTAGTTGCTAACGTGAAATCAGCTGTTTAAAATATTATTTAAATTTTCTATAATAAAAATACTGTTTTTAGGTGCTCAAAGTTTTTTTTAGTGCATCACTACGTTAATTATTTTCTTCCTCTATGATTATGATATGATAAAATGGGATATATGGGGGAATCCCAGAGATTTTGACTTTTTAGTTTTGATATTAGAAATCGTCAGATCTCAATTCTTTTATCTTTTATAGAACTTTGAATGCAAAAACACCTGATGCTGTACCTTCGGACACCATAAGTGTTGTACCTACGGACACGTTCTTGTAGGTGTCTGTAGCTAATTACCGTTTTAGAATCAGGTTTCATTTAACTGAATACATTTTAATAAATGTTAAATTAATTCTAAATGTTAATCTATTTGTCAGCGATTATTTTCAAGTGAATTTTAGATGAAAAATCAAATATTTTGTGATCTAAACTACCTTTTTAAATTTATGATTCTACTTGGAATTTAATGTAAAATATGGTGTAAAACCCTAAGCACCCTATCACATTTAAGTATGATGATTAAAAAAACTTAAACTTTCCACTGAAGAAGATTTACCACCAAATTATTACTGTTATTACCACCAAATGCTTGCACAACTAAGTGTCGATCAAATTGGTTTTTTTTGGATCAGTGAAGTTGTCAGATCAATCAGCATGATTGATGAAACTATTATCTTAAATTCTGATCTGAAAATACCATGTGATTTTTGTGTTTTTGGTAAAAATTCAAGACTTTTATTATTCAACTTCGTTTTAATGATCATTTACGATCTAAAACTACATTACTTTAAAAAATATATTTTCAATTTTAAAAAGGCTTGAAATAGGTTATTAAAAGGTAATTCATCAATAAAAATGTTCATTCTTAGCTTTTTTCAACTAAAACTTCCCTTTTTAAGGGTGTCCACAGGTACAACTGGGTCTGTCCATAGGTACAACAGGTTGTTGTACCTTTGGACACAAATTTTTCCAAGTTATTATAAATGATTAAAAATCCAATTTTCAAGATTTTGGCTAATAAAAAATATCTCTCTACTCACAAAGGTTAGAACTATAGGTTGGGCACTTTAAATGGTCAAAATGTGATTTTACCTGTCTTAGAAAAATCCAAACGTGATTTTTGTCCATAGGTACAACACTCTCCCCTACCAATAGTGGCCACCTAGCTGATTAATTTTAAATAAAACGAGTTAGATGAATCAAACAGCGTCAAAATTCAAAGGCATAGTAGATTGTACAATCAGGTAACCTGGTAAAGTACCACCGATACCACAGATCAACATGGGAAGGATATTTAAATATTTTAAAATAACAACATCGGCCGAGTGACTGAAATTTGATTTTGCTTGTTGAATCGCGTAAGGATATTTTTGCATTTATTACCGTTGGATTCACTATTACATTTTTATTAAGATAAAGAAGAGTATATAGAATGATACGCGCGCGGAATAAAATTTATTTGAAAATTTTGACTTTTAGAGGATTTATGGGGGTGGCCACTTTTCCAACACATTATCTTAGATTTTCCAATAGTGGCCACTGCAATGGCTTCTAATAGAAACATAAATAATATTTAATTTGAATTAGTTTTTCTTCTTTAACTTTTGATTGTGCTTTAAAATGAGTGTTGTATGAATTTGGTTTCATTCTGGCTTCGGGAACCAAGGTTTCTAAAACATTGAATTACATGCTAAAGTCCTCTCAAATCAGCTACAGCGTAGGGTTGGGACTGGAAACTATCAAGTCTGTTATTCTAAATTAAATAAAGCTAATTTGATTTGATCTAAAATATATTTCGTTGGGAAGGAAGATTTAATTAGAAATAAACTTATACCTAACTCAAAATTCATGCATAAACCCCCTCATATAGGCAGAAAAAGAGAGGTTACCACTTTAGATGCAAGAGGTGTCCACCATAGATACAACAGCTACATATATGTGGCCACTATAGACGCAATTTGGAGTACTCTTAAAAAATTAATTAAAAATACTTTACCCAATCTGATTAAAATTTTTATCGAAAGAAGAAAATCCAATTAACCCAAATATAGGATGGTAACCGTTTCCAAGCAAATAGGTTGGTATTTATTGAGAATTTAAGCAGAAATTTTCCTTAAAGTGTCCACTATACCCACATTTACCTTATATGCCATGCCTAAAGTTCATAAACCAGATGTTCCTTTCAGGCCTATCGTATCAAACATTGGCACCGCCTCTTATAAAATGGCCAAACATTTAGTTTCAATATTTTCTCCTTTGATGTCCAATAATTTATACACGACCAAAAACTCCTTACAGTTTGTTTCCAAGACTAGAGAATTACGTCCTATAAATTACATTATGGTTTCTTTTGATGTCAAGTCCTTATTTACCAATGTCCCGGTAACGGGTGCTTTAGATTGTCTTAATTTGAGATTAAGGGAATTTCACTTTTTTCGGTTTGAGATTGATGATCTTTTACAGCTTACTCGGTCTTGTCTTGAGCAAAACACCTTTTGTTTTAATGGTAAATTTTATAAAATTTCTGATGGGTTAGCCATGGGTAACCCCCTAAGTCCTTTATTGAGTGATCTCTATATGCATTGTTTTGAACTAAAGCTTTTTGAATTAATTAAATTCCCTTTTTATACTCGGTATGTAGACGATTCTTTTGTTCTTTTAAATTCTAGCCAGGATGTTAATGTTGTACTTTCTATTACAAATTCAATCGATCCTTACATTCAGTTTACTTGTGAGGTAGAGTGTGAACAGAGTTTGCCTTTTCTGGATGTTCTTGTTACACGTAATGATGATGTATTTTTCACTACTGTTTACCAAAAACCTTTTTCTGTATCTCTCCCACCCCATTCCAGATCAAATCTCCCTTATAATCAAAAAATTGCTGCTTTTAGATCTCTTGTGTTCCGTACTATTGATATTTGTTCAAATTAAACCCTTCTTAATTCTGAAATAAACCACATCAAAGCTATTGCAGTAGATAGAGGCTTTTGCCATACCCTCATTGACCATATTATGCGTAAAACTTTATAAAACAATCATAATGCTAAAACTAAACTAACTGTTACTAATTTAATTGTTTTACCCTTTTACTCTCAAACAAGCTCCCGTATTTCTAATGTTCTAAAAAAAGTTTGGTTTTAATACCGTTTTCCCCCACACAGTAAAATTATGTTTTCTAATCCTAAAGATCCTATTGAAACACTTAATAAATCTGGTATTTTTAGAATTTATTGCAACTGTGGTTTATCTTATATAGTTCAAACAAAACGCGCGTTAAAATTTAGAATTAAAGAGCATGAAGGTTATGCCAGAAAGCAGGAATTTCACAAATCATCCATAGCTAAACATGTTTGGTACCTCAATCATAACTTTGAATTTTCATCTGCTACCATTATTAAAAATTGTTCCTAGCGACCTTGATTTTTTTTAAATAAATTTTCCGATTTCCTTGTTAATGATTTAAATAGCATTCCTTGTTTTTCACCCATCTGGTTACCTTTGATTGATTCTGTAGTTTAGCCTTTAACCTTTGTATTTCCACTCAAACTGTATTTTCACTTAAACTGTAACTTTTTTCCTTCACGTTTTGCATAAATTGCCGATTCGATGTTTGCATTGTTTTTCAGTACTGACGAAGGGGATCCATTGATCCCCGAAACAATTGTCTACTTTTTTCAAATTTTGAAATTGTAAATAAACGTTGCTTATTCACTTGAGTATATCAGCATTTGCACAAGATTTTTTCACAATATTTCCACAGTTTCCACATGTGGAAATATTTATAAATTAAAAAAAATATTTTGGCTTAGTTAATTGCACAAAGAAAAGCAAATGAACTTAAATTTCAAATTTATTAAGAAAACATAATGAATGGACAGGACACTGATGATTATGCCTTATTCCAAGGGGTTATATCTGCTTAGAGGGGATAGTTATTTTTTCCCTTTTTCCACTCATGTGTAGAGCAAAGCTTGGAGATTTTTTAGCACAAAAAGTCAATTAGTTGTTTTTTGGACTTATCCCCTTTTACAAACTGATGATTCAATTGGATCAAAGAGAGCTACCCCTTTTTTGGGTACTGATATCTGAGATGGATCAGAAGGATGTTAATCTCAGTTAACGGCCTCCATTGGTAAAAAAACTGATACTTAACTCACAAAACAATTAAGATAATTGAGTTGTGTCATGATGAGCCAAGGTTTTTTTTATTTCAAATAATACTAATTAAGGTAAGAAATCGAATAAATAAGAATTTATAAAATCACTTGTCATCTAATCAACTTTTCGTAGACGGAGAATTCATATTCATTTCAAAGAAGACTCTGAACAGAACAGGTACGTTCGAGAATATACTACCTCGATTATCCGAAACTATGTATCCTGTTTTCTGACTCTCTATATTTTTGTAACAATAACCATTTTAATAATTTTCAGATTTTTCCCAGTACTTTAATTGGAGAAAAGGGCAATAGGCAAAGTTCAACTTATAAGTTTATAAGTTTTTTACGTCTTATTAGCTTAGTACTGCTTTTTTTCACTTGTAAGAAATATCGATAAAGTTCGATAAATTTATTGTTTATATCTATAGTAATGTAATTATAAACATCACATGTAAAAAAAGCCTTCAAACATTAGGATGATGTCCAATGCTTGTCATTTTATCCTTTCCATTTATTTTTATATACGACATTATTTTATGTTTATAAAAAACTTCATTATACTACATAATATCAGTTTAATTTACTTATGATGATACAATTCAATGGATGATATTTAAAAAGTAGCAAAAGTTTTTTCATGCAAAAGTTTTTTCATGAAGAAAGAATATCAAAGAAATTATATAGAATGAACAATGTTATATGTTATGAACTATGTTACAATTTTGTAACTTAAATAAGAAGTTTACAACTGCTCATTTTCTTATATTCTTGTATGATATTTGTTCTTTTTTAGTAAGTCAGCCTCTAGAAAGGAAAATAAAATCAGGTGCGTGAACATCTGAAAAAGTCAATTCCTCTTTTAGTCAGTGGCAGATCCAGGCTTTCTTTTTTTTTTGGGAGGGGGGCTAAGAATTTTCACAATCCAATTGAATCTTCTTGAGGATATTAATATGGAAAAGGTAGTGAATTATTCTATTCCAACTGCTAAAAGGGGGTCTGGGGGTCCTCCCCCAGAAAATGTTTGGGAATTTAAGTCGAAAACCCCACTTTTTCAACTCGTTTTGTTACTCAATCGAATTTCGGATATAGATATGGTAGAATTTTTGCGTTTTGACGAACTTAATATAAAATTAAGTTGTAATAAGGGGCCGTTCAAATATTACGTAAGCACTTTTTTGGTCATTTTTAACCCCCCCTCCCCCCTTGTCAGCAAAGATAAGCAAACCTCAAACCCCCCCCACCATAATTAAGTAAGACACTGCCGGACCCCCCCCCCCGAAATTTTGACATCCCTATAAGTACTGTTTTTTTCCTTGAAAATTAGGTGACTCGTACAAGGAGCTGCCCTTTTTGGGTGTACCCCTAAGGGTTCAAAAATGAGTCGAAACACTACTTTTCGGAGTTACAATTTCAAAATGTTAGGGTGGTCCATCTCCAGAAAAGGTGCTTACGTCAGATTTCCTAATTCAATTTTTTGTTACAATTATTTTTGGTTGAATTTTGAAATTATTTTTGCAAGAAACAAGATATTTTCGAAAATGCACCATACGTAAGCATCACTCATATCCCCCTCCCCCCTTGTCAGCAAAAATAAACAAAGAGCAAACCCCCCTCCCCCCTTAGGTGCTTACGTAATATTTGAACGGCCCCTAAGTTACAAGTACCAAGGGGTTCTGGGAGGTCAGTAAAACTTTTCATTTTTTTGGGGGGGGCTAAAGCCCCTAGCCTCCCCTGGATCCATCAGTGTCTTTAGTATACAATACAATTCTTAGAATTTAAAATGTTTCCGTGTTTCTTTTGTAGTTTTATTAACTTAGCGAGTAATTATCTCATCTTTAGGATGTATCATTTAAATTTGGTGAAATAGCCGATTATGATCTTACGAAGCATAAAAATAAAATGGATGCTGTTATTATTTGATAGGGTTTTCGTATTGGTTGGAGGGAGTCATGTGACCAAAAACAGTAAGCGGTTTTGCTAACTTCTTGATTTGAAACTAAGGAAAACGGAAGCAAATTTCGCAGCGAGCGGTTTTTTTTCTAGGCCTGTGAATGGCCTCTTCTCGTCATGCTGTCGCTTTAAAATCATACTGCATTATCTGCAAACGTACTTTTCTATTGAGATAAAACATTGCTGGATTATTGGACGCGGTGATCGCGAAGCATTGAAGGGGATTGGTGAACGCTATAGCGAGCAGCAGGTTAACAGGTTAACTCTGTAATTTTGTAAAAAAAAACTTAAAAAAATGTTCCTTAAATGTGAGGTTTAGTTCTTAGTAGATAAAAAGGTAATGTTTTTCTTAAAAACAATTATCAAATAAAATCTATAAAAATTTGGTACTTCATCCTATCAGTATTTCTACTCTCTCGGGGTTGATGAGCTGTCGGAATTATGACCAGTCGGTATTTTTACTAGTGATGGGCAGGTATCGATACCAAATACTTAAGTACTCGATACCTATAGGTATCGAGTGTATTCGATACCCACAAAAGTATCGATACTTTATTGACATATTTCTTTTTTAATTTTTCAATGAAGTAATCTTTATAATACCTACTGTAGATCAAACGCAGCCTGTTTCCGTTTTCATTTTGCAACGCTCAAACCCAAGTCGTTATCATCCGCGAGAGAAATTTGACGCGGCTAGGTTTTTCCCCCGCCAAATCCTTCGCCTCTATCCACCTCCAGGCCCGTAGCTACGGGGCTTTTTGATGGATCGCTTTCAGTTTTTTGAATATTAGTCTGATTATGGATAGGCCCTAAAAAAATTGTCCCTTCAGGTTCATTTCCCGACATTGAAAAAAAGTACTCGATACCTAAAAGTACTCGATACCTATAAGTATTCGATACCAAAGTATTCGATACCTATAAGTATTCGATACCAAAGTATTCGATACCTAAAATTATCGATTTTGCCCATCACTAATTTTTACCCTGTCGGGATCTTGATCCTGTCGGGACTATGACCTGTCGGGTTTCAGACCCTGTCGAGATTTTGACCTGTCGGGAATCTGACCCTGTCGGGATTCTGGTGCTGTCGGACTTTCGACCTGTCGGGATTTTGAACTGTCGGGATTATGACCCTGGTGGGATTATGACCTGTCGGGATTATGACCCTGCCGGGATTATGACCCTGCTGGGATTTTGACTTTTCGGGATATCGACCTGTCGGGATTTTGAACCTTCGGGATTTTGACCTGTCGGGGGATTTCGTCGTCGGGAACCGGCGGAATTTTATATTATTTGGCGATGTTTCGCTTGCAACGAAAAGTACTTTTGCAGATAATGCAGTATGATTTTAAAGCGACTGTGTTTAAGAGAAAGTATAGTATACTTCTTCAGAAAACGTAGGGAAAGTAGGGAAGCGTTTTTCACTTGCTGACTTAAAACCGCATCCCATAGGAATGGGGCTTTAAGTCCAAGCAAGAGAGTAAGGAACATGGATTCCGCTATGGGTGATTTTTTCGCAAAAGGTGAAAGAAAACCTCGGAATGCTAAAATAATTTAGACTATTTCCCGGAAATTGCGAAAGAAGTTTCAAAAGTTTCGATTTTGAAAGAGTTGGCAACTATGCAAACCTGAGATACAAATTCAATAGAGTTGATGATAAGACCTCCTAACTGTAGTGTTAAGTTTCGCTAATCCAAGGTCCATAGTTCTCCTATATTTCGATATTTTTGACCCCTGTCCTAGTCCTATTATTTCCTTTTTTTCTACTACTTAATTTGAATTTTTATAACATCTTTTGTGCATTTATAAACGTGAAAAATCTGACCATTTTGAAATTTTTCTAACATGGCCTATATTTTTGGCGCAAATGTCCTATATTTTCGCTCTGAACCTTGCTAATCCTAACTATTTCTTTACTAATTGGAATTACCTTAATAGGATAATTCTAGATAAGATTAGTCTACATATAAATGTAGGGAAAAATTTTGAAGGATATTTAAAATTCTTACTTGTTTATCTGAAATGTTAAAATTTGTTCAATTTAAAAACTATTTAGTTCTTTTATTTTACACAACATTAATGACTGACTAATTCTGTTTACATCCAACCTAATTAAGTATGCAAAGTCGAGTTTCTTTTGTTCTTTTACTTACAATGTTCTTTAAAAGAAATATTCAGCCACATTAAGATGTCCCATTAGCCCCCACAAGACATGTCCCATAGCCCCCACAATGTGAAAATTTACAATTCAAGAACTTCTTTACATTTTGCAATTCAATGCTTTTTAGTGCTATTTTCTACTTCTTCAGTGCTTGTAGAATCTAAAACTGTCTTTAAATAAGGTTAAAATATTTGAACTTACGAAATTCAATCAATTACAAAACTTAATATTTGCTCTGGTTTGTTGAAAACAAACATAGTTTTTTTCCTGAAAAAAAAAGCTCCATGATGCAAATGTTTGCTAGACGTCTTACCAATAAGTGATGTAATTTTTTTTTCTAAAATATTTCTAAAATGAAAAAAAATCCCTTTGTCCCACTAGCCTCCACTTTCCCCTAAAACATCAAAATTGCATTTTTTCGGCAAAAACTGTCAGTGATCCGGTCAACCGCATTAAGGGTAAATCGAATCACGACACTTAAAAATATGTATAAAATAAACCGTTCCAGGTACAGTAGAGCCCCGATTATCTGCGGAATTGGGTAGCAAGGGTACCGCGGATAACCCGAAAACAGACTAAAAATGAGGAAAAAAACCGAAAAAATATTTAAGTATAAAAACTATGTATTATTGTACAAAAAACATGATACGTAAAACTTTTAAATATGTACACAGTACAGCAGAAACCTTTGCTCTACATCTAAATAAAATCGCTCTAATATCATCTAAAATTTGTTCTTATCATAAAAATTTTTTTTCGTGGCACTCGCGGATAATCGGGGCTTAGTTGAATTTTTTCAACCGCTTATAAAAATATTAATTAGTAATCGAAATATCTTTTTAAAACATTCCAAAATCTCTATTAGAATTATTTAATAACCACCCTGTATATATAACTTCGCGGCACATTCTGGCGGATAAGATATTTCTTATCAGCGACACGTTACGTCTTCCAAGTTCTACTCCACGTTCAGTTTTCATTAAGTCGTTCGCAATGGCCGGTAATGGTGTTGTTCCTCTGTTCAGGGAAATGGACTCCGGGGAGTTCGTGCGCTGCGCCGAGCAGGTACTGCGGATGATCACCGACTACATGGAAGGGTCGGGGCGCGAGCGGAGGGTGCTGCCCGACGTGCAGCCCGGCTACCTGCGCCCTCGCATGCCCGACGCCGCCCCCGAGGAGCCACAGCCCTGGCAGGACGTGCTAAAGGACGTGGAGAGGCTCATACTGCCCGGGGTGAGTGCACCAAATTTTGCCTCAAATTGCCCGGAATCATATTTCGCAAGTGTGCATTCATCTACATCTTACAACCGGGGGCGGGATCTGCCATTTCAACCTATCAGAGACTATACTGAAAAATAGTAAATAAACTACATGCTGATTTCATGGCTATTCTTGACGTAATACTATTCTTATGACCTTTGTGTTCTGAATTTAATATTCCGATGTCTCTGGAATTGCTCTGGATTATTGCCACCTGATTACGTCTATAAATCCATAGAAAAAGGTGATATAAAAAAATATAAAAGATCATAAGAATAGTATTACTTCAAGAATAGCGGTTAAATTTGTTCACTTTCTTTCCGTAGTATCTGATTGGTTTAATGGCAGATCCCGCCCTCGGTTGCAAGGTGAATGTGCACTTGCGAAATATGCCGTCCGCATGCGTTTGTTTCCGGATTAGTTTCATTATTTATGGAACGTCCGGATTTCCTTTTTTCATCTTATGATTTTAATGTGATGGAATGATATTGCTCTTGGTTGGACCCGATTGTACTGTACATCCTTTGGATTGAATTTCTTTTGCGTATTGACCACCAAGCTAAATTATTTCATAACCTTTTGTACTTACAAACTATTTTATATAAAGCCTCGGGCAAGTAAATGAAATATGGATTAAAAAATAATATGGATTTTAAAAAAAATTAAAAAATACATTTTGGCAAATTTAGTTTTTAATGATCTTAGTTATAAAATAGTTTTTTTAATCTCGGCGGACGTGAGCGTTAGGAGAAAGCAGTTCTGTGGATTTTAATTGCTGTGGGGCCGTTCAAATATTACGTAAGCACTTTTTTGGTCATTTTTAACCCCCCTCCCCCCTTGTCAGCAAAGATAAGCAAACCTCAATCCCCCCCACCATAATTACGTAAGAAACTGCCGGACCCCCCCCCCCCCCCGAAATTTTGACATACCTATTAGTCAGTACTGTTTTTTTTTCTTTGAAAATTAGGTGACTCGTCCAAGGAGCTGTCCTTTTTGGGTGTAACCCTAAGGGTTTAAAAATTAGTCGAAACAACTTTTCGGGGTTACAATTTCAAAATGTTAGGGTAGTCCATCTCCAGAAAAAAGTGCTTACGTCAGATTTCCTAATTCAATTTTTTGTTACATTTATTTTTGGTTGAATTTTGAAATTATTTATGCAAGAAACAAGAGGTTTTCGAAAATGCACATCTTACGTAAGCATCACTCATATCCCCCCTCCCCCCTTGTCAGCAAAAATAAGCCAAGAGCAAACCCCTCTCCCCCCTTAGGTGCTTACGTAATATTTGAACGGCAGTAGTGTAAAAATGCCGGTTCTACGACATTGCGCAGAAGCGCAGGGTTGCGCCGGCGGCGGCTCCGCGGTTCCCTTCCCAATCTACTAGTTTGGGGCTCCCTTCCCATTTTACTGATTACAGCTCCCTTCCTATTCTACTAAATTGCGGAGTATCTCGGCCGGTACTTTGCGGCTCCCCGAGTAGAGGGGAGACTAATTAAGAAGATTAATTAGCAATTAAGAGAACTTGAGCAATATGTGAAGGTACTTTGGGGCTCCCTTCCCATGCTACTAGATTGCGCAGTGTCTGGCCCAATACTTTGCGCAGTGTCTGGACCGATACTTTGCGACTCTACCACTAAATTGGGCAAAATGTGAAGGTACTTTGGGACTCTACCACTAAGACACAGCAGGAAGTTAAAGTTATTTTACCATTAATAGTTACTATTAACAAACTGTAACCGCTGTTTAACTGTAATATGGAAAAAATTAGCAAATTGCAGCTCTTCCACTATATTGGGGCTTTACCACTATATATCGGAGCTCTAAGACCCACCAGCCAATCAGCAGAAAGCTAAATTATAGTTAAAATTATTTTACTGCATAAAATTATAAGGTTAATTAACAAACTGTAACCACTTTTAACTGTAATATGAACAAAATTAGTAAATTGCAGCTCTTCCACTATATTGGGGCTCTAGAACTCATGCAACAACAAGAAGCTAAATTGTGACTTTCTAAATTATTTTTTAAAGTTATTAACAAAGGTTAATTAACAGTTTAAGTTATTTTACATAAAAATATAAGGTTAACGAACAAACTAACTGCTGTAATATATTACCTATTGAATGCCTATACTGGAATAAAAGATCAAGACAATCACAAACTCAAAAATGTAGACTGCACTACTCACCTGTCATTGAGACTCCCTTAACAATGCACGGGCGAACCACCCCTCTTACCTTTCACAGAGCAATATGTGTGGCGATAAGGGGGTAACCTCCATTGGGATTGATAGCGATTGCATCTTTTCCCGCAATACCAAGGAGAGAGGGTTTTCAAAAGATATATATTTTTTCATTAAATTTACAGTTCAATATTCACTTTAGTTACAGTTTGACACAAATTGTTTATCCTATCAAAATCTTTAACTTTGAAATTACAGTATTTTCATCAGAAAGAATACTTTGAAAAATTTAGAATGATCGAACATTATCAGACAACCAAACATATAATACGTTATCCTATTAGTGGAATTATTTTTATTTTACTTTGATCAGGAAAGAATACTTTGAAAAATTGAGAATGCATTTTCAATGCAAGCATTTTCAGACCACTTAACATATAATACGTTATCCTATTGGTGGAATTTTAAATAAAATATACTTTTTATTACGAGTTCTGTTCGAAGAGTTGATTTTTCTCATAGAATGTTAGAATCATTTAAGTTAAAAATGATAAATCCATTAATTTTCACTACGATTCAATTAAAGATATTACTTATTTTATTCGCAAAGAAACTTTTTCTAGTTTTAAAGATGAGAATATGTGATTAATCACCTAAACAAAAACTATTCCAATACACTTTTTTCTGAAAGCATTGTGGATTGAGATAATTTTTATAACAAAATTGTATAATATATACGATTTTCCCAAACAGTTGAAGAAATTTCCATCATTAATCTTTTCTTTGAAGTATGCTATGATGCTGCCACTACAGTACATACACACTACATACATTAATTTTTACTAATAATTTTCTATATTTTTTATTTGCAAAGATGTTCCCATTTGTATTTCTTTTTCCTATTAACTCAAATTTTTTTTTCTTTTTAAAAGAATTTTTATCATAACTTTGATTTTTTCATGACAAAGTATGAAATTTTCTTCTATGAAAACGACAGAAACAAGACAAATTTTTCATTTTAAAACATTTTTATTATTTTCATGAATAAATAATGTTCCTTACAGATTTAAGACCACCACAAGGCAACTTAAATCTTCACCAGATCTACAAAGCTACTCGTTTCATCATAATGGTTGATATTTAGACATACTCAGCTCAAAGTGCTCAATTTTTTCAAGAGACCACCCTGAGCCTCGTTGAACAAATTCATCAAATGCCATTCTGATTTTAGAAAAAGCTTCTTGAATGTGACTCTCTATAGTATCACTCACTAATTCCAACAGAACGTCACTTCTAAAGTAAGGAGTTGCATGCTCTTCCTCACCATTCTCACTAAAGCGTACAAGAGTAGCTTTTACAACTCCATACCATTTAATTGCACCCATTGCATGCAGTTCTTCATTTAATTTTGACTGTAGATGCGGGGCTACTTCTTCAAAGAAGAGGATGAAATCCCTTTTCATTTCTTCTAAAGGCTCGAAATAAACATTAGCAAATGTATTTAGGGCCCTTTCTTCCCTTTTGACTCGTTTCGAACTCTCCGCTGCAATAGGTAATACTCCTCGCGCTTTGGTCAAAGCATTTGCAGAGTGACTCTCCCTTAGATGTTGTTGCTTTGTTTTAACAGAGGCAAAGGAACGATCACACAATTCACAATTAAACTCCCCACTATTATGTTTTAACATATGCATAGTATAGTAGTGCTGTCTTTGGAAGGATCTATCACAAATTTCACATTTAAAGTATTTTTCTTGAGAATGTGTTCTCTCATGTCTTTTTAAGGCATCATTTCGGGTGAAAGTTTTGTTACAAATTTCACAAATGAATTTTTTCTCCTGATGTGTTAGCATATGCTTATCATAATATTTTCTTTGGAAGGATCTGTCACAAATTTCACATTTAAAATAATTTTCTTGTGAGTGAATCTTCGAATGTCTTTTTAAATATTTATCCCGGGTGAAAGTTTTGTTACAAATTTCGCAATTGAATATTTTCTCATGATGTTTTAGCATATGCTTATCATAGTATTTTCTTTGGAATGATCTATCACAAACATCACATTTGAAGTAGTTTTCTTTAGAATGGATTCCCAAATGCCTTTTTAAGTCATCCTTTCGGGTAAAAGGTCTACCACAAATTTTACAGGCAAACGGTTTTTCTCCACTATGAATTTTCAAATGTTTAACAAGAGAGTTTTTCCATGCAAAAGATTTTGAACATATAAGACAAACCTACAAAATAATTGAAATTAGCCTTTATACTGTCACCTATCATAAAATATGCCACCAAAGTAAAAGTGCACTTACCAAGCGTCGGCTACGCACATGCATGCCAGGAGATGCAAACATTCTTTCATCAACGTGTTGAATGGAAGTACCAGGCTCCTCAATTTTATTGAAAGTAATAGCCTCACCACAAGGATAGTTACACTCTGATTCATTCCCATTCGACACACAGCTCCATTTTTGAGGTGAAATATCAAAATCAGCTAACTAAAAAAAAGGAGCAATATTAAAATATATAATTGATTTAGTAAGAAAATGAACTGATCATACCTCTATCAAGCCTTCATCAAGCCTCAACCTTAAAGAAAAGTTTAAAAAAATATTCAATAAGACTTGTACATACTTTTGTATTATCAAAATCCATCGAGGAAGCACTAGATTCTTGTTGACTCATTTTTCAAAATTAGAGATGAATGCTCAAACGAACAAAAATATGAGAAACAAATAGCGTTAAATAATTAGAAGTTTGCAGATCACAGGGGAAGTCCTCACAAATAAAGAAGTAATGAAAGTATCCACGCCTTTGCGGCTCATTATATACCAGTTGGAATAATCGCCAAACTCGCCAAATAGTATCGCCAAATCATTAAACATTCTCAAAAAGTCGCCAAAATAGTATCGCCAAATCTTTAAATATTCTCAAAAAGTTGCCAAATATTGTTACTAAGTCACCAAATCATGATGCAACGATGATGAGGTAACGTGATTATCTATTATCATATGTTTACTCTGATTGGTTGATAAGCTATCATCTATTCACACACTAGAAAAATTTTACAAGAAATGAAAGCTTATACACTGAAAAACTAAAATCTTTTTTAAAAATAAAAACTTAACTGAAAATTTTGTTAAAAATTAAGACACACACAGAAAAATAACTTAATACTTTGTTAAATATAAAAACGTATTCACTTCGAAAATAAAAACTTAACTAAAAATTTTGTTAAAAATAAAAACTTAACTTAAAATTTTGTTAAAAATTAAGATACATGCAGAAAAATAACTTAATACTTTGTTAAAAATAAAAACGAACACAGAAAAAACTTTACAAGAAATGAAAACTTATACACTGAAAAATTAAAATCTTTGTTAAATATAAAAACTTAACTGAAAATTTTGTTAAAAATAAAAACTTAACTGAAAATTTTGTTAAAAATAAAAACTTAAGTGAAAATTTTGTTAAAAATTAAGACAAATGCTGAAAAATAACTCATTACTTTGCTAAAAGTAAAAATGAACACAGAAAAAATTTTACAAGAAATGAAAACTTATACACTGAAAAACTAAAGTCTTTGTTAAATATAAAAACTTATTCACTACGAAACTGAAAACTTTGTTTGAAATGAACTAGAAAAACGAAAAACTTTACACAAGAAATGAAAACTTACACACTAAAAAACTAAAATCTTTGTTAAAAATAAAAGCTAAACTGAAAATTTTGTTAAAAATTAAGACAAATACAGAAAAATAACTTAATACTTTGTTAAATGTAAAAACTTAAAAGCTACAAAACTAAAATATTTGTTAAAAAAAATAAAGGCAAATGCAGAAATTAACTTAATACTTTGTTAAATATTAAAACTTAGTAACTATGAAACGAAAAACTTTACCAAAAATAAAAACTTATACACTGAAAAATTAAAATCTTTGTTAAATATAAAAACTTAACTGAAAATTTTGTTAAATTTGTTAAAAATAAAATAAAAACTTTGAAATAATTTTACAAGAAATAAAAAGTAACACTAAAAACTTTATCAAAAAGAAATACTTCGTGTTAAAAATAAATAAAAACTTTGAAAACATTTTACAAGAAATAAAAATTTACACTAAAAACTTAACCAAAAAGAAATTATTACGAAAAACTTTAACAGAAAGAAAAACTTTAAAACTATAAAACTAAAAACTTTGTTAAAAAATAAAGGCAAATGTAGAAAATAACTTAATACTCTGTTAAATATTAAAACTTAGAAACTATGAAACGAAAAACTTAACCATAAATAAAAACTTATACACTACAAAACTAAAATATTTGTTAAAAATAAAATAAAAACTTTGAAAAAATTTTACAAGAAATAAAAATTTACACTAAAAACTTTACCAAAAAGAAATAATTACGAAAAACTTTAACAAAAGAAAAACCTAAAAACTATAAAACTAAAAACTTTGTTAAAAATCAAGACAAACGCAGAAAAATAACTTAATACTTTGTTCAATATAAAAACTTAGAACTTATAAAACTAAAAATAAGAACTTTAGGAAAACTTTGTTAAAAATAAAGAAACCAATACAGAAAATTTTAAAAATAAATAAAAACTTCGAAAAAATATTACAAGAAATAAAAAAAATAACACTAAAAACTTTATCAAAAAGAGATACTTACAAATTATAAAACTAAAAACTTTGTTAAAAATAAAATAAAATTGAAAAGTTACACTAAAAAACTAAAAACTTTATCAAAAAGAAATACTTCTTGTTAAAAAAAAAAATATACTTTGAAAAATTTGTACAAGAAATACACTAAAAACTTTACCAATAACGACCATACTTTGTTAAAATTAGAAGACATATAGGTTCACGTCCCCCTTTCGTTGAGACCCTTTTTTTTATTATGAAAACTCGATGGGCTGAAAACTCCTTCTTAGTGAAGGAAATTTAAAAATTCTACTTTTAAATTTTTCAGCCCACGTTTTACATAATAATTAAAAAAAGGGTCCCAACGAAAGGAGGACGTGAATCTATGTGTCTTCTAATTTTAACAAAGTATGGTCGTTATTGGTAAAGTTTTTAGTGTATTTCTTGTACAAATTTTTCAAAGTATATTTTTTTTTTAACAAGAAGTATTTCTTTTTGATAAAGTTTTTAGTTTTTTAGTGTAACTTTTCAATTTTATTTTATTTTTAACAAAGTTTTTAGTTTTATAATTTGTAAGTATCTCTTTTTGATAAAGTTTTTAGTGTTATTTTTTTTATTTCTTGTAATATTTTTTCGAAGTTTTTATTTATTTTTAAAATTTTCTGTATTGGTTTCTTTATTTTTAACAAAGTTTTCCTAAAGTTCTTATTTTTAGTTTTATAAGTTCTAAGTTTTTATATTGAACAAAGTATTAAGTTATTTTTCTGCGTTTGTCTTGATTTTTAACAAAGTTTTTAGTTTTATAGTTTTTAGGTTTTTCTTTTGTTAAAGTTTTTCGTAATTATTTCTTTTTGGTAAAGTTTTTAGTGTAAATTTTTATTTCTTGTAAAATTTTTTCAAAGTTTTTATTTTATTTTTAACAAATATTTTAGTTTTGTAGTGTATAAGTTTTTATTTATGGTTAAGTTTTTCGTTTCATAGTTTCTAAGTTTTAATATTTAACAGAGTATTAAGTTATTTTCTACATTTGCCTTTATTTTTTAACAAAGTTTTTAGTTTTATAGTTTTAAAGTTTTTCTTTCTGTTAAAGTTTTTCGTAATAATTTCTTTTTGGTTAAGTTTTTAGTGTAAATTTTTATTTCTTGTAAAATGTTTTCAAAGTTTTTATTTATTTTTAACACGAAGTATTTCTTTTTGATAAAGTTTTTAGTGTTACTTTTTATTTCTTGTAAAATTATTTCAAAGTTTTTATTTTATTTTTAACAAATTTAACAAAATTTTCAGTTAAGTTTTTATATTTAACAAAGATTTTAATTTTTCAGTGTATAAGTTTTTATTTTTGGTAAAGTTTTTCGTTTCATAGTTACTAAGTTTTAATATTTAACAAAGTATTAAGTTAATTTCTGCATTTGCCTTTATTTTTTTTAACAAATATTTTAGTTTTGTAGCTTTTAAGTTTTTACATTTAACAAAGTATTAAGTTATTTTTCTGTATTTGTCTTAATTTTTAACAAAATTTTCAGTTTAGCTTTTATTTTTAACAAAGATTTTAGTTTTTTAGTGTGTAAGTTTTCATTTCTTGTGTAAAGTTTTTCGTTTTTCTAGTTCATTTCAAACAAAGTTTTCAGTTTCGTAGTGAATAAGTTTTTATATTTAACAAAGACTTTAGTTTTTCAGTGTATAAGTTTTCATTTCTTGTAAAATTTTTTCTGTGTTCATTTTTACTTTTAGCAAAGTAATGAGTTATTTTTCAGCATTTGTCTTAATTTTTAACAAAATTTTCACTTAAGTTTTTATTTTTAACAAAATTTTCAGTTAAGTTTTTATTTTTAACAAAATTTTCAGTTAAGTTTTTATATTTAACAAAGATTTTAATTTTTCAGTGTATAAGTTTTCATTTCTTGTAAAGTTTTTTCTGTGTTCGTTTTTATTTTTAACAAAGTATTAAGTTATTTTTCTGCATGTATCTTAATTTTTAACAAAATTTTAAGTTAAGTTTTTATTTTTAACAAAATTTTTAGTTAAGTTTTTATTTTCGAAGTGAATACGTTTTTATATTTAACAAAGTATTAAGTTATTTTTCTGTGTGTGTCTTAATTTTTAACAAAATTTTCAGTTAAGTTTTTATTTTTAAAAAAGATTTTAGTTTTTCAGTGTATAAGCTTTCATTTCTTGTAAAATTTTTCTAGTGTGTGAATAGATGATAGCTTATCAACCAATCAGAGTAAACATATGATAATAGATAATCACGTTACCTCATCATCGTTGCATCATGATTTGGTGACTTAGTAACAATATTTGGCAACTTTTTGAGAATATTTAAAGATTTGGCGATACTATTTTGGCGACTTTTTGAGAATGTTTAATGATTTGGCGATACTATTTGGCGAGTTTGGCGATTATTCCAACTGGTATATAATGAGCCGCAAAGGCGTGGATACTTTCATTACTTCTTTATTTGTGAGGACTTCCCCTGTGATCTGCAAACTTCTAATTATTTAACGCTATTTGTTTCTCATATTTTTGTTCGTTTGAGCATTCATCTCTAATTTTGAAAAATGAGTCAACAAGAATCTAGTGCTTCCTCGATGGATTTTGATAATACAAAAGTATGTACAAGTCTTATTGAATATTTTTTTAAACTTTTCTTTAAGGTTGAGGCTTGATGAAGGCTTGATAGAGGTATGATCAGTTCATTTTCTTACTAAATCAATTATATATTTTAATATTGCTCCTTTTTTTTAGTTAGCTGATTTTGATATTTCACCTCAAAAATGGAGCTGTGTGTCGAATGGGAATGAATCAGAGTGTAACTATCCTTGTGGTGAGGCTATTACTTTCAATAAAATTGAGGAGCCTGGTACTTCCATTCAACACGTTGATGAAAGAATGTTTGCATCTCCTGGCATGCATGTGCGTAGCCGACGCTTGGTAAGTGCACTTTTACTTTGGTGGCATATTTTATGATAGGTGACAGTATAAAGGCTAATTTCAATTATTTTGTAGGTTTGTCTTATATGTTCAAAATCTTTTGCATGGAAAAACTCTCTTGTTAAACATTTGAAAATTCATAGTGGAGAAAAACCGTTTGCCTGTAAAATTTGTGGTAGACCTTTTACCCGAAAGGATGACTTAAAAAGGCATTTGGGAATCCATTCTAAAGAAAACTACTTCAAATGTGATGTTTGTGATAGATCATTCCAAAGAAAATACTATGATAAGCATATGCTAAAACATCATGAGAAAATATTCAATTGCGAAATTTGTAACAAAACTTTCACCCGGGATAAATATTTAAAAAGACATTCGAAGATTCACTCACAAGAAAATTATTTTAAATGTGAAATTTGTGACAGATCCTTCCAAAGAAAATATTATGATAAGCATATGCTAACACATCAGGAGAAAAAATTCATTTGTGAAATTTGTAACAAAACTTTCACCCGAAATGATGCCTTAAAAAGACATGAGAGAACACATTCTCAAGAAAAATACTTTAAATGTGAAATTTGTGATAGATCCTTCCAAAGACAGCACTACTATACTATGCATATGTTAAAACATAATAGTGGGGAGTTTAATTGTGAATTGTGTGATCGTTCCTTTGCCTCTGTTAAAACAAAGCAACAACATCTAAGGGAGAGTCACTCTGCAAATGCTTTGACCAAAGCGCGAGGAGTATTACCTATTGCAGCGGAGAGTTCGAAACGAGTCAAAAGGGAAGAAAGGGCCCTAAATACATTTGCTAATGTTTATTTCGAGCCTTTAGAAGAAATGAAAAGGGATTTCATCCTCTTCTTTGAAGAAGTAGCCCCGCATCTACAGTCAAAATTAAATGAAGAACTGCATGCAATGGGTGCAATTAAATGGTATGGAGTTGTAAAAGCTACTCTTGTACGCTTTAGTGAGAATGGTGAGGAAGAGCATGCAACTCCTTACTTTAGAAGTGACGTTCTGTTGGAATTAGTGAGTGATACTATAGAGAGTCACATTCAAGAAGCTTTTTCTAAAATCAGAATGGCATTTGATGAATTTGTTCAACGAGGCTCAGGGTGGTCTCTTGAAAAAATTGAGCACTTTGAGCTGAGTATGTCTAAATATCAACCATTATGATGAAACGAGTAGCTTTGTAGATCTGGTGAAGATTTAAGTTGCCTTGTGGTGGTCTTAAATCTGTAAGGAACATTATTTATTCATGAAAATAATAAAAATGTTTTAAAATGAAAAATTTGTCTTGTTTCTGTCGTTTTCATAGAAGAAAATTTCATACTTTGTCATGAAAAAATCAAAGTTATGATAAAAATTCTTTTAAAAAGAAAAAAAAATTTGAGTTAATAGGAAAAAGAAATACAAATGGGAACATCTTTGCAAATAAAAAATATAGAAAATTATTAGTAAAAATTAATGTATGTAGTGTGTATGTACTGTAGTGGCAGCATCATAGCATACTTCAAAGAAAAGATTAATGATGGAAATTTCTTCAACTGTTTGGGAAAATCGTATATATTATACAATTTTGTTATAAAAATTATCTCAATCCACAATGCTTTCAGAAAAAAGTGTATTGGAATAGTTTTTGTTTAGGTGATTAATCACATATTCTCATCTTTAAAACTAGAAAAAGTTTCTTTGCGAATAAAATAAGTAATATCTTTAATTGAATCGTAGTGAAAATTAATGGATTTATCATTTTTAACTTAAATGATTCTAACATTCTATGAGAAAAATCAACTCTTCGAACAGAACTCGTAATAAAAAGTATATTTTATTTAAAATTCCACCAATAGGATAACGTATTATATGTTAAGTGGTCTGAAAATGCTTGCATTGAAAATGCATTCTCAATTTTTCAAAGTATTCTTTCCTGATCAAAGTAAAATAAAAATAATTCCACTAATAGGATAACGTATTATATGTTTGGTTGTCTGATAATGTTCGATCATTCTAAATTTTTCAAAGTATTCTTTCTGATGAAAATACTGTAATTTCAAAGTTAAAGATTTTGATAGGATAAACAATTTGTGTCAAACTGTAACTAAAGTGAATATTGAACTGTAAATTTAATGAAAAAATATATATCTTTTGAAAACCCTCTCTCCTTGGTATTGCGGGAAAAGATGCAATCGCTATCAATCCCAATGGAGGTTACCCCCTTATCGCCACACATATTGCTCTGTGAAAGGTAAGAGGGGTGGTTCGCCCGTGCATTGTTAAGGGAGTCTCAATGACAGGTGAGTAGTGCAGTCTACATTTTTGAGTTTGTGATTGTCTTGATCTTTTATTCCAGTATAGGCATTCAATAGGTAATATATTACAGCAGTTAGTTTGTTCGTTAACCTTATATTTTTATGTAAAATAACTTAAACTGTTAATTAACCTTTGTTAATAACTTTAAAAAATAATTTAGAAAGTCACAATTTAGCTTCTTGTTGTTGCATGAGTTCTAGAGCCCCAATATAGTGGAAGAGCTGCAATTTACTAATTTTGTTCATATTACAGTTAAAAGTGGTTACAGTTTGTTAATTAACCTTATAATTTTATGCAGTAAAATAATTTTAACTATAATTTAGCTTTCTGCTGATTGGCTGGTGGGTCTTAGAGCTCCGATATATAGTGGTAAAGCCCCAATATAGTGGAAGAGCTGCAATTTGCTAATTTTTTCCATATTACAGTTAAACAGCGGTTACAGTTTGTTAATAGTAACTATTAATGGTAAAATAACTTTAACTTCCTGCTGTGTCTTAGTGGTAGAGTCCCAAAGTACCTTCACATTTTGCCCAATTTAGTGGTAGAGTCGCAAAGTATCGGTCCAGACACTGCGCAAAGTATTGGGCCAGACACTGCGCAATCTAGTAGCATGGGAAGGGAGCCCCAAAGTACCTTCACATATTGCTCAAGTTCTCTTAATTGCTAATTAATCTTCTTAATTAGTCTCCCCTCTACTCGGGGAGCCGCAAAGTACCGGCCGAGATACTCCGCAATTTAGTAGAATAGGAAGGGAGCTGTAATCAGTAAAATGGGAAGGGAGCCCCAAACTAGTAGATTGGGAAGGGAACCGCGGAGCCGCCGCCGGCGCAACCCTGCGCTTCTGCGCAATGTCGTAGAACCGGCATTTTTACACTACTAACGGCCCCTGTGGTTTAATTTTTTTAAATGTTAAATCCCTTTTAAACAATTTTAAAGCTTTTTTAATATTAAGTAATCGCTCTTTACCCCTAAAACAACTTCTTTAATTAATTATGAGGTTAAGTAGAAACTGTCTTAAGAATTTGGCGATGTTTGGTGATTTGAGGTTATTTATTTTTAAAAAAATCAAGAAATTGGAAATTTAAAATAACAATAGGAAATAATAAGTACTTGATATCTATATAAATTTTAGGCAAAAGAAAAATTATGCACACCAAAGCCTACATATTCATGGTTCGCTGCGTTTGGATTTTCAGAATTTACAGGAATAAAGTGCCAACCTACAAATAGCAATACAATAGGTTTGAAAATTGGTAATGTCATGCCCTAGAACCGAAATTCGATTCGATTAACTAAAAAAAACAACGGGCTTAGTCTTCTCATTTTAATACTGTACATAATTATATTTTTAATATTTAAGTTAGCTGTCTTGGACACTTTTGGATCAATTTGATCAAATTGCACTGCTTGCTGGACAAGACAACAACAGCCACAACAACAGTATTCTAGTTTTCTATACATCTGCATAAGAGATCCCCTACATACTGCTTTTCAGTAATGGAGGTGCAATCCTCTGACGTTTTAAAATTTAATTCGCTCCAAAAAATTATCTATACAGGTGGCTTAAAGACATGATAAGTTCATGATATCTAACTTATCACACTTTATCATTTCTTGAAAATATAAATGCAAACACGTTGAAATCAACATACTAAGTTGTGTGATTGTTTTCTGCCTAGAACTAACTTTTCTCCCCCTCCTACTCTGAGCCTCTTGCTCCTTTTATGCGGTTAAGGAGGCTTATTAATAGAATTACCTTCATCTATTACGCTTGCAGACGACAGAATCCCTTCCTAAATCGGCTGACTTTCTGAGAGCGGTGATTGGACGAGAAACTTCCGCCGAGAACGGTGATGGATGGGAGTTATTCCTGCCTTTATCGACACATTTATTCAACAGGCGATACTTTTGGGCCCTATCAGGGCTCCAGACCTGAATTTTCTTATACTTAATAGAAAAGGCGAGGGTCAAATCATAATATATAAGTAATAAAAGCTCAACAATACAGAGTAAGGAACAATGTCTAGGAATACTTTTCACATTTTAATTTTATATAAACAGAAAAAATATTTAAGTTAGATTTAAAACAATGTTAAATCATAGAAAATATTTCTCTGTATAATATTTTTATAACTTTATCAGTTTGAAAATAAAACAGATAGGTTAAAGTTGCCGAATTTCCCAAGGTAGAAATTTCGATGGCCAAATTTCCTTTTGTACCTGCCTGGGACATTTTGAATTCAATAAAGATAACCTTCAGAGTTCTAGTCATTCTGAATGGATTTTTTTTCTGAAATAGATTCACTTTAAATTTTAATTTATTCTACTGATACGGACACCTAAATATTCTGAAGGTATTTCCCCTTTTAACTTTGTTGGTGATGGCGCCAGTGGTGAAAGGTAAGAGAGATTGAGATGAGAGATAAAATGAAACAAATGGAGAAAGAGGAAACGAGAGGTAGTAATAAGGAAAAGAGAGGTAGAAAGAAATTGAAAGACATACGTATATTATTAGAGAAAGAATGGTAAGGAAATAAATAAAGAGACGATAGGAGATGAGGGAAATTGAATGGAAGAGAGGATAAAAGGAACAGGAGAGTGGTACGGTAAAGAAAGAATGAGGGATAAAACGAATATGTAGATAAGAAAGACTAAGATATGATTAGAGAAAGGATGATAATGAAATAAAGAAAGTGCAGGAGAGATTAGTGAGAAAGAAATAATAAAAAGACTGGTAAATGGAAGAGATGGAAAAATCTATCCCCACGCACCGAAACAGTGTCCCGGGAGGAGTTTCAGTATACCTAAAACTATCACTGCTAGGACAGTTTACTGTAAATCTGATTATACAAAACGTCGATTCCATATTCTTTGTTAAAACGCCTTCGTTCATACCACAAAAGGGATCTGGTTGCAACAGATGCCATTATCTAATTCAAGTTAAAGATATCTTGGTTCTTTTCTACGGACACAATATAGCCATTAAAGCTTCTCTTCATTGTTCCGTTTTCACTCCCTCCCGAAGAAATCGAGCGTCACCCGGCAGCATCACTCCGGGATCCCGTCGCTTAGCAACCTGTGGAATGCGTTACATAGATTGCGGAGAAGCGAACAACCGATGGAGAGAGAGCGAGAAAAAAAAGAGAACAACTATCTCTCTTGAGAACAACGTGTTTAATGATAGCGGAGTATGTTTCGATTTGTTTTTGAGTTTCCCAGGAGTTCACTGCAGATGCAGTGTAGTTTTTTTCTTATTTTTTCGAGGGGGATATCAGTGGGGTCGAGATGTGAAAGCAATCGAATGAATCAGTTAAATATAGATCGATTTCATTCACTTGATTGTTTGATTAAATAAAGTTCTATTGCGTTGCCAAAAATCACATTGAAGTTGCATTGTTGATATCATGGCACGAGCTTACATAAAAATTCATTTTTTTTGTTAATCCAATTATGAGATATTTGTACTTTGTTTTTTTTTCTTGTTGTACCTTCTTTGTTTTCGCTTTATGTCCTTTCTGTGCGTGTGCATTTATGTGTCTGTGTGTGTTAATAAATTTGATTTAATAATTTTAAAAAATCATGTTATCGTTTAAATTCTTGTTTGGTGAAAATGAAGAAACTAATGATATAGTTTTTTTCTCATTCTTTTAAAAGGATGAGATGCGGATGTGTTAAGTTAATTGATAGACAGACTATTGAGGATATGAGTCATTCTTGCTTCAAGGTCCCCTAAATTTCAAAATTGTCAAAAAATTCAGTTCCTAAAAGAACAAAAATAAACGTTTTAGTACTAATTTCATAAAATTTTGTGTCTTGGATGTACACTTTGGCCATCTCAAATGTCCATCCAATTTTTTCAAGGAAAGCAGTTTTAAGCATTTTTTTCATGACAGTGGACATTTCTGAGAATAAAGATCACAAAATTTAAAATTCAACGTTGTTTAACAGTACAATATAAAAGTATACAATTTTTTTCAGTAATCACTCGACCCATTTCACTTATGCTAAATAAGCGAAAACAAAACATTCCCATCGATATCTATGTAATAAAATAAGTAAAAACTAGGAGAAAAAAAATCCCAATCACACTCAAAGACAAGGGTTTACCTCGTATGTATACGGAAAATTGAAAGGTGAAATTACAATCAAAATACAAAAATAGTACAACCATGGTTTCTAGTCAGGTAATGAAACCAATGATTTGAAGGGATACAAGGTGATGGTAAACGTTATTTAAGACTAAATGATCCGCGAAATTTTTGATTCGGAAACAACTAATCATGTCTATACTCTTGATTAATGTGTAATCTTGATTAGTGTCATTTTATTTCAATAATTCTTTAAGTCGGTTTAATCTCCTTTTATTTAATAAATTTGTTCTTTCATGCGCAGATGACCCATTGGAATTCTCCCCACTTCCACGCCTACTTCCCGACCGGCAACTCTTACGCCTCGATGATTGGAGAGATGGTGGCCAACTATCTCACCTGCATAGGATTCTCTTGGGTACTAATTCTATTCCTTTTACTGATTTTGCTTTCTCTGAGCTGATTTCTAAAAAAAATAGCATAATAAACAAATAGATCTAGTAAGAATCATAAACTTTAAAGGTGAAATTAGAAGATGCTTGGCAGCTTTCGATCATAAATGACCACAGTAGTTCTCTATTGTAGTTGGTTTTGATTGGATTGTAAATGTTTGAATAATTGAGTTTAATATGAGCGCTTAAAAAAGTGACTACATTAATCCTTCACCAATGCTTATAAATTAATCCACATCTTTTTTTAGTAGAAAAACGTTTAAAGCGTTAAACGTTTAACATATCTTTCAGCTTTTTGTGTCTTTATTACATTTTTATTTCTACTTAACTTTCATGATAGTTTTGCTCATTTTGCTTGTTAGACGGCATAATTTTAGTCGGATCTTCACTGCCTCTTATGAGATCTCACTTGTATTCCCGAATCTTCAATACGAGGAGATCCCTTCTTTGCAACCTTCAATTGCTCAAAAGATAAAACTAATCAAAAAGCATTTTACAAATCTTTAAAGTGGCCCCCTAATCAAGCGGAGAGGAAAAAAAGGGAAGTTGAGGAGAGATGTACTAGATGCGGTTGGAAGTGCACCCAATTTAATAGTCTATTATCTATAGTCTAGTTAGTCCCCTATCTTGACAGGAATGAAGATTCCTGTCAAGATAGGGGGAGTCTGCTTACGGTCACTAGGTCTGACTTGCCACTTAGGGCCGTATTCAGAAACTTTAACGCGAGATGGAAACGAGATGAGAACGAGATGGAAACGTTGTAAAATCTCACGTAACGATCACGAAACGATAAATTGGAAATGGTCTTTCAAGAGCACCCGTCTCTTCAAAAGCGAGAAATTTAGCTGACTCTGATTGGCTGAAAAAAAAATCTCGTCTTGGTCTGCTTGGTGACGTAGGAGATTTTATCCAATGAGGGAAAGGATCGGAAACTCCCGTTAGTGTTTCGGGAAAATATCGTTTCAAATTCATCGTTTCCATAACGTTCTCGTTTCCATCTCGTTCTCTTCTCGTTTCCATCTCGTGTTAAAGTTTCTGAATACGGCCCTTAGTCTGTCTATTCTCGCTAGACGGTTAGTGCAACCCTAAACGTGCCTTCCACAATACAAGATTTCGCGATAATATAGACAAGCAAACATTCGGGAGCACCTTGTCTCCCCATTTTTTCACTCGCTCGGAAGATGGCTGTTGACACAAAGGATCTCTCATGCTAAAATTTAGGTAATTTTGACATCCAGGCGAGACGAAATATTCTAAATGAGGTTAAGTAAGGTGATTCTGTTTCAGATCGCGAGCCCCGCGTGTACAGAGCTAGAGATGGTGATGATGGATTGGCTGGGCAAGGCTCTTCAGCTCCCGGAGCAGTTCCTTTTTGAATCCAAAGGAAAAGGAGGGGGTATCATACAGGTAGGTCTACATTCGATTTGTTATTGTATCTCTTATTGATTGAATCATAAACACTTACATGTGAAATTGTGATGCTCAAGATTTCAAATATGAAATAATTTCTAATAATAAAGATATAAATATCTGATAACTATTATTGCAAATCATTCTTGCTAACTAATATGATTCGTCAAGGTCAACGTCGTGTTACTGTTGCCATTGGAAACGAACCTTAAACTAACCTTAGAAATATAGTTCAAGGACTGAGACACATATGCTAATACTTAAACGACACTTTGTTTTCCCCACAAAGACGAATTTAAATAGAAACCTTTAAGCCTGATGGATGTAATGGCTGTAAAAATAATTTACCACTGAGACTTTTATAAATTATACATTGAATTTATTTTTCAATTTTTTTTCAGAACCCAGTTTACAATATTTTGTATCTTATGGTAATTTATCTACAATAGCTTATATTTGCATTTAATTCTTGATGACCATTGAACTTTTTTTCGACCCTTGAATTTGCCTTTTTTTATCCGAAAGGGGTCAGTTAATTGCTTAAAGCTTTTTGTAGACGGCCCTTTTTATTTTTCTTTCAGACTACGGCGAGTGAAGCGACTCTGGTGGCACTTCTAGCGGCCAGAAGTAGAGAGCTAGCCAAAACTGGAGCGAAACTAGAAAAACTCGTGGCATATGCTTCCAGCCAGGTAAGAAGGAATTAATATACTCATCATATTTACTGTTTTCCAGTGACACAGCTTTATAGTATAAGTCAGTGTCATTCATTATTCTCACTATCACGGTTAATTATACAGGAGCCTCAAAAAGCCCATGGTCATGGCCTTAACTTTAAATCGCCTTTGAGTTATTCTTTAAAGCAGTATCTTGTAAATACCAATGACAAAATTATAGTCTGCGTAAATAAAATTTGCGGCTCACTACTAGTCGTTTCCCACTAGTCATAATGCATAGTCACATTGCACTGCCACGTCCTCTCCATGATGACAAGCCGTCAATTTTATTTACGCAGACTATAAAACCGTAAAACGGTTGCTAAACGTAAACTTGTCACTAACAATGAGCAGGCATTAAGGGCCGAATGCAGCTACGTTCTGTAACGATTCAATGAACCGTAGAAACTTTCTAGGGAACCGTATATCGTCACGTTTTAAAACGCCTGCTCCTGACCAGGCGTTCAACGACGATCGGGGCGGTACTTCCGATAGTTCTGTGCGCGCGCACAAAGTGGAGAAGGCGCGGGCCACTCAGGATGGCAGTGGATCACGTGGTTAAGACCACGTGGGACTACAGGATGGGACGAAGATTTCCTATCTTGAAGATTATTTACCGGTTTGAACGACGCGTCGCCGCAGAACGTAGCTGCATCCGGCCCTAAAAATTTGAAGCCCGTGACAAAATAATTTCAATATTTCATTCAATGTCTATTAAATTGTTGAATTAGCTGGTTTAATCGAATAAGATCAGTATAAAATATTGGCGAGAAGGTTTGGCGGGACAGGAAGTCGAATAATAAAATATCAAATAAGTTATTTTGAGAGCTTACTTGACTATTTCATTGGAAAACCTTATAGTAGTACTACATGCATTCGATAGATTTCATCTTTCTGATATTGAAAAGTCAAATCTTAAAACTAGATGTAGATGACTAAAAGTGTGTTCTTGGATCACAAAAAAGAAAATTTCTTGTTTTCTGGTTATGAGTTGCGTTTTATGAGGTAAAAACTTGGGAAATTTACTTGCTTGGGATATTTACCTAATTAGTCGTTTGAATATTTTTATTGAGGTCCAAGCGTCTGAAGGCGTTCATAAGTTCAAGAGGATGAACACTTATCTTTGGACACCCTGTATAATGTCTGCATTCTAACACTTCTAACTTAATTAGAGATCCTATCAACCGGTGGACACTTGTATGATAAACTTTTTACTGATTTTAATATCTCTGTTTCTGTGAACTATGTGGTTTTTTTCGAAATTAATTGATACTATTTACTTCACTCTTACCCAATTACTTTCTCGTCTTTCAAATAGTTTTCGAGATTGGTTGCTAACTCCGAAGCTTGCAACATGCAGTCTCATCGAATACCACCCAAGTGATACTTCCATATAAATAGATCAATTATTGACTTCTAATTCTATAACCTTTTTTGTTCCAGTCACACTCGTCTGTGGAACGCGCCGCTCTTTTGGGGGCGGTGCGCATCCGCCTTCTGCCCACCGACGACAACTTGTCGTTGCGAGGGGAGGTCCTCCGGAAGGCCATCCAGGAAGACAGAAAAAAGGGAGACCTGCCCTTCTTTGTGAGTGGCGTTTCCTTTTTCAAATTTGAGGGAGGGTTACTTATAAAGACACAACCACAAAGGAAAAGCCTAACAGAGGGTCTAAAACGCTATTTTCAAATGCCATCATATGATAGAGGGCAGCACTGCAAATGCCTCTGATTGACAGAAATGTAGGTAGTACAATTTGAAGATCCCAGCTGTGATTGGTTGTGACGTGTTCATTCAATCTGTCACTCTCGAAGGGGTATTAGAGGATTCGACGATCGGGATTCTATTTCCCCGCCTCTCGAGCCGTAACAAGGAAATCGTGAGTTTGATGCAATCCCAGCACCAAAAAGGCCCCCTTCACATGACTACCCCATGCTTTTTTGGTTTTCATTATCGCCTATGGCCATGGACTCTCTGTTCTAGTACTCTGTGGATGTGGACACAACATATTATGAAATGTTTTCATTAATCCGATCTGATGCTGCACAATACGGCTATCCAGTTAGGTTATCTACTATTCCAATAGAACGTATCACAGTAAGATGGTTTACGATGGGGGCTTTTTTGTCTTTCTGTGATTTTTGTTACATTCCCTCATCCGATTGGCGTATCATTGTGATGCGCTTAAGTGAAAACATTTTCTTAGTCCCAGAACTCGCACAACATGCGAATTTTACCGTTAAAATATACTTCTTGGAACCCTTTCATTTTCAAGTTCTTAGGAACTTATAATCTGCCTGGTCAGCCGGTGCAAAGCTGTGACATACGATTTATTTACTACTATTGATTGATACATCGCTAAAAAAATAACAAAACGAGACGAGGTTTTTAATTTAAATATAATTAATTAGATAATATATAGTAAAACTACTATCTGAAATTTTTTATGTAACTAATTTATATTTAAACACTTGTTTGTCGTATTATTTAAATAGCTTCTGATAGTATTATAATTATTTGATCTTTATTTATTTAAATTATTAAAATAGTGATGAGCAATGAGCATGTCGCGAATTTCAGTCTTTATATCTCTGGGATCATCAGGTGTTAAGATAGGTTTTTTTTCGTGTGTGTTTTAAAGGTTTAAAGAAAAATTTCCCATTAGTTTGGATTTTATTTTATGATATCCTGATTCGGAGAAATGGAATTTGAAAATTATCTCCTCTTCACAAGAGAGACATTGTTTATAATTATTTACTCAACTCTGGTTGCATACTATTTAGTACAAAAATTAATAGATAAGAACTAAAAGCACACAACTATATTTTCTTTTTTCTACTGAAATAACCTTTTTGTGAAATCGTATATAAAAATATGTGACCACGTTTATTTTTAAAACTTGTTCTGTTTATCGTAAGAGTTCGATTAGTTTGTGTAAAAATCCTGTGTAAAATAAATTTTATTTTAGGTAGTTGCAACCCTAGGGACAACGAATACCTGTGCATTTGACAATTTGAAGGAAATGGGACATGTTTGTAAGAAATTTAATCCATCAAATTTTTCCTATAAATTTTAAAAAAAAAGTATAGTATTTCCTTTGAAAAGTTTTTTTTGTAGGTATGCACCATTATATTCTTATAACAGAAGAAAATTATGTAAACTATTTTATTCCCTTTAAATAATCAAATCCTGGAAAAAATGAAGGAAACATGAAAGACAAGGAACTCGAGTTGATTAATTTAAGCATAGGCTATTCGCTATTTGGTTCATAGACCATTAGTTTCTCTACTTGGTTTTAAAAAACATCTAGTTTTAATAATTACTAAATAAATCACTTACTGCTCTGAAAATTAAACTGAAATTTAACCCCTTAAAAGTGTTAGATTACTTTAATTATAGCTGGATATAGATTAGGATGAGAGAAAAGCATGTTAACATTTATCATAACAACTAACAACTATGGTAATTTTTGTCTTACTAAATTACTCCCGAGATGGCGCATGTGGCACTCTGACGAACTATGAAGAACCAGCTCGCGCAAACGTGTAGTTTGTTTTTCCGAATACTAAAGACGTGCGTAACAAAACTTGTTTTACAGATATTAAAAGTAACACGGAAAAAGCAACTTCCAAGGTATAACTTGAGGAAAAAATTCATCTCGGAAATCTACAAGATCGCAATGAAATTTTTTAGTTAATTAGGAGTTAGTGTAATTTAAAAACTTTAAATACATTTAGATTACTATATATGGACTTATTCTTTGAAAACCACACTTTAAAAAAATGTCTCTTCAAAAAAAATCTGAAATGTCTTAATTAATATTAAAGTAAAGTCGCAATAATCAACTGGATGGTTTAGAAAATGATGAATTTAAATGTAAAATATATCTAATATATAAATATATATTACATTAATTTGTTTTAAGAGTGAATAAAATATCTTAAGGTTTTTTTTTATAAAAATGGAAAATCATGGAAAAATACGAGAACTTTCTGGGTGTTTTTTTTGTGAGTGCTAAATGCTATTTCCAATGAATTGTCAAAAGCTGGTGCAAATCGTGCAAAACTTCTGGTTTTCAGAACACCACGATTTTTTTTCAATAGACTTTTCTTTCCTATTAGCATTATGAATTTTAGCTGGACCAGTACCTCTCAAATAATTTAAAAAAAGAGTATTTTTTACCTTCTTTTCCTATGCCTCTTCTTTTCTGTTAACATGGCATGAAAATATTTGGTGTTTTAGGTGAATCTGAAAATATGTGGCTACACGTAGATGCTGCGTATGCTGGATCATCCTTCATTTGTCCTGAATTCAGACCTCTTTTAGATGGAGTAGAGGTAAGTATAGTATTTCATAAATACTAAGCATAATAAGTATTTCATACTTTTCTCAAGTAGATATAATATTAACAGAAGAGGTTTTGCATTTGTTATTGGAACGTTTACGATTGTCTTTTCTGTTTTAGCGAGTATTTTCTCAGACAAAATTTAGAAAATGTTCTTGTAGAATCGGAAAATTTTATTATTTAGTGGTAATATATGACCCATGGGACTGTAATAATTCGATTTTTATAAGTATCTAACCCTCAACAGTGCTATAATAGTATCAGTTAGTCCTAATTAGTAATAAATCTGTTTATAAAAGTCTGGATTTTACTTCATTTTTTTCATGTTTACAGTTTGCCGACAGCTTCAACTTCAACCCTCACAAGTGGATGCTGGTGAACTTTGACTGTTCCGCAATGTGGTAAGTAAGGTTCTTTACCTCTAATGATTGACTCCATTGCTTTGGCTGGTTGTTGTTGCCACTTGAAATATCTAAGCTCCATCAAAGCGATTTAAGGCAAATGGGGGTGCGGCTCTTGAGAAAGTGAGGTCAAAGTCGGCAGGAGTCCGACTTAAGCCTCGAATTATAGATACCGCCACCATCTATCGCCACCTCCACAGTTTTACCATGTCTCTGAAGGGGAGGTAAATAGTCACCAGGGGAAATAGAAAAGAAAAAAGAAGAAGAAAAAATTCACCCGTGGCCCACAGTTTGAGAACCTCTGCTGTAAACTATACAAAAATTCTACACACGATTTTCTGGAAAAAAGTTCTGTAATACAAATTTAACTTTTGGAATCGTTTAATTATTCCCACATTCTATTGACATACCATATTTAAACGTATTATAGTGTATGAAAATATTATAAAACATCACGTGCATGCATAACCATTGTACTTTATACATAGGGTAAAGAACCAATACGAATTAACAGAAGCGTTTGAGGTCAATCCCACGTATCTCAAGTACTCGAAGGAAGGACAGATGCCAGATTACAGAGTAAGAAATTCGATTGGTCTCTCTTGAAAATTTTATATATCAGAGGATAAATTAATTTTTTTATTTTATAAATTTATTCAAGTAACACATTTAGTTTTTATTAGTAAATAATTATAGATATTTTTACAAAACATAGTCGTAAAGGAGTCAAGGAATCGTTTTAGAAACTAGAAAAATAGTTTGTTTTTTCTTGGGTTATTAAGCTTATGAATGCTAATTTTGGTACAGATCGAAAAAAAATAGATATTTGCATAAAAACAATCACACATAAGCATACGTTTATTGAAGTTTGTTACTAATATTAGAAAATAATTATAAAGGAAAACTTGTCAGATTTCGAAACAATAGTATTGTACGAGAACCACTAGAGCCGGTGGATTCAAAATATTTTATTTTCGAGAAGTTAATGATACTTTTAATTGGAAAATATCTACTTAAAGCAATAAAAAAAATTATTATAAACCATAAAGAGCAATCTAAGTTCTGGAAAAGATAAAATTGATTTTATCTCGACTAATAATATGTCAACTCAATAGCCTTGTTAGGTTCACCTGGAAGTATAGTGACGAGCAATTGGTAAATACCGATAAAGGAACTGATTCAAAAAATTACCGATAGATTGGATAGGCGCCAGTTTTTTACCACATCAAAATTTTGAAGGTTAATAAAAAAAGATACTACCTTTTAATGGTTTCAAATACAGTAGAATCCCGTTAAACCTAATTATGCAGAAAAAAATCAAATTTCCAGACCGAAAAATTATGAATATAAACTTCAATCCTAATTATGACGTGACGTGTAAGAAACTTTTGTAATAAATTGTCCCATTTACTCAATAAACGTAACTTTTAATTTAGAACTAAGAGATCTTGCAAGAATTTGATATGGTTGGTTGGTTGTTTTAGGCTTTAAGGTCCTAGAATTTGATATGAGTATATGATTTCATTCTTCAATTTGATCCCGAGAAGGGAAAACCTCATCCGTAAAATCATTGAAAATATCAACACTTTCATGAGTCATTTACTGTTAAATAGTAAATTTTAACAGTAAATGTTCACACATTAAAAGGTAAAAGAAATCAATTGAATTATTTATATTTCTCCATTTGAAGTTAACTTTGAAGTTAGCCATATTCGTCCAGAGCATTTTTTAAGGCATAGATTTGATTTTTTGATTTCTTTAAGTGTACAGAATACTAAGCATATAGATCCTTGAAAGTCTTAAAGATTTTGTATATCAGAATGAATAAAACCCAGTTTTTCTTTGCAGCATTGGCAGATCCCGCTCGGTCGCCGCTTTAGATCTATCAAGTTGTGGTTCGTGTTCAGGATCTACGGACTGCAGGGACTGAGGGAGTACATTCGAACGGTAGGTCCTCAAAGAACTCATGCCACAATCAAAAGTTTTTTTTCAGGATTCATTGATAAAAAGTTTGTCGAGTTTGGAAAGTTTTAGGAAAAAATACGAGGGAAATTAAGTGTGTTGCAAAAAGTACTTTTTTAATGTGTATTTCCAGTTACTAAAGAATTATTTCAATAAGGTTGTCCACGATGACGTCATGAAACTCTGATCCTGCAGGACAAACAGACTTAACTGTCAAATTAACTGTGTTTGTCCTTCAGTTTCAGAAGCATTTCCGAATTCGAATTCCGATTTGAAAACTTGCTTTTGCTTGCGATTATATCTTTTTAAAAATTGTCCTTTAAAAGCCTTTTTAAACATCATTAAAGATGGTTAGATTCTGTGGAATAATAAGGTTGTCCACGATGACGTCACGAAACTCTGATCCTGCAGGACAAACAGACTGATTGCTAAGGGTTGCCACCGGATGATGGACAACTCTTTACTTTTTGATATTTTTAGTTTCGCCCTCTTTAAAATATCAGGATTATTAAATCAGTTGTAAAACGTTGTTGCAAATAGTTTATTCCCCCTTGTTTTCAACATTGCAATGGGTTATAGAAAGTATAGGGTAATGCTTAACCAGAAAAACAATTTGTTGATATATTTGAGTGTAAATAACCCCGTCATTGAATTTTTTCCCCTTTCAGCACGTGTCCCTAGCAAAAGAGTTTGAGAAGCTTGTGTGCTCCGACGATAGATTCGAAGTTGTGGGACCCGTGATTCTTGGGCTAGTCTGCTTCAGACTGAAGGTGCGTAAAAATACTTTTAGATAGAGATTGGAGGCAAAATATATCTTTCTTCGTAAAATATATTCTTCGTAAAAAATGCCCTAATATTCCATGAAAATTATTCTTAGATCTTTAAAAGTGAATAATTGAATCGTCAGTTTGAAGAAGGGAATAAGTCCAAAAATCAAGTTTTGAGAAAATCGAAAAAAACTGTATAAGTAATGGAATTTTCATTGTATAACCACCAAATTTTTACTGGAAGTTCAGAACCCTATTTAGAAAACAGAGCAATCATCAAAACAAATATAACTGTATTCAAAAATATTTTACAGCCAAAATAAGTTGATGGACTTATTCCCTTCTTACACCTTATGAAATTTTTCTGATGAAAAAATCTTTAAAAACCCTTAAAATCACATTTAAATTATATTTCTCCT
Organism: Tetragnatha versicolor; assembly: GCA_024610705.1. Taxonomy (NCBI): domain Eukaryota; kingdom Metazoa; phylum Arthropoda; class Arachnida; order Araneae; family Tetragnathidae; genus Tetragnatha; species Tetragnatha versicolor. Next base: position 46,597,465 of record JANDEH010000007.1, read on the forward strand.
TAGTTTACACCACAAAAGGATGAAATAAAAAGATTAAGACAAATGAAATTCAAAACTATAGTGAAACTGGGTTATTAAAGCAGTATCAATGGAGTGAGTGAATATGAATGGAGTCAAACATTCCCTACTTAAAAAAAAGTTTGAAAAACATTGAAATTAAGATAAAATTTTATTTTAACTTAGTTTAAAGCACAAAGAACATGAGGAGAAAGAAAAATTAACTTTAATTCCAAATTAGCTTAAAAAATACAATGAATGGACATCGATTTCACAACTTCAAGGGGCGATATCTCCCAATAGGGGTTAGTTATTGTTCCCCTCTTTTCACCCATGTGTAGAGCAAAGCTTAGAGATTGTTTTGAGCACAAAAAGTCAATTTGTCATTTTTTGGACTTATTCCCTTCTTCAAACTGACGATTCAATTGGTAATCAACTAAAGTTAGTCTTAGAATAATAGGGGAGAGTGTTGTACCTACGGACGGTTGTACCTTCAGCCACCTCATTTTAAAATTCGGGAAAAAATGTAAATTTGAATTTGTGGTCGATTTTGAATGTAAACAGATGCTATCTAGTTGCTAACGTGAAATCAGCTGTTTAAAATATTATTTAAATTTTCTATAGTAAAAATACTGTTTTTAGGTGCTCAAAGTTTTTTTTAGTGCATCACTACATTAATTATTTTCTTCCTCTATGATTATGATATGATAAAATGGGATATATGGGGGGAATCCCCGAGATTTTGACTTTTTAGTTTTGATATTAGAAATCGTCAGATCTCAATTCTTTTATCTTTTATAGAACTTTGAATGCAAAAACACCTGATGCTGTACCTTCGGACACCATAAGTGTTGTACCTACGGACACGTTCTTGTGGGTGTCTGTAGCTAATCGGCGTTTTAGAATCAGGTTTCATTTAACTGAATACATTTTAATAAATGTTAAATTAATTCTAAATGGTAATCTATTTGTCAGCGATTATTTTCAAGTGAATTTTAGATGAAAAATCAAATATTTTGTGATCTAAACTACTTTTTTAAATTTATGATTCTACTTGGAATTTAATTTAAAATATGGTGTAAAACCCTAAGCACCCTATCTCATTTAAGTATGACGATTAAAAAAACTTCAAACTTCCACTGAAGACGATTTACCACCAAATTATTATTGTTATTACCACCAAATGATTGCACAACTAAGTGTCGATCGAATTGGGTTTTTTTGGATCAGCGAAGTTGTCAGATCAATAAGCATGATTGATGAAACTACTACCTTAAATTCTTATCTGAAAATACCATGTGATTTTTGTGTTTTTGGTAAAAAATCAAGACTTTATCATTCAAATTCGTTTTAATGATCATTTACGATCTAAAACTACATTACTTTAAAAAATCTGTTTTCAATTTTAAAAAGGCTTGAAATAGGTTATTAAAAGGTAATTCATCAATAAAAATGTTCATTCTTAGCTTTTTTCAAGTAAAACTTCCCTTTTTAAGGGTGTCCACAGGTACAACTGGGTCTGTCCATAGGTACAACAGGTTGTTGTACCTTTGGACACAAATTTTTCCAAGTTATTATAAATGATTAAAAATCCAATTTTCAAGATTTTGACTAGTAAAAAATATCTCTCTACTCACAAAGGTTAGGACTATAGGTTGGGCATTTTAAATGGTCAAAATGTGATTTTACCTGTCTTAGAAAAATTCAAACGTGATTTTTGTCCATAGGTACAATACTCTCCCCTATACGCAAACTAAAATTACAATAATTTTAAATTTTAATAAAAAAATTTCAATATTCTTCAGAAATATGCGCAAAAGCAGCAACATCCCATAAAGATATAAATAAATCAAATAATACATTTCAAAAACTATACAAAATTAAATTAAAATTAGTAGTAAAAGTGTACTGGAATTGAAAGTGAATTTGATTAAAGGCAAAATTATCTTAAAATATTTTTAATCCTAATGAATTCATTCACCTAGAATATTATTCCTGTTTTTAAAAATAGTCTCAATCGCTAAAAATACTGAAGACGAAAATGAGATTAAAGGGAAGGAGTATTAAAGGGACCTAGTATTTAGGCTTTAGAAGTACAGGGTAAATCTATTGACGCGCGAATCGTGTGTTTAGACAGTTTAAGATATTGAGATGGATTTTGGAAGAAAGGGAAAATAAGAATGAGATGACGAGGAAATGAGAAGGAACACGAATGCTCATTCACACTGTTGCCCTTTCACTGTTTATCCTGAATGAATTACTTGATTCTCGATCCATCTACTAACCCCTATAAAATTTTCGTACATTTCTGCGAGTTTAGCCTGGAAACGTTTCCTTGTTAGCAACGCATGACGTCATTATCAAGAAATATCTTAAAAGATATATTTGATGATGTTGTGTGTTGCAGGGGGAGAACAGTCCCAGCGAGGAGTTGCTGCGACGTCTGCATGAGCGTCGTCGCATCTACCTCGTCCCGACGACAGTGGGGGGACGCTTCATCCTCCGCTTTGCCGTCTGCTCGCGCTTCACGACCTCTCGGGACGTCACCTTCGCCTGGGACGAGATACGCCAAGCGGCCAACGACCTCCTCAAGAAGTAGACATAAGACTCACAAGGCCAGAACAGCTCGATATTGTGACGAGGGGAAGTAGTCACGAAGTCACTTTTGATCACAGCAGCGCAACTTCCCTCTGAATTAAATTAGATTCTGTACCCAAGAACCAAGGCACCCTAAATCAGAACCCTAGTAGCAAAGCTCATACCAATTATGTTGATTCTTGCCCCATAAAACAATCTGAATTTTACTCTTCCTTCAAAAAAATATTTTCTCAAACAAGTCCCTTTCTGTAAAACCCCTTTAATGCGTAGTTATTTTATTTTAGTAAAACCCTTTACCCTTACTTTGCATGCTTAAACCCCAGCAACAAAATTTTAAGAAGTTGATGTTGCTATGTATTGCTACTTTAAGATGTGTATTTTTGTGTTCTAAATGCTGATCTTCTCTTAACTGCTACTCGAGAAATAACTGCCTTCAAGTGCAATAAATTCCTCGAATAGCTTCAAGCAAATACATAGTTAACATTTATCTTACTGTGATGGTATCTATTATTTATTGTGTAGATATGTTAAAACTAGAATAAAAAATATGATAATATAAACTTTCTTATTTTTTTGTGTTTTAATGCCTATCATCAAAATTATTGCTACAAACATTTTGATTTAGTAGATCAAAAATACTTTTAGAAGAAATTGTGTAAGAAGTTGAGTAAATAATTTTCTAAATTCAAATCTGATCTAAATTTTTGTTAAAAATTACCTCATGTATTCAGCTTTTTTCTTAAACTTAATACAGATACAATATTTTTATCAAAACAAGCGTGAAAATGCTGCATATGAACTCATGAACAGGGTAATTCAGTTTGCTAGTCACTTTTAGATGCACTAAGCCACTGTTTCATCTACACATCTTTATCAAATACCGAGTAAAATTTTACAGGTTTTTCCTCTTCCTTCTTTTAGTGCATTCTTCTAAAAAAATTCAGGGGATCTTTTTTAATTAGAGAATATTTCTGAAATCGACCTTTGAAGCTAGGTTATACCACCTTCTGGAGAATTGATGACTACCTCAGAAATGTTTGGAGGTACTGAAAGAGTTTCGATTCCTAAGTTGAATAGGATTCACTTCTTAGTAAAGAAAGTACCATAAAATCACAAAACTCTCAAAACATCTGCAATTTATACAAGAAAAAATTCATAATTCTTTATTAAAAATTGGTATTTTAGTTGTAATTTTTTATGAAACTAAATTAAAAACCAATAATTTTAACTACCGGTATACAATTTTTACACAATAAATTTAAAAAATGCTTTTAAAATAATGAATGTGCTTTAGAAAATACTTGAAACATACTACACGAAAAACAGTTCAACGAAACAAAACAATCATCAGAAAATGGAAGTAAAAATATACGAAACACATAGAAACCGGTCAAAAACCCCAAGTCATGAGGATTTTTAAAAAAAGAATTAAGGAGGGAAAATATGAAGACCCTTTATTTTTTCAGTAACGTAAGGTACAAATAGTGCTTAGCTTTGAGAAGTATGACGTGTATTAGATGGAAATCAACTAGATATATAAGATATTTCAACTGGAAATCAGCTGTGGCTAGTGGAAAAAGTTTCTGAGCGCTCAAAGTGAACGCAGAAGCTAATTAATTGGATTCAAAATTTCTGGATTTGGACTCCACTAGCTATTTAGATCTTAAGTGAAGGGGTGATGCTATAGCAATGATGGGGACTAAAACAAAAGCAGATATTTTAATTTAAAAATGGTCGATTTCTGTACAATAGCAAAGCTAGACTGTCAGAGGCCCATATGTGATGTAGCCGAATGGAGAATCATCGCAAATTGGGACTATTTTTACAATTTTAGGAAATAAGCGTAAAATGCTCTCTCCATATAAACCATCAAGCTAAGGACGACCAGTTCTCAGAGTATTGCCCTAGTTACTCCATATTGCACTAATAAATAAGGATTAATGATGTATAAAATAGGTACTTTTAGGTATCCATACTTAGATATGGTGTACGTTTAGATCTTTTAATGCGCATAAGGCACTTTAAGGAATGGAGTACTCATCTACATTTTTTAAGATACCAGCTTTGGTACCGAATTAGTAGAAGTAGAGGGAATAAAGTATCCCGCGAAGGGACAGCCATTAAACGAGAAAGAGTTAATTTAGTGTCAACATGAATAAATTTTTTAAAGATCATTTTTATAATTTTGTTTAAGTATTTCAGTTTTTTTGCGACTTCTCTCTCCTCGGGAAAAGTACAAATCATTTAAAAAAGAAAACGTTAAACGGCAATCGCGGTATGTGAATTCACTCAGCACGATTTTGAAGTGGCATCGTAGAAAATCGTTTTCTATGAACTTCAACTCTAGAGGAAATATGAGTATTTAATGTTCAAAAAATATTTCGACACCTAAAAATGCAGATTCTGCATACCACTCTAATTAAGATAAATCGGCTTAAGGACGTAGCGGCAAACCGTGACTTTTTATTGCACAAAGGAATCACACATTAAGTTACTCAGTAGAGAATCTCAGACAGGAAAGAAGCGTAGACGGTTTTTACATCCGATCCAGAAGTTAATTTTAATATTTCTCTTTAAAATAATCTTTCATGGAACTATCTTCTGTAAAATCGAAAAAACTTTCTTTTAGTGCTTTGACTCACGCGTACCACCTGAAACGTTCCCGCGTACCACCAGTGGTACGCGTACCACCGGTTGGGAACCCCTGATTTAAAGCATGTTGTGTTAGTCGTATTAGCATGCAGTTGGAAAATGCGGTTTACGTGCCCCGTCTGCTATAACTGAGCACATTGGAGTTTACAGCACCGACCGGCGACCTTATATCAATACCTTAACTCCCTCTTAAAATGGAAATTTTGATATTATTCAAATATTACGTCCTCCCATTGTTACTTATGTTAAAAATGATAAAACAAACCTACTTTATTCTAAGTTGATTAGACTTAAAAATAAACACACCCAATGAAACTATTACAAAGATTTCAAAACTAATTTTGTTCGTATTTAGCCCTGAGATAATTTCGAAACTTCAGAGCCCTGGAATCTTAAATTAATGTGATTAGTAAAGTAACGAAAAGACTATTTTGAAACTATATCTAATAATGCTTTCTAGCAGCTCTCCTTACCTTACATGATTTCTGGAGAATGTTATTAAAACTGTAGTTCTCAGTTAATGCATAATGACTCTAAGAATTAGGGAAATAGTCTTGAGATTAAACCTAATGATAAGAAAATAATTAGGAAAATATAATACCTGGGAATTCTTGAACCTTTACTGGATGTGAAGCGGAATACTCGGGTGAATTAGGAAGATATATCCGGGTGATGTAACCCTCTTTATCGGTCACTGCCCCAGGAGTGTGACCAGGTGTTTCAGGACCCACAGGAATACGGTTTCCATTCTTGTCAGTTATGTAACCAGGAGTACTGTAAGCCGAAAGGGGAACAACTTACACTTTCGGTTCACCGTCTGAGCCCGTCACTACGCCAGGAGTAATGTGACTCATACCCTGGTCAACTAGAGGAGGAGTTGCAGGATACTCTGAATGAGGAGAAGTAGGTAATACTATCTTCGTGATCTGGCCGTCTTTACCAGTCACAGCTCCTGGAGTATGACCAGGACTTTCTGGACCAACTGGAATTTGGATTCCTTTAGGATCGTTGATGTAGCCAGGAGTGCTGTAAGCAGACAAAGGAACTATGTACGTTCTAGGTTTTCCGTCTGATCCTGTGACTACACCTGGAATGGATCCGTCAGTTGCATGAACTATCCTAATAGAATGTCCAGGACTACTATTGTGAATCACAGGCATTGAAGGGAACTGAGGAGCAGTAGGTAATACAATCTTTGTGACTTGGCCGTCTTTTCCAATCACAGCTCCTAGAGTATGACCAGGACTTTCTGGACCAACTGGAATTTGGATTCCTTTAGGATCGTTGATGTAGCCAGGAGTGCTGTAAGCAGACAAAGGAACTATGTACGTTCTAGGTTTTCCGTCTGATCCTGTGACTACACCTGGAATGGATCCGTCAGTTGCAGGAACTATCCTAATAGAATGTCCAGGACTACTATTGTGAATCACAGGCATTGAAGGGAACTGAGGAGCAGTAGGTAATACAATCTTTGTGACTTGGCCGTCTTTTCCAATCACAGCTCCTAGAGTATGACCAGGACTTTCTGGACCAACTGGAATTTGGATTCCTTTAGGATCGTTGATGTAGCCAGGAGTGCTGTAAGCAGACAAAGGAACTATGTACGTTCTAGGTTTTCCGTCTGATCCTGTGACTACACCTGGAATGGATCCGTCAGTTGCATGAACTATCCTAATAGAATGTCCAGGACTACTATTGTGAATCACAGGCATTGAAGGGAACTGAGGAGCAGTAGGTAATACAATCTTTGTGACTTGGCCGTCTTTTCCAATCACAGCTCCTAGAGTATGACCAGGACTTTCTGGTCCAACTGGAATTTGGATTCCCTTAGGATCGTTGATGTAGCCAGGAGTGCTGTAAGCTGACAAGGGAACAATATATAACTTTGGTTTTCCGTTTGATCCGGTAACTACGCCAGGAGTGGAACCATGACCTTCATGAACTATTCGAATAGGACTGCCAGGAGTACCATTTTCAATCAAAGGTACAGTTGAGGGAAACTGGGATTGAGGAATAGTAGGTAAACTATCTTTGTGACTTGGCCGTTTTTACCTGTCACTGCACCTGGAGTATGGCCTGGACTTTCGGGACCAACTGGAATTTGGATTCCTTTAGGATCGTTGATGTAGCCAGGAGTGCTGTAAGCAGACAAAGGAACTATGTACGTTCTAGGTTTTCCGTCTGATCCTGTGACTACACCTGGAATGGATCCGTCAGTTGCATGAACTATCCTAATAGAATGTCCAGGACTACTATTGTGAATCACAGGCATTGAAGGGAACTGAGGAGCAGTAGGTAATACAATCTTTGTGACTTGGCCGTCTTTTCCAATCACAGCTCCTAGAGTATGACCAGGACTTTCTGGTCCAACTGGAATTTGGATTCCCTTAGGATCGTTGATGTAGCCAGGAGTGCTGTAAGCTGACAAGGGAACAATATATAACTTTGGTTTTCCGTTTGATCCGGTAACTACGCCAGGAGTGGAACCATGACCTTCATGAACTATTCGAATAGGACTGCCAGGAGTACCATTTTCAATCAAAGGTACAGTTGAGGGAAACTGGGATTGAGGAATAGTAGGTAAACTATCTTTGTGACTTGGCCGTTTTTACCTGTCACTGCACCTGGAGTATGGCCTGGACTTTCGGGACCAACTGGAATTTGGATTCCTTTAGGATCGTTGATGTAGCCAGGAGTGCTGTAAGCAGACAAAGGAACTATGTACGTTCTAGGTTTTCCGTCTGATCCTGTGACTACACCTGGAATGGATCCGTCAGTTGCATGAACTATCCTAATAGAATGTCCAGGACTACTATTGTGAATCACAGGCATTGAAGGGAACTGAGGAGCAGTAGGTAATACAATCTTTGTGACTTGGCCGTCTTTTCCAATCACAGCTCCTAGAGTATGACCAGGACTTTCTGGTCCAACTGGAATTTGGATTCCCTTAGGATCGTTGATGTAGCCAGGAGTGCTGTAAGCTGACAAGGGAACAATATATAACTTTGGTTTTCCGTTTGATCCGGTAACTACGCCAGGAGTGGAACCATGACCTTCATGAACTATTCGAATAGGACTGCCAGGAGTACCATTTTCAATCAAAGGTACAGTTGAGGGAAACTGGGATTGAGGAATAGTAGGTAAACTATCTTTGTGACTTGGCCGTTTTTACCTGTCACTGCACCTGGAGTATGGCCTGGACTTTCGGGACCAACTGGGATGTGTTTTCGTTTGGAATCGGTGATGTAGCCAGGAGTGCTATAAGCTGACAGTGGAACAACGTATTCCTTGGGTTTTCCGTTTGATCCAGTAACTACGCCAGGAGTGGTTCCTGGACTTTCAGGTACAATTTTAATGGGTCCATTTGGACCAGGAACAGTGCTTGGTGCCAATGGGTTAGGGCCAGGAGTACCGTTTTCATTTGATGATGAAGGCACAGTTGAGGCTAACTGGGATTGAGGAACAGTAGGTAGAACTATCTTTGTAACTTGACCGTTTTTACCTGTCACTGCACCCGGAGTATGACCTGGACTTTCAGGACCAACTGGGATGTGTTTTCCTTTCGAATCAGTGATGTAGCCAGGAGTGCTATAAGCTGACAGTGGAACGACGTTTTACTTTGGTTTTCCATTTGATTCGGCAATTACACCAAGAGTGGTTCCAGGACTTTCAGGTACAATTTTTATAGGTCCATTTGGACCAGGAACAGTACTTGGTTGAGGTCCCAATACATTAGGACCAGGGTCAGGAGTTGAAGTGTCACTATTTTTCTGATTAGGTGGGTTTTCAGAGCCTGGATTGTTATTACCAGGTCCGATTAGCGAACTACCAGGTCCTTTAGTTGTTGTAGTGGGACCTTGAGGAACAAATATTTTCTTGATTTGACCATCGGAGCCAGTTACAATTCCTGGTGTAGTACCTTCTCCAGCAGGAACTATTTTTATGGGCCCATTTTTTCCTGGTATAGTTCCAGGAGTTCGATTTGAACCTTTTGGAAGCAATATCTTTTCGAGATTGCCGTCTGGGCCTGTGAAAGTAGCTGGTTTACCCCTAGGGCCTCCAGGTACTATTTGAATGGGTATTCCATCTGGGCCTTCCACAGTTCCGGCAGGACCTGGTTGCGGTATAATGATCGTGTTAATGTTGCCATTAGGATCGGTTACGACACCAGCCGTTGTTCCACGTTTAGCGGGAATTACGTTTATTTTTTGGCCGCCTGGGCCTTTAACTGTTCCAGGAGTAGAGGCTCCGTCATTCGGTAAGATCAGTCTAATTATGTTGTGGTCAGGGTCTGTCACTATAGATGGAGTAGTTCCAGGTCCACCGGGTATGACATTAAGGTACGTCGAACCGCACTTATTTTAGCGGACCAAATCGTAATAGTGCGGAAAACTTGCCTACCCATAACAGTAACTCGTGTGTGAAATTTTAGCCCCATCAAATAATATCTTCTGTTCTGAACCTCGGCCTAAAATTTTGAATTTTTACCAAAAATTTGCTATTTTGCAATATTTCTTACAGTTCTGGGGTCTTCTGATGCACAGATTTTTTTCAGGAGGTGCGGTAGATGTCTAGGGGGATTATTCCATGAACCCCGTCCTCATTTCCACTTTTCCCCCTACGCGAGCGGGGGTTTTGTGGGCGAGCGCGCTGCTGGTAATGTTGGCTTTCCCTCCAAACGCCATCGCTGCGCCCGTCTTCGTAGCCCCTTTTGTGCATCAGAACCTCACATAAACCAATTATTTTCATGAAAATGACCCAGAACCCACCATTGAGTGGTATCTTTCCATTAGGTTCCATGTATTTATTATTATTTTTTATTTACTTTAATTCCTATTTTACAAACAATTTTTTTAAATCTACTTTTAAACAAATTGAAACTGCCGGTTAAATGTCGATGGGAATGTATTGCGTCTAAATAGTGGAAGTTATGCAGTCATATTTCATCTTCGGGGAACCTCTTTAATTAATTTATGAGAGAATCTGACAAAAACCTTCCGAGGAAGAGCAACCATTGGTGGTATAGCTAGAAAAAATTCCGAAGAGTTATATTCATTTCTCGGAGGGAATTTGAGTTAATTTCAGTGTTATATTTTTTAATCAAGTAAATATATCTCCATATCCCCCTTGATTACGCCCATGGCACCCCGCACTTTGCTGGAAGCTCTAGTAACTAACTGCAAAACCTTTTTCTTCGCTAAAACTGTTACTTCGAGATTTCCGAATCCCCACTGTCCTATCTTAGCCCATCTATCAGTTTTTAAGAACTGGTAGAACCGTAATTGGAGCACTTTCCCAGTCTGTCATTTTAACATTGTTAAGCCTAAGCTGCGAACACTTACAACCAATTGTTTGTTCTCTTGCCTACAAAATCTTGTAGAGCGTTTTCTCTAACATAAATCTTGTTATCAGTCATCATGCCCAGCAAGATGTTTTCCAATACTGAATCAAAGCGATGTCACTTACCGTCTTTAATGGACTTTTAAAGTTAAAGTATAACATTTAACCATAGTGTAACGTACCGTACATAATAAAATACACCCAGACCCCCATCGGCTGTTGAGGGACCCCTTGGAGCTGGATGAGATAAGTTGGAATTTTTGAATATAATTGATGAAAATAAGTTTGCTGATTTACCTCTTCTGGCAATCCACATTTAGGGATCGATGCACTCAGTGCCTCCGCATACCCTATATATTCGAACAAACAAGGGGGACACTATTCTACCTCTAAAGAGATATTAATAATGAATTATATCTCAAATTTACCTGATTAGTTTTATGGAATGGGCCGTTCAGAAATCATGTCATTGGATGTATGTTCAGGCTTTCGCAACTTAGGCTTTCAAAGCTAAACGCTATGTTGAAATGATAGCTTAGGAAAGTGCTTAGATTACGGTTAAACCAGTTCTTAGGAGCTGATAGAGGGGATAACATAGAACAGTGGGGATTTGGAAACCTCGGAGTCACCGTTTCAGTGAAGAAAAAGGTACTCCACTTCATATAGTTACTAGACCTTCCTGCAAGATATGTGGTGCCATGGACGTAATCAAGGCAGATATGGGGCTATATTTACTTGTTTAAAAAAAGAAAACACATACTAATTCAAATTCTCTCCGAAATATAAATATTACTCTCCTGAATTTTTTCTAGTAATACCACCGAGAAGTGCTCTTGTTCCTAAGGTCTTCGTCAGATCATCTCATAAATAAAGGAAAAGAGGTTCCACGCAGATGAAATCTGACTGTATAACTTCCACTATTTAGACGCAATACATTCCCATCGACATTTAACTGGCAGTTTCAATTTGTTTAAAAGTAGATTTAAAAAAAATTGTTTGTAAAATAGGAATTAAAGTAAATAAAAAATAATAATAAATACATGGAACCTAATAGAAAGATACCACTCAATGGTGGGTTCTGGGTCATTTTCATGAAAATAATTGGTTTATGCGAAGTTCTGATGTACAAAAGGGGCTACGAAGGCGGGCGCAGCGATGGCGTTTGGAGGGAAAGCCAACATTACCAGCAGCGCGCTCGCCCTCAAAACCCCCGCTCGCGTAGGGGGAAAAGTGGAAATGAGGACGGGGTTCATGGAATAATCCCCCTAGACATCTACCGCACCTTCTGAAAAAAATATGTGCATCAGAAGACCCCAAAACTGTAAGAAATATTGCAAAATAGCAAATTTTTGGTAAAAATTCTAAACTTTAGGCCTAGGTTCAGAACAGAAGATATTATTTGATGGGGCTAAAATTTCACACACGAGTTACTGTTATGGGTAGGCAAGTTTCCCGCACTATTACGATTTGGTTCGCTGAAATAAGTGCGGTTCGATGTACCTTAGTATGACATTAATAGGTCGCTTTCCTGGCCCTTGTGGAACGATACCTCGTGGGCCTTGTGTCGGAATAACAATTTCAGAGGGTTGACCTTTAGAATCTGTTATTATACCTGGAGTAGTTCCTTTACCAGCAGGAACCACGCGGATTTTCTTACCACTGGGACCTTTAACTGTCACAGGTGTTTTTGATCCACCTGGCAATATGAAGTGTATGTTTCCATCTGGACTCGTTACTTCACCAGGTGTGTTACCCGGTCCACCAGGAACAAAATCAATTGGTTTGCCGTCTGGACCTACAAAAGCTCCTATAGGGGGAGGAGTAGGTACTCGAATTTCTTTTATCTGACCGTCAGGTCCAGTCATAATTCCTGGAGTGGAGTCTGGTCGCACCGGTACAACCCGCACAGGTTGACCTTTTGGTAAAGGAATTTCAGTAGGAGTGATACCAGATCCTTCTGGAACGATATAACGCAATAGTTCTCCAGCCGGATCTGTCACAGCTCCAGGTGTTGGACCTCCTGGCATGAGTATAACCGTATTGCCGTCGGAATCTGTTACTGTTCTGATACTCGGAGTAGTTCCGTCGGGAAAGTATATCTTCTGAATTTGTCCATCATGTCCTTTCACGATGCCAGGTGTGGTTCCAACTCTTGCTGGAATGACTCGAATGGGATTGCCCTTGGGACCTGTCAAGTACCTTGGAGTTTGGCCCCGGGTATCAACTCGATCACTTCACCAGGCGGTCCCTTCAGGGTGTAAGTTTCGGATTCCGGACCGGGGGCTCCCGTCGAAACGAGTATCTTTTGGATTTTGCCATCCGAGTCAGTGACAGCTCCAGGTGTCGAGCCGTCTTTGGCCGGAACGATTTGGATGGGTCGACCTTTTGGATCCTTGACCATTCCCGGAGTCTCGCTGGCTCCTTCTGGCACCAGCACTCTGACTACGTCGCCGTCCGGGTCGGTCAGAGCTCCTGGGGTGGAGCCGGGACCCACTGGAAGGATTTGGATGGGTTGTCCTTTGGGTCTTTTGATGGTCCCTTTAGCCCCGGGTGTTGAGACGAAAACTTTATTCACCTTGCCGTTCTTCCCTGTCACAACTCCAGGAGTAGTGCCTTTCCCAGCCGGGATAATTTGTATCGGCCGACCGTCTGTCCCCTTCACCCTTCTGGTGTTGGTGTCTGGAAGGACGATCTTCGAGATACTTCCGTCAGGGCGTGTGACCACACCGGGAGTGCTTCCTTCGGGCTGGAGAAGGATTGGTCCGAGGGGACCTTTGACCGCCGACCTACCGAGTGGACCAGGAGTCGGAATAATTACCTTGTTAATGCGACCGTCGTCTCCAGTCACCGTACCGGGGGTGGTTCCTGGACCTGCTGGAACAATTTCAATAGGTTCTCCTTTAGGTCCTTTGACTTTACCATGGGTTTTTCCGGAGCCCTCTGGGAACAGGATTCGTGCTATGTTGCCATCAGGTCCAGTTACGATACTTGGAGTGCTTCCAGGACCTCCTGGAACTATTTGAATGGGTTCTCCTTTGGGACCGGTCAGGATGCCACGAGGACCAGGAGTAGGCAGCAATATTTTTGATATTTTTTCATCACGTCCAGTGATAGCTCCTGGTGTGCTACCTTGGCCTACTGGTTCGATGTCTATAGATTTTCAGTCTGGGCCTTCTATGTTGCTGGGATTTCTTTCTGCACTTCTGGGGTAGACAATTCTTTGAATGTTTCCACCAGGACCAGTTACAGCTCCTGGAGTAAGTCCACCTGGTATGATGATTATAGATCGTCCGTCAGGCCCTTTGATTTTATGGGGTGTGTCAGGACCAACGGTAGGGGAATGAGGCACTATAATCTTCCTCAAGTTTCCATTGTTGTCGGTGACGGCACCAGGGGTGGTTCGGAAACCAGCTGGCTCAATAAGTATCGGTTTTCGGTCGGGACCTGGAATTTTTCCTGGAGTCATTCCCGCCCCAGCCGGAAGAACCCATATCTTACAAGCAAGTACTTTCCATCTGGGCCAGTCACTAAACCTGGAGTATTGCCTGGTGATCCTGAGACAAAAATCTTATCAATATAACCACCAGGACCGGTCACAATACCAGGAGTAGTACCAGGGCCAGCACGATCCACTCTTACTGGTTGACCCTTAGGACCTCTCACGAATTTCTGGAATTCATTTTTTGGATCAGGTTCTTGAGGAACAATAACCTTCGATAGTTTTCCTTTTCGATTATGAATTGCTCCTGGGGTCACTCCCGGTCCAGCAAGGGATATATCAATAGAATTTCCGTCCGAGTCCTTAATAGTGTCTGGTATTGCTCCTGAACCATCAGGTAATATTTTTTTTTGTATTTCCATCAGAACTGGGAATAGTACCAGGTGTTGCACCTACTCCAAGAACTGGTATAGCACCAGTACCGTATTGATCAGGAGTACCAGATTCAGCAGAAGAGGAGCTAGAATCAATCTAGAGCAAGAATCAGCCCCTCCCCCTTTTTACGTTTTTTAACGACTTTATAACTTTAAACTCGATTTTCAGGGTCAAAAAGCATTGCTTTAATCTTCAAATTTCCCCCCAGGGGACAAGAAAGGTTCAAATTAATAAAATAGGATAAATTTATAAAAAACGGATAGGTTTAAGGGGTAGTTATCCCCCCAAAAATGCAAAAAATTAGCTAAAATTTATAGAGGTTTTTTTATACGCTATTTTTTCCTCTTATTTTATACGCAATTCACGTTTGAAGGGTCCTAACCCTTCCCCAAGGACCCAAATTTGATGGCAATATGCAGCAATGATTTTTACTAAAAGCGGTTGAGATGAGAGCGCCCCCAAAGCACCCACAGAAGGGTTCAATGCCGCACTTAGAGTTAAACTGTGCTGTACAAAAAAAATTTAAGTCACTAACTGAATTTCAGCTGATTCTTGTGTAAAATGACCTGCTGAATTCAAATATGACACCCATTTTCCTCCATCATTCTCAGTTTTTAAGGGGATGCCCTCTAATTGCTATCCACAGCCGTGCATTTATTAACATCTTGAAACATGGAATCCTCACTCCCTAAAACCGTTCAGTTTTTAAAGAACTGAAGAGTTTCTACTTAGAATACACCCAAAATATAAGAAAAACGTCATTTGTAATCTTTTCAAAATCATCAATATTAATTCCTGAGCTCGCGAGCGCCGTCGCGATTCTGAAAGTCTTCCGAACTCTTCCGCGGGGGCTTCTGGGAGGCTAACACCTCAACCGCTTTTAGTAAAAATTATTGCTGCATATTGTCATCAAATTTGGGTCCTTGGGGAAGGGTTAGGACCCTTCAAACGGGAATTGCGTAAAAAATAAGAGAAAAAAAATAGCGTATAGAAACCTCTATAATTTTTAGCTATTTTTTGTATTTTTAGGGGGTAATTACCCCTGAAACCTATCTATTTGTTATAAATTTATCATATTTTATTAATTTGAACATTTCTTGTTACCTGGGGAGCAATTTGAAGACTAAAACAATGCTTTTTGACCCTGAAATCGAGTTTAGTTATAAAGCGGTCGAAAAACGTAAAAAGGGGGAGGGGCTGTTACCCGAATTCCCCGAGTCAATTGAGAATTTTAATGGTGATTTTCGTATTCAGCGACCCAAAATCTATAAGAAATGACTATTTTCATCAAGGAAAAAATTTTGAAGGTCAAATTTGTTGAACAGTGTTATCAGAGGGATTTCACAAGCTCATTTATGAGTCTGTACACACTGATCCAATCTCATGAGACTGATTGCAATCGATTTCTTTCTGATAAGGATTGTAATAAACCGATTCTTTTAACGGCTCTTGCCTGTTTATTCACGCGGCGGGAGTTGCGTCTTCTTTTTTTCTCTCGAGCTGGGGTTTTTAACCTCTTTTTTTTCTTACGGACACCCCTTTGAAGATCAAGAAAGTTTCAAATCGGTAGCGGAACCAAGAGATGCCACGGAGGCTTGTGTCCTCACATCAGGGGAGTCATTTCAGTTTTTGGTTGGGAGGGGGGGGGCAAAGATTTTTTTAAGTGGGTCTGGACCACGCCTTAACTAGACTTTTTTGGGAGGAGTTGCCTCCAATTTTTTATTAAAGTACCCCCTAACGAGCACATTTATAGGTTAAGTGTTAGAACACTGAAAAGTAGTATTTGAATATTACATGTAATGTCCAAATTTGACAACTTGAACTCAAAGAAAAAATGGGGGGTCTGGGGAAAGAAAGGATTCGCCCAAGGAAAATTTCCTTCACCCCAAGGAAAATTTTGAAAATTAATTTGCCTCTTGTAGTTGTGTTTTAGCTCATTTTGAGACCCTGTGGGCAACATCCAAAGAGAACAGTTTCTTGTAAACCACAGAATTTTCTAGGGAAAAAAGTTGTAACCGTCAAAGTTTCAAGGGGGGCTAGGGGTCCTCCCCAGTGGCGGCTCGAAGGTAAAATTATAAGGGGTGCTGCTCCGGTGGTACCAAGTTGGCAACGTATTTTAAGCAATATAATGCCAAATTATATTTCCTTTAAACAAAAACATGAAAAAAATCAAATAGAAAATATGGGAACAATATAAAATTTCGATTTCCCACTTAATAATTAAGTATTCAAAAACTGTCACTTATCAATATATAGCTGATTATTACGAAGATCAGGTTATCAAGAGAATATGAACTAAAATCCACATTTCGAATTCAATTTGTTCATTATAAAAAGAAATAAAAACGCGTCTACAAAAAAGTAAACATAAATCTTTATTGACTTGCCGAAACATCAGAAAAGATTTTTTCCATCAGTTGAAATGAAAAAAAGAAGCTATGAATAAATATTAAACCAGTGTTGGAGTGAGAAATAAGCTAAAAAGCCAATGTGATTTATTAGTAGAAGAAATCGTATATTTTTCTTCTTCCCTCAATTTTTTTTACAGCTCTCTCAAGAGAAAAATATATCATTCTTTTGGTCGGGGCTGCTTTTCAGCAGCCCCTTTTCCCCTAACAGATTCGCATGCTAAATTCTTGATATTTTCATTTGATATGATAGAGATAGAGTTTTATACCACAATAGGTACATCTGTCTGAGGGACCAGACAGATGACCCAGAAAGAAATATGTTGGCGAGACGGCATAGCAGAGAATTATTAATTGAAAAAAGGATAATAAAGGACAAAGATTAAAGGGTGAAATATATAATTTTTTAAATATTGTAAAGCAAATAAAAATTGGAATTTCGGGAAATTTTGATTGGGGGTGCTGCAGCCCCGCAGCCCCTATGGACGAGCCGCCACTGGTCCTCCCCAAGAAAATTCCTATTTAAACTAGTGTTTTATCTCTTTTTCAAACTCTCAAACTCTTTGGGAGCTTCTAAAGGGAAAAGCTTCTTGCAAGTGGCAGAATTCTGAAGAGAAAAATCTGTATTTATTTATTTATTTATTTATTTCCACCATACAGACTGAGTCCATTTACATGGAAGGAAAGGAAACACACAGAGATACAAAACACAAACACCAAATCTATAAAAAACAATAAAAAAAAACAATACAAACACAGACACTGAAAATTTATAGATTACTCATAAAATCACACTTTAACTTTCTAAAATTGTCAAAGAAGATGTCACTGTGATCCGGTAGACTATTTACGATTTTTATAAATTGAATAATAGTTTGCCTTTTTAGATATTCTTTTGAATAAAAAGGTTCAATTAAGGTTGTTTTATTTCTAGTTTTATAAATAGGAACATGTAATTTAAATAGATTAGTATAGTAGGACAATCAACATTATTGTGGAGAACATTATAAAAAAACTTAAGTATTATTATAGATCTACGATGTTCAAGTGAGACAGGGATTTCAAAATTAGATCTATTGAACTTAAAGAGGAAGTAACGGAGGAAATTCTTTTGAATTTTTTCGATTAAATTAATAAGGGATGTGTTTGTAGGGTTCCAGACCACAGCGCCATACTCCAAGACTGGACGAACCAACAGATTAAAAAGATTTAAAACAACAGATTCATTGCAAAAATTGCTGGTTGTTCTCTTTAAAATTCCTAAGCATTTATTTGCCTTCAGTGAGGTTGCTTGAATGTGTAACTTAAAATTGAAACTAGATTCATAAATAATACCAAGATCCTTAATATTAGACTTTCTAGAAAGGGGAACATTGTTTATTGTATAACTATGTAAATAAGGATTTAATTTCCGAGAAAAAGTAACAACAAAACATTTGTCAATATTAAGTGTAAGCTTGTTTTCCTGACACCAAGTACTTAAGTTATTAAGTTCAGATTGTAAATTGTTCAGGTCATATGATGAAGATATTTGTTTAAAGATTTTTAAATCATCAGCAAAAAGTAAAGATGACTGAAAATTTGAAGTTACATCATTAACAAACAAATTAAAAAGTAGTGGACCAAGAATAGACCCTTGTGGGACACCTGAGGTACTATAATAAGCGTCAGAAAAGGATGAGTTAAATTTCACATAAAGAGGCCTGTTTATGAGATATGAACGTAACCAATAAAGCAAATTTTGATTAAAACCAATATTAAACAATTTTAAAAGCAAGACCTCATAATCAACAGTATCAAAAGCTTTCATAAAGTCAGTATAAATAACATCAAGTTGTTCGTTAGCATTTAGGGCATTTGATATATTAGTATTAAGACATAAAAGATTTGTTGCAGTTGAACGATTTTTAGTAAAACCATGCTGATTTGGTGAAATTACATTATAAGTTTGGAGAGATAATTTGTTGTGAATAACACTTTCAAATACTTTGGCGAAGCTGGAGATGATGGAGATAGGTCTATAGTTCCTGATGTCAGATTTATTACCTTTCTTAAAGATTGGTACAATTTTTGACATTTTCCAAGTATCTGGAAAAACACACGTACGCACAGAGAGGTTAAACAATATCAATAAAGGATAAATAAAACTATCAATATTTGCTTTTACAAGAAAAGGAGGAATTAAGTCGAGACCTGGTGAGCCAGATCCTTTCAGTTTATTTACACAAAATATTATGTCATTGTAAGAAACATAACCAACTTTTATCAGATCAGTAGAATTAGCAGAAACAGTAGGATTGACAGTATGAGCAAACTCGTTAACATTATTATTTGTGTAAACACTTGAAAAGTAATTTTTAAAAGCTTCAGCTATTTCATCATCACTATTGAGTTCCGTATCATTAGAAAACATTTGGACATGATCTTTTGACTGTTTAGTTCTATGATAAAAAGACCAAAAAGATTTAGGATTCATTCTTAAGGATTTTTCAATAAAATCAATATAGTTTCTTCGGGCATTACGGATATCTTCTTTAATACTTTTTCTTATAGATTTAAAACATTCTAGATGGTTATTGTTTTTATATTTTTTAAACTTCTTCAGATAAGAGTTTTTTAACTTAATATTGTCAATAATAGTTTTGGTAAACCAAATTGGATATTTAGCTTTACAAGTGACAGTTTTTGGAACAGTGATATCTAGAATATCGTATAAAACAGAATAAAATTGATCTAGAGCTTTGTTAACACAGGAATATTGGTTTAAGAAATTCCAATTGACAAAAGACAAAAGCGTATACAGCAAATTAAAGTTAGCTCTTTTAAAATTAAAGGATTTAAAAATAGGATTAATTGTTTTAGTTTTACAGCTCAAAACATTATGTGTTTTATCTAGTGTGATCAAGAGTGCAGGATGGTAACTGTCTTCAGGAGATATGGGGAAAACAGGTTGTAATACAGTCACTGAATAATTAACAAGTTTAGCCAAAACCAAATCCAAAATTCTATCCATGTGATTTTTAATTAAGTTGTACTGTTTTAATCCATGTAAGTATAGAAAAGATAAAAACTCATGATTTGGCAAGGTGTCAACAGAATCATTTTCGATTTGCCAGTTTATGAAAGGTAGATTGAAATCACCGACAATAATAATATTTGGTACATTAGAAAAATACTCATCAAATACATCATAAAATTCCTGAAAGACAAGGGCACCAGTTGATGGAGGAAAATATGTACAGCAAATAAAAACAGAAGTAAAAGAGTTAATAAAAAGTTTGATCCAGACTGCCTCACCATGATATTCAAAATGGGATAGTAGCCTGGCATTTAGGTGTCTTTTGGCGGCGATCAAAACACCTCCACCCCTATCCAGATTAGTTCGCTGGAAGTCGCGATCACATCGGAAGACGTCGTAGCGTTCGTCGAAAATGTCGCCGTTTGAAAATTCATCATTCAGCCAGGTTTCGGTCAAGCAGATTATGTCATAGTCATCGGACAGGATTGAGACATAAATATCATTGACCTTGGATCTTAAACCGCGAACATTTTGGTAGTACAGTGACAATGCCACACTCGTGTTCTGATAGCAGATATTCAAGACTGGTTTATTTACTTTTATGGAAGCACTATCTTGTAAGATGTGGTGGCAGGGAGTATAACCGACGTAACAGAAAGTCCATGTTTCGAAATACAAGTCCCGCGCTATCTCTACTATTAATCATAACATCTTTTATGAAAAAGCATAACAAAACAACACACACACGCACGCAATTGAAAATTTTTCATTTTTGCCTCGTGAGGAGTGTTTTGAGACGTAAAATCTGCGTAAATTCAACCTAATTGAGCGTACATTTTAGGGGTTTTATTCAAGGTAGTTTTCTGTTTAAGGTGTCTTTTCCTACTAAATCGATGCTGCTCTACAACTTAGTCATTGACTTTTTTCACATACCTCACATAGTTTTCAAAATAAAAATTATAACTCCTGAAGTTTCCGCTAGAGGGCGCTGAAAATTATCGCATCCGATAGAGCATGGTCACTTTACTATGCCTAGACCCCACTTTCATGACTATATCTGTAGGGGTTCAAAAGTTAAAGGGGTTGGGCCACTTCTCGTGGGACACCCTGTATATATATATATATATATTATATACAGGGTGTCCCATAAATAGTGGGCCACACTTCTAGAGGGGATAGTAGACACCTAGACGAGTCAGAATCACATAGGAATCGGGGGTCCCAGACCAAATCCCAGGGAGTTAAAAATGGAGCGACACCCCAAAAAAATTATTGAAAAATTCAATCTGTAGAAGAACTACTATTGGTAAAAACTTAATCATGGTCTCAAATTTTGTGGTTTAACATGATATTTAAAATCATTGTAAAAGTTTTCATTTTAAAAATTTTTTTACTACGAAATAAAGTCAAAAACCACAAAAATATGTGAAAAATCTGCCAAAACTTTATTTCGTATTTAGAAATCCTTTCTTTTGATTTGATAATCTGAAAGATCATAGTTGAAAACCCTTAAGTCCAAAGTTTCACGTAAATACCATCAATATTAAACGCTTGAGATCTAATTAAAGTTTGATTTTTGCTTGCGAAAACAGATACAGAAAAGAAACGTTGAGGGAAAATCTACGAATTACGGATTGATGCTCGCTGAATTTCTCGCCATTATTTGCGATACGAGATTCCTCGCCAACTTTTGCCAACAACAAATTGCCCAAGCTGTCTTGGCGATCTGTAGGAGCTTGGTATGTTTCGCCAAACTGGGAGAGAAAAGAAAGTTAGCGATTATCTATCCGTAACCGTAACTCGTAGATTCTCCCTGAACGTTCGTTTTCTGGAGCTGTTTTCGCACTCAAAATACAAACTTTAACAGGATCTCAAGCGTTTAATATTGATGGTATTTGCGTGAAACTTTGGACTTAAGGGTTTTAAAATATGATCTTTCAGATAATCAAATCAAAAGAAAGGATTTCCAAATACAAAATAAAGTTTTGGCATATTTTTCACATTTTTTTGTGGTTTTTTGACTTTTTTTCGTAGAAAAAAATTTTTAAGTGAAAACTTTCAGCATAATTTTAAAAATAATATTAAACCACAAAATTTGAGACCACGATTAAATTTTTACCAATAGTAGTTCTTCTACAAATTGAATTTTTCAATAATTGTTTTAGGGTGTCGCTCCATTTTTAACTCTTTGGGATTTGGTCTGGGACCCCCGATTCCTATGTGATTCTGACTCGTCTAGGTGTCTACTATCCCCTCTAGAAGTGTGGCCCACTATTTATGGGACACCCTGTATATATTAGGGTGTATCGAAAAAAACTTTTTTTCGATTTTGATGACGTAATAGTGCGGAAAAGTTGTCTAAGGTGCCAGAGAGTACCCGAGAATTTTTTCAGAATTTTTGGATAATTTCTTAAGGTGCCACATTGGCCCTGAAGTTCCCCATGTTAATCCAATGGGGCGTGCCGCCAAAAAGGCCGAAAATCGGTTTTTCGCCCCTCATTTCTACCCTAATCACACAACGAATGTCTCGTCTCGAGTTATGGACTCTATATGATGTATGCTACCCGAAAAAACTTGAATAATAACTTAAATCTCTATATTATGTTGATTGTGGGATCTGATTTGAACGAGGAAATACGCGATTTTCGACGAAATTTGAGCATACAAAAAAACGTAATATAGATATTTAGGCTATTATTCAAGTTTTTTCGGGTAGCATACATCATATAGAGTCCATAACTCGAGACGAGACATTCGTCGTGTGATTAGGGTAGAAATGAGGGGCGAAAAACCGATTTTCGGCCTTTTTGGCGGCGCGCCCCATTGGATTAACATGGGGAACTTCAGGGCCAATGTGGCACCTTAAGAAATTATCCAAAAATTCTGAAAAAATTCTCAGGTACTCTCTGGCACCTTAGACAACTTTTCCGCACTATTACGTCATCAAAATCGAAAAAAGTTTTTTTCGATACACCCTAATATATATATATATATATTTATATATTAGGCTATTATTCAAGACGCTATTATTCAGCTCTATGTACTTATTATTAAATTATATCTCTTATGAACAAGCACAACACACTATATTTACCTGTATTATTCCCCTATTTTATATATCGTATGAACAAACAAAAAAAATCGAAACATTATCCCTATAAATAGGAGAAGAAACTATTATTCGACTGCTATTTTTAAAATCTAAAGAACAAGCAGAAAGAAATTTAAAGTAATACTTTTTTTTGGCCCCAAGAAAATTTAGCAGGCATAACTTGGCCCGTGTATAGGTTGGAATTATGTAAGCCCACAGAGTAAAGATTATTCAGAGAGTCCATTTCCATAGACGCTAATGGCAACTTTTTTAACATGGGTTTTCCCATAGACGGTGGCGTTTCTATGTGATAACGGTGGAACTAACCAGAAAATATGACGTAACGTTGTTGACTCTCTACAATCGAGCTACAGCCGCATACACTCTCTCAATTAACCCCGCCCACTTTCAAATCGCTAAAGAGGGAAATAATTTTTATATATTTCCCCGGTTATTAAAACAGTTGCGTGTATCTTTCTTTCGAGCATGCGCTGGGGATAATTTCTTAGACATTACAAGTCTCTCTGATATCACGCTCTCCAGGGACTCACCCAATGTTCTGGCCAGCGGAGATCTCTCGCTGGCTTATATATGCTTGATCTGCCCGTGACGTCACTATCTCTCATCTTCTTTAAAGTGGCAATGGATCGGGAGCTACTCTGGAATCGAACTCACAACTCCACAATGACTGTAGCCCACTAATGATTGACAGCTGGAGGGTCGAAACGCCACTATGCGATAACTGTAGAACTATTTTAGTAAAATCGCGTTTTGGACTCTCTGAATATCTTTACTCTGTGTGTAAGCCTGACCTAGATGCATTACATGAAGCGAATTCAAATATTTACCTGGTATTTGCGCGTCAAAATGCACAAGAAGCGCTGACCATGAAGTAATTTCTTCACCTTTCCTTCGAATAGCAGAACTCCGCCATCTGTTATATCACCTGTGTACTAGGGTTTTTAATAAAAAAGAGTACGTTTTTGATGCTGAACAATCCTTTAAATTAAATCACTTTTATAGCAGTGACTTCACCTACACAGATGATAATCATGCCTAGAAGCGATAAAAATTGTACCTACTGGATTGTAGATTTTTCCCACGATTGGCAAGGTTTCAGTAGCTCGTAGCCACTAAAACAATGTCAATATGTTATGCATTTTTATGTGCTTTTCATATCATCACAATATGATGTGAAAAGTGGGATAAACGTGGGAAAAGTGGATGAGGAAAAGTGGGAATATGAAGATGGGATGAACATAGCTGTCAGTTCTGATTTATTATAGCCGAGAGATTTCAGTTTTTATTAACAAATATTATACCTTTTGATGATTGTTCATTTCTGGTGGGTCAGATTTCAGACTTTTTAATTAAGTCACCAGTTGTAAAATTCATTTCAACAAAAATGGAAATCTTATTGCTAAATTGAAGGAGTTGGCAGCTATGGGTGATAAAAGTAAGTTACAAAAGTGTGCAGCAGATAAAAAAAATTGCAGATAGATTATTAAAGCTCTGTGTGCTGCCTACCAGTAGATGGGGATAATCATGGGTAGATTTAGACTTTGAGGAATTGTTGTCTTTTATTGCATTAAAAAAATAGTATCCATAATCACTAAATTATTCCAAGACCACATATTTTTTAAGAAACAATATTCTTCTTATTTTAAATAATACATACTGAAGGAAAGGTGCCATTGGCAGCATACTATGACCATCAAAATTTGAAGTTTGTAGAAAAATATTTTCATTTGCCACAAATGCTAAAATATTTCGTCAAAATCACAGAGTTTGGAAAGATTAAGCGAATCGGTTCGAATGAAACGGAAGCCGCAGTTGTCAAGATTGTCTAGCTGTGAAGCTCAAAGTCACAAAGGGTTACCAGATTTGGCAACTATCATGCACCTTTGCGAGGGAGAAAACTACAACCTATAAAGTTAATCCCACTCCTGCCAACTTTAAATGAGCGCCAAGCGAGAACGACGAGGATCGCCAAAGCTCGTTTTGAGTCTTCTTAAAAGATAATTTTCGACCAGAATTACTGATTTGAATCACTTGAAAACACATCCAATCGAATCACAATTGTTCATTTTAAAATACTAGAAGTAGTTTAACTGAAATTATCCTAATAAGCAGGTATTTTTTTTCTTTTTCCCGATCATTTTTCTGTGGGTTACAGCGATTTTTCGCCGTCGAAAAAACTAAAACTACTAAAATGGGCCACTTTGTGTTGGACGTATGACATGCGATGGCGACAGAGAAGGGGTTAATAAAATTATTATTATAAAATTAACATATTACTTTAAGAACTATTAAATTTATAGATATGAATGTAGGTTTTTTGTAGTTTTATTTCCTTTAAATTGATGTGCATCACAACAAACTTCCTTCTTAAAAATCCAGAATTAAAAAAATCCAACACAAAATATTGTTTTTTACCTTCCAAAACAAACACTATTACCAAATTTTAGCTTTGAATCAAATTTAATCATACAGAAAAAATTAATTTATTAAAATTTTGGTAGATTCCTTACCCTCCCCCCCAAAAAAGTTGAAATAGCAAAAGAATAATTAACTTTAAGAAGATGCAAAAAAAAGTTGAGGAAGAAACAATACTGGATACAGAATTTAACTAACTTAATAACCAATATATGAACAAAATATTTATTCAAAAAGAGTGTCTTCTTTAAAATGTCTTATTCTTCCTTTGTTTGCAACTACATTCATGAAATATTTTATTTAATTTACTTATGCATATCAACCTTAACTAACTGGCCAACAGAACCAATATAATTTCAGTCTTAAACTCTCCCCCTTTTAAAGATTTTTTGAATACAGAATATATGGTGGAATTTCTAATTCCAAGAAAAACTATGAAACATCTTCTAGAAAACAAGAATCACAAGTTTATTGCACTGCTTGTGTATTTAACAAATGACAAACAATCAATATTTAGTAAAAAAATATTCAGTCAATTTAGGTTTAAAACCTACTCAACAATATATAAAATTACTTGAATTGTAAACAAACTAAGTGTTTGAAAAATCATCAGGTTTGGAATGATCTTTACAGTTAAAAACTTGCAAAGCTTCAAGCTCATTAACTGGATGAATCTTGTAATCTTTGAAGAATTCCTTTTTTTCCATCCAACAGCACATAGTCCCCTGCAATGTAAGGACATAGTAGGAACAGATTAGAATTTTTTTGTCAAGAAGAAAATAACCTAAAAGACTTGTTATAATCAAGACTATCTTTTGTCAATCTCATCACTTAATCCATGATTTTATAAGTGGTACATAATCATAGAACAACCAGTTTCAAGAGTAGATGTTTTCCTATGGTGTAAATATATTCATTTTAAATAAATGCTCCACATTTTTTTAAATTCTTCAACGAACCCAGTTTTTTCTGGTATTCAGGGTGATTATGACCCTCCTGTGAAATAAATGGAAACACTAATAGGCAGTAAATACCTGTTTGAAACTTCTGCGTTGCACCTTGCAAACCAACAACGCAAGGAAGGCCGTATTCTCGACTTACAACAGCTCCTGAAAATTAAGATTCTTACAAGCAGTTCTTAAATCTTCAGCTCGGAAACAGAAGCTTTGAGACTAACCGACAGTTTGTAGCTACTCTTACTTTAATTGGAAAAATCCATAAACTAAGGTGAAAAACTAATGATACAAGTTACAACTATACCGTAAAATGGGGTAATTTTGGCCCAAGCATCAAAAAGTGTTTCTAAGTGCATGAAAAAATTAAATTATCACCTAACTAATGCTAGACCCAACAGGTGGCATTATTATCAAGACATCCTCAAAGTGGTGTCTTGAAATTTTTAAAATACCATCACTTGGAGGCTTCCAACTACGGTAGTATCAAAATGTCAACTTTTATTCACCTTACAACTTTTCTTGGGAAAGGCAATAAAAAATATGATTCCAAAAAATTAAGTCATTTTTATGTCAATTATAAAGTCCTCAAACAGTTTTTAATGTCCCTATTTTGTTTCACTTCATTGTTTGACAGTTATTGAACTTTAATTACATTGGGGTAACTTGACCAATGCTTTCTAGAGAAATAAAAGAAATACTCATTGACTTTAAAGAAGCAGTGGTCTAATATGGATGAGAAATTAATTTCAAACACAAAATACATTCAAGTTATAAGATGGCAAGCCTTAAATATAGTATGGTGAAGATGGCATCATTATTGTGGAATCGATGGTGTTCAAAGAAATTTCAGTTTTTTGTTTCTAAAGTAGACTTTTCACCACAATTCAAAATATGTACCTAAGATGTTAAAATACTGTTTATTGTTTATTTTTGTCTTTCCTTTAAAAATTTAATATGGTAACTTCAAAATGAAATCAGTTTTGTGTAAGAAAACACGTTTTATAGCTTTATTTTCTAATAAATTTAACTTGAAATGAACTTGGAATAAATTATTATTATTAATAGCTAACTTAGAAACACATCTAAATAGGTAAGCATTGGCAAAAAGTAACTCTACACCTTAACTTTTCGGTTTTTGAGATCTAAGCCAAAGTTAGGCCAAAAATTTAAAAAATATCTAAAACATAATCCATGTTTTGAAAGCGGTTTATATTACAGTTGCACATGTTAAAATAATATAAGCCACTGACTTTGTCAAATTTGTTTTAATTAACTACTTACAGGGCTCGATTTCAGCCGGAACGGCGTTCCGGAACCTCTTTTTCGAAAAAAAAATTAATATTCTATTTCAGGGGTCTCCTAACTGCCACCCACAAGACCCATTCATCAGGCCCGCGGATATACCTTTCTATGTACGAAAAAAATACTAAAATGAATTAAAACCATGTTTTTATTGTCAAATTTCCAAAATTTTTCTGGGGGAGGTCCTCCAGACCCCCCTTTTTGTACTTAGAATTCGACTAATCACATTTATTTTCAGATTAAGTTCAGAAAAGTGAGAATCCTACCAAGAAAATATTAAAAAAGGCATATTTCAAATTAAAAAAATTTTAAATGCATTTTTATCTTTTTGCAAATAACAATAATTGGGATTTAATTGTAAGGTTTCTACTTAATTTTTCTTTTAAAACATAATTGTGAACCTCCATTTGAACTACACACAATCCGCTCCTGTTGTTATTCTTTTTTATTTGAACCAGATTTGCCAGATTGCTGGTCGAATTTGCTAAGAAAATTTGAAACATCTTGAATTTTTACCATTTAAGAACTTCAACTACACATTCTATTCCATAAATTAGTAAAATATACAACTCTTATGGTTCATTGATGATAAGCCATCCCGCCTCCTACAAGAGGCCCCCTTACGAAAAAATTTTATAAATAGTTCATCGTCTTATACCTCTTATACAATAATTAAGTTAGAATACTCCTAATCTAGTATACAACACATTTGAATTTATTTTTAAGTTTAAATTTGAAAATTAAATGCTTAAGTTTTTGTATTAAAAAGTATTTGCTTTTTCAGTTTTGAGACCAATAATTTTACTGTTCTGGTACCTCTTTTTTAAGAAATCGAGCCCTGACTACTTATATTCGCTTTTAATGTGAAAAAACCACTCCATTTGGGCCAAGTTACCTTATTTTACGATACGAGAAAATATTTGTATGGTTCTTGAAGGTAAAATTTTAAAAAAGAATCTTTTTTACACTTCTCTAGAAGAAAAGCTAGGTACTTGAGACAGTTTTATTAAAAATGGTCTAATGATTAAATTAAATGAAGATCATGATGATAGATATTTTTATTTGGTAGGTGGAGGTAAGTATATAAATTAATGGTATGATGTTAAACACAAACACATACACAACAATCTCAAAGAAATTACCATGAGATATCAAGCCACCCAGTTCAGTTGCAACTCCTGACACTATTGGGAAATAGGGAGCCCATCCAATGTCTGTACAATGTGTGATGAGAACTTCCCCTGGCTGCAAAAGAGTTGGATGATTAGCAAAATTATTATATGAACTAGTTCATCAAACAAGTGCTATTTGACGCTACTATTTTTATTACTACATAGTATTTCAAATATTAGGTACTATAGATATAAATACTCAACCAATTTGAAACCTTCCCTCATAATTTTGACAGAAAAAAAGTAAGAACTACTTGAAAATTTTCACTTTTACTATACATGTGTTGAAATTTTGCTGAATAATCATAGAACCAAACTAAGTTTAGTGGTCCTTATTTTATTAATTTATAAGGTTAATTTTGTGCCTTCAAGTACATATAAACAAGACCATTTTTATGTTTTGTGTTTCTTTCTTTTTGTTTATGCATTTTGCCATTATTAAATTTTGTCATCTTGTAAATGACCAATATAATACACTTCTCTCTAGTCCTTGTCCCATTTAAGAAAATATCTATCACAAAGTTGAATCATGAAAACGTCAATCAATTTCCTTGCTGATAGGACTCTTTGAACTCCAATGTGTGCAATTGGACGAGAGTATATTGCATTCATAGAGGAAGATAACACTGTGTATGAAGAAAACGACTAATTAAGTAAAAAAAAGAAAGCGTAAAATTCAGTAGTCAAAAATTAGCTCTATCTTTGTTTTGACCCAAACGTTTTTCAAATATTCTGAAACTCACAGAGCTTATCAAAAGGTTGGTATGGATGGTTTAGAATAAATTACACATACTCAGTTACATAATTATACTCAAACTAAGAAAGTGTATAAACCTTTAAGAGAGCAGCTTCTTCTACAGACAAGGCAACTCTCGCAAATCCTTTTGTTAAACCCTGACTTACAGGAATACCTTGAAGGAAAAAATATATCAGTAATGGCTTTTGATTAGGAAAAAACCAGCTATTCCACCATTTAACAGTTTTGTTTTAACATTTCAGGTCTTAAAATAACTTTTAAGTTAAAAGACAAATGACTCCTCTTAGGTTGTAAAGTTTAATATGGGAATTATTATAGATGAACCGGAGAGTATTTTCCTTCCTTAAACTAGTAACAAGAAATGCAAAAAATTTCATAAAATTTTTTTGAGTACAAACCTAAAATCAGTAAAAAAATCCTTTTACCTTTCATTATCAAACTTGTTGAGGATTCAAACTCAGAATAATCATTTTCATCATTTATCTGAAATGAAGTAACATCAGAATGTGAAACACTTTTCATACATATTTTTTAAATAAGAGAGAATCAACTTTGATTAAATAGAAAAACACTACCAAAATGTTTAATGAATTACAGTAGGAATTAAGATACCTCAACTTTAACTTAAGGGCACTCAACTTTGCAATCTTGGCCCAAGTGGAAGAGAGAAAAATACCTACTGGTTTGGGAATACCTCTCATCATTTCAGGGAATTTCAATCTTTCAAGCATTGGGAAAAGTTTTCTTCGATTATTAGCTCTGAAAAGAAATTTTATCTGTGTTAATATTTCATATTTTCAGCATTTTCAGGAAAACTTGCAGTGCTTCTATACATTTGCTAAAGACAAAGAACTAATTCTAGAACTAAAAATAATTTGTTGATTAAAGGAAGGAAACAATTTTTATTTTATATAGATGCTCTGTACTATCTTATCTAGTATCTTTTTAAATATCAAATAGAGTATACCTTAACAGTATTTAATAACACAATACACAACAACAGATTTACCTGGATATAAGACGAGGGGATCGAGTTTTGAGCAACTCTTTTATTTCAAATAAAGTTAGGAAGAAAATCAAGTCCATATCTGGCAACCGGCCTTCAGACACCATCAGGTTAGAGAGATGGAGGAATCCTTGCCTCAAGTAATCAAAAGATTTCACAGATAAAGTCTAGAAAGTAACAAAATAATTCAATACTATTGGTTTATACATCTGTAATATTGATTTACAACTATGGCCTATATGTAAAAGAGATGAATACAGCTCAGCCAATTTGGCCAGGGTAGAATTTTGACTAACTTAACAAATGAGGGGTTGTTCTACCACATTGTATGAATTAAAAATTGTCTAATAAAAAAAGATTTGAAAATTCCGATAATCATGCTTTAGTCAGATTAACCAACAATAAATCAATCTCAGAATAATTGTACTATCTAAATACTTACCTTAGCATCTTCTCTCAGTCTGACACCTTTGTGGCAATAAGGAAGAATTAGCCTCAGCTTCAATCTGGAAACAAAGTCACTTATAGACCAAGTCCTATTAACAGACATTGAAATTAATATTTTCCCAGATCGATATAAATTTTGTGATAAACTAATTTCAATTACTTTGACCAAAAGTCTAAATGAACATTCAGCTCACAAAGCAGTTCTCCAAGATGCTTTTTACTGTTCTTCTTTTCATCTTGATGAGTTCCAACCATGTTCTAAAAGTAAAACAAAAAAATGAGGAGGAGTTGACATTGCTTTTCCCAACCAGGGAAGTTAAGGGAAAAAAAACCTGATACAACATGTGAGTGAAACCCAACTAATGACAAAAGCTTTGACTACCTAATCCATTCCACAACTTTTGTTCAGATAAGTCAAATGAAAACTCACAACTACTCTAATATATTTTGTCTAAAAGAAATATTTTAGCTAGACCAGAGAATTCAAATAGATAACAGTATTTGGTGATTTGGGCTAGATTTCAGTGACCCCCTTTCCCCCATGGTATGCCATAGAAATGCTGGCACATTCAAGATGATTCATTGCTCTTTGCATGATAAAAATGTATAAGTAAATAAACCAAAAAAAGTACAGTCGAATCCGCTTAATGTGATCACGGTTAATGTTATCAAAATCGACAGGTACCGATCATTCCTATTTAATTTAATGTAAAATACATCGTTTAATGGGATCGACTATGAATCATCACTCCGCTTAATATTATCAAAATTTGCCCATATCCCCTTTAAAACTACCACTTTTGAGTTTGAGTTTCATTTTGAAGGTCAATTTTTACAAGTAAACATATGCTCCATGAGAACATCTGGAGCTTCTTTTTTCTGAAACCCAGTATGAGTAAGAAAAATAAAACATTCCCCATATTATATTAAAAGAAAGCGGTCATAGGGAAGGGGGTCCGAATCCATACTTGTGATTGGTTAAAGAAACACCAAAATCCCCGTTTTGCACATGTTTCTAAATAAGAGATTTTGATTTTCCCTTGTTTACTGGAATTCAGGTTATGTCATAAATAAGTGGTTTATTTTAGAGTGGAAGGCTATAATGGAGTGGTAAAAAGAGAGACCTTTCTATAAAAATACAAAGTAAGCGATTATTTTAATTTTATTAACTGAACTACTCTTATATTTCCCCTTAAAATTTTACCAAGTGTAAAAATAAAGTTTTGAATGCATTTATTACGATTACATTATTTTGATTTTAAAGCAAACAATCTAATTACATTGTTTTGTTTTTTGATATGAGATCGCTTATTGTTATCGATCGGATAATGTTATCAGTTTAGTCTCGGACAATTGCGATCACATTAAGCGGACTCGACTGTATTCAGTTCTCTGAGATTGCAATGAAAGCCATTATTAATGCATTTTTATTTTGAGGTTAACGGGTTATTTTCAGTGTTTTTTTGTAAGAGCTCCCACTGTACAAGCTTATCAGAGGTTCTTTGAAAATATGTTCTCTTACTTGTAAAAGTTGAACCAAAGGCTCAGGATCCATGGCCCATGTGACTGACCTTACATCAGACTGTAAAAAGAATTGTAATAAAGGTATAAATAGGTATTGAATTTTAGTAAATAAAAGAGATTTAGTGGAGAGGTCATTGATGATTTCTTAAACTAAAAACTAACATTAACCAGAGAAACTCACTTCTTTCACGCATCTATGTCCATGTCTTTTTAAAAATTCTTTAAATTTATCTCTTAGAGGCGATTTCCATAACCACCTTTCAGCTTCCTAATAACCAAAGTAAAATAAATTTTCGAATATGAAGGAAAAATAAAAAGCTTTAATCTCAAACTAAGAAATATAACTTCTCAGAAATATAACAAAAATTACGGGAATGTTAATTTAAAATAGTAATTTTAAAGATGAGGATATAGAAAACTTTTATGCAAACATTTATTTTCCTTAAACAGCACAAAAATCTGAAATGAGTAGAAACATATTTTAGACCAAGTTGTTAGAAACTATGGCATTAACTTAGTAACAGTAGAAACCCTCCTATCACCCTTTAGTTCATAGGAGACATCTCAATTTCAAAACAAATTTACTTACATTTTATTATTAAAAATGTTTATATGATTCTGTCTTGGGTGGTTAATCCTGTGTGGTTGGAATACTTTATAAAACAGGAAATGTGTCTTAAAAAGAAATTAAAGATATAATGATTACCTCAACAGACATTGATTTGAATTCCTTGCAGTCCACTTCTGCTTGGATATGAAGGGATAACTTCTACAATCAGAATATGAAAATTGTGGTTAATGAAAATTTACCACACTTTAGTAGAAGAAAATAACATTAACACAACTATAATTGATAAACCTTAACCTTTATAGCTCTGGGGACATCAGCACTTTCCACATGTGATGAAGTTGCTATGAGTCGAGCAAAATCACTGTAGATATCAGTATCAAAGTCTGCAATACAGTGAACAACATAATGCATTTTTGATACAAGGGATAGAAGAGTAACACTTCCTTAACCCAATTAGAAAATAGAGTGGTTTTGTAACCTTTGAATAACTATCATTAACTTGTAAACCCTAATTTTTCAATAATTAAAAATAAATTTTTCAAATTTTTTGCTTTAGAAAAATACACAATTTTTAAAAAGGGATTGTTTTACTTAATTTTTTTACAAAAATTTCCTATTGGTATTGAAATCTTTACTTAAAACGGAAAATTTTTTAAATTTCAAGAGCCAACACTAAAATTATTTTTACGAAAACTAAGTGGGAAAATGTGATATTAAGTATGTTTCCAGAAGTGAAGAGGATTTTGACGATTCAAAAAACAAAACTCACTCCCTCCTTTGGCCTCACATAGAATTTGAAACAAGATCACATTCCACTGAGAAGAGTTCTCTGTGTTAATCATGAGCTCCATCAGCATCTGGAACACTTTCCCTTAGTCAATTGAACTAATTACTCAACCGTTTTATATTACTTGACACATTAGGTTTAAAAATAAATAAGCGTATTATCAAAAACATTTGCGCTGTTCAGAGAAATGATCTTGTCACTAAAATAGTATCAAATTAAATAAATTTAAAATTTAATACATTAAGATCATTTTCAAACTTTGAAAAAAAAACACAGAAATGAAGTTGGTTTTCTTTGAACTCTTCCTTTAAACCAGCGGTTCTCAAACTTTCTATCGTCACGGACCCCTTTATGTAGCAGCCAGACATCGCGGACCCCCAACATTTTAAACACCAAAAACGTAACCAGACTTTTGTTTTGAGTTAAAGATTAATTATAGTACATAAATTATAATAAATTTTTCAATTACTCCAGAGGCGTATATAGAAATTTATTACGGGAGGGGACTAAAATTAATCCTTAGCCCCCCATATATATTTCATAGGTCCAAATAGCTTTTTAGTACATTTTTAAGTAGAATTTGCGTCTTAGGGAATTTAATATCAAAAGGTTATGGGTAATTAAATTCTTCCTACGAAAGGGGGGTCTGGGGGTCCCCCCCCAGAAATTTTTTGGAAATTCAACTAGAAAAACAGGTTTTTAATTAGTTTTGATACCCCTCGTTAGAATTTTTTGAATATAAATTTTTATGTAAGATTTGCATTTTGATTAACTTAATGTAAAAAATAGTTTATAATAATAGAGTTTTAGAACAAAAAGGTATCTGGGGGGTCATCCTCAGAAAAGTTTTAGATAAATTTATCCCTCAAAACGCACAGGATTTAATCTTGGTTTTGATTCACTTCGTCCAAATTTCAGACAATACTCTTAGGTAGGATTTCAATTTTGATGAACTTATTTTTAAAAAGTATTTAATAATAAAGTACCAAGTACTAAAGGGGTTCGGGGGTCCTCCCCCTGAAAATTTTCGGAGATTTGATCCAAAAAACAGGGTTTTAACTTGTTTTGATACACCAAGTCCAAATTTCAGGAGGAGGGCAGGGCCTGTTCACCCTCATTTAAATACGCCCCTGAATTCCTCCAAGTCTCTGAGGTGAGGGTCTGGAAATTTCAAGGAAAAAATTATGCATTGAAATCAAATTTTCGAGGGGGCTGGGGGCTCTCTCCCAGAATTTTTTTTTGAAATTTACCGCTTAAAACTAGTGTGAAGGGGCGATGGAAAGGAGCATTCTGGTTGTTTCAAAGACATCTTTTTATTCACACATCACAAGACACAACGTACATGAAATCGAAAGTTAGAAGAAGAAAAAAAAAGCACGATGATCGCGCCCTCTAGCGGCCAGGCAGCATGCGTCTGAACATACCGCCCACCTTGAAATATCATTTCAAAAATACAATACAATATACAAAGAAATAGAGGTAGATGAATACAGTAAACATGACATCAAAAAATAAACATCGAAATTTCGAATTACAGAAAATACAATACGACATGAATAGTATATAATCACAATGGAAGTAGAGACAATTTTGTTATATTTGTTTTTAATATTGAATCAGATGTTTTAACTGTGACTACCCTAACAATTCCATCATTACCAGGGTGCAACTCAACTATTCTGCAAAGTTTCCATTTTGTAGGTGGCAAATTATCATCCTTCAAAAGACACAAGTCATTGATTTCGAAATTTTTGGAGGGCAACAGCCACTTGGGTCTTTGTTGAAGGCGACACAAGTATTCGTTTTGCCACCGTTTCCAAAACTGTTGCATTAATTTTTGGACCAATTGCCACCTGGTAAGATGAGAAATGTTGTCATTAAGGTAGTTAGGTTCAGGAATACTGGTCAAAGGTTTACAAATCAAGAAATGACCCGGAGTCAATGCTGACAAGTCATTAGGGTCGGATGACAAAGCTGTTAGTGGCCTGGAGTTCAGACAGGCTTCAATTTGGGTTAGAAGGGTCTGAAACTCTTCAAACGTTAATTTTACATCTCCAACAACCCGTTTTAAATGAAATTTTGTTGATTTAATACCAGCCTCCCATAGGCCACCCATATGGGGAGCTCCCGGTACATTGAAATGCCAATTTATGCCTAAGTTTGATAGAAATTTATTAACACCATCATTGTA
This sequence comes from Tetragnatha versicolor, assembly GCA_024610705.1. Taxonomy (NCBI): domain Eukaryota; kingdom Metazoa; phylum Arthropoda; class Arachnida; order Araneae; family Tetragnathidae; genus Tetragnatha; species Tetragnatha versicolor. Next base: position 46,633,593 of record JANDEH010000007.1, read on the forward strand.
AATATTTGAAGTGCTTAACTTCTCAAACTCTAATAATTTTCTTTTTGCACCTACAAAATTGGTGCCACAGTCAGAGTAGATGTCATTGCACTTTCCTCGGCGAGCAATGAAACGCTTTAATGCTGCTATAAAAGCATCGGTTGACAAATCAGATACCAGCTCTAAGTGAGCAGCTCTAGTTGTGAAACAAACAAACAAAGCAATATATGATTTATATGACTTAGAGCCGCGGCCCTTTGATGCCTTAATTTGAAATGGGCCAGCATAATCGACCCCACATCGTGAAAATGCAGGAGCTGGTGTAATTCTACTTACTGGTAGATCACTCATCAATTGATTTGTCATGGATGTTTTAAATTTATGGCATGTTACACACTTTCTAATATAATACCTGATTAAGTCCCTGACTCCCACAATCCAGAAATTTTCTTGAATTGTGGATTGAACCAGTTGAGCACCACCATGCAGACTTGTTTCATGGTGATGTTTAACAATGAGATTTGTCAGGGCATGCTTCTTAGGCAATAAAATTGGATGCTTGTGGGCATAAGGAATTTTTGCATGTCGCAAGCGACCGCCCACCCTGAGAAGGCCTGAATCATCAAGAAAGGGATTGAGATTTAGAATTTTGCTCTTACAATTTAAAGGGTTGCTCTTCTGAAGAGCAGCAATCTCATTGTTAAATTCAAGACATTGTACAATCTTAACTAAAGCATTCATAGCATTATTAAGTTCACTTGTTTTTAGAAATCCAGTAGTCTTACTATGAGAATTTTTGCAATTATGAATAAATCTTAAACAAAGTGCAGTTATACGTTTAAGCTTAGAAAGAGAAGAATATTTTTTAAATAACTTATCTATGTCCGAAAAGTCACGGCTGGTTGTAGCAACTGATTGCACAGTGCACAGCTTCTCTTCAGGGACAGTCTCATTGATAGGAGGTGCCTCTGCCTGGGAGATGATTTGATGTTGCAGAAACTCAGGTCCAGAAAACCATGAAGTAGGAAGCTCAGATGAGGATACTCCACGAGATGCCAGATCAGCAGGGTTTATGACCCCACTGACGTGATGCCACTGATCAGGTGAAGAGAGCCGCTGGATCTTTGCGACCCTGTTAGCCACAAAGGTCTTCCATCTGCTGGGATGTGATGCTAACCAGGAGAGGACGATTGTTGAGTCCGTGTAGAGGTGAGTTTTTTCCATGGGAATGTCCAAAGCTTTGCAAGTGAAGGCCATGAGTTTCACAAGCAACAAAGCTCCGCATAGCTCAAGTCTTGGTATTGACTCAGTCTTGAGTGGGGCAACTTTTGTTTTGGAGATAACAAGTTGCACCTGGACTTCTCCATCATCGTGGATTGATCGATGGTATATTACGGCAGCATAGGCCTTTTCCGAGGCGTCACAGAAGCCGAATAGGCAATGGTGATTAGGAGACAAGAGTCGTGGAATTGTGATGCTGTTCACGTACTCCATGTCCTTGGCAAGCTGAAACCACTCCTCAGCGATGTCAGGTGGAATGTTCTCATCCCACTGTAGTTGAAGTCTCCATAGCTTCTGTAATAGTAGCTTGAATTTGATGGTGATTGGAGCAATCCAACCAAGGGGATCAAAGGTTCTGGCAATTGTTGACAGGAGTAGTCGCTTGGTCAAATGTCCTTTGGTGGATGGATTGACTTTGAAGAGGAAGACATCTTGGGTAGCATTCCAGTGAATTCCCAAAGTCTTTATAGTGTCGTCATCGATGTCTAAAGATCTGCTTGTAGATCGGACCTCTTCCTCAATTGTGTTGAGAAACTCTTTGTTGTTACTTGCCCACTTTCTTAGGTTGAATCCGGCGCTTGCTAGGACACTGATTAGTTGCTCTTTCAGTTCAATAGCATCTGAAAGTGTTTGCGCTCCAGACATCAGGTCGTCCACATAGAAGTCTTTCATGACTGCATCGGATGCCAGAGGAAAGAGTTCCTTGACTTCTGAAGCTAACTGCTGAAGGCACTTGACGGCAAGGTATGGCGCGGATGCTGTTCCGTAAGCAATACGTGTCAAGCGATAGTCCTTTATCGGATCAAACGGAGATTCTCTCCAGACGATTCTTTGAAAGTCTGAGTCCTGTAGTATCACTTGCCGATACATTTTTTCGATGTCAGCAGCTATGGCAATTCGATGCGTTCTGAATCGGATTAGAAGGGTTGTCACATCATCTTGCAGCTGAGGTCCCACCATCAATTTGTTGTTGAGGGAAACACCAGTGGAGGTTTTTGCCGAGCCATCGAACACGACACGGAATTTTTCTCCAGTCTTGTTAGGCACGGGATGATGAGGAAGATAGTAGCATGAAGTGACAGGAATGTCAACCTCCTGCTCTGTGATTAGCTCCATGTGTCTGAGCAGTAGATATTCGTTCATAAATTTGTGGTATTGATTCGAAAGCGATTCATTTTTGACGAATCTGCGCTCTATTTGGGTTAAAAGCTGAACTGCTAAGTCTCTGGAGGAACCAAGATCTGCATCTGTATCTCGGAATGGGAACTTGACTATAAATCTGCCCGAACTGTCACGAGAGAAAGTTTTTTGGAAGTGTTCTTCGCATTCTGTCTCCTCAGGTGTGTAGGGCTTAACATCAGAAATTTCCTCTAGTTTCCAGAATTTGTCCAGCTGATATTCAGTATCACTGCAGATAGTGTGATTCGACAGGATGGTATGGCCATTGACTGAGGAGTTGTCCTTTGCTTTTCCCAGGATGACCCATCCGAAAATGGACTCCAGAGCTGTGAGTGTATTGTCCGGACTTGTGAAGCGTCCATTGAGCAGGATTTTGCCAAAGGTGTCAGCTCCCAGCAGTATATCAATCGAGCCAGGTTGAAGGCAGTTTGGATCTGCTAATTTGAGATTTTTGAAGGCACTCAGGCAAGATGCATCGACTCGTGATTGTGGAAGATCACAGGTAATTTTGGGTAAAATGAATGCTTCAGTTGTAATACTAATGGTCTGGTAACACAACGATGTGATATTTACTTGAACTGAACCTGTAACCTTACCCACCCTTTGTGAGCTTAAGCCATCTACACCTATGTTTGCACGAGTACGTTTTAAATTTAGCAAATTTACACAGCTTTCCTTAATAAAAGAACCCTGACTAGCTGAGTCTATAAGCACCCTACATTTATGCAAAGTATTGTTAGCACCTTTAACTTGAACAACAGCCGTGGGTAATAAGACACACTGTGTGGTTGGAATGACTGAATTATTGCTACTTATAGTAGAAATTGATTCCCTTTCTGAGGAGGATTTTAATTTACCATTTGAACACAACAATGTGTTATGAGGCTGAGAACAATTCCTGCAATTTCCAGCCCGGCAGTTGGTTACTGAGTGTGTTTTATTTGTTTTGAGGCAATTAGGACAGAGCTTATTTTTGTTCACTACATCCCATTTCTCCTTCGTTGAAAGCTGCAAAAAATTGTTGCATTTGAACAGCCCGAAGTGAGAATCCCCTTTGCAAAACAAACATAAGTTTGAAACCATCTGCGCTGATTTATTCGTTTTTTGATACGATTTCTCTTTTTGGCTCGGTGCCAAAGAAGCCAATGCGTTCGCTCGATTCAAAATGAATGTTTTGAATTCTTCCAAAGTGGGAACAGTATTTGGTGATTGATTTAATGCCCAAACTCTAAGAGTGTCTGGATCTAACTTTCCTTTCAAAATAAATATGATAATCGTATCCCAATGATCTACTGGTTGATTTAGAACTCTCAAAGTATCAATGCACTGCGAAGTAGTATCCATCAACTTTCGCAAGGCCGAAGCAGACTCTTGTTTTTGAATAGGCTGAGAAATCAATCTGTTTAACGCAGCATTTATGATTTCGGTTTTGTTTTCAAAGCGAGAAACAAGTAGATTCCAAGCCTTTTCGTAATTGTCATTTGTGATTTGAATTGATTGGATTAGAGTTGCTGCTTCACCCCTCACAGAAAGTTTAAGATATTGCAACTTCTGACAGTTATTGAGAGCTTTATTATTACCAACACTAGCCAAAAATAAATCATGGAATGAAAGCCAATCATTATAATTTGAATTAAAAACTGGCAATTCAACACGCGGCAGTTTTAGACCACTGTCGGAATTAATGATTTCAGCATTATTGTTTGAAATGGGATGATCTTTTGACTGATTCGCTAACTCTTTTTTCAAAATAATTTTCAAATTATCTACTTTAGACAACAGTTCGTGCATTTCCGTTTCAAACTTTTCATAATCATTATCCGAACAGTTCGTTAAAATATCATTACACAATTTATCAATATCAACACTTAAAGGATTTAACTCAGATTGATAAACTTCTAACTCGGACACAATATTTGACCCTGTTTGATTTTTTAAAAGTGAACCAACCTGGGAAGTGAGCCTAGTAAGTTTGCCTTTTAGGATTCGTTTTTGTTTAAGCGAAGAGTCATCCATTTTCCCGCCGACCATGCGATCTTCCACCGTGCGTTGCTTTCGTATGATTACCGCCAATTCCAATTACCGATGCTTTGAATATTTGTGCTCCACATCATCAAATAGCTGCTTTGTGCTCGTTCTCCGGCTCGACGGACCATTAAATGAAGGGGCGATGGAAAGGAGCATTCTGGTTGTTTCAAAGACATCTTTTTATTCACACATCACAAGACACAACGTACATGAAATCGAAAGTTAGAAGAAGAAAAAAAAAGCACGATGATCGCGCCCTCTAGCGGCCAGGCAGCATGCGTCTGAACATAGTGTGTCATCTAATTTTGAAACTGTTTGGAGAATTCTAAAAGTAACTTGAGGAATTTCTCATGGTAACTCGCGGACCCCCTAGGAAGGTGCCGCGGACCCCCAGGGGTCCGCGGACCACAGTTTGAGAACCGCTGCTTTAAACTATTAGGCCATAGTAAAGTCAAGACACTTTTCTCCGAGATTATCCTACCTCTTCAAAATCAGAACAAGAATTCATCAAGGCCGTGAATGCTTCTATTGAAGTTCTTGTCTTCAAGTAGTTCATCTCATAACTGTCAGACTTCTCTTTCACTTTGGCTGTCTTGGAAGTGTGGGTAAGCAGATCCTGAAAAAGAAAAATAATTTAAGACTTTAAATAGTTTTGGATTAAAGAAATAACAGATAATGTAAAATATTTCCTCCATATTTTATATATTCACTCAAAAGTTAATAACCTACAGCTTTAAAAATATAAATGATAACAAAAAAAAATTAAATGTTGTATTACTTCACAAAACACAGATTTTATAGTTAGGAACTTAATGTAAAAGTAAAGTATCTCTTAAACTTAATGAGAAAGTGAAAGAAATTTTGCAATATAATTTTTTCTGCATCTGACCTGCCAACTTTAAAAGGCTAGACCTTTTCCCTTTTCTTATATAAAAACTATTTCTCCATTTTAATTATCAATGTTTTAACAATTTATGTAGCTAGAACTACATGAATTGTGAACCCCTGTGAATAGTTGCAGCAAATTGGTAGGAACTATCTATACTAAATAATTTAACTTTATTTCATAAATTTGTAAGGCAATTTTTTTCTTTCTTGGATATGTGAACAAACATCCACCAGGAAAACTACTAGAAATTTATCAGATGTGGATTGCAAGGGGTGATCTTTGGATACAGCCCCTTGAATCACTTAGGAAAAAGCTGTGAAAATATTAAAAGCCTTGAACAGAAAAGGGAATATAAAGGGGTTATATCCAAAGTGAATCAGATCATGTGGCTAAAAACGCACAATACTGGCTGTCTTTTTATATTTTTGCAAAAAAGGAGACAATTGCCTTTGCATTCAAAAAATTTTTTTGCATTTATGAAAAAAAAAAGAAATTTCACAAATAAAGCAGTTTAATCCTCACTGGTTTGCATTCTACAAGAATATCTGTATTCAATGTTACAACAATATAAATAATGTAAGTACAATAAAATCATTAAAGTGACATGCTGGAAAGATATAAAGTTTAAGAAATTCGAAAACTTAAATCCTTTTAAGCTATTCCTCAGAAGGTTTTTGAGAAAAATGCAACCGGAGCATGATTTCTAAAACTATTTCAATACTTTTCATTTTCAAAGTATTGTTATCTAACTCCTGTAATGTTGCAACACATTTAATTTTTTTCTAAACTTGCAACATAGTAAGAAATTCTCAACTTTATCAATAGGATCAGCAAAATTCCCTCATAACTAGAATAAAAATCCTTACCCAATAAGATTTCCCTGTTTTCAACATGGAAGGAGGTGGAATAGGTGGTCCTGCTTTCTCCTTAGCATTCGCGATGAGTTCTGGGTCATCAAGCACCCGACCAAATATGCTGATCATGAACCCTTTAGCAACAGGTGTGTCTGTCCCAAACCTGTTAATGAGCTAGAAAAGAATAATTATATAAACTTAAAAAAATTTAAATTATTTTCAAAACATGTACTAGGACTAAAAAATTTTTTTAGTAGTTACAAAATACTATATTTATCATAACAACTTACATCAACCACTGCCATCATCATGTGATTATAGAATGATATAAGACCGCTTGAGAAGTACATGCTCTGCATTACGTTATCCAGCTGACCCATTGCTTTAGCTCTTTTCTGTGAAATAGAAGTAAAAACAAATTTCAATTGAATGCCAACTAATAAACATTTAGATCTTAATTCTTCTGAAAATTGATAAGCAGAATATAAGTGCATCCCTAAAAATATTTTTAATTAAAGAACTAAATTTATTTATACATTACCTTGGGAGCAAAATTCAGAAAGAATTCAAAATTCAGAAATAGTTTTTGCTTTTGCCAATTTTATCATTTAAATTTCTTTTTAATTAGGAAATTTTAGATTTTAGAGAATACAATCCATTTTAAAAATATTTTCTTTGTATTTTATCATGCACTATAGCCACAACAAAGAAACCAAATTTTTTTCCAAGACTAACTTTCATACCTTCATGATGGTTGAAAAACATTTCATGAACACTTCTCTACCAAGAGGAGAAGTTGCTCCAGGCATAACTTCACTATAAATAAAAAAGTGTTTGGTGAATGGTTTTGTCATTCAGAGTAATAAACAACAGTCACAGAATACAAAAAAAAGTTTAATTTACTCACCCAATATTGGCAACAGTGAAGAAATCATTTTCTGTTCTCACAGGGGCATCAAACTCATGCTTAATTTCATGCTCGGTCTCTCCTGCCCCACTCGTGACTGAGCGAGACTGAAAAGGGACGAAGCAGTTAGGATAAGCATGGTGTGGATATTTTGAATACATTTTAAGTTTTTCTCTCTTATGGTCTAAGTTTCCTAAGCAGAAGGTTTTTTATTATTTAAGATTACTTTGATGAGCTGTAATTGATCGACATTGAAAATTATTAATAAATTTTAAAAAAAATAAGCTTTTAAATTAATTAAGCTTAAATAATTTAAGCTTTATTAAAAATAATTTTTGAAAACAGACAGTTCTTTTTATAAAAGGAAAAATATACATTTACCTGTAATATATGTATTTCATCATTGTAAATGCCCCACTCAATATCTCTAGGTGATTTGTAAAATTCTTCTATCTAAAAAAACAAATAAAACAAAACTAATAAATAAAAGCTAATGCAAAAGGAAGATCAAATAAAGAGAAACATAAAATGAAATCATTTTACCTGAATTGCCAAATTCCCAAGTCGCATTGCCATTTCTTCTGAAAGACAGCATTGACTTTTCAAGTCTTCATTTAAATTTTCTATAACTGTGCCACCAGTTTCTGTATTGAGAGAAAGCTGATTATTAATTATGCTGAGAGAAGGAATGATATTTTTTCTTTTAGATTATTTAGGAAGTATAATGCAACCTACCGCCCATAACTAATTTCTGGTGTTTACCGCCTAAGGTAATGGAATTCACACTCAAGAAACCACCTTCTTGCCTTCTAAGAGTAATAATATCAGGCTCTACCAATCCAGATACAACAGTCTAAAATAGTTATTTAAAGACATCCAAATATAAGTAGTGCGTCTGGATACATTACTTATTTAGATTTAGCCAGAATATCTTATTCAGGACTGAAGAGTGGCACCCATGTATAATGCAATGCACTTCTCCAAAAAACCAAATTACTCTAAACTCAACTTCTCCTTCTGTTTGAAAACTACAAATCAAGTAAGTTTTAAACCCAAAATATTTGCATCAAAATGAATCTTCAGTGTTATTATTCAATAAGAATTTCTAAAAACTGTTTGAAATACAAGGTTAGGAAGATACTATGGTCCCAGCTATTTTAGGTCAAAATTATTCTTCAATCCTATATATCCAATAAATTCTTTTAGAATCAAAAGGTTTCTTGAGTAAAATTTTAAGAAACAAATCCAAAGTTTAATATTTTGTAAAAATGGATAACATTAATTTAAAAATAATTTAACTCCACCACAAATATTACTTAGAAAATTGCAGGTTAGGGTAGATACATTAAATTTAAATTATGAGGGGTAGTCCAGGAGTCCAAACATGTTTACTGTATTTTACGCATAACTAACTCAAAATTGTCTATTTGAAAGAGAGAATTTCACAAGATCTATTCTACACTAAATAAGAAAATATCAAACCTCTCCCAATCCATAGTTAGCTGTGACTATGAGAACAGATGGATTGTTTGAAACTGGATCACAGGTAAAAAGCACACCAGAAACTTCACAAGGCACCATTTCTTGGATGACAACTGCCATGGGAGAATTGAGGATTTGACCATTCTGTCTGCAAATAACCATTGTTTAATATATGATAATCATAACTCCTTTTGCCACTGAACAGGAAAAAATGTAGTTTATAAGGATTCTCATTAGCTGAATTCTAAAAGAGGTTTATAACTACAATTAAAGCTTTTTATTCTAAGATCTTTATGATGATTAGGTACATCCCAAGTTGATATTGTTAAAAGCACACAATCTTGGATTCCAAATCAATTACATAGTAAGCTTAAAAAATCGATATCATAACACTGCTTTGAATATTCTTAGAAATAAAAAAATTATAAAACACTTTTGATACATCCTGTTCCAAAACAATTACCTTTTGTACTCAACTGCAGTGAAACCAAATTGTGATGCCCAACACTTTTTTACAGCTGTGATAATCTGAAAAATGAAAACGTTACAAAAAAAATAACATTACATAAGATCATGTATGATTATTATAACATAAAAGCAATTTTTAAGTACTAATGCTGTTAATTTGAAAGGGGATAACATTCTTTCCTAAAATATCCTATGTTCAAGTTCCTTTAGTTTTGAGGTGCATTAATTTTGAATTTTTAAAGAATAATACTTAATTAGTTAATGTAGGGTTCCTATTTCAACCAGTATAGAGAGAATCTAAAGAATACAAAAATGAGACAAAACTGGATGCTCACTTCTTCAAAACCACTGATACCAAGAAAAGTATCCATTTGTCCAGCAGCAGACATTTCACATGTGTCTTCACCTGAAATTCATAAAGAAAAAAAACTTAATGGATGTATTATTTTTTACCTTTATTTGAAAATACCTTTTTCAGCCAGGAATAATATTTAACATATTTTAATGGATTACCTTTTGCAGATGATCGGACTGCAAAGTTTCTGGAAGCAATATCTTCCCCAAATACATCAGTTAAGCTTTCAAAGATACTGTGGCAAATTTTGCGAGGCATTGGAGTCATTTCAATAACTGATGAAGCCCTGGATACATCAAAAAAGTTATTGAAACTCTGTACTTGAGACAAACTCCTGCATGTATGTCATTCAATACCTTAAAATCCTATAATCAAGTTTGCACTAGCTAACAACAATTGTTGAAAGTACTAAAGATGTCATTTTCAAATATAAAATATAAGCATATTCAAGATTTACAAAATTGGAAGGCATTAAATCTCCGGTGATTAAAAAAATCCAGACCAACTAAAATTATATTAAGGGTTTTTTAGGGGCATATCAGTCAAAGTTAATTAGTATTTGACAAGAAATTGTTCTTACAAGTCACAGGCTTCTTTAACATCCCCTTCTTCATTACCACTGTAAAAGTTGGAAAACATTGCAACTTTAAAAAAATACAATTTATAAGTATCATTAACGTGGTATTCTATTGAGCTTACCAAGAGAGATTATTAAAATTTGGCTTTTAAAGTTATTTAAGCTAAAAGATATTACATGATACCATAATTAAATTACTTAAAACTTACTATGCTACATTTTCCAAGTCTTTAACTGCATCAAATATTTCAGCAGTCAAAAAGTTTTCATAACTAGTAGTAGTGACTACAATTCCTTTAGGAATGATGAACTGTATGATTAAAAAAAACACAATAAGGAACTTGCATGTGTGTCAGATTTTTATTAAGATGTTCTAAATTGAGTTTTGAAAGCTAATGCTAAAAATTCAGCCAAAATTTCAAAAATTTATTGTGATTAGTTTAAATTTAAGTATTGAAGAAAACACACTCTTGAAACGTCATGAATTGTGCCATGATTAACACAATTAGTTTTTTTTCATATCCACATTTGTTGAAAAATGTTTTTATATTACTTTAAATACTTCCTTCCATTATAATTTATTAATCTAAAAACTATCAACCTTAAACAAATGAAGAAAAATTTGATTTTTGTTATGTTTATTTACAAATATCATAAATCATGACGTCACAAATAATTTTGGGCATTTTAAAAAGTATTTGTCAACAAGTGTATGAATGGATCTTTATAATATCTAATATGATATCACTATCTTACAATAGGCTTTTACAACCTTATTCAACATTTATGGTGTCATTAATTAAAATTTATTAAGGAAAAAATAAATGCCTTGTACAATTTTGGATTTTAAAAATATGTAAACACCGTCTCAAACATACACTTTTGTTTCTTCCACTCAAATAGGTCAGCTTGCCAAGTGATGACCCTTTTCCTCCAGTCACTTCACTGAAGCAACATATCTCATCAGAAAACTGCACAGTTAGAGGAAAAGCTGAAATGTTATTGTTATGAATTAGTAACACATATACAGTTTTTATAATAATAATATAAAAAGAACTCCTTCCATTATTTTGTGGCAACCCCACTCACCATACAAATGTATATTTTAAAGTATACTCCAGTATAAAGGCCAAATAAAAACAAAAAATTGGCCTGGAGTTTGAAACTGAGATTGTGTGGTTTTTACTGGCAAGGGAATCAGGTTTATAGAAACTACAAGTGTTAGCGATTATTAAATAGACAGCTCAGTAAAAAACCTAAATTAAAGCTTCTTAACTTCACATCAAAGCAAAAGGAAAGCAATTTAAGAGTACTCCCAACAAAGTTAACACTTACATAAACAAAATAATTAAATTTTTTGAAAACATTTATAAATACTGTCTTACTTTCAGGGAAACTTTCTGTAATTATTGGATCTGAAGACTTGACAAACTGTTCAAAAGCTTCACTGAAACAAAAACAAAAACTTATCTATCAAATATTTCAAAACCTTACATTTATTTTTCTTTTAAACACTTAGCTCTCCTTAATTTACTTTAAAAAACTTTTTCTTAAGTTCACTGTATTTATTCACAACAAAAATTGAAATCATTAATATTTGATTTAAGCTTTTATCTTAAGTATGTCACCAATGGCTGCATAATGCACATTAAGTAATCATTATTAAACTTGACATTAATGCACTATTTGAACAAAAGTCTGCACACTTTTTGATAAACTGCAAGTTATAGAAAAACCAAAACAGTATGGAAGAAATGTTAAGAATAAATGTTTCTGTTACCGTATTTCTTATGCAATAAACCCTTTTAATTCTAAAACCTACATACATCATAATTTCAAAAAGCTGATCCTTTTAGCAGTAATACCAGGAAGAAATGTAATGTTTTTAAAACACTGAGTGAATAGCAATATATATTCACCCTTCCATAACTATTCCAATTCCTTTAGTCTTCCCCATTCTAAACTCAGCAATAGAAAATTCAATGTATTCCCTACAGCCCTCACCACCAAGCAAAATGATGGGTTTGATTTGAGGGTCTCCAACAATCTCAAATGCTTCACCTGCAATGCAATTGCTTGATTTTATAAGTAAAAAACTTGCAACCAAACACATTGTTAAATCAAACAAGGTATAGCAGAGAATAGAGCTAAACACAGAATACTTTTACAATGAATTTTAGACAACAAATGGATAATGAAATCTAACCAGTTTCCAACATGTTCTTTATATACTAAAGAAATTAAGAACAAAGATCATATAGGGTCAATATTGATTAAATTAATTTTTTTAATATTGTTGAACAATTTTTAAAAGTGTTTCATAAGTATCTCTCTTATGTGTTTTTTTATTTTAATGACTCTTTCCTTCAAATGTGGGCATTCGAAGTTTTAATATTTTACATTAACTGTTTTTAATTTTTTACATTTTTAATTAAATCAGTTTTAGTACTTTATATTAAATTATTTTTCCACATCAAATATTTCATCACAACTTCTTCTAACAAATATATGTTGGTTATAGTCAAAGTTAAAAAGAGAGAAAATACTTCTCCGCATTTCAAAATAATTTTTCCAGCAAACACATTTCATTAAGAAAATTTCTTTAAGAGAATAATTAAAACTTAAACCAGAAAAATTTCCCTAATACATTGATTGCTTAGTAATTTTTAGTTTTCAATTTAAAAAAACTATCACCAGATAACTTTATGCACTGATTTGTTTTTCCCAATAAAATGTTGGAGAATCCCTTGAATTCTAAAAGTCCTCATTTTTATTCTTATCTTAGTTGATAAATGGTTGGAAAATGTTTTTATTATCCCTCAATAACAAATTGGTAAAATACAGTGAGTCTAGACTAATGGTATCCCAAAGTTTCACATAATAATTTAATTATGATTCATAGTAGATTGGGAACCCCTCCAAGTATATTGATAGCAGAACTTAGCTATGTGACATTCTATTTAAAAAAAATATTAAATAATTTTAATAGGCAATTCTGTAAAAATAGGCCTTTACTTATGGATACTCTAATTCTTATGGGTGACTGGGAAGCCCCAGTCAAAAATGATGCAGAATAATTTTACTGAAAACAAAGTAATTATTAAGAAAGATTGAGGGACACCAGTTTCTTTATACATCTCAAGTACATTTACCAGCAAATCCTTTTACTTTGATCTTAGAACTATTTGATACATTTTCAGCTTTGATTTCACAATCCTTCACAGAATCCACTTTACCACTTGGCTGAACAAAGAAACCATAAGGTAAACTGTAAAAACAGAATTTGTTAAATTAAGTAGAAGCCTATGCAATAAAAGCCATAAAGGGTTTTAATTCAATCAAAAGTTCGGCAATAAAATCATTCTTCTTCTTACCTTCGGAAAATGTGAGACCTTGTGGCATGCCCAATATGAAAAGTGAATCCAGTCTGAAATGAAAACAAACCATGTCTTAAATAAAATAATTCTTCCATGAAGCTAATGAGGAGTATTTTAGTTGATTTACTTGAAGAAAGTTTCCTAACACTTCTGTAAATTTATGGCCTTCCATGAGAGATCTTTTCCCTGTAAGTAAATAAAAAGGTACATTCAAGAAATTGGGGAAGACAAACAAGTCTTCATTTTTAACAAATAAATCATTCAAAGAAATCACTTCTTACCCAGGTTTCTCAATTTTTCTCCATGAAGATACATCTCGTAATCTTCAGCTTCATTTACTGACACTGTGCCATCAATGATTCCTGATTGTGCATAAAAGTTCATAGCTTCAACAAATCTGGAATAAAGAATGGATCATTAAATCTTAATTAGCTAGAATATCCAAAAAGGGAAAAGCCTACTTTAATTAGTTTGGAGATTGTGGAAAATATTGGAAAGGGAAAGAAATTATTATATATTCTCAATACACTGACCAAGTTTTATGAAAAAAAAATAATTTCACTATAAAAAACATGATTAAAATTAGATTCAATTAAATCTCTCAAACTTTTCTAAGTAGGTAACTAACATAAGATCTCATTCTAGAAAATCTAATAAAATAAGATAACCCAAAATTTTTTAACTGTTTGAATCAATTTAAAAATGTCTATTTTCAATTTTTCCTAATTAAGTAGATTAAAAATTCATCCATCATGATTAGCTCTTTTGACATTTTAACCTTCATTATTAACCTCTTTCCTGGTATATTGTTTCAGATCTCAGAATTGTGTTGAACAGAGGAGTATTAAAAAAGTCCCTGCACTTATGTATGCTTAAATTTCTTTCATTTTTACTTACTCTTTAATAGGAGGGAGTAAATGGAGTTTCCAACTAGATCTAGCCATAGAAGCAGCAATACCTTTAACATTTGTATCCAGTGTAAGATCGTATACATCAGATGAAGCTTTCCATCTAAAAGTAAACTTTTGCAATTCAAAGTAAATACAATCTAAGGGAGATAAATCTTAAGGGTGTATTCACACAACTGTATATTAAATACTTTAATATCCTAAATCTTAACATTTGCATACTTTATACACACAGAAGATATATCATATCATACATCATACCCTTAACTTTCATTCTAGTTTCAATAGAAATCACTCAGAATGTTTTAGATTTACACTGATTTTGCAACAATGAACAGTATATAGAAATTGGATTAACAATACAATTAGTTAAATCAAAAGGCTAACTTACAAAAATACGAATTTCACAAAAACAAGTCTTTCTTCCACTTCATCTTGTGACTTTTCCCTATAGAAAAGATTAATATCTCGCAAAACTATACATAATAATGGCACATATGTGCAAAACATAACCTGTGTTTAAAAAGATATACATGATAAGAATAAGTTTCTAGTTATAGGATTGTTCAGAATATACACAAGCACACTAAAAGCAAAGATCAAATGTTTTCTTTTGATAATTTTATTATTATGAAACAAAACTTAATAGGGAGTACTTCACTACTACCTCTGGTTAGAGGAATATGTGAGAAAAATTCAGCTCTCAAGTGTCGCCTCCATCCGTGGACCAGTTTCGCCCTTGTTAGGGCTCATCAGCACGGTATAGGAAGGTTACGCAAGAGAGTGGTGAGAGCTGATGAGCCCTAACAAGGGCGAAACCGGTCTATGGTTGGGGTGACGCTTGAGAGGTGGAGTTTTCTCAAAAACTTAATAGCTTTGTATCACAGAGTTAATAATTTAAGCCATTTTCACAATGCTCATAAATTGAGTGAAAGATCCTTACTTCAACATTCCACAGAAAACTATCCTCCATGTTCTCATTGGAGTGAGATAGTGTATTTTCAGGTCTCCACATGAAAATCCCAGGCAATCCTCTGACTGGGAAAAGCTGGTTTTTGATAGTTGGTAGCTTGTTCCATTTTCCAGCCTCAGGTGAATCCAAGCATCTGCCCTCTTGTTAGGGAGGCGCACAACACGGATCAGCAGACATTCTTTCTTGTAGTTAACTCCATAGAAAAATATTTCATCTCTGGCCTTCAACAAAAACCATAACTTGAAATAACTGTATTTCATTCGCACCCCATATAAACATGCAGTGCCTTTTCACTATGCTTGAAAGGAAAGTGTCAGCCAAATTTAACGCCTAATGGTATCTCACATGGATTTTTTGACATAAATTTTCCGTAAATAAATCGTTGATCTAATATAGACCATTGAACAGGGAGTTTCCATATATTTTCCTTGTTAGCAGAAAATACAAATTTAGACTGTTTAAAATAAAGTAGGATGCCATATGAATTAAGTCTGATAAAGTTATGAAAAAAAAGTCTCTAACAGTCTCTAACTGCTAACAGTAAAAAAAGTCTCTAACTGCTAACAGTAAATTACATGGTAGCTTATATGGTCTAAAATTTAGGTTTTCCTCAATGCACAAACTTCATATTACTATAAAAATTGGGGGAAATTTTACTTAAACTAATTTCACTTACTTTTATTAAGGAAGTTTCTGGGGATGGAGACTCCAAGTCTTCTTCTTCTTGTGGGACAAGAAAGCCCAACTTGACTGGGTTACCAGAGGCTGAGGGGTCATAGAGGTTAAACCTCTTGCGGCATTCAAACACATTGTGGACCCAAATGGCAATGTATGAGAGAATCCATTTCAAGAAGTAGAAAATACCTAACAAATATAATAAATGAAATGAATAAAACTTCTTGTTTAAAATTTAATTTAACAAGATAAAATTTTGGAAACTTTTAATAGAAACAAAATTGTGTAGCTCTTTATCTACATTATTCAGAAAAATTCCATATCTATCCTATCCCATTATAAATTCTGTTTTCAATGCTAAAAATTGCCTATTGCTAATAACCTATTGCCAAATTTTCATTGATGTTATCAATGTAATAGTATATTTTAATGTTGAAAAAATAGAACAGTCATGATGGTAAATGTTAACCAAGATAGCCTCTTTTCAAAGCTGTCCTGTTTGGGACAGATTTTTGGTAAAGTTCACTGTTGGATTGGTGAGAAAACAGGGTAATACCTAATAAGCACTGAATGTAATCAGGTCAATTTGGTGAAATTTGGGGTTAAAAAAACCAGATGAAATTAAGACATTAAGTAGTTACAGTCTTATACTAGAAACTCTTAGTGTTTGGCCGATTTTTTGGAATACCCTGCTTTAGTATTGATTTCATTCCCCCAAATTTAAGGATGGCAATCCGGTACATACAGCTTTAGAAAGAGTCTTAGATGCCATGTTTACCTAAAGCTAAAATGAAGACTGACAACCATAGAGATATAATTTTTAGATTTATTGTTATTTGATCCTAAAACAATAGTAACTAGTAGTAGTCAATTAATTAATTGAATTGTGTTATTTTCACTAGGGGTTCACATGCTCCTATGGTGGTGGCCCCGCCACTGTCAATAGCAATGGACCAGTTATTAAAACTGGAAACTGCTCCATT